>CM036586.1:206950071-209450071 GCA_020745705.1 Hemiprocne comata
TTATCAGTATTGAGACCAAAAGTAAACCAGAAACTTCCAAAGCAGCTACTGTTTTTATGGAGGACAATGGAGTTGCAGCCACAGTGATTTAGACTTATTTCTCCTAGCTTTTGCTGTCAGGAAAACTGTTTCATTACCATATCAAGGTGGACTTTAAAAACTAGAACAACTGCTCAGAATGATTTTTAGGACAATGAAAATTACCATAGAACTTCTTCCTTTCTGCACAGGAAAATATGGTTTTGTTTTATCAACTCAGGATAACATAGCTGTTTTCTTATGTATTCTTGGGAACAAGGCAATGTGCTTGACAGTCTGTGTCAAGGTACCAATATGTGCTTGTAAAGCATAACTTCCAAGAAGCTACAATCTGGAGCATGTCTAAAGATACTGGAATAGATCAGAATAGATCTGGAGTAGGAGTAGTATTTACTCCTAGAGGCACAGAACAGCTTATCTCTGAATTAATGAAATGAATGCAGTCTCCTGTAACATTCTCAATAGAAGGGTTCAAGTCACCTGGTGAATATATATCTGCTAAGAATAGCTGAAAAAATTAGTCTTGTACAGTGTAGATTTGGTCTCTTGGCTCTTTGGGTGATTGTGTCCAAGAGCACCATGAATCCTTGAATTGCTTCTGCTGGTCAATCCAAGAATAGAGCTTTACTGCAGGGAGAACATGCCCCATGCACTCAGTGAGTCTTGCAAAGGAAACACCAGCACAGAGTGCAGGAGAGAGGCAGCAGCAAAGGAAGTGCTGCTGAAATACCTTGGAATTGCCATACTACAGCTGCCAAGATCTCCTTTAATTTCCTGTATCTGAGAGTATGTTTGCATTGCTTATTTCAGGAAGATGAAAGGAAACTTACTCTCAGCTGAAAAAAAAAAATAAAAAAAATTGTGTGACTTTTTTAGACTTAGACCTATGGGGAGTCTGGGTGTGCTGTTGCAGGCAAAGCACCACACTAACATCATCCTTTGGTTTTTCTTTTGCTCAGAACATGGGTAGATTGGACTCATGCCAAACAAAATATACAGCATAAATATATCCTTAGGTTCTTCTGTTACAGGTTCAAGAAAACCCTCATACTTCTCCAGTTCAAATAAATGCTTATCATTCTATTCCCCATAAACATAAGCACATCAATAGCTCCATTTACAAAGTGGTATATTCTAAAATATAGTGTCTTGGAGCTGATCCTGCCAATATACTTCCTATTTACGTATCAACAAGTTGATCATTTCCTCTACAGGATCAAAGAAAATTATAATTTAGAGCTCTCACGCAATATGATATTGACAGGTGCTTCAAAGCAGGATACAAAGTACCCTATAGCTACAGAACAGCCTGCCTCAGATTACATTTTCACCCTCATCTTCAGTTGCTAGAACTTGGTTTACACCTGCCACTAGCACATTCCATACTTTCTCCAGTTTTTAGTAGCATTAACCATTATGACTCTGAACACTCAAAATCTTCACAGAATAGTCAGTAGTTTTTTTAAATTTACCAAATTCCTGACTTCTACAGTTTACTTAGAGTTTGAGAAAGTGACTCGCATTTTAGTATTCTCCATCTCTAGATTATGCAGAACATGTCTTGTTTCATGATTCTCTTGGTGACAAAATAAAAAAAAAAAAGATTATTAGATTATTCTAGCCTATCTTCACTAAAGCTATCCATTAATTTGTATACAGCATCATTTAAAGCTGTCTCCTACTGGTTTTGAAGAAACTATCTCCTCAGGGTTCCCTGTCATGCAGACTGATACAGGAGTTATTTTACTCCTTTATGAGGTTTTGTGTTCCTAAATGTTTCTTTCAATCCCCTTAGGGATTGACTAATTGACTAATTTCCTTACAAACTTTCCACTTCCAAAATATTGTAAAATTGTAAAACTATATCTTCTTTAAATTTCTTCTCCTCTAGAACATTCTTAGGTCTCTAAGGCTATAGTGAGAGTACTTCTGGGAGTACTGGTGGACAGCTGGTTGAACATGAGCCAGCAGTGTGCCCAGGTGGCCCGGAAGGCCAATGGCATCCTGGCTTGTATCAGGAATAGTGTGGCCAGCAGGAGTAGGGGTGTAATTCTCCCCCTGTACTCAGCACTGGTGAGACCTCACCTCGAGTACTGTGTGCAGTTCTGGGCCCCTCACTTCAAGAAGGACGTTGAGGTGCTGGAGCGGGTCCAGAGGAGAGCAACAAGGCTGGTGAAGGGACTAGAGGGAAAGTCTTATAGGGAGAGGTTGAGGGAACTGGGGTTGTTTAGCCTGGAGAAGAGGAGACTCAGGGGGGACCTTATCACTCTCTTCAACTATCTGAAGGGAGGTTGTAGTCAGGTGAGGGATAGTCTCTTTTTCCAGGCAACTAGCAACAAGACAAGAGGGCTCAAGCTGCTCCAGGGGAGGTTTAGGTTGGATATTAGGAAGTACTTCTTCATGGAGAGGGTGATTAAACATTGGAATGGACTTCCCAGGGAAGTGGTGGAGTCACCATCCCTGGATGTGTTCAAGGAAAGGCTGGATGTTGTGCTTAGTGTCATGGTCTAGTTGATGTGGTGGTGTTAGGTCATAGGCTGGACTTGATGATCTTAAAGGTCTTTTCCAGCCTTGGTAATTCTGTGATTCTGTGATGTTCACTTTTTCCAAATTTCCTTGCAGGATTTGCTTCCTTTCCCTGAGGGATACTTCCTTTGTTAAAGTCATTTTCCTAATTTGCAAATGAACAATACTCTTCTTCGGTCTTTCATTTTGCTCTTCTACATTTGGAATTACTAACAGTTTAACAAGTTTAAAGTCATTATTTTATATGCAACTTCAAAGATTTATTTTCTCAGCTGGTTACCTTTTGAACCAAGTCTAACAGAAAAGAGGATAGAATTGGCGATGAGCTTTTTCTATTTCCTCTCCAAGAAGAGAAGTTTAATTAGAAGTATGAGGTGAGTCATGGGCACATGACTGAATAATTCTTGAAGCGATGTAGAAAGGCTTGGAGTACTGATCATTTGAAGATACTTTCTTAAGAAAAGAGTTCCATATCTTCATAGACAGGCTACACCTAAGCATATGGGACACCAGCTTGCAATCTAAACTGGCAGAAGGAATGAAAAAAAACTTTAAATTGAGAGATGGGAAGAGTGCCTGAGAAGGAATCACAGAGTTTCTTCATTTAACACTCAGGGCAGGGGGAGTTTTGGCTTCAGGAAAGTGGCAGCCACAAATATAGAAAATAGGAGCTCAAAGACCGAGGAGTTTGACTAGAGTGATAATAAAAAAAGCAGTAGAGTCAGTAAAAGAAAGCCAGGAACCTGTGCAACAAAATAGGGGATCCAAAACCAGTGATAAATTAAAAGAAAACTTTATGAAATAATTCTATTAGAATGGAATTGCACCAATAATCAGAGATGAGAAATATAAAGTGAAAGGTATGTAGTCTTCATAAAAGAAAAAAAAAAAGAAAGAGGATGATATCCTGGTAAAAGCCAAAATTACATTGGGGAAGAGTTGTAAAGACAACGTGGAGGAAAGGATGCTGAAATCTGGGATAGGATGAATTAACCTCTGTCTTAGTATGGAAATACTAATGGAAACAATTTAAAAATGAAACACTGCAGCTCCTCTTACATAAAAGAGATAATAAAAATACTAATGGCTTTTGAGTTCTGGACATACACCCAGTAGATTTCTTCAGTTCAGAGTCTAGTTGCCAGCATATCCCAACCTTTGTTTTCATGAAGCACAAAAACATCCCTGAAGAGCCTGTCATAGAAAATCAGGTTGTATTGAAAGCAGATGAGATTATTTTGTCTAAATTAAATGGAAGAACAAACAAAACAGCCATAACTAATAACTAATATATCAACAATAATGCAAAAATGTCAAAAAGACTGCATATATTTGATGGCAGGAACGGGCTGCCCAGGGAGGTGGTGGAGTCACCATTCTTGGAGCTATTTAAAAAACTTGTAGATGAGGCACTTCAGGACATGCTTTAATAGGCGCCTTTTTTTTTGTTTCAGTTTTGTTTGTTTGTTTGTTTGTTTGGGGGTTTTGTGTTTTTTCTTTGTTGTTGTTGTTGTTTGAATTCTATTTTATTTTGGGTCGTGGGTGGGGGTGTTGATGGTTGGACACAATGATCTTAGAGGTCTTTTCCAACTGTGACAATTTTGTGATGTTATCTCAGAGAGGGTGTCACGGATTCTGAAAGGAGAGAGAGCTACATGTGGGACCTCTAAAAAGGGCCAAATGTGTTCCCTGGTTCTCCCATCAGGGAAGTGCCGTTTTCTTTCAGGCTGTGGCACTGAGCCCGGCTCCCACATGCATCCCAAAGAGCAATTTTGCCATGACTCACCTGCACCTGTGGTGCTCTCACACTTTACTAACCATTTTCTCCTCCCTTGCTATGGTGCTGGCACAACTGCTGTTTCTTTTTGCATGAGCAGTGCTAGCAATGTCAGAAAAACGATTAGTCATGGAGTAGTGAGAAATCTAAAACAGTGTTACCACCTCTAGAAGATCCATTTGTCTACCACAGAGTATGTGCTAACAGGGCACTTGTATTTTAAGTGGTGAATTGGCTGCAAAGGAAGAATGAATCAAGAAATCTTTGGGTTTATTCATCTCATCTTATTTGTAGGCAAGGCTGCAGAAACAAATTTGGAGGGAAAGGTAAATTAAAAATGCAGGTAAAGAGAAATGGAATAATATTCAATGTGAGCTTATACAAAGTGGCTGTAGCAACTAATCTGATCATTTTTATTTAATAAAAGCTAACCTTGGACTTTCTGTACTTGGGAGGCTTCTCTAAACTGATCTAGCCTTGGAAGCACATATGCTAGGGTACCACACACAGCCTATTGCTACCACTGCCTGGATGGTCATGAAAGAAAATTGTTGGACCAGAGGGAAATAACCTACATTGAACAAATTTTGTCTGATTCAGAATTATCATGTCACAAAACACAAAGAGAACTAATGAAATCTTGCAGTAATACAAAGTCGAGAGCCCACATTGACACAGTGAAATTGCAAGATCCTTTTTTCCTTGAAAACTAAATGAGAAGAAAGTGGATAGAGTATAATAGCATGAGGTATGAGGTCAGGTACTGAAAGAAAAATAATTGTGTAGACTGAAAAGACAAAGGAAAAAGGAGACCTCCATTAGTAAGTGACTACACCAAGAATCATCATCTATATGATGCTATCACATAAAATGAAATTGTGGCTCCAAGGTATACCAGGTCCATTTTGTCTACTTAGGGAAGGACAGAACAGAATAGGATGTTAATATTACTTTCTGTAAGGTATTGGTGGCACTTCACCTGCATTACTGTGAACAGTTCAGTGTTGTCTTGTTCAAGGCAGATTAATTCAGCTAGGATAGGTGAACTGAAAGGCCTAAAACAATCAGGGAAATGAAGAACCTGGTTAATTAGAGGAAACTAAAAGCATTTTTTTAGTTTATAATGGAAAAACAAAGGTTAAGAGATAAATGTGTTTATTCTCCATTATATATGCCACAAGAATTCTCATCAGGTAGAGAAATGATCCATCCAAGTTAAATGACAATTCTAGCTCTACAAATAAAAATATTCATTAAAAACTAATAAGCACAAAGTTTTTTTTTAAAAAAATGTTCTAACCATAGCATTATTACAAAGAAAGAGAAGAGCTTTATTTTAAGTGTTGTGTTCCATGAACTTTTGTGAATGTTGAAGTCATGTTCCCATGAATTTCTTCATGTTGAGCAGACTAGAGACTAGACTAGAGACTAGAGAATGTGATAGGAAATGTGAAGACCAAATGTACACAATCCCAGGGCTAAGAAGTCCATTGATCTAGGGTTCAAGAGGTCAGGAGTACAAAAGCTGAAACCACATGAGTGGGATGTCACACTCTGCTCGTCAAAAATATATTATTGTCAGCATCACTGGTAATGTTAAAAGACAATTTCACCAAGCAGTTTCAGGACCCAGGAAGCATGTTGGACATTTCTGTTGTATTGGTAAAGATTATTTTTTTTAAGTCAGTCTCATTTGGATCAATATGATTTCTTGGAGGACAGGTGGTGAGGGGGAGGAAAATGTGCAAATTTAAAAATGGAACTTGATGAGTTACTAAAAGAATTACATGATGACTTCTGACTTCATATGTTGATTTTTTATCACCTAAATGTAGGTGACTGCATGGAGATTGTCCCTCTCGATTATCTTTGTTTTTAGTGGAGAAAAATAAAAACTTTCATGGGCTGAATCATGTAATCCTAATGTAAATGTCAAAAATAAGTTAGATTACCTATGCCCGAAACATGCTCCTTTTTCTCCATTGCTCATAAAGGAGCACAAGGCAAAAGCTCAGAAACAGGTATCTCCACTGATCTTAGAGATCAATTCCACCCCAGGAAACAACCGTCCTGTATTCCAGTGGACAGGAATAATAACAGGGGAGAAATAAAGGAGAGAAAGAGAAGAGGTGTGGCTGTAGTGATAAAGAATAACTGAAAACAGCATATAATGATGGAGAAAACTTACCCTCAGCTGCATTACGGAGGTGTGGAGTGAAGGTTATGGAAAGGGAAACAGCACAGAAAAAAAGCACAACTTGGTTATATTGCCAAACATGTTTATTTAGCAGACAGATTAGTACCAAAATTACAATTCTATGTGCAGGAATGTTTTATTTTGTACAGATGTACATGTGAGAAGTACTGTCCATCTCTACAGCCACATATATTAGATAGAACTAAAAATGCAAATACATCCATGTTCTTAACAGGTAGAAGAAACAAAGTTTGATTTGATTTGTGTTGCAACAGCACCGTGCCAGGCAAAGGGAAATCAAGGTCTCATCGAGCTCTGTTAGCCATTATATGTAGAAAGGAAAATAGAGGAGAGAGTGAAGAGGGTTGACACAATGCACTAAAAATATGACTTTCTGCTAACGTATTCTTTGGCAGTGTACCAAGGTTAATATGAGGCTTTCTACCAAAAGTCAAAAGGTCCCAAGTCCTCACTACTCTTTGAAATGGTATTGAGGTAATGTCCTTATTTCTCACGTCTTGCTCATTTTATGCTGGCTTTAAGGCCAATGAAACACAACTGCTTTGCTTTCTCGCCCTCCTGTAGGAGATGACTTGCCAGTTCCCACCTTCTGAAGCCCATAATGTTATGGTTATGGTTGTGGCTACACAAATGCATCCTGAAATTCTTTAAAGCATATAATGGTTTTGATTGACTTGCTGCACCTTCAGGATACTTGACCATCCAGCAGTGATTGTTGAGCAAATGTAAACTTTATCACTTCAGAAGTTTAGCACTTTAAAAGCTGCCTTCAATTGAGCATGCTTAATTGAAGACATGCAAAATCAATAGTCACTTTTGAAAATTCAGAACACATTTGACATTTCAAATAGAAAGACAGGCTAATTTATTTTATTATTTCCATACATACCGTTTTATTTAATTTTGTAGCGTGTTGGACAAAGTTACTCCCATCTCAAATTAGAAATGATAACAGCATTAATTTCTGTAAATTAAATCAGAATTTGCTCAGCCTCTCACAGAAAGACTGGGTGCAGTTATGTAAGAAGACAAGCATGTTGATTCATACCAGTTATGCTATGCATTACTTGGAAGAGCCTTCACAGATTTTCCCCTCCCCCTCCAAAAGCAAATTTAAACGTGGGAAAGAGGCTTCTGTATGCTATGAAACAATCCTTCTGTTGTAAGGCTGGAAACATTCCAACTGTTTCAGGAGTGAATGAGCAATCTCTAAAAGCACCAATCTTACCCATTCTCCATTTCTCTCCTGCTGAGCATAACACTTATCAACATAGAGGCTAATAGGTCATTTTATTTCACTCAAATTTCTCTTGCCTCATATTACGCAATAGCACTAAAATAGATTTGCTTTTGATCGCACTTTAACTTTGAGGAAAGTGATGCATAATTATATTCTTTGCAATTACCAGATTTCTCTGCAAAGCCTAAGACAGAATAGTGTTGATAAATCCTGCAAATATGCTAAACCTCTGTTTTGTTTTCTGAAGGGAAGATTCCTGTTTGTACTAGAGAAGTGGGCGGAGCTGCTTAATTTATTCTCATACACCTGTAATTTACTGAAGTCCCAAATCTGGATCTTTGTACAACAAAATGTGTCATTAGCTTCTTCAAAGAGAACTGAGTGTTCTTGGTGCCACAGCTCTTCCTTTTTCCTTTGGTCATTTGAACCCCATCTCTTGTCACAACTATTGCACTAGCTCCATCTTGTCTCTTTCTGACATGCATTATTACAATCTAACTCCTTTCATGCCATTTTTCCTCACTATTTCTCTTTCTACCACAACCTCTCCCCTTGCAAGTATTAACATCCTGGTTTTGTTTTGCTCAGAAAGGAAAACCTCTAAGTAATCCTGTTTGTCCATTTTCCTTCCTTATCAGAGGCTAAGGGTTCCCAAGCACAGCTTTAGCTCTCCACCACCTCCCCATTCCCCTCCATCACTCCACCCACAGCTCTTTGCAGTCCTCTTCCACAGGCTCCTTTCTTAAGAAATTTTATCTTGGAAGTCCTCTGTGGACATTTACCAAACTATCTTCTTTCAGCTTCATCCCCAAGAGCCATCTGTCCCTGATGGAAAACTAAGAACTGGCAATTTAAAAGGTATTCAGCTTTATTAATATTATGCAGAAGGAATTCCCTGACGTTCTTCATGGTACTTATCAAAGATGAAGAGATGCCTGGGATAGGGTCAGGGACATCACATTAAGAATGAACCTAGAAGGAGATCCACTGGTAGGTATTTGAATTAGGTAAGAAGCCCATATCTTATTTCAACAGTCTCAGGACTTACAGAGCACTTTCATCAGTATCTAGAAACTTATTCTTCCAGGCATCAGTCTTCCAGTCCAAACTCTGCTGTCGTTCGAAGGAAGGATACGGGTCAGAAGCAAGCACCCCTCTTCACCCGCTTTGGCTGGGGTTTGATGCCTCTGGCCGGCCACGCTCTCCAGCGAGAGTCTGTTCCCTAATCGCTCACTCCCCGGAGCCCAGGTGCGAATCCCTGCGGGAACGTGCCTTCCCCTGGCGCAGAGGGGGCCGGGAGTGCGCCTGTGGCTCCCGGGGGAGCGGGCCGTAGGAGGCTTCCTCCCCGGGGGGTCCCTTCCGGCCTCGACGGTGCGCCCGGCTCCGCTCCGCTCGGCCGAGGGTCTCCGGTTCCCGGCACTGCCGCTACCAGGGGGTGCCACCTTCCCGGCTCGGCACCGGGTAAGGCTTTACCGACCTTGGTACTGCTCTGCTGTTCTCGGTACCGGCTCGGCTCCCTTGAATGTACAGCCTAGGTTCAAGCAAAGCACTGCGCCCCGTGCCCTGAGCAGTCTCCTCCCCTTGCTCACCCAAACCACACTTTCAGACATCCTGAAGTTTGGGGTGCGGTAGCTCAGCGCTACTTAAATGTGACCCGCCTGCATCCCTCGCAAGCAGTTAGACGTGTAATGATTAGGGAGACGACGTCTCATCCCTCTATAAACTGCTGTTCCTATATGCATAATTTAATTTAAAACGAGGGCAAATGAGAGCCTATTTCCAGTTAGCAGGAGCTCTAGTCACTGCACGTGAAACACGACAGTGCTGGGGCAGCGACACCCATTAAAAAAAAGAAAACAACAACAAGAAAACAAAACAACAACAACCCCCAACAAAAAACAGCAAAGCAAACAAGAAAACAAACAAAAAACACCCATCAAATCCAAACAAAACAAGCCACACGGAAGAAGCAAGTCAGCAGGTCTCTCTCCTTCCCCTTGGTGAGGAAGCGCTCCGCTGGCTCTGAGAGAGCAGGGGGTGCTGCGCACCTGGCTCCCCTTGGCTCTCAGCAAAGTTCTGTCACCCCGACCTGCTCGCGCATCGCGAAACAATGTCATACAAGACCTGAAGAAGCGAGCAGCTTCCGAACTGCTTGGTGCTATAAGAACTTTAGCAGATACACGACAGTTTCGCGAGTAACACCCAACAACCAGCCGAGCGCTGGTACCGGAGCAGCAGCTGTTACCGGAATCAGGTAACCACGGGCAGCCCGCAGGGCAGGGGGGTGGGAGTACCCGCAAGCAGTGGGACGTCCGTGAATCAAGTAAGAAGTTGGCCGGAGGGAGGCAAATGCAAGAAGCTGCTGCTAACTACAGAGTTTTGTACTGTGATACACGTGTATCTACACTAGTAAGGATAAGAAAAGACAAATAAGTTTAGCAAATAAAACACGCATAGCCACATTTTAGCAAATACAAAGAAAAACTATAGAGACGATTCAAGAAAAGAAACACTCCACTTTATTTGCTGCTTTCTGTTTGAAGACTGGTGGGTGCGGGGACAGGAAGAAAGACAATTTCGTGAAAAACTATAGTGAAGTTCGATGAAGACTCCGAGGCGTGGGCTGAGCCGCTCTCCCACACACGCCGAGCACTCATCTCCAGAAGTGCTCTCAAGCAAGTTTTTAAAGTTCCTTCTCTCTTCCTCCAGCCGATACGGGCACGCTCTTTGTCTCTGCTATTTAATCAGATAACACCGACTCCCCTTATCAGTAGCTCCACACAATGCCTCATTAGAGCCACTTAATGAGCAGCATTTCCCTCTTAAAGGCCAGGGCAGAGCACAAGCTAAGAGGAGCGCAGGGGCGGTGTACTAGAAAAGACTGCCACAGAGCTTCGAGGTCCCTGCACACACTATAGGGCAAGTGCCGATAGAGCGGGACTCTTTGGTGCCCTGCCTGCAGGTGGACCGCCTGAACTCCACGAGCAGGCTGGGCAGCCAGGTGCGGGGAGCAGGGCGCCCGCGGGGCTCTGGGCGCTCGTTACCACCGGCCGCCGCCGGGCCGGGTGCCGGGGCTCGAGCCCTTACCTGAGTTCCTGAGCTTGCGGTTCCTCAAGACGGAGGCGATGACCAGCAGGTTGCCCAGGATATCCACCACGGTGGTGAAGATCAGTACGCTGGAGAGCGCCGTCACCACCCAGGCGGGCCGCGGGGCACCCTCCGCCTCCCGCTCCGCCAAGCCAAAGCGGGCTCGCCCGCCCGGGTCGCAGCAATTCCTCAGGGAGCCATTCTCCAGCATCGCTGACACCCAGTCCTAGCGCTCCGCGGCGGCCGCCTTCCCGCGTTGACCGGCCGCTGTCCCAGCGGCTGCTCGGCCCCAGCGCGGCGGCCTCGCTGACTGCCCGCGCGGCAGGGCGGGAAAGCTTTTAAGGGCCCCGCCGCGCGCGCTGCCCCTCCCGCTCTCTCGCGGAGCTGCCGGGGCGGGGCCGGGACTATCGCCCCCGCCGGGGCTGTGCGGCAAAGCCTGGGTCCCCTCCCCGCTAGCGGAGGCGTGTGAGGGAGCGGGGTACCCCTGGGCGCTGAGGGGATCCCCCGCCGGTGGAAGAGTGGCTCTGGGAGCCGAGAGACGTTCCCCCGCCGGTGGGAGGGCGGCTCTGGGCGCTGAGGGGCGGGACGAGGCGGCAGCTGCCGGGGCGGGGGCAGTGCCCACGGGCAGCGGAGGCGGCAGTGCTCGCGTATCTGATGTTGCGGCTTTCCAAGCTGGAGAGCCCGCAAAAGCCGCGAGCACAGGAGCGGGCGGCGACGAGCCGGGGCTATGGGCGGCCAAGTCCTTTTCCCGCGGCTCCGCTCCCCGGAGCAGCCCCCCGGCTCTTCCTGGCTGCAGGCGGCTTCCCGCCGGGCTCAGCCGCGTCTCCACGCCGGAAAACGAGTTGTAGTTTTGGTTTTGTTGATTTTCGTGTGTGTTTGTGGGGTTTTTTGTTTGGTTGTTTGTTTGTTTTTTTGTTGTTTTTGGTTTTTTGTTTTGTTGTGTTTTGTTTTTTTTTTTTGGGGTGGTTTTTGTTGGTTTTGTGTGTTCTGTTTTCCCCGAGGTTCGGTCCGGTGTGTTCCCAGCGGTGCGAAGCCAGGGAACCCCATCCCCTCACCGCCATCAGACGCTCGGTGCGCCGACGGGTTTTTCTGATGCATTCCTTTACTCTGGGCTGGAGATCTAAAAAGGTTTTTCACTGAACTTTGCCGTGGCCTTGTTCTTTGCGTTTGAACAAAACAGTCTGTCAGATCAAGCCTAAGAACAACGCCCATAGGGAGATAACTGCAAAAGTTACGGACGGGACATGCTCCAAACCAACGTTAACTTTGGAAAATGTCAGAGCTTTTCACTTTCAAGCTGCAGGAATAGACAATGGGGCACTGATGGGCTTTGCTCTGAAATTAAGGTTGAAACATACAGCTTCATTTGGGATCCTAAAATGACAGATGCCATATGCTTAGTTGCATTAAATCATTAAGATGTGTGCGACGAAGGCGGACAGCCTGAGCCTGGCTTCCAGCACGGCTGGCATAGTTACCAGGTGCCCCTGACAGTGTATCAGTGGGTTCACATAGCATGTGCTGACAATTAGGGCTACTCACAGCAGACATAACTCGGGAGGATTTTATGTCCTACTTAGCATTGTTCTCAGGGCAATCAGGCCACACTGGATCTTTGTCCTGCTTCCAAGTTTTGCCCCACTTTTGAGAATGGTGCAGAAGCTACACCTGCAGAAGAGGTTACTGCGTGGCTGCATTCTTCCTCTTTGTGTCTCCTAAGCACCGAGGAAGGTATGCTCCCTAGTTTCTCAAAAATTAGATCTTAAGATAGCCTGCCTCACTGAGTTAATTTGGGAAAATAGTACAAGTTTATGTCCATTCTTACAGCAAATAATTTATTATGGCAAACTGCTTCTTTGAGATTCACCTGTACACAAATGTGCACTGGTGTAATCAAAGTACTACAAATATTTTTTGGACTTTTTTTTTTTTCCAAATTAGAAATAGTTTTTTGTTCCATTTGAATGTATTTTTAATCAATTTTAGATATATTACAATAGTCCTGGTTGGAATGAATGTAAAAGTGTGCATGTAGGCTTTGCCCCAGTCTTATTTATACTGTTTAAAAAAAATGTAATAATGATACCTCAGATGCTTTATGTTCAATGTAGGCAGTATGTAAGGCACCATGATCCTTCTCAGACTACAAGTAAAGTTATCACAGCTTCATGGTTTGAACTACAGAAGGACTGTCTTCTGAGAATTATCATTCTTGAATAGTTGTTTAGCAGTTCTGCCATAGGAAAGTAATAATGGCACACTTGACAGCTCAGGCTTCTTCTTGATGGAAGCAAAAGTTTACTTGATTTCTTCTTTTCTTCCCCCAGAAGTTTAAAAGGAAGTTTATCCAAGGAAATGCCTGTGTTCTGTATTCATCAGTGCAAAGAAGGATTTTTCTCCAGTGGATAATAATCTACTTTTAAGAAGAGCTTTTGCCTTACAGTGTCTCCCTTTATCTACCTCTGTTACAATTTCCCTGTCCAGAAAGTTGGTATCTTTGCTGCCTGTTATCTATGTACTACTCTAGTCTCATTGACTAATTATGGAGAACTAACAGATATTATCATTTATTTTCGTGCCTCTGACTCTTTCTGGGCATCTTTCCAGAGTCTGTATAAGTACTTTTAGGAGAAATGTACCATTTTGTTGTCTGTTATTACTGCAGAATTTATCTTTAACTGTTTGTCAAAAGCTGAAACTGTCCCCGAGCATAAATGTGACTTCTGAAGTGAGACTTTGCTCTTGGCATTCTCTAGATTCACAGTCCACACAAGAGGAACACTATATATTTTTCTTGGACACACCATTGTTATGCATCATCACTTGCTTTGTTTTATGGCTCCCCAAAGTGTGCTAAGTGATATAGAGAAAAATTAAAGGTATTGCCTGAACTTGGCCTGAAGTATGAGCCTGCAACAAAATGTGAAATAAAATAAGTGTTGCTGGGTTTGTAAGAAAAGTCTGTCTTTTGTGGCTGAACTGACATTTGACAGTGGGAAAACATGTAGGTAGGAATCAAAATGGTAGCCTTTCTGCCTCATCAACCTGTGAAGGGTAGGTTCTTCATCTGCTCTGAATTTCTTCTTCATTTATATCAGTAACATAGATCTAAATACTTAGGATTATCTATAAAAGAGTAAGTTATAAATTTTAATCTTATTTCCTTTTAAAAAGTATTGATTAAATGGCATTAAACAATCTATGGATGTTGTAACTCAGCTTTTTAGTAGCCTTACTTCAAATTAACTGAATTATCTTTGAGACCAACATGCATGGTTAAGCCTATTGATTTTTACGGTTAATACGAAATAACTCATTGTTGCAGAAAGCACTCCATCTCAAAGGAATAGCTATGTTCTTCACAGCTGGATTTTTAAGACCTTTTTATTTCTATGTTTTGGGAAATTTTCTCCTAATTCTATGTCCAGGACAAGTAACCGTTCTGTGTTTCTTTTTGAAACTGATCTAAGTTTTCCGAAGTAGTTTATATTTGTGTTGCAGGATAAGACCAGGAATTGCCTGGTTGGTGGAACCATGAAATATTCCATGTATTCATCCCTCTGCTGCCGGAGGCTGTACTCTCTTGTTTGTCTTTTTTTTTCTTTTCATTCTGAAGACAAATGACTGCTTCCTAGAGATGCATTAATGCACTTTGTTTTCTGTGTTTTGTTGATTTGATTTTCTAAAGGATCTTATCTTTAATTGGTCACATAAGTCAAAACTCTTCATGAACATGAATGAAATTTCAGGACAAGGGTTCCTATTGGTGAAATTTATTGAACGTTGAGTATTCCAGTAGAACAAAAGAAGAGATTATGCCTCTTCTCTATTTTTTATGTCAGCATATATATCTACAAGATGCACACATTTCTACAAGACCAAAGGGCACTTACAGCTAAAATGAACAGTCTCCAAATAATGTTCCTACTTTTAATTGTCTCAGTTGGAGTTAACTGTTCTCACAGTGTATGCAGAGGCTGGAGTTTGGACTTCTATACCTCTTTATTTCTATCCCATTTTGATTTTGTAAAAATACTTCTTTATATAGTTTTGAGTCAACTTGAGTCCAAGTACTGTTGTTTAAATGAAAGCCTGTTTGCCTGTCCAGTGCTGTCATGAGCCTGTACAGAAAACTTGTATCTTTTTTAATAAAGAGAGTCTACCTTCTCTGAAGAAACAGAATCACATAATTATTGAGGCTGGAAAAGACCTTGGTTGGAAGGGACCTTAAAGATCCTCTAGTTCCAACCCCCCTGAATTGGCAGGGACACCTCCCATTAGATCAGGTTGCTCAGACCCCCATCCAAGCTGGCCTTGAACACTCCCAGGGATGAGGCTTCCACAACTTCCCTGGGCAACCTGTGCCAGTGTCTCACCACCCTCATAGTGAAGAATTTTCTCCTAATGTCTAACCTAAATCCCCCCTCTTCCAGTTTTAATCCATTACCCCTTGTTCTGTCACTACATGCCCTTGTAAAAAGTCCCTCCCCAGCTTTCTTGTAGGCCCCCTTCAGGTACTGGAAGGACTCTATGTGGTCTTGCCGTAGCCTTCTCAAGGCTGAACAAGGCCAACTCTCTCAGCCTGTCTTCACAGGAGAGGTGCTCCAACCCTTTGATCATCTTCATGGCCCTTCTCTGGACTTTCTGCAGGAGCTCCATGTCCTTCTTATGTTGGGGGCTCCAGAACTGGACAGAGTACTCCAGGTGGGGTCTCACAAGAGCAGAGTAGAGGGAGAGAATCACCTCCCTTGACCTGCTGGCCACACTTCTTTTGATGCAGCCCAGGACACTTGCGCACTTTTCTCTGCTGAAACTGGGGAGGTGCTTTGATGACCAGCTTAAACCAGATACTTCAGCAGTAGGTCATTAGAGGTGACTCTCACTTGCTGAAGATTACTCCAAGGAGTCATAGCAGGGCTAAAACTAAAACTCAGTTTCCTGATTCAGATTCAGTGTCAACAATTCAAAACCATCCTATCGCTAAACGTGATCACCTATTCCACCTTCTCTATTTTTTAGTGTAAGTAGACACATATATACTTCCTTTATTATACATATACACACACACTCTTTCTACACTATATACACACACACACTCTCTGTGTATACTTATATACAAGCTACTGTTGCTATTCTGTTCCTGGGACTGTTCTGCCAGTTTGTGTTGTGCTCTTCTAAGATAAAAGCACTGGGCTGGAATGGAAGAAACTGATTTTCATTCATGACCCAAACTGATATGTGAAGTTACATTTTTCAGGGGTGAAAGGCTAATTCCATAATCCCCCATAACCCTTAGACTAATCCTTTTTAAGATGGAAAACAGAGCCAGAAGAAAATAATTGGTTTATATGATTAAAGGGAGCTGCCACAATCCTTTGTTCATGTAGCATTCAGGTGCTGTTATCTCTGTCCTTCAGCTTGTTTTGCAAGCAGCTGCTAGTTTTGTCACAGCCAGAAGGCCAGGATGGGCTGGGGAGGGAGCAGTGCACCAGCTATCAGAACGTCTTGAAGTTTTACTGGTGACAGTCCCATGGATTTGCCATGGCACTGGGGATAACTAACTTCATTACTTTGTCTCTTTTGTCGCATTAAAATGAGGCTAAGGAAACTGTTATGTAGTTCTTGGGAGAGAATAGAGTGTTAATTAGTTAATGTTTTAAAATGTATTCAATTTTGCTCTGCAGCTTATTGTCTTTTGTTTAACTTAATGCAAAGCTGTCATGGATGGCCTAAGCTACATAAAAACTGGCCTGTAGTTCTCTGCCAATACCAGCAGTAACAGATGGTCTGCTTCACAGGATTGACCAAGAGTTCAACATGGCCTGAAACTTGGAACCAAGGAATAATTTGGTTTGGTGAATCAAACGACTTTACAACTTAATTCAACTTTTTTTAATTTTTTTTTTATAAAGAAAGAGGTTTCATTCTTTACCATCTGTAAAAGTAAGCTGAGATATGAAATATGACCTGAGATCAGTCAAGTCATTGACACAATATGCACAAGACACAGAATTACAACGACATTTTTCTCAAAGAAGTGGAAGTCTGGCTCTTTTCTCTTCTAGCCAGTTCCTGATTTTCACAAAACCTTTAGAAGCATAATCTCAAGGTTTGAGGCCATGACTCAAATCTGGGGGAATTCACCAAAAGTTGAAAAGTTGTTGGGATGGGCTAATAAAAGGACAGATCATAGAATCGTAGAATGTCAGGTTGGAAGGGACCTCAAGGATTACCTGGTCCAACCTTTCTAGGTGCCAACCTTTCTAGTTCATATAAGCTATAGTTTATATGAGATGGCTCAGCACCCTGTCAAGCTGAGACTTAAAACTGTCCAATGTGGGGGAATCTAGCACTTCCCTTGGGAGACTGCTCCAATGTTTGATTGTCCTCATGGTGAAAAATTTACCTCTTTTGTACAATAGGAATCTCCCCAGGAGCAACTTGTGCTCATTACCCCAGTCTTTTCCATGTGACTACTTGTAGACAGGGAGTCTCCATCTTCTTGGTAGTCACCCTTTAAGTACTGGAACATTGTAATAAGGTCTCTCCTAAGCTTTTCCCAAGGCTGAACAAACCCAGCTTTCTCAGCCTCTCCTCATATGGCAGGTCCTCCAGTTCTCTGATCATCCTTGTGGCCCTTCTCTGGACCCTCTCCAGCCTGTCCACATCCTTTTTGTAGAGCGGGGACCAAAACTGAACACAATACTCCAGGTGTGGTCTGATAAGTGCCGAGTAGAGCAGGATGATGACTTCTTTATCTCTGCTGGTGATGCCCTTGTTGATGCAGCCCAGCATCCTGGTGGCTTTCTTTGCCACTGCAGCACACTGTTCACTCATGTTGAGCCTGTTATCCACCAAGACCCTCATGTCCCTTTGCACAGGGCTGCTGTCCAGCCAGCTGAATCCCAGTCTCAGTTGTGCTCCTGGGCTATATGTTCCCAGGTGCAAGACCTTACATTTCTCCCTGTTGAACTTCATAAGGTTCCTGCTAGCCCACTCCTCCAGTCTGTCTAGGTCATCCTGGAGGGCGGCTCTCCCTTCTGGAGTGTCAACCTCTCCACTCATCTTGGTTTCATCTGCAAAATTCATGAGGGTGCTCTTGATCCCAACATCCAGGTCATTTATGAAGATGTTATAAACAGCACTTATGAAGATGTGTTAACAGAAGGCCTGATTATCTAAAGTTCCATTTCCAATGGGAAGTTTTGGTCACAGTGGTCCAGTACTTAGGGGGCTTCCATCTAGGTTACCTCGTGCTGTGTCCACTTGGTTCTTGTATGCCAGAGGAATAGGAACTGGGACTGGAACACGACGGACCGACGGTCAGACTTGGTGATTATTTGACAAGAATAGACTGTTTTCTGATAACCACCACGGACCGAATAACATGCTTAGCTGGTTTTGACTTTCTACTAGTACCTATAATTCAGAGGCAACAGTCCAGCCCTGCCTTTTGACTCTGATAACTAACAAGAGCACCAGGAAGTCAACAGCTGTTGATGGTGCTGTGCCATTCAGCTGCAATGTAAGATCAATGATGTCTCTCAGAGTTGGGAGACAGACCAACAGATCATTGTGTAAGCTGGAACTTACTGTCTGGACCGATTGCCTTGCCTGAATAACAAAAGCTGTCCCCTGAATCATTTGCCACCCTAGGTATAGCTGCTGTTTGGGGGTAATGCATTTAGAGACATAACTCTCTTCAGTGACAGTCAACATAAAATCTAAACACCACTCCAGATACTGTCATGGTGTTTAAGAGAGAAACGTTGTGGTACCTGAAGTACTGTAGTGCTCTTGTGATGGTCTTCATTCCAGGTGAGTTTCATCTGTTAAAATGTTTGAGGTGAAATGTGTGTGGTTTTATGGATATTATTAAATCATTCACTGCACTGGAGTCTTCTACTTAATGTTGAAATCATGCATCTAATTTAGGCTTTTACTGTGTCAGTTTCAGAATGGGATCAAAAGAATCTCCAGCTACTTTTTCATCTTGGGTACAGTAATAATAATAATGCTTTTCTTCTGGCACTCTCTAGCATGAAGGACAAAATCATATTAGATGGCAAAGTTATATTTATGGTAAATGTTAACTATTCATGCATTGACTGGAATTCATTAACTAGACAAAATGCCTGGAGGTGTATTTGTGGAAGTGGCTCCGAGTTGTTTTTTAACTCAGTATGACTATTAAGTCAAACAATAGGAAATGAAATATTGCCAGCCTTGGTATTGCTGACATGGAGGATATGACTGAAGCAGAACACCAAATCGAGAATTGAGGAAGCAATTTGAAACATGCTGTGGTGGCACTATGTTTAAAACTAACAAAAAGGAAAGAAGTGAGTGTATCTAGCTTTATGAAATGGATCTTGGCTGGCAGTAGGTGAGGGCTGCATAGGTTGTAGAGAAACGGTACAGGACATGGATGGAAATTAGGAAAGGAAGAGATGATAAATCTATCCTTTTTTTTTCTAGATCTGAATTATTATGAGTGCAGTACTGAAAACAGGATACTTGAAAAATGCACTAATATGAAGGAACAAACTGGTTTAGACTATCATAAGGGTATAGGCAGCTAGAACTACTAGACATTTAAGTTTTCACAGAAGGGAACTAAAAACAAGAACCATTCAAATTTTTAAAGTTAAAGTCCTTAAATTAGCATACAAACAGAAAAAGAATATACATAGTGTTTTTCAGTCAAGGATCTCAGAGGAGCCACATTCAGAAAACCAGTAGCCACTGAGATACACAAATCAATGAGAAGTGATTATTTTGGGAGGAGAAGCCTAGCAATTTCTCCCACTGTTGTCATGGTCTGAACTGGATTCACTTGTGAAACAAATCTGTCCCTTACAGATAATAAGGAAGAGCTAACAGGTTGGTGAAAGGCTTGGAGGACAAGTCCTACGAGGAGAGGCTGAGGGAACTGGGGTTGTTTAGTTTCAAGAAGAGGAGGCTGAGGGGTGACCTCATTGCTCTCTACAACTACTTAAAAGGAGGTTGTAGGGAGGTGGGAGTTGGTCTTTTCTCTCCTGTGAATGGAGACAGTGACAGGATGAGAGGGAATGGCCTGAAGTTGCGCCAGGAGAGGTTTGGACTGGATATTGGAAAGAATTTCTTTACTGAAAGAGAGGTTGGACAGTGGAACAGGCTGCCCAGGGAGGTGGTGGAGACACCGTCCCTGGAAATATTTAAAAGAAATATAGATGAGGTGCTTAGGGACATGATTCAAGCATTGAACGGGTAGATAAAGGTTATGGTGGGTGGATTTAGGTTATGGTTGGACTTGATGATCTTCGAGGTGTTTTCCAACCAGGTTGATTCTGTGATTCTGTGATTGTGTGATAAGTGGACATCCAAAGCTGTGTCATAGAGTAACACAAAAAGGGTTAAATTCAGATTTTACCAACCTTAATTTTTCTATTTGTCCGACACTTCCTTCTCTTGCAACCTTAAACTGTAATTTTCTGGATTTTTTTTATATGTCATGTCCTATTTTTTATTTTTTTTTTAAGAAATAAAACTGAAAATCATACATTCTATGATTCAGGATTTATTGACCTTTGTATGGTCTGTTACTGAAAGTGAACATCATACATTTAAATCTTCTCTACAGCTCTCTTCCCTTCAGATTAATAAGATAATGACTAGTCACAATTAGTTGTGTTTCTATTTTTTTCCATCAGCATTAAATCAGCCTGAGCCTGTTGGTTTTCATGGCTGCCTGATTTCAGCAGAAGACTTGAGATCCTCAGGAATCCAGATTTCATTCTGGAGTTGGGAAAGGATTTTCTCTCATGGTTCTAACCTTTCAACCTATTTTTCCCTTATATCTCCATAGCTGGGAAACCTTTCTACCCTAGCCTACTTTTTGCGTATCCCAGGTCCATCTATTAATAGTTGTTTTAAAATGTCTTGGCTGTAGCACTACCCAAATGTGGATTGTTTTAAAATACAGCGGATATATTTCTGTATCTACCTGATTTGCCTTTGTTTTTCAACACTCAAAATATTAAGTCATAAACAGACAAAATTATATCCATGTGAATTTTTATATTACATGGTTGTGGCTGGAGTGATCCACTTCACTCATAAGAGGGAAGTAGCAATGTGTTTATTGATATAAAAGTGATTTAACAAAGCTGGATAGTAAATGTGACAGTGGTGTAACAAGATTTGATGGCAAGGTACACGTGATTATTTACTGTGTAGAGGACAGAGTCAGGGAGACTCTCCTGTTGAGTCCTGAGGTTCAGACTGGACCCCCTTGCTTTCTAAGCGCCTTCTCAGAGCTGAGTCTAGGAATGACTGGATCCAATCCTAGTTCCAGACTTGGTCAGTGGTTTATAACTAAAATATTATATGTGCACAATCAATCCTTCATAATACTTAGCTAATATTTTCAAAGTTTCAGCGCTTATTCCCAGTTCACTTACGGAGTATCTGATGCAATAAGGATTCTCTCAACCTTCAGGAGTAACCTTGAGAGGCATTCCTACTCAGTGGTCAAGCCTGGTATGCAGTCTGCTGTCATTTCAGGATAGCCCAATGGGCCTTGGCCTCTCCACTATTTACAGAGTAAGATCATTGTGCAGCCTGGTCTAGTGTGAGGTGTCCCTGCTCATAGCAGGGAGGTTTGGAACCTGATGGTCTTTAAGGTCCCTTCCAACCTTAACCATTCTATGATTCTGTAATTGACTTTAGTCATATTTGCATACTAGCTGTATCTTGGTTAGCACATTGTTCAACTGGCCCTCAGCTGTTGAGCAAGGTTTATAGCCCTTAACTATTGTGTTGTTTCCTGTCTTCCAAGAATTTGACCTAAGCCAGATGCAGCCATCACAACCACCACTGGTGGCTATTGTTTAAGCAGAAGCTGGGGATGAGAGGAGAGGAACACACCACCACATATATACATGCCTCTATGAGTTGGTGATCTATTAATCATATTCACTATTAATAAAATAAGATACATCCATCATCACTGAGAGAAACAAAGTTTCTTCTATTTGGAGATAAAGACACCTTTGCTTTGGATCCAGTTTTCCCAGTTATTTTTGCTTGTTCATGTTTTTCCCTTATTTTGTCTTCAGACAAGGCAATTGACCTATAAAAGTATTATATATGTCACTTTTCAGATATGATAGTAAAATTAAATTAAAACCAAGGAAAACAAAGTCAAGCAGCTTATAATATTCATAGACTTGAAATGGATTACTTTTCTGTTCTGTTTCTGGAAGACAAAACAGAAAGGTTTGTCATTAATTGTTATTTGAGTTACTCCAGCTTAATTATCTCACTCCATAGGATTTTCTAGTGATGTTAAAGGCCTGATTAACTGCATTTTTTTTTTATGTCATACAATTCATCAGCTAATGTCATACTATTGTTTATGAGTTCTCAATTAATTTTTATTATCCATTTATTGTCTATTCTTTATAACTGATAAGTTTGCTTTAGCTTGATTTAGCAGTTCTTATTTATGCATAGGTTTCTACCCTGTTTCCTTTCCTTCTTTTTTTTTTAGTTTTTGTTTTGTTTTGATTTTTTTACATTTCCTCCTCTGTACTCTAAAAAAACTACTGGTTTTCACATATCATTCAAAATCATACATTACAGTGTTAAATTTTAAAGGGTTTAGTCTCTCTGAGTTCAATAAAATGCATGATACCTCTCCCTCTTTCTCTGCCTTCATGGGGTCTCACCTAATCCTTCATTCTTTCAAGTCTTAGCTACTTACATGCTAGAAGTGTTTTCTTGGTGTTTGTTTTCAAACTTGTCCTTTTTTTGTCTTTTTTCCTCCTGATTTTGGAGCCAATGGAAACCCCCCTGCTAGATTTCTTTCATGCATATACTCACAAACTTAACTGAATTTAACAATTGTATCTGTGAGCTTGAACTGCTTGTTTTCGTGTTAATTGTGTTGCATTTGTTTGGCTTGCTCTGCAGTTTTAAAATTTTTACCTCTTCTACCTGTTAGCCATTCTTTTGTATGTGGTTCTCTTTTTCAACATCTCGGAGTGCATGTAGAGTAGCCTCAAAGCTGATGCTTCCTGTTCTCTTGTTTTCTAATTCCAGGTTCATACAGTGTTTGGGTCTCCTGTTTATACAATGCTTCACTCTTATCCCTCTTTCTTAGGTCTGATTGCTGCAGATCATTGTTAGCAAATGTTACAGCCCTGACTCATTCCTGTGTTTATTATACCTTTGAGCCTTTTGTTCATCTCTCAAAAGTTTCCTTGCTTGTTGGAACCTCTGTCCTAATTCAGCCAAAGAAATGGTTATCAGTTTGATCCAGTGGTTGCTGCTGCTCAAGCTAGTGTCCCATCCTGCTATCCCAATGTTTTTCTCTCATTGAACCCATCACTCCATAGAGGTATCCCTGTTTAAGAGCACTGTTATTTTTGTTATTGCTTTAATCTGTCTGGGACTTCAATTCCTTGTGATGGCAATTTGCTTTTAGTTCTCTAGCCCATCCCTTTTATTACTGTCTTGATGATTAAAAAAGCTATTGTTTTTTTCTGCATGGCTGTCTATATTGCAGAGCTGGTTTGCAATAGGGCATTTTGGTGAGTAACTGTTCTTTTCCAGTGTCCCCAGCACGATTATTATTGTCAGTCCCTAGTCTAGGTGGTTCTGGATCACTCTGTCTCTTTCCATCTTAGTGCTCTGGGTCTCCCAAATTATTGTAGCAAGCCTGTGTGACTTTGAAACTATTTTTACAGAGTCACTGTATGTTTCTGTCATCCTGTGTGGTCAGCCCCTGCAGGAGGACAGCAGGGATCAGTAGTCTGGCTGATTCTAATGGAATATCCATGTTCTCTTTTATTTTTTCCTTCTTTAAAAAAAACCACAAACAACCCTATAGTACTTAATTAGTTTTTTGCATCTACTCTATCAGAGTAGCTGTATTGATTGCATTGGACACAGCCTGCCACTGGTATTCAACCTTTATTTGTTACATTGATGGATGTGCTAGTACCCAGCAGTTTGTTTCCTGACCACTCCTTAGCTCCATCAGAAGGTGGGCCTTCTCCGGTGATCCAGTTCTGACCATGACCCATGGGAAGGTGAGGGACAGGACTACCAAGACTATCACCAGGAGGAGGAGGATACAGGGGCCACTCTTCTCTTTTCTTGCACTGATCTCCTGCAAGCAATACAGCAGGATCCTTGTTGGGATATTATCCCAGCAATTCAAATCCACTCCATGATTCTGAAGCAGTTTCTACGTTAACTGGCCTTGCTGAGTGTCGTCTTCTGCTCTGTTATTTCTTAGCACTGCCTGAAGGGTTATGCTACTCTACCACTCCTCAGTCTACCACCACACTCTCACCACTTACCCTGGGAAAGGGTCTTGAGGGTTATGCTGTCAAAGGTAACACCTCATATAGCTTCTAAATTATTCCTCTCCCTAGTTTTTTCCTTACATACTGCTGCTGTGGCTCTTAACCACCCTTTTAGTTTATTCTGTACTGGCTTCTACACACTTACAGACCCTTAGCCCTGGAGACAGACTATCCCTGATTGCTGTTCTAACTGTGACCTAGTGATAACTTGGGTCTTGTCTGCCTTATTGTTCAAAAGACCACAGGCAGAGCCTAACAACTTTTTCAACCCCACATATATCTCTATGCTCTTACTTGGCTTATGCTCATCCAGGTAATATAATTGTTCAATTTCTGGTCTCCCATTTAAAGCTTGCAGAGTGTAACACAACCACTCCGCCTGCTAGCATTTCCCTCATTGGTTCCCAGATCCACCTTAAACTTATTTATAGGGTGGGGTTTTTTTCTTTCCTAAACCAGTTCTACGTGACCCACAAGACTGCACTCCTTTAGCAATTGGTGATGTTTACTACCTGGGCCTCTGGTAATGTCTTTCCTTCTGTCATTCCGCTCCCTCTCATTGAACATCCTGGGAGATTTACTTGGTCCCCTTACACCATTTGTATTTATAGGGTGAAGAAGCAGCCTTCTATTTTGGAAAAATCTGACACTTCCCAATTTGTCCCATTCTCTTAAGTCTTTCTAAAATGACTGCCCTGTTCAGAGTAATTTGAGTGCACTTGAGCAGTTGCCACCAAACACCTGGGAACTGGTGACATCCTCACAGTGAGGCTAATCAAGTTCTAGTCCAGCAGCATAACAGGAATGGTCTCAATCCTATATGCAAGGAAGCACGTGAAACACTGAGATATACTTAAGCTCCAGGCAGCCATTCAGCCCTACCTGCACATTGTCTCTCAAACAGAACAAGCAAATTCTGCTTTCCTTCACCAATGGCCTTGCAAACACTTGGACTTCAGTTTTGCCTCAAAAAATACATTCCAACAGAAATGGCCAGGCTGAGAGGCAGAAAGTGTACAAATAAGAGCTTGCATTTGATCTCAAAGAAGTGATGTAAATGTAAGCAAGTGTTTCTGTCTTCAGCAGGTTTCTGACCTGCTTCTTTCCTGTCAATGGGGCCAGCAGTGGGTTGTCAGAAAGTATGTGTGGGGGAGAGATCTCCATGTTTTGAGAGTGCAACTGATTAGAAATTGAATGCTTTTACACATTATTATTTATGCACCGTGCCCACAAATGGCAAAGGAAGGGTACTTTTATATTAAGTTGTATTTCAGTGGAATAAAAATCTGAAGAGGTGTTGTGAGACATCAGTGGCACAACTGATATGAAAACATGAGGGTTTTGTCCAATCAGTAGGCAAGGGAGTTTTATCATATTAAATCTACAGGTTTTCACAAATGGCTGAAGGTACATTAATTCCTTCATCAGTTTCATAGCTTATTGCAGACAGACTTTAGTGAAACTTATTACTGTGCTATTAATTATTGAGACCATGTTATCTCTAATGGACTTGAACCATCATGAAAAATGTTTCAGCTTAATTTTTGACCATGCTAATAATAGTCTCACCTGTCTTGTTGCATGCTACAATCAATTACTCTAATGTTTTACTTACTGATTACTCTAGAAGCAGCAAAACTTATTTTGGCACCATAATGGTAGGATATATATAGATTGCAATACAGTTTTGACCTGTGTTCCCTTTTCAAACACCATTATACGAAATCAATTAAGTGCTTACAATGGACAGGCTGAAAAAATTACTACTGTAGAAAAATAAAGAGGTGCCATATTTCTGTGTCTTGGTGACTCAGCAAGAGATTTGCTGAGTTCACAAAAAAAAATGTCTAATTTCTAGTCCCGCAAATTTAGTTTCAACTCTGATTGTCAATTTGATTCTTGACTTCCCAATTATCACCATTGCTAATGAAGAAATCTCTTTGAAATGAATGCCACCATGCTGTGTGAAATTGCTCAGACAGCCTCCTGACTCCTCCATGGAGAAATTTATGAATTGGTTGTGAGACAGTAATTAGCAAGGACAAAGTTCACCTTGATTTCCAGAAGCCCTGTTGAATAAACAGGAT
The DNA here is from genome assembly GCA_020745705.1 of Hemiprocne comata. Classification (NCBI taxonomy): domain Eukaryota; kingdom Metazoa; phylum Chordata; class Aves; order Apodiformes; family Apodidae; genus Hemiprocne; species Hemiprocne comata. Next base: position 206,976,401 of record CM036586.1, read on the forward strand.
TGTTGTTAAAAAACTCCACAGTTTTTAAAATTTGGAACTAAATAAATTGATATTGCAATCAGTGAAAGAGTAAATACAGAACTCCAATCACCTTGCAGATCTCTGGAATATTTTCATTGATTTAGCACCAGTGCTAATCCAGAAAATGTGTATTTAATTTTGAATATGCTTTAGTTTGCGTATGTGACTGAATACCTTGAGAAGAGGTTGGTGAAGGGTTTAGAGGGGATGCTGAATGAGGAGCAGCTGAAATCACTTGGTCTGTTCAGCCTGGAGGAGACTGAGGGAAGACCTCATTGCAGCTCACTGCTTCCTCACTAGGGAAGGTGGAGGAGCTGGCGCTGACCTCTTCTCTCTGGTGACCAATGATAGGACCCAAGGGAATGGTAGGAAGATGTGCAGGGAGAGGTTTAGGTTGGACATTAGGAAGGGATTCTTCACCCAGAGGGTGGTGGAGCACTGGAATAGGCTCCCCAGGGAAGCAGTAATGGCACTGAGCCTGACAATATTCAAGAAGCATTTGGACAATGCCCTCAGGGACATGGTATGAACCTTGGGGTTGTCTTGTCCTGGGGCAGGAGTTGGACTTGGTGATCCAGGCTGTCCGAGGAGGTGTTTGAGCCACCATCCCTGGATACATCTAAAAGGACAGGTGTGGTGCCAGGGGACAGGGTTTAGTGGTGGATGTGGCAGAGCTAGGATAGTGGTTGGACTTGATGATCTTGAAGGCCTTTTCCAACCAGAATGATGATACTATGATCCTATGATAGGTAAGTGATAATCTTGGTAGTGATCTGAAGCTGTCAGAGCAGAGACATGAGCTCGAATGAGAAATACCTTTATGAAGCTGTGTAATGCTAAACTCCAAATTACATATCCTGGATTGCTCTCTCATATATATTTTAGTAAGATAAAATGGTTATTTTTTAAAAATAAGCTAATTACTTTAAGGAAAGGGATCAGTACTGTCAATAGCAGAATTCATGCAATTCCTCTGCTTAATCACACCCATTTTCACAGACTGATGCACCTACATGTAGTCTGTTTAATATGACACATTCCTTATCTACTAGCTGCAGAGATTAGATAGCAGCTGGATCAGAAGAAAAATGTTTTTCAATTCCTGTTTCTTCAGAAGCTTCTCTTCCTGTTCACAAAATGATTAGGATGACAAACTCTGAAAGGCGATAATTTTTTTGTGTTTAAAAAAATAAATGTGAAAGGGTACTTACTACAGGGCAGTATCTTGCTACTGCTTATGAATTCTTCTCCAGTTTTCATTTTTTGAACATACAGCACAAAGATCACAAGGGTCTTGTAGGGCTTCTGTTGAATTCTCTCTGTGAACTGGCAAATAACTCCTTTTGCTCTGCAATCTGTTGTTCTGATCTGCTAACCTGCATGTAGTCATGATTCAGAAGGAATTGTTCCAACAGGGCATTCTCAAAACATGGAATAATTTTCATGAAGTCATTAAGCATCACAAGCAGCATTTTTACAAGATTCTATAATTTTTTTCCTTATCTAATCAAAAAGAGAAGAAGGGATACATTTTTAGTTGACCATAGGCTTAGGTGCATCATTACCAAAGTTACCAGACTGGTTAAGCTTTTTGGACATGGTGTACAGATCCATTAGAGTGACAGTGAGAATATCTTGCACTTGTGGTTGCCAAACTCTTAGCTCAGAGGACACCTCAGACTTTTCTGAGAGCTCCCAGCATTGCAAAGTGCATCAGGTCCATAAACTCAGTTTAATATGGTTTTGCAGACTTCCTTAGACTACACACTACAGCTTCAAGGTTTTCCAAAAACTATGGAAAACCAAATTGATAAAAAGTTCCCCTCTATGGGGTTACAGATTATGGATCTATGGAGAGCAAAACTGCTCCCAAGGTCATCTGAAAACTGATAGGCCATAGCTGTGCTTGTATGGTGAAGGGTTCAAGCAGGTGTTAGTTCTGCTTTATCACTATGTGATATATCACACTGTTATGGCCATATATTTTTATTGTCTTTACCACACACAGTGTCCCTATGACTTTGTATCATCTTAAAAGAATTTAGGTTGAGAGATGCTACTCAAGACAGTGAAGGCTTTTTTACATGCCAGAAAACTGGAATCTAATAAATCGGTATAATTTACAGAAGAAAGAAAGAGTGATGAGGGATAACAAGAAAAGTAGCCAGCAGGGAAGTACATACAACATAATTCAAGGCTGAAACAAGACATAAAAATATGACTTTACAAATATCCTTTTTGTCACCCACCTTAGCTACTTTTTTTTAGGTCAGTTTTGTTATTAGCTGGCAGCAAGCCAACAACTTTCCCTCCAGTTAAAAAGTATTGGCTTTCCAGTGCTTTGGAAGACTGAGCTGAGTTCTTTTCAGCCTCATCAGTCAGTGAGGAAACAATAGGAAACAACTGCTGAATCTTCATTGCTGATAATAAGGGAAGGAGAATAAAGAACATGGGTGATTTTCAGATTCCAGACCTGTGGTTGTTGATAGCTATACAAGTCGTGGTAATTTCTAAAATATAACTGCCTCGTTATCTCTGAAAGACTGTTTTATCTTTCTTCCCTTTTATTGCATGAAATTGTTGTTCTTTACACCTTTAGGATCTTGCATTATCATGTCACTTCTTTTTGTTTCATACTCTTTATTGTTAAATTTTGACTTTTCAGGCAGCAGAGCCAGTTGGAAAGTGATACCTCTCCTGCCCTAGCAATGCGTTTCTGAGTTTATCAACCTATAGGGCTCTTTTCATCCAAGTACTTTTAAAAAAGTTATTTCCATTCTTACAGAAAGTCAACCTACTACCAGTGAGTAGGGGACACTAAACAGTCACTCCACATAACAAAAAGATTTGAAGAAGCAAAAAATTGTTTTGATAATTTTCTCTCTGAGATATGTGTTCCTCTTTCCTTATTGTCTTGCCTTTTTATCTCTTTGGAGGAGATTAGTTCTTTTCAGAGTTTTTTCCTTTCAAAGGAATTTTCCAGAGATTGTTAGGAAATGAAAAATGCTAAGAACCTGCAATACTGGGAATGTCAAAATACTGAAAACAAAAGTAGGATAACACCTGAAGTCAAACAAAAATAATATCACTACAGTCACATTTTATAGCTCGTATCACATGCAGCACCTTGTTTTGAGACTACTCATATTTCCTCCATTATCCCAGCTTTTCACTACAGCTCAAGTCTAGATTCATATTTGGACACGAATAATGAGTGTATACAGCATTCTAGGTGAGTCATTTCTTACACAATGCTTTGTGCTCTATGTGGGAAACTATTGAACTGATTTAATATAGGATAACCTTTTCCACTTGGTGGCTTATGTTTATCCTGAGGAATAACCCGGGCTTCATCTCCTTCATTTGCTTTCAGTAGATGATTTCATCATCATCATAATCATCAAATAGTTTAGGTTGGAAGGGACCTTAAAGATCATCTAGTTCCAGCCCTGCTGCAGGGGCAGGGACACCTCCCACTAGATCAGGTTGCTCAGAGCCCCATACAAGCTGGCCTTGAACACTTTCAGGGAAGGGATTTCCACAGCTTCCCTGAGCAACCTGTGCCAGTGTCTCACCACATTTCTTAGCTTTCAGACAAAATTCTCATTAGTTCATTGGTAACCTGAGATCCATTCTGTACCATTCAATGCTCATCATATTTTGGTTACTCAGTCATCTAATTCTTCATCTATAGCTTCCACACTGCTAATATCAGAGCGATCTGTGTTCACATCAGTTTATTTATTCATTCTATTCTCCTTTCATTTTTTCTTCCTTCAATGGTATTCATTGTCATTCACTCTTTTGCCACCATACAATTTTTACACCTCACGTATGACATTTTTATGCCACTAGTTGGAAAGGCATGAGTTTATTAATGTCTATACTTCCAAGTTCAGCAGTTAGCAAAAGCTCAACATAATTTCAGAAAAGAATGGGTAGCTGGACATGTGTGCAGTCCAGAAGAGGTGAGGCAAAGAGCCAGAGACTTCTTGCACAGAGCCTGAATTAGTGCTGTACTGTGCATAGGCTCATTGGCAAAAGTGAGTAATCCTAAATCAAATAAGGCCACATTACATAATAAAATTATGGAAACGTTCAAAGGTAACATTGTTCCATGAACAGAATTTTACAGTGAACAGCTGGACACTCCAACCCCCCACAAGAAAACTTCAGGAACAGTGGCTGTTTACTTGATGGTGCCTTACAATGGAAGAAGTCGCTGGAGGAGAAACGTTGGGAGAAGGCACAGAACTATGGGCATGTTGAAGAAAGGCTTTCAGCACTGTCCCCTCCTGGAGAAGGGATAGAACAAGAGCCAATGTGGTAAACTAAAACTGTCTGAGTGGCTGCAGTCAGAGGAAGGAAGTCTAGTTGAAGGCCAGTAACTAGTGATGTACGCCAGGCATACACTGCATCCAGTTCTGTTCAACATCTTTAGTAATCTGAGTGAAGGGACAGGGTGCACCCTTAGCAGTTTTACTGATAGTACAAAACTGGGAGGCATGGCTGATATGCCAGAGGGTTGAGCTACCATCCAGAGGGATTTGGACAAGCTGGAGAAATGGGCTGACAACAAAGAGAAGTGTAAAGTCCTACACCTGGAGAGAAAAAAACACCGGTATATGCTGGGGCCACCCAGCAGAAAAGGATCTGGGGGTCCTGATAGACACCAAGTTGAACATGAGCCAGCAATGGGCCCTTGTCACAAAGAAGACCAATTGCATCCTGGGCTGCATTAGGCAAAGTCTTGCCAGCAGGGCAAGGAAGGTGATCCTTCCTCTTAGCACTGGGGAGACTATATCTGGAGTTCTGTGTCCAGTTCTGGGCTCCTCACTACAAGAGAGACATGGACATACTGGATAGAGTTCAGCAAAGGAATAAGATGATGAAGGGACTGGAGCATTGCTCCTACTAGGAAAGGCTGAGAGAGCTGAAACTCTTCAGCCTGGAGAAAAGAAGGCTCAGGGAGATCTTATCAATGTATATGAATACCTGAAGAAAGAGTGCAAAGAGGATGGATCCAGGCTCTTTTCAGTGGTGCCCAGTGGCAGGAGCAGAGACAATGCACACAAACTGAAGCACAGGATGTTCCCTCTGAACATCAGGAAACACTTTTTTGCCTGTGAGGGTGACTGAGCACCGTAATAGGTTGTCCAGAGAAGTTGCAGAGTCCAAGCATGGGGTTTGTTGGAAGTTTCAAGAGTCAGTGGGATAAAGGTCTGAATTAGACCAGGTGGACTACTCTTCTAACTGACCCTGCCCTGAACAGGAGGTTAGGCTAGAGACCCCCTGAGGTCCTTTTCAACTTGAATTAGTCTGTGATTCTATGAGGGTCTCATATATTTATCTTTGCATCTCACAGTGATAATTCTTGGATTTGTTGTTCTAGCCCATGGCTATTTTCCCTGTGATGAAAATTTTTCAAAATGCACACACCATTAATTGCAGAAACAGGACAGCAATGAGCATAAAAGCCCAAAGATATAACGTGATAGTTGCATGCTGTTCCATACGTTCCTAGAGATGTGGTGGAGGCCCCATCCCTGGAGACATTAAAGTTGAGACTTGATGGGGCTCTGAGCAACCTGTTCTAGTGTGAGATGTCCCTACTTATGGTAGGGTGGTTGGACTGGATGACCTTTATAGGTCCCTTCCAACCCAAGACATTCTATGATTCTGTGATTTCTTCTATGTTTTCCAGATTTCAGAAGATGTATCTGGTAACCAGCAACAAACTCAAAACCTGCAAAAGGGAAAATGAGACTGTCTTTGTCTTGACCATTTAATTATCTCCACTAAAAAAACAAAAAACAAAAAATTAAAAAACCCAAACCTGTTTCATTAGAATTTTGCTTTCAGTCCAGGAGAGCTGAGTCTGATTCTCTCTTCCTTAGCACACCAGAACCAATGTAGCTGAATTATAAAAGGAAGATATTTTGCCCAGTAGGTATTCTGGGATCTCAAAACCTTGGGAGGAACAACACTGCTAAGTAAGAAAGTACATTATTAGATACCTTCTTGTCTGACCTTGGTTACATTTTAAGCATACTAGAGTTGAGAAATATGCATTTTAGCTGTGTGATGTCTCATTGTGACAATAGAGCTAAATTTCATTTTGAAAGGGAAAGATAGTCTGAGCATTTGCTTGCTACCTGTATCGTGTGTTTTCACCATGGTAGCAGTGGGAAAAAAGGAACAGTGAAGAGATACATATCACTGATACTGCAGAAATTACTGTTACGCAGTGCTTCATCTGAGACAATGCAAAAAAGGCAATGCCAACCATCAACAGTTTCTTAAATTAATTGTAATGATAGTCTAGATGTGCAGAGCAACATAGAGCAGGGAGACATTAAAGAAATTTTGGTAAATTAGATGGATAAATCTGTTCAGACCTACTGAAATTAATTATGAAATCATTAAAGAACTTAACCACTTAAAATTGTAAGAATTTCTGTAAGGGAGAAGATCCCAGCAGACTGCAGAGAGCAAAATGTTAAATCAACAAGATCAAATTCAATAAAGGCAATCATGGAGAATGACTGTTAGGGAGAAGAAATCAAACGTGCAAATATAAAAGTGGTGAGTAACTCAACTGAAGAGCTGCAGAAAAAAGATTTAGAGGTGCAATAAATCAGAAACAAGCTTGACAAGTTAACATACCAGAGAAACTGAGGCACAGTGCAGTGTTTTTTCCAAACATGAGTTATGTCCTGTGATGCATTAATAGAAGCAGAAGTGTTAAAACCCAGAATTTTTTCAGTCTACTAGCCAGCTTGTTAATCTAAGCCTTACTGAAATACTCTGAGCATCATATTTTGAGGAAATGTAAACAAATTCTGGTTGCTCTCAGAACTGTCTCCAAGAATAGTTAAAGAATTAAATAACATGATCTAAGAGGAAGTCTAACCAAATTGAATAAGAAAACATGAGAGAAACAATTAAGACAATATTCTGTTATGTAACAAGTTGTTATAAACTTGTTTATAGTAACAAGTTACTAGGCAATGAGTAATTGTTCTCCATGTTTGCTATGATTGGGGGAGAGAGGAAGAAGAAATCTGAGTAATTACAATAAAGAAAATCGAGTTAATATTTTAAGAAAAGTTTTTAATGTTTTAAAGTTGTTGGAGATAACTTTCTGTGTGCAGATGATGAAAAATGTAGATGAAGAGAGGCAGACCAAGCTCAGAGAGCAGGCTTAAGGTTTGATACCACAGAGCTAGGCCCTAGGAACAAGGCAAATTTGTTCTCTAAAGCAGAATTTATGGAGGCTCTGGAGTACAAATCAAAGAAAGTCATAGCTCATTCATGTCCTCCCACAGACAGGCCTGTACAGTATGCAGTTAATTATTCATGTGCCTGGAAATGCTGGTGTCAAAGAGAGTGACTGTATAAGGAACAACACACTGTGTGAAATGTGGAGACTGATATGGAGCAGAGTGCAGATGGAACAATGAATGGACAATTAATGGAAATGCGGAGTGCAAGATGGCACATCACTTCTGAAGGAAAATGGAAATTTCTTGACATCACTAATACTCTCTTTAGCATTGTAATGATGTTCTCATTTTGTTCCATTTGCAGTTAGCATCAAGAGTCAGTCTTGGAGTAGGAAGTGAAAAGGTTGCAGGAGCAGGAAACTGTTGTAGCAATTGACATTGTATTTAGGTCTGCACACAATGGTGATGTGTGTGCCTGTGAAGGGAGGGAGGACTACAAAGCCATTGCAGGATCCTTTAATTGGAAGTGATCCTGTTGTCAAATTAACACCCATCCCCAACCCTTGTGCCTGCCTATGAATGCAAGTCAGGATGAAATATTACTATCAAACAGGCCTACGTGACAAAAGATGTCTGGGTTTATTGAGGAAAGGAGGGATCTAGGAGCAAAGTAGGAAGGGACAAGCTCTCTATCTATCAAAGTTATCTGGTTTTGGTAATAAAGGAGCAGCAGGTGTTGGAAAAGGTAATTAAGGTGTGAAGTTTACAGTATTGTGAAATATTCTGTAAGGATGGATATTTGTATTAAAAAAACACCTCTGATGCTCCATGGGGATCAGCTCTATGCCTGAAGAGTCTTCAGAGGTGTGAAATATGATGTATAGTGAGTACAACGGATAAAATAGCAATTAGATCAAACTTTGATTTACATGAGGAAGACTGATATCCCTGTGAGTCAGGTATGCAGATCTCATGTGCAGAAAGGATTTAGTTATTGTTTGAAGACTTGCCAAAGTCGTGGAATCTTGCCTCTGATATTGTTTAAAGGAATTTTTCCTCCAGAATAAAAGCTGGTCTGGGTTTCTACAGGTGTACATATGCATATGAGTATACTTTATGTGATGGGGAGGCTGCATTAAGATATACTACAAAGAGCAGGGAATAGGAGTGTATCATTTAATGTCAAAGTTACTAATTTAAAGGAAAGTAACTTGTAGTATACCTTCATGCACTGCAGAACTCTTTCCTTCCATCAACCAAATAATTTTATGAGTGACGTAATGAAATAATTTATGCTGCTAAAGGAAATAATATGTTTAAAACAACAGGAATATTAACACACATGTCCTGAGGACAATAGTTCATGTATTATTAATATTGTCCAGAGGAGAGTGGTTCATGGATTATTAATAGGGTGAGAAATGGTAGGAAAAGGGGTCTATTATCCTGTGACAATGAGACCTTGCTATCTCAGAGAAAGTTGACAAGAGGCCAGTGGGTCTGTATGTCCCGATGTCTATTGACCAATGGCACATGCTTGAATGCTTAGGCATCCAGAATGGATGACCAGTGAATTCAAGGTCAGTGTGAGTAATCTCTTCTCTGAAGGATAAGTTTATGAACTCACAGTTAAGCTGAGAAGCAGAATGATTCTTCAGTCTCATTACATTCTTTTTATTTTCCATTTGCTTTAACCTAAGTACGGGTAACCGGTGACAAGCTGTACATAAACACAGAAACCAAGCCAGAAGGTATTTGTGTCAATTCAGCACTCTTGCCCATGTTAATTCTTTGATCCCTTGAGTGGCTGTTCTTCCAGAATATCTGCAAAGTGATGTGAAGTATTTATGAATATTTGCAAGAGGTATCTTGCTCATTGCAATTATACTGTTACAGCTGAGAAGAGAAGATTATTTGCTACATCATCACTAAGCAGATGACAGTCACTCCAGTACTGTTCCAAAGGAGACTGCAATTTCTTTGCTGTCCCACTGTCTTGCAAAGGCTATCAATATTACACAGGGTCTGTTGAGCACTGACAGTGTTTAGTGTTGTTTAAGACATGAAACATTGTTCCTCCTGTTAGAAATTAAAATTCTAAAGGAAACTGGTATGCAATCTCACTGTGAAACTCCAAAAAACAAACAATTTTTAATTATGCATTTTTTGTTGACCCTTTTTTTGATCACAATATCACAGTATCACTCTGGTTGGAAAAGACCTTCAAGACCATCGAGTCCAACCACTACCCTAACTCTGTCATGTCCACCACTAAACACTGTCCCCTGGCACCACACCTGTCCTTTTAGATTTCTCCAGGGATGGTGACTCAACCACCTCCCCGGACAGCCTGGATCACCAAGTCCAACTCCTGCCCCAGAACAAGACAACCCCAAGGTTCATACCATGTCCCTGAGGGCATTGTCCAAATGCTTCTTGAATATTGTCAGGCTCAGTGCCATTACTGCTTCCCTGGGGAGCCTATTCCAGTGCTCCACCACCCTCTGGGTGAAGAATCCCTTCCTAATGTCCAACCTAAACCTCCCCCTGCACGTCTTCCTACCATTCCCTCAGGTCCTATCATTGGTCACCAGAGAGAAGAGGTCAGCACCTACTCCTCCTCCTTCCCTAGTGAGGAAGCAGTGAGCTGCAATGAGGTGTCCCCTCAGTCTCCTCTTCTCCAGGCTGAACAGACCAAGTGCTTTCAGCCGCTCCTTATATGGCATCCCCTCCAAACCCTTCACCAACCTCGTGGCTCTCCTCTCTTGATAAATATAATGAAATCAGGATAAAGCTTAAGAAAAAGGTGTAATTCCATCTATCTACATTTTTATAAGCTCATTTTTAAGCATAGTGGGTAAATGTCTTCTGCATTGAAAACTGTCAGGGAAACTTAGAGCTGATTCATCTGACTGTGTGTGATATTATCAACTGTTATTGTACTACTTGTGATCTTCCAGACAGGTGGGGAGGAAGCTGCATAGAATCACAGAATCATCCTGGTTGGAAAGGACCTTGAAGATCATCAAGTCCAACCATAACCTAAATTCACCTACCATAACCTAATCTACCCATTCAGTGTTTAAATCATGTCCCTAAGCACCACATCTATATTTCTTTTAAACACTTCCAGGGATGGTGACTCCACCACCTTCCTGGGCATCCCGTAGTCTGAGGGGTATTAAGAGAGACTTTAAGGCCTTGCGAAGGTTGGTGAAAGTGTCTGGGGTGCAAGTTCTTTTCTCTCCTGTCCTTCCAGTTGCAGAGGATGACATGGGATGGAATAGAAGGATCCAGTCTGTAAATACCCGGCTCTGAGACTGGTGCCATAGGCAGGGCTTCGGGTTCTTTGATCATGGCTGGTTTTATAAGACACTGGGCCTGATGGTCATTCATGAGAAAGGCTTATCTTGCAGGGGGAAAAGGGTTCTAGGACAAGAAGTAGCAGGGCTCATTCATAGAGCTTTAAACTAGATTTGAAGGGGGACGGGGTTGTAGCTGGTTTTGCACCAGTGGGGCAGAGTTTTAGTTCTAGTATTAGTGAGGACCAGAAGGCCTCTCACCCCCCTAGGGTGGAATCAGCATGGTCAGCACGGTCCCTGAAATGCCTGTACATCAATGCCCACAGCATGGAGAATAAACAGGAGGAATTAGAAATCGGTGTGCAGTCAAGGGGTTATGATCTGGTGGCAATTACAGAGACATGGTGGGACAGCTCACATGACTGGCATGTGGTCATGGATGGCTGTGTCCTTTTTAGGAAAGACAGGACAGCAAAGCAAGGTGGTGGAGTTGCTCTTTATGTGAGAGAGCAACTGGAATGCATTGAGTTCTGTCCAGGGGCAGATGACGAGTGAGTTGAGAGTTTGTGGGTGTGAATTAAGGGGCAGGCTGGCATCAATGATACTGTTGTGGGTGTCTATTACAGGCCACCTGATTGGGACAAGGAAGTTGATGAGACCTTCTACAGGCAGCTGAAAGCAGCCTTACAATTACAGGCCGTGGTTCTCATGGGGGATTTTAACTAACCAGATATTTGTTCGAAGGCCTACTCAGTCAGCCAGTAACAGGAGGTTCCTCCAGTGCATTGGTGTTAACTTCTCGATGCAAATGGCGGATGAGCCAACTAGGAGAGGAGCACTGCTGGACCTCATACTCACTAACAAGAAGGGTCTGGTTGAAGTGGTAAAGGTTGAGGGCAGCCTTGGCTGCAGTGCCTATGAGATGGTGGAGTTCAGGATCTTGTGCAGTAGGAATAGAATACCAAGCAGGATCATGACCCTGGACTTCAGCAGGGCCAACCTGGGCCCTTGCAAGCAATTGCTAGGGGAAATCCCATGGGACAGGGTACTAGAAGGTAAAAGGGCCCAAGAGAGTTGGTTAACATTCAAGGACCGTTTCTTCCAAGATAAATATCAGAGCATCCCAACGAGTAGGAAATCAAGAAATGGAGCCAGGAGACCCACATGGTTAAAGAGGGAACTTCTGGGCAAACTCAAATGGAAGAAGAGAGTCTACAGGTCATGGAAGGAGAGGGTGGCCACTTGGGTGGAATATAAGACTGTTGTCAGAGGATGTAAGGATGCAAGGAGGAAAACTAAGGCCTCAGAATTAAACCTGGCAACGGAGGTCAAGGACAACAAGAAAGGCTTCTTCAAGTACATTGCAAAAAATACTAACACCAGAGGCAACATAGGCTCATTGCTGAATGAGGTTGGTGCCCTGGTGACAGAGGATACAAAGAAGGCAGGGGTACCGAATGAATGCCGCCTTTGTCTCTGTCTTTACTGCTGGAAACTGTCCTCAGCAGCCCCAGATCCCTATAGCCCCAGAAGGAGTCAGGTTAAAGGAGGAGTTTGCCTTGGTCGATGAGGATTGGGTTAGGGATCAATTAAGCAATCTGGACATCCATAAATCCATGGGTCCTTATGGGATGCACCCACAGGTGCTGAAGGAGCTGGCAGAAGTCATTGCCACTCTCCATTATCTTGGGTAAGGTGTGGGGAACAGGAGAGGTGCCTGAGGACTGGAGGATAGCAAATGTCAGTCCAGTCTTCAAAAAGGGCAAGAAGGAGGACCTGGGTAACTATAGACCAGTCAGCCTTACCTCCATCCCTGGAAAGGTGATGGAACAACTTATCCTTGATGCTGTCTCTAGGCATACCAGGGATAAGAGGGTCATTAGGAGCAGTCAGCATGGTTTTACCAAGGGGAAGTCATGTTTAACCAACCTGATAGCCTTTTATGAGGACGTAACCAGGTGTATAGATGATCATAGTGCAGTGGATGTGGTTTATCTTGATTTTCAGTAAAGCAATCAAAGAATCACCAAGGCTGGAAAAGACCTTTAAGATCATCAAGTCCAGCCTATGACCAACACCACCACACACAGTCTCCCACAGCCTCCTCGTAGATAAACTGAGGAAGTGTGGTCTGGATGATCATGTAGTGAGATGGATCGTGAACTGGTTGAAGGAAAGAAGACAGAGTTGTGGTCAATGGGGCATAGTCTAGTTGGAAGTCTGTATCTAGTGGAGTCCCTCAGGGGTCGGTACTGGGACAGGTACTGTTCAATATATTCATCAACGACCTGGATGAGGGACCAGAGTGCACTGTCAGCAAGTTTCCTGATGACACAAAACTGGGAGGAGTGGCCGACACACCAGAGGGTTGTGCTGCCATTCAGTGAGACCTAGACAGGCTGGAGAGTTGGGTGGGGAGAAATTTAATTAAATACAGCAAGGGCAAGTGTAGAGTCTTGGATCTGAGAAAGAACAACCCCATGTATCAATATAGGTTGGGGACTAACCTCTTGGAGGGCAGTGTAGGGGAAAGGGACCTGGGGGTCCTGGTAGACAGGAGGATGACCATGAGCCAGCAATGTACCCTTGTGGCCAAGAAGGCCAATGGCATCCTGGGGTGTACTAGAAGGGGTGTGGTTAGTAGGTTGAGAGAGGTTCTCCTCCCCCTCTACTCTGCCTTGGTGAGGCCGCATCTGGAATATTGTGTCCAGTTCTGGGCCCCTCAGTTCAAGAAGGACAGGGAACTGCTTGAAAGAGTCCAGCGCAGAGCCACAAAGATGATTAAGGGAGTGGAACATCTCCTTTATGAGGAAAGGCTGAGAGAGCTGGGTCTCTTTAGCTTGGAGAAGAGGAGACAGAGGGGTCACCTCATCAACGTTTATAAATACATTAAGGGCAAGTTTCAGGAGGACAGAGCCAGGCTCTTCTCAGTCATGTCCAGTGATAGGACAAGGGGGCAACGGGTACAAGCTGGAGCATGGGAGGTTCCACGTAAACATGAGGAAAACCATTTTCATTGTGAGGGTGACCGAGCACTAGAACAAGTGGCCCAAAAACGTTGTGGAGTCTCCTCTGGAGACATTAAAAACCTACCTGGACATGTTCCTGTGTAACCTACTCTACGAGATCCTTCTCTGGCAGGGGGGTTGGACTAGGTAATCTCCAGAGGTCCCTTCCAACCACTAACATTCTGTGATTCCCATTAACTGTAAAGCAGTGAAGTAGGCATTTCTTTGGTTTTTGTTTTGTTTTGTTTTTCTGGAATAAATATTAAACATAACTCATGTGAACCACATCTCAATAGTGCTTTCACCATAGACATCTACAGTTGAGTTGAATTAGATCCTTGATGGCTTGCTCATGATGCCTGATTTCTTGCTCCAGATGAGTGCAGGAAGAGGTATCCTGGCCACAGCATAGACTTTCAAGAAGCAGAGAAGTGGGAAAAGTGGGAAGTAGGCTGGCTTATGAATAATAATTATGTACCAGATCTTGGTAAAATTAATGATATAGATTTAACTGTTTTCAAACTGTTTTGTTCAGCAACCATATAACTTGTGTTAAACAACACCCGTTTGATCCAGAGCATTCCTCTCTAGGATCGCAAAAATACTTTAATAGACCAAATGCCCAGAAAAAATGCAGTATGCCCAGGATGATTCACCAGAGCAAGAATGATTGGTTAATATATACCTGGTACAGATCAGTAAGGATTTTCACCATGGTCCATGTGATTTAGGCAGTTAGAGCTCCAGTAACATTTACTCCTGGAAAAGATTATAAGAAAAATCTCTCACACACCATAACTCGGTTTATCACAAATATGACTGAAGGCCATCCTGTTGAATTATTGTTATAATTCAAGCTATGTGCAAGCTGAAAAGTTATATTCATTTTATGACTTGGTAATTAACTAAACTAACAGATATGTACCACAGTGAAGAGGGTTTCTGACTGGCAGTTCATCCTGACAAACAGAAACATTTCTCACTCTTGCTTTTAATTTTCTTTTTCATAGTTTTTTGTATAAATTAATTCTATAGTCAGCTAAACAATGCAGTTTGCAACAGCTAATGAATAAAACTTCATATCCTGTCTTCACCACTGTTTAATCACTCCTATAGGTGTTAACGGTGAGTGAGACATAACTCTTAACTCAAGATGACTAGGTCATTTAGTACATGTATTTCACACTCTCATCCTTAGACTGTCAGCAAGTGTGACCATGTACCACAGTCACCCCTGCTCATTACACTGAGTGTCACTGCTCCTCATTATAGCAGCTAATGGTCATGAGTGCAATGTCACTGTCTCCACTACACAGCTACTAGTTTTGCATTGTCTTGCTTTATGCATTGACTGCTTTAGGTCATTCTACAGCTTTCTGAAGCTGGCTGATCTCATCTCTGGCATTCACTCCTGATTTCTCTACCTCCTTCCCTGCTGCAACACAGGGGGATGAGGAAGGGGGGCTGTAGTCAGTTCATCACATGCTGTTTCTCCTGCTCCCTCCTCCTCATATTCTTTCCCTGCTCCAGCATGGGGTCCCTCCCATGGGAGAGAGTTCTCTGTTAACTTTTCCAATGTGAGTCCTTCCCACAGGCTGCAGTTCTTCATAAACTACTCCAGCATGGGTCCTTTTTATGGGGTGCAGTCCTTCAGGAACAGACTGCTCCAGTGTGGGTCCCCCACAGGGTCACAAGTCATGCCAGTAAAGCCTGCTTCATCATGGTGTCCACTCTCCATGGGGCCACAGGTCCTGCCAGGAGTCTGCTCCAGCATGGATTTCCCATGGGGCCACAGCCTCCCTTGGGCATCCACCTGCTCCTGCGTGGTGTTCTCTTAGGGCTGCAGGTGAATATCTGTTCCACTATGTACATCCATGGGCTGCAAGGGGATAGCCTGCCTCATCATAGCCTTCACCATAGGCTGCAGGGCCTGGAGCACCTTCTCCAGCACCTTTAGCACCTCCTGCCACTCCTTCTTCACTGGTCTTGGTGTCTGCAGAGTTGTTTCTCTCACCTATCCCCACTCCTCTCTGTGGCTGCTGCTGTGCAGCAGGTTTTTTTTTTTCCCATTCTTAAGTTCATTATCTCAGAGGTGCTACCGCCAGAGCTGATGGGCTCGGCCTTGGCCAGCAGCAGGTCTCTATTGGAGCCATCTGGCATTGGTTCTATCGGACATGGGGACAGCTTCTGGTGTCTCCTCATGGAAGACACTTCTCTAGCCCTGCTCCACTAGCAAAACCTTGCCACACAAACAAAATACACAACTAAATCCTTGAATACTAAGATTTCTATTTAGGAACAAAATTCAGTATTTAGGGGCTCTGTGAAGTACCTGCAGTGGCAGGTACAAGAGCTAGAGGCCAAGCAGGGTACACTTGGAATCCTCAAGTGGCACTAGATATTTAAATTTATCCATGTTATTAGTAATCTCCAAAATCTCTGCTCCACTGTTGCCTTACCCATTCAGTAACTGTCCTTTCTAAATATATTTCCATAACTAATTCTAAAAAGTTTTAACCCCTTCCAGATATACATGTTCACAAGGAAATGGGGGTTAAAAACACAAGCCTCTTTTTTAGGACTGTGGGGTGCCCTATGTTTAGGGGTAGATAGAGCAATCACAGTGAACATAAAGACCCTGGGAAGAGCAATGTCAGGCAGAGGAGCCCTGGTAACCTAATCAGGGTGAAGGTTACCCCAAAGTGGCTACCCCTAGGATCGTCAAAGCAACAGGATCAGCCCATCATCCCACCAGCTGAGGCAGCCAAAGGAAGTCTTTCCCCAGAAGGCTGTGCAGAGTGAGGGGTTATTTCCTACAGGGGTGTAGGGTTCAGCATAGGATCTAGAGCTAAGTATTAGACTGGATCCTGGAGAGATCCACAGCATGTGTGTGTCTGTTCCACCATCAATCCAAACACTGCTGAGAAATCAACCCACAAGGACCCACCCATGTTGTGGATCCCTACTTGTTGCACCTCATGCTGTCAGTCTACCAGCTGGCTGAAGGCTCCTCACAGCATCTGAGAGGAGGATGCTCTCAGGCCTTGACAGAGGCTGTGATACTGGTGGGGTGACTTCTGGCAGTATCAAACCAGGCTTTGTCTGCTACTCTGTTCCCACTCCAAGTTTCAGATTTTTTTCCCCATTACAAAGAATCATGCTTCCTTTAGACTTCTTTTCATGCTGACTCTTTGTTTCAAAAGTTTCTTCCTATTTCCTTAGTTACTGTTGTAATTCAGTGGCTGGCTGCCTTTCTCTTTAGCATCATTCTAGCTTATGGGCTAATACTCTAAAGAAATTTTGGGTATTCCATCCAAACACTTTTTAGACTCGTATTCCTATTTGATAAGATACTCTTGTCCAGGTCACTTTGCCAAGCGGGCTGGGGCACAGAGAGACTGACTGAGGCAAGATGCAGACTGCAAATGTCTCCCATCTCTCAAGCTAGTGCTGGAACATGCTGAAGTGGTTTGAGCCATGACCTTTGCATACCTGTTTTGAACACTATTCTTTCTCCTGTGTCACTGGGGGTTCAGCCCCACACTCTACAGGAATGGTGATCATCAGCTTTGCTAGAGCTAACACCCCTTCAGGCCCCCCTGTCTCCAGCAGAGAGGGGTTGGGTGTTTGTGATGCCATTAAGTCAGGTCATACTAGGAGAATAAAACAAAGTTTTAAATTTTCATTACAGTCTTTTATTACCTTTTCTCTAATGTGCCTACTGTTTGTATAATAATACACTGCTCAGAGACCAGTAAGATAAATGATTTGAAAACCTTTCCCTAGGTCACTCTTAACTTTTAAAATATCCTAATGATATTATGATAAATATATTAGATAAAACCAATATAATGGACTGGATATTTACCAGAATTAGTTGCTGGAGTTGTTTTTAATGCTGATCTAATTCGACATTCTAAGTGTTTTGAGGTCTTAATAACATTTCTATTATTATTTCCCAGAACACAAAAAATTATTCAAACTCCAGAAATTGCAATAAGCCATAAATAAGTAACTGCAATAAGCCAGATCTTCATAGAATGGCACCTATTTTAATGCTGTTTGGAAAATCAGTATGCTTATTTGCAGCTATTCTTAACTGATTTATCCATAAAGTTAAAATTATAATAAATTATAGTTAAAATTTTTTCCAAAATATAGTGTTGGAAGGCATTTGCCTAAGGGATATGAGAGGAGATTACTTTTACATTTAATCCACATTTAATCTAAGATGGCAATTATTATCTAAAAGGCTAATAACCCTGATCTGATAAACTATGTGTTGATACTCAGTGTGCTTCTCTAGGCTCTTTGGCATAATGAAAATTGAAAGTGTTGCAGAGGTTTTAAAGGCAGTTAGCACTTAGCATTTCAAACAGCAGGAGCTGCTGTAGATTCATAGGACTACTATGAGATGATCCCACTTATTTATTTTTTATTATCTCAGGAGGAAAGCTAGATCTTCTACTAGCAGAAACTGTTGCAACTTAATTGACTTATACCAGCTGGTGATCTGCCCAATACTTTTGGTTTGTAGTGCAAGGACCATTTGAATAAACAGAAATTATAGCATAATCTTGCAGTCTCTACTGATTTGCCTAGGAGCTGAGGCAAGGACTTAGCTCTTGGACTTGGCAAGGTCAATTCAGAAATGAAATGAAGGTGAAACTGAAATAAAGATATCCACATTCAAGCACTTTTTTATTCTAGGTCTTTTTTCTATGCTAAATTGTGCCAAAATCTTTAATTTCATTAAAGAATTTGTTGAGGAAGCTGAACATGTGAATGGATTGGGGGACTCCTTAACATCACTAACATATCAAAAGCACCAAAAAGCAACCAGGTGTCCTGTGCTCTGGACTCTATTAAGGGGAGCTGCAGGATGCCTTTCGGTCACAGCATTGAATCAGTTATGAGATCATTAAATGAACATACTTCACAGAAATTATCTATGTTTCTCCATGGGAGAAAAATAGCAATTAATTATAAAGTTTAAAATAGAAGTTGATATGAGCTTTGGAAAAATATGTACCTGGTGCAGAACTTTTCTAAACTTGAGGTATACTAAAGTCCAGATTTTTCATATTAGCTCATTAAACTGAGGTATATCTGTTCCCTCTTTTTGAACCTGCAGCTCCATAGAAAATTATATTTATCAGGTTTTTATCTACAACTGAACAACTTTTTCATAAGCTGTCTTTCAAATTAAGTATAAAAGGAAGTGGCCTTTTTTATAAAAGAACTGAATTAAATAAGAGTTTTTTACCATAGGTTGCTTTTAATCAGGCTTCAAGTTACGAGTAACACTGCACAGCTGATTCTTTACTTCTGTGATTCCATCAGTCAGGTGCTATCAACTTAGGCAAGTGCAGCTCAGACTGTCAGATACTTCAAAAATCATTTCTAAATGGTGGGTCTTTCATTTATGTCCATATCCTTTTCCTTTTTGTAGCATGAATACTGGTATTGCTCCTCTCTACCTCTTTGGAAAAATTGGTTCAGAGAAGAAAGGCTCTGTATAATTTCTGGTGTGAACTCCATTGAGCCTTGCCAACTCAAATTAATTATTCATAGAATCACAGAATCATAGAATGGTTTGGGTTGGAAGGGACCTTAAAGATCATGTAGTTCCAACTCCCCTGCATGAGCAGGAAAACCTTCCTTAGTCCACTCAAGCCCTTGAGACCCACCATTTTATTGTCACTACAGCCATTGAATATCACATGCCCAATCAGTTCTTCCTGGAGATTGACTAGCAGATCCAGATGTTCATCATCCTGGTTGACTCATCCGGAGACCTGGCACTCTCCAGAATTCTGGATTACTTGCATCTTATTGTGTTCCTTTTCCAGCAGATGTCTAGGGGATTTAAGTGCCCGTTAAGAAAAAAAAGGATCTGTGATCCTGTCGCGGACTGAGATAGGTAAAGCCGCGACTCACACCCCCACCTCGGGGGATCGAGGGCTGAGGACCACTCCCTGTCACACCCACAAACAACGCTTAGGAATCAATAGATTTATTAAAGGCACTGAGGGTTTGGCAAGTCTGATATCAACGATCACACAGGGCCTATCTCTATGTATATCCACACCTATATATCCATATACCAACAGCTATACAACTATACATCTATATACCAATAACAACACACACAGAAAACAAGAGAGAACCTCCCCCCTTCCCCCCTGTTCCCGTTCCCGGACAGGGATAAGAGGGAAAGTCTGGAGAGAGCCTTTGGGAAATAGAAGAATATGGGAAAAGAGAAGTGAGTGTCTGGTATGTGTGAATATTATGTAGGAATGTTTGTAGGAATGTTAGTAAGATGTCCGCAATTCTCACCACCGGGGTATGGCCGAAGCCAATCCCTGGTCGGGATCCACGTCCTTTCCCTTGAGACTCCAGGCAAACGGTCCGTTCGGCACGTCCACACGCCAACACCCACAGGGAGCAGCGCCGTAACGGCACGGCAGCCCCCGCAGCGGTACCCTCACCGCGGCGGCTGGATCCGTGTGTGTTCGCAGAGCGCGCGTCTTCTTGCTCCTCCCTTTCTTTCCCGGTTCCGGCCCCGCCGTGCCTCCTGGGAGCTGCAGTCTGTAGTCTGTGCGCATGCGCCTGGTACCTCTGTCCTCTCCCCACGAGTGCCGGGGGGGCACATCGCCAGGAATGGTCAGTGAATGTCGCTGGATTAAAGGACATTATAGAGTCCGTCTCTCACAGATCCACAAACTTCTTTACTTATCTGTGATCCACAAACTTCTTTACTTAGTTATATAGCTCTTCCATGTTGCAATGATACTGACACAAAACATATTTCTCTCTCATGGGCATCACTAAAAAGCCACAACAGTCTTTCAATTACAGTTAGGTGTATTACAGTCAATATGTTACTTATATTTAAGCATTGTTGGCCTAAGCATGTAAAAATGTTTGCAGATTCTACCTCATCTATATGCTCATATCATTTTGTTTTGCTTAAATAAAGGCATTTACATCTTGGCTGGTTACTATAACTGGAAAACAAAACCCTGTGTGAAAGATATTTAAACAAATGTGTTAAGAAAAATACATAACAGCCTCATAGAACTGTATGTGTTTCATTTGTTAAATAACTTCACTGAACCACACTTTAGTGACTAGAAATTAATTTAGTGATAGCACAGATATGAAAAGACCTGGGTTACTTCAACAAGATCTTGTTCAGCATCAGGCTCTCTGAACATTCCCCTTACTGTTTCTCTGGATAACAGCAATGCCATTTTTGACAAGGTAACATATGGCCATTCTTTAGAATTCCTGGAAGGAGACATCTAGAAAGATGACTAAGTATGGGTTTTCCCAGCTGCTCACATTTGAAACCCTGTCAAAGGGACAGCACCAAACAGTACCATTTGCCTGTGCAAATGTACAAGTGCCATGAGCCAATGCAGCTAAGTCAGCGAGCTGGCACACACAGACAGCTGTACTTCACCAGTGACTTGTCCTCTATAAATACCCCAGGTTGCATGTGAAGTTAATCTTGCCACAGGCAGTCTTTTGCTCCATGACAGTCAAAGTCATTATGCAACCATAGGATCGAGAGAGAATTCAGGTTGGAAGGGAGCTCAGGAACACTATTTTGTGCAGTGGGTGGTATCAGTGTAAAATGTAAGTTTCAAGGTAGATGTCATTTCCAATTGACTATAAATATTAATTTACATAAAGCTTTATAATTTGTATGAGCTACCTATGTGTGTATATTATAAATATAAAATAGTGTCTATTCTTTTTATTGAACCTACTTACACCAAAAGTTGATTATTTGGGGAAGTAAAGAAGAGTAGAAGATGGAATTTTAAATACTGCATACTCACTTTGCATCTTGCTCTCCTCCTCCCTTCATTATTATTTTTGGGCATTTTGCACTCTTTGTTCCTCCATTTGTTTTTGGGCAAGCAACTTCTTTTATGACACCTACACTGTGAGGAGTATGACATAAATGGAGGTCCATGAGCTACTCTTGTAAAGAAATAGGGTGAAAACAAGTCTGACTCGACTCCAAGCCAAATAAAAATTGGATAGACATTCTATAACACAAAATTATGTATTGAGCATTAAGAAATGTCCAGTAGACGAGGATGTATAACAAAATTTGTATACAGCTTTGTAAAATACCTAGTGCTGTCATCGTTATTTGTTTCTTTGTTCTAACATAGCAAGGTACCAGATCCAGGAAATGTCACTGTGAAATACCAGATTATGGAATAGACACAGTTTTAAGTATTCCCTACAAGAAAGTGTAGGACACTTGTGAGACCCAGGGAAACCAGGGCACAGATATAACACACAAAAAAACCCTGTAGTACATGTTCTTAAACCAATAAATACAGCTTTACAATGCATAGGTTTTAACTCTATGAATAAAGAGCAGCTTAGTTATGTTTGGCCTTTCTATGATCAAAATACCTAGTTTTCCTGAAGTCTGAGATGCTTGCATATTACCAGTAAAGCTATTACATGTTCCAGAAGAGTAGCTAAAAAAAGTAATTATCTTGTCAGAAATAAAGGTTTCAGAGGAATGAGTGCCAGTACATATTGATTCTGATGGAAAAGATCCAAAATCTAGTGTGCAATTGCTACAACAATAGGCAGTTTGGAAGTGAGGCATCATCAGTTTATGACTCATTTGTGGCCTTTGAGAGGTCAGAGTGTGTGGGACAGAACTGTCTGTGGGTTTCTTTTCTTAGTGGCAGGAATGGGGCCACAGGACATGATCAGCTGATGCAACAACCCAAATAATCGCCCAGACTTCATTAACAATCGCATACTACAAAGAGACAATGTCAGAATAGATGAAAACTCACTGAAACCTGGAAGAGGCAGATCATCAAAGCTGGCATACAAATGTGATTGTAACTTTCTGGTTCAGCTTAATTTGCTATATTTTATTAGTATTATAGCACTTTCAGAAGAGAACATGCCAATGAATAGCTGGAGTACAAAACAGACCTTATGACTGTTGATATGGTAATGTAGGACACATATGACAATGAAAGCAAAAAAATGATTATGAATATTTATTTGCCACTTGTCTAAAAATATGTATGCAGCCAAAGTATGGTCTCATGTAACATCGATATAAGACATAGTTTACATGTCTTTGGTAAGTATGAGAATATGATTAATGCTGTCAACTCAGTGGCCAAACATCTGTGAAAATCTTTTGGCTTCAAAGAACAATTTTGTTATTAATCTATCTTGGTATCACTTCACTGAGTTAAATGAGTCCATCAGGAACTCCTCATTTGAATGTGACATGTTTTGTATTCTCTAACAGTCTTTTACACAATACTGACCACAAGTGAAGCATCTCTGACTATTGCCTTTTTCTTCTTCAAATCACTAGCTGAAAAACAGACTCACAAAAAGATATTATAAGCTTGAGAAATAACTTTGGGTGATTAATTTTACAAAATGTTATTGCAATTAGCATCTATGACCTCCTAGTGATAAAGCCACCAGGACTGAGCTGAACATCTGACAGCTTTGCTAAGATTAAACTGTCATGTTTACTATATCATTAGTAGATTTATTAAGTGAAAAAAAATGCTGAGCATGCTGGAAAACAGCTGTTTTAACATAATCTATAAAAGATCAGAACGTCTTCTATGAAGCCAAACCATGAACATTTAGAATTGCATACTCGAAAACATGGTAAAAAGCAATATAATTATCAAATATATTCTATCAATGATATGGTAACACACACACAATAGCAAGGGGATCAGTATAGTTTTTGATAATAAGGTTGCTGCTGAAAATTCAAAGGGAGCTCCAATGTCTTAGTACCACAGCATATTCTTCCTTAGCCTACACAAAAAAGAGAAATCATGTGCACATAGAAAATAAACACTTTTGAGGGTAAAGATTAATATTAATAATGTCATATAAAGACACAGTACAAACAAACACTTCTCTGTCTTTGTATTCTAGGTAGTCCAGAAACTACAAACATTCAAAGCAAATGTGACTATTGGAGAAAAATCATTGTTATGTAGTTTTGCATATTCTTCATAAGCAGATGATGTGATCCTACAAGTACAAAAGTAGTGGAAGATTGCAATGTATGCCAAATAAATCTTAAATCTTCAGCCTTAATTAGGTCTGGCATTTCACTGCAATCCTACAATACTGGCAAAGAACTTATTCTTCCTGACTATGAAAAATATGCATATCCTTTGTACGTGCTGAAATGCTCAATTTTAACAGAAAAAGTGTTTTTCAGTTCATTACTGAGTGTGTATAAACTTTACTCAGTTACCTGCCACTACAGTGATTGCTTTCTGAGACTTTGATTTGAAACACATGACAAGCCTTCTCTGAGGAAACAGGAAAATGGAAAGAGTCAGGAGAATGGAAGATCTGTTGTTTAAACACTCTAAGGAGCATTGCTTGAGTATGCTGAAACTATTTGACATATGGCGTTTGTGCAGCAGAACTCTTCAGGGGAAGGTAACTTGGTCCCTTGGTTCTATAGCACTTTAGATGAATGGGTGAGGAGCTCCAGCTGCCTTATTTAAATGCCTTAAGTTGCACTTAAATGCCTTAAGTTGCATCTTCCTTGCTATTCTTCTAGCACTTATAATGCTTCTGTAATGGTGATTATAAAATATATTGTGCTGAACAGTTAGCAGTAAGTTACTCCAAAAAGTAACCATGCAATATTATTCTATTCCACCTGGAATCTTTTTTTAGAATCATAGAATCATTTCGGTTGGAAAAGAGCTTTAAGATCATTAAGTATAATCATTAACTTAACACTTGCAAGTCCACCACAAAACCATGTCCCTAAGCACCACATCTACACTGCTTTTAAATACCTCCAAGGATGGTGACTTAACCGCTTCCCTGGGCAGCCTGTTTAAATGCCCGACAACCCTTTCAGTAAAAATTTTTTCCTAATATCAAATCTAAACCTCCCCCAGCATGACCTGAGTCCATTTCCTCTTGTTCTATCACTTGTTACTTGGTAGAAGAGACGAACCTGCACCTCGCTACAACCTCCTTTCAGGTAGTTGTAGAGAGCAATAAAGTCTCCTCTCAGCTTTCTTTTTTCGAGGCTAAACACCTCAGTACCCTCAGCTGCTTCTCATAAGACTTGTGCTCTAGACCCTTCACCAGCTTTGATGCCTTCCTTGGACACTCTCCAGCACTTCGATGTCTTTTTTGTACTGAGGGGCCCAGAACTGAAAACAGTATTCAAGATGAGGCCTCACCAGTGCCAAGTACAGGGGGACAATCAGTTCCCTAGACCTGCTGGCCACACTATTGCTGATACAAGCCAGGATGCCATTGGCATTCTTGGCCACCTGGGCACACTGCTGGCTCATATTCATCTGGCCGTTGACCAATACCTCCAAATCCTTTTCCACCACACAGCTTTCCAGTCACTCTTCCTATAGTCTGAAGCGTTGCATGGGGGTGTTGTGACCCAAGTGCAGGACCAGACACTGAGCCTTTTTGAACCTTACAAAACTGGCCTTGTCCCACAGTCAGTGATCTTGCATTGAAGCTCCTAATTCAGAAAACTATCAAGACATCCATATAGCAAAAATGATGGTAGATTTTTCTATTACTAGATCAGTATGTAAGAGAGACACAAATAACATAATAAAGCATTACATTTTATGGGGAGTCTGAGCAGAATAAGTCCAATATTGTGTGTTATTGTTTAGTTGTTGCTTTCTCTGTTGAAAATAACTAAAAGATTTTTAGTATATAGACAATAAGCGATAAGAAGAATCCAGGCAGGGCATGGACCTGAATAGACAGCCATCATTAACTGACTTAAGGAAGAATATTAAGGACGAAGACAAAAAAAAAGAAATTCTAACAAGGAAGTGTAGTAGACAAGTCTCATAAACTGCTAATGGTTCAGCCTAGGAATAAAACCTTTTTTGAGTATGGATAGAAAGAATCAATCATGCTTTAACTCTGTGAGGAGTGACAGATCTATTTTTCCTCTAAGAGCCATATATCTATTTTCAGCATGTGTGGTTTTTTTCATTGGTTTTGGTCTGTGTATCAGACTGCTCAGAAAGGGGAGCAGTGAAAAAACTCCCTGTTGTTACATGACCAAATTAATAACTGTGTAGAGTCCCTGTTTGGAGCAGAGTCATTCCACGCCTGTGGCATGAGCTAGGAGGAGACTAGCTGGGCTAGAAAGCAGGATAACTGGGGCA
This sequence comes from Hemiprocne comata, assembly GCA_020745705.1. NCBI lineage: Eukaryota > Metazoa > Chordata > Aves > Apodiformes > Apodidae > Hemiprocne > Hemiprocne comata. The sequence continues at coordinate 207,002,176 of CM036586.1, forward strand.
ATGACCTCAGGGCAAAAATAAAGAGAACCTTCATGTTGGAAAGGTGATAGAGCCCTTTGCCAGACAATACTCAAGCATAAACATGCAATGCTAACAGTAAGATTTTCAGCCTCTGTCTTGCTTCCTGTGCCTTTGATTCCTTTACAAAGAAAGTGAGGCTAGTGAGAGATAGAGATGGAGCAGTTTTAGCCTTTCAAACAATTGTTTCTGGTTGGCAGCTGTTCTACATACAGTGTCATGAGCAGGGTTTTGTGGGTATGCAAAGCCATGATGTGGAACAGCTCTCTACAGGACATACTTGGTAAGAAGAGTCTTTCCTACCAGTTGTCCTTATTCACTCCAGGATGATGATATGATGAGCTCTAAATTTTCTCACTCTTACCTTGATTTCCTTCCTCCCTTTCTCACTTCATCTATAGTTACTGAAACTCCACAATCCCAAACCTCACAGTATCCTGTCTTCCCACAGCCACAATGTCCATACTGTTCCTGCTGTTCCCCTTACAGTCTTGCTCTCCCCTGCAACCTTTCCCACTAGCCAGCCTGTTTACAGAAACACTGAGATGTCTCCTGTAAGAGCACATTCCTCTCCACCACATCGTCATTGATGACAAATGAAGTGTCAATCCAGCTTCTGTTTGGAGAGTGTTTTCCCCAACTCTTCCTATCTTTCTGCTTTAGAGATACCTGCCCTTCTCTAGTTTCCTTTTGCACTCCTCCTGTACTCAAATCTTATTGCTCCTCTCTTAATTCTCCCACAATGTTCATGTCTGGTATTTTTGCTTTGTTCAATGGACTACACAAACCAGGGAGGGAGCTCTGTCTCTCTTTAGAATATTTGACCTTTTGCAAAGACACCTGGAAGAGAAATTTAGAGAGGTTGTCCCAAAATCTCAGTTGGTGCAAAATAACATAGCTCCACTGAAATCCACATTCATTTACACCCCTTCAGGAATGGGTCTTTCTTTTCAGGAGGATTATCCTTTTTTCCTACTCCCATTTCTCTTTTATAATCAAGGCTGAGCAACAAAAGTCAGAGACAGACAAATTCCTTTCCAAGAAACTATTTTTCTTTTTCATGGCTATTCCTAAAATGTGACACCAACTCACAAAGGAATCTAGTTTTCATACGTTTGACTCACAGTAAGACAATAAACATGGCCTGTTTGCCACTACCACTGTAGCTATATAAAGGGATCTTTAAATAAATACTAGAATTCCATTCATCGTTCATACAGTGAACTTGCACTTGTTTTTCTTATGGCTGAGGCAACCAGAAAGTGCTGATGTGGTGACAAAAATAACATCTGGGCAAATTGTTAAGTTATTTGTGGGCAGAGAATGGTGCTAAACTAATGTAAACACCACCAACAAAAAATTAAAAAGGTTTTTTCATCATATCTAGAAGTCAATATTTGCGTACACAGAGACAAGACAGAGTGCCAGGAGTTGCCTAGGAAATAAATAAACCAGACCCAGAGAATGCTAACTGCTCTCTCCTCTTCAAATTCTTTTGATGTTAATACTGTGAGCTTTGTTGATTAATCTGTTCTCGGTAATTTTTACAAAACATTCAAATACCATCATAAATTCATATGATGCCTTGCAAGGAAGGGTCAAGTTCCCCACCTTGAAGAGTAGCTAGTGTAAGGAACCAAACTCGAATGAAGAAATTGGGACAACAGAGCAGTTGAAATTAAAGGTCTGAGAGAGAGGAAGGAAAGAAACGGTGATGAGATGAACAAGGATATTTCAGAGTACCTGTATCTTGTTTTGATCCAGCCCTTTTCCCAGACCACCTCTCAGTTGTCACCAGCTACCCACATTTTCTATTAAAACCAGAGTGCTACTAATTGAAATCTTATTTATTGCCATAAAACCTAGAATATTATTCAGGGACAAGTTTCCTTTTATGATCACCACATAAATGTAGGACAAGATGGTAAAACAGATGTTTTCGGAAGAAAAGGAGCATTACTCACAAAGTGGAACAGGAGCAGTGTTCACTTCCAATTCCATGAAGTAAGGAAGCTGTAGCAACAATTTTTAAAAACCCAAAGTCAATCAAAACCAAACTGAGATAAAACATTCAACAACTGTTGGAGCAAAAGTTTACAGTGTCTGCAGATTAGCAGTGAGGACTGGATGGGTTACAGAACATCCTGATCATCAACCTATTATTTTGGTCAGCCTTCACATTCTGGGTTGCTATATGTTTTCTTTCTCCAACCCCTTGCAAATATTGTCAGTCACTGTGGCACCTTCTTCAATTGACTGGAGCTTAAACTGAAGAATGTGGCCTCCTTCACAGTGACCATCAAGTGTTTTCTATTGATCCTCTGGAAAAAATCCAAAAGTTTCAGTTGAGTCTGAGTAAAGAAAATACTATTAGAGACATTGTTATGAACTTCTAGTGCATTCTCAGTATGAAGAAAATACTCACAATCCAAGGAAAAAGACCAACAATGTATTGTTTTTGTAAATTGCTTCATGTTCTTAATTCTTATGTTACAAAACTTGTAAAAAAAAATTGTAACCTTGTAAGACCTGGTACTAGCTATTAAAAAATGTTGATCCTGGTAGGATAAACGTTTGCTGCCTTTTAAATTTTACTATTTTTATCTTTCCCCCCCTAACTTTTGTTTCTTGTTTTGTTTGTTTGTTTATATCTCCCTTCTGATTGTATTTTAAGTGATTGGAATCAGCACCCAAACTTCTATGAGACTAAGTGTTCAGGTTTGTTGTTAATACTGACAAAATCTTGATACGGAGCCTTAGGCCCCCTGAATTCCCTGGTCAGTTCTGCCACAGACTGATGAAACTTGACAAGACAAAGTATGAGGGAAGGTGAAAGTCTAGTAAATCCCATTCCTCAAAAGAAGGATGGAGGAAATTAAAGATTGATCGGTTTTCCCTTAAACCAGTAGCTATTGGGATGACTAATTGTGTTGTAATCATTTTTGTACTCCCTCCTGGCTGTTTTCTTGCCCTGTTGACTCAGGACTCACCTGAACATCTCCAAGTGTCTGCATTGCAGACATTCTTATCTGAGTTAGTCACCCCGATTTCCCTCTCTAGTAAATACCGAGGCACTTTTAGAGCATGATTCATGTCATTCTTATTTGGTGTCTGAACTAGGTCACACAATCATTCCATGGAAACACCTCTCCATTGCCTAGCAGAGAAGTGGATGTCTCTAGCTGGGTGATATTTGTGCTAACTGGACTCCTAGATGTTGTGCAGCATCAGATCCAGAATCAGGACCCCTAATCTATTAGTTAGTATTAGATACTAGTTTTTGGGGTTATAGAGTATACCTAAGACGTTTACTCTTATTTTAATGCTTGAAGCACTGGGTCAGTATTTCTCAGATACAGGCAGTTTTGGGTCATGTTTATGGTCTCTGGGTTATTTTTTCTGGCCACACACAGCAAAACTCTCTGCTTATAACTATAAAGGAATTAGGGAGAAATTACAGATCTCCTTATTCTTGGATGAGTTCATTTCCCATTGGACTGTGCTCTCTTCTTCCTTCCCAAGAGAACCTAATTTCTGTTAAAACTTCTGTTAATTGGAACATTACTACTGCAAGCCAGCAGTCTCCCTTCAAACTTAAATCTAAAAATATCATGCAGTCCATATGAAGCCATATGATTGCAGTCTGACTAGATAATACATGGACACATCTTTGTCTGTGTATGCATTAGTTGCATGCTCAGCCTTGTCAAGTGAACTTTGCAGGTCAAAGGAGGTGATTCTGCCCCTCTACTTGGCACTCAAGGGGCCCCACCTGGAGTACTGAGTCCAGCTCTGGAGTCCTCAGCACAGGAAAGACATGGACCTGATGGAGCAGGTTCAGAAGATGGCTGCAAAAATTATCAGAGGAATGAAACCCCTAACCTATGAGAAAGGGTTGAGAGAGTTGGGGTTGTTAATCTTGGAGAAGAGAATGCTCTAGGGAGATGTTATTATAGCCTTTCACTGCTTAAATGGGGCTTATAAGAAAGATGTTTTAGTACTACTGATGTTTTAGTACTACTAATGTTTTAGTAGCATCTGTTGGAACGGGGTAAGGTGTAATGGCTTTAAACTGAAACAGGGTATATTCAGACTAGACATAAAGAAGAATTCTTTACAGTGAGGCTGGCAAAACACTGGAACATGTTGCCCCAAATGGTGGGCTGATCCATCCCCATCCCCGAAAACATTCAAGCTCAGGCTGGATGGGGCTTTGAGCAATCTGGTCTAGTTGAAGATGTCCCTGCTTACTGTATGGGTTGGACTAGACGACCTTTAAAGGTCCCTTCCAAATCAAACTATTCTATGATTCTATGATTCCGTGAACATGAAGAGTTTTGTCCCCATTGAATGAAAAACTGATTTTCAGGCTGTATGATTCTTTCTGTGGGGATTTTTCTCTCTTGCTCTTTCCTGTCATACCCAGGCAGAAAAGGATCTAAAAAATGTCAGAAGTAGATTGCCTGAGAACAACGCTAACAAAATTGTCATGATATTTTAATAGTATGAAGAAGCAACAAAAGTCTTTCAGCAGAAGATGATGGAAATGCAATTAGGAAGGAAAGTGCTTAATCTTCCCATTCTATCAAATTTTCATGTTCTATTTTCTCCTTTCATTTAAGGGAATGAACCAAGACATCATAACAAAAGTAGAGAACCTTTCAGCAAAGAATCATATTGAAATTTTTATTCATCATGTTTTCTCAATGAAGAAAAAAAATATTATCTTTCACATCTACAAAAACCTGAAAAAAATCTCTCAAGCTGCATGCTGTGATTGCACGGGAAGCATTATCCAACTGATCACAAGTAGTGTCCCAGATTAGGGCAGGGTGCTGTGACTGTGCACATTCCACAAGTCAGCTGGCCAAGGCCTGGAGGTTGCAGAAAACTGGAAATTTGACTTGAAAGACTGGTAACTTGGCAGACTGTCTGATCCATCCCCAGTCCCATCCAATCTCAAGAAAGGGATTCTAGTGACTTCTGTAGGTTACTGATATTTGTTCTTCTGTTTTCTCTCTCCTTCTTTCTTCTTAAAATCATTAAGTAATGCAAGGCCTAACCATGACCTTTTCTCAGGTTGTGCAGCTTGAACATATATGTATTGTGACATATTGTGACTTTTTAATCAGCCTTTATGATCATGCAGCCTAAGATAATAATTAAAGTATCCGTATTCCTTCTACAGTTTTAATTAAAACTAATATTCAAATACAGACCTTGAGTGTCATTTCACCTTAATCTGATCAAGGGGTATTGGACAGTTGAGCATTTCCTCGGATTGTGACATTTTAATCACTCTCCCTGGAAAGTGCCAGGTCTGAGACTAAGGTTGGATCCAGCTGCACCTAGGCTCCTCTCAGAGAGGAGAAGGAATTTAATAAGCAAGGGGGTCCAATCAGTGTCTCCCTGGGTTGCCTCACCTGGGTCGTGACAGTATCTCATCCTATAAAAGCTATGAGCATTCTTGAGCAGAGAGCTTATTGAATGCAAGCTGCCTAAATTAGTTGCATTCTTCAGCTGCTCCTGGTACGGCACCCATGGTACCATGACAGCAACGCTTCTGATGTGCTAATGAATGTTTTCCACAGTGCCCCTGATAAAGAGCAACTATTACTATTCTCATTTGTATTTGGTGAAGTGAAACAAAGAAATAAAGTAGGATGCAGGCCCAGAAGCAAAGATCTAAATTTAGGTGTTTAGAGATGAACCAAGAGTCTGAGCTCACATGACAATCAAAGAAGCTCAGAGTGCAGTGAAGCTGACCCTGTGGCAAACATCACTAAATTTCTCTGTAGCCTACATTGACTGTACTGTTAATTCATTGATTATTATTAGTTCATTCATTGGTTATAATGGGGGCTTAGACACTTAAAACTATTTGGCTATTTCAACACAGGTGTCTAGGGCCATCTGAGATCAACTTTGACCTCCAGCTGCTTTGTTAGAATTATGTTGCTTCTAGCAGGCTCTACTTATTGTTAGGAATCATTTTAGTTCCCTTACATATCAACAATTAGTAGCATTTGAGATGCTGTAAAATCTTCTGCCTAACTGATGGTTACAGGCCTTTTCCAGGTCTTGTGCCAGCTTTGGTGGCTGCAGCAGGCACCCTGTCACATTTTAAATTATATTAGATGTCTCTGTATGGGCAAATGAATCAAGCCTTTCTTGTTGACCAAGACACTGGTTTGTCCTTTTTGTTGATAAACACGCTGTGTTTGCTTACATCCAGATCCCTGAGGTTCTGCTGCACTGCTGCATGGTCATTGAATATGGTTTTATTTTTCTACTCCAAATACTAAAGAATAACTGATTTGAATTGGTAATGGTTTTAAGCAGAGGCATTTCAATCAGAAGCAGCAATCCTGCACATTCTTTCTTTTTTCACTGGCTGATGCATTCATGCATAACTGAGCTGGTTCAGAATAAAAGTAACTTCTTCGCGTTTGTGAAATGAGTGTGTGGCACCCGGGGCATGGGGTATTGGAGTCTCAGGAGAAGTTAAGTGCAGTGAATAACTTTATTTTGTCCAGAAGTGGAGCTGCATCCATTGGCTAGATGTGTATGACGCACTCTCCGCATGCCTCATGTGCGTGCTTTCGTTGGTGATGGGGCAAAAATGACTCACTACTGTGTGGGTTGGCTATCAGCTCAGCTGAGCCTTCTAACTTCAATGCAGCTTCTTAATTGACTCTGACAAGTCCATATCTATCTTTTATATAATATTTTCCAACCCCCTAAGGTCAAAATGAAGTTCTGCTCCTCTTGCTTAGCCTTCTTTTACAGAATGTTAAAAAATGGACTAAACCAGCTGGAACTAAGTATTATTTAGGTGACTGTACTGCAAAGTAACATTTTGTTTCTTTGCCTTAAAAAAACCTCTGTAACACATGAAACAACAAACTCTGCAAATATCAGAAAACCTGCATTCCTTCTTAGGGAATGTAAAACTGGTCAAATGTTATTCCCTGAGTGGATGGTGGGTGCTTTTATTATTGGCTAGAGAAGTCACTGAGCATATGCATGTGAACAACCAAAGCTGATGGTCACAGTTCTGTAGTGTAGGGTTGACCTTACATTATGGAGTACTGTAGCTATAAAGAATGCCAATGCTTAGAGTCAGGGTAGATAATGATTTTAAATAAAATAAATGTCATTAACATGACATTATTCAGGAGCTGGAAAAACTAAGTAACTGGAGGCATCCTTTAACAGAAGTTCCTCTAATTTGTATCGCTTTGTTCCTCATTCAACAGAAGAAAGCTGATAATTGGAAAAATCTCCTGAGTACTCTGTCTTTATACTGAATTATGGAAAACACTAAATTTTGCAGATGTAACAATACGAAAATAATCAGTGAATGCTAGGGATGTAAGGTGCTCAGGCTCTTGAGATACTGCTCACTATCTAACTGTACCCATCTTGATCTTGAGTGTCATTGACGCTAGTCATTTAGTCACCTGTTATCCATGGGGAAATAGAGTGACCTTTGTGGTTCGTCACGGTTGATTCACCTCTCCTTAGAAACCTCTTTTAGAGTAGGATGAACTGTCCTCTGGAGATGCTAGTCTGTCTCTTACTATCTTCGTCTTAGGCTTAGCTTTCAGGTGACTAAAGTTAGAGAAGACAAATCCCATCCTTAGGTTTTATTTTGAGGAGGCAAGTACTAGTTTTTTTCCCTATGTTTGTGTAGTGACTGGCCACCAGTTTCGACAAGCAGGCCATGGTTTATGGTGGAAGCTCCCAAGTGCTACTGCAACCCTCCCAATTTAAAAAAAATCTTACTTACAAAGATGATTAAGGGAGTGGAACATCTCCCTTATGAGGAAAGGCTGAGGGAGCTGGGTCTCTTTAGCTTGGAAAAAAGGAGGCTGAGGGGTGACCTCATCAATGTTTACAAATATGTAAGGGGTGAGTGTCAGGGAGATGGAGTTAGGCTCTTCTCAGTGATGACCAGTGATAGGACAAGGGGTAATGGGTGCAAATTGGAGCATAGGAGGTTCAAGGTGAATATCCGAAAAAATTTTTTTACTGTAAGAGTGACAGAGCACTGGAACAGGCTGCCCAGGGAGGTTGTGGAGTCTCCTTCACTGGAGACATTCAAAACCCACCTGGATGCGTTCCTATGTGATGTGCTCTAGGTGACCCTGCTCTGGCAGGGGGGGGGTTGGACTAGATGATCTTTCGAGGTCCCTTCCAACCCCTAGGATTCTATGATTCTATGATTCTAAATTCATTGGTCATTATTATAGTTCTGTTTTGGGGGCGGATGTTAAGTATTGTCTAGCCCAAAATGAGGATGTAGATAGATGATCAGAAAGATAACAGATTAGAAATGTTTTTAACAACTGAAATAATGAAGTTGCATATGAGTTATTTGCTGCAATGTAGATCGAAATATTGATACGTAAACAGATAATGGAGAAAATAAGAGACAATTTTCGTGTTATCTGTGCATATTTCCCCCATGCTTCAATTGCTGCAGCTCAAAGATGAAACCACTTATTTTAAAAGTAGTGTGGTAACATCAGCAACTTGCATCTGAAAAAAATTAAGCCAGAATTAAATTCAGTGAGACCACAATGACTTAGAAGTTTGACTGAGAATAAAGAAACAGATCTGTCTAGGAATCTCCCAGTAGCTTACTTGAAACATCATATGGTGCCATGCAGGCAACAAAATCATAAAGACTGCTTATCATGACTGTGCAGCTAAAGTAAAAAAAAAAATATCTAGATGGTGGCTGATATATAGCTAGCTAAAAATGGAATTGCCTGCAGCCCATTAAAGAACTCATGAAAGACTGAAGTCTACCACAAGGTTGCTGAAGCCTGACATAGAGGAACTGGTGGTGACTGGGAGATATCCAGATCAAGCTGTAACAGGTAACTAGTTAAAAGTGAGCAAAAGGATCTTTTGTGCACACTTATCCCAGGGCTAAAGATACTCAACAATTAAAAAATGTGTGATGAAAGATTTTAAGAGAAGATGGAGAATGCATGAGCAATGTGCAAAAGATCATGCAAAAAGGAGGTGAAAAGAGAACCATACAAGCTAGAATAAAGCCAACAGACCAATTAGAAAGGGCAAACATAGGAGCAGGGTGGGAAGGAGTGTAGGGAGTATGGTTTATACTTAAGTAGAGAGCAACTGCATTGCAAACAAAGTGAACAGCAATGTGTCTGGAAGAGTTTATCTGTCTTGGGGCTTGCTGCACCATCCCATCTGTACTTCACCATAGAATCAAAGAATAATTTTGGTCAGAAAAGACCTTTAAGATCATCAGGTACAACCATTAGCCTAGTACTGTCAAGTCCATCACTAAACTGTGCCCCTAAGCACCACAACTGCAATGTTTTTTAAATATCTCCAGAGATGATGACTCAACAGCTTCCCTGGGCAGCCTGTTCAAATGACTGACAACTCTTTCAGTGAAGAAATGTTTCCTTCCCCTCTCCCCTCCCCTTTTCACTTATTCTCTAAACACAGACCTCCAGCCACTCTTTTCCACCTGTTTCTTGACCTATTTGCTCTAACCATATAACCCTATTTCACAATTTTCTGTGTTACCCAAAGTCAAGTGACAATTAGCAGGTGCAGCTCTTCTGCACTTCTCCCATGGAGAATGGGGATTACTGGCTACTTCTCAGGCTCTATTAAGTGGTTCACTCAGGTCTCCTAACATCCATGCAGGACTGTGAGATGCTGTAATGAAACCAGTGAGGAGCATGAGACAGGCTCAGAAATCTTCCCGCTTAGAGCCGCCACTAAGATCACAACCTCAAAAAACAGAGCACCCAGTCCTATAATTCCATATATGATACATAATTTATTGGCCAAATTGTTCTGATTTTATGGGGGTTGTTTTTTTACAAATGTATCAAAATGCTGTGAAGGCAAATCTTGCTAAGGAAGCTGACTACTCTTAACTGACTGCCCCCTATTCTCCCCCTTTTCTCTTGGTTAAAACTTAAAATTTCTCCTCTTTAATTTAACATAGTACTAATTACAGACAGAGATTTAACAGTCTCTCAGAAAATCTTATTATATGGATTGTTTTGTAACACAGGCTGTCTCTGCCCAGTAATGGACAGAAAAAGACTGTAATTTGAATATTTGATATCTTAATACTGCCTTTGGAAGAATTTTAAAACTCAGGTTGATGACAGTCACCCTTCTGATCAGGCAATGAATGCACTGTTCCACTTTTTAATACATCTGGTAATTAAACATTAAAAAATCCCTCCCAGCTGAGCTGAGAGGTCCAGGAGAACATGTGAGTAGGCAGTCCAAGGGGTATTTAAAACATCAGATGACTGTATGAGACAAGAAGGCTGGTGTGGGCTGGTAAGTTTAATAAGCACTGCAATATTTAGTCAGTCTCCATGTTTAATAGCAGTTTCTTTATTTGAATAAGATATTCAGCAAAGTCTATCACTACTCTGAAGTACACACTTATGTTAATCTACTTCCACCCAATTGCATGCTCTACTCTGAGTGCTCCAGAAACCCACTCTCTTACAACATGTCTCTTTCTGAAGATCTCTGATCATTGCACGTTCACCAATTTCACCCTGGCAGCTTAAGGTCAACTGCAAAACCAAAGCTGTTTCCAAACCTGGCAGGAATTAGTATGAATTTAAATTATTTTTTTAAATACATATCATATGCCTACATGGTTTTGACTATTTACAATTCTTAAAAATTCCAACAAATGTCCTTGCCCTTTCCCATTGATTTTAAATACATAGTGTTAATGGCTGCCCAGCAAAATAAAAGACAAATCTTCACCTCAACTTTATCTGACGTCTAACTTCAGTGTGACTAGAGCAGATAAGAGAAACAAGCAAAGAATCTTGGAGTTTTCCTTATCCTTCAGACAGTATGTAAACCTACAGAGGAATCTCCATCTTGAAAGAATTAAAAAGTTAAAGAGTGATTTTCAGTATGTATGTATTTTTCAGAATAAGTACTTATAGAATCATAGAATTGTTCAGTTTGAAAAAGACCTTTAAGATCATTGAGTCCAACCTTATCCTAACCCTATCACCCTACTTCTGATGACCCACCGCTAAGCCATGTCCCCAAGCACCACATCCAGACAACTTTTTAACACATTCAGGGATGGTGACTCAACCACCTCCCTGGGGAGCCTGTTCCAGTGCCTAACAACCCTTTCTGTAAAGAAGTTTTTTCTGATATCCAACCTAAATCTCCCCTGACACAACCTGAGCCCATTTCCTCTTGTCCTGTCATCAGTCATCTGTGAGAAGAGACCAACCCCACTGTTACTACAACCTCCTTCCAGGTATTTGTAAAGAGTGATAAGGTCTCCCCTCAGACTTCTTTTCGCCAGACTAAACAGCCCCAAATCCCTCAGTCGTTCCCCATAGGGGATGTTTTCCAAACTCCTCACTAGCTTTGTTGCCCTTCTTTGGACCGGCTCCATCACCTCAATGTCCTTTTTGTATTGAGGTCCCCAAAACTGAACACAATACTTGAGGTGGGGCCTCACCAAGTACAGAGGCAGGATTACTTCTCTAGTCTTGCTAGACACACAATTTCTGATACAAGCCAGAATGCCATTGGCCTTCTTGGCCACCTGGGCACATTGCTGGCTCATATTTAGCCGACTGTCAATCAATACACCAAGGTCCTTTTCTGCCAGGCAGCTTTCCAGCCACTCTTCTCCAAGTCTGTAGTGTTGCCTGGGGCTGTTGTGACTGAAATGCAGGACCCAATATTTGGCCTTATTGAATTTCATACAGTTGGTCTCAGCCCATTGATCCAGTCTGTCCAGGTGCCTCTGTAAAGCCTTCCTACCATCCAGCAGATCCACACTCCCTCCCAACTTGGTGTCATCTAGAAATTTGCTGATGGTGCATTCAATCCCCTCATCAAGATCATTAATAAAGGTGTTAAACAGGAGTGGCCCCAGCACTGAGCCCTGGGGGACACCACTCATGACTGGCTCCCAACTGGATTTAACTCCATTAACCACCACTCTCTGGGCCTGGCCATCCAGCCAGTGTTTAACCGAGCAGAGTATATGCCTGTCAAAACCATGGGCAGCCATCTTTTCTATGAGGATGTTATGGAGAACAGTGTCAAATGCTTTACTGAAGTCCAGGTAGACAACATCAACAGCCTTTCCCTCATCCACTAAGCAGGTCACCTTGTCATAGAAGGTGATCAGGTTTGTCAAGCAGGATCTGCCCTCCATAAACCCATGCTGACTGGGCCTGATTGTCTGGTTTACCTTTAAATGTTCTACGATGGCTCTTGAGATTATCCATTCCATGACCTTCCCTGGCACTGAAGTGAGACTCACAGGTCTATAGTTAGTGGGATCCTCTTTCCAGCCTTTCTTGAAGATGGGTGTCTGTCTTGTCTGTCCTTGAGTAATCAGCAAAAGTCACCTCTGCTGGCTTAAAAGGCATTTTATTTAGTCTTATGTAGGGCGGGGCAGATGGATCGTTGTCCACAGGTGTCACATTCGCTAGTCTCCAGTCCAATGGGATATCCCCAGTTAGCCAGGACTTTTGAAAGATGATGGAGAGTGGTTTGGCAACCACATCTGCCAACTCCCTTAGCACTTAGCACTCTAGGGTGTAAACCCTCTGGCCCCATTGACTTATGAGTGTCTAGTTTGTGAAGCAGGTCCATAACCATTTCTTCATGGATTACATAGGGCCATACTTGGAAAGAGGAAAGTCGGTCCCTACCCCAAAATATGTTATAAATTGTTAAATTAAAATTAACATTAACCTAACAACATCTCTTTGTGTTTTCAGCTATCTCACCACCCTCACAGGAAAGAATTTCCTGAACAACCCCAACTGTCTCAGCCTGCCCTCATAGGAGAGGTGTTGAATCATCTTCATGGCCCTCTTGTGGTGTTTCACTGCTTTCTGTGTACCCTATTATACCTGTATGGGCCTATCACACTGTTGGGTTTAAGAGGAGACTGTGAGGCAATGGGAGAGGCCATGTGCTGTTCTGGTTCAGTTGTAACTTGCTTATATAGACTCTCTGGTACTCAAGGAGTTTCTCAGATTGCATTGTATTTTTCAAATACATAAAAATTCCAAAACTAACACCACAGAGCAAAACTTCCAGTACAGGGCAATATCCATGGGATGCAATAAATGAAGTTAAAGAAATATTTTTTTATTTAAAATTGCTCTGAAATGTGTGGAGGGAAAGGAGTTTATAGCATACTAGTTTTATGAAGAAAAAATGTGAAAAAAAAAGTCCACTGTAAAAATGATGTAATCAACACGAAGTGAATACTTTTCACTGTTGTTTAAGTAATGTGTTTATGCACCTTTAATTGCTAGATTTCCTGTGCATTTGGGCTGTTCCATAGACCCCTATTGGAACATTAATTAATGCTGTGGGTTTAAGTATCCTTCTTAGTCCATCAAACCTGTGTCCTCCTGGAATTTTGGAGTGATACTTTTTCCCAGACTAGATAGCATTTTCTCTGTTCTCTTCCAATTTTGATCCATTTCCTAATTACCCTCTTCCACTGCTCAGAATCTCACTTGAATCACTCCAGTCCTCAGGGTTTCATAGATAAACTCACTGTTGGTATAAATCTAGCAGTTTGTTCTCTTTATGAACAAATTTCTGTGCAACAAATGTCTGCAATAGCAGCCAACTAAACCACGGACTAAAAATGTCCTTATGCTGCCATATTAATTCTGTTATGAACTGAGTTATGCTGAACTGAGTGCAATAAACAAAACATTAACCTCACAAGTTAATGTCTGTCAGCTTAGCCAAAGTAACTAATTATAACTAGTAATATGGTACTAACCCAAATTCAAACAGATCATCTTAAACTGTGACACAATTGAACATCTGTCCACATCTCAGCTTCCCTGTGATCCATCCACACTGTGTGTCATTCAAATCATCTGAACCCAGGTACGCAAGTTGATTATGATGGGTGGGCTGTTCAGTGGGTAAGGAATTGGCTGGATGGTCTCATTCAGAGGGTAGTGGTCAATGGCTTGATGTCCAGATGGAAAATGGTGGCCAGTGGTGTTCCTCAGGGGTGCATACTGGGACCTCTGTTTTTTAATATCTTCATTAATGATATTGACAGTGGCACCTGGACTGGGGCAACCAGAGATATCAGTACAGGCTGGGGGAAGACATGCTAGAGAGCAGCCCTGTGCAAAAAGACCTGGGGGTACTAGTGGATGAAAAGCTGGACATGAGCCACCAGTGGGCAATTGTAGCCTAGAAGGCCAAGCACATCCTGGGCTGCATCAAAAGAAGTGTGGCTAGCAGATCGAGAGAGGTGATTCTGCCCCTCTACTCTGCCCTGGTGGGACCTCACCTGGAATACTGCGTTCAGCTCTGGAGCCCCCAACAAAAGAAGGATGTGGACCTGTTGGAGTGTGTCCAGAGAAGGGCCACAAAGATGATCAGAGGGCTGGAGCTCCTCTCCTATGAAGACCGGCTGAAGGAGTTGGGGTTGTTCAGCCTGAAGACTCCAGAGGGACCTTATAGTGACCTTCCAATACCTGAAAGGAGCCTATAAGAAGGCTGGGGGAGACCTGTTCACTAGGGCATGTAACAATAGGGGTAATGGTATCAAGCTAGAGAAGGGTAAATTTAGGCTGGACATTAGGAAAAAGTTCTTTAATATGAGGGTGGTGGATCACTGAAACAGGTTGCTTAGAGAGGTGGTGGGGGCCCCATCCTCAGAGACAATCAAGGTGAGGCTTGATGGGTCTCTGAGCAATCTGTTCTAGTGTGAGCTGTCCCTGCTTATTGTAGGGGGGTTGGACTAGATGACCTTTATATGTCCCTTCCAACCCAAGACATTCTATGGTTTTATGATTATGCTGAAGCTTCTCCTGGTATAGTCATGGGTTCTGTTATTTTATTATAATATCTAGGCCTCGGTGTCAGGTGAATGCCATGGCAACTTAGTTGCTTTATCAGTAAGCTTAAATGTGGAAAAAAGCAACACAGCAAACAAAAATCCTTCAATACATAACCCAATTATTTTTAAAAGCAAGAGGTTAGGTAATTCTGAGAATATTATTTTTAAATCTAATTATTTTTGTCTGTTATCAAGATTTTGTAGTGCTCTAATTAGACATCACTTGAATGTCTTATCTCCATGGCTATTTCTAATTTGGAAAACTGTAAAATCAAAGCAGCAGAATGAAGTTGTGGGACACATTAATCCCATCACTCAGGTATGTTTGGTCTGTTTAAACCATTCTATTAATGCAAGATGATCCTGCCCAGAATCATTGAATGGTTTGAGTTGGAAGGCACCTTAAAGATCATCTAGTTCCAAGCCCCCTGCCATGGACAGGGAAACCTCTCACTAGATCAGGTTGATCAAAGCCCCATCCAACCTGGCCTTGAAAACTTCCAGGGATGGGGCATTCACAGATTCATTGGGCAACCTGTGTCTCACCACCCCCACAGTAAAGAATTTCTTCTGAATGTCTCATCTAAATCTACCCTCTTTCAGCTTAAAACGATTACCCCTTGTCCAATTACTACGTGTCCTTGTAAAAAAGTCACAGTGATGCTTCATGGTCTCTGCCTGCCCTTATTCTCATAGAGGCCTTTTTACCTGCCAGCACTTCCTTCAACACAGCTGTAAATCCTATTAGGCAAGGCTACCAGCTTAAATGAAGGTAAACATATTCTTACATACATTTCCTATTGTCACCCAGGACAAAGTATTTTTATGGCATGCATTTGTGTGATTTGCAGGAAAAGAAATTATGTCAGTTATGAATACTTTTGGAAAAAAAAACCTGTCATACCATTACAGGCCACAGAACAGTACTCCACTGTTACTGCAAAGCTATCAGGGGTTGATGACTGCAGCCATCACTGGCTGTTGCTGATAGTCAGCCTAATGGTCACTGCCATAGGACTCTGATCATTTTTGGAGCCAGAAGCAAGTCTTGAGCAGGTGCCACGTAAAGTATTAGTGTTAATATTATTTTGTATTATTTTCTTAAAGGAACACATATTTTAAATTACTGGCAATCAAGTAATTTTCACTGAAAGAAATGTCATTTGTTGCTTTAAAAAATATCATGAAGGCTTTACTTAAAAGTACCCTTTTAAAATGTAATATAACTTACCCTGTTTTCACCTCCTGATGAAAGCAATGAATCACAACCTGTCTGAATAGTCACTCTACAAACAGTATCACATCTTTAACTTTTTTGTATGGTTGGTATTAGAAATATCCAGTTTCAGATTCCTTCCTGTCCTTTGATAACAGCGTACAATGAGAAAGCTCCCCCCAATGTCTGTCAATTCTGTAGTGGGACCAACTTATGGTTTTAACGGAAATTATTGGCCAGTTTTAAGAGTTCGCTCTGCATAAACATTTTTGCATCTTTTTTCTCTTCTTCTGTAGGAAGTTGTCTAAGACATTAAATGTTCATTACACTGAAAATATCATTGTGTTCTGTAAGCATCTATGACACTCTTCTCCTGTGTTTGCATCCTGCACATTTGGCCGCTCTGCTGCCAACAGTGCGTTTAATACAGAGTAGCTGCTTCTCCTTTGATAATTTTTGCTTGGCATTTTGTCAGTGTGCATTTGTGTTACTTTCCTTCTTTGATAGATTCCCACAAAGAACTTTTCCTAGGACCAGAAGGCAGAAGCAGAGGAAATCTGTAAGGTACCACATAGCAGGAACTTTCCAAGAAAAATGTGCAGTCATGTCAAACTGGAAAATGATGTTGCATGTTGAAGACACTAGTAGTGTATTCCCTTTAACTCTGGTCACATTTGCTTGCTTACCCATTTCTTTTATGATATTCCAGTCTCCTGAGAAGGATAAAAAAACCATGTTTTTAAAATCCTTCCTGTTAGAAAACTGTGTTCTGTTTATCTTTGCAAATAAATGAGTTCTCCCTACAGTGAATCATTCTTTAGATCAGCTTCACTGCAAGAAGATTAACACTCATTTCTGGGCCAGTAACGTATTTTCAGTGTAACAGTTTCGAGATCTGAAGCCTCATCATCCTGTAAGGCTGGAGGCTGTATTGCATCACAGGGAAGCACAGAGCTGGAGTATGAAAGGGACATAGAACATTTGTCAGAAATCTGAAGATATCAGAATACTGTCTTTGAAAGTGACATTTTCAATGTAGAAACATCACTTTGGAGTAGGTTTTATGCATCTTTCTAAGCTTAATTTAATGGGTTAATGAAAACTGAAGCATCTAACTATATTTATGGAAGGGCACAAAATTTGAATACTTTAGGCATGAAAAATACCTGTAAAACTTCTAAAATATTTTTCTGTAGCATATGTGTAACAGCTTCAATTTATTCGGCAGCCCAAGATTTGTTTCCAAAACATTTGAAGGTAGAATTTCTCAGTGTGCACTTATTTGGCAAAATTTCTGAATACTTCAGCTATCATATTCCATGAAAAAAATCTAACTAAATGCCTAACATAATTGGAGTTCGTGAAGCAAAGGACAAGGCAAAAAACCCAATGAAAAGCAAACACCGAGCATGTTTTTTCAGTTGTCATCTATGTATAGAATTGTCTTCACTGTAAATTTTTAGGTAAAAACCTGCAGAAGTTAATGTAGGTATGTCTGATAATAAGGATGAAACTGTCTTATAAGTAATTTGGTTTCAAAATCCTGCACTCCAAGCTTTTTTATCAGAATAGGCTTCTGAAATTCAGGTGGTTACTAATCTAATATTCTGCTATTTTATATCTAGTTAAAACTTTTGCTAGTGTTCATCTTTACTGTACTTTACTGTACATATCCTATATAACAGTGACACCAGTCCCAGGGAAAGTGCTAATAATTACACCTAGCCACATCACATTGTGGAGAAGGTAGATACTGATGGAGCCCAAACTAGGATTTATGACTTTATAAAACACAGGGTTTAGACTATACATAAATCTAAATACATCTAGAAAGATACTCTTATTCATATAAGATTTGCAAAACAGTTCTGTCTATCTGCATGCAGCACAACATCACTGGTGACATCTCATGGAGCAGAAGTGGTGTAACTGAATGGATGTCACTGCAAAGAAGAAGCTTCTGCTGAATCATCTAATTTACTATATATTGAAATGAATGCAAAGCAAAGACCTTCCCAGTCACAGCATGTTACTGGAAATTCAGTTTTAGAAGCTATCTGAGTTTTATGAAGGCAAGTAGTGAAGGCTGCCTTAAAGGTACATACTGCACCTGCTGCTCTCTTTTCAGGTGAGATATACAGAAAGGCAAAAAGCATTCAGATTAATAGTGTCTTTTGGAACTCAAATGCATTAAAATGTACCGAATCTGGAAGAGCAGTTTGGGATATATACCTTCAGGTAACTTGAGAAAGAGCCTGGGAGTTAGCTGAATTAAATGCTTGACAAGAAACCAGAGTTGCAAAGCTAGCTGTGCCACCCCTTATATGAGTGTGGGATGTGTGGGAACTTGAAGCATAACTGGCTTTCAGCAAGCTGGAGTGTGGCTCTCTCCAAGCACTGTGCTGGGAAGCTGTCCAGGGGATATTGACTTCTGGTTTTCTGGATACAGGAAATAGTACTCTCAAGTCCTGAGGGTAAAAGTAATCCTTATTTAATTAAGAATTTTGATTAACTGGGTTTGGGTAAACAGGAGGGTAAAGTAACCAAAATATCTTGAAAACAAAATACGGGAACTGATGCACGTCCCTGTCCAGCCTCAGTAAAGATACGTTATTTGTCTCCCTGCCCTTGCAGCAGCTGGGGATAAAACTGCAGCCTCCTGGCTGTGGAGGGATCTGTGTGAGCAGAGCTGGGAAAAATGTTATGTAGTGTTTTATAGTATTAATGGTGCTACCAACTGTGATAGAAGGAAAAATGAACCTTCATACTGGGTCTGCTTGGGATGGAGTTAGTTTTCTTCGTAGCAGCTTGTAGGGCACCGTGTGTTGGATTTGTTACCAAATCACTGTTTATAACTCACCAATATTTTAGCTATTGCTGAACAGCATTTGCAAAGTGTCGAGGTCTTTTCTTTTTCCCACTCTGCCCTCCTAAGGACGTTGGAGGTGGGCAAGTGGTTGAGAGGAGACATAGCCAGGACAGATCACCCAAGACAACCAAAGGGCTATTCCATGTCATATGATGTCATGCTCAGCCTAAAAAGCTCAGAGAAAGACAGAGGAAAGGGGGATATTTGTGCTTATGGCATTTGTCTTTCCAAGTAACAATTGCACACAATGAATCCTTGCTTTCTGGAAATGCCTGAACATCTGTCTGCGGATGGGAAGTAGTGAATGAACTCCTTATTTTGCTTTGCTTGTGTGTGTTGCTTTCCCTTACTTATTAATTTATCTTTGTCTTGACCCATGAGTTTTTCTTGCTTTTGCCCTTCTGGTTGTCCATCCCATGTCACTGGGGAGGAGTAAGTGAGTGACTGGCTGGGGACTTACCTTCTAGCTGGGGCAAACCCACCACTACCTTGCTATGAAGCCTGAGGAGAAGTCCTTGCTCCCACTTTCCCCCCCAAATCCTCACCTTTAAATGTTTTTCTCTTTTAATTTACACAAAAAATGCTCAAGATACTCAATGTACCTAAGTAAGAAGCATGGAAATATGCAGTTGCACACTTAATTCATGTGCACAACTGTGAGAACACATGCAAATGAGGCACTCGGAAATGAAGACTGACATCCCTTGAGTGAGCTGCTCATTTGATTCTGAAACAATCGTTTTCCAAATGTTAATTAATACAAGTGATGTAACTGCTCTGTTTGTGTGACTGACCTCTTGGAACACTGTGTCAAAGACTGTCCTCAGTTGTAGCCATGCAACCGCATTGATTCAGTGCAGTAGCACAGGCATGGCTGCAGACAGAAGCTCACCTCGGTGATACATCTCCCTCCACTGCTGAATCACCTACTGTTTAGGTCTTATTTTTGCCATCATAGTTAGTTATTGCTTGCATAACTATTGTGACAGTGTATGGGTGAGTCTGTTCTCCAGCAGGTACAAAGGCATGTTGTCCTGAGCCCATGCCAGATTATCCTGAGAGGGCTTCCTCCTAAATTAATTCATTTGCTTCCTCACTCATTAGCTTATCAGCATCTTCTTTGCAATTTATCAGATAAAATTTTATTATTATTTTACTTTACAACAGTGTGAAAATAATTAATTTTGAATGGCAATCATGGATAAATGTTTGAGTTACTTCCAAAGTTCTCTGTCAAAATTAAAGGTGGATTTTTGGAGGAGTTCAGTGTTGAGATCATTCTGGTCCCACAGCTACTCTGTATTTCAAATCCACATGAGACCATTATGATGCAAGCAGACTCACAAACTTTGCTAGCTAATTTGCTTAATTATCTTCACTGTTAAAAACTGTCATCTCGTTTCTAGTCAGAGTATACCTGTCTTCAGCTTCCAGCTACTGGATTCCAGCAGTGACCTGAATATATTCCAGCGAGGTTATCTGATCAGGAATCTCATCAAAGAAGGGAAAAGGGGAAGCCAGAAATTAAAATATACTCCGTATATTTTCACAGACCTGACAAAACAAATATGGAGACAATGACAAGAAACAAATCTTGTCAGTCATACAAATTGATGAGCTATGAGTAAATTACAGGCAACACTTCCAGGAAGATGAGCCTGGACTTTGCAACTGTTAAGACTGTAAACCAGGAGAGACCCCAGACACTGGGCTGTGAGGGGTGCAGGAATCGATGGACCTGCGCACGCCCAGGGGGGACACTGTCGTGGAACTCTGACACCTACAAAATATTTGTTTCAGATAGAAAAAAGGTAGAATGGTCAAACTGAACAGGAATTTTATAAGCAGTTTGGCAGTAACAGCTTATTTACAGGTCCAGGATGTCAGTTGGGAACTAATACTATATAGTGTGTAAGGAAATCTAAGCTTAGAATGATGACTCAAAATGTGCATACCACTCACCTATGAGGTGAGGACACTCAGTCCCATGAAGGTCCTTTGAATGGCATCCCTATCCAAAGGGAGGCCTTCCAGTCACAAACTCGCTGCTCTGAGAACCACTCAAAGGGGGTCTCCAGTAAGGGCCCCATTTTTATAGCCTGGGTCAGATCTGAACTGTGGTCATTTATTGGTTGAGGCATCTCCTAGGTGGGTTTATTGAGGGGGTCTTTGTCAGGCTCAGGTATCTGGGGTATGTGACTGGGGGCTCTTTGCATTTGAGACTGAGAGCACACACACTTCCCACCAAGCTAGCCTCCATGGCCTCTGTACCTTGCTGTTAGACCTACAGGGAGGGGAGGACTGTGGTGTGCTTCTGCCACAGACATGCAGGGGAAGATGGAAGAAGGAAGAAAAAAGAGGAAGGGAGTAGACAGAAAAGGGTATAAAAGAGGCCCAATGCATGGAAAAGGGGGCTGGTCAATACACTTGTCTGGCTAAATCCTGCACCTGCTCACCACAGTCTCTCCTATTTTCTTATTAAATAATTTCTCAACCATCTCTCTGTATAATCTCACTCTTTATTGTCTGTGTATATTTGCTGAAATAACTAAGAGCCAGCTAGAGATGAGACCTGTGGTGTCAGCTACTGAAGTGACTCAGGGTCCCTGGTTGGATGGGCCACAGCTCTCTGGTCCTTCAGACTTTGTGCCCAGAGTGGCAGCTACTAGGTGGACTAATATGAGTAGACTGGGTGCCAGTTACTGGAATTAGATATGTGTGACTGGCAATGTCAGTGCCCCCTGTGTGTCCCTGTGTTTGTGTGTCTTTGGGGTACATGCTCAGGTTTGCTACTGGTTGAACCTGCAAACAGGAAAGTGGCAGCCTCATCCCTCAGCCTGGGCAGAAACTCCAGGTCCCCAGACATGCTGGGCTGGGCTCCAGCAGATAGGCAGGAGAGGTCCTGGGCTGGACAGGATGGAGGTGGGGGCTCCATCTCATGAGATTCCCTTAGCAGAATCAACCAGCACTAAAAGGACAGTCTCACCTTCATTTCCAGGGGATGATGAACACAGTTGTGCTCCACAGATAGATGGGCCTTTTATGCAAGTGCAGGCCGAATAGACCCTTGTTCCAATTGATACTTAGGGTGGGTGAAACCTCCACCCTTAAAAAAGTGAGACCTAGGAGAAGTGAGAAGTGAGAAACATAGCTGGGGAGCAAAGTGAATTTCAAAGGTGTTTACAAGATCTTTGCAGTCACGTTTACATGCCATCAGTTATTGTTATCACCGTACACAACAACTCTCAAGACTGTGTCTCTGTTTCTGCCTGTATTTCTTTTTTCTTGCTGCTCCCTTACATCATACCAATACAGTCTCATTTCCTATTCCCCTGGATTCCTCCTGTAGTCAGTCATCCATGTAAGTTACAATGCAGTTGTATTTTTCACCTCTTTTGCATCTTCCCTTTTCAAAACTTTTCAACTGAGTGAAGATCCTCTTTCAGAAACGTCTTTTTTTTTCTTGGCAAAATCTGAAATTACCCCTTGCTTGGTAAGTAATGTGTGCCATTACTATGCACAGCCATCTCCTCAAAATGTCATTTCAAAATACAGATGAATGGTTTAGTGCAGTCTGCAAATAAAGAGCCAGTTATATAAATACCTTGACTTTTTTCAACCTTTATCTGACACACCTTATGTCCTCGCCAGCTTTAATGACCTGTTGCAGGCAGAAGGATAAATAAAAAACAGTAAGGAAAAAAGTATAGTAAATACACAATTCAAAGCCCATTTCATGAGGCCATACATTAGCATCTAACATCCACCTTATAACCCATGAGACACAATTTAAATGATGGATACTTCCATCTAGATCTTCATGGCTAGACTTGTTGTGCACCCAGTTATTCAGAATAGCAGAGATAATTGTTGTTAGGAGGCCAGTTAATAGGATCTTGTATTTATAGGCTGGGACACAGAGTGCAGCAGACTGGAGGCTATTTTAATAAACTACCAGCATGTTGTACCTACACAAGATCAGTTGTGTCGGCCGCTTCTCAGCTGTGACAGTTTACTCCAGGAGTTATCAGGGGCAGAAGAGTATCGACATTGGCAATGCTAACTATGCATCAGATCAACCAGCACCCCCCTTTCAGCCTTTCTGCCTGAGAGGACCAATCCTGTGTGTTCTTAAAGATGAAATATGATGATTTTGTCCCTACCCTCAGCCTTTCCCCACCAAGGAATGTACCTCTATTCTCCTTTGTCTCTCCCTCCCCATCATCACAGAATCACAAAGGTCATGATTTACTGCTTTCTGGGGATTTACATGGTCACAAAACTGTGCCTGCACTAGGAAGCGTGAAATAATCCAGATCATAAAAAATACAATTCTAAGAGAAGTCTTTTTCAAAACTGAGACCTTTTAGCAGAAGCAGGAATGAATGGGTAGGGATGGGCTGGGAGTAGAAACCACCTGAGCTAAGTGTAATAAATAGAATAGACTTTCTTCTGTGCTCTTGGTCTCCTTCCTTTGACTGAGACATTCCTAGAGTGTGCAGCTGGCACAGTCCTGTTTAAGTTCTGTTTCCCTTGCCCAGGGAAGCTGTGGATGCCCCCTCCCTGGGAATGTTCAAGGCCAGGTAGGATGGGACTTTGAGCAACCTGATCTAGTGGGAGCTGTCCCTGCCCATGCAGGGGATTGGAACGAGATGATCTTTTAAGGTCCTTTCCAACCCAAAATGTTCTATGATTCTGTGAAGATGCTTAGGTGGAGCATTTGCCTAGCGAGAAAAAACAAAGCAAAAAATAATAATAAGTAGCTGATCTCTCTTTACTATCCACATTATATGACTGGATGTATAAAAGCAGCAAGAAGACAAGTTCTTATCCCTGAAGAGGAATTTGCAAGACCAAGACCCAAGTAATCATGGGAGCTACATTTCACATGCCTGTGATTCTATTGCCTGAATAGGTGTTCAGGGACATATTAGTCACAACAGTCTATTCTGCCTGTCTTCCAGATGACCACCTGAATTAGCATGAGCCTTATTTAGTGTTTATGCCATATTTTTTGTGTTGGTACAGATACTCTATAACATCCTGATGTCCTATGGCACCTCAAATGGATGAAAAATTAGATATGAGCTGTCAATGTGCCATTGCAGCTCAGAAAGAGAACTGTATCCTGGGCTGCATCAAAAGAAGTGTGGCCAGGATGTTAGGAGAGGTGATTCTCCCCCTCTACTCTCATAAGACCCCACCTGGAGCACTGTGTCCAGTTCTGGACCTGCAACAAAAGAAGGACATGGACCTGTTGGAGCAAATCCAGAGGAGGGCCATGAAGATGATCAGAAGGCTGGAGCACATCTCCTGTGAACACAGGCTGAGAGAGTTGGAGTTGTCCAGCCTGGAGAAGAGAAGGCTCTGGGGAGACCTTATTATGTCCTTTCAACATATAAAGTGGGCTTACAAGGACATGTAGTGACAGGACAAGAAGGAACAGGTTTAAGCTGAAAGAGGGTAGATTTAGATTAGACATTAGGAAGAAATTCTTTAGTGTTAGGGTGGTGAGACACTGGCACAAGTTGCCCAGGGAAGTTGTGGAAGCCCCCTCCCTGGAAATGTTCAAGGACAGGTTGGATGGGGCTTTGAGCAACCTGGTCTAGTGGAAGATGTGGAGCAACTAATCCTGCCTCCAGTCCGGTTCCTAATATTTTTGGTGGGGAAAGTGACTTAAATTGAGTCTTGGAAAATATAGGAACACTTTAAAGGTAAAGGAAAAATACAAATTTGAGGGCAGAAAGGACAAGGGTATCTATTAATGGAGTAATGCATTCTGTGTACACATGTGATGTGGTTCCAATCTCACTTGAAGCAAATCCCTTCCTACACATGGCAAAGTTCAGCTGCCCCTCCATTCCATGCAACTGTTTGTGGAACTGCTTCAGCAGGAAAACCAACAAGCAGTTGCTCAGTGCATGGGACAGTAAGTTGTGGCTCAGAAGTGAGAAACAGTGACTAGAGAAGAAACTTCCTATCATCTATAACCCTGGAGAAAATCCGTGCAAAATTTCTTTGGGTGAGCTCAGGATCTGGAAATCGTCTATCATGAAGATGGACTTACATGAATGTTGCCACTGCACTTAAGAAAAAGGGTTATCTGAGGGAAAAGGGGGAACCAACTTGCATTTTACGATGAGAGAAAGCTCTTCATTTGCTGTCTCAAGAAGGCCAGTAGTGCAGCTCTTAGTGCAAACCCTTATACCTCTCAATGCTGTATCACACAGGCATTTTACTGCTATTCATTCCATGTAAATGTTTCTTTGTCCCAACAGAAACTTGCAGCTGTCAACACAGCCAACGCTAACTACCAGGAAATGATCTGTCTGAGAAGGAAATGTTGCAAGCTATCAAGTCCCCACAATGTGCTAAAACATCCGTAGAGGCAGACTGCCAGAGGTTTATTATAAACTATGGACCATATGTTCTCTTGGCTTCCATAGTTTTGAACAAGGAAATGTGTCATCAAATAATCCTGAAGGGAAGGGAGAACGCACTGTGCAGGGGAGGAATCATAATGATACTTCACTGGGATGGTACCCCAACATCTGCTTTCCTGAAGAGTGTGAAGGCTAAAAGACCAACAGAGATATAAAAAGGGACCTGTTACTAGAGTATGGATAGGAATGAACTTGGCAGGAACTCCACCATATGGCAACCTCAGGAGATGTGATAGATGTCTGAGGAAAATCTGCTGTCATTCATGCTGGCACAAGAAACAACAACCTTCTAATGTACATATCTTTTGGCTGTAGTCGATGGGTAGGTCAAGACACGTAGGTTTCACAGGACTTGAGGTGAAGCAGACAGGTAGCCCCACCATCCAGTCTTGCTGACCATGTTGTTGAATGAGCTTCACATATATGCAGTGTAGATGCAATTGGTGTTGAACAAGAACAGAATCTGGCAAGACAGATCCACACAGGAAGGAGACTGAACTGAGGCTACATCAATCTTCACCATCCCAAGCTGGTAACAATTCTTTATAGGCTAATGTTTTTCTATGCTAATACCAGACAGTGCAGGTAACACAGCCTGTTCCACTTTTGACTCCTGCTATTGCAAAACACTGAGCTGCATTGGGGATGGCAAATTTGTCTCCATTTCCCTGACAGCTGATGTTACTAGTACCCGGAGTGACTCTCACAGTTCAGTGCAGAGCCCTTCAGAGCTTGAAAATGTGTTGACAAGCAGGCACTAAGAGTGAATCAGCACTGCCTGAGGCAGAGAGACCAGTCCATTGGGAACAGAGATTGCAGGGCATGGTAGGTGGCTTCAAGCATATGCTTCTTACTAGGTGAAATTAGAGGAAAAGCCAAGTTTGTTCTTGCAAATACGGTGTCAGTCAACTGATTACCAAACAGAAACATAGCTATGAAGGAGACACAAACCAAAAATATATTCCAATGTGGCACAACATATCTATTTGGAGGCTGAAGGGAGACCTTATCACTCCCTACAACTACCTGACAAGAGACTGTAGCAAGATGGGGTCAGTGTCTTCTCACTAGTAACTAAGAATAGGGCAAGAGGAAATGGCTTCAAGTTACAGCAGGGGACTTTTTGGTTGGATGTTAGGAAAAACTTCTTTACAGAAAGAGTTATCAAGCACTGGAATGGGCTGCCCAGGGAAGTGGTTGAACCATCATAGAATCATACAATCACAGAATGGTTAGAGTTGGAAGAGATCTTAAAGATCATCAAGTTCCAACCCGCCTGCATGAGCAAGGACACCTCCCACTAGACCAGGTTGTTTAGAGCCCCATCCAACCTGGGCTTAAACGTATCAACCATGCTTTAATACATTTAAAAATCATATAGATACACTGCTTAAAGACATGGTTTAACAGCGGGCTGGTGGAGCTAGGTTAGTAGACTTAGGGTAAAGGTTGGACTGGATGATCTTACAGGTTTTTTTCAACCAGAATGATTCTATGATTCTAACATGGTTTAAGCACTGGACTTGGTAGAGTTAGGTTAATCATAGAACCATAGAATCATAGAAAAGTTACAGTTGGAAAGGACATTAAAGATCATCAGGTTCCAACCTCCCTGCCATGAGCATGGTTGGTAGAGTTAGGCTGTGGTTGGAATCCATGATCTTTAAGGTCCTTTCCTACCAGAAAAATTCTGTGATTCTGTGATATGAATGTCAGGTTTTTTCTTAGCTGCTCCATAGGATTCCAGCCAGTTCCACCCAACTCCACAATGGACCCACTGAAGAACACAGCTAGGTTCATCAGCCAAGGTGGTGGCACCTCTGAGAAACAGTATTTGAAAGAGTCAAAAATGCCAGATGGAGAGAGGAACAGGGAACACAAAATAAAACGAGAGAGGGAACATTAGAGGAGGTGCTCTGTGTTGTGGTGTTAGGGACCCCATGCTACAGCAGATTTTCCTGATAGGACTACAACCCATGGATAACCCACCCTGGCTGGAGCAGAGGAGTGGTGTGGGAAGGAAGGAGCAGCAGAGATAAAATGCTATGTATTGACCATAATCTGCCTGTCTCTGCACCATTCCATTTATGGTAGGGGTAGAAGAATCTGGAGTGAAGGACTGAAGTTCAGCCTAGGAAAGGGAGGAGGAAAGGTGTTGCTTTAATTTTATCTTTTTGTTTCTCACTACCCAAATCTACTTTAATCTCCCCAAATTTAATCTGTTTTGCCCACAGCAGTAATTTATAAGCAATATTCCTGTCTTTATCTTGACCCATAAGCTTTTTTGTTCCTGTTCTTCATGCTTTTTCCCCTTTTCCACCCCATCCCGGTGAGGTTGGAAGTGAGCAGGCAGATGGGTGGGAGTTAAGCCAAGGCCAAACCCACCACAGTGTAGCATCTCTACATGGCATACACATGACTGACTTAGCAGATTGTGTATTTTTTCTGCCTTATCTCACTGTCCCAGCTTTCATAATTTTTGGAGTCTCCTACGTGCTGGCTTTTAGATGCTCGAAATTATGTCAGACTTAAGACCCTGGCTGAAACCTGCAGTTCTGTAAGTTTTCTTCTGACATTTTAGAATAAATATTCTCAGTCCTGATTAAAAAAAACAAACCCAAAACAAACAAAAAAACCCCAGCTAAATATAAATGAAATGTTTAGTTTAATGTAAACATTCTTTAAAATCCATTCACTAAGAAGGTCTAGTATTTCTGTGCTTTGATAAAGTACCTATAGTTTAGTTGATGGTCTCACAATAAAGTCATGCTTTTTGAAATCTCTGAATAGCTCTTCAACTTTGACAAGTTACAAAGTTTTACAGCTTCATTTTGCATGTGCTGTAGTGACTAAGATAAGAGATTTCAGTTCATTTCTCTGCTCACTGCATTTGCATGGTGCATGATCCATCTCCATGACATGACCTAGACTTCCCTTGTCCTTTGGAGCATACATAGAGTGCATGGATAGAGTGACATGCCAGCTCCTCAAAGTAGCATGAACAGCTTGAACATGAACACCTTACAAGGTTCCTCTTTCATTCACTCAGTTTATACACATAAAAACCAGGCATTGAATGCACTCTCAGCAAGTTTGCTGATGACACAGAAGTGTGTGGTGAGGTCAACACACTGGAGGGAAGGGAGGCCATCCAGAAGGACCTGGACAGGCTTGAGAGGTGGGCTTATTCCAACTGCAATGAAGTTCAACCAGGCCAAGTGCAAAATCAGATTGCACCTGGGTCAGGACAATCCCAAATACAAATACAGGCTGGGTGGAGAATGGATCAAAAACAGCCCAGAAGAGAAGGACTTGGGAGTGATGGTGGACAAGAAGCTCAACATAAGCCATTAATTTGCAGCCCAGAAAGCCAACCATGTCCTGGGCTGCATCAAAAGAAGCACAACCAGGGTCAAGGGAGGTGTGTGTCCCCCTTTACTGGGCTCTTATGAGACCCCACCTGGAGTACTGTGTCCGATTCTGGAGCCCCCAACATAAGAAGGACATGGAGCTCCTGGAGAAAGTCCAGAGAAGGGCCACGAAGATGATCCAAGGGCTGGAGCACCTCTCCTACAAGGACAGGCTAAGAGAGTTGGGGCTGTTCAACCTGGAGAAGACTCCGGGGAGACCTTATAGCAACCTTCCAGTACCTGTAGGGGGAATACAGAAAAGTGGGGGAGGGACTTTTTACAAGGGCATGGAGTGAGAGGACAAGAGGTAATAGTTTAAAACTAGAAGAGGGGAGATTTAGCTTAGACATTAGGAGGAAATTCTTGACTGTGAGGCAGGTGAGACACTGGAATAGGTAGGCCAGGGAAGTTGTGGAAGCCCCATCCCTGGAAGTGTTCAGAGCCAGGCTGGATGGGGCTCTGAGCAACCTGATCTAGTGGGAGGTGTCCCTGCCCATGCAGGGGGGTTGGAACTAGATGATCTTTAAGGTCCCTTCCAACCCAAACCAGTCTATGATTCTATGATTCTATCATGACATAAATGCTGTGTGGGGACAGTCCAACATGATGCTTTCATTTCAGCCTTAAATGCCACAAGTTACGTATCTCCCAATTAAGGATGATTATGCTGAGGAATTCCTTCCTGTTTCTTGACTCCAAGTATGTTCTCCCTCTGAGAAATGTGCTACTTTTTCATTTTTCTGAATTGGAACTAATAGAACTGACATGGTGCAGCTGTGGGAGTGACTCAGCAGAATGGCTTTGCATCTTCATGCACATAACATCCTGTGACAAAAAAATCTCACATTCTGAATATAAAAAATGTCTGAGTTTCATTAATTTCTTCTTCAAAGGGAGCTAAAACTATTTTCAACGGGAAACAGTAAAACTGAGATTCCACTACACCTATCTGTCAAGATGACAAAAGAAAATAATATCAAGAATATGTTATACTTCAAATTTTACTGGATTAATAATTATTTTCATTCTTTTCAGGCAGAATTGAGGAGTATCTAAAGCAAGGCTTTGAATGTGAAACATATGGCAGATGAAGTGATGTTAATAACAATGAGGACTAATGAGAAAATAAATGTTCTACTAAGAAGTGTATTTTACTTTGTAAATTTTTCCTCAGGATTAAGGAAGAAATTTGGAATTTGATAGCTGGAGGAGGCAAATTGTAGAAATCCTTCAGAATCTGAGTATTTGACCTCTAAAAGTCCATGGTGAATGGTCTGTCATTTTAATTTAATATAAAAAACCCCAACAATTGATTAAATAATCTGTTGAGGTTGTTTTGTTGCTCTTGTTGTTTTGTTGGGTTGTTTAGGTTTTTTCAGAGACAGTTTTGAGATTTCTGCAAGGCCTGACAGTAGAAATAAAATTCACCTACATGAAAATATGTTAGATGTGGCTTTATGTGGTTAAATTTAATCTGCAATTCTTTCTCCCTCTTTCAGCATCTTTATCTAGGGCAATGCAGAAGGATTTCTGGACATCTAACAAACCTCATTCACATATGTTCACTCATATCACCTCAAAGAAAGACCTCTAACACACACTAAGCTCTGCTACACCAAAGTTCCCGATTTCCAGGTGTTTAACCTCTGTACTAAGTGTGGGAGACTGGAAAGAGAGCCTGCAAACAAGCTCTGATACAGAACACATGCATTCTGGTTTTGGCTTAGCCAACAATCTATGCTGCAATGAAGAGGGAAGATAGCAAGGATGGGAGTTTTCCCAGACCCTTTAGTTTAGGTTATTGTGGCTAGTAGGACTTTAGCATCTGGACAGGGACTAGGTCAGGGATAGGGTAGATCATTAGGCTGGAAGGAAGCAGCAGTGAGAATTCAGCTGGGGGGGGGCAGAAGAAGGTGGGTGGATGCCATATGCAAAACTTGAGGGCAAGTTAGCTCCTATGTGTACCCTAATATTCCTTGTATCTGATGTTCCCAGGACTGTTATCTGTGATGGGGAAGACAGATGGGTACAATCATTGTCTATCCCTCCAACAGTGGTAACCTCTTACATCCACTAATTGGGAAAGATCATGTGCCCTTGCTGAGTCCAGGACTGTGATCAGTTATTTTTTTAAGAGAGTGCTCATTTGCCTTGGCCAAAACCATGCTGGAGGCATTGAAACAATTTCACAGTCCAAAGCTCCAGGGCCCCCAATATTCCTAAGTCCTGTTTAAGTCACTAATGTAGATTTAGCCAGCGTGTTCACTTTGGTGAATGCCTTGGCCTCTCAACACTTAGAAGGAGGGTCACTCTCTGCCTGTGGTAACTTCTGTTCATGCTCCCACTTCTTACATTTCATGGGCAAAATATATCAAACTCAAAGCTAAAGGGTTCTGTGCAAAACTGTGTCAGACTCTAGACTAAGAGACTCTAGTCTGCTCCCATGTGACTTCCTTAGAAAAGCTTACCTCTCTGTCCAATTAAAGCCACCACTCTCCCTGGATGCCAGCACTGTGCCACAAGCTCCTTTCAGTACCAACTACCTAGTCAATGGCTTGTGAGTTCCTGAGGAAACTCATCATTATTTGTCAATTTACATTTCTTCTAACTTTGAAATTCTGTTCCATCATGCATTTCAAATTTATCTTTATGAAGTGCAAAGTCCTGCACCTGAGGAGGAACAGCTCCATGCACCAATATATGATGGGACCACCAACATGGAAAGCAAATTGGCAGAAAAGGACCTGGGAGTCCTGGTGGACACCAACTTGAACATAAGCCAGCCATATGTTCTTGCTGCAAAGAAGGCAAATGGAATCCTGGGCTGCATTAGGTAAACTATTACCAGCTCATTGATTGCCTCTACTCAGCCACAGCTGCAGCAGTGTGTCCAGTTCTGGTCTTCCCAGTACAAGAAAGACACAGACATCCTGGAGAAAGTTCAATGAAGGGCCACAAGGATTATTAAGGGACTGGAGCACCTCACATATAAGAAAAGGCTGAGAGTACTGGGACTGTTCAACCTGGAGAAGAGAAGGCTCAGGGAGGATCTGAAGGAGGGTGCCCAATGATCAGAGGTGATTGGCACAAACTGCAACACAAGAAGTTCTGTCTGAACGTCTGGAAACACTTTTTTCCTGTGAGGATGACTGAACAGTAGCACAGGTTGCCCTGGGAAGCTATGGAATCTCCATCTTTGGAGATATTAAAAAGCTGACCGGAGAGATTCTTGGACAACTGGTTCTAGGTGGCTCTGCCTGAGCAGTGGGGTTGGACCAGATAACCTCCAGAGGTCCCTTCCAACCTCATATATTCTGTGATTCTGTGAAGCATTCCTTCACAATGCTACCACATAAGGACCACACAGAGTTGCTACCTATGGACATAAACGACTAATTCAATGGCTATTTGTACCAAACCCTCATCATGTCATAGTGATTTCTGCTAGACTCAAAGAGTTTGTCCACAATAAAAAAAACCACCTGTTCCCTGCAAGACTGTACTTCTGGTGTTCAGAGGAGAACTAATCACAGTGTTAGGCCTATCTTGTGGGAGAAATCCACTTTCCATCTCCTAGTGACATTCAGCTGAGATTTAGACACTAAGAAGCAGGTGTAGGATAGGTATGTAAACTCCTATTATGGACACCTGGGTACTCATTCAGTTGCTGAAACGTAGTATGTAATGCCATTGGAATTTCCCTAAGCAAGATATCTGCTGTCATGGTCCAATCCTCAGTGGACGTGTGATGGTTCATTTCAGCTGTGATCCCAAAGTGCAAAAAATGAAATGGCAACAAGCCCAGGGAGTTACATTATCAACACACAATTACTTTATTGGTCTTGCCCGTAAAGCAGCATGGAATAGAAAGGAAGAAACATAGGAAAGATGAGGTAAAAAGGGGGGGAAAGAGGATAATAGCTACCACCACAGGTCCAAAGGCGCCCCTATGGTCCCAAATCCAGAAGGCATTCCACTGCTTCTTCTTCAATCGTCATGATCTCTCAGTGAGGAAGATCTTCAAAGTTAGGTTACTAAGGAACCATCTTTTATTCTGGGTGGCACATCTTGCTCCACCTCAGACCCACCTCCACTCCACCTCTGTCCCATGGAAATGTGCCAATCTCCACCTGTCTGGAGTGAGGCTTCCACGCATGCCCAGAGAGGAGTGTCTGAGGCGTGGCCAGCTTTGGAGGTGGGTAGTTCTTAACAGGAGGTGTGTTTTTGTATTATCTTCATTGGTGTTGGCACAGCAAGCGCGATCCATCTTCCTCAACAGCAGTTCTTTGCTTTGCTGCTCCAGTAGAATAGACCTGTACCAGGTACTGACACTGTTTGTACCTCAGCCTGTTCTCCATGGTTTCTGCATCTGATAACAGCCAGTTCAGCAAGCCACTGCAAACTCATGTTGAGATGTTAGTCCAGATTTTGGGGTCTAGTTACTGATGACAATGTTGAGACAATACTGATCTTCTGATCAACTCTTACACCTGCATAGGGCAGACAACCATGATAAAGAGCCTATAGGAGATACATATCTTTTTGAAGAGGTGGCTGGCATTTTAGGTCCCTAGGTATATGAATCCCCCCACTAATCAGTGCCATCAAGTGTGAGTAGGAGACTAGAAGGCAGTTCAGTAGAGATCAGTCTCAAGGAGTGGGATCCAGGTGCTCATGTCTAGTCTCAGTGCCCACATCTAGTCCCTGCTGCACTGTATCCACAATGTGTTCATGGGTCTGGTAGCTTTGTTGCAGTACCTAAGGATACCTACATATTCCTGAAAGGCTACCTAAAGGCCAGGCAGAGTACCCTGGCTTGTTTACCTTGGTTGATTGACACCTGCCAAAGTAGCTGAGGCAATTAGATTTCTGACCATAGATAGTGATGGTGCAATGAAATGGAGTTTGGGAGAGTGTCCACCTAACTTTGTGAGGACCCTGTAAATGAGGACGAATCCTAGTCTAGAAGAAAACAGTTTTCAGGAGTCAGAGGTTGCACAGCCTGTTGTACCTGCTGTTGTTTGCAGTTTTATTCACAAATGTGTGTATGAGAGCATTCTTGAATTAAAAATGCATCTTCCAAAAGGTGAACAACTGACTCTGTGTGTCCTCACACTGAAAGCCGAGGATAGGCTGAAGTAAAAGCGTTTGCTTTGTGTAGGAGGAAACTTAGGCCAGTGATACAGAATTACCTCCCACACTTCGGCTGGTATGTGTCACACTTTGAAAAGGGCATTATATATTAGATGAGACAACAGAAAAACTTTCAGTCAACTGGAATTTTGTTCTGCTTTGTCTGCACGCCCTACACTTCCCTGAATGCCATCTTAGTATTTCCCTTTTGGCAAAATTCTACGTTTGTTAACTCTCCATTGATCCAGGGAAGCTCCTGCAGTTCTTCTCATTTTGCAGGTGGTACCTGGGTCACTTGGGCAGTGTCCTGTGAGAGCACTGCTTTCCCCATCCCACCAGCTTCCCTCCAATGCCTGACCTCCACCTTACATGGGCAGCATAGCCTTGTATGCCAAGATCTGTGTATGCCAAGATCTTATGACTATAAAATTTGGCTACATTTGTAGGAGAGTTCAACCTCAAAAGCAAAGTGTGATCTGTAAAGTACATAGTGTAAGGACATAAGAAACTCTCTACCTTGCCCTATAGTCCATCTGGCCTAATACTGCATATCAGGTAGTGGCAGGGCTAATTAGGGAGAACATATGAGCCTGGCCTGTGCAGTCTATGGTTTAAGGGTATTGGTGACAAGCCCCTATGTTTTCCTTTTAGTAGCTCTTTATGTACCTGCTTTCAAGAATTTATCTAATATCGTTTTGATATATTTTTTTTTTTACCTACAGGGAAAACATAAGCATGAAGTCTAAGGGCTGAGTAACTTTTAGGTCATCTGATCCACTAAAGATAACAAAAAATCATCCAGATTCCTCACCTCCTTGTTAAGTCCAAAGCTGTAAATTACAATAAGCTGTTCCATTTCTCAGAAAAAACAAACTATATCCCATCCCACAGGGACCAAATCCACCCACCCATCCTCCTTGCTTCTAAAATGACAAATTCTGCAAGCCCACATCAGACTACCGACCATGCTATATGGTTTTCTTTTTCTGGCTTTGGCTGGTCCTTGGTTATCAAGAGAAAAGAAAAAAATGAAATCTAGGCTTTTAAAAGGCAAGTACTACTGGAGAAAAAGTAGTTTATTATAGTGTAACTGAAAAAAAATTGGACGCATCTGCCTATTTCTCCCACTCTTATCTTTTTCTCCAACCAGCCTCCCACTTCTGTGTATCATTTATCCTCTTCCTCCTCCTGCAAGGTTTTCACAGAATCATAACTTCCTTCAAGGATTTGTTATGTGTCTTTTCCAGTAACATTTTGTGTTTGGATTCCTTCAGTGCATTTTACTTGCTTGAATGAGGTAGCACATTTGCCAGGACACAGGCCCTGCCTTTCAACTTGGTTTGTGGGGAAATTTTTAACATGATAGGAATGATTTACAAGTTTAAGCTCTGTGCTTCTTTTTTTTCTTCCATAAATACAATTTTTCTTCTTGTCTTTCTTGCCAGCATGTCAGAGTTCTAAACAGTCTTATACCTTCTGATTACAGTTGCACAGCAGTGCACCTAAGCCAGGGATTTTAAAAAGTTTTGCAGTCCTGTAGTACTCCTTTTAAGAGACCGGTAAAGTTTATTATTCTTTTCTGACAGACATTGGACTTCAGTGCTTTGCTCAAGATTTGTCAACAGCTGGGCTAAAACCTAACTCAAACATCCACGACTTGTTTCTCTAAGAGCAACTCTCAGTAAGATTCAGCTGATCTCACGGTACCAATTTCAAGATTGGGATGTGGCATTATCTGTTGAGTGCAGTGAGGTGCTGGCTTAGACCAAAGCCTAGTATTGATATAATGGAAGTCAAGTCTAATGAATCGCAGTGTTGGTTGTCATGTCATTGCTGAAACTTGGGAAGTTTCTTAAGACAGAATGCTAAATAAAAAAGGATAAGGACCTGGTTATGTCTGTATTGCTGAAGTGATCCAAGGCACTGAACTGATGCTGCATTGCTAGTGTGCCCACAGGCTGGGCTGGGGCTGTGCTCTCTGGAACACCACCCAAGAGCTACACAGGAACAGGACATGGTCTGACCCACTCTTCTTATTCCAGCTGAGCATGTCTGTCTCAGTTTTGCTTTCTTCTGCCGTGTACAGCCCTGCAACAGTGCCTCTGGGACTCCCTTTTCAGGCTATGCAAAACAAGCCCTGAGTTTCCTACTGTGAAACACTTCCCCACTGGACTGAGGCTCACAGCCTTGCACCAGTTATGGATCTGAACTTGGAAAAAAACCCACATGAACAAACTAGTATTTATGTTTTAGGGCCTTCAAGGGACATGCTACACTGAACTCAGAAAAGACCCAGGGCCTAGGGCTATTTAGCCTTTCTTCCTGACCTCGTAGCAAGATACACTCCCAGCAAGACACTCCCTGACATCAGTTTTATTCAGCAAGACAGATGTTGTTTATGATGCAGATGTAGCCTATGATACAGTCAAGACTATATAAGCAAGGTACAGAATTTTGGGTATTGATTTATATTGCCTGAACATAGCAACTCTTTAGAGAAGGGCCATATAAAAATTGTTTCACCCAGCTCTGCTCTGCACCAAAGCTGCTGAAGATGACAAATATTTAATCACCCCAGATGGTAAAACTAATGGGATGCAAAGAAAAACATTCTCACATTTTTAGAATAAGAATGTGCCATTTAAATGGAAATCCTGTACTTTCATGCTTTCTGAGCTTTTCCTACAATTTAGAAGACATTTTCAGCCTGTGCAGTGCAAAAGTGGTATGGATACTTAACCAAGAGTTGAACCCTCAACAATTTGGACTGGGATAGTTCCAGCTAGGCATTATAGCAATTAAATTCAAATGCAATTCTGGCCCAATAAACACACAAAAAATAAACACATTGTGACTGAAATTGTCTGGGCCAATAACTAATTAAACAGGATTTCAGATTGTTAGGCCTGCATCAGTTGTAATGCAAGGGAAAGTGAACAGTTCTTTTGAAGTCACATTAATGAATGAGGGATGTTCTTATCTCACACATGGATGATAATTTCACAGGAGGCAAAATTATGCATCCTCTCCCTCTGCCTCACACTCCCAGCTAATCACTCTCGGCGCTGGACGCTGGGGATTCCCATGTGCTGGAGTGCAGCCAGCAGTAGGATAAGGCAGATGATCCTGAATGAAAGGACAGGATTCGGAACATGTCAGAAGGATTTCCATTCTTAGCTAAATGTCAGCACTCATTGCAATTCAGGCAGGTCAAACCATGTTCTCTAATGAGCCAAATGCAGATTGTGGCCATTGCCACAGCAGCATAAAGCTGTTCAGGACCATTCTTTTCTCCATGTGGGATACTGAGTGAAGGACAGGCTCAATAATTTGTTAATGTATTCCCTCTCCAGGCAGGTCAAATGGTAATTAACCTCATGCTCGTCCCTGCTGCTTTAAGAGCTAACTCAGTATCTACCATGCAGCTACAATTTGATCCCATAACTAACCATACAGGGAAGGTGATAAAGCTGTACAGAGCATCACAGGAGCTGTAAAGGAAGGGGACAGGCTGAACAGGCACCTCTTTGAAAGGGTGGACCCAGCCACAGGAGCACTCTGTGTGCAGGAATTTCTCATAGCAGGGAGGTTGGAACCTGATGATCTTTAAGGTCCTTTCCAACCTTAACCATTCTATGATTCTATGATTCTATGGTTGCTGGGCAGTGGGGCAGCCTGGGACAGATAGGGCAGGCTCTAACATCTCTGAGCTCCCTAGAGCTCTGGCCTTGCAGTGTCAGCCAACCCTCCTGATGTGCAGGGCCAACCTTGCCTAATGGATAAGGTGTTCAGAGGCAGCTCTGCTGATGGATGTAGATGCAAAATAGAACACTTCATTCTCAGGCAGAGTTCCATTACTCCTATGGCAGCAGTTCCACAGTAGTTTTAACTTTGGAGATCTTTTCTAGAAAGGCTGGACCTGCCAGCATGTTTTCCGCAGTGCTGCTTCTCTTTGGCAAAGACATGAAGATCCATCAGCAATAAAAATGGACTTAGTGCCATGCCTTCGTAGCATCCTTGACACTGCACTATAAACTGGGACACAGAGGAAGGATAACTTCCTCTCCAGGCCAAGCTGTTTTCTCTGTCCCCTTTTATGAGAAAGAATTTGTGCTTTTAAGGATGAGCTGATGGCAGCTTGTGTTTGTGGAACAACTGGAGACATCAAGAACATATTTCCCTCCTGATCCAAGCATAATATTTCAGCCTTAAAAGTTCATGGTATTTACAGACCAAGGAAGGAGAACTTGCAGC
This sequence comes from Hemiprocne comata, assembly GCA_020745705.1. Lineage (NCBI taxonomy): Eukaryota > Metazoa > Chordata > Aves > Apodiformes > Apodidae > Hemiprocne > Hemiprocne comata. Next base: position 207,040,424 of record CM036586.1, read on the forward strand.
CACACTCCAGGTTGGCAAACCTAATGCTCCTTTGTCATTTGAATGCCAGTTGCAAAACTGCTTTCCTGCCCTGCCTGAGGGATTAGGACCGGGAACTGTAACTGCCCAGAGAGGAGAAAGCTGTCAAACAGATGACTTTTCCTACAGCACTCCACAGGTCATTGTCTTAGTAAGATTGGATTGGCTGATTTTTCTGTTGGCAAATTATAATTGTGAAAAGCCATTGAACATTGACTTATAGTGCTGATCAACTTAAAAATTAGATACTCAAGCTAAATCTGGTCAAATTTTACCAGAGAACATAGTGAAAAATGGGCTCAGATAACAGGAATAAATGTCAGTTAATCAGTCAGTAGTCAGTTAATATGCTAGTGCACAAAACTTCTGTTGGTTTGGTTAACTTAACATTTTTTTTCTTCTGAGGACTCAACAACAAAAAAATTAAACAGCAGGTTCAAGAACAGACCTTCTTTCTCCCTGCTGTTGAAAAGATCTGGCAACCTGGAAGAGCCTTGGTGGAACAGATTAGGCTGCTGCAAACTGACACTCTTCGTACGTAGGGTCTGGACTCTGCGACCAAAGATTCTTCTGAAGCAGAAGAATTTAGGTCAAGGATTAGATGCTGATGATATAAACTACACTAGAGGGGCCAAACCATGACCAAGGCTGCAAACTGACTCTCAGGACCCTGAGACCCACAGATTTCATCAGGATTCTTTATCACCTGCAATAACTTCCCCGAAGAAGACAAGCCAACTCTTGGACTCATTCATGATGGTTAATTAGTCATCATCTCCAAAACCACCAGATGTTGTCATTCACTGGATGTTTAAAAAAACAAGGAGTGTGAGTAGAGAATATTTCTCAGTAAAGCAGCAAGTGGATTTTCCAGTCTTTCTTCACCACCACAGGTATCTAGGATATTTGGTAGGCCACATGAAGTAATGTGAATTGCATAGCTCCTCATTTTCTCTGTGCAACACAGGTATTTCCTCTGATGTCTGAGAAATGACAATGGTCACAGTGTGCTGAAAACAGCAGAGCAAAATGAGATCACATGAGCTTACATTAAGATTTCACACATGTCCCTGTTCCAGTGAGAGCAATAGCTGCAGAACACATCTCAGCATGTTTCATACCATTAGGGAAAGAGACGTATCCAGCCACAGCGAATCCGCAGGACTCCTGCCCTTCCTTTCACATCTGTTCCAGTGAACAGTAATACTAATGTTCTGAGGCCACCTACTGTTTACTTTGAACACCTACATGTTAATGCACGGGATACTGTCCAAGAGAGCAGTCTTTTCTTAATGACCAGAAAGTATTCCTGATACTCCTTCAGAAAGTCAAGGTACATCAGAAACAGAACCTACTTTACTTTAATTGCTGTGGTTTTATAAATATCATCACCCTCAGTCTCTTAATAAGATTTTCATGGAAAAAAAGTATTATTGTCTTGATAATATTTTATTTCATGAACATCTTCTGGAACCATTAATTAATTAATTATTTAATACCATTAGAAGAGCCAAACCTCCCAGAGCTTCCACTTTCAAGTAGTCAGAAGGAGTCTAGATGCACAGAATGAAATCCTAGCTTCACTGACTCACAAGCAATTATTCCCCTTTGTATCAATACAGCTAAGTTAGAGTTTTTCTCTCTCCCAATTCATCATAAGAGGAAATTGCTGATCCCATGCTGTTAAATCCATCTGCTGCCACAAGTTTTGGCTTGAAGCACAATGAATAAAAGAGACAGAGAAAAAAGGAGGAAAATAATCAGAAGCTGTTATCCTCAAAGTGTCCAAGACTGAAAGCCTGAAGTTGAGCCTGTGGAGACCCATCACTGTAATACAAATGGAAAGAAAGCTGAAACTCCAGCCACTGCAATATTCTGCTTATTAGTAGTAGCAGAATTCAGGTGAGTGTTACACATGGACTCCCATTTACACATTGGGTACACATTCTCAGCAGCTATTTAGGCATGAGCTCCCAGTTCTTGTTATAACACACGTCCACTTTTCTTCCTGTTAAATAAGGTCAGTTGAATGCTCAGCCCTCCTCTTTCAGTATCATCTTGCAAGCAATGGGACATTCAGGTCTGCTAAGACCAGTCCCTCTCCTCAGCTTGTGGCTTATAGAGGCTTCAGTGCATCAGTCAGTCAATCAAGCAGTCAATCAATCAATCAATCAATGAAGGCATCAATGGCTTTTTTTTTTTTTTTTCTCAATTCTACTCCACTAAAGCTCTCTTCTATCTAAATTCTTCAGATACCTGCAGAAATCTGTCTTCCCAAAGTCATCTCTCCTCAATTTGCTGTACCTCGTTGCTGTTCCTTGAGTAAATGGCAGGTCTAGTTGTGCAGAACCCCTGCTGCAGGCTACAGTCTACAAACCCTAAGAGAGAGATTACCTAGCATGTTCTACTGAGCTGCAATCAGCCACCTCCAAGGAAGATGAAAACAACCTGAAGCATGTATAGTCTCATATTCTTTTTAATATTTAAAAAATAGTGGAGATATAAGAAATAATATAGAAAATATTTATTTTCAATCTCATTGTAATGAGTAACCCTATTTACAGAAGGCTGAGAAAGTAATTTTTGGAGACTGAAAATCTTAAGTGATTTCTTCACTGATTGTTAAACAATACCTTAATATGATGGTGAAAGAGGCAGTAGTTAATGAGTGGATGGACACTGATATATGCACTCCCTTGCCTCACCATCAATGCAAAATAATTCAAAGTAGCTTGCCTTGACTTACTTTTCCCTTTTCAGTAAAAACTATTACAACTTTATTTCCTCAACCAGCTCTGAGTATTCACAGGGCTATGCTGAATTAAAAGTGAAAGTCAAATAATAGCTAGATATTGGCAGCCATGACATGCTGACCCTGAACTTGTAAAGACAGAGGTGGTTCCAACTGTAAGATACTCAGATTTTGTTTCATGTGGACAGATTTTTCATGTCTAAGGAAAATGAACTTTAAAGGTTCCTTCCAACCCCAACTATTCTATGATTCTATGTGATGGTACAAGAACTAGTATTGTGTCTGAATCTTTAATCAGGGCAATAGTTAGTAGACATAATCAGACTGCTTTTTCCATTGTGTATTTGAGATAAATAAACCGAGCACTGAAGTATTGCATCCTTTCATGATTGCTTCTTAAAATCTACAGATGAGCAACAAAGAGCCACAGAAATACTTCTGGACTGAAGGAAATTCTTCTCTGGGACCAGAGTAATGAGCTTAGTGTGTTTAGTCTGTTAAAACAAAAGCTGAAAAATTACTTGTTTCCAATTTATAAGATCATCACAGAGGAATGCTGAACTGTAAAGATTTAAGAGAGAAAGGAATGAGAAGAGTTAAGACCACAAGATGGAAACAGTCATTTGCAAATGAGGAATTAGGCACAACTTTTTCTATTGGTATTGATTAACAAAAGGAACAAACCAGCAAGCAAAAGAACAGGCTCTGTTCCTTGATATCTTAATTTTTAGACTAGATGCAGGTCTGCAAAGTGTTCTTTAGTCTAGCACAAGGCTTGACTATGCATACCTGGGTGTGAAATGGAGTGGTTTCTGTTATGCAGGGCCCAGTGAATCAATGAGTATTTTGCCTTACCCCTACAGTTGTGTCTTCTCTTGCCTCCATCTCCAACTTCTCTGCATATACGCTGAGTATAGGAAACCTGAGCACTTAAGACCAGTCAGCAGTATTTCTCTTGTCTGCAGGCCCTCTCCTTGAGTGCAGACTGCAGTCATCTGGTCAAAAATTAGGACACAGCCAACAAACAAGCCCTTTCTTGTCTTAGGCTGATCTGGCATACGCATTTCACGTGTTACGAATGTACTGTGCAAGTATTGTTGCAGACCTTAAAGGAAGAAAAATTGTAGTGTATGCATATTTCTCTCTCATCACAGAGTCACAGAATTACCTTGGTTGGAAAAGACCTTAAAAATCACCATGTCCAACCACCAAACTAACACTGACAAGTTCTTAAATCAACCATATCCCTAAGTACTATGTCTATACGACTCTTAAATACCTCCAGGGATGGTGAGTCCAATGCTGCCCTGGGTAGCCTGTTCCAATGCCTGATAATGCCTTCAGTGGGAAGAAATTCTTCCTAACATCCAATCTAAACCTCCCCTGGTGCAACTTGAGGCCATTACCACTTGTCCTATCACTTGTAACTTCATTGAACAGACCAATCCCCACCTCTTTACAACTTCATTTAAGGTAGTTGTAGAAACCAATAAGGTCTCTGATGGGAGACCAATGGGAGGAGAATTTACCCCAATTTTCTTCATTTTGTTCACCCCAGAAGGAATGTAGGGAGAATGTTACACCTATACACATCTTTAAGTGTTTATACAAGCATAACTCCAATAATGTGTCCAAACAGCCACATATTTTAATCAAATCTGTAACAGAAGGTCCAAATAAACTGCAATACATGCAGTTCTATTAACAGCCAAAATTTCTTAAAAACCCATGCATTAATAATAAACTTATGTAATTGTGAGCTACATGCATTGAAAATCACTTGGTGACTCATAGATGTCATCAAGTTAAGCAAAGTTTGCAAGACAATAGTCTACTCACTGATTTCCAGTTTGAATTTTTTAGCAGTGTGCTTATGAAGATTCCTTATATCAAGTATTGACATAGGAAAAATTGATGTTAATGAGAAATAACTGTATCTCCTCATAATTAATACTCCCCAGTCATATGCAAAACTGCATCCAACAATCAGGTTGACATTTGCTTCAACCCATTTCCAAACCATTTTTATCTACTATAATTACACATACAGAACAAATCTACTACCATGTACAGCACGTATGCACTTTTTAACTGAGGATATTGGCAAACTAAGGAAAAAAAAATCAGTTTAGCATTAGGCTTCAAACAATGGTCTTGTTTATTTTTTCATCGTTTCATCATTTCAGTCATTATAGTAAGTCTAAAGTTAAAAATAACTTTGGATCACAGACCTTCCCCAAGGAGCAAATACTGGCAAGAAATCTCACTTTTTTCTCAACCAATTTGCTTCTCTTTCAGAACATTTTCTGGGAAGCATTTATATACTGTGTGCCTGTACATACACACTGTGGCCTTTCAGTATATACAGTGGGCTTGCAAGGAAGATGGAGAGAGACTTTTTACCAGGCCCTGTAGTGACAGGACAAGGGGCAACAGTTTTGAACTGAAAGGGGGTTGGTTGTAAGGAAGAAATTTGTTATGACGAGGGTAGTGAGACACTGACACATGTTGTGCAGAGAAGTTGTGGATGCCCCATCATTGGAAATGTTCAAGGTGAAGCTGTATGGGACTTTGAGTAATCTGACCTACTGAAAGATGGCCTGAGGGTTGGACTGGATCATCTTTGAAGGCCCCTTCCAACCCAAAGCACTCTATGATTCTATTATTCTTTGATTCTAATGCAAAGATTGGAAAGAAAATGAGGATGTAACAGTCCCCATATATTAATAAACTGAGCAAAAATCAGTTGAATGCAGAATAAAGAAACAGCGAGGCATTATTTATCCTCTAAGAAAAGGACAGTGTCTATAAATGTGGAATTGGTTAGGTGTGACCCATTGATTCATGACTCTCTTTAGTTTTTGTGTAAGTTTATTTCTGCCAGAAAGTTGTGTTCTTTTTAGAGTGTGACAAAGTTCCCTTTAAGGTGAGTTTGCCAATTTGCATTCTGTCATGATCTGGGAATTTCTTGCCTAGTGCTGGTATTTTGACAGGGTAGGCCAAAACTGCAACCAGTTACATCCTCTGCAACAACTTTGACTTCAGTAAGAGCTCATGGACTATAAATTCGTACAAAAAATGGTCCAACTTTTGTAGTCTTCTTTTGGGACCATGTAACACATGCACTGGTACAAGAAAAAAGGCATTTAATTGATGCAGGAACAACCACCTGGTCTCTTTAATAGAAATATGAATACAATAAACCACTTGAAAAACAAATGTCCTTGGATTTTCTTGAACAATTGAAAGTGCCATTTTAAGTGGCATGATTCATAACTACTCAAATTCTGTAGTTTTACAAAGGCCATTTATACATTAACTTGGAATATGGGGTGTTAAAAATGAATAAGTAGTTCTTAGGGTTATTTTTATTAGAATAGATCACATTAATTAGCCCTGGTATGGAAGGGAGGAGAAGTTTCTCTTGAATGCTCTACTCTGCAGTGCATTATTAATTTTCTCATTCGTTCCTTTTTAGCTCATTAGCTTTTAAATGTTATAGTTTAATGCTGAGGTGAAGCTGAAAGTATCTGTTCAGTCTGTCATCCATTTCAAACCATCTCACTATGATTGTCATTATGATTAATTTATGTTGTGGTGATAGCCAACCTAGGGTAGGGGTGTTATCACCAAACATTGTGGTGATGACAAAAATGAAGTCTTAAAGAGATATTTTTTTTCTGTACCAATTTAGGGATAAAGTGAATTAAAGAATAAATTGAAACGCAAGTAACTTTCACTTTCTAAATGCAAGCAGAGGATTGGGGGAGAACAGAAGTATGCAGTGGTGAGACCATGGCATAGGATGATTGGTATCTGGAAAGGGAGCTGAAGACTGGGAGATTCCTCCTTTAGGTAGAGTGCTACAACTTCATAATATCTTTGCACTCTGACTCATGGCCAAATAGTCAAGATTTAATGAATAAATTATTCTTGGGAGAAAGCTGGAAAAAAATGCATAGCAACAGCCTCAAAACGTGTAATCACCCTCATTGGAAGTGTAATCTGGATACACAAGGGAAAAAACCAATATGCTTACATGCTCCAGCAGTCTCACCTTGTGAGATGGAGGAGGCTTTTCATTCCTTTCCTTTGATAGCTAGTTATTATAGCACCAGGGCTTAGTTCACCAGGACCTTGAACCTCGTGCAGTGCTTCTGTCAAGAGAAATGCCTTAAAATTCAATCAACATGTGATACAGTGGATTTTTAAATTCAATTCTTTCAGGAATGCATAACTAAAGGAAGAGCCAGGATGTGGACCTCTTCATTATCCAAATGTTGGTATTTTATATGAAATTTTCACACCATAGTGCCATAGTGCCTATGGAAAACACATTTTAGCAGAGAGCATCAAGCAACTGCACCAAGCAACTGCATCTACTTTTTGTGGGCAGCAAGGTCAAGAAGGAAGATGATTAGAATACTAATGCAATTACTGTGGACTGGCATGCACAATTCCAGATAACTTTTCAGGACCTTTGACCTCTTATCTTCAGTTTTCAGGATACCCCTTTAATTAAGCAATTACTAGGCTCATATGTCTTTTCATATGGAAGAAGCCATCTCCCATATGAGACCATACAACTTTTTATGGCCTGAGGCTGTAAAGAGTTCTTTTTTACACTATTCTTTTTATATAAACTATGCAATGAATGTCATAGAGCTCTAGTCATTGTAAAACCATAGAATTATAGAATGGTTTGGGTTAGGAGGGACCTTAAAATAATCAAGTTCCAACACCTCCCTGAACCAAGTTGCTCGAAGCCCCATCCAACCTGGCCTTGAACACTTCCAGGGAGGGGCCATCCACAACTTCTCTGGGCAACCTGTGACAGTGTCTCACCACCCTCACAGAAAATAATTTCTTTTGAATATCTCACCTTAATCTACCCTCTTCCAATTTAAAGACATTACTCCTTGTCCCATCGCTACATGTGATTGTAAAAAGTCCCTCCCAAGCTTTCCTCTAGCCCCTTCAGGTACTGGAAGGTGTTCTAAAGTCTTCCTGGAGCCTTCTCTCCTCCAGGTTGAACAACCCCAACTCTCTTATCCTGTCTTTAGAGCAGAGTTTTTCCAGCCCTCTGATCATCTTTGTGGTCCTCCCCTGGACTTGCTCCAGGAGCTCCACATCCTTCATGTGTTGGGGATCCAGAACTGGACACAGTACTCCAGGTGGGGTCTCATGAGGGCAGAGTAGAGGGGCAGAATCACCTCCCTTGACCTGCTGGCCACACTTCTTTTGATTCAGCCCAGGATACGTTTGGCTATCTAGGCTACAAGCTCACATTGCCGGCTCATGTTGCACTTCTTATCAACCAACACCTCCAAGTCCATTTCTTCATGGCTGTTCTCAATCAATTTTCCACCCAACTTGTAATTGTTCTTGGGATTGCCCCAACCCAGGTGCACTTGGCCTTATTAAACTTTGTGAGGTTGCCCTTCAATATCTTAGGCATAATTTCTCAAGCTACCTGTAATTCTTCCTTTGCCACAGGAGACTCCATTAGGTACACTGCAGAAAGTGGCTCCCTTCACCACTATGCTAAAGATCAAAATACCAGGAGCTGTTGATTTTCAGAGAGAGCTGAAGTTGTTCTCTGAGAGCACTGTGACCCTGCTTGTATGTGTTAGAGTGTGCTGGTAAAAGGATTATAGAGAACTACAAGGAAATATTTTCAGGCAGGTAAGGTTTCTCTGACAGTGTGAATAACATGACTCACTTCATGCTAATCACACAGTATTTTTGTAGCAGTACATGATAGCAATTTCTTCAGTTCCTGTCAGTAATTTACCTTCCTAATAAGGTGAATCTGCTAAAAGGAACTGAGAGTCAATAGATGTTGAAAGTCAGTGAAATCTGAAATATGAACCTAATGATGAATCTCTTCAGCTTTACGTTTTTCTCCCATGCTCCCTGCCGCTCCCTTCCCCCCTTCCAGTCCCTTTTAGAAACCTCCAGTTATTTTACTCCTGCCCTAACAGAGGTCTCAGAAGGGCTTCTCTGACACATCTGTCTTGCTCACAAAGCGCAAGGGGACCAATAATGCAAAGCATGGCTTTGCCCCTGATAATGTGTGGTGAGAGAAGTCCTGGATAGACACCACTGTGCTGAATGTCCTGTGCAGCACAGCAACCCTTTTCCCATCAAGACATCAACTTTACATTGCACCACATCATACTATCTGGGGAGAGAGCTTATTTCAGTTGTGCTGAAATCTGTGTAAAGCAAAGTCACAAAAACTTTACCTTTTTTGAAAAAGTATGAGGAAAAAATCTGCATCTTTTCTGGTCTTTACCTTTCACTTCTCTTCATGTCTTCACAACAGCATTACCACCAGCAAGTCCTCTCTTTTCCATGCCCTGTTTTGGTTTGGTTTTGTTCTGGTTGTTTTTTCATAAAAATTAAATAATCTTATGAGGTAGCTTATTTCCTGCTTTACTGATCCCAAATATACTCTACATGCCATATTGCACAAGTTGCCATAAAAGCTACACTTGATCCCTTTTCCCCAAATATATGAAAGCTTCTTAACTGCTTCTTTGGAAAGCTGATGATTTGAGAGCTCCTGAGTTTGACTGTACCTGTCATTTATCTGCTGGAAGCACAGTGGCCTGGGGTGCTGGAGCATCTCAGTTCAGAACAACAATGCTGATGATGGAAACAATGTGGATCTGTTGCTGGAGGCCTCTCTTACAGCTGTACCTATTATTTGTGATCCTCTCTCTCTTCATCTACAGCTGCTTCAGCCTCATGGATCAGTTTTGAAAAGAGCTATGTTTCCACCAAACATAACAGCTGACTGCTCCCAAAAGGGTGGAGTCTTACTGTCCCCTCCTGGCCACACATTTTTGCTGCTTACCTTCTGCCAGCCACTTCTGGTGCTCTTTAAACTTTTAATCACCCAGTAAAAATGGTGGATATTCTTTTACTTTCTTAGCAAACCAGGTGGATCACAGTGGACAGCACTGACTACAAGCCACTCTGCACAGTCACAAGAGTGAGTGCATGGTTTGGAGCAGAGGAGGAAGAAGCAAGACTTGCCTTATTTGATCGACGTGACCCAATCAGCTTGGATGTCTGTTGAACACCATGCAAGTATTTTATGGCTTATCCACACGTTATTACATGCCTTTGAGTCCACTACTTGGAGATAACAGATTGTCAGAAATCATACAACCACAGAATCAAAGAATTGTTTGGGTTGGAAGGGACCTTAAAGATCATCTAGTTCCAAACCCCTGCATGGGCAGTGACACCTCCCACTAGACCACGTTGCTCAAAGCCCCATCCAACCTGGCCTTCAACATTTCCAGGGAGGACGCATCTACAACCTTCCTGGGCAACCTGTTCCAGTGTCTCAGCACCCTCATAGTGAAGGATTTCTTCCTAATGTCCAATGTAAATCTACCCTCTTTCAATTTGAAACCATTATTCCTTGTCCTATTGCTATATGCCCATGTAAAAAGTGCCTCCCCATCTTTCTTGCAGGCCCCTTTCAGGTACTATAAGGTCTCCCTGGGGCCTTCTCTTCTCCAGGCTGAACAACCCCAACTGTCTCAGCCTGTCTTCAGAGGAGAGGTGCTCCAGCCCTCTGATCATCTTCTTGGCCCTCCTCTGGATTTGCTCCAACAGCTCCACGTCCTTCTTGTGTTGGGGGCTCCAGAACTTGACACAGTACTCTAGGTGGGGTCTCACGAGGGCAGAGTAGAGGGGGAGAATCACCTCCCTTGACCTGCTGGCCACGCTGCCCAGGATATGGTTGGTTTTCTGGATTGTGAGTGCACATTGCCATCCCATGTGAGCTCAATCTTCTCTGGACACATCCTCACTAGGAACGGGAATGCAATAGAGATATGGAACTAGTGAAAACCTGAGGCAGTAAAGCTACACGATGTGGTACAAGGTGGCATGGACTTGCTACTCAGTGCCTGGTAACAGCACAGCCCAGCTTCCATCATGCTGTGTTCAAGCTGGAGTATCTTGCTTCCTTACAGTGACAGCACATCTGTTTGGAAAGAAACTGACCCCAAAGAACACAGCTGCAGAGGGAACTAGCTACCCCAAACATATGAGCTCTGAACAAACCCTCCATGCTAAGAAGGCTGAGGACAGTAGTCTTGCTCCTATCACAAATAGGGCCTCTGGGAGGCTGGCAATATACTATGATAATGACTTGCCAGATCAAGTTCAGAAATGTGACTGAATGGTGCCTCCCAGCTCAGTAGTTCAGACACAGCATTGCTCCAGAAGAGTTGTGCTGCTCCCAGTGAAGGGACACTCCACAGACCTCCACTTTGAGGTTTATACACAGCCTTGGAGTTAGAGCTCTCTGCCTGTGGCACAGGGAGTCTGAGTCGTAACCCTCACGGGCCATTGGGTGACACTTGGAAAATAAAACATTATACATGTTATAATGTTCCTGTGAACAAAGTGTTCATGAATTTATAAAAGACTTTGTTATCAAAAGTCTTGAATAATAGTTATTCTCTTGCATTGTGATCTTTTATATCTCTTTGCTGTGATATTAATTTTAGTGATTTTCACTCCAGCCCATTAGACATCAAAAGCTTCCAGTCTCCAGAAAGTAAAAGTTCTGCAGATTCATTTAAAAAATGCAGCGTGCTACATCTTAGAAATAATAGTGATCATTAACTCATAAAGCTGCCACTGTTGCTGTTTAAAATAAACACAATGTTACTTAAAAGTTCAGACAGTGGGTGCATTTCTGTATCAGCAGCTAATTCAAAACAGGTAGAAAAGGATGTTGATGTAACAAAGACATGCAAGCTGTGTGCCCCTGAACTCTCTTCCAGATCAGGCTGCCTCTTACTTAAAATGTTCTCTTATTCTCTTCCTGAAAATATCAGCTTGGTTTCTGAGTCAGCCAAGACCACACAGGTTGATTTAATCATTAAACCCAGTGCATCTCACTGGCAATTTGAACAGCACCAAAGGAGGTCGGAGCCCTTCATCAAAACAATTACTGCATCCCCAGCTTACCAAAATATGGAAGTGAAAGCCCATCTTGAAATCTACAGTCTGGATGGATCTCTTCATTGTACAAAAAATAAACCACTTCCATGCAATTTGTACAACATAGTGTTTATAATGCAATTGATGTGAGATGTAGCTGGTAGAAACAAAACCTTGCACTTCCATGGCATTAGCATGAATTCCTCCCCTCTCCCTCTGCCCCCAAATCACTAATTTGTTTCTTTTTCTGAAGAAATTAATTGCTGAAATAAAAACAAACATGGAAAAGACATACTTTTTAGCTGGAGGGACAAATTCACATAACATGCTTCTTCCAAGTTTTTCCTTTATTGTGTGAAACCAGCTTTCTTTCTATTTCCCTGCATATCCTGTCTGAGTCTTTTCCAGAGAACAGTCATTCCCAACCATGTCTTCTTTCTCTTGATTTAAAAAAACAAACAAACAAAAAAACAAGTTGGAAGAACCCTACAAAAAGAAACTCTGTCTTTATAAAAGAGATATGGAAAATTTTGAGTTGTGTGGCTCACTGGGCATTTAAGAGGTTTGGCTCATCCTTCTGAACTGTGGCTTATTATAGTTAATTGATGAACAATCTAACAAAGAATGAGGCATGAAAATTCCTCCCTCTCCCTTTCTCTCAAACTCTTCTCTTCAGTTTTTGTCAATTTATCTTTTGTTATATGGAAGACTCATCAGAGATATACACTTTGTATCAAGGTTCTTGTGAGTCATCACATTACCCACACAACATGGGAGTAGTGGAGGTGGAAAAAGAAAAGTGGAAGAGAAGACTTGAGAAAGTGGAGCAGAAGCTAAAAGCCCTGAGGCACCTCCAATTCTCCAGAAATACTGCCAACTGGAAATATTACTGGCAAGAATTTTGTCTATTCACTAATACAAATGACTTGGAAAGGAAGACATGAAAAAGGTAGCTATTTTAATTTTAATATTAATATTAATGGGTTGGACACATTTGATTTAATAGCTATATTTAAGTAAGGAAGAGTATGACAGCTAGACAGTCACAGATATTTGAAGAGTACTGTGCTCTGAGAAAGAACAATGCATTTGAAAGATATCAGTTTGACAGGGGAAAGCAAAGAAAGGGAGGAATTGCTGCATCATTTATGATTTGAGATTACAGAGCTGAATATGCAGTTTAGGATGTTTTGCAGAATCTAAGCCCAGATCTGGTATCAGGGACTCAAAAGAGAAACAGAACTGGTGAAGTTCCTTTTTGAAGCTGAGGAAAAGCAATCAGAATTTGTCAGGCTGAAAAAAATAGCTGACCAGAAGGAAAACAGAATAGTATGTAGTGGACTGCAAGATCAGCAAGAACCAACAGAACATGCAAAAGAAGAACAAACCCACATAACCTAAGAAAGAAGCTGCAAAATACAAGTTGGGTAGATCTGCAAGAAGAAACATGATCAATAAAGTAAGAGTTTAGTTTGAGGAGAAGCAGTATGTGTGTGAGAAGCAGTTATTTTGTAAAAACCTTCAGAAAAGGAAATAATGTACTTAAAAAAAAGATTCCTAGTCTACTTAGAGAATCAAAAATCTTTGTGTGAGCTGTTCAAGATACAGGTATATCCATCCAGTGATGAGGATCAATGAAACCCTTAAAAGTAGGCTATTGAAGCTCAAATACATGGGGTATTGTGCGGAGAAAAATGCATCTGTTGGAACAAGTAGGTAAACCTCAAATCTTACAATGGGAAATCATTCTTTGTGATTGTAAGTCAATAAATAGTTAAAAGCCAAAGGCTGAAATTCGTTCTACAAACACATAACCTGTTATTAATTAAGTGGGAACGCAGCCTGCAGCAGAATGAGGAACAGTCTCACCCCACTTGAGATGTCTGCAGTGTAGACATCTTCTCTTGAGCTAGCTCACTGGGTCCCCTTCCACGCAATGGAGAGGAACAAAAACTTTTGTCATTGAACTGATGCATTTATATTACGTGTCTGCATGAGGATAAAGTGAATTGTACCCTCAAATTACCTGTTTCCCTCTGCCTGTTAGAACACTAAGAATTGTTAACTGACATGTGCAGTCTGATAAATGTCACTCAAGGTTTCAATGACAGGGTTTGTGCTTTAAAAGGGCTGGAGCCCAGAAGGTTGCAGTCATCCTTTTTTCTATATTCAGGAGCTTCCTGTCCTGCATATAGGTATTCTCATGGAAACATTGCTTGTTCAACACCAGGCCTGTTTTTATCCACCGGGCAAAAAAAATGCATACCCATATCCAAAAATAATGGTGGGTTAAACAGGCTATCTTCTGTATAACAATACATTTACTAATCATGTAGACAAGGGATACCACTTATGGTAATGAGAAATGATCATCACAGTCTGACTACTGTCCTTGTGCGGCATGAAGTCTGGTCTGAAGGTACTTTGGCACTGCAATGCAAGTGGAACATCAAAACAGATTTTTTTCCCTTTCCCAAACTAGCAAAGACAGTGGGTGCACCAGCGAGGCATCCGAGAGAGCAGCCATGGTCTGAGGAAACACTCTGATCTCTGAATCCTCCACCCAACATAGCATAACATCTACTCGAGGAGGAATGCTGCCTCATCCATGGACTGCCCTGTGCAGACATGAAGAAGCATAAAGAAGGACAGTAAGGAAATTGTGGACTTCTACCAGCAGATATGTACCTGGGGGTTGATGGGTGTGCTAGCCTTGGCTGGATAGTCTTGTGGTCTATTCAACATGCTCATTTCTTCAGTTTGGCTGCTCTTTCACTCCAGTTGCTTATCAAAGGCAGGTAAACCTGTCTTGTCAGTACTGCTTGCCTCTACACAAATGTTTTGGGTAGTGAATTGATTCAAGATATAAAATGAGAGCAGCAGTCATCCAACATGACTGTCACATGAATGATTACTCATACAGTCAAAAGGGATATAAATTAATTTGCTTTTGCAGTCAGCATGGTTTTATCAAGGGTAAATCATGTTTGACTAACTTCATAGCCTTCTATGAGGAGATTACTAGGTGGATAGATGATGGTAGAGCGGTAGATGTGGTTTATCTGGATTTCAGTAAGGCATTTGACACCGTCTCCCACAGCATCCTTGTAGATAAGTTGATCAGGTATGGGTTTGGTGATCAGGTAGTGAGGTGGATCAGGAACTGGTTGATGGGAAGGAGTCAGAGAGTTGTAGTCAATGGGGCAGAATCTGGTTGGAAGTGTGTGACTAGTGGAGTCCCTCAGGGGTCGGTACTGGGACCGATGTTGTTCAACATCTTCATCAACGACCTGGATGAGGGTATAGAATGTACCCTCAGCAAGTTTGCTGATGACACTAAGCTGGGAGGAGTGGCTGACACACCAGAAGGCTGTGCTGCCATTCAGAGAGACTTAGACAGGCTGGAGAGTTGGGCGGGGAGAAACATGATGAAATTCAACAAGGGCAAGTGTAGAGTTTTGCATTTGGGGAAGAACAACACGATGTCCCAGTAGAGGTTGGGGGCTGACCTGCTGGAGAGTAGTGTAGTGAAAGAGACCTGGGGGTCCTGGTAGACAGGAGGATGACCATGAGCCAGCAATGTGCCCTTGTGGCCAAGAAGGCCAATGGCATCCTGGGGTGCATTAGAAGGGGTGTGGTTAGTAGGTCAAGAGAGGTTCTCCTCCCCCTCTATTCTGCCTTGGTGAGGCCGCATCTGGAGTATTGTGTCCAGTTCTGGGCCCCTCAGTTCAAGAAGGACAGGGAACTGCTTGAAAGAGTCCAGCACAGAGCCACAAAGATGATGAAGGGAGTGGAACATCTCCCTTATGAGGAAAGGCTGAGGGAGCTGGGTCTCTTTAGCTTGGAAAAAAGGAGGCTGAGGGGTGACCTCATCAGTGTTTACAAATATGTAAGGGGTGAGTGTCAGGGAGATGGAGTTAGGCTCTTCTCAGTGATGACCAGTGATAGGACAAGGGGTAATGGGTGAAAATTGGAGCATAGGAGGTTCAAGGTGAATATCCGAAAAAATTTTTTTACTGTGAGAGTGACAGAGCACTGGAACAGACTGCCCAGGGAGGTTGTGGAGTCTCCTTTGCTGGAGACATTCAAAACCCACCTGGATGCGTTCCTGTGTGATGTGCTCTAGGTAACCCTGCTCTGGCAGGGGGGGTTGGACTAGATGATCTTTCGAGGTCCCTTCCAACCCCTAGGATTCTATGATTCTATGATTCTATGATTTTCTGGAGTGTATTGAGCTTTTTGTATTTCCTAGGAAGGTTAGACTTGCAGTTCAGAGTAAAAGAGCTCCTGTTCTTGGGAGGGCACAACAAGGTTTCTCCCTGGGGGATGCTTTGCATTTTTCAGAGTAATGTTGCCAAGGAAGGATTTATAGTGCATCATTGGAAAAGATGAGTTTTCCTTACATCTATGAATTGATAATTCTGTTTCTTATAACAGGTGATAACGAATCACCACATAAAAAGCAGGATCAGACATTTTGTAGTCCATGATGTTTTTGAAAAAGTGGTATTTTGCTGTCGTAATTAAGTGTTGAGAGATACCAGTTGTTTAGCTTAAATAAGTACATTTTAAATAGAATTAATCACTTAGAGTTATAACACTGTGTGATTTGGCATGCTGTTTGCCTAGCTTTATTACTTAGCATGAGTAGATGGATTTGCTGAAGCCTTAGGCTTCTATAGAGTTAATTTTCTTAGTACTTTTCCTAGTAGCTGGTATAATTCTGTGTTTTTGTTTTTTAGTAAAAATAATGATAACACAGTAATGTTTTGGTCATTACGAAATGTTTTTCCTAAGTCTGGGACTTCGCAGTTTCTCATGTTCTGCTAATGAATGCAGGTTCAAAAAAAGCTTAAACCAGAAGGAGGCTGCAACTATCAGCAGGGAACGCAGAGAAAGGAAAGCACTGAGAGGTGTTGGGGCGTCTGTGTCTGTAAGAGCGGGGCTTTGGGCGAGCGGCTGGAGCTGCAGCGGGACACGGCAGGAGCGGCCACGCGCTGGAGCTGCGGCGCAGGCGGCTGCGGCACGTGCTGGGGCGGCACGTGGCGGCTGCCTCGGCCTGGGCAGCGGCTGCGATGGCGGCTGGAGCTGGGCTGGGGCGGCGTCACGCGGCTGTGGCAACCGGCTGCAACCGGCTGGAGCTGCACCCACTGGCCTGGGAGCACCTGATGACGGAGGGCTTGGGGAGCGAGCAGTGATTCCAGCTCTTTTAGCTTTTTAGTGTGCTCTAGCTCTCTTCTCCATTCAGCTCCTTTCACACAGCTCCTCGGCGAGCAGGCTCCATGGGAAGAGGCAGGAATACAGGAACATAGCAGGAGTCCCGAAGTGCAGGGGTAAAAAGAATGCAGGAGTTCCACCCTAGCCACCAAAGGCTCTGTGTGATTTTGTCTCCTATTCCTTTTCCTTCTATCTTCTTTTCTTCCCTCTCCTTTCTTCCAGCAGCAGAGAACAATGGATGCCAACGACCAATAACCCACAACAACCATCTTATTTACACGCTCATGCAGGCTGATCTGGCCTTTAGTCTGCTCAGCCCTCAGCTCCTGCCTGTGGCTCCTGTAACAATCCTGCCATGCTCCAGGCAAAGGCTGGGTCCTGGCTGCAAACATAGCAAGGGGGGCAGGGATCTCTGACCTTCATTGTGTAAGTCCCAGCCGCACCCCCCACGAGCCCTCCCCCAGGGTTGTCACCGCTTCGCTTTTTTTTCTTTTGTGGACTTTTGTGTCTCTCTATTGCAATCAATTTTTGTGAGAGACACATCTTTTGTGGAGGCCAGTCCCCCACATTGGGCAACATGTTCCAGTGCTCGTGAGAAGATTTTCTCTTATGTTCAACCTGAATGTCCCATATCCTAGTCTGTGACTGTTGCTATTTTATATATATGGTCTGCTATTCCTGAAAGAAGTTTCTGTCTCCACTTCAAGCTGTATAGGCTGCAATTATGTCCCTGTTTAACCTCTTCAGTACACCAAAAAAGCCCAGCTCTCTTAACATCTCCTTGTTGGAATTCTAGGTACTGAACATCTTTATAGCCATCCTTTGGACTCTTTCCAGTTTCTTCACATCTGTCTTGGACTGGAAGATCCAAAACTGTACAAGTATGGTTTCACCAGGGCCAAATACAGGAGCTGTAAGAGTTGATCAGAAGATCGGTATTGTCTCAACATTTTCATCAGTAACTAGACCCCAAAATCTGGACTAACATCTCAACATGAGTTTGCAGTGGCTTGCTGAACTGGCTGTTATCAGATGCAGAAACCATGGAGAACAGGCTGAGGTACAAACAGTGTCAGTACCTGGTACAGGTCTATTCTACTGGAGCAGCAAAGCAAAGAACTGCTGTTGAGGAAGATGGATCGCGCTTGCTGTGCCAACACCAATGAAGATAATACAAAAACACACCTCCTGTTAAGAACTACCCACCTCCAAAGCTGGCCACGCCTCAGACACTCCTCTCTGGGCATGCGTGGAAGCCTCACTCCAGACAGGTGGAGATTGGCACATTTCCACAGGACAGAGGTGGAGTGGAGGTGGGTCTGAGGCGGAGCAAGGTGTGCTACCCAGAATAAAAGATGGTTCCTTAGTAACCTAACTCTGAAGATCTTCCCCACCAAGAGATCACGACGATTGAAGAAGAAGCAGCGAAATGCCTTCTGGATTCAGGACTATAGGGACACCTTTGGACCCGTGGTGGTAGCTATTATCCTCTTTCCCCCCCTTTTTACCTCATCTTTCCTATTTTTCCTTCTTTCTATCGCATGCCACTTTATGGTCAAGACCAATAAAGTCATTGTGTGTTGATAACGTAACTCCCTGGGCTTGTTGCCATTTCATTTTTTGCACTTTGGGATCACAGCTGAAATGAACCATCACGCGTCCACTGAGGAGTGGACTGTGACAGCAGGCCCATACCTTTCTTTGGTCTATTGGCCTTGCTCCTCCATACATTACACTGCTGTGCATTTTGTCTGATTTGTGAGGACAGCATATCTAGGCTGATACTGAGCCTTGTGCCTACCAAAATTCTCTGGTCCTGTTCAACAATTAGCCAGTCAGTTCCCCATGTGTACTCGTGTTTGTTACAATGGTGTTACTCTGCCCCAAGTGGAGCACTTGGCACTTATTGTTGAACTTCTTGAACTTTCTGTTTGCTCCATCCCTGAATTTACCAAAGTCCCCTTGAATTGAAGCTCTACTGCTTTGCATATCAAATACCTCCAATTTAACTTAATCCACAAATTTGCTGTGAGTCTGTTCTGCCTCATGACCCAGGTAACTCATGAAGATAATAAACTCCTGACATACTCCATCCATTACTGGCTGCCCACTGGGCACTGAGTCACAAATTACTGCCCTCTGAGCCTGGCATTCCAGGCAGTTTTTAACACACCTAACAACCTGCCTGTGGTTTAGATGAGTACCAACAAGCACACTCCCAGGCAATGCCCAGGCAGAACCTGGCAGACACAACAAGCTATGGACCATTCCCAGTGGGATCTGGGGGCGGGATACAATTGCATTCTAGTTGTGCATAGCATTAGACATTCACATTTTGAGTGTGTTATTCAAAAGGAAGAACTGTCTCAAAAAGCATAAAATAATTAAGGTTACAGTAAGATCTTTATTAAAGGCCATTTTAAGGCAGGAACATAATGTGCTTTTATTAAGTATTGCATTCAAACAGGAATTCAAGAAAGTTCTGTACATCACATGAGATCAGACTAAAAGTTTTCACAGAGTCCTTGAAAATAATTTATTCTTTCCCAATAGCCTTTATCTTTACCGTTTAGGCATGATTCCCCTCACAGCCCCCGGAGTAGGGTAAGAAGACATCAGGTATATCTTTGTTCCTGCATGTGGTTGCATATAACTGAATTCTATAGAGATGGGAGAATCTGACTGTTAAGAAGCTGCTAGTTCTCTCTCAAAAATGTTTCATCATGTAGAAAAAAATTACTAGCTTCAAATCTGAATAACTCAAAATCTAAAATTTTTTTTTTGTGAACAGAAATTATGACAATATTTTGGTTTGAGCTAATAAAAATATCATCTTGTCAATCACCTAGAGGTTTTTAAGCACATTTTATTCTAATTTTAATCCATTATGTTCATAGCTCAAATTAAATCTCTAAAGGAAAAGCTATTTTTGCCTGAAGAAAACCAAATTCAACAACATTGGAATTAGATGTTTAGAGAACTTGTGCTATCTAGACCTTCTTCTACAAGGAAAAAAAAGTTTGGGTTCAATGAATTCGTATTTTTTGAGAAAAAGTTGATAATTTTCTGGCAATTGTTATTTGTTTTAATGAAAAAAAAGTACCATGGATTTTCTTTAACATTAACCAGCTCAGTTGTGTTGGTAGAGAGGATAGAGTGATGCTAACCAGAGAAGTACTGGTTTAACCTCACTTCCCCATCAGTGTCTTAGGAAGGAGCAACTGGATATTTTGGCTCAGTCCCAGTAAGAAAGACTGTAAAACCATTGAAGCTTATGATAAAATCTTTATTGTGTGTCTGCACAGCATCATGTCCAAAGGAGCCTTGTACTCAGCTGGGATCTTGAAGCAGAACTCTAATAATAAGAGATAATTATTAACTGGAAAGGAAGGAAAACAGAAATGCAAATTTTGGGCCTATGGGATCTCTCTCTTGTATTTTTACACCAATGGAGTTGGTTATCTGCCAGGTATAGTTTTCAAGGGATGAAACCTAACAGTATTCAGAGAAAGTGATCTAAATTGTAAAAGGCAAGTATTCAAGCATGACATAACTACTGTCTTTTACCTTCACGGTATATATTACTCTGATTAACTGCTAGATGTATATGGACACACTACAAAATTCTATTATTCTATCCAAAGGATTTCGTTAGAAAAGCAAATCTTTCCCTTAAACTGAGCTGCTGCATCAGGTACATCCAGTGTCTTGTCCTTAGGTCAAATTCACGGTGGTGACTAAAACTTTGAAAAGAACCTTTGAAGAGCTTAATCTCTGTTTTTAGTCACTGCAAAATCCTGGTAATTTCTGCTTGGAATGTTCTAGTGGTCTGGGCAACAGTATAATCCCTTTTCTGAAGTGTGTGCTACAGTCTTAGGGTAAAACTCCAAAGCATATTTTTTTCCAGGTCCCCAAGAAAAGAGGTTTTTTTCCTTGCTTTTGTTCTTGTTGCTGTTGGCACAACAGAGGGGAAGGGGAATTGTGATACTCAGGAGATTACACCAGGAGTGAGAACTTTTTAAATTAGTAGGAAAACTCACTTCATTCCCTAAAATATTTAAAATCTTTTTACAGATTCTTTGGTCAAGGAGTTTCTGTGTTCCCTAGGCTGCAGATTCTGCTGCTGTACATGGCTCATTGCTTTTTAGCCCAAAAAATGAAAATTACCCTATTAGTAGAAAGTTATATTAATTTTATTAGATTATTATTCAGGAACATTAAAAAATATTAATGTCTTTTTATGGTTCTATTTTTTCAAGATGTTTTTTATTTTATCGAACAAGGATCATTAACACTAAGAGAACATTTCTGTTTTCTGGAACATGTTGCTAAAGAAATCATAATATTTCATGTAGATTACATGGAATGTATCAAAGTGAAAGACCTTGCTTTTAAAGGCTCACAGTACTCTCATCATTATACATGTCCGAATTTTGACACTCTAATTTACTTACCTTAAATATGAATTGAATTTATTATTCTAAAAGCTGTGATATTAAGAATAATGGAGTAGTTTACATAGCAATACACTGGTTACCAGGAATAAGGATACCTCCACTGATCCTGTATGTTGGTGATAAAATACAATAGGAATACTAATAGAGGCTTAAGCGAAAATAAAATGTGCCATCAGCCATTATGCTTCATGGGAGTTAAGCCTGCTTTCCACTTTTCCAGACTGCTGTTAAGCTCATCTTGTGGGACTAGTGTGTTTGTCCTCATCCTTTCTTGCATTTACCTCAGAGGCCACACTCCATTATATTGTTCTTCTGAACAAGAGTGGTAGAAATCAGTCTGGTATTTAGGGCTAGGAGGGGATCTAAACAGAGCTAAGTGCCAGAAGCATCCTGCTGTAGGCACACACATACCAGCCTGTGTGTGGCTAAAAGGATCATAATTAGCAGCACTTTATATAATGGACTGTTTTCCATTTTGTGTTCAGCTGCAGAGACATTAATTTCCTTAAGCTGCAGTGATGTGACAGGCCTTTGTGCTTAGGTGAGACTGAAGTGTTCCAGAGGCCAGGGTCTCCAGGGAGTGTTGCCTCTCTCCATTTTCCCTTTTCAAGCACACAGAAGTCATATGCATATTATTGCTGTCCCTTCATTCCCTCCCTACCACTGGCTTCTTACCACACAGCCTGCGAGTTCACACCAGCCCTGTGATGCTTTCAGCAGGCTCTGTACAGGCTCCTATGTCTTCACCAGGAGACCCAAATGTCCTTTCACTGGAAAGGACTGAGCTTTACTAAATCTCTGAAGGATGCATTTTTTTTTAAATTGTACCCCAGGAACCTGTAGAGATCTGTGGGTGACTCTCAAGCTCCAAAAAAAATAAAAGCTGGAAGTTAAAGAGAAACATGGATTGGGGAGACAATAGACAATTTCTCTGTTATGCAAGAACAGTCAGAAAGGGATCACAGTGAGAAACATGAGCTAATAATTGATAGGTGACTGACTGCCAGTCCTTACTGCAGCCATGGTCAAAACCACAGCCTGATTCACCAAGGGAATTATTAGTGAGGGCTTTTTCCCTTGGTTCTATGTCTCTGTTGAATTCAACAGTAGAGGTTTAACCTTAGTTTCTTATCACCCCTCCCCAGGTTCCACTTCTCCCTGCAGTTGCCTTGCTGGAGTGGTCCCTCCCTGCCCAGCCTGCGTGGCAGCCCCGCACCCCACATGTGTAATGTGGGAGGGGGCCAGCACAAACGCCCTGCTTAGCACCTGGGATGCCTTCCCCAGCTCCTTTAATGATGCACCTGATTTTTCAGAGTAGGTGTTTGCACAGTCGGCTTTTTCCTCTAAGTGAGTGGGTTTTCATCCACCATCAGGAGGTGATGTGACCTTTGATAAAGAGATCTGAGCACTGTGTTTGCCAGCAGGATGCAGGGTGACACATAAGATATTTTTACTCTGTGCTGGGCTCGGTTTCTCTCTGGCCACAGGTACATAAAAGGGGAACTCATGGATTTGACTGACATGCTTTTCAACCAGTGCTCACCAATGTAGATATGTATTAAAAACAAACAAAACCCCCCTAATCCCTACTGGTAAACACACCTCCATGTCTGCATTGTCCCTATTGCCAAGCCCCAGAGCTGCTGGGGGGCTGGCAGTCTGTGCAGGAGCAGGCATTGGACCCCAGCTTTCATTCATCATGGGTTCATGGCTTCCAGATACAGCTGGCAGGTTCTCACAGTTTCCATCAGCTTTCTCTTAGGCACTGGAAACAACAGCAGCTGCTGTTTGTGAGCATCATTGATAAAATCATCAAACTTGGTAGTATTTTGGTAAATACTGCTTTTGGGGGAAATGAGCAAAGAAACCAATAGAAACTTGGGTGGTAGTTTGCAGACATAGTTGTTCCTTTCCAGCAGAGACTGGACTTGATGGTCTTAAAGGTCTTTCTGACCAAAACGATTCTATGAGGGCACAGAAGAAGGCCAGCCATGAAGCAGACTGAATACTAGAAAGGTTTTTGGGAAGTCCTTGTCAGGGAATGGACTACAGACTGTATAAGCCCCAGGGTGGCCTACCAAGTGTTCCCTTGGTAGAATCCCCATGTCACTGATGGACAACTTCATGTCTCAGCCCCAAATATGTCATGGACAACAAAGGGCAACCAAAGGCCAAGAGAGCCCATGTAGAAGAAACACAAGTGAGCCCCGAAAAAGAAAGTGTAGACGAATGGAGATAGGAATCCAGGCAGTCATATAATCTTCTTGTTATGTCCCCTTAGTCATACACGCCACCTCTTTCCAGCCATTTTTCCTCATTTTGGCTCTTAAAAATAGATTAAAATCTAGGGGACTAGGAAAATCACAGCAAATTCTGCTAGTCCAGGCCAGGTTTTCCCTCTACCTTTTTAATACCTTTTAATATCAAAAGAAAACTCTCACCAGAAGACAGGAGTCTTAGGTTAAGATGACATACAAAGGGACTCCTGCTGGAAAATAACAGTGGATAAGGAACTGATGCTCTAATGAGTCTGTGAGTTGATGACAACAGCATTGCTCAGGCACTTCTATAAACCATGTGCTGTCCACGGCAGGGAAACTATTAGCAGATAAAATCCACACTTGCCTGATGAGCTGGGTTAGAAATCTAATCCAGAAGGACAGACTGCTAAGACTTTGCATTAATAGGTAACTGCAACTGTCCACTGCTCGAACTCATGTGGAAAAAGTAAAGCAGGACAAGGCAAGATTTAGGATTTATTCCTTGTGCCTGGAGGCTAGTTTCCTGTCTCTTCATGCAATGCTTTCAGAGTTCTGCTCACAAAGGCATTTTGAGATGCCTGACTCAGAGCCATTCACAGAAGCCCTGCATTGATACTGAAGTGCCACAGCCTTTATCAGAAAGTAATTACTAATGAGCATGAAGTTTCTACTCTGTGGCACCTACGGGGCTTGTCTCTCGGCCAAGTGGAGCAGCTCAGCCATTCTCTCCTGTAGGCTTTGACATCATATTTTTTTTCACACACTACTGCATATGACTTCATATACATAACTTTTTTTCTTTTCTTTTTACTTTATTTCTATGATTTCACCACTTTGTGTTGCTCATATTCCCTTGCTTTCTCTGTATTTTATACAAACTAATGTAAGTTCCCTTGTTCCTGTTTCTACATTTTAGCCTTCCTCTTACTTCACAAAAAACAGAGCCATGAGTTTTACTCCTATGAATTTTCTTGGGTAGTTCCCAACTTACTCTCCTTGTTTTATTTCAAGATGGTTTAAATCATCCCAATTTTCATTAAATCTAGAGTAGAAAATTGATATACTGACTTAATTGCCCCATCTGCCATCCCCACCCAATATATTTGGTTTCCAATTTCACATACACTTCTGACATTGCATTATAAGGCTCATCAATAGAACATCTCAGCTTGCTTCTTTTGCTACATATTCCACATTCTGATATTAAGTGCTTATTGAAAGTAAAGTTTTTTCCTTCTAAATAATTTCCTTACTGTCAGTAAGGAGCTGTAAACTGCCTGTTGTGTCTGAATCCTGAATAATATATATCTGCACACCTGTATTACTCTGCCTTCTCTTCCCCTTTCATCAAGTGCTGCAGAAGCACAAGCATATACTTAACAATGTCAACTTCAGTTCAGTGTTTCAACTTTTTCCATCAAACATTTTGGATTTGAGGTCTAGGTTCTTTAAAAAATGAGTATGTGCAGAAGCCCATCATTTCCTGATCAGAGAAGGAGGTTGACGTAACTGAAGAGTCTCCTTATGCATGTCTCATAAAAAAGCTTGAAAAAGAAAGATTCTGGTTTTGTTTACAAAGGAAGCAGGATCCACTGATGCAAACTCTTTAAGCATCCTTATATTTTAGAATATATTGTGTTGCCAAGAGAAAGAAAGCTGAAGTGCATCCCTGCCTCCAGGTACTCACTGCAGATAATGAGTCATCTACTCAAATGTCAAAGCAGATGCTTGAAATCGGACTGAGCTTGAATGCAGAGGAGTGGCCTTCTTGTACCAGTCACCTATAACATACTGACTTTATATGGTAGTTTCAGAGTCTAAATTCCCTTTCCTTTGGAACAAATAACCAGACACACATTTTGTGCCTTTTCTGACTCCTGATCCATCCTCTTATTTCTGCTAATGTCAACATAAGGGGCCTCCCCGAGAAACAACATTATTCTAGAGCACAAAGAAATCAGAAATCTGTTATTTGTTGTCATGAACTCACAATTTTAGAGGGAGCTTGAAATGAAATTATGGACAACTGGCCTCCTGAATCAGTCGGTAGTTTTTTTTAAGAAATCCTCACATTTGAAATTAATTTCTTCTCTTTCTGTTGCATGGCTGTAGGCACTCAGCAGTACCCTCGAATATATAAGATGCAATACAAAAATGTGAGATTGCAGTTAATATTTTTTTTTTGCTTATCAGTAAGAGTTCTCTATAAATAGCATTTATTCTGCCGTGGAATAAAAACTGTCAGTAGATTCATTTTCATGAGCTTATTACGGAGTACAATTATTTGAGCTAATTGTAGTTTTTTCCAGAAAAAATGTTCTTTGAGATGAAAAATGCTTTTATTCACCACAGAAAAACGTTGAAGGGAAAAGAGATGGGAAATATCTCTCAATATTTTAAGAAGAGAGCTAATGAAAATCAAGCTTGATCTCAATGGGAAAAAGTACTTACCCAATGGGTGACAGTCAAGCCACCAACATTTTCCTACGTCCTACTTTTAAGTGGCTTCTTACTTATCTAAAGCTCAAAGTACTTTCCATGTGAAATCCAAGTTTATGTGTTGGTACCAGAACAGACAGTCTCAAATGCTGTCTTCCCACTGCAGCTGCACAGTCAACTCATTTCATTCAGTTCCTTGCAAACCTAAAGTGATGTGCTGAAGAAGGTGGTGCGGTAGAAATGCCAATGGGATTTATTACACTGTGATTCAATTAGTTTTCAGGGAGCAAATGACTTGGCTCTAGGCATTCCTTAGGTCCCTGAAGGATCAATGCTGTAAGCCTTCTGTTAAGGAAATCAGAGTTGAGGGACTCTCAAACTCAGGGGATTTCACCTTTCCAGTCCGATAGATGAAACTGCTGGAATACTGGCACCTACATAAAAACCATGAACAACAGAGACAGCCTGATCCAGTTTCTCCCTTCGATGGATGTGGGCACGAGTTTGCACATACACATCCCTTTTTTGATATCTCAGATGCCTTTTTCCCATATTATCCCTCCCAACCACTAAGGCAGATATAGTGGGGAAATGGGATTATATCTACATACATTTATAATTTTTATATATTTCTGTTGCATGTTTCTCCATGAAGGTTAATGATAATTGCCCTAGCAGATGAAACATCTGTTGCTAAAAACAGAAACCAGATGGACAACATTCATGGTATTTTTCTTTTTAACAGTGAAATTAGGTAGTCAGTGGCTTTTTTTAGCTCTTGAAAACTAAAAGCTCACACTTCATCTTACGTAGAGCCAACACCAAAGAGAAATTTGGTTCTGTTTAGATGTATCTACATAGTATTTGAAACCATCACAGCCAATAAATTATTTCATCAGCACAAAAAGCTGTGAAGTACTCTCTCAGATGTATTGAAAAGAAATTGGTCAAATCAATATGAACAGCCAATGAAATCCAGATTTTGAGAGTCCCAGATCTACCTCCTCTCAACAGACCATCCTTCCTACACTGCTTTGCCGGAGGGCTTGTGTGTCTGTTCCAGTAAATAAAGGGGCTAGAGCCAGTTCTTTAGTCCTGAGGATATGTGGCACAGCACAACTTGAACTCCCTCCATGCATTCTGTTGATAAAAGTCCCTGGCCTGTGCTGTCCCTGCACCTGGCCATTGCTTGGTGAAATGGTAACTGGCATGGGCCAAAATTATGTCAAGGATCATCCCACTGACTGAGCAATACAGAGGATCATGTGCCCTTTCCTGGGGCTGTTCAGTGTAAGAGTATGGCTATATCTACCTGGTGCCACACTGAGGTTCTCTGAAGGGGAACAATTTTCAGAGAAGTTAGAAAGGTGAGTTATTTCCTCCCCTCAGAGACTGATCTTGTGTGTGTGCAGACTTCGTGTCTGGGTGTCACGCTGATGAGGACAAAACCAAGGTATAGTTAATAACGACAAGCACTGAGTAAACAGTAATTTCTGAGGGAATTAAAGACTCACTGGGAAAAAAAATACTTTACTAGCATTAGCAACATTGTCTTTAGTCTCACAGTTTAGAAACACGTGGTCATCTGTAGGTGTTTCACTGGGTACTTTTAATATTGTCACCTGAATCCAGTTGTCAGCCATTTGTGGTGCATGTTTCAGGCAGCATTTGCTGCATATGAAGCATGGAGCTCCTACTCCATGCAGAAATATAACCTGTCCTCAGAAATTGAGGTTGCCACTCATAGTGTAAAAGCTAGAACCACAATATTCACTGGTTTGATGTCACAGCTATGAATTATTAATGTTTCTTAATAATCCCCTCTAAACTGGAATGCTAACAAGAAAATGCAATTTCTCCCATTCATTTACTGTGGGTGTTGATACAGAAAGGCCTTTTTACACATATTCAGCCATCAATGCAGAGAAGTTTTTCATCCATAAACAAAAAACTTTTAAGTTCCTTACTGTTTTAAGCAGCTATTATGCTAGTTTCAGTTTTCAAAAGAAACAATAATTTTGCTTCCTTGTGTTAAAGATGCCTCACTGTAAGTCTGGTTTGCTCAGCTCTCAGTGTGGGCTGAAAGCCCTTGTAACCACTCCATGCCTCAGAGCAAGATTCAGAAAGCCTGAAGAACAATATGCCTACACATTTTTCTAGCCACACAAACAGCTGTTGGGAGTGTACATCTCACTTGCTCAGAATATCTAGTAGTAAAAGAACTCACTAAGCTTGGTTGGTTTGTTTGGTGGGTTTGGGAGGTTTTTTGTTCGGTTTTTTTTTTAGTGACATTTATATGCCCTTGATTTTAAAGAAAACCTTCTCTAAAGGTGTATGCTGTTCCAAATTCAGATGTACAGGCATATTTATATTTATAAATGTGTATGTAAATATGGATAGCACATCCAGGCCATGTTCCAGATATGGATCCTGCTTTGCGACGTACTATATACAAATATTGTTATATGCAATGTTTTCCATCCAATCTACTGTGTAGGATAAGGATCCATGGAGTTAGTTGTCTTTTGCTGTTCAAGGATAGCAGATCACCATCAATTACACTCTTCACGACTGTAGACAGAGCTTAGAACCCCAGAAAGCCACATTTGTACCATACCTTTTCTGTCCAATCTATTGTGTGTGAGACCACCTGTTCCCACCAAGCAGATGATGAATCATGTTGATTGGGCACAACTTTACAGTCAAAGACAGGACTAGCTGGGACATGTTAGTAGCTGGGATCATGCAGTAGTGAGGTGGTGATCTAGAAATTGAATTGTATTTGTTGAAATTTGAGTAAAAAATTAAAAGCTGTTGAACATCTGAATCTGTTGCCAGGGTTACTCTCCTGATGTTTCACAGCTTTTTTGTCCTCAATCAAAGTGGCTGCAGTTGTGTAACAGGTATTTAAACTGAAGGTAATTTAGATGAGATGTATCCCACCTGCTATTTGTGTACTTGAAACAGGTCATCTAATATCAAGCGAGCTTAAGTAATTTTTAATCAAAAAATTTAAATACAGACTCAGTTTAGGAAACTGAACCAATCTGTTTTTTCAAAGTGACTGGCTAGAGCCCAAAAGGAAGAAGTCTACTGAGCATGTTCTTCACCAGGACCACACTCTTTGATCATGCTCACCTCCAGTATCACAGAATCCCAGAACCGTTAGAGTTGGAAGGGACCTCTAGAGATCATCTAGTCCAAATCCCCTGCTTAAAGCAGAATCCCCTAGAGCACGTTACTCAGAACTGCATCCAGCCAGGTTTTGAATACTTTCAGAAAAGGAGACTCCACAACCTCCCTGGGCAGCCCATTCCAGTGTCTTGTCACCATCACGGTAACAAAATGTGTTATATCAGGCAACTTGCACATGAGACACCACGAGAGACTTATATGTGAGACTGTTTGCAACCTAGCAAATATTATTCAACTTGTTAGTACAGAGACAATTACTATTTTACTTAAATGTATTACAGTAAAATGTGGTTTTCCACAGACCGAGGGAACCATCTCTGTGCTTCACACATGTAGACCCTATGCCATGCCAGTAAGATCCCATGTACAGGAAACTGAAGAGGTTGAAACTGTAGGAATAGATTTTGTAGAAAGGCACATTCTCAGCTGTCCTGGGCAGTGGAGAATCCTGATGAGAGGTGCATGGGTGGAAAATCAGCTTCAGTGAAAAATAATTCTTTTTTCATATTGAACTTAGTACTGAAAAGTACAAGCATATAGCTTATATCAAAACTCCTCAACAATCTGATGTTTCAGCAGCTCTGGCAGCTCTGACAGCTGCACTTGAATCCATCTAATCAGTAAAGGCTGTAATTTATTCTGGGAGCATGTCACCCAGGACAGTCAAACCCAGGGACTGTACAGAATGTCTGAACTTCAGATGAACCTTTCCCAAGAACTTGGTGGCAGATGAAGTCAGCGATGAAAATTAATGTAACTGAATGTCAAAACACTCAGTTTTATATTGCCTAATATTCAGATCAGACCTGATCAGCAAGAGAGTAATGTAAAATCTTGAGATACTTACTTGAACACTGAGTGTATCAGCTACAGATTCAAAATGCATGTTTAAAAATGGTTAAAAAACAGAATTGTGATTTCAACTATGGTAATGTAATTAATCTTGTGGAAGACAAATGTCAACTGACAGGAGGCTACCTGAAGACAGATCACTTAGCTAAACTGAAAAGCAGGTACTTCTTGAAGATAAATTGATACAGATGAGTTTAACACTGCCAACTCATGTTATAAGGGAACATTGGGTTTTGTGTTCCATAGCATATTAAATTATGAATGTAAGAACACAGGATGACACTAACAACCCACATGTCCTGTCTACAGTGGTGACTAGTGATGCTTAGGGAGAAAATACAAGAAATAGGATAACTCCCAGTATGTAGTGATCCTTACTAATGGAGAGGACTGGGAAAGTCTCCTAGGAAACACCTGAACCACTGTTTTCCTTCAAATAATTTCATTTAATAGCCATCAAGACTTCTATGAAACATTTGTTTTTTCAATTTCATATGAGTCTGTTCCTATTTTAAGTTCCATTTATGTTTTGGACTTCATAACTATTTAAGCAAAATGTTTTGCAAGTTAACTATATGTGAAAAAATTACTGCATCCATTTTTTTTCAAAATTATATGTTAGGAAGAAGAATGAATGATTGTTTTCTAGGCCTGTTCTCTGTACAGATGTTCAATCTTTCAAGTGTTGATAGGTCTTTATCATAACACATTTTGCTAGTTCTTTCTAAGATGAAATATCTTAATAGACATTGTCTTCCTGTATGGTAGAATACCATTATTGCCATCCTTTTCTGTACCTTCTTGCAGTTCAGCTATGTCCTATGTGGAAGACCAGAAAAATACACAGAATTGAAGATAAAAATGCTGTATGGATTTAGGTAAAAGCATATTTTTACCTGTATTTTCAATTGCTTTCCTACTAAGAACTGGTTTTGAACAACTTCTAAGCATTAAGTTGATGTTTTCAGAGGAAATATCATTTTCACCATGGCTGCTCACAATGACTCCTAAATTTCTTTTCTGAATAAAAATACATCATCAGAACCCAATATACACAGTTAGAGCCATGTTTTTGTAATGTGCAGTACCTGGCATTTATCAACATAAAATTTAATCTGACATTTTATCATGCAATTACCCAGAATTGTGATAACCTTCTGCAGCTGTTTGCAGTCAGCCTTAATTTTATATTATTTGCCCACTTTAGTACTCCACCTTTGTGAATAACTTTATGACTATGTCAAACTGCCCACGTTCTAGCACAGATCCCTCTGAAATTAATTTTGTAACCTCTCTCTGATATTGAAACTCATGATGTCTTCTCAACTTCTCTTTCTCAACTTTTAACCAGGTTTTTGCACATCAGCTTGATTTCTTTGGTGATTTTTTTCTTGCAGGGCCATACTGAAAGCTTTTTAAAGACCCTGGGCACTCTCATTGGCTTCTCCCAAGAAATCAGGTAGATTTGTGAGAGGTTACTTCTACAAACCAAATCAGTGCTAACTCTCCTGTAATTCTATTCTCCATCATAGTTTCCAGTTATTTGCTTAGTGCAGTGATCTGACTTACTGGTCTGCAGTTACCCAGAGCTATCTATAACATTTGAGGTCACAGTTGCTGCCTTACCTTTGTATTGTTAATCACTAAACTGGTGCAGCAAATTTGTAACTGTTAACTCTTGGGGAAATTCTAGGAAATTCAGTTATTAATTTACATTGGGACAATCCTGACCCACTAGTAAATGTGTTTGTCTTTACAAGAAGTAAAATTTCACATACTGACTGTATCTGGGGTAATAAGAAATCACTTCAAGAAACCTAAGTTGTTGAAAAGTCCCAATTAAATTAGTAGTTTTACCCTGTGATGCCATTTCATGCTTTCAATAAAGTGGCACAAAGGAACTTCAGTTTTAATCCCTGTTTCCTCTTAGTAATTAGTTTATATTACACCAGGAAGGAAAAGCCAAGGGTTTCCAAACTTTCAGTGCTTGAATGTTCCTGTGATGGAAGAGTGTGATCCAGGAAGAGAAAGTGAATGACCAGATGCATCAGAGACAACACAAAGTGTATTCATACAGCAGTGTTGCCTCTGTACAGATAATACAGGGAAATAGCTATAACCATATTGAGAGTCACCAAATGCACAAACAATATCCAGGTAAGGACATCTCCTGAGATGCACATGGTTGAAGGCTGAGACTATTAGTGAGAAGTGTCATACATGCGCATCCTGTTGTTGCCCTTTCCTGAGCACCTGTTTGTTGACACTGAGGGTTTCTTCTCTCCTCTCCACATCACGTCTCCCTGCCCCCTAAATTATCTGTCTTTTGCAGATGCTGGACAGATGTGTCTTTTTGGAGACACCTATGCTCTGGCCACAGTAACCAGAGGTTGCTGTGTATTAGCTTGTGTGGACTTCAGAAGTGGAGTAGGCGACCATACAATGGGATTTCCAAGGTGCTGCAAGTCCTCACATAGCTTCTGCACCCAGTTGGACCTTTTACCTGAGTTATTATGGCCTTTTCTACAGTTTTACATGCCTACGAGAAGCCCCAGGCAATACAGTCAAAAGGATTAAATTCTTACTCCCTTAATTCAGTCTTTTCCCACCCCAGCCCCCCACCCCCCAGCATGTTGAATTGCAAAACAACAGGTTAGGCAATTTTGCAGGTGGAAAGAAAATACTCAAAACTTTATTTTTATTTTGAGGGTACATGGTTAACAGTAATAAATTTGTCAGCACTGGAATCTGTCCCCATTTTTGCCACAGACTTACAGAGTAACCCAGTTCCTAAATTCCTGTTGTAAATAGATTGATTTGGTTCATTGAGAGTTAAGTATTTCCATATTCAGCTGAATTGTAAGTATCCTTTATACTGTAAGTACTCAATTTATTTTGGGAGACAATGATATGTAACTTAGCAAAAGGGCAGCAAAATTATTGCAATATTAATAAAAAATGCATCACAACAGTTGTGGAATAAACTATTAGGCTTTAAATCAAAAAACTAATTACAAGCCTATTATCCAATATGGCCACAGCTGCTCTGTGTATTTATACACACAATTGCTTACACATATACACCAGGAGGATTAGAATGAAATAAAACCCATGAAAGAAAGTATTTATCCATGGAGTTAGAGTAAAAGCAAAGATTTCCTTCCCATACCAAGAAAAATGGAACCAAGCAGCTGCTTAGTCATTTTGGATTCTTGTTCTTGCTTGACAATGATTAAAAATGTTAAGAGCATCAAAATGACATGTCATGATAATAAATGGGGTTTTGTTTGTGAGCAGCATCTGTCATTAGAATTTCTATTCCTCTCAGCAATAGTTGGCTATTTACCAGAAATCCTTCCTTCCAACAGAGATTACATTATATTTGCTGTTTCACAGAAATCTGTCTCTTTTTTCGAATTATTTTTAATTGCTATTTTAATATAAATATTGATATGTTTGTCACCTTAAAACTCTGAAAATCCAAAGAGGGACATGATCAATAATACGGGGTCTCACAAATTGTTCATTTTAACTGACTGAAAATCTGAAGCCCAAGTAGGGAAAATGTGCCTAGGTTTTTAGGAAACGAGCACCAATATGGCTGTGAAGTCACTGTTGGAGTGGCAGCCAATTTCAAGCATTTCTGTTGTGGTCATGCATGAAAGTTTCTACCACACTTCTCTTTGCAAATGTGATGTGCAATTGCATTCCAGCCTAATTCAGAAATTACACTTCCAAATGCTGCCTTTTTACTGCTCATGTTGCACTTTGGTACTGGGCAGTTTCTGTGGGCACAGGATGGTGTTTTAGCCACTCTAATCCACTTTCAGATAAAGTTTAAAAAAACAAAAACAAACACTACACTAGCTTGTTTAAGGGGTAAATTTTTAATGTTGCAGTCAGGAATTGGGAGAGGGCAGAAAGTGAAAAGAGCCTGTATCATAGAACCACAGAATTGTCAGAGTTGGAAGGGACCTCTAGAGATCATCTAGACCAACTCCCCTGCTAAAGTAGGACCACCCAGAGCACATTACTTAGAACTGCATCCAGGTGGGTCCTGAATATCTCCAGAGAAGGGGACTCCACAACCTCCCTGGGCAGCCTGGCCCAGTGCTCTGTCACCCTCACCATAAAGAAGTTTTTCCTCATATTTAAATGGAACTTCCTGTGTTCCAGCTTGTGCCCATTGCCTCTCGTCCTGTCACTAGGAGCTACTGAGAAGAGTCTGGCTCCATCCTCCTTGCACCCACCCTTTAGATACTTGTAGGCATTAATAAGGTCTCCCCTCAGCCTTCTCTTCTCCAGGCTAAAGAGTCCCAGCTCTCTCAGCCTTTCCTCATAAGACAGATGCTCCAATCCCTCAGTCATCTTTGTCACCCTCCTCTGGACTCTCTCCAGTAGTTCCCTGTCTCTCTTGAACTGGGGAGCCCAGAACTGGATGTGGTATTCCAGATGTGGCCTCACCAGGGCACACAGATCACACACCATGTGATACCCTCAGGCAGAAAGAGCACAGGGAGGAGGAATGCCCCTGCTTCTCACAGTCACCACAAGCACAATGGCTCCTGACAGCGCCATCTTATCATGTCCAGGGCAGCAGTTCCAAGGCAATTTGCTCCTTTCTTTGCCTAGACCTTCAAAGTAGCTTAGTTTTGAAAGTAGTTTGTAGGACAAAAGAAGGTGTCTTGGAATCCTTCCCTGACAAAGCCATACTATAATTGACACCATGAGACCAGTGTGAAGACAAGAAGAATCCCCTTGGTGTGAGCAAATGAAACAACACAGCAATAGGTGGTGGTGTGGAGGTTGGTTGTTAGGGGGATAGCTGCACAGATGGAGGGCACGTGGGAGGGAACCAGGCATCAGGATGTGAAGGAAACTGCGTACATGGGCAGTTGGCTAGTGAGCCACTCTGCATTTGTGCATTGAGCCCACATCAATGGCATCATTACTGCCCTGGTTTGTACATAGCAGCCCCCACTGCTATGACTCACTCAGGTCATGGTGAGAATCTCCAACCAGCCAAAATACTGCAGAGAAAACAGCTCCTTCAACCTGACTATTGTTTTCTCCTTGGATCTTGTTTTATTTAGAGCTGCCTCTTCATACACAGCCTCAATGTGGTTTCCCTGGGTTGTTCTTTCCTGTCATCTCATCCTATGTCTGTGTTTATATATTCTTCTACTTCTTCATCCAGACAGGAAAGCAAAGGTTAGAAAAAGGACAAGAATTCAAGTAGGGACTGATGCAAGGTCCAGCCTTTCAGGAAAAAAGGAACCAGAATATTGGGATGGCAACAACAAAAAGACCCAAGTAAGCACATAGGTGTCTTAGGGCTGGACAGAACTGACAGCTTCTTCCTCGCTGCTTCCCTGGCTGGCAGAGACTTGTTGTTTGCCTGTCAGAAAAAAGCATAGTCCAATGATTTGCACTTTTCCTGGCAAATAAGGAAGAAGGCGTAGAGTACAATTTCGCCATCTTTGGCCTTTGACATGATCCTACAATGTGGGGGAGAATTCAGAAGGTCCCTAAATCAACAGGGAGAAGAATGCTTTTGATTGCCACCGAGGCAGCTAACCAACAGAAGAACATTTCATGGAAAACATTTTTTTGACTTTTCTCAGGGCCATCGTGGAAACAGGATGGGTAGCTCTGCATTGTTTTATCTGCAAGCTTTCAAATGCCTATCAACACAGGCATGTTAAGTGGGTAGCCAGTCTTCTTCTAAATCCTGAAAACACATTTGAGTTTTTCAAGAGGTCATAACCCAGAAAAACTCAAACTGCCTAATGGAGTACCGAACTCCATTAAGCCCTATGAAAAACTCAGTAACTGGCTTCTGCTGTTGAGGCCCATTAGACTGTGGCAGTGTCTTTGTGAGCATTTACACAGCACTTGGCACAATAGTTCTGTGGGATGCAGCAGGAACACCCGACACAATAGTTTTCCCTATGACAAACCTCAAGATGTTGTCATATCACTGCAACATATATTCTAATTTGAGGACCTAGCTGGAAGTCCCTACCCTGTTGTCTTCTGAGCTGCCGAGAGTGTGTAGCCATCATCCTTCCTCATCTGTCTGTGTATGGGGACATGCCAGAGCTTCTGTTGAGTCCTTTTGACAATTTGAAGTTTTCCATCTTCCTTAGTTCCTGCAAGCAATGAGTAATTCTTCTTCACACGATAAACTCCTTTGCCCCCTAATATTAGTCTCCTGTGAAGAAACCACGTCAAAGTAGTGATCTAATGTCAAAACCACCTCTGGCTCAAGAAACCACAGGAAAAAAAAAAAAACAACAAAAAAACCCAAAAAACACCTTCCCTGGCAATTTGGAGGATAATTTCTTTCTTCCTACAGACTGCATGATGAGTAATTCCTGTGGAAATGCTAAACTCCATCAGAAAGAGTTTTGGAGTAATATTGTTGAAGTCTTATGCTTTCAATATTGCAGTCAATAAAATGAAACATCCCTGGATTAAAAATAAGATTTAAGAAAGAAAAAAATAGCAGGTGGTGAAATAAGAAAGAAGTATTAAAAGTGACAAATTAGTGCTCCTAAATCAACCCTGTCTCCCTTCATGGTAACTAGCAAAGTTCAGCACTGTCACAGAATAATGGGATCAGAATCACAGAATGGTAGGGGTTGGCAGGGACCTCTGGAGATCATCTAGTCCAACTCCCTTCTTAAAGTAGGTTCACTCAGAGCAGGTTGCACCAGACGTGCCCAAGCAGGTTTTAAACATCTCCAGAAAAGGAGACTCTACAACCTCTCTGGGCAGCCTGTTCCAGTGCTCTGTCACCCTCAAAGTAAGAAAGTTTTCCCTCATGTTCAGATGTTCCAGTTTGTGCAGTTGCTCCTTGTCCAGTCTCTGGGCACCACTGGGAAGATTCTGGCCTCATCCTCTTGACACCCACCCTTTAGATATTTATAAACATTGATAAGACCCCCTATCATAAGGGGGTCCCCCTCATAAGAGAGATACTCCAGTCACTTAATCATCTTCATAGCCCTTCACTGGACAGTGATTCCTTGTCTTTCTTGTACTGAGGAGCCCAGAACTGCCCACAGTGCTCCAGATGTAGCCTCACCAGGGCAGAGCAGAGGCGGAAGATTACCTCCCTCGACCTGCTGGCCACACACTTCTTGGTGCCTCCAGGATGCCATTGGCCTTCTTGGCCACAAGGGCACACCTCTGTTGCAGCTTTTGGGCCCAGCTGCACACCTTGGCCAAGCAGGACAGGAGTACAGGAGTCCTGTGGTGGTGTTCATAAGGTAGACACAGTCTAAGGGGTTTCTCCAGACAGGGTCCGCTCAGCAGCAAAGGGCATTTTGTATCTCACAGACTTCTAATTTCCTCTCTATGGGATTCTTTTTCTTTTCTTTTCTTTTCTTTTCTTTTCTTTTCTTTTCTTTTCTTTTCTTTTCTTTTCTTTTCTTTTCTTTTCTTTTCTTTTCTTTTCTTTTCTTTTCTTTTCTTTTCTTTTCTTTTCTTTTCTTTTCTTTTCTTTTCTTTTTTCTTTTCTTTTCTTTTCTCTTTTCTTTTCTTTTCTTTTCTTTTCTTTTCTTTTCTTTTCTTTTCTTTTCTTTTCTTTTCTTTTCTTTTCTTTTCTTTTCTTTTCTTTTCTTTTCTTTTCTTTTCTTTTCTTTTCTTTTCTTTTCTTTTCTTTTCTTTTCTTTTCTTCTTTCATAATAGAAGGGATAAATTCTGACCACATTGACTGACTTTCTGTTTATATCAGAACAAACAACTTTCCTGGGTGATCTGTGAGTTCTATAACTTTTACCTGAATTGCAGCTTATCTTTTAGAGAGATGGAGGCTGGTTTAAGACCAGAAAGATTTAAGATCAGATTGATCTAAAGATATCCAGTGATGGTCACTTAATCCAAGCTGTAAGTGAGTTATTGCTCTATGTTAATTCCTTTCCTTACTACAGTTCTAGTCTAAAATAGACAACTTTTTATTTTCTCTAGTAATCTTAACCCTATATTTTTTACTAAATAAATAGAAGAACCAAAGTGGTGTTTTGTCACTAAAGTTTGCACCTCAGCTCTCAAATAAGTCTTGGAACTCTTCTGAATGCTTTGCAGCTTCTGTATATCCCTTTTTGAACTGTGAGGGTTTGAAGGAGTCTTAGTAAAGCTGGAAATATTGTCTGTCTACTCCCATTTTGTATTTCCAGTCTTATGCAGCCAAACTTTGTTTCTTAGCCGTAGATCAAGCTCCAACCATAACACTTAAAATGCTTATTCAAAGGACTATCTACTACATTATTTCTGAGTTCTGTTTACTGAGACAAAATATCAACTCACAGTTCCTCTAATTTGTAGAAAACATCTATGTTCACTTGTCTGAGATAAATTACTTTGTCTTGTATTAAAAAAGTGCATCTGTCTCTAATCGTCCTGGTTTTCTGTAGTCCTTTTTGCTCTGTATAACCAACAGCTCCCATAATTAACCATTCACACAATAGTTCTGTGTCATTCCAATATTTATTAATTATAAAAGTAAAGACATTTATACGTTTCCACATAATTTCTTATGAGTGAGATTGGGCCTAGAAGAAAGCTCTTCTGTGCTCTTCTGGGAACATGTTTACAGGATTGATGATCCACAATTGTTTCATTTAATACTACAGTTCCGATGTTTAAGATGAACTTCCCCATAACTTTCTTACTTTCTTATAATACTGATATTTTCTCACCCAGTTACATCAGCCTCTGCAGCCTCATTCAACTCTAAATGTTGTGCATACCTTCCTTTCAGTTGAGATGTCGTTCATTTTCCCACATTATTTGGCATATACCCACTGAACTTCACAGTAGACTGATACCTAGTGGCCATATCTTCAAAACATATCATGCTAAGGGGGAACATGGCAACTCTGCACACACAGAGCAGGGAATGTCAAACTCTATGTTGCAGGGTTTGGAGCTCAGCCACTGAATGGATGGACATGGCCATGGTCAGTGCTTTCTGGTTGGATGAAAATTGCTGCCTGAGTTCCTGTGAATTGTGGACATTGCAGGGAAGAAGGAAGCAGAGAGATTATTGTGGTGTTCTTAGGTACCATATACCTGCAACTGCAGCCCAGCAGCTCTGCCATTGCAACAGTGACTACCATTCAGTTCCCCTTCAAGTAGGAAAGGAATAGGTGGAATGTGGAAGATAAGCTTTTTCAAGGAGTTGGGGCTGAGTCAGTTGCCTTAATGCAGCCAACTGAACATGCAGTCTTCCAAGTTAGAGGTATGAGGCTGCCAAATTTTGCACAGGACCTATCCTTCTCCAGGTCTGTCCTTCCAGACCAGAGATTAGGTGGGATAACTGTCGTGACACTAGAGCACTATATTCACTGTATGCAAGTAACTGAATCCCACCATAATCTTATTTAAGTGTAGTTGTCTGTGGAACAGCCAGGTGTCTAAACTCTGATTATAGTTAGTGGTGACCAAGTCAATAGTCAGTTACTCTAGACAGAGATTGAAGCACCCAACCCCTAAGGACAAAATAGTCAAAGGGCATTTACTTTTCTTCCTTTATGTTGAAACATCTGTTGGGCATGATAATTGGACTCAATAACAGTGTACAGGTCTCTAGTCTATAAAGGACTATGTATTCTGCAGTTTCATTCTAATACTTTTGCACCATGGAGACGGTCTCGGAAAGAGGTGCTCCATGCCAGAGAAGGTACCTCTGAGGGGACTGTACCTGTGGGTGACCCATGCTGACTAATGGGCAACCCTGAGGGACCTTGGCCATGGGCCACCCACACAAGGACAGTGACATGCCTGAGGAACAGCTGCTTGTGAAAAAGGGGTTTCCCTAGGTGTTTTTTTAATTGGTTATATTTTGATCTTGGGTTGTGGGGGGGTTTTTTGTTGTTTTTTTCCTTTGCTACTTGAATCAATAATTAATTTTTAAATATTTTTTTACTAGCAATGAATTGAATGAAGTAATATTCTTAAGCAGTGACTGCTTTGAACAGCCTCTTTAGCATCACCAGCTAAAGCAATGCAGGCCTCTGTGTTCTCCAGACTCTTGTCTGGGAAGCTGCCCCTACATCCAGCTACGTGTAGCCCCAGGGAATGAGCTGAGAGGGGGACAGAGGCTGTAGTGTAGTGGTGAACCTTTCTTTGAAGAGGGTGACCAAACTGCAGTATACAACACTCCAGATGACCAAGCTTTTGGGTACTTTTAAAGATGGTTGATTATGTTCTTCTGAACTTACTTCAGTTTGCTATTAATCATTAGTCATTTTTTTCATTAAATTACTCCAATTTGTGACTGAATAATAATAACCAAAGGAATTACACTAGCCTTTCCTCTGGCCTAGGAAAAAATGGTGCCATTTTTGCAAAATGAGAGGGCTGTACAGCACACACAAAACCTGATGCTTAGCAGTATTACAGTGTTGTATTTTCCTGCAATCTGGCAGCACTGCTGTCCTTTTAGTACCCCTGGCTCTGGCTCTGCTGTGTTCTGAAGAAATCCTGCTTCTCTGGGAGGGCAGGGTAAGCTCACATCCTTTTGTCATACAAGCAGTCACTCATTTCAGCTAGTTATTATGGAAATGATAAGAGTACGGCTAGTAGCTTTCCTTGCAGAAAAGGTGTGCTTTCTTGGTTGCCTCCAGACTTTCTGTTCTTCGACCTAGACCCATCACAGCTTAGGGCCTAGTATGCTGACTTGGGACCTCTAGATCCAGGATATTCACTGCTACAGCTTCTTAATTGAATTGTAGCACCAGCTCTGTGAGTACATAAGCATCCTACTTCTTGCAGTTACACTTGTTTAGGTTTGTGTAGACTCTTTACTCACAGGTGGTGGAAATCCAGCTCCTCCTGCTCTGGAAAGATGAGATTTATGTAGTGAATGTCTGTCCAGAAACCTGTACTACCTGGTCCACAACTGTAGGCCACTGGAGAAAGCCACATTCCTAAACACTTTGAGGTTTTTAAAAGGGGGAGGGAGGAAAAAATGGGTTTCTGGTTAACCTGACTAATGCTGAGTGCTGAACAGGTCTCCCTGCCTCCCTAGGTCCACTGGTGTAGAGCTTGAGTATTGCAGGTTACATCAGGCTATGTGCAGATGCATTCAACAGCAGACAATAACACAGCATCTCTTGGCAAAACTTTGAAATGGAAAACAGGCCTTAATCAGAGCATTGTCTTCTTGCTGTAGAAACAGCTTTTTTTTTTCTTGTTCTTTTTTTCCCACAGAGTAACATGGTTTTGAGGCTTGCATTAATTAGTACTATTAAAACTGAACAGCAAGCAGAGATAACACAAGGTAATTTTTCCTGAGGATCTACTAAATAAGATTTATGTTTACAGTAATTGATGAAAGGCAAATATTATTTATACATGACGATGAAGGAATTTCTATAGAATATAAAACATTTTATTTCTTCGGACAGAAAGAACAGAAAGAGATAGAATCATAGGACAGAGTAACTTGGGTTGCTTAAATTCTCCCCATATGTCATATATTCCAGCTCCTGACCCTCTTAATGGCTCCCTTCTGACCTCCAGTTTGCTAATCTCTCTCTTGTATGAGTAAATATTCTTAAAACAATTACATGAAAGAACAATTCCTGATAGTAAATAATGCACTGGAGGTGGAATCCATAGGATCGAAATACAAGCTCATGGCTGAGATTATAATCTGAAATCCTTAATGGTCACTGAAGACAAATGAGCTCACTGAAGACAAATAAGCTCTTCTC
Source organism: Hemiprocne comata (assembly GCA_020745705.1). Taxonomy (NCBI): domain Eukaryota; kingdom Metazoa; phylum Chordata; class Aves; order Apodiformes; family Apodidae; genus Hemiprocne; species Hemiprocne comata. The sequence continues at coordinate 207,082,317 of CM036586.1, forward strand.
AACTGCTGTCCTTCTAGAGTAGACAGTAACAATAAGTTAGATGATTTTGCATCCAAGATACCTGATGCCAAGGATGACTGGCTCAGATGGATGCACTGCCACTGTGGGCATCTGAGGATAGATGACGGGAATCCTCCCCTAGTGACTGCATTTCAGTCTTTGCTGGGAAGGAAATGCAAGGCACACAGTTTTGCACTGGATGCCCTTCAGGCAGCAGCTCCAGTACTCTGGGTATTAATCTTTGACTGAAAAGATGCACAGAAACCGTTAACCCTGCTTTGCTCTATGTGGGAAGGAAAATGGCAGAAGCTTGGTCTCCTTACAACTTTTCAATTCCCATCTGATAGGAAACAGCATATTTAAGTTTCCCTAACAAACAATTCCTAGGAGAAAACCTTCTTGCTCCTATTTAGGCAGTGTTAACACCCCAACTGCTGGGTTAGAAACATCTAATTCACAGGGAGACCCCATGAAGTTACTGAAAAGAATAGGAGTGACCAAATGGATATAACAAAAATCAACACATCACTTTTTATATGTATTAAGGCTGAATTACTTGTGCTGCCTGAATCCTCACACATTGTTTTTTAAAGATATGATCACCTTATAACATTGTGTTACCAGTAATTAATGCATTTAATTTTCTATGTTTAAATAAAATAAACCCCTTAAGGTGACTTGGAAAAAAAGTTCACAGTTTCACTTTTTTATGCTCTACATAAATGGCCTTGCAGACAGTCCCACAGAGATGCTCAGTAGGTTGCAGCAGGCAGCTGCTTTCTCTGCTTGGCCACTTTACAGCATTTCTCCCTTGAGACTGACTCGTAACATGTCTGAGCAAGCCAAGAACCAGCCAAGTGGGACAGCTGTAATTAGCTTCTGTGTAGTTGCTTCTTTGTACCTTCTTTCTTCACTAGGCAATAGCTTCAGAGTAGCTGTGCCCACTAGCTTGGTGGATTTACTCCTAGCATGTATTGGAGAATATCTCCTGCAGGAGATGCTCAAGCTGTCCGTTGTCTCTGGTGAGAGCTCAGGTTAGGAGTGTTGTAGAAAGTTATTCCAAAGATGCTGGAGAGTATAAGTCACATCAAACTGGCAGTGGACTTAAAATTCACAAGCCTGTGAATTCAGACTCCCTTAACTGGCTTGCATCTGGTTGTCCCTGGCCACACCTCACCTGTGAGCAATATGGCAGAGGCTTTAGGGACACTGTAGGGTTTTCCCTGCCAGGGCTGTTCACCATATCTTCATGTGTCTGCCTCACTCGGTGCTGTAAGGAGCCCTACACTAGATGACCTGTGCTCCACTCCAGCACCATGGGCATGAGGGTTTCACGTTCTGGAAGGAAAAATTTTCAGTAGTTATGGAAGCCTAGAAAAGCAAGTTTAACTGGGGATATGAACTAAATATATGTATAGAAACACCCTTGGTAATGCTGGGGAGAACATACATCTGAATGAGTTGAACTAAGAGAGGAAGGTGTCTCTACATCCGCCTTCTGTTACATTTTCCTTGCCTACTTCCCTACAAAACCATGCATGTGTCTCTCTGCAGCCAGGAACCCTTCCTCCAGCAGGCTGATGTGCCTTTTGGAAAAGGCTTTCTTCCTTATGGCATATGACTGCTGGCAGAGAAGAGGCAGGACTTGCTAAATTGCCTTCTCTGAACTTCAGGGAAAGTCAGTCATTTTTTTCCCCATTGCCTAAGATTTGGGGCCAGGTGGGACAAAAAGTGGAAGCAGGAAAGGTGGTACCTGAAGGGAAAGGTCTTTGATCTGAGAATGGAGATGCTCAGTAAGTTCACAGATAGGAAGGACTCTCTCCTCCCCTTCACATCCTTAGAACGCTGCACCAGCCCCTTGATTTTTTGTGAAGGGCTGGAAATGCCACAGACCTCACTCTGATTTCTACATTGTTTTGTATTACAGATGTTTCTGTGGAAATAAATAAAAAGCCTCTGTGTGAAAAAGCTCCAGGACCAGTGAAACTGCTGGAGCTGTGGTTTTAGTGTCTGCTCCTTTTAATTTTTTCTCATTAGATGGTACCTCCTTAGTTTTAGACCTCAATGGATTCTGCTGCTGCCTGACTTTTTAATCACTGGCTACACTGCAGTGTTACTGAAGGGAGGAGGTTTCCAACATTTTCAGCTGGATATGCTGCAAGGTTCCACAACCTATTACTATAATACCTGGAATGAAGAGATAGCTTATTTTTGTCCCAAGTTAAGGAGACAACCAGTGCTTCCATTGTGACAGGACACTTAGGTGTGCTTTGACCTGTTTGCCACATCCATTCTCATTTTTTCCATCCTAAAAGAAATACTGTTGCCATTCCCCATCTCTAGCTCTGGACATTAAACAGGGGCAAGAATTTCAAGTCATTCAGTCTTGCCTGCTCCCCAAACTAGTCTTACTTCCTTGTATACTGCTCTGCTCCATCTCACTAAACCAGTGAGCTTTGCTGAACTGCTGTACTACTTTTGCTGCTATGAACATTTCCGTGAGATTGCGTAAAAACATATTGGGAAAGGTGGAAAACAGTAAGATGTCCTCTGCAAGAAGGGAATATAGAAATAGAAAAATAAGTAGGAAACTGGCTTAAGTAGTGGACTCATCTGTTCTGGGAAAAAACCTTCTCTTTCAAGAATGTTCACTAGTTCAAACTAGTAGTAGTTAGTACTACTAGTAGTTCTAGTAGTTCTAGTGTAGTTCAAACACTACTCTGAGTCTTAAATATTTTAATGGGATACCATGCTGTGGGCAGCACCCCTCCTCCCTGGCAGCACAAGGGGTGCTCCTGGCTGCATCCTGGCAGGGCGATCAAACAGCTCTGGAAGGAATTTCTCTCCTACTTTCCACATTGCAGCTGGGTTAGCCATGCTTCAGCCCAGCCCAGCTGGGGCAGCTTGGGCTGTGGGGTTGAACAGATGTGTTGAAGGAGCAGTGAATGGAGTTTTCCTGAATGCAACCCCCTGAGCAGACTAAGTATCATACCTAGCACAATGACAGCTCTTCTTTGGGACAGTGCTTACCCAAGACTTCCCACCTGAATTTGTCCCAGCTGGTCCAAGCTGCCAGTGCCATGATTCTGGAGGACAGAGATACCCATGGCAGGAGGCATGGCAGGCTGCTGCTTTACACACCTGTCCCTCCAACCCCTGCTAAGCAGCTAACACAGGACAGCTGGATTGTCTCCAGAAATGGTCTCAGTCAATGGAGCTCTCTGTCTAGAGGGCTACATGATACAATGATGCTTTTTGCATCATTAAGGATGTGGATTTAATTGGGCAACTGCCTTAGCATACACACAACAGCTAAGCAACTCTTGGCAAGAGAGCTCTGCAGTGTGAGTAGGAGCCCCTACAGAGGAATTGCATGTAATAATGAAATCAACTGGAAGAGTCCAAAAAAGTAGCATTTTCTGCAATCCTGTACAGAGAGGGGCAATGAAAGGCCATATTCCTTGCAGAATTGATTTGTCATGTCTTGATCCCTCCTTTGAAAGTAGGAGAAAAATTAAGAAATAGTCAACACAACTGGGCTTTTCTTTTTGTTTACTTGGAAAACTTCTTTTAACCATCAATTTTAGCAAATTTTGGCAGTTACAAACCTGTACACTTTTTTTTGTTTTGTTTTGTTTTTATAGCAAAAGAACACAAGACAATACTGCCAACAGCAATTATGAAGGAACAATTAGTTTTCAGATGAAGGACTATACCCCCTCAAAGTGATAAACCTTCCCTTTTGCATAAGGTTGAATTTGTTGTCACTGGAGAAATGACATCTCTTAGTATCTACTTGAAATGGCATAAAAATCATATCTCTAGGTTATTTTGTGCAAAACATTGATTTAAAAAAAGTCAATAAAAACTATCTTCTTAAAAACAGAAAAAGTTAAACAAAAGAGCTGAACCCAAAGGAAAGTTACAGTACATTTTGAAATGATTAAAAAGTTTTCAAATCTAAAACGTCTTTGTTTTTTTTTTTGTTTTTTTTTTTTGCTGTTACTTTAAAAGTTTAAACCAACTTTGATGACTCTTCAGAATCATATCAAACAAACAAACAAACAAAAATTAAAGCAACCTGATTGACATAAAATATCTACAAAAAGCCTGGTAATTTGAAACCATTATATACATTATTTTATAAACTTCTTTTTAAACACCAAAACATACATCTTTTACAAACCAGCCTGCTTGTGACAGGTACAATTTACAAGACAATCTTTTCCGATACAGTGCTTTAAAGAGAACTGCTTTCACTCCTAAACCTCTTTGTCACCTCCTGACATGGGCTCGTTGCATTGTTAAGCAATAGCAATTCAGGTATTCCTATATCAGAAGAATGCTACAGTTCTGAGGGCTCCAACCTCTTTCTATGTTACAGTTCAAGTGCACTCAACACTGGTAAAGATTACTTATGGCCTTTGTGTAATACGACATATTTGAAATTATTGCTTTTCATTATTACATAAAGAAATGAATTCAATTTCATTTCCTCCCCATCCACCCATCCCTTGGATGATGCAGCTAATTTCCTAACCGAATGGCCTTTTTGATAATGGAGATGTTAAATGTCAAGACTATGAAACACAGGCTAAAAGCCATGGATAATGGTCAATATTATGAATTTCTAAGGCTCAAACCACAGTTTGGTGTATTGAGAGGAAAACAGATGTAAACAGGCAAAAAACACAGTTTTACTGCATGGTAAATGGTGGTAAACCACCACAGAATGAACCTGAAGATGTAGGTCTCTTGTTGAAAATCTATGAAATGTCCATTATTACTCAGTGAATAGCTCCAAAAAATACCACCAACACACCACTCTACTTCCACGACCGGTTTTAAATAGCTAGTTTTCTCCTTTATTAAGGATGCTATCTTTTAAAACAAAGCTTAGCAGAAGTGGCCCAGGGCACCTTCAGCTCTCTCTCCCATTACTGCAATTATTATCAGCAATATGGATAGACCATCCACTTAGCTTTTTCAAGGAGGAGCTTGATGAGAAGTAAAGCTGTATTGTTAACCATGTGCTCTGTTCAGTTCATATTTCTCTTTATATTGGAATTTATACTGAGCTGAGAGCAACAACTTTTATGTCATATTTTTTTAAGTTTACCACCTGCCTGGCTCATAGAGACAACAACTTCCCCAGTAATCACAATTTCAGAGGCAAGCATTTCCTCACCATGCTGCACCCGGGCTGAGTTTGTGACTGGAGAGGGTATCAATACCTCAAGGCTAGCACTGCTTCAGGCTACACGAGGGAATTTGGGTAAGAGGAGAAAAAATTCTGAGAACCAAAATTTAACTTGTCTGTGGGACATGCAGAGGTGGGGAGATCGCTTTAGAGATGGAGCACACAACTTTCTGATTTCAGGAAGAAAGTGGAGGTGCAAAGCCTTTGGCTCCTTCCAGCCTTGTTCTGCAACTATAGGCTAAGGAAACTCATGGGATAATCCAGGATCAAAGATGCCCCCAAGCTTTAGGAAAATAGCTTCACTGCCTGGAAATCTCAGCACTGTAGTATATCTCTGCATTGCAACATCTTCCTGGTTGTCTTCATATGCTGTGTCCTACAGGAGGGTCCTATAGGAAGGCAATTTTAAGGTGTTCTAGTCAGCTGTCCATTTGGCCCCAAGGGAGGGAAGTGATGCTGCAGGTCCTTGGTATCACCTTTGGTCCTTTGCCCTGCTGTAAGCTCAGTATGGCTGAGGACAGCAATCACATCCAGGATCTATGGGTTTTAGGGGAAGGTTGCCTCTTTTTTTTTTTTTTCGATAGGATGTTTGTAATATAAAGGCAAAATAATTCACGTATTTAAGAAGTACATAAGCCTATTTTTTCCTTTTGCACAAGGCCAATAATGTGGTATTGGCAGCATAAATTATGTTGTCAGTCACTTTAAGGCTCATTCCATTGCCAGAGTTCCCAAAAAGGCTGTCAATGTGCATGACATTCTCAACCTGATCAAAACGCAGACAAGTACCCATTTACTCAGACTCATAAACCCCTGGCAAAGTCAGAGGTTTCTCATACAAACATGTATTTGCATTTTAACAAGTTGCTTGTTTCTCTTGTTGTTTCTTTACAAAAAGCAAAGACTGTCTTGATCCTAAGAGTTATAATCTACTGATACTCAAAAGTGCTTTTATTAAGTCTAATAAAACCCCTCTTACTGATGATTCCGAAAGAAAATACCGTGTAGTGGAGCCATCTACAGGGGTGTGACTTGAAATACAGACACACAGGAGAAGCAGAGATGTGAGGGAAGGCCTAACAGAACCAGGCAGCTGGTGGTGACAGCAGCAGCAATATAAAAATCATCATATGACAGAAAAAGAATTGTATATTGGATGGAATAATTACGAACACGAATTCTTACACCAGGTTATGAATGTGTTGTTGTCTTCCAGGTTAGAAGGTTACTGCTTGTCCATGTAGAGCAGTGATTAAAAAGAATATAAAGTCGTTTGGATTAACAAGAGAGATGCTAGCATGAAAATCTTACTCCCTAAGAGGCATTTCACCTTAAGATCTGCATTCAGGTCTTATCACTACCAAAAAGAGCCAGAACAAAACCAGAAAAGCCACAGAAGCACCAATATTCACAGAGGACCATTTGTTTGAAGATAGATTCACCCTATTCAATTTGGAGGGGAGGAACTACTGAGGCATAGAAATAATGAGTGGGACAGAAAAGGCTGAACGTGTGACCCGTGGCACCTTCCCCACAGCATTTTAACAAGCAGGTGTTCAGTGAAGTGACATGAGATGGCAACGGCATCAAAACAGAAAAATTACTATACATTGTATTTATGCATATTTTACTAGTAAAACTCACTATGAACAAGATATTACTGAGGCAATAAACTTGGTAAGAAACATTGATTTTCTGTTTCATTTTGTTTGGCAATTGCTAGGCTCCCATGGGATTCTCTCTCATGACACTTTTGATATGTCCCAGTAAAATTTTGATATTGGTGTCTCTGGCTTCCTTAAGAATTTTAACTACAGGAAACAGATGACAAGTGCACTTCATAACTAGCTGGGGCCTTGAACAGAACTAATTGCATAATGAATAAAAACACCTCATACCAAAACTGTGGAGCAGTAAACCCCATGTAAACTGCAGCCTGATGCTAAAAGAGTATGACATTCTCAGAAAGGCTTACCAGCTTTAAAAGTGCAGCTACTTTTGCAGCTTTGTTTTTCAAACTGAGATGTTCCTGCTCTTGAAGAGACATCAATCTAATTGCATCTGCTTTCCTGAACACAGACTTCATGAACAATGCAAGTCATCCTCTATCTGTGCCTCTAGGCTTGCCAAACCATTTCATGGCTTACTGGCAAACCCCTCATTTCCTTGCAATCTCTCTATAAATGTCTGTATTTTTTTTTTGTTCTTGAAAACATGGGGGTAATAGCAGGGAAAAGGGGTTGAAATGTACCATGAGCACATTCAGAATATATCACTGTCACAGAAGCCTGTTTACTTTGAGAAGACCAAGAGACATTCATAAATTCCACAGACAGGAACTATTTGCAGACAAGTATTTGATAATACTTGTATGTGCAGTTTTCTAGTGAAGAATTGCTGCATGGTCCTGAAGAAAATACCGACACCAATTTTTTCCACAACTACATGACCTATTGGAGGGAAGCAGCAACATACTGTACCTACACCGAGAATTTTAGGAATCCTGTTTTATTAAAAGTGTTACAAGCTGCAATTCTTTAAATTACATTCTATTGATAATTTGTGTTGTGTACAATTTCTGAATAAACAGTTTCCAATGTCAAGAAATGGCCTACAATTTAGTTGTGGTGAAACCCGAGTCAGTCAAGAACATGTCCTGGAATAAAACTGCTGAAACAATACAGTTGTTTGACCAAAAGATGGAAAGCAGCAGAGGAGACCTGTTAATGAATCCATTCATCTATAACAACGATTTCTGTATTCAATAGCTTTTCAGAAAGACTGAATGATGGCATGGAAGGAATGGATGAAACCCCAGCAGTAATGCAGACTGTGGACTCACATTCACTCTAGAGGGTACACAGACGCTGTAAAATGCAGTGGTAAAAACATTTTTGTATCACAGAGCAATGAGTATGTATAATCTGCTTTAATACATTGACTGAAAATCCCACATTTCCACATGACCCTTAGCTGCTCAGGACCAATCAGTGTGCAAGGTAAGGCTGTTCACTTCAATCAGGCTGAGGGAAGCATAAAAGCATACTGATGCCATGCATGGTTTTCCACATTCCACAACAATATTCTGGAGCCTGCAAACAAAGTCCTCAAATCCTAAAAAATCACACATCTAGTGGAAAATCTAGGGCCAGATCTTTGGCTGCAGCCCATCCGTGCAGTTCCACCAACTGTATCAGTCTACAGCAGCTGAGAACCCATCCCATAAACTCTAAGGATGGACACTTGCCAAATGACATCAAGTTAACGATTTGAGGTTTCAGCACCATTATAAGCAACTTAATTGCAAATAATTTTACTGAAATAATTGTAGCACGATGACTGCTGTTAACGAGGTGATCGCCCAAGCAAGGAATTGCAAAAAAATCAGAGTGCTTTGTAGATAGTCACATTTCCCAGTGTTTTCAGAGACAGGTTCACATTGCATACAGATGTCAAGAGAGGCTGTGCATATGCATCTGGGGCAAAACGGGGCCACTACTGAGCCAAACTCTGACATATCCAGAAGTCCTCCTGGGTGAAGTTATGCACACATACCTGACATGAGGTTTTAAAAAATGGCAAGCAAAGGAGGCCAATTTGGAGTAAATATACAATGTATATATGTTGCTCTATACGCACACAAAGTAGAATTAAATGCTATGTAACAAACAAAAGTATAGATAAATATTTATGGACAAATGATTAGTCACTTGTCTTTGATAGGTCAATCTGTAAATGATGTTTTTTCAGCCATCTGACATATTGTACACAGCAGCCTCAGCAACCAATTGCTTTCACTCTTTCATTGACATAAAACTTCATGCAACAGTGCATTTTGGAATGATCCATACCAGTTCCTTAATACTGTGGGGAGATCATAACACTGTAACACTTTTAATAATACAATAAAAAACAAAACAAAGAAAAACTCTGGGGGAAAGAAAGAAATTATTTAGCAACTATTGTTTCCCCCTTGCCTCAAAATCTGAGCTTTACTCTTGGTAATAAATAGAATGTTCACACTCTCCAGATTGTCTGTAATGATTTTGCGATGTATAATACTAACACAATTGGTCACTTTGTGTCTGCACATACAGTATCATTTCTGAACAAGTCAATAATGGGTTATATTGTGTTTTTTTGCCTTACCCAATATATATAGATACACCTTCAGCAAAAATTCTTCTCAATATTTATACTATTAATTGGACCAAATGACAAAAAACCAAAAACAAACAAAAAAACAAGAGGAGGAAGAAGAACAAGGGAGCTTCATTCACACTTGCGTCTGATGCTGGGTCTCCAGAAATGGAATGTGAACATTTTCTAGGTTGAGTTCCTCCACGCTTTCATAGTCACTCATGGCTACTTCGGAGTCATCAAAGCCGCAGCTGGCCGAGACGTCAGAGGAGGAGGCATCTAGAGAGTTGTGCAAGGATAAGGGCATCTTACCTGCACTAATGTTTTCTGTGTTCTGGCTCGGGCCAACAGCAAAAGTACTAAATTCGTTCCCAGTCTGAGACCCTGTGGTGTCTGTCTCATTGGGGAACTGGTGGGGTGGGAGGTATTGGCTGGGGTGGAAGTGCGGCCGTCGCCTGCAGTCGGGACTGAGCGTACTTGTCATTGAGACTGGCTGAGAGGGCGGGAGGGTTTCGTATTGGTCCGGATAATCCTCTGGAAGAGGAGGTGGTAACTGGTCCTGGGTTAAAAACTCCTCTTCGTGAGGGGGAGGGTAGTCACTGTCAATGTCGTAGCCACCAAGGTAGTAATCTGTTTCCAGCTCCCTGGTACTGCCGTGATGAGCCGAGCCTCCATCTGCCGTCTCAAAGTTGGGCACTTCCTCAATGTCAGACAAGCGAGCACTTGGCATCCAGTCAGAGGTATCCCAATGATACGCTGCAGCAGGAAAGAGAACCACAGCACTCTGTTAGGATGGGGCCACTAATGAGGACAAGGAGTCCTGCATGCACTCGCCTCTTAGTCCTCACAGCACGTTCAAATCACAGCATGCGCCCCAGGCCATGACACAGGTCAGCCATGCTCTGACCAGAGGGACAGGGAGGAGAATAAATTGTATTATGATACTAATGTAAACAAGCAAAGAAACAAAACATGGCCACTCTCAGGCATTTTGCTTTTTAGGATGCTACTTGTCTGTATTAGAAACTACGAATCCAAGATATCAAAATGACAAAAATATCTGAATTGATGCTTTTCACAGCTACTTGACAAGATCTATAAATGAAGTCAGCATGCTTATGGTATAACATCTAGTCTCCCCTTCCACCTCCAATGACTTTGTTTCAAGAAAGGAAGTGTGCAAGCAGATAATCTGATGGACTGAAAACCAGATCCTGAAATATCCTGGCCATTCTCATGCAGCATTTGAACCCAATAGAACTCAAACAAAAGAAGACACGTGAAGCAGTTTAAGAAAAAAAGCAGATCAAGTCAGTGCCCTGCCCACCCGAGCCCAGTCCAAGAGGCAGAAAATGTCTCAGAAAAATCACCTCTGTTGTAGTTCTGTCCTTGATCCATAACAGACACTGTCAGACATAAAGTGAAAAGTAAAAACTGGTAACTCAGTTTGTTACCAGCATAGTATTACATGTGAAAATACAAATCTGCATGCATATTTCTAAAGTACAGCTGCATCTGTCATTTTTATAGGATTTTAAATTGTTCTTTATTTTAGCATACAAGACAAGCTTGCCCAGTCAAATGCAGGCATACATAAAGAAATTAATATGTGTATTATATTCCTTTTCTATCATATCTTAATTATTTACCCTCACTGAACAGATATGGAATTACATTAGAGTTGGAATTCTTAATACAAAGAGAGCTATCCACCATCTCTACGTTTTATAATTGCAAAAGACATTTCTCTCTCACTTGTTCACTTCGAAACAGAAAAATAAGAATCTACCATTCTCAGGGCTGGTTCAAACAAATCTGGGCCCACCTGGGCTCAGATACCATGGTGATGGGCACGGTATAAGAACCTGAATAGAATAGAATACAAAGCCATTTAATGGGGCTGTCCACTACACTGCCCCGCAACACCACACCCACCTCCCACCTGCACTGCCATGCTCGCCGGTGGGGAGGGAGGCATTCCAGTATGGAGAGGGTGCAGGGGTGGGGGAGAGAGCAAGGAAAGAGGTTTTATGTGAAACAAGAGCAGGGAATAAGCTGCAGCGTTTTCTAGATGAGATGCTCTTGTTCAGCCACGTTATTGGGCTTCATGCAAGAAGTCTCTGGGCAAGGTCTCTGGACTGCACCACTGGAGGAGGTCTGGCCAGATAAATAGACCTAGATGGCATTACAGTACTTTACCTCTGGAGCTCAGCTACAGATGAGGACAGACTACTCTCCAGGCTTCTATCTGTTAACACCACTCTTGCTCTTGCTTATCACCACGTCTTATGTGGTGATGGTGGTTTCTTCATTAGCTCATTAGACAGACAGCAGCTTTCTATCTGCTCTGTGTTAGCCCCAGGTGAGGAGCAGTTTAGTTTAGCAGCTGTGTCTGAACCGGCCCTACCCCACTCTTCTTCACTTCTTTTTTTGTAAAGTGGATTTTGCTTTCTTTTGGTCAGTGTAATGACATGGCACACAAGATGCATCAGGTCCCTCCGAGCTGTGTGGTTTCAGGATCCAGGAGAACCTCACTAATTTGCTGACTTGCACAATCCCTGGCAGGTCCCAGGGGAAGGAGCCTCGTCCACCTGCAGCTCCAGGCAGCTGTTCTGCCTGCCAGGCCATGGGAGCCCCAGTGCAGCCAACGATTCACAGCTGCCACCAGCTCCATGGCAGAGCATGTGAGGTTCATCAGTCTCATATATTGGGAAGTGGGCAAAGAATTTTCAGCTACAGCTTCTTGAAATTGCTGCCAGAGTGGCTTTTTCTGACCTATAAAGTATGATGGAGCCCATGTGTTTGCTTAAGTTTTCCTTTAGGAAGGCAAGGCCATTTACAGTGTCCATGCTTTCTTTTCAGCATTATTTTCTTACTTTGTGAGTGGGACTTTCTTTTTGACTTAACCTTGGCTAATTCATTTTATTTTATAGCCAGAAGAATGGCACTCTTACACTTTGGGAAATGGGTAACTATACTATAGACAAGTACTCAAGTGCCACGACTAGCAAGGAGTAAAAGTCCCTCTCCAAACTATCACAACGCTGGCTCAAGAAAAAAAATCAGTCATTTCACAAAAAGAATTTACTTTATAATCTTTAAGCATTATTCAAATTGGATTACCTGAAATCTGCAAAACCTGGCTTAAATCTGCTAAAGACAGATGAAATTTTGGACTTGAGGATAACCTGATTTGATGCTGAGTTGACATTTTCCTGAGGATAAGATAAATGTTGTATATAAAGAAAAGTAATGTTTATCTTTGACACATCACATTTTCTCAGTACTCTACAGAAGAGGAAAATTGTGATAGTCCTGTTTTACAGGCATGGAAGCCAGTTCACTTGTAATATGATGTGCCAAAGATTACCCAGGAGGTCAGTGGCAGAGCTGAGTACTGGGTCCTTGGACTCAACTGCCATGCTCTGTTCAATGGACACATCAACCCCAGAGGAAAGGCAGTGGCAGGGAGGCTGCCTTGAGACGTGGCATCCATGGAGTTGTGTCTACGCATCTTCGATTTGACACTGTTACTTGGGAGCAGCCAGCCACCTGCCTCCCATCATGTTGCTCCACTCCACATGGTCCTGCTGGAAGTGTATAGCCCAGCTTTACTGTGGCCTGGGATGCTTTACAGCTTTCCTGTATCTTCTTCTGTTTCCCAGCCTCTGCGGCTAGGACAATCTCAACCATCTGGCTCCATTATCAACCTAATGCTATTCTCTCTGAAGGCAATGGGAATAAGCAAGCAAAAACATTGACTTGAAGAAAAGAGCATGATGACCTTTTCTGCCACCTCTAATTACCCACAGGTATGTTGTGGTACATCCCTCTGGTGTTTCTGTGTTTGCTGATGAACATGCTGATCTGCAAATCCCCATCCCTGCCACTGGTTTGCTGGTCAGTGTGGATTAGTGAGGTTCTGCTGGAATGTTTCACAATGAAAACAGGAAGCATTGTTGCATAACAAGAAAGAAAAAATTTAAATACCTTCATTTTCTATAGTGTCAACTACATTGTTGACAAGCTGTATGACAGTCACTATGGAAGCTTGCAGGGGAGGGAAAGCAGAAAATAAAGGGAGGGGAAGGACAGCGTCAGGTTAGTATTTAAAACACACATCGTATGTTACCACAATAAATTCTCTCAAACAGACAGAACTGACATTGAAGAAAAAAAAAAAAAAAGGCTTCCAACCAATGCATGATTTATGCAGTGGGTTGCAGGACGTTTCATTTCAGACAATCCCATACATTTTCAGAGTGGTGATAGATTCCCAACCAGCATTTCCACAAAGGCATATGGGATGATGTGTATCACCTCATAAATTCAAGCAAACTGTTCAGCTGATTCAGTTAACGAAAGCAGTATCTTGCCTATCTGACACTAATTTCTAATTCATTCTTGCTTAAGGGTCTCTAGAGAGGGTGCCACGTGCTTCAAGGGATCATTATCTTTTAGACCACCACACCATCTGAAATGGTGCTAAGCTCTATTTCCTAAGAGGAATGTTTTACTTATTTACTGTTTGTGCTGTCCCATGTAATACCTCTGGGATGTTAAGCAGGACTGCTATAATTAGGAGGACAAATTCAAGTAGGTTTGGTTCAAATTTCGATCCGTGTTTGACAGAATGTTTTCACAAATGCTTCGTGTATTCTTGGCAGGTGTTTTACCAAAACATACTTTCCCCTTGAAATAATTAATATAGACCATGCATTTGTTGAACATTATGTCAAACAGGCACACAATGTGTGGTCCCCTAGGTGATTTTGGACCAACTAACACCCCTGGCCTTGGAGGACCTGCAATAAAATCCACCAAAACCAGAGGGAAAGCTCTGGTTCAGTGGATACTGGATTTGTCTCTTGTCCTTTGTCCTTAATTATGAGAAACCTGATTGCTTTGAAGCAAGCTAAGGAGGACACCAGAAATGTTGGGCAAGACATACTTTTTTGTTTCAAACAGCCAACAGACTTAGAGGTCACAAGAAACATGTTAACAGTACTAGTACCATTCAAATATATATTGAGTATTTTAAAATCTTTGTTAAATTTTGGGCATGGGATCAAGGTTCTCATCAAATTTCCTCAGTCCTTGTGAGGGCTTGGCAAAAAGAGCCTTGATAAACCAAAGAAACCATGTTATCTTTCTACGTTTAGCATGTTTATGCCATCTAGAGCATTGGTGATTGTACAAGGGAGACCTGTATCAGCTAAGGCTTAATGAACATAATGGAAAAATAAGTGACTCCATGTAATTAGCTGCTCCACGGCTGGAAAAATAGGCGAAAGGCAGCTGTAAACTGTAAGAGGAGAAAAACTGGGAGTGAAAAACAAAAGGTCAAAAATCAGGACCAGCACTGTCTTCATTGCAACTAAGGGTTGGCTCTGCTGGGAGCTGAGTTGAGCATGTTCATGGTAGGGAGGGAAACTTCTACCTCTGGCAGCTGAGCACAAGAGATTACCTAAATCCAGCATTGCTCATGGGGTAAAAATTGGTGTCATCAACAGCAGTTTCTTGGACTTCCCTCCCAGCACGACCAGCCATTGGGCTGCAGTGAAACGGTTAGCAAAAAATCCATTTTTTGCCACATCCCCTCATTCAAAATAGCTTCTCATGGAAACCTGTAACTTGCCTTTCAGGTGAGGTCACAAAATACTATTTCTAAGAGTGGGAAACTTTTTTAAAAAATTTGTGGCTATTACCTTTTTTTAATTTTGATCCCAAAAATAGCACTAACTACTCTCAGCAAGACCAGGGGAGCTAAGCAATGTAAATGCAGCACAAATAAAATGGAAAAAAATAAAAGTGGGCACAAAATCACACCCAAGAAGAGTTTGCATGGTGACACAACTCCTATTCGACCCATCAAGAGAAAGATCCAGGCACTGTGGAGAAGATGAGTGGAGGCTGCCTGCACCTGATACAAACTGAACAGTCTAGGGCTGCTCTATCAGAATTAAAATGACAGGAAGGGGAAGGATTTATAGCTTCAAGAGGGATACCCATTAGGTCTTATGTACATGTATGTCAGCATATATATGCTTACTTATGCCTGTATGTGTATTTTAGGCTCTTTCACTGCAACCATTCCCTGTTGCTGCAAGAAACAGAATGTGCGTTCTTGCATTGACCTCTGCAAAACGACTCAGATGATTTGTTTCTTCTTTCATTCTCCCTGAAGACACAGATTCGTTTAGACTCTGAACTAGAATTGTTATCTCTAAAGGCCATATTTTAAATGCAATTTTCATAAAAACTGGGTGGACACAGAAGGTCCAATCCAGCTTCAGTGGTTAGCGTGTCACTGATTTAAATGGGGGCAGGATCAGAGGCTTGAAAAGCCTGATTAGAATTTGGGAGATATAAAAAGTAAGCACCTACAATAAATGTTCACCTGAATGATTACACTAAAGGCAATTATAATATAAATATGTATTAATAAAATAATAATTCTAATAATTATTCTCAAAAACATGAAAGGGGTTTTTTTGGGATCCAGGGGCAGAAAATCACTGAGAAGCTTGACAAAAATACTCATGATGCTTCAGCCACCACTGAACGAAAAGGAACTGCATGTGCACTTCTCTTTAAGTGCTTTTTTTCAACATTTAGGAGTACCTGGGGAAGAGTTGCATGACATGACTGAGGAACTGAGTCTCCAGACAGTTCATTAACTGGTGGCTGAGGAAACGAAGTGCAATTTCTTTGTGCTAATCTTTTTCTGTGTATCTGAATGAGGCTTCCCTGACATCCATCATCCCTCCCTCGCAGAAACATCTTACCTTTTCTCAGACCCTCTTCTCAACATCCATGGATTGCAGAACAAAGGTTTGCTCTGACTTTGTCAGCCTCTTTCAGGCTGTGTATGGAACTGCCCACGTCACCCACTGAGATAATGATGTAGGACATGAGAGCAGGCAATGAACATGCACTGTGCAAGGATCTAATGGTGCTCTGTTGTTTGCTGAGCTGTGACTGTCAGGGAGAGGCCAAGCCACCACAGCCTGGCTCATCCACTCATTGCTGCTGCTGAGCACCAGTGGAGTTTTGTTGGCACCATGAATGAGACGTGGCAAACTGCACAGAAATTGCTTTAATTTGACTGATAAAACATGAAAGTCATCCTTTTCCAAGAGGGAAAATGAGAAAGATTCTACAGCTTCCCTTGCAACTTATGTCTTGGCAACACGACTCTGCTGTATCATGCCTCTAATTCACTGTAAAGCTCCAAGCAGTATGATTTGAATTGCATTCCTATAATTTAAAAAATGGACACAAAGTGAGGATTTGAACCCAGGACTTTCTGACTTCTTGCATTATTGAAGCTATTCTAGACATCACCTAAATGTTTTAAATAATATTAGAACGACAGTTAAGTAGCTTTGTCCCCAGCAGAATACAGATAAAGCCATTTCTTACCATTATCGTCACCAGAATCAGACTGGAAGGAGCTGAGGGACTGTACTTCGGAGTTGCTGCCTTTATTACTTCCTGAAAAACAGGTGACCTCTTCAGCATCATCAACCCCTTTACCTTCATTGACAGCAAAAACAAAGCAAAATGGTACTCTCTAGGTATGAACATTTGTCTATTTATACCACAGTCATTTAAATTCTGCCAATAAGTAGCCTTCTATTATTTTTGTCAGAATACAATTATTTCCTTCAGACAGAGGAAATTACCTATTAGCCAAGGAGGCAACTGATGAAGATACCTAGACCTTTGGAGTCTTTGAAGCCCAAAGAATCTTTCAAGTGGCTGACACCATTGTAATCAAGGAAGAAATACCTGTATCCAGTGTTGCCTTTTTAGATGCCACGTAGTCTCAGCAGCAAAGAAAATTACTTTAAAAACATGGTATAAACATTTATACAAGAGATTACAGTTACATTAATCTTTACTGTTCATTTTCTAATTTGAGAGCCTCATAAAGGCTCATTCAATGCTCAATAAGGTTATGTGGCATCTTTTTATTCATATCAGTGGCATTTAGATCAGATTTTAATGGCTCTACCACTGACATACAATAGATTAAACCGAAGGAGGGTAGATTTAGGTTAGACATCAGGAGGAAATTCTTCAACATGAGGGTCGTAAGGTGCTGGAATAGGTTGCCTAGGAAGCTTGTTGATGCCCCCTCCCTGGAGGTGTTTAAGGCCAGGTTTGATGAGGCTTTGTGCAACCTGGTCTAGTGGGAGCTGTCCCTGCTCATAGCAGGGAGGTTGGAACCTGATGATCTTTAAGGTCCCTTCCAACCTTAACCATTCTATGATTCTATAATTATGCTTCAATATGCATTGCTTTTCATCAGGGACATTCAGTCTTGACAACTCTCCTACAGTTAAAAATGTAACTGCAGCCTATGCTATAAATTCTCATGTAATTAAACACACCTGAATAAACACATTCAACTGCACGTTATATGAGTGATAATAAGAAACACAAAAAGTTATACTCCATAGTAAGCACTAAGATAGATACCTGAACTAATCACCAATGATCAAGCTCACGTGTTGCAAACACTAAGTACAGGTCTCAACCTGCTAGCTGTAGATATTTCTACCAAGCACGGGGCATCTCCGTATGGGAGTGGTTGATTTGCACCTGCTGAGAAGCAGGACATGTACTAGATGGAGCGAGTACTGCAGTAATGAAGCTGCACTGCTTCCCACTCCCTGACAGCTGAGGTCTGTCTCCATGGCGTGGCCTCACGCTGTGCAGAAATTCACACATATACCAGCAGCATCTGCGGCAGAAACACCCAGGAGAATACAGAATAGAGCACGTATGGGGGCTGATGCTTCCAATCAGCAAAACTATATTTAATGGTTAAAAAGGTCAACCACAACACAACTGTGAAATACAGCCCAAAGATTTGAAAATGTATTCCTGTTTTTCACTAGAAGACCTTAGCCAATGTGCTGCCTTAGATGGAAAAGTGCGGGTCAGGGTACAGATATGAGGAGGTACCGGATTCCTCTCTCTATTCCTCAGTTCCTGTTGCCTAAATCTATGGAAATTCATAGATAATGTAGTTTTATTTGACAGTTTTGGTTAAACCTGTGTTGCAATGGGATTGAAGATGAATTAGAAAAAACTACTAAAAGGGAAAACATCATAAACCCCCCTCATATGCTGAAGCAAACATCTCCCGGTCCATATGGCATGTTCTGCCTTGCAAGGATAGACAGCGTAGGGCCACAGCTCTGTCCCAGCAAACTGGTATTTCCTGCTATGACACAATATGTGAAGTTTCTGGTGTCTCCAGCAACTTCTTCAGGAATGGAGGGGGCACTGTGTTATTAGGTGAGAAACCATCACAGAACAAATAGGGTAATAATGGGGATGAGAAATTTCGTGATCACTCTGATACCGAATGCGGACAGGAAGGCAATGGCCTGAAAAGGTGATCCTGTAAGTAGTGCATGAATTTCTGCTTGATTTCATAGACACTGGAAGTAGAAAATATTAGTTCATTTGTCCTCATTTCAAAACAGGATTGCTTCCTGCAGCAGTTTTAAATGTTTTTAATTCCCTCGGGAGACAAACTGCACAAACCTAGCAGAGTTTATATTTGAGAATTTTGCCCATAATTATTTTTTCCACTAGAAAGATGATTGCATTGTATCACTTAAAGAAGTAACACTCAGAGCACTTCGTCACACGTGCTTTCTGAACAAGTGAAATAAATGCGTTTAGTCATACTTAATGCATAGAAGTAGAGGACTTGTATGCCTACCACTAATCTTTCAAAATTAAACCAAATCACTTCTTGGAGAAACCTAACAACTGGAAGTGTATAAGGCTGGAGGGTGAAGAGTACCTGTGCCACTGTACCTGCTGTACCCTGAAGGCAACCGTTACCTATGGCAGGGAAGAGTAAAAGTAGCAAGTGGTGGTACTTACTTTCCATCCCAGCATCCCATGTGCTCTTCCTGATGGAGTCACAGTCAGAGCGACAAGGAGACACAGTGGGCAAGTTTGGAGCTACGCTGCACACCACCACCCCCCGTCTGGCCGTCAGGATTCGAGGGGACTCAGGATGAAACGTTGTCATCTCCTGGTGCTCCGCCAAGCCCATCCACTATCTTGTCCAGGTTATTCCTCGAGTCACTCTGGAAGCACGGGGTATAGGCCATTGGCCTCACAGGGACCTGTGGAGGCCCAACCTCTTGGTAGATATTTCTGCTGTCTCCACTGTTCCTGATGTTCTTGAACTGGATGCCGTTGCTCTTGTTGAGCAGGGCGGCGGTAGCCGGGTCCTGTACGAGCGTGATGTTGTTGCGGGAATAGTTCTTCCTGAAAACTTTCTTGCGAAAAATGATAAAGAGGATGATCAACAGAAATATGACAAACAGGACCACTGCTATTCCTATCAGCTCCTCCTTGCCGACGTATGAATGCCCAGCTTGTATGTTGGGAACCACCACGGGGCGGAGACCGCAGTATTGCCCCACGTAGCCAGGGGTGCAGTTACATAGAAATGAACCAAATATGTTGACACAGGAGCCACCATTTTCACATTCTTCTCTTTCACACTCATTGATATCTTCTTCACACCTTAAAAGAAGAAAAGGAGAGTTTGGAGAATGCCTAGTTGACACCCCAGGTAATACATGATGACTTCTCTTGTCAAAGTGAGGAAAGGCTGAAAGAGCTGGGTCTATTTAGCCTGGAGAAGGCTGAGGGGGGATCTCATCAACACATAAATATCTAAAGGGTGGGTGTCAGGAGGATGGGTCCAGTCTCTTTTCTGCAGTGTTCAATGACAGGAGAAGGGGCAATGGGCACAAACTGAAGCATAGAAGATTCAAGTAAAACATAAGGAAAAACTTCTTTACTGTGAGGGTAACAGAGCACTGGAACAGGCCACCCAAAGAGGTTGTGGAGTCTCCTTCTCTGAAGACTTTCAAAACCTGTCTGGGCATGTCACTGTAAGTGATCCTGCTCTAGCAGGGGGCTGGACTAAATGATCTTCAGAGGTCCCTTCCGACCCTGACCACTCTGAGATTCTGTGAAGTGATACAATTAACACCTTGCTGGTGCTTTGCAAATGATATTGTTATGGCATTTAATTTTTCCACAACTATCCCATGGCTTTTTAAGACAATAAAGTGAAAACGTCAAGAAGGGAGTAAGAGTTTAAAGCATCTGATGGAAAGAGGCTCCTTGACCCTAATGATGCTCACTGAATGTAACAGAGAATCTCAGTCTTTTTACATTGGTTTTAGACCATCCCAAAGGATTCAATACAAAATATTAGGAGGATTCAAGAAGAAAAAGGATGAGAAAAAATACAGTAAAAAAATCAGAGAACTTATTATATGAGAAGTGAAGAATATAGGTGAATGACTAAACATTATTTAGGGCTGTAGATAAAATGAGCAAATATTAGAGAAGCAGGGAAAAAAAAATAATAGGAACCTTAATAAGATAATTGGAAAGAAGAAGAGATTATTTTTAAAGAGGCAGAGCAAAATATACAAAGAGTAGACAAAATAGATGAGAAAAAAAGAATGTTGATGGGCAGGTCAGGGGATTTTATGTTTCTACACCAAATCTATGGTCAAGGCTAGGATTTTAAGAAACAAATGCAATAAATTAGGCTTTTATGTCAGGGCTAGGGTGACTAAATAATTGATCAATTTAAAAGGAAAAAAAGATTACATAGCAGCTTCTACAGACTTCATGGGATTGCTCAAAAAGCCTCTAACACTTAGGTGTGTATACCTCAGTGAAAAGTGTCTGGAGATAACATCCTGAAATAAGGATTTAGGAGGCCAAGTTCAGAAAAGCATTTCTGAACATGCAAGCTTCATGCATTTCTCAGCTGTCATTAGCTTAGACTTGAAATAAGCACTAAGTTTTGGGTTATTTTTTGCTCAGTGAATCATAGCTTTTGGATACAAAATTTCTGATCTAAAATCCCACCATCATTGAATTGAAAAGCTCCCATTGCCCACCTGGAGAAGGTCACTTACGTTACTCCTGTCAGGCCATTTTTGCAGTTGCAGATGAAAGCGTTGCCAATGGGATCGCATGATCCTCCGTTCCGGCAGGGATTTGGGAAGCAGGCTGTGATTTCTGACTCACAATTCCTTCCCGTAAACTGGGACAGGCAATTGCATTGGTAGCCTGGGAGGTGAGGGACACAAGAGAAATAAATCAGAAGCCTACCACTGTATCTGTCTAGAAGCAAAGGGATCCATTTGGCTGCTTTACTCCAAAAATATATTGTACTGTGAGGGAAAGGGGATGTTTATGCTAATTCTGGTATGTCTGTGTGGTCCACACTAATGCCAGTCAAGAGTCTGTTTATCTGGGATGTCTGGACAATGGGAACTCATGTCTGCAGCCAGGGACCAAAGGAAGCACCACAGCCCAGACCATCCTGACCGTCATAATTCAGAGAAGAATAAATGTCATCTATGCACAACTTTGGTCACAAGAAATACTCTAGATTAAGGATGGCCCTCTCAGTTTCTTTGAAAATGCACACCATATTGCTGATAGCTGCAGCCCACACTCCATTTGGGGCTTCACTGAAGAATAAAAATGTGAGCTGAGAGCTTTTCCACATCTGCCTTTTACAAGGACAACACAGTAGGGATGTGACAATAATAAAACACTCGATAGTGATAATTACCACTTTCATAAAGCGCATCATCCAGGCATGAACTATAAACTTCATAATACCAGTCGACCTGGGCAATGTCAGCTCTAATCAGAGCTGAACATGTTTAGTGTGTGCTATTAAAAAACTGATTGATCACTGGCTGCAATACATCAGAGATAACCCCACTCAACTGAAGGGAGACCCTGTAGGGGATCAAAGTCCTGCTTCCACATTTCTTGCCAGCGGAGGAGCAACATTAGAGTGAAAAACAGTTCTTAAACCCATCAGTTCACTCTGCCAAGTATCAAATGACAAATCTCTTTTTTTTTTTTTCCCTCTCCTTGCAATTTCTTATGGCATAATGCTATTAATAAAACTTTATTTAAGGTCACAAAGAAGTCCAGTGACACAGTGTGTCTCTTCATGTTGTGAACTGGACATTGAAATCTGAGTGTTTTTTTCACTTGCAAAGAGCAAGGAACATGTAGGTTGTGAAAGCCATGACATGGCTAAGGCAGTCCCTGAGATGGAAAGACTCCTACATTAGACTTGTTGAACTAGTAAAATTTTCCTGGACATCTGTTAAAAACTCGGGCTGATTTTTTAAAAAACTACTTACACAAAGCAAATGTCCCAAACAGATGTGTAGCCAAGGTTCATGCTCCAGTTATGGGGTTCACATACTTACTGAATACAGCATATTAACTGGAACAAGGAACCTTTCTACCACTAATGCTGCTGCAGCTAGAGCTGAAATGGTTGAATGCAACTCAGTTCCATGTCAAAATTACTGGAGATCAAGCTGATGCAGCTGAAATATCATTCCTCAGTGGTACACTTTTTATACATATTTTTTTAAAAAAATTCTGTATCTATACATCTGAAAAAAACAAACTTATTTTAAAAGCCACTGTTCCAGGAAACAAGGTAGGAACTTCCAGCGCAGTTACAAGGAAAATAATTGCACAGAAACAATATGGAAAAGCCCAGTGGAGACACAAAGCAAAAGCAATTTTGCATCAAGAATCCCACACCTTTTATGTCCTATATGGTTCAATTTGCCTTGTTCAGTTACTCTAATTGAATTCTTTCATGAGGACAGGCTTTAAAGAACAAACTTGGAACCCGACTTGCTAGTGTATTCAGTCAAGAGTCCAATTCTATTTAATTGAAGATAAATGAAACTGATACTCAGATACCATGCTGTTTCGTTGTCCTGCTACAAAGAGGGAGATAGAAGCACTGCTGTTTTCAAGGTTACAAAGTTTAGAAGATAAATTATTCGACTTTGGGGATTCCTAGAAAGGATCACATTTGGTCAGCATCACTGAGATAGGGTAATTTTTTTGTGATTTATACAGATCTCACTTGGACAGTCTGAACAACTTTCTGGACCTGTAGAGATCTGGGACTGAAGAGATATAAAACTGTGACTGCACCAGGCATTGCATCTTGATGCCATCCCTAAGAAAGATTTACTGTTACTTGACAAAGTAGCTGATCTAGAAACACTTAGGTAGAAATCACAGCATGAATAAATAAGGCTCTTTCAGTGCTTCATTTTACGACTGAACAGTGACATCTATAGTTCAAAAATTTGCAGTAATGTTTTATATATTTTTATGGTCTCAGTGAGTTTAAGTGAAATAAAAATGTTCAAATATAACACATTTTATTCATAAACAAATCTGTTGCCTTATAAATAGCAGAATAAATACGCTAACTGGTATTTTAAACCTACATAACTTTAAAGTTACCTTAAAAAAAAACTTTCTGTACTGAAGTTACTACTTGCCAATCATTTGTAATCACTTTTCAGTCACTTTCTTTTCACATCATCTGTTTGATTCACATTATTTAAGTTCTAGGTTCTCGGTCTGTAACATATTCTGTTGCATTCATTCACTACAGAAGAACTTAAGAAATATTGATTTGGTTAAAAAAAAAAAAAGAACCCTTTACCACTAAGTATAAAAGGAACATGGATTTTTAATTAATAGTGCTGCTTATTGTTTATATTAAAGATGCACTAACTTTATAATATTTTAATATTTGATAGTAAGAGTTGAAACTGAATGCTCTGGATGGGTCAGAGCTCTATTGGCCAATGTATGAACAAGACCAAAATGAAAAGTGTGCTTCTGAAAGTCTACGTTTTTGACTGAGTTTGATTTAATGAGGGTGGAACACGGTCAGATATGAGAAGAATGAAGTATTAAGTAGAGATTCTAAGTCTGGGGATCAAAATCAGAAATAAAAGAGGCAATAAAACAAGACAGTATTAAATTACAATATTTATCACTGATTTTTCATTTCCTATACATCTGCCAACTCCAAGCCACTGGCAAAAGGCACAGCACTTCCCCGTGACACACATGCTCAGAGCTGCAGAGCATTCATCTGTGAGGTCTCCAACTCAGCAAAGCATATGTTGAAATTCATGGAGTAGGGAAGTGAAGAGCTGATAGGATGGCTCAGTACACAGCATCTATCAACCCAGCTAGAAGACCTGCCAGACCTTTTATGCTTCTCCAAACCTCTCAGCAGAGGCTGTAATTTTGCCCAGAACTGCCCATTGTAGCCACATGGCCATGGACAAAATGCAATCCTAAAGAAAACCCTTTTGGTCAAGAGTGCCTCCTGGTCTAACAAAGAGTTTTTGTTACACTTTTAACTTAATATTCAGATAACAAACCATGTATTTATTCCTATCCATTTAGCACAAGAACAATAAACAAACTCTCCATGTCTAAGGACAACATAGCTGGAGAAAAGGCAAAATGCCCTGTCCTCTCAGCAGGGGATGAAAAAACCCTTTCAAGCAATCTAGGGCTTGCTCCTGTTCACAATGAAGGCACTGAAAGTCTTGGAAATTCATCAACATTTAAGATCATACAGTCCATCTGGGTTTCCTCCAAAAGATATGAATATTTAATTTTGCACACTGATGCAAAACTGGAAAATGTCCATCTGCATTCTTCAAGGTTGAAAATGTTGTGATGTTACCACTGTATTTCTTCAGAGGGAATCAGGGAATAAAAGATAAAAAGCTCTGCTAAACACATCTGCAGTGCTGCTGGGGTGGGACCACAGCACCCTCAGCATGTGCCACAATAGTCTGTACCAACAGCTGACCCAAGAGCAACAGCAAACTATAAGCAACAATACAGCCCTTTTAGGCTACATCTACATTAGCTAACCCTGCAGAGCAATGGCAGTGGGTCTGTGGAGCAAAACAGTTGGTGCTGAGCACCCAGCACCCTCAGTGCACACGTCAGGGCTCTAGGGTCATATTAGTTGCACTCCTGGTGGACATCTTCCAGCTCAGTGCCATCCAGAGGGAAGCCTGGTCCTGTCCTTCGAAACTTCACCCACTTTGGTTCCACAGCGGGAACCAAAGCACAGTGACAGGGGATGGTCAGAAGATTCACATAAAAACTCATTTGTGTCCTAAACCATTACGTAGACATAGCCCTGTCCTGCTTACATATAGTCCTGGGCTTTCCAGTTGTTTCATAGGGCTTCTCTCACTCTCCTCCACTAATGTGAGTCCTCTCTACACAGCTAAGTCTCACCTTCTCACTTCGATTCCAACAGCTTCTCTTCCTGCCTTGTCAATATATTCCTGTCCAGAGGAAAAGGGTTTTTTCAGCCCAGACCTTACCTAAGAGCACCATGCCATAAGCCAGGACAGTACACAGGCCTCCTGCCTGTATATACCTATGTTTGCTTGGCTCTTAATGAGCAGAGACAGAGGCAAAAGGTGGGCATGGTGCCCTCAGCAGACAGGATGCTGCTATGCAGTCAACCTCTCTGTTGGTAGCACTGCCAGCCTGAGCATCTGAATGTCTGTCTATCCTCAGGTTTATTTGGCTTTATTAAAGAGGATGCCTTGAGCTGCTGCCAATTACTTTTTTGAACATATGCATGCTCCTGTTTCTATCTATCTCATGCAAGAGGAGCTGGCTTTTATCTGTTACATGCTTTGGCTTTTGCATTTGATCTCCCCATGTAGTTTCTTTCCCTGCTGGGCAGCTAGACCTGAAAAACTCCATGTCCAGAAACAGGCCTGCCATTGGCCCTGCTCACATAGCACTTTATGGCAAGTTAACCGGTGAGAAGAACTGAAGGTGAAGAGGACCTCTCCCAGCATCTGTATTTTGGGATGTTCATAGACATAGACACCTTCAAGAGCTGTGTGTTCTTCAGCCATACATATTCCTGCTGCTTCCGATTTAACTTATCTGTCTTCAAACAGATGACTGCCTCTTGCCACTAGTGGTATGAAAATTAACCTCAGTTTTGTTAAACTAGTGCTTTCTATGAAAGGATTGGCATTTATGTGCTTTGAAACTGGGAATTACAATCCAGGTATCTAAAAGCATAGCTATATAAAAAAGGAGTAAAACCCCCCAAATTTCTAAAAAGCTTTTAAAAAGTTAACTGTTGTGTATTTGGTATTCTAACATTACAGCATGCAGGTTTGTTTGTGTGTGAGAAAAACCAGGATCAAGAACATAAGCAAGACCAGGTCAGTTCATGACTATGGTATTAATACACCCATTTGTTCCCCGATGTCATTCTTGTGAACTACCTAATCCTCAAAAACACTTGTGTGTTAATGTTGCCAACATGCTCTAAAAAGTGTATTAAAACTAACATCTAAGTGCCAGGTTGCATTTTTCCCTCTTTTTGGATTTTAAATCTGTTAGTTAAAAAAAAAACCCAAAAACAAACAAGTGAAAACAAACAACAAAACAAAACCAAAAAAGAAAAAAAAAAAAAAAAAGGAAAAAAAATGAGGAGAGGGGAAAGCAATGATTTTCTGTCTTCACACTCTGCCCACAGTTCTTGACTCAGGAGATATTTCTGCTCAAATGCTTCATGTTCAAATAAAATTGCTTACTCATATAAACCATTTACTTCCATTAAAGCCAGATATATAGAGGACTGATCAAATTAAAAGGAAGTAACTATACTTATAATTGCAGGCTTTAGAACCACGAGGTTTCTCTCTGTGGTTGAAAAGCTTGGCACAGGGTTCAGATGTGATTACAGTAAAGCTTTGTATTGCTGTGATTGCTCATGTTGTTATTCATGCAGATAAACATACATTTTCTATTGGCAGACCTGGTAAGGCCACTCTGTTATTAAGGTTGTGTGACATTTCCCATTTTCAGACCTCGTATTCAGCAGCTTATAGCTTAACCACACTTTAAACACTTGGTTGAATTTTCTTGGGAAATTTCAGTCCAAAGAGGCAAGCTGTCTCTGAAAGTCATGCTATTGGTCAGCTTTCAAAGTGGTAGCAACTTTCTTTAAAAATAGCTTTGCTGACCCATACTTATGGGTAGGGACTGAAAAGTCTGGAATAATGTGGCCTGTATTTCAGGGCTGTGGTTTCCAGTGTCTCTAAGAAAATTGTTCTACAGCCACCTATAGCAGAAGTCCCTTTCTGCTAGGAGTCTCCTGAGCTGCCAGACCTGGTGAATGCTCTTGCCCCTTTCCCAGCCCTGCGGGGTTCCTGAACATGCAGTACCCTCTCTTTGACCATCAACAATGCCGGGCATATACTGCTGCCACAGGAATTGATTTGGATCCATGGGAAGACAGAAGTGCAAGCAGAGGTTCATGTCATGGTCATTTTTTGCTGGACCAGATACTTGATTTTGAAAGCAGAGAGGTTTCCCTGTATTCTCAGTGGTGTCTTGGAGCCCTGAGCATTCTATGCTGTCTCCTCTAGGCTAAGATTCCCATTTTGTCCTGTTCAATATGCAGCAAGGTCAGACAGAAAGGGCCAACACAGGTCACTGACTCTCCTCTTGGGGCAACACCTTTGTCATCAGCCCCGAGCTCTGTGCAGCCCCTGCACAGTCCCTGAGCCAGGCACTTCGAAGCTGCTGTGGATTTCCCCAAATGAACCCCACCAGCAAGGTAATCAGAGGCAGCTTTTAATTAATGGCTATTGGAGCAGTGGGCATTTCTATTGAAAGGAAGATCTCACAACAGGAATACCATTATCAAGGTTTGTGTTTTAGATTATCATTTTATGCAAATTATATGTAAACGAAACATGGCCTCTTTGATTTCTAGCATGTAGCCAGCAACTCTTTCATGTTATACTGTTGGGTAACTTTGACTGTTTTCTTTTAAATTTAGCTGTAAACCTGAGCTTTTGTTTTCTCTCTTAATTTCATTGTAAAGCACAGGAGGGTTTTTGTAAGAAAAAGCATGTTAACAGTGTAGGAAATTTGCACTGTAAAATTCAAATTAGAGGATTTGTTTACTAGAACAAATTCTATAATTATGCCAAATATTCCCTGTTTACAAAAAAGAGCATTATTCTCCATAAACTTTAATAGGAGTATAATACCATGTCATACTATAGTTAGGGGATCCCGATGCTACTGAATCCCCTGGGACTGGGAAAAAGACCCTTGCAGGATATGCTTTTGAGTGCTTCTCCCCACCAAAAAAAAGAAAGCAGCTGATATTTTCTTGCTTAAGAGAAAAATAAAGAGTTATTACTTTTTTGTTTAAATATTTTAAATATAAGTCAGCTGTTAATATCCACCTCAGCAAATAAAATGTCTGATTATTCCTAAATGCACGCTGCAGTTTGGGGCTCCACAACTAGCATGTGCAATGCTATTGGGATCTCCACTCCATGTAATTTAATTTTGTGGCCTTTTCACATATGGGGGACAGTAACAAGAGAACCACTTTGCCTGGTGGAAAAAAATGCCTGTGCCTTCTCCTTGAGGGCTGGGCTGCAGAGCCACGGATGTACAGTCAGGGGCCACTGTGCTGGAATTATGGCTTTATAACAATTCTTTATTTACATACACTGCTGAGGCAGTAAAAACAGCAAACAGATTTTTTAACGGCAGGCAGCCGAAAGATCCCCGCGGGGCACGTGCCCCCTTGCCGAGGCAGGAACGCAGGCAAGTTAAATTTGTTCCCATGACTGCTTTCCAGCAGGGAATTATGCTGACATGAAAATGGTGCGTGCCATTCCAGTTAAAAATGGGTTCAATCTTCAGTGTTGTCTGATTCCTCCCCTGCCCCACTACTCCCCTCAGTTTGAATTGGCATGCATATGGCGCTGGGAAAAGAATAATTACTGTAAAGTGTTTTGTTAGAAAGGTTTCAATTTACTCATCACGAGATTGCTGAGCAATACTGTAAATAGACTCAAACAAAATCAATAGAAGGAGCTGTTCTCATGCTTCCTAGAATGTTTGCTTGGCAAATGGTTAACCTCATGTAATAAGTATGGAGTCCGAATCCAAGCCATGTTACGTCCATGTACATATTACAGCAGTATTTCCTAGGGATTTAGATAATCTTGCTTAGCAGTTGTCTCAGCATCCTTCTGCCTCAGAACAATTTTCTTTTGCCCTTGTTGTGGACACTCACTTTCTTTCCCTTCCTTAGTAAATAAAAGCTCTTAAAAACACATGCAAGCAGCAACATTTGTTCTTGTGCTGCCAGACCTAGCTTGCCAGTGCTACGTTTCATTCCTCCCATCTCCTTCCACCAACAGCAAAGCCAGGCCGTACCCTTTGCCCTGCCATGGGAAAAGAGGTGGCTGGATCAAAGCCAAGGATCCAGAGGAGATGCTAGCTGAGATATCTCAGCATCAGAAAATCCACATTGTCAAGGCTTTCTCTATAAGGGCGGGGTTATCCAAGTGAGAAGCTTCTGTCTGACAGTCAGTTTCACTCAGATCTGGCCAGATTTCAGCCCTGAAAACTAAACTGTTGTAATATTTAGGAAGTTTCTAAAGTTTCAAAAAATCTACTGGGGGGAGGGTGATAAGAAAGGAAATTAGAGAACAAGGCTTAAAACAATAAAAAAATAGAAACTGCAATTATGGATATACAAAAACTTCATGGACTCAGTAAATCTGAAAACCCTGGACAGTGGTTAAATGCTCCACAAAAAAAAAAAAAAAAAAAAGAAGAGTAGTTAAGTGGGAACTTCCCTAGGGAACCATGACCAAACCCATTGAAAATAAGTGGATGGAAAGCTCTGAATGTCCAGAAGACCTCTCCGTTGACCATCCTCCTTTTTGGAGGCAGTTTTATTCTGCCAGAAAAGATGAAGAATGCCACCTGCTAATGCAATGTGGGAACTGGAAAGGAAACCTGTACACTGCAGAGACAGAATAGCCCTGAAGAAAAGGTCCTACACATATGCCATTTGCTTTTTTTCCTGCTAAGATGCTGACTGTTTTTATGGTCTGATAACTTGTGCACTACATTATGGGTAGTAAGCCACTGGCACCGAATCACACAAGCCACCGTGTAACCACTGGATAGGAAACTCCAACACAAGCACAGTTTAAATCAATGCCCTATAAACTCTGGATAATATTACTTAGACATTGAGCCACTCAGGCCTCTGAGGAAGCTGTAAAATACACTTCTGGGGGGGTTTATAATGGGTCGGACTTGCTATTTTTCCATGCAGAGACGTAATCAAATTACTCATTCACAAAGGGACCAAGGTGTTTGTGGACAGCTCAGTAACTATTTGTGACAGCTTCAGAAATGGAGAATGGCAACGGTGCAGTTACATCTGTGGGGGACGTTGGAAATCACCATCTTTCTGTACAGCCTTCGATGCTGTAAATGGATCCTGAAAAATCCAGCTGAGCATTACAGTAATTGTAATTCTATTGGTTTCTATAGAAATAGGATTATCCTAACAGCTAATAAATCAATTTCCTCCTGGAACACTAATGCAATGAGAAGGGGCACCATTTCACCTTTATTTATAGAGCAAACAGCTTTTACACAATTTGCAATACCTATCAGAGTTTTATAGACTTCATCAGATTTTTCAAGCACATTGCTGCATAAAAACATCTCTGGCCATAAACTGCAGAGGAAAAATGGGGCGGGAGGGGGGGGGGGCGGGGGGCAGCAAACCCATAAAGTAATACAGAATATTTACCACCAGATGGCACGCTGGTACAGGTGCCGCCGTTCTGGCAGGGATGCCTCTCACAGGCATCGGGGTAGAGGACGCAGCCAAGCTTTAATTCCGTCAGGCCAACCACTTCTGCAAAGCTGCTGCGCTTGTTTTGGAGCGGCAGTTCGTTGTTATTGAGGACAACAGAATCCAGGCAACCCTGAAAGCCGCCCAAGACCTGCGTTGTTCTCTTGTCAGTCAGGCTACGGACGTTATCCACTTGGACCTGGGCGCCGAAGTAGATGGAGCTATCTGTGCCCAGAGTCTGGAAATAGAGGGGGGCTTTGCGGCGCTCCACGTAGCTGTCGTCCAGGGACAAGCTGGTGAAATTGCGATTTAGCTCCAGGAAGACCGAATGCCAGCTTCCATCATTAACGGCCCTGCCAGAAATTCCCAGGATTCCCGGGCCATTTCCACAGTCCAACTGGAACCACAGCTTGCCATCGACAATCTGCAGGAGGAAAACAGAAATCAAAGTGCTTTGGGCACTCAGCCGTCTCATAATGCTCTCACGGAGAATCTGGAAATACAGAGGACTTCTAGATATTCTCTATACATTGTTAAAGCTGCTCTCCTATGTGACACTAAAATAGAAAAAAGCTGTGCCTTTGTAAGGTGATAAATATCAGCCTACTTAGAATCTACCCAAAGGCAGTTACTGCAGACAAACTGAAAATACAGAAAAAAGACAGAAATTTAGATGCAGAACATAGGACAGGACTAGGATGAAGGTATGTTTCACTGAGCAAGTCCTGCCATCCACCCATGTGCTGTAATCATACTCTTGGTGGTTGATGCTATCAAAGGGACAGTCAGGGCAAGAGGCCACCTCTGAGTGTTTGAGAGAGGCTTATGGCCACTGTTTTCAGCTGGGCATGTTAGGTTCTCTGCTCATGCACAGATCCTGTGCCTCTGTAATCTTTCACAGCATCTCAGCAAGGTGTGGATTTGTCCCTAAGTGTCGTAAGTTCAGTTTCTCTAAGTACAACAGCAAGATTTTGGTTGACTAAAAAAGTGAGATGTTTCCTTAGGATGTTATACTACCTGTTCTGCCTGTGTCTCATAGATGACACAGAATGGCTTGTACATTCTTGTACTTCTTCCTTTCCTGATATTTATGCTGGGTTCATGGCTTTAGAGGGATTTTTAGGATTTCTCACTCTCCCTCCTGCCTCTTGCCTATCTGCAGTCCTCATAAAGGGGAAATCTGTGCCAGCCTGCTGGGGCAGGCAAAGTGCAGAGTGAGGGAATAGGTATGAAGCACTGGTTTCCTGATTAGCAGTCTACCCAAAGAATTTAGGTTTCTTTAACAGATGGCAGATAAGTTTAAAATGGCTGACAAGGCTGGAAATAATTTCTTATGACACATTAATTGGATTCAAACTCTCCGATAGCTCTTGCAATTATTTTACCTTTATGCCATGCTCTAGGAAGTATTTCTCTCTGTAAACCCCATCTCAAGACAGTTCTGTCCCATTTTTTATCCCCCTGAAAAGTTCAAGCGCAGTGTCCTTTTTCATCCTTCCCTGCAGCACACATTGTACTCTCACTGGTTTATCCATAACACAACCTTCCTGCTCTCCCCCAGCCAAGCAGAGTTGCCATAGCTGTCAGTGGAAGAATCCCTCTACACTTTGGTGGCCTGCTAAATTGGCATGATTAATGCAGATGTGAGGATGCTGCATTGTGTCCATCTGACTTCAGCCATTTTTGGCTGTTTTTGGCATGAACAGTCATTAAAAACTGTGTTAGCTAGAGACATCCCTTGGCATGTGTTGGAACTGGTGCTCAAACTCCTCTCTGCTAGGCTTTCTGATTTGGCTTGAAGGTAAATGGGATACTGTTAATCCACAGGAGCAGACTGTGCTGTTGTAGCATTATCAGCATTTTACCATCCTTGGAGAATCACAAAACTACCTGGAGAAAAGCTCAGGGTAAAATTTTGAGTTCTGATGATCTTTGGAGTTCCTTCTCCTTTCCAGACCACAGACTCTTGATCAGCTGAATTTGAGCTGCACTGTAACCTCAAGCCAAGCCACACTGTGCAGTTGGTGTGTGAACCATACCTCTCCCCCACTCTGCTGTTGCTTGGATGAGGTGGACACAGAGAGGCCAAGCACGTAACAAGCACTCTATAAATGCCAGCTACCTCCTTGTACTTCATGGCATGATGGGTGTAGTGGGATACACATGTAGAAGGAGCCAGAAGAGCAAGAATTAGCCCCTGCTATGGGCAGCTGGCTATTTTGAAGTCCTTGACCTGTAGGATGTAATAAAACTGAGAAGAAGTGAGATCTATGATTGTAATACAAAATGCTTGTGGGATGGATGTTGCTTGGTACTCCTGCAGCTCAATCAAAAAAGGCTAATGGATGTATAGAAAAATATGTCTGGATCATTTTTAATTTAAAAATCTCCTCTTAAAGGACTCAAAACTCATCTGTAAACTATTTTTGTAGATTGAAATTGGGCCTATTGAAGCATTAGCTCAGGAGGAATCCTGGTAAACAAGATGCCCTGATGAACTGAGCTGATTTGTCTCCAGAGATGGAGCAATAGTTTCTTTCCTCTCTGTGTAACAAAATATTCCACAAACCTAGAAGGTGCTGCTCAGAAAATGCCGTCTTGCTCAACATGAATACAAATCAAACAGAAAAATACATGTCAACATATTATACTTTGAAAAACAGCCACCATCGGATAAGCAGTTAACTTGCTTCTTATTCCAAAGCCTTTTTCCTAAGGAAACTGTTCTACTGATTGTGTATAATACACATATACCTCCCCTAAGACTACTTGTACCCTGAAGGACCTACTGCCTGCATCTCTATTACCCTTACTCACCAAACATGCTTTTCCAATTATCTTTATAAATACAAAACCACATATGAGCACCTGGGATAAGTATTACACCATTTGTATATGGGAAACTATAATCTAAAAGATTTGCCATTAGAATATGTTTTATACATCTTTCTCATCGACTTTTATTTCCTTTCACCAGCAGATGATCTGACGTACACAGTAAATATATATTGTCTGAAAGGCTATGTTTCCTTCCTTTTATTAAAAAAGCACTAGTAACCTCCACCTCGGGCTAAATGAAAGATGGAAAGGATGGTCCAACACTTACAGTACCAGCCTAGGATATGATAGATATGCTTGGGAACCCGGACTCTGTAACACTCTTCTTCTGGGAGCTCAAGCAAGTAATTAGTTTCAGGTCTCCATCAGTAAAAGAGGGATGACGTCATTTCCCTCCCTCACACCAGTGTTTTAAGGATACATACATTGAAGACTGTGACATGCCCAGATACGGGACCATAAAAATATTTTCATTAACCAGATGGTCACAGGCCTTGCTGTGGCTGGGCACGCAGGAAGTACTTCTCCTCTGCTGGCCCTGTGCCTCTAGAAGGAGGAAGATGAGCAGGAACAGCTGGCAAGGAGTGGGGGCTGCAAAGGGCTCCTGTCCTGCCTACTTAGCAGCTAGGATGGCAGGGCAGGAAGGAGAAGGGTCCTCCACATGGCAGGAAAAAAATATGCCTCCACTCCTAAGCATGGAGAATTCAACCATAGATCTTTGATTCAGCAAGTAATCCCTGGTGTTCCCAGTGATTCCCTATAACTGCCTGTAATGTCACTGACATTGTTCAATCCTCAAAGACATTGATTATAGGCTGGACCTTGGTACCAAGAAAAGATTAACTCCAAGCTAACCTCTTACTAGAAGAAGCACATTCAAGTGAATAGTATGCAAATCCTAAGAATGGCCAATGCTGTTGTCCAGGCTCAGTGGTTATCCAGACATAACCTTGTGGGGTGACTGGTCTGGTTGAGGGTTGGCAGCACCAGACTCTCAGTTCAGGACTGCATGCATGGCACTGCTTTTTTCTCCATCTATGCGACGTAACACAGCAGAGAGCCTGAGTTACTCCATCTCACGGCAGAGGGATGTAAACTCTGCAAGCCCTTGCTAGTGCAGCCCACACCACCAGCAGAGACCCTCTGCACCAAGACGAACGCAGAGAGATGCTGCTTCATCCTAGCTGGGCAGACAATTCTCATCAAGCTTCCACCTCTCAGAGCTTTATGGGCTCAGTTACAGCATCTATCGTTACAGCTATTAGAACAGTGAGGTTAATGCATACTTAAGCATGTATGCTCTGGCAGACACAAAATTCCTCACCTGTACAGAGCTACAAAGAACAGAGAAGGCTCCAAAAGCTGATGCAATCTGTTACATTTCAACAGTTTCATTCAATGAGCAAAATTGAGCCAAACACATATTGTGAATTATATTAGAATATTAGCCTGGCTAAGATGTTTGGCTAACACCCATATTTGTGTATCAACATAGGTAATAAAATGATCAAATTGTTCTTCTGAGACCAACTTAGGCTCACACAGTCCATCTGCAGTCACACACTATGGATGCAGCATGCTGACTACTAATCTATCTGGGGAAATATTTCGTTAGCTGAATCACATTTCAGGTTCGTTTGTGTAAAATGGTATATTTAATTAAAATATTACTTGTTTCAACTCCAGCCGTAACTGGGATTATATCCAAGCTCCAGCCTTATCCAGCATAAGCCATGCAGCAGTAATGCATTAAAATGTATAACACACACATAACTAAACCATGCAAAGTTTTACGTTAACTGCCCGGACAAAAAAACATATGCTTGCCTTTTATCATTTAACAGCTATATTTCTGGCATAATGGGGAAGTCTTTCTTTACCTATTGTTAATCCTTTAAATTTCACAAAACAAGCTGAATCTGCATTATATTCCTTGAAAAAAAACCCAACAATAACATAAATAAATTATGAAATTCTCTTCTGCAATGGCCTCGTCATGCTTAAAATGGTTAAATCTTACTGTCCTGGGTTGAGCCAGGATTAAGCTAATTTTCCTTTTACTGATTTTTTTTTCCTTCAGTAAGCTCTCTTTTAACTAGCAGCAAGTGTTCCAGGTAGTGGACTGATAACACTGGAATGTTTATGTTTCTGCTGAGACGCGAAGGTCAGTTTGTTTTACTCAGTGAATCTGCCACTGCAGATGCTACTGAGAGCAGGAGAATTGTACCTGTGACCCCCCCATAGGGGAGCTGGACTAGACAGACAGCAGAACTGACCAAAGGGATTCCATTCCATAGATCTACGTAAGCTCCGAGGAAGGTCAGAGATCACAGAAGACAACTTCCTTCCTGCTGCTTCTTCCCTTCTCTTCCATCCATGGCTGGCATCTGGGGAGGACTCCATCCATCCATCACCATCGACCCCAGGCTCAGCCCTGACCCTCATAACTCTCCCCACAGCCCTGTCTGCTCTGCTGTTATCTCAGACAGTGGACTGAGACATTTCAGGACTGCTCACAGCTAAGGAGAGTGCTGGGGGAGTTGCTGGGGGTTGGGGAAGGCAAGAGGCTTTTGCACATTCCTCAACATACTGGTATATAATTGTACATATCATTAAAGCTGTCTAGTTTAGTTTTCAATCCAGCAAAGTCTCTCTCCTAATTCTCTCTCTCCTTCCCTACCTGGGTGGGAGGGGGAGGGGATCGAGAGCATTGTTGTCTCTGGATTATTTTTCAATTCTGAGTCAAACTTTGACACTTACTTTTCCCAGATAGATGCTACAAAAGAAAAGAGGAAATGGTGATACAATTTTTGACATACGTAATCTTTTAGAAGAAAAAAAAAAAAAGGCCATTGACCTGCATCTCATTTTGCTCCAATTGTCTTAAAAGCAAGAGCACCTAACAAAAAAAATGGCCAACCTCTCAAAATCGATGGATAAGTTGCTTTATTTGAAACAGCTGAATAAATAACACCCTTATTATACTGTATCAACACAGTGTAGCTGGTAGGCTTTCAGCAAAGTAGTAGACAAGCAGTTTGCTCTATGGAATTGATTATTCATCCAAGGTCCAAGGACACCATGTTATGATTATGAAATATTTCCATCCCTGGAGTTATCACAAATGTATGCGCTCCCAAAATTAAGCTGGTCATTTAAACACTGAAAACCATATTGCAGCATTAATTTTTCAATAGACTGCAATGGAGGAGACTTGTTTCAAAAAAATCAATGCCACTACATGCCCTAACAGTGGCGCTGTTTCCTGCTTGTTCTCCCATGGGCTCGTACTAGCTGGTCGGTCTAAACCTCTCCCAATTCTGCCTTTGTTTGGAGCTCAGTGTTGGTGCTGGGGCCTCTGGTGCTAATCCGGCAGATTCTTAAGTACAAGCTTAAAATTAAGGTATGTGAGTAGTTCCAATTGCCTTCAAGTACAGGAAGTTAAGAAAGTGATTAAGTGCTTTGCTGGAGTGATGCCAGAGTGCTCAAAAGAGCACAGGATCCCATCCTTTATCCTCTATTTGGAAAGCTTCTCCTCATGTTTAATTTAATTGAAAGCAATGCTCAAATGATAACAACTTCACATTTACAAACCTCTAATTAATCTACTTAATGACCTCATTTCTGAGTGCTTCCCTATCTCACAACATACATACCTGGTTAAAAAAAACAGAACAAACAAAAAGGCCTTACCTCTGGTTTACAAGTGAAAAAAACATATGCTTAGAAAGTCTAAGGGTAACTTCCTTGAAAACGTCTCAGTTAGGGATCCCCAAAGTACAGTTTATGAGCCAGTGGCCAACCCTGAAGAGACCTGCTATGGCTACATCCCTTGAGTATGACATCTGCCTGCCATAGAGCACTTTTGTGAGTCCTTAGTCTGATGTTCCTCTGCTAAATGACCTTCACAAACAAAACTCTTGCAATTCCTTATCTTTTAAGTGATGCCATTTCCTCAAAAAACAAACTGAATGTAAAGCCTTACTTTTTTTAAAGCCCTATGCTTATAGATGTCAAGGGCTAGACCCGGAGAAAGGATGCATCCACTGCAACAGCAAATCCTGCCCTGCCTAAAAGCCAGGCATGAGGTTCTGGGAAGGGAATCCCCTGTGTCCTTCCCTGCCTGATGCACGGGAGAAAGTGGAAACCTTGCACCCATAACACTGTATGCAAGACCCTGGGCCTCTCTCATCAGACATGTGAAGTGGCAGCTGTCTGAAGCTTTCTATTAAGTGCTGCACGAGATGGGTTCAGAGCTGGAAATCCTTCCTTAAAGCAAAAAAGAACATGACCTGGAGGTTGGCCTCTGAGATGGGAGCAGACTAGCTGCAGCTGTATCATCTATTGTTTCCACGTGGTGCCTTTCAGCAGGGCCATTTGTTTTTTTCCAAACATTTTTCAAAACTACAAAACTGCAAACATTCCCTACCGATATATGCTAAGAGCAACCACGATGAAGACTTCAAATAAGGTCTTCAAGACCGCAGTTTTGTTTTGTTTTTTTGAACAAAAAACTATACTGAGAAGTCCAAACTGTGCATTTCTACATATCTCAAAGCAGAGCTTAATTGCCTTGGACAAATCTGAATAACACTGAGAGTCCCCAGTGAAAGACAGACAGTACTCCTGCTCATGAAATATTTCAGTCTAACAGCTCTAAAATTATTTGCTGCCCATTAATAACTCATCTAGTCATTTTAACATTACCGAAGTATTTTGCCAAAAGAACTCTAAAGATTGCAAACACAGACACAAAATGCTCTGTGCCATTTCTCCCACTGCTGAATTATGGGACATGGCTGAGTTACAGAAGTCAATGTCTTCAATTTGTACCTTAGAGGCTCTAAGCAGAAATACTATACATGCAGGCTCTTGGATGAGGCTAGCACTCCCTTTCCTTCCAGCAGGTATTTGTCATTCCACAGAAACTCAACAATGCACAAAAATGCATGGAGAATGTATCAATTAAATATTGATTGGTTATAAATCTCCAGCTAGCCCATGCCTCTCTCAACAAATAATATTAATTCACAGAGTGCAGAAATCTTCACATTTAGTAGGAGATGCATTCTAATTAGTTGGTTTCTGGAATTAACTTGGCAGCAGTGAGGGCATATCCTCTAACCTCAGGCATGGACACAGAAGAACAGCTATTTAAGGATGCTTTAGACTATACGGTCATATAAATGGCCAAATCTTACATCTTGTGCAGATTGGCTCCTTCATGGAGACACACATAACATCCTTATAATGAACAGCACCCAATGGAGCACTTTCCAAGTAAAGTACCACTAACAAGCTGCTTTTTTTGATCGTTGTTATTGCAGCTATTGTGGAAATTGCTGTTTTTCCTGTTAGTATGAAACAGATCAGACTTCATCTGCTCAAGCTACGACTGAAATGAGAACAACATTCCCCAAACCAAAAGCCAATAGAAAACATACAATCAAGAAAAACAACTGTGGAAAAGATAAGTTATTTTAATTACCTTCAGAATTATACA
Organism: Hemiprocne comata; assembly: GCA_020745705.1. Classification (NCBI taxonomy): domain Eukaryota; kingdom Metazoa; phylum Chordata; class Aves; order Apodiformes; family Apodidae; genus Hemiprocne; species Hemiprocne comata. Next base: position 207,121,626 of record CM036586.1, read on the forward strand.
GGGATTAGCTCTGGTGTACATTATAATCCCATTGCTTTGCAGTGTTCGCAGACGGAGAGCCAACTTGAATTCCTCTTTCTTGCTGTTTTCAGAAACCCGGTATTTAATGTAGCTATTCCCAGCAAAGCTAAGGGAAGTGTGGCCTGAAATAACCATTTTGAAAAGACATATGTTCTTTTAGTGACACATGAAATAATTCCTCAACTGTCAAGTTAATTGATGAATTTATAGACCTAATGAGCATGCTGAGGAAGAAATAAATAAAGCCGAAATTTTATGGGAACAAAGCTGGCACCTACTACAAAAACATTGGTTTTTTGTTTGGTTGCTTTTTTTGTTTTGTTTTTTTTCAACCTTTTTACAAGGTCGGGGGAAAGCTCTGTTTCTCCACACTTACAAAAAGAATTGTTTCTCCAAGTATTCTGCATGTTATACACCTATTATTCATGTTATACACCCCTGGAGGCACTTATGTTGCCTTGCTGATAACAGAGGGAGTCAAAGATACCAGCCAAACCCCTGCAGCGAGTTCCCTGCAACCAGCACCCAGGACCACACCAATACACCTCAGTATCTGCTGTGTTACCAGCAGGAAAATAGCACATGTCCTCTGTCATGCAGCCCTGGCTTCACTGAAGTCAAGAGAAAGCTCCACTTCACTGACTTTCCACTTGGCTCTGTATATCCCAGGGAACAACAGAACTGCAGAGAACTAACAAATGTCCTCAACCTTTCTTTTTGGGTTGGAATTTAGGTAATCTCAACAGTAAGCAGAAGAGTTAATTATACTGCTTTGCCCATGGCAGGAAAACATCTGCCATAACAGTCTCTAGGAAAAGTCCTGTTTTCTGAGCAGCCTGTTTTAAGGTCTGGGATCTAACCAAGCCAGTGGGAATTTCCCAACAGAAATCGGATCATGGTCTTCACACATCCCCATAGCTACAAAGACAAGTATTTTGTAGGGCTCTTAAACAGATATGCCAAGTACAGTGCTGAGGAGGGTTAAGCATCTTCTGTTTACATCAGTGGCACCTCTACCTACAAAATGAGAATGGCAGCACTTTGTTTTTTTAGTGTATCCCCATTTACTGCTGTGACACACACCTGAGCATTCACCAAGCTTTCCTGGTGGGCACTGGCAGATGAATGGTCTCCGGTTAGCTTCATACCCCACGCACTGCATGTCCCCTGGACACGGCTTCTCCAGACAGGGATCGTTAGAGCCTGGGCAGAGTCCTCCTGCAATAAGTTTAAATACTGTCAGGGGTACAGTGTAAAGCATGATCTTCAGTAATGCAAGAGTAATGAAAGACAATTATTGATCTTGTATTTCAGTACAAAGAAAGAATGGCTTAATAACAATGACAAAAAAACCCTTCATGGAAGATACATCCTTTGGACAAGCACAAAGCAAAACAGTTATGGTTTTTCTTCAAAGGCTGTCCTAAAACCCATGGGAATGTATTATAAAAACTAACTGTTATGAGCAGTAGCTCATAATTGGCATTGTGTCTCTCAAGCCAGTCATTTTCTCACAAAGTCTCCAGTGCAGGGAATTTCGGGATATGATAAAACAAATTATATGAAGTCACACACTCCTTTTGCCCCAGCACACTTGTGAGAAACAAATTTAAGGAGGTCGAGTTCCCAAAGAGACAAAATAAGAAAAAGCCATTTCTGGGTGGGCTTTTCATCCTTGTCCTGCACAGGACCTGCCACCAGCCTGATGGTACAGCACAGACAAACCTGCCTGTCCCTATCTGACTCCTGACATTTCTGAGATCTCACATCCCATTGTACACCTTGCCAGGATGCCAAAACCTATCCTCCTTTCTTCTGGTTTTCTGGCTGTGGCTACACAAGTCTTGTTGCATTTGGAACTGCACATGTCCAGAGAAAAAAAAAAAAGGAAAAAAAAGTGTCATATTGACATCACCTAAACAAAGAAAGAAGCAGCTTAATATTCTAAGTAGCTAGCACCAATTTATAATTATAAATTGGGCAAGACATCCATGTCCTTTTTATTTGGGGAATAGAATAACTTGGATAAAATTATTTTGAATGCTAGTGTCAACTCCTTCCTAAATAATATTTCATTAGTATGGAATCTAATCTTGCCCAGGAATAGGTGAATTCAGAACGATTCTTAATTTCACAAGGGAAGTAATCTGAAGGGACAGATGAATACTGAGTTTTAAATTGCTGAAAATGCTTGTGGGACACAATTACACTAAAGTTCTTCAAAACCTCTTACATTCTCAACATCTATCAAGCTGAGCATGTCAAGGGCTTACATTAAAGCCTGTCAATGCCAAAGAAACTTCTTGCATTCCATGAGCTTTGGGTAAACTTCTCTATATCTAAAATAAAAGTGTCTCAATAAATCTGGTTTGACTGCCCTAACTTTAAAAGATTTGTCAACACTGTCTGCTATAATGCAAACCACGATAGAACCACTGCTGCTTAACACACGAATTCTCAGGAATACCTGACTTCCACTACAGTTAGCATTTTCTTGGTTGCAATAAGGAATCTGGTAGATGCAGGGTCAGCTTCTACCTTTAGATATCTCTGTGTGGCTGTTAAGAAAGTAGTCTTCAAGCGCAGAAAAAAGGCACTCCTGCCCTTCCTTCAGCCAGAGGTGGAACAGAGGGAGAGCCAGCGGCTGGGAAAGGACAGGCATCTCTTGTTTTGCTTAACAAATTTGTTTACTTAATACATGCAGGTGATGATTTGAACAACAAAAAGCCAGCACCTTCTTACCCATCACTTTCCTAATATTGGCAGTTCTTGTTTATTGCAGGGCCCTTATTGTATTAAAAAAATACTTTACTTTTTGAGCATATGTGTTTTACTTACAATTTATAACAGAAGAAATCAACCTGTCATAGGGTATATCTCCAAAAGTAATGCAAGAAAGATTCTTATTGCTCTCACACTTTAGCCACTCTGAGCCAAGAAGGGCTCAGAGTAAGAACAGCTGAAATTACCTGGCACTGTAAGTATTTTCTGGAAAAAGAAAAATTACTGCTGTAGGTTTCAAAGTGGACATGGGTTGACTACAAATATGGCAATGACTGTAAATGTCTTGCTTGATGTACAGCACAGTCAATTTAATCTTTAACATCCTCCCCTCCTTTGTCAAACATTTGTTTGAGAGGTGTATGCAGTAAACGATTTACAGTACTGCCTGTAGCACTGCTAGAAAATGATGCATGGCAATCTTTCTTAATCACTTTAGTAGGTAACAGGAGTAACAGCTGCAATATGCAGTCACACTTTAAGGCTTCTAGAATCAAGAAACAAATGTCATGTAATAGGGTTAGCACTGCAGAACTATATTGTATGTAAATGCAAAGTCTGCAGAATTTAACAGAGAATATGATGTTTTCTATATCTTTTTTTTTTTAGGAAAAAAACCCTAGTTCTTTGGAATTCAATGGCAAGTAACATTTTTTTCTGAAATTATAACAGGTGCTTCAATATTCTCAGGCTGTCTTGTATTTTCTAGTTGGTTCTTTCGGCTATTTTAATTCATTCTTTTATGACAAATACACAGCATTCTGCTGTACGCAGAGTATATCTTTTCTCTGAACACACTTAAACCTTTCATGAGGCTGTAATTCAGGTGAGCCTCTGCATGGCTGACAGATGAGTCACCTGGACAAAAACCCCACAGTTTGTCAGTGTGCAGCAGAAGGGGGCACTGGGATTTCCAAATCATGGAATCATAGAATGGTTTTGGTTGGAAGGGACCTTAAAGATCATCTAGTTCCAAGCCCCCTGCATGGGCAGGGTTACCTCCCACTAGACCAGGTTGCTCAAAGCCCCACCCAACCTGGCCTTGGACACTTCCAGGGAAGGGCCATCCATAACTTCCCTGGGCAGCCTGTCCCAGTGTCTCACCACCCTCATATGTGGCTCTGCAAATTTGCACATCCCCTAACCTATGACTGTATCTCTGACATGAATCAATAGAGCAATAGCTCATCTTGTTACCCTTCTCTGCCAGTTTTTTAGCTGATTCAAACTCTGATTTGTACTTCAGTCATCCTTCCACAGTCAAAAAACACACGGAAAGGATCTAATGTATTTTGTGCAGCTGTGGAAATGCACTAAAGAACTGCTTATCCTCACAGGCGAAGAGTAGTTCTTCCGGTAAACTAAAAGCAAATCAACTTTTTATTCATCCTGCTACAGTAGGATTTCATAGCTGTCACAAAAGTTTTAAAATATTCAGACTTGGGAGAAGAAATGCTTTATGCCTGTCTGTATGGTTGTAAGTACATAAGCTACAAATCTGCATTATTGTATTGCCCTAGCTAACATGCATTTTAAGGCCGATTTCACAACTACGTGGATCAAAATTGTGAAATCATTCAAGGTTACATTGTCCACATCAAAGATTTACAGCCTGAGTTTAAATAAAATTATTCTAATGTTGCATTTCCACTCCAAAGAACAGTCTGTTTATCATCCACTAAGAGATTTGAGATATATGGGTTTGAATTGATCTCTTTTTTTTTCCTGTAGGCGAGTTCAGGCAAAAGCCACAGCATTCCCTTGAAATTCACACTGGTATTAATAAAGCTGTTCTCTACAAGGTATCACAGAGACACATGAGCTAGTGTCATGCAGCGCATGGCAGGAAAAGGTGGAATAGACCCACTTGATTTTGACAGACCATCTTCAGTTTAATTCTCTAAACGGAGGCAAAAGTATTGCAATCTCCCTACTAGTATCCTGAGGAAGAAAACACTCTTCCACTGCAAAATGAGACATTTATTTAATCCCTGTCCATGCAAAGAAGGATCACTTCCAGGAATGTCAATTTTAAAATGGAGTGCTTCAATAATTTTAACTTGAGCCTTTGGTATTTTTCTGTAAGCCCATTCTCACGAGTCTGTATAAATATCAAAAAAAGGAGCCTGTTTCTCTTGGTTGCAGAGAAAAGCTTGAAAGGTGACTCCTGAAAGTCAAAGTCCCAGAAATGAAATAAAGCAAAGCTCCAAGTTGTTATATTTAAAACAGTGTATTAGCTTAGTGGGGAGGGAAGACAGTCAACTCATGAGCTGCAATCTGTTGCTGGTTTTGCAGTGTGGTGACCAGGTATCGTAAGCAAAGATTACTGAACACGTATCGGTGCAGATACACAAACTTGATTCTGCACAAGTCAACCACAGGTTTTAGTTAGCAGAAGTCCCACTAGAAAACTGTGTCACACAGTGTGTCCTAGTGTATCAGACTCTTTCCCAGTTTTAGGAGAACTGAGATATTTGATGTCTTCCATCAACTACTTGATCACATCTTCCCTTAAGACTCCTTAAGTGGTAGATCACAATTCCTACTTGCCCCGATTCTAGGCATGCCCCCAATGCATGCTTGAGCTCTCCCATGTTTTATACGACCTTGTGCATTCTCAGTGAGAGCCTTAAAATGGGGGATATTCACAGAAACATCTCTCTTTATGCAAGTGCAATGTTAAAAGGACTACAGCCAAATAAAATTTATTGAATTTATCTCCAGTTCTTTGTTCCCAAGCACAGGAAAGACACCTTTTCTTCAGTCATCCTGACTATCTTGCTAGGACAACTACAGGTTCGTTAGTATGTGTGTGCTTCCTGAACATGGGAAAAGCAATGTTGTACACATAGGAACTGGGTTCCTGATACCCAATCTTGCAAACAGAACTCTTTCCAAAAGCAATGTGTGCTCTGTGTAGCAGAGGACATAGACCACCTTTTAAAATTAGGTTAATAGCAGACCTTATAATGCACCACAGTCTATGATTTCCTTTTGTCAGAACATTTGCAAAATGCTAGAAGTGGCTTCATAAAGTCTGAATTGCCTGGTTTCATGAAAAAGTGGTCCAAGACTGCTATTCACTTGATTAAATAATGTGGATGTGTGTCTGCACTTTTGCTAAACACTTCTGGGTCCATTAGAAAAATTCTTTCAAACTATTAAGCCAGAACCATATTAAACACTTGAAATGCAATTCATCTCATCTAACTTTAGGGCATGATTCATCCGACTGATTTTAGACATTGAGGGAGAGATGTTATCACATCATTAAGAATACCTCATTCTTTCCACTGTCTGCAAATGGGGCCTGGAGTGACCAGCTCAGATGTAGATATATACCCACATTTGTCAAGATCATTCCAAACCAGCCCTCTCCCATAAACATATTAATGTAACCTCACTTTTGTAAGATTATAATGCAGAGCAACTCTACAGTGAAGTAGTCCCATCAACACCTGCTTCTTCCCTGCATCTTTGTCTCAATACAAAAGAATTACTTTGCATCGTGAAAAAATAAAAATACAGAATAGATTTTTGCTTCTGAAAAATGAGAACGTGATGGGAACTATTTTACACAAACACATTTATTTCAGTCCTCCTATCTTTACTTCCCACAAGCACTGACAGATGTTTGCATACCTCTCATCATGTGATGGGAGACTGGCAGTTGCATAGCCCCTACAGCCACACTCAAACAACCCCCACTTTGTTACAGTATTTTTCATACAAACACAAGCAGATAAGCCAGACATCTAAGGAGAAAGTATTTTATTGGAAACTCTTTAGTTCAATTTTATTGATTTTAAGGGCTTAGATTGATGCAACTGAACTTTCGAACTTACCCTTCCAGAGCTGAGCTGCTGAACCTCCAAAGTTCACCCACTGCCTGCTTTACAGTCTCCCTCCATTTTCACTTAAGATAACTCTGTTTGCTCAGAAAGGTAATTTAGGTAAGTTATGCACAGCTGGGATGCATAAATTGTGCATATCTGTGACATCTGCCAGTGGGAAAAACACTCCAAGTATGATACATATTTCAAGAACGAGTGAATTAGTTCAAAATCAAGCTTTCTGGGTCATAACTGAATCAGATCTCTGGAAACATATGCAATATTTTAATGGCTTTGTCGTAATTCAAGCTATTAATATTTACTGGACTGGATCATGAAACTATCCTAGTAACAAAGGAAGCATAATACTTTTATTATTCTGATAATACCTTGCTAATGCTGTCTTGTTAAAGAAGCCAAAATAAATTTATTCTAGTATTTTGTGTGCTTATGCCTGACTTGCTGCATTTATGTGCATGTAAAATAATTACTCATCAAAGAATTATTTTCATTTTTCTGATTCTTTTACTGGGCTTAGTCTTTTTGCTTTCTTCATGAAAGCAAAACTATACATACATTCTCTAATTAATATACCCTCAAGAGACTGTGTTACCTCCTATGTGATAAAACAAGGTGTGTGTCTGTGCATTTACCTAAATACCAAGGCACTTTTTGTGGCTCCTTCAATTACAAACAGAGAAAGAGGCTGAAGCATTAACTAATGTGGAGAAAGGCAAAGTATGGATTTTTTTACTTCCCACCAAGATCTCTTATCTCTGTGCAAGTAATGGGCACCAAGGCTTCCTCCTCCCTCTGGTAGCTACACTTCAATCAGCAGCTCAGGACACTTTATTACAGGCTGAATGGTGGACTGGACATGCAGAACCCCACCCCAAGTCTTGTGGGTCACCTATGAAAAATCAGCACATTATGGCTCAAACAGGAGCTGTGGGAACCCTTCCATCTTTCCAGCTGGTCCAGGACAAGCTGCCTCTTGCAACTGTTCCTGCAGGGCAGTCTTTGGGGCCATGAGCAATGGTCCAGAGGCTCGGGAACACGAACCATACGCAGAACCACACTGCCTTTCTGACAGTCTGCCATACTTTTTGAAAACTGACTGGTACATGACAGAAAAAATTAGAAATTGCTGTCCTAGCTAAAGTTCCGTGCTTCCAGTGCAAACCTGGTGTGCAGGGAAGAAAAGGGAGAGAGCTGCTGGATCAGAACTGGACTGCATTGCAAAGTCATTTTTTTTGAGTTAAGCTAAGGGATTGTGAGGCAGATTCACTTACTATTAGTATCTGAAGGGAATAATACATGATTATTTACTTTAATAAGTCATGAAATGAAATTATAAACAGTGAAAATTTTGTCTGCCAGAAAACCAATTTCTGACAGTGAGGGCTCTCACTGTGCCCATGGAGATGAGGACTTGTTATTTCTTAGTACAAAAGTGAGATAAATTCATGACTTAGACAATATAAAAGAGTTTTGAAGTAAGTGCTACTGCACTGGATCCTGGATTCATCTGGAGGCTACTGCAGCTTTGTCCCTTCTGAACCAGTGAAAGTCCCTTATTTTGTGTAACAAATACCCGCTATTTTTATAATAGATACATCTGCTTGAAACTGATAACACTTTTACTTAAAAATTTACCACATAGTTTGCTCTTGAATGTACATGAAAATACCTCAGAAATAAAATTTTGATCTTTTACAGAACGGAACTGCTATGGCATTATTGTTCATGTGCCACAGGAGACAATGACCTCTGGTTAAGTTTTATGCAACTTTTGAGTATTTTAATCTCCACTGCAGTTGACGGTAAGACACAAAGTCCTGCTGACTGCTGCAGAAACAAAGGTTGGGTACTGAGAGACACAGCTGCTGAATTCTTGTATTGCTCTGCATCTGTGTATGTGTGCATGTGTGTTTAAGATGAGGGAGGCTTAGATGTATTGATTTTACAGCAGCTTTTTTCTCCACCCTTAAATGAAGTGGAATGAGGAGCAAATAGCCTGGTAAACAAAAGAAACAGAGCTATTATTATAACTGCCTGAGGTTTTATACTCCAAGCACAGAATCATAAGGAAGATTAGCTCTCGAGCCTATTTGTTGTATATGCCCATGTGAAATCTCTGTCAAAATGTGGAACAGCCTGAAACCCAGCCAAAAGCCCACCCTGTCACCTACTGTTGCATCAAAGGTCAGGAATAGTGCTTGCTTGCAGTCACTTAATAAAATAATTCATTGATTTCCAGGCCTCTCTGAAAAAATGGGACTGGAAAAGGCCTTTCCACCTGCACTGCTTAGGTCAAAGGTCCTCTTCCTTGGAGACTGCTGGAGCATGGCTGCAGACCAGGCTGTTCTGCTACAGTCACACTCCAGGTTTATTCCAGTGATGGCACTGAGGGGGTAGGAAACCACATCCCACCCTCTCCTCTCCCTTCTTCTCCCCTTCCTTCTCCTCCCCAGGAAGTTGGTTGATGGCTCTGATTATGTAACCTCCAGGAAAGTGGTCTTTGTCATAAAAGGCCAAAGTTCATCAACTTCCATTTACATCAGTAAACACGAACAATTCTTCCAGAGCCTGAGAAATCAATTCCCACAATCCATCAGCCAGTCGTGCTTTAAAGGACTGAATTGAAATGCCCCTTCTAATCTGCATCAGAGGAATAAAAACAATCCTATCGCATAATGTGTAAGGATGGGAGGGGAAGAGGGAGCAGTACTCACCATTGCACATGCAGCGCACATTCCTGTAAAAGCGGGGGCACACGAAACTGATTCGTGCCGTGCTATAGGTCATCAGGGAATGGGAATCAATAGACAGGCTTTGCTCACAGTGTTGTTCCTGACAATCCAGTCCAGAGCAATTCTTCTCCAGGATAGCAGAAATACGAATCACATTTTCCAAGTGTCTCCTTGCATTGGCAAGCTTCTGAATCAAATAGGCAGGCTTATAGAAACCACTGTTGTGCATCTGCACTGCAAACAGCATGTCAAGCTGATTGCTGCCTGCCACTGGCTGAATACTGATGATGTGCAGGCTGTCTTGTTTTTGGGAGAGCACTGCGTTTCGCAAGGTACGCCTGAACCCGTGCATGTGAAGGCCCACAAAGTCTTCTGGGGAAACGTTCTCAAAACGGATGGTGACGGTGTTCTGCAGCATTTCTTGTAGCAATTGCTCAACATGGACCACAACGTCAATGGGTACCTGGAACCGGCCGTCACTGACGGAGACATTCAGGACATACTTGCCGTTATCAAGCCCTCCAAGGGCAATGATCTTCCCATCATGACTGTTGACCTTGAACAAACTTTTCTGCTCTGATTTTAGTGTATATGTGAGGACATCGTACACATCCTGATCTGTGGCATGAATTTTCCCAATGACTCCCCCAGGAAAATCATCTTCCATGGTGACGATGAAAATCTCCAGTGGAATGGCAGTCGGTTTGTGAATGCTCTCTTCAATGACCCTCACCTGAATGTAGGTATGGGAAACCTGCTGAGGCTTCCCAGAGTCTTTTGCCTAATGTGTTTAAAAAAAAAAACCAAAAAAAACCACAACAAAATAAACCACACATATAACACAGCCAACAACCACAACTTCTTGCTACACATATTTTCACAGCATCAGTAATGCTGAAGACATCTCAAAAGAACTTCCCAAATGTGTTCGCAAAATACATATGTAAAGAAATGTCTCAGCCATTTCCATCAGTGGAACTTACAAACTCTTCAGGGAAGCACAGATACCTCATCTAAGTGATTGCAGAGAGAAATGTGTCAGCAGAATGTCTCATTACTCAAACTGAAATGTTCCCAAGATCCCACAGCTATCACTTGTCCTCTTCACAACGGAGCCATTTGAGTGTGGTATATTCTGCACAAAACGGAGTTTGGGCTCACTTCTACCCTGGAATAGAGACTGGAGCCCAGTGGAATACCAACATCAGTTTCTGCATTGCTCCAAAGTGTTTCAGACCCTGCTTAGCTTGTGTGGATATGAGGGAGTTCAGATTTTTCTGCAATGCTCTGTACTACTTTACCTGATGCAATCAAGAAACATGCTTGAAATAAATTTTATCACCCTCCAAAAATGAAAAAGGGTGCCTGTGCTGTTACCAAGGATAAAATAGGAGAGCAGCACTGCACTTGCACAAATGACTGTATGACCCAGGGCACATATAATAGCATCATTTGCACTTTTTTAAAGAGTTTAAAAGAGCAAGTATGACAAAAAAACTAAAGCCACCATGACAGATAGGGGTACAAACTTGAATCACTGTCCATTCTGGCACTAAGAAAAATGTTTCATTGAAGTAACTATAAAGATACACTGCTTCAGGTATTTACATGCTCCAGAGAACAGCAGAAGACTGAACTACCACTGGTCAGAAATGTAGCACACATTCAAAATCTTTGTATTTGGACATGGAGAGGAAAATTTACAAGTTGAAGAAAAAAAAAGCCAGGATGGCAACAGTAATATGGACATTACTAGGAAAGGATAAGTAACTCTAAGACACTAAATAGGCTGAGTGACTATTTAAAAAAAAAATTATGTATATGTACATAAGCATACACATGTACACACACAGAGATTACGTCCCATTCCACTTTCAATTTTAACATTACATTTTAATAAACCTAACAGAGAGGAAGAACCTGATGGTAGAAAGGAGAAAGCAGCACTCTGGCACATATGAATGCAAAGAAACATAACTATGGTCTATACATAACAGGAAAATATATGTTTTCACCACAGAAATTCCTAAAGAAAATAATACAGGGAGGAATTAGGCCTCCACAATCCAACAGTGTGCCTTTCTGAACATGTTGGTGCCTCTCACACACTGTGGTCGGTCTAATGTTTCATTTATCTGACATACTTGGATCTATATAGCTAAAGGATGCTGCCTAAATTTAATTCTTATGCCCAATTTTGACTCCACTGGAACTCTGGCTAGCAAATCGCCCTGAAAGCAAGGTATTTTAGGATGAAGACATGGTAAGAATGAAAGGTGAGGCTTTTTTATTTTCCTACAAGGCTCAAGGAATAGGTCTCAGGAATATTAAATGGCAAATTTGTAAAACTTTACTTTGATTTGAACTGTTAGCATCACAGATTCTATTTTTTTTTTATTTGTAACTAACTGGGGATGTTACTGATATGAACACCATTAAATGTGCTTGTAAAGGAGCTGACAGACTGTATTTAGGGCAATCAACCCCAGCAAAGCAAGTGGAAGAAGCCTGCATTTCAGACTTTGCTTACAGTATCACGTCTCATTTCAGAGAAGACATGTAGTTCATTCCCTAGATTCGCATATTTCCTGAACCCTACTACATTTTCTCTGGCAGGTCTGAGAAACATGGACAAATTATTTTTGGATTTACAGTCTTTTTGTAATCAAAATCACCCTGGTTACAAAGTTCCTCAACAATGACTCTAAAGCTAAGTTTGAGCTGGACTTCTATTGCATATCTTATTTTCACATTCTTTAAGAGCTAAATTGACCTTGGAAACATGATTTCATGAATTCTTGGTAGGCTTCCAAAAATTTATTATTAAATTTATGACTTAAAAGCAGAAGTGATTTTCCTTCCTAGAACAATATTGCGCTGTCACTTGTTCTGTGGTGCACTTAGATGTGTATAATGCGTTTTTGCTTATTTTCCTTGCTCAGCTACAGAAAAAAAAAAAGATGAGAATCTTAAATCATACCAGCCACTGCTCAGAAAATCCATTTCATGCGAAGAAAATTAGAAAGGTGGCTGGCTACCTATTTATATGAAATTAGGTTTAAGGACATCAAAGGAAACACACCATATTGCACACCTGTTAACTGGAATGTGTGGTATTTCCTCATAGAATACATTCAATTAAAACCAATCCATACAGGCAATGTACAGATGACCTATCAGTGTAAGGGTTTTTCTGCCCATGCAGATGCAAAAATCCAGCCATACCTGCACACAGAGCACATATTCGGTTGCAACCATGTGCTTGAAGATGACTGCAGATCTCAAGATGCCGTGAGGGTCCAGCGTGAACTCCTCCTCTTCATTGCCGGTGAGGATGGTGAAGGTAAAAGGGGGGCCATTGTGAAAAGAGTCTTTGTCTGTCACTACCAGCTGCAAAATGCTTGTGCCCACTGGTTTATTTTCCTTTACACATATACACAGCGTATAAAGAAAAGGATTAATATGATACAATTCACAATCATAAAATACCATGTTGTGCTCTTGAGAATATTCAGCTACATGCTCTTTGCCCAAGACAGCACTTCACAAGTACTGTTTATTTGACACCACTACCCAATGGATGGGTAGCAGAAATGGAGGTACCCACCACACCTCCAGGGAGCAATGAGCTCGGCCTCAGAGTGTGTCTGATCAGGACTGACCAACCATTAAGACTCACACCCTGAGCAAGGTTTAAAGAACTGTGAACTCATCCCAGCTCAGACCTTTTGAGGCCAGAGTACCTGGCTCAACTGGGATGAAGGTAAAATGTGTGACGGATGCTGAGGTTAAGGTGCCTCAGAAAACAGAAACTTTCTGAACACTTATGGAAGACATGTTTATACTTTTCTTTAAATACATCTTTTGCACATGAATCCTCAAAAGCCAGTTAACTTTAACCAAAAGCTTTTGTATTTCAGAAGTCAGAGCATTTTTTGATGTGCAGGATAAACTTACTTGAATTACAGCTGTATAGTTAGCTGGAGTAAATACAGGACTATTATCGTTCACATCGGAAACGTCCACGTTGACCGTCGCAGATGAAGACAAAGGAGGGGTGCCACTGTCTCTTGCCTGGATAACTAATGAATAACCAGATATCTGCAAAAAGGTGAAAACATTAAATCACCATGAAAACAGTCCTAAATTTTAACTCATGTTCTTTACATCCAGTGTACCACCTACCATATTCTAAGGGAATCTGTCTGGCCTCATTACCCTTCCTGCCCTTAGTACAACATTATCCTACTTATTGCCACACTGTGTCCCAAGTTCTGTTTTATAAGGCTATCAATAAACATAACAGCTTAACTGTATAAAAACAACTGTATCAGAGGATGCATTCCTGAAACAAAGGGGCAGACAAAAAATAAATGACTGATGATACCCAATCTCAGCAATCACTACTGTAGCAAATATTTTCATCTCTCCTAGGTGTCAGATGGGATATGTGACCCGATTCTATTTATCTTACAGTTGCTTTCCAGGATATTACACAAATTGCTTGTTAGAGCCAACCTCAGGTTGACACACAGTGTTTCTAACATGATGATGGAGAACCTAGACAAAGTTCACAGGCAGTTGGCTTAAACACAGTGAAAAACATTTGGGACTACTAGGGACAACAATCTGTGTAGCAACAGGGTATTACCCACCATTCAGTAGAAGATCAGAGTTTTTTGAGTCTACTTGTTTGCAACAGGCATGAACTACTCAGCACAGTGTGGGCAGTTCAGTGCATCGTCTGTGGGCCCTCTACACACATATGTGCTCATGTGTGAGGTGTGACAATTTGCAAAAGCTCTGTCTATGCACAGCTTATGGATGACAGTTTGATTTTATGAACTACAGCCTTATGTTGGCCTCCTTACATCTTGCAACTACTTTTTGCTGTGTATCAGGAGAGCTGCTGACACATCTGCCTGTGGATTCTGCTAAAGGAGTGAGCAAAGGGTCACACACCTGCCAGATAAAACACCCTGCTCCAGCCTCTTGGTGCAGAGCTGGGGAGGGGGAAAGCATGCTCTGCAGAGGGGAACAAAGTCATGGTAAAGGGGCTTTTTCAGGGCAGGAGGAAAAGCTAAGCCCTTTGAAAAACAAAAGCCATTTGAGTAGGAGGGAGGAGTACAGGCTGTGTACGAAATACGGGAGTTCTTGTGGGATATGGGACCAACCTAAAGAAAAAGAAAACAGCTTTTCTTTGGGGGGTGTGTGTAAGGGGGAGAAAGACTGTGATTTGGTGGGGGCACAGTGACACAGGAGGGAGGAATAATCCTGAACTATGGAAAGTCAAGAAACTAAAGCAGAGAATGAATTTTCTCTTTCAAGCTGTAATTTTGACTACTAGCTAAAGAAAAGACTGACAGTTTTGTAGGACCTTTCCCAGATTTCTACATTTCAAGGTATTCCAGAAAGGTAGATGGCAAAAATCATTGTTTCAAGGTGATTACAGCTCTGGAAATAAGTTCTCTTAAACCACTAAAACCTGGGAGTCAGCATTGCCTTTGGAGATCTACAGCAGATGGGGCATCATGTATCATTTTCCCTGAAGGGGTCAGAAACACCTGTGTCTAGGAAATATGCCAAGGAAGGAAATAAAAAGACAGTATTGTAGGCTATTTTAACCAAGGGAAACTTTGGAAAATGCATATCTAACAGAGCTGGCATTGAACAGTCACTCTGCCACCAAATGCTGACAATTTAATCCTGCCTTTGTGATAATATGAAAAGGATATTTACCACTAGTTTTAGTAGTAGCCCTGCTTCTAGTAGAGAGCTTTTCCAGCTGAGCCCATATTCTGAGGACAGCAACCTGTTCCGTGGATGCATTGCTCAGAGGCAGGAGGCAGAGGTTTCTTTATGTGCTGCAAGACTTCTGAAGCCATGTAGCACTCTCCTGCCCTGCTAGTAGCACAGGCAACCGCATTTGTTTGTTTTTTTTTTCCAAAAGCTACTAATTGCTAGCTATGGCAAAAACGGTGATAAATCACCCCGAATGAATAATCTAGTGAGCAAACAAAGCAGCAGATTCTGTTTAATGAAGCACTCTTTCACTTTTGGTACAGCCTGGCCACTTCATAACATCACCTCCCCAGTGACATGTTTTGCAGAGTGCTAATTAATGGCTGAGGTCTCAGCTCAGTGCTTGGTGCCACGATCTGGAGCATGCTGTAATCACTCTGTTGCACACACTGCTGCACGGGTGTGCTTGCACGCGCAGGAGAGACAGGCAGCTCATTAACACAGCAACAGCTGCCAGTGGCATCACGGGAGAAATCCAGGGTTGCTTTATTTCCCCAGTCTGGCCTCAGCTGCTGTGTTGGTGCAGGATGGGAATGCTAGCAGAGCAGTTGGCTTGTAGATAGGACTGGGGTTTGGAGAGGGGCGGGAAGAAGTGGAACAACAATAGAAAGACCTGTTGGAGCAGCTTAGACTGATCATTGTAGAATATAAAAGATGCTTCCTCAAAACAAGGTAGCAGCAGAGTTGAGATCAATACACACCTGTAAGTAATTGTAAATTAAGAAGTTCCATGGTCTTACCCTTTCTCTATCCAACTTCCTTTTAACCTTCACGAGTCCCAAAAGAGGATCAACTGAAAATTCATTGTCTCGATCTCCATTCACTATGGAAAAATGAATCTGGCCATTGGAAGGACTGTCCAGATCTTCTGCAATCAACTTTTTTGAGAGAAAAGTGAGGATTAGCAAAACAAATATTAAGAAATCTGTATGATACATTATTGCTCAACATCCCAAAAAGTACAACTTCATACTCCATATTCCAACAGACTAATTACATCTGGACTGCACACATGTTGGCATCAAGCCAATCAGTTTTTGAGAGGAGGCTTCCCTTGGACCTTTTAAAAATTCTAGCCTTAAAACAGTATTTTAATCTTAATATTCCATGTAACACTTTCTTTCTGGATCCACAAGTTCCAAGAGGAGAGTATCATGAGGTTTGGGGTATGGCACACTGTGTTCCAGACTACACAAATACTATGTTTTTCACTGAAAAGTTGAATTCTGCCTTTGCAATAAAACCCAGTTGTTTCTAGCTGACTTGTGAAATGCAATGCCTTAAACATGCCATCACTCTTTGACAGCACATTGGGGTTAAAAAGGAACAGTCAGTACTATTACCACCTTCTTTTGAGGGGGAAACTGGCAGCAGCCTGGAAAGCAGTAGCAGACGGAGAGTGCTGTTGAGAGAACAGCTTGGGTGATTCAAGATGCAGTAGTTATCATTATGAACGAGTGCAACACTATTTTATTAAAGGTCTTGTGGCAGAAGGCTTCATCCTGCCTAAATGGCTGCCCACAGCCTCACTCACCATCACCACTGAGTCACCGATGGCAGCGTCCTCACTGATGACTGCGCTGTAGACCAACTGGCTGAATTTTGGTGCATTGTCATTAACATCTGTCACGTTGATGTTGACAGTTGTAACGGCGCTCAGGGCTGGAGTGCCTCCATCTTTTGCTTCCACTACTAAGTAGAAATCCTTACATGATTCATAATCCAAAGCTTCAAAAATGGAAATCGCTCCTGTGAAGCAAGGGAGGGAATGTCGACAGCCGGGGAAAAACAAATAATGCCATGGACTAAGGGTTTTGACTGTAGTAAACAGTACAGCATGCTATTTATCAGCAAGGCACACATGCAAAATATGCTGTTCTAACTGAAACACTGCCTAATCCAATAAAATATCTGGTCAGGTTTCCACTGCTGTCATTTGATTAAAGAATGACACCAATTGCACTTGGGTCATCTTTGCAGAAAGGACCTTCACAAGGCATGAAGCAATGAATGGTTTCTCATGGAAAGAGCTTTCATTATATGAGTATTGTAGACAGAGAAGTGGGGGCCTTATCCACCCATTTGCCTGGACTCATGCACAGAGCCTGTGGGAGAACTGGATGCCAACTCTGGAAATCAGCCCTGACAAGTCAACAGAAACTCTCTCCTACATAATTAACTTCTCATGAATTAAATACAAATGAATGGGGTATGAATACCTTTGAGAAATCAGTTGTCTATAATTTATGTGATTAAACAGGGACTTCCTCACTCAACTGGGATTTAAATTTTGGGTTCTCTTACCACACAATCAAAACTCAGATTCTCTGTAACTTGACTCAGTCCTTGCACTCAGACCGCCTCTAGGATAGAAATTATTCGTATGCAAGCCCTCCACTCATTTCCCATGTATCCATTACCTTAAGAAGTGATGAGTGGGTTATGAACAGATTACTAGTGATGCCATGAAGGAGGTAACACTGGGCATGGCAGGAATGACTTAAAAGCAAATCCTTAAACTTGGCAAGCCTAATCCTTTTCCATATAGACCCATCGGGAGCAGAGATGTATGGAGCTTAAAGGTCATTTAGTCCAACTACTGCCCAGCACAGGTTAGCTAAACCTAGTAATTCCTGAAGGTACTAATCTCTAATGTTCTTATAAACCTCCAACAACATCAGTTTCCTAACCTTCCTAGAAAATGTATTTCAGTACTTAACAATCATTACAGTAAGGAATTTCTTCCTATCAATTTAACCAAAATAATCCAAATGCACTTTAAGCCCATTCACAACTTCTTTTCTCATGACTGGTCATGGAGAACAGTTTATTCCCCTCCTCTTCGTAGGTACTTTTTACAGGCTTGAATACTAACAGAATGTCTTCTTTCCTAGCTTAAATAGTCTCAATTCCCTCAGTCTGTCCTGGTAAGACTCATTTTACAGACCTCGGATGATCCTTCTTAATCTCATCTGGGCTCTCTCCAAATGAACCCTGCATTTCAGCATGAGTTGCTGGAAGCAGAAGCCCTGAAGAGAAGCTTCCAAGTGCCTAGCAGAGTTCCCACTGATAAATGCTGTGAATGGCATTATTTTTCAAGCCCTGATCAGGCATGCTACATCAGCACCCGGCTGTCTGGAAACTGAGCTCCTGCCTCTAAACCAATAATAATGGAGCTGTCACACATTAATGAATAATAAATAGTTTCAGTTTTTTTCCCTGTGTGATTAAGCTTCATTATGGGTTTTTATTGATTTATGTCCTCGTCTTCGTTGTCAAATGTGAAGTTAAGTATTGCTGTCTAGGCATATTTATGTTTAAATTTTGTTAGCACTAATCAACATTAAGAAGATAACAGACAACACACAATTATATTAAGTCCCTTACATGTAAGGCAATGGCCTCTGCTGAGTGGAGACAGATTTTTGCACACAGAAATATAAATTACACAATGCATCATTTTGAGATTTTCCAGGTTACTGGTTATTACAGCTGCACTCAAAAAAGTGTTTACCTTCAGCTTTCAAAATCAAAACTGTTTTGCCCTGAAGCTCTGGTGGCAGATTTGTACTGGTCATCCTGAATGTTATGAAAATAAAGGGATTCACTACAGGAAGCACGAAAGAATCATAGCTTACTGTTGACAGTTTAATACCTCAATAAGGTTAAAGAATGTATCCCACTAAGGAAATTCAAAGAAAATGAACCTTTGGCACCAAATAAGGTAGCTTCTCATAGTATTTCTTCAAGAGAAGCAGCAGGATGTTTTTAAAATGTGTGATGTATACACAAAAAAACCCAAATCCAAACCATGGCTGAAGTCAACTGTCAGACAACACAAATAATGAGCAACCTAAGTCATTGAAGTTGCATACAGTTGTATAAACAGCAATCACATGTTAGGCCTGCCTGCTGTTTGGTCCTGACAGTGCTGCTAAGGTCTAGACAACTGAGACTGTACTCAGCTCATAAGCAGGTAGACATTGCAAGTGTTCATAATTGTAAGGGTTGCACAGTTTGGCTAACTAGGGTCACACCTTCACTGACTTCAACAGACATACTAATGGAGAAAAAGTATTCTTCACTTGAGCTGGGGCAGCTGAGTGTGACTGTAATTTACATCACTCTCCAACCTAAAACTGGTTTTTAACTGTGCAACTAATCCCACATTGACAAGCTCTCAGTTTCTGTTCTTGGAAATTTTTTGGTCCAAGAGCCATCCCCAAAGCATTCACACTTTCCTGATGCTTTTGTTTTGCATTCTAAGATCCACTTTACAAACCTGTTTTTGAGTTAATCCTGAACTTCCCTTTCTCATTCCCTGATCTGATGAGATAGGCAATCTCAGCATTAGTACCAATGTCTTGGCTTGTAGCAAAAACAGATAGGACCTCAGTGCCAGGTGAGGTGTCTTCAGGTACTGTAACGAGATAATCTCTTCGTTCGAACACAGGGGGATTGTCATTAATATCTAGCACAGTAATGGTAACAGTGGCAAATGAGGACAAGGTCAGCACAATGCTCTGATCTGAGGCCTTTACAGTGATGTTATAGGAAGACTGAAGCTCTCTATCAAGTGGATGCTCCAAAATAATAATTCCTGATGACCGATCAACAGAGAAGTAACCGTCTGCGGAGTCAGCCAGGGAATAGGTAACTTTTCTGTTCACACCTGAAAGAGAAGCAAATGGGAAAAGGGTAAGGTGAAATAAAGTAAACAAGAATCTCTGCCCATCTATGGGAAACCCCAAGCAAAATCTGCTATCACACTGATCACTACCTTCCATGGAGGTAGGTGTGCTGGTGGGTATGGTACTGGTGAAAGTTTGGGAGAGCAGAACATGTGAAATCCCTGTGGATAAGTTCAGTTACTTCATGGTACTTTTTTAAAAGATCCCTTTGCAGAACTGCTGTGTAATGAAACCTGAAAGGAGAATCCAGAGGCTGTCCTTGCCCAGAAAAGCTTGCTATTTAATCAGATGAGACAGGCAGAATGTTGAAACTGGAAATGTCTCAGAGCACATCTTGAAGGAGTAGAAAGGTACGTAAGGGAAAAATAAACCCATAAAAATACATCAGGTGGCACAGAATGTCCTCGCTACCACTGCTGCCTTGATTCCACTTTTGAGCAGCAAAATATTATCATAAGACGATACCTGTTAGAAAACAACTGTATCAAAGAACTCCTGCCAGCATATGGACATTTTAGAAAGGAAAGTCACCCACTCCTCCAGTTTGAGAGCAAAAATTGAGTTGTACAAAAGATACCCTGTGTTTTTCCAATCCTGCCTGAATTTCCCAATACATAACACCTATCTTCCTGGCTGCTGAATACGCAGATCTATGCTAAGGTTGTTGTCAGTAATAAGGCCTGAGGGGAAGGTAGTGACTTAGTTGCTTGCTACACTACAGTGGGATAGTAATTTCAAATCTAATTAAAAGTGAACACAGATATAACCTAAGTCAAATCCCTTGATGCTGGTTGATTTAGTGATTTGGTCCTGGGTGTTTCACTAAGAGATTGTAACTAAAACACAAAGATCCACTAAAATGGAGCGTCTCTGCTGTTAACATCTCTCACTTGAGCATTTGCTGCCCTTTTTGTCGAAGAACAGACTTTACAAGCCTGACATTAATCAGATGAACAAGAGCTACTAATCCCTTCTAGGCATATTTTGTTAATTTAAAATTTGTGACAGTATTATTCTACTTTCCAGCAGCAAAGCATTATAGAAATGTCTGATCAAAAGCAGCACAAATCACAGCTGTTTTCTGCTTGACGTAGCAGGAGTAGAGCATCCACACAAGGGGGAGCTGGGAGACTCTTCAATCACACACACACATAAAAGCTAGAGCAACTACAAAGTCCCAGACCCTATTTGGAGGGCGTTAGGAATTGCTATTTGGCCTCTTCAGGGAACAAGGTTTTTATACAGTGCTTGAGACACCAGTGTATATTTCAAACATTCAAATGTCTTTAAAATAAGGAAAATTTTAAATGGCAATAGAGCAAATGAACTAGGTGTATTTTCGGTTTTATTTTATCATGGCAGGACCTCATTATTCCCAATGGCATCTCTAATGTGAAAAATACAGAGGCTGTCCATCAGCAAAACAGGCAAGGCAGCCGAGGAGGTGCCTCCTGGCCTACAGACGAGAAATCGAGCTCAGCCCACAAACTAGATGGAGACTTGAATTTCATGTGTTGAAGCACCTATACTGGATACCCTACAGGATGCTGGAGACCATGCTCAACTCTTCACTTAGCCTCTTTATACTTGCATCCAAATGCTCTCTCAGCTGACAATCAACCAAACTGACAAAAGTGAAAAAGGAATAAAACCCTCTGGAAAGTGGAAGATTTTGATGGTGTGAATGGTGGTAGGGGTGTCTGCTGGAAGGAGGATCTGGGGAACTATAGGCCTGTCAGCCTGACCTGGGTGCCTGGAAAGGTTATGGAACAGATCATCCTGAGTGTCATCAAGCAGTATGTGGAAGACAACCAGGGGATCAGGTCCAGCCAACATGGGTTTAGGAAGGGAAGGTCCTGCCTGACCAATCTTATCTCCTTCTATGACTGGGTGACCTGCCTAGTGGATGAGGGGAAGGCTGTGGATATGGTCTACCTAAACTTCAGTAAGCCTTTGACAGAGTCTCCCACAGCATCCTCCTGGAAAAGCTAGCAACCCATGGCTTGCACAGGTGCACCCTTTTCTGGGTCAAAAACTGGTTGGATGACCGGGCCCAGAGAGTGACAGTGAATGGAGCTGCATCCAGCTGGCGTCCGGTGACCAGCGGTGTCCCCCAGGGATCAGTACTGGGCCCAGTCCTATTCAATAGCTTTATTGATGACCTGGATGTGGGGATTGAGTCCACCCTCAGTAAATTTGCAGATGACACCAAGTTGGGGGGAGTGTCAATCTGCCAGAGGGTAGGAAGAAGCTGCAGAGGGACCTGGACAGGCTGGGTTGATGGGCCGAGGCCAATGGCATGAAATTCAACAAGACCAAGTGCAGGGTCCTGCACTTTGGCCACAATAACCCCAGGCAGCGCTACAGGCTGGGGGAAGAGTGGCTGGAGAGCAGCCTGGCAGAGAGGGACCTGGGAGTGCTGATGGACAGCTGGTTGAACATGAGCCAGCAGTGTGCCCAGGTGGCCCGGAAGGCCAATGGCATCCTGGCTTGGATCAGGAATAGTGTGGCCAGCAGGAGTAGGGATGTAATTCTCCCCCTGTACTCAGCACTGGTGAGGCCTCACCTTGAGTCCTGTGTGCAGTTCTGGGCCCCTCACTTCAAGAAGGACGTTGAGGTGCTGGAGCAGGTCCAGAGGAGAGCAACAAGGCTGATCAAGGGACTAGAGGGAAAGTCTTATAGGGAGAGGTTGAGGATGCTGGGGTTGTTTAGCCTGGAGAAGAGGAGACTCAGGGGAGACTTTATCACTCTCTTCAACTATCTGAAGGGAGGTTGTAGCCAAGTGGGGGCTGGGCTCTTCTCCCAGGCAACTAGTGACAGGACTAGAGGGCACAGCCTGAAGGTGCTCCAGGGGAGGTTTAGGAGCCTTGGTGATTCTGTGATTCTGTGATTTCTAGCAGGGGAGGACCTCCTTCTGCTATAAATCCTCCCCAAAATTCCACTTACAAAAAGGGACAGAACTGAGCAGAACAGTTGATATGCTAGTAACTAGAGCTGATCCTTGGGGTTGCCAGAAGAAGGGATTTTGCCTGATTCAGAGCATGCAATTGAACATCCAACCTACACATGAGTTTTAACTGTAAAACTTAGTATTCTATACTGGGGTCTCTTGACGTCTGCCAGTTTCTACATAGAATTAAATACTTCTCTGAAGCAGAGACACTAACACAGACCTTCCACACATGTCTGTGACTGGAGGAGAGCTTTAGTCTTGTTTGGGTTTTTCTTTGGCATGACGAAACCCCTAAGTGATACCACAGCATACCTGGGCACAACACAGCAGATTCAGGTACCATGCTCTTTAAAGGCATAAACAGCTAGAAAGGAGATGGCCTACCTATGATTTGTGTCTTGAAACACCCCAAAACTTCATCAAGAATATCTTGCAAGGAAGAGTGGGTAGAGACAGAATTTGGTGCAGGTCCAGGTGCAGGATGAGTTTAGATACAAGAAGTGATAACTGGTGACTGCAATCTGATTGATATATAATCACTTCCTAAAGGTGATGCCCATTGATTAATAAAACATGTTTTTTGGTAAGTGGTTGCTAGTCATCCTACAATGGAGACAATTCAGATAGAGATTATGGTGTTCTGGTTCCTAACTCTAATATAAGGGATTTTTAGCCAGAAATGGACAGTTACTTCTTGAAGTTTTGTGTTGTTTTCCTTCCTGAACACAAGAGAGGAATACAGAATTTCCAGAGACAGGGCTACCATCTGCTGAGAGAGAAGCTTCCACCTGTGTGTGTGAATGGCATCCCTGCCGTGGAGGCAATGGTAGATTCTGCTGTGACTATAAAGGAGATGCTTTCTGTGGAAAGGAAACAACTGCTCCAACACCATGGTTCCTTCACTGGTAAAGGGAGCCATCCTCCCACACTGCTTGCCCACAGCTGCTGGGGGATTAATGTTTGCAAACTGTGTTTTATCTATTCACCTACTCACTTAAACTTCTCAGATTTCTAAGGTACCAATCAAAAACATAAGCTATTTGAAGATGGAAAGGTTTGCAGGAATTACTATAAGAGGATTGCAGTACACTTTTAAAATAAAGGAATAAGCAAACACGTTTTCTATTTAGACTTGTATTAGTGTATGATAGAATACTGCCCTTTGTCAAATCCTTGGTGCAAAGAGTTTGTACAACACCCATTCGTCTAGTACCTCAAATGCCATCCTTCAAACAGGATTTTTTTTCTTGTTTTCTTCTGTACTAAAACAAAGGGGCATGCACTGAATGTCACCTAATGGCATTGTCTGTCATGAGGGGAGATCTCATTTCTCTCTACAACTACCTGAAAGGACATTGTGAAGAGGTAGGTGCTGGCCTCTTTTCACAAGTAACTGGTGATAGAACAAGAGAAAATGGCCTCAAGCTGCTCCAGGGGAGGTTTAGACTAGACATTAGGAAGAACTTTTTCACTGAAAGGGTTGTCAAGACACTGGAACATGCTGACCAGGGAGGTGGTTGAGTCACCATCCCTAGATGTGTTTAAATGTCATCTAGATGTGGCACTTCGGAACATGGCCTAGTGCTGGACTTGGTAGAGTAGGGTTAATGGTTGGACTTGATGATCTTAAAGGTCTTTTTCAACCTAAGTGATTCTATGATTCTATGATTCCTACTTTCAATGGCAACAGGGAAATAGTATAGGTTGTCTTTATAATTCAGGAGTACCAAATTTGTCCTTGCCTAACTTGGAATCACATAAGAATTTATGTTGGAAAGGACCTTTAAGATCATAACGTCCTATCATTAACCCAGCATTGACAAGTCCACCACTAGATCATGTCCATAAGCACCACATCTACATGTCTTTTGAATCCTTCCAGGGATGGTGACTCCACCACCTCCCTGGGCAGCCTGTTCCAATGCCTCATCACTCTTTCAGTTAAGAAATTTTTCCTAATATCAAATCTAAACTTCCCTTGACACAACTTCAGGCCATTTCCTCTTGTGGTCCTGTTGCTTGTCACTTGGGAGAAAAGACCAACCCCCACCTCACTACAACCTCCCTTCAAGTAGTTGCAGAGAGCAATAACATCTCCTCCCAGACTCCTTTTCTCCAGGCTGAACAACTCTAGTTCCCTCAGCTGCTCCTAGTAAGACTTGTGCTCCAAACCCTTCACCAACTTCATGGCTCTTCTTTGGACACACTCGAGCACCTTGATGTGTCTCTTGTAGTGAGGTGCTTAGAACTGAACACAGGACTCAAGGTGTAGCTCAATTGACAAAGGTAAAGTTACAGCTCCGTTTAATCCAGACCAACACCAATTAAAAGGCTGATCTTTAACATAACAGGCACAATCTCCATGTGACAGCGAGTTTCTCCAGCGGGCATTACCATTTTCCCATCAGGAAAGGTATTTCATTACCATCACACAAACCCTAAAATTTACACATATTAAAGACCATACATAGTGTGTTTCTCGTTTCTGTTTTCATCTGTCACCCTGAGCTCCTTATTTAATGTGTTCCCCAAGTACAGCTAGCCTACTCGTTTATCTCTGGAAAATGATGCTTAACTTTCTCATCTGCTCATTTTCATTTTGAAAACCTATGGAAAGAAAAATAATGGCAAGCATTCAAAATAAAGAAACAAGCAGTAAAACAGAAAGCTGTCCAGAAAGGAAGCTGTAAAATATTTTTTTTTATCAATTTAGCACTGATTTGCAATCATGGCATCTGTGGTTCCTCTTGCCTCTTTCATGGTGTGACTATTAACACCAGCATGTACCTATGGCCTTTCCTGATTACCCAAATGTTAACCACAGCACCAATTACTGGAAGTTAAAAGTCAACAACTTCATTAACAGTAAACAAGAAAAAAGAGGAATAATAAACCAGATTTTATAATACTCCATCATTTTGAGATGAAAGAGGAAAATCTCGCCAGAAGTACCTTGCTGAACTGTAGAAGAATATATAGCCCCACAGGGAAAGATATTTCAAGTGTTTTTTATGACTTAAGCAGAAGAGCTGGCCAAGTTCAATCCATAACACGGCTACTGAGGACAGGCTTTCACTGCTTTGTCCCTTTTCTGTGAGGCAGCGATGGCCTTAACCCCAAAGACCTTTACTCACACCAGAGCTCCAGTGGAGTCATGGTACCATGGGATGAACACAGGGCCACAGAGGACAGAGATGAAGAAAACCAGCTCCTTATTGAAGGGAAATACTGGACTGAAATGGCAGGTATAAGCTTTTAGGGTTTATGGTACCTTCCACAGGTGTCTGAAACCCTGCTTTCCATTTCAGCTGTGTTGGGTGGTGCCTTTTTTGGTGGGAAGACAAGATCTGAATTGTTGGCTCACTCTCTTTTTTAGCAGAGATTTTCACAGTCCAGGGTACTGGCTTACATGACCTGATATGAATACTTGTTTTCATCAGTGCTGCTTGGTGATTTATTTCCTTGTGCTGATCAGGCATAAGCTTGATTATTTTTCTGAAGTGGGGGAAGCAATTTTGGATACACCTGATTTACGGGTACACATTGCAGCTGACAACATTGGGCAATGAAGCCTGAAGGAATGGAATGCACACATAGAGCAATGTATATATAAAACAATATATGCATGCAGGTATGTACGCACATACATATATCTATACTCACAGACACACACACACATACATATCTGCGTGTGCTGGTTTTGGCTGGGATAGAATTAATTTTCTTTGCAGCATTTGTCTGAAAGGACAGAGCATAAATATAGCAGGAATCTTGTCAGGTCACCTAATTTATCCCTGCACAAAGAAAGGATGGATGCAATTTACCCCCAAACACAGGTCTATCCTTTGACCACGAACTTGTATAATCTCCTTGGACAATATCCAGTGTGTCATTTTCCTTACAACTAAAAAACTTGTTCTGACTTTTTGCTGAGATTGAATAAAAATAATAAAAGATAAGGGGGAAAAAAAGAACAAAAGTTGACTTCCTTCCTCAGAGCTACTTGTCTGGTATCTGAAGACTGTTATACTTTATCATCTCAGATTTTTTTTTCCCTGGCACCTCCTCTCAACTGATTTAATATTTCTCGGTAGCGCACATTTTCCAGACCTGTGATCTTTCTCATAAATCTCCAGGTAATCCACATCTTCCTGGAAGTGTGTACCCAAAACTCAACACAGCCTTTCAGGTCAGGATTTGCAATCACCAAGTAAACAGAAAGAACTATTTCTGTTTTCTGGTATTAGTTGTGTTTACCCACCTCATTACAGTATTTGCCTTTTCACACCAGTATGAAAATGTCAGCACACATTCAGCCTGCGATTCACCACAACACAGCTGCTTCTCTGCACTTCTGCTGCCCAGTCAGCCATTACTCAGACAATACTGGTACACTTGGTTATTCTTATCTAAACACAGGGTTTCACATTAATCTTGATGGCTTGCATTGTATTTTTCCACATCACTTTTTCCAACCGTTAAATTCCACAACTACGATTTTGACACTATCCAGGGTACTTGCAGCCCCTTCCTGCTTCCTGACACCAAGCAATACACAGACCTTATTTCTACTTATCCATTCAGGAATGAAAATAAGAACAGTGTTGCACCCGGTACCTTTAACTTATCCCTCCAGTGTATCAGTCATTACAAACCCACCTGACAACAGTTTCATGTAGACCATGTTTCCCTAGCTTGCTTATACAAATATCATGTGTTATGATGTCAAAAACCTCCCTAAACCTAAGCCATATTACCCACAGTATTTCCTTCTATATGGCCCCTTTCCATGTTGCAGAAGGAAATAAGATTGGTTTGATTACTTCTGCTTGATGAACATGGACTAGCTCTTAGTCATCTTGACACACATATACTCATTATTTTAATGCAAGTTGGGTGACTAAGTTTCCCTGACTACCTGTCTGCAGCTTTAAAATATGGCCCTTTACAAGATTCAACAAGAGGGTCCTACAGACTCACTACGTACAGGATTAGGTCTCCCAGGTGCATAGGCATGGAAAGCAAAATAAGTAATAAGAAATAGGGTTTGTTTATGCAGAAACATAAGCTTTCTATCATGTCCTCAAAATCTTTTTTTACCTCCTAACACTAGGTAAATCTAAACTCCAATGAGTTATTATTTTTTTATTTGGCAGTTTTTCAGTGGCCCAGTATGCTGTATCTCTGTGTTACTAGAATTGCTACACTGAGAAGCAGGCTGATTAGACTTGATTGATTTCAACTCTCCACATTGAACACAAATGCACTAATCACATGACTTCAGAATCTGTCTCATAAATCTTGGTCCAAATAGTATTTAACTATATACAACTCTTTAAAAAACACAACCAAATTCAGTCACAAGTGACCTGTATAACATGGCTGTATAAATTTTGGGGGAGCCTGAAGGCTTATCCTGTATCCCTGAATTAGGCTTTCAACACCCATTTTTTGCCTCACATTCACCTAAGTACCAAAGCTTAAATTATGGAGAACTGACGAATAAACCTCTGGCCATTTTGCATTCTGCTGTGAGGCCACAAGCCCTGCAGAAGCTGGGACACATCTGGGCATCCTATGCACAGAAGTGAGAAAATGCTTTGAAAAAAGTGCCACTCTGCTTATTGTTTTTCTAGGTTGCATTACTGAATGCTATTAAATCTGCTATTAGATATGGGAAAATATTTCCTCAAACTACACTTTCTGCAAAATCTCATCTGCCATTGATCCTTCTTCTTTCAATTATCTCCAGCTTGGGAAGAACTAGCAGTCACAGACTGTGGGTGTGGGTTTGCTGCCTGTCTGCACTGCTCTGCCAGGCCACGGTGAGGGTGTCATGCTTTCATCTGTACCCCCATCTGTGCAGGCCTCTGGTTATTCCCAGAGGGCCCCCAGGGTGCCCACGCTGCACAACACTCAGGGACTATATCCATCCTTGAAGATATCCAAAAGCCATCTGGACACAGTCCTAAACAACCTGCAGTAGGTGGCCCCGATTGAGGAAGGCAGTTTGACAAGATAACCTTTCAGAGGTCCCTTCCAACCTCAACCTGCTATGTAGGGAATGGGATAGGACCTGCATGAGCATGTACCAGCCATGGCTTTGACCGTAGGATAAGGCAGAGACTGGAAGGCAGAGGTGGAAGGCAAGTCTTCACCACAAACCCAGAAAAAACCCCAATAAGTCAGTGAAATCACTAAACTGACTACAAATGTGGATGGTGTGGAATCGTCAGTGGTGATTAAGAGGACTGAGGATGGACAGATGACGTACTGCTCACATTTAGTACAACAAGTGCTTCTGTCGTTGGTAGAGTACACCATCAATCAGCACAGAAACAGGTCTGACCGTAGAGGTCACTGGCAAGGCAAAGCAGCTCTAACTGAGGCAGGACTTTCTCATAGAATCATAGAATCCTAGGGGTTGGAAGGGACCTCGAAAGATCATCTAGTCCAACCCCCCCTGCCAGAGCAGGGTCACCTAGACCACATCACACAGGAACTTGTCCAGGCGGGTTTTGAATGTCTCCAGCAAAGGAGACTCCACAACCTCTCTGGGCAGCCTGGTCCAGTGCTCTGTCACTCTCACAGTAAAAAAGTTTTTTCTGATATTCACCTTGAACCTCCTATGCTCCAATTTGCACCCATTACCCCTTGTCCTATCACTGGTCACCACTGAGAAAAGCTTAACTCCATCTTCCTGACACTCACCCCTTACATATTTGTAAACATTGATGAGGTCACCCCTCAGTCTCCTCTTCTCCAAGCTGAAGAGGCCCAGCTCCTTCAGCCTTTCCTCATAAGGGAGATGTTCCACTCCCTTAATCATCTTAGTAGCTCTGTGCTGGAATCTTTCAAGCAGTTCCCTGTCCTTCTTGAACTGAGGGGCCCAGAACTGGACACAATACTCCAGATGCGGCCTCACCAATGCAGAATAGAGGGGGAGGAGAACCTCTCTTGACCTACTAACCACACCCTTTCTAATGCACCCCAGGATGCCATTGGCCTTCCTAGCCACAAGGGTACATTCTAACCATGACTTAAAGTATTCCTGAGCTTGGATCACAGTTTCATTCTCTTATTCTGCGAACGAGGCCACAACACCGTATGCACGTAGAAAACATGGGCAGCGCTGGAAATAACTACACACGCCCAGCTCAGATAGCAACTGAGGCCCCAGGTTTACTATGATGTTTATCAATTTTTTAATGTCATGCTTGCTACAAAGTCCCATGTAGGTTTTCTCAGCATTGCTGCTCTAGTGTGACCCTAATTCCTTTGAAACAGACTGATACGGTACTTGTCTGATGGGTTTGCTCAGATAATCACACCTCAATATTCACTCCAACTCTTCTTGTGCCTTAATTTTAATGGAATGGAGTGATTTGGCACTTTGATTTGAAGACAGTGGGAGGTGGAAAATCCACTGCTCCCTGTGATCTTCTCTAAAATAAAGCCAGCATTTCTCTTTCATTTCTTAGTTTCACATTTCCAAACCTGATGGTGGTGAGTTAGTAAAAAAAATAATCTTGTGGAAATTTTAAGAATTTCCAGTTGAAGCAGGATGGAAAAAAAATCGTCTTACATTTAAAGTTACAAATATGGTTTAACAAAGGGACGTGTGTATATTCTCTTCCTTCAAGAAATCTTCTAATTTAAGACACCCAGCTACATGCAGAGGTTATGTAAAATGAACTTGTGTGCTACTAGAGTTAACTCTCGGATTGATAGCTATAGCATTTTTCTTCTGTTGAATACCATGAAGAAGAATCACATCTCTCCTTCAGTGTGTCCAGCTGGTACAGCTAGTTTGTAAGCCTGTATCCAAACTACAAACATATTCAACAACAATTTATGTTCCATTATGAGTTCAGGAACTTTAAGAGACATCAAAGGCACAGTGCAGATAAAACACTATTTTTGTGCTATCTGGAAATTGCCTTAATTATCCAACAGTGTCTAACCACAATACTGTCAATTTTATCTTAAATGGTATTTAGTTGCAGACCACAAATTGACTTATTTTATCTCAATGGCTACTATACTGATACTCCCATCCTTACAGTCTGTGGCTCTTCATAGTCCAAAGCAGAACTGGCAAATTCTAAGACTGACCATAAGATGTTTCCTGAATGTTAAAAATGTATTTATATTATGATTACTGGCTCCATTGATGTTTTTGGGGTAATGCTCCACAAAAGCTGCCCATCAGGAATATCAATACTATGTTTTTTCTCTGTGCTGGGAACATTACACTACCTGAACTAATTCATTATGCAGCAATAGGGAATCAGTGATTTTAGTATGGACTAGTAGAACAGTAATTAATATAAACTCTAACTTTAGAAAACAGAGTCACTTTCATATGATATAGTGTCTTGTTTGATTTTTAGGTCTAATTAAGGAAGTATGTAGCCCCTTCTTATTCATCCCACGCATCCCTCCTTTTGACTCATCTAATTTCAGAAGGAAGATGCAGCAATTAGCTTGTGGTTGTTTGTTTTCTTTCATTGCTAACCATCTTATGTAAAGTTGGTGCTAGCAAGAACTTTTATTGACAACTTTTGATTCTAATTCTTTCTCTTTCCCCTTCTCTCCTTGAATGTCATCTCACCTGTGAGAAAAATGGTAATTAAGACAACAGTGGCAAACAACAACACTAGGTCTTCAGACTGTTCATTAGTTTACTACCAGTAATTGGCTTTTCACTGCAGGACAGTATCATAATTTTAATTGTGATCTTTCAACCAAGGCATATAAAGCAGCTCTTCATAGATACTTTAATGAATGCTTGTTGATCCTTTACTGGTTCCTGTATATTTACATTGTCAGCCTTACTAACATCTGAGACTTCCAGCATGCACTGTACTTCAGGAAAGAAGATTTTAATATGAAATATTTTTTCCTTCAATGAAAGCTCTGCTTTTTGTGTGGAGCTACTCAGGCCACAGTTTTTACAAAACATCTCCAAAACCACAGGAAGGAAAAATAAACTATGGGACTTATTTATCCCAACTGAAGTGAATGACCTAAAAAAAATTATCCAATATTCGGCAGGTTTTACCCATGTTATGCAAAAACCCCCCTTAAAATATTTATAATTGGGTCCAGATTTCAAGGTTAAGGTCCTTATATAATAAACATTACACTTTAAAAGAATGTACAGTTAAACAACCAGAACATTTGTAATGTACACTCAGTGTACAACAATAGGTTTATGCTAAGGTAACCAGCTGGAACAAATGGGAGTTATAACAGTATAAAACTCTAGAAAAGCTGTGATTAATCAAGCATAGCTCCCTATGGCACGTAACTATACTATTTGCATAAAGAGAGGCATGAGTATTCAAAACCATGGCTCAAGAAGAGGTGAAACCATTGGAGGAAGAAAGTTGGAATTTACCCCCAAAACTATAATTTACCCCTAAACTTAGCTGTCCTTGATCAAGAGAATAAAAGACCAGATGCTTCCGTGGCTGCTGCAATGCTTTTCTCTTTGTAACACCATCACCTCAAGCTCAGCCATGAGACTTTTGATGTAAAGAAACAGAGAAAAATGGGTGGATTCAAAAGCAAAAGAAGGAAAGAATGAGGAAAGGCAGCAATAGAGAAATTATCTGTATTGTAATTCCACCAACCCACAGTTTTCCTGTACATTAATCACTTTTTGCAGCATTGCTTACTTACCAACATCAGGATCAGTGGCTTGGACTCTTGTTAATAAAGCTTTAGTGGCTGTATTCTCATAGACACACGCGGTGTAGTGATCAGATGAAAACACTGGTGGATTATCATTAACATCTTCTAAAATAAGATGGATTTCTGATTGGCAAAACCTGCCACCCCCATCTGTAGCTCGGGCAACCAAGTTGTACGCAGGGATTTTCTCTCGGTCGAGAGTGGCCAAGGATTTCAGCTCACCTAAAATTCATTAAAAGTAGCAGCCATCATTACTGTTGTAGCAGGATCTTTAACTCTAGATAGTGTATCTCAGAACTATGTATTTCACAGGAATAGGAAAGAGAAAAAAAATCATCCTTGTTTATTCTAATGACTGGATTAAAAACTCACAGCAGCGTCACTTCTCATTCTCCACCCAACAAAGTGAGGTGTCAGTATGAATGCAGGGAGGACAAACCACTGATGGTGTCCATGAACAGCCTACAGCTTTACCCATGTGAACATCACCGTGCTTTTCCAAGTCTGTCTTTTTGTAACTCTCAAGATGGATCAACTACTAGACATAGAAACACGACCTGAATCTAATGGCAGTAGCCATAATAAAATGTAAAGTTTTCTAATGCTGTTGTTAAAAAATAACATCAATAGCCCACTCTCTTCTCCCCACATAGCAATCTCCAACCAGCTATGAATTCCCATATATGCATCTGGCATCTAGTTTGAAACAGAATTCTTATTCTTATAGAGATGAGTATCACAATAAACACTGAGGAGCAAGAAAAAGGCAGATTATTCTGGCTGTGAGAACCTTACCCATGATTAATTTCCCACTGTACAGATAAACAACTGCCAAACACTTCCACATCAGCAAACAGCTTCTACTAGCTGGAAGATAAGTTTTGGGTCAATTTTGTAAAGAGTGTAATTTGCAGTTAAATACAAAATTTACTCTTGAAGAGGGCAATACATCCCCTTCCACACACTGCATAGATGTCCAAAGGCCTCCTCTTCCATCAGTAATGCTACGGCAAGAGCAGGCACTGCCTCCTGCTAGTCAGGTGGAGGAGGCATTGCACAGGGAAGGGCTTAGTCTATCATTATGGAAACCAAATTCCTAAGAATAACAAAGGGGCGGGGTTGTTATTCATGGCAATATGGTTCTGTTTAGTTTTTCTTCATAACAACCATAAAATCTAGATCTGAGCAGAGATCGATATCTTTTTCCACACCAACTGCCAAAGACACTCTGTAAAAGACCTCTGTAGCACTAGTGTGGACACTCCACTGTGTCCACAAATTCATGACTGATATCCTTTCTCCTCCAAAATTCATGTATCATGGGAATGCCTTTTTTACAGGGTCTAAATACCAATATATCCAGATCAAGGTGGAAGAAATAAGAAGTGGCATCTGAAGGTAAAGGAGGACTATGCTGGCAGCTTCCTCTCTTCCGCACCTAACTTTAGGTCTGGCAGGGAAACATAAGGGTCTGGCAGAGAAACACTTATCCACTGTTCTGAATATAACATTCAACTTGGCCAAAAAAGACATCCCCCCTTCTCCCTCCTACCACCACCACTTCAGAAGTGGTCATCCATGCCTGCCATAACTGGAACAACTGTTTGATAACAACTAAGTGTAACCTAACTCTAGTTAGTGAAGCAGGTATCCACTGGTGTCAAGGGACTAAAAAGAATATTTGGAAACATTCAGTAGTCATCTTACCATTTTCTGGATCTAAGAAAAACTTATTGTTCCCAGCACCATAGAGAGAGTAGCGAATTTCACCATTGGACCCAATGTCAGCATCTTTAGCACTGATTTTAAGTATGACTTTGTTTGATGGAATGTCTTCAGGAAACAGGGCTGTGTATGCAACCTAGAGACAAAACCAAGATTTAAGCTATGCTGTAACACTATTTCATAGTCTTTGCACAACATTTTTTTTTTTTTTTTAACTGCCTGTAGTGCATTTTTTCTATACAGGAAACAATTCTCCTTTATGTAACACATTCCTAGAAATTCAAATTGTTTCTTAACTTTGGGATGTCCAAAAACCAATGCCGAATTATGACTCTTAATGGGGCTCCTCTTAGGTGTTAAGTGTGGTCTCATTTTCTGTCTTCCATTTGCTTCATCAACACCCCATGAAATGGAAACGTTGATTAATGTGCTAGCAAAGAGAACTGTTTTTATCACCTCATGCAGCAGTGTTTGAGGGAGATACTGACTGTCATTCCCCAGAGTGGTGCTTACAACGACAGTGGTCCATCAGTGATAATGAAAGGAATTACATGAGTATATACATACATATATATATATATGTATAAGAATCTCTGAGCAATATCATTAAGGAAATCTGGGTTTCATAGTTCCTTCTCTTTCACACAAATGCTTCCATTGCAGTAACAACAGTTCCCCACATGGCCCTTCCACAGACTTAGAGACAGCTAGTGCTGTGAAAGCTGTGGACAGGCCACACTGCATGCATGCTTGACAACATGAGAGCAAGCTACATTCGTCTGCCTTTTCCCCTGGGTTTCTGACATCTGCCAGGTTCAGGAAGGCAGCAGTTAAACTAGATTGAAGACATTTCCATATCAGCTCTGAAGGTGAAGCACATTTTTATTGCAAGGAGGACTGGCTGCCTAGTGCCACCTCACAATGTTTCATTTTTTGTAAAGCAAACTAAAGCCACTGTGGAGAAGACTCAGACTGCTACTTTTACTAGACCATTATGAGTAGAGGGGTGATTCTTCCCCTCTACTCCACCCTCATGACACCCCACCTGGAATACTGTGTCCAATTCTGGACCTCCCAACATAAGAAGGACAAGGGGCTACTGGAGCAAATCCAGAGGAGGGCCATGAAGATGGTCAGAGGGCTGGAGCACCTCTCCTATGAGGATAGGCTGTGAGTTGGGGTTGTTCAACTTGGACAAGGGAAGGCTCTGGGAACACCTTAGAGTGGCCTTGGTACCTGAAGGGGCTACAGGAAAGCTGGGGAGGGACTTTTTACAAGGGCTTGTAATGATAGGACAAGGGGTCATGGCTTTAAACTGAAGTGGGTAGATTTAGGTTAGACATTAGGAAGAAATTCTTTCCTGTGAGGGTGGTGAGACACTGGCACAGATTGCCCAGGGAAGTTGTGGCTGCCCCCTCCCTGAAAGTGTTCAAGGGATGGGGCTCTGAGCAACCTGGTCTAGTGGAAGGTGTCCCTGCCAATGGCAGGGGGGTTGGAACTATATGATCTTTAAGGTCCCTTCCAACCCAAACCATTCTATCATTCTATGATCTTGGCTTCACAGGTCTGTTTCATCCTGCTCCTCTCCCACACCACTCCAGATACTTCAACTAAGACCTTAAGGATGAAAATGGGCATCCACTGTGAATATGCTCTGTAAATAACAGGGACACTCACAGGGATACCATTGCTTTCAACACAACAGTTGACTGCTGTGGGTATTGCTAACTCACCTGTTCACAAACTGGATTATTATCATTAACGTCAGTGACAGTCACTTCCACAGCAGCTTGGGTTACAAAGAGGCCATCCGTGGCAGTGATGTTCAGATAATAAATGTCTTGCTCTTCCCGATCTAGAGGCCTTTTAACATAAACTTTCCACTCATTCTGAACCAGTCCCAGGGCAAATTTCCCTTTGGGGTTCCCTCCTGCAACGAGACAAACAACACGCAATGGGCTGGGGCATCCCTTTGGAGCTCCCACCTACTTTAAACACACAGATGC
Source organism: Hemiprocne comata (assembly GCA_020745705.1). Lineage (NCBI taxonomy): Eukaryota > Metazoa > Chordata > Aves > Apodiformes > Apodidae > Hemiprocne > Hemiprocne comata. Next base: position 207,157,890 of record CM036586.1, read on the forward strand.
ATTGCAGAGGACCTGGACTAAGCAGCAGTCATTTGTTTTACAGTGATTGGTGCTTTCAAACTCTCAGACTCAGGAAATCTGTAATGAGATTATATTCCCTGTGTTTATTGCCCTCTGAACGCCTTGTCTGAAAGTGAACCAATAACTTTCACTGGTAACAAAATCCATTTAGCAGAGCTGAAGATGATCTCTGGTTTAGTTCCCCGTAAGGGCAATCAAATTCAAACTGTGAACAATCAATAGTCCTCTCAGGCTGGCACAATTGTCTTTCCACTTAGTCTCGGGAGAGGATGTAATACACCGTAGCTCTTGTTACCAGGACAATTTCATTAGCTGTTGATTATGCAATCAAGGACTGGAAGTGGGTTCTATTAAGGCATCCTCTAATGAAAGCTTTATCATACAGCTGCGTCGTTCTTCTGCTCATTAAAACTCTAATTTTAAAAAAAGTTTACACGACACAGGAAGACACATTAGTATTAAATAGTCCTAACAAGAGGTCATTTGAGGAGCAGTTGGAAGATAAGCAGTACAATTAGATCAAATGTATCCGAGAGTGAAATCTGGTGAGGGGAGTGCAGGAGAGAAAGCAGAACAGCTTTTTATCATGCCATAACACTGACGCGGAAGTTGGCTATGTTGCTGTTCCACATCAATAAATTGCCTAGTGACACAAGCAGGTTGGGAGAGGGGAAGTTTTGTCCACATCATCCTCATGAGTGAAGTAAGGATATGTCACAGGTAGAAGGGTACAATAATCAAGGCAGGCACAGTTGTTGATGTTTCCAACAGTTACCTACTCTTTACTGTGAAATGGCACAATTCCCTGCCTGCTCCATGAAGAAAACACCTTCAATCACCTTTCTCTGAGCCTGATCTCAACCTGCTGCCAGACCAGACAGTAAAATCTTATAAACCAATGTTGTGGTTTAACCCAGGTAAGCAGCTAAGCTGCACACAGCCGTTTACTCATTGCCCTCCAGTGAAATGAGAGAGAGAGTGCAGAAACTCATGGGCTGAGATAAAGTCAGTTTAATAGGGAAAGCTAAAGCTGCATGCACGAGCAAAGGAAAAAAAAGGAATTAACACCAGGTGTTCAGCCATTTCCAGGGAAGCAGGGCTCCATCATGCATGAAATACATAAATAAAAATGTCATCACTCTGAACTTCCTCGTTCTTGCCCCCGTTTTTATTGCTGAGCATGACATCATATGGTATGGGACAACCCTTTGGTGAGTTGGGGTCAGCTGTCCCAGTTGTGTCCCCTCCCAACTTCTTGTGCACCCCCAGCCTACTCCTTGGTGGGGTGGTGTGAGAAGTAACTTGACCCTGTGTAAGCACTGCTCAAATAGTTAAAATATCCCTGTGTTATCCACACTGTTTTGATCACAAAACCAAAACATAGCCCCATACCAGACACTTTGAAGTAAATTAACTCTACCCCAGCCAAAACCTGTAGAGCCAACTATCCAGTCTTCAGTGCCCAACGTCTAACATAAACTTGGTTTGTAAAAACATACCTGCACATGTAACAACCCAGGATAGAACATTACAGTCATAGTAAACTTGTGCTAGAGAAACTGAGTGAGGACATAGAAGTGCAATCTGAGAACTACTTTTTATGTTTCTCATGTATAAAGGTGGTATAAAAATATTAAGTCAATGCTTATCCTTTCTTGTAATAGTATAAAAAATGTCAAGCATACTGGTGTAGTTTTGCTTGCAACTTATTATTGGGTCCTGATGTATTTCACAGCATCTGTCCAAGCTCAATGGAAAGCCCCAGTTCTGAAACCTTCCTATCCAGTGTTGAATGTTTCAGTAAGTAAGTATTTAAAAAAAATCCAAGGCTGAATTTTTGAGCTTCCTCTGCTGTCAAGCAATTTGGTGTCACTGTTGTTGCTTCTGGTGTTACAATTTTGTCAGTTCCCAAGCACCTTCTCAGCAAAAAAACCCAGAAGGTAGAGATCTGAACTTAAAACTGAACTTAAAAGCTAGCAAAAACAACTAACGCACATTTCATATATTTTTTCTACATCAAAAAGCAAAAAAGAGGTCACAGGCTGTAATCTATGCCTTCTTCAGCTACCAATGACAACATAGACTGGTTTCTATTTAATGTGAAAACTAAGTCAGTTGAGACAGACAGGGCAAATCTTTCTTATTAAGCACCACCATTTGTGCTAGCTACAACTGTGTCAAATAAGGATATTGTAATGAATAAGATTTCTAGAAAATTAGACAGATAGGCATTATAATTATAAAAGACTCTTTAATCATATAGAGCACAAACCTGACATATCAAGCAAAGATATTTTCTGTTGATAGAAAATTACCTTTTTTCAATCACAAAACCAAGCAGATCCCAATTTCCTCAATCCCAATTTCTATGATATTCTGGAATAATCATCAGAGGGCTCAATCAAACCTTATTTAATCTCTTGTGCAATATAAACACTCATTTCTCCAAAAAGAGGGTTACACAGCATGTCGATGTGCACTATAGGCCAGATCCAAATGCAGTCCAAGTCAGTGAGAATCTGTCCATTGACTTGAGTCTCAATGTGACTTCAAAGAATGTAGATCCCTACTGATTGACATTAAATTCTCCCTATTCAATTCAACACCAGCATAAAAAAGCTTAACTTTCCTGTATAAAAGGCTGTATTCTTGTCATAGTGAATTTAATGTTGTAAACCATTAATAAAAATGGTCTTAAATATTCTTACTTAGATTTGTGATATCAATAGGTGCTTTCCTGTATATTAGTCTTTTTGTAAAAGGAAATTATTAACTGTCCTGACCAACTATGAAGCACTACACTCAAGGTATGGGTATCCCATTGCTAAGAAAAGAGGAAAGGTAAAATCTAATTCAAATCAGCTGGTGGCTTTTATGGCTGGCAGTAACACTAGCTTGGAGCAATTTTAAAATCACTGCTGCTTTTTTGTTCATGGAATGGCTTTAAAATCACATGTAGGAATTTGGGGAGTATGTATAAACAAAAAGGCTTTTGGGTTCCCTCTCCCTGCCCCTTTATTCCACTAGGAAGGGATAAAGTTGAATGACTGAGAGACCCGTGCAATAAACAGCAAATGTATAACTTTTTATCTACATTCCTTTTTCATTGGTGCTACCTTTAATTTTTTTTGCTCCTCGGGACTGGCTATACACTTTGTTGACGGAAGACAAAGATGGAAGTTGTGTTGTAAAGTATAACAGAAATACTGGGATGTCAACACTAAGATACCATCAAGAAAATGTTCTTAAAAAGGGAAAGGCAAAAAAATCCAGACTGTGGCCCTGGGAACCATTTTCTAGTACTTATACATATGTCTTGACACAGATCTCATTCTGCAGTGATTAATTAACGTTTTCACTAATATATGTAAGCAGATTCAGTTTCCTAGGGGTGTTCTAATTAATTAGTTTTTCGCTCTGAATAATGTAGCTTTTCTAAACGGAAGCCTCCTGACTATATGTATTAATGGATTCTTTAAAATCTTTTGGCAGTTTTCTCATGTTCTACTTTGAATGTCACAACAGTGAAGTGCTAGCTACAAAAAACACTCCAGTAACTTTTTAGAAAGGCTTTGAGGCTAAAAGAATCAGCATTATCTTTTATCTTTTGTTACTTGAAGTTTAAATAATGCTCTCCCTCCCTCCCTAGTCAGCAAATACTACAAAGGCAAATCAAGCTCAAGTTTAAGTAAAGAAAGAAAACAGTCAGATACAAATGAAATGCAGAGACACAGTGATCCAAAATAAACAAATCCTGACACACATCATTACTAAAGCACACACAGAGGAAATTATAATGGCTAAAAGGGAACTGAAAACTAGAAGCCAACAGTATCAGTTTTCACTGCAATGTCCTGATCTGGGAGGTGGAACTGAATATTTACTCGTTTATTTAGTTCTCTCTTACATTTATGCATTTATTTAGATACTTTCAATTCCCAATTAGAACTCTAGGCATTTGCATCACATAAAATCAATAGATTCATCCTCCACTCCCAGTTTAAGATGTTGCATGTTTACTGAGCTGCTGAAATGATAAAACCAATCCTCTTAGCTTTACTATAATAAAATTGTAGACACTGTTCTTCAGCCTGCAGCACAAGTCATCCCCAAACACTGAAACATCAATTTCTCCAGAACTCTAGTATCTCATATATAAAATAAAAACAAACAAAAAAGCTCATCACTTTGCTCATACTGGGCAATCAACCCAGCAAAAACATACTGTGCACAATACCAGTTTTCTCCAAACACACTGTCCATCTTCCTTGTATTCAGCTGAATCAAGCTTAAACACTATTGTCTGTCCTTACATCCACATGCCCTATGGAGCCTAATTAACATCACTGAGGAACACAAAACACTTTACTGTACCAAAATCTAAGCAACTGATATTTTTTCTGGTGGCTTTTCCTAGTTTACCACTGTTAAATCTCAGTAATATCTGTCTGGGTCTAGGCTGGCTAAACATCCTAGCTAAACATCTAGCAGAGCCCTGTTTTTAGCCAAACTGCCTCAGATGGTATAGGCAATGACCTCAAATAAGCCTTCAGAAGAAAACTATTGTGCTCCCTAAGTGCATTTGTGTCATTTGTGCTTCCTATTGATTTTCCATTAAGATTTATATATAGTGCTTCTCCTTTCTGAACATCTCCAGCTGCTATCAAACTACACATAACAAAAGGTAAGTGAAAATTTTTTTTCTTCCCACCATCAAATGCAGATAGAGGTGGATCTGAAAATGGCAACTACTTGCCAGTAATCATGGAAACAAATCCTAAACTGAAGGAGTTCAAAACAGAACGTGTGTGTGTATATATATATATATATATATATATATCCATCAGAATGTATCCACCTCTTTTTAAAGCTGACTAGAAGATTACAGTAAGTGTTCACATTTTTCAAGAGTGCAAAGGACACTTCAGTGGTTACATCTGACCTAGAATGTTTGTTTCATCTCCTAAATTATTTTTTTTCCATATATCTTTTGTGTGCTACTTTCTCCAAGTGCATTTGCACAAAGCTGGTTTTGGTGGGTCCACACACATCATTCTCGTAATTTGTTTTCTTTTCCCTTTTTGACAGTGTCCTGTTTTTCCTAAGTTTGTTTTCTGTATTCACAGAATGGCTCAAAACATCTCCATAAAGCCACAACATTTTGAATAATCATCTAGCTAATTTGATTCCGTTAAATATTCAACTGCTGTTCCTGAGCTCAACTTGGGATAAAGTGTGAACAGACTGTTTTATTAGTTAAATTATACATGAATATGTTCAGAAATTTTGATCAGAAGAACCTGATTTCTCCATGTGTATTTCAGGTTAGTAATTGTACAGTGGCCATTAGAGAAAGTTTTGGGCTTTCACAGCTAATGTTTTCAGAAATTAAAATATCAGCAAAATATCTAACGTATTTTGAACTGTGAAAGAAATAAAGGTACAGAGTGATCTATAATTTTTTAGTTACATATGAAAATTATTATTCAAAAGTCCATTTTTTTTCTAAATTAACAGCACAAGGATGTGATGAAAACAATACTAAGCAACTAAAAGCAAAATTAATTACAAGAGATGACTGAAAGACTTCAGAACAAAGAGAAAAACAGCATGTTCAGCTTTTGATCACAGTACACTCACATATTTTGTTGCAAACATGAAGGGTTTGCATTTCCTACAGCACTTTCTATACTGTGATCCCCAAACTCCTTCAAATACCACAAAATTTCTAGGATGAGGCACTAGTTATTTACTTTTTGGTGTGTGGGAACTGAGGCACTGGCACCTAATCCACCTTACCCAAAGCCTCCAAATCCTGTGATTTACTCACAAGACTATTTTTGCCTCTACTTCTAATGTCCCACAACACATCACAGTATAAACACATAGTCTTGGCAAACCTATATACTGAATCCAGTCTTTCATGTAAATTGTGAGAAGGTATTTCTAGCTGCTTTGAAAATGATGCTACTTTTGATGTGCAACACAATCAATCTATGGCTAACTGGAACATCACATGTTTCCTTAAACACCATTCCCCAGCCACTTCCAATTTGATAGCTAACAGGAGTCTCATCCTCCAGAGCAAAATATATAAACTGTTATCCATTAGTTAAGTCAGTTTTGCCCATAGTCTGCTACTTACATGCAGTATTGTGTAATTCTAATCTTATCCAGTGAGAAAGATGTGATTTTGCCTCATCATTTGGTTATTACTATGTAATTAATATTAGGTCTAGGTTTGCAAAGGCTGGGGGGAGTGACAAAGTTGTTCCCTAACACAATCTATTGGACAATGCAAGCTGTAGGCAGAAAAATAACAGCAGCACCCCATCACTCATAACATACTCACACGAAAGTCAGTCTGAATCCAGAAAAAAGGAATGATAATAAATATAGCACAACAGGAAAGAGCAATGTTACCACACTTTGAAGAACATGTTGGTAATGTAATAAAAATTGCCTTATGCTGTATATAACAATGCAAGGCAGCTAACCACTGCTTCTCAGTGAACTACTATTTTCCTGGCCAGAAATCTGTGCTGATAAAAATAGGCATTCCCTCACTCCTTCCAATGTGAAATTAATTATTTTTTTTCCCCTACTCCAAAAATAGTGGCATTTCAAAGGGGTTCCTGCATGCACTTTCCTATCTCAAAAAGAAAAATGCTATATAAAAAAAATTTAAATGCTTGGAAATGTAAGGATTTTCACCTTAAGAATAAAACGTTCTTCCCTTGGTTGAAACATTAAGTCATAATGGTTTCCAAGTTAACACATCAATTATGATGAGTTGATGGGTCACACTACATTGCACTGCAGCAAATCATGGAGCATTAATCTCAGAAATTAGAGAGAGAATAATCCAGACAGACACACAGACATGCACTCCTTTTTCCTCTTTTCAGCTTTGCTAGTTGCTGCGAATTCTGTCAAAATTAAAAATAACTAACTAACTAAATTGTAGGGAGATGCAATTGTCTCATTCACAGTGATAATTTAGCTGAAACCCTGCTAAAAGTTCACCTAAAGCTGGTCACATGCACAGTATTTCAGTAAAGCTGATTTGGGGAAGAAAGCATGCAAGTTGTTTCTTACCTGTAATATGGTAGCTAACCTGTCGGTTGACATCAGACGTGTCTTCATCCCAGGTGCTGAGAACAGCCACAACTTCCCCTGGAGGGTCACTCTCCTTCACTGACCCTCTGTACACCTCATGCTCAAAGACAGGTGCATTATCATTTATATCTGTCACAGTAACTGAGACCAAGGTGGTTGATGACAAGGATAAAGCTTCCCCCAGATCTGAGGCCACCACAGCAAAGGTGAAAGCAGGATCCTTCTCATGGTCCAGATCCTTCAGTGTGCTGATCCAGCCACTGTTGCTGTCAATGGTGAATGCTTCTGTGATCTTCTCCAGCTCTGATTCCACTGCAAGTGTATACGTGACCTGTCCATTTGCACTCGAGTCTGCATCAACTGCTTTAACTTGCATAAGCTTTGTTCCTATGGGCATCCCTTCCATTATTATAGCATCATAGCTGGCCGTTTCAAACATGGGTTTGTTGTCATTTACATCCAGTATCTTAACCTCCACATCCACAGTCAACACAATGTCTACTTTGTCCAACTGAATGGTGGCCGCAACTTTGAAGTGAAATGCAGGATTTGTCTCATGGTCAAGTCTCTTATCCAGTTTTAGGAGCCCTGTGTCTTGCTCTATGATGAAAACCCCATCTTTGTTGTTTTCAGTCAGCTCACCATTAACTGTGCTATACAGTACACCTTGATTAGGCAAAACATGCAGAATGTCAATGGTACTACCTATGAGGGTGTCTTCTGCTACAGTAAAAGAATACTGGGGTTGAGAAAAGGAAGGCAAAACAATTTCTGGAGGCAAAACATGGATGTAGACAGGAATGAGGGAATGCTTTATAGGAATGCCACCATCAACTGCTTTGACGAAGAATGACAGAACAGTGTTTTTCAACTGGTTAAAGCTACCCTTGGTGACCATCCATCCATTATCTGGATCTATTTCAAGCAGATCAGCTACTGAAACAGAGGCCTCACTATACAGAGAATAGGTAATTCTGGAATTGGCTCCATCATCTGGATCTACTGCTTGTACTTGGGTCACCAAATAACCTTTCCCAACATCTGCTTTAACACTAGCTCTGTATTCGACTGTCAGAAATTGGGGAGCATTGTCATTCTCATCCACTACAATCACTCTCACAGTGCAAAACGTAGTCCTGCCACCACCGTCGAGGGCTCTCAAAAATATACCAATATCACTTTCTAGGAGATTCTCCCGGTCTAACCTCTCAGTTGTCAGAATCTGCCCATTGCTATCAATCAAAAATCGGTCCTTGGCAAAGTCATTTATAATGGAGTAGCTTATCTGGCCATATACACCTGAATCCCCATCTGTTGCCTTCACATGGATTACCTTAGTTCCAGGAGCAGCGTTTTCTCTAACTTCTGCAACGTAAACACTCTGCGAAAACACCGGGCTGTAGAGGTTGGCCCCAAGGATCTGTATGTGCACCTGGGCTGTACTGGTGAACAGACCATCTGACACAGAGACATTGAGGCTGTACATGGGCTCCATTCTCTGTTTCCGATGGTTGGAAAGTGTGATAACACCACTCTTGCTGTCCATAACAAAACTGGTCCGATCATTTCCTGATAAGATGCTGTACTCCAATCTGTCAAAATCAGAGCTGTCGGCATCAGAGGCTTGGACACAAGTAACAAAATGACCCCGAGGTGCCAGTTCACTCACATATGATTCATATATCAACTGGTTAAAAACTGGAGGGTTGTCATTCATATCTGTTATTGAGATACTAACAAGAACCTCACTGCTCAGTGGTGGGAACCCGTTATCGGTTGCTCTGACTTTCAAACTGCACTGCTGTATGAGTTCGTGGTCCAGCATCCGGGCTGTCAGAATTAGGCCACTGGTGCTGTCTATATGGAAATAGTCCGTGCTGTTAAAGGTGTCCTGGACTATTTGATACTGCACAATCTTGTTATTGTCAGAGTCAGCATCAACAGCTACAACCTGCAGTACAGGAGTCCCAATCAAAGATGCTTCAGACAAAGTAGCATTATAAGCCGACTGATCAAACACTGGAGGATTATCATTCACATCATTAATGATCAAGTCCACAGTGACCTCAGCTCGAGCACCAGTGAGAGCATCACTGGCTCGCACCATCAGCTTGAAAAGAGAATTTATTTCATAGTCCAGTGGGCTGATGACACTCAGAACTCCAGTATCAAAGTCAATATTAAACTGGTTGTAGGGATCTCCATCAACAATGATATAAATGATACCCTGGCCTTCTGGACTGGTTGCATTTATGCTTAAAATTGGCGTGTGCATTTCTACATCTTCATTCACAGAAGCTGTATAGAAGGGCTTGTCAAATACAGGCATTGCTTTGTTGACAATAGTAATGGGGAGCTCTACCGAAGCAGATAATGACGGGTTACCACCATCTTTTGCAAGAATGACAACCAAATACTCTATGTTAGACAAATCAGAATTGAAGGGTGCTTTTAAAGTGACACTGCCAGTTCCTCTATCAATTTCAAAATGTCCGTAGTCTTCCTTCAGAAGATATGACACCTCACCATTTTCATCCTTATCTTTATCAATAGCTGTCACTCGATATATCAGGGTGCCAGGCTCAGCATCGACTTGCACAGCAGCATAGTAGGGGAGCCCCACAAACACTGGGGAATTGTCATTTATGTCCTCAATGTAAACCCTTACCACCACTCGAGCAACACGTAGGTGATCTAGTTCACGGCTGGCTTCTACCACCAACTCATACAGCTCTTGTTCCTCTCGATCGAAGGGGATGCCAGTTGTCTGAATGACTCCTGAGGTGGATTTGATTTTAAATTTGTTGCCTGGGTTTAATATACTGTATTTCAAAGGCTCATTGAGGCGGTTACCAACAGCATTCACCACAGCGATCTTTGTGATATTGGTGCTGTTTTCTGAGATGGAAGTGGAGTAAAAAGTTTGTGTGAAATGGAGCCCACTATCCATGGCTTCTTTTACCATTATTGTCACCATAGCAGTGCTATAAAATTTCCCATCAGATACTCTCACTATTAGCCTATAATGGTCTTTGGAGAGGCTATTGTTTTTAATGGTGAGCACCCCTGTGTTTGAATCGATTAAAAAATGGTCCATATTGCCTTCAATTAGGCTATATGTTAGTTCAGGAGGGATCTCCGAATCTGGGTCTGTAGCCTTGACTTTGAGTACCTCAACACCAATATACGTGGGAAGGAGCAAGACTGTCTCAAATACGGCTTGGCTGAAGACTGGTGGATTGTCATTGACATCAGTTACCTCAATGGTCACTTCAACTGGGCTCTCGGCTGTAAGCTGAGGATTCCCACTGTCTCTGACATGCACGTGAAAGTGGAAGTGGGCTATTGTTTCATGATCTAAATTTGCAATTGTTCTGATGGCACCTGTGCTGGAATCTACTGTGAAATACTTTTTTGCAGTAGATTCAACAATCTGGTAGACGAGCAAAGCATTCTGGTTGCTGTCAGCATCGGTGGCTCGTATCACGAGGGGACTATTATTCGCGCTCCGGACTATGCTATTTACAGGAGCAGCTTCACTTATGCTTCCTGAGTACTGAGAGAAGAGAAAAACTGGTGGGTTATCATTTTCATCAACAATCTGAATGTTCACAGTGGCATTTGAAGCCATGCCTGCCATATTTGTTGCCTGTACAATGAGCTGATAGAATGAAGCACGTTCATAATCAAGGGCCTTTTGACTGGTGATCACTCCAGAGTACGGGTTTATAGTGAAGACTCCATCCCTATTCCCATCTTTAACCTCATAAACTAACGTGGACTGACTGATTGCAGAGAGAGAGATGACAGAAGTACCAATATCCACATTTTCATTGACCTCTGCTTGGTATTCTTTGAGAGTGAACTTAGGGTGGGAGTTATCTGCCATGGTCACAGAAATCCGCACAATTGCTGTTGCAGACAGTGGTGGAGAACCTTGATCAGTCACTTTGACTGACAAAACAAACTGTCCCATTGTGGTTAAGTCTGGCTCCTTCAGTAATGTAATGATCCCCAAAACTGGTTCAATCTTAAATGTGTTTCCTGTATTTCCTAAAACACAAATATTGGAAGCAAATTAGAAACTAAATACAACATACTTCATGATAATTTAAACCAGGAGCAAGCAGCTGCAATTTGTTAAAGGCAGTTATTTTAAAAACCAACACAGAAACAACAAAAAAAGAGCCTTCCAGCCTTTGTTTCTGAAAATCAGACATCTCAGTAGATGGTACAGGTGTTCAAACCTTCAGAAACTCAGGTGCTGCTATCTATATCTTGATTCTGAATATCAGCACCTGAGCAAGTGCTGCATGCACATTAGTCCTATTGAAGTAGGAAAAAGCATCCCTAAATTATGGGAATTAGTCAAATACATGTACACCTAAGGCAAAGAAACTAGATCAGAGGCGAACAAGCCAATTACATGACAAATGGATAACAACTCAGGCTCTTAATTGAAGGGGATATTAAGCAACTGTAGAGAAGATTAGTTCAAGACTCAAAGAACTGAATATAAAAAGGTTAGAGTGGCATTTAGAAAAATAAAACAGAACAAATAGCATAGAAAAGAGATTCAAGTATCTTGTGGCACAAAGGTTTATCATATGATCTCTGAGGAGGACAGATCTAGATGAATGAGATTTAGCAGCAAATGTCATGAAATATCTGTTATAACATGAAAGCAGCAGTATCACTGACTGCATAAAGGTGAAAACAGCAAGTATGCATCAAGGACCTTCTTTGGAGTCTTTTTTTCTTTTTAGTCTTTTCGCCAACAGACAGATTCAAAACTTTTGATATGTATCCCTGCCTTGTAATTAGAGATCACCTTTTATTAGGCAATCTGTATTTTTGTGGATCCTTCAGTGCCTGCTTGTAGTACAGTATGTTGTGTGTGTGTGTGGCATGTACAAACATACCGACTCTTCCTGAATTTGATTCTAAATACAAACAGCATGTACTGAGTTACAGCAATTCCAATCATTAGAATATGTTACTGCTATTGTAGTTTACACTCTAAAATCCAGAACTGCTTCCAATCTACAGTCAAGCATCCACCCAGGACCTGGAGTGAAACATGTCTCAGGTAACTGGTGATAAACAAGAGATTCTCTTTTAATGGTGATTACTACAGGTGCTGTGTACAGAGCAGTAAATGTCAAAATTGTAGCTGTAATACCAGATGCACAGAATCCCAAATGAAGTGAGTTAATGTACACTGCTTTCAAGATGTGATTTGCTATCTGTTGTAAATTCTGGGGATTGGAGGCTAATTTAAGCTACATACTACTGTGTGCAGTACAATACTGGTAGTGGCTTTCTATTTATATCCATCCTTTCAGATCAGTAAAGTTTACTCTACTAGCTAACACAGAAATTATGCTATTCATGGAGAAGCTGAGATTCTGCCAAAGCTACAAATTCTCATAAAGATCACAGTATCTGTCACATTTGCAGACACTACAAAGGCTGCTGCAGTTATTTTGCCAGTGCTTGCTAATACAAATAAATTTTAGCCACTAACTGCCTCATGTAAAGCCAGAGCTGGTTCTTCTCCTCTAGGAATTTCCTATGAAATTACACAAAAGCTACTTTCTTTAGCAATTGCTCTCTTCATGTGTAAGGTGATGTAAGTAATTCCCCTGAATGAAAGGACTATGTACAATCTGAATGCTGCAGTTAAAATTAGTATCCTCAGCTGCACAGATTTTATGGATCATAGAAACTACAGCAGCAAAGGACTGACTTTTGAGGCATCTGGGATTGGAACATCTGTGGATAATGAAACTGGGGGAGGGGGTACACAGCTTCTAGTAAATGGAAGTTTGAAATCTGACACTGCAGGGAGAGTTCATGATGAAACAGAAACAGGCTGTGAGGGAAAAGAGAACCTCTAGAGAAAAGAAAAAACATGCAGAATAAAAAAAGGACCATCTAATAGCTAAAGCATCCTTCCTAATCATCATAGTTTTCTGTCTGCATCAGGTATTATTCATTACCTGTGTATGGGAGCCACACTCCCACTATATCAGGTTGCTTTTTACACTGTGGTGGCATCTATAGGTGATTGGGTTGGAGCCCATAATAGCAAAAAGGCATAAAAAAAAAGCTGGGAACAGTCTTGAAAAACATTGCCCTAGGAACCTGATCTGGTCTGAATCATAGAATCACAGAACACCAAGTTGGGACCTCAAGGATCATCTGATCCAATCTTTTTTGGCAAAAGCATTGTCTGGACAAGATAACCTAGCACTCTGTCCAGCTGAATCTTAAAAGTGTCCCATGTAGAAGAATCCACCACATGCTGATGAGGTCTCCCCTCAGTCTCCCTTCCTCCAGACTAAACAACCCCAGTTCCCTCAGATGGTCCTCATAAGACTTGTGTTCTAGACACTTCACCAGCTTTGTTGACCTTTTCTGGTGTCACTTCAGCACCTCAGTGCCTTTCTTGTAGTGAGGGGCCCAAAACTGAACACAGTACTTGAGGTGTGGCCTCATCAGTGCCAAGTACAGGGGGACAACCACCTCCCTTCTCATACTGGCCGTACTATTTCTGATACTAGCTGGGATGCTGTTGGCCTTCTTGGCCACCTGGGCACACTGCTGGCTCATATTCAGTGGCTGTAGACCAACACCTCCAGATCCTTTTCCTCTGGGCACCTTTCCAGCCACTCTTCCCCAAGCCTGTAGCAGTGCATGGGGGCGTTGTGACCCAAGTGCAGGACCCGGCATGTGGCCTTGTTGAACCTCACTCATACAATTGGCCTCAGGCAGATCAACACTTCCTCCCAGCTAAGTGTCATCTGCAAACTTACTGAGGGTGCACTCTATCCCCTTGTCCAGATCATTGATAAAGATATTAAAGAGAACTGGCCCCAGTACTGAGCCCTGGGGAAATCATGAGACTACGTTTTCAGCCTCTGCCCTAACCTGCTTCAATGGTGTAGATAAGTTCTGCATTTTCTCCTTTATCTTTGTCCAAAGCCGTGACCTGCAAGACTGCTGATCCAACTGCTGCTGATTCAAACACTGAGGCTTCGTACAATGGGCTGGTGAAATACGGACTGTGGTCATTGGAGTCTTCCACATTTATGATGACTCTGGCCAGGTTTCTTCTATAAGGGAATTCTTGATCTCGGACCTATAGAACAAGTGCATAATACACATCTTGATATCCATCTAGTAAAACTTCTTAAGTATCGGTCACCTGAGTGCTAATACTTTCAGTTCAATTTAAAACAAAGTAATAAAAATTTCATTTTTCCGCAAAAAAGTCTAAAATACATTCATACATGAGATGGTACATAGTAAAATTGAAGAAACAGGAAGAGCTTACAGACATTATTTTTTCACTTGTGAAAAAATTAATGGCACCTAATGATTATGACATGAATTTTTAAAGTGGCAACTACATGACACGTTAAATTTGGTGTTCGGTTTGCAACAAATACCTTGTTTTAATACATGCTCAATGGTCATGCCTTTGCCCTGCTTTTTAGCATAGAGGTAAACACACCTTGCCTATTATTCCTTCTTTCAAAGAGCTACAAACAACTTTACACACTATGGTCAGTCATGTATCAGTCTAGTGTTTGTAGTTACCAATGGACTTCTTCATCATATATGCTCATGCCTTTTTAAATATGTTTATACCAATAATAAGCAGTTGTAATTACCTAAGTGCTCAGCAGACCCAACACAAGTATCATTTATTGCACCCCTCTCAACCTCATATTAAAAGTCTCAGTATTGCTACACTGATAATCCTGCCAATATGATCCCCATGGTTCTCTATAAGTAGAACAAACCCCTTACTGTATCAGGTGGAGATCACACACAAGCACTGTGAAATCACCTCTATCAGCCGTGTCTCCCTGTGCTTTTGTTTATAGTTATTGCTTAGCCTGCTCGCCAAAGGACTTGCAGTTTGTCACACTGTGAGCTGAGACCCCACTCTGCTTCTGCTTGCTGGATCCCTCAGCAGCTTTCTGATTCCTGGGCTCCCCTGCCCAGAGATGGCCCCATACCCAACCATTCATGAGCTGTTTCTTCATAGATCTCTTTTGCAGGAGTCTTAAGTGGTTAAAGAAAACAGCAGACTACAATGCTTGAACTAATACAGATTATTTTTTTTTACTAACCTCCAGTCCATAATATACACCCTTAACTTGAAAACAGACAGGACTTACGTTCTGTAATTTAGACACACTGAGTAAAAAATGGTAATTATTATTTTTTTTTCTGCATACTCAAACATTTGGAAATGTAGCTGAAAGTTATTTTACAGCTATGTACTGAAATAACTCCATAAAAATAAACTATAACGAGGCTTGTATTCAGAGAAGCTGTAGCATTCTCTGTGGCAAAAAAAGCAGTTATCTCCCTGTGAATAACTTCTTAAATAACTTTCAGCCTCACTTCAGAAACTCTGTAGATTACCTTGAGTGAGAGCACCAGATGCCAAGAGATTAAATAATTTCCTGCTTGCTCTCCCTTGAGATAGCAAATCATATCATATTCCATACAATGAATTCAGAATAAGTTTCCCAAAAAGCCCAAATAAGAAATGTAAAATAAATACACAGCAGGGCACGCAAGATGAAATTAATGACTATTTACTGCACTAAGAGTCCTTTGTTCATGCAAAGACTAAGGCACATATGCACCCGAAGCAGCAGTGATTGTGTCCTGAGCCAAGTGAATACTGCATTCTTACCATGACATTAAGGATGTGCTTATCTTGAGCTTCGTGGTCTAATCTCTCAGCAGTATAGAGCACTCCAGTGCTGGGATCAATTCTGAATTTTCTCATGCTGACTGTGTCGATGCTGCTGTGAATAATGTAGCTCAACTTATGCTTTTCATCCCTGTCTATAGCTTCAATTTGCAGAATTTCAGTATCAGGGAGGATGTCCTCTGAAATGGTGACATCATAACTTGGGTGAGAGAATTCTGGGCCATTATCATTGTTATCCAACACTTTGATAAGAACCTATAGTTAATAAAAGAAAAACATTTGAAGTTATTGAAGTCTAGTCAGATTACTGAATAGGTACCTAGAGAAATGTAATTTACTTTAGATGGCTGATGATGTTATGCTGCTGTATAGTGGGCTGAGAAAAATAATTTAAAATTAAGTGCTTACTGTTCAGATCAAAAGAAATAGTACGGATATGACTTTGGAGGCAAAATGTCCCTAATTATAAGACCTACTCAGAGCCTGACAAAGTCCATATTTTCAGTATCTATAGATTGGTAAATATTCCTACGATTGCCACAGGAAAGGTTTTGTCATCCCTTGTAACTGTGCTGGTTACAAGAGATTTCTAGGGCTATTATGGGATTTCCTTTTCCCTTCACTATTACTAAGGCTATAAAAGAATCCTTTTCATGTTAAATCTGCTTTTTATAGAATCAAAATTCGGCTAAATCCTTTGTTGTTTTCTGCCTAATACATTGTGTTGGGAAGTCCTAGCAATGTCAAATCCTGACAGCAGAGGGGAGTTAAAGTTGCCACTACATTTTAGGCTGTGTCAGGTGTGGTGACACTTGGTGAGGCGACAACAGGAGACAGGACCTCATGACCATGTGAATGGTAGAACTGCTGCTGAAAATGTGCCACTTGCTTCCAGTATGTCTTGAAAACCTCGGTACTGACCCCTAAAGAAACATGGAGAAGGGGCAGGCAGCCAGGATGCTGCTGTTGCTGCCTCTTACACCCATCTCAATATATCACAAGCTGTCCCTGGTAACTCCTAAGAATCACTATTTGCCAAGCTTTGCCCTTCGACGGTTATGTGACTATGCAATGTCATGTGTGTGGGGCTCTGATGAAGTTTTGTGTTTTCCACCACTGGAGGAGTCCCTCCCTGGAGAAAATTTGCTTTCCAGACCTTGTATGGTATAGATCACTCCAGGCAGTGTGGCAGAGTTGCCTCTTCATCAAACTGGAAACAAAAAGTATCTTTTGCAGAATACACCTGTGAAAGCACACATCTAACTTTACAGTGAGTGAAATGAAACAATCTTCTTACTCAAAGGCTTTGAAATAAGAAAAAGTCCAATGAATGACAAGGGAAAGGCTACACACAGAACTCTTCCCTAAGACTAGGAGACTTGATCCATCTCTCATATTTTCTTTGTTGTTCTGAAAAGTTCCTGGCCCTTTTTTAAGCAAATATTTTAAGGCTTTGCTTGATCAAGCCCTGTTCAATCATGCTTTCTTAGCAGCCGAAAAATACAGTCGTACTTTTACTGCAGTATTACACAAACAGATGTTGGGCTCAGACAGAAATGAAACTTCAGATTTCCATGATATTTGGAAGGGCTTGCAGAACTCATTACCAGAAGGAATATGAACAATTGTAAGCAGCAGTTGTAATGAACTAGCCTGGGAACTGTTTAAGAGACAGCTGAAATAAAATGCTCTGTAAGTTAAATGGCATGGGACTTCAACTGTGTATTCCATAAGATTTAATTTTCACTAGATTATGGTACACCAGAGTGAAATAGGGTGAAGCCTATATTAAGTCATGCTTCAGTCTTGGAAAGATAGCAATAAAATCAGGAGGAAATATACACTGCTGGGCCTATAGTAATGATGAGGAGTTCTTAGTGTTTTATATTTCTGTTCAAGGTGTGTTTCTGACTTGAGGAAAAAAAGTAAGCCAAACTAAAAAATATGTGAAGAAATTAGTTGTAATATATGAAAGAAAGCCTGAAGGAAAAATGAAAGGCTTTACTCTAATGGGACACCGAGCCAGTGCTGAACCACTTCTGTTAGTGAAAGCAAGAGACACTAAAGTTGGGGATAATCTGATTACCAGTGTTTAACACTTTAAGACATTTTCTCATGCGGTTTTGATACCCACAGTCCTTGCCAGGCACCACTGTGACACTGCTGGATTATTTTACTGCTGGATTGTTAACACAGACAACAAGAAACACATTTAATTTTACTTTTAATTAGTGGACTAAAATTTTTTCATGTACCATTTTAGATGGATCTGAATGATAATACCAAGAGTGTTTCATTGTGCTGATGCTCAAACAGCACAATTTACCCTGAGCGAGTAAGCTGCCATGTGGTGAATATGCTCATGTGTGAATTGTTTTTATCATTGTTGTATGCAAGCTCAAGCTATTCTGTAAGAAAAAAAAAGTACAGATGCATATCAGTGTGTCTTAAAGGTACTGCTAGAGTGGTGACATGCTGTTTTGTTTGTCTGGTCACCCCAGCATGGAGGTTTACTTCCCATTATATCTAATGCATTTTGGCATCACTGACAAATTGGGAAGCGGAGGAGGGCACAAAGCTTTATGCACCACAAAGCCTGCATCTGACTGTGCAAGCCACAGGTCCATGATTTAGGCCTTCACTAGACTGCATGATCTAAACAGGGTGGTACTGGATCAGCCTCAGAGACCAAGGGTAAGCCATGAAACTATGGAAAATAAAGTGTGGGTTCACAAAGAATCATTTCTTCCTGCAGAAAAAGGTGTAAGCTAATGCCCTGACACACAGATATAGACCATGATGGTGCTTGGGGAGTAGGAGGCATGGAGAAGACAAAAGACTGAAAAGAAAGGAGTTCCTTATCACTGTGGTCATCACACTTGGGGGGGAACTATGCACCTAAAAATTGCTTTTCTTAGTTTCCAGAAAAGTACTTCAAAATAATTTTATTTTTTTAAAAATTTTTCTTTTGCTTCCTATCTACCGTAAAACTGATCAAGTGCCTGTTTAAGTGGCAGGCCTCTTCCTCCCCAGAGATGACAGTATTTTAATGATTTGTCAAGTGATCCACATTGAAATACACATCATTTATTACATACTCTGCATTTCAACAGCCATTTCCATCTGGAGATGGAAGGTGGTGGGTTAGAGATGCTAATGAAGAAAGAGATCATTATTGATTCACAATTTCTTCTATTAAAGCAGTTAGGAGTATTTTTAAATTTTTGTCAGCTGTCCCTCAAAATCCCCGAGAGTCAACTGTAATTTTAACCTCACAGTCTCTCCCTTACCAGAGGGGGGTGGATTTTCCTTGCAACAAAAGGAAGTTAGATTATATATGGGAATGCTGATTATACAGAGCTCTGTTAAATCCATAAGCTATGGAAAAGGAGAAAACAGAACTCTTTTATGTTATTTAAAATGTAATTGTCTTGGGAGCTACTTGAAATGAAATTGGGTAAAATAGAAGGGAACTTCAGTGACATTTTAAATAGGTATTAGTCCTGCCGTCCTCACAACCCTTTGGAAGAGCAAGTAACTGGTTATATCCCCATCCTTTGCATGGGAAAACACTGCCTGACAAGAAGGTTAACTGACTTACCAAACCCACACAAGACGTGCAGTGGCAAAGCTGGGGAAGCAGTTCAAGGCTGCACCTCTAGGTTTTGTTTTAGAGCCATCCTCCTTTTCTTAGTTCACCCTTAAGTGCCACCTTCCTATGCTGAAGATTTCCTGCACCAGCCCAATGACTTCTTGTAAGGTGCTACTAGTAAGATGGGGCAATCTCTTCCTTTAATAATGGACAAATGTTACACTGACACAAACACCAGGCTCATGGAAAACCTGATCCTACAAACATATGTGAAGCTGAGTAAGCCAAATTCCACCAGATCATTAATATGTGGAAAGTTACTCAAATTCATTTAACAGCTGCCAAACTTAGGCATAAAGTCTTGGTACTACTGGCAAATCTCCCATTGACTTCAAAAGGCAGCACTCTGCTCCTTGTAGACTTAAGCTCTAGCCAGCCTGTAGCATCTTTCACCCAAAATCAAGTGTTAACCTACTGAAGAAACTCAAAGACTCACAGTGCATGTGTAATTTAATACTTTCTTCATATTTATTTCCAAAAGGAAGATCTGGCAAGAATGAACTGTGTTGCATAAATATCCTTTATTACTGTGTAGGTGCCTGGGGTGTTAAGCTGTGACAATACCCATTGTATAAAATCAAAGACAGGCTTTAAAAGTTTCCCAACACATGTCTGAAAGGTGATGAATGGAAATGTTTACTATTTGTTTGCTGCTAAGTACAGATTCCTCTTTGCTTAGGATTGCACAAGGTTACTGACTAAACCACTTTTCATAGACAAACATGAGCTGCAAGTCTTTTTTCCACGCTCATAAAGCAAACATACAGCAAAGCAGTCTCTGCCCAGTTATCCTTGAAAGCTCATATCTTTTCCAGCACGTTGTGGGCTCCAGAAAGGCAGGCTTGCCTCCTTCTGCTTCTATTGTGCACAGCCTAATTTATAGTCCAAACAAGCACCTCGCTATAAAAGATTTGCTTCTCCCTGCTCACTTCCTATTTCCCACAGTTAAAGCAAGTTTCAAATAAAGGATTCACGGGCCTCCAAGCTTACAAATTAGGCAAAGTAACACTCAGAGCATTAGCAAAGACTTTTTATTCAAAATGGTAAGTGAAAGGCCTAGAGAAATACAATCAAATCAAAGCAGGGCAAAACCTAATGCAGGAAGTCTCTCCAAAGCTGTTTTTAATGTTGCCCATCACAAATACCTTTAGTTCAGGCATAAATGTATTTGAGTGAAAACTGGATAAATGCCAGGAGCTGCTTTAGAGAATATGAAGCTGGAAGAATTTCCTTGGCTAATTGCTTGGTCTGGGCACAGTGTTGTAGTACAACCTATTAAGTGCCTGAATTGCTTAAACTCAGGTTACACTTTTGTATAGGTTTTGAAAACCTATTTTGATTTTATTTTGCTTTCAAGAGTGTTACCACGCAGCTTTATTTGCTACTTCCTGACAAGTTTTTCTCTATTCCAAACCCCAACCTTAACATAAAAATGCAAACAGTTTCCCTACCAACCTCAGTGGCCAGTTATTATACTTTACTGTGCCCCCTGAGTTATGTTAATATGGCAAAACCCCCCTTTGTTTCAAAGGCAAGGCAGTGCTGGGATTGCTGGATGGGACAGAAAAAAAAGTTAAGGATTAAGTTGGTTTTAGTTTGGAGGAAATGTCCAGCTGAGCAGAATTCAAGAACTGAATTGAAACACATCTTCTTGTCTGTTCTAGAAGAATCCACAGCCCAGAATGTCTTCTGGCAGACTCTAAAGTTTTACCTACATTTTGGCCATGGTCCTCTAACTGTTCAGTTAAAAGAACCACCTTCACTCAGGGTGACAGATCATCTCCTGTTTGATAAGTAACACTCTTACAAAGAAGAGGTGTTATCTGAAAGATGAGACCAGGTTTAGTAACCTGAAACTCACAGGTAAAGGATCCTGAACAGAAGAATAAATAAAAGTCCACAGCCTTCTGCAATCAGAGAGAAAAAGGGCAATGAGCTGTAACTCCTCTCATCTGCTCTTCAAGCCTGGTAGGCTCCAGCTGAAGGTATTACAAGGGACCATGTACTGATATACAAAAACCTTTCAGAAGGATCTGCATGCTCCTCTCTTAGTGTCCATTCTACTGGGAAATAGTGAGATAGTTTTGCAGTAAGTGAAACTGGGGCATTTTTTGCCTCCTAGCCTGGAAGCATCAGCCTTCATGCTTTAAAGCATCTTTTTTTTTTTTTTTTTTTTTTTTTTATACTGGCTAGGATTATAAGAAACAAGGCAAGGACAAAAAAGAAGGCAAGAAATAAAACTGTCTTTTTCATATAATACCATGACTCCAGGAGTCTGTTCTTAAAAATAATTTATTATCCACTAGTACAACATTTTCAGTAACAGTGAAAAACTATCATCACTTAGATGAATGTTCCCCACTGTACTGTACTTCTGTGGGTATTCTAGCAAAATTCAACACTAGGCACTGCAAATAATTAAATTAATGCTATTCCTATGTTGTGTTCAGATATAAAGGATCTGAGTTGTTCAGTAAAAAAAAAAAGTAGGCTTTAGGATAAAACTGACTCATGATTAAGACAACTGCTCACGTTACACAGTCTAAGTTAGTCATATCTGTGGCGGGAGGGGGCATTTAGATTCCCTTACACTGATTTCCTGCAGGGAGGTTCCTCTCTCTGCTCCAGCGAGGGCAAAAGTCCCTGTCCTGGCACAAAGGGTGGCAGTGGCAGTGATGAGGAGCAGGGGCTCTGTGGGGAGCTGCTGTCCTAGCTCTCTCCTCTGCGTGGGATGCAGAAGCCCCAGCCCATCCCCAGGGCCAACAGCTCGCCTGGCAGCTGCAGGAATCGCATTTCGCGGGGATTTAGAGCCAAACGTACGCCTTCAGCCTTTCATAAATTACTGCATGGCCTTGAGCAATGATGAATTAACCTCAGGGAAAAAACCTAAAGCTCTCCCTGGCTAAGTCAGGAGATTTAGCCTTCCTAGAAGTTAATCAATGTGACAGAAGCTTTAAACCCATGCTGCAAATATATAAATCAAGCCAGGCAACATTTCTTCGTCTTTGCCCCACCCTCCCCTGCCCATCGTGGCTGTGCTGCTGGGGTGGCTGGGGCTCAGCTGCACGGGGAGCAGCAGCTCAGCAAGTCCTGCTTATCACTTCAGAGATTGCATTCCTTTTTTGCAATCCTGATCATGCCCAAACCAAACAGGTTGACGGTGACAAAGGACGTTTTTCATTTTTTTTTAATTATGTATTCCTTATGCTCTTTTCACAACAATGAACTGTAATACCAGAGATACAACTTTTAAATTACAATTACTTCCTTTCTCTCATGGTAGTGAACCATGTGTGCAGTAAGGCAAGAAGGAAGCAGTTTATCAGACTTTAAGGCATGCAAGAACATTGCTGAAGAAACTTCTGCAAGTCTGTGCCAGGGATCATGTTGCTGAAGCAAAAATCTTTGGCATTTTTACGCTGTATTTTACCACCTCCAACTGTGCAATAGACAAAAGGCCAGGAAGAGATAAAGGGAAACAGGTGGGGTGGAATAAAAAGCAAGACTGTTCCATTTGCCATGGCAATGATCAGCTGTTTCATAATAAACCATTGCACTTTGGGAGGGCTTTATATTATTTTATTGTTATACTAGTAATGAATTCATACATTTACCTTCCCCTCACTTTCAACCCCATCATATCCTCTTGCAGCTATAGTTAAAAATACAGGTGGTACTGACAAACTACTTAAAATGTCATTTTATCAGCACTCAGAACAAGGCCACTGAGAGCTGTCAGTAGAGGCTTTTTGAGAATAACAGAATTGTTTTGGTTGGAAAAGACCTTTAAGGTAATTAAGTCCAACCATTAACCCAGCACTGCCAAGTCCACCACTAAACCATGTCCCTGAGCACATCTACACATCTTTAAACATCTCCAGGGATGGTGACTTAACCACTTCCCTGCACAGCCTGTTCCAGTGTTTGACAACCCTCTCAGTGAATAATTTTTTTTCCTAATATCCCATCTAAGCCTCCCCTGGCACAACTTGAGGCCATTTCCCCTTGTTCATCACTTGTTACTTGGGAGAAGAGACCAACCCCCACCTTGTGATAACCTCCTTTCAAGTAGTTGCAGAGAGTGATAAGGTCTCCCCTCAGCCTCCTTTTCTCCAGGGTAACAACTCCAGTTCCCTCAGATGCTCCTCATAAGACTTGTGCTGTAGACCTTGACTCTTTCTATGACATATTTACTTATCACCTTGATTTTTTATTATTGTTCTTAAAGGAAATAAAGATGAATAAGGTCACCAAAGGCTCCAAAATATGGTTGAAAATACAGTATGAAATTTTTGTAAAATGGAGAGATAATTAGGCAGGCCATAATTCTGGCAGCTTCAAGATAATGATGGCTTTTGAAAATCTGTTGGGAAGACCAAAAGATGCACATTCTAAGATGTTGTCCAGGTCACAATTAAATACTTACACAGTATTTGGAGAGCAGGAGGTGGAGGAAAGAAGGGCCTGTATCCACTGATGTTTATCTAAAGCTATACTATCACAATCTTAAATTCCTATCTTACATTTTCAAATAGGTCACATCTCTGTTACAAAGAATGCTCAAGCTTCTTTTAGAATACAACAGCTTCACTGAAATATGTTTCTACCATATGCTTTAATTAAAAATGTAGGGTTTTCATCAAAATAGGTTTTGAGAACTGTTGTAGGGGTCAATTTATTAAATCGTAAGCAGCAAAAACAATAAGCATAGTATCCATGAGAGGAAAAATTGCTTGTATCCAGCATGTTTGAAATTCCCTGTGCATTGTAATATTTATTTGGCTGAAATGTTTAAAAGAATTTCATGTTAGCGATTCAACGCACGTTTCTGGAATGTGGACTGAGAGCGTCGCCAAGACTAAAAAATAAAAAAAAAGGCAAAACAAAAAACTACTCAAGGGCTGAAGAAAATGCCTTATGGAAAGGGAACGTAAAGAGGCCAGTCATTCTCTTTTGCTTGCCTACCAGAAGCCTGGGAGATGATTTGACTATTCTGAGTAAGTACCTTCCTGGGGGAAAAATACTGTTTTTTAAAGATCTCTTTAACTGAGCAGAGAAAGGCATTAACAGGGAATACAAGCCAGATATAAAGAAGATAAAAATAAGGGATCTTTCTAGCAGAGATGCAATTAATTACTGAAATAGGGAAAATAGCAGATTTCCTACCACCCAACTTACTGATTTTTTCTTATAATGAGTGGATTATCAGGAGAAGAAATTATCAGATAGGGATCCTTAGACAGAGCTTTTAGGGTTGGTTATAAACGAGAATTAGATTGAGAAACCACTCAGTGATTTAACAGTCTCTTAGGAAAGTTGGTGTGAATATAGATTTACATCTGAACCAATTTAGCAAAAAGGCAAGGTAGAACAGAAGCATCTGCGTGTGCATGCATATATGTAAATATAAAATTGTTCAGGCCTTTCTTCTGCATTATAAAGAAGCAAGTAACAGCACAAACCTGTTTTTTTTTCATTTCCTCTATAAACCACATTTAATCTGAGATTTGAGGATGCACACAGGTGTCCTCTACCAGTATCTATTTTTCCCTACGTTGCAAATAATATTCAGGCTATGGCACACTTTATACCTGGGCAGTAACTCAGCTGTAGGATTTCAGGTCCCAGATAATCCATACCACACAACTCCACCTTGTATTGAAGGAATTTGCTCTTTAGATTCTCCCTGGTGCTACTTGGACTGCAGAGCTCCTGCCCTGGTACCATGACCCTGACCATGTCTCAGCTCCAGACTGGTTCCAACCAAACAGATATCCAGGCTTGGTGTCAGGGTCTTTCCAAGAAGGATGTGTCAGAGCCAGCATTATCCCAGCCCTTCACGTTAATCTAATCTGACTTTTTAATTGCTGAAAGGCACTGACCCTGATAAACAAGTCTGGTTTTAAAGGGTTCACTGGGGCTGCTCCCCAGAAGACAATGTAATCCCAGGCAGCGACACTAAAGGAGAGAACCTTTGAATTTTAAGTCTCCCCTCTGAACAATTTCTTCTCTGAACAATTGATCCTGTGTCCCACATTTGGGTCTTGGGAGGATGAGAAGTATAAACTCCATTTAATACGATCAATAGCAATATTCCCCAACACCACAGAGGCACTATTGTATTTTGGACCATTATGGGGTGATACAATTGTCAAAATCTAAGCTTCGCTGCCTGTGATAGGGACTCCCTCAGCTGGAGGAAGGTGAATTACTTTTGAGTGAGCATGAAGAGGACAAAAGGAGAAATACCACTTTGAAACATTCAACAGTCAATTCTTTACAACCAGATGGAAAGGCTCTGAAAAATATCCGCTCCATTAGTTAACAGTGGTCTCAAAGGATGAGGTTTTACTGGAATGGCAAAATTATTAATTTTTATAGCATATACATTCCACTAATAAATTAAAAACTTGCCAAGAAAGGAATGTGATATTCTACCTGAGTCGTGGCAATGTTTGTTCCATCGGTGACCTCCACAGTCATATTATATATTGACCTCTGCTCTGCATCCAAGGGCTTTGCAATGACAATAGTGCCCACTCCCTTCTCCGCGTCGAAAGAACTATCGTAATTCCCTCCTAATTGTTGCACAAAAATACAATTAAATTAGCCATCTCTGGAAATGTTCCATTGAAAAATGTTCCTAGAAGTGGGGATATCTGTTTACTGGCATCCATCTTAACGGCTTGCCTCAGCATACAGAGTACATCTACTGATACTTCTTTGTTCATAACCCATTTATATTTCAAAGCACAGTTTGTATATTGGAAAGCAGATATCATTAAAATGCAGTGCAAGAAAAAAATAATCTAGCAATATATTTAAGTGAACCATAACTAAGTCTATAAAAAGAATCAAATGGCTATAAGCCCATAAGATGTGTGCCCTTGTAGTCTGGATAACGAAAAAGCACAATTATCTTTTTGTATAAAAATCATTTTAAGAGCATTTTATTCTGCAAATTTTATTTTCAAGAAATGCTCACTGATGCTGGTGGGTGCAAAGACTGTCAACTGAGTCTTTAAAAATTACAATTATAATAAATTTAAAAAATGCAAATAGCGATTTGTTATGTTAATTTCAAGGACAATGATAATTACTGGCAGCAAAGGTCAAATTCTACTAGTCTTTTAGGAATTATTTAAATAGATCTGACAGGATACACATCATCAATTCCTTTCCATTAAAAAAACCCCTCACAAAGTACT
The DNA here is from genome assembly GCA_020745705.1 of Hemiprocne comata. Lineage (NCBI taxonomy): Eukaryota > Metazoa > Chordata > Aves > Apodiformes > Apodidae > Hemiprocne > Hemiprocne comata. The sequence goes on from CM036586.1 coordinate 207,184,630, forward strand.
GTTCTGAAACTAATATCCCCTTATCCTGTCACACACTGAATGATGCAGCAGTGGGAAAACCCTCCTGAGTCTCAGGTGAAAGAAAAAAAAAAAGGAAAAAGAAAAAAACTATTCCATTAAAAAGTAAGAGAAAGCCATAATTAATTGGAGATTGAAGGGTTACAGGACTTCTCAGCCACAGCAATAGCTTATTTATTAGAACCACTCAGTATGTTCAAAAGTAAAGCGGCACACGCTCCTCACTGCTACGCTGCTCCTTGCTCATCTATAAACTGGAATTTATTATGAGTTGAGTCTGAAATTTTTGGAGGCTGGGGACAGGGAGAGGTGGAACACAACAGTGCTGACAAACAGACTCTGTAGGTATGTTCGTCACACAGCAATGCAATGCCACTAGTTACAGTCTCTGACAACTCAGGTCTACGAAGCAGAAAAGGCTTTCAGACCCCCTGGTGATAAAACTTGTGTAAGAGCTGCTCTGACCCCTTGGGAAGAGATCTACAGGTGGAAAAACATCCATCCCGTCAACTTAGCTCTTGTGCAATATATATAGAGAGAGATATTTGAATGGTTGGTGTGTTATCACAAACTGACTCTCGGACAGAAAAGCAAAGAGCCTTCCTCACTCTCCCATCAAGTCTCGCATCTGCATGGTTTGCTGACCAACCACCGGCAGTGTTTGCAGAATCAGTAATGCACTTAGCAAGAGGAAAAAGGCTTTGGCATTCCAAGAAATTGAAGATGTGGAGGAATCACAATGCAGTCACAGACCCTGAATTCCTTAACGTGAAGAAACCCTCACTTCTCTCTGTCTCTTGCACAGGATATTGCAAAGGACGCATAAGCTAGAAGAGGCACTGCTCTGTCCGTATCTGTCTTGGAGGCCATTCAGAGAGGAAGGAAGAATAAGAGCACAGGTGATCTATGCAAAGGAAAGGCAGAACTGGTGAAATGCCCCCTGAAATGCTCCAAACATGGTCATTCCAGAGGTGCCATCACACTTCCCTATGCTAAATATATGTCTATACATATATATGTATATCTCTCTGAGCCTAACAGATGCAGTTGTGGTTCTCCATGAAAACACTGAGACGGATCTGCTGTGATTTAAAGTGCATAGACACACTGCTTATTCCCTAACTACTTTTTGGAAGCCCGAATTGCATATTTTTCTCCATTGATATATATTTATCACTATTTGACAGAGGAAAAAAAGCATTATTGTCCTTGACATTAAAGCAATACTAAGGTATTTGGATGCTGATCATATCTTCAGTGTTTAGTTTGTTTGTTATTTAAGTTAGTCTAGAAGCAAAAGATGATGTCTCACAATTAATGTTTTAAATTGATTTACTTGAGAAGAATCATAGCATGAAAACCAACGCTGAAAAAAAGCCTTGTTTGAAGATGAGAGTTTGAGATTCTTGCAAGGAAATCTCTGCTGAAATGAAGCTAGCCTTGGGACAGTAGGCACTTTACAAAGAGACTGTTTCATCCTGATAACCATGAAAAGAAAACAAAAGCCTGTACTTCAAGATGCTTAATAACCATCTTAATGAGCAATCAAAAACTATATGCTATCAACTGGCACGCACTTCCAATGAAATCCTGCCTTTAACACTTCCAAGAAGTAATGTGGAAAGATTAGCAATAAATTTTTTAAATGCCCTTCCCCTGTTGCTTAGAGCTGGATTTGCAAGACACTATGCAGTGTATTGCAAATACGACTTGTTCAAGCAATTTTCATTAAATGAAGTACATCCTTCCCCTGAAATACAAACTGAGTCCATCATATGAGTTTTTTATATGTTATTCACACCTTTCAAAATGGTCTAGTGACAAAAAAATAAATCTTGGTCATCAGCAACCTCACTCTAGCCTACACTTGTAACTAACCAGGCAAGGCACTTCATTTTACATTGATTCATTTTCTATTGAGCAATGCAGAAACTGATTCAAACACTGAGAAAAAGATGGATCAGAGAACATCCTTCTGAGAGATCTGTGATTATAATCTCTTCTGGAGTGAAATCCTGATTTATTCTTGATTCAGTTTGGTACATTTTAACAGACCATGGTCAGATGTTGACAATGAAGAACCACTCAGATGGCTGAACTTCTGGGAATATTGCCTGAGATATTGGGTCCTGCTTCTCATCGGGAGTACTAGAGGTAGTCTGGAAATGCTTTGTACTGCTCCTCAGCCTTCATACACCCTCAAAACAGCTCCTCATATGATGAACACTTCTGAAGTTGCACTTAAGCACTGAAGAAAAAGTAATGAATTAGGTGTAAACTGTAAGAGTATTATAGACGTATTAAGCCTATGTAAGGCCTATTATGAAGCACCCAGAGAAGCATCCAACACAATTACCTTTGAAGTATGGGTGTTGAAAGTGTACAGAGAGAGAGAGTGATATAAAAACAAACAGGACTTTATCTTAAAAACTCCTGCAGCTGGAGTATTCTGGGAACCTCATCTGAAGTCACTTCCCTCCAAAGGTGCTCATGCTGAGGTTGGAGGGCTGAGCCTGTTGGAGGTGACAGCTGAGAAGGTGTCAGCTTCACCCATTTCTGGGGTATCTGAGGACCATTTTCCAAAGCATGCTGCTGGGTAACTACCAAACCTTTTGAAGCAAGCTCATCTGCAGGGCTCTAAGCTCCTGCAGTACCAGTTATACCGATGTTACTATCAGCCATTTAACCTTTTCTTTGATCACAATCTTAGGATGATAGGGGGCTAAGGATGATGAAATTTTGTTCAGCTGCTCAGTTTTATTAACGTGAATTTTTATTACTTATTCTATTTTCCAACATATGGCACATGCTTTCCTTTTTATTGTCTACTAAAACCTGTTTCAGATACAAGACATGTAGAAGCTGTCTTTGCTAATGTGCTTGCAATTGAGTTAGGAAAGAAATATTTCAAATTAAGATAATACACTGAGCTCCTCAGGCGCTTTGGAAAATCAACTGTAAAGAAGGCAAGCTGATTGAACTGGCAAGATGGCCAGATAGGCTGCCCCGAGAAACCATTTTAATACTGAATGATCCAGAGAGATGTAGAATAGCCATTGTTTGTAATACCATTGCAGGCTAAGATGCAATGCTGAATAGATCTTCAATACAGATTAAAGACTTCCCTTGAAATACTGTGATTAAACTGAAGCACCTAGAGTGGCATTTAATGAAAAGTCCACATCTACTTGCAATGCCATCTTTGGATGAGAACATGGATGAGGACTTAGCATGTTCGGATGATCTAAATTCATCCAGAAAGTGCTTCTTCTCTCTAATTGATTGTTCAGATTCACAAAGAACGTGGCACAGATAGTTATGTCTACACTTCGGACACCTAAATGGTAAGCAAGATTATTTCCACCCTTGCTTTCTGGAGATTGATCTTAATGCTCTTGCATAAGCCCTGAAAGCATTATCTTTCTATAGCTAGGAATTTTTTATGTTATCTGAAAGCATGTTATAGTTTATATAGGATTTTCCTCTTGCCAATCCAAGCTGTTATCAAACTCAGGATGGCTGTAGAAACAGCCCCAGGTACCAAATATCTTATTAGTTGGCCCTGACTACAGTTTTGTGAGACTTTCCAAGCACAGCCCTAATTTTCAATTTAACAGATGGTACAGTATGGTTAAGGAGAGCTCAGGAAATTGAACCGAGACACCTCTGAGCCAACTGACTTTAGGTTGTGTTTTTGGTATAGAGTAGCCTTGGTTATATTTTCTAGCTGAATCTGGAGTGTCACGTGTGTTCTTAGATTGTTTCTTGCTTTCATCATCACGATGAACATATATTTCTTCTGACAACAAATGCTCTGAAAAGAATTAATTTGCCTTTCAATAAAAAAGATAGTTTAAAAAAAAAGCAATGGACCTTACATGACTAACAGGAAAGGATGTTTTAAAGGAAAGTTTACCACTCATTTGGTGCAACAGACTGGCCAAGTAAAACTTCCTGAACTGGTAAAAAGGGTTTCTAAAGGTCAGCTGGAGAAATTGCCTCAGGCAAGATAAAACACAGATCTGGCATTCTCACAAAATGTGGGCTCCGCATCTTGGTCCCTTTTGAATTCCAGTAGTGGGTTTTGGTTTTGTTTTGTGGTGTGGGTTTTTTTGTTTGTTTGTTGGTTGTTTGCTTTTTTAAAAATTATTTTATTTAAGAATTATTTTATTTTAGCAGGCATATTCTGCTTATATTTTGATTATTGCATTTGCTGCAAGCAATTAAGTGGTTTTTTTTGGTAGTGTTCTTCTTAGATGAGGTTTGTTTTGGGGAAGACACCAGGCCTCTCTATATTTGTATCAGATGCTGATACACAGCTTAAGACAGCTGTGAGAGAAACATTGTTGTGAGAAATTATTTTCTCTTCTGAGAAGAAAACATGTCAGCTAACCTGAAGACTTGTAGGAAAATGAGTCCCATGTGAGGGCCTTTCTCCCTCTTTTCCAGTGGAACAATCCTGAAGAGTGGCATTGAATATGTACCTCAGGAATATATGATGACTGTGGAGAATCAAACTTGTTCAGTCTTAGATGTAAAGATGGATCACACTCAACTCTGGAGGACATCCCCAAATGAAATACAGTTAAAACCTGGCAAGAGTCTTCTTCCTTCAATGGCAGATAGCAAAGAACATACATGCTCCATGTTCAGACTTAATAAGGACAGGATATACTGAGCTTCACACAAGTCTCATATGGCCTACCATGCCATGATGCATGAGTGGAGAAAAAGGGAAATACACTAGATGACCAAATTTAGAAAATAGCCTTCTAAAACATATTTTATCTGGGAAGAGAGTATTCTTACTTCTCTTGCCCTGAAGTAAACTAACACCACCAAGGACAGGGATGATAAGTTGGGCCAATTGCTACAATTCTCACATTGCTTAGAGCTGAGAGTGAAAGGAAAATGCAGAAAGTTAATCCACCCTGAAACTCAAGCATGAGTCTGAAATACCTATAGGATTTTCAGGACAAGAATTAGACCCAAAGTTTCCAATTTTTCTGTTTTCAAAAAGATGAAATAAACCTAGCGACTGCCTCAAGAAATACAAATTCAACCACAGACTTCTGTTAATCATAACATAATAAATGTTAGTTACACAACATGCAAATATTTATTCTATGTACTAAAGTATACTAAGAAGAAAGTAACAGACTGAATTTTCAGATAGAACTATTGTAAGGAGAGTCAAAGCCTTGGGTTTGCTGCTAAGAAGCTGAAGGTAAGGCATAAAAAGCAGAAAAGGAATCAGAAAGGTATTTTAGCTAGTTCTCAAAGAAGATAATTCAAAGGAAGCTAGGGAGCTACATGTTTTTGACATTAATGAAAATTTACAGCACTGTGAAATAAATGGACAATTAATTAAAATTAATAGAATTTAAATTATTGCCATTTAAGAACCCTTGATAAAAACTTCTGATGTGCTTTTAAAGTTTGTCTGCTCTTATAAAGGTATAGGCTGGGGGAAGAAGGAAAGATAGAGGAAGGCCTGTTTGAAGAATCAGAAAGATGTTATGCAACATGCTACTTAAGCAAAAACTAGCACCATGCAGCTTAGCTCCTGTGTCAAAGTAGTCATCACACCATTCCCACCACTAGCAGAAGAAGAGACAGAGAGGGCTCAATTTACCTGGGAGAAATAAAGATTTCTGACTTATTTTGGAGTTCCCATTGAAAATCAGTTTCTCATAAATGACTGAATAAATTTAACATAACTGAAACTACCTACGTTCGTATCTTTCACATTGTGGGAGCTACGTGAACTGAGAATGGTATTGAATGCAGCCTGAAAACAGAAATCACATATGACATCTCAACCATTCCCAACTAAACAAAGAGAAAAACAGGCAAGCATCCTGTTCCTCTCTAATTCGTGGTGGGAAGATCTCCCTACCTGCAGGGCAACTTCCTCTCTTGGAGAAAAGTAAATAAAAAATTCAGTGAGTGATTTGAAGTGTATATAATTTAGATGCCAATTTGATGCTGAAGTTAGGCAGAGTATTACGTAGCCAAACTTCATCCATCTTCCCTCCTTTTTTTTTTCAGCTAGGAAAAAGTGCATGTTATGCATTAAAAAAGAAGTCCTCTAGAATTCCAATGCCCATTTAGTTTGAAAAGGTCATAAACATAAAGGTCAAGCTGCAAACTCTGTATTAAACCATGCCTCTATATAAGCCTTCAGGGTTTCTGTTGACATTACTGTGAACTGTGCACGAAGGTCCAAAACCATAAAATACCAGATGGAGCAGGATCAGACCTAGGTTTCACAGCAGCACAGAAACCACCTCTTGCATCAGCAGTCCCATACAGCTTTCCATACACTACAAATAACTCCTACTAATAATCCATGTCCTTCATTGCACTTTACAGCACTAGACCTCAATGTTCCCCCAAAAGAAAAGTATCAACGTCTCTTTTTCCCCATGATGACATTGAGAAACAAGGTGAAAAAGTGGGTTTGATACTGACACTGACTAAAGGCAGCAACGATAATCTAAACATACTCTGCCTACAAACCTTGGGGTGGCTTTTGTCTTTGCAGTTTGTATGCAGAGAGTCTGGAACAACAGGGTCTTCTGCATGCCCAGGATTGTTGGCTATTCCAACTGCAGAAATGTGTGCTGTTGCTAGTGCAATAATTTCTAACAGCAGTAATATTTAATGACAACATCCATAAGGTAACAGTGCTGAACTGGATGGTCAGGGTCACCGATTTCTCATTAAGCCTAGGGAAGCTGTGTCTCCATGACCCTTTGCAGTGATGCAGCTGCTTGCAGCATCAGGAGCTACAGCCTACAGGGAAACCATTAGAGTTGTTTAAATAGCAACAATCTCGTTCTAAACCGTTTGAACTAGTTTAGCCATAAAGGTCAAATTAAATGGCAAATTCAAGGCTTAAATTTCACAATGCTCTGCCCCTCATCTTTGTTTCATAGGCAAAAATGAAATATTATTATAAAGTGTTGCTCAGTTGCACGTGACTCTAATAATGTAAAAGAATGCAGTGGAAGAGCAATAGCTTCACTCAATGCTTAACACAGGCATCATTTTAATGAGACCAAAGGACCAAAAGGCTGAGAACAGTAGAGGAGTCCAGCAAAAGGTTCAAATGAGGAAAAAAGTGTCGATAATATCAATAAAGATGGATTTCTCTCGGGAGAAAGTTAGGGTCAGTGAGAAACAGAAAGGGAATGTAAACATTAGCTAATAAATTGTATGTAGCACACCAAATAAACCCAGGGAATGGGAGGAAAACTATAGGAAGCATATGCTGTACTTCCCGAGGGTCCAGCAGGAACCCTAGAACATGATAATAGCTTTGGGTTTAATTTTAATGTGGTTAGCACATCAGAAACCGTGCTAGAAACTCAAAGGGGAAATGTTGCTGCTTCTGTCTTTCAGCTGCACAAATTGGCAACAAAAGGTGGACGAAAACAGCTCTGACAGACCCTTTCTCTTGTGGTCCTTGTCCTTCCTGTTGGCTAAACCCATCCGCAAATAGCTATGCTGAAATGAGAGCCAGGCTCAATCCCTGTAAATAAAGACTGCTGATGCACCCTTTCCACTAACTCTGTTGCAAAGGCTTTTTGTTTTTCTAGTCTTTCATATAGTATTTCCTTTATAAACCTTCAATTAAAATAATTAAATAAATACCACTATGTGCAGACACACTGTTTTACATCCAAAGGTATACAAAAATTGCATACAAGTATCTGCAAACGTTAAGCAGCACAATAACTTTGCAGAGTTGTTTTGCTGCTGGGTAAAGTCTCATTCTGGAGATGTGAAATGCCTTATTTTAAATGACATAACTGAATTAGCAGCAGAAACAGGGAAGAAATGCTTAGCAACATTGATTCCTGTTTCTCCACTGCAACCAAATGAGATCCTCTACTCCTTTCTTTTTGGCAGCTACATTCTTAGTGGCATTTCCGTGTAATTTTAAGACCATTACTTCTGTGGCTTCTCCTCCTCACTAGGGATATTTCTCCCTCTCTATTTTTATCACCAATTTTATGTAAGGCAATTTTGTGGTTGAAATCTCACATCAAAACACATTTCTCTTTTTCAGCTTGCATTCAAGACAAACTTTTGGTGGCTCCGTTTGTAACCCATATGTTGATGCATCCCATTCTGTTTCACAGTTAAATGGATGGCACTGGACTGTGAAAAGTTTGAATTAATTATTTGTGATAAACTGTGGAAAATCCGTGAATAAAATGATAATAATTGGACACAAAATATGGTAAAAGCTGTCATAGAAAGAAACACAGCACATCCATGTGTCGCATCGCATCCTGTCAGAGGCGCTTATGAAAGATGTAACATAAATTGTCTCAAAGAACTTGCAGAAATAAAAGGCAGCCTGGATAGTTGTATTTTAGCAAATGTGTTTGCACTAAGGGTACCTTCTGTTGAACAGTTCTGCCCACAAGCTGTCTGTAGAATATAGAACATCTCTCGAGCATGCTTGCCACCTTGAAGCAGGGCAGTCGGAAGCAGAAAAAAAAGAACAGAATGCAGAAAAAAAGGTGAAGAAAGAGAGAAATGAGGGACAGCAAGTCTAAGTACCATAAATACATTTAGAAATGAGATTAGCAAAGTATGACAATAGAATTCAAATGACAGACAACATTAAGATTGCAGTAAATAACATAGTATGAAAAAAAACAATTCAGCCATACAGCGCTTTTTTTTCAGCTTAGCTAAGGAGTCATAACAAAAGCAGGAATATTATTATTATTATTATTGTTATCGCTACATTAAAATAGCATTTTCATTTCAGCATTACAAAAGTGGGTTTAATTTGGGGGGGGACAGTTCACAGTTAGTTTTCTTACTCTCAAAACCATATGCTTTGCTTCTGAAGTGTCCTCACACCACTGGCTCCCAACTTACCAACAATATCAAACCAGAGAGGAATGTTAGATGGCTGCACAGAGACCACCCCAACGATTTCTGTCACTTTATCACTTTCCATGATGGTGAAGTTGTAAAAGGGTTCATCGAAAGTCAGGGGCACGGGCGAGGGCGCAGGCTTTTTTATCCACTCGATATGGAGGCGTGCAGTTGAAGATTTTTGGGGCCGGCCATTGTCCACTGCTTTTATCTGGCAGGTACAAAGGAAAGAGGACTCAGACTGAACATCACACCTTGGCAGTTCAGACCTAATTCTATCACACAACTATGACTGTTTGGAAAATGGCCTTTTTAATCCTCTATATAAAATCCCATCCAAAAAGAGGGAGATAAGTGCTTCCTTCTCAGGCCTCATTTTCTGCGATTACACTTTGACTTTTTACTGAAAACACTGATTTCAAAATGAAATGTTTTGGTTTAGAAATGCTGGTGTGAGGATCCTGGAGATGCAACTCAAGCACCCCCCACACAGATCCTCCTCTCCAGAAGCAGCTTCCCTGTCCAATTTCATCTTCCACCCAGTTCACTCTTGCAGCAAAGCTGGGAGTTTTATAATGACCCGCTGGGACACTGTGCACTTGCTACACATGCTCACCCAGATCATATTTGATTGCTTTTAAATGGCATTGCAGATAAGACTGAAATTCCTTTCATTGCTTTCTTCAGGATCTTTAATTGAGTCAAATAAGTTTCAGATCATTTCCCCCATTCTCCAAAACAAATATAATTTAAAATTTTGCCATATTTATTTTTCTCGCTTTCTCCTCTCTGTCATGTTCATTAAGAGTTGCCCAGCTTGGTGCTAATTCTTTTTATTATAATGTCCTTCAGAGGGATGGATAGATTTGATGTTTGCCTGGCATGCTTTATGGTTTTAGCACACAATAGACAAGATGAGCAGCAACAAACACTGGGTATAAGGAAAGGGAGAATGTAGGTTACAAAATGGGTGCTTTGGTGAATAACATCAATGTCAATCAAAGCGTTTTTCTTTCAAAATTGAAGGAAATGTTTCTGGCTACGTAGGACGACCGGTGTAAATATTCTGTTACTCTGCTGGTTAAAAACGGGAAGTATTTTCCTGCAATACCATACTCTGTTTTTTCTCTGGATATGTGCTAGGTGGCTTTGGTGCTAACAGTCGCCCCACTTCTCCATTCAAGGTGGGAGGCCCTTAGTGAAAAGATGCTGAGGGTGTGACGAGGAGTTTCAAGGTAGAAAACCTTCAGCTGTTGCATTATAAGGGCCAGATCCCAGGTGTGACGTGGGCTCTCACTCACCTAAAGGGTGCTCTGCTCCAATTACTAAGTATTTCTCAATATTTTGATATTTATTCATTTTCACATCATGGTGTCCAACCCTATGAAGGTATCCCAACAGAGACCTGTTACTGTGGCATTGCTTCCTTTACTAAGTGTCAATGTTGCTCTGACATTTTTTTGCCAACTCCTTAACTACAACTTGTTGGCTTATTGCTGTAGATGAAGACTGTGTATTCAAGTCTTGCTTTACATCAACGCCAACATCTTATACTCCTTCTTTCTTTGACCTTGTCTATATGGTTTGAGTTCTGGCAGAAGTATGTGGTCTGAGATTTCTTTTAACTGAATTTGCTACCATGTTTATAGCCTTTAACGTGGTGAGAAGGGTAATACAACACACTGTACCCTGTACTCCTCCTCCCTGAAGCAACTAATTTGGACAGGATAAGGACCTTCCCATGAGGGCAAGCAGTTGTGTCCACACAAAAGGTGAATAACCATTCATAGTGGTATCTGTCCAGTTCAACATGAATCATAGAATCATAGGATGAAAGAATGGTTAAGGTTGGAAAGGAGCCTAAAGATCATAAGGTTCCAACCAGGAAAATGCCTGGAGTTTTGCAGGCAGAAAGTGTTAAGAAAACAAAGGAACGCTTAACTTTTCCAGCATATAAATTAAGCTTTATGTGCATAGTCTGGCTGACTGGTTGATAATTTATGGCATTTGTTTTATCCAATAAATACAGGATGCTCAGATGACAATTCGGGCTAGTGTAGTTTTGGTGTTACCTTCTCCATGTTCTGTTGTCACCTTCACTTTGACCAGCATCAAATTTACCTAAGAATTGAGAACTCACTATTTGCTTTTACTCTGTCTGCATTTATCAAGATTCTCACCTTGCTTGCATATTCTCCCACATTTCTTGTCAAGTTAATAATAAAAATGAGCATAAGTAGCTCTGCCAGCTTTAGGCCATCCTATAAAATACATAGAATCACAGAATGGTTAAGGTTGGAAGGGACATTAAAGATCATCAGGTTCCAACCTCCCTGCTATGAGCAGGGACACGTCCCACTAGACCAGGTTGCACAAAATCTCATCCAACCTGGCCATAAACACCTCCAGGGAGGGGGCATCAACAACCTCCCTAGGCAACCTATTCCAGCACCTTCTTACCCTCATGGTGAAGAATTTCTTCCTGATGTCTAACCTCCATCTACCCTCTTTCAGTTTAAAACCATTACCCCTTGTCCTATCACTAACCTCTCTGGTGAAAAGTCCCTCCCCACCTTTCCTGTAGCCCCTTCAGATGCTGGAAGGCCACTATAAGGTCTCTCCAGAGCCTTCTCTTCTCCAGGCTGAATAGCCCCAACTCTTTCAGCCTGTCTTCATAGGAGAGGTGCTCCAGCCCTTTGGTCATCTTTGTGGCCCTTCCCTGGACCTTCTCCAACAGCTCCATGCCTTTCCTAGGATGAGGGCTCCAGAACTGGACACAGTAACATGATATAACTGTGAGCAGACAAACTCCTGCTCTTCTTACTTTCTGTGTGTTCAAGGGAATGGCTTGCACCAACGATTTGTAAGTTGACTGAACAGTCTGAGAATAGCTCACTACATGCAACAGTATGAATGCTCTCTCAGACTCAATTTTCTGGCAGTAGTTGTATGTGAATACTAGCTTGCTTAGTACAGTCAGATCTTCTATATAGGTCATACCTTAAACACAGTCATATATCACTCTTTATTCAAGCAGGCCTATTTCTAAAACAGTCAGTCAAATCATGGGTTTGTGTGTCAATGGAAGAGCACTTACTGTTAAGATGTCATAACTCCCTGCTGTGAACTGCTTTCTGGAAGAAACCATCCCAGTTTTGGGATCAATAAAAAATTTGCCGTCCTCATTTCCATCCACAACGCTGTACGAGATTTCTGCATTCGGGCCTTCGTCTTTGTCATAAGCAAAAGCTCTGTAGATCGGCTCCCCTCTTTTCTTACGGTCCCTCTCTGGCAGTTTTATCTGATAGACTTTCTCTGGAAACTGAGGTTTGTTATCATTCTCATCCAGAACCTGGATCACCACCCAAACGGAGGACTGCTTGGGAGATGTGCCCCCATCTGACACGGTTACCTGAAAAACAGCAGCAGTAGAGGCATTATTCTGAATAGGGGCAGGGGGACTTCATAAGTTGGAGAAAAACCATAAAACATAAGGGAACACCTCTCTCTCCCCAAACCTAACCTGCAGTTTACATAGTCTTCTCTCTACACAAGCCATGCTCACCATAAATGTGCTCAGTGCCTACTTCAAATATGCCTACAATGGCAAATAAAGGAATTGGGAAGATTTTTTTTTACTTCTGAGATGAGCCTGGAATGAGGAACCTGTGGATTAGGAATCTATTTCTCAAAATATAAAATCCTTTTATCTCTATTTCTGCAAGTTTTTCTTGGAAGAAAGAACTGGAATTAACCCGTTAAGCAGGATCCCTTCTTTTTTGCAAACATATTTCAAAGTTTTTTCAGCCACACAATAAATCTGAAAGATGGATTTCCTCTTAAAAGAATCTTTGTCACTTTTTTCGGTTAATTATTTGGAATTTCTTAAACAACAAAAGAATTTCTGTCAGTTCTTTCCATTCATCACCTGAGATTTGACAGTTCATTAATTCCAAAAGTGTTTTATATGATTGTTATGGGCACAGAGAGGCAGGTAGCAAGAAGTTTCTGCTGCGTTGTGTAAAGAGCACATTGTGCTGGCAAAAACATGTAAGAAATAAAATCTTCAAGACAAAAGTTAATTAGTAATTTAGTTGCAACTTAAACAGAATATCTAATGATTTTTGGTCTGAAACACTGTGAAAATGAAACCATCCAAGATCAACAAGCACTCAACAGACTCAATAAAATGTCTTCCAAATGCAATCAATATGTTTCAAACTTCTCCCTCAGTATTTCAATTGCATTTTTTAAAGGGAAAGAAATAAGGCAGAAAGTTATTTCTGTTTGCATGAAAGAAGTTCAAATTTCCCCCTGGGCTACATATGCTAACAAGCCACTTCCCACAGTACTAATTTTTGATGATGATGAGCCAAGATACTACACACCTTTCCCTGCTCATACTGATTGCTGCACATCAATCTCTGCTGGTTAACTCCTTGATGGTTTGTTTTTCCTTAAAAATGTCTGTGTCCCCTTACAAATCATACAGTCCTGATGTTCAATCTTCAGGCAAAGCAAAGATTTCTGGGAATAATGACCCTTGCCATTGTCCCCTCCTTGCCACAGAAATCTAAACTTTGGTAACCCAAGTTTAGTATTGAGATCACGAGAAAAAAAAAAAAATTCTAAGAGAAAGATGAAAGACCTTTTCAATTTCCTGTATTTATACTTTTAAAAACTGATAGAGTGGAAAGGAGGGGACTGACGAACTTAGGGACTGAAGCTCCTTATTTACAGAAAAATAAATGGCATGGCAGTATCTGGTGGAAATGTAAAATCCCCCAAATCAGCCCATAGCTCATGTGGAGAGCAGAGCCCATCCTCCCAACGACATGCACTTACTGGGATTGCTGTCTCAGGACGGGACGGGGACCATCCCCACCCTGCAAAGCCACCAGCATGCCATCTGTCAGTCACTGGTGAGCAGGTGTGGGGGCAAGACCCACAGCCCATTGCTGGTGTACTCAGCCATCCCATTCACACTCACCACACTTCCCAAAATAGCACTTGTAACTGGAAAAGGCTGCACACGTGGCTGTGAATCTGCCTTTCCACCCGGTGAGAGCTGCACCACCGGGGACCTCAGCCTCTCCACTCCACCGCTCCAGAAGAACTTATGAGCTTCTGCAGCAAACAAAAAGCCATTTCTGGCAATTCTCCTATTACTGACTCAGAGCACTAAATAACTTTTGCCCCATTTAAAGGATGATGGCCTCTATTTCTGTTCTGCTCCAGTACAACTGGCCAAACTCTTGCAAGAGCACAGGTTAGAGAAGCAAAACATTCTACAGGACTTCTGCTGACTCCACAGAGTTTTCAATGTGCCAGATGGTACAGGCTGTAGTGCACAGAAACAGATATATATACTTATCTAAATGATGGCCCAAAATACCTACAAAATTATTTTTTAGGTGTTAATATTCTTAATACGTGCAAAACGATAGACAGTCAGGAAACTCTTGTTTTCTGAACAGAACTTGACTAAACTTAAAAAAAAAAAAAAAAAAGACAAAAAAGGGACATTTTCCTGAAGGTTCTAGCAGTTCAGCGGATATACCAAAATAAAAAAGGGGAAGAGGTGAAGAAAAAGCTTGCAAATAAAAATAATAATACAATCTCTGAAAACCACAGTGGTATCAACACTCAGGTGACTATGATGAAAAACCTGTTTAAGTCAAGAGCCTGCTCAAGCAGCAAAGCCACCCTCCTGTCTTACCAACACCGAATCACTGCTGAAATCCTGACTAACACGGTGCTGTGGCCGTAAAGAAGTGCAGGCATTTGTTTGTTTTTGTAAGCTTAAACTTGTGGGAAATCCGTTCCATAACAGAAAAGTTGCACTGGAAATATTTGCTGACAGCTAATTGAAAATAGTAATGGCTGTAACATGAAATGTCAGCTAATTAACAGAAATTAATATGGAAGGCCTGTAGTTAGTACATTCTACTCTGTCTAAAACTTTACATTCCTGAAGAGGAAAATGTTATGTACCAGATAAGCCTTTTTTTCTGGGTGACACTCAAAACTTTACAAAATGACAGGCTCCAGCTCCACTTGAAAAGCTCTGAGTGCCAGACACAGGAGCTGAAGTGTGAGTTAAAGCTCTCTCTTTTCAGGCATGTACATTAATTAATTTAGCCACCTTCACACCAGCGATGTGATTATTTCCCTAAATGTAAATCTGTGCCCTGGCTGACCCTTCTTTTTTGCTCCATCAGCCTGACCCCAGTCTAGGCTTTTCAGGTTCCAGCTATAAATAGGGTAAAACAGCTGCAGACATTTTCTCTGCCCCTATAGAAAAAAAACCCACAACACAGTAAAACAAAATAACAAACTGCTGCCAGTTCAAAATTATTCCCAGACAAAAATGGGGAGGATTGGAGAGGTTGTTCAGCATAATGCTCTGCAAATACCATTTCCATCAGGACACTGAATCACACCAGCACTTAGGGGCCCCTCTAACCAACACAATTTTTATTCAAACATTACCACAGTTCTCAGTAAAATCCTTGAACAGCTGGAAATTACAGTGAAAAGTAACCAGGGAGAGGAGGGAGTTTGGGACGTCTCTATGACCAAGATACAAAAGCTAATTCACAGCTGGTATCTCTGGAAATGTGAAAGTCAGATGTGCAAGGCATGGGAGAGCTTGCCAGGAGAGAAGCTGTAATTCAGGATCAGTGAGGTCCTTCTGTTTGGGAACCTGCAGATGGCATGGTGGGGAAAACACAGAAAAGAAAAGTGATACTGATGGATGTCAGAGTGTCCCAATATATGCTTGTAAAGATGTGCCACCAAAAACCCAAGAAGAGGTGAATCTCATTGTAAGCAAGATGGGGAATTGGTGAGGACCAGACTTAAAGCCTTCCCAGAGGAGATGACAAATGCCTGCTTGGTCAGCATGTGCTTTCCTATATGCTGAACACCTTCTCCAGTCTTTGTGCTGAGTCTGGTATCCAGACACCAACGGGTGCAGACCTACTGCATCTTGCCCATGTGCAATCTAAGATGGGATAGTCCATTCATTAAGATGGAATATCTTAGAAGGAATATGATGACATATTTAATGGTGTCTGATGTTAACCAACAGCAAAAATAATATGAACTTTATGTACCACATTCATGGTAAACTCCTAAGCATCACTGTTGTTTTTGCACAACCTACAGAGAGTTCCACTACAATTTCTTCATAAAATGAAGCATACTCTGTCAGGAATCTGCATTCACCATTAACTATAATGTTTATGACTTTATAGAAGCATACCCTTTCATACTCATGTTTATTTTCAAGGCCACAGATGAACTACAAAGAGATTTTCACAGCAATGGACTTTCTCAGTGAAAACCAAGGTTAACACCAATTGTTAAGAAATGACAGCTGGAATGGTATATATGAAAATTTCTTATTTTTATGAACACAGAGAAGGCATGAAGGAGACATCTACTATGAAAGGACTGGCTAAAACACAGTGTTTTTCTAGGAGACCTCAGTGCTGGTGACAAAAATAATTTTACCTTGAGTCCTATGAGTTGTACTGTGAATTGAAGAACAACTAGCTCTTGAATTTTTTTTAGCATACATACGCAACTGTGAAGACCACCCTCCTGAATTAAAAGTATGATATTGAGTCTCATTAACAAAAGCTCATGACTTCCAAGATAATTATTAACTCAGCTGGAGAGAGTAGCTAGCAGGGATCTTACTTCAAGAAGTATAACAAGACAATCAGCAGGTGTTTAATGTGAATTATCAAGCCTTGAGAAGAATGAGAATCTTCTTCCACCGCACTCCTTGACAAGAGGAAGTATTCAGCCTACCCAATTTTTTAGGTTAAGAGGAACTGCCACATTACTGTCATTTGCATTGCCAAATGCTGAAGATGTAATATTTGCTTGTTTATTTTCCTTCGTGTGATACTGCTTAATGCAAAGAGTGAGCTGAGATGCCTGCATCTCATCTGAGGAGTGTGCATAATGAGGGCTTCAGGTAAAAGTCTCTCCCTTCCCCCAGCCAGAAATGCCAATTTTGCTTCAGAAAACTTTAGAAAAGAGAATCTGGTTGAGTTACTGGAGACAGAAAAATGATCAAAGGGAGCCTGAGAGCTGAGGCATACCCCTGCTGTTAGTGACTAATGGGTTTGTTTCTTCTGCCAATGCACAAATGAGCTGCAATACCTATTGTAAGACTTTCTGGAATTCAGCCCAAGTAAGAGAAATCAAAGATTACAAAGGAGACCTCATTGAGGGATGAATGGAACTTTAAAGTCAAATACACTGAATTACTATCTCTGCCTACTTCAGAGAGACTAAATTTGTGGCTAAATTCTTACAAGGAAATATTTTTCTGCAATGCATTATATTACTGAAGCACATGTTGGATTATTGCTACAACATGGCGGCAGTGTAGCTCAAAGATAGGAGAGAAAAAAAAGTTTCTGGGTTTTTTTTCAGTTCAACACAAACAGTGAGTTAGCTGTAGTAAATTAAATGCCTCCTCATTCTGATCCTTTATTTGGCAACTGTGGAAAAGAAGTGGGCAGCTGCTTATTTCACTTATCCTAATA
Source organism: Hemiprocne comata (assembly GCA_020745705.1). Taxonomy (NCBI): domain Eukaryota; kingdom Metazoa; phylum Chordata; class Aves; order Apodiformes; family Apodidae; genus Hemiprocne; species Hemiprocne comata. The sequence continues at coordinate 207,202,119 of CM036586.1, forward strand.
GAATGTAGTGTTGTCCCAAAAGACACTTCTTGCAGGAAAGAGTGCCAATCATATCAATATGATCCACCTTCCCTTATTTCCTTTACAATGTGCTAATCTGGGAACTCTTGTTTTCAATCATAAAAAAAGTAATACATTCACTTTGGCCAGCTATGAGAACTGAATAATTTAGAGTACATTTTAAATACAGACTATTACTGACACAAACACTCTAGGTGGCTGATTAGGAAAGTCAATGGCTTCCAGCCACATTCAAGCTAGAAAACGATGCATAATGGTCTGTTTTACCATTTGAGAATTAATGATGACATCAGGTAATTTCAACACCGTATTGCCAAAAGACAGGAAGGAAGGAAGGCAGGCTTTTTCATTTGGAGTTAAACGCTCCCTGCAGTACCTGCAAACCTAAATATTAGACGAGCACACTGAAAAAAGAGTGCTTAGAGGCTTCAAATCTTAACTTTTGTAAGACTCCTAGTGCTGAGACCAACAGATGGTAACCAAGTGGAAAGCTATGACCTGGCAGAATGTAATATCAGAATGAAGGACCCAAAAGTCCAGAATTACTATTACTACTACTACATCAACAGCATCGTCAACAACATTTATTTCATGTCATACTTTATTCTACAAGCTTTTTGAAAATGTAAAAAGAAAAGACGAGTCATAAAGTCTAAAAAGAAACAAGACTTGTATTTCAGCTTTAGTAGCAATAGAAGGAAGGATTTGCATAGCTCTTGATAGTGACTGTCTGAAAGAAAAACAGTAACTTTCCATGGTCATTGTTTTCAAAGTTCATTACAGTTTGGAGATCCTGGCAACCTTTGTGCATCAGGCTGTATTTAGACTATACTAGAATTAATACATGGTAAGGTAAGTGCAGAACCATTCCATTCCCAGAACAACAGTGCAGCCTATGTTAAAACAAACTCCTTTAGGCAATATCGAAACAGTATCTTCCATTTCTTTTCACTAAGTAAAAACAAAACTATAGTCCTCAGCAATGTCAAGCTTGTATATTTGCTTTTGACAAACTCTAAATAAAACCACCCAGAAGCGACTCTAAGCCTACCATTTCCCAAAAGTTCAAATGTGCTTCCTGCTTCTTTTGGTGGAATTAAATACAGATAATCTTCACCGCCACTGCCTAATTGTAGTGTGTAATCACTTATGATTTGACCAAAATAATCTGGTAAGAAAAAGGATTGCTTAGCTAGGACTTATCCAGACCTTCTAGGTGATTACACCACCAACAGAAGTGGTGCTTGAAACTCTGCATGAGTACATCAAGAACTTCCTTTCTTTGTTCATGAGGTTACAATAATGAATCTTGCCACCCTAGTGTATAATAATGAAAAATATGTAAAGCAGAAGAATACACCCTAAATAGTTCTCTGATAATATCTGGATCCAAGGACATTTACCCAACTTTAGACTGACACCTTACAAAAAGGATAAAGACTGGTATGCAATTGCTTAAAAATAATTTTTATAGCCATATGGAACCTTTTTAAGAACAAGCTACTACTAAACAGAAGTATAACTACCTTCATAGCTTCTAAATGAGAAAGAAGATAAAAGTTGTGTATTGATCTCCACAGTAAACTTTGAAGGTGTTTAGCTCCTGCTGATAGTGAAGATTACAATCAAAGAGTTTTGAACAGAAAATGAGTAGTCAAATCTGAGAATATTTCACTTCAAGCAGCTTTAAATAACATCAAGCTTGCAAATTAAGATATTTAGGCAGTTAAATGTTAGCAGTAATCTCCATGTCAATTGTAATTTCATTCATATCTGACTATCAACTTCAGCCATTTGTGGATTTTGCTTTTCTCATGACAAGAAACACCTGTAATCAAATATTGATAAGTTCACTGCTATCAGACCTACCTCTGCAGACAATGCCCTTCTCCAAAAATCTTATCTCAGCACTCAGGAACTACAGTAACTCTCAGTTTTTGTACTTCGGGAGAGGTGTGCATCTACTTCTAAGCTCACTGCACTGTCCTTTTCTCAGATATTCCACTACCCTTCATTTTCTATCCCCAAAAGTCACTTGAATGTCATCTTCACTATAACCAGGAATCAAACACCTTCCTCAAAATTATGAAGTTCGTTAAACATCTCCAATCTTCCCCTTTTCATACTGGGCCAGTCAATATGTGCAAATCATGTAGCAAGAAAAACATTCTGGCTATTAATGAAGACATAAGATTTTATCCATGCTTCCAAGACTTTTTCCTGATATTAGTAATTTATGTTTAACTACCAACAGAAAGGCTATGCTCAAAAATATATGCTGATATACTGCCAAAATTTAATCAAGCTATAGTACTAGTCACCGTGGAGTTAATCAAGCAGCAAAACGATACATACTTTACATCCGTGCTGGGGTGTGCAGCTGCATCAGTTTGTAGTGCAGGTCCCCAGACATTCAAACTGATGGGAAATTAAGGTACAGCAACTCTTTTAGCAGAAAGTCTCAAATTCAGCGCAGGTGATTTCCTGTGTGTGGCAATAGCCCTCCATCTGTTTAGGTCAACAGCACTGCCTGGTGCTAATGTGATACATGCTGTTGACTCTAAGATGTAATATGAAGAAGCTTGCCCTGCATGCCCTTAGAAATATCCTGGCATGCAGTTCCTGTTACAGCAGAGTACAAACTTCAAATAAAACTTGAAATACTTAAAGGAAATATATTCTTCTTTCCTAAACTATAATGCTAAAAATTACTTCTAAAAAATTTTGTCATGCTGACAGCCAGTGCCTTACAATGTTGGATGAAAAACCCTTAGTGAGGGTCTGTGATGGTCAGTCTTGAAACAATACTGTTATTACTTAGGAGGGAACAGCCCCCAGTGTGATGACAGATACACACTGCAATTCCTTAAAAAGAAAATTAACACCTCTTTTTTTTTTTTTTAATGGCTCTAAAAAGCAGCACTCGGTTGTGCTAATGGAGGATGACACCACCTTGTCACTGGCAGAAAAGTAGAAAAAGATGCATCCAGCCCCATCTCCAGCTCCTCCTCCAGCCATTTGTTCTTCCCCTGTCATCCGTTTGCAGCCACCTTCACCCGTCAATAAACCGCTCGTGCATCTGTGCTATGAACAGGGCTACTGATATAATCTGGGTTTCAAATGAACTGCTGAAAGAAAACAAAATCCCCCAAAAGGCAGATGGTTAATGTGTGATGGTGGTGAGAGAGCGAAACAAGGAGAGGAATGGCAGGCCCTCAAGTCAGAGGAGGGGGCAATTTCTTAAGATGTTTTGGCCACTGAAGGAAAATGCATGGTGTAACTACAATTTTGGTGATTAATTCTGTGATTTAACTACAAATAGTAACTTACTTTGCCCCCACTCCAGAAAACCTCCAAATCCCTACCCTAACATCACTTAACAACAAGCCTTTGATCAACATCAACATAAGCAAAGCCAGAACCAGTGATCTCAAGGTAAAAGACTTTGTGTCCCGACAATAATTGCTGAAAACATCCAATTACCATCTTACACTATTTTTTCATATTATGCAAGAAACAATGAATGCTTTCCATCCACACATACATGGAAAAAAGCTTCAAAGATAGTTTTATAGCTGGTAGCTTGAAGTCTCTGACATTTAAAGGCAATTCAATTTTTTCAGGGTAAAAAAAATGAAGCTTTTACCTTTTTATGTTCAAAATAAAGCTTACCAGGTAAAAAACTGATTAATAAAAAAATGATTTCTTAGCCACGTAGAACGTATATAAAATCAGACCTTTAAGGATTACAGTCTGTTCCCAATTTGTGATCCTGTAGAGATAGTCTAAATTTGCAAAAGGCAAAACGGACATTTTAGGCCTCAGAAATTTATCTGGCTTTCATGAACTGTAACTCTGGAAGATTGCTGTGACTGTGTTCATCAATCTAAAAGGAAAAAAATGAAGACTTTTTTGGGGATACTGAAGTTTTTTGATAGAAGATTCTTTGGTTAGCAGTGATGTGCAAAGTGAACATTTAAACAACTTCAAGCTCAATACGATAGCAATTACACATTCACATATGAATAAAGTAATTTTTGTAGTCAGGGGAGAATTATATCCTAAAGTATAAAAGAAATCAGTATAAAAATACTCATAAAATCAGTATGAAAAATAAATAAAAGAAGGCAAAGAACAAAATAAGGTAAAGAAGGCATGTATAAGTAGGTTCATTGCTGGGGCTCTTCCCAAGTCAGTTTTTTGTAATGACACTATCACCCTGTTTTTGTCAGACCAGTTTAAATGAAATAAAATAAAAAACTGCTTTCATTTTAGCAATAAAAATTCTACTTGGCTTCTTGATGCCTACTTCACAACCTTCTGTGACTAATTTTAAACAGATAATAAGCATTAATTGGGCTGTGCTTAATTGCAGTTTCATCTAATAGGCAACACAGACAAGCCTTATTATCTCAGTCTCCACTTATCTTCGATTCTAAGTGTCCTATAAATATCTACTATCCAGTTTACATCAACATGGGGTCAATTTCACAAGCTGGTTGAGGATCAGCATGGGACTATATGTAGGGAAAAAATGTAGATTCTGATTTTGAAGCAAAACTCATATTCTTGGACTTTTTCTTTTTCCAGACTTAGTTTCCAGTTTTGAAAACTCACCCTGGAAAACGGGCCTGGGTATTATGTCCAGTATAAAAGATGTGAAACTGAAATTCAGATAACTCTTCTGGTGATAAAGGATGACAGTCCTCAATCCCTTCCCTCATGTGTGCATTAGGACTCTGAATTCACCTGACACAGTAAAACCTGCTTTTTTTTTTTTCTCACTGGACAAGACTAACACAGCTAAGTGTACATTTAGGGACCAGTTCACTGTAACCCTGTTTTTCAGGGTTTTTTTTAGTCAGTTTTGTTCTCTTTTCAGCTCTGTTGAACCTCTACAAACCACAAACAGCTGAATACCCTCAGTATCCCCAACCACACCACAGACAGTGTGGTATGCACATACTGCATGGCTAGAGGCACACAGGGTAAGCCTAAAGACAAGTTTTTCTCTGAAACAAGCTCATGTTCTCTGAGCAGTCAACAAATTACAGGTATCTTCTTGGTGGAGAAGGACCCGACCAGCTGTGAAAACCTCTGACTTGGATATCAATGGCAACTTCCCCATTGACACTGGTGAGAACAGGGTTGTACCAAGAGCTAAAACACCTCATTCCAGCTTGCTTTTATTTTTCATGTAGCTTTTGCCCTGGGCTCCAGCTGCGTAACAAGTACCAAAAAGTTTTAAGCCTTCCACTGATGGGCAGGGAAGATGTGTAGCACTGCAGCACCACCACCACTGTATGCATGATAACTGAGTGGGAGGAATCTTACTTGGACAACCAGGCAAATGTGGGGTTTTTTGTTTACTTTAAAGAAACAAGCAATTTAATACATGATTCTTTTATTTAACATGATTTTTCTTCCCCTGTTGGCTCAATCTGTTATACATATAGCCAGTGATCCTGCAAAGACTGATGTATATAAATAATTTTCAGAATGTGTCAAGACCATACTGCCGACATAAATAATTACATGTGTGTGTAGGAACAAGGTCATTTGGGGGTAATGATACAACAGGAAACACTGTCCCAAAATTGTAACATTCTAAGTGTGTTGCAAAGGAAAAAAAAATTAAAAAATCCTGTCCCAAAATGTTAATTTCCCTGAGTAACAGTCAGAACGCATTAAAAATGTTCAGATTATTAATATTAATTAATCAATTAATACCATTATAATTAATTAATTACACAGTGCCTGGAGTCCTGGAAAGGGATCTTTATGTGCCTGAATAATAAGATGACATTCCACTCCCGCAGTGCAGGAGGAATTGTAAAAGATCGTAACTTTTAAGATGTTCTTAGTGCTTTGATTGTTCTGCAGAATTAGTCTTTAACATGCATTTGGTTTTTGCAGCCACAGGATGGCATTCACTGCTGTGCAAAGGGTCAGTGAAATGTAAGTAGAGCCCAGGAAGCATACTTTCCATCTGGGGAAAGCAAATATTTAATAAAAAATTATTAATATACATTTACCGCTTTCTACCGATGACAACCATTTATTCAAGAACATGGTAAGAAAAATCTTACCATGCACAGCCCTTAAGGTTCATGTTCATGCTGTGTGGACAACAAGGCAACAGATACTTCTTGCCTGACTTCAGTAAGCTGGGACCTTCTAAAAATATAGAGCAGCAATTCCACTTACCAGCAACTGCATAAAGCACTTCAATTTCACTTCCATGGTTTATGGAGTCAGAGTAACTGCTTAATGGATTTATATAGACTCGTAATTTACTGTTTATTTTCCCATTAGGGCAGTATACAGAGTAGGTGTTGACACATGGCATTCCAATGGGAGGACAGTTGGACTGAACGAATGGCCAAGGTGACTGATAATTGGATTGCAAATGTCAAAGAGTGTGGTTGAACAGCCAGCTATATCAACCCACACATACTTTTCCCAGTTGTGAAATGAAAGTTAAGAGCATGGACAATCAGCCACAAGTAGTTAGGATTTATAGAGTTGGGTTTGAAGTCAGCGGCCAGCAGCATCCAATTAACTTCAGTAGAGATGTCTAACACCACTGGTAAAACGACTGGATTTAGAGTGATGAGCAAGAGTGTCAGACTGAGAGACAACCTAGTAATGCTATTAACCTTTGTGAGATTGCCCTGCAGATAATGTGATCTGGGGGACAATAAAACACTGCATGAAACAATATGCCCAATTCGGTAGTGCAAGACTGATAAATGGGAGAAGGAGAATTTTCCTGGATTCATTTTATGGACCTCCAATTATGCCTCACTAGGTGAAGGGAGAGAAAGGGGGGAGGCAGAAGGGAGTCCCTCTAATGAGTAATTTTGTTGGTTTGTAGCAGAAGAGATCAAAAAAGCAAAGTTTTAGGAGCTGCTTTGCTTTAAGATTGTCTCAGGAGGTGTTAAAGGGGCTGGGTGCTTTGTTGGAAATAGCCGTGAGAAAGCTCCTGATTTATGGGAGCTCTTCTCTTGCACAGCACAAGTGCATCCTGGCAGGATCAGTACAGGAGGTGTGATCCCTTGGCACATGGAGATCAGATATGCCAGCCCCATACACTAATCCTCATGGTTAGATGCAGGGGTCAGGACTGTGGATGCTCGCTCACGATGCGGAGCCCTGGCTGACACCTTCCATACCACGGCTGCTTCCTTTGAGAAATTGTATACAAAATAAAAATAGACTTGTTCTCTAGAAGTGCATTCAGTTTTAGAAATGAGGGTATTAAGAGAAAGTCTAATCCATAGATTACTGATCTGACAAAATATCTAAATCTTATTTACAGGCTCAGTGAGGCAAAGGCAGTTTGTCAATCAAGTGACATTTAAACTGCAATTCCTGTTTTGCTATGCAAGTCTGGTGAATGTGTGCTCAATACCCTCTAGAAAATAGAGCATGAATGTGTAATTTATACAGCTACTACTAAGTTTAGGCATCAAAGGGCTACTGGAGTGTATTGCACACCCCGAAAAACCGGGGGGTGGGTTCTCAAGTTAGGAAGTCCTGAGGTAGTTTTCACTCCATGCCGCAGAGTGGAGGAAAGGGATAGGACACCAAATTAGCCCTGCAAGAACTATACAAGGTACTGGAAACACAGCCCACAGCTCTGAGCAGGGTAATTTGCTCTGTCAAGAAGAAGGATAAATGACTGCCTCATGCTGAGCACCGAGCTGCAGCAGCAAGGATTTCTTTTGGGAGCTCAGTGGCTCGCTGGAAGCTGGGCATCCCACCACTGCAGTGATCCATCACCCGGCACCCTCCAGTGCTGCAGAAACACGGAATCTTCTGTGCATTTCAGACCTCTTTTTATTAAAACAACCACATCTTTCAATTGGTACAGTCACACTGAGAGTCAGATATTATGAGAATTAAATGCCTAAAGAGCAGACATTTAAAGCAAATATTATTTTACTTTTAAAACACCATTCCATGGCTGAGGTGCTACAGTTAAGACTGTGCTCAAGTGGTATCTAGTGGTTTGCAACAAAAATAGTAAAAGATCCTCAACTGTTGCTATACTTGGTAAACAAAGAAAAAAAGGACAATAAATGGGGTTTAAAATTTCATTTAATCCCACAAACATAACACAGAATCACAGAATGTCAGGGGTTGGAAGGGACCAAAGCTACATGGATAGAGTTTGTGCAGGTCCATTTGAACAACAAAGTTTTGTTGAGGCAGATAAGGACTCTATGCAAGTGAACCTCACAGGTCAGTTAATATTTTTATTCCTTCTGCTATACTTTATGGTCTTCTTTTGAGACCAAGCTAATGCACTTATCTCATTGCCTTCTGCATCTCTCTCAGTCAACAGAGGCCATGCCATTTTGGCATACTTTGATGCATCACATAATAAAGCATCACCTCTGCTTAGCTAAAATGTGTAGTCTAAAACTTATGACTGTTTAGAAACTGAGTGTTTATTAAGCTATGGTCTTTTTTATTTTTATTTTGAGGTGTGGCAATATAAAACCATGTGTTTAAATCTTCTGTTTGTTTCAATTAAGTCTTTAAAATAGCTGCTTTGCCTTGAAGGTTAAGAACACATTTTTATTTATGGAATAACTTAAAAGTTGTCATGAAGGATAGTGGAAGGAAAAAAGATCCACTGGGAAAAACAAATACATTCGAGGCTATGACAGGAAGTATTAAGCTATTTGTTGGTATCTTAATTACAGATAAGACACTGGTCCTCAGAAAAGTCAAAGCCATAAACTGACAGACTGCTATTAGTAATATTTGTATTTTTTACTTTCCCAAGGAATGTGAGAAAAAAGAATTATTTTGATTCTGACATTTTTGCTCCCAATTATTCATGTTAATCCTTTCTTTTCAATATTTAGAATATTCCTTGCCAAAACATAAAATGTACTCTAGAACTGCAATGATAACATTTTCAATGTCTCTGTATCATGAGAGATTAGCAAACAGGAATATTGCATTTCAGAATGCGAAGATTAATCTGTTTCCTGACAACTGAAATTTGTTAGACTGGGAAAAGAAAATTACTGCTTTTGAGGGCAGATTCCATAGCACTTGATGCTTTGAGGCCTTTGTTCTTTTCTGTTTAAAGCGTATCTTCATAAAAAGCAAAAGAATTGTTTGGTCCCTGATTATTATCAAGCTGAAGTAAGATAAGAAAAACATTAGGATTCTTATGTTCCATGATAATATATTTAGGGAGAAAAAAAGGTGTCAAATATACTTATTAAACTGATTCTCAATCTGATTAGAGGTTTTCTTATCTCTAGGTGTCTAGTAAATACTGTAATTTGTGTCATGTCACAAATTATGCTGAATTCTCCCATATTACTTCAGCACATTTCACACAGTGGTGCACTTTTGCCGTAACAAATTATTTTAAAAATAAAAACCAAACTTTTTTTCAGACTACCATGTTTTTGCATGACATTTTGGTACTTTTTCCAGTATTTCTTTTTTGCTCAAGCTGAATGTTGAAGGACTACGTGGCAGAGGGACAGGGTGGCAATCTATTAACATTAAAGTGCAGATAAAGAGGGAAAATATATATTGAAAGATATTACAGGCTATGGTGAGAAGACTGTAAGGGATGTGATGACAATCAAAGAAAACGTGTATTCAAGGTATACTAGGGAGAGATTCTTATCAAGTACATGAACTGGTGGGGGCAGTTTTGAGGAATGAAGAGTTTTAAGCACATCACTGATATTGGAACTTATGGGACCCTGGATAATAAGAGCATTAAGAAGGTCAAGAAAAAAACCCAAAACATCAGAGGAAGAAGAACTGACAAAATCCAGATGATGTGACTTTAGACTGACAAAGGAGTAGATCTCAAGAATAAGGATGATATTCACCATGAGGGAGAAAAGAGAGCTGTAGGGAAGACAGTAAAATCTAACAGGTCTTGCAAAAGGAAAGAGTCAGACTCCATGAGCACTGCAATAGCTTGTGATCAAAGAGCATGTTTCAAACCAACCCCAAGTCCACTCAAGTAAAAAGGAATTGCAGATTTAGTGCTGGGACATGATGTATTGCAGGGTAGCTGGATTTGGTGCATATGAAGGGTGGCAGTAAATGAAGTCCGTGTGAAAATATTCCAGAAATAACTTTTTTAAGGGATAACAAGCATGCATTCTGCACAGCTGAGTACAGATCACCCTGGGAAAAATGGACAAATGGATGATGCAAAACTTCTTTAAGGGCATGTTTCTAAATGATGGATTAATTAAAAGGCATACTAGGATTTCCTATGCCCAGAAAGGATTTTAGTACAGATGCAATGTATTCCTAACTGAGGAAAAAGATGCTCCCTGCCTCAAATGTAACGCTCAGCTTGGTTTTAGGAAGGCAGGAAACTGAAACCTCCACAAAATGTGTATGCGTGCATGTGTGTGTGCTCACACATGTACAGACTTAAATTAACAGTCTGGCAGCTGATGGGTATTGCAAATGCTACAGAAAACATGATATAGCACTAAAGCAGCCATGCTTCAGATAACACAAAGGCTCTGTACATCTAAAATAGATTAAAATCATGTGAAAGATTTCCTGCTGCTTCTGCAGAAGATTAAAACTTTGGTACATTCATAAAACAAATGTGAAGATTTAGCAAAGTGGCATGTCCTTCACAATAACTCTTTGTCTCACCAAGCACAGAGTCTGGCAAAAGAGACACCCTGAAAGGGTATATCCGACCAATTTGGGCCTGGTAGGTGGGCTCCGGCCCCTAAAAAGAGAGCTATAGATCTTAAAAAACATACAATGAAGAAAAAACCTGTTAACCCTGAGCTAATCTGTGAGCTAATCCCTCAGTGAGAAAGCAACATTAGACCAAACTCTTAAATCCTGACAAAAAAGAACCTGATACAGGTTAACCACAAAATTTGCCTGTACAAGCTTAGCATGAGGAACAATTTATAAAAACAGAAGGAAGACCATTAATATAACTCTGTTTCAACAGCATTTAACACATGGGTGCAGACCTAATTTTAAAACCACACAATATTGTTTGGTGTTTTAATTACACTTTTCCATCCCATTTGTGTTGATATAATGCTCTGCCATCTGCTAGCTTTGCAAACAGAGCAAAAGAAACAGGTATTGGGTATATTTTAAATTGCTTTTCTCTAATGTGTTCACTCACCCATTTCCAGACATATCTGTGGAAATGCAGCGATGGGTGCCCATGTCTGATTGTCTTGTCCTGGGTATTATCAGGGATAACTTCAAGAAAATCAGTGCTACTGAAGCTGGACTAAGCACACCACTCAGGGTAAGCAAAGGAACTCAACCAGCCCCCATAATAACAATAAAGACCTAACCCTCTCCACAGTGACATCACCTATGTCTTAATATAATTCTTGTTAACCAAAAGGTCACTTCCTTGCTCTACTTGACTTCACAACTGCACAATGCTAAGTCCAGTGAGGTTTTAATTAGGTCCAGAGGGCCAAGGAAATGCTGATGGGCCTCTAGGCACCCAGGAGATGCTCAGCACCTTGCAAGGTGGTAGCCTGCAGGCTGGATGGGTTTCCTTGAACAATTCCACCTTCTCTGTTATGTCTTTAAAAGAGGTGGAAAATGCCTGATAAGACAGCACGTGAAGCCCATATGCTGAGTATCTCCTTCAATGCTTGCATGCAATGAGGTGCTTAAAGCAAAGACCTACTACTAGATTGTGGTTTGTGCACAAGAAAAATCCTGAAAGAGACATTTGATGCTCACCATGAAAAAACCGACGGCGCAGTGCTTTGTGGATTTTCATTTCTTCATTTCATGACCCAGCAGTTCAGGTCAGTGATTGGTGACACCTGTAAACAAACTCCATCCCCTCTGCAAACTCAGTCAACTTCTCATCTAAATGGCTAATACGTTTTTAAACATGGATCATAATATCATTTGTTCCCTCCCCATGTCGAGCAGACTCACTGTCTGGTGAAACATGATTTTGTTGAAAATATACTTGGGGCAGCATGCCACTGTAGATGGTGAATCAGTCATTCTGTATCTCGAGGAACTCAGAAAATCAAACCTCTTTCATGAGCTAATGAGTTACTAAATAATAAATGTGCTATGATCTTTTATTTTAATACCCAAGTAAATGAACACAAGCTTACAAATGATCTATAAAAGATCTATAAACTGACTAAAATCTGTAATTGTCAAGCATTCAGAAAAAAACTCCAAAGTTTTGCATATTGAGTTATGAAGATTTTTGACTTGGGAAGTTCAAGAAACATAAAAAGGAGGACTGCTTTTCTTCATTACTATTGGTATCCTGAATCAATAGAATGAATTAACCAAACAAGTGTGAGATGTTTAATGCTGGACTAAAATCCTACCATGTAAGAACTTCCATACACTATTAGATTAGTTGGATGCTTTAAACACTCTCTAAGAGAGGCCAGAATCAGATATTTGGATATAAATGATGCACTAATTGAGCTGTCACTAGTGTGTTTATCCTTGACATCATCCTGGTGTTAGCATGTGCAAAACCTTTTTAAGAAAAACAATCTAATCTTGAGAGAATTTAAAGAATTAGATGACTAGTATCCAAAAAAATAAAGACTTAAATCAACCATAAGCAAAAGCAAACAAAGCATTCTCAGGATTGACTTGAAGTCTACAAATTTTGTGGAAATGTCATAGATATTCTTTGTGCATCAAGTCTCTCAAGGCTATTGGCATTGAATACCTGAAATGAGCTGAGGGTCACTGCTACTATTTGATATATGTGGACCCATTCTTGTCCCTTGTTGCTGGTATATATTATGTCACCAGAGTTGTGTGTACATTTCCTACTGGCTATCTAAATTTAACATGGAATATTAAGGAATTTCAACACAGAAATACAGAACTCCTTGGTTGTTTTTTTTGAAATTCAAACTTCTTTTGCCCTGTTTTTATCATTTTATGAGGAGTTTTTTCTTATTTAAGACGAAAACAAAATTAAAATGCCAAACGCATGAAGAAAAGTGTTATTAAACTCAGTTTTCCCAATGCATGGGCTTTGTCATCTGTGTTACTTCTCAAGTCACTATCTAAAATAAAAGGGCACCTGGGAGCTATTGAAATTTGCAATAATTAAAAAAAAAGAGAATAATCGGTAAAAATGTCATTCCTTAATTATTTTGCTGTTTAAAATTCCTGTTCGTATCTCTGCACAGAGGCTACTCAGTTAACAACTGAACTAGTAATATTTTCAGTGATGCACTTGATAATTCTTCATCTTATCAGATCACATTAGTTGGAGACCACAGTCTAATTGAGGAGACCACTGATCACTGCAGACAGATGAATCACACCAGGACTTTTCCCATATTTTGCTGTGTAAGACTTTCTGCCTGAGTACACATGAGAAGCTGTGTGCAATGTCAAATGCAAATCTGTCTCTCAAAGAGAGTTTTAACCTCTGGTCATCTCCTGCCTTTGGGATGTTGTTGGCTACATCAGAAAATAGCAACTTGATGAAAAAAAAAAAAAGAAAAAAAAAATCAGAAGGGGAGGGGGAGTGATTGCAGTCCATGCATCTCTAGAAAGCTGGTGCAGAATGAAAACTCCTGAATAACATGGGGTGCAGGATGGAAATCTGCAGCGTGGGATGAGCAAGCTCAGCATGTGCCTTCTATCCAGGAACTGGGGTCTCTGCTAGATCCACCACCACACCAACCTGTCCCACAGGCAGCCTCACACTGCTGATAAACCCATGGAGAGGTAGTATGAGATGAGCATTATTTGATTTTTTTTTAGAACTGTTTGTTGTCTTTAACTTCTTCTCATTTTTCCTTTTATTTCCTTTTTCCTGTTGCTTTTTTTCCACAATTTTGAAGTTGGCATTCAAGTTCAATGTGTCATTATTCAAAGCTGATATCATGCTACAGTTTCCATTGTCTTTTTAGAAAGTTGTCTCTCCGTAATGTTCCACTAAAAATCCTTTCAGGTGTCCTCAAAATAATAAAAAATAACTCTCTTACTTCCAGCAAGCACAACCAGTAATAATTTTTAAGTTCAAGCTGGAAGTAACAGGCTGATTACCTATTTTTTTAATTTCCCTTGAAACATTTTATAGGCTCCAATGCTAAAAGGGGAAAGGAGCCATGAAAATCTCAGACAAAATGTTCAATCAGACATACTGCCTCATTTTTAGCCCATCACCTGCATGTCACCAAGAAAAAATGCAGCCTTCCCTGCCAAACGTGGGCAATGCTGAAGATCCATGAAATGAATACTTACACAGATTCATAATCCAGGATTTAAGCAATCAGTGTTTAGAGTATTATTCAGCTACATAAACCAAATGAACTTCAGCTTTTATACTTCTGTAAAAATATATATGAGCATATTGCCCCACGGCTGCCTATATTCTTCAGAAAAACTCTACAGTCTCTTAGAAAGGACCACTGACTACAGGCATCCCCAATAGCAAAGGCTACAGCCCCACTGAATAGGCTCTGAAGCAAAATTAGGTTAAATCTGTTAAGTTCTTGCATGGGAGATACTGGAGGAAAAGAGAAGGATGGCAGAGAACGCCAGCACTGGTCCAACACTGAGCCACCAGCGTGGTGTTTGTGGGAAGAACTGAGAGGCAGTGCCATTTCCAAGTGCTGCTTTTCAAGATTTTAAACCCCCCTCCTCTGCAAATTGTGGCCATAAAGTTTCCAGACCAAATCCCAAGTGGAAAAAATGATGGTCTTGCCATCAAAATTCCTCTCACAATTACAACTTCCCATTAAACAAGTGGAAATTTGAATTCTTTTTAGGCTACAATTACAGCAGATTATTGTGCTTCCCTCTAATTACTGCACATAAACACATACCATGTAACAGTTTATTGTACCCTGTTAGTGTACTTACAGTAAATAGAAACCAATATGCTTCATTCAGCCCATGTATTTTGACACTTACATCAGATATACCAATTTATCTTCATTACAACCCCTTGTGCTGTTACTGACATCCTTCTCGGAGCTGTGCTCAAGCGTCACAGCAGGAAGATTGATGAGGCTTGTATGTACTGATTTGCAACAAAAGCAAGGCACTCGAGAGGCACAGTTACTATTCTGATAGCACTAAGTTGGCTAAAAATTAGCTGCAGTAAGCCAACACTGCTCTCACTCCTCCTCCTCATTAATTATGGTACATCACTCGGACCTTGAAGGGCTCAGGCTGTTCTAACAGTATTTTAAACCTAATGTCTTCACTTGCTTTTTCACTCTTGAAGAGTTTTAAAGTTTTGACCTTGCTTATTAGTGACTATTTTTATTCTTTAGAAAGGCTCTGAACAAACAAGTTTTTCACCATGACAAACATTAAAAGATAATTTCTGAATGCATCTACAGTTGTAAATTTAAACATAATTTGGAGGAACAGAGGGATACAGAGGGATACTATGGATACAATTTTCAAAACTGGCTAAATGACTTTAGAGCCTGCATCACACGCACTTATCAAAGAGAGACCACACAGTCTTTGCACTTTAAAAGCACTAACATATGTATCTTTATTAAGAGGATGAAGAGGTCACCTCTTGCTACAGATCCTTTATCTCTCCAACCATAACGTTTCCAAGACACTTGCTAGGATTACACACTGAAGTCTGTAACTCTCTTGGCCTATTGTTTTGCTCAATACAGGCCTTGCCCCAGCAACTCCCAGCAAACTGAGCTCCCCAGCAATGGATGTGTTTTGCAGATGATTTCCATGCTGGAGGCACAACTAACCCAGCATCTGCACCAGCGTGGTCAGAAAGCACTCAGGGTGAAAAAGCACATGCTCAGAGCCACTCTCCAGGCTGAATGCATAAGTCAATGAGCTGTACCCTGGATTCAACAATCCTCTCCCATCAGGCTGCACATGCATGCTGGAAAGCAAACCAGGAATAATTCATATTCTGGACATCTCAAAATCAGCCAACATAACACAAGGATGCAGATCCTGCATGAAATGTTTTACTTTTTAAAGCTTATCAGACTTCCATCACTCCAGCAGCTGTTTGCATAAAATCACATAGTAAAATCACTGGAGTTTGTAAAGCTGTCAGACCAGGATTAGGAGGCATCTACAAAAAATGTGGGCAGAAAAAACAGCCAGACTATTTCTGTGTTTTTCCATAATTCAAACTCCACTAATATTCTCTACTTGTAGCTTCTTCTTAGTAAATAAGCATAATACGTGAGCAGATACAGTTAAGTGTTAAAATAGAAATCGTTAGAAGACAACCCATACCCAGCAGAAGAAAGAAATATAAGAAGAAAAGAAGAAGAGGATGATGTGTCCAATTACTGAAGGAGAATAAAGACAGATCACCTGAAACCTGCAATTGCACCTCACTGAGAAATATATTGCTATTTTCATTGACTTGCAAAGCAAGCAGGTGACTCTCAGAACCTTTCTTGTTTTAGATGGATATTTAAATACTTCATCCCAACTACAGCACCTTTAACAAAGTCTGTGAAATAAAATATATTATTTTGGCTTGCTTCATACGAGAAAGTAATCAAGTGGTGATTTTCCTCCCATTTCAGGCAGAACCATTCCCTTAGTAAAATATCCACTAAAGCAGGAGACCATTCTGTATAAAATCCAGTGACATCCAATTTAACGGAAGCAGAAAAATTCTACCTGATAACAAGCACTGAATAAAACCTGCAGCCTTACGAGACATTAAAAATCTGTCGAAAAAATTTCAACACTCAACTTGGGAATTGAAAAAACATAATGACACAATCAATGAAGGATCTGGGAGAAGAAATACACTTTTTTTTTTTCTCCTTCCAAAAAGCCCCAAACAAAAAAACAGCATCCCCAAACAATGTGACCAAACAAACAGGAAATCTCAATTATTATAAATGGGAGCCTATTTCTGACTTTCTTTTAACCCAGGGTCTAGACAAGTTTCTGTGTCCACTTTGGGACATACTATTTGTTAAGTTCAAGTCCTGTGACAACAACCTTGGGTACTGTTAAAAAAGTCACATGTACACAGGTCTACACATCCAAAGAAGATAATTTATGAGGAAGGAAGAAGAGCTGCACAGCTGACCTGGGCTCAGTACTTACTTTGCAACTGACTTCTTGTGCACATAGAAGAGGAGTCACTTAGATTCACCCTTCCTAAGCATGGCAGCCTTAAAAATATACATCCAGTCGTTGCTGGTAATCCATGTTTCTCCAATATGCATAGGGACAGATGACCTAGAAGAGTCACCCTAACCAATCAAAGGCCTAGAGACCAGCAATGGCACTACACACGATTATAACAACATCTGCCACCTTATTTCACCTTGTTTTCCTGACAACTTTAGTGAAAGTAGTGGAATTTGTTCAGGAAGTGGCAGCTGGTTTGGGTATTTTGGTTTGGGTACATCCTTGTTAAATTCAGGTGGGTAAAAGACAGGCTTATTAAAAATAATAAAAAAGATGTACCTAAGAAAGGTCTGTCAATGTCTCAAACACAAACTGGGCAAAAGGGAGCAGGGGTTGCCAGGTCAAGCACTAATCAGAGCTTTTTAAAGGGAGCCAAGTTTGCCCTCTTTTGTACAGACAGAGTACTGGAAGATTCGTACAAAATGAAGCCAAAAGGGAAATGCTGCACTACTGGGAGACCACGGTTGTCTTGGCAATTCAGGCCTCCCCAGGGGGTTAATTACACACAGACACAGCAAGGCATTTTAGATGTTCTCTGAGTGTGCCATAAGAAGCTCAGAGCTGGGCCAGCCTAGCCCCAGATCCCAGCAGTCTATTTGCTCTGATCCCCGGGAACACGTGTCCCAAGAGGTGGTGATGGTCGATGTTTCACTAGCAGCTTCAAGGGACCATTTGGCCACTGGGGACATGTCCCTGCCAGAGCTTCATTCCCTTTCCCACACACTGCTTCCAGTTGGGTTTTACAACAGTGTGGTCCTCTCCCCAGTTCTCCAGGAACCCCTGCTCTGGTGTTTCTTTTCTGTAGCCTGCCCTCCACTCCCCAGTAATTCTTGGGGCACCACAAGACATTAATTTCCCTCTAGCACATCTTCAGTCCTCAAAATCTTCCAGATGGTTATTTTTTTCAAATGAGATAAAGTTCAGGGGAAAGAATACATTAACTTGTATTGACGACTAAAGCCTAATTCCTATAAGCAATTATTGTTTCTTTTTGCTATTAATAGTAACACTTCTCCATCTGTATGGGAATCCTCTGGCAAATGTGAATTTGGCATATTTCACTGAGGTCTCTGAGGCAAACACATAAATGCAAGAGAGACTTAAAAACCTAAGATTCTCATCAATAGATATATTTCAAAACCAATGCCAATTTCATTAATCTTGCAATCTTCTCTGACAGTATAAACTGGAAAGCTTGCATTGATTTGAGCACAGTATTACTTTACTAACTTTCCAACTTAATAAATTCTAAAAACCGGAAAAATCCTTTTATTCTCCTCTGTTTATTTATGACCTGGAATGTGTGAGAATCTACAGCGAAGAATAAAGAAAAAAAAATCCAAACTTGTACAGTAATAAATGTTCTGCACTAACTAAAAAAAAAACCAAGGGATTTCAAACAAGCAAAAGTAACCATGGAATATGCAAGAGTATATTTTACTCCATTTTGCTGCCAGATAGTGATTGCATTGGGAACTATTTTGTCCAGATGTTTTTTAACTTGTATGGATTTGAAGAGAATTTCCTAAAATATAAAGTAGGAATGATTGATTATGTGGGACAATATGGTTCTTTTTTACTTGTACCAACATGAATCAGAATTCCTTCTTTCACAAATAGACAAGAGAACAGAGTCAAGGATCTTCTACCCAAAGGAAAAAACCACAGCATGGTGTTCAGCAATGTGAAAGAAAACATATGTGGTAAAACCAGTAGTTTACAAGTATATCACTCTATATCCAACATATGTGAGCTACTTATAAAGAGAAACATTCATCTAAATTTGGGCTGAGGGAATGGTTTAGACACTCTTTTTAGAGGACGATTTTTTACTTGAAAATTGTCGCATGTAGTCCCAATAAGTACAAGTTTATTCATTGATTCTGATGATGTAGTGAATATGAGCAAGGTCAAAGCCTTCTTTCATCCAAAAGCATAGTTTGTATGTTAGATCTGAGATGCAAAACTTTAAACATCTGTAACCTGACTGAACGCAGAATATTCTTGGCAGGGTTGGAGTAAGTCTACAAATTTTATTTATTTTTTAAAATTTGCTCTGGATAATCTAAACTTCTGTCACAAATAAAATGTAAGGGTTATAAACAAACATTTAACTGAAGTACAATAGAGATGGAAAGTAAGTGTTGTGCATATTTGTTCAATTTTTTGGTGTGCTTGTGAATTGAAAAATGTAGTATTTCTTCTCTATAATTAGGCAATTCCCAGCTTTGTGTGTGTGAGTCAGTCATACATCAAGACAAGGGAAATACCACTCTCCTGGAACAGGAAGAAGTGATTTTAAACTACAAAATTCAGTTAACCTTTTAACATATATTTTCCACCTAATCTTACCTCCAAAAAATGCTCTGCTTGCTGCTCCCGATCCAATTTTCTTGATGTTGTTGTAATCAGGCCTGTGAAAAAAGGGTGATATTTGATTAATACCCATTGAAAAATATATGTCTCTATCGACAAGCAGAAATAAATTCATTTTTCAAATACTCAAAGGGAAAAAATCTATTTAAAGCCATATCACACACAGATCTCTTGACATCTGTCAAGCATTTTCTTTCACAGTGCAGCCATTGTAACTTTCTGACTAACAATGAATCTGGAAGAAAAATGCTGTGAGAAAGGTAACTAAAAAAGTTAGCTGTGTAGCTGCAGTTATCATGCTGCATTTTACTACCGTGAATTAAAAAAAAAACCTTACAAAAGAATCACTATTTGTCTTATGATTAAGTGATTCAATAAATCATTTGCATTTGACTGAAATCCTTCTGTAAAAAACCTCATTAAAGATTTCAGAGTTCTCAAACAATTAATGGGATAGGATGCTGATTACTTCCACACCAAGAATACTTGACAAAGAAGGTTATTTCTGTAATAACTACTTGTATATATAATTTCCAAATGTAATCATCCTAATGCATTAAAGGTTTGTACTACAATTTCATCAATTTGTTCCATGCTCAAATTGAGTCTTTAAAATAAAGTACCCTTTTACATTAGGATGATCAAGGTATCTTTTTTTAAAGCAATGTACTTTCTCAAATGATTAACCTCTTGTGAGATTTAGGAGTTGATGAGGGTTTCTACAGGCAGCTGAAAGCAGCCTCACAATTACAGGCCGTGGTCCTCATGGTGGATTTTAACTACCCTGATATGTTTAGAGAGAATGCAAAGATTTAGGGAAAAAGTTCTGAATTATGAAAGAAATTAATCCACCAAAAACAAAGTAAAAAATTCAAATTTGAAATGTCCCTGTTCATCATTGCATTGTCAATGTATGTATGGATATTTATCCATATTTATCAAGCACAACCTAACCACAGTAAGGAATATGATCATTTTTTTACCATTTTTCTACCATTTTCCACTTCCTTCCTTCCTAATGTGTCACTGTGAACTCCACCTACATCTTAAATGAGAAATTACAGAAGGTCTCTGACCTCATCATCTTCTTCAGGCAGAGGAATTCACAAGTCTTGTGAAGACCAAGAGCTAACATCTGAAACTGAATATCACTGTCAGAATGGATAGTACTTGTCTTTCACTGGAAAAACTACTACTACTACCACCACCACCACCACCACTACTACTACTATTGTTATCACTATAGGTTTTTATCACTAAAGATTTTTTTTTGTTTTTCTTTTTCAATGTAAAGCCTTTTGGACTTTAATCATGGTCAGAGTGCCTTCAGACCTGAATTTCCTTCTAAAGGAGGTTTATGAACATATGGTAAGTTTCTACAACAGAACTGCCTATACTGAAACAGAGCAGATCTTAACAAATTTAGCATCCAGACTTAACAACCGGTCTTAAAGGGAAGGTTACCAGGCCATTCCCATCAGTTCTGCAGACCTGATCCTGAAGTATGATGCTAGCACAACTAGCAGTTTTTGGTTTCAAGTACAGTTCTACATACAACTGCCAGTTCCAGGAATTTTCATTAGGTTGTTACAATACTCTACAGAAATAAGTGGTCATTGTGTGTGCAGCTGTGGGGTGTCTAGTTTCCATTCCTGTTCTCTGAGGGACTCCCCCATCTGACACTCTTGGTGGCCCCATTGCAATCTCCTGGCTGCTCACTTCCACATACATTCTTGAAGTCATGGATAGATCACATTACAAAACACTACTGTTTAAAATATGACTATACAGAAAATCAGATCTCAACTACTTGATGCTAGTATTTATTTAATTATGGTCACGTATTAATATGGATGTGAACATGGTCTTTTCATATTATAAATAGTATAATCCTTATAAATCTTATAAATTTTATAAATTATTTCAAGGAATTCTGTTTAAGATCACTCAACAAAACTGAAAAAAAAGAAACACATTCCAGTTATGTCTAAGACTACCCACAGCTTTACCACTCCAGTCTCAAAGAATTTAATTTCACGGGTTTTATGAAAACCTTACTGTGTCCCTCCCTCCTGTACTCAGTACTCCATGCCATAGACACATCATAATAGTAGCATTTAGCAGGATGTAGAACTTTATTTTTGAGATACAGGGGCAAATGAGACAAGCTTGGCTTTGCACAAGAGAATATATCCCAGTTTGAGTTCTTTCCTAACTGTATTAAATCGTCATACTCTGTTACGGTGTAACAGCATTACCTAAAGGAAAGAACTCACAGAGAAAAATAAATCCAAAGAAACGATGTTAGGCTGCACTGCTACTTATGGTATAAAATCACAGGGGAACAATGACAAAAAAATGACCCTTTCTTTTTTCGTATCTTCAATATGTGCTGTAGCTCTTCTAGGCACAGCCATCTGGACCACTGTCCAAAGCCAGCTGGGAAATATAGCAGACATTTATCACAAAATAGTCACAAACACTAACAAGCTTCAAAAGTCATAACACACTTCTAAAATGGTTTCTCTTGAATTTCCCAGGAAACAACATGGTCCTGCTAAGAGCAGGAGATACTTACAACTGTGACGATTCTTTAAGCCATCAAAGTGAAGAGGAAAACTGGAACTAATAAAAAAGCTATTGAGAAAAAAGCCATGAGCTCACAAGCAAGGTTATGTGAATCTGTTTCCAGAACTTCACACTTTTCTTTCACTTTCTGAGCTAAAACGTCTTTCTGTGCATCCTTGCACATCTGTTTCTTAGGCCATATAAATGAAAGAGGGCCAATGCCATCCTGGGGTGCATTAAGAAGAGTGTGGCCAGCAGGTCAACAGAGGTTCTCCTCCCCCTCTATGCTGCCTTGGTGAGGCCTCACCTGGAGTACTGTGTGCAGTTCTGGGCTCCCTAGTTCAAGAAGGACAACGAACTACTGGAAAGAGTCCAGCACAGGGCCAGTAAGATGATTAAGGGACTGGACCATCTAACATACGAGGAAAGGCTGAGAGAGCTGGGTCTGTTTAGCTTAGAGAAACGGAGGCTGGGGGGCAATCTCATCAATGTTTATAAGTATCTAAAGGGTGGGTGTCAGGAAGGTGGGGCCAGACTCTTCTCAGTGCTGTCCAGCGACACAACAAGGGGTAATGGTCGCAAACTAGTAAACAGGAGGTTTAACCTAAATATAAGAAAATACTTCTTTACTCTGAGGGTAACAGAGCACTGGAACAGGCTTCCCAGGGAGGTCATGGAGTCTCCGTTCCTGGAGACATTCAAAACCTGCCTGGACGTGTTCCTGTGTAATCTGCTCTAGTGGAAAATGCCCTAGCAGGGGGGTTGGACCAGATGATGTCCAGAGGTCCCTTCCAACTCCTGTGATTCTGTGAACTGTTTTGTGAAACCCCAAAACATTGCTTGACCCAGTATTTCAGCTTGGAGATAACTGTAAGTCCTTCTGTAACTTGCTTTTCTACAATATATGTTAGTTCTGCTATTAGAGTACTTTTACTAGCCAAATAAATGAACGATTACTGTTCTCCTCCCACTACAAAGTTCAGAAATGCTTGAAGGTGAATAAGCTCACCCTGCACAAGAAGTCCCATTATGCACGGTGACAAGTCCCTGCTGACATTGACTGGGGAACACCCTTGCTCACTTTACAGTGGATAGGATCATCATCCTCCTCTAAAAGAAAACTCACCATGTGCAAAACACCAGTGTCCTTTGCCCCATCACCTTATAATCTGAATCAGAGGTGTGGGGTGGGCAACGAGGCAGACCTGCTCTACAGCTTAGGTGCAGCCATAGTGACACAGAAGGACAGGACTAACACTAGGACATCCTGACACATTAACCAATACATCAGCCTATTCAATTTTCAGCCAATGCATCATCTTAGAAAAAAATCACCAGTTGTTAGGGCTCAGACGTGTGACCAAGACATTTGAATAACACTTGGCACTGATAGTTGGGACACTGCTTTTAGCACAGCAAGATGCAAAGTGAAAAAAAAAAAAAGGTTCAGTGAATGAGACCAAAATCCACATGAGTTACTTCACATTGAAACTTGCAGTTACTGGAATGCAAATAAGGAAACGTAACTTATTAGCAAACAGTAACTTGATCATAGGTCTGATGTTTTAGAATTAATGCCAGATATGCATGTGGATGCGTGTGTGTGTGTACAAGATGGGAGATGACATAAAATCAGGAACAGTTATGAACTCAGCAGTATGACTGATGCTTTATAATAGTTTCTTGTAGAAAACTGCATCTTCCTTAATGATAAAGGCATCGAACCTGAAAGAGAGAGCGGCAGCTTGTTGGTTCTATTGTGTCACCAAAGGTATGCTTTGTTATTCAAAAGAGCCGTAATGTTCTGTCTCAAACTGAGTCTTTTGTGGGAGACTGTATTTTTTTGAACAGCAGTTCTGCTTGGATGGTTAAACATGTGGCTATGAAAATGTCTGTATCTGTGGAATACCCAGAAGTACACATCGTGCCCTGATGATACCCAGGTAAGAGGCTCAATCTAGTGCAATCAAGTAAGTTCTGTCAATTAATTCTAGCTAAGAACCTCTCTCAAATGAAAGTAATCTTTGCATTTTTATTTTTAGTCAAGAATACATGAAAAATCCACAGAAAATTATTAACTTATTTAACATAAACAAAGTAAGGCAAACCATTTTATATTCAAATGTAATTCTAGGCCAACGTCTTTAATTTCAAAAAGTTCAGTTACTGTACTTCCCAGTGAATATCCAAATGATTCCTTCCTCCTGAGGTTGTGATCTTACCAGAGCTCCAAAATTTAATTTGGATTCTGACATTTTTGCCAGTCTTTATCAAAGTTTGGTTTAGATACTACTCTCCAGGGACGTAAAGAGCAATAAGAAAAGCTTCTATAGGTATGTTGGGGATAAAAAGACAACCAAGGAAAATGTAAGCTGTTTCCTGAAGGAAATGGGAGACCTAGCTATGCAGGATATTGAGAAGGCTGAGGTGCATCAGTCTTCTCTGGCAAGCACTCCAGCCTCATCCCAAAGGCCACAGCAGGTGAAAGCAGGGACTAGGAGAAGGAGGTACCCCCCCACTGTAGGAGAAGATCAGGTTTGTGACCATCTAAAGAACCTGAAGGTGCACAAGTCTGTGGGATCTCGTGGGGTCCATCCATGGGTCTTGAGGGAGCTGGTGGATGCAGTTGCCAAGCCTCTGTCCATCACATTTGAGAGGTCGTGGTGGTCTGGTGAGGTTCCCACTGATTGGAAAAAAGGTCACATAGCCCCTATTTTAAAAAGGGGAAAAAGGAAGACCTGGGGAACTACAGGCCGCTTAGTCTCACCTCTGTGCCTGGCAAGACCATGGAGCAGATCCTGCTGGAAAATCTGCTAAGGCACATGGAAAATAAGGAGGTGATTGGTGACAGCCAACATGGCTTCACTATGGGCAAATCATGCCTAGCCAATTGAGTGGCCTTTTATGTCAAGGCTACAGAGATGGTGGATGGTGGCAGAGCAACTGACGTCACCTGCCTGGATTTGTGCAAGGCGTTTGACACTGTCCCACTTAACATACTGGTCTCCAAACTGACAAGACATGGATTTGACAGATGGACCACTCAGTGGCTCAGTAATCGGCTGAATGGTTGCACCCAGAGGGTTGTGGTCAATGGTTCAGTGTCCAAGTGAAGGCAAGTGACGAGGGGCATTCCTCAGGGCTCAGTGTTGGGACCAGTGCTGTTCAACATCTTTGCTGGAGACATGGACAGTGGGATTGAGTGTATCCTCAGCAAGTCTGCTGATGATACCAAGCTGCTGTGACACCCTAGAGGGAAGGCATGCCATCCAGAGGGACCATGACATGCTTGAGAGGTGGGCCAATGCCAACCTCATGAAGTTCAACATGGCCAAGTGCAAGGTCCTGCACCTGGGTTGGCACAACACCAAGCACAAACAGAGGCTGGGGAGAGAACAGCTAGAGAGCAGTCCTGAGGAGAAGGACTTAGGGGTGGTAGTAGATGAGAAGCTCGACATGAGCCGCCAGTGTGCGCTGAAGCCCAGAAGGCCAACCACATCCTGGGCTGCATCAAAAGAAGTGTGGCCAGCAGGGCAAGGGAGGTGATTATGACCCTCTGCTCTGTTCTGGTGAGATGCCACCTGGAATAGTGTGTACAGCTCTGGAGCCCTCAGCACAGGAAAGACATGGAGCTGTTGGAGAGGGCCCAGAGAAGGGCCACGAAGATGATCAAAGGGCTGGAGCACCTCTCCTATGAAGACAGGCTGAAAGAGTTGGGGCTATTCAGCCTGGAGAAGAGAAGGCTCTGGGGAGACTTCACAGCAGCCTTCCAGTTCCTGAAGGGGGCCTACAGGAAAGCTGGGGAGGGGCTTTTCACCAGAGAGGGTAGTGATAGGACAAGGGGCAATGGTTTTAAACTGAAAGAGGGTAGATTTAGGTTATACATCAGGAAGAAATTCTTCACCACGAGGGTAGGAAGGTGAAGGAATGGGTTGCCTAGGGAGGTTGTTGATGCCCCCTCCCTGGAGGTGTTTAAGGCCAGGTTGGAGGAGGCTTTGTGCAGCCTGGTCTAGTGGTAGGATTCCCTGCTCATAGCAGGGAGGTTGGAACCTGATGATCTTTAAGGTCCCTTCCAAACTTAACCATTCTGTGATTCTATGACTCTGTATTTTAAAGGATGGCCTAAAGCTAGCAGAGCTACTTATGTTTATGCTCATTTTTATGAGAATATGCAAGCAAGGTGAGAATCTTGATAAATGCAGACAGAGTAAAAGCAAATAGTGAGTTTTCATTTCTTAGGTGAATTTGATGCTGGTCAAAGTGAAGGTGACAACAGGACATGGAGAAGATAACACCAAAACTACACTAGCCCACATTGTCATCTGAGCATCATGTATTTATTAGCTAAAACAAATGATATAAATTATCAACCAGTCAGCCAGAGTATGCACGTGAAGCTTAATTTATATGCTGGAAAAGTTAAGCATTCCTTTGTTTTCTTAACACTTTCTGCCTGCAAAACTCCAGGTATTTGCTACCTCAGTTCTTGCAGTCAGAAAGGGTGATGGCACCTGAACAAACATGAACCTGCCTGCTAACTCTGCCTTCAATGCTTTAATTAGAGCAGCTAATTGCCAATTAGGATTTTCCAACTGAATAATCCATACTGTGCCTTCAGTTAGCTCCCTTGTTTTATAGAAGGGTCTTTGTACAAATAAAACCTCTGTGTGTCTGTGTGTGCCTAAGTTGATAGACCATGCTATACAAATATATACTGTATATACAACCAAATACTGAGAAGGTATATTTATGCATGTGACATTTTACATATACCCGGTGAGGTGAATGTTAAAAACTATGCTAAAATATTCATATTTACAGAGGCATATTTAGCTCTGAGGTTTACCAATGTTCATTCTTTCCATATACATGTATTATTTGAAAATTTGTGCTAGAAACAAGTTAATTCACAGGCTCAGAGAGTCACGGAAGAAAAATTCACCAAGGGCTGTTAAATGCAAAGGCTGTGGCAGAGGAAATCTCTAAGCACTGGATCACTTGAACAATAGCCCACAGAGGGAAACATTGCTGTGGGTTTGCTGCTTCTGATGCTCAATTCTCTATGTGTCCAGATCAGCCCACGGCTGTAGGTGTGACAGTGAACTAAACTGACCTTTGGCTTAGAAGGAATTCACATATTTTCAATACTATGGCGCTTAGGGACCAAAAATCAGTTTGCCACAGGCTATTTTCTAACACAGATTGGATTTCCCTAATATGGCTATGAAGCCAAGGAGAGTTCAATAGCCTTCTCCTTATGAAATTAAATTACTTTCCTTCAACCTGTGGATGGATAACTTTACCTGAGCTGTTTCATGAAGTACAGCCTAAAAGATAACAGAATCTGGTATGGAGAGACAGCTTATTTTCCTGCTGTCTCTGGAAGTATTGCAAATGTTATGATATAAAGAATAAATTTTAAAAAACTGGAATTTTAAAGAACTCTTTTATTTATTTCTCGTTTCCAAACTTTTTTTAGATGAAATATGAAAAGAATATATAACAGATAACACGCAGATTAAAGTGAAAGAAGCTCCCTACTTTCCTCTGGTTTAAGCCAACAGCTGAGTGTCTTCATAGAAATAGGAGGGTGAGTAGGAAAGCAACATCTTCCCCTTTCCTGGCAAAAGACTAAGAGGATAACATTTACTGCATGTTTTACTGTCCATGATTAATTTTTTTTTTCCTTCTATGCATACTCATTAAAAACTTTTCATTAAAAAAATGCAACTGCGGGATGGGTTAGAAGTATGACTAGGGACTTCAGGATATTATGAAGGGTTTGATTAAAACCTCAGAATATATTGCCTGGCTGCAAGTCACAGCAGTACGTGCTGTACCCCTCCTCCACCTACAGCGTTAGGGTCTTTGCCCAGGACAGCCAGGCAGCACAGGACAATATATGTCAGGGGCACGTACATCACATCCACACAGAGATGGTCTGGGTGGATTAGCCAAGGTCTCATCCCAGAGTTTTCTAGTCCCTGGTTGCTGGGGGAAACTTTCTACTCATTAAGATACTGATCCTCATCTTCAAAGAAAACAATTTTGAAATGGAAACAAGAATATAAAATTAGGGAGTTTTCTCAGCAGAGTTCTTGTGCCCCATGAGATGCTCTGAACATTCTGCAACACTGATTCTATCTCATCACAGTCCAAAGCAGATGCACTTCCCAATGTGCCTTTCTCAAATACTGTGAGGAACAAGGATGGAGAGAAAACGATGTGAAGATATCAAAAGAAATGTTCTGTAGAGTTACCCTTGAAAACTCTGCTTGGGGAGAAAAATGCCTTGGGATTGTTTGCTGAAAATACGGGCCCTTTAACCCAACAAGTTAAACAGACAAAAGGAATAAGTAAAACAAACGCTGCTTCTCCAAAAATGCTCCGTAAATTCAGTGACTGGTTACACTCCCTGCTAGTTCACCAGAGCCCCTAGGCTGAATCTGCAGAAATTCATATGGGAATGTATGGGTTTACTGATGAGTTTGCTAGAGATCTCAAATATTTATGAATAGTACACACAGAGGTATGAACACAGCCTTGCCATACATACAGTGAACACAGAAAAGAGTACACATCTGTTGAGAAACACAGCCATCAGCTGTCAACTGTCCTGCTACTCTTTGAAAGTAAATTTAGGACTTCAGATGGGAATAAAAAAGGAGCAGCCACAATAAATAGCACTAGGATTTCCACCATATATGCAGGAAAGTAAAACTATCGTGTATTCCTAACCACAGGAATGTTGAAATGAATAGCAATAACCAGGGTAATTTTATTACCCGCAGGCAGTGAGAGGCATTGAAAACACTCTAACAGCACATTCATCTGCTGCAATAAATTAGGGATCGACAAAATGAAATTGAATTTCAAAGATAAATGATAGAAAACGATGTACATTTGACACGGAGATGTAAACAAACATATCATTTTATATAATTATACATGTAAACCTCTAATTTAGAAAGACTGTATTCTGATCTAAATGAATGATACTTCATTGAACAAGAAAGGGAACCCACCAGGTGAGCCTGTGCAATTACGTCAAGGATTGCTGACTTACTGTTTTTCCTGAGGTGACAATGAGAGTGAAACAACCTCTTTGAAACAAGCTAGGTAGAAAAAAAAAATTGCTTTTAAAAACAGCTATGCTTTCTAATGTGTGGTTATGTCGGGGGGGGGGGAAAAAAATAGAGGAGAAGCTGAAGCAAAACCTTTGTATTCCTTTGGTTGTCTCTTCTGTCTCTTGTTAGAGTTCCCTCAGCTTATTGCTGAAAATATCAAAACTCTGCACAAAATGCACCACAAACATTTACTTCAATGATGAATTTGGATTATGCTTTCCTTTAAAGTCAGATTCTGGCTTTTTTTTGTTCTTAGAATCTGTTGAAAATCACAATATGGTGTGCCAGTCTGTTCAGCCTGGTGCAACAAGGGAGGGACTCCCTTTCATCCCTTCAAAACTCAGCCAACGCAGTCCTCAGCAACTGCAGGCAAAGCCACTACTCTCCTAAATATTTCTCTCCATTTTAAAAGTGGCCAGGTTTTCTGTTCCCTGCTTTCACCCTGGAAGGCTCTTGTGGGAACACAACGGCATGGTTGAAAGCCCCTGCTTTCCAGACAGTCTGTGTTTATAGGCAATTTACACGTTCATTTTGGTCAATTAAACAAGCTGAGCTCCTTCCTCTCTCTTAATGAATTTGCCATTGCCTCTCCTGCATTGCAGTTCCAGCCCTCAGCCCTCCCAGGCCTGATGGATGGTGGGTGAACACTTGTGCTCCAGATAAGGTCTGTAGAGCCCTGCTAAAGCAGCCTAGCTACCATCTCCAGCAGATGCACTTCTAGCAGAGACCCACAATCTTGTTATTCCTCAAATGCAACATTTCATTTACTCCACTAATAAATTTCTACTTTTTGAACTGCCAGGGATCCTTTCTATCTTTTTTTTTTCCCCCAACCTCTACTGTTTGGATCATGCCTGCTAACTCTGGATCAGAGCAAACTCCTATTTTTGAAGCCAGAGCCAGCATCATTGAAGAAACCACCTAACAAGATCATTTGTCTAGCCGATACCTGAAATAATCTGTTAATGTGTGCCCTTCAACACGCAAATTCCTCTTTCAAGGCTCATCATTTTTATCTCCTCTTTAGCCAGCAGACCCCTACGCACATATCAACTCTACCATTAATCTCCATGTCCTCATACTTCATAAATTCTGCAGTGCAACCATATCAAATGCATTACTGAAGTCCATGTAGATGACACACAGAGCATTTCTTAGAACATCATTTATCTTATCAATGACATCAAGATAGGCTGATACAATTTATTTCTGGTAAACCCATGAGCACTTTTATCCCACTTTCTATTTCTTTCCATGTTTTTAATTATATTGTCCTTCAAAATACATTTGAAAGCCTTGCAGATGACAGAGGCCAGACAAATTGTTCTGTGACTGCAAGGCTTACTTCTTCACCCTGTCTTCCTGCTCTTTATCACTGACATTTTATTTGTTATCTCCCATTTGTAGGGTTCAAGTCCCAGATTTTATAATATCCCTCAATAGTTACTTGCTACAGGAGTTCAATTTAAGGTGCTGGTTCTTCCACTTCTCTGGAGCTGAGATTATAATTGTTATTCTTACTTGCTACGGGAGTGATGGCAGTGAGTTGGGTTTGGCCAGGAAGAAGCCAAACACTGAATAGCTCTGGACAGCAGGAAAAAGTTTGAAAACCTGCCTGTGTCAAACTAGAGTCACCACCTGACCGTGATTACTTTGGATCAAAAATAACCTCAGGCATCTCAGTGAAGTGCCTGAACTCAGGTGGGATGTGCTGGAACCACACACCCAAAAAAAGCCCTCCGGGACAGGGGAGTGAAGCCACCAGCAAACACCCAGAAGCTGCCATCCACTGCTACAATTTTTAAATGAAAAGACTGATAATGCTAAAAGTGCCCAAGCTACTCTGGCTCCTCCAGAACAACTGATGGGCAATTTCTCCATGGTGTCATCATAGCCTGAGTCATCACTTAGGGCTGTAATGCCCTGAAATAACTGAGAAAATGCCCTTGAGGGACTGTCATGCAGGGGCTTAGCTTTCCTAAAACACTTCACAGGGAAGATCACAGTATGTGGAATAAGAGGGTTTTCAACTTCAAATCCTTTATTTAGGCTTAAAAGAATATATAATAGAAATAGCATGCATATCTTCTTTTGTTTTCTTCCCTTAAAAAGTGCAGTGCTGCCTAAAAACCTAATTGCTAATATGATGCCTCAGCACAGATTTTAACATCCCCCTGCATTGCTTTCATTTTCAGGGCGGAATTACAGAATTCTATTTGGGTTATAATTAGCATAATTACTACTGGCAGGAATAGCTATAAATATATATAACTGGTGGCAAGCTTAGTAACCAGCACACATAATCATTATACAATTTTCTTTAATTTTTTTTGTCCACAAAGGCCTCATAATTCTGCAAAAGCAATGACTGAGCCTCACCAGACTCTGGTTATAATTTATGCTAATTAATTTCACTGCTTGCAAGAAAGAAGACTTACATAACATCCGCAGTGGGGGTAGCTGGTGCCACTTTCAGTGGAAAGGGGTTATGCAAATACTCTGCACCTTGGGCCTTAATACATCATGAGTTATTGTTCAATCTCTTTCTCTGGCATATTATGATGTAGTAACAAAGGAAGGAAAAAAATAATAAAAAAATCTCCAATGTATGCTTTTGTATAACATATGCATAGGTCACAGCATGATGAAGTCCTGGTATTTTCCGTTCTCAATTGTGGAGTTGGTGTGGAGGGTGTGCAGGGCACAGCTGTCAGCTTTTCCTCCTAATCTAGACACCCTCATTACCTTTTAAAGAGAAGTGATTTTGCATTTTTACACACACACACCCTCAGCCCAGCAGTGTTCTTGACAATAGAAGAACAACCCTGGCTTTCCTCCTAACTGCTCTCAAAAGAAAGGCGTTTGTTTCTCATTACCAGCAATTGTCTCCAGCTCTCAAAGCCACAGTGCTGGGAGAGTGGCACCTTGTGCTAACTGCAGATTCTCCAAGTCAAGTCGATCTCATCTTCACCTCTAATAAAAAAATGATTCATGAGTGAGGTGACCTTCCTGATCCAGAGGCAGAACGCAGAGCTGTGGAAAGAAGCCTCATAGAAAAGATGTATGGCCTTGTTTCATGACATGTAACTCACAGACAGACCTCAGCCCTGCCAAGATCCACTGCCCTTCCCACGTGGTCTCCTGCTGAAGAAACCATACTGAGACACCTCTGCTTGGTTTCCAGCTCACTGTGTCTTGGTCTATAACCTTACACGAGATGTTTTATGTTTTCACATTTCAGTTTCCCATCCACAAAACTGGGATAACCAATATCTTTCTTTGTAAAGTGCCTTGTGATCTACAAAGGAAAAAAATCACTTGTGTAAGAGTGAGATACTATTAACTAACAATCTCATAAAGTCAGCCATAACAGCACTAAGCATTTTCCCAAATGTATTGTTAAGTAAGTAAAGAAAATCTGTTCTTTAAAGACTGAAATGAACTCCTTTGCTGTCTAGGTTTTTTTTTGCCTTTTAAAAAAAAAAACAAACCAACAACTTGTCTTTGCAGGGATTTATTTAAATTTTGTCAGTGGGTAAAATACAGTATTAGCTCTGACCCACCCCTCTCCCCTTCAGTGGCTCAGCACATAACAAATATCAAAAGTGCACAATAAAATTGGAACATGAGCAGTAGCTGCTTTTCTCTGCAGAGCCAGTCCAGTATGTCAGCCTTGCCAACAGTGGGTAGAGCAGAGAGGCAGCAAAGTGGGTCCTGGGTACCAGTAAATCTTCAGCCACAGAAGAGGAGCAGGATGTTGTTTGCAAAGAGCTCTCTCTTGCCAAGTGAGAGGTGGGATCCTCAGGCTGCGCTCTATCCAAGTGCACAAGCAGATGGAGCAGAGGAAGGGCAACCAGACCCCATGTTCAGTAGCTCAGTCAGGGGTCTCAGCAGCTCCCCAAGCACCATCCCTGCCTGCTGTTTTTAAATAACAGCACCGATTTGCTTATAATTCCCAGAGGGACTGGGAGAGAACATGAAGGGACTGAGATGTGAGCTACTCCTCTATTCTTTCCCGAGTCCTTCCGATCAAGTAAAATGAGTCTCCTTAGGTACCTCCCTCTTGTACAGATCTCTGTCAGAAATACTAAGATGAGTATGGATGAAGTAGGAATGGAAATACATATGTGTGTGAAAGGACCAGAAGAAAAAACAGCCAGGTTTAAAAGGATGGTCTATATTGATAAACCAAGGACGTGACTGAGAGCAGTCAAATAGGTGAACTCTGGGGAACGTGCTGTTTACATCTGGGCAGAGGGCTCTGATAAGGTCCTAGCATTGATCAACTGTCAGCAGAAGACCTCTGACAGGTCAGGTAACAGGAGGACGGCAACAAGGCTACAGCACATCCTAAGAAAAAAACAGATGATGGCTCTAAAGATATGCAAGATGAGGAGATGAAGAAAGCAAGCAATGTTTACAGAGACAGAAGTAAGCAAGATTGTGATGCAAAGGTAACTGTTAATTCTGAAAGGTTTTAGAATACCCGTCCAAAACTCAGTTCCTTGTCAGTCAAGAAGAACCCAAGAGACACAGTGAGGACTTCAGTTTCCCCACAAGTCATCGTGGCCACTGCACTTGGATACACATGCATTGGTGTGTAGGGTATGAGAGTGAGAGTAGGTAAAACCAAGTTACAGAGAAATTTAAACAAAATTAAAGGCCCTTCTCCCTTCACAAGGTCTCACACTGAGCTTTTTTACGCTCAACTCTGGCACTCTTATTTCAGCTAGTTTTAATCTAAGCAACTTCTCAAGAAAATGGATGCCACGTCTAACTATCCGGCTGACCACAAGCTGAGGAGAACCATGACAATAATACACGCACCCATTGTGAAACCTATTCTGTGCTAACCTATCATGACTCAAAAGCTGGTTGTTATTACACTACTGGATACAAAGGCTCTGAAGCAGAGTGGGATGCTTGGTGTGCTCATTTGCATCTCATTACCCAGCATGCTCTTCCTCCTCAGAGCTATTTTCATAGTGGCATTGTTGTCCAAGCCCTGGGAACAAGTGGAAAGATTTGGTGACTTTGGAAGCATGCAGTTCTTTTTTACTTACTTTGCTCCCCCATTGTAATGAAAGGCTTTGCAAAGTGGTTAAAATGAATCAATTTTCCATTTTTAAGGCTGTATGAGTGGTATTTTTTTTTTTTCAGTAGCTTAAGCTATCAGGAGCGAATCTTGAATAACAAATAAGATTACAGAAATGTGAGCCTAATGTTCCTCTCTACAAGGTGCTCAAGCATGAAGGTTTTGATCAGAGAGTAAGAAATGAGATTTAGCTTCCTTCTGATTTAAGTTTTGTTTGTACAAATAACCTATTCCAGCAAAATGTGATGGCAAGCTCATTATTCAGTGAAGGGCAAGTATCTTCAGTTGCAATCCAGTAAGATCAGCAGCTTTCTGTGTGTTACAAGCCTCAATGAAGAGCACTGAACATACTGGGTTCTGTCATTGTCTGCATCTGAGACTGTGATGATTTCACCCTGTCCAACTCATTTCAAAAGCTGTAGCTTCCAATTAAAAGTATAAGTTGTCAGCCAGAATAAGTGTCTATCATTTGAGCCAGAGCAATTTTGGTTTCTGGCAGTTTTACTGCATCAAAGAGTAGATTTACAGATCAGTTACAATTTTTTTATGCAGTAGTAAAGGAAATAAAACTGCTTTAGACACAAGACTCAAAACAACACTAAGTTACTGAAGTTTTCCATAGTTTTCAATATGCTATATCAAGTTGGAAATAAAACTTTGTTCCTTGGGTGACTTTATAGTTTTCAGTGGGCACTAAAAAACAGTAACAAAAAATCCAGGAAAATCTAAAAACCTCAGTATCATGTTCTTTAACAATATCTAGCATACAAAGATTACATTGTGCTTCATAAATGCCAATTAATTCAGCACCCAAAGCCTGTGTGAGGTATGAGGTTAACTCCTCCACAGGTTAAACAGATTCCTCCCATTTTACAGGTAGGGAATCTTGGCTATAAAAATAAAACTACATGTTGAAGACTAGTGCAAACCATAGCAGCAGCACATTTAAAACTCTTCGGTCTCTCAGGTTTGTGTTTTAAGAATGAAAGCAACTTTGAGACTCCTTCTTGGGATCAAAAATGAATAAATATGGTAAAAAATGGTAAAAATGCATAACAGAAAGTCTTGTGGCAAGGAGAAACCAGAAGTTTCTGGGCTTTGAAGGCTAAGACTCAGTACCTCCTTAAAACATGCAGTGTTTCTCTGTCTTCAGGCTTCATGTGGCAGGATGGTGAGTGGCATTTCACAGCAGGATCCTCTGACTGTGCTTTTAAGTGTTTATGCTGTATAGTCCTTGATTAATCAATTAGACATTCTCACTCATCCAAATTACACATTTTACTAGCAGTATTGTTTTTTAAAGCAATAGCATGCCCCTAGGTCTAAAAACTGGTCCTGTAGGATCCAAAAAGATCAGGTTTTACCTGTTGTAGGTCCTTGGGATGTGCGTGGTGAAAGTAAAACAATGCAGAGACAAAAGACAAATGGATTAGGTATTTAAAACATCTTAAGATGGGGGAAATCACTGTCAGCTTCTTTAAAGCCCAGATCTACCCATAGCACAATGCAGTGAGCTCAGAGCCAGTGTTCTGGGGTATCACAAGGCAATGCTCATATTAACAGGCAGAAATTACTCCAGGCAGAAACATTCAAAAGTAACAAAATGAACAATAGTTCATTAAAAAGTGAATGGAACAACGGTTCATTAAAAGTTCACTAAGGCACTCTGCCTGAAAATAATTTTCCTTTGTCAGTCAAAGGAACAAAGACAAAGAAGTAAGATTAAATGCGTATTTAGTACAAGGATTTTTCCAAGAGTCAGTAAGTATTCCTCCAGCTACACCATCGAAACTCCTCTCAAAGCCAAGGGTTAGTGCAGGTGTCATGGGCCAGAACAGCGCCCTGGTTAACCACTACAGGTAAGATGCACTGTACTCACCTGCATCCTACCTGGCTGCCAGACATCCTTGTGCAGTTACAGGAGAGAAGCAGGCACTTCTTACCACGATTTATATGATTCGTTTTAGATCACAGAATCACAGAATCACCAAGTCTGGAAAAGACCTTTAAGATCATCAAGTCCAGCCTATGACCAACACCACCACACCATCTAGACCATGGCACTAAGTGCCACATCCAGCCTTTCCTTGAACACATCCAGGGACGGTGCCTCCACCACTTCCCTGGGAAGTCCATTCCAATGTCTAATCACCCTCTCTGTGATGAAGTGCTTCCTAATATCCAACCTAAACCTCCCCTGGAGCAGCTTCAGGCTGTGCCCTCATGTCTTGTCACTAGTTGCCTGGGAGAAGAGCCCTCCGTTACTAAGTTCCCCTCCTCATCCAACAAGGAATGAAGATTTTCCCTGACCCTCCTTTTGTTATTAATGTATTTATAAAAGCATTTTTTACAGAGATGGCCAGATTAAGTTCTCGCTTGGATTTGCATCTCTAATTCTCTTTCTACATGCACTTACAACATCTTTAAATACTTCCTCATTCACCTACCCCTTTTTCCAAAGATGATACACTCTTATTTCTGAGTTCTTGTAATAGTTCCCTACTCAACCAGGCTGGTCTTCTTCCCTGCTGGTTCCTTTTTGAGCACACAGGGACAGCCTGCCCCTCCGCCTTCAGAATTTCAATCTTAAAGTAAACCCAGCCTTCCAAGGTAAGAGGAGATAAAACACAGTTTAGGGGTGTCTATCTCTCTCCAGTCATTATACAGGCATTTTACAAAACTAGCTCAGATGCAGATGACTGTGGGGTTTGGTAAGGGGAATCTCATCTTCTGAGTCCTGAGATAAAGTCCAGCAGGCAGAAGATGGAGGCAGAACAGGACTGTCCCTCAGACCAAGGCCTTCACAATTTGAGGGCATCAGCGTGGCCTTA
The DNA here is from genome assembly GCA_020745705.1 of Hemiprocne comata. Taxonomy (NCBI): domain Eukaryota; kingdom Metazoa; phylum Chordata; class Aves; order Apodiformes; family Apodidae; genus Hemiprocne; species Hemiprocne comata. Next base: position 207,239,306 of record CM036586.1, read on the forward strand.
TGCCATAAATTAGAGTAGCCCCAGAAACTGTGTGGGAGCTGTGAAGCAACTCTGAATCCCTTATTTTGGGCTACATCACTCTCTTTCCCATTATTGATATTGCTCCAGAATCCTCTGCCAGCTGGTCCCTTTCCATGTCTCTGTGCAAGAAGCGACCTCTGCTGTCCCGTGGTTCAGACAGTTCCCTTATCCTCTGGCCTCTAGAGTTCAAGGAAGGAAGTAGTTCCTGTGACCTCTATTTCTGCTGCTGAGATAAATTCAACTTCCCATTCAATTTTTATTTCTAGGTAGATAAAAAACAAAAATAGCTGAGCATCCAGTCTGGAAGTGGCTGCAGAGCTGCCCTACCAGGCTGCTGGACCCCAGACTGCCTAATGCTGGTTACAGATTTTGGTACCAAAACATTTACACTGGCACAACCTCCAGTGAGTGCAATTAGATGCATATAAAGGTGCTTTATACTAGTGTAGGTTATGAGATAAACAAGCTCATTTATACCGCTGTAACTGCATTCACTTCAGGGTATTTGTACCTCTTTAATGATACCAATGTAGTTAAAGCAATACAACTTGTGTCTACAGACAAGACCTCAGCCTAATGGTAATTAACACAGACATTTCCAGCCACTCTGAGCAGCTGAGGTTTATGTTAGAAGTAGCAACTGACCCATAACAATTTGCAACAGCACCAAGAGGCTCTATAAAACAGCTCCACCTTCAATTGCTTTTGCCACATTTGCAGGAAGGATATTTATTATGCTCCTTTTAGCAGGAGGCCCCAGGAGCTAAAAGTTGCTTGTGGCCACTTTTCTCTTGCATCTGGACAGCAAAACAAAAAAAAATAATCAATTCAGCCACTGACATTTTGCTGTGAAAGAGCTAAGCCAGCACAAAAACGCTGATAAAAGTGGCGGTTAACCCTGTGCTACCCTTATTGTTCTTTATTCACCAGCTCTGAGCCCTCGAGCAGCCCGTGGAGAAAGGGGCTTTGCCATCTGTTGCTAGGGCTGACATCACCCCTGTTTGCTCAAACATCGTGTCTTGGGGCTGTGTTTGCATCATTAATCACCCCTGGCTCAGCGCTGGCTCATTCAGCCAGGGCTCGGCTGTCAGCTCTTGAGCACCTCGCTGCAAAAGGGACCTGCCAAAGTGCCTGGCCTCACTTGGAGAGACCTTTAGATGCACACCAAGATCACTCTGAATGGAGGATTTGTCAACTCCTGTACCCTGCACAGTAGATAACGACAAAGGGAGAAAAAACTACCTCAGAAAACAACGCCTCTCTCCCATAAGCACCCTCCACCTGTTAAACTTTACAAAACAAAGAAAAGCAGATTGTGCTTTCTGCTGAGACTCGATTTGCCAAGAGGCTGCTGAACCCATCAATGTGATAATGGATACATGTTTTGCTTAGCTTTGTACTCCGGGTCTCTTTATCTCTTTTCCCTAAGTAATCATAGGATCGTGGAATAATTTAGGTTAGAAAACACTTTCAAGATCATCAAGTCCAATCGTCCACCCTACAGCCCTAACCACTAAACCACCTCCCGAACCACCACATCTACCTGTTTACTGAACACTTCCAGGGACGGCTGCTCCACCACCTCCCTGGGCAGCCTGTTCCAATGCCTCACCACTCTTTCTGTGAAGAAATTTTTCCTAATATCCAATCTGAACCTCCCCTGGTGCAACTTGACTCCATCGCTAGTCACTAGGGAGAAGAGGCCAACACCCACCTCACTACAACCTCTTTTTAGGTAGCTGTAGAGAGCAATGAGGTCTCCTCTCAGCCTCCTCTTCTCCAGGCTGAACAGCCCCAGCTCCCTCAGCCTCTCCTCAGAAGACCTGTTCTCCAGGCCCCTAATCAGCCTAGCTGCCCTTCTCTGCACCCTCTCCAGCACCTCAATGTCCTTCCTATACTGTGGTGCCCAAAACTGCACACAGTGCTCGAGGTGCGGCCTTCCAAGGCCGAGTAGAGCGGCAGGATCACTTCCTTGGTCCTGTTGGTCACACTAATCCTGATGCAGGCCAGGATAAGAAATTCCTTGTTGAGAAAAAAGTGAGATTTAATTAAAAAAAAGGTTGCCAGTGTACACGGGGGAATGCAGCTGTTAGACAGCCAAGGAACTGAGGCACAGAGGAGAGTAGAAACTTGGTCAAGGTCAAACACAGATAAACACATGCAAGGACCAGACCAAAGCGATGCCTACAAATACCACTGCAGCACAGACATGGATCTGACACATGGATGACTCATTTCCAACTATCTTCTGTTTTCCCAAATGTCTGAGTGGGTCATGCAACATTAGGATAAACTAAGAGCGGGTATTACGTTTAAAATATATATGGCATAAACATGGAAAATGCTTAACAAACCATTTAGAGTTCCTGTGTTTCTTCCTTAGGGATGAAGAAGGGAACCCAAATACAACTTTATTTTGCAGGAAGCAAATCTGTAATTAAAAAATCAGTAATTCTCTAAATGTGAAATTAAGACATGGATTTAGGTAACTGCACACAAGGTAAAGGGCTCATCAGTAGATGTTTAACTTGATTGCCTACACATAACCCTCTAGGGCTTTGGGCATTTCTTCTGGCCCCCAGACACCACAATGGAGAGACATGGCTCTCTTGCAGGTCCTGAGGATGCCTCAGGTATCCCTGAGCTTTTCATTTTATCCCAGTTTGATGGAGAAAAAGAAAATGTTACTTTGCCTGCAAGTTCCTGCAACATGACAATGCGAAACAACAATTTAGGTTCCTACTTTCAGTGACCTTAATTTCATTTTCAGCTGATATGGCCTGTTTTCCAGACCTTACCTCATATCAAGCTGTGCTAATTAATACTCTCTTATACTGCTCAGCACCAGTGATAGCCTCCTTCACAAGTTTTTTTGACAAAACTGGGCATCAAATGAAGTGCTTTTCTCACTGAATCTCAGCTTTCTAACAGTTGTGGGGTTTTTGTGAAAAAAACCACACCTCTTCATTACACTGTTTTTAATTTCCATATTTTTCTCTAAATTTAGGAGCTTGGATTTTAGTATCCCACTGTGCTGTCTAATAGTCTCTCTTCATGCCTTGATGCAGTTCAAGTTCCCAGTCCTCATATCCCAGGATCCCAAAACTGCTGCTCCAAGGGAACTGAGCAGGTTGCCCAGCCCAGGGGGCTAGGAACTGTAGACAAGGCATCGGGAATATTATTCTCAAAACACCAAAGAAGTAGTTCTAATTTTGATTTGCCACAAAAAAAAAATCAAACTTGTATATGACATTTTTAAATGGGTAAAGTAAAATAAATAAAAGGACTCAGGCTCCCCTGTGCTCTATACAATGATACACAACTTTGTGGCATGTAACCAACTGAAAATCCTCCTTGCAGAAAGGGTTTTTGTAATATACACACTGACTGTGCAGTATGTCTGATTTAGGACTCAGGAGCTGAGTCGGACCCCAAGCAGCTGTTGAATGAGTGGGTGCTCAGGGCTGCAAGCAGATACATCTATTTTCCTGCTCTTCTCAATATGTAGCCACTGATGAACCAGCTCCTGAGTGGGAACTGCTCACTTTTTCCCTGCTCTGATACCCAAGGGAAGAGGCAAAGGGTTAGCTTCGGACAGGGGTCTGAGAGATGCATCAGCCACAGGAGATACTGTGTCTCTGGTTCTTGCTCCACACTGCCCCTTCCACAGGAATAACATCACCAGAATATACAGACTTAAAGTTTGATAGCTCTACAGTAAAACATTTTCCACCGGGGGAAAAAAAAAACAAACACAACTCTCCCAGTAACTTTACAAGTTGCACCATGGCAGCACCATGCTGTGACAGGAAAGGGATTAGTATTTCAACTGATAGGATACTAAACGCCCCATAGGATGAAAGTCATCTTACCTAGTTTTGGCTAAGTAAATCTAGGTGTCCTGTCTAACCCTGTAAATCAGGTTTCTGCTGCAGGAGGCACAGGAGGGGCTGCTCGACAGTCTGGATTGCTACTCCTTCTTCACCTACAGACAAGTCTGCATGTCTGTCTTAGCACAGATGCTTAATTCTCATACAATTATATTAAATAGGATTTTTCCCATCCTTCATGGCCAGCAGCACCACAATTAAAAAGATGTCCTCACCTGGTGTTCTCCTCTCTGTCCCCATACCCATTCAGATATATTTGGTAAGCCCCTGGGCAGAAGCACGCTGGTATTCAGAAGTCTCTTTGGTTTCTTTTGGCAATTTAGTCCCAAGGTTTAACTGTTTATACAGGAAGACTTAATGAGTACAGTTACTTGTGTGAAAACACAAACATCTGTGGTAGTGATTATGGCTAAATTCAGCCTGCAACCTCAGCTGTCAATAATTTATTCTCTTTAAACAAATATAATAAAATCAAATCACATCCCCTAATTATACAGGAACTATTTTGAGAAATCTGAAAAAGGTAACCTGCACCTTCGGGCAGGAGTGCACTCGCCGAGTGACCTCCCTGTCACCCAAAGCACAACGAAGCAGAAATAATTGGGAAATTCCCTCCGATGTCACCTCTCAGATTGTGCTTGTCACTTCTCAAGGCTGTCATCATGCTGCTGCCTGCTTGCAGTAATCCCTGCTGGCACAGATCTGCTCATACCACGCTGCATTATTAGCAAGCTGTTGGACACCGGTGGCACAGAGCCCCAGTGCCAACACAGGGAGAACTGGGGGGGTAATAATGTTGTTTGTTAGGTAAAAATAACTGTACTTTTAGAGTTTAATAAAAAAACCAAAACACAACACCAAACTCAAGTCTTTGGTTGAATGTTATTTTATTTCTTTCCCCATGCTGAGCTTTGGAATGGGTTTATGAGATGGATATAAGCTGGTGTTGAAGAGCAATGCTTTATTTGCAGAGTTCTTTCTGCAGTCCTACAAGGGTTACCAGGGGAATTGCTTGCTAGGTTTTAATTGCTTTTTATAGGCTAGATAGTGCTTGTAAACCAAGCCCTAAGTAAGTACTTGAACACAACCTGCATCCCAAGAGAAATGCTCCAGGAGGCACTGTGGGTCAGACACATACCCCTGAGTCTCACTTAGCCCCACGCTTTCTGGTCATGTCTTGGAGGCAGTCACCTATCATGGACCCGTGACAGAAACACAGCCCGGCACAACTCCCTCTGCCCCAGCGCCCTGGAGAGTCTGGAGGCAGGAGAAGAAGCTGCCCACACAGTCCCCATCCACCCACTCCCAGCACGGGGACTAAGACGTGGGCTGAGACACCCTGCACACCCGGCCCTGTATTTTGAGCAGCTGGCAAAGAAGAGGAAGGATTCGCACTCTCCTGTAAAAATTATCCATCACAAGTCAAAGTCCAGCTGTCAAACAGTTCATTCCTTTATACCATCTTCCCCTACATAAGGAACAGCCTCTCAGTTCAGTTTTCAACCTAACACCTCATTCAAATCTCTCCTGAAGCCCATAAAAAAATCTGTGAAAGCTAGTAAATATTTCAAGAACTTCAAGTTACTTGCCTCTTACCAACTTCCCAGCATATCCTTTCCTCCACTTCTCCTGTTTCGGTTATAAACCCAGGACACAGGAATACAGGAATACCATCAATTTGCAGTAATGATGATTGTTCAAGTATTACAAAGAAAACAGGATAATAAAATAATTTACAAGCAAGTGGAAACACTTAACAACTGACCTCCTCTCTGTGCCGATGAAATCAATAGCCAAAATTTCCCCTCCTACAACAACTGTAGCTAAGGATGGCATCTTTCCAAAGGATATGAGCTATATTAAATGGAAATAAAATATGACCATATCTTTCTGATCCTCTCCAAATGACTGAATATAAGATTCATTTACAGACACGACTTAGGAAATGGGACAAAATCTGTGTCACATCCAGCAACATCTGAGAAATGCATTTCTTGAACATTTACTTCTTATAAAAATGGTCAATACTTGATTTGAAAGCAGCTTTTCAGTCATCACCATTTTTTAAACCTGCAGTTAGAATAACAGTTTCATACATGACCATCCTGATACTGAAGATCTATTTCACAGAAATGAGCAAATCTGGGGTAGATGCTGGACCCACAAGAGACAAATGATTCTTCTCCCAAAACACCTCTGAGAAAGAAGATAGTAAACAGTACACTGGGCTCAGGTGAAACAAACGAGTTTTGGCTCTGCCAAAACTTACAACATATCAACTCACTAGATAGTTCACAAACGGATACATGATCAGTCACCCATGCCTGTTTTGTCAAAACCCATCATGTTTCTTAGCATAGGAGTAAGACTTGATTGATGCGCTGATGAGGTTTCTACTTTCACATATCAGAGCCAAAGGCCAAGAAAAGTAGTAACAAGGTAACTGGGGCTTGAATCTGCTGAGCTGCACAGGGCTTCATTCTCTTCCACATCCTTGCAAAGTTCATAGAAACACCTAGGTCAATTTATTGTCAGAAACTAGAAAAGGCCATGGTCTTTAAGGGCAGCAGTGCATCAGCATGCTAGCAATGTCTCCTTCTGAGCCAGTCTGCCAAAAGAACAAATCTGCACCTGAAGGAATTCTAGGTAACTGAAGTCAAGGCTCAGAAGGATGGTTTGGATTACTATGTTCTTAGGCATAAGGGACACAAGCCATTTTCAATAGCTACTTCTAATTTTCCAGACATAGTAATTTGTGGTTCTACAAATGGAGATACCTTAAAGAAGTCAGGTGTTTAGAAGGCTGAAGAACAGTGTCTTCTGAAATCAGATCCATGTTAATTGTTTCATTTTAAGTGCCCGTAAACTGAAGGTAACTATTCCATAATGAACTATTTTAATAATCAGTCTGAATTTAACTAATGACTCTAAATTAAGGATAGATAATACTTGTGTGTTTAAATTTGACACATGGGCATGACTCTTAAGAGTCAGTCCTATCTGTTAAATTCCTTGTTTCACAGTGAGGTCAGGTACAGATTTTACCAGATTTGGTGTCCCTCCCACTAATTCCTGAATGTGTTTGTGTTTTTTGTCTGATGCTTCACAATCACACAGTGACATCTCTGGCTATTGATCAAAGCCCACAGAGAAGGACTATCTGCAGCTGGAAGACATCTACTCAGAAGATCAGGTTTACTGCTAGAACCACCTCTTCATACCCAGTGTTTGTGACTCCAGCTACGAGAGGTCCAGGCAAGAGCGTCTACCTCTGCAAGCAATAAAAAATGGAAGCAAATCCACAGCTGCCAGAGGAAGAGGCAATAAAAAAGTTGAAGGCTCCTGAGTGACCTTTAAGGACACTGAGACAATACGAGAGTCTGGCTGCTGCTGCTCTTTAGACAACCTGAGAAGCCCATAAAATGGATCAGAATGGGGCACAACAGCTACAACTATTGCTCCTCTTTGGGTAAAAAAGGGAGGGAGTCCAGACAAGAAAAATATGAACACACCTGTATATACATTCATATAACAAATGTAATGGCAGAGCTCTGAGGCTACAACTTTTATAGGTGTCACGGGGAATACATTAGGCTACTCCACTGAACAAGGATGGGAGGAGAGCAAGGAGAAGCAATGGTGATGGTGGCCTCTAAACACATGAGGCATCTGATGGATCAGATAGACCTGTCTGACTCTCCTATTAAGAAAATTTTACAAGCATCTGTACCTGTTACACTTGTCAGAACATGATGGGTCCAGTTAGTCCAGTCAGTGAACAGCCTGACAACTGCATCAGCTTCTCCTTCGCTCGGGTAGCTCCAAGTAGTAATCAAAACTGCTGTCAACTAGAAGCCATCATTTAAATGTGAGGATCAAGCACAGCTTTTCTCAGTAGTTTCACAGACGCCCTGTTCTGTGCCTGTTTGCAGATGAGATGGTATTTTCTTAGCATAAGTTTATCCAAGAGCTACACTTCTGCTTACCCATCTGGTCTTACAAGATAAGTCTTCGGCATCTTTTGTTCTCCTTATTCCTAATGGACTCTGAGCTTCTTCAGTTAAGCTGAGGAATAACTCAATTTATTCTGTCCTCAAAAAGGAGTATTACAGGAATATACTTCTTCCTCTGAAGATGCTAAGCTTTTATAGACAAAAATGAAAAAGGTCAGGAAAAATGCCATTAATATGTCTTCACTGTGTACTTCTAACAGCAACATTAGGAGGTGAATATCTTCTTTTGGCAGTATCAGTTTTTAGTGGACAATATCTTTGTTCCATCAATCTCTTTTTCTACTAAAGACTGGATTATCAAGAGGAGTGACCCAAAGTCCATCCCTACACCTGGAAACACAACTTTCCAGATCTGTTTTCCTGTAAGAATAAATCTTAGATAAGTTGGATTGGAACAGTATGTAAGAAAGCACTAGTAATTACCAATACCATAACAACACCAAGGCAGTTCCTCAGCACAACAGGACACACACAGAGGACCAACAGGAAGGATTTACGCAAACCTGACTCTAAGCTTTCACATCTACAAAGCTTGTTTTTCAGTCTTTGCACAGAATATTTCCTTTCTCTCTCTCACACACAAGAATGCAAAAAAGTGGGTGAGTTGTAGCCATATGGTCCAAGTTTGATTTTTCAGGAGGACTTAATGTATTTCATGCTTGTACCTATGAAAGTGAGGATCAATCATGGCTGGACAAGGTAGCTACTGGAAGCTACTTTGGGGATGTCTATTCAAAGGTGTAATTGTATTTGCATCTGCCTGGATAGCTGGGAAAAGGTGGAGAGAAGCAAAAAGGCAGATTGGCACAGCTAACAGGCTGAGTTATAGCTCCTCTGCAGGACTTCCCTGAGGTGAATCCTCTTGTATCCCTCGGGCAGCTCTGTGCCACAGCCACTGAGCTCTGCAAAGGTCAACCCATCTTTCCAAACAGGACAGAACTAGAGGTTAGGGGACACCACTCATTTCCTCTTTCTGTAGATACATTAATCCTCACATAATGCAGAATACACTGCAGGTAATCTGTGTTGAGTCAGGTCCAAAACATGAGATGCAAGTTTGAGAAAAACTGCAGGGTGTCAGCATATCTCAAGATTGGACTCTGGGGCATTTAATGTAAATACAGTAGAATTCCTAACGCAACCAAAGGAAAGGTGATTAGACAGAAAAAGTTATTTTCAAATTGTTAGGTTTTGTAGGGTAACTCATCAGTAAGATTTATCATTTGATAATGTAACTGAAGACAACAGCCATCATCCTCCACTTTTATACTAGCTTAGCTCCACTGACTCCTCTGCAGCCTCTTCTCATTCATGCTTTCATAACTTGGATGAGAATTAGACTAAGCATCCTAATGAAATTTTAATTAAACATTCAGCACAAGCCCTGAAGAACATTTTTAAAACAGCAGCATGTGGAAGCAAGTGCACAGAGTAACCAGTTGGGAATGCTCTAATGCTGAGACAAAGAGATGTTGTGTCAAGCCTGTTTTTTTGAAAGACTGAAGCAGCACCAAAGAATACATCACTGACACAGAAAATTACCAAACATTTATAAATAATACAGTATGCTCAAACCTATCACACTGCAAACAAAACAGATCAGCAAGCTATCAAGCAGCTGATGAGAGAGGAAGACACGAAGTCAGACAGCCTGAAGTCAGCCAACTGATGACAACTGGTGTAAGCAACGGGGCAGGTGAGTGGGGGTTCTAACAAGGGCTGCAGCGAGGGGGGCTGCAAAGGTGCGAGCTGCCTTCGCACTCCCGACTGCTCTTATAACCACACCAGGCTTCAGCTCCCACAGCCTCACCCACAGCTTACACCCCCTCCGCTGCTGGCACCTTCTGCCAGAACATCAAGGTAGAGGGAGTGGGGTTTGGGAGTGAAAGGAAAAGTCTGATACCAGAGATTATCTGCAGCAGCAAGGTGGAAGTGACATTGGAAGTAAGCGTCATGGATAAAAGACAAATACAGTTCAGAAGTCCTAAGTACTACTAAAAGCCTCTGAGAATGGATATGTCTATTATGAGAAGCAATATAATTGGCTTTCTTGAAGTCTGAATGTCACTCACAGAGTTTAGCAAGACAAGGAAATACTAAGTTATATCTGGAAGGAGATTCTTTCCCGAAACCATCACTGAACAGTAATGCTAGATAATAGGTCATAATTCTATAATTTAGTGCTCCTGTCAGACAGAAATTCAGGTAAACTAGCAATGCTATTTACAGGATTTGACCACCAGGGTCAAATCATCACATCAAATCAAAATTGGTAATGAAACTTAATAGATTCAAGCTATATTAACTAAACCAAGATGTAGAATTCACTTCCGCTCTCCTCTTGTTGACATCCATGTGTCACAAGCAGACTGATATTCACTTCATAACATACCTTTAGTTTAGCCTTTTTTTTTCTGAGACAACAACATGACAAGACTGCGCTGCCTGGTAAAAGCCCCTGGCCAATTTTGCACTGCCAGATAAAAGCCCTCAATCACTTTTATTAGGTAATTTCAAACCAAATTTAACAGAGGAGTACAGGTCTCAATGATACTAACTTGATATAACTTGCTATAAACTTCAGAAAAAAACAGCACCTGTAGACAGGAGAGACACAGCAAGTTCAGGAAGGTGGTGGTTGATCCACCCATGATGACAGGTAAAAGTCTCAGCACTAGTGGGCAGCATCAGGGATGGCCCATCCAAAACCTCATGTTCTACCTTCTGAGAGAACATCCAACCCAAACTTCAAGGTGAGAAACCTCCTTTCTCCTATGGGCACTGCACCACAGCAAAACAAAATTTCTAAACTTTATTGGCTTTGAGAGAAAGCTTAAACTTAATAATCGATCTAGGAGCTCATTTGTGGAGAATTTTTCCTTAGAAATCCTTCATTTTTATATTAGCCAATTTAATCCAACTGTGGTTCAGCAAGAAACACTAAAGATGCCTCAACAGCAGAGAAGAAGGTCTGCACCATCTCCTCCCAGGTAAATGCTCGTAACACTGCAATGGGAAGTTATATTTTCTCTTGCTCTCTCTGCAAAGCTTGTTTTGCTTTACTTTTCTTCTGCCATTACAGAAAATAATTAATTTTGTTTTCTGCACTGAAAGCCAGCAAAAAAGCAAGGGTACAGCAGCCATCGGCGTAGTGCCTCTTACCTAGTACATTCATCTCCTGGAAGAGGAGAAATGCCAGCTTGAATCTTTGGAGTGAGAGAACATAAAGCTTCCTGGCTAAGTGCTGTAGCCACACCATAAATCCATCAAAGAAAGAGCCCCTCCGTCCTTCCCACAGCCATTTTCAAAAATAGCATGGCAATGACAACCCTGCAAGGAGCCCAACCCTGTCAATGGGTCTTCCATACAGAGAAACCTTCCTGGATCAAGCCCATCCATTTTCATACGTGAGTTATAATGCAGGCTCATCAGTCCTGTTGAGGCCACAGTGATCCAAGGAAAGAAAATCTTAACACCTTGGGCTAGCAGGAGCATTCAATATTAATGCAAATGTACTGAAAATGCTGAAGAGGCCTGAGGGCTGTGTGTAAGTAATTAAGGCTTTTGGGACTGCAATACTAGATTTAGGTACCTAAATTCAAAGTCCCATCTTAAGCGATGAAGACATTTTCTGGATCTGGCCCCTAAGGACTAGACAACAGAAGCGGATTTCTTGTTGTCTAAGTTTAAAATTATTACTTTCCAGTGAAGTAACACCCTAGTGTCCCTTCACAGCCCATGGAGCCTGGTTCCAGAAACACTGCCTTCTTAGAGGTCCACATTGGGTTGAGCAATCCCACCCCAGGTGTTCATTTCACACACAAAATCCCAAAACTAACCTACAGTTCAGCAGTCTGGAGGAAGCACATGCAGATCTGGGGGTTACGTTGAGGGGCAAGCAGGCATTGTATTCTTGGCCACTTGCTGTGGGAGTTGGAATGATCAAGGGAGGAAGAAGAAGGGGACAACAAAAGGGAAGGTTTTGCTGTACAGTCTGAATGCTCCTTTCCCCACCAGCCTCAGGTACACAGCACATACTTGATCACCCTTGCATACCACAGGTCCATCCATCTCACACACACAACACTACTTTGAAGACTAATCCCAAGCAGTTTCCTACAGAGAGTTGTAAAACTCAAACAAGATTATTCCACAAAAATACTCAAAGCAATTTTAGAAGTAAAACACTGTTAATTTTTTTCCTGACAGTCTATATAGGCTGCATCAAAAGTAGCATGACCAGCAGGTTGTAGGAGGTAATTCTCCCCTCTGTTCTGCTCTCATGAGACCCCACCTGTAGTATTGTGTTCACCTCTGGAGCCCTAAACACAAGAAGAACATGGAGCTCGTGGACAGAACCCAGAGTAAGGCCTCAAAGATGGAGCACCTCTCCTATGAAAATGGGCTGAGAGAGTTGGGGTTTTTCAGCCTGGAGAAAAAAAGGCTCTGGAGAGACCTCATAGTGGCCTTCCAGTATCTGAAGGCCTACAGGAAAGCTGGGGAGGGGCTTTTTACAAGAGCATGTAGGGATAGGACAAGCTGTAAGGGTTTTTAACTGTAAGAGCATAGATTTAGGTAAGATATTAGGAAGAAATGATTTATTATGAGGGTGATGAGACACCGGCACAGGTTGCCCAGGGAAGTTGTGACTGTCCCCTCCCTGGAAGTCTCCAAGATCAGGTTGGATAGGGCTTGGGGCAACCTGGTCTAGTGGGAGGTGTCTCTACCCACGCAGGGGGGGTGGAACTAGGTGGTCTCTAAGGTCCTTTCCAACTCCAGCTATTCTGTGATTCTACACTAGGAAGCAAACTCACCCATTGTGGCTCTTACTGTACAGCTTAACCTTTTAGATGCCACACATGGTGGCAGGGCTGCATACAGTTTAGGTTTGAGAAGTTACACAATTCTATGCCATATAATTGTTGTTGCCCCCAGATGCAGCCCTTAGCTACAGACTTTGGGTGGCTTCCAGGGGCTGGCTATCTGGTTTCTGCTCAGTGCTTTACAACACTGTGGTCATGCCAAAATGATGTGAGCAGGGTTCAATGGCCAGAAGATCTGGGTGATGGCTTTGCACAGAGAGAGTTGCCAGTTCTCATAGGAAAACACTGAGATTACACATGGAATTTTTGGACACTCAGTGGCATTTACTTAAGGAGCACTCTTTACTTCAAATCTGGTCACTGTAAAAAAAAATAGTCAAAGCTAATTTGTAGCTACTTTACGAAACCTTCCATCAGTGCGTCTCAAAGCAATTAAAAAAAAAACGTAATACATCCACCTAAGACCTCCTGCAAAACACTCATTTTCCAGTTAGGTTTTGACATTCAAATAAACACATTCTCCTGTGCAGATACAGATTTTCAGCTTCTTTACCCAAAGACAGGTTTCAGGGCACGGATGGCACAAAGGCTCTTTCACCCCCAGGCTGATCGGGGATTCTCCTGCCTGGGATGGTGATGGGATGGGGGCTGTGGAGAGAGGCAGAGTGTGATACTGTGGTCACAAGAGGGTCACCCTCCTTTGTACGAAGCTGAAAGGCTGATGGCTACACAAAGTGTATGGGTCTGGACACCAGGGTACAACAGGACAACTGAGTTAAGCCCTACACAAACAGAATGGGATTCTCAGTATCCACACAGGCCAGGTTTTCCAAAAGAAAACACCATGTAGACACTACGGAAAAAAACATGGAACCAGCACAAAAAACATAGGATATACATATACAACACTCTTGTTAACCCTGCTTGTAGAGCTGTGTTCTTCCCTACCTTGCCCTTTCAAAACAAAAAGTTCACACAGGTCGCAGTCTGCTTGGAAACTCTGCACACTCTTAAATGAGATTATACAATAAGAATGAAAACAGCTTAAAGCACAAGAGTTGTTAGATTCCAAACACTGCCACTAAGAGAAAAAATATTTGAAAAGAAAAGCCTGTCTTACAAAGAAAAGGCACCTGGCATAAAGATTTCTTTTAATGAAAGGTTCAATTTCAGGACAATTTGTTACTTTAAACACAGAATTTTTGTTGTCAGATTTCAAGTTTTGGACTGATTCAGGGTCCAAGACAATGTTCAGGTGGTCAACAGATAAGCAGGTATCTGGAATGTAGTTGAGGGAGGCAGGATGAAAACACTTCTAATTCCAGTGAAATAAACCCTGAACTTCATGATAAGTCTCTGATCTGCAACTGGATTTGCACAGGTGGACCCCTGAAGCCTGTGAGGCTCCTTGGGCAGCACCAGCAGGATTGACTACTTAGTCCTTGTTTGGCTGCTACTGTCAAAAGTCATCAAGTCAGTCACAATTTTCATAAGTAAGGATTTAATTAAAATTCTGCATTAGCATTTTCCTCTTAGAAGAACACTCAGAGAGCCCATGAGATGCCACTGAAAGCAGCTGGTAGCATCTCCTCATGTAGCTCCTGAAAATCACTCAGACTTGACCATGTTCAAAACCTCTCTAAAGCTTGGAGCCAGTCTTGCCTCCCCATGTTCTGCAGGACCCCACCAAACCTTTCCACAGCTGCTGCTGGAACTTCTGCAGCTCGGCACCACTCTGCAGCCTGGCAGATGTTGGGGCATCCCTGCTGCTCAGACTGCTGCAGCTTCTCAGGAGAAGGTACTAAGCTTGTAACTCCACTGTGCTAATGTGTGACTTTCACAAGGCCACAGAGGGACTTTGCATTGGAGCAAAAACACAGGCAGATCGAGATGGCAGGCTCTAAACCTTGAACAGAATCAGAATTAGTCTTTCTATTGCTGTGACACAGCTTGGAGACCTTAAAACTACCTCACTGCCTGGTAAACCCATCTCAACATATTTGTAAATTAGTTTTGAACCCCAGAATGCTGGAAAAAGCAGATGGAACACTGTAGATAAAAAAAATCACAAGTTTAAAATGCTGACCAACTTGCAGTGTGAATGTTTAAACTCTCAACTGCTCTCCTGCACTCCTAGAGTGGGCCAATGTCTTTAAAAGCAGGAGAACGACCCAAACGCTGCAGCAACCAAAAAGCATTTACAGGTTATTCCCTAACCATGGCTAGATGTATTGCATCATTAAATGTCAACATCAAAACAATATAGAAAAAATAATTACAGACAGTGTTAGTGTTGTAAGCTGATAAGGACCAGATGGTCTTTTGTATTTATGGTTTGCCTTGTGCATACAAATGCTTTTGGGATCTAATTAGCCTTCTACAAAACTCAAACTGGGTAATTACTATCATTATCCCCTTTTCAAATAAATCTGAAGTCTAAACTGCAATTAAGTTTTTTATCTTACAATTCATATCCACGCATTTTAAGAATTGTTCTTTGCTATCTTTTCACCAATCTTCTGCCAGTGATTGACATAAATAAAATAGAAGAGCTTAAAATAATTTTAAAAAGGATGATTTTGTACAAAGAGAAGTTTTCAGTTAGCAGAGTTAAAGCATTCCTGAGAAATGTTGCATTCTTGGTGAACAGGCTGCTTATTTCCTGAGCATTTGATTCTGCCACCTTTGTGGTTGTTTATTGTCCCATATTCCTATCGACAGCGATCACTAAAAACAAAGAATGAGGCACCACTGGCAGAGCTGCTGACAAATGTGTATATAGAGACATCCAACTTCTCCTGTACATACAATGATCACCTTTTATATGACACAAAGTGGCAGTCATTCTAATTAACTTTTGACTTTGGCAACACATAGGCTGATGATGGGCTATGAAGGGGTAGTGGTGCAAATAATAAGCAAGAATGTCATTTTTATTGGTTTCTTGCCCTCAGGACAGCTAATCACATGACAAAGGTAGCATGCTACAGAAAAGCATGACAGTATAATAATGTACACCACTGAATTCATTTAATGGAAAATTAATCAAAATCTGTCCAAAAATAGATAGCAGATAAGATTACAATGTTATAAGCTAATAATTTTCCACCCCCATCCCTGACAAGTGATTATAGGTTACAGAACTGCACTGCCATTTCGTCTAGCAAGAAGGAAAAAGCTGATGCTGAGAGAAATAACACCTCCAGTGACTAAGGTGGCCAAAATTTTGATGTAAACTCCTATTTTCTTGCTGAAATGTTTTCATTTTACTCTACTGTTTCCATGAAGATGATTAATAAATGGAGTATCAAAATCAGTAGTAAAATCCAAGCAAAAGCTGTTTTAAGATAGTTTGGCTTTCTGGTAATAATACCAGTGTTTTCTTTAGATAAATTTCTGTAAATATCACCTTCTTTCTCATGTGAACTGCTTACTCTGGAAATGCATTTACATTTGATTGTTCTGTTAACAAGGGTTTAAGCATTGTTAACCTCTCCAACTGCATGCTAGATATTTCAGACCTAGGACCACAGGAAAATTCAGGCTGGAAGGGAACTTGGGAAGGCCAGTTTATTGCATTTGCCATGGGACTGCTCACCCTCTTGAAGTTAAATGTGTACTTACATGCAAAAAAGTTTCACAACTGCAATTTTAATTAAACTTTTTCTTTTTGCAACACTAAACCTTGAAGCTTTGAACTCAGAAGGGAAACACAGGCTGCTATGCTGCTATGGAGGGATTCCCAATACCCCCACTTGGTTTCCACCCAGATACCTAAATTCCCATCAGTGCCTGCATTCCTGAGCTTGCATCTGTCGTGTGATGAGGAAACAGTTTCACGCCTGGCTGGATCTTGATGCGACTAAAATTAGGCACCTATTTGTCTGTCATCTCATTTAGCTGTGGCAGTATTGGGTAAGTGTGCTTAGAGCTTGCCTAAGCACCCAAACAAGGAAAGGCAAGCATGGCCATCTTGCCTCTCTCACATCCTCATCCAGAGATCAATCTCTTCTGCTAAGATATGTGAAATTGAAATTTGGTTCTCCACTCCTCCTGCCTGATAAGAACCAGAGATCTGGATCCAGGCCTGAAGGAGCAATGCAATAACCTGACAGGAGTTTTCTGAGACATCCCCTCATAGTGCATCCCTTTCATTATAATTATATATTAATGGGAAAAGGGGCAGCAAAACTGATTTCTCTTTTCCCAGTTGAGTGCCTGTATCACCTGGCTACTGAGTCTCTGTCACTCTTTGTGGCCTAATTCTGTAATGATTTCCATGACAACGGAGCTATTTGCTATTTGAATATTGTGAAGTCTGAAAAAAAATCTTTATATATAATAATGCAAAGAAGTATCACAAATAATAGTAAAAGCAAAAAGAAAAATGGTAAAAACAGCCACTACCCAGGAAGCAATCATCATCTCTGACTTTGGCAGGCAATTTCTCTGTGTTTGCAGGCTAGCAACAGAAACTGCTTATGTGCATCAAAAGATCTTTTCTGCCATACTGAGATAAATACCTGCTTAGCTGCTGATTTCCTAATCTTCAATTAAGAAGTGCAGCATGTAAAAATGCAGCCTTGCTTGGCTCCTCAGATATCTGTCCATTGTGGTTTTGGGGAGGGATTTTTTTACTTGCATCTTTGATGTTTGTGGTATACAAGGCAATCCCATTTTACATGAAAAAGGCTTCTTACAACTGGAAATCTATAGCTGAAAATTGCAGCTTACTTCCCAGGAACCAGAGCTCTGCATCGTGCAGGCATTACATGCACATATGAATCCTACCAGGGGAGGGAACATGTCCCAGTCATTCCGCTCCAAACAATTTGTTTTCCCCCAGTGTTTCTCTCAGGGGGCACATCTGTCCTGGCTCTCTACATATAGTACAGCAAGAGCAGAAAGCTCAGTACTTCTCCCTTCTCTCTTTCCTCCCACAGCTGAGCACAGAATGCCACCCCAGGAAAAGGAGGGAATGCAAGAGGCAGAATGTATAGGGACCACGCATCATAAAAATATTCCCTAAATAGGTTCTCAGTCTCTGCCAAATGCTTCTAGAGATGCACAGGCTCAAGAGCAGACCCCAGCTTGCTGGAAGGTGAACCTTGAAACTCTGAGCAGAGGCAGGAGTTCCCTGGAGCTGTGTGTTCCTGAAGTCATTGCTACAGCACCAAATCAGGGTTATGGGAAACTCCTCTGAGAGAGGCTTTGCAGAGGTCAGGAGAAAAAGCTGCTTCATGAGCTGTGGGGAAATAAACTGACCATTGCAGCTGGATCAAGGATGGAGCTGCTGCTGCACACCTGAGCGCACAATGAGGTCAAGTTAAGAGGCTTTTTTGGGTTAATATCACTGCGACCTTGATCTGTCTATTATTAAGATCCATTTCTACACTGATTTTAGGAGAGACTCCATTCAGTGAGGGTAAAAATCAGGCATCCTTTTATATCAAGCAATTATGGGGAATCCTCAGAAGTGAAATTGGAAAGCAAAAATAGACAGAAAGCCTTGCATCTCCCTTTCTCAAATTAGAAGTGTTGTACGAAGCATGTGGAAAGGCTTGAAGTAATGCTTTTGTCACCAAGGATGGATTTAATTTGATGAAATGCAGATGTCTGTGTGTGACCCTCTTTACTGTCAACACAGACAAAAAAACCAAACCAAAATAAAACATTTTTGGGAGACCTTAATCTTTCCCTAAATGATCTATCTGTAAAAGAGACAGACTGTGCCCTGGAACGGAATCAGAGAAGCACAGTATAGTTCACATTAGAAGGGACACATGGAGGACATATAGCTCAATTCACCACTCCTGTAAGTCCCAGAAAGATCAGGGTATTCAAGGACTGGTTGAACTTTAGAGTATCTCCAAAGATGAAAACTCCATCACCTCTCTGGTCACCTGTTCCAGTGTTTGACCATCCTCACAGAGAAAAAGTCTTTTCTAACATGTAGCTGGAATTTCCTGTATTGCAACCTGGAAGACTTGAAGGGTATGTAGACTGTAGGTGTCTAATAATAGGTGAGGTGAATGCTACCCTGATTGTTTTTCCACAGGTAGTGCAAATAATGATCCTCCATGACTGTCATAGCTTTCCAGTAGCACGTGTCCAGCACTTGCAGGATCTATAAAGACCAACAGAGCCTCTGGTATCCTGGCATTGCAAATCAACACCAAATCAACACAGGATTGTCTTGTGGTGGGAACCACTTAAAGAAAAGGTAGGTAGTGAGAAAGAGGACCACAGCCTTGTAAGGGGCTTGCCAGCCTTCTTCTTGGGCAAGGTATGAATGGCAGACATCTACTACACTATTCCTGTCCATTCTTGCTTTCCAATGGGAGGATGGGACTAACTGGCTGAGAGCTGACTGGTTCAAATATACCCCTGAGTTCATGTGTAAGCTCCTCTAATTACTCCACGGGAATCTGTAAAGCTGGACTTCCTCTTCATGCCTTCCTGCATGCCTCCAAAGATATTAACTTGTTATGTTGATGGAATTATGACTATTCATCAAAGGAGGAAAATTACTTAAACAATCAGGTGATCAAAACAGAAAATAAAAGCTTTTGCTTTTCAGCCTATGAGTTTTCTCACTTCTACTCTTCTGATTCTGTTCCTCAACCCACTGGGGTGGGGGGTGGTAGAGGGAGTGAACAAGTGGCTGGGTGGGGGTTAGTTGCCACCTGGGGTTACACCACAATTCACGGTGACCTCAGAAGGGCCACAGTGGTGACTGAAGGAATGTTCAAATCAGTTAGGAGAAAGATGGAGGCATCCTTATTCACAGAAGCCCCTTGGTGCACAGTGAAACCACATCATGTTTGAATCAAAGCTGATCTACATGGCCCAGCTTTGAAGCAGGAGTTGGGCTAGATGATCTTCAGGGGTCCCTTTCAATCTAAACTTTTCGGTAGGTGAAAACAAATGAATAAAAGAAAAGAAAAAGATGAAAGAAATAGAAACTCATTCATAGGATACATGCAGGGGGTGCATGCTCTGACTGGAACAACAGCAGTAAATATCCAGTATCATTCATGCCCCCTTTGCATGGGATACTTAAAGCATCTGGATGCACACATGACGTACAGAGACACTAAGCAAAACAGCCTTGGCACTTCTGTGCTGGAGATGCATGGAGGTCTGCAGTGCAGGGTGCATACAGACAGGCACTCTACAGGTAACTGTATTTTATTCCCCAGCATAAAACTCAATTGTCCCAATAATGGCATGGCTTGCAGCCAACAGTACTATTTTGTTTTGCTCTGAACAATAATTGAGTTGACAGTCCATTTTTTCACTGAGGGTTGAAATTTCCAATTTGATCAGATATTAGTACTGATGCTGCTGCATTTTGCCAACTTGCCAGTTTTTCTGGATGACAGGCAGATTTGTGATCACAGCACCATGACTGAGAGTCACAGCTGTGGCAGGAGATTACCTTGGTCATGAGTTCAAAAACTGGTGCTGCAGAATATAATACACTGCAAGAGTAGGAAAATGGGTCAAACAGACAAAAGTCAGATCCATGAGTGACAGGTGACCCTGTGAATTCAGAGTCACTGAAAATGCTGTGGTCTCTGATGCCTTTGCTGCCATTTCTCAGTCAAAGTCCTTCCCACTCTGGACTTTGGATGAGTCGCTGCTTCTAATAGCACAGGTAAGGAATATTATGACACGTGTCTCTTCTGTAGCTCTGCGAAACTTGAAGCTAGTGATTACATTTTAACCTTTCTAGTCATTGGTTTTTAGATTATTTAGTTCAGGCTTTTATTCAGGGAAACACATCGTGCATATCATAGAATCATAGAATCCTAGGGGTTGGAAGGGACCTCGAAAGATCATCTAGTCCAACCCCCCCTGCCAGAGCAGGGTCACCTAGAGCACATCACACAGGAACGCATCCAGGCGGGTTTTGAATGTCTCCAGTGAAGGAGACTCCACAACCTCCCTGGGCAGCCTGTTCCAGTGCTCTGTCACTCTCACAGTAAAAGTTTAGTCTCCTTGTTTTGAAGAACACGCTTAGCTTTAGGAGTGTGCTTAAATGCCTTCTCAAACGTCTTTGTGATATGTGTCTTAACGCGGGCTGGCATAACTGCTTAGCCATGTAGTAGCTCACCCAAAAAGTTCTTACTGCCCAGATGGCTCATTACACCTCTCTTCTGCAATCTCTGCTGGATGCCAAATGGCTCCTAAGTGAAGCTTAAAGAGTGGTACTTGACCTTCTAATGCCATGTATATTTGATATCACTTGTGAAGCCACCCTGCTACCCTTTATAAAAGCCAAGCAATCACACTCCCCTGACAGAGTCATGGTGAACTATCTTGCTCAGCATAAAAGCTTCATGATTTGAAAAGAATGTGAACAGGTAGGGAGTTCCTAAATATGTACATCTTGATGATACTTCCTGAACTGTGAAATGCAGCTTCCAACACCAGAAGCTACACCTGCTGACATGCTGCAAACCTCAGACAGTTCCCATTTCCAAAGAACTGAGAGTTAAGTGAACACATTATGTATGCCTATCATTCTTCCCCAATAGCATTTTGTTCTCTCTTAGCCAATTTTAACCTGAAATTGACAGAAAGAGAGAATTCTTTATTTAAGTTCCTATGAATCTGATGAAAACAAGCAGCCAACTAAAGGATGGAGGCCCACTGACTTCAGTACAGGGGAAGCTGATGGAACAAATCATCCTGAGTACCGTTATGCAATACATGCAGAACATCCAGGTGATCAGGCCCAGTCAGCATGGGTTCATGAAGGGCAGGTCCTGCTTGACTAACCTCATCTCCTTCTATAACAGGGTGACCTGCTTATTGGACAAGGGAAGGGCTGTGGATGATGTCTACCTTGACTTCAGCCAGGCCTTTGACAAGGTTTCCCACAGCATTCTCCCAGAGAAGCTGGCTGCTCATGGCTTGGATGTGCACATGCTTTGCTGGATTAAAAACTGGTTGGACAGCTGGGTCCAAAGAGTCGTGTTCAATGGAGCTAAATCCAGTTGGTGGCTGGTCACCAGTGGTGCTCCCCAGGGCTCAGTGCTGGGGCTGCTCCTGTTTAACGTATTTATTGATGATTTGGATGAGGGGATAGAGTGCACCCTCAGTAAGTTTGCAGATGACACTAAGCTGGGTGGGAGTGTCGATCTGCTTGAGGGCAGGGAGGCTCTGCAGAGGGACCTGGACAGGCTGGATCAATGGGCCGAGGCCAATTGTATGAGTTTCAACAAGGACAAATGTCGGGTCCTGCACTTTGGCCACAACAACCCCTGGCAGTGCTACAGGCTTGGGGAGGAGTGGCTGGAGAGCTGCCCAGCAGACAGGGACCTGGGGGTGCTGATTGACAGCCAGCAGAACATGAGCCAGCAGTGTGCCCAGGTGGCCAAGAAGGCCAACAGCATCCTGACCTGCATCAGGAATAGCGTGACCAGCAGGACCAGGGAGGTGATCCTGCCCCTCTACTCGGCCTTGATGAGGCTGCACCTCCAGCACTGTGTGCAGTTTTGGGCACCACAGTATAGGAAGGACATTGAGGTGCTGGAGAGGGTGCAGGGAAGGGCAACTGGGCTGATTAGGGGTCTGGAGAACAGGTCTTATGAGGAGAGGCTGAGGGAGCTGGGGCTGTTCAGCCTGGAGAAGAGGAGGCTGAGAGGAGACCTCATTGCTCTCTACAACTATCTGAAGGGAGGTTGTAGTGAGGTGGGTGTTGGCCTCTTCTCCCTAGTGACCAGCAGTAGGACAAGAGGAAATGGGGTCAAGTTGCACCAGGGGAGGTTCAGATTGGAGATTAGGAAAAATTTCTTCACAGAAAGAGTGGTGAGGCATTGGAACAGGATGCCCAGGGAGGTGGTGGAGCAACCGTCCCTGGAGGTGTTCAAAAAATGGGTAGACCTGGTGTTTCTGGAGATGGTTTAGTGGTTAGGGGCTGTAGGGCAGACGGTTGGACTTGATGATCTTGAAGGTCTTTTTCCAACCTTGGTGATTCTACAATGTCGCAAACATGTAACTTATCAGGCACCAGCAACACCAGTTGTTTTTTTCCCCAGAAGACCATGGTGAGCACAACCACATGTTTCATGCACTTGCTGCATCCTTGATGTTCCTGTGATTTTTTTTATCCTTTTTGGCCAGCACTAACCAAGCATGACAGAGGGACAGCTAGAAAAATGAGAAAAATGCCCAAGCATTCATTTCAATTCACTTCTAAAATTCCATCAGTTGATCTCTGCAGCTGTATGTAGGAGTCCATGTGTCACTGTCAGAATACTCTGAGAGGGGGAAGGCGAAGGAGGGGAACTTTAAAGATGTATATAAAGAGAAAAGAAAACTATGTTTTTCAAATTTCAATTGAAAAGCATTGTTAGGCTTTTAAAAGCATGATTGTGATGAATATTTTTGTAAGACAGAACTTATAACACATCTGTGGAAAAAACCCCACCTTCTAAGTAAAAAAAAAAAATCATAATAACTATAACTCATTATTATCACTCTTAAGCAGCACACCTTTCTTACAGTTGCTGTCAGGTATTGAGACTAGTTAATGGCTGTCAATTTGGGGGTAATTATTAATTATTAATAGGCTGGTTGTATGCACACACAGCCAGCAGGACCAAACAGATTCTTTTGTGGTATAAAAAAAAACCCATTAATCACTTCATTTACAGCCCAGTAAAACAACAGGGTAATTGCACCCAACTGACACCAACAAATGAGGAGAACCACGTCCTTCAGTTGTGGATATCTCCTGTACCTAGCCTTTTTTGAGGAAAACTATCCCAAGAAACAATTCTCCAGATGATGCTTGCAGGCTAATGGCCCTTTCTGGAGTGGAAATGTATTTAAACCTTTAAGCTGAGAAAGGGGACCCTGGGAAAGCCCCCAGCATGTACTCTTGATTCTGGTACAGAGCTGAGCCAGCAGCTCTTCCAGGTACTTAAACACTCTAGATCTTGTTACAGTGCCCAACTCATTCAGATACAGGAGGGCTGTAAGGTGCAGTGAGCAACACTCCCCTCAACCCCAAAATATTTGCACCCGTGGCCTAACAAATTCATAAGATGTAAGGAGAATCTTAAACTGAATTTAAACAGGCCAAATTAGCAAAAAATCCTATATACTTGTTCCATCAACATTAGATGCTAACATTTTCTATTGGCCACATTGCTCCCACAAGGTATGAAGTTAATGCATGCCCTCCCTAATGGCTCCTGTAGCTCTTAAGGAAAAAATCTGTGTTTGCATTCCAAATAATGATATATTGACAAACATCCACCCCAAGAGATCTTCTTGGAGGAGAGATGATGACGCAATTATTACAAATAATCTTACTTCATTTGCCAGGTTGATTCGCTTCAGAGAAATGACTAGGAGATAAACCCAGAAGAATTTCCACGGGACTGTGAGGTCCAGCAAACACAGAAAGGCCAAGCCATGCATCAAACAGAGCCTGCTGCTAATCCAAAACTGCTGGTCCCGGCTTCCCAGCAGTTCAGAGCATAGCTGCTTCTTCACAAATTAGAAATGACAAATTCAGTGCAAGTTCCAAGGGAACAGAGTACTGATACAAGAGCCAGGGCACCATATAAACTCTTGCACTCATGCTCTTGTTCAGTCTAAGCTCCCGACATGCAATGTACATCACTTTGTAAATTTTTGCTCTAACCGAGGGGTCTACAATGCCACAACACAGGATCTTCGATGTTATGTGGCTTCAACCATTTCTCCTGGCTTTTGCATTCAATCTACCACTTGCCTACTTTCTCCAGTTCCCTCTGGAATTCAAAATCAGTGTGAAGGTCAGAGTCCTGGCAGGCAGAAATCAGCTCTGCTTCAGTGCAATCTCTGGTCAACAGAAGCTGTTAATAGAGCAGTTCTACTATATAGCTCTGATCTGAAGGGGAGCATCTCTAATCCTCCTCTTTACTCAGCCCATACTCCCTTTCAACTGTTAAAAACTTGACAGCATCTGCTACTACCAGTTGGAGAGCAGTTTTGCTTCTATTCTTCAGTTAGATTCTGGTTTCATGATATTTTGTGATCATCCACACCCTGTCAACAACCTCCTGAGTCTCAGTATTGGACCTGGAACTGAGCTGGAGGGATGAAGCCGCCTGTGCTCCTTCCCTCCCCACAGACTGTCCCTCCTGCAGACCAGCTCCCCTGAAGGAAACAGAGGGTGTCCCTTGAGTCAAAGCCAAAGGACAAAACAGAGAAGTAGGGCTATACAAACCCCTCCAAATGTTTTCCACTAAAAATGCCTGGCAATAGTAGCCAAGCCCAGAACAGGGAACTACCACTGTGTGCCTCCAAGCATGCAGGGATAACGTGGAAAGACTTTCAGTGGGGAATTGTCTAAGACAGAACCAGGAATTGCCAAAGAATTCTGGTTCCTAATGGTCCTGCTGCTTCACGACAGTAACACCTCAAATGAACATCTGTATTAGATTAGATTATACTGTAATCAGTGTGCAACAACTGTAGGGCAATAGATCTTTGTATTTGCAAGTACTCCAAACATGAATGTATATGACCGTGGGTAGCCTGCTGATGAGAGCATGTTGTCTGCACTCCAGCATCAGGAGCTTTCAATCTGTTAAAATACAATGGAATATATGTCAATATATCCATGGAAAAGGGCCATCATACTTTCTATTACCCTTTTTCAGTGCCAGGCTCTTTTGGAGCCAGGGAAGGAAGTTTCTTTGAACATTTGTGCTTCACTGTGCCTTCACTTCCATCAAGACACCCCTAACACATATTGCAGTCTGTTGCAGGCTTCTTTATGCCCTGAGGGGAGAGAAGGGTGCGAGCTGTTCAAATCCAAATCCTTGCATAAACACGATGCAGCCTCAGAAACGAGTCCCTGCTGCCAGTGGCAGTCAGTGGGAAAGCTATTACACACCAAGCACCACTGGCTGCGAGAGGTTTGGGGGGTAATGAAATCCTGTGTGTAATGCTGGGGGAAGGAGGAGCTCCTGTACGGATTTAACACAGTGAGAGCTGTTGTTTAACCTGGCACACAGCTGGCCAGCCAAGACGCTTCCTGGGAAGGCAGGAGACCTGGGTGAGAGACCTCCTAGATGCAGAAGGAAACTGAACCTGGTTTTCCCTTTTTTTTAAGTATCACTAAATCAAGCTGCAGAGGGGTCATACTTTTGTCTCCTTTAACTCCGTATTTGTTGCAACTGCCTTCTTCTCAAACTCACCTTCCTGCAGTCCTAAAAAAGGCAGGACTCAATACACCCTGCACAGATGAGCCCTGTGGCCCAGTCAGAGCCCTGTTGTTAAATGCTGGTGCTTGTCCCATACCTCAGGTTTTACAACAATAATTAGCCATATGAGCTATGCACAGCCCCAAACCTTGTTGGGCCTTGTCTGGTCCTGAACGTGTTTTAGGTTGATTTTCACTGCACCTGCAAAAGTCAATAAAATTCCTCTGTGCTTGTCACTTGCTCTGCAGTCAGATGTCTGCTGCCTCGTTTGGCCTGCTGTGGAAGCAGAATCACCCCATGATTATTTGCCTGTTGACAGCCTTGTGGTTTTAAACTGGTTTAGTTGCATAATTACCTCATTTACATTAACTTCAGTTCTACTTAGCTTTCTGCAAGCACAGATTCTTTCCCACCCCCAAAAAAGAAATCAAGCTGCATACAGAGAAGGGTTAGCATAGGTAAGTAAAAGTGGTACAACCAATCCTTTGAATCAACAGGAGAGTGCTACCTATGAACTACCATGACATTGAACCACAGAGAAAAAAAAGAATCAAATGAACCAAAAACTGGGAAGAAGGAAAACCCCATCATCAACATCATACTCATCTCTCAAAGAGCATATGGTGCTGAGAACTCACTCGACTAACACATTAGAGGATGGGAATATAACATCAGGGGAAAGGACAGATAACTTTTGCACATAGTTTTACTGTATTACTAATGATCCTTCACAGAAATTTCGTGGTCTAGATTCTATTATAACTGGTCTAATAATAAGCAACTGTTGCATTTTTATTAGACTGCAAAGACATTAATTAGAATTAAAATAAATTCTGATTTTTACTTTCTCAGATGCATTCTTTTGGTTGCCTATATTTTATATGGAAACATTAAGAATTCTGTATGTAAAAATACGCACACATATATATATATATACATAAAGTGACTTACAGAATACTTATTACACAGAAGTACAGCTGTAGAAACTATCACAAGGTTGATTAATGAATTTAAAGTAAGTAAGACCAAGTCAATGGCTGGAAGAGCTGTACACTGCTATGAAAAACAGCAGATAAATTGCATAAAATATCTGTGAAAGTGATCTTCTGAGTCCCAGAGTTAATATACTTTTGTTTTAAATGGACTATCAGGAATTATATTATTTCCATTACTTAAAAATATTCAACTATAATTTGTGCTGCCAAGATATCTGTCTTTGGAGAGATGATACTGGACAAAATAGAAGGCAAGAATTGCTTTTATAACAAAAAGAGACCAAATCAAATTGGTTCACTGTCATTCTGAGTAATGGCAAAGCTCAGAATTTAGTCTTCACCCCACACAAAATAGCTAAACCAAAACAGTGTCCTTTTTCTTTATGTTACTTGAGAGTCATTACCAAAAGAGATGCTAGTTAAATGAAAAATCTTATTGAGTATTTTCAGTGCTGCCCCTTTCAATGGTATTTTCAGTGTCACGTCAATCTCACTCTCACTGTAACTATTATCATCAAGCAAAGATGATCACTTTTTATAAGCAGTCAAAAGGGCTTCTGAGGGTTGTCAGCAAAGAATAGTGAAGGGAAAACTTCCCCAATTAATAGGCTATTTTCCTTTTCCTCCTGAAGACATAAGGTTATAAAATCTCCTTTGAAGAGTAGATTAAGGTGAAAAGAAGTCTTTGTGATTATGGGACAAATTTCATTTGAGAAGAGGTCAATGAGTGCATTCTCAATTCATTACTGGGCTATGCAGCAGAGGACCGGATGGTCAAACCCCAGCTCTTGCCACAATCATCTATCACAAGGTAAGATCAAGTCTTTCATTTCCCTTGTTGTTCCATGTAGCTCAGAGGGCAACGTAACAACAGTAAAATCCTTTGCAGATTTGTTCTTGGCCACCTCTTGCCCTAGTGAGTGATTACTAAAAATACTACAGAGATATTCTGCTGAAGGATTTATTCAGGCTTGTAAAGTGTGCCCATTTTACTAATGCTTTAATCATCAATTAGTACACACACTGCTGCTATTAACTCTCTACAGCTTTTGCTAAAGTGAATAAAAACCATCAGCTTGCTTCTGCTTTAGAAAAAGTAAAAGGAATGAGCAGGCTGAGCTAAACAGTAGCTCTCCTTTTATGAAGATAACCATGCCACGGGTTTGACAGAAAGCAGCAGGCATTCCTAGTTTTCAGGGTCTGGACAAATTGCTTCAAAATGCTTCAAGGTCAAAAATCTTTTAAAATACATTCCAGCCAAGTTCAAGATTTAGCATGTCTTTTATGTTGTACTGTAGACAATTACAGAGCAATACCAAAGTCATGCTATATGCAGACAGAATGGTGAGCTGAAATCCTAAACCCTTTACCAAGATATGGTACAGCTGGTTTTATTACACTTTTCCTTTCTTGGTGCATTGTGTGATTTCTATTTTATGTATACCCTAGTCGCTATTTTACCTGTGTTTTCAAACAGACATCTGACTTCCTGCTTCCAGTCCTGTATCATCTTTTTATACATTTTTTTTCTCAAGGAAGGGGAATAATTCCTCCACTGACTAATTAACAAAACTCATCCACGATGAAATTTAATGCTCCATATACCTGCCAAACAATGCATAATTAGCATCCTCATTTTTAAAATTATGATATCTGACCAGTGCCCTGAGCAATTCTTAACTCTGCCACCTTCACCTTCACAGGGATAAATACCAGATGTGCCTGCAGAAGTTGAGGAAACCATCAAAATATGTACCCTGTGTGCTGTGGAAGTTTCTTCATACCTCCCTGCCAATTAATGGCTGGCTCTGGAGCATGAGGGTTTATAATTCTTCACTTTTTCTCTTTATCCTCCCTAGTACAATTGCGGATATTCTCATTAGCTGGTTCCCTATTAAGTTCCATACCTTGAGGCCACAAGCAGCACAGGTTCATTATCTGGCATTACTTTTAATTCTGATTGTTCAGTGCTTGAAAAAATGAACAGTAAAAACTTCTAAATGCCTTAATGACAGCAAATTCTCTAAGGGTGTTCCTAATGGGAAATAAAATCACCTTTTTCACAAGGAATGAACTATCACTGGTGGAATAAAGCTTATCATGACCAATGATTATTCCTTACAAGCCATATGCATGCTTGTACATTCCTAAGTTTTTCACAAAACATTTGTTACGTGAATACAATTCCTCATCCTACATCTTTGCTGAAGTTATTTCAAAATTAATTTAAAGCCCTAACAGATTTAGATTCTTCTTCCTTTTCTATTTTTGCAAGCAAAGCACCAATTTAAGTCCACATAACAGACCCAACAGATTTGCATTAAAAATATGTGACTTGAGCACAAAAACAAGGAGACTTTTGACAAGCTCACTTTACAAACTGATGAATACACTGTACCTAACTGTGATGAAATATTTAATACTACAGGCTATTTGCAGTTCACTTATAAAAAGCCACTGAGAACCCTGAGGAAACTGTGAAAAACATACTAAAGAATTCTGCTGATGAACTCTGTTTTCAAAGAGAAAAGTCATTCTTCTATTTTCCTAACGAACAAAGTTAGCATTAAGAAACTGTTTATTGTGACTTTGACAATACCCTCCCGTGGTTTCATCCTCACCTGACTTTATAAGCCGTGCACTTGTGACTGTGCAATCCCAACTGGGAACAAGGAATCACAGATGTCCCAGTGAGAAGTAGCAGAACATTTAGTGCAGACAAGGCCTATAAAGACTATTTTTTTCAGAAGCTTACAAGAGTAGCCTTATTTCATATATAGCCAAACACAAAGGTTCCTCTCAGTGTTAAAACTCCAAATTAAAGAAGAAATGCAGTAATGGGAGGGAAAGCTGGAAATTACATAGGCAGAAAGGAAAACCAGAAGAATGGGCACAGAAAGAAAAAAGCTTTCCTTTAGACAGTATCCCAAGTGAAGAGGCAGAGCCAACAAGTTTTAGAATAACAGGGCTAGAAAGGGAGCTCGAGTGAGATGCAGCACTGTAAGGACAAGGACTGCACCCAACTATGGTTGAAAAGAGGCAGGGGGTAGGAGTCCTCTAATCAAATGCAGGCATGTAGAGTGCACATTGCTCCAGCTTGCTTAGCTCCCCTACACAAACAGGACAGCAGTCAATGAGGAATATCCTTCATCCTCACACAGATGCCTGAACTGGGTCTTGTTTATTTTCACTGAGCACTTAGGGAATTCTGACAAACAAGCTCAAATGCAAATACTCATATTACTGCTTTTAAAAATTAGGTGACATACATTCTACTAGGAAGACTTAAATGATTGAGCAATGCAGTTGTTTTGAAAACTGATGCCCGACAAGCCTGAGGAACAATTTTTAGGAAATGCCAGTGAAATCTAAAATGTAAGACTTCTCATAATATGCACTCAGTGGTACTTAAACTTGCAGCTTCTTATTAAAAAAAATCCCAGAAGTCATCAGAATGTTTATGTAAATAGGGAAAACATAAAACAAAACTTCAACTTGATAAAGCAAAATTAATCCAATGGCTAACACTTCAAGCACACAACCAGCTGATAAAACCCCAACCTTAACACAAACCATGATCAAATTTTATCACAGTTACTGTTATTGACCTGGACATAGAGCTGGACATAATGATTGAGTACTGGTAACCTGTGATTGCCTTCAAACCAACACTCTGACTTACCTTGCCACATGCCTCATCCCACAGCAGTTAAAACTAAGGGCTGTGGATGTGCTCATAGTAAACTTGTGATCCACAGCTACTCAAGAGCTGTACGGTGCATCAAATCTTCTCTTGAGCCCAAATTAACTTTCTGTCCACGCCAAGACCAAAATCAGAGGAAGGCAGAGGTAACTTCTGGAAAGTGGCAGGGAAGAAAGTCTGTATCCCAGCAGAACTGGGATGAGGATTGACACTTGCACTCCAGATGATCAGGTAGAAGATCGTCCTTGCAGCTCAACTCAATCTACCACCAGGCAACTCATAGCAATTTTGAACCACGGCATCTACGTCAGGCAGACAAATTGGTCCAGGCTATTTACAAAAAGGGACAAGACTGCACCAAGACATTATAGGATGTGTAGGCCCCCAAGCTACGAGTATCCTGGTGCAGCAGTAGGGATTTCTCAAAAGCAGGTCATATTCCTTTACTCTCCCCCAAGCCTCTCAGCTGGCTTACTCTCCGCCAAGTAATGCAAAACAGACACTGAGCACAGCAAATATTAATTTGGGGTTGGCCATCTTAAGCTAGATTTTTAGTGATTCTGAAACTACCTTACTTTTGGGGAAAAAAAGGATGTACATCTGAGTCAGTATTTCATGAAACAACCTGTGCTCCAGAACACACATCCTTACAGAAGGATGGCCAGGAAATTTCACCTTTAGAGATCATGCAAAGCTATCTTATTTACATTGGCAGCTTCCCAGATCCAAACATTAGTATCAGGGAGGAAAAAGCTATACTACAGAGATGTATAATTTATTTGTATTTATATAATGCAACTATACATTTATAAAAATAAAAAAAAATGAAGTGACACTAAATAATATTAAGAATTAACATATCTGTACAAAGCTACCAGTGCCATTTTTCAATGCTTTCTGTAAATCCTAGCCATGTATACTTCAACATGACCACAGAAACATCACTAATTATAAAATCAGAGAGGGAATCCCAGGAATAAAAGAAAATATAAGAATGCAGCTGAGTATTTATTTATATCAAGAATAAAACCAGCAGATATAATACTTACACAGGATCAGTTACATAGCAGCTGATACTCAGCTGCCTACACATGCTCCATGCTGGAAAAAATTCATTATTTTCCCTGCTGATCTCTATATTTAACAGTGACAAGTTTGCTAGCAGGCTAGGAGTTATTTACTTATGTGCTGCATTTCAGAATGGCTGGACTCTTAGCCCTTACCACAGAAAAAACTAAAGATGCCCTATTTGCTGGTCCCATTTGCAGCAAGCAAGGCAGTAGCAAGGCTTCTTTCTTTCAACCAGGCTTTAGAGATGCTGGCAAGGCTGGACGCTCTCCCTTTTAAGTCTTCTCAGGAGCTTCCAAACTAATGAAAATGGCCATTTCTCTTTGGAAATGGCTAGTGTCCTTCTGAAGGTCTGTTTATAGGACCTTTATAGCCTCCTGTATCCAGTAACTTTGTTCTTTGAAAAGTCACAAATCCAAAGCTTTATCAAACCCATAGGTATGAAGACACACCTCTCTTGACACAGCTTAGGTCAGTTACTCTCTCAGTCATCCTAAAAATCCTAACAGAGTTCCTCTTCCTAAGCATTATGCAGAGTAAAAAGCCTTCCACCTGCATCACAGTTTGGGGTTTGATTTGCACACTTTGTTACACTGCTGAGCCTGAAGAAATAGATATATATATATCTTATATAAATATCTCATATATATATATTTATGATCTCATCAATGGAAAGTCATCACTGCCTTTTAAAATGCACCTTAGTATGTAATTATTTTTATTACACATTTCATTGCTCAGACACCCACATCCAGGGTGGACAGCATGTTCAGAACAACCCATTAATCAACAAATTTAATAAGACAAGACTAGAAGGACTTTAAGAAGTTCTCTCCATCTCACAGCCCCAAAGATGGATCGGCAATACCTAAATCCTTCACAACAGATAATTCTCTTTACTTCACGTATTCTCTTACTACTCTACTACTCCTGAGGATGTTTTATAGCATCTCATGTTTCATCACTGCAGTGCTTAACTATCCTTATGGTTAAAAAGCTTCCTCCAAAAGTTTGGCCTAGATCTCTCTCATTCCCATGACACTTACTGAGAAAATGAGCCTGGTTTTCACTTTTGTTCACAAGTCCAGTGAAAAGGTGTCATATAAAAATGGATGTAAGAAAATTCCTTGGAAGCCTCTAGCCTGATATCAAGTAAAAGAGAAGAGCAGGAGTGATACGAGCTGTTCAGGCAGCGCACACTTACAGACGGGGCAGCAGCATCACCATCTGCTGGAAGGAGCAAATTTAGCTAACGTACCAGTTGCCACCAAAGGAGGAGTGAGAAATGCCTTTGGCAGATATGCAACCTAACAAGAGGAACGCGGAGAAGCCACACACTGCCCAGCTCACAAGAAGTGAAAAGTTTAATGGCTTTCCCAGGCCACAGAGCAGAATAAATCTATCCTGACAGTCTTAATAAGAGTAGTTTCAGATGGTTTTCACTTTTATCTATGAACCATTGTTTAGATACAAAGCTCGACCTTTTTAAAATTCACCTCCCTCCTGGTAGAGGCCATCTGCTACGGTGGAAGATTCCTGGTCTCCTCTGCCCAGGCAGAGCTGAAGCAAACTTCCCATCAGTGAGATGAAGGGTGGGCTTGGAGGGATCAGGCCAGCAGGCAGACGTGTGCTTCAGGATCTGCCCATCAGTTTGTGGGAAGCCAAGAGCAAAGCGAGTGTGAAAGGCTGATAATCGCCTCAGGAACAGATTGGGCTCCTGCCGAAGAGAAATTTAGCACTTCTTCACAGGCACTGCCTGGTCAGATGGTGCTCCTTCATGCTGCAGCTCTCTGTGTGCAGCCAGGCAGCTAATGCTCACAGTATCTTCCTGGTATCTACTCTCCTCTTCGCAACTGCTGTAGCAGCTCCAGGGGTCCTAAAAGAGGGGGAATGGAAGTTCTCCAGGCACAGTTGGACATGGGACACCCTACAGTGGAGCTTGGGGGGCAGCACTGGGGAGATGCCTTCAGGGTTGCCGTGGGAGTGCAAGGCAGCACGGTGCTCTCTGGTGGGACTCACATCATCACTGATTACTTCAAAGCAAACCAAGGAGAGAAGAGTGTCCCAGTGCATTTGGCCATTAGATTTGACAGCAACAGCTTGGCTGTTTGAGCCTTTCCAAGGGCTCATGCTGACAGCACCATGGAGGAAAGTTTCTAATAAGACAAGTTCAGTAGCCTGCAGTGTCATTTCTGGTGGTAGGAACCCAGTCTCCAAGAGGTGTTGAAGAGAGTTAGTACACCAATTAACATCATGTTTCACCACTGATGAAGTGTGTTCAGAGGTGTTGTGACAGGACAGTCTGCAGATGTGGCAGAGCAAAGCCATGGGGTAGCCACTTTTTGTTGGATTTAGCAGTAAAAAAGGCAGAGAATTAGGGCTGAAGTTAGGACATCAATCACCAAAAAAAGTAATTAATGCTGCACTGCTCATCCCTGACCTCCCTTTTGTACCATCAAACTGAGTGCCAATGAAACTCAGCCGGGAAGGCTTGTATTTTAACTGGAGGACAACCTGTGTAACCTATCCCAGCTTAGAAACAACACGGTGACAAGGCCTTTGGTCCCCTGTGGAGGTATGGTGGATCCCTGCTGGTCACCTTGCCAATGAGCAGTGCAAGGAGAGTGTCACCACTTACAACTACTGTGTCATAGCTGTCTCTGGGGAAAAACAATGCGTCCATTTTTGCATCAGCAGAGATGGTCCTACCACCTCCTTCATGCTCCTGCTGATACAGTGTGGGTTTGCAGCATCTTGCCCCCCACATCACTGGTCAGCTGCCCCAATCACAGCTCCACTGAGTTCCCAGCCCAGCACCAACACCCACCTGCTCTTCTAATAATGTGCTTCCTATTACAGTCTCTTCCATACTCTCACCAGAGAAGTGTGTGTCAAGGAGTTCATTCCCATTCTCAAGACCTAACTATGACACTGCATTTAAAGGATTTTTGTGGTATTGAATAGCTGTAGCCATCAGCAGCCCACATTTTCCAGACTGCTGAAAGCTGGCTTTGCACTTCACCAGTATCTAATATTGGAGTTATTTTTAAGAAGCATTTGTTTCTTGCTGTAAGAGAAGACCAAAACCTCACCACTTAATGCCTCCTCAGAGGCCACAAGCAAACTGATTATCACCATGTGCCTGAAATTGCTATGTTTTATTAAAGCTGGCATGTCACATCCAAAGAAATTGCAGCAAGCAGGCAGCCTCGTGGATGATATTAGGGTGGAATTGCAACCATGAGCGTGGCTCCGCTTCACACACTGCTAGGGAGGCTGATCAGATTTCCAATCTAATAGAAGGTGGGATACTGAATTCCTTTTAGCCCTTAGTGCTAATTGCAAAAAGCAGCACCACGCTGCCAATTCAAAATGGTTTGGGATCAACTACCCAAGTCCCCAGTCCCCAGTCTGTTATAAACACCATGAGATAAACCTCTATTTATAGAAAACAATATTGTTATCATCACCCTGACATGCTCAATTATTGTCAAAAAAACAATGGTCAAGTACAGCAAAATGTAGCTAGCCTTGCACCGTTGATATTTTAGGTGATACATCTCTACCTCTACTGTCAACCACTGGTGGCATTACCCTTCTGCAAGCTGTACAGTCCTTATCTCCTGAGTTGGACTGGACCCAATCGGCACTCTGAGAGCAGAGGTGAGATTTGGCAGCACAAAAGCACACATCACTAACACCATGATGGTTTACAATGATGCCCCATACCTGTGGTAGTGTTGTACACACTTTACAGCTACTAGCGAAGTCCAGGAGTACCAGAATTGAGTTCCCTCAGGTTTCATGTCTTGTAAGATTGATGTTGCAGTCTAAGAGGATGAAAACCTGCAAAAACGCCCTTGGTTACAATATCCCAAACTCCTTCTGCTTTGCACCTTTCCACCTTTTGATCTGATTGCCCATCATGAAGCTTTTCCAGTTTCCAATAAGTCACAAATTCACAGCACTTACTTCTGTCAGTACCTTTCCTCCTGTCATTACTTATCCTTATTGTCACCTGAAAGAACTTAATCATCTTCAAGATGTCTATCTTCCTGCCAAGGTTGGAGCTGGTCAAGGGTAAAAAAAATATCGGGGGTACACTCAGCCACAGAAACAAAGACACAAACCAGATGATCACAGAGTAAGTTGGGCTATAAAAAAATCACTGTGTGGTAGAAATATACATGATTTATACCAGCAACAATGTCCTTCCTGTCAAACCTTTTTTTCAGAAAGCAGACATAACTGATTTGAGAGTGAAGAGTATAAGGCTCCCTTCCAAATGTTGCCACAATACTTCTTCAGTATAGAGGTTTGGGTGTATCTAGAAACATCTTCCAGATCAACTCTTTATATTTAAGAAGGGATCTCCAGAGGGTGTTAATTCAGAAAGCAAGTAGAGTACTACAACAGAAGCTGCTTGTAATTCACAACAGCAACTGAACATGAGCTTTTTCTTTGAGTATTTACAGCTGCAGAAAAACAGCACTCAAGAAATACACCTAGAAGTAAGCAAGCATTCACACCTAGACTTTCAGTTGCTCTGCATCCTGTACAGTCACTGAAAACAGTGAAAATAGGGTATTTATCATTGCAAGCCTAACTGAAGAACATGTTGAGTTCATTTCACAAGGGTATGACTACAAACTGCTATGCTCAGTAGCAAGTCAGGCTTTAACTGATTAATCATTTACGACATAAAAAGCTGATGCCAGTGTTCTCGGCTTGTTATTTAGTGGTTAAAAGGACTCTGAAAGCCATACGCTTTTGTCTGAAAATAATACATATGGTATTATTTTCAATAATGAATACTCAGGATTGTTTCTCTTATTCTTTCAGGTCTGTTATCTAGCTGTGACATTAAGCAATGCCAAGGAACACCACTTGTGAAAAAACTAGGAACTATAAACAGGCTTAAAAAAACTCCCAAACCCGTAAGATAAGCGATACAGAAATCTCAGTTAGAGCCCCAGTGAATATGCCATTTAGGATAAGAGTTGACTTGCAGAGGTATTTATCTTCCTGAATATCCAGAAAGACACTTAATAGGATATTCAAATGCACTAAGCTAAAAAAGGCAATCAAATGCCTAAGACTGAGTCTTCAGGCGTCAAAGTAACAGCTTTGAAAATGTGGATTTTAGGCTTTCCTGGGATATTTACTCACTATCCCTTTAGCTGAACACAGAACTGGACTGCAAAACAGAGACCTGTCTTTGAGAGGTATCACTGATTTTCAAATTAATACTCTGCCCTGTTCACAAGGCTGCCTGGTGGTCACCATAACTGTGATGATGCCTTTTGGTAAACATGTTATCAAATATTCATGTAGTCATTTAAGTGATTTTCAGCATGAATTTCTTCTGGTATTACCACCCCCATGAAACAACCATGAATTGTTACCCTAATCATACCAAGGAATCAGGTAAGTGCTCCCACACATCTGCGAAAGAGATTTCAAGAGCAGAAAAAACCAAAGGGCTAAATTATGTATCAGCTGGAGAAAAGAGACTTGAAAACTGTGCAGCTGTTTATACATTCAAGTAGTATCAAATGTCTGCTACAGAGGAAATACCTTTACATGTGGTAAGACGCCCCCAGCCTTTCCAATGCAGGTCCCTAGAAGGTGGACTGATTTCAGCAGTGCCAGACAGCTGAGGTTTCAGCTCTTCCAATGGCCATTTACAGGCTACTCAGCCCCACTGAAAACTGAATCTTGTTGTCTTGTGTTCACAGACAGATATTAGGGTCTACCAGTGGGGCTACAGGTTTCCCAGCTTCTTTCTTACAAATAAATAAATCTCCAGCCCCAAATTCCTTCTCAGTAAGAGTTTTCACCATCAATAGGGAGAAATATCAAAGACTTTGTGACATGTACTTAGGACTTTGGCTTGTGAAAGAGATTCAACAGAAATTATGGTACCACCTACAATGGTGGTGCCTATAATGGCTTCAGATCTGGAAAGAATGTGTGACTGAGACCTGCTGTTGTCCAGGAGCACCGGGCAACAGTTCCCTGCATGGCCCATGGACTATCAGTGGGCACAACATCTGTGAGAAGCTTTCAGACCTGGGGTTCTAATACAGCTCTCAGCATAAGCCCATGGATTGGCAGCCTTGCTGAACAGACTACTTGAATTTTTAATCACTGTCTCAAATTCAGACATCAGAGCAGGCAACTAGGTTTGACACAGTAAATCATCTGAATATGAGCTATATAATTGCTTCTGATTTTGCATTGAAGAAACTTGGATAATGTTGAGAAGGGTATCAGAAACATTTGAATAACACTGTATTAAAGCAAGTCAAGCTCATAAGCAACAGAAAACACAACACTCAGAAAAAGCAAAATGAGTAATAGTGTCAGGAGGAACTTCTTCACCAGAGAGCTCAGCAAGTCCCATTTGATTCAGAAGTCATTACTCTGCATCTGTATGTTAACGAAGCAGCTGTTCCACTGCTAATTGCTGCTCCGACAAATTGCTTTTTTCCAATTAAGACTTTATTATTGGATTTATCATCGCAAACAGAAATAGATGTATTTCAATTTTAGAAAGACAACAGCATGGTTGCAATTATCCACCAGTCTTCCAGCAGAGCACAAATCAGAATCCATAATTCCAAGGTTTTACAAGTTCTTTAGAAGTTGAACAGATATCTAGATACACTCATTTTATGTGAATGTATGCATCCACAAGGATCCCCAGACTAGCTGTTTTTAAATTGGGTTGCCTTAAGCCAGGAATTTTAACCCTTACCTAGGCATACAGGTAATAGTTTTACTTTCAGAAGTGCTGAATACTTACAAACCCCATCCTCATTTCGGTTTGGTAGTCTTGATGCCAAAAGGTGAATTAATCTTAAAGAAATAGTTAGCCTTCTTAAACAGTCCTCTACTATAAGGCTGCCTATCAAAGTGGCAATTAGACTTTCCAATGAAAACTAACAGGCTTTTAAAACTCAATTCAGCACTACTATAGAAATATGAGATCTGAGGAACCTCTTAATAAACATACATCTCATCCTTCACCATGGCGGGAAGTACATGTCTCTGCTTATTATTTCTAAATGTAGTAACTTACAGAAAGTCAATGAATACTATGTTATGTAAGTGTGGTATCCTTGGATGGAAGACAGAGGCTTCACAAGCCTTTGTCCAGAGTTGCACGAAGACTGGTTCATGCAGGTGCTTCAGTTTTCAGGTAGCTCCACTGAAGACAGTGGAAGAGCTCCTGTGCTGGGCAAGAACACACTCAACTTTCCTGCACTGGAGAAAGCTGTGCAAGGATACTTATGATTGAAGGGGATAAAAGAAAAATAAGTATGAAGGAGAAAAAAGCATTATGCAGCAAAAATTAAGAATTCAGCAGCTTCATAGACTCAGATGTGGTTTTGGGAAGATAACATTTCTAAGACACTGTAGTGGTCTCAGGAGTCAAAGAGAAGAAAATTTCTAAGACATCTATTTTTTTCTATTTCTTCTATGAAGAAACCATGCTTTCTAAACATCTCCCTAGCTTGCAGGGAAGGCATAGAAAACTCATGCAATATAGAGGAGTGATCCCAGGTGTTCTGATCTTTAGCTGGGTGATATATCCATCTTTCAAAAACCACTACCAGGCCCCAGAGCTGTGTCTTCACTGGACTGGATAGATAATGGTATTTTTACTTCAGAGGAAAGTCCAATGGTTATCATGAAAATAAAGTATCGATCATCCTTGCAGAAAGATCTGAACACCAATTTCCAGTTCAGAAATGGGGGGCAGAGGCAAAAAAAAAGAGAATTTCAAGGGCATATCTGCTTTGTACCCCTGCTCCTGGCAAACATCTCTATGAGAGGGCAAACAGCAACCAACAGTAATGCACAGTAATACCACAACTGCAGTAAGGATGCCCAGTGCCAGGCACCTGCCCCTCTATCACTGGTGATTAGGAAAGATTATGGCCATATTTATTTTCATATTTATTTTATTATTGTTGTTCTCTTTATGAATATTGAACACTTTTCATATTTTTAAATTTCAAGACACAGTAAGTTTTCCAAACAGATTTCACTGGCTTTTTAGACATCTGGAAATAACTCTGACAGCAAATTTATAACTTGAGAAATAACTACTTTAAATACAAACAGGGCAATAACCATCCATCTATCAAGCACCAGCTTAGAGTAATGGATTACCGAGAAGAGCCACTTTAGCTAATCAGGTTGGACTTTGTAATACTTTTGCATTCCATAAATAATATTCTAACAGGAGCTTTACTGTTGGAGACCACTTCCAGCAAATGGTGAAAATGAGTCTGTCCTTTACTTTGTCAGAAAATATCAAATGAAAAGACAGACTGATGACTTTCTCTGCCCTTTGATGCAAACTATTAGAAAATCAATCTTGCTAAAGATGACCTGCCCCCACCCCAAGAAAAAACTAGCAGCTTCAAAATCAGACACTGACTGTCCAAAATAGCAAGGCTAAAAGGGCTAAGTCACAGAGATGCAAATGTGGCTATTTTCTCTACTCAAAAATAGGAAAAAAAAATTCACACTAAAACTTTCAAGGTCTCAGAGTCAACGACTTGGAAATACAACATTCAGCACAGAACTTTGCTGGGGACTACGAGAGGTATGATTAAGTGGTCATGTAAGAATAGTATGCTCAGGTCTTTTATGTGTTTGTTTTCACCAAAATTGCCTGTAATACATCACACTGAGGTGAAGTGTGGCAAGGCCAACATCTTTTCAGAAACTCTAGAAAGTACGTTTTCCTAATTATGCAAGCCCTTTGACTCATTAGGAACATTCTCTTGAGCTACCTTTAAGAAATATCTCAATAATGTAATAATAGCAATAACTTAAAATGATGAATATATTTATGGCAGAGGAATCCAGAAAGCTTAGAAACAACATGCAGGCATGAGAACTTCAAGCTCTTCACATCCTTCAGGAAGAAGTGAGCCTGTTATGATGATCAGAAACTCAATGTCATTCAATGAGATGTGCACTGCCAAAGAGGCATTCCTCTGATGGATAGCTACTACAGCATTGAAGGCTGTGGGCAATTAGTAAACAGCACATCATGTAATACAAAATTCTGTCTGAAGTGATTTGGCATATTTCTACTGTTATGGAAAGTGGTAATGGAGTGTAATAGCCACATATATCAGATGGGGTCTCAGTCATTAAGATCTCATCCAAGAGAAGAAAACACAATAAAATGGCTAGTCTTTAATTCAAATAACAGTAAGGGATAAACACTGAGGTGATTCTGCCAAGATTTACATCTGTGGTTCCAGGAAATCAAGGTATTTTTGGCTTGATGCTTAAGGTTAACAATCAATTTCATCTGGCTATTCACATATCATCTTTCATCCTGAAGTATTCTATAGCACTTAAAAAATAATATACAAATCACGATCTCTAATCACAGAACCATTCAATTCCACTCTTCATGCTTTAACAGCCTGTAGCACATGTAACAGAGAAGTAATGGGCAGAGGCCACTTGATGTTTTATGGCTAGCACAGCCAATTTTCTGCCACTGTTAACATTAAATAAACACAGAGTCACCTAAACTCTTCCACCAGCAAGTAAACAAAACTCAATCTGGCTCTTGGGTTTCTGCAGTTTGCTTTCTCCTGCTTTGACTGCAAGCCATAATCAAAATGGAGACACAGTGAAATTAGGCAAAAATTCTTAATGAAAGTGCAGGGTGAACACCTCCCTGTCTACTGCTCTTGTATGTTTGAAAATTATCCACTGCACCACAAATATAGTAAGATTAGAACTTCCAACAATTAAAAACAATACAAAAAAATAAATCTCTTCCATGTAAGTTGTTCCTATTTCACAAAATATGGCTTTTGTGAACACTGTCTGGTGCTAGCCACAAGGACTGCTAAATTTCCACAGCCAAAAGCAATAAAGATGTATGATTTTTAAAATAAATAATAGAATAATAGAACCATATAATCATCAAGGTTGGAAAAGACCTTCAAGATCATCAAGTCCAACCATCTGCCCTACAACCCCTAACCACTAAACCATCTCCTGAAACACCATGTCCACCTGTGGGGAATGGACACCACCACGACACCACCCATTTTTTTAACACCTCCAGGGACGGTGCCTCCACCACCTCCCTGGGCAGCCTGTTCCAATGCCTCACCACTTTTTCTGTGAAGAAATTTTTCCTAATTTCCAATCTGAACCTCCCCTGGTGCAACTTGACCCCATTTCCTCTTGTCCTATTGCTAGTCACTAGGGAGAAGAGGCCGACATCTGCCTCACTACAACCTCCTCTCAGGTAGCTGTAGAGAGCAATGAGGTCTCCCCTCATTGCATCCCAACCTATGCACATTTTTAATTCAAGTAACCCATATTTTGGCCTTCAATACTTTCTTCTCAGTTTCTCTGCTTAGCTGACGATTATGTCCCCTATTTCATAGTTAAGACAGTACCAGTCTTATTTGAAAGAACTGAGGGGTTCACTGAGGGTAATGCAGTATTACACTTCCAACAATGCCCAAGCACTGGATGTGTCCCTTGGAGGTGGCATATACCTGCCAGACTAGTCTCCTTGGAGGAAAATAGTATTTTTAACTCTATCAAAAGCATACAATTATTTTCCCTTTCTCCACAAAGCATAAAACCTGGTATAGTTTATTATTTTTATCCTACCAAGTGTAACTGTGATTTTAACATCAAATTTCTCTCTTTTTTTCTTTTATTTCCTTTTTTTTTTTTTTTTTTAATATTTTTACACTTAACCATCACCAAAATTTCTGAACACAGTTCTGGTAAGCTCTACTACTATCACCCCTGCCTGAACGATGGTGAAACCTTCAAGAACCTGAGTAAAACATGTCCCTTAAAGGCTACTCTGACAATTCTATCAACTTTCCCAACATTTCAAGAAAGGGGGCTGTTGGTAGTCAGTACTTGGATTTGGAAAAGCAAGTGATCAGGTTCAAGGGAATCAGTTAACATTTGGTAAAAATAAAACAAAAATTGTAAGTGACTCCATTTTTATTTTTCTCTTTTTTGCTATGTTCAAATTAAAAAAGATAAAGTTCTAACAGCCAGCCTCTACAAGCAGAAAATACCTAGGAAACTGCCTCGGAGACATAGCTCAACATCTCATTCTCCAGGAATCATCTCACCCCCAAATTCTGTTGCATCCGTGAAACAGACAGTAAATATGGTTCTAATAATCAGTCACCAGGGTTTTTATTATCAAGTTCACTGGGAAAAGCTCAACCTGAAGAGCTGTCCTGGAATTATTAATACCTACAATCATTAAGTTAAGGGAAATATGTATTTTTCTATAAAAAATGAGGCCATGTTCACATGAAACAGAAACTGCTTAGTGCATCAACAGAAATGCTGGTTGGCACTTCTGAATAGATTGTCCATGGGTATCTCCACCAGAAAATGAAACTGGGACTTGGGAAGACACATCATTTCAACAAGTCTCAAAGTATCATGGAGATGTGTATCTGTTTGTCCTACTTGTGTTTATGTCGTAAGTAGTTTGAAAGCTCTGATACAGGCTGATGTGGGTCTTTTTAAAAATGTAACCAGCAGAATCATCTTTAGCCACAATAAATAACTTATATGAAAATCTGAGAACACAAGCAATGATTTTTTTTTTAAATCTACCAGGAAGAAAAACAGAAAGAAGGAAACCAAGCAAACAGCAGAATGGCACATGCTCTTCCAGTTTCTAATGCACCTGAAAGATAATTCAACTTCCTAATTTAAATATATCAGGAAGAATCTGCCAGTTGTGGTCTATTTGACAATGTGTTAATTTTGAATTATCTTGAAGTTGCTGGCCTCTTTCTAACTTTTCCGTAGAGGTAATTGGGAGGGACCAGCCCTAGAGACTCGCACCTGCGGGAAGTGGTGTTGAAACCCCATTGTAACCTCTCAAAGTCTCATTTGCATCTCAAAAGGCCTGGCTTGTGACAATAGTATCTGAGACCCTTTTCCCCACTGTGTGAAAAGGTCAGAGGGAACTGAACACCTCTGTGTATTGCTTCCTTTTGATGCAGCTAGGCAATTCCTGGTCTTCCCTGCACTTACTCTTGAACCTGATGGCTGCTCTTCCAAGACTAAACCAAATGGCTCTCCTAGTCTATCGTTTCACTGCACTGCTTCCTAAGAAGCACACACAGAAACCTCAGATACAATAGTTGCCTAATAACACTTTTGAGAAAATAAATTATTTAACCCATATATAAACAGGTTTTGTTTGTTGGGTTTTTTTGAAACAAAAGTGCTGTATAGAGTGAAGACCAAACAAATCCCACTCACAGATGCATAGGCAGACCACAGTGAAAGCTGTACTCCTTTGCCAAGGCACTTTTCCTCCACCAGGGCCAGATCTGTGATTCATGGGATAGAGAACCATTGACTCCAGTGCCCAAATGTTATCAGGAAACCTGTTTTGGAGAAAGTGTGTAGGAGTTCTGCACTCTCATTAGCTTCTGCGAGATCGATTTCCTTTACTTATGTCTCCTTGCATGACAAATTGTTCTCGATGCAGAACCTGATGGAAACATGAATGGCTCCGGTGTGGATTCTCCTTATTAAGGATGTATGAGAGGATACATGAGTTGTTCAGCTGGAGGAGGATGACTCAATCCCTTCTGACACTAGCATAAAAATCCTTTCAAGTGTAGTCCAGTCACTTCGTTAATTTAGGGACACTGACAGCATAATATTGGGTCTTTAGGCTGCAAGCTTTTGGTTTTGCTTTTTTATTTTTTTCCACCTTAAAAAAATGCCCTTTCATTGAAGAAACTTCACTTACTGCTCAGTACAACTGGATTCCACTAGAAGATTTTTTTTAGGACCCAACTCCAGCTATCCTATGAAACTGCCCCACATAAGTACAGTATGCTGAAGAGACAGTAACTTTCTGAATGTCCTTAAGCCCAGGAGTGCCATTACTGCTCTTTGATAGGTTTAAAACAGAAGTACAA
This sequence comes from Hemiprocne comata, assembly GCA_020745705.1. NCBI lineage: Eukaryota > Metazoa > Chordata > Aves > Apodiformes > Apodidae > Hemiprocne > Hemiprocne comata. The sequence continues at coordinate 207,284,016 of CM036586.1, forward strand.
AGAAGAGAGCACAGTGCATTTTATGTTATATTAAATGCATTACACATCACCAAATTTATTTATCAGAAGAATTATGAATGTTCCAAAACAGAAAAAATAACCTTGGATGTTTGATTGAACAAAACCTGTGCTTTTTCCACCTCTTTAAAGTCAGTCAGAGAGCTTCTCATATTCATTTTTTCAGGCTTTAGGCAACTGATATTCAAAAATCTTAAGACTTCATTATGCTCCCTTGTATTTTCAGTGATGGTTTGATGGAGATTAACCTCTAGGTTACAGTGAAAGCTCTCATGTCTTCTATTTGCTATCACTAAAAGAACTCTCCTGCTGTCTAAGTTTATTCCCTGAAATGAAACTGAAAAGGTAACTCAAAACTTTGATCATATGAAGTCAGACCATACTGTACAAAGTCATACTAAACCGTGAGACAGACAGACAACTGTAAGCAAGGTGGGGCCAATCCAACAAATTACTGCAGTTCACAGATTTAGCACTGAACAACTGTGTGCATAGTGCTACTCTGCTGCAAACGCACAGGAAAGCACACAAACTTTAACCCAGCCTCATGGTGATTTTCACGTTGGAATGAGTCAAGAGCATTTGATGTTCATCACCATGCTCCGCTGATGACACGTAGCATTTACATCTATCGATATCTCCCCCCTACATAGTGCTGGGAAGAGTTGTCAAGGAAGGCACCGTTGCAGTGAGGAAGAACAAGTAAACCAAAAGACATTTCAGGCAAAAAAACCCCACAACAATACATAGGTTGAATAAAGAGTAATTAGGTAACTTGTGATGCAACTGTACTTTGCTTAAGCACAGCGAGAAAAAAAATCCTTGAGTAACTAGTGAAGTAACTCTGAAATTTACTTGTGGTTTACTAGAGACAGTTCTGTCATTCTGGGAGAGGTAATAACATCTCTGGACTTGGATTGCCAGTATCCAAACTGCACAAAATGATATAAATAGAAGTGACTTAAATCACCCATTTTAATCATGATTTAAATCACCAAGCAGGAAACATTCATTTAAATAATCAATTCTAATCTTGTTTTGCAGCTGTACTTTTTAGTTATTTCCCTAAAGTAAGTTTCAGTCCAGTGGCTGGTAATCATTAAAACACACTGAATTATAACTAAACTGTAACTATACACTAAATTGGAAACCTTTTTCTAACCGGGACTGTACATTAAATCTGCACACACTTTAAAGCAGTTCTATTCTTTGTTATGTTAGATTTGTGCATTTTTGTATTTGCGAGATTTCTTTTATTACTTCATTTTATATTTTATTCCTGTATCAAGTTGCACTGGAAGGCAAACTAGAATTCAAGTACAAAGTCCATAAAGAATATTATAAAATAATGTGTGACTTTATATGAAATGATAGATTAAAGATAAGGAAAATAAAACCTAACTGATTTATTAATGAAATGCTAGTCAGCAAAATGAACTGCCAGTTTCTAGTCACTCTCTCAACATTTTAGATTTTGTGAATCTCAGTCTTTGGCTCTCCAATGTCACATATGCCCTCCTCTTCTGCCCTGCCTGTCCTTCCTAAAGAGCTTATACCCAACCATTCACATAGAAGCATTTAAGATGGCCCCCCTTTGAAGCAGTCATGCTGGCACAGATAACATTTTGCAGGTCAGATGCTTTCCTGTTGGCCTGTAACCCTCCTGCAGGCACAGGGCATATGTTACTGGCTCTGTCCTCAATGTGGTGGGCGTGGGATGAGTTGAGAGTCCCCTCTCCCGGCATCACTAGTTTAAAGGCCTCCTAACTAAATTGGCCAGCCTCTGGCCAAAGACTCTCTCCCTTTTGTCTGACAAATGAACTCCTCTACAGCAATGACCATCTGGAGCCCGTGAAGCTCCACCTGGGAATGGAGGAGGAGTCGACTGAAACCTTATGGGTCAGGGTTAAAGAGAAGACAGAGGCAGGAGATGTCATAGTAGGAGCCTGCTATGAGCCACCAGATCAGGATGGCCGAGAGGATTAGGCCCTCTACAGGCAGTTGAGAGCAGCCTTGCACTCACAGGCCCTGCTCCTCATGGCAGATTTCAACCACCCTGGTATCTGCTGGAGGGACAACACAGCATAGCACCAGCAATCCAGGAAGGTCCTGGAGTGCATCGATGACAACCTCCTCCTCTAAACGGTATAAGAACCAACAAGAAAAGTGCTTTGCTGGACATTGTTCTCACCAACAGAGATGGGGTGGCTGATGATGTAAGACTTAACAGGCTGTAGCAACCATGACACGGTTGGATTCAGGATCCTTAGGGAAGCAAGGGAGGAGCAAAGCAAGCTCACTACCCTTGATTTCAAGAGAGCAGATTTTGGTCTCTTCAAGGATCTGCTTGGTAAGGTACTATGGGACAAAGCCCTGGAGGGAAGGGGAGCCCAGCAAAGCTGGTCCATATTCAAGGATCAGGACACAGAGAAGACCGAGGTGCTCAATGACTGCTTTGCCTCAGTCTTCACCTGCAAAGGCTCTGGTCACACCATCCAAGTTGGAGAAGGCAAAGGCATGGACTGTGAAAAGGAAGATCTCCCCACTGTACAAGAAGAGCAAGTTTGTGACCATCTGAAGAACTTGAAGATGCACAAGTCTATGGGACCTGATGGGATTCGTCCATGGCTCCTGAAGGAACTGGCCGATGAAGATGCAAAGCCTCTGTCCATCATATTTGAAAAGTCTTGGCAGTCTGGAGAAATCCCCACTGACTGGAAAAGTAGAAACATAATCCCCATTCTGAAGAAGAGAAAAAAGGATGACCCAGGGAACTACAGACCAGTCAGTCTCACCTCTGTGCCCAGCAACATCATGGAGCAGATCCTCCTGAAGACTCTGCTAAGGCATGTGGAAAACGAAGGGGTGATTGGTGACAGCCAACACAGCTTTACCAAGGGCAAATCCTGCCTCACTAATTTGGTGGTCTTCTACAATGGGGTTATGGCATCAGTGGACACAGGAAGAGCAACCGATGTCATCTACCTGGACCTGTGCAAAGCTTTCAACACTGTCCTGCACAACATTCTGGTACCAAAACTGGTACAGTACAAATTTGATGGATGGACCACTCATTCGGTAAGGAACTGTCTGGATGGTCACACTCAAAGAGTCATGATCCACAGCTTGATATCCAGATGGAGACCTATGATGAGTGGTTTTCCCAAGGGTCGGCAGTCGGACCAGTGCTATCTGACATCTTTGTCAGTGACATGGACAGTGGCCTTGAGTGCACCCTCAGAGAGTTTGCTGATGACACCAAAGTGTGTGGTGAGGTCGATATGCTGGAGGGAAGGGAAGCCATGCAGAGGGACCTAGACAGGCTTGGAGGTGGGCTTGTGCAAACTGCATGAAGTTCAACAAGGCCAAGTGCAAGGTCTTGCATTTGTGTCAGGGCAATCCCAAGCACAAATACAGGCTGGGTGGAGAATGGATCAAAAAACAGTCTGGAGGAGAAAGACTTGGGGGTGATGGTGGATGAGCAGCTCAACATGAGCTGGCAATGTGTGCTTGCAGCCCAGAAAGCCAACCATGTCCTGGGCTGCATCAAAAGAAGTGTTGTCAGTAGGTCAAGAGAGATATTTCCCCCCCTTTACTCGGCTCTCTTGAGACCCCACCTGGACTACTGTGTTCAATTCTGGAGCCCCCAACATATGAAGGACATGGGGCTCATGAAGAGGGTCTAGAGAAGGGCCATGAAGATGATCTGAGGGCTGGAGCACCTCTCCTACAAGGACAGGCTGAGAGAGTTGGGGCTGTTCAGCCTGAAGAAGAGAAGGCTCCAGGGAGACCTCATAGTGGTCTTCCAGAGCATGAAGGGGCTACAGGAAAGCGGGGGAGGGACTTTTTGCAAGGGCTTGTAGTGAGACGACAAGAGATAATGGATCAAAACTGGATGAGGGGAGATTTAGGTTAGACATTTAGGAAGAAATTCTTTAGCATGAGGCTGGTGAGACACACAGGTTGCCCAGGGAAGTTGTGGATGCCCCATCCCTGGAAGTGTTCAAGACCAGGCTGGATGGAGCCCTGAGGAACCTGATCTAGTGGGAGGTGTCCCTGCCCATGCAGGGCCATTGGAATTAGATGATTGTTAAGGTCCCTTCCAACTCAAATAATTCTATGATATGATATGTTAGGATATTTTCTTGTTTTTTGTACTTCAGGCCTATTCTAGCTGAATAGGTGTCCTGGGTTGAGCCAGGATTAAGCTAATTTTCCTTTTACTGATTTTTTTTCCTTCAGTAAGCTCTCTTTTAACTAGCAGCAAGTGTTCCAGCTAGTGGACTGATAACACTGGAATGTTTATGTTTCTGCTGAGACGCAAAGGTCAGTTTGTTCTACTCAGTGAATCTGCCACTGCAGATGCTACTGAGGGCAGGAGAATTGTATCTGTGACTCCCCCTGTAGGGGAGCTTTTTGTGTGTTGTTTGTATATATAACATTTGATATCAGACTTGCCAAACCCTCAGTGCCTTTAATAAATCTATTGATTCCTAAGCGTTGTTTGTGAGTGTGACGGGGAGCGCTCCTCAGCCCTCGATTCCCCGAGGTGGGGGTGTGGGTCGCGGCTTTACCTGTCTCGGTCCACGACAGGGGGTTGGACTCGATGATCTTCAGAGGTGCCTTCCAACCCCTGACATTGTGATTCTGTGAAATAGCTCGAGATTATGCTGAACCTCAGAGTTACACTGCATTTAATGTATATTATTTGCACAAATTTATTCTTGCTTGCACTCAGTCTCTTTAGCTCAGGGACAGCAGCAGCCAGGAAAAAGTACATCATCAGTAAAGGGCAAGGCTGTTCTGGTCCCTTATGGGCAAGATGCAGCCCAAGGGACCCTCCAACCCTCCTCCACTGCACAGCAGGGGCTGTGCTCAGGCAGAGCATCCTCCTAATGGCCAAAGAACATTGATATCTCATCACTGACACACAACTGTAGCCTTTTAAAATGCAAATGTCGTTATTTTTAATTAATGATGCACCATACTTCAGTCTGAATATTTACCATTTGAGTTCAATGAACTTAGTTTTATATGACCCTTCTCTGAGCACTCAGCAAATACAAGTGGTGAAACATGGGCACAAAGGCACAAAGGTTATGCAGTCTTGCTTAATGTGTGTTACTGAACCAAGGGGCCATAATAGCTACTACCAAAAGAATTAACAACTCTACTATGAAAACAAAAAGGGCAATTCTCTTTTACATACTCTCTTTATATTGGAAATTTCAAGTGTTTTTTCTGTGTATGTATAACGTTTTTACTGGATTATGCAATGGGCAAGGATTCAAAACAGCTCTCCAGCCATTTTTTAGAGAATATACAAACTAGGCCTTATCTTAAACTGCTGAAGAGAAAATGACTGACGTGAGAAAAACAACGTAATAATAGGATTTAGCAAGTTGATGCTTCATGAAAGATGGATTCTGCTCCAAATTTGGATCTGTGTTGTTAAAAACAATCAAATAAATAAAATAAAGCACAATTGCAGAGCAACACCTCAAAATGAAGACTTCATGCAGTTCTCTGCCTACTAACCTATTAATTAAGTCTGTGCAGAAGCAATGAAGTCAGAAGGCACAAACAGCAGCCTGTGGGGTTTTCAAACACAATTCCATGGTGTAAAGGCTCTTTGAAAAATGTAACACGTTGTGCTCAGCAACACATCTAATAATACTCCTAATTATAATACTGGAATATCATCATTGTACTAATTTTGAAAGACAGTGGTAATTGCTGCCTCTTGTTCTGGAGTGGGTCTAGACAATTTTTTAAATTGTGTTGGATCTAAACCTCTGAGTGGGTTGCAGACCATAAAACTCAAGGGAAATGGCAGCATGCTGGAACACTGCCACTGCTTTTAGGATCTTAACATTATTACCTGCTTCTTTTAATCTCAAAATGTGGTCAGAGCTAGATAAAACAGAAGATATTAGTTCTGATGATGATGATGGATGGAGCTCTGAGCAACCTGATCTAGTGGGAGGTGTCCCTGCCCATGGTAGGGGGGTTGGACTATATGATCTTTAAAGTCCCTTCCAACCTAAACTATTACATGATTCTATGATTATATGATAGTCTAAAAGTCATGGCAGGTCTGACTTTTAATAAAGGTGAAATATTAGTTACATTTATCACCAGTTATCAACTAAACTTCCCAATGTTCTCTTCCGTCTGCACTTTCTACAGAATACTCTGCATTATCAAAATCACATTTTAATGTAATATTGAGGGCTTGAAAATTGAAAAAAAATTGAGGTTTTTTTTTTGCACACTTTCAGAATTATATACCCGTATATTCAAAACACAAATTACAGAACTTTACCCAAAATAAATCTGCCAAAGCATACTTTCCCATTTTCTCTAACACACTTCTCAACTTTTCTTCTTAAATTACAAAGGAATGAGTACAGTAATGTCTGCATGTATGTGTGTGTGTGTATGTTACAGCACTTTTTTTTTTTCCACTTTTGCTATTCATTTATTAATAATGCCAGGGACCAATTCTATGCTTTTTTTTAACCCAAACGATCCTAACTAAATCAACTGAATTACACTGATCTGCAGTCAGTGGAGGATTCAGTGTTCAGGCACTGCTTGTTGTACACTCTCCTTTTGCAATAATCAAATCAAATTTATGTCCTCATAAGTACAAACACAGCTAAAGAAATTTAAAACTCTTAGATTGGAATATACAGATACTTTCCCACAGAAGGCAGATTTTGTTCTACTTATTGATTTTTTTTAAACAATGGGAACTTTCATTCATTTCTTCTGCTGGTTCTTTTTTCTTCTTGTGTGTTCAGCTTTTGTGACAAACTGGGACAGCACTGAATAAAATGATGGTAAGAAACATTATTCCAGTAAGACAGATTATTGCACAGACCTTTGCGTGTTGGGAAATTATGTATTCAAATCCAAAGGGTCTTGGAATAAATCTTCTCCTGGTATGAAAGCAAAGTAAAAAGTGAGACCCTGAGGTCCTGTCTTCAAGCAGTTGGGCAAGACCTAATTCAAAGAACAAATTCCTTCTGTCCATCCCAACTTTTGCAGTAGAAAAGTATAGTAAACACACTGTAAAGACCAAATGATGGTTTCCCATACTCACTCTTAAAAGCTCTGATAGCCTGAGCAGGGCTTTTCCCTTTCTTGTTCCTAATGGATGAGATACCAGGCTTGAGGTACAAAAGAAATTTCATTTTCAAAGTACAGTTTTAGTATCAGTAGATGCACCAGCTGTGGGTCTGCTGCAATGTGGACAGATCATAAGAGATGGTGGTGGCTGCCTCAGAGAACCACACAACAGAATTTCCAGAGTAAGAAAATGGAAAAAAAAAAAATTAAAAAAAAATTTAAAAAAGAGGTTGGTGAAAAATAATTCAATTATCCTACTGGATTTTTTTCTCTAAATACTAAAGGAGTAAATGTTGCCTAAAATCCCACCCAGAAGTACAAAAATAGTCCTGTTGTAGAAACCCATTATGGGGACAAAAATATTGGACAGAGAACACTTCGCAGTTTGGGTTTCTAATAGACTTTGGTGAAAGGCCTTTTAGGAAGCCTTCCAAAAAACCAAAATATACTCTTTCAATTGAATTTATTAAATTCATTTGTACAACTCCAGTACGTCTGGGGACACAGATATCCTTTACAAAAGCTACACTGACTGTTGGGTTGTGTTTAGTAGCCTGAAATTCCTGCAAGCATCTTTTGAAATGTTTCTGAAGACTACTGCCAAACACTCTAGGTTATGTAGAACTAAATTCTGGCTTGGGAGGAGAAGTCTTATTAAAAAAAAATTAAAAAAAGAGAAGTTTGTGATACTGAGACTTGTAGAAAAGGTACCATGTACCACAGTGGAAAAGCTACAAACACCACTTCTGTTTGAGACTACCTTTAAGAGTACGCTCATTACTAAATTCTGATCCAAAATAGTCTAGTAAAGCTAGCCCAGAAACAGATGCTGTAGGTCAAAAGACCTTAAATCAGAACCCAAAGCAAATCTAAGAAAATTCCACCATTTAGCTCTCCTGTTAAAACACAATCTCAGAGATGTCACGGTCTTGCACATACCCACTTTTATTTAAAGGGAAAAAGTAAAGATGTTTAACCTACATGTGGAACACAGAGAGAACGACTAAAGTGACTTAACATGCACGATACATTGTCTATCTTGTCTTGTACTAAAAATGTGACTGGAATCCCTAATGAAGCTCAGCACACCTCTCTCTTTCATATGCTCAGAATGCCCTACTTTCCTCACGCTAGAAATGTTACCCATACAAACCAGCTCCTCGCACCAGGCGCACTGTGCTCCTTTCCAAAAAAACTTATCTACAGCAACAGACTCTAGTTTATTCACCAGACTGTTTTTATTGGATCCTTCTTCATCCTCATGCAAACTGGTACTGAGAATAATGCACACTTGTACTCCGTACATGTACATGTACAAATGTACATTTCTCACCAGGAGTTGTTGGTACTTTCTACATGCTGGCACCCGGGGAATATTTTTTGAAAGCCTCAGGCAAACTGTCTCTTAGATTTAGACATTCCTTTTATATTGAAGAGCTTGTGCCTCTCCTTGAACACTTCAACAACTGCAGTGTAAGATTTGTCTTTCGGCTGCTGCCTCGTAGCAGTTAATAAAAGTAAAAACTGAGAACCTAGATAAACATGACAAAAGGGATTAAAATAACAACAAATAAGAAAAGGTATGCATACACCTTTTCAATGTGTATGGCAATAAATTCTGAGTATGGTGTCTCTTTCCCCACACGAAAATAATTCAACACTACTCTGAGGTCTTGCTGAACTATGAATTTTACAAAGCTGTTTCTCATAAAATACAACTACTAGTGCTATAACTTCTCCCCTAGTGACATTTTGGCACCAGACTAACAGGTTAACTTTAATGTAAAACAATTCTTACCTTTCATCTCATGCTTGCAAAAAGCGAGCATTTTTTTCCTGGTAAGACTAAATTAAATATTTTAATATATGACACACCTTCTGCGCAGGCTATAGCAGACTGCCTATGCAGTCAATCTCATTTATATCTGCAGTCCTAGTGATCCTGTAGCATTTTGGAACTGAAATGTCACAGCTTTGGTAGGCTTTGTAAAAGAAAGGGCCTATAGAAAGTTCTCTCTCAAAATCCAGCTGGCCAAAGAGCTCCAGCATACATCAAAAAAAGGCAGAAAATGTGGCAACTAGTGTGTATGTTGGGACGTCACTGGCTTTTCACAAAATCAATGCCTTTTGAAGATGGAGTGCCTCATTTTCTCCCACTCAGAGCTAGTCCTAGGCAGTTTGTTATAGAACACTAAACTATATATTGGGTGTCGAAAAACTGTCCAGAAAAAGTTATTTCTAATTAAAAGATCCTACAGATTGTGTTCTACTATGAAGAATAAATGAGGGGAAATTGTTTGACCCCCCTGTACATTGCCTCTTATGCAACAAAGAACACCGACTACCTACCTTTTATGTCTGCTAGCACAACAAAGGGTGTGGACCTTGATTTCCAGATGTCTTAGCAGAGAAAAACCTCAAACACTTACTCCACGTGGAGCAAAAACAGGCTGGTGTGCTCTTTGTGGCATGTGCCTGCGTGACAAGGCGCCACAATGACAGACTGAGAAGCAGCCGCCGCTAACCCTCCTTCACCCTGTCACTTAGACATTAATCAGGATCTGCTCCTCTGCAAGGACTTCAGGATGTTTTGGTCAATGTCAACCCTGGGAAAATGAGAAGTTTGCCCTTTTGTCAAACTTGCCTTGAGAGACATCTTCACCAATTATATCTAGGGATTGTTCAGAAGAAAGCTCTAACTGTACATGATTTGTATGAAGGTACTTGACAGCATAAAAAATGACCAATGATTCAGAGTTCCCTTTCCTGTGTTTTACTGTCTCTTCATATCTTGTTTGAAAGTACTATGCAAAGCTGTATTGTTCATCATTAATTCACTTCCTTACAGGTTACTACAAAGCTGAGCAAAGCTACCCCAGGCACTCTGAAGCTGAGTTCTTTGTCCTTTTTAAGCCCAGAAGTCATTTTGATTAACAGAAGTACAATGCTGGGACTCAGTATTGCCAACCTGGAGGTTGCTCTAACCAGATTTATAAAAATATAAGAAACAAAACACACAAAGTGGGCAGATAAGTTGTCTTCTCCTTTTCAATGATGTTTGAATACAGCCCTCAGACTTTATGGCATAAGGAAGTTCAGTAGGTGTTCCTCAGCCTCTTTCATCACGCTCTTCTCCATCACCAACTTACTTCTGCACTGCAGTGGGGGTGAACCGACCCTGAGGTGCATCTGCTTCTCTTGCACTGTGTCCACTACAAGCTCACCATGCTTGCTGCCCATGCTTGCTGCCCCTGTATGGTTTGGAAGATTAAAAAAGCTTCCCCTCCTTCCCCATCACATATATTCCCCAACATGAAGCCTCTCCACCCATCACCCATCCCCTGGCCTTCTCCCCATGCCTACGCATGCAACCAAAGCTGAGGCACTTGCTGTGTGATATTTCTGAAAACGTTATGCTCTGGTTCCAGGAGCCTGAACAACAGTAGTTTGTGCAGTGTTTGGATTTCAGCCCATACCTTATGCCTACACCTACACAGCCGCACTTAGTCAGGCTCTGCAGTGCTCCCCACATCAGTACTTAAGTGCTGACCAGCTGGCTGAGTTTTAGCAGCATATAATTTAAAACTTTGACACAAACTTCACAGGAGGATGACAGAAGTTATGTTAATGGATGCATGTCACTATAGCCTGGAAGGTAGGACAGTAAATCTAAAATGAAGTATTTGTTTTGTTGTTAGAAAACAACTGAAAGATGTCCAACAAAGCCAAGGCTAAGATGCAAGACAAGTAAAAGGCAAGGATGTCCTGAGGATGTATATGGGGCATCTCCCTGGGTTGGCACAGAGATTCTCCTTTGTTAGGCAAATGCCTGCAGTGGAGAGGTCAAGGAACACAGCTGAGCATCACCTACTGCTAAAGCTCTTGGGTTTTACTGTTCATTCTCCAAACCTCTGGTTGCTGCTTGTGCAGAGGGTCTCTACCACCTCCTCCCTTTCTCCTCATGGCTTCTGCATCTGGCCACCAGACCCCAGCTCTACTGCCTGCCCCTGATACGCTGCCCTGGGGAACACCCCCAAACTGCAGAAGGCTGAAGACAACATGATCTACAAGAGCCTTCACAGCACAGACTCCTGGAGAAACCCACACAGCCTATTTAGACACCGACAGCTGCAGCAGAGGCAGGACTGACTGAACACTCAGAGACCCAGGAAAATAGCCCAGTCTCATTTCAGGAGATCATTGTAATACACAAAATGTATAGCCCTTTTTGCTCATCTTTAAAGAAAAAGCTTAAGCTGATGAATCTGTGCTTCGCAATGGCTACAACGTGTTCCTCCTTAATGACTTCTGAATAGTGAGCATTAGCCAGGGCCCAGAGCAACTGTGGAGAAAAAAATATTGAGACTCTGATTTAAAAAATGACTGGCAATTTTATCTGCTTCAATACCCGAGTGATGCATGTATGCAGTCAATTAGCCACTGCAGATTACTTTTCAGCCCATGTAGTAGCACTTTTGTGTTTTTTTTTTTTTTATACTGAGAACGAGGAAAACCAGGCCAGAATTACGAAATTCAAGTCTAATTTTCTGACATCCCTATGAATAGGAAATTGCCTGTTTACCTGTAAAAATTAACATATCTTAAGGGTATTATGAGAAAAGTAGGAATTGGTGATTAAAATGGTACTTTAAAAATTACATTAGGATTCTTTTAACACACAGGGAAAAGAAAAAAACACAAAAACCTAAAAAAAACGGTCAATGCCTGGCACCTTATTCCTCTCAGCTTTGAAATCTAATCGTTCAGTAGTGTCAGAAGTTTATTCTTTCTCTGGACACTGTCTTCTGAAAGACAATTTAAGTAATAGCCAGATTTGCTATGCAAATTAAGCCTTGATAAGTCTCACTCAACATCTTCTTTCTATGTAACCTCTTCAGAGAGACATATGATTCATTTTACATTTTTCATTAATGCATCAAATCACGGGAGGTTGAAAAGGTTAAAGATGTTTAATTGTTACTAGATGATAACCAGTTAGAAATTATATTCTAGCACATAGCTGGCTGGCAAAGATGTATTTTCAGATACATCCCTCCTAATTCTTCCTTGCCCTTTTGGAATTTATCATTAAGCTGCATTTATGTGTCTCACATGACATGTACGGTCAGGCATCAATTGGAAAAGCCAAATCTCAAGGCTTCTTTTCATTCATTTTCCATCACAAAGTAAGAGAAAAACTTACATGACTTTTTTGATGGAAGAGGCCATTGTTGTTGTTTTCATTATTTATACTGTAAAAGCCCTCAGAGGCCCCAAATGTGGACCAAAACTAATTGTTTCACACACAGGACAAGGAAAAGATGAAAATAAGCTGGATGCCTATACACACACACACACACATATATATAATTTCACACCCTTTCTTCTCTCTTTACTGCAAGTGTTGTTGAGCTGGGGCTAGAAAAGAAACGGAAAGGAGAATAAAGTGACTTCTCATGCTACTTGTCCTGTGACCCCCAGAAGTGATGAGATGGGGGAAGACAGGAGGACAAAAGGGACAAAGTCATGGTCATTCCCACCCTGAAGCACCCCCCTCCTTTCCTGGTCTTCTGCTGATCTAGAGCCACATATTCTGCCATGCTGGTGGTGAGGGTCCAGTTATGCTGAAGTATCTAGGACCCTCAAAGAACCATTCACTCTCTTCTAACCAAAACCAGAATGGGAAGAACTGCCCCCTAGAGGGGTTTCTCTCTGCTTTTGTTACAGAGGGATGCTGCAAGGTTTTTTTAGGCTTCTGTTTTTTATAAGCTCTAATGCAATTCAGTATTGAACAGTATATTAAGAATACTTCTTACCTAGACCAAGTCTGTATCTACCTGGAGATGTTATATGGATTGGTTAATGCATTTTTGAAAGGTATTTAGAACCCGTGGCATCAAAGGTTCATGTAAAAATCTGAATACAACAGAACAAAACACAATTTAATAGACGCTACAGTACAGAGACTACAGTGTTTCAGGCAACAATTTAAATGGCAACTGGTACTTTTCAATAACTTTAATGCTGCCTTTGTTAAAAAAGAGATAAATAGGTAGAAGAGCACAATAGTCTTGAAAGCTGCAAAATATATGAAAGGTCATACATAGAACTGGGTGAAGAAAGGTCATTCAACTTGCAGGATATTTTGAAATTTGCTCTTCTGCAGATACTGAACAATCCTGCAACATCCACAAAACTCTCTGTTAACAGGTACAAGCTCAGTCCTTGGGCCAGCTGGCAGGACATGGAGAATTCTGGGAGCCCAGACCCCGTTTCCCCATGGAGAGCAGGGGCTGCCTTGGAGGTAGCACTGCAGCTCTCGGTACCAAGGAATCAGTCCTGTGGGTTTAGGCTCTGAGAAGGCAATGAAATCCCCACACTTCCCCCCCCCATAAAAAATGGGAAAATGCTTTTTCATTGACTGGTTATCTCAAACCACAACAGCTCCTTCTGGCCTTGAAACCTACAGCAGCAGCTACTGCTTCCTTCTCAGACAGAAAACAGACTAGGCTGTACTAGGTGATTATCACCTAAGAGTGAAGCCACAGTGAAATCTTTGAAAGCAATCACAGATCTCTGTAAATGCCTGCAGTTAACCACAGGGATAACCCAAAGAGCATCAGAGCAGCCTCTCAGCATGGAGCAATACAAAACCAGGCCCTGATAGAAACTGGAGGAGAAGGACAGGCATGGTACCCTGAGGCAAAACACCCTGCCCTGCACCAGGGAGCCCGAAATGCAGATAAAGATCCCAGTGAAAGTGGAGGATGGCTGAGAATAACCAGGGCTGAAGGTGTGTCCTGCCAAAGAGCTGAGAGCTGGGAGGTCACCAGGCTGCACCTGGAGCTTCTCAAGAGCTGCTAAAGATGCAGCAGAAGCAATGCCAAGTGTGACTTTGACTCTGCGAGTTGACTTTGGTGATGGAGAGCATTTACACTGAATGCACATCCTGTTTCTGCGAAACTCAGCGCTGCAGCATATTACAGCCTTCTAAACAATATTATTAAACTACCATAATAATCACTTTGCTCTTCAATCCAAGGTCTCAAAGCACATTACAGGCAGTAATGAAATAATTCATACAAGACCATTGCAAGGAAGAGGGGAATCATTACTGCTGCTGCTCGTAGTCATAAAGCTGTGCTTTCAAACACAGAATTTCATTGCAAGGAGCCAAGCACACAAGTGTCACCATATACTTCACTCCACTGAAGTCAGGTATGGGTCCTGTCAAGGATTTATCATTGTTTTTCTGATGCTCGGTATTTTAGCTGCATTTCCAGGTCTTGAGGCTTTTGTAATTACAAAAGACTATTTGCTTTAATTTACAAGAAACAAAATGAAAACAATCCCCTCTCCAAAGCTGTATTTGCTGAAAATCTAGTCTACCCTAAGACAGAAGGCAAATGAAAACAACAAAAGTGTATTTGCTTTTTGTGCTTCAGATACTCCCATTACCTAAAGGAGCTGTGATACCTTCTTGGGGGCTGTGTCAGGATTTCTGTCCATGCATGGCCACCAGTCCTGGCATTAAGTCAGCTGCCTGGGACAAAGTCCTGATCTCTGCGCAGGGGAAGTGGCCCTGAGAGACATTTCCAGATCACACAAGAGCCTTATGACAGAGCTAAGGAGGTGATCCAGGTCTTAATTACCTCACACTTCACATTAATGAGGAAATGTTAATATGCAAGTGAATTAACTGTCAACTGGCTACAGCAAATGCAACGTAGTATCTGGTGGTTCAGACTTGCAACTGGAGTTCAGAGGAACCAAGTTCAAACTATGACTCTCCCACTGCCTTCCTGCATCACTTAAAGCCAATTCCTCACCCATGACAGCCCATTTTCTAAAAGCAGAACCCCCTCTGATTTATTACATTGGCTTCTGTTCCATTAGCAAGGTTTTGCTTGCAGGTAAGGAAGCAAGAATCATCCTGTACATCGGACAGAACCCATGCCTGGATGAGAGAGTACCAAACCACAGCCTGGACATCAGCTCTGGAGATCTGGTAGGTGAGTGTGTGACCGCAGTGCTGAGGAGATGGATCAGACTGGACTGTTCCTCTTCTGCACTACTCAATGTCCCGCATTGACTGTGTCCTGACAAACCCACACTGTGATGTGTGCAAGCCTGAAATCAGTGGTAACAAAGGGGAAGCTAATAAGAGTTTCTAAGGCTGCTTGCCATACATTTCAGAACAGTCTTCATCTCTTTTGGTTTTTTTTTTTCCTTTAAATATATATTGTGAAGCATAGAAAGCTAACATCTGTCTAGGTCCCCTATCCCCCAAATGCTTGCTATGAGTTTAGATGCAACACCAACTTTTCCAACTTCTGACAGTAAAGGAAGCATTCAATGGGATCAGTAGCCCCCAAGCCAAAAAGCTTTCCTCTCCAGCCATAAAAACAAATGAGTAATTTGTCCTTGGGGAAGGGGGGAATAGCCGTGGTGGATGATGAATGGCTAAGCCATATGCATTTACTTCTTATCTACACGAAAAAAAAAAAAAGTAAAATTAAGCAGCTATCAGCTTACTGTGGAAGCCAGAGCCACAAGTCATAATTTTTGTGAAAGATAACCTGGCATGTCTTCTCTGCTGCATCGGCAGCTGCTGTTGCTTGTTGGGAAGGTTCTTGGAGCAACTTCAGACCCCCACATCTGCACGTGACCCTGGTCTTTCCTGCATGCTGGGGACTTGGGGAGGACCGACTTTGGAGGTCACTGTTGGACTGTGACCACAAACAGCTTTATGGAGGCAGAACAACCTGCCTTTTTCTACATGGAAGTCAATGACAATCTGCCACTAATTAAATCAGTGCTTTTCCCCTCTCTGCATTAAAGAACTATACTGTTTTTAATTAATTAATAATTTGATTAATGCACATAAGTACCTGCACAGGGAGAAATTACAGGGGAGTAAGGGGCTCTTTATTTCTGCAGAGACAGGTACTACCAAAGCCAACAGCTGGAAAGAAGAGGCAGACAAATTCAAATGAAAAATGAACCAGGCATTTCAAAGAATGAAGGAGATAAGCATCAGGAAAAAAGAAAAAAAGAAAGGTTTTACAGCCTTTAAAAAAGTATCTTCCTGCAATACAGGCTTTAGTTAAACACCAGTTAGACATCTCACTGTAAGAGCAATTAGGTGACTTTCTATAACTTGAATTGTGTAGAGGGTCAAAGTAGGTGATCTAATAACCCTCTGACCTCAAGACTATGAATCTGTTCATTAGCTGTCCTATCACACTGGAAAACCTCCGCTCCCACCTCTAAAACAGAAAATATCAGAGGAAGGAAAACCAGAGGAGCTCTCATGCACTATGCTAGGACGTCTAGGAAAAAAATCACATCCGTCAGCAAATAAATGAGTAGAACAGTACTGCAATGGGGAATAGCAGAATAGGAACAAAAATTCTAACACCATAATACTACAAAAATAATGGTATTATAACGATTGGGAAAGAGCTATCATTTTCAGTAATTTATTTTTTCCCTAAAGTTACAATAATTCCTCATTTTATTTCCCCTCCCTCTTTGAGGGCCAGAGAATTGAAAAACAGGCATTTTTTTTTCTACATTATAATTCCGTTAAAGGGAGGAGGTCTATATAGAGGGAAGGGGTATTTCATACTTATGACATGATTTATGGTCACTATGCTAGAAGACCATGGAAATCAGTTCTGTTATCTTAGATGAGAATTTGTATCTAATAGTCTCATATGAACCCAGCTAAATATATTTTCTCATTTCACAGTCAGACAATCACTAAGGGTTCAATCCCACATCCATCTACAGCAATGGCAGAAATCTTGTTGGCTTCGCTGTGAGCAGGGTAAAGCTCATTCCTTGGAGGTATAATTATTGGCACTTTAAAAAAAGTATCCATCAGACAAAAGAGTGAGGGTTGTTTGCTGGAGTGTTTTTTAAGATTAAATTAGCAGAGAAAATGAAGTTGGGCTCCTTCTACACGAGTTCTGAGGTAGACCTAAACAGCCTGGTGTAAGTGCCAAGTGCACAGCACTGAAGTGTTCAACCCAGTAGCTATATTATGAGACCACATGGAAATCCAGCTAGTAATATTTTCAAAGCATGGAAAAAT
Source organism: Hemiprocne comata (assembly GCA_020745705.1). Lineage (NCBI taxonomy): Eukaryota > Metazoa > Chordata > Aves > Apodiformes > Apodidae > Hemiprocne > Hemiprocne comata. The sequence continues at coordinate 207,301,267 of CM036586.1, forward strand.
TGCTTCTCAAAAGTCACTGCTAAAAATCATTTATAGGCATTTCTGATGATTCTACCTGTGGTTGCTGTGCCACCTTACCTACAAATCAATTTTGACCAGACAGAATGAAAGATTGCAACACAACTCAAGGTGGGGAAAGGATAAACTCTAAAGTAATAAGATTAGGCTGTTACTCATTTATGGTACTTTCACATCCTGACAGTTCCACAATTTCTGAGGAAGATTTATCCTGCCCTAACAAAATCATTTCTCAAGTGTCATGACTCAAGTGGACCTCTAGCAGAGGCAGAGCTGAGGACTGGGTGCCAGGTGGGAGCTGGTACAGCGTGGTGTGCCCAGTTTCACACCACTGACAGCATGGATGGAGAGGGGATGTCTCTGCTTGGAGGGTGGGAAAAGTGATCCTGCAGTGAGTCTGACACCACACCAGCATGGAAAATATCATCCAGTTACAATAATTTCATTCTATATTAAGAAGAAAAAAAAAAAAAAAAAAAAAAAGAAAGTATATGCAACTTGAAATTGCAATTCAGAGAGTATGTTTGGCAAAGACTCATTTAGGAAGGGAGTGGAATGGACTCTATTCCTATAAAGCACTCAGAGTTGCATTTATACCCTTTTTTTTTAAAGGTAACTGAATATTCACATGCACTTTTGTATTTTAAGTGTAATTTCTAATTACATGCACAATTGCTAATCCATCTGTTTACTACATACTGTAAATGTCTGCAGTTATATATGCTTCAGTAATTATTGGAAATTAAATAAACAGTCAAATTAATTTCTCTCAGCATACCGAACTGCAGGAAGGCTGCAAGATGATAAAATATTACATGCCCCCAGAAATTGAAGAAGTCACTCTTACACCACACCTCACTGAATGTGCTTATGTCTGTTGTGTAACAGATAGGAAACTTCTTAATCCAAAAATTTGTAACAAGAGAGTCTGAAAAGCTCCATTACACTCTGTTATCAGTGAGAGGGTGATTTAAAAGGAATGTGGTCTGCAAATGTTTCAGTCATGTTGGAACCAGAAAATAATGATTCTTGCATGAGGCAAGTTGCTGTTTACATTTTTTTATTTTTACCCTGTTTGAATTACCACAGGAATATATATTACTTTTTTTTTGTTGTTCTTCTTCTTTTGTTCATTTATTTATAACATTGCACATCAATAATGCTGTTCAGGAAGCCCAGAGCAGGAAAACATGGGAACACAAAATATTTGAATATAAATTATCTATCCCCAGAAGAGACACAGTCCTTCCTCCCAATTTGCTGAGCAACAGGGAGCTCTGACATAGAGCCCCTCTACTAGTATGGTCAGTTTTGGCTTAAACATGGATCATTATGCATTAACAGGTTTTCAGTCTAGCTCAGATCATCTGTTTTGAGCTCCTGGACAACAACTGCAGGGCAATTTCACTGCTCAGTTCCTGCCTCTGAACCACAACGTTGTAATAGCACCTTTACAGCTAAAATTATCCTGAGCTAGAAAAATAAGATTATTTCTAGTCTGAATTTCTCTAACTTCACTTTCCACTGACATTTATGCCTTTTATCTGTCAGATTAAAGAAAACTTTTTTCAGAAACCCTGTTCCCATGTAGACACACAAACTGAAGGCATCAACTCTTAAATTTTTCTTAATAAACTACACAGACTGAATTTATTTGGCACCTCTATTGTAAGATGATGCAAATCTTAGATTTTAAAGGAGATTGAGAACCCCAGTGATGGGATAATTTTAAGTAGAGAGCTTGATGCTCGATCCAGACATGCTTGAAAAGAGATGAGAATCTGGATCTAAATGTCAGACTTCATCATTTAACAGTGAGTCCTACACAGAGAGGCAGCTGAAGAAAATTTAGGATCTTAACTCTGGTACATGTGTTTACACGCACACCATTATCAATGAGTATCTGGGTACCCTGAAAGCTTCCTGGATCCTTCCCTGGCTGTAGACAACAGCTATGTCAGTAAATCCCCTCTGTAAAAACCCTTGAGCTATGGTGTTGGAGGAAGTGATGGGGAAGCTTCAATAGATGTTTTATTTTTTAACTATCTAGAGGAGAGCGCCCAGTTTTTCCAGAACATAAAGGAATTTCACCTTTGAGGACCACAGCTGGCTGTCACATTTGAAAAATTCAGCCTTCCTAGGTGGCTCTGCCCTCACATCCCAATGAAACAGCAGCTAAATCCATTTATAATGTAAGAATGTCACTGTGCTTGTTTCTCACAAAAAAGGAAAAGGAGAGCAGAGAAAAAACTCTAAAGTTATACACATGCCATTAAAGGGAAAAAAAAAAATCCACTTGGAATATTTTTCTGAGAAGTCCTTTAATTTAAAAAAAAAACAAAACAAAATCCCAAAAAAACCTTCTTCCAATTCGAGCAAAATTTTGAAAAAAAGAAAAAAAAAGAGGAAAAGAAAAAGAGGTACATATAAACTAAATATTATATATATACATAGACATATACACACATGAGAGAGGGGGAAGGAAAGGTCTCTTTAGATATATATTAGGATATATATTTCTTATATATAATCTGGGGCGAACCCCTTGCAGCCCCTCCCTTCCAGCTCTGCACAGTGCTGGGAGCTGCAGCCCCAGGACAAAGCTGGTGGCACACAGGGGCTCAACAGCACCTTGCCAGTGAGGGACCAAACTGCCTGCTCCTCGATTTCAAAAGCCTGGTCTCCACTCCTTGTCACACCAAGAGTGCCCAGGAACAAACTTAGCACTGATCAATACCGCCTTGTTTTTTTCTGCCGCATCCCCATCTGCTTTTTCCCATCTGTTGTCTCAAGCTCCCCTTAAACTGCGAGCTTTTCGCTGTAGCAACCATCTTTTACTCCACTCTTCCTGCCAAGCATGGCAGGGTGTTGCCTCATGGCTGTAGCTACAAAGGTGCCACAATAAAGCAAATAAAGATTAAAAAAAGTAAGTCATTGTTTCAGCTTACCAAAAGGCATCACATGGCTTGCTTTTCCTCACCGAGTTCTTAATTCTGAATTATTTTTTAATTGCTAAATAAAAAAAAGAAACACAAATGCTAACAAGCCCATAGTCCCTCTTCCTTTTCTTGCAGCATTCTATGTGAAGAAATTAAGGTAATCTTGAAGATATGTTTTTGCGGTTTGGTTGTGGGTTTTTTTTACCCAAAGGCACTATCAGAGGTGAGGCTGAGCATTCATATGGCAAAAGCCAAGTCCATGCACAGTTCAAATATGTGTGAAACAGTCTTGAGTGTAGAGTACTTTCTGTGTGACGTAACCATACTATACAGTCAGTTCAACAAAATACATATTATTTTCTTCATGTTTTCGTCTCTTTTCCTCATGTTTGTTTATAAGCAAAAATGACCTCTCTCTACATAGTAACGTTCCCTTCCCTGACATTTTTGTTTTCCCATTAAATCTCTTGTTACGTTCTTAGTGTTGCACTTCTGCTGTTTACAAAGCAGCCAGGAAAAGAGGTTAGGCTGGTGCCTTGCAGGGTGTTTGTAAAATCTGAGCTATTCTGCACAATTCCAAGCAGAAAATAGAAACAGAAGTTCTGGAGCTAGAGAGGAAGCACCCTCCTGCAGGCTGAATTAATAAAAAGCCCTTGAGATCCTCCCTTCTCACCACTGGGTAGCAGGAGGAGAGGATAAACCAACAGACTGGAGCTGAGCTCAAAAGCAGGGGGTGAAGCCCCTGCATCCAGCTGATCCGAGAAGGACTATAGCTAAATCCTACCTTTCTAGTGTGCTGACACTGGGCTGGGCATCGCTCAGTAAGGAACTCTGCCCTCAGCAAGAGAAAATCAAGCCGAGGTGTTTCCACACATACCAATTCAGGTCATGCACATCTTATTGAGGCAAAACTGCAGTTTGCCCCAGTAGGCTACTCTGGAGTTAATTCTGCTCATGTGGTTGCTTTATTTTTCTCCCTTTAATACATAACATTCCCTTAATCAGTTTGGATTACATTAAGTGTTACAATAAAGAACTAAAAAACCCAAGAGAAATCCCCAAAGATATTACAGACTTACTTGAAAAATATCTACAGCATCACGCATATCTAAGCTGTTAATACCATCTAACAATTTTCCATCCCTGCACCTACTTTGGGTAAGCTTGTGTCTGTTTATTCTAATGTGAATCCAATTCACACCTACCCAATAAATCACATTTAGCAACAATTATTCTTTGTGTCTTTTTTACTGTGTTCCCAGGTCCTATCTCAAGAACTGCCTCAAACAGAAAAATAAGGAGAAAGAGAAATTTTCCATCCCTGGTTGCTGTTCCTAAAGGATCTCTCTGAACAATATAAGTGATGGGTATACAATGTTACTTCTGAGATTTTTTAAAAATCCACCTTCTTCTCATGTTAACAAAAATAAGTTTAGCATCTCTGAGCATACTTCCATAATATCATCTTCTTAAGGATAAGATGGTGAAATTCTCAGATGGCATAAACCATATTTTTCAGCTGAAGCTGTAGCACCTGTGGTCCTTAAAGTAACTTTTTTTCTTTTATACTGCACATTTTATTACATAGTGTCTGTTATTCAAATGAAGGTCAGGAAATACAAGCATACGGTGAAAGGAAGCAAAATTAATTATTGCCAAAATATGTCTCTTGCAGAGCAGGCTTATATTTATCTTTTGGGTATTGTGGCCACGTTAAAGAGATGGTGAGTCTGCACTGCTGTTTAGATGCTGTTGTTAAGTTAAAGTTCAGGAAATAATACTTAGTTTTCAAACCAAATCCCTTTAAGATTTGAAAAGCTGCTTGCTAATTACCACACATCTAGATCACTGCAGCACGGATTCCTCGCACGTAACTCATCTGACAAAAACATGACATTTCTCTTAGAAGGCAATAAACCTACAACAGATCACAACAACCCATATTTACAGGATGCAATGAGCAAACATTATTACACAGTGAGTACAAGCAAATACAAAATTGAGAAAGAAAGAGTACAATGACTTGGGAGTAGCCTGGGACTTCAGGGCTCTGGGTTTGCCTCCTCACTCCATGACAGGTTCCGACAAGCTACCTAGGGCTGCACCTGCTTTAGGCTGGAGGAGCAGGGGTTTGCTTCACCCACCCAAGAGTCAGCTCTGCCCTTATGTGCCAGGGAGGCTTCATCAGAGCCATCCCATCTCCTTGCCCCTGTGCAAGCTGGAATCCTTCCCTTGCCTGTGGGCAAGAAAGAAAGCAAGGAGAGGAAGGGCTAAAAGGCAGGGATGGGAAGTGGTGGGCTACCTGGAAACAGGATAGGAAACAAGATAGGAAATAGGTGTTAGCGGGGCTCCCATGTGCCAAGCTAACTCCTGCCCACATGGCAGAGAAGGCTAGTGGTCAGGTCAACCTTGCATTCAAGACTCAGCAGGGTAGTCTGGGTTGGACCTATGCCAGTGAGGCTTTGCACTACATGTGGACAGTGGCTTTGAATGCCAAATTAAGAGCAAGTCTTTATTATGGCATAGCATGGGTTAGCCACTTCCTTTGCCTCAGTTCCCTGCTTATTAAAAGAGAAAAGCATGGTGCTGCTCCACCTTACCATACAGTGTAAAGGACTTAGATACCATGGGAGGAGAAACCATGTAAATACAATAGGCAAGGAAATACAGGCATAGCAGAAACCACATGATAATCAATGTAAAAACAAGGTTACAAGAGCAGAGTCCCTTGTAGGGAGATGTTTTATAAGATCTAACTTCAGGGCTCTTAGAGCTCTGCCAAAAGTGTATTGTAACGTGAAAGCCTTGATTATCAGGGTCTTCTGATATTTAACCCCCAGATACTGCTTTATTTTTATACATACATGTCTCCTGTTAAATTAAGCTCTGTGCATCTAGACATATGGCAGCACGATCTGTACAATTATACAGATAAGGTCACATATTAACTGGCAACAGCACTACTAACTTCAAAGAAGTTTTGTCAATCTTCCCAGGGAGAGAAAAGCACTCTCATTAACATAAAGGGAAGGGGGAAAGAGAGGGGAGAGTAATTTCACAGAAAATAATTATCTTTGGTTATATCAGCCTAACTCTGATGGAGACAGAGAGTTAGAGAGAAAAGAGGAAAAATAACACAAATTTGCTATTAACCTTTATTTTTTAACAGATCACCTTAGCTGTACTGCAAGGTGACAGGGCTTTGGAGGTTTAGTAGGTGGTGACACAACCTCCTATGAGATGGAAGACAAAGAAAAATTACTAGTTGGTGATTACTGACATTATGATGGCTTACGCAAACAGGTCTTTACAGTTGCCTTCTCTTCTTGCTCCCATTTCCAGCTTTTTTTTTTTTTTTTTAATATTCATATGCAGCATAGGTCACTCTTATTCTCCCAGACAAGAAGTATCTCCATCTTTCTTTCTTTGTTGCTAAGTACCAAGGATCAGATGTCAACCGGGAGTAAACAACTGCAACAGTCCTTGCCTCTAACTTTTGATCCATAAAGAGATATTAGAGAGTACTCATACAATAAGGTGAAGATACACCATTCAAACCTCTAAAGTGCCTGTCCTGAGATGACAACACGAGTGTATTCACTTCAAATGAGCAAAAGGGAAAAGCGCTGATTCAATATTGTCTGCTTAGGATTTGCAGGGTCCAACATTACAGACACATGTAGTGCCTCTGACTGGTGAGCAAACACAAGTTACTTGATTGATTAAAAAGAAGTAGGAAATCAAACAAAAAACCCCTACAAACACAACTCTGCCTTCCCCAAGCCTTCACTTCATCTGGGCTAACATCACAGCTTCATTTTCTTCCCTGTCAGCTGCTTCTCCACACCCCTACCCCTGCACAAACACCATGCTCAAGGGCTCCGCATCTCAGCGGCCTCACCAACCAAATGTCCCCTGTCAGAGTCCAGGCCTGGACCACAAGCAATTACACTAATGTAGGAGCATTCACTGCCATTATCACAATAATGTATGGCAGGATACAAGTATCCATAGCACATGCATTGCGCATACAATTAACAGGGATTTGACTCAGTACTTCTGGCACAGTTTCACTCAATTAGGCTTCTGTCACTGATAATAATTCTATCAGTATTTGGTTACCTGGAAGTGAATGCAACAGTTCTAATTACAAATCAGTGAAGGAATAGTGCAACATATGAAAATGGTATATGGTTTCTTGGTAATTTCTGACTAGTCGTGGCTTCTGAAAATCTATGAATAGAGAAACCAGAATGATAATCAAAGTAGAAAAAGAAGCTGCACTGCTAAGCTGATAGCCAAAGTTAGTTCTGAATAGGACAGAAGATCTGCACTGCTTGTTTTTGAAAATAACAAATGCTTGCTGAAATGTACAACAATATATTTAGGGGATTAGTGGCAAAATTCTTGCTGTTCCAGAATTGGTGCTGGGGCAGGAAAGAAGGGTACTTTCCCGTGATGAGGGACCAACCTTCTCCATCAGCAAACACTGACTCACTGGCCTTCGCCACGCTGTTGTCCTTCAGAAATAAGTCTCTACTGAAGCAAACGGGGAGTTCAGGTTAAAATCTGATGTTGTACTAAGTGAGGACACAATGGTTCAGTCAAGGCAATGGGGATACTCCCGAAGCTTCTTACTGTGAAAGAGGACTAAAAGGGTCATCATGGAGATCTAAAGAAAGGTTAAAATTTCTATAAGCCATGTCTAAATCTGCTAATTAAAAAGAAATGGCATTTATGAGCAGTATTGTATCTGTTAATGCCATTTTTTAAAAGGCACTTGCTACCAGAGACATCCAGCAATCTCAGCTGAATTCAGTGCTTTACGAATAAAAACCTACTGCTAGCAGAAATCAGTTCTCTTCAGAGGAGATGATGAAGCTGGATTTATTATTTTATTAACTGTAGCCTCAAGTAAGGTGACACAGCTCGCACCTTTATCCCCTCTACAGATAACACAGATAGAGTAAGGAGGTAATTGCAGCCAGGGAGAAGGGAAGAGACGGGTTGGCTGAGCCCAAATTTTCCCATTTTCAGTGGAATCAGTGGTCTGACCACCAAAAGGCTTTATATTCCTTTTCATCCTACCATTTCAGGATTGATGCTTTTCTTTGTTTTTTTTATGCCTATGAATACAGGACTGTGCATGGATGCCTATTAACGCTGAGATGCCTGAAAAATCAATAGCTTTCATTTCCAGAGCCTATCTGATCTGTAAACTGTCTTCTGTGAATTAATTTTCAACCACATGAGGTAAGAAAGTATTTCCACTGACGCAAAAAAATTAAACCAGCAAGGCTAGGTGACTCACTCAAAGTCAAAATAAGAGTTTGTGTCACTGCTGGCTGCAGTTCAGGAGTTAATTGAAAATTTATTCCAAGGGATAAACGTGCACTGGCAAGCAGATGGACTTGATGATTTACATCCTCTCCTCCTTGTTTGTTTTGGGTTTTTTTGTGTTTTTTTTTTCTTAATTGTAACTATTATTATTGTTATTACAACAAGTTCCTTGAGGCAGGAACTGTGTCTAACATGCTGTACAATGCCTAGGGGGGTTTTTGGCCCCACTGTGATTTAAGCATGTAACTCCAACATCCTTGGTCCTTTGATTTGGTAGCTGCTAACCCTGGGCTCAAACCACTGGAAATACGGTGTCTAGTAAAGAATGAGCCATCCCAGAACAGAAATTAAAGCTTTTAAAATACTCAAAAGCTCTATTTTTAACAGAGAGCATACTATAAAGAAGTAATTAAGAGCCATGCTTTTAAATAACATTGAGAAGTGAAAGAGTGTAGATAATTTAGTGTGTGTTGACACAACATAAATTAGAGAAAGTGGAAGCCAGCTAATGTGCTAAAGGAATTACATTGTAAAAATCTATTTTCGTCATGAATAGTTACAGATCAGTGATGGATATACTGGGCTGGACACTGCCACACTCTTGGTGAACTTGCCTTGTGTACAAATAGTGTTAGAGATCACAGAAGGAAGGGAGATCAGTTCCTCAAATTCGCCTTTGATTGGAGAGCCCTACAATCAATGGTTTCATCCTCTGAAAGGTCTTCTATGGTCTTGGACAGGTCAGCTGAACTGCAGGGACACTTACAAGATGAATAGCAGTGAGCATGACATGATCTGCACAGTTTACATAGCACACGGAGCTACGACACAGGGCTCCAAAGCCAACACACATGTGTGAGATGCTACCAGGTGCCCTTCAGAAGGAACCTCCAACCAGAAGGGAGACATTAGCCTCAAAATTCAACATAGGCATTTTCCAATTTGATCACTATAGCACCTAAAATGCACTCTGGAGCAAAATGGTAGGTTAGGCTACACAATACAAACAAACAAGCTAAAGACCTCACTTCCAAAACATCAAAGACCCTATTTCAGAGGAAGTTTATAAAGAGATTAGCAACATTCATAGCATCAACTTCAGTGTCAGGCAGATCCTCCACTAATGCTGCCGGCCCTCCATGATGGGGTGGGACCTGCAAGAATCAGTGGTCAATGAATACAGAAAGCTTCCCATTCTTAAAGAACAGACCTTTTTTTTTTTTCTTTTCTTTTTTTTTAAAAAAAAAGCATGAAATGCCTCTTACAAGAACAGAGTGACAAACAGATCAAGGTAGTACTAAGTTTAGCTTGATAGAGAGAGTTCAGTGGAGGGCAACAAAGATGACTGGGGCATTGGAGCATCTCCCTTAAGAGGAAAGGCTGAGAGAGCTGGGACTGTTTAGCCTGGAGAAGAGAAGGCTGAGGGGAGACCTTATTAATGCCTACAAGTATCTAAAGGGTGGGTGCAAGGAGGATGGAGCCAGACTCTTCTCAGTAGTTCCCAGTGACAGGATGAGGGGCAACAGGCACAAGCTGGAACACAGGAAGTTCCATTTAATTAGGAGGAAAAAATTCTTTATGGTGAGGGTGACAAGGCACTGGGACAGGCTGCCCAGGGAGGTTGTAGAATATCCTTCTCTGGAGATATTCAGGACCCACCTGGATGCAGTCTTGAGTAATGTGCTCTAGGTGGTCTTGCTTTAGGGGGGGAGTTGGACTAGATGATCCCTAGAAGTCCCACAATTCTGATGATTTTGTGATTCCATGATTGTTGATGCAATGTCCCTTGGAAATGTCATAAAAAGGCAATCTTGTTTGAACTTCTCAATGTCCAGCATTGACCTTGAATTATTACATGGTGTAAGATTTTAAATACCCCTTGCTTTACAGAACCAATGTATGTTAGGAAAGCAAAGCCCAGCCTACTGTAAATAGTAGTATTCATATCAACTAAATCTTGACACTAACCCCATATTAGCTTATATAAACAATAATACTACTTCAGCATGAAAAAATCCAGTCTCTTCCCAAATCTAGGTACAGCTGTGACAGTTAAGAGACAACTTCCAGAAACAGAAGTGCTGCTCTGGAAAGATGTACTGACCTACATACACTATTTTCTAAACCCATTTAAGGCATCCTGCCTGAAATGCTGCAGCAAATACTATTTTGGTAGTGCCAGGTGTCTGCTCCTGTTTAAACAGTGCCAGCAAGAGACTAAATGAGGTGTAACCGAATTTTTCAGACATACTAGCATAATTTTAGAGTAAATTCATTAACATTAATATGCATGAGTGGTCTGTTGGCATGTTTGTTAAAATATCTCTTAACTTCATCTATGTAAGATGGAAGAGAAGCTTATTGGGTTTGTCCAATATGTGTGGAACACTAAACAAAATAATGTAATGATTTGAATTAAAATTCATTTGTTTTCTTCAGAGCCCAAAAAAGTAATAAATCAATGTAGTAAATTACCCCTGTGCTGTGAAATTAACACCCATATATATGAAACAAAAATAATAATTTATGGCCCTAATCAATCAATTTTATTTTTTTTTTTATTAACTCCATCATCATCTGTTTTATGTGCCTTTTATGCAAGCCTCTCACCCCAAATTACTTGCTCAGCTTGGGGCAGCTGTGGCACTCCCATGGGCTCAGCTCGTAGCCTGGCAGTGCAGCAGCTCCGCCAGCAGCTCTGCCTTCTTCCTTGGTCTCATCTTAAATAACCCACCAAGCTCTGTGACCCTGTGCTCTGCCAAAACAAGCCTGAGCCCTCCCCAGCATGAAAGTCAGGATAAGAGGGAAACCCCTGGCTCTCCCAGCAGCCACATCAGGGCTTAGGCTGACCTGCAGCTGCTGGAGGTGCTGAGCACGAGGAATGCTTCCATCACCCCTGGGTGCAGGATGTGGCTGGGAAACCAATGTGCAGGGAGATGCTTTTCTCTGCCATTGTGTACACTGAAGAGTCATTTCAGTGTTTGAAAAACACATTATTGTGCCTTACAATACCTCTTGCCCACTGAAAATAAAGAAAAATCTCAATTTGCCCTCTTGGACCTGCTAAGCTTAGGCAGCAGTTTCCACCAGTCTGCAGAACAAGGCTGCCTTGCTCTCGAATGTGGTTGATTTATGGCTTCACATATACTCATGTGCTACATGATTCACTTAGTGCTTGTACCTATGAATATCAGCTCACGAGACAAAAGCACAGGCTGAGGTGCAAACTGATGATCAGCTTTATTTTAGAAAAAATAATCAAGGTCAGAAAACAAAGCCCTCTATGGGAGGTGGCCCATGCTGCCTTTCCATACCCAGCCAGCTTCACATGGGAGGGCTACTTGTGTTCCTGTCCTCCTTCCCCAAAGCACCCATATCAGCCCCAAGCTGGAGACTGTTGCAGGGCCAGCCCCCAGTGAGAGTGTGGGCTTCCCAGGGTGCTTCAATGCCAAAGTCTTGCTCTCAGCAGCCTTTTTAGCAGCCCTTGGGCACTGCAGGAGCAACGCTTCCTCTCTCCATAACCTACAGAGCAAATTGCGGGTGCTGATTCTGAAAGGTCTGAAGACTGCCTTCAAACAGATCCAAATGCATGTGATGTAGTTGCAGTTTGACAGTACCTTAAAATAGCCACTCAGAGCAGTGCCAGTCTATAAAAATGCAGGAAGGGACAAGTTGTCTACTAAAAGGTTTCTTCTACCTACAGACATGGCAGGGTGCTACAACACTTGGGGCATTCCCTTTCATTGGCAAGCACTATCTAAAAAGAAGATGGGATTATCCACCTCACCTAGGCTGTGCTGTGCCCATCAGTGTTGCAGGTAACCACATCCTCTGCAGTCAGGGCAGAAATGTCTGAAACATCACCCACCCACCAGGCACATGCCACAGCTATGACGTGCCCTGAGCACTCTGCACTTTGTAACACACCCAACTTTGTTGATACAAAGCATCAAGTCGGAAAAAACAAGAAAGAAGGCCCAGGAGGCCAAGGCTAGTAATGCCTTATTCTCCAGCAACAGTGGGAGATTCCTTGCTGCAATGTATCCAGGTTATCTAAGGAAGGGATTTGGGAACCATGATCCATGCTTCTTCGCTGAAGAGGAAGCCAAACTCCTCTCTCTTGCCTGTTCTCCTGAACCTCTGAATAACCTGGGTTTAGGACATACTAATTTCTGATCACAAATCCAGTAAGAGGTTTAGCCACGAGCACATTAGCAAAGCCCAATGAGTTGGGCATTGGAGTAACTCCTTAGTACCCCAAGAGCGTTCATATGATCCAGCCAACTCCCTGTCTCTAGTTGATGCCAACTTCTGCTGCTTCCCATGAAAGGATGTAAAAAAGGTAGGATGCTGCCTTCCTGTTGCCTCTCAGCATCTGCTTACTCATAGGAGAGAGATGTCAGTTTGCTGGCACTGTTTTAACTTTCAAAGTGACACAGAAAATGAAAGATCCCCTTTCTCACAAATGACTGCTCTGCCCTGATGGCAGAAGCGCTCTTGGCTCAACCCACGAACGTGGATATTGCTGCATATTTGGGCTCCTGTTAAACCTTTTCACGTTGATTATGCAGCTTGCTGTCACATTTAGGGCTGGTGTGCAAAGTGCTTTGTGAGTTACTGCTGTGCTGAACCCCAGCAAGCAAATGGGGCTGACATTCTACAAACTTCTTCTGCATGTGCAGAGAAACTAGTGTACTGCAGGGAGATGGCTCAAAGAAGCCTGCTCAGAGACCACAGGAGAAAACCCATCATGGTTTTATTCCTTAGACATCACCCCCCCATTGGAAGAAAGCCTCCTGATGCTGAAGCCAGGCAGGCAGAGCTCACCACACAATGGTACTTCCTAAGGGAGGGAGAAATCCTCGTGTTCAAAACAATAAACCTTCCTTTTGGGACAAGCACCTCTGTGCACACACATTCCATCATCCCTGTCATTTTCAAAGGCAAAAACAAATTAAAAGAGGCCTCCTTGTCTCTCACTGCTCTCCATTTAGCACCGAAGTGGATAGAAGAGGATGGTTTATACCCATCATGACAAATCCCAGCCAGCTATCAGCCAGGATGCTCACCAAATGCAATGGGGGCCCTTCGGGGGTTACCCAAGCAGCATCATTACTCATCCTGAAGCCTTTAAGTTCTCAGACAGCAACTTCCTCAGTGCAAAATGAAGACGAAACATCTTCAATGCTAACTGTGAGAATTAAGATCTCCATTTTAGGCAAAAGTATCCCTCCCACTGCTTTGACAGGAGGAAGAGCCACCCCACATGATGTAGTACCAGGCACGGGCTCAGCCCGGCCACCGTGCGGATAACCGGATCTGTGCTGAGCAGACTGCTCTGCGGGAGAAGCCAACAGGAGGGAAGCACAAGTACTAAACACTGTGGAGTCCTAACTCTGCCACTTTGCCCAGATGGGATTTATGGGGTGGGGAGCGGGAGAAGGGATGCAGATGGAGGAGCCATCTTCGGCCATTTCAAGTGTTAAAAATAAGTGAGATATGTGCCTTAGGGCACAGCAGATTGAACACAGTGATTACACATGCTCTATGATTCTTCACCTGAGCTTATGCTTGAAAAGATCCTGACCCCTTCTTATGCTACACACTGCAACAGGATTGCCCAGCCAAATGTTGAAAACCTACTTAGTGAATGCAATTTTCCTACACCAAATTAAAAACGTTCCCTCTCAAGTCTATTCCTTCTGCTTTTCTAGCTGTTTACAAATTTGCTGCAGACATAAACTTTTTTTTCCAAAAAAAATCAAAACCCCAGAACAAAACAAGCATTGCAACCAGCACGAGAGCTGTGTGAATCCTTTCAACTACTTTCATAAAGCTCAGTCTATTGCTGTGAAAAAGACCTCCAACTCCTTCGCTCCGGACCATGCTGAAGGGTCCCCACCAGCCAGATAAAGGGCAAGGGACAGCCAAATACACACCAGAGTGAGGACGACCTGTGGCCAAGAACAGCCAGACACCCAGCAGAGCATTCATGACCTCGGCTGTGTCTCCTGGGGTTTTATTCATCAACCAGGCAACTGGGATGCCCGGTTCAGCAAAGGTGTTGAAGGCACAGAGACATGCAGAGCTGGTCTGCACAAGCTCACTGCTCCATCACCCACCAACAGCAGCACTTGAGCTTAAAACAACCACTGTACCCATGACACTGTGCCCACAGGCTACATTCCCAGATGCTACAAATCAATGTAAACAATTTTTGTTTTTAAAGGCCAGAGGGACTTTTCAATCATCTAAACTGTCTTTTTGTATGAAATAAGCTGTAGAAGTACATCCAGCTACTGTAATGTGGAGCCTAATTACTTGTGCTAAGTAACTGTCATGCCACTCACTTTAGCGGTGACATGCTGGCGTATAGAGAACAAAATGCTGTTCTGTAAATTGCAACAGCTTGAATCTGCTTCCTAGCATTGCTCTGCAGACTCAGCGTAGCAAATTCTCATCCCTATAGGCACAGGGAAGAGGCAACAGCCAGAACCTATTAAGTGACCTACAGAAGAACGATGGCTGCAGCAGCACATCTGCAGCACGTCATCTGCCTGTGTGCTAGTGTACCAGAGCAAAAGAGGGTGCTTTAGACACATAACTAACCAGAAAACAGAGGTTTGAAAAGCAATGCAACACCAGCAGATTCTGAAGTGGAGCAAGCTGATAAAGATTTAAATTGCATTTTTCCACCACTGTAAGGCAGCAGGATTTCATTACCTGTTTTGGGATTGATTACAAAGAAGTTCTGAGGATTTCCACTTGTAATCCGGTAAGTCAGTTTTTCATTAGTGCCAGAGTCAGGGTCTTGGGCTTGGATCTGAATGACAGATACATCCTTCGGGGAGTTTTCCATGACAGCTGGGTAATAGATAGGTTCAGAGGTGAGAGGAGCATTGTCATTCACATCCTCCACTTCAATGTAGACTTCGATTGTAGTGTAGAGTGGGACAACACCATGATCAGTCGCATACACTGTCAACCAGTAGGATTTGGTTGTCTCCCGGTCAAGAACATCTGCTGTGTAGATAACTCCTGCAGAAAAACAGCAAGCAGAGAATCTCAGGAATAGGATCAAAGAAATGTCACAGCTATTTTGATTTGGCTGTACTACAGATATGTGTTCCGCATATAAGAAATGCTCCACCCTTAGAAAAATTACAGTTGTGCATAAAACAAAACCAGAAACTTGAATTCAGGCATTGTTTCCTGAACCCTGCTCAACATCTCAGTCTTCAGTCCCAAAAAATTCAGGAGGGAAGGCAGTAAGATGGTTCTTCACAAGTGTCATAATGTCATAGCCAATTCTTTGCTGGGACTGCAGCTGTCAGAGTAACAGAAGAAACACCATCATTTTCTGCTGCTGATGCAAAGTTGCATAAACCTTGGTAGAGGGAGATATCACCATTGCCAGTGAATTGCACAAAGGAAGGTGCCTAGGGGGCAGATCAAGTTCAGAAAATAGCAGGTAACTTTAATAATGATGTAACTCATTGCACAATGTCAATCCTGGGTAACAAGCAGTCAAAAGCTCACATGGTAGAAGCTCTTAAGACAACTACTGTATCCTCTTTTATCACAGAGAAAGGAAGGGTTTGGCCACTCTACCCACTGGTGTAAGAAAACAGCAGCTGGTTTCCTACCTAGTTCTAAGAAACCACACAGAAAGTGTGTTTGTGTATACTCTCTGCAGAGTTGCAGAGAGGCATGGCACTCACCACTCCACTGAAGTACCCCCATGCCTGCAGGGTTCCTGCCATG
Organism: Hemiprocne comata; assembly: GCA_020745705.1. NCBI lineage: Eukaryota > Metazoa > Chordata > Aves > Apodiformes > Apodidae > Hemiprocne > Hemiprocne comata. The sequence continues at coordinate 207,317,328 of CM036586.1, forward strand.
AAGGACTTTCACCCACCTCATTTCTGCCTAAAGTGATTTAGAAATTCATCCTGCTCCTGAAATGAACACCAGAACTATGTAGACAACAGGTAAAAACAGACAGAGGGCCCTTAAACCAGAAAGACCTCTGAGCACTGGGAAGACCTGCTCATATTTGTGTAGTCAAACCTTCACTGACTTGAGCACTGACCATGAATGCACAAAGGATCAAATACGCCAGTGACACACATACAACCACACCAGCATCAAGATAAGCTAATTCATTTTGCCACCACTTCTGTGACAAGAACATTTTTTCTCTTCTAATGCAGCATTATTAAATCTTGGGTGACACATTAATGCAGTGGATCTCAAACTTGAGACACACGTCAAAGGACAGTTTGCAGACCACCAAGTCATGTCATTAGTAGATGGAAATTCATGGAGAATTGCAGGGCAAGATCAGAACACAAGAAACCATAATTTAGTCTCAGTTGTGCTTCATGCTACTTTGAACAACATCACCAGTTAATCATTGAGGAAAGAGGTTAAGATCAGCACTAGTAAGCGATGTGTGTGCCTTTTTGGCTTTGGGGATTTTTCAAGTATCACACTGCAATGGAAGTTTCTATGACAGCCTGAAGTCTTAGCAAAGCTTTAAAGACACTGGAATTGGCAGACAGGTGTTTTGGGCAGCCTTTGGGCACTGCTAAGGAAGGTGAAGACTCAGACACTTTGCAGAGCATGGGCTGCCAAGAAGGGATCCTCCTCACCAGTCCTACCAGGAATCCTACTTCATGGGATATGTAAAGCTTAGATGTAATTTATCTGCATTATTCCTCAGTCTAAAAATTATGCATAAAATCTCGCTTTTTAGCTTATACCAGCAATTAATCCCTTTACGACAATAGATTCAGAGAAGACCTTTGGTTTAAAAGTTAACTGCTGAATCTATTCCATATCTTGAAGAGCAGCCATGGAAATGATGGCTCTGTGCTCCTGAGGTGACAGCAGAAGGGATGGATTTGATGGTCTAGAAGATCGTCTGATGTTTAACACTATGAACAGCTTCATTGCCTACCTCCATGAACATTTTTCAGAACACATTCTATACTGAAGTTTACTGGCAAACTTACCAAATTGCTTTTATAAAGGATAGCACTAAGAGGTGAAAGATATAACTTCTGGCCTAAGGGACTACCACTCCTGGCGTAAGACAGAGAAGCCCACTGACCAAGAAGGGATGCTGCCTGTCCCCAGGGAGCCAGGTCCTGGCTCCAATATCCCCATCCAACTCTGCTCTGGGCAGGAGGTAGCACAGAACTCACCACACAGTAACAGAGATGCCTGATGTACTTGCACTTATCTCAAAGGACACATTTATGTTTTTTTAAATTCTAAATATTTTGGTCAAGTTTGGGATTTTTCAATTCTGTTTTTTAATGCTAGTTTGAGCTGACAAGTATTTTCCTACGATTTGATCGACTATAGAGAAAGGAAGTGGAAAGGAGCAGGATCAATTCCAGCCATGTATGGGCTGAGAGCTTTTTCTAGTAACAACAGGTCCATGTCCTTCTTGCTCAGACACATTATTCACCCAACAAAGGTGAGCAACACCACACTGGAGGACAAAGGCAGAGTGCATTCTAAATACTCTTGTCGGCAGCAGCCTGTGGTATGTAATGACTTTCTGTAGAAACATGGGTGAAATATGTAGTGAACTGTGATGAAAATGTCTAGAAGTCCAGAAGAGAAATTACATTGCAGGGATGAGAAGAGCCCATAATAAATGACAACCTGTGGAAATAAATAAATAAAAAAAAATAAATCCTTGTGGGCAAGGATGAGGCAAAAAATTATGAACACAAGTGCTCCCAGAGGTGTTGATTTATTCAGAAGACAAGAAGAATTATTTTGGATCTTTAAACAAAATTTGAAATAAGTGGGGTTTTCCCACAGTGAGAACACAGAAGATTTTAGCAGATTAACCTCTTTTTATGAAGCTGAATTTCACCAATACTGAGCTGATAATAAATCTATGTTCTGAGTGATTCCTTAATTTTATGACTCCTGGCAACTGTTACTTTCCATTTCTGTATTTCAGAAGGAAAGGATCATTGAATAAGTGTTAGCAACTGCCAATGGGTCTGCTACGCTGGTTCTTCTTTTTCCTTTTGATTTACTAAAAAGTCCCAGATATAAATTAATTCCTTTTGCTCAATATATCTTGTTGTTTCACCTGTCACCACCACAAAGCAGCTTGATAAATAAGAAGGTCATTGATCGTGTTCAGGTTTTTCACATGGAAATCCTTCTGTTGTCCTGGGAACACCTTCTACTGTGCTCTCCAATGTCCTGCACAAAATGCCTCCTTGCTGTCTATCCAAATACGGGTCTAAAGTTAGCACCCACAAAAATCAGAATCACAGAATTGCCAGAGTTGGAAGGGACTTCTAGAGATCATCTAGTCCAACTCTCCCACTGAAGTAGGACAACCTAGAGCACTTTACACAGGACTGCATTCAGGTAGATTTTGAATATGTCCAGAGATGGAGACTCCACAACCTCTCTGGGCAGCCTGTTACACTGCTCTGTCACCCTCACTGTAAAGAGTTTTTCCTCATATTTAAATGGAACTTCCTATGTTCCAACTTGTGCCCGTTGTCCCTTGTTCTGTCACTGGGAACTACTGAGATGAGCCTGTCTCCATCCTCCCTGCACCCACCCTTTAGATACCTGTATACATTGATAAGGTCTCCCCTCAGCCTTCTCTTCTCCAGGCTGAAGAGTCCCAGCTCTCTCAGCCTTTCCTCATAAGGGAGATGCTCCAATCCCCCAGTCATCTATGTTGCTCTCCTCTGGACTCTCTCCAGTAGTTCCCTGTCTCTCTTGAACTGGGGAGCCCAGAACTGGATGCAGTATTCCAGCTGTGGCCTCACCAGGGCAGAGCAGATGGGGAGAAGCACCTCCCTCGACCTACTGGCCACACTTTTCTTCATGTACCCCAGGATTCCATTTGCCTTCTTGGCAGCAAGGGAACACTGCTGGCTCATAGATAATTTACTGTCCCCCAGGACCCCAAGATCCTTCTCCTCTGAACTACTATTCAGCAGTTCCACCCCTAACCTATATTGGTGCTTGGGGTTCTTTCTTCCCAGGTGCATGACCTACACTTGCTCTTATTGAACCTCATGAGGTTCTTCTTTGCCCAACTCTCCAGCCTGTCCAGGTCACACTGAAAGGCAGCACAGGCCTCTGAAGTGTCGGCCAGCCGTCCCAGTTTGGTATCATCAGCAAACTTGCTGAGGATACACTCTGTCCCCTCGTCCAGGTCATTGATGAACACATTCAACAAGACCAGACCGAGTACTGATCCCTGGGGGACACCACTGGTTACTGGCCTCCAACTCAACCCTGATCCATTGATCACCATATACATACACCAATACACATGATCCCCAAATATTTAACCAATCTCTCTACGTAGTTATGAATACCACCTTCCAGATGGATGTGAAACTTCATCTTCATGTGAGGCGTTAACTCTGAAGACTAATGTTGACACCTGATCATCAGCAGTGCTTCTTCATCACTGTGGCATGAAATCAAAAAGGCAGACACAGCCACAACCATGAGCCACAAAATATTCCCTGGGTCAGTCCGTAGGTAGACTCTCACTCACTTCAGCTGAGTGAAAAGATTAGAAAGGCCAGGAATATCCCTGGATAAGACCACATCAAACACAGAAAAGACCTCACTTATTTCAAAGCTTATAGATACTAACAGACACAAAAGAAAGCCAGAACTTTGTTTTAAGAGCCAGGAAAGCAGAAGGGAGGAGAGGCCTTTGGGAGCAGCTCTAAGGCTCTTCTTGGACAGCTTTTGTGATGCACTCTTCCCAGCTGCTTGCTAATTAGAAGAGAAACATGAACAAGGTAATGACTAATGCCTGAGCTAAACAAAGTAAGAAGAAACATCAGCAGAGTTCCTGAAAATTCAAAATTATTAAAACCCACTAAGTTCCAAGATTTTGCAGACACATTCCTGAAAAAGACAGAAAAACAGATGTTCCCATCCACTGGGACACTCTGCCATGGAGGCACTACTGCATTTCTACATGAGGCAGATGAAATCCAAGCAAGCAGTCTGGAAAGCAGCTCTTTCTGTTGCCTTCAGCCAGATCTTGCAGCATCCCTGAAGGACTGAAGCCAGCAATTCCTAAGGCCCGAGGCAGACTCAGAAATAAAGCCAGTCATCAATCCAAAAAGCTGTGCCACAGACATGCTTGCCACTGCATTCCTCCAAATACATTTGCCCTATGTGATTCACCAAGTACCACGTGCATTGTGAACAATAGAAGGGAAAAATAACAACAGAGTGCATTAATCTCTGATTAAAATACTGGGCACATTTATATGTAAATTAAGTGCAGCCCTTGGGCTCAGCAATGTGCCAGCAATGCAAAGGTTGTGTGGTTGTTTCTCTTAAAGTCTTGTTTTCCCTCCTTCCCTGGGAAAATAATGGGATAATGTTTTCTGTATGGCTCCTGCAAGTAGCACACAGTGAGATGCTGCATTACTATGGGTGAAAACAAACAACAACAACAAAAAAATAGAAGTGAGAAGCTAGTGGCTATTAAAGTGGACAAAAAATAGGCAAAGTAGATTTCCCTCCTGCGTCTGTCACTGATTTGCTGCACTTCCTTAAGGACCACTTCAAATGACACAGTCCACTCAAAAATTATCAGAAAGCTATGTATTTACTACAGTCAAAATAAACCCGAGAGGCTCTTAAAACAAAAAGTGATTAGAGAAAAGCATTATTTCTTTCTTCGCTTCTTTTTTGCCCCCTGTTTACCTTACACATTTGACAGTACTTTGTGTATAGGTTGTGTGATGAATGGACCTGCCACAGATCTGCAAGAGAGTGTTTATTGGAGCTGTCAGCTTGGGTGTTTACATAGGTACCCATTGCCATGGATATCTCCATTGCACATACGTTCCTCCTAAAAGTCAGATCATCCTTCATGAATACTCTCAATAGCACAAACATTGAAAAGAGTTCAATTCTGGTTAGGTTTTTTTCAAGGCAAGATTAAAAGACAACTTGGTGGTCTGTAAGAAGCTGGGTAAGGAAAAGACAAAGAGTAACGAGGCCCTTTAATGTAGCTGAGAAAAGCAAATCAAGGTCTGATGGTTGGGAGTTGATAGCAGGAAAAGGAGAGTGCAAATACTCAACGCGGAGAATATCTGGCTGGAACAACTGCTAGCCAGGGACAGGACAGAATCTCCCATCATTTGACATCTTGGTACTGGGAAAAGACAATACAATCTATTCTTCTACTCAAGTTATTGGCCTAGATGCAAAAAACAATGTAGTGTGTGATTTTGCTGAGTGACTCAGTAGCCTGTGTTATGAAAGCTGCCAGTTTGAGTGCATGATGAACAAGATGTGGGGAGGTTCCTGCACAGAAGACTGACTTGGAATTGCCTGATATTCTTCCAAAAACTTTTATCATACAGAAGTACTCAAGAAATTCCCTTAAAAATATCTTTTTCAAAATAATGTAGAGGTTTTGCTAGGGGATATTATGCTTAATACCATCAGCTCAGTCATTCAGTTGAGAAGAGTGTCAAAGATAAGATGTTGCTTGTTCTTACCCTTTTTCAGGAATATGAGCTAATTGCATCTCAGACTGGAAAATTAGAAAAGGCCAGAGAAGGTGAACAGCCCACTTATTACCAGACCCTGACCCAGGAGTGGCCACAGAGAAGGGCAGGAGGAGTAAAAAGGCAGCAAAGGCAGAGCTTGTCCTCAGCTCAAGCTGTGGTGCAGGATGGAGGTGACACTACAGCAGCACACCACCAGGTGCTCGCTGCTGCCAAAACGTGGCCTGCCCCTTCCCACCCCAAGCCAGCTCCTCACTAGTGCAAATGCAAGGTTTAGTGGTGAAAGTAGCTATAAAATTGTATAATCTTTAAGGTGACTGAAGGACTAAGGGTGATGGACGCACCTTTCTGACTCCAGCCTCTTGGGACAGCAGCACCTGCAAACTCACTCTCAATATGCATGTCAGCTTCTGCCATGCAAAGTGTTACAAAAGTGTATTTCCAGAGCCTAAGTCTGCCTCTCCCTCCTCCAGCTTCAAAACAAAAGGGCTCAGTGAAAACCAGCTACAAAGCAGAAGCTGGTTTGTCCCCACATTACAATGACAGGAATGAGGAAGAGTTGGGAATGCCTACTGACAGCAAGGTACTCATGGCTCTGTTTCATCCCTCAAATTCAAAGGAAGAAAAGAAAAAAATCACTGATTCTAAAATACCAGTAATTATTCATAACCCTCATCAAAGGCTCTGTGAGTCTCACAGCAGTAAACACAACACCTTGCTTGTCACTGAGCCATCAGCCAAAGGTCCTTGCTTGCATTGCCTTGCTGGGAAAAAAAAAAAAATGCAGCTTTAGGAGAAAAAAAGTGGAATACTGACTTTTTTTAAACTTGGTGTAAAATACAGAGAGGAAGAAAGAATTTACACACATCTCATATGTCCTCACTGAGAAGAAGGTTTAAAATCCACCTACTCACCCCTGCCCTCAACCTGTGGCCGAATCCTGCCCCAAAACATTGTTACACAGGGGGACCCTGCAAAGATTTGCGAGTGTAAATGCAAATGTCAGAGGTAATCTGGATTCCTTGCATTGAGCAAAGACATGATTTTTGAAGGACATGTAGCAGAGAGCTATCATAGGCAGGAAAGGTTTAAAAATACTGCAAGCCCATTATTCATCAAACCAACGAACATAAATTCAACCAAAATGGCATGATTTGTAGACAGGAATTTCACACCCAATTAAGGAAGAGAATTTATGATTTCAAGAAAGCTAACATTATGCCTAACCCATGTATTTTTTTATTTAGGTCCTTCAGATAGAATAGCTCTGGTGTCTATAAAAGCAGAGTGCATACCTCTTTTAGGAGATATTTATTTCGTTATTTCCACTAAGGATAAACTGTAAATATAAAACACAGGATTGAACAGTTTTAGCGTAACGAAGACGTGACCCTGAGCACTTATGCCAGACCGACTCAGCATACTGGGGCCACCGAAGCCAGTGGGAATCAGAATAAACCATACATTATATTCATCCCTTTTTTAAGCCTTCTCAAGCCATGAATCACCAGTGCCAGCTCTGAATACGGACAGCAGTATCACATCAGCCACAAACTCAAGCGGAGCATGAAGGAGACCAATCGCTCATCCCCCCCCACTGCTCCCAGCCAGCAGCTTTGAAAATCAGGCTCCTTACTCTGGTGATTAAATGCTATTTCATCGCCTTGATTTAAGCCCCCCCCACTGTGCAAAGTGTGACCTCCCGTTTTTATTTTTATTGCACAAATTTTCTAGGCTTTAATGCATATGAAAATGCAAACCCAGTTCCTATTGAAGTAAATGGAAATATCCCCATTGACTTAAATGGAGATTAGATCATGCCCAGGAACAAGTCCAAAAGCAATATTAACTTTGGGAGGCTATACATGCCGAGAACTTCCTAATATTCTTTTTTCTGGTTCAAATATAAAACATATATAAGAAGCCATGCTTGTCAAACAATGCAAGACAGGTAGCATTACTGTCTAGGGCTTAACTTTTAATGTTGTCTTTTTTACTGATGCTTTGAATGTACAAATTTACTGTTACCTCAAAATGCAGTAATGTTCTGCAGTGAATATTATGTCTGCATTCCCAGGGCAGTAAAAAAGAATTAGAAAGCCAATCCTCAGCAATGCTATTTCCACTGACACTGCATTAGTCTGCAAATATACTTTTTACCCTGTTACTACACACAATTCCATCAATATTACAACCAGCTAGGATTGTGACAAGGACATTCAACACGTTAAAAAATGCAATATATCTGCATGTAGTAGATAAGTAGGTAGATAATGTACAAGTTTACAATGCTTACTGGATATGACATGCCACCCTGTGCTCCAGGGGCAATTTCAAGTGGAGACTTTTACCAAAGGAGGGTCTGTCATTGCTGTTGTGTGCACAGTGTTGAGTGGACAGTGGGGCTGAAAACTGCTTCTGCTCATGGAAGAAACCACCAACATGAAATAACTTAGACCTAACACAGCCATTTAGTCTAAAATTCAGATCAGCTACATACGTCAAATTCATCTGACCTCTGAGGTCTCGGGCCAACCAACAACCCATATGAAATCAGGAATACTCATTTGACTTGGCTCTTCAGTGTAACTGCAGACCAGCTCTGGCAGGGGTCATTAGATCAGGTGTAGTCCTGTCAGCATGGCTCGTGTGGCCATGACCTTGACACCAGGCTGGGGGTGGTGTCCTGCCTGAGTACAGATCCCGGGCAGCCCTGCCTCAGGCTGCAAAACACCAACATAACTTAATTCACTTCAGGTAGAGGGGATGTAAAGACAATAGTCATGTTTAGGTCTTGCCAGTGCCCCCTCAAATCAAAATAATAAGAATAAATATATATGCATGTTTACATATTTGTTGATATTCATATAAATATGAATGCATTATTAATTATGACTGTATGAATGCTTATATAGAAATATGGAGTGTGTGTGTGTATATATATATATTCATACAGATATGAAGGATGTGACTCAAAGGGTAAGTGTTGCATAATGAATTAGAAGTGCAACTCACTACAGGGACTGGGTTTTCTCAGGGGCCTGATCTCAGCTCACTGGGTGTCCCAAAGCAGACACCAAGGCTGTGGGACCACTGTCACGAGGTCACACTTCCCAGTAAATGTGGATCTCAATGGCACTGGAATAGAGGCCTGTCTTAGGTTAGGTGCTTGGCCTTCCAGGTTACTTTTGAGTTTTGAGGCAAGATTCCCTACCTTTACCTTCAAATGACTTAAAATAAATACTGCTGGTTTCCCTTGCTTGCTTTTTTTTTCCTCTTTTTCTTTTTCTTTTTTTTTTTTTTTTGTGGGGGGGGCGGGAGTGGGGAGGGCAGAGAAAGCTTAAAACTTCACATCAGCATGAGCTACCACTGAAATACGGTATCTTCAAGGTCATTTACACATCAATTTCAGAGCAATTTTCCAAACATATCATCAAGACACTGAACCAGAGGCTTAGTCAAAACAAATTCCCTATCTTCTTTCATTTATGAATTAAACGAAATAAGATGTGCCAACATTTTCACCTGACTAGGCTTTATTATCACTTCTGTATCTTCCATCAAAACTCTCTAGTTATTTAGAGAAATCTCTATATTCATCTTGCTTTAATATTTTTTTCTTGGGAAAAAAAAAATAAATAAATAATCTTCCATGGATAAACAAACAATACACAATGGACAACTCTGGAAGAACCAAATTGCCTTCAAAAGCACAAACACTATAAAGAAAACCTCTCATTTATTAATAATTTCTGTCAAAGCTTAAGACACTCCATCACTGCTGAACAATACAATAAAACCCTGCAGTTAAACCAGGCTGAGAGAAGACATGAAGAGTGACTAAACTGCTGCCATGTATTGCTTCCTGCTCACTACCAGTGCTTGAGAACGACAGGACAAACTGTGACACTGCTCTGACAAATGGGACGTGCTGCAAGCCAGCGTAGCTTGAGCTGTATCATTCAGCTTCTATGAACGTGGGCTGCTGCTGGTATCCTTGTACCCAGGTAGGTCCTTCCTCTTTGGTCTGAGACACAGCAAAATAAAATGCCTATTGACAGGGCCCACTTTTTGCTATTTGCTGTACATGTGCAGGCTCAAGTTTTCAGTCGAAGTGGCAAGAAAAGCAAATGATGACTGCCATTTTGCAACTGTGGCAGGTGTTGTGCAACATGCAGATACCTCGAGCTTTTATAAATGTTGGCAGGAAGAGCCAGTGAGGGAATGCTTAATGTAACTCAGAAGATAGTATAGTTCTACTCTATTAATTATGCTTTTTTAAACTTTTTTTTTTTTTTTTAATATTTGTGGCTACTGGGTTTCTAGCCACACATGAATTACAAACTGAATCTTCTTCAATATTATAACCCTTCTGTTTAACCTTCCTGTTTATCCCTCTGTATCTGTTTGTTCCTATAGCAAAAAAAAGAGTTCTGCCTTGTTTTCTGAGCACCATGGGGATTACAAAACTCTTGCATGCCTTGTGCCCACCCCTGCAGCCTACCCAACCAAACCAAACGTGGGGATGGTACCAGCAGAAATCCTCCCATTGTTAGCACCGACAATGAAAGCTGTTAAGCCTTGATGATAACCTGTTACGGAGACATTTTTTCTCAAAGGATCTGTCTAATGCCCAGAGTAACCCTGATTTTCTGTACATCCTCTTTACTAGATTAATACAGAGATCAAACTCTGACCCATGTGTCCTTTTTCAGGAAGACTAGGAAGAGATTTTTCAAAAAAGGGTTTGCTCCTGGTTATTTTAGAAACAAGATCAGAAGCAACAGAAAGCTACAGCAGGAAGAAGAGATGGAGAAAAAAGGCAAAGGATGTTCAAAAGGATTCTGATAAAAGTCCTGGCAAGGGACTTCTGTGCAGGGTTCTCTTCCTTTACATGGAGCTCTGCATCTTTTGTACTGCATACAGTATGAGAGATTGTTTTGGGAACCCTTCCACAAAACCTGTGTCGATCCACTTCAGCTGTCAAACTGCCCTGAAGAGCAAGTGATCCCTCATACCAGGGAAGGAAACGCTGACCTTACCGAGGCTCAAGTAGAACAGAAATGGTCACTGGGTCTTCTGATGGATCTCAGCACTGAGGTGTGTCGGCATGGGATGGCTGGCCAGAGTAGACAATGAACTATTGGGAATAGTCCACAAAGCAAATGTCTTTCACCTTTTAGCTATATATATTAGACTGGAAATAGCTTAGTCATTTTTTCCCCTCCTTTGTTGCTGTTTCTTTCAGCCCACAGCAAATGGGAAGCCCTATGAAAACAGTAACATTAACCATGAAATCTGCCTTTATCTTTCTCTCTATCTGAACATAAACCCAGAGGAGTAGTCAAAAAGGAGAGAAAAAGCACATCTGAAAGGGATTTCATAGCCACACTGCATTTTAACATGACCACTGCAGGGCCAAGGGGAGCATGATGCACAGAGCCAGCACTGGAGCACCATTTAAGCCCTCTGCACAGCACAGTTATCTCCTCTGCTTGGAGGTACTGTGCATGACTCCAGCACCTACATTAAAAAGCATGACATAAAAATGGAGAAAAAATAAAAAAGGAGCACTCCACAGACAATATGAGGTGCAAAGACAATGATTTACAGTAAGAGAATTTAAGATTTCCATTTGTTAAGCTTATTAAAAAGAAGATGGAGAGGCAACTTGATGAGAAAATCCATGTAAAGTTCATGGGGAAATATTATTGGGAAGTAAAGGGCTTTTTAATCTAACAAAATAAGGTGGAATAACATCTAATGATTGGAAACTGAAGCCAGGAAAAATAAAATTAGCAATCAGCTTGATACCTCTCTTTATTATTTATTTTTTCTAAAGTGGGTGATTAATTCCTGGAATAATTTCTTCCTATCTCTAGATATGTGCAAATGAGAGCTACAAGCTGTTGGGGGGAGACATTTCATAGCAAATGGATGCTATGTTTCAGTCAGAGAAAAATCACTCACTGTAAGGAGGTACAGAAGTGATATATAATAGACAGCAAGATAAAAGGGATGAAACCAAATGATCTGGTCTCTTCTGGTCTTAAGCACTATAGATCTGTGAACACTATCCAGCTGTTTTCTCCAAGTAGCCCAGAGAGAGGAGGTTCACTGGGTGGTGCTGGGCTGCTGCAGCACTCCCAACCTGCTCAGCCTCACTCTCATGGTCACTCTTTTGCTCCCAACAGCCTCTGCACTGCCATCCCCACAAAGGGGAGAAAACACACGTAATGGAAAAACAGCTCCCTCCTCACCCTGAAATTCTTGTCATCAAAATAGCTACGGTTGTTGAAAGGTATTATGTCCTTTGCTGGATGGCAATTTTGCAATTCAAGCTGGAAATTTCATTGAATACAGAGAAATGGGTGGTTCCCAGGCAGAAAGAGCATCCTGACCTCAGCCAGGCATAAAGCAGCCCAGCACTACCCAGGTGGATGCAGACCCCACAGGCCCAGAAAGTCACTGGACTTCGCTTTCCATAAGGAAATGGAGCCAGCAGCTTGCTGATGTTTTCTCCCTGTCACATATGAGGGCAAGTGAGAAACCAAAGAGTCTGTTCTGGATATGTGTGAAAGGCATTAGAAGCAGCACATCTGCTGGCAGTGGAGCAATGTCCAGCACATCTGCTGGAGTAATGTCCATGGCATCTGTCCAGGCTGAGCTGTGGGAGGGATGCATCCCAGAGATGGCTTGCAGCAAACAACCCGGTCCCCTTCTGTGCTGGAGAAGAAACTCTCAGATTACAGGAGGCTCTCAGGCAGCCCACCCTCTGGCTTTGTAAAAACTATGGATTGCCCTGGTTTCTTTGAGTGAATTTCCTAGTGGATAAGGGCTCTCCAGGCAGTATATACTTCATCAATGTTGTCCAGGATGCTGTAGCAGAACATTGCTTTTTTTGCAAGGGAACACACTGCGTTTCACTGTGAAATGAAGACTGGATCCACTGAAACCTGAAGTTTTATCTAGACCCATTTGCAGGACTCATCCTAGGTCTAGAGAATTTAAGTTTTTCCTCCATATCACACCGGCTTTGCCTACAGGGGCCAGAGTATGCAACAGTCAGCATGTCAAAAAAGAGATGACTTGTTTTGAATCAGGATTATTGCTTTAAAGTGCCCAGAAGCAAAGTATTTCATTTTTTCATAAATACGCTTTTAGGTTTACTCTCTCCTTTCTTCTCTAGAAAGACTGAGGAAGAGACCCCCTTTTCATCCTTCATGTCCGGAGGGTGTTAAACCACCTCAAGCTGCTGCTTCTGCTATAGGCAGGAGCTTTGATGACTGCAGCAGAAAACAATGGAAGCAGGTTACCTGGAGGCCAAACCTGAGACCAGAACACCTGTCAACATCAAAAAGACTAGGAGCATCTCTTAGAAATCATCAGCTTCTAAATCACCTTTTGTACAACTTGACTGGCCCAAAAATCCTGCCTCGAATGTGACTCAAATACTCTCACCTTCCTTAGAAACTCGGGGTTTTTTAATGGTCTTGTTTTATGTAGAAAACAGTAGGCTGCTCCTGAAACCTTCTTTGAACCTCTTTTTCTCATTTACCAACAACAACCCCAACAGATACATCTTTCACCAAAACCAATCAGTGTTCAAAGATCACTCACACCTGAGCTAATTCTTCTTATAGTATGGCAAAATTATCCAGAGAAATTGCCAAGAGCAACCCCAGATGCTCCTAAGCATCTTTGTAATAGGAAGGTCTTAGAGATAGCTACAAGCATGGGAGGCACCTCACCTACAGCCATAGCTATGATTACGAGAGGTGAAATAACTAGAATTCATTTCCATGCTGGATTTTTTCCAAGACCCCTTCGGCAACCTCGTGGTACCTCTGCAGGAAAAAACTGCACATGAGAATTAAGATAGTCAGAACTTTAATCTTCTACCTTGCGAAGAGGAAAAGGAGCTGGGGTTGTAACAGTAAACCTAGCACAGACCCTGCACAAGCAGACCCTAATTATACTTCTGTTTGCCTCCCCATACTCTGTGTGATAGATGGTTAAAGAGTACATGGGAATATGCCAGAGTACATTGGTGGAAAGTACCATTCTTTTCATCTTGGGGTGGCACTAGTCTGACATTTATCTTAACAAATCTTCCACTGGTAGGACACTCTTCTGCAGAGAAAAAAAACAGAAGGGAGAGGGAAGCTGAGATACACAAGAGACCGTGGCAAATCAGAGCAGTACCATAAAAGCCTTAGTGCAGACAACCCTACTGTGATCACTGGGCATGATGCCAGTGACTTGGTAGGTGCTTCCTTTTGGCTCTGAACAGAGTGAATCAAATAACTGTGCTGTGGCTGCTGCTCTCTAAATGTAGCCTTTCATGTAAGACATAAAACTCAGGCCCTTGTGCTTCCAAAGTCACGGTATTTTCTGCCAGCTTTCCCTGCCTGCTTTTCCTGGAGATACTGTGGCCCTAGTCAAGACACTGGGAAGCAAAGCAGGCAGCCTGGCATTTAAGGGGTGCTGAGACCTCAGCATCCACCTAGACACTCCCTTGCTCATTCAGGACAAGGCTCAGATGCTCTCCGTAAAGTACTGCACTCCCCAGCTGGTGTATACATACAGGCACATAACCTGCAGCAGCTCAATTTTAGAGTGTTTTATCATGAGGCAGACTAAGCTCCCTAAAGAGGCGGGGAAAGTCAGTGTCTTGATAAAGGCAATAATGAAATGTTGCAGTACCAATATACACTGTGTGATCCCTTGAGGGAAACCACAAGCATGAGCCCTAATAAAATAAGACACAGAAAATAGGGGCTTTGGTGTGGACTCAGCTCTTATGTGCTCATTATGAACTACAGTAACTTCTGTCACTTTATCACACGTACTCATCTCGGTGAAATACTGTAGATACGTACAGCCAGATATATGTATTAAAACACTTGCACATACTATTGCACATAGATATATTCCAAATGAAAGAGGGCAAAAGGAAAAGTGATTTATTTCCATTTCTGCAAATGGCCAGACCATAAATGCATAGTATGCCTTCTCTGCATGGATTGCTTTACAAATCCATCACTGTATGCAGTTTAAAGCTTTCATAAACACTTAGCATCTGAATTTATATTTGTGAATATTTTAGCTTTTAAAAAAATCTTTGTATTTTATGCTTAAATACTCAGAAATACCAGTGTGGGCTTTGCCTAGGGCTAATCAATAAGCTGCACTTAAGATAGAAAAACTCTATTTGTCTATTTATGCACATTTTGAAATTGAGATTGTATTTTCCCTGTTTGAAATGCATCAGTAGGAGTAAATCGTAAAATTGAATTTAATTATTTATTTATAGTGCAGCTTTGCTCACTGTGGAAGCAATAAACCCAACCAAACAAAACCCAGGATACTATCCCAGATCCAAGAGCAGGAGGAAGCATGGCTCCCTCTAATTGAGTTTCCTTTGCTCTTATCTTCTCAAGATCCCCCAGATTGTTTTCCAATTTTCATTTCCATTTCTTCCATTAAATGTCTCTAACCTATGACCTCCATTTACTGGCATCCATTTATCTTCCATTCTTAATTGAGATGTAAAGTGTCCACTTGTCCAGCACTGAGCATTAAAACTCTGACAGCACACTCAATAAATACTGGCTCCTTCAGGAAAGCTTACTTGGGAAAGTGCAATCCAAAACTCTAGTTTTGAACAGGTAAATCTGCTCCATTAAACTGGAGTTTACCTTATAAACATACCCTGGTGAGGACCAAAACCCCAATAGCAAATAATATCTTTGGGTTCGTTTGCTTCTTCTGCTACAAAATGGAATTAGATTTGTTTTGACCCTGGAAGGGTATAGGATGACAGGGCCAGTGGGAAGAGAACATAAAGGGCAGCTTTCAGCACTCAATCATTTTTTCCTTTCAAATAGAATAATTTTAGATGCGGTGGTTTGCACTCGAACTCCCTCCCCTGAGATACAGTGTACAGGAATTTTTGAAGGATGGCATTAGAAAATAGTTAGACCTTATACAACATAATTTCAGGAACTCTTGACAAACATGAATAAAACTCCCAGCAGCCAGGTGCTTCTAGACCCATTTAACCAAGGGGAAAGCCCAGCATTAGAGAATCAGAAATATAATAGAAGGGAAAGAGTAAAGCTCCAGCTACCAAGCAGTCTTTTTAATCTCATGGAGTAATGCTGAGCTAAAGCAGGAGAGAAACAAACAGCAATATCTTAGCCTCGTGGAGCAGTAAAGTAAAATTAATACAGCACACCAGGCTACTATTAAATTGTAAAATTTAGGAAAATATATTGTGGTCAGGCACTCAACCTCTCAAAATAAATAGATTAATCACTCCATGCTTATTCCAAGTGACTGAGTGTTTGCATCAGTGAGACCAAGCAAAACACAAGTTCATTGGGATCCTGAAGGCAAACAGCCAAGAGGAAAATTTTTCATTCAAAACCATCATAACAGGGACTAGGCTGGAAAGCTCTACAGCCAAACCCTCTGAACAGAGCACACTCCTATTTCACACTCCAAAGGTGTGACTGTGAATGGTGCTAACACACCCCAGACAGCTCTAATGTAAGGTTAAGGCTTGGTACCGACAGGCTGATAGCTGCAGCAGTGAGGTCTGCAGGAACCCCAGCGGGGCGGCCGTGCCTGAGGGCTGCCCAGCAGCAGGACATCCACTATTGCTGCAGGAGACCACACCAGGCAGCTCCCCAAACACTCCCAAAGGTCAGTCCAAAGCGGAAGAAGGCATCCAAGGAGGCTGCAGCACTTGGATTAATGTCTAGAGGTAGCCAGGAACAGGAAATACAGGCTGATCTACCTTTTTCTCAAAGATGGTGACAGGTAAACCAGTTCTTCTTCCTGCTTTTCAGTAGAGTCTCCAAAAACTGAACCAAGGAACCAAGGAGTATTTTCATAGACTCATTAAGGTTGCAAAAGACTTCTAAGATCATAAAGTCCAACCATCAACCCTACACCACCATGCCAACTAAACCATGCCCTGAAGTGCCATATCTACAAGTTTTTTTAACACTTACAGTGATAGTGACTCCACCACTTCCCTGGGCAGCCTGTTCCAATGTTTGACCACTCTTTCAGTAAATAAATTTTTCCTAGGATCCAATCTAACCCTCTACTGGCACAACTTGAGGCAATTTCCTTTTCTCCTATCACTGATTACTAGAGAGAGGAGACCAAATCCCCCCTTGCTACAACCTCCTTTCAGGCAGTTGTAGAGAGTGATAAGGTCTCCCCTCAGCCTTCTCCAGGCTAAACAACCCAAATTCCCTCAGCTTCTTCTCATAAGACTTGTGCTCTCCTGTATATGGGTGCCGTTCACACACAGCAACACCAACAATCAGGTATCTATGTGGCTCCCAGCTGAGCAGAATATTAAACTTTGTATTACGGCCATTTATAAGCTGAGCACTAAACTGGAATTATTCCTGTTTCCTTCTGTATGGATGTCTGATGGCCACAATGAATCCCACCTCAAGACCATGCCACCCATTGCTTGAATGCACAAGCTTACTCTAAAACGCTTAGGTAAGGATAGATGTTGGCATGGAAATAAGTTAGTTTAAAGGATTTCTGTTAACTGGCACTGTGACTGTGCCACTGAATGGCAGCATGGACCTTGCTTTAATCCTAATTTGCAACTCAAAGAGAAACTGCTGTCAAGACTTCTGATCCTGCATGCCATCAGAGAAGATCCTGGGAAGACACAGCAGCATTACCCCACTGGACAGTGATTTTTATGCAATGCACTGAGACAGGCAAAGCAAGGTGTCATGGAAGTGTTCTTGCAAGAGACTTGAAGGCACAACCAAAAAGCAAAGAAGACGTGGAGAATGAGGAGAGACCAAGGGTGTTCACTGCAGATGGCATCACTTGGAGGACAGAACGAGCAGGGAAGCAGCAACAGCACTGCAATGACATTGGCATTCTCGGCATGAGCCCGACTCAACAAGCTCACTACCAAACAAGCATCTGCAGCCACCTAATTAAAACACCAGTTCCAGGAGGTGACATCCAGCATCATGAATCAAATGAAACATCTGCTAATTCTTACAACAGCCAGACAAAACAAGCCTAAAAAAGGCAAAACAAACACGTGCACACACACATTACTAACTTTGGCACTGACACCCCAACTGAACATAAGAACTGTACAGAATTCCCACATTATTAACCAGTGCCTCTTCAGTTTAACCGCTTGACTGTGCAAATTTGCTTCAACACATGTTCAGCTGCTCAACGGGCAAAAATGGATCAAGTTTTACAAAAGTGGGTAAACACGCCTCACCACACAGCATTGCACCATGGAGGGGAAGCCTCCCTCGAGTTCATGCAGGCTAATGGCACCAGCCATTAACTCAGATGATTAAAACACTGGAGATGGCAGAAATCTCAATCCGTGCATGGCCCATAATAGCACAATGCAGGGTATGCTTTCCCCAGTGACAAACAGATGCTTTATTTTTATTTCTGCTATAAATAATTGTTCGTGTTTTTTAATAGGTATAGATAATCAGGCATTTATATGGTTTCCAGCAGAGCAGCAATATTAAGTTACTACATTACAGCCATTCATAAACAGAATACATTGCTGGAATTACTTTTTACTGTCATTATTATCCAACAATCTCTCCAATATGCATTGTTGCTGCAACAGTAAAATTATTAGACTCTGAGCATTGCTGGAAATCTGTAAGTAACACCACAGAGGTGAACTCTTAACAAAATCAAGTATTTAAGGAGAGTTTCAGATGGTCTCTCATATTGAACCCTGCAGGCTCCCAAAAACAGAACAGGGACACAGTTGATGGACTTGGTTCTGAAATCTTTTACAACCTTTTTCACATCAGCAACATTTCAGGTACAAGGTTTAACCATATGAATGAGCCTACCATACATGTGTGTAATGGCACCTCCCTAAGTGCCTCATTCAATACATACATTCATTAGCACTCTTGCCCACCCTCTTCCCACTACCTTGACAGAAACTTGTTGCCTATTTCGCTTTGAATTTGTCTTTGTTTTCCTTCTTTTTTTTTTTTTTTTTCCTCTACTATAACACCCTAAAAGCAGAGGCTGTATTTAACCTGAATGAACTCTCTGGAATGTTACTTACCACCCTTGTTCTGTTACTGATTTTTAAGCAGCATTTTGTATGAAAGAGGTAATCAGAAAGAAAGCAAAAGAACAAAATATATTCTATCTCAACTCCAGAGATCACTAGGTCAATCTGGCAGTAAGGGTGGAGATACAGGAAGGCATTTTGGAAGTGCTGTGGAAGGACAATCCTACAGTCACCTTTAATGACCTACCTATGCTCAGTCAAAGAAAAAGAGCTCGGTTTGTTCAGTGGCTTTTTTACCCCCTACGATGGTGAATAAAACTGGAATTTCAGGAAGGGATAACAGACAACCTGATTGCAGCAACTTGCAAATGAACTAGCAGGGGGTGTCTGGGAATAGATACCAATTTCCATTCCAACCCCAATGGAAGTTTCTATATTAAAGGGTATTATTTCTGAGCAGCCAGCACGGAAAGAGAAGCTGATGCAATAAAACACATTAAATTTCCAAGAGACTGGGACCAGAAAGAGAGCAGGAAAGTAACTGAGGCTGTAGCCTTGCTAAATACTAAGATGGGGGGGGGGGTATATAGAGAAGATGCAGCTGCCAAGGCAGTTGCTGAACAACGCACTTCAAAGATAAGAGGCACCAACCATTCTTCGAAGCAATCATAGCTGCCAAGAGCTACAGAGAAAAGAGTGAATTGAAGGGGATAGAGGGGTCAGCTGCAGTGAATACAAAAACAAGTCAAGGCCAAGGACAGGCACGACGCTTTGGGATTTGGCCAGGAGGTGATAATTTGTGGGTTTAGTCAACTGCAATCTCAGTGGAGGAGAGAGGGCAGAAACTCAACGAGAAAAGAGAGAGTTGGCAGCAGGCAGATGAAGGCAGCCAGAATACAGAGCAGGAATAAGGAGCTTGGGTAGAAGAGAAAAGGAGAAGGGGCGCCTGGCGGCAGCAGATATGCTTGGAGAGTTGTGTGTTTTTCCCAGTCCAGGGACACAAAGGCGGATCTGAAAGTTGAAGTGATGCCAAGACAGAAAACCAGGTTAAGTGAGGTGGCAAGAACAGCAAGAACTGAAGAAGGTCACGAGGGATTGAAAGTGGAGCTCAAGAGAGCAAGTCAAGAGCGGGAAGAATGAGGTTCGTCCATTGCATAACTCGCATGAAAGAGCAAAGAAAGAGGATTTCCATCCCAAAACACTGTAGGTCGCTAGTTCTTGGCCAAGGGGAAGAGCTGTGCCCTCCTACTGCATCCTCCTCGGCTGGCCCTCTGAGGCTTCTGTGCATCAGATGTTTGGGAAAAGGCTTCACAGAATTTCTCAAAGAGCAACAGCATCCTTTCACATCATCTATTTTAAAATCGGAACTAGATTTATATAGCACCTAGGTGAAAAAAGGTACAGTATATTCTCATTTTATCCAGTTTAAACCCTGTCTGGCTATAAGAAGCAATGACTGACTTGCTGTCATCTGCACTTACGACACTGACAGAGGAACACTACGTACCAGTTCTGAGAAGTCTATTTGCCTGAATTTCATTAAGACTATGGCAATAACCTCTGAGCAAATGTTGCCTGAAATCGTAATGCCATTCACACCAATGCTGAATCCCTCATGCTCTCTGAAAAAAATCAGATCTCAGCCTCTGATTTTGAAAGTCTCCTGTAAGGGCAGCTATAAAACTTCTCCACTGGTCATGATATCAAATATGTGTCAACCAGATCACCGTTCACACTTGATATATTTATTATCACCTCCAGGATACAATTTCTTATGTTATTTACAGAATGCAAAAATTCATCCTGACAGTTTATAGGGTAGAAAAGTGTGCTAGTCAGTCAAGGACAACAGCATCACAACCGCAACTACAACAAAGCTGAACTTACTGACCCCAGCAACAAAGGAAGAGTTAGAGGGAAACTACATGTGGTATTTTATATCCTGAACTAATTAAAGATCTCATTCCCCAAACAGCCAGACAGCAAACATAAGCAATGCCACCAGATGAAGGATTCCTATATTGATGGTTACTGTAATGAGTATATTCCCAAAGGAAACAGCCAATACAAAGCATCTCCTGTCTGGAGAATGCTGAATGGAAGTTGGACTTTTCTTAATTTTACAGCAATTCCTTATAGCATCATATCAGCCTCCACCAAAGGTCTCGGTTCAGTTTTTCAATAATGAATTTGCAGACTCAAAAAGAAAAATTCCATCCCCTCTTAGCCTACTAAATTTCTCTCCTTGACTTAGTGCTGAAAACGATTACAAGTAAGACGTTTTTACATAATTGTATGCAGTTTTAATTAAAATTTCCTAACTTGAGAGAATCTATCTCCTTATAATCAACAGACACTAGAACAAAAATGCTTTTTATTGTATTATTAAACTGATGTTTCAGATGGAACCATCACTACAGCACACTGTAGCTCAGTGTAGCTCACCTAGTGGCAAAATTTCTCTCTGCTTCTCCCTTTCCTTTCATGTGCGTTGTGCTTCAGGCAAAAAAAATCATACTACTGCCTTTTGCAAATTTGTATACTTACAGCCTGATGTTTCTGAAGCACACACAGCTTTCCTTATCAAATTGCTGGACCTCGAACGAAAAATACTTACGTACCTTGCCATCTCTTATAATAAAAAAGGAAATACCAGGGCCCAGGCTGTGATGCACCAAGCCCTGGACCTCATGCAGTCTGAAAGGATCTTGAGAGTCACTATTATAGAAGTGACAGCTGGAGTTAAGGGCTAGAGGGAGAGCACATAAATGTAGGAAAAAAAAATTGAAATACTTCTAGAAAAGGGGAAAATTTAAAATTGCTATGTGCATCGTGACAGGGATGTAGAGTAGTAATGATTAAGGGAGCTGGAAAAGTAAGCTGTAAACTAAGCAAACACAATACTTCAAAGTCCAAGTGGAAAGAGTTGAATGTGTTGGGTAGATAGGTGAGATGTCACTTGAGATGATGTGATGAAAAATTACTAGTGACCTGACTAGTACTGTCAGTGACAAGGAGAAGACAGAAGAAATTAGAAAAAATCCCTCAGAGAACCTGTTTGAGGGACCTGAAGGGACACGCTGGAGGTGTGATTATAAGTTAAACTCCAAGATAAGACTGATGAAGGAGAATCACAGAATCACAGAATTCTCGTGGTTGCGAAAGGAGGTCTAAGATCACCGAGTCCAACCATTAGCACAAAAACCCCCCCAAAAACAAAACAACAACAAAAACCAAACCAAAACAAAAACTACGAAAGAAACACACACAACCCCACACACTCCACCAAAAAGACACCCACAAAAAACCCCCATCTCAGCCACTAGAGCATGCCCTGAAGTGCCACATCTACACGTTTCTTGAATACCTCCAAGGACTGTGACTCAAGCACCTCCCTGGGCAGGCAGAGTATGTCACCAGAGCAGAAATCAGGCTGAAAAGAGAGAGAGACAGGCTGGGGGAGGAGGTGAAAAAAACCATCAGAGATTTCCCATGTTAGATGTCAGAAGAGATCTGAAGGAGCAAAGGCTAGTCAGCCAGGAGAGGCATGGCTGAAATGGCACATGGAACACGGCTAAAAATGAGAATAGAAAGGAACTAGCTGTGTAACTCTTAAAATATGATTTTAGAAGTGGCTTTTATTCATAATGTCTCTCTTGCATGGGGTGGAAAGGAAAGGGGACCACAGATAAATACAACTATAATGATCACTTAAATACTTTTTTTTCTTAAGGAGCAAAATTGGAAAACAAAGGCAGAAATGACAAGAACATGAGGGGAAGTTTTCTCTCCATGGTGCAGAGGAGACAGGGGCTAACTTTGGTACCAGATAGAGCACAGATAATCCCAAAAAGAAGAGGCTTCCTAAAGGGGGAAGGTTCACTGGGTTGAAGTGGTTACAGAGGGAACAGAAAGATTATACAGAAAAGCAAAGCAAGGAAGCAAATGGCTTCAGTGATAAAGGATATTCAAAGTGAGAGTCAATACACTGGAACAGGTATTTACCATAGCAGATCGAGTGGAGCAGGATCATTTATGTGGGCTTTGAAAAACAGTATGGACACAGTAAGCAGTTACACCACGCTAAATAAACCAGTAGCAAATGTGCAAATGAGGATGCCTTACAAGACTGTGCACAGGAGATACAGCAATTACCAAGAGACTTCATAATTGCTCCCCAGAACCTGACTTGGAGGGGCCCTGATGGTGGAATAGAGATGCCACCTCCACACAGGCAGAAGGAAGCAAGCGTTGCTCTGCACAGCCCCTTCCCCTGCTAACCTGCTGCACGCAGATACAGAATGGCAAATGCCTAAATTCAGGAAGAAAAAGGATGTTTTCAGTTCTCTTTCTCACCTCCTGGAAGATAACCTGCAAAGTTAAGCAAACGCTCAGTTAGTTACGGTTGCTGATCATGAAAATCAATCTACTTCCCTTGAGTGGGATTGGGCAATTAGCCACATCCAGGATCCAGTAATTTTTTTATAGCTTCCTAATTCCAGGGACCTGGGAGTGCTGGTGGACAGCCGGTTGAACATGAGCCAGCAGTGTGCCCAGGTGGCCTGGAAGGCCAATGGCATCCTGGCTTGTATCAGGAATAGTGTGGCCAGCAGGAGTAGGGATGTAATTCTCCCCCTGTACTCAGCACTGGTGAGGCCTCACCTTGAGTACTGTGTGCAGTTCTGGGCCCCTCACTTCAAGAAGGATATTGAGGTGCTGGAGCGGGTCCAGAGGAGAGCAACGAGGCTGGTGAAAGGACTAGAGGGAAAGTCTTATAGGGAGAGGTTGAGGATGTTGGGGTTGTTTAGCCTGGAGAAGAGAAGACTCAGGGGGGACCTTATCACTCTCTTCAACTACCTGAAGGGATGTTGTAGTCAGGTTGGGGCTGGGCTCTTCTCCCAGGCAACCAGTGACAGGACAAGAGGGCACAGCCTGAAGTTGCTCCAAGGGAGGTTTAGGTTGGATATTAGGAAGCACTTCCTCACAGAGAGGGTGATTAGACATTGGAATAGACTTCCCAGGGAAGTGGTGGAGGCACCGTCCCTGTATGTGTTCAAGGCAAGGCTGGATGTGGCACTTAGTGCCATGGTCTAGATGGTGTGGTGGTGTTGGTCATAGGTTGGACTTGATGATCTTAAAGGTCTTTTCCAGCCTTGGTGATTCTGTGTGTTATTCTGTGTGTGAATTAGCTCTCAAACGACGTTGCAAAAGCAAAAACATTCCCAAAATCATAAACTGTCGTCCTGCACCATGGTATTTGTCCCACTGTTTATAGCTAGTAATCATGCAAGAAGATCTCTGCCCTACAGGTGCATTCCTCTCTCTGTATGTGCTACCAGCCATGGTAAAACATCTCTTGAGTTTGATCTGATGGAATATGGCTATTCTCATACATTATCTAACATTATCACCTCTTAACTCACCTTTTCAGCTTGACTAAAAGAGCACACCAAACTTCTGGCAATCTCACCACCCTTTATGTCTGGTAGCACTACACAAAACACAATTTCATCTTCCACCAAGAGCATACATTTTGCCAGGGAAGGATGAAAGTTGATAAAGACAATCAGTCCACTCTATCAAAGCAAAACCTAAGCACAAAACCTAGGTGCAAAACCAAAGCAATAAGAGACAAAAAACCTCTTCTTTATATCTCTGCCCCTAACTCAAGTTCAGGATGATCCCAGGCACAGATGAGAGCATTTCCCAGTGAGAGGATGAAGTTTAGAGAATTAATGCTTATTTTATTCAAAACCCGTGTTTTTATGCCTTTTCAACAGGGCTGATCATGAAATGCAAACCAAAAGTGTGTTTGACTTCATGGCTTCCCTGAGGTTTCCCAGTCTAAAAAAGTCTAAAAACCTCTTTTATTTCACTATTTATATTTTCACATTTAAGGTACTTGTTTATGTGCTGGCTCTTCCTTTGGCTGCTTCCTTTGGCTGTCTGGGAGAGACACAGGATAGCTTTATGCCCAGCTGAAAGGAAATCACGTTGGACCCAAAAGATGGACTCAAAGTGGTGATTTCTCAACCCTTGTCGACTGCCCCCCTCCAAGCACCAGCTGAACTGCATCTGCACGGTCATGCTGGAGCTTTTGGCAAATGATTGCCTGTCACAGTTGCTCTGGAGGTAAGCAGCATTTTACCTTCACTGCCTGCCTCCCAGCAGCATCTCCTCCTAATAAACCCCAATTTATACTTGCACAAAGCACTTACCCACACAGCATTTCTGGGACTCCCACATTTCATGTTGCACTGCAAGATGCTTCTAGAAAACTCATCACCTTAATTAATAGCACAAATCCCCATGTGACATTAACAGGACATCTTCTACCTACTTTTTGCCCATTTATGATGAGGCTAGAGGGGATCCTAGGAGGTATAGCCTATATGCAGCTCCACTCACTGAGCTGAAGAAAAGCCTTTGTCTTCTTTACTCACAACCATCATGACTTTGTCAAACTGTCTGTCTCAGTTGAAAATAATCTACGTATTGATTGGCACTGGGATGGGTTTTAAAGCTGGCAGGAGGAAAAGCATTTCCTCCCTTGTAAGCTCAGTGAATTTGACGAAGAAATGTGCTTGGACAGCTACAAGAATCTTTTTACAAAGTCGGTTTTCAGAATAAAATCACCCAGTAAAGGCTTTTTCCTGACAGTCACAAATAATTCCAGCAGCAGAGTTATAAGATGTCTAAAAGATGTTTTAACCTGTCTTGGAGAACCTGT
Organism: Hemiprocne comata; assembly: GCA_020745705.1. NCBI lineage: Eukaryota > Metazoa > Chordata > Aves > Apodiformes > Apodidae > Hemiprocne > Hemiprocne comata. The sequence continues at coordinate 207,342,772 of CM036586.1, forward strand.
ATGACATCTTTGGCTGTCATGAGAAGGACAAAAATTAAAAACAAGGTTACCAGCACAAGGAGTTATTCTTGGAAAGTGGAATAACAGGCACACCAAAAAGATATATAGAAAAAAGCAGCAAAACAAAAAACTACTCCGGGAGGCCCTCAGGATGCGTTCCCAAAGCATAGGCTACAGCATTTTTCTCTGACCCAAGAGTGGATGTTACATCATCCCTAGGATAGAGAAATCCCATGAGAAATGAGGTGCTCCCCACCTCAGTCACGAGGAGCTGTCGAGAACTGACACTTAGAAGAGAAAAAAGAAGAAACGGCAGCAATGCACTTCTCTAACCTGAATACAGCTAGGGAGAGGCATGCTGAAGAGTTATCTGAAAATTAGCCACACAGTTTAAAAAATAACCATTTTAACCTTTCATTGGTCAACCCCTCAGCCTCTCCAACTCCAAAAGACCCTATAGGTACTATCATGTCTTCTTGGCCCTCCAAAGCATGTGTCTCTGTGCTGGCCACTAACATGCCATAGCCACCTAGCCACACCAAGCCTGAAGTATAAAACACAACCACACAAATCCCAAACATATAGAAAGCCTGCATTCAAGCTTATCATCATTACTTAATCACATGTTAAACAAGCTAAGAATTAACAGTTAACACATGAAAAAAGCTGGCTTTCCATCAAAAGCAATTATAATTAATTCCTAAGAAACGTATTTCTGGATGCCAAATCAGATGGAGGAATCAACTGGGGGATAGATACGCTCCTTCCACAGCTCCACTCGAAATTCTAATTAAGACCAGAAATACAAAAGTGGTTGCGGTGGAAAGGTTAACAGAAGAGGAGGAAGTCTCAAGAGAAACCATGCCAGATATTCAGTCCCTCTTTTTGGCTCTTCCGCACTTTTTTCCTTAATAGACAGTCCCTAGAGACACAGATATATGAACACACATACACTCTATCCTACGAATGTTTTAGCAAAAATAAGATGACCAGAAAATACTAGGCTCTGCCATCCTAGTGATCTTGTGGAGAAAGTGGTTTTGAAATCTTTGTCTCAGCTGCAGTCGAAAAATCAGCTATGTCAGAAAAGTTGATATCCTCGAGCTATTGGGGAACAGAGAGAAATGATCCATAACTCTAAGGATGCTGAGCATGCAATCTGCTCCCTGAGCAACGGCGGTGCTGAACAATTGCAGTTCAGACAACAGGATGACGGCGCGCCGCTCAGAAGAGCAGGGAATGCTTTTCAGCTAAAAAGCACCTTTCTTTTGCACAGATTCTCCTGAAATATTTATAAGATAAAGAGAACCTGTAAAAGATAAAGGAGCTTTCTAGAGGAAACCATCTCCAGGTTCAGAAAAAATGTAAGACGTCAGTGCTTCAAGCACTGCTTCACAAAACTTACATTCACAGAATCACCGAATCACCGAATCACCAAGGCTGGAAAAGACCTTTAAGATCATCAAGTCCAGCCTATGACCAACACCACCACACCATCTAGACCATGGCACTAAGTGCCACATCCAGCCTTGCCTTGAACACATCCAGGGATGGTGCCTCCACCAGTTCCCTGGGAAGTCTATTCCAATGTCTAATCACCCTCTCTGTGAGGAAGTGCTTCCTAATATCCAACCTAAACCTCCCTTAGAGCAACTTCAGGCTGTGCCCTCTAGTCTCCCAACAAGGATGCATAAAGGAAGCTTGAGATAGGGGACAGGAAAAGACTTCCCTTGCCTCCATGAGATACGTTAACCTTGAAAAAACCCCTGAGCTTGGGCTGGGTGTCCCCAGTTTGCAATTTCTGACTAGGTTTGCAAATAACCTGATTGCAGTACCCCTGAGTCACAAACTACCCCCTTTTGTTTAAACTGCAGGTATTCCAAAACCAACAGCAACACTTTCAAACATCACTGTTGTGAAAACCTGGGACTGCTCACCATGAGTACAAACCACATGGTTAAAACCAGGCTTTTCTTAGGACAACAAAAAGAGGTTTGGGGAGAAACTATCAGAGAGATATTTTTTAAAAAGTCTCATTTTTCAACTGCTTCTCCCATTCATCAATGCTGGAGAAGACAGGGATGAATGAAGGCATTTAAACCACCTCAACTGCTGTCTCCCAGGTCCTTGCATATACTGCATGTTGGGTAATTCTTCTGAGGGAAAATACAGATTCAAAAGACCTGTGAAACATTATTCTGTGAAAAGAGATCTGACAAAGGATCATAGGACCAGGGCATTAATTTTTTTATTTCCATTTAAGATACTTCCCTGAGAAAGAATACTCTCTGGCAAAGCACCCCACCATGGTCACTCAGACCCACTCCATGAATGGCGTGGATGGAACCTGGGGTCACCTAATGACTCAAACTAATTTTGTACCCTTATTTAATGGACTTCTTTGGATGACTCAAATGTCATTGATCTGTAAATAAAGTAGCACAGAAATCCCACTGCCTGTGATTTCCATAAATATTTAGGCTGCTTAGCCAAAACGCTGTGCAAAAAGGTATCTTCAGGATTATTCTATACTTGTCATCATATCAGGAGAAATGCTTCTCTTCTATTATTTATCTTACATAAAGTGAGCCATAGTGCTGGGCTTATTTTTCTTTTTTAAGATTAATTTATTCGAAATTCTCTGTCTGCATCAAGATTTATTTAAGCACACTAAAACTGATAAAACTGTTGTTATTGGCCTCAATCCACAGTACTTTTTAAATCTTCGGATTTTCATTCCAGGGCTCTGATGAAAGACCCATTCCAAGTACCTAAAGTAATCTCTACTTTCTACTCCCTCTCCTATATGCCACACTTTTCCAGTATAATAATGTTACACTTTCAGTTAGAAATACATAGTTCTGTCTACCTGGCACTTCAGGTAACAGAGGTTCCTGTACAGCACAGTCTGCCTTGACCACTTTCAATGTCAGTCATGGGGACATCATCTCTTACTGATGCTGGTCACCTCACCCTTGGTGCAGAAACAGGGAGAAGAAATATTTTCACGTTCAAGATGGAAAGATGGAAATCATGAGTCTACATCAAGTCTCTATACCTCAGTAAACCCTCCCTTGGAGGTGCTTAAGGCCAGGTTGGATGAGGCTTTGTGCAGCCTGGTCTAGTGTGAGGTGTCCCTACTCGTAGCAGGGAGGTTGGACCCTGATAATCTTTAAGGTCCCTTCCAACCTTAACCATTCTATGAGTCTATGAAAACACCATAAATAAAACAGTATAAATCTCTCAGTTTGGGGATCAAACTTGGTAAAAACTGAAACGTGGAAGAAACTGGGCAAACTTTACCCAAATTGAGGTTATTTCACGCTGTGTTTCTACTTCTCTTTTAAATGACTGCAATGGAAAATGTAAGCCAAGTACTACACGTAACACTTGTTGCCACCAAAAGCTATGAATCCAAGTGGAAGGTTTCTCTAAAACTATTTTTTCAACTATATGATTTATTATTTTTTTTTAATTAAAAATCTCAGCACTCTGGAGAATTTCTGATGCCACAGGAATTATTTCTTTGCAAATAAACAGTCAATCCATCTTGCAATACATACTAATGCACAGGCACCAGCATAGTGATACACAGAGAGTTTTAACTTCATGGGATTTGGGCATATCGTTGAATTTAAGCAGATAAAGTTGCATCAGTTTGCACCAAATAGGCACTAAACTTAAACTAATATTTAGCATCTAAGTGATCTAGGGCAACAAAAAACAGGTCACAAATGTAGAAACTTCATAATACAATATTTATATCACTCAACTTTATTTTTTGTGACACCTTGCAAGGCAAAAAAATGTGTTAGAGGGTTAAATAATAAATGATAGGAAAGAAATGAGAGGGAGAAAGTTGTAAGGACTTAACATTTATATCATCTGATGAAATATAAACCGACATGGAATCACTGAGGGAGGAAGATAGAAAAAAGCTGGCCCAGATAGTGAAACATGCAGAGGCTCTTTAGCATTAATAGAACCTGTTTCTTCATTTTTATCTTGTATATAATTTCCAGCCTAGGATAATACAGCATTCATGGGCTGGATCAGATTTTGTTGTTTTGTTTGTTTTTTTAAACAAGCTTTGCAGGCAGGGAGTTTGTGCACTCAGAGAAGGACAATGGCACAGGGGCACCTCCCAGACCTCATGGGTTATGGCAGCATGGTAGCTCAGACAAACTCCTTGTAACTATCAGTATTCTATCATTTATCATCATCGTTTCAATTATTATTTTATTGATTATATTATTATTACATCATTGCTTGCCACATCTGCTGGCAGGACCACATGCTTCAGTGGCTCCAAAATACCACTTTCACAGCCTCCATTCCATAGAACCACAGAATCATCCTGGTTGGAAAGGACCTTGAAGATCATCAAGTCCAACCGTAACCTAAATCCACCTACTATAACCTAATCTACCCATTCAGTGCTTAAATCATGTTCCTAAGCACTATATATTTCACTGATGATCAAACTCCAGGAAAAATTGCAAACCAGATCCAGGAAATTCCGTACAATACCAAAGTTGCCTACCTATGACAGTCTAAGACCTGTAGTTTCAGCAAGATGGTTACACAGCTCCTGCTGTGCTGCCACACACAGCTCTCACAAGGTGATACTGCATAAATAACATGTATTTTCTTAACTGGGTCTTTCAATTATTTAGAGATAGTTGGCAAATGCGCCGCTAACAGCTGTTTTATAACAGATTTCATGGTACTGTACACCTGGTGCTAATGCTTCAGCATGTCTAAATGGTTTTCTAAAGATTACACAATCAAACATGGTAAGATAAAATCACTGTAATTGGAGCCCTCATCAAAGAAGAAATTACTGTTACACTGACAAGCCATACACACTACTTCCCAAAGATGAGCAAAAGGTAATTTTACCATAGCGGCAGAACTAGGAGATCTCTGCCATCTTACCCCAAATTTAGGGATCTCATTTCTTGCTGTGACCTTGGAACAGGCATACAGCAACTGCACAATAATATGGAACGTGGAAGCCATTTCTGAGGCAACTGCTCTGTTTTAACTGAAATAAAGATTCCAACTTAAAATCTAAAGAAGAATAATATCCCAAATACTGTGCCACAGACTCCTTGTATTTACCTGGTGGCCCGTCTAACAGTAAAAATGTATTGCTGACCTTTGTGCTATGCCTTAAAAACTAATCTCCTCAGCAGTGATGCTACGCTGAAAGCCTTTATTCTGATACCTAAATACTCTGTAAATAAGGGGACATTTTTTAGATGCTGAATATCAAAGTGGTGCCAGATAACTGTTAGCTTCACCCAGGTGTTTTCAATAAAACAAGCTGAGTAAGCGTAATGCAATACAGATTTGTTGAATCTGATGGCAGCTTTAGAGAATTTGCTATAAAAACAACACATGGGAGTTGCCTGTGTATCTCCAGGTTTATAATCTGCCTGGGAATCCATAACAGGATGAGAATTTTTAACTATGTTAATTTTTGCATCTATTTAAATGCTGTAGGATTACTGTGACTGCGATTTGCACAGAAACAGTGGCTCTGCAGGTGTTCAGGTACACAGGGTGAAATCCTAGGTTTAGTGAAATTAATGCTAGCCTTGCCACTAACTCCAAATGGGATTTTGAACAAAGATTATGTTAGATGAGATCACATTAGATCACAGCAGATCAAAGACCACGCCAAGCTGAATAAAACAGAAAAAAGACAATTGACAGGCAAGGCCATAGACTCGCAGCCATGCAGACAGCTTCTCCTGAGCTGGGAAAGCCAGTAGGGTCAACTGGGAGAGCCACTACTCACCTCAATTAATTAGTACATAAAAGACCATTTTACTGCTCAATAACTGAAGCAGCCTCCTCCTTAATTCCAAGAATCATTCCACAGGGCACCTGGAGAGTGGAGCAGCAACCTCAGTGCAGACCTTTTCACTACCACCAAGTTGTAGTTGGCATGAATGAAACCAAATGCCCACCTGCTTCTCGGAGTGGCTCAGTAATACTGGTGGAGTTAAAATAAAAGTTATTCTGATTAACCCCCTTCTGTTGTCTTCCCCTCAGGGAGTCGCACTCCCACTCCAAAAAGGCTGGACATAAACTGTTTTTATTAAATCACATTCAATTACAACAGTATTTATTAAAACCAATAACTGTAACTGGTAAGAATCCCCCTGTGCTTGTTTCTAGGTATTTAAATTAAGTTAAATGCACAATCAACTTTACATTGTTTCAATTTACATGACCCCAGAGTCTTTAGACATCCCGTAGGCAAAATTCACAGACTTATAAACTGCTATTAAACATGAACATATGGTGGACTCGGCGTCCTGTGCTGTTCCTGCTCTTACAGGAGGGTTGTGAAGTGCCTTGCTGCCTCTAAATCCACCAAAGCAGCCTTACAACAACCCAAAATCCCCCTTCATCCCAAGGAAAGGTACTTAATTTCCAGTGACAGCTCCAATGAAATAGCGACAGTCCCACCCACGAGACATTCACTTTCCATATGCCCTGGTACATGTCAGCCTCTGGATATGTCTTTGGACCTGCTTTTTCCACACCAGATTCATGAATGTCTCAGTCATCTGGATCACTACTACAACTTACAGACCTCAGAATCCACCAGGAGCATGGATGTGCATGAGCTCAGTGACATGAGAAAGTCTCCTTACAGAATGATATACCCTAGATTGCAGCTGAGGAGATGTATCTCATGGCTTCTTCCAGTACCATCTCACAAACTGCTCTCAGGGTGGTACCCAGGCTCCCTTACCTACACCAAAAACCCAACCATTAACATTCAAGAAGAGATTCCTTGCCTTCACTAGCCATCCCCTCTCACTCCTGTGTGAGACACTGCTCTGCATCAGCTTTGCTTGGTTTTCCATTCAGAACAGGAGCAAATCACTGAATTTGTCTGGCCAGTTCTTGACCCTGCTTTTCCTTCTTACTTCTCCCTTTCAGGCTGCATTGTTGGATTCAATGCAATATCACATTTGGGCAAATCCCCAGTTTCATTCCATCCCCCTGGTAATTCTGCCCATAATGCTTCTCTCAGGTTCAATGTTTCCCTGAGTCTCTTTTCACATCAAAGGTTAACATTCTACATATCTTTCACTGCAGAAGTGCCACTTAGTTTCCCTAATAAAGAAAAGTTTGAGTCCTACATTAAAGCAAAATCTAAACTACATACAATATAACACATCTTCCCCATCCAACAGAAAGTTAAACAGCATTTTCTGCAAACTTACAAATTGGGTCATTTGTCAACTTATGGGCTAAAATAAATTGAAAAGGCGTTGGTAGCAACCATCCTGAGACCCTATTCTAACCATAACTTCACCCTGCAGGCACAACTTTAGAGGAAGACATAATTTAAAAGACAAATTTAATCTGTTCCAGGGCTTTAAAATTAATAAAACCCTATTATTCACTCACCATAATCACAGAGATATTACACAGCCTCAGTACAGAACACAGCCAAGATTCCTTGGGTGAACTGATTGTGGATTTCCATTCCCTAACATGTTTGATTTCTTTTAAGGTTAGCCTTAACTGTAGATATGCTGCATTTGTTAAGTTTGTTTTGGAATAATTACAATATCCCTGTAATGTGCCCAGCCCTAAATTACTTTCACATACTGTAATCTTTATCCGCATTTTAATAAAACTTTTAATTTTGGAATATGTTTTAAATTATCCCTTTGCAGAACACAAAGACTATTCAAGTTTACTTTGACTGAATACTTTATTCAAATTTGAGTCACCTTTCAATGTGTCCAGTCATGTCTCCTTTGCTTTGCTGAGTCCTTACTTCTCTTCAAAGGCTTGAGAATGTCCAACCAAACTCATTTCTACCTCTGAAAGCCACAACTATACTGTTCCTGCTTCTGCCATCTGTTTCCTGTGTGGTTCCCTTCTAACACACAAAACCCTGCAAAAAGTCATTCTACTTATAGCAACCAAACTCAACACCACTATATTTGTGTAATATGCTGGTACAGAAGGAATAACACTATTTATTCAGTCATCTACACAACCACCTGTAGTACCTGGATTCGTCACTAAACAATCTCTCTTCAAGTGCTGATTAAGTCACAGACCGCTTATCTTATGACAACAGACATTACATGGTAAAACTCTAAGAATGAAAATATTAATCTAAGCCCATCTCACAAAAATCTTCAAATGTCCTTGCCATTAATCACTACGCTCCTTTCAACAAACTTTATCTGGCAGCAAGACAAATCACTAAAGCCAGTGCCTGTATCAATATTAAAAATAGAAGACCACAGGAAATTTCCCTAAAGAAATCTGCTACAAAGACATAAAACTCACAACCATGAACTGTGTGTAACAGATGTGAGCTACCCATATCTGAAATGGATAATGGTGCATAATAATAAATTTTAAGGTCAGAAGGGATCATTAGATCACCTAATCTGACCTCTCGTATAACACAGACAACATCATTTTAGTCATCTGACCTTTGACTGAACTTCAGAACCTGGGCTGTGCAGCTTATGTTTTCCCTTAAGGCTTATTTTCCTGAAGACACAGGGAGATGGGGTGTAGGCTGTTCCAGTGGTGGCTCACACTCTGAAATCCAACTTCAAGTTACCTGGCTACAACCTCCCTTCTTCTGGGTCCTTCTTTTTCCCCTTTCTCTGCTACTGTGAAGATCCCCATAGCACCCAGCACTGACTCTGGGAGAAGGCTTTTGCCACGTTCACCAATCACTACTTCATCTGTTTTGATAAACTAAGCAAAATGAACTCTACAATTTTAGGATTTCTCACTGAAAAGCAGTCTCCATCACTCCCACAACTCAAGTGATTTTTCTGTTTACTTACCACCTCTTCTGACTCAGGTGGAGGCACAGGTAACCTCTCCAAGATCTTGTGGACCATGTTATAAGTCACTGATTCCTTTTTTTCTTTTGTTTCCTTTTGCTGTCAGTTGAAGATGAGTTATTTCATTAAGGTATTATCTAACCCAAAACTTCAAGTATTAAATCTAAATAATATAAAACTAGTCAAAATATAAGTTTAGGTCTAGAGAAATAATAAGTGGGTTTAAATGGCTATTACAGCTTGAGCCAAAAAGACTGAGAGATTTCCATACACCCAATACCATACTGTGTGAAATCAGCCCTCACGTTTATAAACTTTACTATCCTGTTTGATTCTTAATCACCAACCAACTTGGCAGGCTACATCCAGCAGCTATGGAATGCATGGGAAAGCAAAGGGAAAATGGGCTGCTGTCAAATGCTTTAGCTGACCTCAAGAAGAGCAAAAAATAAGTAACGTTGCATCCTATAACAATAACTGTCAGAAAAGGATGATGAAAATCAAAGGTAAATTTATTCTTTCAGCACACTGCTTCCTTTTAAGCTGCAAATAAAATAATTACACAAGCCTCTCATTTAATAAAATCTTAATAGTTTGTGGTATTTGTTTTCTTACCCTCCACTACTAAAACTTCTTCGTGCTGCTATCTGCTTCCAGAGATTCATCTCCCCTCCTTGAATTGAGCTATAGTCTCCTGCTCTTGCAGGTCTTATTTTTCAGCCAAAATCCAAGCCAAAACAACAAAAAAAACGCTGGCTAGCTATAATGTTGAGGTGAGGAAAAAACATCTGCAAGGTTTTAAAAGCACACACATGCACACACACACAGATGAAACAAAAAAAACCATTTCAAGTGAAAGCTATAGCACAATCAGTCTGCACTGAAGTCAGAAAAAACTTATGGCAGGAGGCCTGGAACAACCAAAAGCAAAGGAAGAAGCCTCTTCTCTTTTTTTAATTTTTTTTATTTTGATTACTCAGATTGAAATACAGATTTCTTACACATATATATAACAAGGGGTTTAGCAATTGCTAGCTGCTGGGCACAGCCGTTAATCCAGAGGACCACAGTCATGTTAGAGGCAGCATTTTCCCCTGGTTTGCTTCACAGAGGAGCTAAAGTGGCACTGCTCATTCAGTCTGCAGCTGCTGGAGGGAAAGAAACTCAATAGGCTGGACTAAAAGCAGCATTGTTTCTGGGATGTTGCAGAAGATTTGCATTTTTTAACCTTTTTATTGAAAATTCTTTGCAAAACCAGGGAAATTAGCAAACTTGACTGTGTCTAGATTGACAAACGCATTGTCTTCAAACTGTTATGTTATTTAATATGGAGACTTCTTATACTAAAATTACAATAATCATCACATTTGGGGAAGTCAGCAAGTACTACAGACAATTATTTTACTTTGTCCCACTGATAATGTGCTGTAACAGAGGAGCAGGGGAGACAGCCCAACCTGCTCAGCAATCCCCCAGTGTCCCCACACTATCCCCACATCCTGCCTGGGCTTGCCCTGTCTTTCTCAAGTGTGCAAAATCCAACTGCTGCATTGCAAGCAGCTCCCTACTGTCCTCACAAAGGTTTAAGGTGTCTTATCAACCTCTGAGTTTAGAACAAATCTTTTATTTGGGATTGTGCTTGAAGCCCATCATAGAAGACTATGAAGAGGACTCAGAAATATGATCACGGGTAATTGCCAGTGACTCAACTCACATGACAGAAATGGTAATATTAGCTCAATTATATCTTAAAAATTTTATCTTCCACTCCTTTGCTTTGCCAAAGAAAGGCAGATGGTAAGTCAGCCTATAACTAAGAAATGAAACAAGAAAAAAAACCTTTAACACAAATAAGTGTAAACTGACCTACTTCCAAACAAGAGTCTTAAAGGGTTTGGCGTTTTAATTACAGGTATATTAAAGCAATGTCTCCTCAAAAACTTCTGAAAATATGAGAAATTACTAACTTAAAAGCTCAGCAATATAATAGGAACAAAGAGGGTTGGACTAAATCAAACCATGAGTTCATTTTGCTGCTGCCTAGAGCCAGACGTAAGGCCATGGCATGAGCACAGGGCAGACCTTACCAGCTTCTCGCAACCTAAAATTAGAGGATTCCTGAGCCATGAGAAATAACTGTTTCTTGGTAAGTAATAGCTCTCAAAATAGCTTTTCATCCAGGACTTTCTGTAGCCATTTTGTGAGTCCATTTCTGTCTCCAGCAGGCAGAGCAAACCCAATGTGTGATGCTGGGGAAAACACGCTCCTGTTTGTTTGCTCTGAACCTTCATGCCTGGTTATTTCATTTGATGTCCCCAGACCTTTTAGTAGGTGCAAAAAAATCACTCCTTTCCACCTTCTCTTTTTGCCACTTCAAAGCCTTCACACCTCTGGCATTTCCACCCCCTGTCACCTCTCCACAAGCCACCGTCCCCATCCATCTCCTGTCATGCAAAAGCCGTTGCAGGAACACAAGCATCACCATCACCTCACTGCTGCTCCCCCATTGCCACATCCTTTTGATCTAGGGATGGGTGTATTTTTATATGCATTTCTTATTTTTTCTGAGTCTCAGTGTCTTGGATGACTCAGCCACACACAGTGCACACACAGACATATGCATTCACACACACACTACAGAAGGGGAATGTGCACTTCAAGTCTATTCACTGTTACTGTACACGCTTTCGGCTGTGGGACTCTGCTCCTCTGCACTTTGCCAAACATAAATGATTCAGTATTTAAACTTCCTTACTGGAGATCTGTCTACAGCAAATTAATTATCATCACTCTTTATTTTAGGCCAAAGCAAAACCAGCTACTCTTTTTCTGGATGGAACACTTTGTTTTGTAAATTTGGTGAGGAAAATCTCAGTTTTCATGGGATGAGTACAGATGCATTTGTGTTTGATTTGTCAGGATGCTCTTGGTGTCTGAGCTGTAGATTCGGGGTGAGACGTCCCTGTAACAGTTGCTCCAGCTGCAGCAGGGCTGGTCACTGCACAGGGAGGCAGAGGTGGTTTTATGTTATATGAAGTGGTATGTGATCAGGAAAGGGAACTAACTGGATTGGGAAGACAGAGATTGACTAGGACAGACAAATGAGATTGGGACAATGAAGCGTGAAGGTTGTGACAACCCCAACATCTGGGACTGAAATCCTGAAATCTCAGTCTCACCACTTCAGAATGCCTGAAAGTAACTGAAAAACCCACTGGCAGGTCTTGCCCCTGCTAGACCTGCAGTGCTTTCCAAACACAGAAAGGAATTATGAGAAGAAGAAGAGGAAGAAGAGGAAGAAGAAGAGGAAGAAGAAGAGGAAGAAGAAGAGGAAGAAGAAGAGGAAGAAGAAGAGGAAGAAGAAGAGGAAGAAGAAGAGGAAGAAGAAGAGGAAGAAGAGGAAGAAGAAGAGGAAGAAGAAGAGGAAGAAGAGGAAGAAGAAGAGGAAGAGGAAGAACTCAGTTTAAATTACCTGCACAGTAACTCACTCTGTTTATTGCCTAGCACACAAAGACGTCGTGGCTCCTATCAAAATACAAAAGAAAAAATAACAGGAAGAACAAAAGGAAAAACCTATAAATGCTTTAAATAGTGCCTCTGTATAAGAAGACACCAGTGTGCTGCTATACGAGGATGTACAGGATAGAGGAGCAGCATGCACACACACACACATACATGCACAGAGCTCCAGATAAAGGCTTGTTCACAGGACACAGCAGTGGAAAAGAAAAGGAGGCCAAGAAAGTAACTTCCTACAAAACAAAATTTACTATCAGCAACGTATCACTCTGCCATAGTGTTACAATTTTGTTATTCCAAATTTTTAGTTATTTTCCTTTCTCTTTTGAAACTGAGGAAAAGACGAGAACATCTTCTGTGAAATGCTTCTGTGTACTATATTAATAAGCTCATTTACACTTTAAAAATCCTTGTAGTGTTACTGAATTTGCTTGAACTTCATGTTGCAAAGCAAATGGGAGTCTCTCAAGACTTTCAAGACTCAAATATAATTCCATTAGTTTTCAATTAGCAGTTTGCCCACGTACACGCAAAATAAATTGATTTAGCACCTTATTCCTGAGATACCCAAATCTAAATGGAGGCTTTTTTCTTCCTCTATTGTACCCTGTCTGCAAATATTAGTTACCATAACAGAATATCACGTAAATCAAATAACCACCTCTTTTTCATAATCATGTTGGCAGCTGCAGTGCCATGTTTCAATGGCTATCCACTGGAACTCATTAAGAAAGCATTATGTATAGTAAATTAAAATGCAGGGTCTATGATCTGCAGACAAAAGGATGACAAAGCTTATCGAGTGTGTTCTGTGGACTTCTCATTAACTCGGGGCTTTAAACAGCATTGTCCTTTAGGAGCAGGTTACGGTGCTCGAACCTCTTTCTGTTTGCAATGAGCAGCCTTTATCTGGCCTCATAGAAATTGCTCTGAAGAAAAAGCTGTGTTCCTTAATCAAACTAAGACAAAATTTTTGTTGGAATGCAACTGCTCTCTGAGTCAGCTACTAGAAATTCGGGCATTGCCATCCATGCACTGGAAAGCACCAGCAAACCGTTTGACTCACAGCAATGGATGCTAAGAGAGGACAAGCAGTGTTTGTGAGGACTTGCCTTTGCAACATCTCAGAACTTTGGGGAAGCAAGAACCGGGGCATGGGAGCACATGCAAGGACAGCTGAGAGCCTGGTCCCACTAAAACCATCAATAAACCTCCCCAGGTCCACAGGAGGGTTTGTCCTCTGTTCTCCAAGTGAACTGTGACCAGAATCTAGCCCTTTCTATTTGCAAGACAATGAGGTTTGCTCCCACTGTGTCTTCTGTCCATAACACAGTCCTGAGCTGCTTCAGCATCACACTCCCAACCCTTCTGAAGTGCTGCTTCAATGGATGGATCCATGAGGCTTTCAGAGCAACAATGGGAAGTTAGTCATACACTGAAGAGAGTTAATTCCTTAAGCAAAGCAAATCCCATCCTTTTCTCATAAAATGTCACAGGTTAGTTCCACACACCATGGCGGTCTTACATTTTTTCACTGATTTTGTGCTACAGATTATTGTCTTTTACATTATAGATGGTGCACAAAGCATCTACGCCTCACAGGATGGTAAGCTATTGTGAAAACAATCTGAAATCCCAACAGATGAGACAAATTTTCACAAATTTAACATAGGGATGCACAGAGCATTTGTCAGTGCATCTGGCAGATGCATAATTAGTTTTGCCCATAAGCTTCACCATACTACTGCTGGACTTGCACTGAACATGACAGTGCAGACAACACTGGTGTGCTTCAGTACATCTCTGATTTCCCCAATGACAGCTCTCTTCGAAGAACATCATTCATTCAACAGAAAATTAAAAAAAAAATCAACAAACTGCCCAGGCCTTGGCAAGTGCTTAATTATCTACAACCTCTTTAATACAGCTAGGGGCATCAACACTGATGCTCCTTGCCTCACCTCCAAAAAGAAAAAGAAATCATTCATTAAAACCAGTCATCGAATATTCATCTGGACTGCAAAATTCATTAATAGAAAAAGGTAGGGAAGGAAAAAGTGTAAGGGATAGAAAGGCTAATAGCTGGTGTTTAAACACAAAATAGTGAACATGTCTTAGACCTTACTAATTGAAGGAGAAAATTTCGTTTTCAGTGGATTTTTCTATCTATTTTCAATGCATCTGAGTAATTTTTTATGACTTTCCAATGCTAGGCATGCTGACAAGCAGCGATACGTAAAATACAGCCCAGCAGCAGGAGAAACAGCACATGGCAGTGTCACATCTTGAAACTATACAACAGTTTGGCACCTGTTCAGATGCCAACACAAACAGGTTTCCCTTTCAAGAGTTGCCACCGCAACGCCAGCGAAGCAATCGCCAGGAACGCCAGCTTCTAGCTCTGCCAGCCTTCCCAAACCCAGACAAAGTCACTGACAAGACAAATGTATTCCTGTGGTCACCCCATTTCCATGTGCTAAGGCTTCCCTCCTGCAGGCTGTGCACTACAGGTAGGTCATTGGTTGATTAATCCAACTGGGCATCCACATCCAAGTGACTACCTAAGCTCTCCCTATTTTCCACCACTGGCTCTTCAAAAGACTTTTACCAGACCTGATGCTGCTGGGAGCCCCAGTCAGGCAGCCTCCTGAATTGCCTCTGCCTCTCGGCATCCCTGTGCAGAGGAGAACCTCCCAGAGCCCACCTATACCATGTCTTCAGAAATTAAAATGAACAGGTGGAGATGGGATCCCAATTAACTTAAAACTTGCTCCTAACTCCACAGCATTGGTATTTAGCAAGTATTCCTATTCAATGTAAAGGCATCAGAGGCTCTCAGATGGAGGATGCTGAGCAGGTGCTCCTTTACCCTGGCCTGCACACTATGCAAGGTGGTGGGACAGGGTGTCTACAGCCTGTGTAGTGCCCAACTCCCCTGCAGGGAAGCCAAAACTGGGATCGTGCTTGTTATCAGAGTTCTCCTGGAGTCAAACGTCTGGAAAACTCTGATGTGTGGCTGGAGACCACAGCTGAGTCTGTCAATCCACCCTGGAGGAAAGGACTCTGGTCAGACCACATCAAATCTTCACACTGATTAGCTCCTAAAGACCCCTACAGTCCAGCTGCTCAATGCCACCTAGAATGACTTAATCGCATTATTTTTTGCCTTCCTTTTTTCCCCTCTTGGCTGTTTTCAACTGTGAAACTGAGAAGGTCTTTGGATTTATTCACATTTAAGGGAGATAGTAACATTGCCAGAGCAGGAACAAGAAAATGAAGATTAGAGCCCCCAACCTTTGCCAAATGAGTGAAGCTTATACAAGCATTAATAGTTTTCTCCACTGCGCACAGATGCGACTGTGGAAGTGGAGTCATTCCTGCTCTTCTTAAATACTTGTAGGACATTATTTAATATTGACTGACAGGACTCTATAGAAGCAAACACAGAAGAAACCTGGTGATGTGAGGCCCTGCTCCTGCAATTTAGCCTGTGCTTAACAATCCACACGCCACGTAACTTTCCAAGAGGCTTTTACCTCACTCCTGAACTAAGCCAAGGTTTGGCAAACAACAGAAACAGAGATGATTTTATGCCAACAATGCTGAAAAAAATCAGTAATTAGAACAGCTAGGTAGCAAAGACCATTAATATAGTAGGACAGAAAACAGGCAGGTTTTCCAAGAAAATAGTTTTGAAACAATGAGCAAAAGAAACATAAGAGATGGCAAAACTTGGTCAGCACTGGATTTCCTCAATACTAGCAAGTTACAAACATCCCTGTGCCCTTGAAACACGGGCAGAATGCAGAGAAATGTGCAAATGCCAAGTGGTGGAAGGAGAAAAGAAGGAGAAGCAGGAGGCGGCAGTGGAGGAGGGCAGCCTGTCCTGCCTGGCACTTCACTGGCATTCAACTCTTGCCCCAGGGCCTTCCAGCAGAAGAAATGTCCTGTTCCCTGCTGACCCAGCTGCTCAGGAGCCCCATCCAGGTGGACAGGCCAAGCTGCTCCCTGAGGAGGTTGCAAACACCTACCCAAAACACAGACACACACTCCCATCATGATGCCCTTAGGAAGACAAAAGGAAAAGAAAGAAATGGCTTTAGAAATAGGGGTGGGATGAACTTGACTCTGTGAGACCTGCATTTAGAGATCTCACATACATTTTTCAAGATGCTGTGCACTTGAGGACTTGGTTGGGTAGGTGCCTCCCAGTGGACAGGCCATTGCCATTCGGTCCTGCTCACCAGAGGTATAGAAAAGGGCCCCAATACAGTTCATTTCCAAGGCTGAGCCCAACCTTCCTGATAGGCTAAATACAACAGTAAAAACACTCAGTGGTTTTAATCTGCATACACCTCCTTGTGGAGCTAAGGAGGTCAAAGCAAAGCTGAGCTGAGCTGTGCCATCATACAACAGTGACACCACTGTGCCTGGGACACTTTATTGGTTATGACCTCAGGTCACAGCAAGCAGACTTTAAAAATATTCAGTGGTGGGGGCTGGTTTATTTTTCTAAACATTTCCCTTTTTCTTATGGGTGTCACTAGATGGCAGAGCCCGTCACCAGGTATCATTATGACACATTTCTACAGATTTCAATATCTGGATTTCAATTAAGCTGTAAATTTCTAGGGTTTTCAGTGACTATCCCTGGGGTAATTACAAAATCAATGTCCTTCAAAACAAACAAGGCAAGCTTATAGGTTTATTACATGAACAATCAACCCACCTTAATACACTCCACGTTTTGGATGATGATACAATGTTACCCTTCAATTAAAAAATTATTTAAAATATGCCTGAAGACCGAGGAGCCTCAGAGAAGGTACTATTTGGTGTTATAAGTGACCCAAAGGTCTGAGCCTCCCTAACACTCTCTGGAGCAAAGGCAACCGGAGAGTCCAAGCTCCTCATGTTGGGAAGCTTTGCGTTACCAATGCAAAGCAGAACACCCCAGCCTGGATAATTAATCTGCAGCTTGTTTATGGGTTGAAGTTATCAACCACAAAAGACAAAAAAGGAAATCCCACCAGCACTAGATAACCTGGGAAACAATCTGCACAAATCCCAGCATGAGAAGTTGGAAGAGGTTGTGTCCTGCCATTATTTAAACCACCTGGGCTGAAAAAAGTCTTTAACAAACTGAGTCACATCCTCTGCAAGTCCTGGCATCCACAGGGACCCCCAACCACCACTTGGGGAAGAACCTTCAGTGTGGGACTGAATGTCTCCTCTGGCTCCAAATTTGGTTTCTACACAGGGCTACATTTGCCAGTCACCACAATTTAAATATGCACATAGAGAGACAGACACAGAGGTATGATACAGAGCAGCTCATTCACCAACTATTGCCAGGAACAACGGATTGCTCAAAAATGGCAGACTCCTGCTGTGCACATCTTCAAGTTGTTTTGTGTTTGGTTCTATTTTCCAGTGAAGGTTCCCCTTTGAAATATAATTTACTGTAGGCAGCTCTACATCAACTGGTTATTAAAGCTCTCAGAAAGGAAGACAGAGGCAATCATTATGTCAGTCAAAATTTAGCTGGAAAATTCTGCCTTCTCCCCCCTTCCCCCCCCCCAAAGAAAAAGGAGGTTTATACAGCTTGTGGAAAATTGTTCTCCAGGAAATTAAATCTCTGTAACACCTTCATCCTATTAGTCTACTTGCCAATTACTTCCCTCCCCGTGATCACAAAGAGCTAACAGAAACGAAACAAGCTGGAAAAGCAACATGTGCCTGCTATATGTGATAGCCCATCATTACCCTGCTCATGACAAGCTAAAGCCCTTGTGTTTCAAGAACCACTTTTTCTTTTTCTTTTTCTTTTTCTTTTTTTTTTTTTTTTCCCCACAAATGCTGCCTGCTGGGAGATCCAAGCATGCCAACACTCCTTGCTGAGAGCTGCTGGGCAGGCTCCACACACTGGAGGCTTCCTGTATTGGAGACACTTTTTTCTATAGCAAAAGCAAAGGGGTCTCAAGGAAGCCAACCATAGAACCACAGAGTGGTTTTGGTATGAAGAGAGCTTAAAGATCACCATGATCCAACACCCTGCATGGGCAGGGACACCTCCCACTAGACCAGGTTGCTTAGAGCCCCATCCAACCTGTTCTTGAAAACTTCCCAGGGAGAGAGCAGCCACAACATTCCTGAGCAACCAATTCAAGTGTCATCATTCCTTTACAACAATACATTTTAATTAATATCTCTGGTATCAGTGAAAGAAGAACCATACTCAAATTCAGGAATTATAGTTTCAGTGCTGAGCAACCCAGCTGAATTCAGCTACGTATGCCACAAAAGAAGCTCAAAGAGCTTTCAGACACTTGGGGTAGAAGATACACCACTTTGAAATTCAATGCCTACATAATGCCTTCAGAATATGACCAGAATTGGTCAACAGCAGAAATAAATGGCAGTCTGGGACCAGTGATCCCAGTGCATCTTTGCTGTATTTGGCCCTAGTGGACAGCATCGTGAGCTCCCACGTCAATACCCATAAGAAAAAAGGCAATTTCAGGAAGAAACAAGCCAGCTGTGTTACTGACTTGATCTCTCTTTCCTCCAGAAAACTGCTGCTCCAGAGTGTTACTTTAGGACTATCTGCTTTTTCGTGCTGACTTTTTATTTCATTTGCCCCAGAATTTCTTTTGCTGCTTGAGGATATATGGCTCCAGTCACTGAGTGCACCCAGAGCTGTCGTGTGGTTAAAGAGAATCGTGTCTCTTTAACATTTTTCTTCTTTTTTTCTTTTTTTTTTCCTTTTTTTTTTCCTATATTCAGCTCCTTCACAGGGGTCATCAGCAAAGCCTACTAGTGATAATTTAAGCATGTAAATTGCCTTAGCTAACCAAAATTAAATAGCTCATTGAATATGCACAATATGCAACCATAGGAGCAGTTTTGAAGGACATGAGGACAGCTGGTAGTACCTTGAGTTTCTAAGTGGTGTCACCACTAGAAAACAAACAAACAAAAAAAACCACCAAGTGAAAATGCATATTCACCATTTAACAGTGTATCAAACCCACCAGAACACCAAGGAGCAGGAGGATTTGCTAGCAAGCCCTCTGAGGAATGAACGGCTCCATGAAATGATTGAAGGTCTTTCATCTTTCTCTCTGCTAGTTTGAACCCCAGGTTAGGAGTGACAGCAAACACAGCTCTAACAGGGCACAGGTTGTAGCATCGGCACAGCCCTGAGCTGCTCTTTTCCTGCAGGCTTCCCTCCCATGCCAAATTGTCAAGAGGAAGTATTGAAAATGTTTGCTTTTCATTGATGACATGGGCCCATAAATGGGAGAGAAATTCTGTGAGCTGCAGTGTCCATTTTCTTTTGAATATACATTTCCTTTTAAATATAAATCCAAGAAGAGAAGGAAATTGTGCATGCATAAGAAATCCCCCCAAGATGCACTCAGATACACTAAATTTCTATGCATTTTCTCAGCTGATGCTTTTATCACTCAGTTGCTGGGAACATAACTTGCCATCCCCATTTTGAACATTTCAAGGAATTATTTTACCCAAAAAGTTTTAATGAGACCTTGTGCTACATTGTGCAGCTTCTCCATTCCATGTTCCCAGCATGGCTTAGAAAAGCAACCATGACCTTGACTATGGCTCAGGTACCACTGCTTCCAAATAATCTTCCAATGGCATAGTCAACAGCTGCATATAGGTGTAGAAACACTCTGCTACTTTAAGGATTCCATAATAAGTGGCAAGACTTCTTTCTGAGCAGGAAGGAGGACTGTTGAAAGATGCTGATACACACATTTCAGTTGATGTTAGAATCACAGAACCATAGAACACAGTAGGTTGGAAGGGACCTTAAAAGTTTACCTGGTCCAACGTTTTACGGGAAAGAGAGCCTACAGGAGAGTATATGGCACCCTGTCCAATCACAACTTGAAAAACTCCAGTGGTGGGGACTCTAACACTGTCTCTCTGGGGAGGTTGTCTTAGGGATTGATTGTTCTCATTGTAAAAATTTTCCTCCTGACATCACAACTGCAAACTGAAGAGCTCCTCCATTCTCTCCTCGCCATCATAACCCAACCCTCACAAGACAGGTCCCCCATGCGCAGTATTTGTTTTTACAAGTATCTGCAAAAATTTTTTTTCAACTGGAGTATGTGACAGTGTAAAATATGATATTTTGTATTTTAAAACAAGAACAAAAGTATCGATCTGGAATCTTAATTTTTAATCTTTTAAATTATGGGGGTTTGTTGTTATTCACAGATAGAGAATGTATAAAGCCACACGCATGCAATTATACTATGTTTTATACTCCCTGTTTCCTAAATTATTTTCCCTCGGGACAGAATATTATATTGTTACTATATTTGTTCTTCTATTCTTGATATTTCTTCAGCTTTATTGCAAAAAATCCTGCAACACATTATAAGTTTCTGGCTAGGAATGGAATTTTTCTGAAATAAATGTTTTGGTAAATTTTGTTAGAAGTGCAATTACAAAAATATAAACATGCAATTTACATACAATAGATATGTAAAAAGTCAGCATGTAACCCACTTAAAATATTTGGCAGGATATTTATCTAAACTGTTTCAATTTAATACAGATGTGTCCTAACAAATAAAATGTGTTTTGAAATCTGTAGTCATCCACAGCCAGATAACCAGTTGTCCATATCCTTAAACTGCTGCATATTTAGCATTATAAAAAATGTTGAGGACAGTGATAACAATACTAATAATTCTTTATTTACTTAATGTTCATCTCTCTGATATACCTGGTGATACATTCATCCAGTAAAAATTAGCAAATGCTCACCCCAAATTCACAAAACCTCAAAATGTTAATTACACCCAAATAAACAGCAACAATACACACACACACAAAATAATAAAAAATAAAATCAAAACAGTACCTCATCCTAACAGATTAATAACAGCTCTTTTAATGATTTTAAATGGGATTGAATATAGGAAAATTATCTGAAGGCCTAGGATATATGGCTAACATCATCACCTAGAAGCACATGAAGCCAAGTACTATTTTCAGCTCTCCCAGCAATGTTGCTGCCTCCACTGACCTCAGGTCTGGACCTGCATGACTTCAGTCCTGCTGGTCCCTTATCGCCTCTTAATTCTCAGGAGCTGCACAGGATCAGGAAAATAGAGGAAAAGCCTGTGCTGATACAGCCTTGCTAAGATGTTAATGTTTCTTTTGAGCTTGTAATTTAATTCAAATACAAGGATGATCAAAAAAGGAAAAACAAATAAAACCCAGCAAACTGCCTCTGCAGTCAAAGGCTGCTGAATTCAGCATGAGTTTTTACTCTGTTTCTGGCAGGTTTTGACATGGGCTTGTCTAAGGTTTTCACTCTCAGGAGCATACTCCAGTGCCCTCCTGGACTAACCCCATCCAGCTCCTGTGGACCTGCAATCTCTCCTGCACAGATGGTGGTTGCTTCAAGCAGCCTGGACTTACCCTGGCTGGTGGAATCCAGGGGAGACCCTCGGCAACATCCCCCTGCTTGGATTAAAAGTGAAGGGCTTTATTTAATGAAGTTGTATTTATATCACAACATATGCCCTCTTCCCCAATTGTTTCAACTTTCTGTTATGTCAAAAACATTGATGTTCATGTACTGGCAGGAATTTTAGAGATTTTGGGTTGTTTTATTTATCAAGACAGAACATCCACACAATATAATAAAGCCCAGCTGTACACGGTGCCTGAGCGCCATGACTGGGCCATAGGCATCTGCCTCAGGGCTTTTAACAGGTCAGCAGGAAATGCGTTTCAGGAATTTCAGTTACTGGCATCATCTGACAAGTGCCTGAGTGCTGGGCAAAAATGGGGAAAGATCATTTCTAGGAATGAAAATCATTCTTTTCCATTCATTTTTCCTAATGTTATTATGAAGTCTTGGAATTGCCATGTAAAAATAAGGCAGACAAATCATTCTTCCAGGAAACCAAACCAGTTTTCACTAACAAACTTCCACAGCCTATAATTTTGATGGCTATCATGGAGTGCATGCACTTCAGCTCAAGTCCCAGCACACTTCTAGAAAGAGCCCTTAAAGACAGCTGAGGTATTTGACCAACACAAGTCCCCATTTGTAAAGACCGCAAACCTTTTTCTTGCTCCACACCAACAACTGGCAACCTATGTAGCAAGACCTGCAGCAGGTCCCATACAAGCTTGCCATGACACTCCTGTCCCACATGCAGTGAGAGGTCACCCTCCCAGCCACAGCCAAAACCTGATGCAAAACTGAAATGAAGCTCCAATGAAGCTCGGCTGGATAGGAGCACTAGCCACCCTTCAGCATCATTCATGGGGCATCTTTCCAAGAAGCTGACTTACCAAGTGACAAGTTTGCCAGGGTCCTGTTGCAGTCAGTGATGATTTAAGGTTGAGGTGCAATCTGTGCCTTGTGTTGAACACTTCTGAGCAGTGTTTACTGTCTGCTGGTGATGATTTACAGGGTTTGATTACTCGTTTTTCATTACAACCAAAAGGGAGATTAAAATGTTTCAGAGGCAACTGCTCATATTAATCTCTGCAGCAGAGACTGGGAACAGAGCTGTCACTCAGGGAAGGGATGGCATCCCAGCTGCCAGCACCACCACAAGGCAAGAATCATTAAAAGCAAATACCTTCTCAAAAGATAGACTGGAGATGGGGAGAATTACAGGCAGCCAAAGAGGTTTTCTGAACAGTAGCCAACACACACATAAATGCAGCCAAAATTCACTGACCATCCTCTACTGATTTAATCTCAGGAAGAAAAAAAGCACTAAAACAATACCAATGCTTTGTATTAGAATACCACGTCAATTTTAATTATCTGTATTTAAGTTGCCTGTTCCTTTGAGCCTAATAAAGAGTAAAATTTAAAGTGCAGGCAGGATTAATAAACCGGGTCAGAGGGAGTCACTTTGGTGAAGAAGAAATTTCAGCTCCAAATATAGAGTGGTGGGATGTGCAGAGACACAGGCGATCAGTGCACAACCTCCCCGCTCCCTCCCAGTCTGAGTTTTATCCAGGCAGGCTCAGTGGGGAGAGTTTATCTTATCTTTCCAGGGTGAAGAGGCAGGGAGAAAGAGAGAACATCAAGGTAACTTCTTGTTAGGCTTCAAACCACACAATAATATCCTCTCCATGTGGAAGAAAATAGAAAAAAACAAACAACAAACCCACCAACCCACAAGTGGCTTTGCTATTTTAAAGGGATTTTGCAAACACCTGCACAATCACAGTTATTAACAGTAGCTACATTTGAGTGCCCGATCCACCACAGAAGGAAATGCAGCTCAGAGGGCAGCTCAGTGTGCTGCACATCAAAACTAAATAAATCATAATTATAGACTACTCTGCTCCACTGCAAGGGGAGACAAACATTGCTTTTCCTGCCTGTCTGCCCACCCCCCTGCCTGACACCATTTTTTTTCATTCCTGAAAATAAAATAAAAAAAAAAGAAACAAAAGCATTTACTGTAATAATTTACCGCTGAGGTCAAGAACGTGCTGCCAGGGTGGTAGAGGCAAAGAGGAACTACAGTGGAAATACAAACAGAAACTTTCCTCCTAAACTGCTTTGATGTGCCATTCCTAGGACGACTGACTTTCTTCCCTTTATAGCTCTTGGTCTGTGAAGACTTTACACTTTTTTATTTCTTGTGTTTTTCCCCCGATATCCTTAATGCGGAACCCTTTCCCGACCTCACAGTAATAACAAACAGGAGATGAAAAATCCATGTGCTGCCTTATCAAAGCCATCTGCAGCATTTAAGCTTTCATTTAAAAATAAAAATTAAGCTTCTAGCCTTTAAAGGTTGTAGAGATAACCTTCTCCATGTGAACTGATCCACAACCATCCTCTAATTCCATCCTCCTGTGTCACAGTTTCTTGAGGTCCATAACTACTCCCCACAGTCAAACTGACTATTTGGAGAAAACCATTTCACAGATAATGTCTTTTCCAAGTGAAATAGCATCAGTTTCTCACTGCTGATGTGTAAAGCTGACAAGGAGAAGCAAAGGAAGGCTTCTGCTGGAATCTCCATAGATTCACAGGACCAAAACACGGACATCTATAACACATGTATGTAAGCTCAATGCCTATGAATCTCATTATACTTCACCAAGAGGAAATACCACTTTTGGGTGGAATTCATCTCTCCAGCCTGCCAGGTCTGCAGGCAGAGACAGGCACTTCTAGGTGTGGCAGCTTTCAGACACCAACCCTAAGGTGAACTGCTGTCAAGATGCCTAAGGCTCAAAGAAAAAAAAGGCCTCAGTGCTCAGAGCTCTTAATAGAGACATGGCAGGGAAATTATTAGGGAAGATATGGCAAAAATGACTGCCCGAGATGACAGTTTGAAAGGAGAAACACAGAATTGGTTTTATTTATCAGCAGCACTGAGAGCTCCAAGTATTAAAATTTCCTGAAGGTTACACAAGTAATTTTCATCTCCTAAAGGACTATCAAGGGCCACAATGAGAAGGTGGATATATGACTTCTAGATTTCAAGGTCAAAAACACGAAGCACAACTGTCCAGTGATACAGATATGCTTTTCTTTTTCAGAAAGAATTAATTCTTTTTAAAGTCTCCAAGCCACTGGTCCATCACTGTCCTCTGCAAATACTTACTTAGTTTTACTAGTAAGTAGCAATCCTATTTCAAAGTAAGAGATTTCTCACATCACCTTTCAGTCACTGGATCTTGTTATGCTTTCATCAGGAGAATCACAAAGATGCCAGCCTTCAGTAACTCTGCATGGAGGGATGAAGACACCAAGCAACTTTCTCTTGGAGACAAAATCTGTTCTCAGGTTCTTTGTTGATGCATCAGAGAACAGAATTAGCCCTTTTTGCCCACACTGACAAGTAACCTCCCCAGTTCTCGCACCCTCGCCTATCTTTATGTCATCTGCAAAGACTTCATACCGTTGTCTCAGTTGCTAGAAAAATATTGAGCAGTATCGGCCCAAGAACTCTTCCCAGAAGTATCTAGTGAGAAATAAGTTCCTCACTGATATCCTCACCCTAGCAGCAACAGTTTGAAACACGTCATCAAACCATTTTTTAATCCAGCTAGTATGTGCTGTTACGTCTACACGAGTTGAATCAAAAGATCTGGTGGCATCAGGTCCAATGCCTTATAGAAATGTAAGTATACTGTAACAGCAGACTTTATGTTATCAAACACATCTCTCAATCATGGATTGGCAGAAACTAGCTTCATAGATCTCATATTATCATTAGGTCATATTAAAATAGGGAGCTTTTGCTTTACCTAACAAAAAGGTGAAGTATGGAAGAAGATGCAGAAGAGAAAGTGAAAAAGAAAAAAAAAAACTGCCAAAAAAAGCATATACAGATAAAGGGGAATAAAGAAAAAAAAAGCCAACAAACCCAGAGTGGAAATGAACATTTCATTCACAGTAAGAGTGGAAAAAAAGATCCTACTGATCACCCTACTGATCTGTAAATTGATCCATTGTTTCCTAGACCAAAACTGTCTAAGCGGTGTGTGCTAGCACAAAGCTGAAAGAATCACTGAGTAATAATATATTCTCTCCATTATTCAGAAAGATGAATAATGGTCCTTTCAGGTCTTAAATTCAATGACATTATCAGACAGAATAAGCTCATGCATGCGTGAGCAGCAGTATGATGCAATTTGAGAGGATCTATACAGCAAAGTAACGGGTACTGAGGAGCCCAAAGCCAGGGGGACATGATCCCGCTTGCTCCCACGGCTGCATGCTCACACTGTTGAAGTGCACCAGGTGCACATCTCCCAGTTCAGCTTTCCTAAAAGGAAGCTGGTGTGGGTGCTCTTAGATCAGCCTAAACCAAAGCCCAGTAACTGGGGACAACCAGACTTGCTTCCAAAAACCCCTCTTGATCCAATCTATGTATACATATATATAGCTCAAAGAGTTGAAGGAGCATGAAGGTTGGATACAGAAGCTGAGAAGAAATCACTAAAATGACCTCAACATTTTAACAGACAGGAAAAAGAAAATTCTTTACTAGTGTGATATTTGGTGGCTGACTCCATACGACAAAATTTCAAGCTTTTAGTAACAGACCTAAGTAAGAGAACAACATTAATAAGCTTATCAATAACAAAAATGCCTGCAGGACACAAATGGCACTGGATACCCACCACACCAGCCATTTCAGAAACAGTGGGATGCTGCCTCAAATGAATTGACTACCTTGGCTGATCTAATCTCAGGGTGTTAAATATAGAAGTACTTCTGCCTGAATCTGCGGGAACTGTAGTTATTTTTGTGGCATGCATATCCCCCAGGACGTGCCCAAGCACTCACTCCCACAGCTCACCACCTCCTGTAACCATCGTGTAGGAGAAGAATGTGGTCTCACCACAAAGCCCTCAATGTAGATGAGAACGAAGCATAAGGCACTTACTTGGACTAAAACTCCCATTAAATACCACAGTCTTTCCAAACTTTTTTTCCCCAGCTTCAAGGCATTTTTTTTTTCCCTTTACTTTATGGTACTCTTTGTCTGAAATTGTCTGAGTATTGGCTAATTTATTTGATTATTTCTATTTTCACCACAAACAAAAAGGCATGATCCACAGAATAGGGCACACCCCCTCTTTTTATTTTTGGCTTTGAAAGTAACAGTTTTCTCCATTAGATCATATTTGTTTGCTTTAGACTTCGGAAATAAATAGCAGATGACATTATGCTGCAGTTGCTGTGTTTCCTTTATCTGTTTTTGTATTTATTGCAATGAAAATCTCCATGGGTGAGTGTTTCTCCAAATGCTAACACCTTCCCCCTTTTATTATATATCGTGGACACCATGTGTCCCTTTTTCTGGAGGTAACCCCACACCAATCCCAAACACTGTGATCAACTGTATACACTGCCTTAACAGTACTTAGGGGTCTGTCCTTATTTTCTCTCTTTTTAACTCAAAATCTATGTGAATTTGACCATATCCCTTTCACCCAGTCCTCCTTAAGGGATGGGAAATAAATAAGCCTGGGTTAGTATAAACTGAAATACTGCATTTAAACAATTGTCACAGGATCCCACTGGAAAACAAAAGAAAACAACAAAAGCCTCCAACAAAAAAAGCTCAACTTGCCCTGCTACTAGTGCTGTTTGCTGCTCCATGAGATAGCACTGTCTAGAAACCTTCCCTGAAGAAATGGAAAAATAATTTTAAAAAATCACAAAAAGCAAAAATCCTGGCATAGAACAACTGCCTTAAGGACCCTCCCAATTAAAGCCGCCAACGGTGGCTCTGGTCATCCTCTGGACATGACTTCCTGCCACTGTGGGTCTGAAGGCTTTGAGTCAAAGCAGTCAAAAGCATGGGAAGAACTTGGGTCCAACTGGTGGACAAGACTTCAGACCAGATGATGTTCTATGCAGTGGGGTAGTGGCAGGGTCTGCCTCACTCACCTCCCATCCTGCTCCACATAGCAGCCTCCAGGCCCTAGGCTCTTCTTTAGGGAAGAGAGAAAAATGTGTCCTCTTTCTCTGTGCTCATACAGCAGGACTGTAGAAGGAGGAACCCAACATAGATGCTTCTCTTCAGTCCTCCTTTTGCCCCTCCAGCAGAAGAGATGTGTCTACCACAAGGGTTAAATCAATGAGTGCCACACTGAGAGCATCCTCAGGGCCCAGTCCAAGACCACAAACTCAATTCCTCCAGGAATACAGGCATGGAGCAGGCATGTGTATTTAAAACCAAAAAGCAAAAGTGTTACCAAGCAAAACACTTCCCTGCATGCACACATTGTTCCATGTGAGCAAGGAATGAACCACACAAGACAAATACTGTCCATCCCACTTAATACTCAAGATTATAGTTATGAAAGCCGGGAAGCAGCTGAGCCAGATGATCCAACAATATGTTAGAGCATCACCAGTAATGCCTAAAGCAAACATGGGGAGACTGCATCTCATAACTACATGTAGATTGGAGGGAAAATGGTCTGACTACAAAAAAAACTAAGGTCATATGATGCATAACTGCACACTTCGTGCAGTATGTGTTTGCATGCTATATGATCAGATTAATTTCATCTTCTAGCCAACATATGGATTGAGGATTCTGTGGGAGGGGAAGGAAGGGTTCCACTCATTTTTGTTAGGATGCCTAATGGTTTCTCGTGTTAGAGAAATATAAATAACTGTATCATCATGATGCGGAGAAACGATCTAAAATATTCCTTGGAATGTGAAAAAAATATTCTTAGAAAGTACTGGCTTGACACACTGCTCAAAGAAGTGGCATTTTGTGGAGGAAAGATTCATGCAAGCATTCCTCTCTGAGACAGCAAAGACAACACTTTGCTCTTCAAGAAAAGAAATATATTACTGTCTCATCTGGGGCAAGAGTGATTTCACTCTTTAATATGCAGGTGAGAAGACAAACAGTTTATCGTTAAAAGTTTGCTTGTTTCTCCATGTAATAAATGGCAAGCTTAGCAGAAAAAATATTTTGTTAGTGGTGCAGTTTGTCAGTATTAATTTTCTGCGAAGTGATCAGTGATCCATTTAATATCATCTGCTACAGGGCAATGCAGCCTTAGGATGGGCTCGTTGAACTTCAGCAGGTTCACCATCAAAGTCTCTGCCAACCTTTCTCACTTCCCCCAGTTCATCCTAGAGCAGGATAACTGGCAAGTTGTTAAGTACTTACACTGTTTACCCCAGGATGATGAGTCATAGTAAATTTGTTCATAACAAAAGCCCCAATTAATACTTTCTTCACAAGTATTTACAGTGGCATTAATAACTCTTAAAACCTTGAGCACCGTGGATCCCCTCTCCCACCTTGCTGGCAATGCAATACCATCCCAGAGTACGAAGATGTCCAAACCCTATTTTTAGCAACAGAGAATCCCAGAGGACAGTGTGGTCAAACCTGCCACTTGTGAATCTTCAAGAGCTGAATACTTACTAAAAAAACCCCACATTAACTCTGCACTGCCGTGCCTGGAATCAGCCTTGACCTTGTTGACATCTGCTGCTCTTTCTTTTTTGCCCGTCCATGCAATGAGAGAGGGTTACTCTTTAAAGCTCATCCACCACTACCACCATGACAAGGTATAGCCACTGCCTCCAGGAGAAAGGTTGAATTTGCAAGAGTATTCCCCAGTGGAGCTGACACTTCGTTTTCCCAATCAATTGACTACAATGGAAACACCACCATGCCTCAAGTATACTCTTATCCTCAGAAGGCACTGATCTTCCTTGCACTGGAAGACCTCACAACAGCATCACTACTGTAAAAAATGCTTTTATCTCTGCTCGCCAACAGAAGCATAAATCCGTGGAAACACTCTGTACCAAACTCCCTCCAACATCAGGAGCAACTGTCTATATACTTTTCAGGGCGACCTGGACCTACAGATTTGCTGAAAAATCTTCCAATGTATCATTTGCAGGGTAAGGAATTGAGCTTGAAGCCCCCACTCTACAGCAGTTCATCATCTCCAGGGGACCACCATCCCATGAATAGGAGCTCAAAGTTGACCAGCAGGGTGTAGTCCTTAGGTGCTAAGCACTACACATACACAGCCCACATCTGACCCAAATCAGTTCATGGATGTTCTCCACCATGAGCTGGGCAAAGGAGAGAGATGTCAAAGAGCCACAGGTGTCTCATCACCATAGGCACCGATGTGTCAGGTTCATCTATGAGCCGAGCTAGAAACTACCTTACTTATCATAGAATCATAGAACTGTTTTAATTGGAAAGGACCTTTAAAGCTCATGTAGTCCAACACCCCTGCAGTAAGCATGGACAGCTTCAACTACATCAGGTTGCTCAAAGCCCCATTCAACCTAACCTCGAATGTTTTCAGGGATGAGGCATCTACCACCTCTCTGGGCAGCCTGTTCCAGTGTCTCACCATGCCCACAGTTAATAATTTCTTCCTTATATCTAGTCTGAATCTACCTTCCTTTACTTTAAAACCATTACCCCTTGTCCTATCACTACAGCCCATACTAAAAAATCTGCTCATCTTCCTTATAAGCCCCTTTCAGTTACTGAAGGCCACTATAAAGTCTTCCCGAAGCCTTCTCTTTTTCAGGCTCAACAACCCAAATTCTCTCAGCCTGTCTTCATAAGAGAGGTGCTCCATCCCTCTGACCATTTTTATGGCCTCCTCTGGACCTGCTCCAACAGGTCTATGTCTTTCCTGCACTGAGGAGAACACATGACAGCTTCATCCTCCTTCCCCATGCACAGGCTACAGGACATGAGACGGGAAGAGTCTTTCAGCTCTGTGGATGAGGAGCCCTGAGTCACATGTGGGCAATTTGCTGTGTAACCCTCAGCTCAGCCCTGACCAGCCTTGCCAAGGCAGCACTTCCTTTAAAATAACTAAAAGGTATAAAAACAAAATAAAGCTTTGATGTTTGTAATTACAAACAGATTTACAAAAACTATCCACTAAGCACACTGAAAACTAACTGGCAAAAACCAGTTCCTCAGACACTCTGCATGGGTGTCAAATTCTCCCCTGTTCTCATGCAATACTGTGTCATTTAAGCTGCTCTGACTTTCCCAAGCTGATGATCTGGTCATGTGGATGTAGGACACACACTGCACACAGACAAACAGACAATGTAGGGAGACAGCACATAATACTGCACCATGGGCCATGTCCCTTTCATTTCAGTTCATGCTCCTCCAGCACCCAAGCTCTATCAAGTGCAAAGAAGGACACAGTAGAAGAAGACTAAGCAGAGAGATCTCTTCCTAATGCAGAAGTCTTGATAGTCTATTTAACAGCTCTTAGTTTTGAGAAGAAAATTTGAGTTTTTGAAGTAAAGACCAAAATATTTGGTAGCACAATGAAACCCCTAGCTGGTAAGGCTTGTTTATTCCTACATTATCTGTTTACTCATCTGAACAAAGAAAAGATGAAAAAAAAAATATAGACCATTAATGAATATTGTATATGGGTAACAAGATACCAAAGAGTACCATTACGTTTGGATCATGCTCAAGCTTTCTTTATGTATAGAAGTACCTGGCAGGTTATCAGTTCTCCATCAATAGGAAATAACTATTTATACTATATCTCTGCTAGACTGTCAGATCCTAGACTTCCTTTAAACTGAAAACACTATGTATACACAGCATGCAGCCAACTGAAATATCATGTATCAACTATGTGTGACACCCAGAGAAGACGTCAACACCTGTCTTGCAACCAGTTTATGTAGTCCTCAAAATATCAGCTCTCCATGCTGCTGAGAGACCTTTCAAACAAGAGGAAGTGCATACAAATTGAAGTAGAAAGCACATTTTATTTTATTGTGTAAATCCAATGATATAAAGTAGCATGACTGAAGGACTGAAGGAACCATTACAGAATCAGCTCCAAAAAAAATAGTTGATGCTCTCATGTTTTGTTTTTTTTTTCCAAGTGAGCTGCTACAGACTATTGAGCTGGTTTTTTCCTCTCCCCTTCATTTTTTTTTTTTTGTTTATTTTAAATCTCATGGGGCAGAGCCAAGAATCTCATAACCACGTTTACTTATTTCCAGCTCCTTTCTGTAGTATCATATCAGCTCAACCTGGCATCAACATGGTGCTCTTTGCCGATGAGCCCGGTAAGGAATCCAATCTGTTCCTCGTTATGTGATGCTTGAGAGATACAGGAGGGTAAAAAAACCCCACAGAAAGGAGTGAATGGGGAGCTACCCAAGCCAGCAGTCAACGGAATGAGAAATGGGAAGAAGTGACTAAGAACTGACAGAAGCGTGAAGGAGGAATGTGGTGCTGGGACGTTGAAAGAATGAAAAATAAAAAAGGTGAAGCAATAAGGGAATGGAATTGGTGGGAAGGAGGAAAGCAACAAGACAGCCTGAGTCAGAGGAAAGGGAAGTGAGAAACCCTAAAGAAAACAAACCCTCCTGGAACAGAGTCCGGCCCCTCTATAAAGCGTAGGCTTTCTGAATACTTCTTCCCAGAGCTTAATTTACTGATGAAATTGAGAAGAAAAACAACAAAAACAACTTTTAAGGAAGGTGAAAAGTGCTCTCACACCAACCCACTCCCAACAGGCTGTGATTTCCTCTAATTGCAAGTGAATAATCAGGTTCCCCCTGGGCAAAATATTAGTGAAAAACCAGAACGAAGTGTGTGAGGGAACACCTGCTTACTGAGTGGATTTGCCTTTCCAGAAAGGCTGGTGTCTAGGTGCATTATGCAGAGCCACAGCGGAGTTTCAGTGTGGGCGTGCGCTTACACAGTCGATTAAGTATAATTTAATTACATTTAAATAATTAATCATGAAGCATATTTTAATTGCATACGATTTCCATGTTGTGCAATGCTGTGCACCTTGCAACGCCCAACTCACAAACATTCAGCAATGCCAGATCACAGCGTGCCCAGACTTCCTTCAGCCTCCTGTACCCTTGGGACACGTGGTGCAGTTAGTCCCATGTATGTTATTGCTTCCCTCACAGCCATCTCTCATAGGGCACAGAATGGGCACAGCTACTGAAATGAAACTGCCATTCAACACACGTTTCAATCTGCCACATTACATTGTGAGGCATCTAATGGATAAAAGCATTGGAAACATGATCCTGACTGTCTAAACTGAGCTTAAATTTGCAGTCAGGCAAATGCATGCACATGATTCTGAAAGCCTGCTCATGATCCCAAAAGCCTGCTCCCTGGTATTGCCTAAATCTACAGGTACCTCCCAAGCATTTCCTCCTAGGTTCCTCCACAAGGCTCCTTGATTAGCACATGGATTCAAGGATCATTCATTCTTCAGGCACAAAACTTTTCTTCCCCCCCCTCTTTTTTTTGGGATATGATAAGGGAATCCAGATGCTTCATTTCATTTGCCTGCTGGAATTCCATGCTTACCACTAAAGCTTTATTTAGCTATCAAAAGTATGCAAGTATGGCTTTGTCCCTATGCTTTAAAGTCTCCCAAAGATTTTGAAAGCAGCTGCTTACTAGGTTTGCCATATACGGTTTACATGATGGTGTGATTAACATGGGTTTCCTTGGAACTAGCTCAGGTTGGCTTCCACATCTCACAGCAAATTAATCAAGAAGCAGAAGAAGCACTTTTGGGCCAGAGGCTGATTCATATAGGAATTTTTGAGCAGAGTGCAAAATAAGGGCACTGTGAGATTCCTGAAGTATCTGCATTACAGGGGAGTGGCTATTTCACTCCCATGTGTGTCACCATCATGCTTCTTATGCCATCTATGCCCACACATGGTAAGGCTCCAGGTCAACTAGATAATGTCAAAACCTACCAAAACCAAAGCAAAAGTGTCACTGTACCACACAAGCAAGCTACAAATTAAGGGAAAGCACGTCAGCTAACTTGGGAAGTACTGGTAATCATTTGCTGTTAAATTTATAATATTTAAGTTCATAAAACTCCATCAAATAATTTAAATTGACCTGCGCATTACAGGTAAGCAAACATCTACCAGCTGACTCTGATGGAATCTGTGTAATCCAGTAATCTGTGTTTTATGGAAGCATAGTCTTGTTGGGCTAAAAGAAGAGTCAGCAAGGCAGCCTTAATTTGAGAATTGGGAGAAAAATCCAACACTTGCAATGATAATTTGTTCCAATGGAATTTTACTCCGTTAAAAACGTGTTTCAATTTCCATGTAAATTTGTCTGCCCCAGCTCTCAGACACCCCTCTTCATGCTATGGCTTTCTCCACTAGACTGAAGAGCCCTTTAGTGCTTAATGTTTTCTCTCCTTGAAAGTCCTTAATACTTGCAGCAGTAAAGAACTAGCCATTTCTGAGAATTTTCCTTTCAAAGCCTGTTATTTCAGAGTAACTGCATACCAAAGTTAAAAATCACATAAAGTGTCTAGACTAGTGTATTCCATCGGATAAAATGCCTACTAAGCAGGATTACTGGCTAAAGCTCAACTTAGCTGGTCAACTGTACAATAGTGTCTCGTTTATTTAATGCTATTTCCAAAGGCTTTACACATTGTCTGTATGAAGAAGTCTGCCCGTCACTGAAATTGTCCTTGTCTTCACTGCAAATTGGTGGCTAAAGGAGCCTGAGCAACACTCTGTAACAGGGAGCACAGTCCAACACCAGGCTGCAGCCTGTCCAAATCACAGAGTGCCTTCACCCAGCACAACCACAGGCATCTGTATCTTGCTTTTCTAGGCTACTCCTGGAATAAATGTTAACTATCACAGACGTTAATATATTCCAGAGTAACAACTGTCCAAAACCGAGCTGGTATTTTAACCTTTATGCATAGCAGTCCTACACAAGAAAAGATCTGGCTGATTGTCACGTGCACTAGATGCTATATGGAAAATAACCAGTTGTGCTATGCAGGCACCTGCACAAACCCACACTTGATAGAGCTGAGGTTGGTACCATCATCTGGTGTTACAGTTGCCCAAAAACTCCTTATACAGACACTGTTTTCTATGACTGACTTACTACTTGTCCAAGCTGTAACCTGCAACTGGCTGAGATTTCCCAGGCCAGACTGCCTGCATCATGGTGAACACTTTCAGAAGTTATTCAAGACAAAACAACTACTTCACTATGACTGATAAGAAATCAGAGCTGCCTGAAAATTTCTACTGTCCATGTCTTCTGGAAGATGGACTTTGAATTGGCATGGGAACAGCCATTGTGTCAAAGATAGATTTAAGTTTTTCTTTATCAAAATGCTGTCTTGTTTTCTCTCGCAAATTATAA
This sequence comes from Hemiprocne comata, assembly GCA_020745705.1. NCBI lineage: Eukaryota > Metazoa > Chordata > Aves > Apodiformes > Apodidae > Hemiprocne > Hemiprocne comata. The sequence continues at coordinate 207,377,873 of CM036586.1, forward strand.
GCTTTCAAAAAAACTGTAACTCACAAATGCTTGCTGCTGGTTTCCTAAAAGCTTGGAGATCAATTGTGCAGTATCTCTGCAAACCAGGTGTGCTCCATTCCGTATCAAACAGGATGTCTCATGCTATTCCTGTTATTGGCTGTACCAGACTTTGCTACCTGTCTGTCCCACAAGTGAATTGCAGGCACTGTGCACACCAGTACTCTTGGAAGTCCCCCAAGACAAAAAGAAAAATAAATGTTTCCAACAGAAAATGAAGTTTTGAAAAAAATTAAACCTGCAAGTGAGGATGTGAGGGAGAAAAAAGAGGTTGTCTCAAGGATGCTGAGAAGAAAAAACAAGGAATGAAACCTGAGAAGTAGGAAGAGGAGATTTGGGACTGTAACTATAGGAGGAAACTGGGACTCCCACAGAAACATGGTTTTCTGGACATTGGAGATAAAGGGGTCTGAGACTGCTAGCCAAGGAAGGAAGGAAAATGGTGTCATAACAGCATCAAGCAGGATAGACCCTGCAAAGTAATGAACACCTTGCCAAGGAGGATGGGATTGGAACAAGAGCCTAAACAGTGCAAAGTCCAGATCACTAGCCTGGACAGACGAGCCAGAAGAGATGACAGAGAGGGCTAGAGGAGGAGAGGGTAAAAAAAAAAAACACTTGTGCCAGGGATAGGCACAAAAAGCCTGTGCCTAATAAGCTCTCACTGAGAGCCTCCATTGGGAAAATTCCTGAATCTCAGTATTTCAAGGAAAACCACTGCAAACTCCAAAGGAAAAGCAGGTTATATCCATACCTAATGACAGCTCACACAAAACAGTCTTAATAAATGAATTTGCCATGTATCAGTGTTACATAAGCGTATTTATTTTATGGTTTGCTTTCGAAATCAAGGAAATCACATACTGAAAACTCTGCCAAAACAACACAATTGCAAAGGCAAGTGCTGGAAAACAGAACTTAGCTTGCAGCTTCTTTTGGCCCTGAGCTCTTCTCCCCACACTATCTCCTTGCCTGAGGGCAATGGGGCTGCTCTCAGGTCAGTCAGGAGCCCAGAGCTGCAAGTGCTTGCTGTCCATGGAGATGCTCGTGCCCCTTGCTGCACAAGCTGAAAGGTGGGCAAGGAGGGTGAAAGGGGGCTAGAAGAACAGAAGCTGAGTTGAAGGCTCCATGGGCAACTGCATCCCAACTTTTCTTCTGCTATAGATTCATCCTGTGAACCAACGGCTTCATGGGCAGCTTCCACCTGCACAAGTTGCACCTCCTGCCTACTCTGGCATATCCAGACATGGTGGTCCCCACCAGCCCCAGCTGGCATCAGCTTTCCCCAGCACATATCTGGTGTTTTTTAGCCCTACTTGTTCAGACTAGTCAGACACTCAAAATCGTCTACAGAGAGATGCCTTTTGGGAGGTTAGCCATTCTCTACTCATACTCCGCCCTATAAACTTAGATTAAATAAAGGCCACACTTGGAATATGGAGGAGAAAAAAGCTGAACAGTCATTCAAAACCCAAGCACCACCCAAGGATGGAACCAAATAAGGCAAGAAGCTCACAGCACAAATGATTGCACGATTCTTTAAATTCAAAACTGTAGATAATGCAGGGCACAAGGAGGCCGGGTACCATGGGCAGCCTCCATCACACCACTACTTAACTCTGAGCACATCCCTTCACCACTTTATTAATCTTTGTTTAACATAACTGTTTGCAAATGATAAGCAAAACCACCAAAAAACTGACATCTTGGCTCCTTTATGACTGCAATAACTTACTTTTTATTTATTTAATCAATGCATATTTAAGTATTTATATAATTATAATGTGTCTATAATGAGTATAATAATAATAAATGTCTCCATCTTTGGATACATTCAAAAGCTGCCTGAACATGTTCCTGAGTTATCTGCTCTAGGGGATCCTGCTCTAGCAGGGGGGGCTGGACTAGATGATCTCCAGAGGTCCCTTCCAATCCCTACCATTCTGTGATACCATTGTTTTGAAATTTACCTGCATAAACATCAACACACGTTGTGTTTTCTTTTACTGTGAGACAATGTTTTCTAAGGGGAAAGCAGAATTATCTGATAGGAAACACAGCTAAAGTAGCACAAGCAAGTTATTAAATGGAGTCCAACTGGGCACATGATGAGCAATCCCAAAAACACAGTTCAAGGGGGTAAACACCACCATGCAACTGGGCATAATAACCTGATTGCAAAGCTTAGACTGTGTGGGATAGAAATAATTTTAAATCAATTGAGTTACTCTTTCTTGGCAATTTTATAGAAAGGAGAAACAGTGTAATTAGCAATCAGGTACTCCTCTGGGAGCTTCCAAACAGCCAGCTGGGGTTGTAAATGCATGTTAATCTGCCAGGGCCAAATCCTGCAGGCACTTAAAACAGTGGGGTAAATTGCACACTTGGGCAAATTACGCCAAACAGGGATGTAAGCAGGAAAGGAGTACAACTTGCATGTCAAAGGAATGCTGCTTTTGTCTCTCAAAGCAAACACAAACTGCTTTCACTCCCCTGCCAAAACAGAGAGTTCATTGAATGTAATCAAGCACAGATCTACTCACCCTTCACTTGCTAAGCAGTCACCAAATATAGCTCAGGGAGGAATACGCAGTCTGCATGATTAATTAGCTGCCATCTTTATCTAACTTTATTTCAGCCTTTATATGCTTAATAATATCTATTTATTAAATCAATGAGTTTATGTATAAAACCCAAGTCCATTAGTTTATTTTAAGTTGCTATATATAGATGGGATTTCACTGCAGAAGCAAACTGTATGGGCAAACTTCAGCAGTCAGCTGGATCAAGCGCCTGGGAGCAGTGAGGGGGGGAACACAGATGCTGATCTCAACTTGAAAGGACACATATTGCTACAGTCCTTTAAGGATTGTTTAAGGGTTTACTTTTAAAAGAATAACATTCCAAATGAACTAATAACCTGCTTGCATTCCTGGAAATAATTTCCTTCAAGTATTGATTGCCTTTATTTGATAAACACAAAATTTACCTAACGTCCCATGCTGTGATGGAAGATGAACTAGAAGTGACCTTTCTTGCTGATTAACCAGACTATTTAGATGAACAAATTCAAAAAGAAATTCTCTTCAAAGGGAAAGATGCTTCTCACCCATGACTGCATCTGAAAACCATCCAACCAACCCTCTCAGGTACCCAGCTTAGGCGCAATGGCACTGTGCCCTGCAGGCACCTCTCTCTCGTCATTATGGCAAAAGCCCAGATGACTACCTAACATTATGCATTTCACTTCCAGATGGGTAAAGTCAGGTGAGATTAATCCCACCCTACCCTGGCATGTCCCTGAAGAAAGGGTAGACCTCCCACAGAGCACCTCTAGAGAGCTTCACTCTGGTGGTGTCCCAGATTGACTCAGGATCGCCAATTAAGCCAGTGACAACAATGCTCTCAATCCCCTCCCCCTCCCACCCAGCTAGGGAAGGAGAGAGAGAATTAGGAGCGAGACTTAGCTGGATTGAAAACTGAATTAGACAGCTTTAATTATATGTACAATTATATACAAGTATGTTCAGGAATGTGCAAAAGCCTCTTGCCTCCCCCCACCCCCAGCAGCTCCCCCAGCACTCTCCTGAGCTGGGAGCAGTCCCGAAATGTCTCAGCCCACAGGCAGGAGATAAGGCAGAGCAGACAGGGGCTGGGGTATGAGGGGTATGAGGTCAGAGCCTGGGGTTGATGGTGATGGATGGATGGAGTCCTCCCCAGATGCCAGCCATGTATGGAGGAGAAGGGAAGAAGAAGCAGGAAGGAAGTTGTCTTCTGTGATCTCTGACCTTCCTTGGAACTTACGTAGATCTATGGAATGGAATCCCTTTGGTCAGTTCTGCTGTCTGTCTAGTCCAGCTCCCCTACGGGGGGGTCACAGATACAATTCTCCTGCCCCAGTAGCCTCTGTAGCAGCAGAGCTAAGAAGCCACCTTGGAGTCTCAGCAGAAACGCAAACATTCCAGTGTTATCAGTCCACTAGCTGGAACTAGCTTGTTGCTAGTTAAACTAAAGCTTACTGAAGGGAAAAAAATCAGTAAAAGGAAAATTAGCTTCATCCTGGCTCAACCCAGGACAGGTGGACTACCGACAGAAGCCCCACTTTTACATAAAATCAGTATCTCCTCCAACTGTCCTGAAAAGGAGAGACAGTGCTGAATCCTAGTCCCATTGCTGCCTCTTGAGAGGTGTTTGAAGTTCCCCATAAAACCAGATCTTGTAGCTGTAGAGACCGGCACCCCATGAATAAAGCTTCCAAGGTTGCTCTGAGAGGCTTGGCAGCAAGAGGTTGTGGGATGCCAAGCAAGGCCAAGGCCAGCATCTTCTGAACGCCCCCAGGCAACCTGATATCCCCCTTAACCCTGCCCTGGATACAAGTGGTTTCCAGGGTGTTTGCAAGCAAAGGGCCACATATGAGCAGCTCAGGTAATGCATCCAGCTGACAACTACTGTGGGACTGGTACTTTACAAGCCACACAAAAGATGGGGAAGAATAAATTCTTACCAGGTGAGGAATAAATAAAACAAACATCCTGCTTCATGCATCTCTCCCCTGGTAAGAAACATACTCCCAGAGTCCAAATTTTCTCTGACCCCATAATATGGAGCTCTTCATGTTAAACAAGGCAAACTGAAATTCTACAACTGCAAAATAATTCCTGGGGCGGGAGGAAGCCACAAAAAGCCCCAATCAATAAGCCCCCAGGTCTCACATTCTCTGAGGATGCAAAATCACGTTGTCTGTGTCAGTTCCAAAGCTTCTGAGTGAAATTAGCTGCCTCCAGGTGTACTGATTCAGCAACAGGGGAACTGAAGATGACTTTTGTTATTCCTCAGCCATTTGAGAAAGATTACTTCACTTTGCATCCGGCCTGTGACTGTTACCTCAATGCCTCTCAAGGAAAGTGTTGTAATATCTACAATACACAAGCGTTTTAGAACTAAAAGAGACTAAACAGTAGAAAATATAACAGGAAGTGAAATACAGCACTTTTTCCCCAGAGATGGCTCTATTACAGCCTTCAGTAGTGCAAGGTACAGCAGGATTACTTCCTTTCTCCTGGTTATCATTAAATGCTGATTTGGAAAAATGTACCATAAAAAAATTCCACACTTTAAAGTGGAAAAAATATTCTGATGGTCTTAAAGCCAAAGCCAAATCCCATCACAACTGATACAAGCTCCTGGCTTCCTTTGTTTACACCTTCTTCTTCTGATTTTCCTATGTTTGTACCTTTTTCTGAGTTTCTCTCCTGGAAAGCCTTCAAATTGTACACATCTGGGCCCATAGCTTGCTGAAACACCTCTAGTCTCTCTTGTTTTACATCACCTTTCCCATAGCTAAAAAGTCAAGTAAGTGAACCTCCCTCAGCTGGCCAGGAGCAGGGCTGCAGGAGCAGCACCTTGAGGCTCTCTGCTTTCTTGCAGAGGGGTCCAGATGTGGGTGCACAGGCACAGCCCAGCAGGTCCCTGCTGTTGGGTGACCATTGGCACTGTTCAGCCAGGAACTTCAGAGATGCAACCAACAAGCAGAAGTTGAGATGTATCCCCTGGCCTCTGTTGAGTAGGGTGTAAACCAGCAGGCATTGGAGTTTTCATAGAATCATAGTGCTAGGGTTGGAAGGGACCTTAAAGATCATCTAGTTCCAAAATCTCTGCATAGGCAGGGACACCTCCCACTAGAACAGGTTGCTTAAGGCATCATCCAGTCTGGCCTTGAACACCTCCAGGGAGGGGGCAACCTGTGCCAGCATCTCACCACCCTCACAGAAAAGAACTTCTTCCTAATGTCTAGCCTGAATTTCCCCTCTTGAAGTTTCAAACCATTGCCCCTTGTCCTCTCACTACACACCTGTGTAAAAAGCCCTACCCCAGCTTTCTTGTAGGCCCCCTTCAGATACTGGAAAGCTGCTATAAGGTCACCCCAGAGCCTCCTCTTCTCTAGGCTAAAAAACCCCAACTTCCTCAGCCTATCTTCATACGGGAGGTGCTCCAGCCCTCTGATCATCTTTGTGGCTCTCCTCTGGACATGCTTGAGGAGTTCTATGTCCTTCTTATGCTGGGGACTCCAGAACTGGACACAGTACTCCAGGTGGGGTCTCACCAGAGCAGAGTAGAGGGGGAGAATCACCTCTCTTGACCAGCTGGCTATGCTTCTTTTGATGCAGCCCAGGACACGGTTGGCTCTCTGGGCTGCAAGTGCACATTGATGGCTCATGTGAAACTTCTGGTCGACCACTACCCCCAAGTCCTTCTCATCTGGGCCGTCCTCAATCCATACTCCTCCCAACCTGTATTTGTGCATGGGATTGCCTCGACCCAGGTGCAGAACCTTTCACTTGGCCTTGTTGAACTTCATGCAGTTTGCACGAGCCCACTTCTCAAGCCTGTCAAGGTCCCTCTGGATGGCATCCCTTCCCTCCAGCGTTTTGACTTCACCACACAGTTTGGTGTCATCAGCAAACTTGCTGAGGGTGCTGATTCCACTGTCCATGTCGCCGACAAAGATGTTAAATAACACTGGTCCAAGTACTGACCCTTGAGGAACACCACTCGTGGGATGAAAAACAGGGAAATTCACCTTTTTCCCCAAAGGAAGGACAGATTCTTGCTAAAGACTGAACTGCAGCAGGCCACCAGGAAGTTGAAGCTCTAGCATGGGTCTATCTCACAGAAATACGAAACCCAGGAGTCTCCTAAGGTAAGAAGCAGGAGAAGAGCTCCCCAGAAGACATGGGAAGAGAAGAAGGGAATGGGTTAAGACACCTTATTTTTGGCTATGACTAATACAGCTTTCTGAATAAGTGCTTCACACTCAACTTGAAAGAGGAAGAAAAAAAGAAAAGATTCATTTGTCTCTATTAACAACCATAAATACAGTACTTCAGCGTCCTGACTAATACTGTGATTAAAAGGTATATAAAAGAGCAGGATTTTTACAGTTGAACCTGAACAGCAGGGATGGAAATTGTCTTATTTTAGCTGTTTAAAGATTAGGAAGTCTATTGTAAGGTAATCATTTCAGTTCTCACTATAATTCCTGAAGAAAGAGGCCCCCTGCGTGTGCCTCCAAAACACAAGTTTTTGACTTACAACATTAAAATGCCATGAATACTGTTGCTGCTAACCTAAGAGGTGGCAGTGTGAAACAGTGTAAGACTCTCCTCTTAACACAGCAGCTCTTTGCTCTCCAGAGAATATCTGACATTTACTTTAGGAAGCTGTATGTAGTGGAGAAACTGGAAGTAGTTTGGAGTTTTACTCCAAAAATGTTTTGTGGTTGGATATATATTTTTGTTTGTTTCTCTCTTTCTCTCTTCCTTCTTTTTTTCTTTCTACTAAAACTGCAACTAATTCAATGAATTCAGAGTTTTGACAATAAAAAATTAAAAATAAGAGTTTTCTACTTTGAGAGTTTCAGAACGAAAAATTCAGTTTCTCAGTTCATTGCACAAGTTCAGCTTAAAATCTAACTTTAACGACAATATAAAAAAAAATAAAACCTGAACTGAAATAGTTGATTTTATCTTTTTCCCAAATTTGCTGGATTCTTCATTTGTGACAAAGTTCAGTTTGGGCTTTTTAGATTAATTCAAGAAGGAAGAGCCTTCCAAATAACAAAGATACCCTTGGGTGAAACTAGTTCCTATCAAGAAGACACATCTGTGGCTCCTAATGGCTATACATTTGGGGCAAAATTAAATGAAAACTACCAATATTCCTGTTAGCTGCTTGGATTTCCACTTCTAGAAACTTCAGCAGAGAGATAAAATTATAATGAAAAACTATCAGAGCTTCCTCCCTTGTCTAATAGGAAGTACCTGAGCAATCTCTGAAACTCAGCCTTTCATTGCATGATGCCAAATGGGCTGTGAAATTGTTTACCTTAATGGACAGTGCTGGTTTCTCTTAGAAACAGAATGAAATTTATTGGCTAATCTAAACAAAAGCCACAAGATTTTATTCATTTTTAGTGAAATTGCTTCTGTCGTTTCTCTGTTCACATGGCCAATAATTCACGAGGGAAGTGGAAACTTCAGCAGTCACATCTGCTCCTCTGTCATGCACAGGCAGCACTGGTGCAAACTGCTGTGCTTGGAGTCAGAGCAGCTCACCAAACCCTTGGCACTGACACCTATCAACATTGGCAACACATCCTGCTAAATGAAATACAGAGCATATCCTCTGGATTTTAATTTCTGAAGCAAGAATTATCTTTTTTTAAGTGACCATACAACTTTAAACACTTAAATCTTCAACCATAACAATAAAAATCCAAAATCAAGTAAACTTAAAATACAAAATAAAAAATGAAAAATTACCATGTTTTCATCCAAACAGGGTTAGACCCAAAATACCTTCAGTTTACTGGTCTTCTTCAAGGATTATATCACCAGGTCCCTGTAGATATATATGGAATAATCTCTTCTTTTGAAAGGCTGCAACTGGACAGCAGAAATCACACACTGGTCCAACCCATAGTCTAGGAACCACAACTAGTGTTATGGCAGTGACACATGGGGTTACAAGTCATCCAGAATTTAGTCTCATTTGATGTTTAGGTTATTATTAAAGTAACATAAGGGCACAACAGAAGATAATTCAGAAATCATTGTATGAAGCTCTGAAGCACAAGATCCAATATCCCATCCAAAACGGTTAACATCAATAATGATGAAACTTCACAGCCCTTAAAAAAATCCTTTTAAAATACAGGACACCTTCAAATCACTTCCTGCAAATTATCAAGCTGGTATCAGATGGCAACATAATCAGCCCAGAGCCATAAATCAAAAAGTCTGTTTCCATAAACAACACCATAAGCCCTTACACATTTATTCAAATTTCTCTTTAGAAAGTGCTGCTAAAAGTAATCCTACAATTCAAGACCAGTACATGGCATGCAAGAAGGAAACCTCCTCCATGAATCCAGGCACCTCCATTGGACTTCTAAAGCAGAGAGCTGCAGCATTTGGGTTCTCCTTTGTTTATTTTTATTTATTGAGGGAACATAAGAGGAAAATAAATTTGAAATCACTAAAACTTCTATAAATACAAGGCAAGCTGCAAAAGATGTAGGTAGAGACAGAAAACAGGGAAAACCCCAGGATAAACAATTCTCGGATTATCCATCTGTCCTGACATCCAACACCACTAAAATACAGGAACCCAGGAACCCCACAGCATGAAAAATAATGAAAATGGAGAGCAGTTGATTTTCAGTATAATGTAAATGCCACAAATGATACTCTCTAAATTCTGAATAAACAAGTTCAAATCCAAGGAAAATTAGAAGGGAAGAGTTAAAGCTTTCTGCTATTTGTTCTCATATAATTTATACAAACAATTTACAGAACATATCTGAGCAGTTCTACAAGCTTTGCTTTTAAATCTATCTTCCTTTCTAATTAAAAGGAGTAACATACTTCAACTTTGAATGCATTTAAATTAGGATCTTAACCTGAAATCTGCTATGAAAAAAAATGCAAGACCTTATCTTGAAATCAGCTGGAATAAAAGCTCCTCTTTCAAGCTCACAAAATTCAGACATGATTCTGGGTGAAAGAGGAGATGAGAGAAATTTCTCCCCTTTTCCACTCCAAGGAGATAAAATCATAATGCAAATTTTTTTCAGCAAAATTATTGAAATTCTTACAAAAAAAAAAAAAAGAGTAAAATTACCTGTATGTTATCATCAAACTCATCTATACTGAAATCCTGAGTACCATTTTGCAGTACATGCAGAACATCCAGGTGATCAGGCCCAGTCAGCATGGGCTGATGAAGGGCAGGTCCTGTTTGACTAACCTCATCTCCTTCTATGACAGGGTGACCTGCTTATTGGACAAGGGAAGGGCTGTGGATGATGTCTACCTTGACTTCAGCCAGGCCTTTGACAAGGTTTCCCACAGCATTCTCCCAGAGAAGCTGGCTGCTCGTGGCTTGGATGTGCACATGCTTTGCTGGATTAAAAACTGGTTGGACAGCTGGGTCCAAAGAGTCGTGTTCAATGGAGCTAAATCCAGTTGGTGGCTGGTCACCAGTGGTGCTCCCCAGGGCTCAGTGCTGGGGCTGCTCCTGTTTAACATCTTTATTGATGATTTGGATGAGGGGATAGAGTGCACCCTCAGTAAGTTTGCAGATGACACTTAGCTGGGTGGGAGTGTCGATCTGCTTGAGGGCAGGGAGGCTCTGCAGAGGGACCTGGACAGGCTGGATCAATGGGCCGAGGCCAATTGTATGAGTTTCAACAAGGACAAATGTCGGGTCCTGCACTTTGGCCACAACAGCCCCCAGCAGCACTACAGGCTTGGGGAGGAGTGGCTGGAGAGCTGCCCAGCAGACAGGGACCTGGGGGTGCTGATTGACAGCCAGCTGAACATGAGCCAGCAGTGTGCCCAGGTGGCCAAGAAGGCCAACAGCATCCTGGCCTGCATCAGGAATAGCATGACCAGCAGGACCAGGGAGGTGATCCTGCCCCTCTACTCGGCCTTGATGAGGCTGCACCTCCAGCACTGTGTGCAGTTTTGGGCACCACAGTATAGGAAGGACATTGAGGTGCTGGAGAGGGTTTAGAGAAGGGCAACTAGGCTGATTAGGGGTCTGGAGAACAGGTCTTCTGAGGAGAGGCTGAGGGAGCTGGGGCTGTTCAGCCTGGGGAAGAGGAGGCTGAGGGGAGGCCTTACTACTCTCTATAACTACCTGAAAGGAGGTTGTAGTCAGGTGGGTCTTGGCCTCTTTTCCCTAGTGACTAGTGATAGGACAAGAGGAAATGGGGTCAAGCTGTGCCAGGGGTGGTTCAGATTGGAGATTAGGAAAAACTTCTTCACAGAAAGAGTGGTGAGGCATTGGAACAGGCTGCCCAGGGAGGTAGTAAAGGCACCATTCCTGGAGATGTTCAAAAAACGGGTGGACGTGGTGTTTCAGGAGATGGTTTAGTGGTTAGGGGTTGTAGGACAGATGGTTGGACTTGATGATCTTAAAGGTCTATTCCAACCTTGGTGATTCTATGATTCTATGAAATTATATTTCTTTTCTATAATCTCGGAAATGTAAAATGTTGTCATGTTTTGCCAAGACTAGTAAAAAAACGAACCCATACAGCATCTAAAATCATGGCAAGAAGAAAATAGAGTGAAAAAGAGGTGAGGTCCATTCAAATCAGTTGGTGGCACAAGAGGAAGCAGAACAGGAAAGTCCACTGGACCTAAACATGGAGCTGGCAGGAGAAACAGTTGACTGTTGACTCGATAACTCAGGGCTGATCGATAGATATGCATCGTCCCTAAACCTCAACGCCCATATCCAGAATGTTAAGAAATTTCTGGATGATACTCCTCAAAAGGTTCCTGGACCTGGTTTCCTAATGAGAGAGACACATGCTAAGAAACAAAATATTGTGTCATTTTCAGCAGTTATAGGAGTCAGTTTGTATTTGATTGAAGGGTCCAATTTCTCTCCAACTACTCCTACACATCTAAAAGTTTGCTGTCTAGCCCAATTGGTTTTGATAGACTCACTGTGCAGCCAGTGGAGAGAGAGAGCCATTTCCAGAGGGCAAATCACCCACAGCAATTCAGAAGGGCCCATCACACTGGAAGCTCAAGAGACTAGATCAGACACAACATGCAATTTCTAGACAACTGATGTGAGGTCGGGCTAGAGGACACCTCCCAGTCCAGAAGTCTCTGCAACTTTCTGATGTGCTTTGAAATACAGATTTCTGTACTTTCAGCGTTTCAAATTTCTGTGTATTTTCTGTCTTCATTTTCTGGGGCCTCTGCTCCCCATCTACAATGTGTTAATAACAGCAAGGATGAAGTCCAAGTACAGATTCAGATTCCTAAATACAGGTGTCTCCATGTAAGCCAAAAACATTAGCTCCCCGCATGCTCAATGAACATCTGAAAAAATCAGTTCCCTCCACATTGGCATCTAGTGCCATTTAAGGTTCCCCGGCATATCTGAGACATCCTCAAGGGACTGAAAGATATGACAGAATTATGCACGGCCCAATATTCCTCTGCAGTTCTAGCAGGAGACTGGGTAGGCAATGCTGAGGCATATGAAATGACCCTGTGAGCCCTGCAGCTGACCCAATACAGGTTCATGCTTAGAAACCCCTGACATCAAGCATACTCGGAAGGCTCAGTCTAGGGCTGAATCCTAATCCTAACTTCCACAGCTACTTAGGGTCCTGAAGAAAGGAAAGCAAGACACAGAGGAGTGAAAAGCATCAGAGGAATCCCAATTAAATACCATGGAATTTATCCTGTCAGAGAAGATCCTCAAGAATGTTAAAAAATAGTGAACTGGGCCACAATAAATAAATGATAAGGGAAAAACAAAGTAATGCACAGTCCTCAAGAAACTGTGCTTTGAATGAGCAATACCATGCAAAAATACTACAACTAACAATAATAATTATTGAGTGCCTAATAATGAAACAGAGTGGACAGTCTAGATATGTGCACACATTTCCCTAGATTCTGAGGTTTTTGACTTTGCAAACTTCACCATAGTCTTTCAATGCAACCCCAGTGTGCAATATTCTAGGCACAGTCAGGAGTATATGAATACTAAAGCATGAAGTTTTCAAAGACCTTCAGTGTTGGATTAACATTTCTTTCCCTGAAGACCAGGGTAATTTCTTTATGCTTCTGACATCTTCCTCCCCTTCCTCCCCAGCCGGCTTGAGATTTATAATGTAATTTTATACAGCCTTACTTTTTCTTCTTGAAATAATTCCTGAAGCTTTATGAATTACATTCATACCATCATGTTCTGAATACCTATTTTAGGGAGTTTCTCTTGCCCTAGTAGTTCATACAGAAAATCAGTGGAAGCTGGCAACACTCCAATAAAATCCACAGTCAGTTACTCCATTAAGGAAAAATAGTGAATACTTTTGCATATGCACTACCCTACAATATAAACTAGCACATAGCTGTGAAACAGTGTCATTATTTTACAACATTGATCTAATTCTCTACTGACTGCCCTAAGATGAAAGGTCTCTTCAGAGTACAAAATACAAGGACTCAAACTTGAAGATTATAATTTGGAAGCACTGAAGTACTTTTTAAAAAATTCTTTTATTTCCTATCATATTAAATAACACCAACTGACAACAGCTTTACATGCTGGATGAATCCAGATGCATTTCCTGACTGTAAAGAAACAGAGAGATATAATGTGGCAAGAGACTGGTATTGTGCTCATTAGATCACTAAGCAGCAGCACTTATAAACAGAATATTTAACTAGACTCTACAAAGATATTCAAATGGAGCTGCCAGAATGTACTTTGAAATTTTCCACCTAATACAAAAATGCAAGAGATGAGAAATTATCTCCCTTTAAAGGAAAAAGTTCAAGGTGAATGTTACCTGATTAACTCACTTCGTTATTAATTAAATTCAATAAAAATCCCAAATATGGCATGCCACCCTTTATCAGCATTTCTGCAGAAATAAGAACCATACATATCATTCAGCCAACAAAATCTAGTCAGAATTAATGAAATATCAAAGAATAATAACACAGCGGAGGAAGGACTTAAATTCAAAACATTACACTGAAGGGGAAAAAAAGCAGTTTCTCCTAGTGAGATTTATGAAGACTCTGAGGAAAAATATTACTATGCAATTCGCATATATTTATTTATACACATAAAATTTAGAAATACATACTATTCCTTTAGATACTCTGTGTGTACTACATTCTATAGAAATAGTAATTTCTTCAAAAGTGTTAAGGTATTTCAAGGGGAAAGATGTTCATCTGAGAGCAAGGAGACATCAGAAACATGGTTCCATACTCTATCCCCAGCCACAGCTGCACTTTGGCTTTTATTTGGTCATCCAATTCTTACCTCTTACCATATGGTGGAAAGGTTCATTCACCTCTAAGATGAATTTGCCAAGAAACAGCCAGGACAGTATTTGTGAACTCACTCGTTTCAACACTCACATTAGCCATCTACCACACCTTTTCAGCAGAGAATACAGATCTGTGTTAGCATGGAAACTGGGCAGCATTGTCCTGTTCACTTTAACAATGAAACGCTCTGATTAGCCCAGGGAATTTGGCATCTCTGCTGCTCTGCCAAATTTTCAGGGTAATATGTAAAGACCTACAGTCTTTATAGCTGTTTTCTTGCAACAATATAGACATGAACATCATAAATATTCCATATCAATCTATACTTCCAGGTAAATGGAAAGTTAAATTAGTCAAAAATATTTTTTTTTAAAGCTCAAAAGACTTATTCTCCAAGAAGACAGGTTGCTACTAGAAGGAACTTTCCATGGTACAATCTTCTTCTAGCATTAGGACAAAGAAGGATCTCTCCAGGTATCTGTCTGGATGGAAGAAGTAATACAGAAAGACTCATTTCACAATTTAGCAAGAATTTATGCCCACTTAATATAAAAGCATTGCCAAATCTGTGACTTAACAGAAAGCTCTAACGGTTATTAATTGATGTCATCTGTACACAAGGAAGAATCCATTTGTGACCCAAATGTCATGAAAATCAGCATAATTACACACTTTATCGTTCGGGTGATTTTTTCATTAAATGAGGAGTTCAGAGTGTGACTACAGTTTAATCACTTGATTACCTTTACCTCATGGTGAGCACTGCCTTCCAGACAAATCTAGAGAACAATGCTGAGAGTTAAATACATATGCACAAACTATGAGACATACGAAGGACATTAAAAGCTGAAATATGCTATTTTTCAAGAAACTGGGAGTTTATCAGAATGTATCAAGAAGGTGCCAAATCATATCACATTGATGGACTGTAAGAAATAGGTAGCTCAAACAGGGAGAACAGTACCTTCAAAGGACCATCAGGAGAAACACTTAGAAACTTTACTGCATCCTTCCTCAAGAAATGAGATAGTAGTAGCCTCCAAAAAAAGAGAAACCTCCAAATATGTGAGATGTGATTAAAAACATAAACATGCCCCAAGCTAAACAGTTATGAAAAATGTTCCCAGTAAATTCATCTGTGAGACAAATCCATCATTCCCATGCAGCAAGAAACAGATTGTATTTGGGAGAAGGAGAACTGCATTCCCTCATGATGCAGGTAACTTGGGAGGTATCATGGTATTTACTTAGTGAATGACTAATTAAGTATGAAGACAAGGGGAGAAGAAAGGAGGGGCCCTCTAATGTGCTAAAAATACAATTATTTCAAAAAAAATGCATGACTTGCAGCTAGAAACTTGGTCTTAGGGAGAGCCCAGGGACACATCAGGATTCAGCTTCAGCTCTCTGAACTAGTGGCGCATGAAAGGAATTATTTGTCATCATGCCAGACACTCAGATGTCACTGAAGTAATGATGAAGCTGAGGAAGGGGGGGAGCTCAGTGGTAAAAAGGAAATTCCCCTTAATCAGTCCAGCGTACGCTGTGGGACAGAGAGGCAGGTATCAGGGCACAAAGTCCAGCATGACCTGGATAGTCTGGAGAGCTGGGCAGACAGGAACCTAATGAGGTTCAACAAGGGCAAGCACCTAGAGAGGAAGAATCCTATGCACCATTATAGGTTAGGGGTGGATCTGCTGGGAAACAGTTCTGAGGAGAACGATCTGGGACTACTGGTAGATAGTAAATTATCCATGAGCCAGTAATGTGCCCTTGCCACCAAGAGGGCCAATGGAATCCTGAGGTGCATTAGGAAGAGTGTGGCCAGTAGGTTGATAGATGTCCTTCTTCCCTCTACTCTGCCCTGGTGAGGCCACATCTGGAATACTGCATCCAGTTCTGGGCTCCCCAGTTCAAGAGAGAGAGGAAACTACTAGATAGAGTCCAGCGGAGGGCAACAAAGATGACTGGGGGATTGGAGCATCTCCCTTATATGGAAAGGCTGAGAGAGCTGGGACTCTTTAGCCTGGAGAAAAGAAGGCTGACAGGAGACCTTATTAATGCCTGCAAGTACCTAAAGGGTGGGTGCAAGGAGGATAGAGCCAGACTCTTCTCAGTAGTTTCCAGTGACAGAACGAGGGGCAAAGGGCACAAGCTGGAACACAGGAAGTTCCATTTAAGTATGAGGAAGAACGTCTTTACTATGAGGGTGACAGAGCCCCGGGACAGGCTGCCCAGGGAGGTTGTGGAATCTCCTTCTCTGGAGATATTCAAAACCCATGTGGATGCAGTCCTGTGTAATGTGGTCCAGGCAATCCTGCTTTACTCTTATAAGTCTGTGATTCTGTGAATGTCACCCTGAGGTAGACTCTGAGAAGGGAGAAGGAAAAGGCTTCCCTTGATGGAGAAGTCTTCCTGCAATGAGCAGGGCAGGAGCTCTCTGCACTCTAAGTGAGCATCCAGAAGTACTTGTAAGAAATAGTGTGGATTTCTGTCCCCTGTGCAAATACAGTCACACATCCCTTTGCTAATAAAAATCTTGCACTGTGAATGGAAGAAGGCCCCATATTTGGGAAACTTAAGATGAGGTCCCAAGGTTATAACACAATGGCTCTGGAAGAGCATAGAATGACCTGCAAGGTCAAGGTAATTCCAATCACTGATTTTTACGATTTCATCAAGTACTCAAAAAAGTCAGGAATTGAATTATTTCTATTAAAAAACCACAACATTCAGCAGGCTTCTGTACACCCACGCATGCACTTATGCAATGTATTAGTCATGTACTATTACCAAAACAGAATAAAAATATATTTTAACAAATCTTGCACAAAGTCAAAACATAATTCCTTTACAGACATGTTAGTCCACAAATCTGCTCTTTCATTTAGCTTAGGCTGCCAGAATCTCCTATGGACATCTATTACACACATCTGCCAAACTCGTAATTCACTTCTTGACATTAAGTAATAAATACATAATGCAGACACACATTTGTCCTTTTCAAAATTCAGCTGAAACCCATTTCTTTAGATAAGAGCATGACCTGTCCAAGTCACCTTCCAAAACTCAGAAAATCTCTCTCTGCTGAGGCATGCACTCCAATCTTCATGCCCTGGCTCCTGCTCGAAAGAGGGGCTATGCACACCCGAGCAATTGTCATTGAAGTAGCAATTTAGGGCTGCTCTGCATGCCGTTGGCATGTGGAAGTGCCATTCACAAAGCAGACACTCATGGCAGGGCTCACTTTACAGGCAAAACCAGAGGACACCAAGATTCATAATTAAAAGTTTCACAAGGAAAACACCATGTAGGCTGCTCTGGAGCTTGGGAAGCACTTCATTTTAACCTGTTTAACCTTACACAATTTATATATGCCTGGAGGGTGGTGGGTTAAAGTAATGGTGAACTTTGTACTTTGCAAGTAGCTAAACTCAAGTTTTCTCTTTAAATTTACTCCTAAGAAGGAGACAAAAGTTCACATTTAAGAAATTATCTGGCTCTGTACTGCTTAAAAAAGTAAGTGTTGCCTTTTCAGGGCTAATGTAGCTAGAAAGGGGTCTGTATTATACAACACTTAGAAAACCTCACAGATACCAGCCCTGCTGATTAGTGCTTCAATTTCGTAGTCAAACGGAGGTCACTGCAGTAGATGTTTTTCAGGGGAAATTATTAGGATGGGGAAGGATGTAGGAAGGATTTGCAAGAGATGAAAACAAATGACACTGGCCTTGTAATAAAAATTCTGAGCGCAGCAGGGAGGGGAAGATGTATCATCATTAGCTCATTTACCGGTTGTGAACTAGCAAGGGCTCATATCCATGAATCTTTCCACGCCACATGCACATTTTTAAGAAGGCATAGAGATCTAGCACACACCCGTAAGTTCAGACCCAGTGATCACACGAGTCATATGCACCCAGAGAGAAAAATAACAGTTGAAGTTTTCTACCTGGTATACTTCTGAAGTCTGCTGCACTTCAAACAGAGTAAGAACCACAGCAGACACCTGTGAAAAGTGAGCCGTTTTCTGTCAGGGAACTCATCCACAGGAAGAGATAGAGCTTGTGCCAGCTACTGCTGGGCAAAATCAGAACTAAGTTCAGTGAAGTATTTAGCCCTAGTAAGTTCAAACACAAATTCTGACCCAGACACACAGAAAATTAGAGATGTAGAACAGAGACACTGGCATTCTTGTGACTCTTGGCCTTATTACCCATATAGAAACAAGGTTGGATTTTGAAACCTACCCACAAAAATTATTTAGGAAATCTGAATTTCAGCTGCACTTGTGGTCCTTCATTACATGGACTACTCTGAAGAACAGCAGCAGCACAGTAAGGCTAAGGTTAACAACAGAAGAGACTCTGGGTCTGTGCAGGGCGAGAGCCTTTCAGGGGGAGCTACCACTCCATCTGCTACACCTTGAAAGAAAAGCCTCCAGTCATTAGAAGAAGCAAGAAAGAGATCACTGCAAGAGACAATGTGAGGTCCCGGCAGCAATTCAACACAAAGATTTCTTGGTCTTGTTTTGTGAGAAAAGGCAGAAGACATCACAGTGCTTGCCCCTTGTATGGAAAGAGTAAACACTTAATGATCATATAAGGAAAGACAAGAAATAAACAGCAGCATGAAAGGAGAAGGAGATGACACAGGAACAAAAAATCATCTTAAGTGAGGACATTTGCATGTTAGGTGATGTAAATTAAAACACTGGCATCTACATCAAGGCAAAGCTGGCAGCTAACTTCTTCCCCCATGCTCAGTCACTTCTCTTCCTTAGATAGGAAGAACATTGTGCAGGTGAAGAGAAGACAGATCCTGTGACTGGTTCAGTGGATTTGAACTCTGGTAATAGGCTTTTGGATTTACAGATGAATTTAAAGCCTAAACCACACCAACAGAAGGTACCTCAATATTCAGTGGCTGCAAACTGACTGTGAGTACATCTTCGCAGTGGCATCTTCTCTCTGGCTCAGCTCTCCCTCTACACATTGGTACACAGACTGAAACATTGCTTGCATAAAAGGCTGAGTTCAGTAAAGCTAATCCCATTCCAAAACACTCAGACTGATATTTAAATCCCACTAGCTTCATTGGGTTAAAAGCATTTAGCTGAATCAGGGCCCCATGCTGGTGGCAGGAACAATAAGAAAACCCATGACAGGTGGAAAGAACGTAGCAGGGTATATATGAATTTGAGAGAGAAAGCTTTGGAAGGGAATAAGAGACAGAATTAAAAAATGGGAGAAAGCTTTCTAGTTAATTGGAGATTAAGAAGTAGAAGAAATAGAAAGTGCAACACAGCTGAAGGTATGATAGGTTCACAGCAGAAGGCAGGAGATTACTTAATAGTCTTACACAATTAAATTAATTCCTTTTAATCACTTTATACACATTGTAAACAAGATCTCTCTATCCCATGAAAATTACCTTTTAAAGGCTGAGTAAATACATTAACTAATCCTAAAATCCCAGAAATCCCAGTTTAATTTTTTCCTTTTTTGAAAAAAACAAAAGCAAAGCAGGGAACAGCTCTGTAAACAATTTTGACCTTCAGAGAGCCTGGCACTCTATTTATTCCAAAAATGAAACACTGCTTCAAGCAGCTAACGGGGAAAAAAAAAAAAGAAAAAGAAAAAAGTAATTTAAATGGAAACGGCTACACCTCATTTGCAGCAACCAAGAGAATGCACCCTAAACATTTGCAGTATTACACAAAATCCACAGAACAGATAACTGGTACCAGCAACCTGAAGGAAAATCAGATGGAAGATAAGACTTTCACATCTTTTTTTGGAAAAAAGTTAAAGAAACAGTTTAAAACCATGCAGCAAGACAAGACAGTAGGACCAATTTTAATGATGGCTCTTAGTGTACTGCAGAGAATTACTTAATTGCTACTTTACCTTCCTGTGCCCATTGGCAAGTATTGTAATTCCTGTTGATATTATCAGTACTTGTGCCCCAGGTGAAATAGCAGAACCCTGCACCAGAACGGTGCAGACCCAACGGGTGCTGGTACACCCATTTCAGACATTATGGGGGACCAAAGCCACCCTCAAGGTCCATCACTGCCATGGTGCAAGGCCTTGGGGCTGCAGGTGCTCAGCACAACCCAACCTCATGCTGGTGGACAAGGGACCCCGCATTTTCACAACCACACCACAGTCCTCTGAATCATCTCATTTCATTTTCACAGAGTGTTTTTTTCAGAGCAGAATAACCTGATGAGTAATACAAATACACTACACTATTTCTCTGTAAATTTAATTAAGCAATTGAAGTGAGAATTCAACATGGCCATGGAGTGTAGTAATCTACAGCTGCTCTGCCACATCATGCCTAGGAGAACAGAAAGGGAAACTTAACAGCCACAAAGTAGTTTTATAGTTTTATTATCAAATATCTGCAGTGGGGAAAACAAAAACCAAGATAGCAAAATGTGACATTTAAAAAATGTTGTACATTTTATCTAGCAAAAAGTATGTAACATAATAGAAGGGATAGTGTAAAGGTTTTACTTTGATCTAAACATGTAGACAGGTCTGCTGATTTTATATACGGACATACAGGGATTTTTATTACAGCCTAAATAGTTCCTATTCCACCCTAACATCAAGGGTGTAACCCATCACACTCAGCAATATGGAAATCTCAATTAACAACAAAATAGAAACTTCAATTCATCTATGAGTTTCTTAATGAGAACAGAGATCTCCATCTACTCCTTACTGCCCAGTTCCCATTGAAGAGAGAAACTATATCTAAACAAATAGCTAGAGATTAAAATGCCAATGCCCTTCAGGGCGAAGAGCTCTGAAAGCAAAGCACAGGAATGCAGGACGCAGATGAGAAATGTGGTCTGGACAATTTTAGGTTGAAGTTTCAGGAGAATAAAACCCAAATTCAGCAGCTGCTGCCATAGTATAACAACTGGCAAGACAGTACTTTTTTTTATATATTTCTTTTTCATCTGCAATATTGTACATTTCACTGCCATGACAACTAAACTTTTTCTGCTCATCTGTATGGTGACAGAATAGATGTATACATCTGTTTAGGAATCTTGTTTTTAAAAGACAGATAATATTTTCCCAACTTTTGTACATTTTCAAAGCTTTCTTCAGAATGAAGCAGAATACTGCAGCTTCTTTTAAATAGTGGTCCATAAATCACACCACACAGGCAATATGTTGCCCAGGAGACACTCTTAACATTGCTCATCGCCACCATAAATGAAAAGTCAAAACAGAGGCTAGTGACAAGTACCAGGGAACATTACATTCAATGCACATTTCCTCCCTCTGTTGCCTTTGCTTACCACTATTAGCAGATCACTACCTAGAGACCTACTTCCTTACTGGCTGACTAGAAATACAAAGCCATTTTCACCAAAAAAAGGACAATATATGAATGATTAGGGACAGGGAAAGGCATTTTATTGTCATGTAGTTTAATAATTCTTTAAAGTCTTTGCAATATCTTCTATCCCAAGGCTTCCACATCTTTAGGACACATAATAAATAAATTAACTTCAGTGACATCAAGCAACTCAACCAAGGCTGTAACATCACTAATCTTTGCATCCGCCTTGTCCTAAGGCATTTCCATTCAATAAAAACTGCTTTTCTGCACTACTGACCCCTAACTCTGCATCCAGGCCAGACTGCAACACTGGCACATGAAATTATTCCCAACTACAATAAGCAACAGATTGCTGAAATCTTTAGGGAGATTTCCAGCTCTTTACTTTAGCTTCAGATTAGTGAAAACTTGAAAAAAATAAAAATAAAATAAATGTTTTCAGAGTTAAAGCACTGCAATGTGGACACAATGGGGCATTTGATGTGGAGTAGCTTGAAATTTAGATTGTACCGGGAGGGGACACTCTTCCACACACCGAAGTAAAAATATTCAACAAAATAAAACAAAACAAAAAATCCAACAAAAACGGAGAATGTCAAGCATCATATGTAAGAAAGAAGAGGTCCACAGCCCTGATTGTGGGGTAGAAGTCAATATGGTTATTGAAACAGAGCCGAGAAACGAGAGGAATATGAGATGCTGAAGCATTCTTCTCTAAAAGAACTACTGCTGTCTTTTATGCCACATAACACAGCAAACGACTTGGCAAGGCAGTGAAGCCAAGCTAGATGCCTTCCTTCAGCACATTTTCAAGCCAAAGTATCACGTGAAGCAGGCAGCATTAATCTGCTTCCCCGGCTTCCGTGTGCTGCCTTGAACTGCCTGGCCTCAAGCCCAAAAATGGGAATTAGTTGCTCAGATTAATTTCTGTCACCTCTCTGGTGAACCTCATACCAGATTTAAAACAAAGACACCATGGCAGGGCTCCTTACTGACATGGCAACTATTCTAAGCAGGCAGGTTAGCCAGTGGCTGCCAAAACTAAATAAAGTAAATGAAAAGAGAAACATGGGCTGAGCTCCCGGTGCGCCTCATCCTCGCCTACAGCCCTTCCACCTTGCCACACTCACGTTGTGTGCATCATAGCAAGGCACAGAGGCAGAGATAGCACATCTTGGGTGTGCTCTGCCATTGACTGCCCCACAGCCAGGGGTGGCCAGCACTGCTGGCAAGCAGATCACAGCACAGGTATGCCACTGGCAGGGTTAGGCTGGAGGTTCTCCCACCATCCAGAGGATAACCCAGCATGAAACATAGAATAATAGAATGGGTTAGGTTGGGGGGACCTTAAAAATCACCTCGTTCCAACACCCCTGCATGGACAGGGACACCGTCCACTAGACCAGGTTGCTCAAAGCCCCATCCAAACTGGCCTTGAACACTGCCAGGCAGCAGACATCCACAGCTTCCCTGGGCAACCTGTTCCAGTATCTCACCACCCTCACAGTGAAGAATTTCTTCCTAATATCTAACCTAAATCTACTCTCTTCCAGTTTAAAACCATTATCCTTTGTCCCATTGCTACATGCCCTTACAAAAAGCCCCTCCTCTGGTTCTGGTTAGTAGTGGAACCCCACCTCACCCTGTACCCTTGATAAATTATTTACGGTATCACAGAAAGCATTATCTGGCTCAGGAACACCCAAGTGGCCTTCTCCCATGGCACCCAAGAGGCCAGAGCACAACTCTTCCAAAAACTCCCACGTCCACCAAAATGGTCTCCTGTTATTTCTTCTTTACAAAGGGAAGTGTCAAACAGCCCTTTCTATTTCTGACCATCCACTCCAGAACTGGCAAGAATTGTTATAAAAATAAGAGAGTCGCATTTTTTAGCTCCTTAGCATGATGCATCATAGGACTGGCTGCAGCAAGGAGCTACATACAGCCAGTCCCTTGGCCAGGCCAAATGGAGACATGGTGCTTATGGCAGGCAGGGAGCAACAGTAAGAATTCATCTAATTTGATCCTGAAATTTATTTTCTGTTTTGTTTCCACCCAGGACTGCAGGAAGCCAGGTTTTGGAGCATCATTCAGCCCTAGAAGGCTGAAAGGAACAATCGGGTAACCTGAGCATGTGGCCTTTGGGTATGTCCAGTGCAGTCAATGTAATCTTTCTATGGTTAATTATTTGGAATAAATGTGCTAGCTTAAATAGGTCACTGCAGTGCCACAGTTCTCCTTGGAGATTAGACTGGGAAAGAAGAGACTCCTGAAGGGACTTCTCCTTTAACACCCTCCAAGTCTAAATACCAAGTGACTGCATTACACACAACT
Source organism: Hemiprocne comata (assembly GCA_020745705.1). Lineage (NCBI taxonomy): Eukaryota > Metazoa > Chordata > Aves > Apodiformes > Apodidae > Hemiprocne > Hemiprocne comata. The sequence goes on from CM036586.1 coordinate 207,401,494, forward strand.
GCTGCAATGCATTTTGAAATGCGTTTCCATCAAAAGCACTTCATAGTATTTTAAAGCCATTAATCATGCAAGCATCACAACTGGCACAAAAATGCCTTTGACAACGTGATGATCATTAGACTTATTGTACAGACAGGTAAAGTGAGGCATGAAAAGGTTAGTCGAACTGCCAGTGAGGTTTTATCTCTCTCTGTAACATGTAGTAAGTAGCTTTATGCATCTGATAGTTGCTCGAGGCTCAGGGGCCCACCATAAACACCTCGTAGCAAATAAGCATCCTAATCAGCTAACACATGGAATCCCCCTGTTAGCACACATCCTCCTCACTCCAGCACAGCTGCTGCTTCCACACCAATGCCAAGACAAAGCAGCAGCTCTCACCAAGTGTTATTGCCAAGCCATTCCTCTATCTTGCTAAAATCACTTCTGGTTTATCAAGACAACTATCCACCAAGCAACCTCTACAAAACAGAGCTGAAAATTTCCTATATGGAGGAGTTACAAATGTCTACATATGGCTCAGTATGAATTTTAATTATATGAGTTATACCCCTGCAACTCTGTGTGGGGATGCTCTCAAATCTATGGGACCAGAGTCATATTAATCCAGCATGAGATCACGCAAGCATCTAAACCGTAACCCAATCCTTAACGTTATACCTGACCTCCCTTTCCTATATCCACAAAAATGCCCACTGTTTTCAGAGCCTGTAAATCCAACCAGGGAACTGATCCCTTCACCTCTTGTCTCCAAAAAAGATGAGTTCTCCTCTGATTGCTCTCTCTAAGTGGGTCACCAACTGCCTACATGAAAAAAACAGACACTGCAAGGAGGTGGTAGGAAGCAGCATTAAGGACCAGGAATGGGCTGCCTTTATTGCAGTCGGAACAGGTTAATCTCAGCCTTGTTTTACAGCAAAAATGGGACTCTTCACCTGCAAAACTGTTTTGTTTTTTCTGTGTAAAACAGCCCTTCAGGAACCATGCTGGGGAAGACAGCATCTCCCAGGCCCAGGTGATCCAGGGAAGGGGATCATGGCTCCTTTGCACAAGTTTCTTATCTCCTCCACGGACTTTCCAGGAAAGCCCAAACCTTCTTGTCAAAGTGGAATGGATTATGATTGACAGGGTAGAGCAGCCCAGTTACCTTCCCTGTGACCACACAGTTATTTCTAACCACATTAAACATCTAGACAGAGCTTCCAACTGGTATCAGAGGAGTTTTAATTTGTGGGTATAGAGAAAAAGAAACAGATTTTCTAAGTATTAGCTGGATTTTATCTTTGCCAATGACAGATTAATGTTCATTATGAAAGATTAAGCAATTAAAGGAAATCCCCATGAAAGAGCTGAAACATATGCAGAAAGTTTTAAACACTGGTCTGTTTACATGAAGACAATATGAACCCTTCTGTGCTCCTAACAATATAGGAGTACAGCACTTTGTATTGCAGCAGTGGTTACAGTCAGCAACCTCCACCAGCAGAATGTTTTTTTTCCAACATTAACAAATTAAATCTTTATAGTTCAGATAATTCAGGTATCATTTAGATACCACCTTCCATCTTTAGAGGGAGACAGACATGGATTTTGACAATAAATTGATGGGGGGCCAAAGTCTGGAGTCAGCAGTCATGAATTCTTTAGGTCACATTTATTAATTATTTTGCCATGTACTCTTTAGCCAGCACACCTAAATGCCTGTCCTGTTCCTGACACACAAACACTCCTCATTTCCTGTCCAAATGTTACCATAAGCACCGTCTTCCTTTTACATTATTTTGCCTTTCTCCAGAAGGATGTTTTGCACCTCAGAAGCAGCCTGCTGCCACCACTGAAATCCATGTTCCTAAAAGGAAGATGTCTCATCAAAGGTAGAACCACACTAGGATGCCAAGGAGCCACGCACTCGCAAAAAGCACTTCATCTCATTAGCTAACGACTGGTATGACTGCTTGTTGCAGAGATGAAGACACACCATTAATTTGCTCTGCGTGTAGGCACTGAGGGCACAGAACACACTTCCCCATCCCTGGCACCACGGGAAGAAAAATCACACATTAGAAGTTTGTGAGGACATCTGCCATCACCTAGGAGTTACTGCTTAATGATAATTACGGCAAGGTAATAAACCCCACCTAATACAGCCAATAGAACAGTGCAGCACCAACCAATTCTTAAAGACCATCTCAACAATAAAACCCAGTCTTTTAAAACCAACCCCAAGATCCTGTATAGTGTTAGAAGGGTGGTCTCGAATGGAAAGACATGCAGGGAGTTGTAAAAATCTGTCCCATCTGCCACTATGGCCAAGTCCAGATTCATCACAGAGATGCTGAACACCTCAAGTTCCCACTGTTTTTAATGAGTTTCCACATTGTCATTCCCAGCTCCCCCCTCAAAGAAAAAGAATCCAACTATTAACTTATCTACACCTCTCACACCCTTTCAGTAAAATGGCAAACTACATAAACGTTGTACATCAAAGAGCTTCCTTCATTAAAATGTGAAAAATAATTTGTGTACTTTAGATGAAAGGTGCTCTGGGACCGTGAAGTATTCTGGCAAATTTAATTAAATCCCATAGTTATTCTCTCATAAAAAAAAAGCTTTTGGGGGAAAAAAAGTTATTAAAAATTTAACTGATTCACAGTTAGGGTTTGAGTTTGGTTTTTTTGTTGCAAAATCTTTAGATTGAACCAGTGGTGAGAAGCAAAATTATATTTAATGATCTATGTATAAAGTTACATTTCCAGAACATGAATTCTCAGTTAAACTTTCAAATTAAGAGGAAAAATCCCCAAATAATTAGGCATAGAATTCATTATGTCTGTAATGATCTAAAGTCAGAAATGAATTTGCTATGCAAACTGCAGTAAAACTGAAAAACCAAAGGTTTCAATTGTGAAAGATGGACAGATCTAGCCATCATTTTGTGGAACCAGAGAGCTATTGAAACCAAATACAAACAGATTACTCTCAGGGCAATGTAAATGCTTCTTCGTAATTAGTCCTCACATAAATTAAAGCAGGAAAGTTTCATTACATTCCTGATAGTTACTAGGACGATTATTCAGCAGCGTTAATGGCCACGAGCTCAGGTTTGTAATTAAAAACTGTTTTTCACCAGCAAAAGCAGCCACCTAGCTCAAGCCAGACCCAAACCTCAGCATCTCCTTAGCCCAAGAGTTGCAAACCTCTCCAGTCCATCACCTTTGAGAACTGACATGTACAGTGAGCACTTTCTGCTCAACTCTAAGAGGAAACTATCAAAGTAACTGAAAAGCATTTCCCCAGAAAAGCAGCTTCAGGCTGCCTCCCCCTTGAGGCGGGGTTGCCATAACCAGACCATCACCAGTGGGCAACTGTTGCAAAGTTGAGACATAGATACTACAAAGATACTGTTTAATTAGTACCTTCAGGACATGGTACAGACATCAAAGAGCAAAAAAAATCAACATGGGTGTCTAAATGGAGGGGCAGGTAAGCTCTGCAGCACAGAATCATAGAATGGTTTGGGTTGGCAGGGACCTTAAAGTTCATTTAGATCCAAACCCCTGCATTGCCAGGGACACCTCCCACTAGATCAGTTTGGATCAGTTTGCTGAGAGACCTGATGTCCCCAGTCATTTAGATGAGGGATGTGCTGGAGGGCACCACAGATCTCTGCAGACAGATGGTTCCTGTTCATGTCCAGCCTATGTGAGACGTTTAACCAGGGAAGTGAAGCTGTACAAGATGAACACTGCCCCATGTTAAACATCCAACTTAATCCCTGTATCACCTAATTACAATGCTAGGGAGGGTAGCCCAGGGCCCAGTGCAGCTTCCCACCCCACATCCCTGCCCTGTTCTCTGCAAAACACTGGAGGCACAGGGCCTGCAGAGCTGTCCTCAAAACATCCTCAGAAAAAGAAAAAGATGTTATAAATTTCTAACTACAACTGAATGGAACTACTCCTTTTTAGTTAGCCATGGACAAAATAATCAGGTCAATGCCAGTGGACAACTTAGCTGTGAGAAACACAAAAAACATTTTAGTGCGAATGCCTAATGCAAACCAACTGTGATGAAAACTCCCTCCTCACATGCACTTGGTTTGGCTTTCTCTCTGTTATTTCTTCTTGGCAACACTTCAATGTTAATAAGACACCATAAGTGCATAAAATGCAATAAAGATGTTTACATTAAACAGCAGACTACAGACTGAAAGAATCTGCTCCATGAGCTATTGAAGTTCATCTCCAAACATCAATTTTCAGGTAAGCAGGTACGTATGTATAGAAAGAGATCTGACAGTGAAAATATTATTTTATTTTATTTTGCCTTTGTTGGCAAAAACCTAACAAGTTCCAAGACTTGAACACTGAAAATAGCCAAACAGTCTTAAAATATGACATAACTTTTTAGCAATGAGAGCAATGAAAGGTTGGCAGAGTTTTCCAAGCAAGTGCCTGATTCGTCATTACTTGTAGTTCTTGAACTGCAAACAGCTTCAAAAAAAGTACTCTTTAATCCAGCTTCCAAGGTAAATCCTGGAGCCTGCCTTTGTACTGAAGCAGGAGTAAAGAAACGTGCCCATATTTTTAATCAGTCCAGTGGAACTGCCTGTCTCTCTTCCAAATCAGCCCCACAAATTCCTGATTAACTCTGTTCAGTTCTACTGCTCCCTATAAAGCCACACAGCCTGCTGCAAAGGTCAGACAGCAGGATGTGTCCTTGATTTTATTGGCCACTGGAGACTCCTCTCTCTTGGAATTGTTTCAGGAAAGGATTAGGCAGTACCCCAAAGTGGCTCCACATAACCTTAGACACTGTTGAAACATCCTCCTAGATACATCCCAGGAGGACACTGCCCTCCATTGCTCGTATGGCTCTCCACATGCTCATAAGCTTGCAGTTTTGCATTAACAACGTCACTTCTCAAGGCCCCTGGGCTTCCATTGGTGCCTTGGAAGAGCTAACATGGATTTTCCTCCAGTTTCCTCTCAACTATGAATTGCTCACATGGGAAGGCAGATTGTGGTCTGAAGCGATGCCAGGGCAAAGTTGGTGCTCAGATGCTCAGTTCTGAACACCAGACACTGGAAGTCAATTTTCCTCTAGTATAATTTAACTGACTATCTTGTGGCTTGGTCCCATTGCTGGCACTTTGGGAATAAGCTCTCTGCAGGAGCACCTGGGTATGATTTAATGGATGATGCTGCAGTGGATAACACAGGGGTCACTGCTGGGCCTACAGACTAGGGGAGAGGATAACAGAACACACGACAATACAAAATGGCAACAAATCTCAAGGGTGATAAAGGTGGTAGTTAGGAGGAAATACAAACAACACATTTCATTTATTAACAAATAAATTATTGGAGATTGAGGTGAAGTGTCCTAGCGTCAGGAGCATCCTGAACAATAAAGGAGATCCTCTAAACATTTTCCAAAAAAGGGAAAACATGCCATATAGCTAGCTATAAAAATTGCACAGTGAGCTGTTTTATGGGGTATAAAGCCAAGAGCTGAAAAACTTGAATGGAACAATTCTGCATTACTGGCCTCACTTAAGAAACTTCGAAAGGCTAAGGGCCCTTTAAAATAACTATCTTCATAAGCTGATGCATTGTTTTAGGCTTCATATTATGAAATAAAAAATTAACCAAATTTACTCCAGTGAAACCAAGATGAGCCTTGTTCCTTGACCAATTTACAGCCACAAATGACAGGGAAATTATAAACACACAGACACAGAATTTATCAAAGAAACTTGTTTTTCCACCACAACCAATTTTAAGGAAAAAAAGAAAAATGTTAACAATTAATATCCTAAAACTAGAAATCATAAAGGAAGGAAAGCTTGCAGCATTAAAAGCTGCCAGAGATAACTCACAGAACAACGATAACACAGTACCACAGACTCAGAAATAGCTGCTCACAGGCATGCTTTATTCATGCCTGACACAGATACAGGATGACAGACCAGACTCTGGCTGGGACCCTGCTCTGTGATCTGTCTGGCACACTCCTTCTCAGAGAGGCTCAGGAGAGCCACTGTGCCTGGGCTGAGGACTGATGATCTCCAGTCCCAAGTGGCTGCTGCAAGTGCCTCCCCACTGAGCATTCCCAGGTCCTGAGCCACCTCCCAGCAACACTCACTGGCACTTCTCTTGTTGTATGGCCTGAAATTACTTTGAAAACTGCGTTTAGAAGCCTGGGATAATTAAGTGGCTCTGAAATACTGGCTCTGGGCAACGAAATTTGCCTGCACTCACCACGAAAATGAAGAACATTTGTAATACTAATGCCTCAAAACTACAATGAATTCAGCCCTACCAGTGAGTCTGCCCAGATTTACCCACTAGCTCCTACAGGCTTTCATAAAATTAAATGAGTGAGGAGAGAAAAAATCATGTTTCACAAACCATTTTCATTTATACTTGATTTTCTTTCAAGGAAATGCAAGTAATGGTCTGACATAAATATTTATCAGATCGCTCAAATGCTAATAAATGAAAGTATCCTTCACCTTGCATATACAATAGCCAAAAACTATTTTAGAAGACAGTGACAAGATTCAAGGACTCTGAAGCAATAAATTTATTCCCTTCTGCCAAACAGATATAACAGTGCAGGCAGGTCTGTTTTATTGTAAACTGTATCATCTGGTGTTTCTAGTTTCCATTATTAGTCGTTTGAAGCCATGATTAGGGTTTTCCAACACCGACTGGCTTCTTTTTAGACTCTAGCCACAAGGTTGTCAGGAATTCATATCACTCTTGAAGTACCTTAAAAGGTATCGAAACAGAAGATCAGACTGCTATCTTTGGCACCATAAATAAATCCATGGAGTCTGTAGTAATTTGTACTCCACTTCCATTTAATAGTATCTTCAGGATTTCAGTAAAGTAAAAGACAAGCTTGGCTTATTCATTTGAATTTCAGGGCTGAAAGCATCTAAAGATAACAAGTTAATAGGGTCATCTCCAGCTTGCTTTCTTATCAGAGGGCCTCTACGGGGGTGGAAATTAGTGCCAGCTAATGCCTAAACTTAAAGTCCCCATGAAAATCAGGGGACTCAGACTACTGAATAACCTTAGGAAATGAGGTTAGTAAGTTTTGAAAGCATTGATTAAGTCCATGCTTATGGGCTTTGCAAGAACATTAAAGATTCCCAAAGCGTTTCATTAATACTACTATTTTATCTCTGTGTTCAGTTTCAATGGGACTTTAGAAGATGTTTCAATCCTTTCCTGAGAAGCAGCAAAAGAGTTACTGCTACAGTTATCCCACCTATGCAGTGGAATAAGTCACTCCTTGCATTCTGGGGCATCAACTGCCACATCAATTCTGATCAAGCCTACAGAATGCTCTCCAGCAGAAGATGCTGAGTGTGCCTAGTCTTTCTGCTCCTCTGCAACTCACTTCATTCATTTACTATTACTAGTGTATCCACAGGCAGGATAGATGTAAATACAAACTTTTTGAGTGCCAGGCTGTTACATCAACTGTGCACAGAGTAGAAACAAATGCCTGACTAAAAAGTGGAGCTTGAATCAAAAATGCTGTTTAGCTGAACCACAAATCATTACAAAATGAGAAGAAAGATGTCAGCATTTAGGGTAGGACTGATCTCATCTAACTCAACCTTTCAAGAAGTCAGGAAATCTTCCTAGTTGTCCAAGTTCCCACTGCAGCCAGAAAAGAGGTACTGCTAGATGGTATTTAGTCACCCAAGGTAGGTGGCATCATAAACCCATATGCATTTGTTGGACTCATGTACTGGGTCTGGATGAGATAGAGTTAATTTCCCTATAGCAGCCCTTGTAGTGCTGCGCTTTGTACTGGTAGCTAGAAAGTTATTATTTGTTAGAACTATCACTACGATGAGAACTCAGAGCACACTCTCTGCCCACAAAAATCTTTAACAGATCTCTGCTCATTATACAATCTGGAAACAGAGAGGGTTTTTTACACAACTGTCCTCTAAGGAATTGCAGTTAGCAGACTGGCAGGGAGTGAGGAGGAATACATGGGGCAGCAAGCAGTACTAGAGATGAAGAAATGGCTCAAGCTTCTCCATAGCCCCTGAGTTCTGTAAGGAAAAGGTTACCACCCTCATCCACAAACAAGATCAAAGCATCAGATCTTGACGACTTTCTATAGATAGAAAAGAGAGTGGGATGCTCTGTCTAGTACCGTATTCTCAGAAAATGAAAAATCATAAAATATTAGTTGCGTAACTCTCATCCCCCATCCTCTTAAAAACCTTCTTTCCACTTTTTATTTCTAGAAGAGCACTATTGTGTGGGTTTCATATCGAGAAGCAATTCCTTGAAATTAGGCTAAAAACATCAATCTGGTAGAAGGTGGCCACCACAAATTACCTAACATGTAAACCTAACACCATATGTTGTTTACAGTTGGTTTACAGTTAACAGGGATGGGTTCCCTCTGACCAAAGGAAGGTATTTAGGGTAGACATCTACCTCTGAGCTAGTCCTACAAGGAGCACTGCACATTTTTAGAGCATGATCCATCCAACTTGTTTAATATTTTTATTTTAGGGTAAAATTAATCACGTTTCTCAATTGCCCATTTCTCTCTGTTGACTATGGGGAAAGCCTATAGTGACAAGTTCTGACTATAGGTGACCATATTACATCTCTGGAGTCCAAGAGAATGAGAGGGATGGAAAAGAAAAGTGTTTTTTAACAGAAGACAGAAGGAAAAAGAGAATCCACAAATAGCACATTACATGTCCCTCAGCGTAGGGATGTTAAATGGCAAGCTTGTGACATTTATATCAACAGTCAAAAAAGGAAGACAGAAAACCTATGAGCTTGAAGTGTACACCTAGGCTGGTGACAAACTCCATCTTCACTAAGGCAGAAATCAACAAATTAAGAGTTCTTCTTAAAAAAAAAAGTTCCCTTTTTCTTAGCCTCTAGAAAAGTCTTAAACTAGATTTTTAGCTTTGAATCATGAGTTAAGTTGTAAATTTCTGAGAAATTTAGTCTGCTGGCTAAGGTACTAGTGGGAAATGAAGAACAGAGTTGGAGGAGGTCATGAACTGCTGTCTTCTACTTTAGGTGAGTTTTTATCAATTTACAAATTTTTACCAGCTCTGCTTATTGGAAAAGGAAAGCAAATCCATTGAAAAAAAATTGAAAGTGATTCACCAGGCTGTGGGATTAAATATATGTAAAATTTCACTTCATGAAACATTCTGAGCTGGCAAACACTCGCAACATGTCTGCTTACTACCACATATAACTAGAGTATTTAGCAGTGAATTATAATATCATAGAATTGTTTTGGTTAGAAAAGACCTTTACAATCATCAAGTCCAACTGTCCAAGTCCACCACTAAACTGTATCTCTAAGCACTCCACATCTCCAGGGATGGTGACTCTAACCACCTCCCTGAGCAGCTTGTTCCAATGCCTGACAACCCTTTCAGTGAAGAAATTTTTTTCTAATATCCAATCTAAACATCTTCTGGTGCAACTTGAGGCCATTTCCTCTTGTCCTATCACTTGTTACTTGGGAGAAGAGACCAACCACCACCTCACTACAACCTCCTTTCAGGTAGTTGTAGAGAGAGTGAGGTTTCTCCTCAGCCTTCTTTTCTCCAGACTGAACAACTCCAGCTCCCTCAGCCACTAGACCCTTCACCAGCTTCACTGCCCTTCTCTGGACTTGCTCCAATATCTCAATGTCCTTTCTGTACTGGGGGACCCAAAACTGAACACAGTATTTGAGGTGCGGCCTCAGCAGTGGCAAGTACAGGGGGGACAATCACTTCCCTAGTTCTGCTGGCCATGCTATTTCTGATACAAGCCAAGATGCTGTTGGCCTTCTTGGCCACCTGGGCGCACTGCTGGCTCATATTCAGCCAGCTGTCGACCACTACCCTTGGGTCCTTTTCCACCAGGCAGCTTTCCAGCCATGCTGTGGCTAGAAATGCTGTAGCATTACATGTAAATACGCTCTAGCTCAGAGCTAGAATGGTGTAACAATGATAATCCTCAAAACTGATTCTCTACAAAAAGGCAAAGAGCAGCACTGTGGGAAGGAAATCCCAGGCTCACCCCCTTGCCACATCTCTTACCAAACTGCAACAGCACCAAGATTTGCACATATACCCTACACAGAGAGATCCCTATTGGCCAACATGGAGAAGACTCCCAAGCTCACTGACCACAAACCTGAAAGGAGAGCAGCCTGTTGGGGAACCCACACCCAAAGTCTGGGGAAGCAGAGTGGAGTTAAATGCATTTACATGCATCTATATTCATCTACAGCAGAACAAGAACATAGCTATCATGTCAAGCATGTGGCAGGATGGTGCAGTGTGGATCCACCATGCAGGCCAGCTGTTCCTCTGGTATCTCTGCACCGTTTCTCCCGCTGTGTGGGGAACACAGGCATTTCTCACTCAGCAAACAGGGTGATACTGTTAAAATGGAATATTGCAGAAGAATAAAAATCCTGCACTTGAGCAGAATTTTGCTGAAAGCATGGACTTGCTTGGAGTCCAGCCTGCTCACATATCTGGATGAATGTGGCCCAGTTTATAACCTAATGATTATAATGGATACTGCAGTCTTCTTTTCATTAAGGCAGCAGCCAAAAATATTGATTTGTTGTACTCTGCACTCCTGCTTACCTTCACAAATTTCAGGAGAGACAGTGCAAAAGCCAATAGAGTCAGTCAGTTTAAAAGTGACAAATTAACTGTGCTGAAAGTAAATAAACAGCTATCTCATTGTAAATTAATTCAATATGTGACTTGAGCTCTTTTCTACAGCTAGAAAGCTGATTCATCATTCAGCAGCATTTAAGTTGCCACCAGTTCAACAGCAGAATATTAATGTTGTGTCCTATTTGACAAAGCAGGTCAAATTCTGCTCTTGGGTTACAAGAGTATAACTCAGAGTAAGTCCTGAACCCCCAAGCCCTGCTCTCAGCATCACCCTGACTGCAGCTGTGCACCCAAGTGTTCTCCTAGTTGACTTTGAGAAGGCTTAAGTGGTACTGAACAGTTGATGAAAACAGACAGAAGAAGAACCCAAAAGTTTTTTTTATCTGCTGGATTACCAACCAAGTGTATTCCAGAGCAGTTTAGTGAAACAGCACAGTTAGTTTATTTTCATGAAAATACTCATGAAAGAGTGAAAGGCAGAAAAATATTTGCAACTTTTAACATTCAGGAGGTTGTGGCATTTTTTCCCCCCACAAATTAGATTCAACTCTGGAAAGAAACTCAGTATGTTTAATGTGGAATATTGAGTACAATTCCCAATCACATCAAAACATCGAATCATAGAATCATAGAATCATCAAGGCTGGAAAAGACCTTCAAGATCATCAAGTCCAACCATCTACCCTACAGCCCCTAACCACTAAACCATCTTATGAAACACCATGTCTACAACTTTTTTAAACAACTCCAGGGATGGTGCCTCTACCACCTCCCTGGGCAGCCAATGCCTCACCACTCTTTCTGTGAAGAAATTTTTCCTAATATCCGATCTGAACCTCCCCTGGTGCAACTTGACCCCATTTCCTCTTGTCTTATCGCTGGTCAACAGGGAGAAGAGACAACACACACCTCACTAAAACCTCCTCTCAGGTAGTTGTAGAGGGCGATGAGGTCTCCCCTCAGCTTCCTCTTCTCCAGGCTGAACAGCCCCAGCTCCCTCAGCCTCTCCTCAGAAGATCCATGCTCCAGACCTAGTTGCCCTTCTCTGCACCCTCTCCAGCACCTCTATGTCCTTCCTATACTGCAGTGCCCAACACTGCACACAGTGCTCGAGGTGTGGCCCCACCAAGACCAACTAGAGGGGCAGGAATTTTTTGGCATCATTTTTGCTTTACTGAACGAGGGCCCAAAGTTACTATACGCTATCACTCCTACTAGTCTAGGCACAGGGTAAAAACCCTGGGTAGTTTATTAATGAGCAACAGGAACTAACCTGCTCTCCCTATCACTTCCTTTCAGTTCAATAAATGTTGAATCCAAACCATGTGCACCCGCAGCCCAGAGGGCCAATCGCATCCTGGGCTGAATCAAAAGCAGCGTGGCCCGCAGGTCAAGGGAGGTGATTCTGCCCTTCCACTCCGCTCTCGTGAGACACCACCTGGAGCATTGTGTCCAGTTTTGCAGTCCTCAACACAGGAGGGACATGGACCTGTTGGAACAAGTCCAGACAAGGGCCACAAAAATGATCAGAGGGCTGGAGCACCTCTCCTATGAAGACAGCCTGAGAGAGCTGGGATTGTTGATCCTGGAGAGGAGAAGGTTCCAGGGAGAGCTTATAGTGGCCTTCCAGTACCTGAAGGGGGCCCACAGGAAAGCTGGAGAGGGACTGTTTACAATGGTGGGTAATGATAGGACAAGGGGGAATGGCCTTAAACCAGAGCAGAGTAGATTCAGATTAGATAACAGGAAGAAGTTATTTACAGTGAAGGTGGTGAAACACTGGAATAGGTTGCCCAGAGAGGTGGTGGAGTCCCCATCCCTGGAAACATTCAAGGTCAGGCTTTAGGAGGCTCTGAGCAACCTGATCATCTACCTGGACCTGTCCAAAGATTTTGACACTGTTCTACGCAATATTCTAGTCTCGAAACTGGAACAACACGGGTTTGATGGATGGACCACTCGTTGGATAAGGAACCGGCTGACTGGTCGCACCCAAAGAGCTGTGATCAATGGCTTGGTGTCCAAATGGAGGCGTGTGACAAGTGGTGTTCCTCAAGGGTCAGTACTTGGACCAGTGTTATTTAACATCTTTGTCGGCGACATGGACAGTGGAATCAGCACCCTCAGCAAGTTTGCTGATGACACCAAACTGTGTGGTGAAGTCAACAAGCTGGAGGGAAGGGATGCCATCCAGAGGGGCCTTGAAACGCTTGAGAAGTGGACTCGTGCAAACTGCATGAAGTTCAACAAGGCCAAGTGCAAGGTTCTGCACCTGGGTCGAGGCAAATACAGGTTGGGAGGAGTATGGATTGAGGACGGCCCACAGGAGAAGGACTTGGGGGTAGTGGTCGACCAGAAGTTTAACATGAGCTGTCAATGTGCACTTGCAGCCCAGAGAGCCAACCGTGTCCTGGGCTGCATCAAAAGAAGCATAGCCAGCTGGTCAAGAGAGGTGATTCTCCCCCTCTACTCTGCTCTGGTGAGACCCCACCTGGAGTACTGTGTCCAGTTCTGGAGTCCCCAGCATAAGAAGGACATAGAACTCCTCAAGCATGTCCAGAGGAGAGCCACAAAGATGATCAGAGGGCTGGAGCACCTCCCTTATGAAGACAGGCTGAGGAAGTTGGGGTTTTTTAGCCTAGAGAAGAGGAGGCTCTGGGGTGACCTTATAGCAGCTTTCCAGTATCTGAAGGGGGCCTACAAGAAAGCTGGGGTAGGGCTTTTTACACAGGTGTGTAGTGAGAGGACAAGGGGCAATGGTTTGAAACTTCAAGAGGGGAAATTCGGGCTAGACATTAGGAAGAAGTTCTTTTCTGTGAGGGTGGTGAGATGCTGGCACAGGTTGCCCAGGCAGGTTGTGGATGCCCCCTCCCTGGAAGTGTTCAAGGCCAGACTGGATGATGCCTTAAGCAACCTGGTCTAGTGGGAGGTGTCTCTGCCCATGCAGAGGGTTTGGAACTAGACGATCTTTAAGGTCCCTTCCAACCCTAGCCATTCTATGACTCTATGATTCTATGATCTAGTCAAAAATGTCCCTGCACACTGCAAGGAAGGCTGGACCAGATGACCTTTAATGGTCCCTTCCAAGCCCATACCACCTATGATTCTATGAATCCTAAGATTTCCAGAGCAATACTGCAGCATTTGGACCAATTTCCCATTTGAATAAATTCCCATTCCAAATAAAGAACCCATTTATTTGAAGTCGATATTGCTCAACAAATTAGTAGGTCAAAATTTTCAAATGCAACTGAAATTCATGTTCAACCACCTAAATAACAATGCCTGAATGCCTTCAACTGCTATTAGCCCTGTAGGATATGTCAGTTCTTAACGTGCTTGAAAATAAGAGCAGTTGCCATCTTGACTTCTGACACTCAAGTTTGATGTTTCTGGACACAAGGTTTTGACCGTATCATCTCTGCACAGCTGCAGCAGAGAGACTAGAGCACAAACAAAGTAAAAATATTTTTCACTGCTTATGCTCAGACACAGTCCACAGCATTTGTAATGTCGTCTGTTTTTCATAATGTTCAGCTTAGAAACTTGACATTTGATTAAACAGTTTGAATTTGCCAAAACATACATTCAAATCTTATGTTTTAATACCACATTCTCAATTAAAAGCTTTAGAAAAAGACATACAAAGTCTGTTTAAACCACAGTAAACCCACAGACTTAACATATTTAATATATTTCTGAAACTGTTGACTAATATTTCCTAATTTCCTCACTACTTCTAGTACCACAGCTGCACCATTACTCCCAACAGCTATCAGACACTTAAACAGTAAGTTTGTTAAGTGTTTTACCAGACAGCCTTTTATATTTAGTATTTTCCACATTTTCCAATAGGGTGGTGTGGTAGAGAAGTTCAACATCTTAAAAATCTTCACTTTATTAATACTTTCCTAACATCAATGTTCATAATATTACTGCCACCAAAGGAAAAAGAACACAGCTGGTTTACAGTTAAGCATCTTTCCCTCTATTTCTATCTACACAAGCATGCCAATGTTGATGAACACTGGGCTACAAGAGAGCATATTATACAGAATGGCATATCATCCCAGACTGCTACCTCCCATGAAAAATTACTCTCAACAATGAGACGACGACTACAAACAGGTTTTAGAATGAAATAATTCTTGTTTCATGCTCCTGATTTCCTTTCATTTGACGTAATGCTGCATTCAAGGTCACAAGCGTTGTGACTGTGGAGGTGACCTGAGTAATTTCCAATGATCAACAGACAATACAGTGACTGGAAGCAAGTCATTCCATAACTATCACTGCTTTTTAAATGGAGTCATCACACGCTGCTGAAAAAGAATGTGTATTATTTCACACCCACGGAGTGATGAATGTAACCAGGTAATGGAATCACATAATTGATGTGCCTGGAAAATCCTTATTTATAATTTTATCTTGCCTGTTGATAACAACTGAACTTCTTGTAAGGGTAGAAAATAATTAGGCCTAAACTTTGCTTTTGCAAAAACCTCTACAAAGGCAAAAGGAAATTAGAAACATAACTCACCAGTTTCTTCATCGATGCTGAATCTTCCCAGGCCGCTGCCATCCCTGATGGAATACTGGATCTCTCCATCCCTTCCAGAGTCCTCATCTTGAGCAACAACTTGCAAAACACTTGTACCAATGCGGGAGTTTTCCTTTACAGATCCAATGACAGCAAAGTCAGAAAAATACGGGGTATAGAGATTTTCATTAACATCCACCACTTCGACTTCCACAAAAGAAACAGAAGAGAGAGAAACCGGGCGCCCCTTGTCCTTCGCACGCACGGTCAGGTTGTAGAACTGCTGCTTCTCGTAATCGAGCTCTTTGTTCAAGCGGATGGCGCCGCTCGCCTTGTCTATCTCAAACCGCCCGTTGTAATCGTTCACCAGCGAGTAACGGACTTGGCCTCCCAAGCCGAGATCTGGATCATGAGTTTCCAACCAAGCTATGACAGTGCCAACTGGCAGGTCCTCAAGGACCTTCACGCTGTAGCTGGATGGTATAAAGGCTGGAGAGCAATCATTGACATCATCCAAAAAAACCTTCAGAGGCACAATGGAAAACTGCTGATGGCCACTCTCTGCTTTGTCCCTAGCCTCAATCTTCAGTGTGTAGTTTGCTTTTGATTCCCGGTCTAGTTGATCGGCCACGTACACCATTCCCGTGGAGCTGTTGATGGCAAATTGCTGGGTGTCTGTCAGTACTGAGTAAGTCACTTCACCATTAGATCCCACGTCTTTATCTCTGGCTTCTACCTGGATAATTTCTGTACCAAGACTTGTACTTTCTAAAATACTAACTGAGTAACTGTCTTGTAAAAAAACAGGCTTGTTATCATTTGCATCCTCCACAGTCACAGTCAACAGTCTCCATGCAGATTTCTGTGGATTACCTAGATCATAAATTGTAACATTAAGGAGATAAAGCTCTGTTTTTTCACGGTCCAAGGGCATAAGAACATTAAGTACCCCTGTCTCCATATCAATGTTGAAACAACTATCCACATTACCATCAGAAATTGTATAAAGTACTCTTCCATTAAATCCTGAGTCTCCATCATACGCTTTTATCCTCAGGATGCTGGCACCAACTGGCAGATCCTCTGAAACCTTTATATCAGTAGGGAAGGATTTGTCAAAATGCGGTGCCTGCCTATTCACCGAATAAAAATCAAGAAAACCATCTTCCAAATTCAGCTTCACATTTGCTTTTGCCTTTTTGAGTAATTTTTCTGCTAGCTTCTGAGCAACTCTAGTTTCTCTACAGCTAAAGGTCTTTGAAGACACTTTCCCATGAACTACCGAAATATTAACAAACATAGCATCAGCAAAGTGCTCTCCATCAGTTGCTGTTATCTTAAGGCCAAAATTGCTGTTCTTTATGCCAGAATTAACTAGAGATTTTTTAAGTTGCAGGACTCCAGAGTCAGGATTTAAATAAAAAATGCCAAGTTCATTTCCAGAAATTATTTTATACTTCACAAGCTCTAACTCATCTATGTCTATTGCAGAAACAGCAGTGATGTGACCACCAACAGGAAAATCAGAAGAAATCACTCCCTGACACGCCACCTTTTCAAAGAGGGGTTTGTTATCATTGACATTGCCTATGTATATGGTGACATTCACCTCATTTTCGTGGCGATAGGGAGAACCCCAGTCAGAAGCTCTCACAATGAACCTGTAGCTTTCTGGTGAGGACTCAAAATCCAGTTCTTCAGATGTGGTGATGATACCTGTAAACTGGTTTATTGTAAAAGGTAGTGAGTTCAGACTAGCAATGCTGTACGTTATGTATCCATTTTCTCCCCTGTCTTCATCCACTGCTGAAACTGCCAAAACGCTAGACCCCACAGGGACACTCTCATTGATGAATGAGCTGTAGGAGGGCTGCTGAAACTCTGGAGTGTGATCGTTGGCATCTTCTAACCTGACAGTAACCTGTGCTTTTAAATCATCACCTTTGTTTGTGTATACTTCTAATTCATAGAGGTCCTTCTCAATGATTTTCAAAGGACGAGCAGTAATAATAAGGCCTGTGTTAGGATTGATCTTAAAATACTCTGCTTCCTCACTCGGAGATACTCTGTATTCCACACCCTGTGGCTCAGGCATCAGCTTAACTACTGCAACAACCACACCAGGAGGTGAAAATTCACTGATCACAACATCATATGCTTCCTTTTCAAATTTAATGGGGATACTTTCTTTCTTAGGACTAGCAATGTGGACCAGTTTGACCGCAGAGAATTTCTGAGGAGATCCTTTGTCTTTCGCTTGGAGAGTCAGGTTATAACCATAGGGGAAGCTGTCCCAATCAATAGGCTTTCTTTCTTTGATTTTGTACTCGTTCATCCATTTACCTTCTTTAGTCAGAAAAAACTGTTCTAGCGGATCTCCAGCCACAATAGAAACAGATTCTATTTCTCCATTGGCTCCTTCATCTAGGTCATCAATGTTAACGATTGCATAGGTAGGCTCTTTGTCTGATAGGAAGGGAATATGGGTTACTACATTTATCGTTGGGGCATGTTCATTTATACGTTCAATGTGAACATACAGCTTGGCAGTGCTGCTTACACCATTGTTTCCATAAAGCTTCATCCCACGGTCCACAGCCAAAATCTCAAGATCGTATCTGTTTTTCTCATCGTAGTTTAACCGGCCACTTAAGGAGATGACACCACTTGTAGGATGTACTGAGAAGAGATCAACTTTGTTTTTGAAGTAATAATAAAATTCACCATTGGACCCAATATCCGCATCTGTTGCGGTCACCTGTGCAATGCTAGTCCTTAGAGGAGTGCTTTCTGCTATCGTGACAGAGTACGTGGTTGGTGAAAACAAAGGTCTTAAGTCATTCATATCCAAAACCTGGATGTTCACTTTTGTCCATGCTTCCAAGTCCTCTCCTCTGACAGACCCTTTTACCATCAATAAATAGTTGTCCTGGATTTCTCTGTTCAGTATAGCAGAATTCCCACCTTTAGTCCTTATTCTCAGGAAGCAAAAGTCAGCAATGACGACTTCCTCCGCTTTAAAAAAGCCCTCGTCATCACCAGACACTATCCTGTACTTGATATCCCATGAAAGGTCAGCCAAGCTAATGCCCATCCTCGTTGGACTGTTGACATAGGTCCTGGCTGCAGAATTCTCGTACACTGTAGCATTGTAAGTGGAATGTGTAAAGTGAAAGCCAAGAGAGGAGGTCCCATGAACTACCTGGCAAACAGAAGCCAGGAGCTTGACAATCAGAAGGGCAAGGCATGACGGAGGTGGCCGTGAGCCTGACCAGCGGCCCATATTCACCTCCATCACATCATTCTTTCACCCTGTGACAGAGAGAGAAAAGAGGAAATAGTTGATCAAGGGATAAAAACTGTACTGTGAAGTGTCATGTCAAAATTACTTACAACATTTGTAATTAAAAAGAAAATATATGTAATAACTAGTCACCATGTATGCAATCAAACAGAAAGGGAGAACACTATACACACACACACACACACTAGTTTGAGATTGTGTTTTTACATGTGTGAGTGTGTAATGTGCATGCATGCACACATACATGCACATATACATAACTACATATACGTATGCATATATACTTTTTAAACGTAAAAAACCCTATGAGACCCCACCACATCTACACACACATGCACACAGTCTAGAATAATAATCAGTGAAATAAAATTAAAACACACACACATTTCAGTAAGTTTCATATAAAAGTATGAACCACATACAGAAATTATTGGTTTATTTACCAGTAGCTCGAAATAAGCCAAACTTGTTTCTTTTCAGAGCATACTGGAAAACTCATTTTTAGTCCCAATGTTTAGACAGGACACAGGATGTTCATTATGTATGTAGCACTGTGATGATTAAATATTATCAGTTTATTTTATGGACAGTTAAGAAAGATCACGTGGCTGATGAAATGTGAGCCACAAAGACCAAGTAGTACATAAAAATCACTACCTAGCCATTACTTTACTTACAGATACCTTCAGAAAAATCAAAATTAAGGAATAATTATAGCCTAAATGAGGCCACAGATTAACATTTTTTCCTGTATGTCCAATAAATGCTCCATCTGCTGGGTACTACTGCCATCCCAGCCTAAGAAAGGTGAAGACCCCTCTCTAATCCACTGCCTCTCCTGCTGCCAACAGGCCACTCCAACCAGCAAGAGCATAAAACATGTCCTTGCTCAAACTGAGTGATTTCCAGTTTGCATCACATTTCACTTTGGCAACCCCAAGCAGAATTCAGCTACAAATACAGGCAGATGGCTCAATCGCCAGCAGTTTGTCTCAATCCAGTCTGTCCCACTCCAGCCACCTCAAAGCAGTGAGAGCCTTTCCATTGATTTCAAAAGGCTCATTATAAATGTAAGTATTTAAATGCAATTCATAAGCAGCCATTGGGGAACCTTTGGAGTTCCTCCATACAGTCCTGTTGTGGAATAGCCCCTGTGCCTCGCTTCAGGGATATAAATGGGGAGGTTAAATGGAGACAGGGTAAGCAGACACATTGGCTAGAGGTCGCTGGAGGGTGCTGCAGAAGCTGGGAGCCAGGTCCTGCTTAATGCTTCTCACTGAGAGGAGAGGAAAGAAGCCTGAGGAAACTAGCCAGGTATGTACTTAAAGTGAGACAGTGTGAATAAGCTGCTTTGTTACAGAGTACATAGTTGCTACTCATGAAAAATCATAAAAATCAATTTTAAAAACAATTATTGAAAGACCCACATATATTGTTTTGTCATTTAAAAGCTGCTTGAAAATGTGGTTTTCTCCAAGCTAGAATACAGAGTGGAAAAGAATAGGAGAAGTTTTTGATAATGACAGAGGTTAATTTAAATTTCCAACATGATTTCAACATCCCCTAGGAGATTTCTAAATTGCATGCAAGTTTTGGAATATGAATTCAAGTTAGTTATCACTTCCAATATAGCTGAATTACTATTGCAGTTTTAAGTACTAATGACAACCAATTTACCGCACTGATGTTATGGCATTCATACAAAACACTTAACTTCCTGATCCCACAGTCTAGAGCCCATTGTTTAACACATTAATCAATTTGATCAATTCTCCCAAGTGTTTGTCACAGCACTCATCTTTCAATGCACTTATTTTCACATGCAGTTCTCTCCCCCCGCCCTGGCTTTGTTTCCTTCTTATTTTCTCTTCTACCAAGAAAAAAAAAAAAAAAAGGGAAGTCTTTAAAAAGAAAATAAAAATGCAAAATTTTATCACCTCCTGGACCTGCATTCCCCAGTAACAGGCAAACTCCCACTGCACTGCACGTGGCAGTTCCTTTCCTGAACATGCCCACTCAATTGTTGTGCAAGTATCATGTGAGTCCTGTGATTAACATCTCGTCCCACACAGTTTATACATCAAATATGCCCGATTCTCCAATATGCTTTGTGCACGTGAGGGACCAGGTCTACCCGTGCTCTCCTCATGCTCAAGTTGATCCCCAGGAGACCCAGGATGGAATTTTTCTACTTCAGCTAGGAAATATTTTTTTTATTGCTGTTGCTGTTTCACTCAGCTAAAACATCAGAGCAGTGACACCTTATTTTTCAGCACAGCAAACATTAATCAACTTAATCCACCAGTGTGAAAATATCAAAGTCCCTTATTTTCATGGGGCTTTATGTGAATCACTTTGAGTGCTGCCACTAAAACCTGCTGCTCCAGCCAAGCGTGGGAGACGATGCTTTCAAGTATCACAGAATCACCAAGGCTGGAAAAGACCTTTAAGATCATCAAGTCCAGCCTATGACCTAACACCACCACATCAGCTAGACCATGGCACTAAGTGCCACATCCAGCCTTGCCTTGAACACATCCAGGGATGGTGCCTCCACCACTTCCCTGAGAAGTCCATTCCAATGTCTAATCACCCTCTCCGTGAGGAAGTGCTTCCTAATATCCAACCTAAACCTCCCCTGGTGCAGCTACAGGCTGTGCCCTCTTGTCCTGTCACTGGTTGCCTGGAAAAAGAGCCCAGCCCCCACCTGACTACAACCTCCCTTCAGGTAGTTGAAGAGAGTCATAAGGTCCCCCCTGAGTCTCCTCTTCTCCAGGCTAAACAACCCCAGCATCCTCAACCTCTCCCTATAAGACTTTCCCTCTAGTCCCTTCACCAGCCTTGTTGCTCTCCTCTGGACCCACTCCAGCACCTCAACGTCCTTCTTGAAGTGAGGGGCCCAGAACTGCACAAGGGACTCAAGGTGAGGCCTCACCAATGCTGAGTACAGGGGGAGAATCACATCCCTACTCCTGCTGGCCACACTATTCCTGATACAAGCCAGGATGCCATTGGCCTTCCGGGCCACCTGGGCACACTGCTGGCTCATGTTCAATCAGCTGTCCACCAGCACTCCCAGGTCCCTCTCTGCCAGGCTGCTCTCCAGCCACTCTTCCCCCAGCCTGTAGTGCTGCCTGGGGTTATTGTAGAAAATACACCCATATACTGGATGCTGCCAAGGAAAAACTAGCTACGGGTAACGAGAAATTCTAATGAGAGAGATGTAACTCATACATAATAAAGGGTCATGCCTTTTCTGTGATGTGGCTTTATGAAAATAGTCAACAGACAAACCACTGGACTGCTGCCTTTCACCAAGTGCACTTTAGCATCCTCTGCCTATACCACAATACCAGCTTCTCCCCACTGCTAAGAGAGAGTGAGTTTTTGCTGCCTTATGATAGAGACTGATGTTACGTTTCATATGAGCACCCAGACTTTATTTCACTGCAGCTCAGGAGCTTCTTGAAAACAGGTCTCTTTGGAGTAATGAAGTTAATCGTATTATCCTGTTTACATTTCATTTGGTGATCTAGCTTCTCTGTCCACACTACAGATCAGCCTAAGTTGATTTCTCAGTGGTTCATGGCCATGAACATCAAGTTTCCAGGTCCAACATAATCAGAAATCAGTTTTCCTGAGAAATTCATTGCTACAAGCAAAAACGATTTAAAACTTTACCTTCAGGTAAGCCATACCCAAGGCTAGAGTCTCTGCCATGGCAGACAGTTATCAAAGGATATACTTACAAAGCCATGCGATTACGTCAATATAATGAAAATCTTTTGTATATCCCAGGCAGCATAACATAACAACCTTACACTCCCATTCTATTTATCTATTTATCTTTAGGAAAAGCCAGGGCTAAGACCTAATCTCAAATACACTGCTGTAAATCCAGCCATGTCAATAGTCTATGGAGTTCAGTGGTTCAGTGCAACCAGGATCAGTACTGACACAGTGAATGACACCTCCAAACAACTGAAGCGTATGTGTATGTGCGTTTGTGAATGTGTGTTTGAGTTCTGTGTATGTATGTATACACAGAGACACAGTTTGTGTAATTTAGGTATCATTTCAGGGTTGGCACTGGAAAAATTGGACCTTCACATCAGGAAGCACTTTCAGAGTTTGATTTCATTTCACATGTACTATGCAGAGTTGTAACAAGCTCCTCATTAATGTTATTCATCTATCCATATATTTATATGGCCATCATCATGATATTATTTGAAAGTCCCAATGGATGAGCCACTTGGGCTACCCAAGAATGTTTTATTCATTTACTGAATTCCTTTCTTCTGGAATATTTGTTTTTAAGAGCTTACAATAAATACATACTCAACGCACAGGAAATGTAATGTGATAGGGTACAGAAACAAAGTACAAAGCAACCCACCATAAATTGAGAGGCATTTCTTTAAAGGCACTTCTTGTCAAAAAAATGTTATGGTTTCAAGTGAAGAGAAATGTTGTGGTTACTTGTGTTTGATTTTGAAACGTTTGGGCACGAGCTACTAAAAAAAAGAAAAATAAAAAAATCCCCTGGTACTGCTCAACACAGTTAGTCTAAAGAAAAGAAACATCTCTAACAAGAGCAGAGACTGAAAGACAAAACCTCCTTCTAACTACCAAGGAAGTGAAACGAAAACACAAAATAGGACTTCAGCATCTTTCCATTCTAGCTCACATTAAATACTCTGGCCTTGAAGTGGGAAGGAAGGAATGGAGAATTAGAATGGTGTGTCTTGATTTTTAATACTCTTTAAAATAAACTAAAACATCATGGAGAACTCCATAATTTCACATTCAGTTCCCCAGTCAGCCACTTTCATTTGCTCCTTAAATGAAGATTAACTATGTGACCCAAACCTTGCAGAATAGCTGCAGGGACCTGTAGGTGGCTGACATGCCTTAGAGGAATTGAGAGAGTTATGACTGTCATTCTTTTTTCTCATCTTGGCTCTGGCAAACTCCAGTCTGGGCTGTATCCAAACATAACACTCTAGCAGACCAGGAAGGAAGATTCAAGTCCCAGGAACTGCCAGGATTCCTGAACACCAAAATCGTGGCTCTAATTCAAATTGAAGATATGAAAATAAGTGCTGTGTGATCCTTTCTCTGATTCTTTCTCCCAAAGCTAATTCTTCTAATCCCAAAGGTCTCCATCCCATAAAATATTTCAAAAAGAAAACAAAGCATATACCTCTTGGGTAAACACTGAATATATTAAACAAGTGCCAAAAGGACTTTTAGAGAATGTAAGGAATATAGCAGGTAAATGTCTTGAGCAGGCAGAATGAATAAGCTTTTAGCAGGCCACAAAAAGGAAAAGAAAAGAGTATTTTCCTCTCTCCCTGCTTATCCTCCAAGCCCAATTACACCTTGGGAGATAAGGTTTTTTCCTTAAATTAACTTAGGCAATGTGACCAGCTAATACAATACAACTCTTTAAGGCTTTCCACGGGTCCTTTGAAAGAGAAGAGAGAAGAAACCAATCTGTGCTTCAAATTCAACCTTCACCACAAGGACAAAGCGAAGCTCTTACCTATAGGGTCCTCTGGCCTAGCAGGAGAAAAAACAGTTTCTCAACTTCAGATGTCAAGTTTCTGAGAGTCTAGGTATTTATGCACCTGTGTCTGTGGGGAAAAAAGGGACGAGAAACCTTGGCTTAAAGGTTTTTACCTTGGTTGGTATTCCTCCTGAAGAAGTTGGGGAAGGGAGGGTGCTTTCTCACATAGGACAAGAGTGGTGAGCACATTGTATGGAAAATTACAAAAATTTGGAGATATTACTCATTTATCAGGAGAATTGTCACACTTCTCTTTCAAATGGTAGCTATTGAAAAGCTAGTAAATAAGCAGTTTTACAGCAAAAAGGTGTATTTGAAAAGATAAAGGTCTTTTTTAGGAGTCAGAAGAACAAACTCCACATGCACATGAAGTCTAAATAGTTTGTGGTGAAGCAACGCACCTGCGATAGAAACATAAGCTCTCGATTTTGTTGTAAGTGACCTCAACCTAACAAGTAACTCCTTCCTTTAACTCAAACAATGTTCACATTCACAGAATCACAGGGGTTGGAAGGGACCTCGAAAGATCACCTGCCAGGCAGGGTCACCTAGAGTACATCATACGGGAACTTGTCCAGGTGGGTTTTGAATGTCTCCAGTGAAGGAGACTCCACAACCTCCTTGGGCAGCCTGTTCCAGTGCTCTGTCACTCTCACAGTAAAGAAGTTTTTTCTCACGTTTACATGGAAACTCCCATGCTCCAGTTTGCACCCATTGCCCCCTGTCCTATCACTGGACGTCACTGAAAAAAGCCTGGCTCCATCATCCTGACACTCCCCCTTTACATATTTGTCAACTTTGATGAGGTCACCCCTCAGTCTCCTCTTCTCCAAGCTAAAGAGGCCCAGCTCCCTCAGCCTTTCCTCATAAGGGAGATGTTCCACTCCCTTAATCATCTTTGTGGCTCTGCACTGGACTCTTTCAAGCAGTTCCCTGTCCTTCTTGAACTGGGGGGCCCAGAACTGGACACAATATTCCAGATGCAGCCTCACCAAGGCAGAATAGAGGGGGAGGAGAACCTCTCTTGACCTACTAACCACACCCTTTCTAATGCACCCCAGAATGCCATTGGCCTTCTTGGCCACAAGGGCACATTGCTGGCTCATGGTCATCCTCCTGTCCACCAGGAACCCCATGTCTCCTACACTGTTCTCCACCAGCTCAGCCCCCAACCTGTACTGGCACATGAGGTTGTTCTTCCCCAGATGCAAGACTCTACACTTGCCCTTGTTGAATTTCATCAAGTTTCTCCCTGCCCAACTCTCCAGCCTGTCCAGGTCTCACTGAATGGCAGCACAGCCTTCTGGTGTGTCAGCCACTCCTCCCAGTTTAGTGTCATCAGCAAACTTGCTGAGGGTACACTCTGTTCCTTGATCCAGGTCGTTGATGAAAATATTGAACAGTACTGGTCCCAGTACCGACCCCTGAGGGACTCCACTAGTCAAAGACCTCCAGCTAGATTCTGTCCCATTGACCACAACTCTCTGACTTCTTCCTTTCAACCAGTTCACAATCCATCTCACTACCTGATCATCAAGACCACACTTCCTTAGCTTATCTACGAGGATGCTGTGGGAGACAGTGTCAAATGCTTTACTGAAATCAAGATAAACCACATGTACTGCTCTACCATCATCTGTCCACCTAGTTACTTCCTCATAGAAGGCTATCAGGTTGGTCAAACATGACTTCCCCTTGGCAAAACCATGTTGACTGCTCTTAATGACCCCCTCATCCTTGATATGCCTAGAGACAGTGCCAAGAACAAGTTGTTCCATCACCTTTCCAGGGATGGAGGTGAGGCTGACCGGTCTATAGTTACCCAGGTCCTCCTTCTTGCCCTTTTTGTAGACTGGTGTGACATTTGCTATCCTCCAGTCCTCAGGCACCTCTCCTGTCGCCACGACATTGCTGATAGCCTATCTGTTCTTATGGTCTAATCACCAAAACACCAAACCTACACGTCACAGAAGCCATCCATGCACCTGAATGCAGCTTCTTAGTGCTATTTCCTATGACCAACAGCAATCTGCCTACACAAAAACTTCTGTATGACCAGGCCATGAAGACTGGCAAAAAGGGTGAAATGCAAGTTACAAACCATCTTGATTGGTCTGTAGTTGTTTAAGGCTTATTTGAAGCTACATAGGAAAAGATACTTATCACACACTGTTGTCAGTGCTGCAAGAAAGAGGTGGGAGCCCATGTATGTCAGTGCACTCTCCAGGAAGGAGCCTCTTCCATAGTGCAGAACCATGGAAAACTCTTCCGAACTCACAGAAATTACATTTATGAAACACAGAAGATATCAATGTAGGAGTTTAAAGACCAAGGTGTCATTCTTCCAGCAAACCTCTGACACAGACTAGAGATAGCTATGGGTTTTATACCCTCCCCTCATTACACAGGCAGTATCAACGGGAAGTTATAAAATGAGAATACAGGAAAAAAGCATTTAAATGGCACTTCCTCTAGCCAGACATTTTTCTTGAGCTGCACTCCACAATAATGTACCCAGCTAGGATAGGCTAACAGGAAAACAAATCAGCATATAGAATGAGAACTTAGAATTTGTGCCATACAGAAATGAATTAAAAATGTGCATTCAGCTGTGAGCAGGAGGGAAAAAAAACAACTGACTGACACTGACGGATTTACAACAGGCGATATATTCATGGAGCTACCTGCTCCCTGATGAGCACAAAGATATGATTATCCATATATATGATTATATCATGATATGTTTGTCCCAAACAAAGAGAAGATGAAGACAAAATGACCATTTCTGCAGAGTAAGCCCTTGCAAGAGACAGTGCTATAAATCCTAACAGTCCTTCGAGCTGCAAATCCTCCTGCTGCCTGCATATAATTTCACCAGGGAGAAAGGCCGCTCAGCATGTAGCAAATGTAATTCCAGGATGTCCCTAGGAAGTGAAGATTTAGCCACCCAGCCGTATGTTATGAATAACTTTGTTTTGCTAGCAGGTGCTGGGGATTTTTTCCATACAA
Organism: Hemiprocne comata; assembly: GCA_020745705.1. Lineage (NCBI taxonomy): Eukaryota > Metazoa > Chordata > Aves > Apodiformes > Apodidae > Hemiprocne > Hemiprocne comata. Next base: position 207,428,615 of record CM036586.1, read on the forward strand.
CACCAATTTTTGCCAAGTATCAGTTCATCAGCAAATGCTTCCACTTGCGAGCAGGAGCCAGGCATCGTTTGTCTTCCCAGCGAGCGGGTGCAAAGGGTCTGTTGGACTCTCCCTTCCCCCTCTGGGATGAAACGTGTCTTGGGGATATGGAAGGAGGGGGAGAGAGGAGGAATAATTTGCCGCCATGCAAGATCTCTTGAAAGGGAATTCCTGGGAGCCACGTTACAAGGGATTTGAGCTTGTCCCTTGGTGGTCTGCCCCAAGGGAAACAAAGGCTGATATCCAGTTTTCATGCTTTGTGTCCCCAGATTCCCCAGGCTCCTGCTTCTTAATCACTGTAAAATAGGGAAGCTTTGGGGCAGTTTCAAAATGAGCCAGTTATTTTTCTGTGCTTCCTTATGAAACACACCAAAGGATACTATTTCTTGTTTACTTGGAGTTTTTTCCCCCCTCAAGTTTATATCATAAATCTACTTTGACCCCATCCAAGGAACCGTGTCTTGAAAGCTCTTTCTAGGTACAAAGACAATGTAAAAAATTCAGGACTAGCAAGTCCCATTCCTGACACTGCTGGTCTTTCCTCAGCTCCCCTTTCACCACACACTAATTTGGATCCCCCCAAGTAGCCAGTTCTTTACTGAGCTGCACCTCTGAACCTCAGGGGCAAGAGCTTTGCTGCCAGACCTGGAGGGAGGGCTACCAAGGATGGGCAGGCAGGATCACACCCTGCCATGCAGCACCTTCCAGCTGCATACATTGGGACCCAAATGCTGATCCAATTGGGCTCTTTCCAAGTCTTACCCATTCTATACTGCAAGTAATAAATACAATTGAGACCAAAAAGTCTTTAGTACGAAACCCTAGAGCAATTCCATCTCTACTTTTTTACAATGCCTGGTGAAACACTGCAATGGAATAAGCACTACGAGAGCCACAGCACACCACCAATGCGAATGTGGCATCCCTGCAGTTGAAAAAGCATCTTTCACTTTTCCCACACAAGGCACAGTTCCCACTCTACACTCTCTTCCGTGGCAGTTTTCCTGCAAACCCACTCCTGCTAGTCCCAGGCGCTGCCGGTCACTGCCGCCAGCCTGCTGTGTTCAGGATCCTGCACATACTCCTTCTGACAGCTTGCACAGGCTTGTATAAACTATTTGGATATAGTTAATAGTAAGAAAGAAGTCTATGAGATTTACAACTACTGTTTCCAGGGCCATAATAGGTATGTAGGTATAAGGACTGGGGTAAGCTGTTACTCTCAGAGGGGAAAAAAAATACTGTGTGTGTCCTGTAGGCACTCTGTGAGTGGAGGCAGGGCAGCTCAAATGGTCCAGACCTTTATGTTAGGCAAAAAGGAGGGTGGTTGAAAAAGAGATGAATATACAAAAGCTTCTTTCCAGCTGACAGTTTCATGTAAAAAATACAATGCAAAATGGAGACCAGGGGAAAAGACTGGTAGGTGGACCAGATGATCTTTAAAGGTCCCTTCCAACCCAAATCATTCCACGGTTCTATGATAACGAGATGCCAAGTCAAAAGAATGACAGTCCAGCGAGGATTTTACAACATAACTGTGGGATAAGGCATTTCACTCCATGCCAGACCTTGAGATAAGCCAACCTCCAGGTCTGTCCCAAAATGATTTGCTGAGTGACAGAGAGGTGGTGTCAGTGGGACTGCTTCCTGCCATGGCAGTTAGTGCAGAAAAGGCAGGTATGGATGGGGTTAATAGGACAAGAAGTGACAGTCAGAAAAGGGATGAGCAGAGGCAGAGCATGGGACCTGGTGAGTGTCCCGGGAGGGGACAGGTGAGCCAGAAGGTCTGGTGAGTAGCACTGAGGGACACGTCCCCCTAACCAGCACAGTGCCATTTACGATGCACAGAGGCAGAGGCATTTTCCTGCCCGTGGTACACCAGGGTTCTTGTCCAAAAGTTCAGTCAAGGTTACTGATCCTCCAGTTTCTACCATAACTTGATGGTGTTTGGTCCATGCAGGAGCAACACTCAAAGTGACTCAAGAAAATGGCACTGCCTGAGTAAACCAGGAAGAAGTGTCCGAAGACATACGGATGGTGCCATTAAGAAAAAAAGCAAACCACAATTAAACAGAAAAAAACACTGTAGAAATACCTAAATCTTATGATCCGAGAGGAAAAAAAGACAAAAAATTTCTTTCTTGAGGCTAGGAACTGAATTCTTGGTTTTGCAATGCCATTCCTCTTCAAGACATCTATGACACAAGCAATAGAGAGAGACCATGCTTGAAGTGCAAGGAGCAAATATTTTGATTGAGATTCTCAGCAAGTTTGAGATTTGAGAACAAAAACCTAGATTAAGCAGTGAACATTTTTCTTTCCATGGGGCAGGAATTCACAGGGTGCTGGTACTCACTGCTGTGCCACAGCCTTAACAGAGCTGCTGCCACTCTTGCAGCAACGCACTGGAGTCATCTACAACCAAGTAGACAGAGATGTCAATATGGGTCTGAGTTCCAGGCATTACAGAGCAGCCACCTTTCTTAAAGACAACTCCCAAAAAAACGGTCTCCCACTAGCCCTCTGATGAAGTAGCCTCTGAAAACTTGAACAAACCCTAAGCCCACACAGTTCACAAAAAAATGCAAGAAAAACAATTGTTGATAAATACAGTGGCCGCTTTCAAAATGTTTCTCTGGGCAAAAAATCAGAAAGGTTGTCGTTTGTTCAATAAGGCAGCATTTAGGGAAAGGGCTATTGCCATTACTTTTTTAAATTACATTCAGCTCAGGCCATGGAAGCTGGTTAACCTGCCTAAGTAAGAAGCAATGCACAGATACATCAGGTCAAATACATCACAGTTGCTCTCAGATAAGTGGAATCCACACTGCAGATGTTGTGTGGGAAATAGAAAAGTAAATAGAGTCAGCCTTAAACCAAACAAAAGTACAACTGAAACCCAGAAATTTCCTTTCCAGCCCATGTGTTAAGGCCAAATCACTGCAAGGAATAAAGTTTTCCATCAAAGCTGGCCTTGGATCGCTATCTGCATTAGAAATACCTGAATCCATACAAGGTGCCGAATCCAGTTATTTTGAGTGGGATATTATAACATGCTATTTTTTGCCACACACAAGGGAGTACTGGTGGCACTCAGCCAAATCTGCCTTGGCTGCACAGAAGAATTGCTGGTACTACCTCTGGTACCACCTCCATCAGGCACCAGCTCCCCAGTGAGCAGCCACCAAAGGAAAGGAACAGCACTGAAAACCTTCTGCACGCTGAAACTCCAACCACATTCAAACAAGTTATCACATTGAAACCACACATGCTTTTGCCTCTCTCCAATGGTCGGCTCATGCATAGATATTTGAGACGATAACCACTTTTTAGCTAACCAGACATTAACTCAAACCACTAGGGCTTCAGCTTTCCAACTCAGCCAGTTCATTCGCCACAGCTGGGAGTCCCTCAAAGCCTATGACATGTTTGGAAAGGTCCAACTTTGCAGGCACAGCCCAATTAAAAGCTCCACAGAGCAGTTTTGTTTATTTATAGCAAAATCATTAATTGCTTATCACATATTTGTTTGCTGGAAAACCAATGCTCCAAAGTAAACATCAAATTTAAAGACCATTCCCAGAACACCAAATGGTATCAGGAACAGTGCTAAAAATGTAAATCAGAAACATCAAAACACATCAGGATTTCAACTGGAGGAACAAACAACCCATTATTTCTGTGCCAGAAAAGAGGTTACCCATAAGCCATCAGTTACCCGCACAGTCATCTACAGTCCAGCAGTTATTTATGTCCTGGAGAATGACAGACACCACTGCACAGTATCTGTTGAAAATAACTTCACGGCAATCAGCATATGCTAGAGTAAATGAGGTATCTCTTAATACAGAGTTTTGACAATCAGCTTGGAAAAGAGCCTTTTAAATATCTGGCATTGGAGGCAGAACCTCAGAAAGAGGATAATTTTGTTTGTGAGCCAGTTTCATATGAAAAAAAGGAAAGAAGGTAAAGAAGTTGAGAGGGGTTTTTTTCTCCCTCTTCACTAACAGATCTCCATGCTTTCTCTTGGGAGAAGCATGTTCCCTCAAATATCCACAGGAGTCCTGCATGGAAAACTAAGGAAAACAGTCTTACAGAGCTACAATCTGCCCTTTCTCCATGAAAGGCATTTCAAGCAAGCACAGCAGTCCAGCTGTATGGAAAGCCTCACCACCAACCATGCTGGGAAGCAGTAACAGCTCCGCAGCAGACTGCCATCTACCTCCTGAAATCCTTACAGGTACAGGAGTTCCCTGAATCACCCACATCCACTCACTGCCTGTCAGAGAAGCTTCGACTGCAAAATGCCTTGGCCTGTCCTGACAGTGCTGCCCTCGAGTTCCCCAATTTTCATGTATATTTGAATGCCAGGGAAGTGGACACACTCAGCCCATTTCCAGATTAGGAAATGGGCACAACAGTTCAAGCCCCTTGCTCCAGGTCACACAGGAGACCCCACCACATAGTCCAGCTGCCAGCTCTCACTGCCTTGCTACACTGCCCTCTGTACCTGCACGATTTAGGGCAGTAAGGCTTGCCTACAAAGCAATGCTCACAAGCACTACCCGCCTAAATTTCCAAAACAGGAGGTCAGACATTTATATTTGTCACCACCATTACAGTGGTTACCATTTGAAACTCATAATTCATTCACACTCCAAGAATTTGGGTTCAGTCTTCAAAATTAGATCTTGAAGAGTTCATTAGAGACACTGATCATTAAATGGAGAACAGTAAGACAGGGGTAATAATAACAACAGTGTCAAGATTCCATTATGTTGTTGAAAACAGTAGCCACTAGGAAGAAAAGGTGCACCTCTTAATGCCTCACCCTTTATTTGTTCTCCTGCAGCCAGGATCATCTGCAATTGAAGGTCAAGCTGCAAAGCCTGCACTCTGAAATTCTGGACAGAAAGCAAACACCATATGCACACCAAACAGTGATTGTGGTAAATGACCTAGACACATAAAACAGGGTCAGGCCTGGTCCTTCTGGCCGTGCTTTCATTATGTCTCACCCCAGTTTGCTGCCAGCCTCCTTGGTCTGGATTTCTCTCTTGCTGGGAGATCTCACAGTCACGGTGCCACACCAACTCCCCACAGCCACAGCAGATAAATCTTCCTAGTGGGATCCACCCCATCCCTTACACACTTCGACAAGCAAAACAGTTGTTAGCAAGCTGGACACCTCACATCACACAATTCTGAACATCCAACTTAGCCCTTGCCAACCCAAATGGTGCAGTTCACATCTCCTTGAGCTTATGATCCATGTCATGGAAACACAACCAGCCTCTGGCTCCACATCTTCCATTTGTGCACTGGGAGAGGAGGAAGCAGTGCCAGCAACCCCATATCATCCCACCAGACATCTCCAAAACCCAGGCATGGATGTGCCAAGCTGCTCCACCACTCCCCCCCTGTGCCAAAGGTGCAATGTAGGTGTGCAGCTCCCAGGGACTGCCCTGCACAAAGGCACATAGATGTTCCCTGTCACAGCATCTTGCAGAAAAAAAAACTCACACCATGTGACTCCCAGCCACCTGATCATAGTTTTCCCCACTTTTTTCTTCTTGCAAGAGATGGGGAAAGCTGCTCACCTGAAATAAAATCACTGCAGCCTAAATAATCACTCTTGGCTCATGTCCAGTGAGGCTCCTTGCTGCTGAATTTAAAACCTCAGTTGAAAACAGCAAAATGCTACTTGCACATAGTTCTTGCTCCTCAAGCACCTCTATGCACCAAGTGAGAGTCAGCTGTCATTTCAATCTGACCTCTAAAACTCTCCATAAAGGTAAAAAACCACCAAAACTGTGTCAGAGAGCATCATGTCAAAGATCAGAGTCATCAGGAATAACTTTGGCTGATTTGAAGCTCCACTGTATCTTTCCTCTGTATTTTTAAGATGAAAGTATAGAGCAAAAAAAAAAAGGAAGATCTATGCAAGAGCAATGCATCAGCTCACCAAAACAAAAGCAGCAAAATTACAAATCCATACAGAAGGAGGAAGAAATAAGCATGTCTTGCTTGTGAAACTAAAATATATACAGAAAACATGTCTGTGTGGCCATAATATATTTCTATATCACTTTTACAGGAAAAGGCTCTCAATAGCTTTTGGCATATGAAAGTCACTGTGAGGACTGAAATAAAGCTGAGAGTATTGTAGAAGAGCCAACACACATGCATCCCTAGGATTTATGTTCAAATCCTACTGTATTAAATTATGTATTGTGTGGCTTTTGGAAAAATGATTTTATATATAAAATGAACTATACAATACATTGTTTCTGAGAAGAAAAAGTATTGGTAGGAACACTAAGTATTTCTTTTAACACTAAAAAAAATAAGGTTCAAATTTAGAAAAGGTTTTCAGTGAGAAACCACACTTCTAGTGTGAATGAGGGTGTATACACATATACACAGCCTATTTCACCATGCACAGCTGCCCTCATGTCTCATGTAACTACAAAGTCTCATGTAACTACAAAGCCTGTGACAGTTACAGTAATTTAAGAATTTAAATCTTTGTAGCTGCATTTCTAGGGGAAAGCCTAACGTCCAATGAGGTCTCAAAGAACAAAAAAGTGTTAATTTTTTTTTTACATTCAAAAATACTGCTCCCAGACAGACATTCCTGAAGTGAATATAAATGCACCCTTTGCAGCAAGTGCACAAGCAGACACGCTGCACACCGTGGAGGTAACACCCACAGAGCTGCACGCTGACGAGCAGGATCAGTGATGGGCCACAACATGTGGTGCAGCATCATACCAGCCCAGGCACCACGGCCTGGTGCTCCTACCAACATCTTCACAAGATCTGCAGACACTCTACACAACTAAAACAAATTATATTCAGGCACAACCATTTAATGCCACAACTTGGTGATCACTTTACAGCAGGATAAGCCACCGTGGCCACCAAAGCAGCTGTCCTGGGCTCAAGTTGTTTTGTTTCTTTTTTTCCCCTTCTTTTTTTTTTTTTTTCCTTTTCTATTTTTTTGTTGATTTTGTTCTCGCTGAGGATTGAGCTGCCCTACTGCAAACATGTCTGTGAACAAAAGGGAGGGAGGGAGATGGGAACGGGTGCCTGGGGCAGGCGGGAGGGATCCTTTCCATGTCCATGGCAGCTCAAACTGTTTGTCAAACAACAGCCGGAGTTGAGGCAACAAGATGGTGTGTAAAGAGCAGAAAGTACCTTCGAGAAACATACTGAACACTATCAAAATACCCAAGTCTTAAATAGACACATGAAGTATTTAAATGCTTTCACACCCATAACAAATTTTGTTTACTGCCCAGCATTTAAACAGCTTTTTCTTTACTATTGTAAGACTGCTCTCAAACAGTGTGAATTTGATGTTGCAATGAATAGTAGCACTTCAACTCCTATTTACAACCCATTCAGTGACATAACTCCACAAATAGCATGCAGGATTTCCACACTTTATGAAATAAAACCTGTTCTTGGCTCAAAACAAGTTGTGCAGACAAAAATCACTTTGTTTTTCCTCTCTGATATAGAAAACTACAGGAAAAAGAGAATCACTTACCAACTAATATGAAAAACTTTATTAAAACCACCAAGCATTGTTAATGTCATTCTAGTAATCATATGCAAAATGCTCAGTATCCAAGGAAACAGGGTAGTAATGAAGTTAGAGACTACTGTATAAATGCACCTTCTAAATCACCATCAAGAATGTGTATTCCGGAGGGACTGGCCAGTTTTCTAGTGTGTGACACCCTGATCGCTCAGACATGCTACAGCTTAAAAGCAAAAAGCTAACCACCTACTTTTGCATAGAGGACCCTTTTGTCTGCTGCGTATGAACAGCCCCTTCTTAGCATCTAGTTATAGAGTTCCACTGCAGAGTTCCAGATTTCTCTAAGCCTGTGTTCACCTTGATGAGAGTTGTTCCGAAATTGTAATGATGGGCACTAATTAAATGGCATAACTAGCAACAAATGAAGCAGAGATCTTGTCCTTTGCTCCAACTTCTCAACAAAATGAAATGTGCAATAGGAAAAATATATATACTCTGCTCTTCTCCAGAGCCCCTTGGTCTGAAATCCGTTTCATTAGCACCAAGCAATAACACAAACTGACTTATGCCCACATTATTAAAATTCATTTTAAAATGAATACTTATGCTTAATACTTATTCCAGCCAGAGTAGAGAGGTGATTGTGCCTCTGTACTCGGCATTGGTGAGGCCACACCTTGAATACTGTGTTCAGTTCTGGGCCCCTCACTACAAGAAGGATGCCGAGTTGTTGGAGTGTGTCCAGAGAAGAGCTACCAGGCTGGTGAAAGGCCTGGAGGACAAGTCCTATGAAGAGAGGCTGAGGGAACTGGGGTTGGTTAGTTTGAAGAAGAGGAGGCTGAGGGGTGACCTCATTGCTCTCTACAGCTACCTGAAAGGAGGTTGTAGGGAGGTGGGAGTTGGTCTCTTCTCTCCAGTGAATAATGACAGGACGAGAGGCAATGGCCTGAAGTTGCACCAGGGGAGGTTTAGGCTAGATATTAAAAAGAATTTCTTTACTGAAAGAGTGGTTGGACAGTGGAACAGGCTGCCCAGGGAGGTGGTGAAGTCATCATCCTTGGAAATGTTTAAAAGAAATAGAGATGTGGTGCTTAGGGACATGATTTAAGCATTGAACGGGGAGATAAAAGTTATGGTGGGTGGATTTAGGTTATGGTTGGACTTGATGATATTCAAGGTTTTTTCCAACCAGGTTGATTCTATGTGAAAGATTCTGTGCTCCAATATCAACAGCTCATTCTCAGGGATGCTTCCTAGGAAGACAGGGAGGTCTACAGTAAGGAAGTCAACACAAAATTAACTTCTGCTTTTAGGTGTTAGCACTTAGATCATTACAAAAAATCCCTAGTTTTTAGGCTTAATTTCAGCAAGCATTCCTTTCCTTTCCTGATTTCTGTGACAGCTTATTCCACCCAACAACCACTGAACACAAAGCAGTTCCAGCCAGGTTCAACCACCCTGTCACTTTGTGGATAAGCTTTGGTATTCCTTCCCTCCAGTACATGTGACAGCTTTATAGAAGCACATACCTCAACATCCTTGCTTCTTCCATTGGATGCCCCTGTAATCTTTCCCTGTGATCTTTACATTCCCTTTGGTTCATTGTTTTCCATGACTCTAACACCCTTTATAGAAGGAGACAGCCTAAGCTACACGCAGTATTTCCAGCGTGGCTGCAGGCAGAGACAGCCAAGTGCTAGAACAATCCAACTGCCAGCTCCTGCCCGATGGCACATACAGGCATAGAACTCCGTTGCTTTTTTGGATGTTTCCAGGCACTGTGCTGATTTGGTGAAAAAGGCTCTACCATTTTCATGCTGCCTCCTCTTCTGTTCCTTGTCTCTTCGGTTTCCACAAGCTTTACTCCTTTCCTGCTGTAGTACTCATTGTCTCTGTGTGCAGATCCAAAGGCAACCTGTCTGCCCTTCTCTATCCACCCACACTGCTTTGGCAAGTCTTGCATCATTGAAACAATATTCACATCTTCAGTAAGTTCTGTTGCTTTTCTTATACCTTCCCTCTTCTGTGGGGAGAGGTATGGGGCTGATACTCATTTCTCATCACCACAAACAGCTTCATCTCATGAAACACCTCACTGCTTTGTCTGGTGCTTGCTCCTCTCAAGCTCTGAAGCTCACTTTCGCACACCACAATAACTGATCTTGCCCGATTAACCTTTTTAGCTGGCTCCTATGCCTAAGATGTTTTCTTAAAAGGCTATAGAAATTAGGGTCATAGCTTTCTCTCCCTACTCTTTTTTTTCTCTCTTTGTCAGTATAACCCAGTTGTACAGTATGCCCTAATGGCAATTTCTGAACTGTATCACTATACCTGCAAATCTAGCTCATACTGCTATAATTATCTGATGCTTTCCTAGAGCTCTCTCTTATATTACTTTCTTTACCCTCCCTCTGTAATTTCATAAATGAGCTACCAGACTGACTGACTGGTTTTCTTCAGCCATCGTCTTGCATTCTTGTGCTTAAAGCAGTTGAGCACTCAGTTAAGCAAGTGAACTTTCTTATTTCCACTCTGTTTTACTGTACTGCCAACTCATCCACCTCACCAGCACTGTTCTTTTTTCTTTTGCCTACGGCCACCAGTGACCACAGCAGTAATCTTGAGAATATCAATCCTCTCTCAAAAGCCACATCAGAGATGGAATTATTTGAAACACTACACCAGTGAAGTAAACGCCCAGCAACGGTCAAATTCTGTGAGCACTTTGAGAGCTGGTGCACATTTGGTCAGGCATTTTTCTGCTTAATGCAAAATGATACTTCAAAGTTACTATTCTAACCAAAACTGGTTAATTCAGAAAACTTGAGTCTGGAAGGGTAAGGGGACATTTTAACAACCTTCCAAGATGCTGCTGCTGCTTATGCAGACTCACCAAGAACTCACCAGAAAGGAAACACTAATTGAATCTGAACTAATTTGATCTCTAAAAGGCAAGAGCTGGATGCAAAACTGCAAATATTAACTGCGCCCACAAAGTCCATCTCCAAAAGGGTAACTCTTCTGGCCAAGTCACCAGCAGCCTCATTTCCAGAGGTATAAGGCACCTGTAGCTGCATTCAACAGTAATGTCACTGTTCACTACCATGGGAAAGTTGAGCTCTTCTTCTCTCCCTGTTTTAGTGTACTTATTGTGGTTCATGCTCATATCCCTGCCGTGAACGTCGTGAGGTTTAATTAGTTTTGGTCTATAAAACACACTGAGATCCCCCGGAAAAGCTGTATATGCATGCACAGTAGGATTCCTGCAAGATAATTTTCTTGGCATCCCCAGAGGAACCAGCACAAGCAGCCAGAGGACAACTCCAAAGACAAGGTACTCGAAGCATTAAGCTGTCTACAGTCCTGATCTGTATCTGGAGGATCAAAAGTTTCAGGGGCAGCATTTTGATGCAACACATGCTGAAACTGGTGTGGGAGTTAACAGCTGTTTTACAGAAGAGTGCTGGCAAAACCATTCTCACCAGCATCTTTCAGCAAAAACGAAGTCAAAAAAGGTCCCACCTTAAAATGGAAATAATAGGAGGAAAAAATGGAAAACAACACCACTAACGAAAGCCCATATGGGTTTTTTAAATATCCCAAATAGCTTAAAGTTGCCCAGACTTCTGTATTCATTAATTGCTCAGGACACAGATTTCTTTATTTATGGCTCAGAAAAGAATTCCCAGCTCAGAGTCTTTCCAAAGAACAACCCTCCCCAGTTCTGCATGGTCGCCCTGGCCAACTTGCCCTGCCGTTTCTTATTCTGATGCTAATGCAGTTCAAACAACCCAACCCTGCATTTTTTATCTATGCAATAAGCCTATCTTTAAGTCACTTAGTTGTGTCAGTTTAAATCACAACATTTCCATAGAGAAAAATCTCATCATTTTATTTACTTCTGGGGACAGAGAACAGAGAAGGAAAAAAAGTTCATTATAAAATGCTTTTTTTTCTTTGTGGTGCCTAATTCAAGCCCAAATGAAATCTGCATGAGTTTAAACAGAAGTTGAACCATGAGAAACAACCCAATTTAATTAAGGCTTGCACAGCTACCTTCAAGACAGGATACCCTGAAAATATCTGACCGTGCATAGGCATATCATGTTATATAATTATATATATATTACTAGGTCTTATACGAAGTCTGCTGGAATAAAAGCCAAGATCCCATTGATCTCTGTGGGCTTCAGATCTCTCTCTCTTGTAAAATAAGCCTGGATTCTCCACTCTGGCTTTCACAAGCATCCGCATGGGGATATTCACAGGGCTTCTCACATGAAGGAAAAACCATGAAGTTGAAGCCATCCATGAAAGGTACTGGATTTATTCCAGATGTGCAACTGTTTTTAATTAATTTGGAAGCATTTGAAGTATTTGCTCATTAAATATGCTTCGCATTTCACACACGCACGTAAGAGAGTAAGGAAACCCAAAATTGAAGCCAAAATCATAACGTCTTAGTAAAAAGACACTGACACCATTTTTAGCAAAATTAGGCTCACATGAGACGAGAGTTACAGCACTGCCATAACACATCACATCAATATTCACATGGTTCCTGTGCTGCCCATCTCCAGGAAACCTCACCTTGACCTGGAGGACTCACAGGCTGGGAGCTCTCCCATCTCTGCTCAGCCCTGCACCTCTCTGCACAGGATACCTCCCAGTGTGCCCAGCCCCATCACCCAGGGCAATACTTTAAGTTCAAGATATCTGTCCTCTAGAGGAGAATGAAACAGCTTATGGCAAATCTTTGGGCCAAATCATCATTACTGGTAAAAATGTTGCATATGATTATACAGAAGAAGATTCAAGCAGCCAAGAGGGGAGGAAAGAAACTTTTCAGGTCTCGAGCCAATGCCTACCAGCCACCTGTCACCATTCAACTCAAATTAATGCAATCTATGAGCATACCAAAGTCTCCTACAGATGCGAGAAACAAACAAAAAACTTAGAGCATCCTGCTTTTGTCAAGTTCACAGCAAAAAGTCTCACCACAGAGACACAAGAGTGAATTTGGATGCTTGCACCAAGGCTGGACCCACTTCCATCCAAGTCAGGCAAGAGGGAGGTTGTGCATAGTGATACTCAGGCCCATAGAGAAAAACACAGACCCTCCTGCACAGACAAAGCATACACACGTTTCTGCCATATCTAAACTTGTAACAGGACACCTGTCACCCCAGAAGCGTGGTGTTCCTTGAGGAAAAGGACCTGTATCAGCTCATGCTACGCCCCACACGACCACGGCTGGATGCTCCCAGCATCCAGAAGATCCAGGTTAGGTCGAGTATTTCCACCGCACACTGCAAACCTCTACACGGACATCATCGTATCCGGTATTCAGTGGCCACAAACATTAACATAACGCAGCTCTTGTCTCCCCTCTAGTGGCTGACCCACCACCACCGCTCGCATGTCTTCTGCTGCGCTGCCAACGGCGCGAAGGGCTGGAGCGCGTCCCCTGGCAAAGCCACCATGGGCTGAGCTTCTTCATGTCCCCCGCCCGGGCTCATTGCCACGGTCAGGCAAGGATGTTGTAGCACAAGGAAAATGCACAAGGCAGAAATGAGCACATCTGGGCAGATGTACAGCTCTTCTGCTTCCACCGCAGCCCAAGATTCACAGTTTTGAAACAAGGTGCATTTATTATGAAGAACCACAGGCAAGTTCAGAACACGTTTTTTTAGTATTATTTCTCAGAGACCTGAAAGAATCATGTATTTGGTGACTACAAAGCATGCAAACTTTCCATGCCCAAAGACTAAGTTTTCCATTGGACAACAAAGGTTTTGTCACCCAAGGGTCAAAATTAATTCTAGTGATCACCAGACAAGTCAATGATCTCTAATCAATTTTACCAAGAGCTGTCAAACTGTTTGTGATGCTCTCCTGTTCAAAACTAGCATACAAACATTTTAAAAACCTATAAACTTCACATTTCTTCACAAGTAATTTTTTTTTTTTCTTCCCCCCCTTAAAAAAACAAGCAGGAACATTCAAGTTTCTTTCCTTTGGTTGCCAGTGCTAAAATATGCTAACAGCATTAAGGCAAGGGACGACTTGCAGAGCTCACAATCTGTATTCAGCATAATTAGCAGATGCCAGTTTAACTTATTACTGCTTCTTCCTTTCTATATTATACAAAGGATGTCAATGAAAACCTGTTATCTAAATGACTGTTTTCTCACTGCTGATATAAAGCAACAATCACAAGAAAATAAAGTCACAGAGCATGTGATAGGAAATATCTGATTTTGAAATGACATTATAAACAGCTACAGTAAAGAAAGAAATTAATGCCTGCAGACAGGACTTTCTTCCTTCACACTTCGCATTTTCAGACTGTTTTTAAACTAACTGCTACTTGATGGCATTCCTAGTTATTCAAATAAGCAACGCAACATTCAAGGTAGAGAGATACTATTAAATGAGGCTGCTCAGCTGCCTCAGCCAATGATTATTTCAAAGCATGAGAAATGAACACACATAAGATGCATTTTCTATGCAAAGAACTAACAGCAAAGAAGTAAGAACACAAATACCTGTGAAAGAAATCAAGGCAAACCCTAAAACTCAGCCTCAGCTAAGGGGACAGTTACAGAGTACACTTCTCCTGCCTGCAAAGCTGAAACACATTTTACAAAACAAAGCCCTCTTGAACTAAGAGGCTGTTGAAAGATGCATCCAGCACACACACAAAAAAAAGCAGTGCACAATAAGGCTGTGGATTAAACAGGTTTCTAAGACATAAAACTATATAATGATCCAGTCCAGGCACCATTTGCTGCTACTTCTGCTGGGTGAAGAGAGATACCCTCCTGCTAACATTCCTGCATATTACAATGGAGTGCAAAAAAAATATTCTAATAAACTATCTTCTGACTCTCAGGGCTAAGTTGAAAAGCCTTGTAAGGCTATGCTTCTCTACAGCTTTAATCAATTTCAGCTATAACTTCATTTGTTATGCCTAACAGACAGTGTAAACTTCACCCTTCCCAAGAATTAAGAAAAAAACATTTCTTATTCTCCCATAAGCAGCGTATGTAAAGCACAAAACAGAACCACTGCCCACATACCCCCAATTAAATTGTTCTCTGTGGAAACTAATAACTTTCCACAGTATGCACTGTAATCCAAGTAATAATTTTAAACAGCCATAAGCTGCAGTGTGCTGAACTAAGGCATTCTTACCTTGCAAAGAGTGCTTGAAGACATTTAGTTACAGTAAAAGAGGAGAACGTGCCTGTTGCCAAGTATTTCCCATGGCAAGGGGAGATGCTTTACCCCACACATGCGCACGCACACACGCACTGGGTGCGTGTGCTTCCTAGGTAGATAGAGAAGGAGGACCAGAGAGATAAGCAGCAGTGATAATGCCCCAGCTTTATGGCTCAATCAGCAGCAAGTAAAGCTGGAAGAACCATTTGAGATGAAAGGGGAAAAAATTCCAATTTTTTTTTTTTTTTTTTTTCTCCTCTGGATGCAAAGAGCTTTGGTTGGTTGATCTATAGTACCTGAACACAAAATTCTTCATAATCCACCTCCCTCCTGAGCCAGTTAGTTGCACATGTCAAATGACACTGCACAAACAATGCACAAAGACTTTAACAAGAAATATTAAAGAATCCCTTACCTTTTAGTTAGAGTAAGTGACAGATAACAGGCATGAGAAACTCAGTTGGCACAGTTGCTGTACGTATTTCTCTGTGGACTTCTCTTCAGTGGTCCCAAAAGCACTGAACATAAAGAACTCCAGCCTGCCTGCTTCATTCTTCAGCAACAGAGATACATGCTGTCACGGTAACATGAAAAAGCAAAAAGAACTACAGATCTTAGTTTTTAAAGCCTTTGTGCTTATAGGGAAAAAAGAGGGAGTGGGGGAAAGAAGGAACAGAGCAAACACTTTTTCTAAGAGAAATCTGGTCTTGGCTGTAGAAGTAACCACAGCACAGAATTATCCAGTTTGAACTTCCCTGTTTGCAAGCTCCTTGGGAAAAAAAATAAAAATAAAAATCAGTCTTTAGGGAAAAAAAAAAAATCAAATGCATGGATGGGGGGAAGGGAGAGGAGGAGGGTACTGCTCCTATGTGACATACATATGGAATGAGCATTAGAACAATGCTGACAGGACAGCTAAGCAACTGCACTCTGGGGCAGCAGTTTTCAAAGCTGAGCTTTTGCAGCTTTGCAGAAAGGAGAAGAAAACAATTAAAAAAAAAAGCCCTCTGCAAAGGGAAAAAAAATAAAAATGAAAGAAAAATAATAGAAGAGAAAGGAGCTACTAATTCAAGAAGAACTACCGGACTAAAAAAACAAAAATGAGTTGCCTAATTTCTGAAAGGGGGGGGGGGGTGGGACGGGTGGGAAACGCCGCGACTGCTTCCCAGCGATGCAAGCAGCAGCCTTGATGTCTAGTGCACTTACATTTTATGCGGCGCACAGTGGGTCCCCTCCTCCTCGCCTGCCTCCCTTCTTCCCTCCCACCCTCCCTTCTTCCCTCCCTCCGCCCTCCCTGCCTAGGAAGCTCTCCCTCCCAGGAGACAAGAATTCCAGAGGACCCAATTAACACTGTACTTTGCTGGCTCCTTGGTATGATCGATATTAAATAAGCTGAGTTTTAGCAGCACTGAAAAATAAAGCAGCCATGTAATGTGTGGCTGATGGAGGCGGCTTTTTTTTTTTTCCCCCTACTTCCCTACTCCCCCAGTCTCAAAACGATCCAAAGCACGGGAAAAAAAATTTAAAAGCATGTGCCAGTGCCAGTGACACACGCTGCATCAGAGATTTCTTAGAAACTTGATGGAAGCTGAACATCGGTTGCTCATTTCACTAGCTTCAGCAGTACTTTAATAAAGTGGATTTACAAATCAATGGAAGGAATCCAAAGGTTCACAAACAGGCTCTTTCATCAGGTCTGTTGCCTGACCGTACAGGAAGTTTGCTGAAGGGGTCTGGGGGCTGTTTCACCAGCACACTTGTTTTCAATGGACTCGCAACAACATGACTTGTTTGGTTTGGTGAAAGAAATGCAGTAAGAGGTTCACTGCTTTAAGGGAATGCAGCCTAGTGTGTTTATTGCTTCATTCCTGCAGCATGTGTGACAAGGCACTCTACAAATTGCAAATTATTTTAATTTGAAGAGGGAAGTGGTTGGGAGGCAGTAACCTTCTTTGGTCCTATTTTCCCTGATCTATCAATCACAGATTGCCATGTAAAAACAATCTACTACAGGCTCTCTCTATAGAGGAAAAGCAATTACTAGCATTAACTCTTGCCATTGCAAATTAATACAATACAGTCCACAACTGATAGAGTCTGCCTGCAAGCCATTAATCCAAGAATAAATGACTGGTTTGCTTAAATCCAACTGGTCTGAAATTCTCAGGTTAAGAGCTCCCCTTCCCCTTTCCATAATTCTATCTGTTTGTGAAACTCAGTGGAAAGAAAAGAAAACCATATTTATACGCTGGGGCCAGGACAATTCTATGCTAACAATATCCATCAGTGAACCTGCCTACAAATACATGATTTCATCATCAGTAACTGCTTTTCCTCTTTTGATTCAGGGGTGGCCATAATCTTCAAACCAAACCAAATAAATAGCACTAAACAAGATCCTTGATTGAACAGCTGGTTTGACCAGTGACTTGAATCCATCTCGCTAAATTAATATGAAATTGCATTTCCACACAATTAAAAATACTCGTACAACCACGCTACAAAAGGCAGTAAAGAGTTAAATTAATTAACTCAAAAAGCCTCCAATTAAATAATGTTAAGGTTATGATTTTCCCCCTAGCTGAGGGAGGAAAAAACCCAACAGCAGGACAAAATACTATCAGTTTGTGACTACTACTAGTAGCACCAAATGCTGCGCTGTTCGTCACAAATTCTTCATGATACCTAAAGACCATTGGCAGATAAATGTGGAGTATGCAGAAATCCTGCAAAGCAGTCAACCATCCCAACAGATATCATGAACCAAAAAAGACTTTTTTACATGGGAAGACAACAAAGAATGCAGGTAAATTGCCTATGCACATGAAATTCATGTTGCCTGAGCTACAGCAGTTCCAGGCTCCTGTACACTTGATGAAGATGCTGCCTATTTTGTGTTACATGTATTGACTTCACAAATACAATCTGGTGGACTTGTTTTTTGGTGCAAGAAGGTCAGAGAAGTCCCACTGAGTAACACAACACTTAGCAGAACAACGCTGCATCAGACTTCAAATGAGAGGAAAACACAAAAAAAACCATTTATAGGAAATAACCAAAAATAATGCACAGCTTCATGCTTCATAGGCATTATTGACTCAGTACCACAGCATAGCAACCATACTAATTAGAAATGAGATACAGATATTGCTGATAATACCAACCTGACAGTCCAGCATCTGCAAAATTACATTCCCCTTTAAGCCCCCTCCTCTAAATTAGGGGGCAATGTGAATTTCTTAAAGTGTCCCTGAAAGTGGCCTCAACCTTGTACAGGACAAATACCTCTGCAAGGGGATCAAAACTCTTAGCAAGTGCTTTGGGGTCCCAAATGAGTGAAAGAACATAAACATTTAATCTACCACAGAAAATGTACCCACCTTCCATGAAAGCATGGAAGCCAAGCTCCAGCCAGGATAGCTGAGAGGCTCCAGGAGAGTCTTGCAAAAAAAGGGAAACATCCTCAAAGAGCACCTGACAATGTCCCTCTTACCCACAACTACAGTGATAAACTGTCGATGAGTTTAAGCCCTATTTGACAAAAGTCCGAGGAAACTCACCCTAGCAATCAATTTACACAAAACCCATCATAATAAGAATATAATCCACTGAATACATCCAGGCTGAAGAGGTCCAGTGGGCACCTACATTTTGGGAAAGGCTGAGGTTTACAGCTGCAGAGGGGATCGTAAGTGCTCTTGGAAGCCATAAATAATCCATCAGTCAATCTGTCATCTCAACATTCCCAGGCACTAGGAAAGTCTTTATTATCCCCATTTAAGATACGATGATTTGAACTCTGAAAGTCTAAACTGCCTCCCCAAGGAGATGCAAGAAGTGCTCAAGAATAGCAGGGAACTGATTCCACGCTTTTCAAGTCCCTTATCTGCAAAGACTGTTCTTGTTTCAAACACAAGCAAGTGAATTTGACATATTTTGAAAGTCAAGCTATTTGTTCCTTAAAAAAAAAAATTAGCATCATTCTAGTCTACTCTTAAGTATGAATCAAAGCACAGTTCATAGGTACTTATGGAACTCCTGTGCTTCATAAGAAATCTGCATGTATATCCAGTGACAAGTTTTATTCTAAATGAAAATTCGTAATTCACATTTTTTTTAATAGAAAATTATTACAATATCATTCCATAATTAGACTTACCATCTTCGATAGGACAAACTTTTTTACAAACTTTGATAGGACATCTCAAGCCAGGGAACTGCACAGAAAGACACCTCATGTGTGTGAAGGAAAACAGATAGAAAACATTTTTCAAAAATAGGCAAGTAAACCAGCATCAGAACAGGTTATTGGTTAATGGCTGGTCGTTAATGCCACAGTGAAGGTCCTGGTGTCTAGCTACTGCAGATAAACCCTTGCTGCTGCTGGAGGCAGGGAAAGAGGGATGCATTACCTGCCCTGACCCAGGTGAGAGGCTCCTAAAAAAGGTCTCCTATGCATGGATGTGCCTTTCCTGCCTCGTGCTCCCACTCTCCTGTCACAGCCCTTGCACACCCTATCCGGTGCAAATGGTCCTCAGAGATCTGCAGAACACTGGAACAGGCTGCCCAGGGAGGTTGTGGAGTCTCCTTCACTGGAGACATTCAAAACCCGCCTGGATGCGTTCCTATGTGATGTGCTCTAGGTGACCCTGCTCTGGCAGGGGGGGTTGGACTAGATGATCTTTCGAGGTCCCTTCCAACCCCTAGGATTCTATGATTCTATGATTCTATGATTCTATGATTCTATGATTCTATGATCTCCCAACACACAAGCCCATCAGTGTTCCCACCATCAGAGCACACCCTGATGATACCAAATGCATAATCTACAGAACAGCATACTTTAACTTGGAGGAAATTTGGAGGAAGAACACATGCTTGCATTGTTCTCAAATTTTGCTTTAGTCAAATGAAAGCCAATGATATGGAAGCTGTAGAGAGTACTGAACAAAAGTCCAAGCTACAAAAATGTCTCAAAGAGAAAGAGCTACTCCGAGAAGAGGAAACAAAAGTCAGTATTTGCTACTTGAGGGCAGGAACTCATGACTGCTAATGGGGCAGTGCTGTATGACCCAGAGGAAAAGCTATGAAGATTTTTTTCCTCTCTTCTCCTTCAAGAACTTTATTGGGAAGTGTCAGCATTTACAACACTCTTCGGAGAACTGTAATTTATGTGAGTACTCCTCAAGAACCTATGACCAAAATTGCAAACATGGAAGATTAGCTATGTAAAGATATTTGGTGTAACACAATTTGTAACAGCTAATCCACTTTATTACAGGCATCATCAACTCTGCTCATTATCTAAACCTTCCAATTCAACTGTTCTCAAAGCCTTTGGCACTACTTAAAGTTGCTTACATTTTCTTTTTAATATAGCCATTTTGATTATTAAAAGGCAAATAAATTGGTACGTTTTTCTCTCTTCCTTTATATTTGGTTTCATATAGTACAATAAATAATAGGAATTACAGAAGAGAAATATTTAACTAAATTAACCCTGGCTTCAAAACATCATTACTTAAAAACAGAAATCAGGGTGAACACATGGTGATGTAGTCTTTGCTCAAGAATGTGAAAAAATGTCTGTGGATATTTTAAATATTTACCAAATGAAGGGAATGTATATCAGGTTGCAGAGTTCTGGATTACACAAACTTTAAGGAGATGATGATTCATGTTAATCTACACCAGTAGGGTTGGAGGTTTTGCTTTGTTCTTTTTAACTTCTAATTACATTTTAGTAGCAGAATAAACAGAAAGAACATATAAAGCCAGAAACAAAAACTAAACTAAAATAAACTAAAATACAGGAAAAACAACCTTTTAAGGCACTTAACATCAGAGAAGGTTAGTCAGCCAATTACGATTTACAGCTGCACAATAAACCATGGTGAGGTTCAGCTGACTAAGGCTCTGCACCATTATGTAGTGAGTACCAAAGATAAAAGGCCAATTTCCTATTGGAAAATCGTGTTTCAGGAACGTGCAGCGATCAGTCTGTGGGGCTGGGTGATTACCTCCTCAGCAGCATCCATCACGGAGGCCCAGCAAACCTGAACAGAGCCACAGCACCCGTCACATCCACTTCCATGCCTGAGCTCTCCAGTGGGTGTCTGTACCCCCCACCTAGGAACGCAGGCTCACTGCACCCTGTGTCGAAGCGACCACATTCCCAAGGCAGTCCTCAGCCAGCTGAACTGGGATGTGAGAAATCTCCTTTAAACCCTCATGCTCCCAAAAAACTCTCCGAAGGCAAGATCTGCTGGAGTTTTGTAGGCTGAAAACAGACCCTGGCAGAATTTTGCACTAACAAAGTGCACAGGCCAGCAGACACATCCGTCGTGCACGTAAGGTCCCTCCAGCCACCAGCACCTGTATTTTGCTCCTGAAGCTTTCCTGACATCTTTTTAGGGTGCCTGATTTTCACTGCTAGCTACAAAGGCACTTTATTTCAACTGACCAAACAATCTTGCTGGATCTAATTTTCACATCTTTTAACTCCTTAGTCAGTGGGTATAAAACAGACCCTCCTGAGAAAGGTATGGCAAAATAAGATAGAGCACAAGTTTAAAAAGCAATAGCTATTTCTCACTATTCCCACCAGAGATGCTCTTGTTCTGTACCAGCAAAGTATTGATGCTGTACTCAAAATCTGACTGCGGCACAGATAAGCAAACCTAAACTAATTTTAAACTACACTGAACAGCATTGCTCTTCACACCAGTGAAGCTACAAATACCAGCACAGACCACATAAATCTAATCAGGATCCAGGAGACTCTGACCACTGACCATACCATGATAAAGCATCTGTTACCTTGGCTTCATGGCAGCCACAACCACCCAGGCAAGCTTGGTTAAAGCTAGCTGGGACACTTGTCACACATCTGACTGTAGCATTAGAAATATCTGTAATTTACTGGAGAGGAACGAGCTCCTTCCAGACTTAACTGAAAGAAAAAAAAAAAAAAGTCGGAAGAAATTCATACCACTTGACTTGAAGTGCTTGGTTTTGGCTCCCAAGGCAGCCACAGGTAGAGAGCAGGATGGCTCCTGAGGCATCTGCCTGGCCCCATTTAGTGTGTGGTAAGCCTGGGACAACACTGCTGCCAGCTTGATGCAGCCCATCCTACCATGTTTTTAGGGTTACATGATATATGTCCCACCTCTACCCTTGATCCTACTCACACTGAGCACTGGCACAGCACAGCTCTTCTCAAACAGCTTCAATCACTTCTCCCCGAGCAGACTGAGTTACCACACTCCACCCTCTCTCTCCTCTGCAGCAAGGGAACCTTCCCATATTCCTCTATCTTGGCAGCTTTGGGATCAAAGACTTGTATCAGAAAAAGAGTCTCCATATCGGTCTGGGCACACCAGTGACCATCTCATGGAAAAACAACATGGGCCCAGACAGTGAGGAGGGAAAATAAGTATGAATAGAAGCATTACAAGTACCTAAGTAAATTGTTATGTAGTGGTCTGTGATTCCACAGAAAAAAAACCAGCTGATATGATGATATGGCTCCATGGCTCATTTTGGTTACTGGTACGTCAGGCCTTTCAATAGGATACTGGCATACAACATGGAATATATTTTAAATGTCACTTTGCTTGAATATATAGCTCCAATACATGCTAATAACAGTTTAAATGTAAAACCCTGCCACGTCACAGCTGCTCACATCTATTACTTTTGAAGACAGAAAGTAACTGCTAAGCATCATTCTTCAGAAATGGAGAGAGAATGTGGGAAAAGAGATGGATGAATTTGGCAAGAGATTGCAAATGCCTAGGATTTCTGTCTCCCGCTCACTGCAAGCCTGCATACTTTACTCCTTCTCCAGTTTTATTTTAGCACCAACTTTTCCAAACGTATTTTGCAAGCCACTTCAACCCAGCACAAAGTGCGTTGGCATATTACACCACCACAACCCCGTCACTGTGGTCAAGTGGTCAAAATCCTCACCAGCTCACATTTTCAGAATATACATTGAATCAGAGTAGTTGAAAGCACTCCCTGTTATATGTGGACAACTCCTCTGAGAGTCTTCTGCTGGTAAGATACAGCTTGCAGGGTGTCTTCAGGCACACCAGGAGGAGATGCCTTCCCATGTTGTTGAGCTCACCTTCTCATTTCAGGGGCATCTCTGAAGGCCAAGCGCGAATGTATTAGTCTCAGACTTTAAAAGGCAAAAGATAACTCTCTCCTTTGAAGCCTTGTTTTCCATTGGTTTGGTATCATTTTTCTGACCAAAGTTTTTTTTCTCTCCCCTTTCTCCAACCTCCCTTTTATGAATACTTCAAATTCTATGATTTGCCTATACAGGGCTCAGTTACACCTTAGAGAGGAAGGAAGAGAATATAAATAGAGAAACCACTCTGTGAGACCATATATTTCTAAGAGATTTCCAGCACAGCCAGGCTGATGGGCCCGCTATTAGAAGAGGGTGGATTAGTGTAATTGCCTTACAGTTTTGACAGTTTCTATCATCTTCAGAACAGATGTTCTGAGTTCTGCCCTATTTGCTAAATGCAACAATTCCCATCCATTTCAAGGAGGACTCCTGAAGCGAACTGCATGGGTCTCTAAAGAGCCTTGTGCTTAGGATGACTCCTTCAAAGGCTGGAAGGCTGGTTGCCATGGTTGCTGGAGGTTAAACCTGGCAGGGCTGATATCTTTATCAAAGCCAAGAACCAGCTGTGGAGGCTCCACAAAGGAAACTTCAGGACTAGAGGTCCTGGCAAAGGGGAGCAGGCAAAAAAATGCAGCATCTTAGTAGAAAAAGGCAACTGAGATGGTCTAATCTTGGTTGACTGGTAGGAGCAAAGAACTGCCTGGTAAAAGGGGAAAACAATAAAGAATCAGGTGTCCTCTTACAAATTGGTTTCAATAGATAGGACTCCAAGTTCAGCATTGTAATAGATAAGCACCAGCTCTCTGGTAATTCTGGGATTAGACAGCATTCATCAACGTGGGCTTCAAATCCCACAGGCAGGAAGGATGGTAACTCAGAGGGTACTTTCTACTTCTCAAGGCAACCCTCAGCCAACAACCTGGAGGACCTCCATACTGGTGGCTTACTATTTCCAGCAAACATGTAAAACCAAAGTCCAGGAGAATCCATCATCCTTATACAATCCCACATTATTATTATGAGATTAAAATCTATAGCTTTATCTATTCCCCTAGCACATCCTCAACTCCCTAAACCAACACAAGAAAAAAAGGAAAAGAGCAGGAGTGGATAAATTTATTTTGTCCTTGCTGCATCTTGGGAAAGACAATTTAAGCCATTTTGAACCCATCCTTCCTCAGCAAGTGGAAAGGCCAAGAGCAGGGCTGGGACATCCACTACAGGACAGCCCCAATGAAGAGAACAAGGAGCAGCACGGCCTCCACCATTATGTGCCATGGTTCAAGTGTACTAGGGCTCCATGGCTTCTACTCTAAAAGGGCAGAAAAAGACAGAGCAACAGGATAATAAGCAGCACATCCTGTGAGGTTCATGTTGTGGCAAACAATGGAGACAAGATCAGGGTTCACCGTATAGAAAGCACAGACTTCAGCTTGCTACTTAACTACATGTTACGGGAGTAATTGGGTTTATGGATGTTCCTGGCAGAGACAGAGAGGAACCCATCTCCTCAGGGCAGCTAAGTGCTTGACTTCTGTGTATTTTTATGTGTTTGTCAAACACTTATACACTACAGGCACTTAGAATCCTTTAAATAAATAAAATGCATTGAGTTAGTTCAGCGCAAAAGGCACCGTATCAATGCATGTTAACTACTTTCAATGGAAATTACCATAGGATATGGGCATAAGTGCAGTCAAAAGAAAAGCCTAATAAAAATAGGGTAGCAGGGAGAGAGGGGAGGAAATTTAAGCCTGACAGAACTGCAGCCTGAAAGAAATTGGGACAGTAGATCTGAGAATAGCTCAGATCGTAAGATAGAGAGGTAGAAAAAGCACCTCCCATTTTACTATGATTGGGCCAGCTTACATTTCATTCCAGGGAATCCAGGATAGGCAATTGTGTAATCAAGAGCCAGACTGCTTTACTCATTTATAATTAATTCAGAGTACTTTGAAAGTGAGCTTAGAATATAGCCAAGTGCTTCCCTTTAAGGAAACCTCTTGTAATGCTTCTGCAGGGCTTCTGCAAGCAAAGCAGAAGTTGTTCAGCTGAAGACAAAAGGTTTTCGCCTGACACAAATGAATAAAGTGTTACCACAGGCAGTGAAGCAGAGAACAAGGCCCATCAAGAAGGAAGGCTTTCATTCAAGCACTCTAATTTTACAGCAAGAAACACCATTCTTGACTTTTTTACAAAAAAAGGTTGAGAGAAGTTTCAGTGTATTATGGGCTGAGATGCAGATTATTGAGTCTTCTATTTATTGTACATAGACAACTGCTCCCTTAGAGACAAACATGATTTTTGGCTCCAAAACCACAACCAGCACTTCCATCTACTCACAGCACTTGCGAGAAGAGTGGGTGTTAACACCCAGTACAGTCGCACTGCCCCCATACAGCCCCCCACCTTCCCCAGCCACTGCACTGCAAACCACGTCAACAGCAGAGCCTTGCATCCTGGTGCTGCTCATTTGTTCAGATCTTCAGGTATTAATTAGCTGCCCTGTGCCCACACAAATAATTCAGAAAGTTAAATGCCGCCTTCCGTTTTGCGTGGTTACTAATTTATCTACACTTAGCTTTTAATCTGTAATTCATATTGACGTTAATGGAGAGACAAATATGTGTGTAACAGAACGGAGGCAGACCAAAATAAATGAGAAAAAATGTGGTCACCAGAAACCAATTATAGATTCAAAACTGCACAGTGGAAACCACCGGAGTGTTGAAATCAAGTGAGGAGGAAAATGTACCAAAAGCACACTTGGGCTGGGGAAACAAGGGGGGAGCAGGGATGAAGTTGCTAGCACATACAATCAGTCTCAGCCTCATGGAAAAGAATATAAATATTTAGACATGAGCAGACCTCTTAAAATACAGTTGCAGAATCTGCTGGCACATGGACAAACATACAATGAGCCCACCAATGTGGAGACACAAATCAGGTAAATCGGACATGAAATTGGCAGGCAACATGTGCAAGATGCGTTTTGTAAAGGCAAAAATGTGTTCACCACCAAATACGAAGATGAATTTTCCAAGACAATCTGAAGCTGCACTGGAAAAGAAATAAACATCAAATATTTAAGGCTGTTCACCTAAATGCTACCACTTGGAGCACATGGTGGCTTTTTCCTCCACCAGCATTCCTCTCGCTACAACAGAAAAATCAAAGCTTTAAAGAGAAATACTTGAACAGTCTTTTGACTTTGAAAGCTGAACACCTTCCTGGATGGCCCTGAAAGAGTTAACTGCTTCAGTGCTCAGATACTCTCCTTCCCATGTCTCAGGATAAGTACTAGAAGATTTATGTGCAATGAATTTCCAATTACTGATCTGCACCAGCTGGGCTGTCAATCAGCCTGCCTATACAGTGCATGCCTTCACCTCCCCATGTTCTCCTTGCACGTAGAGCCTCCTTCTCCCCTGACAAGCACACACAAAAGCATGTAATTCCCACATTCCTATCAACTGGAGTAGGTTAAATGTTGCTTTGGACTTCCCTTGCTCCTTCAGTCTAAGACAGACCTTATTTTCTCACCATGGCCTCCAGAAGAACAATTCTAGTGATGATTCTGAGACACCAAAGAGTATTTTAAAAGCAGAGTGACATTTCCTCCAAGGCTTTTCCCATTAGCAGTCATTGGTAGGGAATGTAGGGTATGAGGGAAATACGGGAGGGAAGCTCTACAGTCAGGACAAAAAATTCTCCTACCCTGATACACGAAGCCCAGATACAAGGATTAAAGAGAAGAAAAAAATCATTGCACTCTGAGAGTCTTTAATTACGCTTTTCCTCACATTAAAAAAATACAAAGGTGTCAGACAACTAGATATGGTCATTTTAGGATCTCCAAAAAGCTCTTCTGATTCACCTAAAAGGTACTATATCCCTATAAATCCTAAAGTCTTTCATGGGTGTCTCCTAGTTTTAGCTTAGTATACATTACAAGTTCATGAAAACAGGTATCCTGCTCAGGGTCATCATGCGCCCCATTTTAATGGATTATCATTTATTTCTTTAATACCTGGAATTGCTCTTAGCACCACCACACACCCTGAACTTCATTCCTCAGCCACATGACTAAGAGAAATGCTGAATCAATAAACCTTTGCAGAGCAACACTAAGCAATATAACCAGTGATTAAATCTTGTTTTCAATGTAGAACTCAGCCTGAAGGAACATAATTTAAAAAAAACTAACCACAAAGCTCAGAAAAAATATTTTCCTCTCTTGTTCTCTAAGATTTCACTAAGCCATATCCCTGAAATAAAAAAACCACAGACATGGCATCACCCTTGAGACTTTGCCTGTTACAACACGATATTACCCCAGGCTGTTGTTTTTGCACCTGCATTTCACTTCCTAACCTGGGTTACAGAGAAGATGATTCTTGCAAGGTTAATTAGCAGCTATGTAAATAGCAAATCCTTGCTAGGTATCAGAGTGAATGTACTTTACTGCAAAGGTTGAGCATCCTGCGAAGGGCAGGGCTTTGAGATACGGCACTAAGCCAAACCCTCTAGCAAGACCCAGAAGTTTTTTGCTCCTGTAGAGGCCTTACCAGAGCTCTCTGGAAATTTTCATCCAGGCTCAACTGCTTATAATAGAGAGCTGCAGCCCCCGGGGGCTGTGTGGCTCTGTGCTGCTGGTGTGCTCCGAGTTGCTAAGGAGATGGCAGAGCGAAGGTTTGCAAACCGTGCGGGGGACGAGGAGGAAAGCAGCACCGCTCTGGGGTTAGGCTGAGAGCCAGGGATGTATCCTCCTGTGGGTATCCTCTGGATCAGAAGAAAAAAAAAAAGTAGAAGGAAAAAAAAACGGATGGAGATTCCCTCTCAGCTTGATTGAGGCCAGATGCTGGGAATGTCAAGGCAGGCCTTCCCATCAAGAGACTCCTGAATAATTATTATAAACTGTCAGCTGTCTGGGTTCTTGCAGCATCCCTGTTGCCTGAATCCAGACCTGGGTTCTTTATGTCAGAAGAAAGTAATTATAGCTTGTATAACACAGCACCATCCAAAAGCAGAAGGAATTCTTGAATCCTTTTATTCACTTCTATGTACACTTGTAAACATGACTGATAGGCAAAAAGTCAAGCTTTGAACTTGTTGCACTAGAGCAACATACCCAAAGGAACTGAGATGAGAATGACCCCACATACACAATCTTTTTCAGATCTGAATCAATTGATTTATCTTGGACTAGGAAATGTTTAAATGGAGGTGGAATCTGGGTCAAGAAACAAGAGGAAAATAAGGGTCATCTTGAATTAAGGTTGTATGTAGATACTACTGTCTATTTCAGATGGTCAAATGACATCTTTAAATAGGAGATGACTCACATCACTGTGATGGTAGCAAATATCAGCAAGACTGAGTGCACACCCTGAGAAGAGGAGGTTTTGCATTTCCAGCATGAATGGAGAAACGACGTTATAAGGATATATAAGGCTTACTTACAGTTTATGCAGAAGCAACTTTGCAATTGCTCCTGGTGGACTAGGAAACAGCCTGAAGATAAAGCTAACTCTACGAAAAACTCTAGAGTAGTTTCTAAGAACAAAACCCTCAGGAAAACAACAACAATAAAAAAAGCTGTAGGAATTTCTCAAAAGAAGCAGGCAAATACAAAAAGAGCCAAGGTTGTTCTTGCAAATGCAGCAACTATGCTTTGTGGTATTAGCCACGGTTTCTCACATAGATCACTTGGTTGCGATAGAAAATTAAATTCTTATATTTTCCAAGACTCATCTACAACTAAAATGATACACCTTAGCAGAACAAAGGCAGTATCTCTTGCCAGCAGTGTATTAGCTCATCTCTCATGGAAAAAAAACAAAGACTTAGCAGAAAAAGGTGTATTTTTCTCTGCGGCCACCAATGTTCCCAGCCACAGAAGTATCAAAGTGTGTCTGACAAGTTGCTCATTATTAGGCAGGAGAAAGAGGAAACTGAACTTTTTTTTTCTTTTCCTCAAGACAGCAATGAAACTGAATTAAGAATATTTGAAATAAAAAGCACGTAGGGAAATGGAATGATTTGAACTTTTACTGTCTCCCATCCTTTAGACACTAATGCTAACACTAAGTCACTAGCGACGAATTGACGGAAAGAGGAAGAACATATGATCACAGCTTATTTCATAGTGCACGTATTTCTTAATATAGAAGAGTGTATGATAGATCTGCCACCATCTGATCTTGATTGTTGTAAAACCAGTCATGCTGCCTTCATCTGCCAAAAGAGTTTGAGACTTACTGGGGATATTTTTGGCAGCCTTAAGCACACAGAAGCACTGAGGCATAGTCCCAGAGGACAGCTGAAACTTTCTTAATAATTTCCATCTATTAGATGCCACTTTTGCACATTACTTGAGGATTGTCCAGTGTGTTTCTAAGTTAATTAAGGATGGTGAAAGTGGTGAAACAGGCTTCAGGTCTTACTGCTGTCACTGTATTTCTTTTTTCCCCACAGAAGGCTTCCTTTTTTTTTTTATGACAGTCTTAAAAATCAGAAATCCGATCTTGTATCTACTCAGTTTTATGACACAATACTTGCTCTGAATAGATGACCTCCAGAGGTACCTTCCAACCTCAGTTGTTCTGTGATTCTCTGAATATTAAGCACAAAGATTCAAATTTACCAACCGTTAAGGCTGAATATCAAATTTAAGCTAATTTCAGCTATATAAATAAAGAAGGTGGTTTTGGAAACTTAGTTCAGAAGATGTATTAAAACATACTAAAACAGACAATAAAGTGTTATTTTACATGCACGTAAGTCTTAAGTGATTGTATTGCATGTTTGCTAGCAATAGAAGAGTACAACCAAAAGAAAAACACCATCTATTTTTACATACCTTATATTCCAACACGTAAAGCAGTCTGCTGTGCCAAGAAATTCTTCATTTTCAAATCAAAGGAACAGCTTTGAAATATGGATTCAGGATTTCTCTCTGCACATTGCTATAATAGTGTTGATGCCTATGACCCCCTTTCCTGTCAATCTTTATTTCTATATGTCACCCTGTTGACTGTCACACTTCCCGTATTTCCCTTTAAACTTCCTCCATTTCCCAAGCTTTAAACTCATGTAAAGTTATTAAAAAACAATGCTACATTAAAGCAAACCAACCATGCAGCCCTTTGCAAGTGTAGGAGAGCTAGCTATGGAAGCCTCTCCAGCTTCCAGCTGAGT
Source organism: Hemiprocne comata (assembly GCA_020745705.1). NCBI lineage: Eukaryota > Metazoa > Chordata > Aves > Apodiformes > Apodidae > Hemiprocne > Hemiprocne comata. Next base: position 207,458,767 of record CM036586.1, read on the forward strand.
CTGAAAATGCTTTTCACATCACTAAATGATACTAAGTCCAGCACTGACTCTGCAATTCCACAGTTACTACTTAGCCATCACTGCTAATGAAGAAGGGAGCTGGAACTAAGTGACATTAGCAGTTTTGCCATCAATGCCACCTGTTCATTACAGGTAGATTCACAACTCTCTTGGACATAGCTAAGAGGTACAGGAAAAACTGCGGGAGCTCTGCCTCTGCTGTGAGCACAGGGCTGGAGCACAAACAGGCAACCAGAATTTGAAAAGCTCTGAGCTAAGCTGAACAGCAACAGCTGAACAAGCAATATCTAGACACACACAAATCTGGAAGATAAGAGTGAGCACAGCAAACACAATGGTGCAAGTCACTAGAGCACAGTGTTAGAGAAGACAAGTATTTGAGGGCCAGCAAATTAAATTCATAATCATCTGATTTCAGGTATTTCTACAATGCCAGACAAAGAAACCTTTCAGGCAATACACAGTCTTCCTTTAACACACATATGTTAAAAATAATTTAAAATGGTGAGGGGGGATGGGGAAGAGCCAAGTTAAAATATATTAAAGATAGTAACATCCTCACGTACACGGTATGAAGCCTTTCAACACTCTCTGTGCTGATTTACTCTGCATATTTCTGGCAGACAGGCTGCTGGGACAGGGAGAAAACATGGCCAGACTCAACAAGACTTCCAGGTTTGAGTGTATTAGCACTGTTCCAACATTCAACCTGACGAGATACCAAAGGTTTATTTCTCTGCTGAAGCAAAACCTTTAACTGGGTTAAAACTGAATAAAATTTCCATGAATGTGTGGATTCATGTAAGTTTGTTTTGTAAAAGGTCTACACTGAGAAGTCTGGACTCCTCCTGAGCATTCATAGCCATCTCCCCTAAGGCTCAGGTCTCCACTGGTGCCCTGCCAAAGAGGCAGGGGACAACAGGAGCAGCAAATATCACCTTGCTGAAAATGGGCTCACAGAGCTTTCGGAAGCTTGTTGTGAGTGCAAAGAGTTAAACACCGCAAGGCACTGCTCTGATCTCACACATCAGTGAAAAAACAGCAGCAGCTCTACCCAAAGCAATGCTGCAAAATAAACATGAAGCTGAATGAGACCCACAAGCTCTTAAAGAGAACAGTGAGCTAGATATAGAATGGATTTCCCAAGGTGAACCCCTTTTGTAGCAACACAACCTGTAAAGATTATCGTTTAACCTTCTTCAGGATTTAGGTTTGATTTCAGGCTACCAACAGCCATTCGGATCAGCCATACAAAGTAAATCTGCAGAGCTCTCAACTACTGAAAAGGCATGGAAGAATCCACCTGAAACAAACATTTTGCTAAACCTCCGCAGAGCTAAAAAATAGAAGTACTGTCAGCAGAATGGGATTAACATTAGTTACACTCTTAGTGATAACATCAAATCATCTATTTGCCACCTGAAGTTGTTACAGGCTAATAAATTAAAAGGTGGGACCTTAAAGGCACACCTTTCCTTATCTGGGGTGACAGTGCTGCTATTTAAGCTACAAATAAAAAGCTTAAAATTTCTCACAGTATTATCACTGTCCATCTGCAGTTCCCACAGGGTTAAAGTTGGAAAGCCCAACTCTCCTCCTCAGTCTGGAGCATTTTGCCACTGTGACCAGCTGTTAGAGCTTAGGCATATCATTAGGAATCCAGTGACACAGCAAAGGTCTGAATGCAGACACACATTTCCAACTCCCAATAAGCAGAAAGCAGACCAAAAAATTATGCCCATGACTAACAAGTCCCATCATGCCTTCTAAGCCTCTTCAGTATAAGCTGATTTGAGAACGTAACACAGGACAAAAACATTACCTTTTCTTAGGCAGCATTAAAAAAACAGCCAAAGTGGGCTTTTTGTTGTTGTTGTTGTTAGTTAAAAAAATATATGTAAAGATACTTTTCAGTGGTAGAGACACAGCCACTTTCAGAACAGCTCAGTCCTGTTCTGAACTTTGCAAATACGACTAATCTTGCTTCCTGCATTGCTGTAAGGTCATCAGAAAGTCAGAATTCAATCACAAGTGCCAGCAGCAGCAAATTTTTCTCTCCAAAATAGCTGCCACCCAAGGGCACAAGGCATGGCTGGGCCACCTGGGTCTGCAAAGCCAGTCCACCTCCACATACCATGGCTGTGGTGGAGATTCCACTCTCCTCATGGATGGAGAGATGTGATGTGAAAGCAAGGGGAGAAAATTGATGGGGGATGGAAAAAATGAATAAAAATTAGTATCAGGGAAATAATATCAAGCAATAGTAAAAATTTTCTTTTTGCCTCTACTTTTCTTTATTTAACTTTAATAATGCTGCCAAGAGAAGGAAGGAGGAACAAGTAGGATGAGTTACTGAGCGTGACAGCATCGCTGGAAGACACAACCTGGGAAGCTGGCAGCCCAGCTGACATGCTGGGGCACAGCCCAGGCAGGGACATGGCAGTGGGTCATGGTCCCGGCCACTGGCCATGCTGCAGCACAAGGGGACACCTTATAGGAGCTGACACAGTTTCCTTGCATTGCCAGGCCAGACTGTTCCACAACTGACAAACAAAATCGGGTCCTGAGTGTGAAAAGTGGGTCACGGCTACAGAGAGGAGGATGAGCCCAACACCATGACAGCATGCAGCAAGTGATGTAGGAGCCAGCATGGACCCCAAGGCCTTTATTAGTGGTCTTATTATGCAAATTTGGCAGCACTCATCAGCCTGTCAGCCTGGAAGCAGTGAGCTGCCCCAGCTGAATGTCATTAATGCCCCTTCCCCAGTCTGCACTAGTTAATGCTCCTGTTCCTCCATGAAGGCCATGCTCCTCCTTTCCCTGCTCTGCCCTTCCCATGGGGCCCCCTGCCTCCCCCATACTGCCCTGGCCTGACCTTCATCCCCTCCCCACCAGCACTTGTTAGCAGTCTCCTCCTTCTATCAGGGTCAATTTTCAATCCCAAATCCCCAGATATCACTGGCACTGACCAGAGAGGCAGTATGGGACAGGGGTCACAGGGTGGGCTGGCTCAGTCCCCACCACCCCTGCCCTGCACTTCGCCTCTTGCAAAGCCAAGGGACTGAGGGGCCATGACCATGGGCACGTTGAAAAATCTGGACTCTTTTCTAAGCATTCACAGTTTTTCTCCTAAAGGCTGAAGTCCCCATATGCATCTGGTTTCCAGGGAAATGGCAAAAGCAGAGGCAGGCGGGTGCAGGCAGGGAAGGACAGGAGCACTGTGGTGAGCACAGGCAGCGCTGTGCACAACAGCCTTGGCGAACCGTGCACCTTCCCAGTCATCCCCTTAGTTATCATTATAATCTTCACACACAAAAAAAATCTGGATTTTTTAAACAGTGCTTAAATGATTCTCTCCCCTAAAGAATTAAATTACCATTTATAGCCTAGTCTTCTATTAAAAATTTATCAATTTATTCATCAGTTCTAGGAGTGAGACCTTTCATTTGTTTTACAATGAAGAAACCTTTGATCTGCAATTCTCCAAGGCTACCATTTTTTTATTCTTTAGCTCTTCTCATTAAAAATAAAATACCTCTATTCTCCAAAATGTCTTGATGACTCTCAAAATGCCCATTTTAACAATGAGAAACATTTTTATCCTTACGATAGGCACTTCAGAAGTTTAAAAGGCTCTTTAAAAAAAATAATCACAACAGTACTGTACTGCAAAAAAAAAAAAAAAAAAAGTTTTACATACAAGAATCACCAGGCTGAAAGACTGCAACCAGACAGCATTTACAAAGTGAGCCAGAAGATTGCCTTTCTCCCAAAGACACAAGCAAAAAGCAAAACTAGAGTTTTACTACCTTTCTTCACCGAGTATGCTGAATTAAGCTAACCTGAAGTGACTTTGCCCTGGGACATCCAAGCTGCACCCCAGCCCTGCCAGCCTGCCTCCAAGGGGCAACTCCTCCACCGAGCCCAAGCCAGAGCATGAGTTAATACTCAGAGGATCAACCTGCATAAGAACATTTGGAAACCACATTTTAGCATTTTTCCCTGCTTGTTCATCTCGGTCTCAACAGCTGGACACACAAAGACCCCTCTCAGCAAAACAATCGTTAGCATTTGGGTGTGACTATGACTACAGAAAGCAGATTTACCACTGCCCAAACTGCTAAACGTGTGTTTCACATCAGCGGGCTCTGGCTGCTTCTATGCAGAGCAGGACAAAAAGTCAAAATGGATTTGCCTTACCATACTCCTGGTACAACGCACATCTCACCTGCTCCAAGGACCACACACTTTTGCATTACTCTACTCCATAAGGTTTTTTCCATTAATGTTATTAGAGGCACACAGGTTACACTCTACCAATCTTTACGGTGAGGCTAAGACCATTTGCCCAACCCCAGGTTGTGTGGCACAGCCTCACTGTGCCCAGCTACCTAATATTTCAGCCCCATATGAAGTGCTGGGACACAACTACTATCTGGCACATGGGTTTCAGATCAGAAGTCTGAAACAAGCCAAGAGTTTTATCACCATTGCTTGGCAGAGAGGCACATTCACACCCTGGAGAAGGCTAAAAGAGAGCCCAAGGGTGCAAAGTCATCTGCAGGGATTTGGCCTTGATGCTGTCACCCAATAGCCCATGGAATGGCCCATGGCATGCAGGAGAGTGCCTAGCAGGTGTGGGCCAAATCTGTGTCAGGCAGCAAGCTAATATGTCTTCAAGATGGTTCTTCTTGTTTACAAGTAGCGATGTCACAGTAAGGGTCACACTTTGTTACTGATCCAGGCTAAAACTGAGGTGTCCAGCACCATGCGATTCCCTGGCACATGGACTCATGCTGGTGCACCAAGCACAGTTCTGCATTGCACCTCAGTGTATTGCAGAGGCCTTGCAGGGCTTCCACTGCACAAAGGTACTGAAAGGGGATTTTTCAATTGACCTAGTCAAAAATTTTCCTTCAAAAGCATCTTTTTGGGAAAAATCAGATTTTTATCTGAAATACATATTCGGTCTCCGCAGAAACTGTGATGTCTTTCAGGGAGAGCAAAATGTCCTGTTTGCAGCTTGATTTTTAACATAAAAACTTCTTCTAGACAATGAAATCCTATTTTCTGTGCACCTCTGTCACAGACAGCTGAAGAACAAGCTAAAGCTGAACACACAACAGAGACTAGATTCCATTCCAACCTTGAGTTTAGTTCAGAGGCAATACTGATTCAAGCCCAGAGTTATCTTCTGAGGGGTCAAGGAAAAAAGAAATCTAAAACACCCAATTCCCAGCACTTAAATTCAGCATCACCAAAGAAGAATGACCAACTAACCTGAGAGAGAAACAATAATATACTTCACTACCAAAGCAGAGAATATCAGAGGATCAAAAACCACTTAGTGTCCAAGCCTCTGTTTAGTGCTACATAAACCCTCCAGCTGCTACAGGGAGAGAAAAGGCAGCTTTTGCCAGCACACATTTGTGTAGGAGCCCCAGCTATGACCAGAAGAAAGTGCCAATGTACCTGTGCTCCGTCCTCCTCATCCCAACAGCCATAGCATCAGAAAGGAGGAGAAGGAGGAAAGGGCCAGTAAGAAGCACAGAAATCCAAAAAATGGCTCCATTAAATAGCACATGCCTAAGTGCAACTAATTATGCTTTTGTCACCAAATACAAGATGGACCAAAAATACTACTGTCTTATAAGTCACTTGCACATGCCAGAATATTTCCACTCTGCATAAATGGATTCCTTTCAAATATTGTGAAAATGAATTCATCCCAGAAAAACACAACAGGCCTAACTGCATGTCACCAGATGTCACCCAGGCTATGATACAGCCACTTGAGTATGCTCTTCACCAGCATCGCATCGGAGCCATGAATGTCTGATGAGCCCCAGGAACGTGGGCTTGCCAAGCACTTGTCAATCTCCAGCACGTGTTATTCCTCTTCAGTAATCTAACGCCGGCATCTTGTTCCTGTGTACATAAAAGCTTGCTCAGCATGTTCAAATTGCTATACTTTTGACAGCCTAATCATTTGGCAAAATGCTGCCATATTAACAGATAACAGCTTGCCCTCTCTGCAAACAGGAGGCTCCTACTCTGCATCACTTGTTTTGGGGAAAAGGATGGACGAGGGGGTTTCACCTCCTGCTCTTGTTGGCAGGACAATATTAATTATACTTAATGCCCGCTACCCCCAAAGAAGTGCTCAAACAAACCATGGGGGGCTGTTTTACTAGGACAAAAAGACACATACATGCAGAAAAGAGGCATCATTTCCATTGTACAGGGTGCTTCATGGAGACAGAAAAGAACTCTATGTGACAAAGGAAGCATGGGCTGAGAAGGCAAACTGAATTCATCTTACCCAGTCATAGTCCAAATAATCATAATATTATCAAATTAGTGCTCTGCTTAAAATGAGTGCAGATCAGAGGCTCCCAAAGCGTAGTCTGCAGTTAACCTTTGCTCCACAAGCCACAGGAATGACTGACAGAGGTCAGGCCAAAGGTTCCCCCAGCCCAATATCCTGCCCGATAGTGGCCCTCAACAGAGGCATATGGAGGAGTAAAAACAGGCGAAAACATTGTAAAAACTCTACACAGCAATGTAGCAATTTGCAGCTCCCACATTTCAGCAACCTGAGGGTACTTCTCTCTTTTTAGGAGCATTTGAAGGATTTCTCTTCTATGAATTTGTACAGATTCTGTCTGTTGGCACACAAACTTCTGGCATCCACGAGGTCCACTGGCAGTGAACTGCATTGCTTCATTACAGATCAGGTCACTTGAAGCCTAATACCTCAGACTTAAAAGAGCTGGGGGAAAGAGCAAATAGTCCTTCACTTTCCAGCTAAGCAAGTTTTCCTTTCTGATAAGTTATTTTAGATCCCATTACTGTGCATACAAAGTTAAGGTTATCCTTTGCATAACTCTGCATTCAGGTCCACCCTGCAGAACACATTAAGTTATGGTTAAAAATGCAGCAAAGTTTTAAGGCAAATAGTTCATTTTTATGTTTTGTTATTTTTTTAAATGCAGGAAAGTAGTAATGTTTTCCCCCTTCCCCAGGGGTCAGGAACAACTCCCATCACAGGAGGAGTCTGGCAGCAGGTCTTCCTAGTACAGTAACTATACAGAAAGTTCTTGATTATTTAGGCCAATGGTTCCCAAATGTTCTCTTCTAAAGTGTGAACAACCCTCACTCCATTGTGCTTCTTTCCACAGAAACCCCTCCAAGTATTCTTCCCTTAAATAAAGGATCAAGTTGTTATCAACCCTGTCCTCTTGTTTCTCTTTGCAGTTTCTCCACAACTTGGATATCCATGTTAGTCTTCACAATATTGTTGTTAAAGTCCAAGGCCTCTCAAAGAGACAGTAAAGGGAATACCTTCACTGTATCAACAATGCATTGATCAATGTACAAGCTGGTTTGTATAGGAAATAAACAACTTCCATCCTGATCAAAGGTCCTGAACATGTAGCTTGACAGACTATAAGGAAGTGTTTTAAACAGTGCAGGGCATTATGTTTGCATTTAATCTTTTCTTTTTTATTACTTTCCTTTTTTTAAAACATTTTCCCCCAACCTGTCAGTGTTTGCTTTCCAAGATTTGTTTATGCTATGTAAGCTGTAGGTTATTTCTGTTAGAGACCCTAATTTCCTCCTCTGCTGGGACTATGGCAATAGCCTGAAGGAAGTTTACACTGGGAGAGAAGAGCATGACAGGCAGTGCATTAAGTGGTTCAGAAAAAGATTCAATTAGCTTTCTCAGTAAAGTAAAACGAAGATAAAAACAGAAATTCTTAATGGTTCCACCATTCTCTCTATCTCAACTTCAGCAAATGGATATAAAGAGGCAGTGAAAGAAAGTATCAATATTTGAAACTTAATATGACATGTTATTTATTGACACAGGACTAATACAAAAATCTGTCCTTTTTATTTTTTCAATTCTTGTTCTTGTAGGTATCATGTAAGATGGAGAAAGCTGATATCACAGAATCACAGAATCATCAAGGTTGGAAAAGACCTTCAAGATCATCAAGTCCAACCTTAATCCAACTACTACAACCACTAAACTATACCCTGAAGTGCCCAGAGTATCCCAGGATGAAAGACAGCAGTTGATCTACAGGATCTACCATTAACACACCTCCTCATCCCCAAACCCTCCACAGACATAACCTTTACCTATATGCAGCATTTCCCTTGTCCCTCCCCTAATGCCTCCTCTGGTGAGGACCAGCACAAAGTACAGACAGGAAGTGATCCAGAACAGATGTGATGCATGTAATTAAAAATAAAGTGGGAGAACTGCCAGTTACCTGCAAATGAAGTTATGCACTTGTCACCACCAGACCAGTCACAGGGCTGGAACAGCCCTGGGCTGCCCATTACAGGCTGCAGAACTCCTGTGCCTTGGCAACACCTCTTGTTCTCACTTCCCAGAGGCTTCAGGGTCTGACCCATGGCCAGGGAGAGCCTTTCACCTCCCCAAGTCTTGCTTTACAAGGGATCAAGCTCTCCTGACAGTCCTGGTCCGTCCTCCTTTCCTCCTGACAAAAATGTCTCTAAGTTCCAGCTTTTTCCTTGGCAACCCTCTCAAAAGGCAAGAGAGTAAGGGAGGAGCCTTTTCCCCTCCTTTTTTTTCCCCTTTTTTTTCCTTTTTTTGGTAGCCAATTCCCCGGCTGGCTGAATTCAATTCATTTGTTTCTACTGAATGTTTGCTTTGCGAGCTGCTGTAAAATTAGATGGCAGGCAGCCTAGAGCTCCTGCGTAGGCATCTTCCGTACCATCTCCTAAGCCACGAAGTGCAGAAATGTTGTGTTCATTCCAGTAAAGAAAGCCTGGCCAACATTTCCACAAGACTTAGAAATACTTTGAAACCAAGCGCTGAAAGTTCATGGACTGACTGGAACTCATATCCTGCAGAAGAAATTCCAACCTAACAAAACAGCAACGCCAGTATTGAGAAGGAGCCAGACCCTGAGAGGTGTTGGAGCTCTAAGTTTCGAAAATGCCAAATATTTCTAAATCTGATGCCTGAACTACTAAGCTGTCCCATCAGGCACTAGTGGAAGTATTTATTATTTTTAATACATGCTGCCTGCAGGCAGAGGCAAACAAAGTAGAAGAGAAACGACAAGTGCCCCTTCAAAGGGACTGCCAGCTGAAACAAGAAAGCTGTACGGGCAGTTCAGACTTTGTACTTTTGAATGCGTGTGCACCTACAAAGAGACACAAAGCATTTACAATCATGCTGTTCCTCACTCCAACCCTTTCTTTGCATTTAAAAATACACAGAATGCCACGAACATTCATTATTCTGTAATGGCCCACTTGGCCAGGAGAACCGAATACAGAAAAATGAAAGACCCAGTTTGTTACTGAAAACTGAAGGCTTCTCATTAAAAGTTTTTTAAAAGGAAAGTGTAATAGTCAAGAGAAAGTGTCTACTTTTAACTCCCTTTCTTGTTCCTCCCCAACTGTGCTCTGGGCCATGAAGATTAAGAAACTATTAAGAAAGAATGCTTAAGAAAGGTGGGTTTTTGTTAAGAGAAGATCGCAAAAACTGTAAGGGAAGTTTAATCTGATTAAGATAATAATGACATTTACCAAACCAGAAACTTGGCTTTTAATAAAGAACTCTACATGCAACACAATAATTTTCACGTTATCTCTGAACAGAAGATTATTTTATGGTAGACTACAAAAAGCTGTGTTCATCTGTCCTTGGGAACTGCAAGGTGCCAAGAACAGTTCTACCATAACTTGTTTACCATACCAGAAATACACTCAGATAAATGCCATCAAGGTGTATGAGTGACGGTACTCTAAGAGGGTTCGAAGTGCTCTGGAGTCAATTCATAACCTTCGCACAGTCTTCCTTGGTAATGTCTTACCTGAAATAGGACAGGCATTAAATTTAGACCATGTTAGTAACAGCTGAAGACATGACATATGGCACATCCAGTTCATGAGGACTCACCCACAGAGAGACAGTAACCTATTCAATCTGTTTTGTGCACGACAGTGTTTTGCACAACCGAAGCTGGCAGTGTGCAGCACAAACCTCCCAGGACTGACTGGGAACTGCGCTGCAGATGCCCCGAGCTGGACCTTGTAGCATCCTACGGACTCTGCAAAAGTCAATTTCTACTGGCACACACAACATCTAATTTAGGAAAAACAGGCTACAGGGTGGCACACCTTCACTGCAAAAGTGCCAACACCTGCTTTACAATAGCCCTTTAAAATTCCAGGATCTCTTCTAGTCAGTTTCATCTAACTTCCATTTCGTTTTATTTCTACAGTCTTTGCTCACATACCTTTTAAGTCATTATTTCCCAAAGTGAAAGATAATGTACCATTATTATCCTATATCTTAAGAAAACGCGATACACTGCTAGATCGATATCCCAGCCTACTACTAAATGGCTGCACAGCCAGCCACAAATCTTCCTGTCCTTATCACTCAAATACTGAAATACCTACGATTCTTCTCTCCCACAAAAAGCTCTTGAACATTTAGTATCTTTTTCACTTAATGTCTTTATTCCTTCTTGAAGTCAGTTGCACATATTCTAAGTGATGCGTTTCCTCCATTACTTCTCCATCTGCAATTTATGCATTTGTATGAATTTAAATCTGGTGAACAATAAATTCAGAGACAGAAGAAACAGCAAGCAGACATCATACAAACTTCTTCAACCCCATCTGCCTTAGTTTTGGTGTAAGAGCAATCAAACATCTATTGCTCAGTGGGGAACCATCCTCTGTTCCAGCTGACATACCACAAAGCCTCTGATTACAAGGCCAATTAGAATAAAATTGTCATCTTTTTTTCAGGAAAAGGATCTCGAACTTTTTTTTTCTACTCCACCCATCTCATGTGGGCAAGAACTGCCATGCCATTGTAGCAACCTTGATCCAGTGCTCTCTCAAGTCAGGCTTGAAGTGGCCACCAAGGACTGAGCTGCCCTCCCCAGATGGTATCATTAAACATGAAATCACAAACTAGCTGGGAATGCATGTGAGTCATAGACCTCCTTTTACATACAGCTTAGTTGGAGAACAGGACTCCTTTGGAGAGGAAAGGTATGGAGGACGTTTCCTATCATAATACTATTACGACAGGATCATGAAAATTTAAAACAGTCATCAGAAGATAAGATTCCTTCCCACTCTTACACGCTACCAATACCTAACCTGATTTACTTGTTAAAAATAGAAATCCTCTAGATAAACTGTAGTTGTTTTTTTGTGGTCTGGTTTTTGGTTTTTATTTTTAAATAAAAACACATCTGGTTTCCAAGCACACGCATTTCTTTCTGGTCTGAAGAGTTCTCCCAGTCCTGGCTTTTTTCCTTTTCTTTTTTTTTTTTTTTTTTTTTTCCCCAGCTGTTCACAAAACCATATAAACAAAGGGGAAGGTCAGCAAGGAATGACAGCAAGTGACAGCTCAAGTCATGAGGTCACAAACCTTTCCACCACATGGCCCCAGCAAAGCATAAATCTTACCATGTCTACTAGAAATATTGTTTCCCTTTCTGCCAACACGGGACAACTACTCCTAGAGAACTTATATCCAAAAATGAAAAAAAACCCCGACAACTCTCTTGGTTTGGAAAGAGCTTTCAGTCAGAACTGTCCAGAAGGGACAGCTCATGGATTGAAGCTGCCAGTTGGCAATGCCAAACCCTCACTGCAGCCAGCACGGCCATGGAGTTCAAGACCCTTCTGCCTCTCATGAGGGACATATAGGGGGGACCACAGCTAGGCTAGGGAAGGTTTGCCACCCAAAATCTACCAACTCACATTTCTGCAGTGCTTCCAAGCACTTCAAGAAGGGCTCCAGCCATGATGGAAATATTGTTAATAAACAGGAACGGCTCAGATGGCTCCCTCAGCTTGCAGTAAGCTGTGTGGGATCCTGCCACTAATGGAAGTAGCTGTGAAGGGAGGAGGAAAGCACAAGAGAAGGTTTCTGCTCTCTGGTGGACGGGTGTCAGTCACCAGGGGAGACCCAGCACCACTACCATGTCTGCCCTCCTCAAAGGGACCGGGCTTCCCAGTCAGCAGGGAGCTTCCCAGCTTCCCAGCTCTGGGCAAAAGAGCAGAACCTTGGCTTGTTTCTCAAAGAAATATCACTATTCTACAGTAGTTCAATGTAGTATGCATCCCCTGTCACCCAGGAGAGTACAGAGGGTGACATTTCATCAGGCAGTGGGCCAGGCTGGGTGTGCAACGCTGGCCATGGCTGCAGCCTGCCGTGGACACAAACACATGCTCTCCTTCTGCATTTTGGAGACAGAGGAGTGGGAAAGACGGGGTTTACACATGATTCCAGGAATAAGGTCCTGACCCTGCTGCCCAAGATGGTGGAGTTTCTCTTTGACCAAGCTGCTCCTCAAGATGCTGGGTGGGGTTTCTCTTTGCCCAAGCATCACCATTGTTAATGCAATGCAATGCACTGATGCAACAGAAAACACTACAGTAAAAATCTTTCAGTATCAACAAAGAACATTGTGAAAAGCCAATAATCCAGTTTCTTCACCTGTGAGTGTGCATGTGGGCATTGAGGGGCTGTGAGCAGGTCTAGAGCCCTCCTGCCCTCTCCTCCCAGCTGTCCCCCACCGAGCCCAGGCACCATCAGTGACACAGGGCGAGTTCCATGGCCAACAGGCACCATCCCAGGCAGGGAACCTCTGATTTGGTTTCAATTAAAATAAACTATTTTGAAGACAATTCAATACTAGTTCCAGGCACAGCAATTTCCAGCTCCCCATTTTAGAAAGCTTCTCTCCAAATACTGCAGGTCTCTGGCCACTGCACAAGCTGCACTCTTTTTAGGCCATGGACGTTAATCAAGCTGCTCTTTATTTTTAGATTTTCTTCATATGACTTTACGCCACAAACTCTATCAATGTTATGTCTTGGAACATCAAAGTTATTCACAGATCAATCAAACTGACAGAAAACATCCCTCCTGCTTTGGAAGAACTGAACTTAGCTGGCTTTTTAACAGGACAAGCTGAGAGAATTTTAAAAAAAAATTAAAACATATCCCATACATTATAGATCAACCGATGAGCCATCCTGGCTATGAATGAAACTTCTCCGAGGAGGTGGGGATGGAGGGAGCAGAGCAGCAACTTTTCACCAGTGATGCCTGAGTGTACAGGTTAAGCTGCTCATCTGTGTGAAGGCACTTGGACTTCAGGACAGCACCCAGCAGAGGCTGAAGAGGGAGGACTTACCTCTGCATTTCCAGACCATTCAAAAGCACTCCTTCTCTAGCTTGTTTCTTTCCTGTCTCTATCAATGCATTGAATGATATCGCAGCTGCAAGACATCTCAACCCCCAACACCTCCCCCCAGCCTAACGGTAACCTTCCAATTCACCCAGTTCAAAAGGCTGAATTACTCAGCTAATATGCTCTGACCTAGAGCTGCTGCACGTATGGTGATTCTTGCTGCAGGGAAAATGGAAGGATTGCAATGTTACATTTCACTCCAGCCAGCCATCCAACCCACACCATAATCAAACTCTTAATTTTCCATTTCCCCCCACCCCAAGCAGCATTAAGAAGACTGAATACAAAAAAATATCATTACTTCAAATCCTGTCTTTTCTGTTTACTGTACTGAAGCCTGCTCTGGAAAACAGCCCCCTTCAAAACCAGAAACAAGTCACAGGTCAGCCATATGCCCTGTCCAAGAGGCTGAATTTTGCTAGATTTCCTACAAGAGGCTGTATTTTATCTACATTTCCTCACTGGTATTCAGAAGTCCTTGGGAACCTTCTGCAATGTAGATTTTTGCTGGCACCTGGAGGCACAGGTAAACCGTTAATCAGGAAAATCTACTGCCACGTACGGCAACCAACGGAAGGGCAAAAGAAACCCAAACTCATAAATGCAAATTAGAGGTTAAAGTTACGCTGTCACCTAGCACTATGATTTTTGATTGGAAAATTCTGACCTGTTGCTGCTACCACTGAGTCTTTAGATTATGTAAAAGGAAGGATACTGGACTTCTGCACTCCCCCTAGTTTGCTTACTCTGAGCACAAAAGCAGAGCCAGCAACTCTCCCAAGCCCCATCCCACAGCTCACACGATGCCACAGGCATCCAGGGGGAGACCTGAAACCTAAAAGTGAAGTTCCAGCTTCTATAGATATCAACAGCTGGAATATCATCAGAGGTATGCAGGGAAGTGTTAGCAATTCCAGACTGTCTGATCAGATTGAGCAACACAAAGCCAGGCTTGGAGTAATAGGATACCTTTTTCCCCTTTTCAAAGCAAAACTCCTGGGCTGAGTATTACTGTAAACACAGAGTTTTTTACATTCAGTGGGAGGTACTGAGTACTTCTGCCTTCTTTGCACCCCTCAATATGAGCCACCAAACAGATTTGTGCTCTGCCACCATAAAAAAAAAGCAAAACAACAAAACAAACAAGCTCCAAACACAAAATGGCAAAAGAGGGTAAATTAATATTAAAGACATTATCCCAAGCCCATGCTAAATTAAAGCAGGCTAAAATTTCACAGCTGAAAAAGAGTTCAAAAATTTGGCTATGGAAGCCTTCCTCTGTTTCAAATTCCGTGCATGAAACGTAACTGGGTTAGTCTTAAGATTGCAAAAACTTAAATGGCAAAATTTTTTCATAAAAGCTACAAACTCAGAAAATTCTGTCACCAGGCAAAGCAAGGGGATCTTCTCCAGCTCCACATTTACAACGAAGGGGATCGTTGTCATGCTCCTCAGCATGAACAACTTTATTAGGCAAACCACAGTCCAGAACAATCTATTCCTATCCCAAAAGCGTTACCACTGATCTTTGAGTCATCCTCTGACGCAGAGAAATGAACGAAAAAGCACCAAGCAATAAACTGTATGTTCAAACAGGCAGCTCCTGGCAAATCTCCAGGCATGCAAGAACTTCCACCCTCACTGCCTGCACCATCCCCTCCAGGTTACCTGCAGGATCCTGCACACAAGCCACCATCACACCACTGACTGGCGCCAGATCATCTGGATCCCAGATATCACATCTAACTTCAATTCGTATTTTCCACATAGAAGGAAAACTATAGTAACTTTTGGCAAATACGGAACTTTACTGACAAAACACCACACCTACAGATGAGGTGAGGAAAAAAAAAAAAAAGAAATCTAACTAAAGCTGGGCTTATGATTTAAAGACCACAAGACACAAGTTTAATCCGTGAATATTTTTTGCTCCATCACCAGTCAAGAATTACTGGTTCTGCCATGTCAAAACACACAGGGCTTTTGTTATGCTTTCTGAAGTGTTATATTTACACATCATGGCTATATTTTTTCTGGCTGCTTCTCTGATGCTGAAGGAATGATAAGGATTTCTTACTGCATTAAAGGGGTTTAAAATGCAGTGCACGGCCAAACAATTTGGGAAGCAATGTCTATGTTTCTAAAGTGAACTTTAATGTAGAAATGCTCATAAAAATCATATTGTGGCATACGGAAACAATAATGTTAATTAAATAATTTGCATTTACATATACATTGGTCCCAAGAGCCAAGCATATAGTAGCACAACTCACATGAAGCACACCACATGCCCAGCAGTAACAGATCTTAAAGGTCTGACCTGAAGAAACCCAAGTGCATGGAGCAAATGATTTCCCTTGCACTTTCTTCCCTCAGCCCTTATTTGTACAAAGGCTGCCACCAGTTTTTGGCTGTCTCAGGTTATCTAGCAGGACTTTCATGCTTGGTGGTTAGCTGTGTGAGAAGTATCCACACCTTTGGTACATGCTATGTTTTGTTCTACTAAGACATACACAAGCACCCAAGTGACAACAGGTCTTTGTGTAGTAAGGAGATGCTCCACCCAAGCACAAGCACCTTGCTTAACCTTCTGTGCCAGGCCCTCTTCACCTGGGTGCAGGGCTGCTCCTCTCCAGGTAAAAGAAGCACACAGGACTGTCCACCCTGAAGCCTTCTTTCATTTGTTCAACACAAGCAAAGATAACTGCAGAGATATTTAACACCCACAAGCCAGCTCTAATTCAATATTCTTGGTCAGACAGGATTTGTACATAACAGAAATAGAACTAACCGCATTACAAGAGACATGAACTCTTTCCAAGATCCTGCCCATTTAAAGAGCAATGCCAAGCTCCTTATATTTATGTAGGTCTCTTAACAATTTAGAAAAGAATTAGTAGTGGCAAGAACCAGAAACACTAAAAGCACACTATTGTTTTTAAATGAGGACACTGTCAAATTAAAAAAAAAATATATATACACATACACTTAAAAATAATGTAGACAATCCCATCTTCATTTGTGGTTTTTGTTAGATTTTCTGCCCCATCTATTAGCTCTGTCAGGGAAGCAGCACTAGCTAATTTCATTATTTGTTCTCAGCCAATTTGACTTTTTGGCTTCCTTCCTATGCCCTAACAGAGTTGCTCTGTTTCCAAAGAAGGGAAAACAGCCATTGCATTACTGGAGATCAGATAGTTTCCCCAAGTCCTTTCTAGCTCTGTGGGATGAAAGTCAGCAGCAGGCCCTGGCACCTGCAATGCCAACTCCAGCCTTGACAAGAGCATGACATGCTATGAGAAAGCTCTCTGGAGAATCAGACCTGCTGGATGAGTGTGGAACAAAAAACAAAACAAACAAACAAAAAAACACAACCCCAAAACCAGTGATCAGCAAGACTGGAAAGTCTCCTGGTAAATCAGAAAGATTAAGAAGTGTTAAGTACTTACATTACACTTCAAACTGGAACTTGGTTCTCAGAGATGATTTTGCACTATGGGATGGAAACCATCATTTCCCATGGGCTTCGCGGGGGGAACATCTCCAGTCCTCACCTTCTTCTCACGGCTACACAAACACACCATACACACACAGGGGTGAAATGAAACACCTGCAGGCTCCCCTTGTACTTGATATTGCATGAAGCTGAAAGACTTCAGCTAGTTCCACATTGATGTAGCTTTGATCTAAATCACCCAGATCAACTCCATTAAATCAAAAGAGTATTTGAAGTAATGCAGACCTTTGTAAGCCTGAAGATCCCAACCTTCTGTAACACACTCCTTTATCGGTCTATCTTGCCTCTTTGTTTCTGGCCAAAAAAAAAAAGCCCCAAAACCCTAAAAACAAAATAGAGGATAAAGAAGTAATAAAAGGTAGGCCTAATCTAAGTCCCAGAACTTTCACAGGGAGTTGCATATGGCCCAGTGCTGCCACAGTATTTTTCACATCTGTGGGGCATTAAAGGAAATAACCAAATCTTGAAATTGAAGTTGGGTGTCCCTCGTGGCAGTGCTACGGAACTAAGCCTTTTTCCTTGCCCCTTCATTTTCTTTTCATCTTCAATTTTGTTTGCCACTGCTAACTTAATATACAGGAGTTAATTTCTCTCCTGACTCGACGTATCACTAGGGGAATATTGTGTGTTACTGTGGCGGCTGGAAGTCATTACATCTATATAAAAATTAACCTGTGGCATTACTCTAATCTTTTTTTCTTTTTTTATTTATACAAAAGCACCTGCCTTACTAATACTGGAGTTGGAGCAATTGCTAATGCAAATAACTGAAACTCTAACTACATTAAATATGCAAATACAAACTCCTAAACATTTCCCTAAATCAATATAAATAAGATCCTAGTCCTTAAGCTACAGGAGTACAAGGTATCTACAGCAATGCAGGATGCACCCAGAAGAAACTAGTTTTCCATCCCACTCACATTCATGACAAACCTTTCCAAGGCACATGAAGTTCAACAAGGCCAAGTGCGAGGTCTTGCCCATGGGTCAGGGCAATCCGAAGCACAAATACAGGTTGGGTGGAGAATGGATTGAGAGCAGTACTGAGGAGAAGGACTTGGGGGTGATGGTTGATGAGAAGCTCAACATGAGTCAGCAATGTGCACTTGCAGCCCAGAAATCAAACAGTATCCATAACTGCATCAGAAGAAGTGTGGCCAGCAGGTCAAGGGAGGTGATTCTCCCCCTCAATTCCACTCTTGTGAGACCCCACCTGGAGTACTGTGTCCAATTCTGGAATTCCCAGCACAAGGACATGGAGCTGTTGGAGCAAGTCCAGGGGAGGGCCACAAAGATGATCAGAGGGCTGAGGCACCTCTCCTCTGAAGACAGGCTGAGAAAATCTGGGTTGTTCAGCCTGGAGTACAGAAGGCTCCAGGGAGACCTCATAACAGCCTTCCAGTGCCTGAAGGGGCTACAGGAAAGCTGGGGATGGGCTTTTTACAAGGGCATGTAGTGATAGGACGAGCGGGAATGGTTTCAAACTGGAAGAGGGCAGATTTAGATCAGATATGAGGAAGAAATTCTTGACTGTGAGGGTGGTGAGGCACTGGCACAGGTTGCGTGAGGAAGTCATGGCTGCCCCCTCCCTGGAAGTGTTCAACCTTAGCAACATGAATTTGGCAGTGGTAGTGTACATGACTTCTAAGTGTAGTGAAATTTGAAAAAACTAATTCCTAAATTGTTGGTAGTAATTAATGCTGTGGTTTATTTTATCTCTTTTTCAACTACTGACACTTAATCTCTTAATGATAACACTAAAAGGCATGTAACTTTGAATGATGGAAGCAGTATTCCTAGGCATATGTTTCTCTTACAATTTTTATGAAAGTCAATGGAAAAAAGGGGATCCTGAATATTAATGCAGCTGACTTTGTATCTCAAGTGTCTGCAAATGAAGATAGGGTGCCTTCAGAAGGCATAATGTAGAGAAAGAAAAAAATGGATAATAATACTGTATGCTTTTGTATTGCCCACTTAAAAATACAAGCATATTTAACTGCAGTGGCATAACTTCCTTGAGGGCCACAGCAGCACTGAGTTCTTAGAATCACAGAATCATCAAGGTTGGAAAAAACCTTCAAGATCATCAAGTCCAACCATCTGCTCTACAACCCCTAATAACTAAACCATCTCCTGAAACACCATGTCTACCCATTTTTTGAACACCTCCAGGGTCGGTGCTTGTTCAAATGCAAGAAAAATTTGGAGCTCTCCTCAAAAAACGCTTCGTTTAAATCTCATGTGACAGACATGTGAGACAGACGTGAACCAGTATGGGTTCTGGACGGTTGGACTTGGGGATCTTACAGGTCTTTTCCAACCACGACGATTCAGTGAATGGGGTTTTGAACAACCTGGTCTAGTGGAGGGCATTCCTGCCCATGCAGGGGGGCTTGGAACTACATGATCTTTAAGGTCCTTTCCAACCCAAACCATTCTATGATTCTATGAAATGAAACCTCCTGTTTAAGCCAACATCACAAAGAAAAAGGGAAAATAATATTTATATTTCAGAAATTGATATAAGACTAAGCCCTTAAGGAAACAAGCTAAATGGACTAAAAAAGAGGAAATGATGGACAGAAAACAATTAAAGTTGTTGAACACACTGATTACAGGGGTTACATAAAGTCAGACATTCAACCCATTGATCCTTAAACTTCTTATTTCTGAAATGAACTCCTCCATGCTCAAAAACATACCAGCTATAAACATAGGGGGAAGGAGGTAGAAATCACCACACCCCCCAAAGCTAGCTAATCAGCATATTTTTATGTATAACAGTCTTCTTCCAGAAGTGTTACAAGTATCTCTATACTTTTTCCCTAGAAGTTTAGTGCGCACAAGCAACGGGGAAAATTAGCCAGCTCCATGATGCCACTGCTACACTGCAGCAAGTACCCAACGTACCACTGAGAGCAAGCTGAGGTGTTTCAACACTGCAGTGTATTTTTGGGGCTGCTATAGTTGTACCTATGAGGTCATCCAGCAAAGAAACAAAACTTTCAGGCATGTGCTTATCCCAGAACTGTGTAATAATCTGCTGAGCCATTGTCCCTTCAAAACCATTTCATCCATTTGAGGGACTCAAATGGCACAAAGGTGCATTTTTCAAGATTCAGTGCCCATGAGAGATCTTAGCAAGACCTTGGCACGAAGAGATGCTGTGCATTTCCACCTCCCCTAACACCAGAAATGTACATGATGATGACAGAGCATGGACAGCAAAAAGATAACAAAAGAACACCTCAAACATGCTGGAAACAGAACATAATCTACATTTTAACAAATTATATATGGTGCCATCCCTAAAGGACTATAGCAAACTTCCTAATCTATGGCAGACTGCAGTTTCCCAGAAAAGTACATTCAAACCAACACCAACGGACCAAAAAGTTTTTAATCAGAAAGAGATTATTCTCATTTAAAATCAACCCATCTGAAGACTAGGCCTGGGGAAAGCTCCTACCCTCATCAGTTAAAAGCAACCAGCACCTTAGCAAGGCAACATGTCCCATCCCCAAAGAGACACCTTAAAAGATGGGACAAACCACTGCTGGCTACCAACCTTCTCTCTTCACAAGCTACAGAGAGGAGGACAGCATGCCTGGCTCACCTTAGAGGCCCAGCTCATGAATACTGACGTTCTGCAAGATCAAGCCCAGCTTGTTGGACAACCTACTCCCTCCAACAGCACCACAGGACACCTGTACTTTCCATGTAGCTTGCTCTGACTCAGGCTAAAAAAAATTAAGCCCTTGGGTCACTGGGAAGCAGCTAATGGTCTTCCAAAAATTGACATAATTAAAAGCATAGTTGTGCAATAATGTGAGGTAAAGAAAGGTGAGAAATTACATCGTGTTTCTGACTGCTGTTGTGCATTTTGCTCCACTGAGATTAAAGGGCAGGTCACTTCCCTGCTAGCTCTCAGAGAGAGGGGTACATACTTACTATGGCAGTTACACAGAGCGAGTTACAGCTGGGAATGTAACGCACTACCAGTCACCACCTTGGTTTACCCTCTGAAAGCCTGAAAAGTTACCTGACACTTAGGAACTGCAACAAATTGCCAGCCCTGCACTCCCTTCTCCTGCATCCTCTTTCACGGTCTACTGACCTCACTTGCACGAACTTGTACTCTGCTTAAGCTGGAAAGTCCTCCAGCTGGGGAGCACATCCCTCTCCTTTGAGCATGACACGACTAGCACAACCAATAACAGTGCCCAGACACAAATTTAAGTGAAACCCAAAGTCCACATCAGTCCTGTGGGGAGATGTGAGGCTGCAGCCCCAGGCAGCAGGGCAGGCGGCCGCTTTTTATGAAGACCTGAGCAGAGATGCTGCTGTCAGGCACTGCAGGGGACTTTGGTCAGGGCTACAGGCCATTGCTCAGACCTGGCCCCCTTACTTCTGGTTTGGCATATGGCTCAAAGGGTGTTTCCAGCAGCCTACCATCGCAAGCCTTTAACAGTCTGAAATGCATCCTTGCTGTTCTCCTCTAATGCAAGTGTTACTGTTATCATCTATAAATGAAGTGATCAGGCAGCCATTCAATATTTTTTTTTCCTCAACTTCACAGGACCAAGATTTTACATATTCTTCTTCAGATAAAGCTGACTTATTCCCTGTCCCAGGCATCTGTACTACAGCAGATGAGAAATCAAACACTGCAGCACCTAAGCACCTTCAGGTTAAAGTCTGAACTTGAACCTGGCTACTTTCTTCTCCTAAAGCTAAAGCAGCTTAACAAGGGGGAACTTTTTAACGTAGTTAATTTTTTGCATCCTCCTGAACCCTACCCCCCTTCAAAAATATAATCCTTTACAAAAAACCTCTAAGGATCCCATCTTCTGATTTACTGGAATGATACCATAGTGCAAAAGTATAGTGTCAGAGTTTGGCAATATGAAAAATAATACAACTTCTATTCGACAGGCTCTCCCTTTCCTGCAATAAACTACTATTGCACTACCCAAAGATAGTGAGACAGTTTTTCTGCTGCTGTTCAAACTGTTTAGTGTCCATGAACAAAAAATTAACTAGATACCTCTTTTTACTGTTGTTGTTGGGCATCTTTCTCACTGGCACAAAACCTGAAGAATTCCAAAATACTTCTTAGATTTTGCCATTAGCACAACTAGCAGATGCCACCCTGAGGCTTAGCTCTAGTGAGCCTGGTTTTCTCTCTTTCCTACTTCAAATCTAGTTTAAAGCTCTTTCAATGAGCCCTGCTAAATCCTGTGCAAAGATCCTTTTGCCCCTTTGAGATAGGTGTACCCTGGGGGCTGCCAACAGGCCTTGTGTAAAGAAAAAGTAAATCAAAATACCCAAAATTCTGCCTGTGACACCAAGCTCGGAGCCAGGTATTGATCTGCTGGCTCTTCCTGTTTCTTCCCACATCATTCCCTGCAACTGGAAGGACAGATGAGAACACTACTTGCACTCCTGAGTCCTTAACCAGCCATCCCAAGGTCCTGAAGTCTCTCTTGATTGCCCTCATATTTCTTGTTGCAACTCCACCGCTACTTATAATTTCAATGAAACATGCAACATGTAGGATGTATTAACTTCCTTCTCTCTAAAAAAAAAACCTGCTAGTCTGATCAAAACAGCAGTATTTGTATGCAGCTCTACCCTTCAGCACGTAGAAAAAGAAACATAACAGACTGCTCTTTGCAAAATCCCACAGAGCTCCCTCCAGGCCACAGAAACAGTGGTTTATGCAGCCAGTGCCCCTCAACACTGAGGGTCCCTGGCCCATGGCTTACAAAGAAGACTCTCTGATGCTCTTACTGGATTTAAGAAGCAAAAAACCAAAGCAATGCTTGGGCAATGACCAAAGGAGCACACCATGCTGCCTGCCAGGAGCAGTTGTTTGGTGCTGCTGCCCAAATGTGGGGGAAGGTCAGGGTAACATGGCTTTGTTTCCCTGCAAAGATGTGATGCTTTTACCTTGATGTCACCCAGGTTTCACAGAGGAACCAACTAGAAGGTAGGAATAGCTCAAGAATTATATGCCTCATGGTCTACATTTAAGATCTAATCCCACAGACTCTATCATGCTGTCCTGGGTTGAGCCAGGATTAAGCTAATTTTTCTTTTACTGATTTTTTTTTTCCCTTCAGTAAGCTTTTTTTTAACTAGCAAGAAGTGTTCCAGCTAGTGGACTGATAACACTGGAATGTTTATGTTACTGCTGAGACTCCAAGGTCGCTTCTTAGCTCTGCTGCTACAGAGGCTACTGGGGCAGGAGAATTGTATCTGTGACCCCCCCCCATAGGGAAGCTGAACTAGACAGACAGCAGAACTGACCAAAGGGATTCCATTCCATAGATCTACGTAAGCTCCAAGGAAGGTCAGAGATCACAGGAGACAACTTCCTTCCTGCTTCTTCTTCCCTTCTCCTCCATCCATGGCTGGTGTCCGGGGAGGACTCCATCCATCCATCACCATCAGCCCCAGGCTCTGACCTCATACCCCTCATACCCCAGCCCCTGTCTGCTCTGCCTTATCTCCTGCCTGTGGGCTGAGACATTTCGGGACTGCTCACAGCTCAGGAGAGTGCCAGGGGAGCTGCTGGGGGTGGGGGGAGGCAAGAGGCTTTTGCACATTCCTGAACATACTTGTATATAATTGTACATATAATTAAAGCTGTCTAGTTTAGTTTTCAATCCAGCTAAGTCTCTCTCCTAATTCCCTCTCTCCTTCCCTACCTGGGTGGGAGGGGGAGGGGATGGGGAGAATTGTTGTCTCTGGTTTATTTGCCAATCCTGAGTCAAACCGTGACACATGCAAAAGTACTACTGGCTTTGACAAATCATGTAGAAAATGCAGGAGTTCCTGGTGGGAACAGAAAGCACTAATTTCAGAGCACAGATCTTGGGTGATCCTCATCCAGGAGTTTTATGCTCTTTCTTTCTGTTGGGTGATCTGAGCCTGAAGGCTCACAACACCAGTTCTGTGGGGAAAGGTCATCGCCAAGTGGTAGCTAAGCAACAGACGAAGAACTGTGGCAATCAGAAAAATCCACAAGGTTTTGTTTTGTTTAAGTTAACTTTTTAAGAAGTAATGGACAGTCCCCAGAACAGACAGTTAAGGTGATTTCTTTTTATATCTTAAGCAGTTGGCATATTTGAACAAAATGAAGCTAGGAGCTACTCCAGAAAAATAGAGAATAAACATAGAAGACCTATTTTAATATCTGTCTGATCATGTTTTATAATACACCAAAAAACCCAGCTTCCACAAGATAATACTGGGAAGTTAGTACTGTTTTATGGAGGACAGCCTGCTCTGTGCTCCCTTCTGTGCCACTGCAGTCCCCATCTGCTCCAGCCAGGACAAGGAAAAACACAGTCTGCCCACTGCTTGCACTGCCCAGGTGGAATGCTCAGAGGCATCAGCCCCAAAACCTGCCATGCCATGGAGCACAGGTCAGCATGGCTGGAGATCCTCCACCCTGCTCAGCTCCAACCACTGGTGCATGAATGTAGATCTCAGTTACAGCTGCGCATCCAAGGGTTTGCCAAGTATTCCTCTGATTATCTGGGTAACAAATGCATGAACCCAATCTTTGAGAGATTCTGGCCATGCTAAAGTCTCAAGCTGCACAATAACTGAAGGTAAACCTCTGCCATGCAGTTTCTTAATCCTGTTGATCCTTTATTTCCCCTTTCAATGAACATCGCAAACTCTGTTGCAGGGTTGGATTCCCACTTTGTTCTAGTCCCAAACCACAGCTTTAAAAGGAGAAGCTGGGGATGTCCACATACCATGCAACATCACTGCTGAAATACAGTTGCTGCTACTCTGTCAATGTGCCTCAAGGCCTTATCGGTATCCTGAAGTGTTTTCTGCAATTCAAGCAGCTAGATGCTGACCACACAATTCAGTACCCAAAAATGTAAATGCTCTTGTGCTTCTTTTGTGCCTTGACTCATCTACCTGAATCATCTGCTCTTTGGCATATGGGCAATCTCAACAGTCTGCACAACGCCTGGTATCCAGTCATACCAAAAACCCCTTCACAGAATCACACAATCACAGAACTACCAAGGCTGGAAAAGACCTTTAAGATCAACAAGTCCAGCCTATGACCAACACCACCACACCATCTAGACTATGGCACTAAGTGCCACATCCAGCCTTGCCTTGAACACATCCAGGGACGGTGCCTCCACCACTTCCCTGGGAAGTCTATTCCAATGTCTAATCACCCTCTCCATGAGGAGGTACTTCCTAATATCCAACCTAAACCTCCCTTGGAGCAGCTTCAGGCTGTGCCCTCTTGTCCTGTCACCAGTTGCCTGGAAAAAGAGCCCAGCCCCCAGCTGACTACAACCTCCCTTCAGGTAGTTGAAGAGAGTGATAAGGTCCCCCCTGAGTCTCCTCTTCTCCAGGCTAAACAACCCCAACATCCTCAACCTCTCCCTGTAAGACTTTCCCTCTAGTCCCTTCACCAGCCTTGTTGCTCTCCTCTGGACCTGCTCCAGCACCTCAACATCCTTCTTGAAGTGAGTGGCCCAGAACTGGACACAGTACTCGAGGTGAGGCCTCACCAGTGCTGAGTACAGGGGGAGAATTACATCCCTACTCCTGCTGGCCACACTATTCCTGATACAAGCCAGGATGCCATTGGCCTTCCGGGCCACCTGGGCACACTGCTGGCTCATGTTCAACTGGCTGTCCACCAGCACTCCCAGGTCCCTCTCTGCCAGGCCGCTCTCCAGCCACTCTTCCCCCAGCCTGTAGTGCTGCCTGGGGTTATTGTGGCCAAAGTGCAGGGTCCTGCACTTGGTCCTGTTCTTCACCCTACTGAAACATTAGTTACAGTAGTAGGGAAGTCAACAAAACATTCGAGCACCTCCTCCCCAGTCGACTCCTGTGACAGAAACAGGGACACGAAGGAAAGGAGTGAGCAACACATCCTGGATGGGTGGATCCTCGGTGCCTTCAACTCTCAACACAGCCCTAGAGCCACACAGCCCAACGCCGGCAGGGCAGCTTGTGACCTACTTTCCCCCCTTCACACGGGGTGCTGTGCCATTGTGAAACTGCCACTGAATTTCAGCTTCATAACGATGACGAGGGGGATTTCAAGAAGCCACATGCTGTGCAGCTAATGGTGTGGCACTGCCCCAGCATCTACGCCTTCTACCAGGGAGCCTCCACCATGCCAGGCTCTAGCTGCCACATGGGGCAGAGGTGCAGCCCTCTGGGGCAGCATGGCAGCAGGCTCACACAGCAATCCACCCTTGTCCCCAGAATTTCTATTTCCTTCTCCTTCTGTTCAAGATCTGCCCGGACGATTATCTCAAAGTGACTGCACTGAAGTTTCTTGTGCATCCTCTCTGCCTTTGAAGACCTTTACACTTGCTGAGACCACTGCTGCCTCCCTGCTGCTTGGCACAGAGATGACCGTGCCATTATTGTCACAACCAGGCAAAAGCATTGTGATCCACCTGCAGCCACTGGTACGTGCTGTTTATAGTGGTCCCACAGAAGGCAGCTCTAAAGCCAAACTCAGATGTAAACAACTCTTTGAGGAATTTAATTTAAGTAGAAAACACTGGTGCTTAGCGCAGCTCTGAAATGACCTAACAGATGTTTAAGTGTGAATTTGGGAGCCTAACTTCAAGCATACCAGTTTGACACAATTGGCTGAGAGCCCACATAAGGATCTCAAAATCACCTGTGCAGTATCTGCACCACATGAGAGCTCTAATTGGGCAGTCGAGCATCTTCCAGGCACCATGAGGCTGGCCCAGCACATGAGCTCCCCTACCAGCCATGTCCACATCACCTCCAAGCAGGACATCTTTGGGCAGTTATTGAGTGGTGCTATCCCAGTGATGCATCCACCACACCAGAGCGAGTCCACAGGCTGATGAGGGTGAGCTTGGCCCGTTTGCACAGATGTGCCCCTGCTGCAACTGGTGTCAGAAGCTTCCACATAGCAAAAATGCCTCTCCTTTGTCTGGGCAGGTTTGAACTCAGGCTCACAGAGACCTGGCTGTTGGAGATCCTAACTCTTGTTCATCTGTGCAAAGGGTGAGCTGGCCAAGCAGCCTTTCCTGAGGGCTGATGACAGCGTTTCCCTGCATTACTACTTCCCACTTCTCCCTGCAGCCCTAGGGAAAACCTTCAAGTCTATACTGGTTAAAAAAATACTATTAGGTAACTTTATGACCTTCAAATGAGGTTCTATTATGTTAACTCCAAGGCAAGCCTCATCCAGTGCCTCCATAGAATGTTAAATGAAAGGGGAATAAGAAAGAAAGGAAGTCCTCCCAGTCTCACAAGAATTAATTGATACCAGCTGTTTTTCTTTTCCCTCCTGTGACTACAGAATAAGAAAGAGCCATAACTGCCACCAAACACTGAACTTCATTACCCTGGTCAAAAGGCACTGAAAGCTATTTTAATATTAGCTATTTAATATTTTGATAGTTTGATACCTAGTGAGGTTCGCAGAACCTCCTGGAGCACTCCTCCTCCCTTTTCTGCAAAGAAACTCATTGTGCAATACCATCTTGGTGTTGCACAATCCTTTTCTTAAAAAAACCCACGATGCTATTAGTGTAATTAGCTGATTAATCTTTCAGCTTCACTTAGCATTAAATAATCACCTGGGTGCAGAATGCTTCCTCCTCAAAGAGAGTGCACCTCAAGTGTTTATCCAGCACACTAATGCAAGGAATACCACCAGCAGTCCAACTGATGGTCAAGAAAGAAAGAAAACAGTACTGCTGAGAACACCGGGGACAAGCAGGTGTTGAAAAACACATTGAAGCAAAAAACACAATACTCATCCCTTTATACTTGTCACCTCCTTAGGATGAGACACTTCCCATTTTCTAAGTATAAAAGAACTTTAAGGAATATATTGAAAATATACACACAAGAGTGATTCATTTAAGTGTCTCACAGCATGCTAAGTCAAGAGCACACCACTTGACTCATCACTTCAGGCCGTGAATGAGTTCAGGCCAAACGGCTCCCAGATCAAGCCTATTGGTTCTAACCCAGCTACAGCACCTCTCCTAGAGAAGCACCCGGTTGTGAAAGCAGGTGACAGCCATGCATCACATTTCTGACTGAGTTCTTCCCAATGGTTAACTACCTTCCCTAGGAAAAGAAAAATTCTAGTGTGATTTATTTCCTTCAATTCTGCTCTCCAGAACACTGGGTCTTGTTACACCTCCACCTGATAGACTGAAGTACCATCTAGTTTCAGTAATCTTCTGCCTATGCAAGTACAAACAGACCATGAACAAATACCTTTTTTATTATTACTTTCATCTGATAGTGGGCTATACAGGGTTTTTTCAGTTTCTCTGAAAAACAACGCCTACTTTCTGGCTTGCAAAATTACAGGGTTTGGTCATCAGGTGAAATTTCCTTAAGCTCCCAGTTTTTTGTTCACGTGCCCTCCTCCAAAGCTTTTGTTTTCAAATCACTTGCTCATAAATGGTATAAATGATATGAGATGCCAAGAACCTCCTTCCATTTTCCCTACAACAAAAATGCTTGGAACACGTGCAGCAATCAGAAGGATATAGAGCAATATGCAAACAAGTGAACAATGCCTGCTACTCATCTTTAATAAAATGCTAGGTTTGTGTATGTCTTCAGAGTGGTGAAAACTCTCTAAAAGACTTGCCTCAATCGATGCTCAGAATAGGGCCCTGCTGCAATGTTTTAAAACTTATTGTGAAGCTGTTAACAAACAAACAAACAAAAAAAGCAAAATACCAAAGCACAAGACAGCTAGAAAGCATACACATCGACTCTGCAAACTTCATTGAGAAAGGATACTAATACACTGATATTGTACCAGCTCCTTCAGCTGCTCCCCACTCCTTGGTGAGGCTATGATGCACCAGAACAAAACAAAAAAAGTTCTGGTGATATTGAAGCAACAATCTGCTCCTCCATCTTCAGCACTTCAAGCAAAAAACACAAACAAGCAAAATCACATCCTCCATCTTGTCTCTGGCTTTTGTTGTTGTTATTAAGTTCCAGCAAAATCCCTTCAGGCATATTAGAATGCTGCAAGGGCATAATTAAGCCTTCAACAATCATGAAGTATATTACTTTTCACAACAGGAAAAGGGAAGAAAGTCTGATACTTCTCTGAGGACCAGATCTGCTAAGTGTAAAACCTACTGGCCCCCGACTTGAGTTTTCATTGTGTAAATGTGTAACTAATTGTGATTAATACTAAACATGCAAGATGTAAGGGAAACTTTCACATGCCAGAACCACTGGGACACTGATGAACCCAGAATGATCACTAAGTTGTGCTACTATGCATATGTCTCTCATATCCGTTGCAGAAATCTCCCCAGATTGGCAGCAGCCACCTCTCCCCTGCAGAGATTACTTCCTACCCTTCTCCAACACACAGAATCACAGAATCCTAGGGGTTGGAAGGGACCTCGAAAGATCATCTAGTCCAACCCACCTGCCAGACAGGGTCACCTAGAGCACATCACACAGGAACTTGTCCAGGCGGGTTTTGAATGTCTCCAGTGAAGGAGACTCCACAACCTCTCTGGGCAGCCTGTTCCAGTGCTCTGTCACTCTCACAGGAAAGAAGTTTTTTCTGATATTTACATGGAACCTCCTATGCTCCAGTTTACACCCATTGCCCCTTGTCCTATCACTGGACGTCACTGAAAAAAGCCTGGCTCCATCATCCTGACACTCCCCCTTAACATATTTGTAAACTTCGATGAGGTCGCCCCTCAGTCTCCTTCTCCAAGCTAAAGAGACCCAGCTCCCTCAGCCTTTCCTCATAAGGGAGATGTTCCACTCCCTTAATCATCTTTGTGGCTCTCTGCTGGACTCTTTCAAGCAGTTCCCTGTCCTTCTTGAACTGGGGGGCCCAGAACTGGACACAATACTCCAGATGCAGCCTCACCAATGCAGAATAGAGGGGGAGGAGAACCTCTCTTGACCTACTAACCACACCCTTTCTAATGCACCCCAGGATGCCATTGGCCTTCTTGGCCACAAGGGCACATTGCTGGCTCATGGTCATCCTCCTGCCTACCAGGAACCCCAGGTCCCTCTCTCCTACACTGCTCTCCAGCAGGTCAGCCCCCAACCTGTACTGGCACATGGGGTTGTTCTTCCCCAGATGCAAGACTTTACACTTGCCCTTGTTGAATTTAATCAAGTTTCTCCCCGCCCAACTCTCCAGCCTGTCCAGGTCTCACTGAATGGCAGCACAGTCTTCTGGTGTGTCAGCCACTCCTCCCAGTTTAGTGTCATCAGCAAACTTGCTGAGAGTACACTCTGTTCCCTCATCCAGGTCGTTGATGAAAATATTGAACAGTACCGGTCCCAGTACCGACCCCTGAGGGACTCCACTAGTCACAGACCTCCAGCTAGATTCTGTCCCATTGACCACAACTCTCTGACTTCTTCCTTTCAACCAGTTCACGATCCATCTCACTACCTGATCATCAAGACCACACTTCCTTAGCTTATCTATGAGGATGCTGTGGAAGACAGTGTCAGATGCTTTACTGAAATCAAGATAAACCACATCTACTGCTCTACCATCATCTATCCACCTAGTTACTTCCTCATAGAAGGCTATCAGGTTGGTCAAACATGACTTCCCCTTCCCCAAAAACCATGTTGACTGCTCTTAATGACCCCCTCATCCTTGATATGTCTAGAGACAGTGCCAAGAATAAGTTGTTCCATCACCTTTCCAGGGATGGAGGTAAGGCTGACCGGTCTATAGTTACCCAGGTCCTCCTTCTTGCCCTTTTTGTAGACTGGCATGACATTTGCTATCCTCCAGTCCTCAGGCACCTCTCCTGTCACCCACGACTTACCAAAGATGATGGAGAGTGGCCTAGCAGTGACCTCCGCCAGCTCCCTCAGCACCCGCGGGTGCATTCCATCCAGACCCATCGATTTATGGATGTCCAGATTACTCAACTGATCCCTAACCCAATCCTCATCTACCAAAGCAAACCCCTCCTTCATCCTGACTCCTTCTGGGGCTATAGGGATCTGGGGCTCCTGGTGAGAGTCTGCAGGATTAAAGACAGAGGCAAAGAAGGCATTCAGTACCTCTGCCTTCTTTATATCCTCTGTCACCAGGGCTCCCACCTCATTCAGCAGTGGGCCAATATTGCCTCTAGTGTTAGTTTTATCTGCAATGTATTTGAAGAAGCCTTTTCTATTGTCTTTCACCTCACTTTCACAACTCCACCACCTCACTTCACTGACCTGTTTTTCCTAAAAAGCACATAGCCATCCATGACCACATTCCAGTCATGTGAGCTGTCCCACCATGTCTGTGTAATTGCCACCAGATCATAACCTTTAGACCGCACACAGACCTCTAACTCCTCCTGTTTATTCCCCATGCTGTGTGCATTGATGTACAGGCATTTCAGGGAGAGAGCTGAGCACGCTGGTGGCACCCTTGGGAGGCAGGAGGCCTTCTGGTCTTCATTAATAGCAGAGCAATGCCCCACTAGTTCAAACCCAGCTACAACCCCCTCCCACTTCGAATCTAGTTTAAAGTTCTGTGGATGAGCCCTGCTAACTCTTGCCATAGTACCTTTTTCCCCTGCAGGACAGGGTCTTCCCATTCAATGCCAGCAGGCCCAATGTCCTGTACATCAAGCCATTCAGTTTTGTCCCCTATCCCCTTCAAGTCTAATTTAAAGCTCTTCCAATGAGTGTTGCCAACTCCTGGCCAAGAATCCTTTTCCCCCTTGTTGATAGCTCTATGCCATTGTTTGCTAACATACCTAGTGCCCTGTAAACATCTCCATGATCAAAAAACCCAAAGTTCATCCAATGGCACCAGCCTCTAAGCCAGTTGTTAATCAGTTGTGTTTTCCTAGTTCTTTCAGCTTTTCCTGCCACTGAAGGAACTGAGGAAAAGATCACCTGTGCTCCCAATCCCACAAGCATTCAGCCTAGTCCTCTGAAATCGCTTTTCATCGCCCTGGGACTTGTCTTGGCAACCTCATCAGTGCCCACCTGCATGACCACTAGTGGGTAGTAATCAGAGGGCTGCAACAGACCTGGGAGTTTCTCAGTAACATCACTAACCTGGGCCCAAGGGAGGCAGCAGACCTCCCTGAGGGTTGGATGTGGCCGGCATATAGGGCCCTCAGTTCCCCTCAAAAGAGAACCTCCCACAACAATTACCTTCCTCTTGTTCTTAACAGAGGCAGTCCTGATGCATGGGGCAGACTGCCTTGGCAACTCCCTGGATGGACCTTTGCCAGTAACCTCAGTTACCTGATTTTCCTGATCCAGGGCCATATACCTTTTCTGTAGGGGTACACGTGGAGGTGAGGGAAGCCTGGAGCAGGTTCACCTGTTGCCTCGAGCAGGGACCCACTTCCAATCTCCTTCTTCTTTCAGGTCCCCTACCTCTGCCAGGTGACAGGAAGGCAAGAGGATCCTTTACTTCTCGTGAAACCTCTCCCTTGGGGCTTTGTCTCAAGGATGGTAGGGTATTACTCCACCAATCTATTTCTCTTTCACAATCCCGGATACTTCATAATCTTTCTACCTCTTCTTTCAGCTCAGCCACTAGGCTGAGTAAATCATTCACCTGGTCACAGCATATGCAGGTGGTCTCTCTGCTATCCTCCGATATGACTGCCAGGCTGAGGTATTCTGTGCAGCCAGAGACCTGAACAGCTGCATTCTTGAGAGGGACCTCTGTCTGGGTTGCCACTGTCCTCCTTGCAACAGTGTTTGCCCGAGTGGATACCATGGCTAGGTCCTCTTCAGGGGGAGGATGATCACTAGCCAAGTTCTTACCCTGAACCAAGAGGGGGCCTGCGCCCTGCCCACGCAAACTTCCTCGCCACGCCCTGTTTGCCTGCTCCTGGCCGCCGGCGCTCCCTAGGGGCTGCTTTTCTACCTGAGGGGTGGTCAGGCCCCCGTCCCTTTGCCTCCACCCACAGTGAGTCAGAGCTGCCCCTCCCCAGAAGCTCTCACTCGATGCCCAGGGACAGGGGCTGGGACTGACTCCCTCCCCCTCTGTCTCCACTTCTCTCTCTCTCTCTCCCATCTTCTCTTCCTCGGTCTTGGCGAGGTTTTCATTGCAGTTTAGCCGCTGCAGAAGGGGTCCCACCGGCACGATCCGTCGCTCTGGTGTCCCCCGCCTCAGTGGCTTCACCGAAATGGCACACAGTGCATGGCTTAAAGACAGTACTGCAGTGTCAGTGCTTTGGTCTGTGTAGTTAGCACTGCACTGATTTACAGACTGTTTGGAGGCTGTTCCCTGATTACTTCTCTCCTTCCCATGTTCATCATCAGCTGGGGTGGATGGTCTCACACTACGCTGTTGGTGCTTTTCTGCATCCTGAGGAACCTGCCGGGCACCTCTTGCATCCAGCCAAAAATCCATCCTCCTGGGCATCAGAAATTAAAAATTACAAAATAAAGGCAGCCTACCATTCCTCTTTCCATAGGGTGATTTATGAACTCGTAAAACTTGAGAACTCAATCAATAGGTAATGAAGTAAAAGAGCAACGATGGCAGGCTGCTCAGCTGCTGGCCGCTCTGACACATCCATGCTGAAAAGATTCAGTTCACCTTCTCAGAAGAGCTCTCACCCTCCGACCAATGTTGACTGATGTGCGATGCAAACACAGTCTGGTGCCCAGGCTTTAAACTCTGTGTTTTAATCACCTCCTTGGGGATTTTTTGGTTTTAATGGAATTCCTGAACCACAATCTCCCTGTGCATTAGTAAATTCCACCTTGATTTATCAAGACCCAGGGTTCAACACCTTATTTAATATCTCTGCCTATTTGTTACCATTACTAGCACCAAAAGCCTTGTAGCCCTACATGCTTATTGTTAGATTTGTTTAGTCAACATGGTGGATATAATGAGGCACAATGCACTTTGGGGTCATCTTACCATTAGAGAGAGTCTCTGCTCCACGTAATCACTGCAGCACACAGACATATTTCTGATAGTGCTTGAATGAAGGAAGATCTAAACTCTGGAACTCGACATATTCCCAGCTTCCTTTTATACTATCAACACAATCATCTGGTCATCTCTCCTTTTCTTTGACAGCTGTAATATCTGCAATTAAAATCTGAATCAGTGGGGGCTATTTTAAGAACAAAGAAGGTATTTCAGCCCGGTGGAGTGCTGCAAGACTGAGTAGGATATGCTACAATCGGCATTCCAGCTCATTAAAACAGCTCTGCCAAGGACTACTCGTTCTGAAAGCATTCTGCAACTGTATATACACAACACAGGAACCACTTCCCACCGGCGCCTGCTGAAATCCAGCCAGCTTCGTGCTGCCCTTGCACATGAAGGAACTTGTCACAACAGCCCTTTCGGGTCAGATGAACAACTGGTGCCAAGGAGAATTCAAGGGAGGCTGCATGATTCCTCACTGGGGACTGGGAATGGCGAAACACTCCCCTCTTGCACAAAGCATCATGGGAATATTATTCTAGCGGCCAGAGGTGGTCAGGAATTTGGCCCATGCTGCACCAAGGAGGTACCATTTGAGGTGCTCTTTCTTCTCTCCCTTCTCCATGGCAGTGACAGTTACTGCTTTCCTCTTCCAAAGCCCTACACAGCACACTGAATCCTCACCGATAACCAAATCCCCTATTAGAATAAAAACAGAGGTGTTAATACAACAGATTTCAGAGATACTTAAGAAGCATACTTCAGTTGGACTCTGAGAGCTTAAAATCCAGGATTTTGGACCCTAAAAGTACATCTACACTGTAGAGGGAACTCTGAGCAGAACCTCAAATGAAGACATGGCATGAGACAGACGTGCCCACCTCTCTCCTCTGAGCACATCTTGGAGTTGTGGCAAGGAGGGATTTAGCACAGGGGATGCTGCTCACCTTGATTGGAATGGAGACATGCAGCCACATTATTCACACACCAATTGTATGAGGTTCAATAAGGCCAAGTGCTGGGTCCTGCATTTCAGTCACAACCACCCCAGTAACACTACAGGCTTGGGGAAGAGTGGCTGGAGAGCTGCCCAGCCAAAAAGGACCTGGGGGTGCTGGTGGACAGCTGGATGAACATGAGCCAGCGGTGTGCCCAGGTGGCCAAGAAGGCCAACAGCATCCTGGCCTGCATCAGGGATAGCATGGTCAGCAGGAGTAGGGAGGTGAACCTGCCCTTGTACCTTGCACTGGTGAGGCCACACCTCGAGTACTGTGTGCAGTTCTGGGCTCCTCACTACAGGAAGGACACTGAGGTGCTGCAGCGTGTCCAGAGAAGAGCCACCAAGCTGGTGAAGTGTCTAAAACACAAGTCATACAAGGAGCAGCTGAGTGAACTGGAGATGTTTAGTTTGGAGAAGAGAAGGCTGAGGGGAGATCTCATTGCCCTCTACAACTACCTGAAAGGAGGTTGTAGGGAGGTGGGTGTTGGCCTCTTCTCCCAAGTGAATAATGACAGGACCAGAGGAAATGGCCTGAAGTTGCAGCAGGAGAGGTTTAGATTGGACATTAAGACTTTCTTTACTGAAGAGTGGTCAGGCACTGGAACAGCCTGTCCAGGGAGGTGGTGGAGTCACCATCCTTAGAGGTATTCAAGAAACATGTAGATGAGGAACTTCAGGGCCTGCTCTAGCGGCCTAGATTGTAGGTTGTGTGTTTGTGGTTTGTTTTCGTTTTTTATGGTTGGACTCGGTGATCTCAGAGGTCCTTTCCAGTTATGACTATTCTGTGATTCTGTGTGATTCTGTGTGATTCTGTAAATTCAGCCACTTCTGAGGGCATGATTCTGTATGGCAGGACTCAGATATGCACATAAGTTGTTCAATAAAATTGGTTTAAAGTGCTACAGCATCTTTTGTCTGTAAATTTTGGAAAAAAAAAAAGTCTAAATCTCAGGAAAGAACCATAATCTTGCTTGGAAATGTTTTTTTTTAAACAGTATTTGGAAGAACATACTTTCCCATTCAAGAAGGGTGAAAAAAGATAGAGTCTCTGAGCTGAAGGAGTTTGGTGCAGCTCAGAAGAAAGAGAAAAAAGTTAGGCTTTGCTTCTCTCAAGTTGGGTATCCAAGATTCTTATGGAACCTAAGTCACTATTTGTATTTATTTACCTATTATACCTGTTCAGAGAGATGTGTTGCTAGAGCCAGATGCAACTACCTACCACAGTGCCAGATTAATGCAGATTTTTATTTTTTTACATTTTTACAACAAAATAAAACAAACAAAAAAAACCAAGGAAACTTGGGATTCTTCTCCCATTTAGTGTCTGAGCCCCTTTCATTTCTTTTTCCAGCTTCCCTTTGCTAAGATTTATTTTAACAACATCCAGTTATTAAATGCACCAGATAGCATGAGACTAGAGATAAGTTTGCAAGACATGACAGAAAAGCAAATTAAAATAGTGGAACCTGTCAATGTACACCTAACTCCTGCATAACAGCAAACACCTGTCTTGCTGCAATGGTACACAACTGAAGAATTAGATACAAACACATCCTGATGGGATTTATCACAGAGAATTTGTTCTAATATTTTGCTGCCTTTCAACTTGTCTTTATTGTGCTTTCTCCTAAAAAAAAAATTCCAACTTCCTGACCAATGGCATAATGGACCAGTATCAAATAAATTTCAGTTCTCCCGGGAGAAAATAAAAAATTGTGAAGCACCACACTGCATTAAGACACCGACTGCTTTTTCTCCTAACATATCAAGCTATCACCTGATTAAGCAACGCATAAGAGTTTCAGCTCCCCACTCACATGGTGGCATCTTAGGTGCATCTTGGAAGGTAAGAGAGAATCACAGAATCACCGAATCACCAAGGCTGGAAAAGACCTTTAAGATCATCAAGTCCAGCCTATGACCAACACCACCACACCATCTAGACCATGGCACTAAGTGCCACATCCAGCCTTGCCTTGAACACATCCAAGGATGGTGCCTCCACCACTTCCCTGGGAAGTCTATTCCAATGTCTAATCACCCTCTCCGTGAGGAAGCGCTTCCTAATATCCAACCTAAACCTCCCTTGGAGCAGCTTCAGGCTGTGCCCTCTTGTCCTGTCACTGGTTGCCTGGAAAAAGAGCCCAGCCCCCACCTGACTACAACCTCCCTTCAGGTAGTTGAAGAGAGTGATGAGGTCCCCCCTGAGTCTCCTCTTCTCCAGGCTAAACAACCCCAGCACCCTCAGCCTCTCCCTATAAGACTTTCCCTCTAGTCCTTTCACCAGCCTCGTTGCTCTAATCAATGCCCTTCTGTACCAACAATGATGTGCTACCCTAAAGCTCCTAACATGGCAGTAGATATCACTGTTTAGGCAACCTGACTCCAGCCTTCATGCCTATTTAAGCATCACAACGCTCAGTGAGCATTGCACTAGTTGGCTTTGGGCCTCAGTCATTTGCGTGCTCTCCAAAAGGAGCCCATGAATGCTGCCAGGACAATGGATACTAGTCAGAAGCTTTTAAAAGGAGTCAATATGGAAGAGGAATACAGACTGCACCCAGACACTCTCAGAATGACAGACAGCTGATCAGATAATTCCTTAACCCAAAGGAAAATAAAATACTCATGAATTTTCATACTGCATAAAGTCATTACAAAGAGCAAGGTTGGGAGTATGTGGTCTCTGCCAGCGTGGGTGTACTGTTTGGGTCCCTGTATTTGGCACCATATACTGCAGCCATCACTTGTCTTCTAGGAATAGATTAAAAAAATGAAGCTCTGAGGACAGGCTTTCACTAGATTAGCTCACAAATTCTCTTTTGCTTGCAGATCACATCAATTAAACACATAGCAAAGAGTAATGTACTTACTTGGGATGTGGAGAGCTCAAGTTTAGGCCCCTGCACCACTTCATTCCAAGTAACTGGGATGAGAAAATGTTCTTAAGTCAAAAAAGGCATCTTAATTGCAGTACCCTGACTCTTCTGATTTCATGGAAAGGAATGGAAGCAGAGCACGTTCAGACTGGCACAGAGTAAAGTCTGATTTCAATCTGCAAGTTACTGAAAGCACAACTGCTCGACACTTTCCAGCAGAGTTAGCACAGATAAGAGCACCTGGGACTAACTCAGTCTTGCCAAGTTGCCAACAGTCACATTGCCCATATGTCTATAAAATCGTCTTGGGCTTCCTTTGCCTTTAATGTCCCTGAGTGAATATTCATTTGGACTTTTTCATTGCTGGGTCAAGCAGTTATCTGATTCTTTGCCAGGAAATCAGGAAATTCATCCACTCTTTCAGGTATCCAGGAAAAAAGCAAGAAAGCTTTGGAGAGCTTACTGATACTCAGCTGGATTTTGCCAGAGTCCTCGCTGGGAAGTGGGAGGGATACCAGCTTGAGTGAAATCAGAACGTGGGCTCTGAGCCATCACCAGCACAGCCAGCTTGAAAACATCAGCACACACAAGCAAGGGTTTTCTGCATGGGCACAGGAGGAGTGAGACTTGGAATTAGGAGCAAGGAGCAGGCAGCACACACTCTGCAGATTAGGCACATGAGCAGTGAGCTGGCCCAACTCTGCTGCTTCTCAGCACTGATCACAGAGAAGCAGCTTAGGCTTGGTCAGCACAAGTGGTACCACCATGCACCTCTGTTACATCCTGACCTAACATCTCCAGACCAGACCTCAAAGCCAGAAAATCCAATTCCAGCCCTTGTCTTTACAGCAGCAATAGCTTAATCACAGCAGCACTCTCACTTGCAGGAGAATAATAAATTAGCAGGAGTGATGCAACATTCACCACCAGAAAGCCACTAGCAAGAGAAGCCAACACCATCAGCCTGAATGTTATCTGCTCATGGGCAGTTCCTCAAGTAAAATACCAGGAATCTTGTTTAAAGAATGAAAACACTGAGAAACCAAAGTGGTTGGTTGTTTTTGTTTTAGGGTTTTTTTTTCCCCAAAAGATATCCGTAGCTGATGTCAGGCAAATCTTATCCGATGCCCTGCTTCTTGGAGCAGCTTTCTCACCTCCAGTGATATCCCCTCAGGTGGCAGGATCCTGCTTAAAAGTGAGGAATTAAGGTCACAGTGCCAATGTATAATATGTTGGCAACAGACCAAGCACTGTAACAGAGAATGCGTAATGTAAAATGAAGGAAGACTTTTTTGCATTACATTGTCTCGGGTTTAAAAATAGGAGGTTTTACCCTTAATGATGGTTTGGGTAAAATGATTTGCCTGAATAGTTTGTGTATGGCACCCCTTTACATGGGGGCTTTAAGCATCCTGCTTCACTGCTCCATTACTCTATGGAGGTAAAAATAAAATAAATTTGAAAAGCTACTAACAACTCATACACAGACAGTATTCCGGGCACAGAGGAAGAGGCATCCCACTACACCTTTAGAGACACAAGTTCACACAGCCCCCAACCAACCTGCTGTCAATCCATTCGCAGCAATAACCACGCTGCTCTCTACATTTCATCAGATTCAGAAAGCTGTGTTTTAACTACATTTCAGCAATGGACTAATGAGGTTCAGGTGGATCGGGGCCCTGTTGGTGCCTCATGCAAAAATGACCCAGCATTTATTTATTCATAGACAACAAGCTGCATGTGCATACATTCGTCTTTGGCAAGCAGTGAGGTGCCAGGCACATCTCTGACAAAATTAATCAGACTTTATATCTCCATAGTCTCCCCTGCTGGCTTCAGATTATCATACAGAAAGAAAACAGTTAACTCTCTTGCATTTGTTCTTGAAAGCGTTTTGGACTATGTTTTGCTAAGGCACGCAATAGCCAAGCTCTCCTCAGCTCATTAAGGCTGTACTGATGTGCGACAGTCACAAAATACAATTTCACTCCTAAGTCTTGCTTTATTTTCATTCAGCACTATGCCAAGCTCAAATTTAAGAAGGTCACAATGCCTTCCCCAGCACAAACAGAAGTGAAGAATATCTTAAAAACAAACTACAAACCCAAAATGTTATTGCACTTTTCCTCTCTCAAGTCTAGCACTGTACAGTAAAAAAAAGTCTGGAACATTTCCACAATGAAAATATGTAAATTAATTACCCTCTTATGTTGATTGATGCAAGTTATTTTGGTTGAGAACAATGCAAGTCACTCACAGTTTACAAAACAATATGTCAATAAAATGAGCTAGACCTGCTGAAGGAAATAGCTGTAGCCTAAAGCTATGTTTGCACATACATAACCTTGAATTACAGTTTTTAGGAAAAAAAATACCACTTCCATGTTCTGATTAGCAACTAGTAAGTTGAGACTTGCTTTTCCTCAAATACTAAGGAATCTATTAATGTACCAAACAATGAACCCAGCAAATGAGTAGTGACAAAACTAAAAAGTTTACAGAAAAATATTTTTTTAATCAATAAAATAGAAGTGCTTCAAGGCATCAAGTGTTACTCTCTCAGCTTCTTTTCTCCTCCTCCAATCCCCCCCCATATTTGCATGAAGAAAAAAAAATAACTTGTATAAACAAAGCATCAGTACAGATAAAGCCTC
Source organism: Hemiprocne comata (assembly GCA_020745705.1). Lineage (NCBI taxonomy): Eukaryota > Metazoa > Chordata > Aves > Apodiformes > Apodidae > Hemiprocne > Hemiprocne comata. Next base: position 207,499,060 of record CM036586.1, read on the forward strand.
ACTTTCCATCAATCCTTTAGAACACTTCACAGGACCTTCTGGAAGGGCCAGAACTGCTTTCTGCTCCAGCCTGACTTGTTACACCCACACCTACTCACCCTGGCCAAGAAACAGGATACACATCCTGCTGGGGAGGGCAAGAGGGACCCATCGGAGGTGTTGGTGCAAAAGGAATTCAGGGTTGGAGACGATCAGACAGCAGTGGTTAAAGTCCCTTTACATCATTTGACATGTGACATTTCTCTAGCTATCCCTAAGATGCCAACAGTCAGGACCAGCAGGTACACCACCTCCCATGATGCGGGCAGGACAAGCCAGACCTTCACAATACGGAACCCAGCTAAGGGCATGCAGGTCCTGAAACCACTACACAATGATCCCATAAAAATTAAGGGCCTTGCTGATTTGCTCTTTCTAAGACTTGGGCAAACTAAAATGAGTCATATGTACCAGAAAGCTTCAAATATGCAAATATACGCTGCAAAGAATCAAAACATTTACCAGACACCTGCTTGCTGGAGGATTTAACTCAGTCAACAAAATTCTCGGGTAACTCCCTACTGAGTACCCAGCTTCTTGTCACTATTTCAGCTTCTGGGAATGAAGGTTCTGGGATTTCTGTCAGAAAACTGTCTCCCAGTCCTATCTGTTTCTTGTGTTAACTTTCAAGAGCGAGATGGGAGAAAACTGTGAAGTTTCACATTCCTCTACAATCCAAGTTGCTGCAGAAAGCTCACTTTCTCACCTCCTCCCTCCTTTCAGAGCTTTTCCTCAGACAGAGCTATGGGAAATCTGATTTTATACACTCCCCTGATTCTGATTGTATTCTCTCCCCTCTCTTGAGGATAACTCTGGCATCACTCAGTGCTGCTTGCTGCTCCCCAAGGAGACATGAAGGGGAGCGGGGGGACAACTGCCACCCCCCCAACCAACCACAAAGCTCCCAGTATCAGCTGCAGAACAGACCGTGGGTCCTGTTAACTTCACTCTGCAGCTGCTAGGAAAAGTATTTCAGCTGGTGATCTGCATTACATTAAGTTGCTGCCCTAGCAACATAAGTGAGAGTACAAATTCAAGCTTCAAAAAAAAAAACATTTTGCCAAAACTTTGTACTTCTCACTACACCTTTCCTTCTCCCCTCTTACCTCTTAAAAGGCCTAAAACCCAATAAATGCAAATAGAGTCTCAGAAATCCATGAAGGAGCCTTCCAATTACAGACAGGGAGCAATTTCCAAACACTAATAATACCTGCATCTTATTGGACGTCGTATTGAGACCTAGCAAACTTAAACAGTTTTTGCAATGAGTTTATATTATTCAGGTCCAATTAACGGTGGATCCAAAACTGAAATGAGATAAACATCACTTCATGCTCGCAGTCTTACTGAGTCTGTGACATTACCAAAGATCAAAAGAAGCATCTAAAGCAAGCCATTCTCACTGCAAAAATAAATAAATACATTTTAATGAGAAGGAAAATAACCTATGTGTTAAGAATTAGCAACTTGAACATGGAGCAAGTCTGTCTGACTGTAATGGAAAGGAGACCTCAAAAACATCCGATTAACTAGAAGCTTGCAGCAACAGCTCACCCTCTATCACTTCTTAAAACTCATAATACAGAAAGAAATGTAAACTAATATATATTCTATTTCTGCAGGATACATATTTTTTCTGCTCATCTCCTCATAGACGGATATTACTTCTGCATAGGTGTATTATCTCTCTGTATTTCTATTTCCAGAAAGTAATAAAAAAAAGAATTGTATTAATCTGAGGCCAACTCAGAAACAGGAAAAAAAAGAGTCACGAAAGTCACCTCTCCACCTTCTCCAAACTTAGACCAAATATATCAGAATGAAGATGCTAAATCAAAAAATCCAACCTTTTTAAAAGGCACATAATGGTGGTTTTTCATGACTTCTGTATAACAGGGAAAGCAAAGAGAAAAACCTTCAACCTCTTAAAAAAAAAAAGCATTGAAAAACTAATTCCAAAGATGACTGAGTAAGACTACAATGCATGGGTATACCTTTACTGGACAAAAAGCAAGCAAGAAAAAACAAGCAAATAAGTATTTTGAAGTTCTTTTCACCCACTGACTTACTGAAGCTACAGCAGGCAAAAACAGACAGCACCCGAATAAAGGAAGGAAGACTTCAAGCTAACTGCAACCCTGAGTGGCAATAGAAATATCCATTTTACATCAAAATAAAATCCCCATCAAAGCACATAATTATTCTTTATCCATTGAGCTGATGATGACTCCTCAAGTGAAATACTATTCCCGACCTGTGCTATAAAACTAATGATAACTCGTCCTCCAGCTTTCCTTGGTTGATTTTCATGACCACACCAAGGTACACCGAAAGGAGCATTTTCCCCTTTCAATTTTAGGCTGAGATTTTACAGAAAAGCTAAAATTTCTCCCAGACAGTTCCATCTCATACTAGAGGTTTCCTTAGGTCAGTTTTTCACTTGTATTTGCACACTACCACCTAAAGCCGATGTTCTTACACAAACTTACTTTAATGCTTACAACAGAGAAATAAAAACCTGATGCAGGAGTACCTAGCCTGAAGAAGCTAATGCCCTGTGAGATTAGGGATGTTTCCAGCTGAACGCTCCCACCCCAGGTTGAATATGAAACACCAATGAAAGGGAGAAGGGGAAGAAAAGGAAAAGCACATCCTTTTTATTTTTAACTCTTTACAACAACTAACAAAGCCACCAAGACACACAAATATGACATTGGAAAACATCAAGGTTACTTTGAGAGAGTTGTGCAATGAGGTAGGTCTAAAATCCCTCCTAGGACAGGCTGCAGGAACAAGATCCTATGGCAGAGACAGACTGCCACACCACTCCAGAAGTAATGGAACCAGATCCAAGCCTCCAGTAATTTAATTAATTTATAACTTGGATTCATTTATCCCAACACTTTTATGGAGACATTCAGTAACTTCAAGAAGACTGAACTTGTCCTTTAGTCCCAGTTACTTGATGGGTTAACTTTCATTACTTCTGCAATTGATTCCATCATGCATCTGTGCACTAAATGAAGAATTATTTCTTCTCTGAAACTACCTGCTCCAAAATAGAACCCAGTAATACACCAAGATATTATTTTACTGCTATACCTCTTTAGTACTGCATCACTAGTTTTGCATACCTCTAGAAGATTCTAGAAATTGCTTCCATAACTTCCTTAGCCTGCAAAGTAACAGATGACTCAGTTAATTTATTTACATTTTCTGTAATTTGGCATTTGAGCCCACAGAGACATTACTTTGTTGTCATCTCCACTCAAATTCTGCATTTTTAGTGTCTAGAGAAATCAATGCCATGAAGCACTTCATTTTATAACTTCATCTTCTTTCAGCCTAGAGCTTCATTAATGTGAAAACTAAACAGGTACACAGCTCACTGTCTCTCTACATGTTAAGTAAATTTACACAGATATAAAGAGAAAAATTAGATGAGGATGCTTGTATTTCTGTGCATGCATGCACTCATTTTTTATTAAAATGTCCCATTCAAGTTTATGAAAGTTTTTGAACTGTTGGAAAACAATTGCAGGTTTCAATGTGCAGCAATTCTCACCTGTTACTCCTTTTCCACCTTTTTCCCTAAAGAATGGAAAAAAACATTGCAACAGTTGAAAAATGGGAGAAGTACAATCTGAAGTTTTTAAATGTTTCTGAACAATATCATCTGAGTGAAAATCTTTTTCTGTCAAAAACAAAGCAACCAAACAAAAATAAGTAAAAATTTAGACGTTCCAAAGCATTTTCAGAACAATGGATCACCCAGGATTTCTCCTCATATTTTCCACTGAAACAGCAGACTGGGTTCCCCAAGGTGCTGACAAGTCTCTTCCTGCAGCTTTGTAACCATCAGACAGCCCCAGAGCACCTCTGGCTGACCAGTACCAATGCATATCCCACCCACTGCTGTCATTTCACCAGCACCCCAACCCGGTGCAGTAACAGGGATCAGTTCTTCCAGTTGTTTCAAGTTTCCTACATTGAAATATCATTATTTTATTCCCTCATTTAATAAGCATTAGTCTGCATAAAGATAGGTTTGGAATATTTCTTCCTAAAAAAAAAAAAAAGAAGGATGGTTAATATAATAGAGTTAATTCTTTTTTACACTGACATGTCCATATTCAGACCCAGTCTGAATTCAGACTCCTTTTCCATTAGCCCTAGGATGTTTTCAAAAAAGCTAAGCTACATGGTTACCCCCCTGACCCAGCAACCCCTTTCCAACACTACCTTATGTGATCCCCAGATATACCATGATGATCGTCGACTCCTTTCGAGCACTTAAAACCTCAAGAGCCAGAACCTCATTCATAACCACATAACTAATGAGGTTTCCCAGTGCAAAATGGAAGCATGAGAATGCTCCCATTTTGCCCTGCCAAACTCCAGTCCCTCTTTCAGCAACCTCCTCATTATGTGCAAAATAATTGGACTCTTACCCTTGTGTTCATCAGGGAGAAGGAACTGGCGCTGTCACTGGCTCATCATGCAGATGGTTTTCTGTGGGTCCCGAACCAGGGCACCTCGATGCCTGCGCATGCCCCGTGACCACAGCCCTGGGCTGGGGGGTCCCACAGCCTGCCCACCACCCACGGTCTGCCTCGCATGGGACACACACAGAGATGGTGCCTCCCACCAGGGACAGCAATCACATGTGCGACAGAATAATCTTGCACAGCCTCAATTAATCTCCTTTTGCCTCTCCAGCTATGAAACCCAAAGACAAGGGGCTTGGCTATCTCTGCGTGGGAATGAAGGCTGACACCAGCTTTATCTTCATTTCCAAAATTGGAATATAAGATCTTTTCTGCAATTTTGACTTTGTATCCAGTATTTTTTGCTTTACACCATGAACCCCTGATTAAATCACTGCCTCTGTTTCAGCATCTTTCTTCCAAACTTGCTATGTGAGAACTGTAAGTCTGTCTAGGGTCTTTTTCAGCTCACTGACCTACTTACTACCACAAAGACAGGCATCAATACAATTTCCTCTCTTTTAATTTCTGCTATTTTTTCCTTTCTAATGAAGACTTCCCAACTGCAGAGTCTCAGTAAGTTAAGTGTGCTTACCTTTGTCAAGAACTTTCATTCAAAAACTGTTTTCACAAAACACAGCACCCACATGCTCTCAGTATCAGACATCTTCAGCAAAGCACATTACAACTGCTAACCATCCTAGGTCTTCAAACTAAAAGAAACCTAGTGGTGACACTGTCTCTCTCTTTTCATTTTTTTCTTTTTTTAACTATAAAGATTTTAATTTACTCTTGTCTTTCACCAATATCCTTTTTTAACAGACACTAACTAGTGTGGTGGCACTACTAGAGCTCACTGAACCCACCCAAGGTGATAAGCGGGGAATTTTTCTCATCTGATTTCAGCCAGCTAAAAGTTATGCATCGAATCTAAGTTGGTCAACTCCACTGCCACTGTAATCAACAAGACCAGCATGAATCACCCACTCCAAGTGCCTTGCCAGACACCTGGAAATGAAAGAAGGAAAAAATCCCACCTGGAGGTGAGGTGCTTCTCATTAACCGTAGAGGGAGCCCCTGCTAGTCTGGGGCACCCTTCACAGGTTGGATTAATTTATCTCCAGCTCTGCTGCTGATAAGGAGCCCAGAAGACCTACCAGCTTCTCAGAGGGACCCCAGTTCAGTGCCTGATCTCAGGTAAACTACATCATTACTTAATCACTTTTATGCTGTTGTTAATTTTCCCTTACATGAAAAGGAAGAATAGGAGGGAAATCTGAAGTTAAATCAACAATGCACAGCATCCTAATCAACATGACTTACTTCACTACCACTGCAGAGCTGGGCCAAGCTTACAAAACACAAAGTCAAGGGTGTAGCCAGGGCTTGATGCTGGAAGGACTCAGGAGCAGCAAAGCAACATACTGGTAGCAGCAGAAGAATGTGGATCCAAAACACCTAACCCATTTCCGCTCTTCTGGTCCTAGACAAAACCAGTGAGCACATTAGATACTGGTTTAAATGGAAGAAATGGTTACACCCAAGCCAAAAGGAGTTTAGGAGCCTGCAGTACCACCAAACCCATCGCAGGCCTGGTCTCCTCTTGGATCTACCACCTCTATACATTAAGTAAAAAGCTCCCACCAAAGAAAACCACACAACTACCTCGTAGCGTCTTCTTCGTCTTGGTCAGAACTGCTGAGCATGGTCTGTTGCTCAACAAAAATCTGAGGACAGCGGGGTCCTATATTTCACTCAAACAGTATCCCTGGTGTGGCCATGGAGCAAGTCAGTTAACCTGCCTTGATTCCTTCATTTCTAAAATGGGAGTGAATAAGGATTCTGTCCTTCCTCATTAAGGCTTTTGATATTTATCAGTGAAACAAACTACATGTTTGTGGGCTGAACTTGTGTCCCCAGCACTTAAGTGCAACCAAGCCTCCAGAAGAAGCTGGCTGTGAAGACCAGCAAGACTATACCAGATAGCAGCAGTTCAGGGCTGCTTAGCAGCATTTTGACTCATGATCAGTCATTCCTATCAAGCTGTTCCATAAGGTCCCTCCTTCTGAAGGTTCATCTTCTGAAACACCCACACACTAAATACCAAGATATACTAAATGTTTTCTGGGAACTCATTAGAGAAAGCTGTTGCTAGAACAAATCAGAATCCTGTGTCTCTGTGATATCACTACAGGTGGGGCACAAGTCTGCCCATTTACATGAAGTGTGAGGGCTTGTTGCTAATCCCTTCCTAAGAGATACAGCTTTGGGAATTACTGCTCAGGGTGCAACAAGCCCACCCAGCGGACACCCGCACTGAGAACTTTTGCCTCAGAGATCCTGCAGAGTTCACAGACTCATAGAATCATAGAATGGTTTGGGTTGGAAGGGACCTAAAAGAGCATCTAGTTTCAACCCCCTGCATGGGCAGGGACACCTTCCACCAGACCAGGTTGCTCAAAGCCTCATCCAACCTAGCTTTGAACACTTCCAGGGAGGGGGCTTCCACAACTTTGCTGGGCAACCTGTGCCAGTGTCTCATCACCCTTACACAAAAGAATTTCTTCCTAATGTCTAACCTAAACCTAGCCTCTTCCAGCTTAAAACCATTACCCCTCATCCTATCACTACACACTCTTGTAAAAAGTCCCTCCCCAGCTTTTCAGTAGGGCCCTTCAGGTACTGGAAGGCTGTTATGAGGTCTCCCTGGAGCCTTCTCCTCTCCAGACTGAACAATCCCAACTCTCTCAGCCTGTCTTCTCAGAAGAGGTGCTCCAGCCCTCTGATCATCTTTGTGGCCCTCCTCTGGACTCACTCCAAGAGCTCTATGTCCTTCCTGTGTTGAGGACTCCATAACTGGACACAGTAATCCAGGTGGGCTCTCATAAGTGCAGAGTAGAGGGGCAGAATCACCTCTCTTGACCTGCTGACCACGTTTCTTTTGATGCAGCCCAGGACACAGCTGGCTTTCTGGGCTGCAAATGCACATGCCAACTCATGTTGAGCTTTTCAGCAACTAGCACGCCCAGGTCCTTCTCCTCAAGGCTGTTCTCAATCCATTCCCTGCCCAATCTGTATTTGGGATTGGGATTGCTGCAACCCAGGTGCAGGACCTTGCACTTGGCCTTGTTGAACTTCATGAGGTTGGCATGGGCCCACCTCTCAAGCCTGTCAAGGTCCCTCTGGATGTCCTCCCTTCCCTCCAGTGTGTCAACCACACCACGCAGCTCTGTGTCATCGGCAAACTTTCTGAGGGTGCACTCAATCCCACTGTCCATGTCACTGACAAAGATATTAAACAGCACCGGTCCCAGTACCAACCCCTGAGGAACGCTCCTCATCATCGTACAAGACTTGAAGGTGATGGCCAGTAACATCTCTCTCCAAATGAATTTGGGAAATTTTCCCCAACTTGTTAAGAGTTTCAGGATTTCCACTTTTCCCTTCAGATACTTGTTTCCGTGAGAAGAACCCTGGCACATACACAAGGATGGCAAAAGAGTTTATTTGGGGGAACTGTTGATCTGCAGACTTACTTATTCTTTCCATAACTACTAAGTTAGTATCTCTGGCTGGATTTGACATTACAGAAGATGCCAAACCTTTATATGTTAACAATACAGCCAGCAATGAAGTCTGTGCCACTCAGCATCCAAATTCTTAGGGAGGAAAGAGTTATTGGCTCTGGAAACTGTGGCAAAACGCACACTTCTCACTTCTGTTGCTGTCCCAGTGACCTCATGTCAAAGTCATCTCATGAATGGCCATGGAAGAGATGCTAAGAGCTAAAAAAGTGTAAGTACAGGAAAGGAGTTTTTTTAATTAACAGATTGACTAATAGTTTTAAAACCCACAGTATGGTGTATTTTAGTTTAATTCTGTGGTTTTGTTTGGCTTATGGTAAAATACCATTACTTCAAATGAAAGGCTCTGACTGGCAATGGGAAAGATGAGATGAGTACAGTCCATGGCATTTCTGTGTCTAGATCTCAACGATTTCCTGATTTCTCTCAGCTGCACCTGGGGTTAATCTGCTGGATCTGGTTGAAGCAGCTGAAGTACCTCCATTTGCAAGGCATGGCATGCAACTCGGCATGATGGTTGGTTTTAAAATCCTGCTCTGTAAAAAGCAGCCATGCAGCAAACATTTTGCAAAGGCTCTGCTCCCATCTCCATCCTGGAGATGAGCTTCAGCCTCATGCTCATTACATCCCCCAAAGAGAAGAAGGAAACAGCAAACCAATCATCTCCCTCAGGAAACAAGTCCAGAATTAATCCAGCTTTGTCATTTTCACAGCATCTCAGCCTGATGACTTCCTAACAGCTATGTGAAAGGGTATCTTAAAGACTTGATTTTTCCTTTGGATGTGGAACCTCACACCGATTTTATTAAGGTGTATTTGATCAAATGCCATGCCACAGGCACCTCAGGCTTTAGAAGGCTTTTTTGATAGACCTACAGCTGAATATTACTGTAGAAAAAGCTACCCTAAAATCCAGCCCTGACCTGTCACTCCTGTTACACTTAGAACTGTATAACTAAGTGAGGCCTTAAATTACAACCTAGGCTTATATTTTTAAATATTTGTTATAGTTACCCCTGGATACTTATGCTATGAAACCTGATCAACGTGTTGATATACGCAGAGATTAAGTCACCCAGCCCCTACTGCCAGGGAAATTAACACTCACAAAGAGAAGCCACTATTATTTCTGTTTGAAACCCAAAGAATAGGATTCTAATCTCACTTTAACTGCGGTGGATTGAAAACGACTCCACAAACACCAAGAACTACTTAACCAAGAGGACAATACAAACTAGGACTTCTCCTAACCTTCAGCAACTCATACAGTTATGCATCAGTACAAAAAAGATAGCCCACGCATAAAGTGCACCCTGACGGTGGCCAATCCTATAATGAATTACTTTAAAACACAGAAGAGCAATACTATTTAAACTCTGTAAGGATGTACCACAATAACAGCCACAATTCTCAATGTACACACACACTGCACAAGAACTCCCACTCCACACAGGATAATGACTTACATAATTTCTGCTTAATGATCCCTATTAAAGCCAGTGCATGTCTCCATATAACCCCTGAAGGGCATCTGCAAGAATGACCATGAGTGCAGCATGCTCCGTGGCCATGACAAGCTCCTTGCCCAGCCTTCCTCCTGCACACAGCTGCTGTGCAAGCCCCTGGCAACTCTGGAGCACCACCAGCACCACAGATATTTGGGTTCACAAGCTCCTGACTCAGTGGAGGGCTGACCTCTGGCTGCTAGAGAGTAATTTTGGTCCTGATGGCAATATCTAAACAACCCTGAAGATGCAGGGTTGACACACCCAACAGGACTGCCCACATGAGTAATGATGCTCCTAAGACTTCAGCAACACAACCATCAGGAGACAAATTACTTTTGATGTAAAAAGCTTTAGCTCTCTTCCACCATGGGCACATGGGCTGAGGATGTCTCTCTGCAGTTCAGCAGTGGAGGAAGAGCACACATTAGTTGAAAAGCAATGAGAGTGAAAAAGGTAGATCACATGCACAACAGATCACTGCAGGACACTTAGACTTGCCCCTCTCACCAATGACACTCTGGACACACATGCAAGCCAGGCTAGTACTCTGGGCAGACTAGCCCCTTGCAGGGCACACACTGCAAGCAGACTGTAATAGAGCTGCAGCATCTCCAGGAGTGATGGAATGCTCAATTCATTTTACAAACACTTGGGCTAAGAAGTACTTGTGCAGCAGAGAAATTATGAAGCCAAAAGGAAAACTCTCAGCAGAGTTGGGGTGAGAAGTAATGTGAATTTCTACAATAAACGTGCTTCTTTGGCTTTTGCCTGCCTATCACAATAATGATTTACTCAAAACTTCTGGGAACAGGTAGTAAAATTCCTTTTATTATTATTATCATAACCTTAATTTTTACAGATAAAACAACAAACCATAAATATGAGGGATGTAACATGCCAAAAGTTTCTAATACTTTGATAAGACTTTAATCTGGTTTGGTCTCACCCAGATCCTTAGAACCATAGACTGGTTTGGGTTGGAAAAGACCTAAAAGATCATCTAGTTTCAACCCCCCTGCCTGGGCAGTGACACCTCCCACTAGACCAGGTTGCTCAAAGCCTCATCCAACCTGGCCTTGAACACTTCCAGGGCGGGGGCATCCATAATTTCCCTGGGAAACTTCTGCCACTGTCTCACCACCCTCACAGTCGAGAATTTCCTCCTAATGTCTAACCTAAATCCACCCTCTTTCAGCTTAAAACCATTTCGCTTCATCCTATCACTACATACCCTTGTAGAAAGTCCCTTCCCGGCTTTCTTGTAGGCCCCCTTCAGGTACTGGAAGGCCATTATGTCTCCCAGTATCTACATGCAGACACACTTTCTGCTTGAACACAGAGTTAGCTAATGAAAATAAGTCTGAAAGCACATTTTAGGGTTGTCAATCTAAGAACACCAAACAAAAGACATTAGCCATGTTGTTTCACCCATGCTGTAAATCTCAGGTATTTAACAGAGCTTAACCCCCTACCTCAAAAACAGTTAAAGTTAAGGCTAATAAAGCTAAAACTCCCTATCTATCTTTCTCCCTCACTTCATCCCCCACTCAGGTACCTAGCATAGTCCAGGACCCCAAAACGTCTATGTTCCTTTACTCAGCCGCCACCATCAGAAATGAGCATCCCCCCACTGTTTCTTTTCCCACCCTTTGCTCTTCAATACTCATTAACCCACACCCAGACACCCTCTACTCTCTCCTCACTCATCTTGCAGTCCTCTCTCTTCTCCCTTCCACTTTCTTCTTAGTCTTCCTACACTCACACCCTACACCTGAAAAAGTCAGCAGTGGATCAACTGATATTTGTTAAAAATCATTTTGGCTGTCATTAAACAACTCCAAACAGAGGGAAACAGCTCTAGGAAGGTTATTCCAGGATGCAGTTTCTGGAAACAGCTGGGGAAGCAGAGAGAAACAAACAAAACTCTGCATCCTGCTGCTTTAACATAATATGTGCAGGTTTTTTCCCCTATATCCTACAAAACCATAAGGAATCACCACAGGCTTCACCTCCAGCAGGGCCCTTGAGGCTCTCTGTCCACGTTATCTGCTGATTTGCTCCAAAGCAGAGCCCAGGGGAGCACTGTGCAAGCTCAGAGGACCAGGACCCCTGCACAAACCCAGCTAAAGCTCACCGTGTAAACTCACCCAAAGACAAACACGTTGGCGAGAGTTAATTCTCCAAGCCCCGTTGGCACAGTACGTGCCTCGCCATTTATTGCTGACCTTACGATATGGCTGCAAAAGCACTCAGAATATTTGCTTATAGTCCTAATGATCTGTATCACAATGCTTTTTACTAATGCAATAAACCACACCAAAGGAGCCTTGTGGGCATCTTTAAATATTCCCTGCACAAACCACGCTGGGCAAAGAACCTCCCAAACAGATGCTGCCATGAGAAGCGGATGGAAGCAGGCCAGCAGCCTGCTGCAGGGCAGCAAGGCAAGCTGGGGAAGCCCGTCCAACACATCAGAGGTGATTCAAAGCTCACACATCATTTGGAGAGAGCAGCAGAGGTGCTAGGATGCTTTACCAGCATTGTGCCACTCATCTCTACACCACCCCTACTGTCATACTCCAGCTATTCAGTACCTGGTAACATTGAAGTCTTTTGGCTACTGTAGCAGCTGCCTTTTCACTCTGTTTGCATCTTGGCTCTGAATAAAAAATTCCAGCTTAAAATAACAATATTAATTATTATTATTACTGTGGTTCCACACAATCCTCTAGCTTCTTTGCCAGAGGAACATTTCCTTCTGGGCAGCACAGGCTTTTTTTTAAGTCCAGACCACTACAATAGTACAGAAATCTCCTATAAAGGGCAAAGCAAGAACAGAAAATGACACTTTTTTCAAAGTGCAAGAACAAAGAAAAAGGCTGGTCTTTTCCAAAGGGAACCAGCAATTAGGCTCCATAAGATCCGAATGGCGAATAGCGGTGTCTGGATTTTGACTAAAAAATACCACAGCAAACTTTTGGAAAAAAATTTCATGTAAAACCTCAGCTCTGTGTTTAATGATTTCCAGTGTATCCATCATTTGCATTGCACTGCAGTGAAAAATCCACAGAGCGAGGTTGTCCCAACACAAACTGGCAACTCCACCTTGCACACAATCACACCACAGAGACGCAGCCTTGCAAGCAGCGACTTAACTCACCTGAGCACAGCATGAGCTGCCATTATTTAATCGTCACTTAAAGGATACAAATGAAAGAACTTCAAACACCAGCTTAAAAAAAAAACACAAAAACAAACACAAAACCAAACCCACCCCAGACATGTAAGTGTCAAAATTATTAACTAATTATTTAAATACCAAGGGTCATAGAATTATAGAATGGTTAAGGTTGGAAGGGACCTTAAAGATCATCAGGTTCCAACCTCCCTGCTATGAGCAGGGACACCTCCCACTAGACCAGGTTGCACAAAGCCTCAAGTGAACAAATTATTTCACCCTGTGGCAGAACACAGAGACATCCTCTTAAGGCTCTGGGTGCCATGATTTGTTTCAGCAATGTGGCCCATACTCATGTTTACTATTAAAAAAATGCCAACCAGTGCAATGCATGTGATACAAAAAACTGACATTCATACTGTCATTGTATGCACTTGTCACTAAATTTCATCTGCATTATCATGAGAAGTGCTCAGATGGTTTGAAGACAAAAATATAATCTATGTCCAATGTTATTTAGGAATATTAATAAGGTCTTTTATTTTAAAATGTAAAACATTAACAGTTCCAAAGAGAGCTCACTTTTAACCTTTAACATTCAAGTGGCTGTAATTTTGATCGGATTGGTTGGAATTTGATTTAGCTCAAGTCCTAAAGCAACAATTAAACTTGCATCTACCTCATCTTGCTAGGCTTCCTTCAACAGCTGGAATAATCTTTGAAGTTTGCAAACACACAGAAGAAATGTTATTTACAGCTGGTTTGCACAGAGGCAAGTTGTGTTGTGCATTTCCAGGGCTGGTGACAGACCATTTCTCACCAGCACTACAGTAAGTCATTGAAACTATTTTCCCCTCCCCAGATGCTCTACAGGGCCAAGCTAAGAATCTGGAAATGCTGCAGGCCAGGATTTTAAGAAGCGCCTTAAATGGCCCAAAACCAAGTCTCATTACAGTCAGCATTAAACCCCACAACCAGCTCTACTGAAGACAGAGGTAGAATAAACTCCATCTGTTGATGGCCACCTGCCTGGAAAGCCCAACAAATCTCAGGATGGGATGCCAAACCCATTTAAAAATAAACTAATAGTTTTTAACAATCAGAGATGCCTTTTCAAGCAGAGAGAAATTCATTCAGACAGTAGGGAAGGAAGGAGGATTTCAGCCCAGAGGAGCCATGCCACGAGCTGCATCTCTCCAACTGGCTCTGGAGCCGTGGGCTCTGCAAGAACGGAGGGGCAGCACCCCTGAACCCCACAGCAGAGGCTGTGCTGTACTGGCACACATGGAATAAGCTCACTGCTGCCAAAGGAAGTTACACACCTACACTGGAAGCTGTACAATTAGTAGTGTCACCATCCAGGAGAAAGAAATAAAATAGTGTTTTCTCCCAGGGAAAGCCACCGGTGTTCTTAATTTGTGTTAACTTGCTGTAAATGCCTGCAGGGTCTGCGCTTTGATTTACTGTGGACGACTGGCAGTACAGGCACTGACACATTTAGGTATAATTATTATAGTAGCCAGGCTCAGACAGCAAGAACAGCAGCAAAATCAACAACAGCTCAATAAAACAATGGAGAATTTTCCAACACAAAACCCCACATCCCTCACATCAAGGTTTGCTCTTCATTCTTTCAAGAAAAAAATAAAATAATAAAGTGTGAAATAAGGAGGTTCTGAGATCAGTGGTAGCCTTGCTACTAATCCCATGGAACATAATTTTCACCCAAAATTACTCTGTATTTTGTAGCTTTCATATGAAGTTAGACAAAAAACAAGCTAAGAAGAGCATGTCTCTCAAACTACCACATGAGGCATATTCTAGACCAGGACCCAGCAAGTCCTGCCTCCAGCTCCCAGCTCAGCCCTCAAGTTCAAGCACTAAAGAGAATATGGTAGTTAGGGTTTAGACAACACACAGGACAAAAGATATACTAATGGTTATCATCAAATCTTTAAGTTGCACTGAAAAAAAAACAAAACAAAACAAAACAACAAACACAACAAACCACAAGCTGGAAGTCTGTGCAGATCCCAGAGCAGAGGTTTGAACAGCAGCCCAGCAGGGTTTGCTCAGATCCCTCTTCACAGCACTGCCATCTTTTGCATCCTGACAGTACTAACAGTGCCCAAAACTTACTCGCCATTGATACACTCGTCCAGGTTTTACCATCACTAATATGACTTCAGGGTCTGATCCGATGCCTGTTTACAAAATCTATAATTTTTTATACTGTGACAAAATGGGGCTTATGTACTTATCTAAATTAAATGAAAATCGGGACTGTTTGGCTTCGATGCCTAAATTCTCACAAGAAACGAGCTAAGAGATTATAACAAGGTGTAATTTATAATGGTTTAAGATACTATTTTTATTTAGGTCTCTCAAACTAAGGACATAAGGATGCATGAGGAAGACAGGCTACTCAGATCCACATTAGTAGGATGTGAATGCATGGTAAAATAATGCAGTGTAAAATAAAACTGTTTGCATGGGAATTACAGACAGCAAAGTGTTTCCACTGTAAAAAAATAATTCAAAAAATATCAGATCCAAATACCTCAATCCCAGTCAATATGTTTCTTGTACATTAACAAATCTTCCTCTATGCCACTGAATTTAATAAACTGAAGCAACACATTCCTGTCGAAAAGACCACTTTTATTGCATGGCCATGACCTGGACAAGCTTTCAACCAGTACTGCTTAAATACAAATTCTCATATTCTGCACCAGACACCTTCCACATGGTAAAAAAAGTATCAAACAATTCCCATTTGACGCTGTCATTTAATATATCTGGATGCTGGATACATGAAGTGTCTCCGAGAACAGCTCACCAGATCACATACACATAGAAAACTCACTCAGTGTTCACGGGCTCAGTAGGGTAGAATTAATGAATGTACTGTTGCTTCCCATATTGAATGTCTGTCACTAACCCGATAATTTGCAAATGCAGAAGCAGGGACTGAGGGATGCACTGGCTGCAGCTACTGACAGCTCCCGCCAATGCAGTCTCAAGGAGTTAATCTTGCTTGGTTCAGAGTGCTTGATCCATGTTCCTGGGAATTACTCAGGGCATGAGCAACGAGACAGTCAGCATGTGTCCACATTTGGGGTTTTACTTCCACTTGTACCTGCCCTGATTTCTTTCCCAGAAATCCTGTGCTTGCAAAAGGCACAGCATGACATCCTAACATCTACTCTGCACTAACAGACTCAGTCTGGGTAGCAGCAGAAAAGAAAATGTTTCCCTAGAGCATACACCAGGATTACCAACAAGAAGGGAGGACTACTTCTGGATTGAAGCTTTGGCCCATTGTCATCTATGGCAAAAATCCCACAGCGTAGCCAGGATTTCACCTCTGTCGCAGTGATTTTGACTCCCTGCCCATTCTGCCTTGGAACTTCCATCCAGGACAGTAAGAGTCTTAACAGTGCCAGCAGCTTTGTGTTATGAACTGCAAGCAGAAATCGTGAAACCCTCCACATAAGCAACCAAATACTCATCAGACAGTTCAGAAATTTAAGACACTACTGAACTGCACAGAATTCAAACCTCCATCCAGAAGTATGATGTTTCACATTGGCACACCATGCTAAAACAAACCTTATCCTAACCAACTTTCTGTCCTTCAGAAAAAGCTCCCTGTAAATACAAGCGGTATGAGTGCAGTTGGCATGTGTCAGAAGACATTTGAGAACTCAGCACACAAGTACATCTGTACTGAAACAGCAGCTACAAACTGCTCCTAACAAGCAATGGCTAAACACTCTCTCCTAATTGCTCACTTCATTGTATTTGACAGAATCCATCAACCCGAGTACATCAGGTCACAACAGCGCAACTTGATGGCAGGAACCGTGACAACATAACCTGGTGGAATAGAAGGCTCTTGTGTCAGAAAGGGAGCAAGTCAGCACTTAGGGAAACTGGGGGGGTTATATCCCAACGCCGTCCTGCACACACAGGGTAAGACTACAGTAATGTAACACAGTTCAGGAAGCATCCTGTGTACTATCAGCACACAGGTACAGAGCACAGTCCTTAAGATGCCAACAGATGCAAACTTAAGAGAAACAAAAAGGAGCAAAAGTAAAGAAAAAGACAGTATGATTTGCTGCATCAAGGCAAGTTCAGCCAACCTGCTGATTTTCTACAACACTAGCACCACCAAAGGATCAGGCAGAGGGATATCCATGGTTTCCAGCCCTGCAGTACACTGGCTGTCTCAACAAGACTCCACTGCTTTTTGCACACAAAGATCACGTCTCTAAACTCTTTCTCTGCAGCACTCTCCAAAGGCAAGCTGGCTCTGGAGGGATCATTCCTTCTCTCCTTGCACCTACCACCAAGTCTTCTCCAAGCAACAAAAGTAACTTTTTGTTCAACTGAAGGATAAGCTCTCTGTATGTCACCACAAAGAAAAAAAACAAGACAGCCAAGAACTAGCCAGGCTGTTTTGCATCATTCTGCTTTTCCCAGCTTATGCTTATTCCCTCCCCACAACTGCTCCAGACCAGGAATAAGCCCTCGGTGAAAACAGACAGACCCAGCAGCAACTAGGAAATGATCCTGCACTTCTGCTCTGCATTTCTCATAGCTCACACTCTCTTGATTTTTAATTCCTTTGCTCAGAACTCAAACCAGATTTCATAAAGCAAAGTATTTGCTAAATGAGAGAGATAAGTTAAAATGCCTGTGCCTGTGGATAAGGCATTTTTTTCTTTCTGCTGGACAGAGATTGGTTAAGGATCTACGAAACCCTGATCAAATGATGCACTTCTCTAAGCCTGTCTGACAGCACTGCAAAGGGAAAGCAAATCAGTAAGAAGGAAAGCATTCATTTCCTCGAGTCCATTCCTTTTAACCAACCTTGACGCTGTAGTGCCTCTGCCGGGATGCCAGCGCCGACTTCCCTTTATGTCCCGTGTACTTGCATTTATTTTAATTGGATCTGGGACTAAGGACATTCAGAAACCCTTAATCCTCCCAACAACAAAGCAAGGGCATGAAGCCACCACGAACAATAACCAAAAGAAAAAAAAGGGGAAAAAAAGGAAAAAAACACCCACTGATGCGTTTCTCGGGGCAGCGCAGTTCTCTCTTCTCCTGCAAATAATCCAGCGGGGTTCAAAAAGTAGGCAGGAAAGGCTGGATTATTTCCTTTAATAGCAGAAGTGAGAGCTGGGAGAGCCACGTTTAACCCATCCCCAGACAGAGAAGGTTCCTTCCCTCCCCACGGTATGCACACCCCAGGCGTGCACCAGCCCTCACACACACACACTCTCACCCGGACACACGCTCACAGACACTCAAACAGGGTCCGAGTTTCGGGCGTCCCGGGGACGCTGAGGGCAGCCGCCCGGCAGCGCGGCGAGAATGGGGACCCTCCTGCCCCGGGGAACTCGGAGCGACCATCCGGAGCGGCAGAGGCGGGGTGGAAACCGCTGCTCTCCCCGCTGCCCCCAGCACCCCCGCCCCGGGGCAGGGCGCTCCCGCCAGCTCCAACCAGCCCGCCGGCGCCTGCAAATGGAGAGAGCAAGACGAGCCTCCCTTCTCACACCATTCGGAAAAAAAAATACATATATATACATAAATGGATAAAAAGACGAACAGGCAGGTCCTCCCGCAACATCCCTCTCTCCCCAGACCAAGCAGCTGCTGCCAGTCCGCGAGCTCAGCCAAGACCAACTGCAGCTGAAGAGCAGGGACAGACACGCACACCCCCTCTTTCCCTCGCCCGCTCGCTGCGACAAAAAAAAGAAAAACAAAAACAAACCGAAAAACATTAAAAAGCAGCGAGGAAAAATATTAAAAGATTAAAACATAGCTTTTACCTGCATGCGAGCTAAAACCTGGCGCGAAGCGGGGAGCGAGCCCAGGGGCAGCCGCCAGCCGCTGCACCTTGCAGGGCAAAGCGGGAGAACGAGTCGAGGGTGAGCTGGGAAGGGGAGCGGGGGATGGAAGGGGGACACGCGGACAGCGCTCGGCTCCGCTTCGCTTTCCTGGCGTAGCGGGGCGGCGGGAACGGCGGCGGAGCCCCCGCGGCAGAAGTTTCCCCAAGTCGCGGCCGCAGCCCCCGGCGCCTCCGCGGCCGCCGCCCGAGTTTGCCCGACGTTAAAGTTTCCCCGCCATCCCCCTCCGTGCCCCTCTCCCCAGCCCCAAGCGGGTACGCACCGGCCGGCTCAGCTCCGGGGGCTGCCCCGCGGCCTCCCGCGCTGGGTCTCCATGCCGGCCCGGACACCGCCGGGGGCTGCGGAGAGAGGAGGAGAGAGGGGAAACCGGGCAGAGGGGTGATCCCCGCCCGGCGACGCGCCGAGCGCAGCGCAGCGCAGCCTGCCGGGAGCGCGGCCCGCGCCCGCCTCCGGCCCGCGGGGAGGGAAGGAGGGGGGGAGGGAGAAAGAGAGGGAGGAACCGCCACCGCCCCGGCACCGCCCGCCGCGGGGCTCCCACCGCCGCGGCCCGGGGACTCACGGGACTGCTCCTGAAAAGTCTCTCCGCCAGGGAATTCGCCAAAGGTCACCAGCTCCCGGGAAGGCGCCGGGTCCCCTGGTGAACCCCTAGGCGGGGGTCACCGCTCCTCTCCTGCCGTCGCTCCTCCGGAGGAAGGCGCTGGCCGGGCGGGCAGTGCCGGCTCTCTGCTCACTGGCTCTCTGCTCACCGGCTCTCTGCTCACCGGCTCTCTGCTCACCGGCTCTCTGCTCACCGGTTGCCTCCCCCCCCCAGCTCGCTGCTCACCGGCTTTCCCTGCGCGCAAGGCGGTGCCGGGGGAGCTGTTCTCGCCGTGAGGTGGAGGCGGCTGGAGTAGCTGATTAACCCCAAATTGCGATTGCGACTTGCCTGTAAGAGCAGTTACGCTGCTGAGCCGTAGGTCTGAATTACATCGTCTGTGACAGTCCACTGTGAAAGCTACACCTGTCCAAAGAGCTGCTCCCTTTGGTTTTGCTAGCAAGCAAATACATGTAGCGCCTTCTGTGACTTTGAATTGATGCCCAAGTTCCAATTCTGCCTATTTTAATAGGATGTTGTGATAAAGCCCCTGTTTCATCATCTGTTCATTTTCTTCTCTAGAGATGAGCCCACATCTGGGCTCAGGTACCTGACCAGTCAAGAGAGAAAGAGATCACTTTCAAAGCCTCTTTTCCTTCCTTCCTTCCTTCCTTCCTTCCTTCCTTCCTTCCTTCCTTCCTTCCTTCCTTCCTTCCTTCCTTCCTTCCTTCCTTCCTTCCTTCCTTCCTTCCTTCCTTCCTTCCTCCCTTCCTCCCTTCCTCCCTTCCTCCCTTCCTCCCTTCCTCCCTTCCTCCCTTCCTCCCTTCCTCCCTTCCTCCCTTCCTCCCTTCCTCCCTTCCTCCCTTCCTCCCTTCCTCCCTTCCTCCCTTCCTCCCTTCCTCCCTTCCTCCCTTTTCTCTCTCTTTCTCTCCCTCTTTTTCTTTTTTAAAACAGTGCCCACCTTCATTTCTCCCTTCTCTGGAAGAGCTTTGAAGTCCTGATAATTTTGTTTTCTAGTCTGCTGCTCTTTCACTTCATCCATGCCTCCCACTTGGCTGCAGGTCACAACTGCTAAACCAAAGTACAGGAAGGAAGGTCCCCATGAGGACCAGCAGTGTAGCACCCTATGCCAATTATATCGAACACTCAAATGCCCCAATCAATTTGTTGCTGTAATTTAGTGTGAAGGTGAAAAAAAACGAGTAAACAAAACCAACCAGAAACACCACGCCAATCACAGGGACCAGGGTAGTAGTAATCACAAAGCAGGAGGGAATGGTCTGTGCTGGGAACAATGCACAGGAAAATAAATACGAAAACTGCTTGTAAAATTTACAAGCTGAAATTAAAAGTTCTGCAATGGAAGCATGTTAAAAATACCAGCTTTGTCTAAAATCTGCAATAGAGTTAATGATTTTTCCCACCACCTGGTTGTGTTGGTCATGGAAGGTGATCTTGTGCAAGTTACCTTTTATAGCTGGTTAGTATCAATTGCACTAAAGCTATCTAGAAGTCACAAGAAACAATCAGAGCTACACTGTGTCACTCACTAAATGAACACAGCGAGGAGATGTCCTATTCCAAAAAGCTCATAATCCACATCGACAAGACAAATTTAGAGTGGGAGGAAGATGTATTATGCTGCAGATGGTACTGAGAAAGAAACCGATTTGCCCAAGGTCATGCAGGAAGTCTGTGGCAGAGCCAAGAACTAAACACAAGTCTCCTGAAACCCAGTCTAAAAATAGTGCTTGCTAATTGCGCATGAACTCCAGAAAACACACATTACACAGATAATAATGTTTTGACCAGTATTCTGGAGGTACTGGGCTCCATTTCATTCTAATTTTCAACTGTGATAGCTGAACAGTCACTTTCTAAATATAAACCACATCATTTGAAAGGCCTCTATCCAGAAATCCATGTTGTGGAACAAAAGGCACTAACAGATAACATCTGGGCCAATGCAGATGCTTTCCAAGTGTATCTACTTTTGCTGCCCCCTTCCTAGGGGGGGAACCAGAAGGGTGTCCAAATCTGTGCCTTTGTTTTGGGAGGGGGAGATCCTGCTCTTTATAGTGTTTTCCTGAGGCTCCAAGGGACTGTTACCCATACCCACTGTCTGCCTGGTTGCAGTACCCCAAATTTGATCCCATATTCCACCACCCCCTGTTTAGCCCCATTAAAATATTCCCTCATATACAGCTTCCATTTTCCTTTTATGGAAAACCCACCTCAGGTCTCAGAAGGTGCCTTCCCTGTGTACTCTTATAGAATCATAAAATCACTAAGGTTGGAATTTTTATTGTTCTTAACATCCCTGGCGAGATTTAATTCTAGCAGGGATTTGGCTTTCCTAACCTGATCCCTAGCTGCTCGGACAACCTCTCTGTAATCCTCCCAGGATACCTGCCCTAGCTTCCACCCCCTGTAAGCTTCCTTCTTAAGTTTGAGCTTTCCAAGGAGCTGCTTACTCATCCACGCCAGCCTCTTGGAGTTTCTACTTGACTTCCTCTTAGTTGGGATGCAACACTCTTGGGTCTGGAGAAGGTGATTGTTAAGTATCAGCCAGCTTTCATGGGCCTCTCTACCCTCCAGGATGTTATCCCAAGATACTCTCTTAAGCAGATCCCTGAAGAGGTTGAAATCTGCTCTTCCTATTCCAGTTTCTTCTTACTTGTTTTCTTAACCAATGCAGAGGCGTATTTTGCGATGCAAAACCCACACAACCGGAAAACAACAGTAACATCATGTTGCACCCTTCAGGCACCCTTACTTGTCACTTAGGAAAGCTATTTACACATACATTTAGTGAATGTTACAATGTATAAATGCTAATGAGTATTAGTAGAAGTAGTTAATGCAGTTTTCCTTATTAATCAATCCTATCAGCATGATAATGATTTCTGTTGTTCTTCTGGAGCTTCCTCCAGCAGGGAGTGAGCTCTGTTGATTAGCAAGACCATTTTGCATGTATATAACATTTTGTTCATCTGTAACAATCTCGTTATCATATTTTTTTCTGAAGGATATCAGCAGTTCCCAACTTATGCTGAAGGAATAACTGGGGCAGAAGGAATCGCCTTGTCTCCCATAGCACCATTTTACAGTCGTGTATGTGCCAGATTCAGTAGAATGTACACTGCTGTGAAAGAGGATTGGGAGCAGGAGGGCTGAGATGCCCAAATCAGGGAAGAAGTCAGGGATGGCTAGAAGCAAAGCTCCTAGTTCACACCTCAGAATAATTTGCTAATCTGCAGAAGGGTCTTTAAAGGTAAACAGCTTCAAATGACTATTGGAAAGACAGTAACATAACTATCATGTCTGATTAATAATTTCATCAGGCTCTACAGATACAGACCAGAAAACAGCTTTTAGCTTCCCTCATCCTGAGTAGTGAGAAGAGTCTTTTCTCATTTTCCTGACAAGATGATCAGATTCAAGAATATGTGAGTAAACCACTGCAACAGCAGAGTATTTCACTTTCTCTTAACTCAATAATTTACATTGAAATCATCATAAATAATTCAGCTAGTATAAATAAAAATAAACCCAAGTAGAAAGAAAAGGTTTTCCCAAAGATTCAAGATTCAGAAGACAGGAAAGCAGGTTTTGGACCTGATGTTAACTGAACCAGTAGTGAGCTAGTGAAGCTGAATCTCAGCATACTATCATAAATTATGAAACATTGACATTTCACTTTGAATTAATGCAAAGGTCTATTTATATACTGTTTTAGAGACAGTTGCCTGGGTAAATTAATGCACTTTTCTTTCACCAGGCCAAATGTTAGCAACACTGCTATTTTTCAAAGTATCAAACTATTTGCATATTGAAAATCTTTTAATAAAATCTGTCCCCCAGGGCTGCTGTGTGAGTTACTTTGAAAAGGTAATCGGTCATAATTCACTGGCTCCTTGATCCAAAATCTAATTTCATTCAAAATACTACTGATGATTTTCAGTCTGAGAGGTTGCTCATTATCAGAGAATTGCTTTCTGTTTGTAAGGCCACAGGCCACCAACATGGGAAAAAGTGTTCAATGGGCTATGATGACCTTTCTGGGCTTGCTACCAATAAAAGGTCTGGAGAGCAAATAGCAGTGGAAACACCAGGCATGAGCATGTAATATTCAGTATACTCGCCTGAAATTTGAAATTTGGGTGTGAATACATATCAAATTGTCAGTTTATTGCTCATATGTATTGACAAACCTTTTGTCTTGTTATATTTTTCAAAGGAGGATGATTACGACACTCCAAAGTGACTTTCTGTGAGACTAATTATACACATTGCTGGTTTAGTTGTAATTCAGTAAAGCATTGGTTAAGAATGTGATTAAATACTGAATGGTTAGACTTACAAACAGTGCTTAAGGGCTTCATTAGATTGGGATTTAAAATAATTTAAATAATTATTTGAAATGTCATCTAAATGATACAAAATTCACTAGTCACTTCTAGTAAACTCCATGGGTTTCAGGTCCATCATTATGAACAAGATGCTCTGGTATCTCCTTCTCAGAGCCTTTTCTTTATCTCAGAGAGAAAATCTCTCAAGTCAGAAGTGCCTTAAGACTGATGTGAACAAATCTGCAGCCAAGTAACATACTGCCGTATCCCGCAGGTGGGTTTCTCTCTGACTAACTGATTCCTTGTAGAAAGGCAGCCTCCTGGTCATACCAAGGACTTCTGTACACATTTCTTTCAGCTTTTTAATCTCTTAATTCTCATGGCAGTGGGTAACACTAGTGCAGTGTTAGGAAAGTTAACAAGTAGTGACACGACTCAAAGACTTCTCTAGAAACATGATGTGGCAGCACAAGACAGCTCGATGTGACAACACCAGACATTTGCTTCGAGGCCCTCCTTTGCGTTCCCTCAAAAAGCAATTCCTACACAAATGTTATTCAAGGACACTGCATGGCACTGCTCTGCAGGAGGGTCAGCAGCAGAGGGTTATGCAGCCTGCAGATACTCTCACAGGACTAAGTAAGGGGATAGGTACAGCACACAGTTTATCATTAGCTAGTGGTGCTGTTCAGCAACTAAGATCTCCTGTTACTGCAGAAAACATTGCATCAGGAGTTCACCACATCTCTCCATCTCATTTAGAGACTACAATGAGATCCCACACCAAAAAACCCATTTTGACAGTGCATTTTGAAGTATTTCTCTTGTATCATGCTGGATTACAGCAGTACAGAACTATTAGCAAGCAGCCAACCTTCAGAGGTTTGACTTAAACTCATAGAGTGAGGTCATCCCGCATAGAAGGGCAACTTTTGAGCTGATGTGCCTGTAATTTCCACCATTTGAAGGATACAGTAATATTTGTGAAGGACTGGGTCAGCTTTGATAATTTAACTTTGAATATTTAAGTGCACTTTTCCTTTGGCTCTGTTTTGCTCCTCCCAGATGTAACAAGGACTCATTTGAGCCCGGCTGTGCCTTGCACTGGCTGGAAGAGTAGTAGATCAAATCCACAGCCTTCCTTTGCAGGGAACAGACCTGCCAGTCAAAGAGGGTTATGGTGTCATCAAGGTGCTGAAGGCGCATTGCAGGAGGTGATGATGGAACACTTACCCTGTGTCAGGGTCATAAGCTGCATTTGATGGCTTGATCTAACAAATCAAATCCTGCTCGCAAAAAATTGACAGCAGAATTCTGTGGCTTCTTTTTTTAAAATATTTTATTTTATTGAAACAGATCTGAGAGAGGAAGGAAGTGCTGTGTGGAGCCAGAGGCTTCCCATTTGTCTCACAGCTTTGCCAGGGAGTTTTTAGGTAGACCTTGACCTCTGTCTTAACCTTCTTGGGTTTGATTTCCCATGTTGAAAAAATAAGAAGAGAGAATTACTGGGAAGCATAAGACAAGAAAATATGATCTTTTTGTGAATTTACTCGTTGAACTGATTCCCTATTCTGTGTCTTGTGAGACTTCAGAGAAAACGTGTTATTTCTGTCCTCAATTTTTATGTCTGTGACACAAAAACAGAAACACTTTTGGTCTTTTTCCTGTTTTTAAACAAATAAACATACCTGTTATGTATTTTTCAGTGATTTACCTTCTAGACATTTTGCTTTGACTGAGGTCCTTTAATTTTAATAACAGGGTGAGATAAATAGTTTGGAGATTTCTCCATGGATCGCTCTGAGGTCAGTGGAAAGATGCTGCTGAAGAAGTACATTATGCTAGATAATACACAAGAAAGAAGAAAATGAAAGCAACCAGAGTATATAAAAATTGTGAAAGGTCCTTCAACCAGACAGTAGAAAGCCCTAAGGATCCAGAATACCATGCAGCATAAAGGAAGGGCTGATCTTACCCTCAGTAGTTTTGCATAGCTTTTTCTCTTCATTTTACCAAGAACCAAGTCTAGTAAACATTTAAGCATGTGCTTAACTTGATAGATATGAGTGGCTTTTTGACTTCAATTTTAATGCACATTTAAGCTTAGGCATGGCTGGTTTTTAGGCGGGGATTTAGTATGGGATTCCCTGGTCTTTTACACACATTATTTCATTAGGTGTTGTCTGTTTCTGTAGCACTGCCCTAGGGCATGAGCCAAGCCCAGCTGAAGTCAGGAGGAATCTCTATAGATTTTGATGGTGGTTGGACTGGACCCTTTGTAGGAAACAAAACCAGATTTTGTGCAACATAAAAGCCAAAAAAAAATCCTCCTAAATTTGTGGGGATAAAATACTAATTTCCTGTTTTAGGACTAGAGACTTTATAAATCAAGCTTCTAACCAGAGCAAAATTTTACCAGCTGTACTATAAGCCACTGAAAATAATGGGAAAGTGTAACACACTCTTAGGAAACCCTTAGTTTTAACTGAGCACAAGACATTGCTTCGAGACACATAACAGTTCAGCAGGAGGTAAAGATTGTGTTTCTTTGGATTCACGGGTTCTTTTGCTGTTGTATGCTTTCAAGGTACCTGTTTAAAAAAAATCTATAAAGAATATCTTTACAAATGCCAACTTATCTGTGCTTTCATGCCATAGATGCCATCTTACATGAGGTGAGCTGACTTCCAGTTGCCATGCCAAGCCATCCCAGTTGAAGTTATATCACAACTCCAGTTTCTGCTGTTGGCATCAGCTCATAATGGAGTTACAGGATTAAAAACCTGTCATTCCTGAAAGCCTTCTTGGTAATGAGCAGACTCTGAGATGCAGACTTGACTCTATTTGATTGCATTGTTATTCTTGCTTTTTTGGTGGCCACATCAATGACAGGTTGGCAGGTGCAATCTGTACATCCAGTGCTGGCTTTACATGATGCCCTCTGCTCTCCTCTTCCAGCTGAATCACTCCCTAACTACAATCCCTGGTGCTTGCACTTGGTGAAATACCAAACAGAAATTGTAGAAAGCAAGGAGAAAAAAGCAGATAAAAGAGAGAGGAAAAAAAAAGAAAAAAATAGCTATCCACTAGTCAGATAAGAACATCTAATATGCCAGTGATGGATGACTTCAGTAAAGACAGGTAAGAATAGTCAACTGTGTAACAGGACATAAAGAGGAAACTAGAGACCATAAAGGATGAAAGAACAGCTGAAATGAATGGATAAAATGTGATAAAAGTAAATAAAAACAAGTATAGCATTGTCACCTTGGAGTGTCTTTGTGCTGCTACCTGCCAAGTGCCTGCTGCCTCACAGCTTCTCAAAGAACCAACTGGACCTGAGAAATCAGAAGGTCCAGCTTTGTAAGGCCTCTAATTTTTTAGTGAGACCATACCCCAGTTTTCTGAAGATAACTGCAAAGGTCACTGTTGCTACCAATCTTACCCACAAGGTTAGCCTCCATCTGGGAGTTAAAGGATGACCCAATGGAAGAACAAGGGCTGAAGATGTTAAATATGCCTAATTACAGGTGTTGCAAGTTTTGGAGGACAATTTGCAACAACTAGAAAGGGACTTGGTTAATTGTTGACTGTTCAATACCTGCTGAAAATCAGGAAGCTCTATCATTTCCTTCCATCTGGGAAACTGAATCATAGCTGCAACTCTTATCCTGGAGCCACAAGGGCAGAAATGGATTCTCTGGTTTCTATTAAGATGCAAATTAAGATCTTTTCCACTTTAGGGAAGTGATGGTATCTCATCATAGAGTGAATTCACTGGTATCTAGTAAGCCTGTTTCAATCTTTTTCTTCTTTCTTGCAACATATTTTTATAAGTCTTGCAGGAATTTAATATCTTTGAGATCCCTATCCTTCAAAATAAGGATTCAAAAGTTTGGGGAGCAGATTAACTGACAGAGGCAGCCATACGCAGCGTGACTGAACAAAAGTTTCCTCAGCAGATCAGGCTGCAAACCCAGGTCAGAAGAAGCACTGCATTCAGATCTGAACTGGGGAGGCCCTCGGTGGGTTGGACATTTGTGATTTACACCCAATAAAAATGGGATCCTTGACTGAAGTAAATTTGCTTTCAGTCCTAAGTCAGCAGTGAAACTGGTGTGATCTTCAGTGAGATCAAGGTTTTGTCTCTTAATTCCCATAGAAAAGAACTTCCTATGACAGAGCACCTGGTCAAACCTGAATTAAAGTAGCGTTACAAGAGGCTCTGCATGGCAAAGCACAGGAATTAGCTGCCCTTTCCCTCCCACTCCCACCTCACCAGCACCTTTTCAGACAGTAAGGTGTTTCAACTTGAGAAGGTTGTGTGATGACATTATGGCAATTTCTGGCTAGTGGAAGGTGTAGTAAACCAAGGCGTCCCCTGAAAGTAGCACCAGCTTCTGTGTTATACTTAAGAGACTACCATACAAAATATCCCTGGTAATCTCAATTTGTTTTAATGCAAAAAACAATCCTATTCCTAGTAGCAACATTTCAAGTCTTTTTAATGTCTTCGTTACATTCTGCTGTTGCTCCACATATTCCACAGGGCTTCTGGAGCTGTTAGGGTGTGTGACCTGCGTATAATAAGGTTGTCAAGCTACTCTTATTTAATGTATGTCAATTAACTGCTGGGATAAACTATGCTAGACCGAAACAGCAAGGACAAACTGAGAAAACCAGCTAAAGGCAAGCTTAGGACTTCGAAGAAGAGAGGAAAGAGAGAAGTGGAGATTTAAGAGATACACTTACGAGATAGCTGGAGGAAATGAGGAAGGAAAGAGCTTGAGGAACACAGGCTGGGGCTGCCTGGGCAACGATCCTTCTGAGAGAGACATATTAAAAGAGTAAACCAAACCAAAACCTGAGGAGTGGTTGAGGCATTTGAGGCATGGCCTGCAAGAAGAGAGCCTAGCAGGTGGCTGGGAAAGCTGGAGGTTATTTACAGGGATGTGTGAAACCCAAAGATCAGTAACATAGTGTTGTGAGACAGAGAAGACCCAACAGGTTTTACTGGAGATCCAAGATAAAAGTTGAGATTGTGACCCTTTGGACTGCAAGATCTATTATACTGTCAGGGTCCTTTCCACCATTTGAATAACAGGAGTTTATTGCCATTTCATCTGCTCCTTGAAGGGCTTGGTCATAGCACAGAAATCTGAACTAAACAAATACAAATTTGAAAAAAAAAATCTATACCTTTGTTTTAACAAGCATAAATTTCATGGGAGAATTAGTGGACTCATCTTCATTGATCCATGATTTGATAAAGCGAAGTGCCACACTTCGTTTATGCATTGTGGCAAGAACCTGGGAGTTGCTAGACTGGAACCAACCAGACACTGGTGGGATTCAGCAGCCTGTCTCTGAGTGTGTCTGCTTCCTGATGTTTTGCAGGAACAGGTGACAAATGCCCTAATAGATGATGAAGGAATAACTTGTG
The DNA here is from genome assembly GCA_020745705.1 of Hemiprocne comata. NCBI lineage: Eukaryota > Metazoa > Chordata > Aves > Apodiformes > Apodidae > Hemiprocne > Hemiprocne comata. The sequence continues at coordinate 207,528,146 of CM036586.1, forward strand.
GGCAGAAAGTTTCTTCTCCAGACAGTCATTGACTGGCTTCTGCCCTGAGGCATTGCAGTTTATATCCCTAATATATTTTTATATTGCCTAATAAAACTGTTGGCTGTTGCCATTATATGGGTAATGGAGATTTATATAAAATGAGCTTTATGAGCTATAGATGGAAATCATCCTCTTTACCAGACACATGGAACCACCTCTGGATTAAAATGCAGTAGCTCTTCTGGGGTTGGTTAGCCTGGAGAAGAGGAGACTCAGGGGGGGACCTCATCACTCTCTTCAACTACCTGAAGGGAGGTTGTAGTCAGGTGGGGGCTGGGCTCTTTTTTCAGGCAACCAGTGACAGGACCAGAGGGCACAGCCTGAAGCTGCTCCAAGGGAGGTTTAGGTTGGATATTAGGAAGTACTTCCTCACGGAGAGGGTGATTAGACATTGGAATAGACTTCCCAGGGAAGTGGTGGAGGCACCGTCCCTGGATGTGTTCAAGGCAAGGCTGGATGTGGCACTTAGTGCCATGGTCTAGACGATGTGGTGGTGTTGGTCATAGGCTGGACTTGATGATCTTAAAGGTCCTTTCCAGACTTGGTGATTCTGTGATTCTGTGATTCTGTGATTCAGTAGCCTGGCACTATTAATAAACTCTAGTTACATTGAAAAGAATGAATGAGTCCTCATCAAATAGAGACTGAATGAGAAATCTAGAAAACCAGATTTTCCTTCTTTCAGAAGAATTTAAACCAACACAGGGCATTTCTGTGCTTCCTGGAAGTCATTAAGTACAGGCAATTTGGGTTTCTGTTATGTATTGTTTATAGAAAGAGAGAAAATCACATCATTTCAAGTGTACCATGGAGGAGTTCCTCTCCAAGGGTCATCTGCTGTGGTTTGACAGTGACAGCAGATTCCAGCATCCACTGAGCTAATCCAAACATGTTTCTTCAGTGAGATTTGGTGTAGAAAAAAACGCCCACTTTGACTTATTTGCCTTTAATCATTTTGTGCTCTTCATTGCCTGAAATAATTTTCTCTGTTTTTCTTTTAATTCTTCTTTTGCAGATGACAAGAAATTATTCCCCTAGGACTCAAGAAAAGTCATATCACATTTACAGGTTGGGTGGAGAATGGATTGAGAATGGCCCTGAGGAAAAAAACTTTGGACTGCTGGTTGATGAGAAGCTCACCATGAGATGGAAATGTGCACTTGCAGCCCAGAAAGCCAACTGTGTCCTGGGCTGCATCAAAAGAAGCGTGGCCAGCAGGTCAAGGGAGGTGATTCTGCCCCCCTACTCTGCTCTCATGAGACCCCACCTGGAGCACTGTGTCCAGATCTGGAGCCCCCAACACAATAAGGGCATGGAGCTCCTGGAAAAAGTCCAGAGGGGGGGCATGAAGAAACTCAGAGGGCTGGAGCACCTCTCCTATGAAGACAGGCTGAGAGAGTTGGGGTTGTTGAACCTAGAGAAGAGAAGGCTCCAAGGAGACTCATAATAGCCTTCCAGTATCTGAAGGGGCTATGGGAAAAGCTGGGGAGGGACTTTTTACCAAGGTTTGTAGCAATAGGATGTGAGGCAATGGCTTTAAACTGGAAGAGAGTAGATTTAGGTTAGACATTAGGAAGAAATTCTTTCCTGTGAGTGTGGTGAGACACTGGCACAGGTTGCTCAGGGAAGTTGTGGATGCCCTTTCAGGAAGTGTTCACAGAGAGATAGGATGGGGCTTTGAGCAACCTGATCTAGTGGGAGGTGTCCCTGCCGATGCAGGGGGGTTGGAACTAAATGATCTTTAAAGTCTCTTCATCCCAAACCATTCTATGGTTCTATGATTATTGTAACTAAAAGTGATACCTAGTTGTCATTTGCTTTCACAGAACCATTGTTCAAAAGACTGAGTGAAATGTAACTACAGAAACTATGAAGTCTTTCGACTTGTCAAAGGAAAGGACTGTCTGAAAGAGAGGTAGATAGCTAAAATGTAAAAAAACCCCAAACAATTCAGGCAATATTTGCAAAGAGTCTACATAACATTTCCATACGGTGAGAAGAGAACAATTTCTAGTTTGTTTGGTTTACACAGTGTATAACATGTGATGCAAAAATCTGTTTCAAAAATAAATTGATTTTTTTACTCTCATTCCTTTCCATACTTAACAGTATTCAGCAGTCATATAAAGATTTCTATGGTCAGAGGATGAGAATTATTTAAAAGGAAATTTTAAAACCGTTATCTCAGTAATCTACAAAGGATAAATATTCCCTTCCTATGGCATTTGGGGAAACTGAGAACAGAGCTTAGGTGGATTTCTGAGGGCTTCCCATACCTGAGCCTCTGTTAGAACGGCAGAGTCCTTGTCTCAGGGGTTTTCCTCCTAAAAAAGGTGGAGGGGGGGTTGTACCCATACCATTAATTTCCTATCTTTCTTAAATACATGTTATCATTATAACATATCTTACCCATTTGAGTTAATCAGATATAAAACATTAACTTTTGCAGAGGTATTAGAGCTTCACCAAAGAGCACTCGAAGATATTACAGAGTAACATCAAAATTAACATGGAAGCAATTTAGTCCTTCAGTTTAAATGCCTCCAGCAAGGGATTAAGAATTTCCCATCACCACTCAAGCACTTCCTCACATACTCCTTGCTTATTGTGCTGCCGTTACTTATTGTGCTCTTTACCTTTTAAACACAGAAGCAATGCTAGGGAATTTTCTTTGGTTCCTGATACCTTCATCATTCAGTTCACAAAAGAATGTTCCAATGTTTTTATCAATGCACAGCTTATGCTTTTCTCTAGCTATTAACTGTAATATCTAGATTACTCAATGTTTGTGCAGCTTTTCCCCCTCCAGGCAAAGACTGCAAATAAATGCTGATATCAGAAGGATTATGGGATGGGGAAATGTTCATTAATACATCCCCATCAAGCTTGGTAAGAAAGCCTTGCATATTGACGCTGTGGATTAGCAACAAAATAGAATAAAACAAACATTTTTCCTTCTGGTAGAGGTGATAGTGCTGAAAAGGCTAAAGGCATTTTGACTTGTAGCAAATAAACTGCTCTCCTACTGTAGGGCACCAGGTGAAAGGCAGTTTTCTACCAACAGATTACAAGAGAAAGTGTAGGTGGAGGTGAACAACAAATGTAACCATCAAAATATTTCAGCCAGAGAGGCAGTCAACATGAGCTCAGTGCATGCACCCATGCCCCTTTGGATACTAGAACATGCATTTTTAAGATTTTTGCAGGTGGCATTTCATGTGATGCACTGATCAAATTTGCCTGGACCCCTTTTATTAACTCACTGCTAGGTCTCTTTTTTTAAGCAGCACTCTGTGTAGTGAATAGATGATGTGGAGAAAGTTACATCTGCCTAGACTCTCTTTGTGGTGGGAAGAAGGGAAAATGAGCTAGCTGAAGTGGAATCAGATGCCAGGGCACACCGTGCTAGAAGCACAGGAAGCACTCAGAAGGACTCTGAATATGTACTAAAGCCTGGTCTTGGAGAGATAACAGTAGCCTTACACTGTTTCTTTTTCCTTGGAGCCCTTTAGATTAAATTAGTATAGATGGTGGGAGAGGGTAGACTGGGAGCCCTGGGATGGCAAGTGTATTGGGGAGACCTAGAGACTGGTTTTGGACAAATAATGGGGACACATGCAGTCAGGGGTATAGTCCTGCATGCCACAAGAGATGAGTTGGAGACACATCATGGCAGGAGGAGTGGGAGACAGAATGGATGCAGGAAGGCTGGAGCTTACCTGAGGGAGAGGTGAGCCATATCAGAGAGGAAATAAGGTTTAGTCAGTGCTTAGGCAGGCATCTTAATGGGGAGCCAGTCCATCACCTTCCCACTTCAACTGGACATCATCTACACCTACAGGTATTTATTGAAATTTGGGCACCTTAATTCTGAATTGAATTTGATCACTCAAGTCTCTGAACTCAGAGAAGGTGCATGAGCTTGTTAAATCAAGAGGGAAGGACTTCTCACTTCCAGAAAGGGATGTTCATTTAGTGAGTGTTCAAAACTAGTTGCTCTCAGTGATGGGACAAATATGTATTTCTGAACCTCACATTGTCTCATCTTCACAGAGAGTAACAGCAGTGGCTCCATGATGTGGACATGGCAGTCTTCCCTGGTTGGAAAGATATATTTGGCATCTGGGAAGGGACCTGAAGTTGGGATTTGACTGCAGGTGTAGTGCAAGAAGTGGGGAAACAGATTTGGAGAGAGACTTTACATCAGAGCTAGAAGAGCTTGTGCTGTCCTGCCTCACAAATTCCTGCCTCCTTAAAAAAAATTGTGTCTAAAAGCTTGAGTCCTCTTTTATGAAGAGCCCATAGTGATGTTGCACAGTGTTGAGGCTGGTAGGCAGCCCTGCCTTGTGGTTTATCCCTGTATATGATGATATTGCACATTGCTAATACTGTTGTGGATTTGGGGCTATATTGCACTTGAGCCATTATGAGGCTCTTCCTACGTTCAGGAGTAATGTAAGAAGCATAATGCTTCCAGGTATGAACAAAAGGAAAGTGAAGGTATTGGGAGAGAGCGAGCAAAAAAGAAGACAACTTTCAATCACTTCTTTTTCAGACAGTATGCTCTGGCAGGGGGGGGGTTGGACTAGATGATCTTTCGAGGTCCCTTCCAACCCCTAGGATTCTATGATATGATTCTATATGATATGAAGGGTGCCAGTGCACAAAGGTGTGGCTGCCTCCAAAGTACAGGGCAAGATTGATGTGGTCTGGGCTGCTACCAAGGGGACTTCTGGTCTTTCCTTTGGGTTGGGCTTGTAAAGCCTGATGAAGAAAGAGTGGAGGGATCTTTATGTGGGTATTTCTTTCTCATTTTTCCCTCCCTGGGTGCGGTCCCAAGCTGCACATCATCTCTCACAAAGCCAGGTGTGTTTCTTTTGCAGTGATGCTGACACCAACGTGTGGTACTCACATTTCCCTAAGGCATCATCAGCCTGGGGTCTGGTGCTGGGCTGCAGTGCAGAGCATGTGGCATCCCTCCTTCTCTTCTGGCTGGTGAGGTCAGCTGGAGGAGTACTGCTCTGTCAGGCTGGGCTCTCTCCAGTCTATTAAACTCTTTCTTTTTTTAGCCTTGTAAAACTGGGAGGCTGCTGCCAAGCTGTCTGTTGGCCTTTGGTCTGTGATAATGTCTGATCCATCGCTGGGAGAAGGCACTTGGCCTGGGATGAGTCATGTCAGGGACTCTCTGACAAGTTAGCAGTGTAAAGGACTGAGTTCCAGCACTTGGGAACATTCCTGGCGCTGTTTGTAAGCAGAAGTGTATATAAGTTTATAAGCATATGTGTAAGCATACTCTCTACCTACTGTTTCCCCACAAACCCTGTCATTTTTCAATGATCCTTCATTTATTCATTCCAGATAGAAGCTGGTTCCTTTGATTTACATTTTTTACACTCTTTCATACTCCTGCATATTTTAAATCTGGAAAGAGTGTTTGTGATCTTCCAGCCTGATTGCCCACGTAACACTGCATTTCCCCATCAGTCGACAAAAGTGATAGTTAAATGGTTGAGGCGTTCCCTTTCTAAGCAAACAACCTGTTCTTTTGGCACTTTTTGGTGCACTTGGAAATGTTCACTGATAGATTTAAATTAGCAGGATATCACTCTGAATGCAAGTATACCAGCTTTTAGCCTGCTTGCATTTTAAAACAAGGCTTCTGTGCTCGTGTTCTCTGTGCATCTATCTGTCACACTTTTCCCCAGGGTTTTTTTTTTTACTTATGCAATTTCAATCACATTTAGCAATGGTCCCGAGGAGATTATTTTTTGACAAGTTCTAATATAAAAGGGGGTGGATTGATAAGACAGACACTGTTAATATCCCCAGAATAAGAGCCATAGCATGAACTAAAGTGTTAGTAAGGCATCAGAGAGTACAATTGCAAGGTATAGACCCATAGGAGGCCAGACTTCCCCAGTTACACTGCTTGCTGGTAATAGTGATGCATGTTTTGTCCATATTTACCAACCTGGCCATAATATAGGTCTCCTGGATTTTCTCCAGTCGTATTTTCAAATTCACTCCCGACAGGAGTCTTGGATGAGTGTGATTCTTGCCTTTCCCACTCCTATGCAAATCTGAAGATATTCCTGGATCTGATCCCAAGTGGCCTTTTTCTTTGAAAAATGAGTATCCTCTGCATATAGAAGTAGCATCAATAGGCCAGGAAAGCTCAAAACTTTGGTTTTCATGTGAATGAATAAGAATCTTTCAGCAATTTTCAGCTTGAATGTCTATTCTCTTTGTGCATCACAGCAGAGGGAAAAAGGAAAGTTATAAAAGTATGTTTAGAGTTGAATTAGAAATGGAAAAGGTGTTCCAGAAATCACCTCTGTATCACTCATGGTCTCTGGTGCTGGCACACTGTGCCTCAGGACTTACTGCTGGGTTTTTGAACAAAGGCTGTAAACTGGAAAAATAAACCAGGTTGCAGGTCCAATTCTGTGATGTCTATGCACTGAACAGGATCCTAGCAAGATGGAGCAGTGTTCTCCTGTACCAAGTGGCAGAATATGAAGCAGCTGGTAGGGGAAAAAAAAAAAAGTAGGAAAAATAGCAAAAAAAAGAGAGAAGAAATTAGAAAAACCTCATGCAAACACTAGTGAATCATTCCCATGGGCTTTCTGCTTGCCCAGTATGCTTCCTGAGTGCCAAGACAAAGGAAAATCACACTACTTTACCAAGGTAAGCTGCTTTCTGAAGGCAAGCCTGGAGTCTGCACGCTCTGGGTGAGGAAGGATGTTGCAGCCTTAACCCACCACAAAGGTGCCCAGATGGTGATATGAGTTTTTTTGTATGAGCAGCACTGCCAGATTGATAGCAGAGAGTTTGCTGTCCTTCCCAGCCCCACTCTGGTGACAAGCGGCCTACAATTAGATTAAACCTGCTGTGATTGCCCTGCTGTGAGATTGACAAGAGAGCCCCAGCATGCTGGAAACCTTCATGCCACAGATCTGCTTCCTTGCTGTGTATGAGTGTGACAGGCTGTACAAGTTCACTCAGATAGTGCTTCACTTCAAGGTGTACCCACCAGGTTCATAGCTGGCACACAGAGCAGCACTTCTGGGCTTTTGAGAGCTATTTCATAGAATTGTTTTTGTTGGAAAAGACTTCTAAGATCCTAAAATCCAACCATTAACCTAGCACACTGCCAAGTTCACAACTAAAACATGTCCCTAAGTACCATATCTAAACATCTTTAAAAATACCTCCAGGGATGGTGACCCACCTGCTTTGGACCTGAAGAGAAGATAAAGATTCATCTCATAGCAGCAAAACTGGTGGGCTGCCCTGCAGTGGGGTTGCTCTGGGAGGTGCAGGCAATGTTGCTGTAAACCTGCTGCACCCAAGAGAAGGAAAACTAGTTACAAACTGGAGCTGGGAGCATGTGTTTTGCTCCGTTGGGCAAATGGAGATAGGCTGAACTCAAACCAGGTCAGAAGAGAACCTATGTTGAATTTTTGTAGAAGTGTGAATAGGAAGTGACAGAAATTCATCATCTGGCGAGTGCTGGGATTGGGATTGCTTGGGAAAAACTCAGTCTCACAAATGCTGTCTTTGAGGGCACAGAATTGGGTGCAAATGCAAAAAGCACAAACAATGGGAGCTTTAAAAAGCATTCAGTGGGTCAGCTTAGATGGGGACAGTTAAAGCTTATCAGGGGCTCACAAGTGGGTGGGTCATATCACTGCTCTTTGGAATCAGTAGTATTTGTTGACTTACTTTGTGTAAGCAGTGATGTAAAGCCTGGTTAAGCATCGACTCTGAAAGATACTCCTTTTATGAAAGGCATCAAGATTGGTTAAAAAGGATGTATCTGTGCTGTGTTTAAGACAATTTTATGCTGCTTGTATGCAATGGTGATTGCAGTGGAGTTCAAATACGACAGGATTCCCCAGGTAAAATAAATGCTGAGAAAATCAATTCAGATTTTGGGACATGCATTGTCAACAACCAATACTTCAGCCATCAGAAACAAGTTCTGATGAAGATTGCTGATACACTAAAATGAGTATAGATTGAAAGAAATAGCTCCTTTGATACCACTGCAGTTTGCTGGTAAACAGATTTCCAGTTTCTGGAGTCAGTATCTAATTATCCTGAATAATCATGATTCTTTAAGAGTATAAATATCTTTAAACACCAATTAAAAATAATTAGAACTCAAAAGCAATCAACAGATTTGAGAAAAAGAGAGTCATCCTTGCTGGTAGAGTACATGCTGCAAACTGAGGAAAAAATTGTGTTACAGTTTTGTCACAGTTGTTTTAGTACCAATTTTCTCTACTGCTCTGAATTGCCTCTTCAGTGCCTGCCTCCTGACTGTGTTTAAGTGACCCACACCAGCCAAAAGCCTCTTGGTGTACCCCTGATCTTTGCAGCACAGTAGGAAATGCAGCCCATTTTCTGGGATTCATACTTGTGTTTTGGGTTGCAGACACTCCAGCAGGTTTTTATCTATGTCAGTGCTTTTGAGGAAAGTTGTTTTTTTTTTTAAAAGCATGTTTTTTCTGCCTGTCAGATTTACTGATTTATTTTTTTAAGAGCTAGACAAGCTTGAAATTAAAACAACAAGCAATGTGTTAACAGGATTAACTGCTTCATTATGAAATTGGTAGCAAGAAGATGAAATCTGTGGAAGGCAGCCTTTGGTTATACTTAAACCCATGTTCCTCCTCAGCTGTTTTAGTGACTCAGCTAGGCAGTAAACTAGGAAACTGCAACAGAATCACAGAATTACCTTGGCTGGAAAAGACCTTGAAGATCATAAAGTCCAGTCATCAACCTAACACTGACAAGTCCTTAACTAAACCATATCCCTAAGTACTATGTCTTTACGACTCTTAAATACTTGTAGGGATGGTGACTGCAATGCTGCCCTGGGCAGCTTGTTCCAATGCCTGATTTCAGTGAAAAAATTCTTCTAACATACAATCTAAACCTCCCCTGGTGCAACTTGAGGCCATTACCTCTAGTCCTATCACTTACAACTGCATTGAACAGACCAATCCCCACCTCTTTACAACCTTCTTTAAGGCAGATGTAAAGAGTGATAAGGTCTTAGCCTCCTTTTGTCTAGGCTAAACAACCTCAGTTCCCTCAGCTGCTCCTCGTAAGACCTCCAGATCCTTCATCAGCTTTGTTGCCCTTCTTTGGGCACGCTTTACTAGCTCAATGTCCTTTCTGTAGTGAGGGGCCCAGAACTACACACAGTACTTGAAGTGCAGCCTCACCAAGGGGTACAGGGGCGAGATCATCTTCCTGGCCCTGCATGACCACACTATTCCTGGTGCAGGCCAGGATGCCATTGGCAAGTTTGGCCCTAACCTCTGTCTGCCTGTCTGTAAGAGCCACTGGGTAGTTTGGCCAGGCTTTTCAGATATTAAGCAGGTGAAAGGTAAATTAACTCAGCAACAGTGATGAAAATGTCCATTGGCCTGTTAGGTAGCCTGGATGAAGGGAGTTGTGGTGGCAGGTAAAGGAAGACCAAATTTTTCCAAATAATTATGAAAAGACATGGATTTGAACATGGCTGTGAAAATAGTGACATCTGGGCAGCAGGGCCTGAAAACAACAAGAAGACCTGAGAATAATTGAGGCAGTAGGTCAGAACTAGCTGAGAAAGACTGGAGGCAGCAGAAAAAGGTGCAATGATAGCTCTGTGTGGGTGAAAGATACCTACATTGACACGAAACCCAACTGGCTGATTTTACCATTTCAACTTTTTGAGAAAAGCTTTGACCAGGAGGGCATTGGCCATGTGGCTGCAACTGTGCTGACCCTACAGGATATGCCCTAAAGACAAATTTGTTATCTAAAGCTGTGTTGTTCCTTGCATTGGAGAAACTTCACTAAAGTGTAACATTAGTGTCTAAAATCAGGGAAGCTCACCAAACTAACCCCTCGGCCTTGGGCTCATGGCAGCAGAGGAGATTAAAAGTATTAGAGCATCTGATGCATGGAGGGGTCCCTATAGTGAGGGAAACTTGTGTTTCTGCAGCAGATTTGGTGTCTCATTTAAAGTTATGCCTTGCTGAATATGAGCTCCAGAATGGCCTCAGAGCCTGTGGAGCTGAAGAAATATTATCTCTTATTTTGTGCTGCTCTGTTTTACATTGAAAAGGGTGCATGACTTGTGCAACACAACACAACATGGGAGATGAATTTATATAGACCTTATACCCACATGCACATACACAAAGGTAAAAATGAACAAGGTACCTTTTAACATGGTGTTGGCCCTTAGTAAGACCATAGTTAAGAGCAGCTGAATGCAGAAAGCTGAAGGCAAGGTGGAGCCATTAAATCATCCAACTTCCTGCACATAACGGGGTGTTGCATTTCACTCAGTGACCCTGCACAGAGACAAAAACTTGTGTTTTTCTGAGGCTCAGCTTCTGGGAAGGTGTAGAGTCTTACTCCAAAGGCAAAAAATGATGGGGAGTTCACCATTTCCTTTGGTAGTTTGTTCAGGAGGTGAGTACTCCCAGCACATTACAAATGTGCACCTTATGGTATTTATAATCTGTGCTTTTATTCATTAGCTTCCACAGGTTCACATTTTACCTGTTTCTGCTAGGATGAAGAGGGGTTCATAGTTTTTATATCTGAGTACTGGACCAGGATCCAGAATGGTAGATGCTGTTTTGCTAATGCAAAGCATAGAAAGAAGTTAAATCATCTCCTTACTTCTCCTGTGCTTACTTATACAAAGACTATTAGATGTTTTATCAAACATTGCTCCAGAAAAAAAAACCAAACAACCATGGACCACAGCACAGGGCATAGAGTGGCTTGTGTATACACAGCTCAGGGCAATGACCTCTAGAGAGAGGCCACATCCCCTCTGCATAGTGCTTGGATTCGATCTCCCCTAGACTGCATGCATTATTTTCCTATGCTTCTAACTACGTTGCAGAGAAATGGAATTAAAAAAAAAGAAAAAAGAAAAAAGAAAAAGAAACCCTCATGCCTTTATTTTGAAGAGGAAGGAAATATAAAAAAAATGATGGGGCAAGCAAACTTGATTTAAAGCCAGAGTAGATCATCTGTAGCTGATCACGAGTAAATTTAAAGATCAGATTTAAAGAGTATCAAACTGAGCTGCAAGAAGATTCAGAGTGATAAAAATAAATAAATTTTCCTTCAAGTCTTATTATTTTTAAATTAAGAGCACAGTATCCCATCAGTCTTTATATAGATTTTGGTCCCACCAGTTCAGCTTTATCCTGCCCCTATGCAATGCACCACAAGTATTAATGTTTTCAGCTGCTGGCTTCTCTGAGTGCTATAAGTAACTTTCTCTGAGCTCCTGCCAGTGTAATATCACACCAAACTAGCTGGTAGTGCAAAGGAACAGGACCCCATTCCTATTGCTGCTTTCTGGGAAGAGATGCAGTCCCATTTACCTGTTATTTTGCTGGTTTAGGAATGCCTATACTTCTGACTGGTATAGAGGCTGGGGATATTTAATGGAGAGCCTCACAAGTAAAGGAACAACTTAATCTATCTTTATAAAAAATGTAGTTAATATAATGAGTGGAGAGCATTTGCTCTTTATCTAACCTCTTGAAGTTACTACATCTTTGTGTCATCTGGTGGACCCTCTCCGCATGTAACAGGAAGGAGATCGGCTTCATCAAGATCTGGAAGCTATACCAGGGCCACCTACCGGGGATCTTGTGGAGATAACCAAACTGTGCACAACCTGGCCCTGCCCATACTTTGGATGCTGGAAGCTTTTGGGCCCAAAAGCTTCATGCTGCTTAGCTGTGGATCAGCTCTTCTGGATTAATTCCTGAGCTGATTTATCTGTGCTGCTTCTGGAAAGGGCTTATACATTTCCACCCAGCTCTGCACTATCGAACAACAAGCCATTGGAGACGTGAGGTGGGCCTGGTTCATCAGCAGAATATGTACTGGAAAGCCAAACAGGCTGCTCCTTTGCAAGGTCTCCTGGGCAGTGCTGAAGGGCAACACAGATGGGAAAGACACAGCACAAACTGTGGAGAACATCATATGCTTTGATGGGCTCTGATGGGCTGTGAAACAGTTAACAATGTGAGCCTATAAGCATCTGAGGTAGCATCTTTGCTGTGAGAAGTGCAGCAGTTTGTATTTCTTGGAGCAATTGTTTCAGGCTTCTCTGCTGTTCCAAGCCCACACTGCTGCTGTAGTGAAGCTCAGCTTGGGTTTTCTTCACAGTTGTGACAGCCAGAGATATCTAAAAATACAGAGCACCGAGATTCCTCACAACAATTCTGTCTTAACTTTCTCCCCACTTATTCCCTCTGCTTGCCTGTAAGATAAATTGGTTTTTGTGGAATACGAAAGGGGTACATTTATTTCTTTTTTTCTTTTTTTAAAGCTTGTGTTTAGATTAAGAAGCAACATGAATGAAATCAAAGTAGTGATCGATGCACCATCTATAAATATATAGTGAACATGACACATGAACAGTTTTGGAGATTTAATCTAAAGTTCTAAAGAACTGCAAAATCCTGTAATTAATATGTTGTGTTGGTATGTAGTGTAATATATAGCTACAGAGCAATAAATCTGAAACTTAATATTAACATTATATAGGTCAGATATATTTTAAACTTAGGGGGAAAAGATATACCTTTTTCTGAGCAATTGGTGCTTCCAGAGCTAGAATGGCTTCTCAGTAAGGGAAAGATTTTTCTTCTGATCATATACATGCCTTTGTTTTGCCCTTTTTTAATTTTTCCCTGGGAGCCATATTGCCATAAGCAATGAGCTTTGGTTAGCTGTTCGAGAGTAGCATATGGCTCCTTCCTTCAAGGAATTTCATAAGCATATAACTTGATATTTCATGTTTAGTAGGAATTCAGGAAACAAAAGAGATGCCAAGCTGCTGGCTTGTGGATCTGTTGCTGGGTCAGTCCTGTCAGTTTACTATCAGTTTTGTGCTGTAAATAATTCCCAAGGCAAAAGCAGAAGAAGAACCATAGAGGCACAGAGTAAGTGAAAGGGACTGCCCAGCCGGTTAGAAGGATGGATAAAGTGAATTTCCATAGGGCTTAGTTGAAGCACAATGAAGTTCATGCTCTGTCATGACTCCTTAATGTTATTATTCTTACTGTTTTTGTGGAAATTGTTACTCTACACATTACTGAGCCATAAAAAAAGACGTACTTAAAAAAACATCCACCCCCAAGCAAAAAAACCCCACTTGTTTGCATTTAATAATCACTAAAAACTTGAAATTCTAAATTGCATTAATTGTGTCTATTATAAATTGATGGGGGAATAGCTATGCATTAGCCTTGAATTCTGATTACCTGAGAGGTTCCACTTGTAGTATAATTAAGAGCAACTTCATAATAGTGGTAGGTGTATGATTGAATAATACATGCATCCCCTGCTGATGAAATTCAAGGCAAAGTGCTCATGAAGAAGCAGAGCGTTTTTTTTTCTTGTTCTTGCACTTAAAATGCTGAAGGACTATTGCAATTACAGCCTGTGTTTGTACCATTAGCAGAGACATGCCAAAGCCCTTGATGCAAACACCTTCAGACTTAGAAGGGTTTGGCAAAAGATTCCCCAGTTTGTGGCTCAGCCCCAGTTCTGCATAGTGTCATGTTCCTGGGTGCCTGTGGTGGCTTGTTTAATTAGGAACACAGATGAGAGCTCGAAAGAGGCACACTTGCCACTAATACAAGGGACACTACTTTGGTGTCAGCTCATTGCTTAATACATATGCCCACTAGATGGCTGTAATTGGTGTGGTCATTTATTACTTATAAAATATTTTATAAGTTTCTGTCTTTGAAGCCTTGTTTACTCCTGGCCTTTGATGCCTTCCTGTACTTCCTCAATGTATAAATGTGCCCTCTCAACATACAACCCCCCACCAACTTGCAGCCATTTACTAGATTCAAGCTGAATATTCATAGGCTCCAAGGCTGGAAAAGTTTATTGGGTGCTTCAGCCTGACCTCTTGTAGGCCGTGAGGTTTCACAGCCCCATACCCACAGACAGATGTGATTTAAGCCCAGCCACATGTGTGCTTAAATTCAAGTGGCCAAATAGCCTCTGTTCTCAGCAAAATTGCTCCTGTTCTAGATGTGAAACTGAGATAAAGGGATTCAGGAGAAAGGGCCTGCAGCATGGGAGAGGGGAAAACTGAACATGAGAAAGGATGAGAGCTGTGTGAAGGCACGTGGAGGCTGGGTCATGGGTGCACCCCTAAGACAGGACTGTCTATTACTCAGTGTCATTCTCTGGGCAGCAGTTCTGGCTCTTCCTTTTCTGCTGTTCTGTCTGATAGATGTTTAATTTTGAAATAAAGCATTTGTCATTGTTGTCACTCCAAAGGCTAGACGTTCACCTCAGCTTTTCATTCACTATATATCCTTACATTGAAGGGTTTGTCATTGGTGTGAAGGCACACCTTATGATGTTTTACTGATGTCAAACAAGGGGAGCTAGGGTGATGCTTAGCAATTTTGAAGCCCCACTCATGAATTAAAGATGGAGGAGCACGGAGAAGTTACTTTCACGTTGCTACTTTGATTTTCAGTCTCAGAGTCAGAGTCTGTGCTTGGCAGTGATGATGCAGGTTTTGTGGTGATTTAGTAATCCTAGAACTGGAGTGTGGTGACCCCAGGGAAATAGCCCACTGACAACTTGGGCAACCACAGATTTAAGACAATGCCTTCAGATGAAAGCTGAATATAATGGCATATTATCACCTGTAAGGGTTTTGAAGCTCTGTTGGCCCAGGAAGTTTAAGAGCAATGAGACCCTTGTTATGCCTATACAACCAGTGATGATTATACAACCAAGCCCAGTTTGGTATTTGTGAATTCGACAGGAAGAAACCAGCACATTGTGGGGAAGTTGGTGCAGTCTGCTGAAGTGCTGCTGATCACCTTACCTTCCTGTGACCTTGCTTGCATTTGATGGCACTGTGGTCCTGCCTGCACAGTCATGTTGAAGATGCTGAGATACAACACCAAACACCTATTCATCCATTACCCAATCTCACTGCAATCTAACATAGGTTACTGCTGTTGGTTTTAGTGCAGATGAGGCAAAATCTTGGAAGGCTCTGATCAATATGTGAGCCCTGACTGACCCTGCTGAAGATGAGGCACTTGTACATCAGAGGAAGCTGGCAGCTGTGCCTGCATGATCCTTGCACCTTCAGTAATTTCGCCAGAGCAGTGTCCAGAAATATCATGTTTTCTGATTTCCTTTTCTCAGAAATCTTTCAGCTTACTCTCTAAAAGCTAAAATCTCAGCTGAACTGACAGCTTCAGCTCTAACCCATCACCCCGGGTTCAAGTTGGTGCTTTCTGAACAGATACAGGATCTTCATAATCCCTGGAAAATGAGCTTTTTTCTGTATACAAAGGGCTTTTTTCAAAAATACATTTTTCAGTTACCTGAAACTTTCAAGTGACCTGTGACCTAAGATTACCTTTCAACTACTTATCCCTTATGTTGTTGGCCATGTATTTCATGTACACAAATAAAACAGAAAACAAAACAAACAAAAAAACTAATTTGAAACATTTCCAGAGGCTAATTATATAATGGCAAAAGCTTTCACTTTGTTTTATTGGGCTGAAGCATTTATTCTTTTTTTTTTCCCTTTTTTGGCTGGAGATGTGTAATATGCCTATCATGGGTACTGTGACAGAAAGAGCCAGCCAGAACATTTTCTTCAAAATGACTGGTTCATAACCCAGTGCTATATTTTCCAGTATTTTTGCCTGAGCAGTAAAAGATGAAATTTGCAAACAAGGCTCTCTGTATCTTTAGCAGAACAAGTCAGCAGCAACTTGTTTGTGAGAGACAACATGCCACCAAAAAATCCTTTCCGTCTGTGTGCCTGCAAAAATGTTGCTTTGTCTTTATAATACTTTTATTACAATATATAGTGAAACAAATATGTGGTCCCAGTTTTCCAGTATGGAAGAGGAAATAGTCCCTGTTTCAAAGAGTAGCAGGAAGGGATTAAATAAAGGGGAAACCTTTTCTTAGGTATGGGGAAAGTGAAGTCCAGACTGATTAATTGACTTGCCAACCATCACATGAGGAAGCATACACAAAAAAACCCACCCTGGAATTGGACATCTCATATGCTGACTTCAACATGGTCCTGGTTCTTCTCTCTTGGAAACCTTTCATAGCACCTTGGCATCATTAAATCTCTCTTAGAGCTATCCTGGGCTGCATCAGAAGCAGCATGGCCAGCAGGTCAAGGAAGGGGATTCTCCCTGTCTATTCTTCCCTCATGAGACCCCACATAGAGTACTGTGTCCAGTTCTGGAACCCCCAGCACAAGAAAGACATGGGGGTGTTGGAACAAGTCTAGAGGAGGGCCACGAAGATGATCAAAGGGCTGGAGCACCTCTCCTATGAAGACAGGCTGAGCGAGTTGGAGTTGTTCAGCCTGGAGAGAAGGCTCTGGGGAGACCTCATCACAGCCTCCAGTACCTGAAGGGGCTACAGGAAAGCTAAGGAGGGACTTTTTACGAGGGCTTGTAGTGATGGCATGAGGGGAAATGGTTTTAAACTGAAAGAGGATAGATTTAGGTTCGTCATTAGGAAGAAATTCTTTAGTATGAAGGTGGTGAGACATTTGCAGAAGTTGCACAGAGGAGGTATGGATGCCTTGCCCCTGGAAGTGTTCAAACTAGATGATCTTTAAAGTCCCTTCCAACCCAAATCTTTCTATGAATCTATGATTCTATGACTAGATCCTTTGCTTTGCAGGGGGAAGGTCAGTATCACCACTTAAGTGGGATTTCTTTAGTAATATGGTGAAATATACTTTTTTCCTTAAATAAAAAGTTTCCATTCCAAAGCCAGAACATTCACCTTTCTCTAGAAAAGATCATGTTTCCCACTCGGCCTGGGTCCATTTAATTTTGACACAATGCACACTTTTTTTCATAGCCATTTCTGCATTTGGCTTGTTCCTTCTAAAACATAGCTACTCTGTTTGGAGTACCTGTATCTTGGGCAGTTTAATACCATTCTCCCACTCTAGTGCTGCACATTCTGCACATTCAAAATCTAGGATTCACAGCACCTCTCCAGATGAATAAGATAAATGCAGGAGGCTGTCACATAATTGAAAACCCAATCCTTCCTCCCACCTCCCACAGTACTCTTGGCTTCATTTTTTATTTGTCTTCATATTTTTCAAGCCTCGAGCTTTCTTCTCTAGCCATAAAAAATCGAAACATTCTTAAACAATATAAATAAAACTAATGTATAGTCACCAGACCCAAGGAGCTGTGACTTTAAATAAATCAGTAAATATTCTCAAGCCTCAATAAAACAGCAAAAGTTGGAAACCCTGAAGCCCTAACCACGCAACCATATTTATTTTTTTATTTCTTTTCTATGCATGTGTCCAGAAAGCAGCACAGCATGCTACAAGCAGTGAAAATTTCTTGGCTCTCCACAACTCTTAGTGTGATCCACTGTAAGCCATTTTCTTAATATGTGGATGTAAAGAGAACCACGTCACTGAGTGGGTCAAAAGCCTGGAAATTTGGGTTTCTGAGTTAGAAACAGACCATGTTACACTTCTGCTGCCATTGGCAGGGAGGTAGGCTGGTTTCTCAAGGGTGATTCAGGTATTTCATGGAGCAAGGTCCAGAGTGTAAAGATAGAGCTTTGTTTTTCCCAGATTTTGTAGAGAGGTAACATCTTTAAATTGAGGATATTTTCTGCCTTCTTTACTGAAATGTTTTCATGTGACCCAGAGGTGCACCTTTGACTTCTCAGGACACCCTCAGAGGTTTCAAATCACTGTATTCTGCAGGGCCTGGTCATGCAGAAATATTCTTATTTAAATGCAGTACATGGAGTAATTATGGCAACAGCTTCTTGATGACGTTTTGGATGAGATGTTTTGGATGATTCAAAACCACATAGGGCCAAAGAACATTGCACTCATTTTGACCAGCAAAATACAGATGTATCTCTCCTTTACTCAGTCTCCATTGATGCCTTTACAATGTGTTGGGTATCATATTTCAAAGCGTATGCTTTTTTTTCGAGGATGGACAGAGTTGAAGACAATTTTGTCTTCTCAATTCTTCCGTGAGCTTGTGCATAAGCATGCATTTCCCCTGGGAGAGGGAAAATATTAGCAGCTACTTTTATGGTCTCTGCATTGAAGACAAGAGGATATTCAGAATTTCACATGCCAAAGGTAATGTATCAATGGCAGAAAATGTCACATCCCTTGGCATTTAAATAAGCTAATGGTCATTTCCCTTGGGCTGTCTAACATTGGAAAAAACCCAGGAATTCTGACATTCAGCTTACTAGAAGTGGAATTACAGATGGCCACTGGACTCATTACAGTGAGTATGAAAATCGAGGGCAGGAGGTAAAAGGAGAATGGCAGAGCAGCTCGATATTTCCTACTGATAAAGTGGAAGTCAGTTCTAAAGCTATTAAACAGAGAAATTTCCTAGGATAAAACAGAGTCACAGAATGTTAGGGTTTGGAAGGGACAGTCCTCTTCCCTTTTCCTCCAAAAGATATTAAGGTGAAACAATTTCGGACGTAAAGAAAGGAGGCAACAATTTTTTAGAAAAAAAAGGGCAATCTTTGGTAAGCAGGGACAGCTGGTATGTGCTATACCATATTTAAATTATCCAATTAGTCTTTCTTTTGGGGAAAAAAATACATCAATTTTTTTGAGCAACTGCCAGCTTCCAAGAGAGTAGATTAAAATAACCAAAAGTACAATTTCTAATTGTTTATAGAAATGTTGCTGTAGTTTCCCTTCCTAGGGTACCCAGAAGTTATTGACAGAACCTTGTAAAATGTTGCTTTTCGTTGCAAGTTGGACTGCACAGACTTATTCTTGAGGGATTAATTTTTATTTTCTTCAGTTTGCACAAATCTTCCAGGTAAGCCCCTGACCTCCAACCTATAATGCATGCCTTTGTAAGGAAAAAAAAAATAAAAATAAAGATACTTACTCTGTAAGAGCTTGTTATAAAATTTTTATGTCATTTTGAGAAACTTGGGGAAATTGCACCAGGTAAAACATCCACTTCATGATGTCTCCTGAAAGATGTGCAGTTCTGACAGTAGCAGGATAAACTTGGCAGCTACGTCAGGCCTGCTGCATCTTGGGCCATAGGCACTGATTTCTGTTAGATTAAAATCATAGGGCAAAATCTGTTTCTGATAAGGTTACTGGGTTTTGTGGGGTTCAGAATAGGTCCCAGATGGTGTCACGCTGCAACATGCAGGGTATGTTGGCCCTGCTCCAGCACAGCACATGAAAACCATGCTTCTATAAATGTGTGTATAATCCACATTTTCAGTGGAGAGGAAAGGCCCTCATTATCTCTCAGCACTGAAACTTAAGGGAGCAATCCTACTGCTGTTGAGGACAGTAGCAAAATGCTACAGTTTTAATGGTGAGAATGTGGTCTGGGGTCTAACCTTAGATCTATTGAGTGGCCCCCCAATGACACCAACATTAACAGAATAAAATTGGCAGTTAAGATCTTTGTAGTACTTAGTCCTATCCAGGATTTATCTTGAATGGGTTTATAGTTTCCCATTTATCCTGAATATACCATGAATGTGTGTATGGTGAGGACTTTTCTTAGATGAGGATGGACTAGGGGATGAAAAGTTGGCTGTGAGCAACAATGTGCACTCGCAGTCCAGAAGGCCAATTGCATCCTGGGCTGCATCAAAAGAAGCATGGCCTGCACGTCAAGGGAGGTGATTCTGCCTGTCTACTCTGCTCTTGTGAGACCCTACCAGGAGTACTGTGTCCAGTTCTGGAGTCCCCAGCACCAGAAGGACATGGAGTTGTTGGAGCGAGTCCAGAGAAGTGCCACAAAAAATGTTCCTTCCAACTCCACACATTCTATGATTCCATGATTCTAGCTTGCAATTAATTTGGTAGAAATTTTATCCCCCATTGGTACTTTTTTAAGCTGCCCTGAACAAATCCTCCTAGTGTTTGGGTCCCTGGGACAAGTTAATTCTGTTAGAGTATTCTCAGATGTGAGCTGCCACCCTTTGTCTTGCCCTATCAAGTCTGTCTAACATCATTAGTTTAAAGTCTGATTAAACAAAAAAATAATTTGGTTCTTCTTTGAATCAAATGTTTTTTTTCAATCCCAGGGTAAATGTGAATTGTGTACATGGGCTGCATAATTGAAATCTCTTGACTGAAGAACTCATATCATAGGCAGAAATTATCATTTTGTGGCAAAATGAATAGATAAATACTCAGCAGACTTGCCATCTATTCTTGCTTCAGCAACAGATGTCAAGAATAGTTTGAGACATGTTATGTAACATCTCCCACCAGCCTGTATTATCCTAAATCCTGGGTGGTAGTGAAAGTGTTTGAGGAGTGGTTATTTAACTTGCTAGTGGCAAGTGCTGTAACAGTGCAAAACATTGCTCCAAAGTAAGCCTGTGCAGAAGGAAATGGTGTCAGGAACTGGCAAGAGCATGTGGGCACTTCCTTCTCTTAGGCACTAAATATCTGCAACGTCGAGTTCAAGTTAAAAACTTTCAAATTAAATGCCATTTCTATCTTAACATAGGGATGAAAGCTGGACATTCATCGAAGCTACAACTGTATGCACACGTGTCATTGAAGGCTGTAAAAAAAATATTAGGTACTAAATGCGTTTATAAGAATGTTGAAATTCATCAAGAGTTCATTGTCCTCCTTATCTTTAATGTTATCCACCAAATACCTGCGATATTTAAAAAATTATCCCAGAGTCTCAGCTGTGGGAGCCATAGAGTTGCACAGCTGAGAACCAGAGGGGAAGGGTTGCAGAATTTCCTTTGATTTCCTCCAGAGAGGAGTATAGGAAGAGGGGTGACTTGCAAGATGTCTCTTAGAAGTGACCTGCATGACAGTCTTTCTATCCTGTGCAAACAGACTTCTGGTGAGACATTTCTGCGCATGAGGAAACTCTATCTCCTTCCCTCTCCCTCTGTCCCCTCTTTCATGCTTTGTCCCCTCTCTAAGTCCCTTTTCCATGCCAGATGACAGGAGCCTCTTTCAGTTCCTACCACTCCTACAAGCCTGAGTTTGCTTTTTCTGGGTGTTGGCAAAAATGTGCACTGGAGTTTGGATGTATTTATTGCCATGGGTTCCCTCTTTTCTTCTCCCTTTTTACAGTTGTGTAAGCAATGCCTTGTCAGGCAGATGGATCCCAGTTCCAGCTCTGTGAGAATTTGTCCTTAGGAAACATTAGTAGTATTGTGATGAACTTATTGAACCCAACTGGAGCCATGCTTTGACTTCAGCAAAACCATTTTTTCAGCCATATATAGGAAGGCATGACTGCAGTTAAAACATACATTAGTATATCACATGCTTGTGAAATCTGGTATGGAAAGGAACCAGTGTAATAATTTATTCTGACAAGACAAACTGCAGGCCTTCTCTGACATAATTCGTGTTCAAACTGGAGGAGGTCTTTGAAAGACCAGGAAATCCATTTTTAGTTTAAAACCACCAATGGCAGAGAGCCTGCTTTAGCCACAGCTAAGTTGTATGAACAAATAGTTATGCTTGCTCACAAAAACAGAGCCCCTGTGTTTGAATTAATCTGCCTTAAAGCTTCAGCATTGTTCCTTGTAGCACTGCCAGTGGCACCCAGAGGATGTTACCACTGTTTTGTGCAGATACTTATAAACTCTCACCAACTCACTACTTCTTCTCTGACCACACCACTGTGGTTACTGGCAGTCCAAGTTTCCTTTAATTAGAGTCACCTTCCAATAGCTAGGCAAGGAAATTTTCAGATCTATCAGAATTTTATCCTTGATTTTCAGAATTATCAGCCTGATCACTCATAACTCATAACTCATAGTCAGTTGTTTTCTGGTTCGGTCAGATTTTTGAGCTGATTCTTCAATAATCTTTAGTAGTATTTCTTAACTGCAAGATACTAAATCTAAACACTCAGAAGAATTTTATATTTCAGTAAGTGAAAAGTTTTTTGTTTATTTGTTTCCTTTTTGGTTTATTTTAAATAAAATCAACAGTTTTGATGCCATTTGCAAAGGATTATGTCTGGAACTGATTGAAAATTTGCAGTTGAGAAAAATCTTTGCAGTAAGTCAAGTTTTAATGAAGGAGATATTTTCATGAGTGTTATCTGTTTTCCATAAGAAATGTATATGTGTTGTGGTAAGAATACTGAGCCACTGAAAATAAGAAATGCTGGAGATCTAATTGCTATTGCAGTTCAGAAATCTCCAGTCCTCCTGTGTCTACCATGCTCCTGCACTGGATTTCATTCCCCAATGCCCAAGAGGATAATTTTATTCTTAGTGAGAAAGTCTTTCTTCCCTTTAAAAAAATCTAACGGTAGTATGAGGTGTGAGGGAGTTTTCTGAGCCCCTCAGCTTTTAAAGGAGTATGGGAAGTTGAAGGAGGTGGACAAACCCATGCAAAGTGCATCCAGGGTTTGATTTCTAGAGCACAAGTGGACACCCACGTGCAAAATACAGTCAGTGGGGTGAGATCACCTCTCCTCAGTGCTTCTGCCTTCCCACTGTGCTTTAGGTGTAGCCCAGTGTTATTTTATATTCCTCCCCAGTCCAACAAGTTGCCCTTAATCAACATCCTGACCCCTTAAACTGGGGTCTACTGCCAAATGTTCTTATGCTTAACTGCTGAACCATGTGACAAGGTATATGGTACCTTTTGTGGCAGGGTGGATGTGACAACCAAACTGGGAAGGAATGTTGGAGATTCATTGGAGGTTAAAGGGAGTATTCTGTAATTTTTGCTTATGCTTGTTCAGGTAATCTCTTTGTATAACAAAGTTTTGTTGTCTTCTCCCGGGTAATTCTTGTTTGAACTGGAGTAAATTTTTCAGAATGAACAGAAAATAATCTAGTTTTGATTTAAAAATTACTAGTGGGAAAAACCCACTCCAACCCTTGTAAACTGTCTCAACGACTCTCGTAAATGAAACAAGGTATCTCACTCCTAGTCTGAATTATTCGATTTTCAACTTTCAGTCAGTGATGACCAATTGTCTGTGAGATTGTGTGCCTGTCACCTAGTTTTTATTCCATCAAGTTTTATTCATAAACAATTTCTCCTCTTACAGTTTTGAACACATCTCTGGAGACACGACCACTCAAAGCAGGAACATTGCAAGCAATGTGGAAGAAAGCTTTCAGCCACAGCATTGGCAGTGAATGAGGCCAAGAGCTGCTCTGGTGAACAGTCACATGAATGAGCTGTAGTGGTGGGAATCTCCAGTGGAAGGCAACCCAAGCAAAGGTGCAGCTTGGTCACTCACTGGCATTCAGATTGGATGGACAACTTGCAGCAGGTTCTTTGGAAAGCTGGAGCAGCATAGAAGGCCTCATTAAGGAGCAGGGCAAGGAGGAATATAATCAGGTTCAACAACAGCAAATGCAGAGTCCTGCAACTGGGTAGGAACAAGAATTTGCACCAATACAGATTGGGAGGTGATCTGCTGGAGAGCAGCTCTGTGGAGGAGCTTGGAGTCCTGGTAGACTGCAAGTTATCCATGGGACAACAATGTGCTCTTGTGGTCAAAAAGGCCAATGGTATCTTGGGGTGCATTAGCAAGACTGTGTCCAGCAGATCGAGGGAGGTTCTCCTCCCCCTCTACTGGGCCCTGATGAGACCTCACTTGGAGTATTGTGTCCAGTTCTGGGCTCCCCAGTTCAAGAGGGTCAGGGATCTACTTGAGAGAGTCCAACGGAGGCTAAGAGGATGATTAAGGGACTGGAACACCTGCCTTACAAGGAAAGGCTGAGAGACCTGGGGCTTTTCAGTCTAGAGAGGAGAAGGCTGAGGGGGGATCTAATTAATATCTATAAATACATGAGGGCTGGGTGTCAAGAAGGTGGGGACAACCTCTTTTCACTTGTGCCCAGTGATAGGATGAGGGGCAATGGATTCAAACTTGAGCACAGGAAGTTCCACCTCAACATGAGGAAGAACTTTACTGTGAGGGTTATAGAGCACTGGAACAGGCTCCCCAGAGAGGTTGTGGAGTCTCCTTCTCTGGAGACTTTCAGGACCTGTGTGGATGCCTTTCTGAATGATCTGCCTTAGTTTTTGGTCCTGCTCTGGCAGGGGGGTTGGACTCCATGATCTTCAGGGATCCCTTCCAACTCCTAACATTCTGTGATTCTGTGATTCTGTGAAGGAAAACAAAAGTCTGAGCAGTTTAGAAAAGATAAATGTGACAAAGCTATTGTTAGCTCGCGTCAAACCTGAGAGCAGCTGGAGAAGATCAGGGGCACACACTTAAGTTACTGACAGATGCTGAAGTTTTTTAAGTAGAATTCCTTGCCCAGGGTGTAGCTATGTGGGGAATGTACTCACAGCCAACAGTGGACACTATGTGGATAAATAACAAGGGGAAAATACAGGAGAGTGGCATGAGAGAGTCAGCTGAGACCTTTGATTCACCCTGGCAATTAAGCACCTATCTAACCACAATCACTTGAAGGCAAGGAGACTACGCAACTGTTCGGATACTGTGCTCAACTGAAGGTTCAACCCAAAGCCAATAAAGAGAAATAGTGGGGGTATATTGCATACATTACATATGCAGTGTTCTATAAGTTACAAATCCATTTTCTGTTTCTCATTTCAATATGAGCTTCCCTTTATCCCATAATTGTTCATGTTTCCTCCAAGTCTCACATCTGGTTTGTAGTAGAATGCAGAGTTTCTCTTTTTTGGGCACCTTTTCCCCTCTAGCAATGCTCTGTTTTTTCATGGCTTTGGGCCAAACGATGTGTAATCTATTACTCCAGTGCTTCCCCTCGGTTCATTAGTTCCCGTGTTGTGTTTTGCATTCTGCAGTTCCAGTTTTTATCATCCCTTATATCACTTTCTATACACCTAGAAAACAGAAGTTCACCTTTTTTTCTTACCCTCTTTTAAATAGGGTATGTTAAAAAAAAAGTAAAAAAAATTAAGTTCTTGGGAATCACTTGGCCTCTGAAATATTTTCCCACTTGACCTTTTTCCAGCAGGAAAAGAGGAGGTCTACTTGTGGCTCCTTTATTTGTGTTTAGTGCTTTGTGCAGCCAGTTTTTGATACAGCCAGAACCAGCAAGTTCTCCTGCAATATTCATTAGACATTAACCTCACAAGGAGAACTTTTCTGAGTACATACTTGAAGCTAAAAGGCTCCAATGGCTGTTGCAACCCTTTTGTTTGTTTTTAACTGGGGTGGTGGCATGGTTAAGAAGTTTCTGTGTTTAGATGGGGTGGGAAACATTTTCTCTTGTTTACTTTGGACAAGTAATAGATTTCTTTCCTAATGGTATTTCTTGCTATGTCTGTGCTGCATTTGCAGAGATGAGGAGATTTCTTGGACTGTTTTTCAGAATGACAGTCCAAATACACCCCAATGAGAACCAGTTAATGAAAATTAAGCCCTGGTATACAACCATAATTAACTTGACATGCATCTTATGTTTATGCTCTTTGCAAAAGGAAGTAATAGTATGTGCACACCCACATTTCTTAAATGTTTCTTTGGGTTGGAAGCTTTTCTTTTCTTGTATGAACAACTTTATCGTGTTCAATCAATGCTGTTTTCATGTAGTTATTATATCTTGCTGCTGAAGGAGGTTAAAGATTAAAGGCACCACATTTGTTTTGGTATTAGAAATTCACAGGTTTGTTTTTTTAATGTTGTCTTTATTTATTTATGTGTTTGTTACTTTTTTTTGCATTTTTTTCCCAGCAACAAGAACAAGAGAAGTCATATTCCAAATAACACAAGATTTTTATTTTTAGGCTGAGAGACAAAATGCCCATTTTATGAATAACAGAGATGGAGAAGAAAATGCTAACTATCAGACACACGATAAATGAAACACTCTCTTATATATCTAGTGTCCATCATCTCAAGTTTCCTCTGCATATGAACAGGAATATTTAAATTGCACCTGTCATTACCATTGAAATGCAGCTGTCTCTGAGGGGAAGATTCCTAATTATTTGACAACAGTGGTAAATGTGGAAGACAATTGGTTAAGCAGGAATATGATCCAGCATCAGGATAGAGGCTGTATTATTACACAAAGTGTTCAGGAATCTTCAATGGCAATTGCCAGTGCTAGAACTCTATTTCATGTATGAGGAATGGATGTTTCCTATCTTGCTTTCTCCTCTCCTGGTGATTTCAAGTTTACTTTTGCAATTCAAAGAAAACCAAATCACACAAAACTTCGCAGATGATGAAACAAAGGCACAAAGCTTGTCCTGCTGTATGTCTCATTGATCCCACAGCATCATTTACACCTGTTTAAGAAAACAGAGCCTAAACTGGCTGTTCTGATTTAAACCCCTTTTGCACTGAACCACTTGGTTGCGGCACGGTCAAGAAACAAGACAGAGAAGAACACAGCTTTGCTTTCCCTAAATCACCTAGGTCTCTGGAGACGACAATTTAGATTACCAGTTCCCTCACCTACGAGATCAGGTGCCAGAGCATCCTTCCTTTCTTCTCAGAGTTCCAGGTGCCTAAAAGCCCATGCAGTCTTATCTGAGGATCAGGCAAATGACAATTTCAACTGATGTAACTTGGCAGCTAATATAAATAAATAAGGAAGAACAAACTCTTCTCCCAGCTTGAAAGTCCCCTTCAAAGTCCCAGATAAGCTCAGGGGATGTGTAGCATAAGTGCAAATCAGAGACTTAACGGGATTTCCCAGTCCACTTTGCAGATATGTAAGTGTAAAGGAGTAAAGGAGAAACTTAAGCTGTTAAAAAATTCTAAGACTCTCTAAGCTTTAGACATTTCCCTTTTTGGAGGAGGGAAAGAAGCCATGAGGCTTTCAGAGCTGCTGAGGGCTGCAGTGAGAAATAATGGTTCAGTCCTTGTCTGCTCATATCTGAAAGGCAACCACACCGAAAATCAGTGGAGGAAACCTGGAGCTGAGGAAAGGTGTTACTTTCTATTTGTCATAGGTAGTGAGGAAACAGATGGGAAAGAAGAGGTATTTGCTGTGGATTGATTAAAACTTATTTTTGGAGAGGAGGAGAGATTTGCTTCTCCCTTTCCCCTGTTCCTCCAATATCTATGGCTGTAATTCACAGGGGAATGAATGATTTAGGGATGTACGGTCACGGCTGATCTCTGTCTCAAGAGCAACTCAAACTCATCTCCCAGATCAGAGAAGCTGGTGTGCTGTGTGCATGTATGTGTATGCATATGTGCAGTGTGAAATCCAAATTTAAATCCAAGTTCACTTCATCCCATCTGTGGTTTTTAACTTCTTTGGATCCTGTTCAAACCTTACAAAAATGGAAGTCTTGAACAAAGTTTCAAGTAGCAGAGAGGCTGGCCCTGCCTCAATCTGCAGGGCATCCCCTTCTGTGAAAATGGTCCCCACAAGGTCAGCCCCGTGGGTCACCATCATCCCCGAGCTAGAGGACTGCAATATTGCCAACATTTCCAGGTATCTGATCAGGTTTTTGCAGCTAATTGATGCCAATGCAGAGAAGGAGGACGTGAACACCATGTTGTTTCAAAGTATGCTACATCTGCTGCCAGGATGCCCGCTGCTCAGTGCTCCCCCAGGGATCTCTGTGAGTCATGCTTCCCAGCCCAAACGTGAGAAATGCAGAGAAGCAATTATTTGCATATGGATCTTCTCTTTTCAACTAGAGGGAGCTGTTTTTTCTCTTCTTCAAAGCTGGCTGCAAACAGGAAAGGTATCCAAAGGTGCACCAAAATATCCACAGTGTGCAAACATGCATGTGGGTCTCCAAATTGCATGATCTTTCTTGTGAAGAGCTTCACCTGAGTCAAGTGATTAAACTTTATAAGTCTGGAGGTAACTGGGTGCCAGGGAGTGTCCCTTCTGCAGGGGCTCCCTTGCAGATGGAGACCTCCTCTGGGAGTCTTTTACATCTCAGCTTCTGGGCAGTGTGGTTGTTAGGAGCAGGACTTTGTAGCCATCATCCTGTTTTAGAATCATAGAATCATTAATCATTAAGGTTTGAAAAGACCTTTAAGATCATGAAGTCCAACCATCAGCCCTACACTCCTGTGACCACTTTTGAGATCCCTCGTGTACAGAGGAACCTGATGCCAAGATTGACAGAGTGGAAAAGAGGCCCCGGGGCTGCATTTCTGCTCTGTGGGGAGGAATAAAGGAGAGAAGTAAAAAGGAGGAATAAAGGGATGAATGAGAAAGAGTGCACCAATTCCTCAGCCCAGCTTTGGCAGGGGCTTCACGTGTATGCACTGTGTGGCTGTGGCTGTGTGTGCCTGCAAGGATTTGCTATTTGGCAGGCGTGATTTAGCTCCCTCCTCTGAAAATCTGACTCCAATTTTCAAGCAAAAATAGAATATTTTTTATCCTTTGGGTGTTGCATTTTATATGATGTTGCTACCAATGCCAGATGACAACATTCCCCCCTGCCACTGTGGAATGAAATGAAGCAGAAAATATGGAGACAAAAGGAAAAATTGTTTTGATCTGGAAGCATTTGTTAATGATTCCCTCCTTGGTTCCAGGCTGGGCTGGTTTTCTTCCTTCACTGCTCTGTGTGTGCCTAGGTATGGAGAGATGGGTTCAGGCAGCCCAAGTGCCTGAGTTGCCATAATTTGACAAGACATCGTTGCAGAGATACCATTAGCATTTGTGATTATCAAAGAGGAGGTTGAAAAGAAATTAGTTTACTCTTGTCATATGAATAGATTTATTTAATAATTTTTTTGAGGTGGATACAAGGCAATCCCCTGCGAGGATGGATTTTTAAGCTTCCCTACCACTCTGTCCTATTTTTATCTGTTGCTTGAGACATTTCATCCCCAGAAAAAGCAAAAGAATTGTAAGATGGAAAAAAAAAAAATTTCTCCATCACTGCTGAAATGGCCCCATATCTAAGTGTCAGTGGGGATTGTTGCATCACGGATAAATTCAGCATTTAACATATTCGGGGTTACTTGCCCTGGGGAGGTGGGGGAAAGAACAGGTTATTTCACCTGATACCATCAAGTGCTGATTTGTGGCCTACTATCTTTATCTTGACATTTATCTAGAGTTTCATTGTTCATATCCTTACAAAATGCCTATCAGGTTTCACTTGCTCTTCTGCGGGTGCAGCTAAATTTTAAATAAGAGCACAATTAAATGGAAAGCTGAATTGTAGCCAGCAGGATGTTCACAATAATCCAGTACACCAGGGCTCTGTGTGGTATTGATCTTCTGATGTTTCAGTGGGAGATGACTTAAAGCCAAGCTTCTTTATAAAGGTGTAGGTTTTTCATTGAAACCTCCCTTCCATATAATGGGGAGTTGTGCCAGAATCTAAGTTGAAATAATTAGTTCTGATGCAAAACAGAAGTCTGAGATTAAGAGAAACAAACTCTGCCCTGATTGTTATTTAACTTTGTTAGTGACTGAGCTTTGTTGACTGTGACAATTTCAACTTGTTCATCACCATTAAAAAAAAAAGAAAGTAAATGAAGAGCACATCCCTCTTACTGTTTAAAAACAATTACTGGTTTCAGACAGTAAAGAAGTGAGGAAATAATCCATGCAAAGACGTGTAAGCATAGACAGTTTCACAAACAACTTAGTTTCTGCCTCAAAACTGAGAAAATGCCAAGAAATAAATTGGCTGATGCAAACTGAGTTAACTTGTCTTTATAAAGGCACTGAACTCACATACACAGATACTAGAATTTGCACATTTTCTAGATTTATTCCTAAAATGTTGGCACTCCCAATAAAGGAAAGAAAATACTGCACATCATTCAGTGTAAATCACACCTAGGGCACAAACTTCTTGTTTTTTCATATAACAAATCAAGCAAAAGGTAAGGCATTGTCTTTTATTTTTCAGCCTTTGAGGTGGAGGAGAGGAGATCAGTATGCATGAAAGAGAGAGTCCCTTGCCTTTACAGAGATGCAGCATATGAACTGATTTGTACCATAGATTTGTGGGAGAGGGAAAATAAGGTGGAGAAAACTTCCTCTGTTTGGATTTAGACCTCTCCAATGGAGTTGTCTGTGTGAGAAAGTCAGTCTTGAATAGCTGCCTAGTAAAAGGAGATGAGCAGGAACCTCCAGGGTGTGATTAATCTTTTTCTCAGGTGGATATCTAAAGCAGATGAGATGAAACATGCCTTGGCAGAGCCAATTTCTCTCCCATTTCCAAAGGGCTCTTGACATGTGACCACAGGTTAATTCATTCATCCATCCATCCGGTGCATCCTTCAGCACATGACTGTGTGATTCCGACACAGGGTGAGTTCCTGTTAAGTCAGATGTGAGGAGTGTTCATGAAGTAGAGTCATGAGGCCAACAGCTTCAGCAGGGACCTACCAAGGTCTGAACAATAGAGGACTAGGAGGCAGATAAATCACATCTATGTTCTTGTGGACAAAACTCTTGGTTTCAAATGAAGCATCTATCTTCAATCTTCTGGTTTGTGCAGATCCAGTGAATCATGATGGAGACTGAGGTGAATTTGGTTTCCTTGTTGAAAAGTATTTTATGAGTTTTCCCTGCATTAGTTTTTAAATACATAAATAAATAAATAAATAGAAATGAATTGATTACAGGACCTGACCTTGTTCTGTTCCCTGTTGGAATAGGAAATAATTTGTGTTCTCTCCATGTTTAGAATCCTTTCAAAACTTTAAATTGCTGATTTCACCGAAGGAAGACCTAGGAATTAGATGACTATCCATCTAAAGATGCCAAAAAGCAGGAGTAGGATAGGATTCTAAATTTTTTCCTTTCAATGGCAACTAAAGAATGAAAAAACAGAAGGGGTTAAAAAATGGCCCATAGCCACATCGGAGTCCCTCACAATTTCATCTGAGTATAAAAATACTGAATAAAGTGCTTGCAATGACAAGATCAGAAACAGGCTTAGTGCATCTCATTATGTGGGGTCTAATCAGTCAAATGGACAAACTTATAGTACTGTGATTAATCACTTCCCTTTCTCCTGGATACTCCTGCCTCTGCCTGGTGCTGATACAGATCAGCAGCCTCTGATGTCCAGCTGCAACTCCCAGGGTTCCCTCATGCTCCTCAAACATCCAGATATTTTGAGCAAGAAAAGCAGCATGAATATCTGTGGGGTTTCATTTAGGAAAAAGGTGGCCTGCAAAGGCATGACATCCTTGTCTCTAAATTAGAGAGAGGTGGACTTTGTAGATGGACCACTCAGTGGATAAGGAATTGGCTGGCTGGTGGCAGTCAAAGAGTAGTGGTAGCTCTATGTCCAAGTGGAGACCAGTGACAAGGGTTGGCACTGGGACCAGTGCTGTTTAATATCTTTGTTGGTGACATGGACAATGGAATTGAGAAGGCATGCCATCCAGAGGGACCTTGACAGGCTAAGAGGTGGGCTCATGTAAACCACATTAAATTCAACAAGGCAAAGTGCAAGGTTGCACCCTGCACCTGGGTTGGGGCAATCCAAGGAAAAATCCAGGTTGAGCAGAGAATGGATCGAGAACAGTCCTGGGTAAAAGGAGTTGGGGCTGTTGGTTGATGAGAAGCTCAATATGAGCCAACAATGTGCGCTTGAAGCCCAGAAATGCAACCTGGACTGCATCAAAAGAAGCATGACCAGCGTGACCTCCAGGTCAAGGGAGGTGATTCTGCTCCCCTACTCTGCTCTCATGAGACCCCACCTAGAGTACTGTCCAGTTCTGCAGCCCCCAGTACAGGAAGGACATGGAGTTGTTGAAGCAAGTCCAGAAGAGAGCCAAAAAGATGATCAGAGGGCTGGAGCTAGGAAGACAGGATGAGAGAGTTGGGATTGTTCAGCCTGGAGAAGAAAAGGCTTCAGGGACACCTTAGAGCAGCCTTCCAGTACCTGAAGGGGCTACAGGAAAGCTGGGGAAGGACTTTTTACACAGTCATGTAGTGATAGGACAAGGGGGAAATGGTTTCAAACTGAAAGAAGGGAGATTTTTATTAGATATTAGAAAGAAATTCTTTACTGTGAGGATGGTGAGACACTGGAAGAAGTTGCCCAGGTAAGTCGTGGATGTCCCATCCCTCAAAGTGTTCAAGGCTGGCTGGGGCTTTGAGCAACCTGATGTAGTGAGGGTGTCCCTGCTCACACAGGGGGGTTGGAAATAGCTGATCTTTTAAGTCCTTTCCAACCCAAACCATTCTATGGTCCTATGAAAAGTCAGCCTGTAAACTTGGATGGACCATGACAGGGGGAAACCACAGATTGGAAGTTTCTTTCTTGTTTTTCAGGCCTTTTGTAGACATCAAACCTGACTATGTACACCTCTGGCAACCTCTGTTTCTCCTGAGCAAGTCTGCCAATTTTCTTGTCTGTCAGAGTGTCTTCTACAAGACAAAGTTACCTTAGCCTTGTGGTACCAAACACTCTGGCAGGAAGGTGCTATATATAAACTCCATTAGCATCATTTAAGCTCAATATATGATGGGGATTCTCCCACCACATGCCTGGAGTTCAAGGTAGGTCTTTCTTCTCCTGTGAATGCACAGCATACATATGAAAAGATTACATGTCAAAATTGACCGTCTTGACCAAATCCTTACACCTTCCATGAAGAAGTGGCCAGATGTCTGTCCATCATATAACCAAAACTCTGGTCTGTTCTGTCACAAGCTGAGAAATTTGCCCAGCCCTGGGACAGGATGTGTAGGTAGACTTTGTTTGCATGGTCCAATGTCCACAAGCATTTCAGCCATGTGCCTGGATGGAGATACACTCACCGTATGTTGAGCTCTTAGCAACATCTGTCAACAGACACTTTGGATGAACAGATGAATCTACAGTCACCAGTCGCAGAGGCTCTGAAGTGCCCTCAGGAAACAGAATGATGAGCACCAGGCTGAAGGCTGCCAAAAGAATTATGCTGGCTTGCAGCTCAATCCCAGGTACACAGAAGAAGCTGTTCAGAAAGAAGGCAGCTGGTTTGGGATCTGGGCAGATGGTTTGGCCCTCTGGCAGCTTTGTGGTGGTTCTGCTGGAGACTGCAACACTACCTGAGAGTGAAAATTCAGAAGTTTGAACTCTTGGAATGAAGTAGAGAGATATTTCTGAAATTACTTTGGCAACAAAGTCAAATATTGATTGATACTTCTGATACCTGGGGAAAGATTTGCATCAATAGTTGGAGGCAGACATAAATCCAAGAACTAGCTACCCTACAGACCTGAAAAGAAGTCGTAAGTATTTTCTTTCCTTCTTTTTCCCTATTTTAACCTAGAACAATGGATGATCACATTAGAAATCCCGTTAGAGGCTTGGCTTTACTCATGTTCCTGAGGCTTGACAAATTGCCTTACATAGGCTATGGAAACTGCAATACTTCACTCCCCAAACAGGCTGCAAAATGTCCTGGAGTCCAGGCCAGAACCAGCCAGTTCATCATCTAACCTGACCTCTGCTTCATTCATCCCAGGCTAATGCACTTCATCCGGTTTCCATCACACAGATCCAGTAACTTGGCTTAGGCAAAAGCAGTTAATCCTGGTCTAGAGGTGAATGACTGCTGAGTGAAACTGTGTATGACCAAGATTTTCTGTTTTCTGAGTAACTATGTGATGCTGATGTATTTCTCTCCATTCCAAAATGGAATGAAAGCAATGTGCTTGTTAAAATAATACCCATAAAACCTCTTTTAAAAAAAAAACAACCAACAACCCCAAACTTCAAGCAAAGCATTTAATATAAAGAAAACTGAAAAGATGTGTTTTGATAGCAAAATGTAAAGCATTCAATTTAAAAAAAAAATTCTTCACTTTCCTAATGTATAATACAAAAATTAAATATGGAAACAAAGTGTCCTCGGAGGTCAAAATGTTCTGTTCCATTTTTAAAGTACAGTCTTGCTGAAATCAAGAGGAAACATTTAGATGTAGACAAAGTCAACATCGAAACCATTTGACTCTAGGTGCCTAAGATAATTAGCTGGCCTCCTGCTGAACATTTGTAGTTCTGGGGATAGAGGTGATGAGTCAGAGATCAGGGCAACCTGCTTTTCTATGCAATACAGGAAAATCTGCAGTGGAAATTACATAGGTAAGTTGGCCCAAACCTGGGTTCTGCGTTTACTCCCCTTAATGGTATTTTTGGATAGTAACCCAATCACTGGAAAATTCCTCATCAGTCCATCTGCTGAGCTCTCATGTGAGTAGTTTTCAGAAGTATAGGAGCCTGTGGTCTTTCAGCATGAAAATTGATGTGGGTAGCAAATCTCCATGTGGTTTTATTGTGCAATGCTTTCACTTGCTCTTCCCAATTAAAGTGATTTCCTCATAGGTCAAAAGGATGGATCAACTGGTGGTTAACAAGGGTGGTGATCCAAAAACATCCAACACGTTGCATTACAGTCTGTGACTTAGTCCCTGTTCCCTTTCTCAGACTATTGACTGAGGAAAAGTGGTGAGAGTGTCCTGTTGTAGAGGAGGACAAAAGTTTGGGTCTATATTCAAGACAAGTCAATACCTTCTGCAGTAAACTGCAGATTATTAACAATAAGTGTCACACAAAGAGACTGCACCACCAAAACTACATTAATGAAAATGGAGTATATTTTGTGATGTGAGAGGACTTCAAGTGCTTCCAGGAAGGATGTGCCTTTTCAGAATTTACATGAGCCTAGAAAAATGGGGCTATATCTTAGTATTTACCTTTCACAAGGTAAATCACAACAATATTAGCAGCCAGACAAGAAAAGCCGTAATAAGTCAGGGTTTTCTTTGCAGTTCATCTTTCCTGAGGGTTGTTCTAAGTTTTTCTTTAAAAAGGTATATCTCACATCAGGAAATCACTCTGAAAGGGTATCTGGGGAAGTTCTGCTGCTTCATTTCTTGTTGAAATATTGGGATTTATGCAAATTAGACACTCTATTTTCCCACAAACCTGTATTTAATATACCAGCTGCCTCCTAATTCAGTTCTGAATGCAAAGGAAGTCAGTCCTGAATAGTGTTGGATGATGCCTGATGTAAAGTATGTTTTATATTTTCAAAGTATTAAATATATTTTCAAATTTTCAAAGTATTAAATATAATAATCTGATGGGCCATGAGTGTTGGTCAGTCCAGAAAGTCAGTGTTTCTCTGAAAGCCAACATAAATGAGCAGTGAAAAGGCATTTTCATGAAATGGGTCTGTACTCCATTCCAAAGAACATCAGTGCACTATGTTTAAGTTGAAATTAATTTGTTTTTTTTTAATCTATGAACAAAACCAACAAATGCTCTTGGAGAATCCTCCTTTCACATAGCTCTCTCTTGTGCTGCTGCTGTTAGGTTTGGAGTATTATCCAGAGCTCAGCTGCAGATTGCAAATCAGAAACAAAGCACCATGAACACTGATCTGGGCACATTTGGGTAGAGGAGTCCTGACCTGCTCCCCGGTGTCCTTGTTTTGTGTTTTTGATCAGTTATTATCCAGGCACAGAGTGTTTCCCTCTGTGTGGTGACGCAGAGCTATGGCCAGGGTAATGAGGGGTGAGATTAGACCTGCTGTCCTGCCAGCCCCAACTGCTGTCATTGCCGTGGGGAAACCCAAGCAAAAGGGTCATTTTGAAGATGCTGTTCAAGGGGAGGGAGATGAAGCACCGTTTAAGAGGTACCTGTCTCTCTGCAAGGGATGTATGAGGAATATAGGGTTAATGGTCAATTTGTAAATGGGCTGAAGGGGGTCTTGACTTTAGACTACATTCCTGACAACATTCTCTGGGCTCTTCACTTATACCCCAACCCTCTAAATATCTTGGTCTAGGAACCGCCAAAGGAAGAGCTGGGTGAATTTCTCTGTGCTATATACTGATTCAGTTTGCTTTTTAAATTGAATTATTTTCAATGCAACCTAATTCCTTTTATTTTGGTATAGTATCATTTTTGCTGGACACATCCATACAGATAATTTTCAGCTTGATAATGTGACATGAGGAGTCCCTGGCTGAAATAAGTACATTAAATTGTGCTAAGTGAAGGAAATCCATCCCTCCACAGGAGTTCAGCACGGGATCTATTCACCTCTTACTTTCCATTTATGGTAGCTGGTGTGGTGGTGTGGTTTTTTGTTTTATTTTGCTTTGTTTTTTAAACTTGTCGTATATAGGTCACAGAATAATTTATGAGAATGGGAATATAATTTTCCCATGTAAAACTGTAAAGCACTAGCACAGGGTTTTAACATCTTAGTAATACTGATTCAAGGGCTCACATTTCTGAATTTTAATACGAGGACCTACCCACAATGAGAAGCAAAGCCTCAGGTGGTGCATGGTGATATATGAACCATTTATTGATCTTCTCTAATGAGGTGAATCTTGCCTATCAGAATTAGTGAAGAGCAGTCCAAGTTTTAACTCAGTGTCTCATCTGGGCACCTAATTTTAATTTCATTATTACCAGCAGTTTGGAGTCTGACTTGTTTTGATATTAAAAAGTATTTGTACAGTAGTCTTCCTAATTAAACCAAAATGTCAACTTTATGCCTGTATGCAATTTTATTTTCTAATTTAAAGTTCTGTTCTGCAGGAAATGTTTTAATTTAAGTAACTCACTTTGGGGATTTTATTTCTTTTGTGCCTTTCAAGTAAATAGTTTTATTTCAAATAAACAAGCCATGCAATAGAACTATGTTGTCTCAAATGCATGAAATGGAAGTTGGACTGTTGCAGAGCTGCAGACAAAGCATGTTTTGAGCCCTGACCAAAGGGCAGCCCTCCAGATGGGGTGCTGCAGACTCCATAGCTCCACAGGCTGTGAGGCAGGGGGTTTTAGGACTTCCTTGCTTTGCTGTCATGTAACTGCAGAGGTTAGATAGGGTGTCCAGAGATTTTTCTTTTACAAACAATTTTTAAATATTGGAATTTTTTTTCTGGATCTGGATGGAATGTCAATATCTCTGTATGGCCCCATGAAATATGGTGACCTTTCAACACAAAGCTCTGATAAGGACACGTTTAAGTGCTTTTCTGAATCAGGACCACCCAGGCAGAGGCTGAGACAGCTAGGATTGCTCAGTCTGCAAAAGAAAAGGTGTGAAGGAAATTTATCAATGTCTATAATTGTTTCATGGAGGAGATTAAATGGCTGGACTTTTCTCAGTAGTGTCCAGTGAAAGGACAAGAGACTAGGGACACCTGAAATACTGGAAACTCTGTTTAAACATGAGAAAAAACTTTTTCACTGTAAGGGTGGTCAAACACTAGCACAGGTGGCCCAGAGAGGATATCTCCACCATCTGAGATATTAAATAAACAGCTGGGCACAACCCTGAGCAGCCTTTTTTCACTGACTCTGCTTTGATCATGGGGATGGACTAATGATCTCTAGAGGTGCCTTCCCACCTCCACCATTCTGTGATGGTGTGAAACAGGAGGGAGTTTAGTCTCTTCTTACCCACCCCCAGCTGGGGATGCTGCCTAAAGTGGGCTTTCTTATCTGAGAGCTGATGTTTAGCTGAGGATGGAGTGCTGTTGCTTGCACGAGGCTTTTGAAGTGTGGATCTGTGCCTTAAGCATTGGATCTTTTTTTCACCAGGAGGTGTGCTGGAGTTCCCAATGGTCCTGTATTAAACCAGAACTGATAGTTGAAGTACTGGCCTCGGATGGGTCCATGACAAAATTCCTAGCAGCTTTAATGGAGCCAAGAATTCACCACAGACAAGGTGTTTGAAACACCAATGCGTTCATGCTATATCTGAAGCTTGTTTACAACCTTCTGGAGTACTTATCTTTGACAAACAATCTTTATGGAGCATCTGAGTGTCTAAGTGCCTTGAAGCAGAGCCATTTGCAAGTGGTTATTGAGAACTGTGTTTAAAAATGAAACACTGTCATTCACAGTGGGCCTATATGCAAAAGCTGCTCTAATTACAGTGATGAGAAATGCAGCAAACATTCAAAATGTTACAAACTTCTCCATCTTTGCACCACTGAAAGGCTTACATAAGCAGCTTAGGAAATCTGAAAGACAACTCCAATTTCATCCCATCATCTGGATGCTAGTATTACATCACAAAAATCAAAGAGTGGGGTATAAAGAAAATAATGGTCTTGAAAAATGTATTCTTTGTTTGCTCTAATTTCATACCCAGCACTATTATATCAGGTTTTACTAAGTGTTTCTGGGAAAAATGCTGTATTATGTATTAATACATTGTTATGGGTGAGATTTGCTGTGTTTTCAAATGGAATGTTTAGAGATGCAGGATTTGCATATATATTATCATTGCATGGGCAGTGATAATACACATGTGCACTCAACACAAAAAGTTCAATGCAGTGTAAAAGCCTGTATGAATAGGGAGCAGCCTTTGGATTTCAGGATCTTCAGGACCTAAAAGTGAGGTGCTCAATGCATGTCGAGAGCTGAAAATCTAATTAGCTTCTTCCTGGAACCATGTAACCCAAGCATTACCCAACTGTACTCTACACCGAAAACTCAGTGTCAAGCATTTCCTGGCTAAGGCTACAGAGACAATTCTTATCTGAAAGGGAACAAGATTAACTTTGTTTTCAAATTTCCCATTTTGTGACAGCTTGTTACCAAAAATTCATTAGGAAATATTTAGGAATAATAGGCATTAGAATAAATTAAATATAAAAACTCTGTTTCACCTTGACCTCTGTAAAAGTTGAAGCTCAGAAACAGTGGAAGTTTTGCCACAACGTTTGTTTCTTGCTTCAACCCAGTGAGATGAGCTGTGGTAGAAATGCTGCTTTTTAAGACCCAGGTGCAGTCTGCTCCCTTGACCTGACAGCTCCTTTAGCCTGGGCAGAGCAGGCAAATGGGAGACTTCATCTCCCTTGTAGTCTTTTGTGTCATTACAGGAACAGAAAGAGACTGAATCACAAGAAAAATCAGGCCCACTTTGTTCCACTTCCAAACATGGAATATTTAGAAAGTTTTTGATTAACTTACTTGTTTGCACCACGTTGAGAAAATGAATTCATATTAGGAAAGGTTTAGTATTTCCCTTTTTGCCTGCCACATTGCCTCGAGATGCCTTCATAACACTTGATTTGTGGTTGTGAATGATTGTAATTTATTGGATAGATATTTTCTTGGGCAAGATATTGAACATTTATAACAATTCTTCACAGTAATTAGATTTAGCAATTTCCAAGGAACAAAGCAATGGATTAAGTTCTCAGTTAATTTGTCTTCTCTTTAATAGCTTCTAAGATATCTTTCCATTCCAAGTTTAAAAAACCCCCCACAATCCACCGTGTTCTCTAAGTAATATCTGTAATGTTGTTCCTTACAAAGAGTGACAATGCCAGCAGTTGCTCCTTGGCTGTGTTCCCAGCAAGAGTAATTTAACAGGTGAGAAATAAGATATGTGAGTGAGATAACAGTGTGATGCTCTAAATTTAGATGATATTGAGAGATTTTTTTTGTAAATTGTAATTATTCTTTCTGTTTTTCCTTCGAAAGCATGTAGAGACTTCATGTCATCTTTATTAAAACAAAGAAGGTTCTGGAATTTGACTGGAAAAAAGAGTTCTGGCTTTTTACACGTTGTTGTAAAGGAAAGAACAAATTTTATTTTGTCTGCTTCACAGTCTTCTTATGAAAGATAGCTCGTTGGGAGCTAGT
The DNA here is from genome assembly GCA_020745705.1 of Hemiprocne comata. NCBI lineage: Eukaryota > Metazoa > Chordata > Aves > Apodiformes > Apodidae > Hemiprocne > Hemiprocne comata. The sequence goes on from CM036586.1 coordinate 207,567,789, forward strand.
GTTAAGAAAGATAGCCAGGAGCCAGGGTGTTAGTGTAAAGGATGTTTATAGATTTTACTTGATTAAATTTCCATTTTAGTTGGCTGAAGAGTTAATTTCTGCTCTGCAAGAAGTTTGATAGAGGGTAGTGAAGCCACATAAGCTTTCTGCCTTGGTTCTTGGCTTAGACATATCCAAGAACCTCAGGTCTGCTCACGAAGTTCTGGAAAACTTTGCTACCTACATGACATTTTTTCCTTTTTTTTCTTCCCTTTCTGTGTTTTGATGAAGTGACTGCCTGTGTGCTGGGACTTTGTGTCTAGATTTTCTCAAGCTCTGGTAACAGTGTTTTGTAGAAGAGGGACATCAGGTGGGATTTGTGTCTGTGAAAAAGCAGAGCATCTCTTCTGGTGCTCTGATAAGGGACCAGTAGATACCTTCTTGGCAGGTTTCTACAGGGGAGTACACTGAGGGTATGGGAACAGTAGGAGAGCTTTTTTGAGTGGGTCTTGCACAAAGTGACCCCAGAGGTACAGATCATTTTCCATGAAGATGAACAATTCCTTTTACTTGAAAAGGCATAATTTGAGGCACAGGAGAAGACTTTGGCGTAGCTAACCAATATGGCTAAAGGTAGATTGAGACCTGATGAATTTAAGATTCTGATTTTGCATTCCTAAAAAGTCAACAAGACCACTTATCAGAGCAAAACTTGATGTTAAGACACAAGGACTTACAGTCCTACTTCTTTTAAATACTTTTGGAAGTCTTATCCATTGTCTCTACGGCCAAGAGTAATTATTTTGCAACTGTAATTATCAGATTTTTCCATAATATTGAAGCAGTCTATTAATAAAGAGATAATGATCACTGTTTTCCAAGACTGCAAGAGTCTATCTGATCTGATGTAAAAGGCTATCTGATCTTTTATGTAAAATGCTAATTGTCATTGCTTCAGAGAGGAAGTAAAATATCCAATATTCTACATCAGTATCTCAATTTTATTACAGTCCAAGATAGGATGTAGCTCTTTGTGAAGCTTGTCTGTACATTGCCAAAGGCCTTTTATTGCAGAACTAAGAAACAGAAAGAGTTTCTAAAGGACATGTCCTAAAACTTGTGTTAATGTGTCTGCATTTTGTTAATTTATTTGGAAGTGAGTTTTTAAAGCTTAATGTTATTACACTGTAATATTGAGCTTCTTTGATTAAATATATGTTATTGCTTTGAGACTATTAAAAAAAATTAAGCATCTCAGCCTTGGAATTTGAAGTGAAAAATGTAATGATCCATGTATTCTCTGCTCTGATTAGCCTGTTAATCGATATAGATTTCAATATTCTTATATTTTATTAACTCCCTTTCTTACCTTTCATTAGCATTTGTCATTTTGATGGTCTTCACAGATGTCTTAAAACCTAAGCACCTTCAGCAAATGTTATAGTAAAAGTATAATAATAAAACTCAAACAACAGGAAGTAATAAAAATGATTTTAGTGTTTTCTTTCTGTTTCAATGAGCCAAAGTTTGATATTCTTCTTTCACCACTATCTCTTTACTTCAGGAATGATCCCAATGGTTTCAGTTATAATGCTTGGAGAACAAAATACTATTGAGTGTCAATAAAATGATAGAATATATCCTCAGAAAGTAGTTGTTTTCCAGTATTAAGTATTCGTACTTTAAGTTGCTTTAAAAACAAGGAGAGAGAAAAAGGTATAGGGAAATAAACTTCTCTTCTTGCTTATAGGGAAGCTAATGGATAACAGAGAAGTTGATCACTAAGACAATGATTGATTGGTAAGACTAGTCAACTTCTACATTAAAAAGAAACAGTTGATTTAGTTTCAGCCTCTGAAGTCTTTTTTCCACGACAGCTGCCCATTCAGTCTAGCATATCAATTACTATATGGTTATACACTTCATCACAGTTACTGAAATTAAATATATATAGAATTATATGAGTTAGCATTTCAGGACCTTTCAGCTGAGTTTATAGTTCAGTAAAGATTTTTATAGGCAATGACTGGTTATATGTCACTGAGAAGTACTCTGGATCAGAGATAAACTAATGTGTGAATATTTTGACAATGCTTCTCTATTGCCTGAACCCCAGAACAATCAGTTGTGGAGATTCTACAGTTTAGTGAAAGCAGCGTAAGTGAAGGAAGGCAAAGGACCTGAAGCTTTGAAAATACATGGACGGACATCACTCTGGATTTTGGCCATGATGCTGAATATGGGGGGCAATGAGTTGTACTCATGTCACATAGATTGTTTTTGTCCATGGCTTACACAGAAAGCAGCATGAATCAGTCTTTGCTCTGACTGATGCAGCTTTCTGTAGGTGGTTACACTTTATTAACCGGCAGGACAATGGTGTGTTTCCTTGGAAGGGAGTGGAGAAAATTAATCTGCTTGTTGACTCTCCACAGTGTCATCTGGGAGGAAAGCAGAGCATAACCACCTCTGCTCTGCTGTGCTAGCAATGAAAGGTAGACACCTGTACCCTCTGGGAGCTGGCTGTGAGAATATAGTGAGCTGTTATATTGACCTTGCTGCTTATCTGGCTGAATGATCTTGTTTTATTATAAACTTCTAAGTCTTACATCTACATCTGCCATTGTATAGCTAGAGTTTGCACATGATCGTATGTAACCATTAGATGCATTAAATGCCTCATCTATAATCTTTCTGGTCTTTGACTTACAAACAGGGTTCACCTGACCCATGTCAGGCAACTGACTTCCTTGTGAAGGCCTCCCCAAAATGGGCAGGTCTGCAATTTGGTGCATGTCTATCCAAAACTTTTGGGTAAGAAAATGAGTTATTGTGCACACTGAGATCAGCTGCTCATCCTACACACATGCCAGAGATGTCTCATCGTGGCAGGAAATTAGGCTAAGGTGTACACCATGACAAGGAGCTTGGTCACTGCTGGCCTTGCACCAGGTAGACGAGGTCTCCTGACTCCATCATAATTCAAGTATTTAATGTCACAGCTCACTGCAAATATGAGCTGGGAAAATAAATATTCATAGTTCTTACTATAGAGAAAGCCAGACTGACAAAGGAAAGGGTAAACAGAAATTTTCTTGAAATTGCAAACATCAGTACAATAAAGTGGCTCAAAAATAATGCAATATAAGACCGAAGATGGTCTGCCCATGAAAGAAATTTAGAATCTACTGAGAGCAGGCCAGATTGAGGAAAAAAACAAAAAACATTTAATACACAGGATTTAAAATTCCTTCTTAGAAACTGCTGGTAAATTGTCTGGCTTATTAGAAGAAAAATAATTTCTTTTCAGGGACCGTGTTTCAGAAAAGATCTTGAAGTGTGTGTAGATGGGAGTTTCTGCATGAACATGTTCTTCTAAAGCAGAATGCAATAGGAAGCAGCTAATTCTAACTAGTTATTTGTGCACTGACTTGTTTTCCTAGTCTTGATAGTGGAAGATGTCAGCTTATCTCTCACTCTCCACATCTCTGTTGTGATGTTTTCTTATGACACGACAGATGTGGTTGCCCATGGGGATTCAGGCTCCAGCCATCTGCCTTCTGCAGCTCCATGAAATGACTGGGCCTGCACTGGTGACTGTCCAGGAGATGGACATAGTGTCCCTGCTCCCCAGCAGCATGGCCAAAGGCATCGCTGCCAGGCTTGCTACCCCCCTGGAAAGGAGAAATGGAGCTGACAGGTGCCTTTAGGCTTGAAAAGTGCATACGTTTCATGTTGCTAAAATTGCTGTGAAGGAAGAGGAGGGAATTTGTGGGAATATTTTTTGACAGTCAGCTTTAAGGTATAAAGAAACATAAACAAAATTAATCTTATTAAAGCTCTCTAGTCTGACTTTCAGGCATGTGATTTGAGGATGGTGAACTTGTTGGGATGTCAGTCTGAGACAACCCAAATAGTGGGGTATAAAAACACAAATATCACTGCTATAACCAGGGATGGAGTTGTTAAGGGACAGAGGAGATAAAGTGGCTGCAGCTCACATCTGTTAGGAGGTAGATGTTCTTCTGGTTATAGGGTGGAGAAGCAGTTGAAGGGCTGAACCTGGTCCTTCCTGACATGGCTGCTGCTGCTGACACATGTCCTGCTGGAGCAATGGTGAAGCCTGCCTGTAACTACCAAGAGTTTGTGAAGGTTTTAGTTATACCATTCCTATCAGCTTCACATTTTTCCTCTGTAAGAGTAACAAGGCAAATGTTTCTGTGTGTAAAGGCAGATCATCTGCAGTTAGGAAGGCCTTCTGCACCAACAGTTAAAAATTAAAAGCAGTTTTTTACATCGGCAGAAATGCCTGAGAAGTGGATTTGTCATTTGTTGGGTAAATTTGCAACTTTTGATTTTATCATTACAGATACAGAAGACGTATGAGTATGATGGTACTACATAGAGTTCTAAAACACATAGAAACCTCATCCATAGACCTGGCAGCAGTAATTCAAACCCAAATTTATCAGGGAGCTTGAGGGACTGGCAAGTAGGCAGTGAATCTCAAGGACAACCCATCCATCCATCTCCTCCAGGAGCAGGCCTGGGGTGTATCAGCTGCTCACCATCCACATGCACCAAAATCCTTGGCCTGACCCCCTTGTCACCCGTACCTCTTGCCCCACTGGGGAGAGACAGACTCCTGCACTAGGGACCCTGTGTTTTCTCCCTGCTTCATTCAGACCCTAGGTCAGCTTCTTGTGCCTGGTGCCCACAGCCCTTCCCTTAAACTGCTGGTGGGTTTTGAGGTGTCGAAGCATGTGGTCCACAGAGCAGGGCACCAAGCTCAGGCTGGGAAGATCAAGCTCTCGTACTCACTCTGCAAGTGATCTCTCAACCCAGTGCTCCCATTTCCCTCATGCTTTTGTTTCTTCTTTTAGATTGGTAACCCAGTGACTAAAAAAATGCCTCTAAAAACATAGTGTCAGCCCATCCTAAAGAGGTCTTGGAGCTGGCTGGGAATTTTGGGAGCTATGAAAACACCAGAAATAACTATTTTTCATCTGCAACCGAGAAAACGTGCAAGTGTCAGATACTTTTGTTAAGGTGACTGATTTTCATGCTTGAGAAAGAGCTGACTGGTGAGCCAGCACTCTCTCTTTGAGAGAGCTACTATTTACTGGCAGTAAGCAACACTGGCTGTCAGCTGTCTATGGAAAAAAGAAAGAAAAAAAATGGAGAAAAAATCATCTCAAGCTTTGCACAGCACAGCTTTGCACTGTTCTGAGGAAAGGAGGGGAGTTATGAATGGGAAGCTGTGGGCAAGCATATGATTGGCACCCACTAGGAGATTTCCTTTTGGTAAACCAGCTTTTGGGGCATGAGCCACTGGTACCCAGGAGCCACACTGTGGTGGGTACTTGCCTCCTGTGCTGGAAAGTCAACACGAAGCTGGTGGTTGACTCTGGCCACAGATGATTTTCCATAGGCCACAGGAACAGAACATAGAACTGTGGGAAATTGGGAATGTCACTGAGGAGGTCAGTTCCTTTTCCAGGAATTAATTATCAACTGATGTACTCCTCAGCTTCAGTTTGGCTACTGTCCATAGACTTTAAAGGTGCTTATCAGACTGCACTCTTCATGTTTTCATATGTCTTTATCTGATCCCTTCCACTACTGCAGCTGGTTTACCTCATAAAAAAATAGATAGACAGCATGTTTTAAGTGGTTGTTGTTGGGTTATTTTAAATCCTTCTTTCCCAATTAAAAATGATAACCCATGGCAGATTTATTATTAATCTGTGAGAAGAATGCTTAAGAACTGCACTTTAGTTACTCCTGCAAAAAAGTTGATTTCATGCAGACAGCTTAAAGATATAATTCTTATTTCTCGTGCAGCCCTTTTAGGTTTTGTGGCCTTCCTGAATAAGGCAGGTTTGGAAAGCTATCACAGTGAATTCAAGTAGAAGTGAAGAGCTGTAAAGACTTATGCTGGTCCATCAATGAGAATCACTAGAAAGCTATTTTTTAAAAAAGATTTGTCCCATTGTGACTTATCTGAGAATCTTATGTGGGGTGTTTTATTTTATTTGTCTGGCTTTTTTATTTTTTTTCATATTGACTATGGGTAAGTGGAATGTAATTAATCATTGTAGAAGCACTTGGGTAATACTGTAGTTAGAAGCAGAGATGCATCTGAATACCTTGCAGGTTGCTCCTCTGTTCCAGTCTCTGTCTACAGACTTGGTTCATTTAAGATTGCTGTAAATCCAGAAATGTTTTAAAGATGGTTAACTAGCATGCTTCCCAGAGCAGAGGGAATCAAGATAAAAATGTATTCATTTCCTCAGAACAAGGAAATAAAACCTGGGAATCTAGAGAGTTGATTTTGTTTGAATTTCATAAATATATAAATGGTAAGACTTGGAAATAGTGGGAAGAAAGAAAGGAAGAGATCTTTAGGGCTCTGACTTCGAAGGAGAAATCTTCCCTTAAATCTGCTATTCCTTCTTGACTGCCAGGTCAGTGTAAAAAGCTGATGACAAGTAATGAAATGGATTAGTAGTAGTAACTATTAATAAATATGATAGTTGCAATAATGTCTAATTACCCGTAGTATGTGTTTAATGGACTCTTATTACAAAAATTCAATGGAAAGATATATGTCTTGTACAAGAAGTATCAAAAACATTAATGTAGTATCAGTCCTCAAGGTCTGGAGTAAAGGTTAGTGTGGGAAAAAAAGCTTAGAAAACCTTGAAATACTGGTTGGGTTTTTTTGTTGTTTTGTTTTTTTCCCTTCAGTATTTCAGCTGGGAAACTCACACTTGAATAAGAAGTGAAAGCTACACAGTGAGGATTAAAGAGCAAACCCCAAAATTTACAAGAATGAGTTACAGCACAGACAATTCCCCCCCATGATGAATGAAATCCTGCTGTAAGTCCTAATATGTCAGTGTCAGTTTTACAGGAACTCCTGCAAAGCTAGTTGAAAATGTCCTGTCTCTGTTTCATCACTCAAAACATTTGTGTTCTGTTTCTCTTGCAGCTAAAAACAGTTTGCTTTCTCAAGATACATTTCTGTACTTCCCAAAACGTGCTCTCTGTTTACCGGGAGCAAACAGTCCAGGGGAATGAGTATTCAATGTGATGGGCAACATATGGGATCAAGTGAGACATCCAATGAATGTGGATGCAGTAAAAGCTGTTCTTTTCCTCAGAGTGAATGTTAATGATTCCACTGTTCATTAATAAACTCCCTCAGAACATGAGGCTCTTGGGGGGAAAAAAAACAATGACCCCTCCTATTAAAGAAATATGCCTATGTTGCTATTGAATCAGAAGCCAGTGGCAGCAACAACGGTTGCTGTTAAAAAAATAATGACCTTGTGTATTTTCTTCATACAGTCAATTTAGAGTCCTGAAGATGAGTCCGGAACTATCCTGGCTCTGTACACTGCCAGTATGTGGTCCAAGCCCACAGGATCAGGGCATCAGCCAGCTTTTATCTCTGGCTGTGTCAAGACTTGTTGACTTACTTGGATCCAGTTCAGGGTTCTCCTGGCCGCACTGTATGCCCAGATTTTCTTTCTGTGGATAGCAGGGAAATGAGAAGTATTGTGTCAATGTGCAGCTCAATAGCAAAGCTGGAACACGCTTAACCTTCCACAGCTGACCTCTGCTTTCCCTTCTGTCTGACTACTGTGACATTTTGTCCATGAAGGTCTCCCATAAAAACATCCCTGACATTCTCAGCACTTCCCTCTCTTTTCAGTTTGGAAATAATGAATCTCCTCTTTCATCATCAAGTGGCTCTCTCATAAGAATGTATCTGTATGTTCATAGCTTGGAGAAAAATAGATTGGGTATGGAATTTTGATTTAGGTGTGAAATAGCCACACTCTGGAGCTGGTGAAGCTTTTGGTATCTTGGATCTTTGATCAAAGGTTTGACTAGTCAGATATTATTGTAATACAGATGCCTAGACACTACAGTCATGGTTCTAACAATGATGATGATGAAGATGTGCTGCTACCATTAAAAAGTATCTTCATCAAATAAATAAATACAACTCCTTTAAAGAAAGAAAACAGATAAAGTCTTCTTGTGAAATGGCTGCAAGTACCACCAAAACAGCCATCACTGCCTTTGTTGTGAACAGCTGAGTGCAAGGGCAGATCTGGGGAAGCCACAAGAATGCAAGTCCCCACGAGTACCCTTTTCAGTTGTTTTGGACTGAGGGGAGAGAGATGAAGGTCTGACAGGAATGAGGGGGTTTGGGTGTTTTTTATCCCTGGTTGGTCATGCTGGTGGCAACCCAACTCCATTGGCCCTGCTATGCTTTGGTTCCCATCTCACAGCAGCACCCAGGAGGCTCTGCAGGCAGCGTGCCACATGCAGATTTGTTTTCTTATGAAACACCGGAAGAAGGTAAGAATTATAAAGACATAACAACTTGCTGTGATGTCTTAAAATGATCATAATCGGTAAATGCCAGATTTTGGGCTAAGTCTATTATCCACTTGTGTTTCAGGTATAAACATTATTGGTTATTTCTGAAAATATTGTCCAAAGTCTTCCTTTAGAGACCACACTGGAGTCCTGTGGCCTAAAGCTTTAAAGTGCAAAATTTTAACCTTAAGTTAAAACCCTGAGATTTTAATTCGTGTCCACTGTGATAAAAATATATATATAAACTCTACTGCACATAAATCCATTATGATGGACACCAGTCTTGTTTTTTTCCTCTAAAACAAAACAGTTTCAGTAAGGATGTATAGAGCAAGAATGAGCTTTCACAGCTATAATTTACAAGAAAAGCATGCTTCATGATGAACAGGAGATAAAAGCTGCCTTGAACAGCTTATAGACTAAATAGACATAATAAATCCAGAGGCAGGCTCAATCATTCAATAAAGGGCCAAAAAAAAGCTTTTTGTTCAGCGTGGATTTTATTTTACTCACTGTATTTTCATGTTACTAAGTCACTCACACATGTTTTTTTGTCTCCTTATCAAGACTAAAGAGAAAGACAAGATTTCCTACACAGGCTACATCAGTCCAAGCAATCCAGCTAAAATTCTCAGCTCAAAGTCCTGCAAATTACTGCAAATAATTCATTACCGGAAATATCGTTTACCATTTCTGTAGCAAAGCATCAGATAGGAACAGGAACACTGCACAGCATTTTAGTGATTTTTTTATTAGATGTAAAGAAAATATATGACTAATTCTTAGTTGAAGGAATTGCTCGCAGTTATGCAGTTAACTTCTGATTTATTGCCAAAATTTATTTGCTGTTAGGTGACACTGACTCTGGTGACCAGTGCCTCGGATTATTTTTTAAGGAACATTTTTAGAGCTGAAAAGACCACATATTACAGAGCCATTTATAAAGTTTTAATGTCTGAAGCTAACAATATGTGATTGCAGAGCCAAAAGTGAAAACATTATGGCTTGCTAGAAGAACTCATAATTCTAATACATGGTTATGAAATTGGGCTTGCAACAATGAAAACACAGTTTATGTCAGCACACTTCCTCTAATGAGGTTGCAATTGTAATAGAAATCTCTGTGTTTCATCTTACCCAGGCACTCAGCTTATGCCTGTTCGATGATTGTTCTGATTTCATGCAGTCACACTATGAAGCTTTTGTATGAATATTTAATACTGTGATTTGCATTACATTGGTGCCTCGTTGTGCCAGGGCCTGTACAAACCACATAGTGAGAGCCAGTCTTGCTGCAAAAAGAGTTTAAATTTTAAGCTGACAAGAAGACAGAAAGATTGGGAGAGGAAAAACAAGTACAGAGAAGGAAAGAGGCACACCTGTGGTCTTCCTGCAAATATGTGGCAAAGAGAGAGTAGGTTTGAGCCCTGTGTCCTATTCATTCCCTCTCTAGGAAGCTTTTTCATGTCTTTGGGTTGTAATAACAGCATTAAGCACTCTTGGTAATTTACATCTTTACTCATTAACTAGATATTGGCTCCTTCAAAGTGATTGTGTCTGTTTGTGTTGTAAGGGACATCTCACCACTGGCAGAAGCAATGCAAATGTTTCATTCACAAAAGGAATCCCACAAAGAGCCTGTTTTAAAGCCAAGGAACTATCATCTCTTCTCATGCTTTGTGGGCTTTTGTTCTTGGTCTAACCTACTTTACCTCCATTTTTGCCTTATCTTGTGCTCAGCTACCAGTACACAGTGACACCTGCAATTTCACAGCAAGACTATGAAACCACTGGAAAATTTAGCACCTTTTGTTTAGATGAGACCAGTAATGATTCCAGTGGTTTCTATGCCAAAGTGATAATCTTTTCTTCACTCCCTTTTAATCAGCATCATTCATCTGTGTCATCGTGAGTGTTAAAACTACCTTCAAGAGCAAATTTATTTTGGGAACTAGGTACAGAATTTTATAATTTGCTATTCCCAGCTCGTATTTTATTAATGGTTTTGATGTTGCCAGTTATTACTTCAATAACCTTCCATTCAAGCAGTTAAAATGCAGATGATGTATTAGTCTCATAATGGCTCTTCATCAATTAATTGGCAAGGCCGGAGATGCTTCAAGCCAAATGATTGATAGCCAAATGCTCTGATGAGCTGTGATAGCAGAACACAAATGCAAGTGAGAAGTACTTGTTTGTGATGTGATATATATGAAGGAAAGTCAATTGAAAGCCATATTTTTGGAATGATGGAAAAACAAATCAGGATTAAACATCACAATGTGTAGACACAGTAGTTTATATATTATTTAATTTTTTTCAGTACATCCTAGTGTTTATATTGTGCAGTCAGCCTGGTGGCAAACTCAGGAGCTTCACTGGCTATCTAGAACAGAACAGAACAGAACAGAACACAGTAGAAAATAGAATAGAATAGAATAGAATAGAATAGAATAGAATAGAATAGAATAGAATAGAATAGAATAGAATATTTCAGCTGGAAGGGACCTAAATCATCATCTCATCCAGCTGCCTGAACAATTCAGGGCTGACTAAAAGTTAGAGCATATTATACACTTTGAAATAATTTTATTATTATAATATGGGACAGGCTTCCTAGAAAGGTGGTTGATGCCCCAACAACTGTTGGTGACATTTGGAAAATTACAGAATCATAGAATGTTTTGAGTTTGAAGGGACCTTAAAGATCACCCAGTTCCAAACTCCCTGCATGGACACTTCCCACTAGATCAGATGCTGTTAATAATGTGCTTTTGAGGTCTACATCCGTGCAGAAAAATGTGCATGTTTTTGTGAGTAAGCATGTATGGCTGTAGCTCTCTGTCTATCAGTCTATACCTCTGTCTGCTTGAGGATTTTAAGGCTGTTACTTTCCTAAAGGACATGACCACTTAAAACTTCACACCAACAGTAAAGGGAGAGCTTAGTCCATATGCAACAGTGCACATGTGGGTAGATGTAATTATTCCTAGTAGAAGTCAGTGATGCAAATGCTTTTTATTACTGCTTTACATATTGCTATAATATTTATCTATATATACACCTATACATGTGTTTCTATATATAAAACGAAGGGCTCCAGGAAGGCTTTTCAAAGTCCAATGTAGGGCTGGAGGCTGTCCTTCATTAGGGGAGCAAAGAATTGTGTTTAACTTTTTATGTAATGAAGCAAAGACATTTTAGGAACTAGCCCTGTGGTTCATTTGTCTCAGCCATGTAGCTCCTAAGAATATGCTTTTTACTTCCTTTAGCCTGAATTTTCTCATTTCTTACCTATTTTCCTAGCCATGCCTTTAAAATTTAAAGGAAAAAAGTTGTGCTTTTTTGTGATAAAATCTTACCAGATATTCAGTTCTAAAACATTACCCACACATACACACAAAAGATCAGTGTTTAAGCTGAAAGAGCAATCATATGTGTCGAGATGGAAAAAAACTACAAGAATTTTCATTTTAAAGAATCTGGAAAAATGTGTTAACAAAAATGTAAGTTATATCCCATTCTAGGAGAAGGTGCCTAAATCGTTGGTCTAGTTTTGCATTTATATATTATTTATAACCTTTTCTGCATAGCAAGTGAATAGCATTATCATCTCCAGGAGGAAAAAAATTCAAGAAAAAAGAAAGCCCAACAACGACAGACACTTCCTAATCATCTTGCTTGAAGAGAGATGCTGGCTGTGAGAGCCATTAGCGTGTGTGGAGAGAGATAATTAGAAGAAAAGCGGAGATTAAACAAGAAAATTTAATTTATGTGTGAAAAGGTAAATGCTCTAAGATAAATTTTTAATCCAGAATATTTAACTATTGCATTGTTCAGCCTCAGCCTGCTAGCTGAAATGAAACTGAATGGAAAAAAAGAGAAGCTCATGGTCTTTTTGTGCTTTCCTAACTGGATCTACTTCTTGTCTGTTGTTTTATTTTGGAATGACAATCTCTGAAAGATAAGGCTCATTCCACACACTCCCCTCCCCCCCTTTTAATACCTACATAAGCCAAGGTCTCTGGAATGCCAATATATAAGTGCATATGCATATTTATGAAGTTGCTGAGTAGCTACCCTTTGTGACAGCTCAACACATTATCAATACACTGGGTAGCAAGTAATTTCTTCCAGCAGAGTCAGATCCTGAAGTGGAAAACCATCCAGTGAAGAGTCCTGGAGGGTGGGATACCAAGTGCCTTTGGGGACGTTGCTGATCGCAGTGGCTCCCAAGCCCAGCATGGCTTTGTACTCCTTGGCTGCTGAACTTAATGTATACTCTTGACTCTGAAGATGTTTTTCCTCTTTTATCAGAAAGGTAGTTTCAAAAAGACTGAAAAGCTGAAACTGCAGTGTGAAAATGCTGCTGTTTCCTGGTTATTCACATAGTGTAAATTACGGAAACTCTTCAACCATGCTGCCATCATGCTGGCTGCTTTTCAAAGACCATCCAAGGAGTGGGGTGTTTCCCTCAAAGACCTCTGACAGACAGACAACAGAGACAGGTAGGTCCTGACTGCAGAAGATATTAATGAGACAGGGTCAAATAGCTTCAGGTTTCTAGTTACTTAAATGACTCATTCCTAAATCCACTCAGTTGCCGAAGAATGAGTATTTTTAAAAAAAGCTGAAAAGTGTAAAATTCATCCTGAGATATATCCCTACAATACAGTGGTGACACAGTGACTTGGTATCTACATATCTTACCATTTCTGTTACCCTGACTGGAGGCTGATTCTTAATCTTCTTTACTGAGGCTGTTTTACACTCTTCTGTAAAAATCTAGGCTAATTCAGTAGTCAAAAAGTGAACATATATGACTCAAACATATTGAGAGCATAAAAATACTTGCAAAAAATAGTGAGATTTAGGATGTTTGGGGCCTTGCAGGTTTGGGATATGAAGCTCATACAGTTCCTATATTGGTTCCAGTATTTTTCTTGACTGCACTGCTTCTGTGTGACATTATTGACCAGGCTGTGATTTACAGCAGTGTAATCAAATTGAAAAGCCAGACAAAGCTCAAAACACAAAGGGCTCTGACTAGCTCTGAATCTCAGCACATTTAGTACTTTACTGTTAGGGTTTTTTGAATATTTATTGGGAAAGGGAACACATTAATTAAAAACATTATTTTTGGATCATGATAGGTGTGAATTTGAAGTCTGCATGGAACAGAAATATCACAGTTCTCCTGTCTGGTCTTGTAAACCTACTAATGAAGTAAAAAGCATTGAATGCAAGGTTTTTTTGTTTTGTCTTTTTTCTGATTTCATGAAACAAATCTTTAGCTGAGGCCTATTGAAATATATTACACACTGCAACACTCAAAATTGCAGGGGAAAACAGTATGATGAGGATGCACTGAATTGCACTCCATTATCCCCTACCAAGAGGAGGGTGACTGGTTCAGCTATAGATGCTGCATGGAGAGATCTGCTCTCAATCAGGGGAATCTCACCAAGGTGTCAGTGAGATCTGAGGGCATTTGCTTCTGGGTACAGTAAAAGCTTTAGGGATTACCAGGTGTTGGTGAATTAAAAAGGAAAACAGTGGATTCAGGACTCAGCAGGGCTGTGAGATGCAATGATGAGAGAGTGACAGAAGCATATTGCTGCATGTGTTAACAATTAGCATCACTTGTAATTTCAGGTACAAGAAAAGGTGAACAAGCAAGGGCTGTCAAAAATCAATAGTGATTCCATGTTCAGTTATGTGACAGAGAGGAATTTTTCTAAAACCTGACATATTAAATCACCTATTATGACTGAAATCAGCTGGTAATATACATGGATAATTTATCAGTGCTGCTAAAGAAAGGAATGTGTACAGGCCATAGCAAGCTGCTGTGAAATGCAGGAGGTGAGGATTGTTCACAGATTTTAGTGCCCTCAGTACAGCTTAGAGGGGAACAGAGTGGAATCTAGGGAGTAATTTTCATAATCGGTTCATCACACAGTAGGTGTCTATTTTTGATCCAGATTATGAATAAACTCTACTCTATTGACTCTGTTTGCTCCATATAGATCTCAGTTAATAATGGAAGCAAAGACACCATATTAGCCATCTACAAGGATAGGACCTGTATGTCAGTTAACAATACAGGCTTTCTGTAGCTAACAACATTCCATCTGCTCGCTGCCTGGAAGCAAATCTATGATACAGGTTTAGTCTTCTTTCCTCTGCAAACTGGATATTTAAACCAAACATTGTTAATATGCTGGTGCTGTGCCATGGAAGAGCTGTCCATTAGGACATGTGCCTGCTTCTAAATGGGCTGGTGAGTATGTATGTGTATGTGTGCATGTAGGACAAAGCTCAGTGTAGTTTATGCAGCTGCATCATGTAGGTGTCCTGAACACTGCAGAGCATCAGCACCTGCAGCTGATATTTTATGTGATACCTATCAGAAGCAGCTGATTTTCTTCTGCCTCAGCCTCAAGGAAGAATTGTGTGATGGCTTGTTTGTATTTTGCTTTTTATTTATTTTTGTTGTTGTCGTTAGAATGATGTGATTTTATATGGTAAAAGAATGTCCAGGCAACACAAGTGTATTCTCAGTGGCTGAGCAACACAACACCAGTACCTAGTGCTCTGGATCATGTGAGACAAAAGGACTGCAGTGGGCCACATAACAAGTAAGAGGTCAAGGACCAACTTTCAGAAGGCAAACGTGCTTTTTTATGGTAAGGGGAATATGATCCTTGCTGCTCTGCAACACCATGGCTTCTCTCCTGCTCAGGTACTTCGTGTCTCCAACATGACAGGCTCTAAACAGGCTGTGAAACCTATGAGTTACCAGCCTTGGTGCAGGGTGCAATAGAAGGAACATGTAGGAGCAAACACTGGACTCCAGCTTGATGCAAGATTGATCGGGCCTGAGGGTATGTCTGTCTGGAGGGGTGCAGACAGTTGTGTCTGTGTCTTCCCCACCTCTGCTTTGAGCCATCTGGACTTCATCCAGCTCTGATATGGAAGCCATGCAATCACAGTCGATAAGAGTGCCTGCACAAGAGCTGGCTTGTGTTCAGATAGCTTTGAGCCATGAATGACTGCCAGCACCTTCCCACGCATAGAGAGTGCTCTTCTCCTCAACTCCCCTTCCAGAGTGCGAGCTTTGGGGTGGCCTCTGTCTGTGTCTTTTGGCAAATTTGTTCCAGAGATTCAGATCACCTGTCTTAAAGCTTTGTCCCTTTCAGAGCGAAAGGTTGTGTCTAAAGGGCTTTCTCTTTGGAGGTCTGGATGCAAAAGTCTTGGTCAATAGAAACTCTTCTGGCATTTATAAGTTCAGGTGAGCTGACCTCCTTCCTGGAAAATCTGGGGAAAGATCAGGACAGTCATCTGCCTTCCCTAAACCCAAACAGCACCCTGGTTCAGCAGCTATGTTTTAGTCATACCTTCCTTAAGCTCTGCAACAATTTCCCACTCCAAGGATGTGTATTGCCTGCTGCTCATTAGGCCTATGAATTACCCTTACCCCTAAACCTTTAATATGGAAGAGAAGAGCACTTTTTGTACTCTTCTGCAAGGGCTGAGCTGTTCCTTTAGTGCAAAAGGAAGGTCTTTGCTTAGACACCTTTCTTGAGGGCCTTAAGGGATAGATCCTTGAAGTCACCCTCCCATCCAGTTGTTTGCCATTTGGTAACACCAAGTCAGTGCTTTAAAGATGTCCTGTTAGTATTTATCCATTGTTAAGCACTGACAATGGATTTGGCAGCCTACAAGAAACAGCAGAAGACACTATTATCTGGTACTGCCAAGATGGAGAATGAGGACATGAAATAATTGGCTAGTTGTGTCCTTGGGCTCAGTTCTGCGTGTTTCTCACATCAAAAATGTCATATCAGAAGAAGTATATTTGTGAAGGACTGAGTCATAGAGCATGGTAAGATGTTATCCATAAAGGAGTCAGTTCTTCAGCTGAGACTTTATGGTGGTGGACTTGAACATCTGCCCAAAGACTCTGAGGCTTGCTTTTACAAGAGGGCTGCCAGATCCAGTTGGAGGACCTAACTCCTAATTATTATTAATGGAAAGAACAGCCCATCTGTCGTCAAGATTTATTTGGGGATAAAGATTAAAATTCACTTCTGATCTGAAAGGATAGTATCTGTCTGGTGTATATGCCCAAAGGATGAAGGGCTGGTTAGATGTCAGTGTGGTCAAAAGTTAGCCTCTTTCAGAGAGGGAGCAAAAGGAGAGGGATATATTTGGTTCTATATATGTATATGAATATATGCATATGTACATACATATTTGTGTATTCCTGCATGTGTAAAAAGAAATATAATTGTGTATTTATACATGCTACAAGCAAATGAGTGTTGTTCTCAGTCCTGCTTGCTTTGAAACATGGAGGCGGTAAACATTTTAAACCCTTCTTCCCTGCCTGTTCTTTTTCTTTTAACTCCTCTTCCTCCCACAAAACTACTGGAGCCATAGTACCATCTATTTTATTTCAAAAAATAGATGCACCTTGGGGTCATATAGGGACCACAGTTTGTATAAAGCACCCTAATTAATATAGCTTTGCTTGCTATGACAATTTACACTTGAGCTACTGCCTTTTATTTTTATGTTATTTGATTTTATCTTGACCAGTAATAAATTTTAAACCAGTTTCCTCCCACCCTTTTTCTATTCTTGTCACTGGTGAAAGATATATTTTAAAAGACTTTACAGGATTTAGTTATTAAACATCACCAAATGAATTTACCAACTTCATCGTCCTGAAATATGACCTTTTTCTGCTAAAAAATCTTAAAATAATTAGGTCAAAGTTTTCGTTGTTGATATTTGTGCTACAGTAATTCATGGCTGATTATTTAATTGAATTTTCATATGTATGAAGCAGATGTTATAGGTTCTCTGCTATATCACTATGGTAGTGCTAGTCATGCAGATTTATAATAAAGCAATCCCTTATTGTTCCTTCTCACATTTATCTACATTTTGTGCTGCAGCTGATTTTGCAATTGTCTCATTTAATTGTGAACATTGACATCATTTACAGGATTTATGCATCTAATTAAGTGGGCTCTAAAAGAAAAGTTTCAGAAATAAAGCCAAGAGACTAATATATGTTAGCTAGTGGTTACATCGGTTTCCATTGTTTCTCTTAGGCAAGAGGAGTGAAAAAAAAAATAAGGCCTTTGTTTCCTGCTATCAGAAGGAGTCTTAAAATGTTTTCAGCTTTCTCGGTCACATTTCATATGAAGGAATATTTTAAAATGTTTAATTGATTGTTAATAGTGAACACTGTGTCAAAGTAGCAGAGCAGAATACAGAAGCAGAAGTAGCAATGGGAGCCAAGGAGCCATGGTTATAGGCAGTTTGTTGACCAACAAGATTTTGTAACAACTAGTAAACTGTTAATTAAAGTATACATTTATTCATTGAATAAACCTTTATAAACTATATTTGTGTAACATTAATACAAAGTGTGAACCTTTTCATTTTCCAGGCATAGATAAAATGAAAGAGAGTTGTTGATTAATGATCCTCTAAACTGGTGGAATGGCCCAGCGAGGTCAGGAATGAGAAAAAACCCAGTTCATTAGTCAGCAAGTTTTCCTCTTCATGGTTTTATTGCTCGAGGTTGCTTATTTATTGGTCAAGACAAGGGAAATGAACAGGAAAAAGGCCAGCTATGGTTATAGTCCAGCTGTGTAACAGGCAGATATGGCTTCCTGCCCTTCAGTAGCTTCCATTTCTACTCATCCCCCAGCCATCAAGTGTTGGTGTGGATCAAAATTTGCTGAAAACCACAAGTAATATTAATTCAGTCTGACCTCAGGATAACAACTGTGTTTGTTAATTTCCATAAATCTGTTTAAACTTCATGGTTTTTCCTGTTTTAAAACCTTCAGGTGAAGAGAAAGTCAACTATGTCCATAGATGCTTTCTGTCATGTAAGTCATAGGTGCTTTCAAGGTCATGTAGGGAGAGAATCAGAGATGCAAAAATCCCAGCTAGAACTTAAACTAGCCATCTCTGTAAAGGATAATAAAAAATGCTTTTATAAATACATTAATAACAAAAGGAGGGTCAGGGAAAATCTTCATTCCTTATTGGATGAGGAGGGGAACTTAGTAATGGAGGACAAGGAAAAGGCTGAGGTGCTTAACACCTTCCTTGCCTCAGTCTTTAACAAAAAGACTAGCTACCCTCAGGACAGCTGGGCTCCTGAGTTGGTAGACAGGGATGGGGAGCAGAATCCCCCTCCAGTAATCCAGAAGGAAGTAGTTAGGGACCTGCTGTGCCACTTAGATCCCAACAAGTCCATGGGTCCGGATGGGATTCATCCTAGGGTGCTGAGGGAGCTGGCGGAAGAACTGGCTAAGCCACTCTCAATCATTTATCACCAGTCCTGGCTGACTGGGGAGGTCCCAGATGACTGGAGGTTGGCCAATGTGATGCCCATCCACAAGAAGGGCCTGAAGGAGGATCCGGGGAACTATAGGCCTGTCAGCCTGACCTTGGTGCCTGGAAAGGTTATGGAACAGATCATCCTGAGTGCCATCAAGCGGCATGTGGAAGACAACCAGGGGATCAGGTCCAGCCAACATGGGTTTAGGAAAGGAAGGTCCTGCCTGACTAATCTCATCTCCTTCTATGACTGGGTGACCCGCCTAGTGGATGAGGGGAAGGCTGTGGATGTGGTCTGCCTTGACTTCAGCAAGGCCTTTGACACAGTCTCCCACAGCATTCTCCTGGAGAAGCTAGTAATGCATGGCTTGGACAGGTGCACCCTTTGCTGGGTCAAAAACTGGCTGGATGACCGGGCCCAGAGAGTGATGGTGAATGGAGCTGCATCCAGCTGGTGTCCGGTGACCAGCGGTGTCCCCCAGGGATCAGTACTGGGCCCAGTCCTATTCAATATCTTTATTGACGACCTGGATGTGGGGATTGAGTCCACCCTCAGTAAATTTGCAGATGACACCAAGCTGGGGGGGAGTGTTGATCTGCCGGAGGGTAGGAAGAGGCTGCAGGAGGACCTGGACAGGCTGGATCGATGGGCCGAGGCCAACGGCATGAAATTCACCAAGACCAAGTGCAGGGTCCTGCACTTTGGCCACAATAACCCCAGGCAGCACTACAGGCTGGGGGAAGAGTGGCTGGAGAGCAGCCTGGCAGAGAGGGACCTGGGAGTGCTGGTGGACAGCCGGTTGAACATGAGCCAGCAGTGTGCCCAGGTGGCCCGGAAGGCCAATGGCATCCTGGCTTGGATCAGGAATAGTGTGGCCAGCAGGAGTAGGGATGTAATTCTCCCCCTGTACTCAGCACTGGTGAGGCCTCACCTCGAGTACTGTGTGCAGTTCTGGGCCCCTCACTTCAAGAAGGACATTGAGATGCTGGAGCAGGTCCAAAGGAAAGCAACAAGGCTGGTGAAAGGAGTAGAGGGAAAGTCTTATAGGGAGAGGCTGAGGATGCTGGGGTTGTTTAGCCTGGAGAAGAGGAGACTCAGGGGGAATCTTATCATTCTCTTCAACTACCTGAAGGGAGGTTGTAGTCAGGTGGGGGCTGGGCTCTTTTCCCAGGCAACTAGTGACAGGACAAGAGGGCACAGCCTGTAGCTGCACCAGGGGAGGTTTAGGTTGGATATTAGGAAGCACTTCCTCACAGAGAGGGTGATTAGACATTGGAATAGACTTCCCAGGGAAGTGGTGGAGGCACTGTCCCTGGATGTGTTCAAGGAAAGGCTGGATGTGGCACTTAGTGTCATAGTCTAGATGGTGTGATGGTGTTGGTCATAGGCTGGTCTTGATGATCTTAAAGGTCTTTTCCAGCCTTGCTAGTTCTGTGATTCTGTGATTCTGTGGTCAGTTATTCAGAACCAGGCTCATCACCATAAGCTCTTTCTCATTACAGATGACACTGGGATAATTGGGGTGCCACTGTTTGAGGTGAAGGTGTTCAGAGCAACTTATATGTGGCAAGTGTTTCCTATCTCGTGGTAATACCTTGTATCTTAATAAGTCTTAAGGAGGTAGCAGACATTCAAAAATATTTGAACCCAGAGAAACCCATTTCATCATGAAAAATGATGCTTGGTGAAACAGCAGAATTCAGAGGGACATCAGTCATCTAGCCCATCCCTCTGACCCAGCTATTATCCCTCTTTACCTATGCTAACTTTACTCTTCTGCCTTTTCGGTCAGGAAATTCAGCAGTCTCCCTAGGCAACCTGTTTGCAGGAGTTGGGAAATTCTGTGAGTTTAAAATAATTCTGTCTTGTATTGATTTAATCCTGTAATTTTTGTGTCCATTCCCAGAAAACATGAAAAACAATTTATTGCTTTCTTTCACTTATGGGAAGGTTCACATGTTTTATTTCAATCTACTGTAAGTTGGACAGGATTCATTTTTTTTTCTAGTAGGGAATGGAGAGAGATATTCAATACCCATGAATTGAATACCTATGTGCAGTATTTTTTAATTATGTAGCTGTCATCTGTCTCCCCCAACGTTTCAGCATAATTGTAACAAACAGCATTTCTTTACATTCTGATCTTTTAATCAAAAACTTGGGTTTGGTTTGTTCTCATTAAAGTCACAGCTCCAGGAGTCATGGCATTGTTGGAAACTTTCAACTTTCCTTAGAACTTTACAGAGAGAAGTATAGGGCAGAAGAAAAAAGAAAAAAGGGAAAGTTTTTTCTGGGCCAGTGTGCACATTCCTCTTCTCCCTCCTCATCCATATGAAAGATTTTTTTTGTCTCTTCAAAAGACCAGGTCAACAAAAGCTCTTATTTTGCTTATTTTAGGAATTCACATGAAAGAACATTTGCTAATATTGTGTCAGCCAGCAGACTTCACAACAGCTGTGAAAGTTTCCCAGCACCTATGGTCAATAAGGAAATGGCTACTGTACTAGTTGATAAACTGCAGTGTTTTTGAGAAACTCATTACCTCCAGGAGAACTGTGGTATCATTCTCAGAATGGAGGAAAATCTGATGGCTAGGGTATGGTATTTTTCATCCTAGTGCTTTCAATTTCAATAAAAAACAGATGCAGAGGTACTAGCTTTCATTCCTTATAATATTGTCACTCTTATCAGCAAGCTGAACTGATAATACATTGAAAAACTGTAGCTGAGTGGCCATTACATTTAATCCTTCAGCAGTTATTTTTGCCCTGTTGTTTCTCACCCTCATGACGACTGCCTTGCAAATACCCCATGGTTTATCCACTGCCACTGGGCACATATTTCTGGTGCAGCTCTTCTGTAATCACGTGGAAGGCAGATCAGGCTAGCTGTAAAGTAAAAAATGTGTCAGGTTGTGTGAGACCCACAAGGTGACTTCACAACAAGAGAGCTATCAAAGAAGGAGAGGTGTGACTAGAATTAAGCAGAAGACAGCTGTGGCAACAGGGGTGTCAAATGACAGGATGGAGTCAACTGTCTGAAAATATCTTAATGCCTGCCACTTAAGCATACACCAGTACTTGAATAGGTAATTTATTAGAAAGTTAGAGTATTGGTCTTGTTTGTGTTTCTCCTCACATTAGAGGAAAAGACATGTTTCATCTCAATATGCTGAATGTGTTTTTCTTCTGTCCACAATCCAGTTAAGTGATTTAATTTTCATGTCTGGCTTCTATTTCTTCCACAGAAGCGGAAATGTTACATCTGTAACAGTCTTGATGCAAACTCCTTTAGAAGTCAGTGGAAAGTCTTCTGCTGATACTAATGGGCTTTAAACCACAGTTTAAATAAAAGTTTTAAGTGAAGAACTGAGTTGGTAGCCTCTGTATTTCTGCAGATTAGCTTATTGATAACATTGGGCTATATTTGTAAGAACACAAGATTCAGTTTACCATGTAAATCAGCTAATGCTCTTCTGCATGCAATGCCTGAAAATTTCTTGTCTGAAAACGCAGTGGACTTCTTTTTCTTTTTTCTTAATGTGGTTAAACAAAAAGGAAAATCAAATCATTGTATTGCTACAAGCTATTCATATTGTTATGATCTGTGTATCCGTCAACCTTGGATACTCTTGAAGGAGATAGTGAGAGTGGGGAATGAACTCATCTGAACTCAGCAGAAAATTAAGGAGGTACTTGCAAAATGAAATGAGCTACAGATAGAAATGCTTGCAAAGAGAAAAGCAAGAATTAGTGAAGGAAGCATCTGGAAGTACAGAAGAAAGAGTTTATTAAACCTAAGATAAGGGGCCATGCCAAGGTAAGGATGAGAAAGGGTAGGTGGGATGCTGAGACTTGCTCTGTCATGGGATCTAACAGTTACTGATGCAAGGGATGCACAAGGTTGGCTTCCTGCATGCTCTAGTGCAGCTCTGGCTTTGGAAGTGTGTGAATTGCAAGCATCTGTCAGCCTAACAGGGGTTTTTGCATTTCCTTTTTCTATCTTTTGCAAATGCCTATGAATCTGAGGACTTCTTTGGTAGGTTTTGTCTTGTCTCTCTTTAAAGGGAATAGAGGGGAAAAGAGGTGCTTGAATTACACTTTAAAGACAGTGCTTGGATAGAGGAGCTGAGAATGGGTACCTCTGCCACACATCACAGGCTCTCATGTGCTGGCACTGCTGTGTAGCAGTGATAGCAAGAAAAGCTCTTCACAGCTTTTCAAGCTTCCTTCCCCCCATCTGTATTTACACTCATGGATATTCTCATTTGGCTGAGAGAATCATATTTAGAGAGATGATTTTCACACCTGTAATTACCACTCATTCTTCCCACCTTGGAATAGAAGTGCTAACATGTGAGGATATAGACTACATTTTTTATTTTTTCAGGGGTATAATGAACGTTTTGAAACCATTTCCAAGCATATTCCTGTGCTCCACACCATGATTACAATGTACACAACAGACAAAGGAACATTTCAGAATAAATTTGTATCCTTTATTTTTATCCAAAACAGTAGCTCTGTGCAAAACACTGTAAAAAACCTACTTTGTACTTGATTGCTATCTTGTCTCATGGGTACAAATCACTCATGGGGAGATTCTGATCGCACACAACTGGACAATTTTTCCCAATGAGAACAATCAGCCATTGGAATAGTCTCAAGGAAATGGTGGATTCCTCAACATTGGACACTTTTAAGATTCAGCTGTACGGGGTGCTGGGCCATCTTGCTTAGAGTGTGCTTTTGCCAAGAAAGGTCGGACCAGATGATCCTTTAGGTCTCTTCCAACCTGGTATTCTATGATTCTGAGTCTACTATTGACTGAGAAAAAAATTATTGTCCTGAAGCAGACCCAAATACCCAGCTACCCTTCCAGGCTTCCTCCATCACAAACAGGCAGTCCAGGTAAAAAACAAACTATCAAAGGAAGCAAACCAGTCCCTTGGAGTTGGAGTGGCAGAAATATCTAATTAGACATGAGGCTTCCCACGATGCCCCATGTCCTTCTACAGTGTTGAGTTCACTCATCTTGAATCTCTAAAAGCAAATGCAGGTGAGGAGCACATCCATAATTCTGCCATCTCTAAGTGATTTACTGTGTCTGTACCACACACGCGTACTCCTTGATTTTGAAATGAACAGAGTGGGAAATGCCTGCTGTAAAATACTTGCCATGCTTCTCTGAAAAAGCAACACATCTGCTAATATTTATGGTTCTTCCATTTCCTTTTGTCATCCCCTCACCCTTCATATGCAATGCCATCTAATGCCTCTCTTTCATTTTCCCAGTATAAACCTCACAGATTTCACTCATCTCACATTTAACAGATGATAATCCCCAAGATGAAAAGAGAAATTATGCTAAGCTTCTGGCACAATCTACTCAGCACACCAATGAAATGAGGCACTGCAGCCTTTGTTGAGGTGCATTCACGAGCTCTTCCTTTCTCCACATATGCAAAGGATGGCTAAAACACCTCACATTGCAATCACAGCTCTCCTGAGTTCTCCATATTTTACTCAGGACACTTATAGCTAATAGAATGGGTACAGCTAAACTATTGGCAGATGCATCCTCCTTTCTATCACTTCACTCATGGTCAGCGGAGTTAAAGAAGTTTGGGTAAATAGTGTATGTGTATGGCTTATCTCTGTTATGTCCTGGTTCTCAGAGGTCTGAGATTTAGTAGCTCAGTTGCAGAAAATACTGTTAGTAGCTGTAAATAGCACTGGAATTTTGGCAAGTATTATATGCCCTGATGACTCCAAGTCTTTTCACAATAAAAAGAAACTCCTCCCAAGTATACAGCCTGTATTAATATGCGGTGCACATTTTTGACTCCAACAACAAGAAGTGAAGGTATTTTCCCTCCCTGAGTTATAGCTGAAGTCTGCATGAGGAACAACATGATTCATGTGTAAGGTGCTTGTCTTGCAGACATTGTATGGAAAGAAGTTATCTTTAAGCTCTTGTATTTCAAACAGCTGTCCAAAGCATCTTGTTCTCACCTTATAGACTCTGACAGTAACTTTTACAACATGCTGAATGTATCAAAAGCTGAGCACACCCTGGGTTACAGAATCACAGAATCACAGAATCCTAGGGGTTGGAAGGGACCTCGAAAGATCATCTAGCCCAACCCACCTGCCAGACAGGGTCACCTAGAGCACATCACACAGGAACTTGTCCAGGCGGGTTTTGAATGTCTCCAGTGAAGGAGACTCCACAACCTCTCTGGGCAGCCTGTTCCAGTGCTCTGTCACTCTCACAGGAAAGAAGTTTTTTCTGATATTTACATGGAACCTCCTATGCTCCAGTTTGCATCCATTGCTCCTTTTCCTATCACTGGACATCACTGAAAAAAGCCTGGCTCCATCATCCTGACACTCCCCCTTTACATATTTGTAAACTTTGATGAGGTCACCCCTCAGTCTCCTCTTCTCCAAGCTAAAGAGGCCCAGCTCCCTCAGCCTTTCCTCATAAGGGAGATGTTCCATTCCCTTAATCATCTTTGTGGCTCTGCGCTGGACTCTTTCAAGCAATTCTCTGTCCTTCTTGAACTGTTGGGCCCAGAACTGGACACAATATCCCAGATGAGGCCTCACCAATGCAGAATAGAGGGGGAGGAGAACCTCTCTTGACCTACTAACCACACCCTTTCTAATGCACCCCAGAATGCCACTGGCCTTCTTGGCCACAAGGGCACATTGCTGGCTCATGGTCATCCTCCTGTCCACCAGGACCCCCAGGTCTCTTTCACCTACACTGCTCTCCAGCAGCTCAGCCCCCAACCTCTACTGGCACATGGGGTTGTTCTTCCCCAGATGCAAGACTTCCCCTTTACTTTAGTGGAACATTAAGGAACCTCAGCCACTTCAAGAAGCACCTGCAGCAGCACTGACCACTGGTGGGATTTCTGAATCAGGGAGAAGCCCAGGAGGAACACTGCTTTTTTTGTGGGCTATTTATTGCTCCTGCAAAAAGTTGCCTCATGTCAATGCCCATGGCCACAACACATAGCCTCCTCCTTTGTCACTAGGAAAGCACAGAGGAAGGTGTTTGTTAGCAGGGTTACAATCACAACTATCCCTTTAAGGAAGTGGGACATAATGTATCCTTAATTACCTTTATTGGCAACTTATATTATCGTATTTTCACGTAAGTTAAGTAAGTATTTCAGGCCTCTCCATTTAAATCACATGAAAATCCAGTACAACTTGGATAAAGTAAAGCAACCATTCCTGTAAATCCTTATCTTTTGGTAAAGAGATGTTTTTTATTAAGAAATGTTTCTAACCTCTGACCAGAAGGTCCTTAATAAACCTTTACTGAACTGCATCCAGAAGCTGAACACCTTTTTTATATGCTCTTCAAATTCAGATTATATCTGTACTGGTTTTGCTGTGTCCAAGATTGGTCTCCCCTTTCACTCAAGGCATAGCTTTTTCTCCATAAAGAACAGGTGAACCCCGTGGTGATTTTTAAAGCCAGGGAGATGGGCCATCTCATGTTTCCTATACGTACCTTTATATTTTCTGTAGAAATGTACTCTATTCTACTTCACACAGGCTGACCTTCCTCTGCCTTTTCTGAAGTAAGGCACATTTACCTGACCTGTAACTGGAAATGGACTTGCAGTTCTTCAGACAAATTAAGGATCAAAATGCCTGATTTCCAGGAACTCCTGCACCTCTACATTCCCATTTAACACTGATGTGATGGCTGTCTGAAGCTGTACGCAATGACCTAATTCTTTACTTAATAGAAATTTTCTTATGGATTCAGCTGGTAAAGGATTTTTTTGTGGGGAAATGAATTATGCCAATATAAGCGGAGTTCTGTCAGTAATGCTCACTTGGTCCATATGAAGCAAAACTGTAAAGGCCTCAATTTCTAACAGTAGCCACCAGGATTCTGGCTTTTGCTATGACTCTGCTGGATCACTTTTCCAGTCCTTTTAACTAGCTTTCATATTCATGTCCTACGTGCTTGCAAAACACTGCTGCAGTTAATTTTGTGTGAGTGATAATCCCCATGATTCCCATTTCGCCCCTACAATTCTGCAATTACTCTTGCTCTTTCACTACACAGAATCAGTCTCACATTTTTATTTTTTTTTTGAAACATTTCACGCATACAACTCTGCTTATATCTGCAGATTTAAGACCTGTTCCAGCTTGCTGGACTTGTCCTGCCCTTGATTTACTATTTGAAATAATAAATGCAGAGCATTTATGTAACACTTTGCTTATGGAGGCTCTGCGGTGTGGAACAAAGAAGGCAGGTAACACTATCCCTGTTTTACAAGTGGTAAAACATGACATAACGATGATTTTGGCTGTTTCAAGCAGTCTTAAAATTAGGGGGTGGGAATTCAATGGAGTCATACTAGTATTAGACCTGAGCTAAGCAATGTTAAATCGAGCATTTATAGAACACCAGCCCTGTGATATCTCCTTTCACTGACACAGAGCTGAAGACAGCAGTCCTGAGACGAAGGGAGACAAGTGCCAAAACAAGCACCTATGCCCTTGTGGCCATGGAAGGAGCCTTCATGAGTGTCAACCCAGTGTGTTTCACAAGAACAAAAAAGTAAAAACCTTTTTTTTTATCCTTTCTATTATATATATTTTTTTAAATCCAGTAATTGTATAATATTTAATTTCTTGCAGTTGAGTCACTCTCCACCGAGGACTGCTGGCAGGTGAAGCAGGCTGGCACCAGGACTGCTGCAGACAGGTGCTGCACATACCTTTACCCTGCCCTTTGACACCACTGGGATGTATATTGAGACCTTAAGACAGTCTAAAGGACCGTAGCTCTATGAAATCTAACAGAATGGCACCACTTAGAGCCAGCTGACATCCTCAATCATAAACATCCCTCCTGTGCAGAGAGAGACAGTTGAGCTTGCTTTTAAAGATACAGATGGGATACTGATTGAAGAAGAGATGAAGACCACCAGGATAGTTTTGTTTCTGGTATAAGCATCAGTCTTCGTTATAGATGAAAAGAAATGTGTCTGTGCAATGGCTCCATTCTACCATAATTTGTTTTAATTGCTGCTGACTCATTGTTTTTCCTCCAGTTACTTTGCTGTGACAACAATGATTAATAAGGATAATTCAGAAAGATATTTTTATGGAGAAAGTAGGATTTAACATCTGGGTGACAAACTGACTTTTCAAAGTGAGAGGTCTAAAATTAAATGAAAATTTAGAAAATACTGTCAGTTCTGTAACCCATGGTGTGCTTTTGTGTGACAAGCACCCTGTAATCAACTCATGCTAATAAGTCACTATATATTTTACACTAAATAATTAGAAAGAAATGGAATACCATATTAAAAATTTGCATGGGTTTCATTTTAGTTAATCACAAGCCATTTTCAAGACTAAAGAATATAAGTAGCAAATGGCCGTTCTGCAATTCCATGTGCAGTTCCTTTAGAAACCACATTCAACTTGGAAATGAGGCATAAACAGAGAATTTTCAAAGGAATTAATCACAACCATAGTCTGGAATCCAAAAATCCTTTTCACATTTTAGATACCACTTGATGTGAAAAAAGTAGCCACAACCTGCTTCTTATTTTGAGAAACAGAAGCAAAACATGAATTGCAAAGGCTTTTCTCTATTTTGTTTGAAAATTTAATATCTCACTGGCTGAGACTTTCCAGGTACTACCTTTCACAGTTAAGATTCAAATAATATACTTCCTGTGCCACACCAGGCCAAATTTTCAGCCACATTCAAATTCTGCTAGTGCAAACACGTCAGCCTGATGTTTTGTTTGCAAATGGATGTTTGCATTTTTGACAGGGATTATGGGAATAATCCGTTCAATATTAAAGACTGTCATAGAGAAGTTGGTCAAAATTTCCAAATCTAACGAGACTTTTAAAACTCTACACAAATACAATGAGATTAATTTTCAGGAACACTAGAAACCTGTCACTGCCATTGACCTTTGTGGGAGTTTGAAGTTACAACTTGGAGAATGAAGTCACTTTTATTTAGCAATCTAAATTTTGGACCTCAATTTACATGCTCGGTCTATGGCTATCCCACCAATTAAATATGCTGGGGAAAGCTATTGGGTGTGAAGGCCAGTTGTCCTTGAGCAGCTCGCATCTACAACAGCTAGCTGCTCTGGCCACCAAGAGAGAGTTACTAAATGCCAACTATCTAATGGGAATGGTCCCTGGGCTGTTTAACATCTAGGACTTACCTGGGTTTTCAGTAAAAGAGATGGTGTGAGCAGCCCATACACATATTATGGAACAGTCTAAGGGTTTAATAGCAAAGATGACCTTGTTTCAGGGTGCAGGATCATGCCTGGGCACACTTGGATGTATTACTGTAGGTGCAGTGTTTGGTTTCAAAATTTTGCTTGGAGATTTGAGAAGTGTCAGGTTTAAGCTAATGCATTGAGGTAATCCTCTGGTTTTTACTCGGTTAAGAACCTTAGCTTGCCAGGAAGATGGCTTTTAGAAACTTAAGTCCATCTGGGTACTTGAAGGTGCCCAGCTACACATTGGTCTAAATGTCTACAGTCTCTTGTGAAGGACTGTGCTATACTACACTTGATACACAATAGGAAGCACTTGTCCAGGAATAAATGGTAAAAATGGTGAGCAGGCTGCAGTAGAGCACAGAAGTTGTACACAGCAAAAAGCAAAAGGATTTATGTTAAATGTGCTACCCGTGGTATTTCCAATTGTCAGGCATCTCACTCCCTTTTCTCCTCCTCCTTTTCAAACACAATTATGGACTTCTGGTCTGTGGTGTGAGGCCCTGTTGTTTTGTAGTCTCACACTTTACTGAGCTCCTCACGGCCACTTGTGGCTGGCAGCAAAAACAGAGCCACTGCAGGGAGAGCTGGTGGGTCCAGCTCAGCCCAAGATGAGTTTGCAAGGGCAAGTTTCTCACTTCAAGTATGGCTGAACAGGGGTTCCACGGAACTGCAAGGGAGTGGTTTTAAAGGATTGTTTCTTTTTTCTTTTCTTTTCTTTTCTTTTCTTTTCTTTTCTTTTCTTTTCTTTTCTTTTCTTTTCTTTTCTTTTCTTTTCTTTTCTTTTCTTTTCTTTTCTTTTCTTTTCTTTTCTTTTCTTTTCTTTTCTTTTCTTTTCTTTTCTTTTTTCTCTCTTCTCTTCTCTTCTCTTCTCTTCTCTTCTCTTCTCTTCTCTTCTCTTCTCTTCGCTTCGCTTCGCTTCGCTTCGCTTCGCTTCGCTTCGCTTCGCTTCTTCTCTCCTCTCCTCTCCTCTCCTCTCCTCTCCTCTCCTCTCCTCTCCTCTCCTCTCCTCTCCTCTCCTCTCCTCTCCTCTCCTCTCCTCTCCTCTCCTCTCCTCTCCTCTCCTCTCCTCTCCTCTCCTCTCCTCTCCTCTCCTCTCCTCTCCTCTCCTCTCCTCTCCTCTCCTCTCCTCTCCTCTCCTCTCCTCTCCACTTTTTTTCCTCTCCAGGTTGAAATTGGGAAATAATTGCAAATCTTTAGCAAAATGAATGAGCTGTTTGTTGGTTTGGCACTGCGCTGGAACACTCTTGATTCACCCCCCTCCCCCTCCTCCCCCAAGGTAGGGGAAAGAGGGAGAAAAATGAGAAAGAGAGGCTTTCTGGGTTGAAAAGTGAAACAGATTCATTTTAATTATTAGTGATAAGGGAATATATATATATTTGCAAAGGGATGTGCAACACCCGATCCCCTCCTTCCTCCCCCAGTGACTCTCCCAGCAACTCTTCTCCCTGGTGGCTCCAGCTGAAGGGGGGAGTGTCCGGGCGCACAGACGGGGCCCTCGGGTGTCGGCTGGGAAGAAACATGGGAAAAACAGAGAGGGACAAAGAGAGGGTGATAGAAGGGACAGTGAGCAGAAAAGTGAGTGGAAAAGGAAAAAGAAAGGCTTGACTTCTGTGATGTCTTGCCCTATACTGAAAGCCAAATAGAGAAAATATGATGAGAAGGGAATATTCTGATTTGCTGACCCTGCCTTTGGTCTAATCTGCTCCCCCATAGGGGGGGAGGCTGCAGACAGTCAGAAGTGACCTTGGTTATTATCAGTCCACTGTCACTGCTAAAAAGTTCACTGAAAGAAAGAAAAATCAGCAAAGAGCTTCACCCTGGCTCAAACCAAAACACTTGTACAAGGTGGGAGATACAAGTCAGGATCCCACTCCTTCCCCACTCCTTCTGTCCTGCAGTAAAGCCTCAGAGCTGGAGTAAGAAAAACATCCCCTCTGTAGTTCATTTCTTCTCAGTCCACAAAACAACAATGCAATAAACAACAACAAAGTTTGCATTACAGCAGTAGGTAGGATTTAGTAGTATCATTGTACACATGAGTTGAGACTCACTGCTACGTCAGGTTTGAATTCCTCAGACATCAAAGTTCTCCCTTCATTTGCCCCTTTCTTTAATGTTATATGAATTTTCCCACTTATTATCAAGTCCAAAACATGTCCATAATGCTGGAGAACTGTTTGGTGCCTGTTCATTCAAAGGCCAGATAAGTTATTAGTTGCCTCATCTGAGAACAAGCACAGTAAAACACATCCCACGATGCTCCAACAAGGGCGCGCACACTTATCTAAAGTAGATCAAGAGAACACACGCATCTATACCACATGTTCTCTCAAATTAACAAACACTTTAACAGCACAATAACTTGTATTCACAAGATGCAACTGAATGAAAACCTGACTTTAGACTTATTGAAAATTCCTCTAATGAGAAATTAAAGCTACAGAATGATCTTATCAGAAAGGATTCTGAACACTTTCCTTGGACTGAGAAACAAATTCCCTGAATGCCCTTTTGTGCTCAGTCACTAAATGTTACTGGCATCTTTAAGGAACATCTTTAGCTGGCTATGAAATGAGATTGGAACCAATTAGACAGTCTCTCACTGATGATTTCTGGAGTAGAGCATGAAAAGAACTAGAGAATTTGATACCACATTTCCTCTTATGGTCCTTTCATTGAGTTTAACTCTTCTCTCTTTTTCTTTTGACTGACTAAACAGCTTTCAAATGTCAACAAAGGGAAAGAAGGTGGGATGTGTTTTGAAGGTCTTGGCCAAAAAGAAAGCTCATTAAGTTTATTTGAAAAACAACTAGAGACCTCAGGGAGAAATATATTTTTATGTTTTCTGAAATGCAGCTCCTTGGAAAAAAAAGTGCTATATTTCCTTGGGCCCAGCCAGCTAAAGAATAGAGAGAGGATTATCAGAGGAGCCCTTAGAATCACAATTTCCATGGACTCCAATATGTCTGTTCAGTTTTCTAAAAATCTTTCTCCGCCAGAAAAAGAAAAAAATATTTGTCAGTCTTTCAAAATATGAACCAAAAAATAAAACTTTTAAGAGCATGCAGAGTTACTCTTTCCTCACAGAGAGAAATTTCTGAAGTGGCACTGAGTGCATCAGGAACACCATGGAATGTGCCTTACCGAGGGTTAATAGACCAGGCTCACAAGAACACATTGTGCAGAACAAGCTGGAACTTGGATCTGTGGAGCTTACCACAAGCTCCATCAGGACTGAAATTTAGCTGGCCTCTAAAATGTTCAGGGGTGTTAGTGAAAAGCCTATGAATTCTGAGCTGCAGATTTTTCCTGGCTTTGTAACACTCAGGTGGTATTTCTTCAGGCTAAACAGATGACTTATAGACCTCTTATAAGTACCATAAAAATGAATATTAGGAAATAATACACTCCATGCTATGTTGGCTCTGTGTTACACATTACATAATATTGATATGCATAGTGCACTTTTCTTTGTTGTGTGAAACGTTCACAAGCTTTTTTGAAGAGATAGAATTTTTGTGCTGTGACATCAGTTGTGTAATCAATTGGCCTACAAGATTGAAATGCAGCTTGTCAATATTATTAAGTGATTGAAGTTAGATATCCCCCACCCACCCCCAAAATAAAATATTAGATAATCTTTATTCAGCATTCCGGTGGTAAGTAATTTCAAATGAATTCTTAGAACTGATACAGTCAGGGTATTTTTATAGCTGTGAAGGTTGGGACGGCGTCACTGAACATATGTTAAAGTTATAGGATACTCCACCTGTCAGAGATCTCCACTTGGACATGAAGCTTTTGACCACTACTCTTTGATTCTGACCAGTCAGCCAGTTCCTTATCCACTGAGTGGTCCATCCATTGAATCCATATCTCTCCAATTTAGAGACCAGGTTGTTGTGTGGGACAGTGCAGAATGCTTTGCACAAGTCCAAGTAGAAGACATCAGTTGCCTACTCTGAATAAATCTGTGCCTGAGCAAGTCACCATCAGCTCCCTTTAGTCAGTGAAATGAATTAGACATTTCAGAGAACAAATCAGATGTCTCATTTTAGGTGTACCATTTTAGATGTGTAGTTCAGGGTAAAATAACCCTTTCTATTTCGACACCTATTTCCATCTAAAAACTAGAAGGGGAAGCTAGGAATCTACCTTGTATTTGAAGTTTACACTAGAGACATTTAGTCAGGTGAAATCCAGCTTAATGAAAATGCCAAAATGAATACCAAAAAGCTCTTCATAGCTGTATAGAATATTGCCAAGGAGTCAACAAATCATCTTACATCAAAGACCAAGAAGTAAAAAACTAGTTTTCGAGTAGAAATGGTTACTGCACACTTCTGTTTGTGCTTCCTGCTTTATTAAGGGGTTTTGTAAAAAAAAAAAAAGTAGGAGGAAAAGAAAGAAATTAAAAGTTTATGGTGGAAACAATTCCTACAATGTTGTGTTCACTTCAGTCATAAAGTGGAGGTTTTTTCTCCAGAAGAGTACAGAAATAAAAAACTTCGCAAGTTGTTGCACAAAAAATAATCAGATTGAGCAAACACCCATCAAAAATTCTTTCAGAGTGAAATAATCCACAAACCTTAAGGTTTGTAAAACATCTTGCCATGCACCTTGGAACATGTTGATGTGAAAAATTACAAGGTGAAGTAACTTGTCAGGTACGCATTAGGACAAGTATTACATTAGGTGTAAATACTGTTTTCAATATAATTTAAGTTTCTAATATTCCAAAATGCTTTTGAAAAGCCCACATGAGCTTTTTTAGTCAATGTGGGCACAAATGTCTGTGTTATTCCTGAGAATGAATCTAAAGTTACACATGATGAAATGCAATCAAGCTATGGAAACTTGAAAAGCTACCAATCATCATCCAGGCTCCTAACACTGATTGTATGTACCTTTTTGGCATACAATCCAGAAGGATCAAATCCCTGTGGTGTAGGAAATCATTGCCCAGAAGCTGGGTGGTAATAACCATCTCTTCATGCTTTTCCCCACCATTGGGGAAACACATTTTCCTTCATCTAATACATTCTGTTTCATTATTGAAATAAGTGAGGAGGAGCAACTGGCCAGCTGGGAAAACTCAGCTGCATAGTGGTAATTTGTTCACCTGTCATAACTTAGCCTTGTTAGATCATGTGTCCACACCCGCTGTGCTATAGGCCTTAGACCTGATTCTCATAAGGTGGGTATTTGGCTTCTAAAATGTAGAAGTTGGTTTAAAAAGTTTCTTTTGTGCATCTGTCAAACAGGATTTTTAATTACATTCTAACCATCATGGATATTTCAATGACAACAGACACAAATAAATGAATCGTTCCATCAATTCAATATTCTGTCCGGTTCTTCTAGGATTTGGTTTGGAAATTCTAATCTTTTCTTGTAGTGAAAAATTTCAAGAGAATGAAGTTAGAGCAAAAATTTTAAAAAACAGTTATGTGAAATGGTGATTAAGTCCATATGTAATCTTTCTGCAGAAGCATCAATACAGAAGAAAAAAGGATCAGAAAACTCTCTTTTCCTACTATTACCCCTAGGAGAAGAGATTGATATGGAAAATCAGCCTGTTCCTATGTTTTTAGTGAAAGTTTGTCTTAAACTTGTGCTCTGAAATAACCTCACACCGTAGAAGTTTTCTTCAGTCTGTCTTCTTTTTCATCTCCTGTTTCAGTAAGCATCAGTAGCAGGTTCTTTCTGAAAGTCTCAGGGACACTACAGGTCAAGCAATTTCTTCAGACTTTCCTGTGGGACATATCCCTGAGAAAACAGAGAACAGTGCAAACCGTAGGAAATGTTTTCTATAAAATACATATTAGAGCAGCACTGCAAGATAGGACTCCATGAAGAATTAATTTCTTGGTTTGTCTGCTAAATGGAAGAGGGAGTTTTACTTCAACTTGTAATATTTTTTAATCTTGTTTAAATAATGAAAAAAAATAATTAAACACTAGAAACATTTCATTTGATCTGAAATGAAGACCCTTATCCTAGTTTTAGACGCCATATTTAGGAAAAATTTTACCAATGGCTCTGGAGGACTTGGTTCAAAGCCCTTTCCAAAAATAAAAGAAGAAAGGCAAATGTGTCCCTTCTAATCAGTAGCTCAATATCAAGAGTGCTTTTTCAGGACAGTGAGATTTCCCTAATATGTCTAGGGGAAGGAGGACTCACATCTCCTATAGATGTTTCCATAGTTAGCCTGCTACTGGGTTTTTTGGGTGAGTTCTTCTCAAACTGTAGTCTAGTAATCAGTAGAGTCAGGTGGAAGGTTATTTTGCTGCTGAAAGTGACAGGATTGCTCTCCCTCCACCTTGTCCTTGGATGGCTGTTCCCTTTCTCTCCTTAGTGCTGCTGCTAAAACTTTTGTGGCCAGGAATATGACCTGGCTGTATATTAAATCCATGGAGAAGAAAAAGGTAATTCCTTCAAACTGGATCCAATCCTGTGTCCAGGCTTGTTTCTCAGCTGCTCAAGGGCTAGTGCTGGTGTGAAGGAAAGAGTGTGACTGCACTGCTGGAGCTGGTGATGGAGCATGCAAGCCAGGGTTTTAGCTGGCTGTGACCCAAGGCCAGAGTTTGTGAATGCTCGCTGATTTCAGCTCAGCTTTCCCAAAAAAATGTCGGAGTTGAGCTCTAAGGGAACATATGCCAAAGCCATGCAAAGTAAGAGAAGTAAAAACACAGACGGAAGCAAAATTGTTGAGCCATAAATTAAGTACTCAGGAGAAAAAAAATGACATGTGATGGTATAAAACTCCAAGAAATACAATGAGAGCAACTCAACAAGGTCAAGGTTCAGTTATTTCCAACAAGGTGGTTGATGCTTCCTCATCAGCCTGACGGCTTCCAGGACAGCAGACACTCATGGGGTGCCTCTATCACAGGCAGCAAGGGTGCTCATGCTGAGCATCATAGCCTGTTAGCCCTGGTTGCCTGCTGTGTGTATTAACTGATAAATAATTGTTGTGAGCTCAAAAAATGTTTGTAGTCCTGTTTGCAGTGTCTCTGTACCAGGCAGGCTACAGGGCTCTCCACACTTAGCTTCTTCTGACCTCGTAAATATAATGCCACAATGTGCACCCTGGAATAATGTCCACAAGAGAAGCTGACAGCTACTTGTGACCTTGTACTGTGCAGTGGGACAATTAATGCAACCAGGGAGATGTTTTGATCCTCTCCAGCAGATCTGGGAACTAAGCCTTGGTCAAAGCCCCACCACTGTGATCCTGGGTAAGACGGGGTGACCATCAAACCATGCAAACAGTTAATTCACCCTGCTTTCCTGCAGCCCGACAAGAGCTGTCCAGTGTGATGTGTCTTCTCCTGTTGCAAATTAGCACATGGCCCACCACCAGCAGAGACAGACATCATATTGCTTGTAATCGACATGTGTGGAGCTGTGCCAATCGACACCAGCTGAGAACCTGGCTTATGTACAACTTGCACTGAATTTATTGGCAGCTCGGTTTGTGCTCATAGGCTTTGTCTTCAGTGCAGACAAGGGTGTTTCTGCAGGATTTACAGCTATCTTGCTGTAAAATACTAGTAGAGACTGGATGCTGGTAGTTTTTGCTGCAAATAAGTAGACAAAATCGATTGCAGGTGAGGATCGTAGGGCTCAGTTCATTTAGTTTTACTGAGGTTAAAATCTGTGACTTGCCATTAGGATTTTGCAGCAAGCGTGATCAATGCATAGAAACAACCATCACTGGAGTGAAGACAAGCCATAACTGACACCAAAATTCATATAAGACATCATGTTTGCCCCATGAAAAGTGCACATGCTTGGATAAAGTAAAAAAAAAAAGTCACTGATATATACCATTTGGTTTAGTAAGAAGACACATTACATCTCTTTTGCACATTCTAACAGTGAGTTAAATTGATGCTAAAAATCTACTTGTCCGTGCAAATGGGAAAGCTGCTGTATTTGCATGTACATAATAGCCTCATCCCTGCTGGGGAGCTAGCAATAGGTTATGGGTAGTTGAGAATCGACATGCCTAATTGCTTCACCTTGGTATCAGTGACAAAATGTGGGGCGAGGAGCAGGGGGGAAAGTAGCAGAGGTGGCTATCAGGCAGACTAAGGCATTATTTAGTCATTTCTTCTCATGAAGCTTCATTTCCAAACTAGTGATCCTCACTGTAACTCCCATCCTCTTTTTCATTTGTCTCATTAGACCCGCTGGACTCATTTACACCTGTTCAGATGAGTTAACTTTCAAAGGCGATAAATGAAGAGGGAAATGAAAAAAATTGCCTACTCCCCAGGGGTATTTTTGTACTAACCCATTCATTGCTGCTCAACTAATGTCCCGAAGCATGAGATTTTATATCCTTTACATGCTTTTATTCTGTTTTATGTAACCAGCTGATATTATCCCTATGCCTAATTAAGACTCCCATTTTTAATTCTGAAATCAAAGGGAATTGCTGCTGTACTTCCTCACATAAAGGTATTTTATGGGCTGGCAAAGTGATCTTTGTTCACAACCTGTAGAACTCTTTGCACTTCTTGGTAATGAAAAATGTTAGAGAACTTTTCTAGAATATGAGTGTAGAAAGGAATATATTGGCATTTACACACTTTTCTGTATTCGTAAAGTCAAATGAAGGGATTGAAATCAGTCAGTTGTTTAGTATTTGCAGGACAGATAAATGAGTCTGTTGCCTTTTTTTTTTTTTTTTTTTTTTTTTCCTAGGGGAAGGTATTCGGATTGAGAAATAGTAATCAAAATTGGTATTCAGCAAATGAGCCAAGTGGTGTGGTCATTGAGTTCAACTCCTAAAGATACATCGCTCCAAGGCTGAAAGCTTACATTATGGTTCCTTTTTAAAAAAGTATTCCATCTTCTTTCATGAGCTCTTTTAAGTTACAATTATTGTCAACTGCTCCCGTGGTTTAAAAATGCAAAGAAAACCTGCATGAAAGCATTTGCAACCCTTTCAAAATTAGCTCTCTTTTTGCTAATGTCTTCTGAGAGAAGCTGGTATTTGCTCACATAATGTCTTTTAAAGTCTTTGCAGAAATGTATCATATTTCAAAGTTTCCTGTTGCAACTTTCACACTTGTAGGAATTTTCACGGATAAAGTTTTTTCTTTCCCTATGTTTGAGTCTGCTTCATTTGCATATTATAATAAATGGAGAATTTTCCTATTATGAAGAACCAGATGGAAAGCAGTACAAACTTTGAGAAAGAAAACTGTTAATTTTTATTGCTATAATTTTAGGATTTCAGCGCCAGTCTTCTGTCCCAGCTTGTCTGGCACTGCTGTAGTGTTCAGCTCATTAGTGTCTCCCAAAGCGTTTTCCTTTATAAGTGTACTTAGTCTACAGAAATGCAGATGCTCAGAGTCCTGCCCTTTCATTTAGTTCTTATTCTTCACCAGTGCAGGCTTACAAGCACACTGTCCCAGAATATATCTTTGATCCACGTAGGCTCTGATTAATGCCAAAATGGTAGATATTAAGCATCTTTTTTGTCTGTCAGGGTTCTCTGGAATCTCCTTTAGCAATTTTTCGATAGCAGTGACTGTATAATTTGAAGAACATACAGGATATGCTAATGAGGTGTTAAAAGTATGAACAGCATTTGTGAAATTAAGAATTGGAAGCAAGTCTCAAAATCAGCCTTTTGAATTTAACTTACATTTGGAAGCACAAGTGTACATATTTTCTGTTAGTATCTTTACAGAAAGTACATTCTCTGGTGTTTACAATGTGATGAGGTTTTATTTAGCTGATAGGAGTTAATAAAAAACATGTGATCCTTTTTTTACAACATTTTGTCTCGAGACTTTTTCTTATGAGAAGACAGGGAATGTTTGAAGATACATTTCCATCACCTCATCTTCTCCTTGCAGAACATAAAAGGGCCCAAAATGCTTGCTAAGAGAAAGACTGATGGATAACATTCATGTTTAGTCTCCACAACCAAACAATTAATTCTCTTGCAAAAAAAATGAAAATAATTATAGATGCATTTAGTATGTACCTAGCAGTAACCAGGGCAGAGGGCCCTCCTTTTCCTCCTCTCCCATGCTGGCCAACATTGGCTGGAGAAGACCGTTGATCTTGAGGTGACCATCCAAGCAGCACCTTGCATGCAGCACCTGCCCCAGTGCAGGCAGGAAAGGGAGTTGGGAGCACGGCCAGGGGGCTCAGACACATCCAGGAGAAGCTGGATGGTGTTTGCTTCTTCTTTTTCCTCTATATTGCAGTAGCAATATCAATATTTTGGTGTACAAACACACCATGTGCATGTTCCTATGTTGTGTAAGATGAGTTTTTGTGTAGCTGCGTTAATGTCTAACAAAAGCTATTATTGTAACAGCTTTTTTGTGCTGGGGCAGCCCTTCCAAGAGAGATGGAACTGCAGAGCATGGCTTTATCCATGCACTGTTTGCCTGTGTCCTTACTGTGCCTGATACTGATCTTAATTTGCAAAAAGCTGGAGGCTTTTCTGGTTTTCAGTGTGTTTTTCCTTGATCTTTTTCAAATGAGCATCTATCTTCTATATCACCGAGTTTTCTAGAGCATCCATCACTGTTCAATCTTCACACTTCCCTGCTAAATCAATTCGACGTTGTAAAGTCCCTGCAGGACTCTGTGGCTGTTTCTGCTCAAGTCCTCAGTCTGCTTGGGGAATACTTTGTTTTAAATTATCATCATAATTCTCAAAACCTTTTAAATTGTGCCAAAGTACAATTGTCTTTCTAGCATGGACAAAAAAGGGCTTAGGAGTGTGTGTTTGGAGGGATACAAGATAATTTAAGAGATGTGGTTTTGGTCAAAATGCCAAAATCTTTTTTTGAAATCAGTTTATAGGGAAATAATTCTCTCTAAGCAATGTCTATTGAATCTTTATTGCCTTGAGTGGAATTCCTCACTGTTTCAACAGGGACTTTGCTGAAGGAAATAAGAGAAATGAAAGAAGAAAAGAGAGAGATCCTGTGGCTGAAGGATATGTTTAGCCTTGTCACGAGGTGCTGGCGAAACAAGTTCTGAAATGCAGATACTTGCTGATTTGTATCCAATGGGCCAAATTCCTCTGTTAGGTACAAACTCTGATGAGTTCTGAGAGAAGAAATACATGAGCACAAATGACAGAAATACTGCTTTGGATTCATTTGCTTCAACACCACACTACTAATGCCCTACAGGTATTCAATGATACTCAGTGTTCAGGGTGTAAGTGGAAAAGAATAAAAGATTGGGTGCTTGGTTCCAACCTTGCTACCAGCTGTCTGTGTGGGGTAACTTAACCACTCTGCCAGCACAAAACATCTTCTCAGGACTTTTGTTACTGTGCACATCTCATCTACACAACCACTTAGTCTTATTGCTGTGACAGACTGAGAGAGTTGAGGTTATTCAGTCTGGATAAGAGAAGGCTCCTAGGAGACCTTATTGTGGCCTTCCAGTATCTGATGGGGGCCTACAAGAAAGCTTGGGAGGGACTTTTTAAGATGTCGGGTAGTGATAGGACATGGGGGAATGGCTCCAAGCTAGAGGAGGGTAGATTTAGGTTAGACGTTAGGAGGAAGTTCTTCACCATGAAGGTGGTGAGACACTGGAACAGGTTGCCCAGAGAGGTGGTGGAAGCCTCATCCCTAGAGGTATTTAAGGCCAGGCTGGATGGGGCTCTGAGAAACCTGATCTAGTGGAAGGTGTCCCTGCCCATGGCAGCGGGGTTGGAACTAGGTGATCTTAAAGGTCCTTTCCAACCCTGACAATTCTATGATTCTATGACTTCAGTTTTCCTGCCCTTCCTCCCTGATTTCTGTTTTACTATCAAACTCTGCTCAAGTTGGCTCTGATTTTTGGAATCGTGGAGGAGAAAACTGCTGTGTCTGCACAGACCCCCTGTTATAATCAATAGAGAACCTGTGCAGGGGACTGAAAGTTGCCAGTTGCCAGGATTTAGCTTGAACTTAAAAGCTTTAGGATTCAAGACTGTCATCCTGTTGTTTGTCTTTTCCAAAAAGTTGTAAAGCAAATGGAGTTCTCATCCTGGACAGGGCTTTGGGCAGTGTGGCCTTGCAGACACCAAGAAGAACCCTAGGAAGAAATGAGAGGCAACCTTCAACTCAAGGGAAGTAACACAAAACCAACTTCAGTGAGTACTTTGATATGTATGGCTCAGGTGAAAAAAACCACATGCTTTTATGAATATGCAACGGATGTAAAGTAGATTTAAGTGGACTTTTCCTTGGAGGGGTAGTTTGAGCTCTCCCCGACTAATAATATTTAAATTTATTTTCATTTTAAGGTTTCAGATAATTAATTCCTACTGATGAACAAAGGCTTTCCCTTCATTCATTTATAATGGAAGATTTTGTCCTCTCTGCCCAAGCTCACTATCTCTGGTCCTCTCTTCTCCCATGGAGGATACATGCTTATGAAACAGTAAGTGGGTATGACAGGCATGATACAACCCTGTGAATTTATCTAGGGTTTTCAAGAGCTCAGAGCATCAAGAGCCTCTATCAGGTACCAGATAGCATGATGAATGCCTGGAGGTTGAATGGGATAGTGCCAGAGGATGCACAGGGGCTACAGTCTGACACATGAAATGAGATTGTTCTCCTCATTACTTTCCTTTCCTATCTCATCTTCCCACACATTGTCTAATTTCCCTGATGAATCTGGCCACCCTCTTGTTCAGTACAGTTTCTGTATGGGTAGGGGTTTCCCATTGCTACCGTCCTGCCTCCTGTGCAGCCTGCCTATTTCCTCTAGGCTGTTAATTTCTCCTGAAATAGGAATGAGAAGGGATGGTAATTCAGGAGATAGATCAAGAGCAAAGTCTGGGTTGTGTGGTGTGAATTTGGTGCACATGGAGTGGCCTGCAATAGTTGTCCACAATTATTTGTTTTTTCTCCAAGACAAATGTTTGAAGTTCGGAGCAACCTGATCTAGTAAAAAAGGTCCCAGTGCACCACAGGATGGGCTGGACTAGGTGACCTTTAGAGGTCCCTTCCAACCCCACACATTCTGTGATTCTATGATTCTATGACATAAGAAACAAGAGGCACCTTTCTCTTCTTATGTTGTTGCTTTGAGTAACTGGGGTGTATTGCCAGATAAAAGAATATTCATAAGCACATCACAGACCAACTTACACATCACCTTACAAATTCACACCCATGATTATTCAAAGGAACTTGTCCCTATGCCCCTGCTCTAAAATAATATCACTTTGCAGCTGCCTTGTTTTCCAGTGAATCTTTCAGGCATTCCCAGTAAAGAAGATTTCTCCTGCTGAGAGTCAGTATTGCATTCTCATTAGTGACTGACTAATATGTTTGAATTGGAGAGAAACAAGAATTTACATCTCGTAGGAGTAGATACAAAAAAGCACTAAGGAATAAGACTTAACTATTGATGCTTGCTATAATTACATTCTCCAAATTCACAAAGGCTTGTCACATTTTGCTATTCTTGGTGAATGAGTCCATGTATTTAGAATGGGAAACACCACAGAACCAGTAATATTGTTAGGGTTGTTGGTTTTTTTAAAGGAAAAAGTTTACAGTGCCTTTGTATGGTGTGCAGTTACCCAGAGGGTATGAAACATCTGCTTGTCTGTGGTAAGTGACGACCAACTCCAGCTGAGCTTCCAATCAGAAAATTAATCTGCATTTTATTATCTATATAAAAGACACTAACAAATTACCATGATTTCAGATTTTATTAGGCTGTGTTTTAAAAAAAATGAAAAAAGGCATTAAGCAATTAGATAAAACCAATTTCAAATTAAAAAATGGAACACTTGGGACTAAAGAGTCTGCCTGGTTTTTTTGAAAACTCTAGTGTTGTTATTGTTTTCTTAGTAGAACTTTCAGTTCAAATTGAAATGAGAACTAATTTTGGTGATACCCAGGAAAAGAAATAAAAAGCAAAAGAAGTCTTTGTGCAAACTGAAAGGATGGGAAGGCACAAAATGCTCAATCATTCAGTTCAGGTACTTATTCATCTAAAAAAATATATGTGACAAAGCCAGGGAATTATGTTCCAATAGCAAAGAACTGGGAAATGAAACTTGCCTCAGACAGAATCAAATATAATGGAGGGAAAAAAAAAATGTTAAAAGAAAAAGCAAACAATCAAGCAAAAAAAAGTGGAAGCAAAGTAGGTATGGATTTTGTTTATTTAGATAATGTTCCTTTATACAGGTTACTTTAGTTGAATACTATTTTCTTCCAGTTATTCATACTTTACTTGCAAGTCTTTCAGAGAGCAAGTTGTCTTTTCTTTTTCCTTTTTTTTTTTTTTTTTTTTTTTGGTAAGTGAATATTGATTATATTACTCTGCTTGCAGTGGAGCTTGAAATGAATATTTTTGATAGTTTCCTTGCTTGTGCACCAGAGTTATCAATAATCCTGGCAGAACATTACTAAGAGGAGGTGAAACCAGGCCCAAGCACCTTGATTTGCTTGCTACAACTCTAATGACATAAGTAGCCTTGCTACTAATTTATACTAATGTGGTTAGGACCAATTCCTGTAAAAGCAGAGTGTAAACATTGCATTTGATCAACCTGACTTTAAGGTCCAGGGCCTGTTCTTGCTCATGTCCATAGCAAAGCCCTTAGTAATATCAACACAGGCTGCTCTAGGTATTTTTTTTTGCAATATCATTCCTAGATTTATTGAGAAATATTTTCTTTATGCTGGACTCTAATGGAAATTCAGTGTCTCCATGATCATCAGCTGATCAGAACACAGGTATTCCTGCAGATAGATGCTTTAAACAGGTAGGATGAAATTCTTATCACCTACCTTTAGCTGTCTAAACTTTGCTCAGTTGCCTACAGATCTGATGCAGGTGAGAAGAAAAAAGTCACTCCCAGGAAGAGATTCAGGCCAGGACAGGCTTTTTCAGAAGTGAATGCCCAGTTCCTCTTACACCATCTATTTCTCTCCTTTGAGCAGAGCAAACCAGCCTCTTTGAGACCATATCAAAAGTTACAGACATAGTACTTGCTTCGCTTCCATCTTCTTCATTTCAGGGTATATGTAGCATCCTACCTGATGGAAAAGATTATTTCTACTCTCCTTATCTGCAATGAACCTCTTACAAGTGCTCTCCTGTCCATCCCACCATCCAGACCAACAAAGGAACATTTTCCTCTGCTGTCTTTTGCTCTCCCAGGCAGGATTCCCCATGGGTCATGCTGAGCTGTGTGTGCAGCAGGGAGTGATGGCCACGTTGTTTGGATGGGTGAGAGCTGTCAGTCTGAAGCATGTTATAACACCTTGGGTCACAACTTCTCAATTTCAGTAATTCCAGAGATTTCAATATTAGAAGGTTAAAGCTGCTTATTAAAAGTAATTACATTTTTATTTGAACTGGAAGAAATATTACAATAGATTTGAGAGTCTACATTTCAGGCGAGTGGCAGGAGGAATGAGGAAGACGGCTT
The DNA here is from genome assembly GCA_020745705.1 of Hemiprocne comata. Taxonomy (NCBI): domain Eukaryota; kingdom Metazoa; phylum Chordata; class Aves; order Apodiformes; family Apodidae; genus Hemiprocne; species Hemiprocne comata. The sequence goes on from CM036586.1 coordinate 207,612,282, forward strand.
TGTGCATTTAAGGGAAGCACAAAATAATTATTTTTCTCTACTTAGCACTGCTGGGATTATAATTGGAATACACCAGTCTATTACAAGCATTGTGTTTCAAATACAACATAGAAAAATTAGGGAGAGTTCAGAGGAAAAGTAACAAATTCAGACTAAGTTTTGTAAAAAACCCAAACTTCTCTAGGTTTTCCAGAGAAGTTAAAGAGAAAGATGCTTCATTGCATACAAGGAAAGAAGGCAAGAGATAGACTGACTAGCTAGAAACACAAAACATGATAATACGAACTGTGGTACTTTGCCCTTGTGCAGCACCTTTGTCTTGTTGTTTCTCATTAGTTTCTCAGCTGGGACCAGCCTTGAGCAGGAGATGAGCCAGCACGGTCCTAATGAGTCCTTCAGACACTGCAACCCACTTCTTGTGTTGTGATCTGCACAAATACAGAATAAAGCCTGGCAGCAGTCAAAGTGTGCACAATTTTCCTCCCAAGGATCTCTATGTGTTTACAAACACATAACCAGAGAATAATTAATAGAAATTATTAAATGTCATTGCCTGCAATTCATTTTGTTTATGGTGGTTCAAAACATGCGTGCTTTTCTCCCTATGGCTCACACTAATGGAAAGAAACAAGGCAAAGTATCATGGAAAGACCTGATTTCTCCCAACACTGCCTAAACAAACTAAAGTACAATTAAAAAAAGCCCATTTTATCCCTATAGACACTCATTTTTCTTTGCACTTCTCCATCAGCCTTCTTCCTAAAGCCTTTTTTATGCCCTGTTATTACCAGTTGGAAACCAAACCGATCAACCAACCAACCAAAAAAAAAACCAGAAAAAACCTGACTTCCTTCCTTCTTGTATTTTATTGGGTTGGCACTAAGCTATGTCAAGTGCATCCTCATATAAAACATCTGTATCAAACACTGCAGAAATATTCTTCAGTAAACAGCCAATATCTTGTGCTACTCTAGATATAATGAATTAGAGATGCAAACGAAGCTGCAATGAAATCTCTTCTATTAATATTTTGACTCACCTTCAATGTTCTCCAAATTATCCATTCTCCCCTGTTGAAACTTAAAACCCATTTTAAATGGTGTCTGAGTTTATGACACACCTGATCAGTAATTAGAAATTATGCAAGTGGCAGGCTTGATCTACCTGGCAGAGAGCTCCCTGTGCAATGTCCCAGCCCATGCAGAGCTGTGGGCATACCTAGCAAGGGAAGATCTGACCTGAGGATCCCATCATCCACCCAGCAGCTCTGGCAGTTCAAACACACCCCACGTTTAGTGCTTTGCTCACTTAATAAGCAGAAGTTGAACTAATATATGCTGTTTTATTTTGCTTGGCAAATCCTGTCTGATGCTTCTGAGTTATGCTCCAGGCTGAGAGGAGTAATTGTAGTTAACATTTGCTGGCTAATGCCTTCTCGTTGCTCACCTCTGGGTGCATGGTGCAGCCATTCCCATGCAGGCATGGACTCATGAGCCACAGGAGCGTGTAGGGCACCTCTTATTGCCTTCCCGAGCTGCTGCTGCCAGTGAGTGGGACCATCCACATTCCCATTATAGCCACATGTATACCCATTTTATTTTATTTTATTTTCTTCCAGCTGTGCCAAGAAGACACCCCGTTTACTCATTTCATAGGCTGGTACAGCCAGATAACTGATGGAGTCTTACACTCCCACCCCTTCCCATGCTGCCTTCCTGCCTTCCTGCCTAAAAAGCTGACGTTTCGCAGCGTCTCACCTACTACTGTTTCACTTTACATTTGTTTTGCCCAGGACCTGACCAAGGGGACAACAGTAATTTCTGGCTTTACTAACCCCACCTCACCCATTGCACTGCACAGTATCACAACCACCGTAGTACCATCTGCAACTGCTGCTCTTCCTGAAGATACCACCACACGCCCAATGTTTCCTTAGAGGAATATGCCTGCTGGTATGTGGATGCAGACCACTGGTGCATTCCTTGCTCAAAAATAACAGCATAAAACCCACACTGTCTTCCTGAATATCATAATTGCTTGCTTTGTAAGTTAGGAAATTAAAACACTTCTGTCTCAAAGATGACCTCTCAGCCGAGAGAATACTTTGGGTAAGGAAAATAAAAAGAGTCTTATTTTTCTGACTGTGGATTATCTCAACCTGAAAGAGAAGAAAGCTTCTTTATTTTTCTTCCTAATTATATTTCATAGATGTCCCAGAACAAGCAATTTCTGCAAAGCCCCTTGAAAGTGCATGGGGTGATGTGAAATATGGTGTGCTTTCCCAGAAGAGCTATTGAAATGCCCTTTCTTAGGCAATACAAAGTACACACTTGAGCACTCAAGGGGCAAGTGCTTCCCTTCAAATGTTTCCCAGTTGAAAAGGAGGCACTGAAAGAAAAATTGCTTTCTGTGAGCTTTGACATGCTGTGTAAGGCGAAGAATGATCCCACAGAGACTCACTGGACTTCGGGTACATCTGCACTGCCTTCAGAGCAGCTCACAACACTATATCCTGGAAGCTTTCAGCTAAGTATCTTGGGTGCAACCTACAGTTTAGCCCCTGCTGAAGAGAGCTCAGCACTGCCTGCAGCCTAGCAGTCACCTTCTGGGTCCTTAAAGTGAGTTTCTTAACATATGTTCCCTGCACACATCTCCCCTTTCGTCATGGGAGGCAAGTCCAGCTCCCCATAGCAATAAAGCAGAGTTGGTGGTAGTGGGACTATCACAGTGGGAGGAATGGGAGGAGTACCTCTCCCCAGATAATCTGATGGCAACTGAAGCATCTAACCCAATCCCATGGTGCCTGCGTGGTGCTCAGAGCTGGGTACCTAAACCAGCAACTAATCACAACCCTTCTAAGCATATAAAATCCTCAGATCAAGATGCCCAGTTTGGATAAGGTGAGAGGAAATTAATCTGAAACCAATCTTATCCTCAGCATCTCTGTAGAACAGGGGAAACTGCACTCACATCCTTCCTTCCTCTGTTTTTTTCTGCTTCTAGTCAGAAATATTTGGGCCAAAATAACACTCTTGGGATTGCCATAAGGAGCTCATGTCTTTTGTTATCTGGAAGTAAATTGAATGCACTGCTGAACTTGGAAAAGGAAGCCAAACTGTCATGTTTAGATGTTCCAAATTGAACAATCTACAGGTGAAGGCACAGACCTTTATAAATAAGAATTAATATTCCCATTTCCTGGGCTCTCCTTTAATTTTTAGAGGTAGATTTGAAATTTGGTCTGATTTTGTTTAAATCCTTAGCTTTGGATTTAGGTATTTAAGTTCAGGCACTGAACTATATAGGAAAAACCCTCTTCACAGCCACTCCGGCTTTGCTTTTGTGAAGCAAGGTCCAGTCTCCATACCTCTAAAGTCAAAGGCAGGACTTGCATTGATTTCCAAATGCACAGCTTGATGGACATAAGGCCTTCTCCAGATGATCAAAAGTAGGGTTCATTTGCTTGGATGTCATGCTTAATTTGCCACCACTATTAAGTAGCTGCACTAGCTACCAAGAATTGCACAACTGTGGATTTGGCCCCCTAATCGCTACTTCATTTTCATTTTTAACACTCATTTTGTGAGTCTGTAAATGAAATTAAAAAGTAATTAGGAGTAATTCTTTGGTCCTATGTCATGTGGGCCCGTGACTACAGATCTTGAATAAAAATGCCATAGGAAGCACCAGCACTTCGCCATTTTTGTGTTACTATTTCAAGCCTTGGGAAATATATTCAATGGTAACTCTGTTGCTAATCTTCCTCTTCATCTGTGAATGCTCGTAACAATCCACTTTAAAAGGGTGGTGGCTTTCAGTTTTGCATTTTTTGTGTTGAAGCTCAGTCTTTTGATAAATGGCAGATATCTTAATTTGCTTGGTAACAGATAGGGAACTTCCAGTGTAACAGAGTGTATTAATTTTTCTGGACAATGAACACTTAAAATACAAAAAGCTGTGAGACTTACGGCTTCCGATACTGGCTTTTGAAAATAAATATCCTTTAGGTTTAAAATATATATTTGATCCACAAAAGTTTTCAGCCCAACTGGTCTAAAATACACAAAATAAATCACACTGTTCTTGAAGATAACCAAGATTTTGGTGATAAAGTATAATAGAATATTCACTTGGCAACAAAAGAAAATGAGCAGAAAAAACCTCTCTGATGAACAAGCCAAAAGAATGGCTCAGTTTTTTTCCACCCTGCTCTTTCTGCAGCCCCAGGTTAAATCCATCACAAGGAATGCTCCCAGAAAACAGACTGATAGGTAAACCCCATTAACAGAAGATTAAAATAACTTCAAACTGCCCTTGTTCAAGGAGGAAACATAAAGGGAATCCCAAGTGGAAGAAGAAAGCACTTGATATTCCATGGACAGCAGCTGGAAATGCTTCCTTTTGACTTCATGTGCATGCATTCAAATAGACATGACCTTGGATATTTTTATCCCTTGCAGTACACAATTAAAACTGTCCAGAATGATAGTTTACTAGTAATTTTTAATTATGCAGAAATTGTAGTGTTTATAGTGAAAATGGTATGTCATTGAATTACCATAAAATTCATAGTAATTAAATGCTTTCTACCTTTCAGCAATTAAGGTTGTGTAGTAACCTGTTGCCATTTCCTACATTTATTTTAATATTTAACCACACGTACTCTGCAGGCACAGATTTGAGCTCTCCTATGATTACTGGAGAGGGAAGGAAGGAGAAAGTGGGTGGGTGGGTAAGAAATAGTGATAACAAAGGCTTCATTTCATCCTGCAGGTGACATTGAAGACATATTGCCATCTGGCATGATAAACATTATAATACATCAGTGCTTGTTTGCCAGATGTTGCTAGACACAAATAGACAGTGGTTCAGATGCATAGGGATGATTTAGCAAAATGAATCTTGCAAAATTGGACTCTCTGAATTGTCACGTTGCATCTTGCTTGTACTGGCTAGGTATGTAAAGCAGGAGGGAAAGCAGCTATTGAGAATTAAGGAAATTGTGCTGTAAAGCCAATCTTCTACTGCAGACCAACAGAAATAAGGCCACTCCGTGTAACAGCTAGTTCAAATTGATATTGTAATTGAAATAGGCTACCACATGACAGTGTACCATGCCAACACTTCATACATTCATGCATGCACTTTTCAAACATAGATTGCAAGACGAAAAAATGTTTCTATCCATATTTCTCAGTTTTTCAAACCAGAACTTTTTAATTTCCATTTTGATCAGTGTGTGCATGTATCTAAGTTTTTGTCTAGGTTCTGGCTGCCTGGGACATTTTTCATCCTCACTAGCTTAGACCAAGAATGTCATAAACATCAATATGCCTTTCACACAGAAAATCAGATATTTTCTGCACTGAGTTGCTTACACATCGAATGAAACCAAAGTGGTAGGGGACCTTGGACCCTGTGAAAATTGAATGTGAACATTTTGGGGACTGGAAGGAAATTTGAGTGGCAAGAATTCTGCATTACCCTGACGGTATCCTGTTATTCTCATCTGTATTATAGCTATGTCAGGAATCCAGGAAAACTGGAAAAAAAACCCAAACAAAGAAACCTTGGAAAATTTTCTTCCTGATTTCAGTGTTTGTATCAGCCCCATGGGCAGCCTATGGAAAACACAGGAATAAAAGTAAGAATGAAACAGGAATGAAAAGTCTCTTCATTCTTGGATCTCCCATATATTTTAATTTCTACCAGAAACATCCTGTCTGTTCTGGATAATAAACTGCGGATGAAAAGTGGGAGACTTAGGAAATGGCAAAGAATCTTCCACTCTGATAAAGCATCTATCTAGGTCTAGACTGCTGCTTTGACATCTTGGTGACACTGGTGTTGTAGACCAGACTGATGGATGATATCGAGAGAGAAGAAGAAAAGAATAAATAAAGCATTGGTATAGAGATGTCATCAAGGCAGGGCTTCTGTCATATTATTTCATTTCTTAAAAAAAATAAAATTAAATTCCTTGCTAGGTTAGACCAGTGGCCCATGTAGCTCAGGCTTCTGAGTCTGACAGTGAGACTGTCCAAGGAGAAAACCTCTCACCTGCAGCATACTTTCCCTTCCCTTGTACAACCCAGTAGCACACTAATAGCTGTTTGTGAATTTGTTACTTATGTCTAATTTTTTTGAACCTGTTGATCATGTCTGCTTCCAAAAAATTATTTTGGAGACAACACTGCTACGGGCTACATGAAGACCAACAGCCTTTCAAAAGTTTTAGACCAAGTTCCCGAGCCTCAGTGAGTATTCTTAATTCTAAAATTGTGGGATTTGCTGGACAATAGTTCTGCATACTGATAATCTACTGATTTTGTGATTTTTCAAATTTCAGTTATATCTTCATGGGGTGTTCTCTCCAAACTGAAGAACAGAAAGATTTTTAATCTTTCCAGATAAGACAGCTCCATCCTTATAATAATTTTCTTCTCAGTATCTTCTTAATCTCTGCAATGTACTTTTGGAGGTGTAGAGATAAGAACCATGCACAGTAGTCAAGGTGTGAGTGTGCCAAGGTTTTATACAGTGGCAACATAAAGCTTTGTGTTTTTTTCTCAGAGCACTTTCTTTTTGGTTCTAGAGCTAGATGCCATCCAGTTTTGGTGACATGTTAATTGTCTCTAGGGTTTAAAATACCCTGTGTTTACTGTATCCTGACAAGTTTACTGTATCCTGTATCCAGTATCCTGACAAGCTTCTTTAACCACCCACTACAGAAAAATTTGGATGTGGGCATTTCTCCTGCATAGTAAAGACTGATGCAAAAGAGTTTGTTGAGCTTTTCCAGCATGGACCAACCATCACTGAGTCTTTTTCATATATTTGTCACCAAGCAGCCCCATTGACTATGGCATTTGCTTCCTGTTTTTGAAGTATTTAATAAATGTGTGACAATCAGTTAAAAAAAAAACCAAACCAACCACCCTGTGCAAGGCATGCTTTGCAGTCCTTTTAACCCTTTTAATGACCACTTTTACTTTTGACCTATTCTCCTTATTTGAGAAAGCTTTCCATTTTTTAACTGCTGACCTTTTCCCTGTGACAGCCTCCTTAACTTTCCCATTGAGCCATGCAGGGGATTATTAGACCTTTTTGTTTTCTTTTTGTATTATGACACATATTTTATCCAGGCTCCTAATACAATACTTTTCAAAAGCATTCAGGATGCTTACAGACTTATAATTTTGGACTATTCCTTTTAGGTTGTGTTTTTATTTGCTTTTCTACATCAATTTCCTCATTTTTCTGTAGTGTCTTTTCGTTAGTGTTTTATTTACAAGAAACTGATTCTCCTGAAAAGTTCAGAGGGATAGAAGCCTTTGTTGGAGGTTTTTGGTTTTAAAAACCAAAAATAGTCTCAGTTCTGGATTCTTCTCTGTGTGTCTCTGCAAGAGATTCATGAACAATTTTAATGCACCACATTCATTACTGAGAAATATGGTCAAGGATGGTCTATTTAGTTTAAAACTGGTGTGGTCAAAGAAAGAGTCATTGCTCTTGCTGACAAGCGACATTTGCACACACATGAGCTATAAAATGTAGCTTGTTTTTTGCTGGGTACAGTCAATTACTTTGGTTGTTTCTTTTGTGTTTTGCATTTTGGAAAGGACCATCTGGCTTCAGAGAGGAATGTATAATGAGAATGATAAATGCTTGCTGAAAGACAGTTAACTTTCTATAACTTTGGTGGGCACTTCAGACATTCTTTTGCCAAAGGGTCTTCTTTTAATAAGACTGCTAAGGTTGCAAGCCCCATGCTAATATTTAACACCTGTAATAAATGAAGTAATTTTCACTAGCACTTGTCAATTCAAACTGGCACAGCACATGTGAAAATATGTTATCGTTTGCTTTGACACCCAAATTTAGTCCATGTGGACTGTAGCAAGTCATCCTGAACCTTCAGGAGAGGCAGAATGCAGGTGGGAATTGTCTGATCTTATTGAATTACCTTTGCTCACACACCCTGAATGAACAAGCTCCTTTCCAGTGATGTAGGACAGAAGCTATTGGCAAGATCATCTTCTTCTTATGTCCTATAACAGGCAAGAGTCAGCCATGAAGAACACTTCTCATCTGTCTGTTTATCTTAGTCTTCAAACTCCTCTTTGTCCAGAGTAAGGTCTAAGTGACTGCATTCAGCAAAATTCCTTGATGATTCTTTTTTAAATTTCCTCTTAAAGGAGCATTTTGTGTGGTTGGATCCAATTGCTGTATTTTTTTTCACTTGGCAGGTCTGATTCCTTTTCCTAGCCATTCAAAATATCTTGTATGCTTACTTGCAGGCGTTTTGGGAACAATACTTCTGTGAAGCCAAGTTGTGCAAAAAACTTGGAGCATTTTGGTGTTTTTAATTTAAAAAAAAATATTATTTCCTAAGTAAAAAAGGGAAAACTTGAAGTGGCTATCAATGCATGTAAATAGGAACTATTACTGCATTGAAATAAAGATTCACAACCTCTCTGTCACTCTAATGCAGCTGATTAGTCATTATTCTTTCTACAGAACAGAGGTCATGAGTTTGGATAATATATGTCATCTCCTGGGAGAAGAAGCCAGCATGTATTGTACCTCTGCAAATCTGCTGATCAGTGACTACACAGTCTTAGTGGATTAGGAGCAGCTTCTTAACTTTTTTCTAAACCAGAAGAAGTAGTAGCTCTTAACAGCTCTGCTCTGTAGGGGCACTGCAATCTGGCTGCAAGAACATGCTTCCCTTATAATCAGTGTGAACACCAGCATTGCTTACAGGCAAGAAAGGAAGGGAAAGAGAGAGAATGATCAGATTGGAAACATGCTGAAGTTGAATGAAAATCTTGCAGGGATAGGTTTTTTGGTTGAAAACTCTTATTTGCAATAATGGGTCTCGTACTCATAGCTCCAAGTTCTAACAAGCAGAAAAGCTGCCATTCAAAGTAAATGCTGGAGAAAAGAATGATCCTGAAACAAAGACTGGGCTTGAAGCAAAGTTTTAATAATTAATTGTTGCTTGGTTTGGAATCAAAGTGAAGTGCTGGGCTTTAGCTCAGGAGGAGACAAGGAGGGAGTATGAATGAGTGGGCTGAGATCCTTCTCCCAAGCACCAATTCCCAGGAGCTTAGTCAGTGAAAATGTGGGCTGGCTGAGGAGCATGACACATGAGTCTGCCCAGCACTATATTTTGGGACATGTACAATTTTGGAGGGAGGATTTCAAGGGGTGTTTGTGCTGGCCTCGATGTCCAGGGCCACTTAGCACCATGTTAGGTGAATTTGAGATGGTGGCTAGCAGAGGTAATAAGATCCCTTTGAATCTCCCTGTGAATCAATATCTAGTTCTAGGTAGCTTTAAAGGGTCCTTGTACAAGGTACTCAGCACACTAGAAGAATGTACCTTCATAAGCCTAAACTAAAGTGTAAGCCTAAGAACATTAGTATGTATTTAAACATGATGGATTCAGACTCCATTGGACTCACTTCTATAAGCACTTCATATTGTACTGTTTCTCCCATGATGTCAACCATATTTTATAAAAAGGCAAAAAAAAAAAAAGTAAATAGGACAAATGAAAGATAATTCATTTTACAATCCATGGTAAACTCGTATTGACTACTAGCTGAGACAGACTAACATGGGCAGAATGAATTTTAAAGAATTAGAAAATAACTAGACTGCTTCCTACAACATAAATTTACGTGTCTAGGAAACACATTTTTCTGTTTTATTTTGTTTTGCAAGAATATTTTCACGGATCAAGTGGGCTCTGTGAAATGTTGAGAATCTGGGTAAAGTCAGAGGAATTGGTAATATTTGTTATGACATTGGGTTGGGATTTTGGGTTGGGGCCAAAAGTGGTTTTTGATTGTTTGCAGCTGAGGGTGTTATAATGAACTGCTTGACCAGAATAGTTCTAGAACAAAAGCATTCTGGTGGAAATAAGGGGATAATAACAACTAATATCAAGTCCTTCAAAGAATGAATTCAGTCTTTTTTCCATGCTCATGAATTGTTAATCAGCAGCCTGTGATTGTATTTGAACTTCTAATTTAATTAAATTCATTTTCTCAATATTTTTGATAAACACTTTTATTTTACTCGATTGTTTATAAACAATTAATTGCAAGTACTCCTTAACTGAAGTTTCACTGGTGGCCATTAAATTATGTCACAGTGAGTGATACTTAGAGCTAAGCACTAAATGTTCCTTCACTTTTTTAATTTATTTTTTAATGTTAAATAATTCCTATTTCCTGGTAAAACTAGATATTTGGAAATTTCTCACAAAAGAATAACTAGTTTTCCATGGTACCCAAATGATATCCATGTGGACTGTATAATTCCTGTGTGGAACAAATCACTGCACTTTATATTTTGTATTATATCAACTGCTTGGGATATTGCTTCTTTGAGGTTTCTCTGTCTTATGTTTTGACCTAGAATCTTGAACCCCCAAAACATCTTTCTGGGTGAACATTTTATTGTTGCCAGGAAAACTAAAGAAAAAATGTTTTGATTTAAGAAAACAGTATTTCCAAAGGAAAATGGTTTTGATGAAAAACTCTACTAGCTCTAACTATAGCATACATTTAAAAATAGTAATGGTATAAACTTCTCAAAATTGGGGAAAACCCCACTATAATCTGTCATTTCTTCAGTTCAACCTTCAGAAAATAGATCAGCCTAAATCTTTGGCAGTGGAGGAAAAAACCAAAAGAAAACAAAACAACTTTTCCAGTAAACAACTTTCTCTTTGCCTACAGCAACCGTTTCTGTACCCATGAATAAGGTAGGTGAGGTGAGATTCATCTGGCAAAAAGGAGCTGTCTAAACCCTAGTTAGAGACTCAGCTGAACTGGGGTGACTTCTAAAGCACATCATTTATCTTATCTTAAGGTAGATTGTAGAATAGGTAGACTGTAGGTGGCATGGCAGTATTTTTAACCTAAACCTGTTAATATTCTCTGAAATGGACATTTATATCTCTCCTGCATTAGTGGATAATATTTTAAGAGTCTTTTTCTAAGAATAAATGTTCTCATTTGCAAGTCTCTTAATCTCATGCTCTGTGAATTCTTTTAATATCCATTTAGAGTGAAGCATTCCTTTGAATGCCCCTTCCAGCCAATTTCTTTTCTAAATGGCTCGTGGAAAGGAGGGGACGTGGCGTGTTTGATGTTGGGATGAATCGTGGGCTAGCTAAAGCCTTTGAGATGGAACAACTTCTAACTTCTAAGATATGCGTGCCAAGAAGCACCAGATATTTCTAATCTCTAAAGCTTTTATGTTATTAGAACACAAAATAACAAGCTACCATGACATAACTCTTTACATAGAGGATACTCGGAGTGAGGCAGATGAAATTAAAGGCTTGAAAAAAATCTGTCCCCTTCCCTTACCCATTTTGTCCTTGCAGGGTCTTCTTCTTTCTCTCAGTCCCTTATGGATGTATGCAAACTCCACAGTACTCTCAAGATCACTAGGAAAGCTCCTTTCCATTATATTTTAAATTTGACTTCAGATATGTTCTCTGCTGTCATTACCTTCCAGCTATGCTCAGGAATTTCCTGTATATTTATGCCTCACTGTATATTTCTAAAACTGTTTTTGTCCTCTTGCATTCCATAAGCTTTGCTCAGCTGTGATTACTCTGTTGCTCTCCAGGAGGATGCTTTTTCTTCTCTATTCAGAACAAACCACAGCATGTAATTAGCAAGCAGAGACCACTGAAAGTCGAGATTAGCTGTTTTAACTTTCTCTGTTCTTTAAGCTCCTCGTATCATCTCCATACTGATGTACTTGTGCCAGGGAAGTTGCAGTTTGTTTTATTCTGCAGCTTGCAAGGCCTGAGCTTTTGCACAGCCACTGACAAACTTGCAACTGCAGTGCTTTGCTCTTGCAGACATACAGCTTCATTACTCTGTTAAACTCTTCGCAGGGCTCCTCAGTTTCCAAGCTTTTTCAGGATGCTGCAGCAGAATCATTCTCTGGTCTGAGTTGGTAAACAAAAATACAAAGAATCATAGAATGGTTAATGTTGGAAGAGACCTTAAAGATCATCAGGTTCCAACCTCCCTGCTACAAGCAGGGACACCTCACACTAGACCAGGTTGCACAAAGCCTCATCCAACCTGGCCTTAAACACCTCCAGGGAGGGGGCTTCCACAACCTCCCTGGACAACCTGTTCCAGCACCTTTCTACCCTCAAGGTGAAGAATTTCTTCATGTCTTACCTAAATCTCTCCTCTTTCAGTTTAAAACTGTTACCCCTTGTCCTATCACTACTGTCTCTGGTGAAAAGCCCCTCCCCAGCTTTCCTGTAGCCCCTTCAGGTACTGGAACGCTGCTATTAGGTCACCCAGGAGCCTTCTCTTCTCCAGGCTGAATAGACAAACATAGACACACAGAGATATATATTCGTGCACACTCCTGCCTTGTATTTCTTCATCACCAGACTATATAAGACCTGAAATCAGCCAAGATTGCCAAGATAAGTCAACAGAAAATAAAGTACTGACCCTGATACTTTTCAGTTCTTCATTAATACCCAGGTCATCATACTGTGGTTTGAAGACCTGTTGAAATTTGTTTAATACTTTATGCTTTATTAAATAAAATATAAAATGATAGTTGAAAAGCACACTTTCCATGTCAGATAAAAATGTAAGAGATTGATGAGTTTTTTCCAAGGAATCACTAAGAAGATCTATAGTTGACAGGAGGAAAGGACACCAACAAAATTACATATGGAGATTTCTATGTTTAATTCTTAGTTTATCAGCCTTAGGGAGAGAGTTTTGTTTGAAAGGTGAAAACTCAGTATGGCAGTATATAGTTTCCTCTCATTTTCCTGGGAATGAAACAGTAAGTGTGTAACATCCAAGAGTACATGCACAGTAAGAATGAACCTTAGGAAGTGTCCATGCCTGGTAGAAAGTGTTGAGAGGGAGAGGAAGAAGAACATGAAAAGTTATTAAATTTGTCTGCCCTACTAACTCAGGTCCTTGGAATGGTAAGTGGTAAATAGTCATTTGGAAGAACATAGATGTTATACACAAACATTTGAACTGTGTGACATGAAAAAAACGAAAAAAAGACAGTAAATTAGCAGTAAGACTTCCCTCCTTTATTTCAGGAAAAAAAAAAAAAAGGGCAAGTGATTGCAGTGTTTGTCTTTCTCAAGGCAGAAATATACATAAGGAAGTGGGTGTTTGTTTTCTTGTATTTAGCTGGAAACTAAAGAAGCCAAAACCAGATTGTTCTTTCTATAATTGCAGAAGAGCACACACACTTGCAATAGCTGCCTGCCTTTTGCTACTTCGCTGTGACACTGCAGATGTTTCGTTAAGTGAATTGTAATATCCTCTTGCCTTGACAGTCCAACATCATGTGGTGATGTAATGGGATGTTCTTTCTTTTATGTTCTTTCTGATTCTTTTTCCCCTTTTATTCATTTAAATGCTCAGACAGGTGGTTTGAATAAGCCAGGGGTACTACCTTTTTCTGTACTTACTTTCTTTTATCCTATGTTAAACTGTTTCTATTGAGTAATAGGAGAGGGAGTAGTCTTTTGCATGAATAGATTTATGCATTATAATCTTAATCTGCAGCACCAGGATGAGTGGGTAACAGAAATCTGTTCTAGGGCTTTTTCTGTAGTTGCAGGAAGGTGAGAAGGTGATTTTTAGATTATTTACTGTTTCAGACATTCCTGATACCTGTATCCTGGATGGACATTAAAAAAGTGCCATTTTTTGGGAATTTAATCTGTTGTTAACTTTAAATGCAAGCTTTTAAGGGGGAAGGGATATCTTTTACTAGACCAGCTGACAGAGCAGGGGAAAAATGGATGTTATTTTATGCTTCTTTGGGTCTCTGACTCACCAGGACTCTGAATGTGAAGTTTGCTTACTTTTTTTTTTTTTTTTTCATTAGTATTGTTTGGTTAAGTAAGAGATACCACATGTCTCTAACCCTTCTGCCTTAGGCCATGATGGCTACCCATCTTATTTTATTCTTTGTGTTTTGTTTTCTGGCTTGTTTGTACCCAGTAGTTTGTCTGTGTGGGAATCTCGTTGGTTATTCATTGCACTCTTCACTGCAATTTTCATCAGCTTGTATAAAAGCCCTTATTTAAAAACTTCTTGCCTGTATTACATAGAATATAATTTCACTAAAAATAATATTTCATATCACTTTACAGATTTCATTATGATGGCTTTTCCTCTTTCATGGTAACAGTTTTCATATAGTGCTGAAAAGATTGAAATAACTGATCTTACTCTTCGTATAAGTCACTGAATCATCCAGCTACTGAGCCACCACAGTTCTTATGCCAGATTTTGAGCATGTCCAGAATTGGAACAATAGAAAAATTTTATAACATGCTCCTTTATAATGAAAGATCTACTGAAAACTACTTGGCAAGGAAGGAGTTCTGTAATATTTCCAAATACTTAAAGGACTATCATCTGATCCTGATTAGACCAATCTGTCAGCCTAAGCATATGTCCACTGAAGAAATAACAGAAACTCCTATTACTATAAAGAATATGGTTCAAAACCTATTCCTTAAACTAAGGACTTGATCTGACTGTACAAAAGCATGTAAATAAAACTGCTCAGAGAAATCCCACTGGCACTGATGGAGGGTTTGTATCCAGGACATTTGGATTATACATTGCAGTTTGGTGAGGAGAATAGGCTGTTTGACATCAAGTCAACACAGAGCCTAATCAGCCTGCAGGAAATAAACTCCCTTCTCTCCTTGAAGCTACACGGGGCAAGGCTGAGCAGTGCTGGGCAAATCTCAGGCTTTAGATCAAGATGCATGCTGGTTGTAGGGCTTTGGGAGAGGAAAGCTGAGCTAACTCAGCTGTGACACGAGATCACTCGCGTGAAGAGCACATGCTCTGGAAAACAGCTCAGCTGTGGATGTGGGTGGCAGTTTGCAAATGCGTAGGAGAGATCTAGAGTGTGAATGACTGACATTGATGGTGGCTGGAGTTAAGTGTGTGTGGACAAAGTAATGAACAGAATTCAATGAGGGGAGATCATTACTAAGAGGAAAGTGTTGGGCCATAGTCTGCAGCCCTTACACTTGGGCTTATGAATGGTTTGCCTCTCCTGTTTTGTGTTATCATCACTAATACACTTTCTTCCTACCATACTGCCAAAGTTGGGGCAGGTAGAGTATCTGGGGCAGCTTGCGAATCAGTTCATGTCCATAACAGTTAACAGGTGAATGATGGATGTACTTGGAGGCAAGAGGGATCAGAACTGATACCATGCTGCCATTTTTGGCTCATCTAATGCACTATTTAAAATACATTTAAAATAAATTGCTGCTTTTTTGTGATCCATGATGGAGATCAGGGTATCCTTTCGGTCGATGCACACATTGAACACAGTATATATGTGTATTAAGAAGCAGTTTCTGCTGGGGAATGTATCTCTGTGTTACCCCTATATTCCCATTGTACTCTGAGCAGCCCTTGATCCTGATGCAGTCAGGACACAGGCAGGGAAGGATCATTATTTCCTTTTCCTGTCTCTCGCTGTAAATACTAATGCCTTGGACAGTGACAAGAGACCGAGTCAGCTAGATCTTTGTTCTAACCCCAGGTGACATAATTGTGTTTTATAATTTCTCTCAAAGTGTGCCTAGTACGAATAGCATTTTTGAAAGCCCAGACTGACTTGGGAGGCAAAGTTTTATTTCCAAATCTGGTTATGTCGGTTCAAGTCAATAGTACGTCTGTGCTCCCTGACCAATCCCATCCCAACCCTAGGGCTATTTTACTGACTGCCTAAAGGTGCTTTGTCTGGCTGTACCCAGCAGCATGCTATACTGATGGTAACTTCTGGAATAGCAAGATTCTAAATACTTCTTTGTCCCTGAAAGAATTCCAGAGTTGCTGTCTGAATTAAGAACTAATATGATATAATTCCTATTCAAATTAGTGCACTTAAAAAATTAATACATTGGATAACACTTCAGAAAGTGTCTTAAATATTTGGAGAAGATTAAGCATCAGAGCAAGGATAAAAACTTAAGAGTTCCTAAAGCCCAATCTCCCAGCTGTTGGCTGGCCTGACAGTATGTAAAGTTTGGCTGCATAAGCAAAACTGTGGGCAATAAACAAGGCCAAGAAAACTACTCACAGAGATACACACACATGTGGGTCTACAGATAGATTTTGTGGTATCCACAGGGTGGTGGTCAATGCATCATTCCAATCAAGTGAGACTGTGTAGACCTCCTAAGAAGTTTGGGACAATCTTAAAATATCGTTCTCCATTGTTTTTGCCTCTTTTGGTCTTTATGTGAGACTTATCACTGGATACCGACTCCACATCAGTACTCCTTCCTCCTTCTGGGGACTTCTTTTCCTACAAAAACATGTCTCTTGCTCCCCTTATCCCAAACCCTTGTACTACCAAATTATGGTTGGTAGGTTTTACAGCTATAAGAGATCAATATTTATTTTAATTTAAAAGCCTGTGGGACAAAAACTGTCTGGCTTTCATGAAAATGAGATAGCCTTCATGATCTTGTACAGAGGCATCATAATGGATAAAAATTATGTTTTAAATTTAGTTGATATGTCAAGGTCTTTCAATTCCATTGAAGAAATTGTCTTTCCATCAATATATGTGAAGAACATCAGTACATATCATAACAGTTCAGGATTTCAGGAGACATGACCATGTATATGATGCATAAGGCACATGGACAGAGACATGGACTTATGTTACAATAGTATGATATATATTATGCATATAAGGAGCTATTATATTATGACAGGTATGACATATTTGCCTGCTATAGGCCATGCTAACCTTCCTCTAGCACATAATGGTCTTGCTTACAAGCTAGTGCAATTTATAATGGTAACTGATTTTTAGTTCAGCAGTTGCAAACTTTGATCCCAACATCATACGAAATCTCAAATGCACATAACAAATCTGCCACTATTTTTAGGCTGCAGTAATAAGGAGACAATTCTTGTACAGTGTATATTAACTCCTCAGAAAGCCTTTCCATGTGGTAAAATAGATTTGGAGAACAAAAGCACTGAACATTGCAACAAGAATAAGAAGACGGTCTTTTATTGTTAGCTTTGAAGCATGGAACAATGTCTGCGTCTTGTTCTGCAAAAGAGAAAGGGAGAAACAGGGACTTTCACCTCAATTTACATTCTAATATTCTCTCAAAATAGAATTCCTCTCTGGCCCTCAAATAAATACCATGCAGTAGCTTGAGGATATTACTTTAATTTATGTGGCTGGTGACAACAGAATTAGACACAAACAGTTCCCATTCTCAGATGTTTATTGCCACTGCTTGGGTGGGGCAGCAGTAAGGTGAAACCTTCCACAGCAAAAAGGGGCTGTGCTGGCCTGATGAGCACTTTGATACTGATAATTTGAGTTATAACCTGGCATGGCTGGCTCTAACGAGAACCTTTCTCTAGGTAATAGATCCCATGCTGAATGGATGATGCTTCTCATCAGTCAGTCACATTAGGGACAGGAGCTGGCAGAGGTGGTGGTGGCAGGGAGAGGGTGGGGAGGGGGCTGCTCGGGTGGGAAGATGCAGCAGACAATAAAACGTGACTTGGGTGTAGGGTGTCATCCTGCTATTTAGTTTCCTGATGGTTCATTTGTTTCTAATAATTTGTTTGATTAGCAAGCAGAAAGTCCAGCTGAAAAGAGAGGGCAAAGGAACTCCAAGAGGAAATCCTTTTGCTGACAGAGGCATGCACGATTTGGTTTTTGAATCCTTTTTACACCCAACACACATTTGCATACTCTGTCTTCTGCAAACTAACTGCTTCATATCGTTCAGGTACTTAGCCCTGTGTGTATATATCTGAACTGCTGTCATGTTGCATCTAGCTGGCAGCACTGGGACAAAGCAAAATCTGAAAAACTGTCTGCCCTTTTCTTACTGTGACAATCTATACACTGTTTGGCTATTATTAAGGTTGTCAGCATGATACAGACAGCTCACTGATGTTTTACTAGGGTTATGATTGTTCTCACTTGGCACTACTGTCGGCACAGGCACATCAGGGAAAAGATGAGACACTTTCCTACTTGCTTAAGACTGCTGCTTTTAAGCCAATTTTAATTTAATGTGCATGAAAAAAAAAAAGCCTTACCCTGCATTCTCCGTAACAGTCCAGTAGGAAGCCTGCTGGTCACAGAGAGTGATCAGGCTATCTCACTACTTAATATAGGCTAGATGCAGGCAGCATTTAGTGCTTATTTTTGCTCTGTGCTTAGTACATTAACACAGGTAATCCAGGGTGTTTTCAAAGCTCAGCTCAGGGTTTTCTACTGCACGCTTCATGAAAAACTATTGCACACCAATTGCACAACTATTGGGCAAATTGGATGCTGTCCAGAAAAGTAGCTTCCATAATCTCTAATTCTTCTAAATACAACATTTTTGGCAAACGTCATGCTACCCAATCAACTAATTTTGGTTAGATCCAGAAAGTCATCCTAAATCAAGTTTGCATTCTTATAGCACCAACTTGGCAGGCTGGACAAACAGAAGCTTTAAGATTTGTGTGGCTGTTTGACTCATTGGTCTTTTACATGTGTGTGAGTGTGTTTGTGTGAAAAAAAAGGGAGAGGCTGTGTTTAGACCTATGCAGAGTTTGTTGTCGTCTGGATTTTTCTGTATGTTACTGCCTCTCACACTTGCAATTTGGTTTCGCGTGCTTTGCATTGGAACTAGTGAAATGTTGGTATGTATTGGTGAGGAATTAAAAATAGACCTTGGGAAAGTAGTGTGGGAAAAGTAATTCTGGAAAAAAAGGAAACTGAAAAACCACTTAAGATTTTTAGAACTCATTTGGCATTGACTAAGGCGAACCAGTCAACAGAAAATAAAGGCAGATGCATCAGGTGACGTGGCCTTTTGTTTCCACTTCATTCTTTTTGCCCCTTGATGGTTTAAATTTACAGTAATATTGTCCCCATTGCTGCTTGTCTTGCTTGGGTCCCTTTAAGTTATAATATGTGGCCAGGCCAACATGGTGAATGGTGGGTTAAGTTCAAAAGGTTTAGTTCAGATTGCTCAATCATTGCAAAATTGAGTTAGTCCTTAGAAGACTGCAGACTCCAGTTCAAGCTCAGCTGGGTCCTCATATAGAGCAGCAGGATTTCTTACTGGTTCATATCTCCATAGCTGTGAAGCAGCGTATGGGGCTGAGAAGGAACATATCTACTGTTAGTCTACACAAGTTCACTTATAAAGGGAAACATGTGAAAGTCTCAAGTAAATTGGTAATAATTTGTCCTTGCTTGGCCTATGAAGAATGCTCTGTTGCTGTGCTAGCTAATATAATCTCCAAGATCATCTGTTCTCTTTTGGGCCCTCACACTCATGCTTGCACAATTACTTTTCAAAGGGTGCAATACGAGAAGCCCTGATTTGCATGTGCAGGATTAGAGCTGTGAATACCATGGCAATAAAAATTAATTGTGTTAATGCCTGGTGGCCACAGCATCAGTTCTAAGGTAAAGAACAAAAATCCTTCTATTTCACTTCTCTAGTAATTACTGAACCAGCAGGTTTTAAAATGTATTTTGAAAACATCATCTTAAACCTTTCTCATCAGTCTCTTGTCAAATGCATTCAGAGGTAAATGCTTAGAGAAAAAAAATCTCTAACTGCTTGTTTGCAATAGTCTCCTCATTCATAGTGAAACTCAGGGGGGAAAAAAAAGGAGAAATTTAGGCAGATCATCTGTAGTTACACTTGTGCAACTCTTTGAAATTAGTTTTGCTCTAGGGAAGACAGTTGTACTATAGTTATTGATTTCTGTGGAAACAAGCAAATGTGTAAAAGAAAGGGCCATGCCATAGAGAGAGAAACTGCCCCAGTATCATCTATTACACTGAAATGTTTCTGCCTGGGGCCTGAGTTGCACCTGAGCTTTTCTCCTGCTCCAGAGGCAAAGGTACCAGAACTGACTGCGCAGCCATATAGCAGGAGGAAGATTCTGGTCTGGCTGCAGAAATGGTGGTGCTAGGGTTGAACTGTGCTCACCATGGATGGTCAGTGAGACAGCATGAAGATGAGTGAGGTGTATCCACTGTACGCATGAAGCTGGGGACATGGGAGGTCTGACTGAGAAAGATGCTGAGGGAGATTCGGTGTTAGGAAGGAGACTTTGGCTTTGTTTTCCTTCATCTGGGTGAATTATAAAATACATAGAAGAAAGCAGCAGTAAAAAGCAGTGATGGCAGAAGGGATTAAGTAAATAAATAGAGTCTAGATGGGTAAATCTGTTCATCTTTGGCATAAAGCAGCAGGTAAAACTGTGACAACTGTGGTTACCTGCAGAAAAAGAAAAGCATTGCCAGCAAGATGAGGGAGGTGATCCTTCACCTCTGTGCAATGCTGGTGAGACATATCTGGAGTGCTGTGCCCAGTACTGGGCTGCCCTCTGCTAGACAGTCATGGACATATGTGTTTAGCAAAGGACTGCTGAAGCTGTAAAAGACTTGGAGCATCTGCCATACAAAGACAGTCTGAAAAAGCTGGGACTGTTAAGCCTGGAGAAGATAAGACTCAGGGGATCTTGTCAATGTCTATAAATACCTCAAGAGAGGCTGCAAAGGGTGTGGAGCCAGGCTCTGTTCAGTGGTGCTCATCGAGAGGACAAGAGGCAATGGGCACAAAATGAAAAACAGAATTTCCATTTAAACAAAATAAAAAAGCTTTTTCACTGTGAGGATGACTGAGCACAGAAACAGTTTGCCCAGGGGGACTAGGTAGTCTTCATCCTGGGGGATACTCAACACCGGACTGGACACAGCCCTGAGCAACCTGCTCCTCCTGGCCCTGCTTTGGGTAGGGGCTTGGACTAGGTCCTCTCACACCTCAATACTGTAATTCTATGTTAAGGGGAATTTCTTACAGAAATATGGATTTTATTCACCAACTACAAGTGCTAGCCCTTCTGTATGAGATGCTATCTTCAATAGTACTTGAATCTCAAGTGCTTTGTAGAGCTTTTCAGTTTAGGATGAAGAGCCTTAGATATGGTCCAGAGAGGGCCTACAGTTCCTCACTTTCATTTCTGTATCTAAAACCTTAAATCATGTAGCTTGCCTCTGAGAGTTTCATTGATGCAAACTGATGATTAAAAAATAATAAAATAGGATCTTTTCTGAAAATTATACAGAGAGCATCATAATGGATTTTTATTACATATTGTCATATAAATTTGGTGCCTGCATCTTCCTTAATCCCCCAATATTTTAAGAAGCTAGAAATAACAAAGGAATCTTAATATTCCTTTAGGAATAGTCTTATGAAATATAAGAGATTATTATTTCTGAATTATTCCATAACATTTGATTGATATAAATCTCTCCCAAAGAATTTTATAGGATGTTAACTTGGCTTTATATTAAGATTCTATTAATAAAACATATGTAAGGGGTTAATAAATGATTGATAGTGACTGTAAATGTTTTATAGATTTGGGTCATGTCTTAGTTATAAGCACATCAATAGATGACAATACTGAGTTTTATAAGAGCTAATCAATCAAACTGTTGGACTGCATAAAATATACACCCTTTCTTTACCCATTTCTTTAAAGATCCACTCATCATGTATTAATCCTTTATAAACCATTTAGAAGTGGAACTTTCATTAAAAGTACAGCATGGTGTGAATAGGGACACCTATGACATTTTGAAGACTTTGAGTATTTTTAATTTAAGGCCCCTTTGTTGCTGGTCCAGGTGCTTCTAGTGGCATCTGTGGTTGGAGAGGACTGGACATAATATTTTAGAAATCCCCTTCCAGTCCTGAATACTGAACTTAAGCATCTAAACTTTGATAGGTCAAACATAAACTGAACACATTGCATTAAATCAGCAGACTATCATCAGTTTCTGACTTCTCAATAGCTGTCACCTTTGGTCACTTCCAAAGAGACCACCCATTATCTAAAAGACCTCTGCGGTTCTCTTTCAGATGTTGAATCAATTTATATGTATTGCATACTAATTTCTTGTTACTCACCAGAGTTTTATAACTGAGGACCAGTAACTTTTTCCCCATATTATTAAAATGTGCTCTGTTAAATAATGATCCAAGATACTCTCCAGACAGGATAGTGAGTGTAAAATATAAAGACAATACACTGAAATAAAGCAAGTAAACAAGTTCCTAACTCATCCTGAAAACAGTCAGCTACGTCTGGTGTTCTTTAAGATAGAATTTTTGCAATTTCAGTATTAGCATGTGAGATTGGTCTACAGTCCAGGAGCAAGAAATGACCTGCCTAGAACTCAGAATAATATGTTTGAATAAATGTTGGAGCTTCATTAAATGTCAGTACAGTGCTTCACATGTTTCTTGAATTGTTGCCTCTTGAAGAGAAGTTGTTTGGAGAAGGTAAAGGTTGGTTTATTATTCCTGGTAATGTCATGCCTGGCCTATGGCGTAAGCTTTGAAAAAACCCACAGTTGCCAAGCACTGAGAACATAAGTCCAGATCCACAATCAGCTCATGTATGCTTGGCTTTATTGATCGTGCAGTGTAGCTACTGAAGACATGGAAAGAAGCTGAAATACTGGTGAGAGGAAAAGAAGCAGCAGAAGCTGCCACCTGCTTTGACTCAGTTTTTCACCAGGTTTTCCTTCATTCACCAACATAAACTGGATAAAAGTGTCTGGCTCTTATTAAGTCCACTAAAAAAATGAGTTAAATATATTAAAGAAGGTTCATTCGTCCAGTAGCCAATTTGAGTGAAACGTCAAGTAAGGATAAGAACCTGAAACCACAGCTAGTGCAAAACCAATTTACAGCTATAGAAAATCTGGCCTGTTGAGGTGTATGGAAGCAAAATATCAGTACTGGCAACTTCTGCTCTTTTTGTGTTCACCACAAAAGATCACTTAATTGATGAGAGTTCTGTGAACACAGGGGAAATGTCAGAAATTTGATATATTTGATAAGTGGCTTGCTGTGTGGAGAGGTTAACATACTGGAGGGAAGGGAGGCCATCCAAAGGGACCTTGACAGGTTTGAGAGCTGGGACTGTGCCCAACCTCATGAAATTCAACAAGGCCAAGTGCAAGATCCTGCACATGTGTCAGGGCAATCCCATGCTGAAATAAATTTTGATGCAGAATGGATTAGAAACAGTCCTGAGGAGAAAGACTTGGGGGTGATATTGGATGAGAAGCTCAACATGGGCAGGTAATGCATGCTGGCAGCCCAGAAAGTCAACTGTGTCCTGGGTTGCATCAAAAGCACCGTGGCCAGCAGGTCAAGAGAGGTGATTCTTCCTCACTACTCCATTCTTGTGAGACACCACAAGGACTACTGTGTCCAATTACAGGGTCCCCAATATAAGAAAGACATGAAGCTGTTGGAATGAGTCCAGAGGAGGGCCACAAAGATGATCAGAGGCCTGGAGCCCCTCTCCTATGAAGACAGGCTGAAAGAATGGGGCTGTTCAGCCTGGAGAAGAGTAGGCTCCAAGGAGACCTCATAGCAGCCTTCCAGTATCTGAAGGGGGTTTACAAGAAAGCAGGAGAGGGACTGTTTGCAAGGGCATGTAGCTATAGGACAAAAAGTAATGTCTTAACATATGAAGAGGGGAGATTTAGGTTAGACATTAGGAGGAAATTCTTGACTGTGAGGATGGTGAGACACTGGTACAGGTTGCTCAGGGAAGTTGTGGAAGCCCCATCCCTGTAAGTGTCCAAGGCCAGGTTGGATGAGGCTTTGAGCAACCTGATCTAGTGGGAGGTGTCCCTGCCAATGTAGGCGATTTTTAAGTTCCCTTCCAACTCAAAGCATTCTTTGATTCTGTGATTCTTTTTGCTCTATCTAAAGCTACCTCTAACTGAATTCTGTTGAATAAATGTTATGATTCATTGTTGTGGCTTGTGACTGTTCTTAAATGGGGTTTTGTCTTAGACACAGAGGTGTTTGGAAGTTGTATTAACCAAAAGATGAATGTGCTGTGATGACATGTTCTCAAACTTCAGTTGCTTTGACTTGCTTACAGGGGAAATATCTTCTTGGAAAAAAAAATGTTTTGCCTGGAAAACTTTCCCACATCTGTGTTGTTCTAGTGAAATCCCTAAAATAATATCTGACAGGGGCTTGAGCTCCTGGAGAGGTGCCATATTCTGCATTTGGAAAGATCAGAACTGCAAAATAAATGTTTTTAAAAGAGAGTACAAAAATCCTTACGTGGCCCAGGTGCAAATGGAGAATATGAGCTCTTCAAGTGCCACAACGTGTCAGGTGATGGGTTTGCACAACCATAGTCCTTGCTAGTGGCAGGACTGTGTATGTGTTGGGGTTTACTGTCCTTAGTCTCTCTCTTTAATCCACATCTGTAAAATGAAACACTTGGGTCTCCAACTGTCATCTGTATGTCTCTATGCCCTTGTACTTACTTCTCCTTTTAAACTCTGGAGAGAAGAGTTTTGACTTCGAGTGCTGCTCTTAGCTCCACCGGAGCCTTCCTGGTGACACCAGCCAAGTCACAGTGCAAGGGAATCTTCAGTGAGAGCCTTGCCCCAGGCTTGCAACCTCTGTGTGCTCATGGATTTTGTACAGATGGGCACTACTTTCTTTTCTCATGTGTTTTGCTCCGCAGTCCCTAAAGCTTTCTCTTGGTGTTTTGTGCAATGTCTCGCTTAGCTGGTCTCAAGTCTTAGCTTGGGCTGCAAAGAACAGCAGCTGTGTAACCAGGACTCTACCCAACTCTCCACTGAGGAGTACTTAATAACAAGCACAAGCAAAATAATGGTTGCTCATTTGAGCTTAAATATGTCATGGCCATGAAAAGTGGTGTCATAAGGAATTTTATTAATAGGCAGTCTTTGACTGACTTCTTTGTATGTCAGTTTAAGTAGAGAGGAATAGAAAATTCAAGTCAATTACTCACAGAAGAGCATTTTTGGGACAGACAATTTCCTTTGTCTTCCCTCACTCTCCAGGACTTTAACTCTATCTGGGTATTACACTTCTGCATTCCCTGATTGACTGAAATATGACTAGGTGGTGCAGAAACTGGCCACTGAAAGTGCATAGGGTTTAGTTTATTAAGTAAGGACAGAATATACCTGTGTTAGTTTGATTAATTTTGGTTTTTCATTTTTCCTTGTTGTTTAGAGCCAATTAAAATCTTGAGCCACGTTCTCAGCTGGCACGAATCAATCAAGTAAAATGAAATCAATGAAGATGCATTGATTCACATCCACAGAGAATCTAGTCCATTCATTGTTGTCAATTGAAAAGGTGTACTTGTCATAGCAGATTTTGGAATATATGGCAGAAGTATTCACCATAAAAACCTTTTCACATTATCTCTCTAACCTACAAGAATATACACGCATTGGAAGTTTTATAGATGTGTCTGGCTTCCTGGCATACAAACAAATAAACAAACTTAAGTACAGGGCTGCAAATTAGAGCTCAAGAACTCTCCAGCGTGATGTTTTGCAGTTCCACAGTGTTTCTGAGTATTTCTGTAACCAGAAACCTACAAGAAAGAATGGTCCAGCAGACAGATACAGGTCAGTCTGCCTTCCTCATTGCTAAGTGTTAAATTTTCTCATTGCTCTGCCATACAAGAATGGATAGACTTCTGAAGCTTCAGTTCATATTAATGATCCTAATCAGGTAGTTTTGATGTTTGACGTTGGTGTGGATAAAATATCAACTGCTTTTTAGCTTGTATTAACTTATAGCCACAAGAGCTTGTGGCAATAAGCTAATCACAAGGTATATATTAGATATGCATTTCTGTGGTTTTGAATTTCCAACAGTTAATTTGAATGGCCTTTTCTTCCCCTTCTGTTCTCTTCAGACTTCTCATTATTTTAGCTATGTTATCTCCCATTCACACAGATTCACAAACTTTTTTTTTTTGTGTGAATATCTTAAACTTCAGTCTTTAGACTGGTGCTCATTATTCTGCTTGGAAACTCTTCTAGTTCTGCCATATCACTGAGCTATGTGACCTGTAACACACGTGGTCATCCATCTGCTATGGACTCTTTTAAGAACATGATAATATTTTTCATAATACTTCCTATCAATAATATTTCTGGATCAACATTTTCCAGGTCTGAATTTTTTCTCATGCATAGTGTTCATTCACTTCGTTTGGCTATCAAACAGTAAAAAATAACACTCAGTTTTCGGTCTACAGAATATACATGTTTTTGTACGGAATTATAACTAGAAAAGAAGCTAGTGAAGCTATCTCATTTATAATTAAAAAAAAATGCTTTTTTATCAGTGAAATGAATTCTCATGTCCAATGTTTTCTCATCAGAATAATAACAGTTGCATAATCTCTAAGAATGGTGACATGTTTTTGGTTTCATTATTATTCAGAGACTCCTCCATTAAGCTGTGGGGCAAAATTATGAGTTATCATAGAATCACAGAATGTGTAGAGTTGCAAGGGACCTTTAAAGTTCATCTAGTTCAATCCCCCCATACACTGCACAGAGACCTTTTTGACTAGATTACGTTGCTCAGAGCCTCCTCAAGCCTGACCTTGAATTTCTCCAGGGGTGGGGCCTCCACCACGTCTCTGGGCAACCTGTTCCAGTGCTTCACCACCCTCATTGTAGAGAAGTTCCTTCTGATACCCAATTTGAATCTACCCTGCTCTAGTTTAAGACCATTACCCCATGTCCTGTTGCTACACCCCTTGTAAACAGTCCCTCCCCAGCTTTCCTGTATCCCCTTCAGGTACTTGAAGGCTGCTATAAGGTCCCTCTGGAGCCTTTTCCTCTCCAGGCTGAACAACCCCAATTGTCTCAGCCTGTCTTCTTAGGAGAGGTGCTCCAGCCCTCTGATAATTTTTGTGGTCCTTCTCTGGACTTGTTCCAACAGGTTCATGTCCCTCTTTTGTTGGGGGCTCCAGAACTGGACACAGTATTCTTGGTGGGGTCTCACAAGAGCAGAGTAGAGGGGCTAAATCACTTTCTTCGACTTGCTGGCCCAGGATGTGGTTGGCCCTCTGGGCTGCAAGTGCACATTGCTTCCTCATGTCCAACTTTTTGTCCACTAATTCCCCCAA
This sequence comes from Hemiprocne comata, assembly GCA_020745705.1. NCBI lineage: Eukaryota > Metazoa > Chordata > Aves > Apodiformes > Apodidae > Hemiprocne > Hemiprocne comata. The sequence goes on from CM036586.1 coordinate 207,639,374, forward strand.
GTGCCTTTCTGCAGGGCTACTCTCTAGCACATCATCCCCCAGCCTGCATTGATAATGAGGCTTGCCCCTACCCAGGTGAAGGACCTTGCACTTGACTTTGTTGGACTTCATGAGATTCACATGGGCCCCCTTCACATCTGGTCCCTCTGGCATGTCTGATCTTCAAAAATCTAAGTGCTATGGGATTGTAGTAATCATCCAACTTTCAGCACATGACTGGTCTGTTCAGCTGCCAAATGTCCCTCTGTTTTGTAGACAGAGTCTGGTTAGATTCCTGGTCTGTTGCACATAGTGCCTCTTGTAATCCAGCTTTCCATATGAGGTTTGTTAGTTGATCTCCCCAGTATATGTGGATATCTCCTTTCAAATGCTCTCAGAGTGTTACCTCACAAAGGAGACAAAAAAAACCCAGAAAGGTGGATCACTGAGGCAGTTGTGTTCTTTATTACTAACATCACAGTCTAATTCAAGAGTGTTTTTATCTATTTCTTATGACACCTGAACTTTGCCAATAGATTTCATAATATTATTATATAGAATGGTCTAATTTGATTGTCTAATGTGTCATCAAACAACTCAACATTTAGTCTAGAACTCAGTAAGAACTAACAGCTAACATTTTGCTAACAAAATAGGATACTATTCAAGAAATTGACAAGGAATATTCTTTCTGAGAAAACACCATTTGAACTGTGTGTGTGAATCATTTTGCTGATAACTTCTGTAGTTGACCAAGAAAAACATACCACAGATCACTTACCTACTGTGATCACTTATCTAAGTGTGCAATAACAGGCAACAGAAACTTACCATGGACAACTGTAAGTATAAAAGTCTTCTAGCATTTACAAAAGGCATTCAATAAATTTTCTCATTGAAAACTCATTAGGACAATGAGATGTGAACGGAGAAAGGAATGGGATAAATAACCCAGTGAAAGGTAGGAAACAAAGTATGAACAAATGTTTATTTCTTGCGGGGAAGGAAAAAGAACAAAATAATCCCACAGGGACCTATTCTGGGGCCTGTGATGTCCCACATTCTTCACTGGTCTGGTAAAAGGTTTGAGCAATGAGGTGACAGTTTGCTGGCAATACTGAGCAATTCAAGGTTGAGGTTTGACTGAAAAATTGAACAAATAGAATAACCAGGTGAAATAATGGCAAGTGAAATTGAATTCAGTGGCATATGGGGGGGAGAGGTGGATCCCAGCTTTGCAAATATAATGATAGTCTGAGCTGACCAACAACACTCAAGAATAAATTTTTTGTGACTGGGACGGTTAAAGGTATGGAAACCTCAGCTCAGGATTGAGTAGTAGTAAAAAAATAAGGAGAAAATGGTAAGGCAGGAACTGTTAGAAAATGAAAGCAAAACAGAAAATGCTGTCATGAGATTGCAAAAATCCAGGATTTCCCCTCACTTTCAGCATGGTATGGGAATCTAGCTTCTTCAATCCAACCAAAAGATAAAGTAAAACCAGAAAATATACTAAGCTTGGAAAAAATATCAAAGATACCGAATACTTTTGTACAAACAGCGGTCGAACAGATTAAAACTCTTTAGCCCAGAATAGGGATGGTGAAAGTCAATACAATCATCAGTGAGTACTGAGAAATATATTTAGAAAGTTTTGATGCCTAACATAATTTACAAGTGCACTTTAAAGAATTGTTTGGAGGTATTATTGTAGGCCTCAGAAACCACTTGCCAAATAAGCTGGGAAGAAAGGAATGGATGAGAAGCTGACCTTGTAACAAAGAACATGTTATTTAGCTTGACCTAAAGTAACATAAAGAAGATTGAGTCAGTTATGAAGACCACAAAAAGGAGATGGCTAAGTGAGGGTGGTCTGTCCATGATGGCCATGCTAAAGTCTCAAACTAGAGATAAATAAATTCTGTATAGCACCTAAGAGTTTATAAAGAGTGAAGGGAAAAAACAAAAGCAAAAACAAGGAAACTTTCACCTGAGTACCATCAAGATCTGGAAAAAACCTCAGGAATCCAGACTCCAATAAAAAGAAGTATAAAATCTGATGAGATCTTGTTTATAAGCAGCTCTGATAATTTGTAGTAAAACTTGATCTTATATATCTTATAGTTGTTGACAATAAAGTTACACCTTAGGCGAGAGCATGTTACTCCAGTTGTTCTTTGAAGTGCTAGGACAAGCCAGAACAGCTATTCACCTGCACTGTAGAGCTTTCCTGGCTCATCTGCTATAAGAACTGGCTAGTGAGTGGGCTGAATGGATTCTCCCCCTTGTCTGGCTGGTAAGTAACTGTGGTCCTAGAGGTGGTCCTCCTGCTTTTTTGCAACACCTGAATTAAGATTATCAAATTATATTTCCATTTAACACCTTGAAAACAAACAAAAGGAGGTGGTTATAGTCACACAACATGAAGTTAAGTTGTATAATGCATTGCCAAAGGCTATTGCAGATGTTAAATATTTACATAAATTCTAAATGTTTCAATGGGTTGCATGGATAAATTAATGCAAGCAAAACATATTCAAAGCCATTATAAAGACACTAGTTTTGGCTCAGGGGCTTCCTGTCTTACAGATTGTTGAGAACTATAAGAATATTCAGGGAAGCTGTAATGGTGATTGCTCTGACTTCTAACTATTTCACAGGCATGTGCTATGTCACTGCTGGAGACAGGGTCTAGGGCTAGTTGGGGTCTCAGTGTGACCCAAAACATCTGTTGTTGTATCAGCTAGCCTTATGGCAATGGTTTTCGGTGTTCATACTGAGGGCCACACAGAGGTGTGCAAAGGGCCATGAAGGAACTCCTGGCTGCTCCCAAGAGCAGGAATGAGGGCTGGGAGAAAGGGACAGTGCTGACAACAGCAGAACCTCTTGATCTTTGTAGTAGATAACATGCCCAGTGCCCTTTCTGACCTCTGCTGCTTTGCTGTGGTAGATGACACCAATAGCTTTTAATATTCAGGCATTCTGTATTCTGCCTAATAAAAAAGAATTGCATTTCCATGCTGTATCACGGTGTTTAAGACCCTATATTGATGGAGATTTATGTTTATTGTCCTGGTGGGAGTATGGCAAGGCATGCAGCCATTCAACAACAGTTTGCTGTCTCATGGATTAGAGATTTGTCCACTTTTTCTTACCGTAGACTTCCTTATGCCATTAAGAACACTGTAAAAAATGTGAATCGATGATTTTCAACAGAAGATAGAGGAACATTATTACAATCAGCTTAGTTTTTAAAATTCCTGCAAATGCAGCCAAACGAGCACATGCTTTAAAAAGATGCTTACAATATTTAAAATAAGTGAGGACATGAATAGGGAAAGATAAACGACTGACAGCCATGGAGGTCAAACTCTTATAGAATAGAGGTAGCAAAGGTAAAAGTGCAACTTGCTGCCTCCAGTAAGTTATTCACTCCATTCATTGAATCACAACTTGGAAATGCCACTGAGGACTTCCTGGAGTTCCTTTGTTAAAATAAAATAATAATAAAAAAAGATTAACCTGGAAGCTATTCCAATCTGGTGCTTGGCTTACTTTCTCCTCTTGAACCACTTTTGCATAACATATAACATTATGCAGCCCTGGCCTGTCTTGGAATGAGTCCTGTCTTAAATCAGCATTAAGAGAGAGGAGAGCATTTGCTGAGATGACTGTTAGAGATGTGAAGAGAATTGCTTTGTCTTTTATGTATAGTGTAACAATATGATAAAACAAAACAAATGCTTACAAAACCACCAGGAAACAATTAAGTATCTGAAAAAGAGGCCAGCAGAAAGAACAATAACACAAAGCTGTGCATTTTGCAGTGAATGCAAGTCCTTGGAAGGAGAATAAATCTCCTCAGTTCAATTGTAGGTATTGTCAGGCTACTTAACCCAATGAGAATGTGACCATTTTGTTCTGGCCGGGTGAACGTGGCACTTGATGTTGATTTTATAGAGAGAAACTCCAAATAGGATGTGCCTAAAGTAAGATTATATGTCTCATTGAGCCCTGGTTTAGCACAAGAGCTCATTTGGTGCAGTGTCATCAGCACTGACCTCATTTATTTATGGTGCTGTTTGTGTTATGAAGGTCTTTTAGTGAAGCAGACTCTTTCCCACTTTGCTGCGCTTACTGTTTTGGTAGTGAAAGAGAGAGAGAGATTCAGTTTCTTTGCTGTCTGAAGTGACATCGATGATCAATGAACAACTTGTCCATGTGTGTCGGTTTGGCACCGACTTGGAAGTTGAACCAATAATAATAACACTCTCGATTCACCCCTCCCCCCTCCCCTAAGGTAGGGAAAGAGGGAGAAAAATGAGAAAGAGAGGCTTACTGGGTTGAAAAGTGAAACAGATTGATTTTAATTATTAGTGATACGGGAATATATATATATTTGCAAAGGGATGTGCAACACCTGATCCCCTCCCTCCTCCCGCAGCGACTCTCACAGCAACTCTTCTCCCTGGTGGCTCCAGCTGAAGGGGGGAGTGTCCAGGCACACAGACGGGGGTCCTCTGGTGTCAGCTGTGAAGAAAAATGGCAAAAAAAGAGAGAGCCAAAGAGAGGGCGATAGAAGGGACAGCGAGCAGAAAAGTGAGTGGAAAAGGAAACTAAAGGCTTCACTTCTGTGATGTCTTAACCTATACTGAAAGCCAACTAGAGAAAATATGATGAGAAGGGAATATTCTGATTTGCTGATCCTGCCTTCGGTCTAATCTGCTCCCCCGTAGGGGGGGAGGCTGCAGACAGTCAGAAGTGACCTTGGTTATTATCAGTCCACTGGTGCTGCTAAAAAGTTCACTGAAAGAAATAAAAAAAATCAGCAAAGAGCTTGTTCAAAACAAAACACCATGGGAACAAAATTTATTGTCCTTGTGAGCCTGTGCAGGGAACAGCTTCATGTTTATGAAATGCTGTGAAGAATCCCACACAGTGCCCTACTCATGGACCTGTCAAGCTGTACTTTCATGGTACCCAAGTTGTCTTCTGTTGCAAGAATTCCTAAAACTAGCCACATTTACTCTTTATTTGTTTGAATATTGCTAATGGGTCTTCTTATGCATAGGAATCAAGTGCAGTTTATGCCTGAAGCAACCAGTAGTAGTTAGAAACAAGAAAGTTAAAGCAAATTTAGGGTCAAAAGAAACCCATTGAAATTATCTGATTTTCTACATGAAATAGGCTGCAACTTTTTTTTTGTCATATTCCTGTATAAAGTCCATAATTTTTGATTAAGAAGCTAAGAGTCACATTAAAAGAAACATCCAGCTATATCTCATTCCTCAAATGGAATCTGTCTGGGGAGAGGAAAGTTATTTCTGATTAAAGAGAACCTTCCATCTTGATAAGTCTGGAACCTTTCTGCTGTGGTTTCACATTTAGTGTTACATTAAGAACCTTCCAGATGCTTTCTGGATTACATAGTCCAAGCTGTACCTTTGTATTATACACCCTAGAGAAATTAGCAAGAGCCCAAGGACGGTGACCCTTCCATTCCTCTCAGTAGGGGGAGATCACATCTGGAGTGCTCTATCCAGATTTGGGCTCCTCAGTGCAAGGAAGACATGGACATACTGGAGCGAGTCCAGCAGAATATCACTAAGAAAGTCATGGGACTAGGGCATGGGATGGAAAAGGAGATGCTGAGAAAACTGAGGATATTTCAACTTGAAGACAACACAAAGGGACATCTCATTGCTGTCTGCAGCTACCTAATGGGAGGTTCTCTAGAAGCTGAAGCTGAACTCTTCTCAGAGGTGCACAGATACAGAGGAGCTTAAGAAAGGGGTCAGCAAACACAAATTGAAAAGTGGGAAATTCTGGTCAGATTTAAGAGGATATGTTGGAAGAGGTTGCCCAGAGGGGCTGTTAAATCTCCATTCCTGGAGATCCTTGAAGCTCAGCTGGATGACTTTCTCAGAAACCTGATCAAACTGGATCCAGCTCCAAGCAAGGCACTGGACTACACAACCTTAACTTTCCTAATCTAGTCTTTGAACATTGCATTACACATGCCATGACCTCACAGACTTGGCGCCTTTTTAAGGGCTATGCTTCCTCACAGAGATCTGCCTGGGAGTTAAAATCTCAGTTTGCTGTTCCTGCAGAGACAGTTGAAAAGTTATACAAATCCTCATACTGAATCCTCACCCAACACCTCATCGCACAACAAATGTTGTATATGAATAAAAGTTGCCACTGGAATCACAGAATCACAGAATGTTACAGGTTGGAAGGGACCTCTGGAGATCATTGAGTCACGGTTGGACTCGATGGTCTTCGGAGGTCCCTTCCAACCCCTAACATTCTGTGATTCTGTGAACCTCCCTGGCAGAGCAGGACCACCAGAATCTAGGGCAGGTCACACAGAAATGTATCCAAACGGGTCTTGAAAGTCTCCAGAGAAGGAGTGTCCACAACTTTTCTAGTCAGCCTGTTCCAGTGCTCTGTAAACCCCACAGTAAATAAATTCTTCCTCATGTTGAGGTGGAACTTCCTGTGTTCTAGTTTGCATCCATTACCCCTTTTCCCATCACAGAGCACGACTGAAAAGAGATTGGCTCTTCCCTCTTGGCACTCACCCTTCAGATATTTATATACATTAATAATGTCCCCTCTCAGTCTTCTCCTCTCTGGACCAAACAGCCCCAGGTGTCTCAGCCTTCACAAGACAGGTGTCCCAGTCCTTAATAATCCTCGTAGCCTCCATTGGACTCTCAAGTAAATCCCTGTCCCTCTTGAACTGGGTATTTGCAAAGTGGCAAATTCCTTCTGGATTTCCCAATTGCCAGGTATAGTCTTGGTTTGTGCTGGTTTCCATCCAATTTTATCTAGCTCTTAGGAGACTTCAGAGGACAAGTGAAAAATGTTTATACAGACTATGTCTACAGGCAAGAGACACTGCAAAGATAAAAATATTCAGAAGTCACCCACCTTGCAAGAGTTATTCTGAATGCTATGGTAACACACTATGATAAAAGAAACTAACAGGACTAGAGAGGGAATGACTCACCAGCCTGGGTGTTAAGACAATACCCTAAGAGGTGGAAGTTGGTTGAAGATCTCATGTGAATGATACAAATAACAGATCCGTAGTTTTTAGGACATACTTCGTGTTGAAAATCGATATCTACCTCAATTAATATCTGAGCCCATTGTTTAATGTAAGTAGCATTAGTTGGAGATATTGAAAGTACTCTTTCATCAGTGTTCTTCAACCCAGTGTTTATGAACCTGTTTTGTAACTTCGGGGAAGTGTTCAAAACTTCTTTAACCAAAGAAGTGAACTTGAACTTCTGTGCTTGCAACTAGGATCATATGCTGTCTACCATCAAGGTCCCCTCTGTAGTCAGTAGAGAGGGATGAGATGAATCATTCTCCAGAGGTTCCATTCTCTTTCCTCTGATTACAGAGGGGAAGAAAGAACCTAAAGCTGATCCTGTTTGCATCTGGCTACAGTTAAGTGAGATGAATCCTGGTATATTGGGATGAAATGTGGTTGGTCTGGGTAGAAGATCAATGCAGCTGAATGGAGGAGTTCCCACTCCATCCTGCTATCTTCACCTTGTCTCCTTACTTCTGGCTGTGTGACCACACCACTTGCATTGTGCCAACCCTGGTGCACAACAAATGTATTGATTGAATTCATTAATATAGAGCCAAAAGATCTAGAACACTTTTGTGACTTGATGTAATGATATCTCTTGGGCACCAAAGCTGATGTAAGACATGGAAGGGAGGAGGACAGAGCACCAGCAAGCAAGGAATCAGACAAGAACTCGTGGAGGGTGGTTGTAGAGTGGAGATCCCTCCTCCTTTCATGGAAGGGGTTAATGAAAATAGTTTGGTTGCCATGGACCACAATCAAGGTGATTAGGACCAAAAGAGTTGCATACTGCATGCTGAAGGTAAGTTGGACACCTTTACCAGTGCTAGTGTGATGGGGAACCATAAAATATGAGCTGTGACTTAGATTTTGAAAAATGAACCAAATGCTTTAAGCTTTTCCTCAATATCTCAGTCTGTATTGGATGCTGAGCACGAGCTTAGACTGACCTGAAGGGACCTAAGGAGGTCTCATCACTTGATACTACAGCTACAGTCACATGTAGCAATAAATTACAGGAAATAAGACTACTTTATCAATGATGGGATCTATTCTGGGCAAACCTTTCATTGAATACACTTTTTTTTCTTTCTACAGGTCAGTGAATATATCCAAACACATTGCAGTGTAACAGTTAATTAAGAATAAAAGAGGTTTGACAGAAAGGAAATTGCTGTACAGGTCACTCTTGACACTATTCTCAAACAATCAAAATGTTGAAAATAAGGCTCTGAAGGCCCACCAGGTAGCCAAGGAACACAGAGAGGGCGCATTGTATAAATATGTGTTGAACAGTAGATTTCCATTCTATGTTGCATATCACAGAATCATCTGATCAATAAAATAAACAAGTGTCGAAGAGAACCAACAGAGAGAGAAAAAGACAGAACGTGTGCATGACTGAAACTTTTCAAATATCACTTTAATTATATCTGTGCTTTGGTGTAGACTTCTCCCCATAGCTCTGTAAAAGTCAGTTTTTACATATTTCCCTCTTCTTCATGTGCCACTAATGTAAAGACTGAAGAATGATAAATGAGGCATTTATGTTGCTGTCAATATGTGTTTCTCTGTCTGTCAATGGGAGCAGTGTGGGGATGATATGTCATTTTAAAATGCTGATACGTAATAAATTTACTGACTGGAAGAGGATAACTGCTACTCTACTTAGCATTGCTGTAATCCTTTGCATCTTTGAAATACTTTCTAAATGTTAATTAGCTACTGGAACTCACCAAAAGCTTTCAGTCAAAAATGCTTTTTTGACATCCAGTTGGGTTATTTTCTCCTGGAAGCAGATAGTATTAACAAAAATGGATGAAACTGACACAGTAAAAAATTCAGACCAGAAAAAGTGTAAGTTTAAAAATGGAAATATTTCATTAAAAAGTCTCTTTTGGTGTCTTCCAGTAATTGCAACCACTGTTCTTACGTGCATTCTCTTGCTGTATGAGGAAGAGAACACTAGCTCGGCCATGACCACATAATCTATGACATACTGCAAAGTAATCACTTAATCTCTTATGAGAATAAAATGAAGTACTTGTCCAGAAACATGGTCTGGCCATGCAGCCTGCACCTAGATAAGAAAAATTCACAAACCACACCAGTACCACCTCTGTTGAGGAAGCCAGACAGGCTACAGGTAGAAAACTAGAAAAACTCCCTGCTTGTGAGATACGTGTGAGATCCAGCAAAGCATTTTGGAGATGTGCTAAGATCAGTGTGCAATGGGGGGTGTTGAAGAGAGGCCTGAGGTAGCTTGGAGCAACGAGCAAGGAACTGACTGCCTTTTCTTGCTCTTTCCATTCTGGTACTGCTGCACAGTTTACAAGGTGACACGTGTACAGTGAGTGTGACAGTGATGAAAACTGCTGACCGTGGTATGCCATGGCAACATGGATTCTCCAAGTACCCGCAGGCATGTGCAGTGCCTTCTGGGGGTGCTGGGCTCAGGGCACCCCTGTCCTCCCCTTCCTGGGTTTGTGCTGGGCATTCTGGTCTGGCTTGCCCCACATCTTGGACAGATACAGAAAACATCCAAAATCCCCATAGACGAGACGCTCAGGTTGTAACAGCATCAGGCAAAAAAAATTTTCTCTCCCTTTTCCTCTCTCCTTTCTGGCACACCCAACAGATCAGTATGGATGTGTGAATCTGCTGCTTCAGTGCAAACTCCAGCAGCTTAAATTAACTACAGGTGAAAGCGTGCTCAGTCTCAGCCTTGGCACACTTTGTGCTGAAATACATGTGTATGCTCCTGCTTCAGTAAGTCTGCTATGAAGGATAGGTTGGAGGGTGACAACAGTTATTAAATTGTTGAACTGCCCAAATTACATTCATTGTTGATCATCTTGGAGTTTGCTCCTCAAAATGTTGACGCATTGCACAGTTATCTGCAACCCATGTACCACAATTGGAGAGAGGATCTGTTATAAATGTATGTTGCTTCAGTGTCAGCCAGGGGCCTTCGTGCTTGGTTCTGTCTGTAGGTTTTCTGTGGCAAAAACCATTCTTTGCCTGGAAGATGAACAAGGGCCGACAGATAAATCAGGCAATGGGTGATAAATAGAAAAAAGGTTGAAGTAACTTCTCCATGGTGATACAAGAGATCTGGAGGAGGTCTACATCAGTCTGTGTTGCCTCAGGACTTATTATATTCCTGTGCTCTGCTCTATTTCAGTGTTATCCTCTGTCTTAAATAATTTTCAACAAAAAGTGAAGTAGTAAGCAATAAAGTAATTCAGTTGCTGAGGGCTTATTACATTCCTAGGATTTTGCAGAAAGTCTATTTAGGGAAGGCAACACATACTTACCAATGGATTTAGGATTGCCATTCACTAGTTAGACACTGTAAAGCGAGTAGATATTGTGATGTTTACAGAATAACATTTACTGTGATTGGATTGAAATGCAGCTGCGTACTTGCTTCTGAAAAAATAAACTAAAGATGACAGTTGAGCTAAATCTCTCAAAATCTTTTTTTCTATTATAATCCTTGGGTAGGCACGCTGGAGAGAAATGTATCTGTCTTTGAGACTGCTTCTGCCCTAAAAAGGAAGTGGGAAAAATCTTCAGACCCTGCAAACGGAGTAAATGCTAATATTGTCATAAATCCTGACAGTATTCCCAAAACAAGCTTGCCTTTCTGTGCAGGGAACTGCAAGCTTTGCAGAAAGGTGCAGCATTACCAAAGATTTCCTGTTGCTTCTGAAGGAAGACGCTCGGCAGCCCCAGGTCTGCTGGAGCACTCCTGAGTCTGTAACAGGCTGTGCATTGCTGTTTGGCCTGTATTTTTTTATGAGGACATGAAAATGTCCTTTTCTGTCTCTCAGGTTTTTAAAATGGGGAATTCCACTTTCTGCGTGGGAATCCTAAGGGATTGGTTAATTCTCTTGACTTCTTTTCCCCTGAGAAGGGAAAAATTGTCCCTTGGTGCCCTTTTGCTACTGAATGATGGCTCTGACATGGGATCAGTCTGATGCAGTTAATTCAAAAATATTAAAGGGTCACCAAATGCCATTAGTTATATTATTACTGATGAGCTGAGGGATGGAGCTTTGGTTTCATATCCATCAATTTTTAGCTAATAATGTTCATTAGCAAGTAAAGATAAATGAGGGATGTTTTATGGTACATCTGCACTTTATCTGCTATATACAGGTAGTACATCATCTACTGCAGATGTAAAACCACCCCAGTGAAGTGGATGATGGAGTACTAAACTCTTTTTCAGTCTCCAAGAGACAGTTTCTGGCTAGAAGAAAGTAGTTATTGACAATAGCTGGTGAAAGAAAAAAATTATAAGCTACTGGACAGCAAATGACACAAAATCTCAGCAGCAAAACTGATCAGTCAGAATATACAAGTGTGATCTCTTTTCATGGTCTTGGCAGCTAATGATCCTTTTGGGACACCAAAGTGACCTTGGAAGTTAATAGCCTACATCTTGCTACAACAAATAAAATTAAATTATTCTTGTTTTGATGAATCATTTTCAGGATTGTTAATTAGAAGACCTCACCCTAACAGAGACACAGGATACAGGAGATTGCTTTTTGCTTCCTGCTGACTTTTGGGGACTGATTTAAATCCTATTGGAGTCAATGGGGAGACTTGATAGGGCTTTGAATTAGGTTGTTAAAATTAGTATCCATAAGCAAGTCACTTTATCTCTCTGAGCCTCTTTGTTTTTGTGTTCACATGAGGACAGCTAATAATTACTTACATGAGGATGTTTATTGCATTTTGCAATGTGTTCATGGACAATATTATAGGACAAGTTAGTCATTTAAATGTGCATGATCTATTATTTATTCTAAACTATATTAAATAAATAACATAGTTTATGTTAGAATTAATATCTGATGCTATAGTAATTGTCAGTTAGCTGTAAAGGGGTCACAAAGAAATGCAAATAAAACAATGTATGAGGTAAACGATTTGTGACGATATCCAAAATTACATAACATCTTAATGAAACATAGAAAACAATTATAATACAAGCAGAAATTGTACTAAACTATGATAAATCTGTGGTGTTAGTAATCCTCAGTCTTGTAGTTAAGTGGTAATGAATGAGTACAAAACACACAGAAAATCTTATTGTGCAATATAATGAAGACCAGGGCTTAAGAAAGAGCATCAGACATAATGGTAATGCAGAGCATTTTATATTTTGGATTAATTCAGCCAGCTTCATTGAGGCAGTTATAGGAAGGAGTCTGAGCTGCTTATACTGTTATTATTTACTTTCAATATGGCAGATTTTTTCTAATATTTTATTATTTTGGTTAAATTATCTCCCCGCCCTTAATGAATCCATTTTATTGTTGCAATCCAATGAAATTTTAATATTGATATTTGTATAAAGGCCTTTAGTTTCAGAAATATTAATCTTTGGACTGTTCATGCTTTTGATTTCTCTGGATCCCACCGTAGGTTGAGACTCAAGCCAGTGTTACTTCTCCTCCTCTTCCTCCTCCCAGGTTTTGCCCAGGAAGGAAACATCAGCTTGGTGGCACACACCAGCAGTTTTCTGATAATGGAGAAACCTCAATCCCAGCATGTTGGGGTAAAGACCCTGCAGCATGTGTAGGAAACATCAACCACACAGCAAGCAAGGAAAACTTACTTCTATTGAAACCTATAGTAAAACTTCTGTTGGTTTTGCTAGGGGTGATAGCTTTCACACACTTGCAGTGTGCATGTTACAAAAAACAAGGAAGCTTCAAATCTTCCCTCTTTCTGGAACACTTCTCCCTGGGGCTAATAGGGCAACCACAACAAAAGGTAAGGGGGCACCTGCAGAAGAAACTGCAGCCCTACTCAAAGGCAGTTTCCCTTCCTTGAAAAACTGGCCTGTGGATGTAAGTTAATTTGGTTACCTTAGGAGATGAAAACATGGTTCATGTTATTTTAGAGAAAACATGTTGCAGAATTACTCGAGGGACTGAAAAAGCCGGAAAGCAGGTTAATTTCTCACCAGCAACCATCCTAAGGTTGCACCTGTGGCAGGGCAAACAAATTCCTTTTTCATTTCTCACGAGAGAAATGATTATAATTTTTGTTGATGAAACACAAATACTAATACAGTTCCTCCTCTTGGTACCAAAACTTTATTATTATAAGCACAGAACAGCAATCCTTATATTCCCACTTAGGAACTTAAAAACATGTAAGAAGATAAAGGTAAAAACTATTTGAAAATGGGAGACAAATCAAGAAAATTCATCTCTTAATGCCATCAACTAGTGGCACCATCATTTTAAATGGAAAAAACAACCAAATCCCTCATTATGTGTAGCCCATACTTGTATGTGAATAGGTTTGTGTGGGCCAAGCTATGTGGGCCTGAAAATGACTTGAAAAATTGTTTCACTGTTATTAATAAGGTCAAAATGTTCTTTCTTTTATTTAGGAAGAAAAAAAACCTCAGCATATAAACATTGCTATAAAATTGAAGTGCAGCAAATCCAGAAGTTAATATAAAATCCACATGTCAATGTGTCTGTGGGAAGTATTTTGAAAGCTACAGGCAACTCAATAAAAAAGGCAGCAGAAAGAGCAACATCATTTCAATTAGGTGAGAAGAAAGTGGGCCCTGACAGTCCATTACTAAACTGGCTCTTCCAAATACTGCCTTTTCTTTTTCCTTTGTCAGAGTTAGTTCATTACTACTGGTCTCCAATTATGAACAATATTTCTAACAGGATCTCTAGTTAGTAACCTTCGCTTGCTTTTTTTTTTTTTTTTTTCCTGCCCATTTCATAAGTATGGTTGCAGAATTGTAGTGTAACTTTTGAAATGCAAGGGCTGAATCACTGTTAGTGACAGTACATTAAATCACTGAGGCCCAGAGAACAAAGATATTAAGCCATGAAGTAGCAAGACCACAAGAAAGAGATGAAAAGAGAGAAAATCATGGCAGAACTGACCAGCTCTTTTGTCTTGTTAAATGCACCTGCCTTTCTTGCAGCTCTCTTGCCTTTAGGCTTCACATTAACTCTGAGAAGAACTGCTACCAATCTCAGGCTTTGAGGAGGACCCTGGCAGCAGGGATCTTTGCTTACTGTGTCTGTTTTTGCAGCAGTAACTTCAAGCACACTCACTGCATGGACTGGGGAGATGTCACTGCCACCTCCAGACCAGACAGCTCGGATGCAGGAAGAGGTAACTAGTATGTTAGTCATGAAAGTATTCATTCAGGATCTTTAGCTCCCTATGACTGCTTCAAGTCCTTTCAGTGGATCTGTTTTACCATTTCTTAGCTGTTTAGAAGAGAACAGAGCTAGGATCAGAGTCAGGTAAGTAAAATGAGATTTCCACTCCCCAAATAGCTGCTGAGCAGGGAAGTACTTCCTGTTGAAAAGTTACTGCTTTCTGAGTTCTTTTTAATCTGAAATTATGAAGCTCAAGAGGAAAAAACAGTGTTGAAAAGATCTCAAGAATTTGCACTGACTGAAATAAAATGGTAGCACCTTACTCCATGTTAATGAATCTCTCTCTTCATACATTCATTAAAAATCTGCTGGCATATTTGCAGAAGATAAAACTTGTAAATAACTTTTTATTGTAAATGACACATTTAAAGGATTATATCTAAGGAAATATGTATTTTGTCAAAGCAAGAAGAAAGTATTGGGCATAATATAAGAAACCTACCTACTCCCTAGCCATGACAGTTTATTCCACTTTAACAGGTACATCTGTATCAAGATGCATAACAAACAGGAAATAAAAATTGAGCTGTTATAAACTTGGGAACTTAATATTTCATAGGTATATTATGCTAAATGGCTTACCCCTTATTGATTCACACAGTTATTAATCAGAAAAGCCAAGTATATAATCCTGCCTGATCTTTAGGTCCTTGGAAATGACAGTTAAACCTGGCAGCTGGCTTCGTGGAAGAATGGTGGGTTGAGAAAGCAAATGAATCTCATGTTGCATTATTTATATAATCCCACTAACAGAGACACAGGACTTCCATTAACTGTTGTTGCTCAAGAGCAGGACTCAGGGTACAAGCAGTACTGAAAATACTAGTATGAGGCTGTGCAAGCCTATTGCTGTATTTTTCTGTTTGTTTTTGGTTTTCTTTGTCTGTAATTTTGTGTTTTGTTGTGTTTTTGTTGGGTTTGTTTTTTGTTTGTTTGCTTTTTTTTTCCCCTTGGTTTAGGCTTGTTTGGTTTTTTTAATATTTTGTAAATATTTTTTTGTGTTTGTGACCCATAATGAAATATTCAGGCTTTAACATCTAGTTGCTGTCTGACTGAGACATGTAACTCTTTCTGAGTTCCCTTATGAGTTGTACAGACACATTTAGATATGCATATTTGCATGAGCAAAGCAGCAGAGAAAACAGACTGGACCTGACATAACCTATTTCACAGTTTCACACCTTCTAGAAGGATTCTACTCATTTAACTTCAGTCTGTACAAATTTAATGTTTAGTGTGAGCTAGACAGCTAAATCCAGCCATAGTGTGCACAGAGGCATATTCAAAGTGCTGCTCATCACTTCCTGGGATGACATATACAGCATGGGAGAGATGAACTGTTCTCTGGCAATTCCTCTTGATTGTAGAAAAGAAATTAAAGGATTAATTTCAACCAGATGCCTAAATGAATTCCAACTTATTTCATTGGATTACAGTACAAATTTCAATATCCTAAATGTACAGCATTGGGATCTTGATTTAACATATAACTTGATCCTGTTGTTACAAATCTTTGTCCTCACCTAATGTTTTTCTCATGTTTTATTTTCCTCAGATTTTTATTTCAAAGCACTTTTTACTTTTTCACACTGCAGTATTCCAGTACAAATTTGCACCAACAAAAGTTTTATGGTATACTGCTGCCATCTCTTCCACTTCTGTAATTAGAGAACATGAACCCAAAATTAAGCAAATTTTACTATGGTGGATGAACCTGAAGTCTACTGAAAACCAATCCCCAGTAACTCAAGCAGTGTGATACGTGGGTCCCAGCAGGCAGGAAATGCTGTTTAACTCAGGGCTCTACCCAAGTGTCAACCTGCTGCATGTTTTTCAGGCTGCCTTATTTCACTGTGCTAAAGAAAATAGCTTCCTCTAGTACTGATAATTTGTATTTTATGTTTCATGAATAACGTAGGTTCTCTGCGTAACTCTTCCCTTTGGCTTTGAAGGCATAGGGTGCTCCAATTTCCTGTTTCATGCCACAATGAGGACCAGCAATGATTACAGAGCTCCTGAAATTGCTCACTTGTTCAAGGAAACAAATTTATACAAACACCTTTGCAGACTTCCTAGATGTGTTTTTTGAGGATTAACACAGAGTCCAAGCCACAGAGAACACACGTAAAAGATCTCATGCTGTTAAACTCTCTGCTTCTCAAATTCATTAACTTTTCACAAAATCCCAAGGTGTGAGTCACATACTGATACATTTCTGTACTCTTTGCAGATGTAAGTCAAGATTTATGTCAATGAACTAATGCTTCATCAAAAGTCAGTGGGAATCTCAGATAAATATATGCTGTTAAAAGGATATGCCATCATCACAAGATTTCTGGTTTTTCTTTTTGGTCCAGAGGGCAGGTAGTTTAAAACTATATGGAAAGGTGTATGCTGGTAACACTCCTGATGTTTTTGTAACATCTGGTCATTTCTCCAAGCAAATCAGCAGAGCTGGGCATGGGAACTGTATGCAGAGTTTGTCACTGCGTCTTCAGGAAGCAAACCTGGAGCTCTTGAAAGGTTTATTAGAGGTGTTTACCTTTTGTTTGGATTTTTACCACAATCATAAATTTGAATACAGAGCATTAGCAGGGGCATAATCCTCTGCTCCCTGAATATTTTTATTCGTGCCACTTCTCCAGCACAGTGGCATCCAATTATGGCTGATTTTGCTGTAGAGAACAACAGAAAGAGGAGCAGGACTTGGGTCAAAGCTTCCCAGCAGCTTCTTGCCCCATGCAGAGCCTGTCCAGAAATGGCAATTACTGAAGTGGCTTAAACTTTCTCTGCTTTCCTCTTTACTGTGCACTGTCATTTCTGGTCAAAAAGCCTATTTTATTTTATTTTTTTCACTTGATAGGCTTTTTCCTGTTTATATAGAGTTTCCCAAGGCTAGAAAATAACATCAAATGCAGGAAGAAACCAGTGGAACTCTTAAGAAATTCCTTCCATGTAGAACACAATTTCTTTTTACTTCAGATCCCTGGTACGTGATATGTGAAAATACTTTAGAGAAATTGGTAGGACTGAGATGAGAAATGAGTGGGTAACAAAGGCACTTGTGCTGTGAGACAAGGAAAATAATGTACAAAGACAGAGGCAGAGATGAAGGAAGAAAAAGTTGGAATTTAAAAGCTACAAAGGTGCCAGAAAAGTATTCTCAGAGACTAGCTGCAAATGATGGGGAAATACAAAGAACAGAAATAGTTCTTAACATTAATCAGAAGCTAAAGTGAACAGGAAAGTTTTAAGGTGACAGTTTAAAGAGGACTCGGTTGTATGGAGGGGATCAGAGAGAAGTGAAGGTTCCCAGAAGATGCAGCCGCACAGTTGGAAAACAAACTCCACCATGAGGAGCCTCCTGCAGCAATTGGAGTGGGTGAAGAGGAACAGCACAAGTGAGAGGGACAAGGTGCAAGGACAGGTGGGGTAAATGGTGTAAAATGTCACTGGATTGAGCCACACTGGTCAGGGTAAGGCTAAGTTAGGTAAATAGAAGATATTGTTAAAGCCACTCTTACGCAGTTTTAAATTCACATTTGTCCCAGACTTACTGTAAGATTAATGGCGATTTGGCTTATCCTGTCTCAGTCACTTTAGTTGGGCTTGAGGAATAGAAAATTAATCCCCATTTTAGAAGACAGCTTCAGGGACAAACTAAAACTTAGGCAGTCTCAAGGTGGTGGAATCCCAAACTGATAGCCTGTGATAAACCAACCACAGGGTTCCTTAGTTTTAGTTATGCTCTTCTCACAACATGGGCATCTGTTTGCTGTTTTAATTGCATGGACTGTGAATGATCATGTTTCCATGTTCTACATCTCATGCAATGTTGGCGGCCGGTCATGAGTGGTGCTCCCCAGGGCTCAGTGCTGGGGCTGCTCCTCTTTAACATCTTTATTGATGATTTGGATGAGGGGATAGAGTGCACCCTTAGTGACTTTGCAGATGACACTAAGCTGGGTGGAAGAGTCGATCTGCTTGAGGGCAGGGAGGCTCTGCAGGGGGGTCTAGACAGGCTTGACCATTGGGCTAGGGCCAATGGCATGAGTTTCAACAAGGCCAAATGTCGGGTCCTGCACTTTGGCCACAACAGCCCCTGGCAGTGCTACAGGCTTGGGGAGGAGTGGCTGGAGAGCTGCCCAGCAGAGAGGGACCTGGGGGTGTTGATTGACTGCCAGCTGAACATGAGCCAGCAGTGTGCCCAGGTGGTCAAGAAGGCCAACAGCATCCTGGCCTGCATCAGGAGTAGTGTGACCAGCAGGACCAGGGAGGTGATCCTGCCCCTCCACTCGGCCTTGATGAGGCTGCATCTAGAGCACTGTGTGCAGTTTTGGGCACCACGGTATAGGAAGGACATTGAGGTGCTGGAGAGGGTGCAGAGAAGGACAAGTAGGCTGATTAGGGGCCTGGAGAACCAGCCCTATGAGGTGAGGCTGAGGGAGCTGGGGCTGTTCAGCCTGGAGAAGAAGAGGCTGAGGGGAGACCTCATTGCTCTCTACAACTACCCAAAGGAGGCTGTTGTGAGGTGGGTGTTGGCTTCTTCTCCCTTGTGACTAGGGACAGGACAAGAGGAAATGGGGTCAAATTGCTCCAGGGGAGGTTCAGGCTAGATATTAAAAAAATTTCTTCATAGAAAGAGTGGTGAGGCATCGAAACAGGCTGCCCAGGGAAGTGGTACAGGCACCGTCCCTGGAGGTGTTCAAAAAACAGGTAGACGTGGTATTTTGGGAGATGGTTTAGTGGTTAGAGGTTGAAGGTGGATGGTTGGACTTTATGATCTTGAAGGTCTTTTTTCAACCTTGTCAATTCTATGATTCTACAATTCTAATAAAGAGCATTTTCAGTAGCAACATGGAACTGTACCTTTACACTGGGTTACACCTGAGGTTACTACATCCTGACTAGACTCTTTGAGCTTTAATAAAGCTATAGCTTTTATCTGAAAAGAAAAATAAAGAACAAATTTTCTGAAAAGCTGCTCTGAGTAGAGGAGAAAGCTGCTTTTGTAAAACATGTAAAAAAATATCAGGAAAGGGGGGAAGGAACATAAGAAGTATTTTTTGTGTCTTTACTTCTGTGTCTTTACTCGGCTCTTGTGAGACCCCACTTAGAATACCGTGTCCAATTCTGGACCCCCCAACACAAGAAAGACGTGGAGCTCCTGGAGAAAGTCCAGAGAAGGGCCACAAAGATGATCCGAGGGCTGGAGCACCTCTCCTACGAAGACAGACTGCAAGAGTTGAGGTTGTTCAGCCTGGAGAAGAGAAGGCTCCGGGGGGACCTAATAGCAGCCTTCCAGTACCTGAAGAGGGACTATAGGAAAGCTGGGGAGCGACTTTGTACAAGGGCTTGTAGTGAGAGGACAAGAAGTAATGGATCAGAACTAGAAGAGGGAAGATTTATGTTAGACATTAGGAGGAAATTTTTCACTATGAAGGTGGTGAGACACTGCAACAAGTTGTTCAGGGAAGTTGTGGAGGGCCCATGCCTGGAGGTGTTCAAGGCCAAGTTGGATGGGGCTCTGAGTAACCTGCTCTAGTGGGAGGTGTTCCTGCCCATGCAGGGGAGTTGGAACTAGATGATCTTTAAGGACCCCTCCAACCCAAATAATTCTATGATTCTATGATTGTGTTGGGTTAAAGAGTGAAAAGAAAACATTTGAGGAAACCACGGTTATTTCTGCATAGAAAGTTTATCCTCATTTCTGGTCTCAGTATTTGTTTAGGTCTCAATCTACAAATATTTTAGGCCAGTAAAGCATGTGAAAAAAGGGCCTGCCAGGAGCTGTGGCTAGGAACTCATCTGGATGAAGCAACTGCTTAGAAGCTTTGCTGGGTCTTTGCAGAAAATTGATTTAGTTGCTAAGCTGATGTTCATACCAGTAAATGAAATGAGTGCCTGTTTTCTTGGCTTGCTGAAGAATGGCATGGCACATCTTGCAGCTCATGAGCCTATGGCTGAGCTTGTTTCTCCCACAAAACTAGTGGCTTGCAGCCCACTGGGTGGGGATGTACACACTGGCACCAGCCAGAGCTGCACCAGGGCTGTGCTGGTGACTACTGGGTTCCAGACTGCACCCATGGGCTGTTTAGTTTAATACTGTCATTATCAACTTTTGGATTCTTCGCTGACCGCTTATTGTAAAACCCTGAAATCGGATTAGGTTTTATGTACTTCTAGTCTTTGCTAGGTTAAGATTCCCTCATTGTGCTTGAGGACTGGGTCTCTGAGACTTGACTGTCTTGCAAATCCATCATATTGCAGATATTATGCTGACAGGTATGGCAGGCACATCTAAGAGGCATAGGTAATGCAGCTGGATCTATGGAGTCACAAGAGCTGATGCAACTCTTTACAGCTCAGGTAATATCACCTGGATTTGATCTCTGTGACTGCAAGTAAAAAAGATAAAAAGTGAAACAGTCTTTAAAACCCTCAAATAAACAAATCCTTCAAGTAATGGGAAAGATGTCTTAATAATAAACCTACTGGCAGGTAAAATGCTGTCATATAAAGAAGAGTTAAATGGAAGAGGAGAAGTGCCAGGCTCAAGAGGAAATATATGCAGCCTGAACTCTGCCTTACAATAAAGAGAAAATATGCTGGATGTAAGCAGGGGCACTGTGTAATAACACAGCCCCACTACATTGCAAAGCTGTTTTTACTGAACTCTGGCCATTTATCTGATTCCTTCTCTCCAGCAGGCTTGCTGGGAATTATTTTACGAATGTTTAACAGAAAAAAACCCAAAAAACCAAACCAAAAAGAAAGCATCTGACTGTCTCCAGTATTATGAGTTTAATTTTTTTACTCACTTACCTTGCTGTAAGCAAACTGCAGTACATTTTTGAGGAAATAACAGGCAGATGTCTGTAGTGGGTTAAATTAAATAATGTAAGAGAACATTAAAGGAGGTAGTTTTATATTGGAAAAGACAGATAGTTCTTTCCAGATAGTAGTGATGAATTCGATTCAATGATACAATGATTAAATGTCACTTAAACTAAAAGCAAACTGGACCTTACAAGAAGTGACATATATTATATGTGAAAGTATTTAAAAATCAAAATGCTAGCAGAGCCTGGTGGAGGAAGAGTATCTACTATTTTATATACAAGTTGTTATTCTGTATTTATCTGTATTTATTTTCATAAAAGAAATGGAATACACAAGAAGAAAATTATATTAATAAAACAATAAAAATATGTGTTATGCTATTGACTGCAATAGGAGATGGACTGAACCAATGCTCTCTGTCCTGGTACAGTTACTCAGTTTGGGGTTCATCTCATGTAGCTTTGAGATGGGTTTCAGCTGCTTACACACAGGTTGCTAGACCAATTTGAATGTCTAAGGATTACCAAGGCATCTGCATGGGACTGTCAGATATGGCAATGTAGCTTAGGCAAGTTGCATACGTATCTGGAGTGGCAGCTGGAGGCCAGGAGATACCCTGCCACATACCAAATGTTGCTAAAAACCTCAAAACCACCATGCCAACTAAACCATGTCCCAAAGTGCCACGTCTACACCACCAGGGATTGACTCCACCACTTCCCTGGGCAGCCTGTTCCAATGCTTGACAAATCTTTCAGTAAAGACGTTTTTCCTAATATCCAATCTAAACCTCCCCTAGCACACCCTGAGGCCATTTCCTCTCATCCTATCACTTGTTACTTGGGAGAAGAGGCCAACACCCACCTCTCTACAACCTCTTTTCAGGTAGTTGGAGAGAGCAATAAGGTCTCCCTTCAGCCTCCTTCTCTCCAGGCTAAACAACCTTAGTTCCCTCAGCCACTCCTCATATGACTTGTTCTTCCATGAAGCTTGCACTGACACTGTACCTCATGTTGCCAGGCTTTGTTACACCTGTATATGCTACTGTCACATGTTTGGATTTGGGAGTAAAAAGACCTGTCAGTTCACCCCATGTCTGATAAGGGGTGAACTGCCATTGAAAACATACAGCTGTGTGTGATTGTCAATAATTCTGTATTATTAAGAAAAAGGATAGCAGCTAGTGCCCTGGATGAATTTCCAGATAGTTATTTACATTTCAGCTATCTACGACAAGATATATCTGTGAATACAATACAAAAACACTCTCAGAAGTCTGAGAAAATTCTAGTGAAAACTTACTTAACTAAGAGAGTTGTTTTTTTAAGTCTGAGTAGATGTTATATGACACACATTTTATTCTGATGTTTGCTCTAAGAAGGCTATGTGGAGGACTGGCCTCCACAAAAGGTATGTCTCTCACACAAATTGATTGCAATAGAGAGACATATATGTCAAAGGAAAGAAAAAAAGAAAACAGAAAAACGAAGAGGCAACAACCCTGGGTGGGAGGGGGAGGGGGGAGCGTGCTGCTGGGATTTACACAAGGAAAAGCAGAGACCCCTGCCCCCCTTGCTACGTGCGCAGTCAGGACTCAGCCTTTGGCTGGACCATGGCAAAATTCTTACAGGAGCCACAGGTAGGAGCTGAGGACTGAGCAGAGAAAAGGCCAGACCAGCCTGCATGAGCGTGTAAATAGGACGGCCATTATGGATCATTATCAGTCGTCGGAGACACTGTTCTTTGCTGCTGGAAGAAAAGAGAGAGAAAAAATGAAGATAGAAGGAAAAGGAATAGCACAGAATCACAAAAAGCCTCCGGTGGCTGGGGTGGAACTCCAGTTATACTCCCTGTACCCCTGCACTCCGGGACTGCTGCTATTCCCTGCTTCCTGCTTGCTTGCACTCCTGCCTCTTCTCTTGCGGAGCCTGCTCGCTGAGGAGCTGTGTGAAAGGAGCTGAAGAAATGGAAAAGAGAGCTAGAGCACACTGAAAAAGCTAAAAGAGCTGGAATCACTGCTTGCTCCCCAAAACCCTCTATTATCAGTGCGCCCAGGCCAGTCGGTGCAGCTCCAGCCACAGCCACTGCCTGCCCAGGCCAAGGCAGCCACCATGGGCCATTGTCAGCACATGCCAGAGCCACCTGTGCTGGAGCTCCAGCGTATGGCCACTCGTCACCATGTCCTGCTGCAGCTGAAGCCACGCTCGCTGCTGGAGCCGCCTGCCCAAGTCCCCTGCCCAAGTCCCCTGCCCGAGCCCCCTGCCCGAGCCACGCTCACTGAAAACTGCACTCACCAAAAGCCCGCTCTTTAAGCCACAGACGCTGCCAAACCTGTCATTGCTTCTGGGTCTGTAAGAATCCTTCCTTTCTTTGTGTACTTTTCCCTGGGCAAAAGTAACCGGCCACATTCACACACACACCTTGTCTGCCCTATATGGGAAACTCATCGGGCACCCTACCCCCAACTATAATACTGTTTCTTTCTTACTCTTTACCAAGTTACACACCCCAAATTTGTCTCCTATAACTACATTTGCATATCCTCTCCCCCCCACATACTCCCTCTGCTCCAAAACTATTATAGTAAAGTGGTATTTTAAACACACAGTCTCTGTGTTTGTGCTGGTGCACACGCGCATCTGGGCAGGGTTTGTGTTCTATAGACATACCCGGTGTAGTCAGCTGGTCCCAACCTAGGGACAGACCCACTGGGAAATTAAAACCAGCCAATTAGGGGCTATTCCTCCTCTAATTGAGGAGAAGAGAAGGTGCGGTCCGTGTCTCAACTCGAGTTTTCCAGCCTGGGTTGAACTCAGACCACAACAGGCTGTCATTTTTAGATATGTTTGTGCACCGAATTCTCATTGTTTGCAGTGAGAAATAGCCTTCTAGTCTCTTCAAAGCCTGGCTCCCAGTCCCAGGGTTTCAAGAACAGCCACTGCATGTTCCCATTTCCACACTCTTGTCTTCAATTCATAGAATCATAGAATCACAGAATCATTAAGGTTGAAAAAGACCTTCAAGATCATCAAGTCCAACCATAATCCAGCTGCCGCAATCACTAAACTATATCCTGAAGCGCCACATCTAAACGCTTCTTGAACGCCTCCAAGGATGGTGACTCCACCACCTCACTGGGCAGCCCGTTTCAATGCTTCACCACTCTATCAATAAATAAATTTTTCCTAATATCCAACCTAAACCTCCCCTGGCACAACTTCAACACGTTTCCTCTTGTCCTATTGCTAGTAACTTGGGAGAAGAGACCAATACCAGCCCCTCTACAACCTCCCTTCAGGTAGTTATAGTTGGCAATTCTGTGCCAAAGTGGTTGCAAAGCAGAAGCCAAACCCCACCATCCAGCTCTGAAGTACAGAAAGAGAATCAGATGTTTACCTCCTGGTGCTGCTTATAAATATTTCCTGCATGTTCAGGAGCAAAGGGGCACAAAGGACATAGGGGCCCTGGGGGTCCAAGCCGACCAGAGAGGTAGGGTTTTATCTGCTGACTAGTGGTGGGGACAACAAGCATGGAGCCTCTTCTCTCCATCAGATACAGCCACTACCACCAGCATAAATAGCTTTTTCCTTGGGAGAACAAGGATGGCACTGAATGGCTTCAGACAGCAGCCTGCCGTGGCCAGATTTACAGAGGGATTTTAATGCCTAAGGATATCTGCAGACCTGGAGTTTACAAAAGTCTTATTGTTTGGGCAACTTCCATGCTAGGAATATGTTTTAATCTGGTGTATGTTTCCCTGCTCCTTTATGTTCCTACATCACAGACCTGCTTGCAAAAAGGAATTTTGCACTGTGAGATGTTAACACTTGAGACCATGTTAACTTTTTTGCTCTAAAACAAAATCTAAATATGAAATATGAACTCTATGATGGAATAAACTTTCCAGCATATTTAAGTTCACAGTATTCTAGCATAAGAATGTAAGCATGTTATACAGTATTAATGAAAATATAAATACATACAAGAAGGAGATTAACTTCAGTACAGTATGAAAGTGGAAGCAAGATCCAAAGTATTTTTACTGTAACAAAACAAAATTTTAAGTACATTAGAAACATTTTCATGTTCCCTCCCCCCAAAAAAAAAAAAAAATTGTGTTTTCACAAAATATATCGGTAGAAATAATCACATTTGCTAATGGAAAAACTGTTCTGCTGGAATAACCTGATCAGTCTCAGTGAAGACATTCAGTCTGGCCACATAAACATTTACTTTCCCTCTCCTAATAACCCTCATACCTATATTGGGGGCACGGTACATTCTTTGTCATTTAAAAATCTTTTTCAGTCTTTTTCTCTTCTCCCACTTGGTACATTATCTCAAGGATACGTCTTTCTATGTTTGTGGTTTACAAGAAGCTGAATTAAAATTAGCTGGTGTAGAAGACATTTTCCTACATTTGGCAATATTTCCCTTCTTCCTCTTTTTGTCTTAGAAGCAGTTGGAAAATGGATCCCCTATTTATTTTTTAATCATGCACACCCACAGCTGTGTAAAAGAGGTGATTGCTCACCACTGATGCTAGCTAATGTCACAGTGCACCACTCCTGCTGTTTAGCGATGGGAAGAGCTTTCTAACGAACCTGACATTGCCAGAAACCATGCTGGTTTAGATAGTCCAGAAACATTGTTTAGTATAACCATGGGATTAGCTGCCTTGAAAATGTATTGGTTTACTTCCTGGACTTTCCTTCTTCAAAGGCTGTGGTGTGATAAATGTCATCATTAAGACTATGTGACATATGCATGGTGAGCTTTCAAGCCAGGAATCTTTTCTCTGTTAATTGTGTAGCAGTTATTATTTTTTTCCACTGGGAGGTATTCCTTCAGCAGATAGAAAATAGCTGTTCATGCCCCTCTTCTGCCTTTGCCTTGATTTCTTCTTTTTGTTCTTGTTGTTTCTATTGTTTATTCTCATTTTTAAGGGGAGAGTTAGCACACAGCAATGTCAGAAGAGAAGCAATTTGAGAGGACTATGACAGATGTAAAGGTCCTAGCATGTGGTGCAGAGATTTGGAGGGAATATCTCAATGTGGAAAAGGCCAGCAGAGAAGACCAGGAGCTCATTTTGAGGTGAGTCAGCTCTGAAGCTTTACAGCTGAATTGGCTTGGCCTTATTCCTTGTCTGGGGCAAACCCTTCTATGTGTCAGCCTCCATTTTCCCCTCCTGCTACAGCCTCTGTGCCTTGGTGGAAGTGAAAAGGAGCAGGCTACGAGATGGCTCATGATCAGAAATGTTAAAATCCTTTTAAAATCCCTTATTTCCATTTCCTTTTGTTCTTTACAGTAAGAGATCATATCTGGGGATATAAACCAGCCTATGTGCTCAGAGGTGTGGCTTGTTAAGGCAGCTGCTTTGCTGTGGACTGTATCTGGCTCAGCATGGCAGGGCTCAAGGGCTGTCACTGCAGGAACTGTCAGCAACCCCCCTTGTGGATGCACCCCAAGATGTTTTGAAACCCAGATCTGTCTCATTCAACACTCTTTTCAGGCATACATAGAGTATGACAGCATTTTTGTGGTCAATAATAATTTGTTCCCCAAAGTAAGCTCCAAGGTGTGCTAATTAAAGTTAAATTAAGCAAACAGTTTGACTTCTGAAAATGGAGAAAATAAAGTGGATTTTAAAAAATATTTTCTAAATGAAATTAACTGAATTCCTGTTTTAAGAATATGTCTTTATAAGTTTAAATTGGAAAAACACCAAAGCAGTTCAACTTTAGGAGTAAGTACCTGAAAATGAACCAAAACTTTTCCTTACAGTTAACTAAGGCATTTGATCCAAAATACGTTATACAATGTTTGGGGGAGTGGGAGGAGGGAGGCAAAAGAAGGGAATCTTTTAAGTCAACCTGATTGATTTTTTCTGTACCATTTTATTTTTATTTGGTTACTGTATCAAAAATTCATTTATTCCCACCAGCCAAAAAGCCTTTCTAAAACTGAAGCTAAATTACTGTAAACGCTAACTGCCTCAGCCCCTGGAAGGATGTGCTGATATTTGGAAAGAAAATCCATAATTCTCAGACAGTATAAAAATGACCATGCTATGGAGATTAGTAAAAAAAGAAAAAGCCCAAAGTAGTACCCATACATACACATAAAATTCTATAACACTAGCCCCATATGCTGGAGTTTTCACCTCCTGCCATTTATGAACTGAAATGCATGACTATTTTGTAGCAGCAACAAAAATTTATTTTTGTTTCAGTTATAAACTTTACATTTATTACTGTGCTTGTTTCAGCAATACCTGGAGGTACGTTTTTGGACTAAGGTCTTCACTGCTCTGTAAAAAGAGGAATTAGAGGAAGTCTGGAGATTTTTCAACCTCAAATGGACAGAAAGAGGTAAAAGGCAGATAGAAGACAAGGTTCCAAAATAGGCTGGTAGCAGGAGTCCCTGGACTCAGAGGACGAAATGAGGAGTGGCAGGGAAATGCTAGGGATCTTTTAAGGAGGGAAAAGAAAGACCAGATGAAGAAACAAGTAGCTGGCAATTAGCAATGCATTAATACTGTACATCTACTGGAATGTTAAATGTACACAGCAGTGATGCTACCACAATCCTAGCATGATGACTAGGCTAGTCTTTACCAACACAAGGACCATGGACCTCTTCTCCAGGTGTCTGGGGCTGCTGTGGGAGGGACAGGACTCCCCACCAAGGACAGAGAGCATCGATATTTCTGTCAGAGTAGAACTTCAGCCTGAGCATGAAGTGGCCTGGGGGACACCAACTTTGTCTATCACTTGGCCTGATCTTTTTATTCTGGTTTGATTTTGGCTTTTTTTGTCCGTGTCTGGATTTTACCAGCTCTAGCAGCTGGTCTGGATATGCTTGATGGCAACAGTTGCAGCAACAGTTGTTTTAATCTGGAAAATGCCAAGGTGGGTGGCACATGTAATTTATGAGCTTTTTCCAATTTTGGGAACTGAGAAGTCAGGCTTTCCTGGTGATAGGAACTGTCGAAATTAATAGCAAAGAGGAAAGAGCAATACAGGGCATGACCTAGTCTTTTGTAAAAATAAGGGAATCCAAAGGGAACAGCAAAATATTCGATCTCATCACACACCTGTTCCATCTGCCCCTTCTGACAACATGTCCCTGGAGACTCGTTGAGCATGGAACTGCTAAGGAGTTCACCATACCCCAGTGGCCTAAAAAGCCACTTGCCTTGCAGAGACACTCAATGTTTTCATTTAGAGGAAATCAGTATGTTCCGGTAGCATCTGCCTTGAAATTCTCTCTGACAGGAGGAGAAGGTGCCATTCCAGTACAGTGGCAGTCCAAACAAAACACAAGAGGCTCTTTTTTCCACAAATATTTAACAATTGCGTAGCAATGTGTTAAGCGCCCTGGGTTAAGAGCTAGATGGACAGGTAAGCTTGCTAAATATTGCAGGATTCTGAGTGGAGGCTGAAGGGAGAAAAAAATGAAGAACAGTTTCACTTAAAATAGATTCCTACAGTACTTTCGGCTGCATATGTGCAAGTTAGGTAGATATTGGTATTTCAGCTGGGTTCTGTATTGGTTTTGTCTGGTGCACGCTCAGGCCCAGGTCTCCCAGCCCAGGCTTGGTCCACCAAACCAGCTGCTGTACAAATAGATGATAGACTGCTCACAGCACAAAGAAAGAAAATAATCCATCAGCATCCCCACCTTGGAGATGGGGAGCTGAGGTAGCAAGAGATTAAGTGGAACACCTGACGTCATGACAGAAATCTTTGGCAGAGTTGTCAGAGGGACTCATATGTCTTCTGTCCTAGCCTAGTATAGCTAATGATGGGGTCCATCCATCATCTTCTGAAACAGCTCCAACTCTATCAGTCCAATGCAGTATGTGGATTTTCTTCCCTTCTGTTATTTACAGAACCTGAAAATTAAAACATTGTTTGAAACAGCTTTTATGGCACACACTTTCATTTCTCATTTTATGGATACCTGATTTCTATCCGGGAATTATTATTTATGTTTTTTCCCCCTCCAAACACAGTAGAGTCTAGAACTATGTCTATGCTATTCAGGCAGTCTTTTGTACAAATAAACCTTTTTTCTTTATTTCAAATGGACAGCTGAGATAACAGTACAGATCAGGAGATACCATCATGGTTTCAGCACACCCCACTGCAAATAAATCACAACAGACATATTCACCTGAAACAAAAATTTTAATCTTTTGCCCTGGAAACCCCCTCTTCTAAGATCACTGAAAGCATGATCTTCAGATAATTTTCTGTTACTGCAGGCTGAGACTGTGTGTCGTGTTGTTTCTGCCTTTATAGGCCCACACAGTGAGGATGGAAGGGCAGTAGGAAGTAATCACAATGTCTTGTGTGCAGGGGAGAGAAGTCAGTATAAATCTGGAAAGAGATGAGATGTCCTGCTATGCACTGGACAAATGTCTGTGACTGTGAGGGCAACTACAGAGAGGTGCTTCGGTCCTTCCCACTATGAAGAAGTGGCATTTTCCCTATAGATGCACTTCCTAGTATTTCTTTACATCAGTTATTCTGATGAAATGACTGCTGCATGGGAAGATAAAGAAAGAAAAAAAGAGGCATCAACAACTAATCAATTGCACCCACTTTTCTAAAGACTTTATAAACTCACTCTAAGAGCTGATTGTTCTCTATTAAAGGTGAACAGGCTATTGCTTCTGACAATGCCATTAAAATGACAATACAGATTTCAGGCATTTTTAATGCAAAGCAGTTCAGTTCATGGAATCACAGAATCATAGAATGGTTTGAGTTGGAAGGGAACTTAAAGATCATCTAGTTCCAACTCACCTGTGTGGGCAGGGACACCTCCCACTAGATCAGGTTGCTCAAAGCCACATCCTATCTCTCCTTGGACACTCCCAGGGAGGGGGCATCCACCACTTCCCTGGGCAACCTGTGCCCGTGTCTTGCCACCCTCACACTAAGGAGTTTCTTCCTACACAGTTCAGATCACAGTTAAAATTTCAGCTCAGTTACGGCTTTCTTTCTGAAGGGCAAATGCTTTTCTTGGTGTTGCACATTCCAACAAAATGAGAAAAGTAACATTCAACCCTATGCAGCTTTGGGTTTGTTCATGTACTTTAGTGTGAGACTTGTGTCAGGGCATTAGTACTGCAGCCTGGTTTCAGGAGGACCCTGATGGGGACACTGTGAAACCAGGACTACATCTGTACCAGCACTAAACCATTCCAAGCAACGTATTCAAGGTACTTGAGCTCTGTCATCTACATTGTTTAAATGTTACAGTTTCAGAATGAATCTTGGCATGCTTTTGGCTCCTGTCAAAATACCTTTCTTCTAAGTACTTCCTAGCTATTGTTCAGGTACAGACACAAGCAAATCACTGCTCCTAGGAGACAGTGTGCATGCAGCCAGCATATTCTGAAGGGCAAAAGAGTATAATGTTGTGGAAATGCACAGTACACTCCACATCGATGTCTGTGCCAAGAAACAGTCTGAGATTCAGTTAATGTTGTGTTGGCATTAGCATTTCCATATAGATCAGGAGCCTGCTTTTGAGTTAAATTTCCCTGTCCACGGTTTGGTTCACATCACAGAGAAGACTTGGAGAACCTGAGCTGGATTATTCTTGGATGACACTAACCAAGAAAATGTGCACAACGAGCACACTCCATCTGGCAGGCTCCAGAAGACCACACTGGAACTAGTCTGCAATGAGCCCCTTAGATGTGTACAGTGTGGATGCTGGGTACTTGGCACCATCTCCTCCATCCTACACATCCCTTCCTGCTCCTCCTTGCTCACCAGACCCAGTTCAGGGATTCATACCTGGGCTACACACAGTTCCCCTCGTGGTGACATGGCCACGTTGTCATGTGTATGAAAGAGGAACCACAGCTCTCTTCCATCTGAAGCTGGAGAAGAATGCCCATGGTGAAGATATTTCTTATTCTCTCTGGCACTGAGGTTGTTGATGAATCCTAAATGGACAATGCAACAATAGCACTGAAAATTTTCCAGAGAGTATGGGTATAACTCATATAATCACATGCAAGAAGTATTACATAGAAAATTGTCTTTATGGCCTCCCCTGGAGCCATAGCACAGTTGTCTGCCCGAAACTTGCAAGTGCTGCCATAGTAGCAGCTGCTGCCTCTGCCTTTCAAGGTCCTAAAGTACCCAGGGTATTTACTGTTAAGGGACAATGGAGTGGGCTTGAAACCCACCGGATGGGTTTCAACACAGGTATAAATGACAGCATGACAAAATTTCAAGCAGTGAGTGAGAATAAGGGTCTGTAAAATATGTGACTATGGTAATAAGAAGATGTAAGGGAAAGTTTTGTTTTTTTCTCTCCAAAACCAGCAGGAATGTTTTGGGGGTGGATGTCAAAAAGGCAAGCTTAAAAAAAGACTTCTTTTTCTTACATCCTCGACCAAAACTCTGAAGTTAAACATCCCAAAAGTTAAGATTGTTTGAAGTTTGGATCTAGTCATGAGTTCATTTTGAGTGAGTTGTGCCAGTGCCAGGATATGGTATCTATAATATGAGCAACTTGAAATATCACTGAGATTCTTTGAAGGCCACTGTGCATTTTCAGGTTGAAATTTCATTCAGCTTTTAATTGTGGTCCCCCAGGAAAATTCAGTGTCCCCACAGGCTCACACCCTTCCCACTGCAGTGTGCCAAATTCTCACTGTTCCTCTCCCACATGTAATTTAAACCATGCAGGTGCTGCCTGGTCCAGGCCTGCTCCTGGCTTTTCTTTACACAGACATTATTTGTGTGGGACTGCTGCTTCACATAGCTTACTCTGGAAGCATGTTTGTAGAAAGGACAGGGAAAACCTTGTTCATAGGTACTATAATCAGGTTGCTACCAAGTCACAGTGAGATGACGACTGACTCCTCTCCAGTTTATAAATGCCAATATGGGCAACTGGCAGATTATTGCTTTCAAAAAGAACATTCGTTTGAGATTTTACTTGCTTATCTCTTGTCTGGAGTGGAATTCAGAACTTCTCATAGAGTTTGTTTCTCAAACTGTCCAAGAAGACCCCCTTCTTCCTCTGGAAAAAGAGATAATGATGTGTGTCTCTCCTGGCTTCCCATATGTGTTAGTGCCCTTCCCCGGTGAGTGTGGAGTTTCAAGTGTGCCCTGTGAGTAGCCAAGTCAGAAAAAATGGTGTACGTAAGGGACAGGAAAATAAAATTACTATGAGATATATCAGGCTAATATTAACAATCTATCTTGAATTTGGCATCACTGCATCAAATTGATTTTGAAGTACTGCATTGCCGAACCATATAAAGCAGGCTATGAAGGTATTGCTGGTGATGCTCTGACACTGGAGCTACTGATATATTTGCTGGCAGTTCAAGAAAGAAAAAAAGAGGGCTAATGTTCATGGCTAATTTATTGAATCAATAAATATTTGTGAATAACTCATTATTGCCTGCTCATTAAAGGAGCAGGCTGAGGATACATTACACTGGTCATAATGAGTAAAGTTCAGGGAAAATCAGTGCATCAGCAGGGGTGACACTTCTGGTGTCTTGGACTCAAGAGGGAAGTTAAGGAACCCTATGTGTGGGTCTTCTACATGACCTGCTGTGTGCAGAGTGTTGCAGAGAAGGCAAGGGAGCTGGTGGTCCCACATCTCTCATCACCCTCCACCAAAGTTTTTGTGGACACAACAAACTCTGCCCTGCTTTACAGCACTGCAGGCTGCAGTGGAAGTCAGTGTGTGTGTCTGAGATTTGCTTCCCTTGGAGCACCTGCAAGTAAGCCAAGCGACACAACTCCTTCTGTGGGCCAGTGTTGACACGTTCCACTCCCACTCAGAGCAGTTACTCGTCTGGTAAGGTGATTGTCACTGAGCAAGGTAAGCTGAAAAATGCCCCTGTGAAGAAGTGCAGCAGAATCTCAAGCTTTATTCTCCAGGACATGATGTAATTTAACCTACTGTCTTCCTGCTTTTCTGCTCTTCTCTGCAGCCTACACACAGAAGCAAATTCTAAGAAATTTGATGTGCTCTTTAGTCTCAGCTTTTGCTTGCCAGTCTGAATCAAGGGGCTTTTACCACAAGCAGCTGCCAACCTGCCTCTGAAGGCTGTTAGCTTTAGTGCTCATATCGACCCTAGCTCTGAGTAAATGTGAAGAAAAACAATCCTCAAGTGACTGCAGTGCTGATAGGACATCAGGACACATTTTCACAGAACTAAAGATGAATGTAACAGTGAGAGCCGTGGAGTTCTAGCCAAGAGATCTTTTCTCAGTTGGTGGAGGGGCCAGGGTCACCTTTGGAGGTGCCTCCTTGCCTGCTGAACCACAGGCCACATATCTCCCCTGGGAACAGGACCTTTTTTATGTTTAGAGCTGTAATGTTGCATGTTAGGAGAGGGAGACATACAAAAAGACTGTGAAGGTCAGGAGGGACATATGGAGTGATTCTTTATCTACTGAATTAAAATAAAAAAACAAAATAGCAGGCAGATTAAGATACTTAAGACCATGTTTGTCAAAGGTGATGATGCTGCCAGATACAAACAAAAGCAGCGACTGGTAGATGAAACATACAAATGAATCATGACCATGATAAAAGTGAGAGATTTATTAAAGCTTAGAATATCTTGTGCACTTCTTCATGACACCCTGCTCATTTAAGTGGCATCAAATGTAAATATTGAAACCCCAGATGACATGCTATTTTGGATATTAATTCAACCTGTTTATCCTATTATTACCATGGCATTTGCAAATGTTATCTTTAGGAACCAGAGCATGGATGAATAACTATGAATGATATTATGGAGCTGTCCTATCACTAATGAAATCCACACTCATAATTATTTTCATCTAAAGAATATGAAGTTTCCTCACTAGGCATTTATGGTTTTTATTCCTGATTTATAACATACTTACGGATGCAGGAGTTAACAGATTAGATTGCTGAATGTCTGGAGTGATCACACAGACAATGGAAACAAAGCATCTTCTTAATCAATCATCTTGCCAGCCATATAGCTGGCTTTGCTCCTAAGACTTCACTGGACAGAGAGGCCATTACTCAGAAAAGGAAAAAAATCAGAGGGAAGAAAGTAAATTCATTATTATTTTCTAACTATGCACCCATGCATAGTCCCAGCTGCTTACGCAATGTGAGTGACATTATTTGTATTTCATGAAGAGTCCCTAATCAGGTTGTGTACTGTTGAATGCCTTTGTTTGGGAGGTAAGAACATCTCTGAATTAACCTTTCTAATACTTCTCTTTCCCTCTGTACTGCTCAGTGTGCATGTAATCCTGGGAACTGTTCATCTTGGATTCAATTGTCTGTTGTGAGAACAAAAGACCAGACATCACTTAAGGCTCTAGGAGTTGACTGGCTATTTACAGTATATCAGAAGTCCTTTGGGCTTTCATTTCAGATTTCAGCAGGGATTTGTGGTGAAACTTGTTCACCTTTTAGCCCTTTCTGTGGTGGTGGATATGCCTTTTCTCCAATTCTCTAAATCTATTTAATTGCCTAGGACATTAATGCTCAGCCTGAAACAATGAAATTATAGAAATTATATTTTCTGTAAAAGCCTGCTCAATGCAGTGTATTAAAATTCCTTTTGGCCTTTTATAAGCAAGGTTGCAGGGGGATGTGTGTTTTGTCCGGAACCCGGTGTTGTGTTATGCACGTTATTTCCGAATAAAAACCTCTGTGTAGTGTCTGTTTTGTCTGAAATCCTATTTGCTCTTTGCATTCAGGTTTTCTTCTCTTCACAAATGTAATCCTCAGCCCTGGAATTCTCTCCTTATTTTCTTAGTTATGATGAGAGTGAACAGCTGGACCATTTTGAGGAGTTTGTTGACAGTGCTTAGTTCTTACTTTCCCCCCCTTCCCCCTTTTTTTTTTTCAGACAGTCCCTGGCTCACTTTGTCTGGCTACTGTCTGACATGTCAGCTTACACTACTCCAACTCCCAGCTGTTCTTTCATTTCATGCTATGGATTGTTCTTTGCATTATAGTCAAACACGGGTTTTTATTTCCAGAGGGCTAATCTGTTTCCACAGCAACCCATAAAATGGAGAAATCTGATCTCAGAACTTCTCTTCAAAACTTTTTAATGTGTATATAAACACACATGTGTTTGTCCATCTTAAAGGCAATTGCTGTAGCACAGAAATGGAAGCTCTTATGAACACTCAGGAATCAATAAGTTCTCAAACTGCTTAAGCTATAGCATCACATTTCTGATTCTCATTATAGATATTGGCAGAAAATGACTGGGAATATTTTCCATCAAACATGGTTGCAGTTGCAGAATTGGATATGTTAAACTAAATTATTGGGATCTCCTTGTTTACTCAGTGTCAGATATTTCTGTGTAAATTTTGCTGGTTAACTATACATTGTCATTGCCCGATGCCAATGCTGTAAACTTACTTGGAACTGAGCAACTGAGCTGATAACTCTCTGCTTGAGCTGTAATTGCCCTGGAATATATATGAAATACTGCTCTGGAAGGAAAGCAATATTATACCTTCCCCTTTTGAAAAGCTATCCTGTGTAGCAACTGAAAGGTAGCAGCAGCACAAATTTTATTTTGTGTTGATAAGCTGAGACAAAAGGCAAATACCTATCTGTGGAGGAGTCTGTCTTCTTTACATTTGTGTGAAGAATTCTGAAGGAAGGTGAACACATTAAATGAAGAAGCCCCCATGTAGTTTGTTCAGATGTGATGGCCATATCTCATCACCTGGAAGTTCAGATAAAGGACAATTTTTTATCCTGATCTAAAACTGCTGATCCCCAGGGAAGTTTAGGTAGCTTCAGCTGACTACCTATCTTGGCATAACTAACCCACTCAAGTTCTTCCAATCTGGATGCCAGAAATCCACGGTCTTCATTGTGTTCAATGTGTAGCTGAGCTGTCTTCAAAATCCATCAAAGCCTGCCCTCTCTTTATTACTTGGGGCTTGGCACCCAAGTATATGTGATGTCTCTTAGAAGGCCAAAGTTTTATTCATCATTCACTTACAGATTAGTTTCATTATGTTAAAATCAGGACAGTGGCCAGACACCTCTGGGCTGGCACCAAGATGGAGAAAATGTCAATGAGCCCAGTCTATTCAGGGTATGTTAATTTGGTGTGGCAAATATTCTGACTGCCTCTAAATCCTTGACCCAGAGGATTAGGCATAAATAACATGGAGCACTAAGCATAAATGTAAATTAGTAAAGCATCCAAACTGCAGATGAATAGTTACACCAGGGTTTCTGAAAACATTTGTAAGTGCTTCTAAGAATAACGCAAAATAAGCAAATATTGGAATATTCTTGGGACATCAGTTCACTTCAAAACCACCTTGTACTTTTATAGAGGATTTTAGCTCCTTGTTGTATTGTTACTTTAATCAATATATATTACAGGAATTAACTGTAAAGATTTCTGTAAGGATACTGCTTAAAGGAGGGTTCTGAGACACCCACTCATGGTGCTGATAAGGAAAATCTGATTCAAAGAGCAGTGCCATAACCATTCATGGACATCGTTGATGTGCTTGTTCTTATGCTCCCTGATGTGACCCCTCTACCTTCACACTGCTACATCAGACAGGCCACAGACACCCTGTGCACTCTTGTGCAGTCATATGCAAAGCCACTTGCTAATGGTATAGGCTTCCAAACTTGTCTGGACATGAAAGGTCCCATCATCTCTGGTCTTGAGGAGAGCCTTACCAGGACTCTCAGAACACAGCAGTAGAGCTACAATCAAGAAGTAGGTTACATTAAATGTGTTCCTGAAGGATCAGAGCTCAGCTTGGTTTGACCACTGCTTTTAATTCCTATAGCCGTTGTGCTTTTATCTTCCACAGAAAAGTCAAGCTTACTTCTTCCTTCATATTTTTTTTTTCCCCCTTTCAGCTCAGTCAGACCCACTCTATGAATTGTGCTAGTGTCTGAGAGCAGTTTTATTGTTGGGCAGTTCTTGCAAAAATATTCTCAGCATTGTGGACTGCTGCAACAACACCTCTGGGTGACAGTAGTGATTAAAACACAGCTTGCAGGAGCACTTTGATTTCCTAGCACAAAGTCATGGGCTCATGAGTAAAATCTCAGGGCAGAGAAATTATTTGTTATAACAAGGCTAATGAGGCCCTGTGACTGTGTTATCATTAAAATTGGGCAAATTTTATGGTCCTGGAGGATTTGTGAACATCTCTAACTAGTCTTGGAGGGATGCCAAACTAGTTTGATGTTTCCTCCTCCCTCATGAATTCCTGGTCCCTCACATCTGCCTCCTCAGTCCATGGTGATTTCAACAAAACAAAAACCATGTAAGTACATTTAATTTTTCTCCCATCTCCTGTTTTCTATTAAGGATTCTACCTTCTGTTGGAACTTCAAGGCAAATCTGGTGTCTACGTTGACAGTGTTCCTTCTTGTCTTCCTGATATAATTTTAATTTTCTCTCAGCTGGGTTCTTCTCTTTCTCTCTCCCCAGCCCTCTTCAAAGTGGGTTGCTAATCTGAGGTTGCTCAAAATAATAATTATTTTTTTAATGCCCTGGGAGTTCTGAAATATGGGCAAATCTCCCATCAGTGCTTCCAAGGGCATAAGCCACTGTAGTATTAACAACAAGCTGAGGAAATACAAACATTAGTTTTTTGATGCATGGCCTCTGGTGGTGGAGCCCAAAAATTGTTCATAGAGCAATGGTGAATGCCCAACTGCACTTACCCTGCTCATACCTGAAGTTAGTCAGGCTGCTTCTGCTTGTTTGTTTTCCAATCATTGTATCAGTGTTTTCTGCATCTGGGAAGCATCAAGCTGTCTGTGCACGCTTTGGTCTGTGCATGTGCAGAGTCTGAGAGATTTCAAAAACATTAACAGTAAGTGCATACGCACTGACCACCTGCAGAAAGTTTGCTGTTTTCTGGAAGCATCAGCTCTGACATGTGTCATGGAGCAAGTTTAGATACCTCTTGCATTTAGGTAGTTGTTGATGTGCAGAGATTTACAGTTTTGTTTTGGAGTGATACGTACTGTATTGTTTCAAGCACCTATATTTTTTCTTAGATCTTTCCCTGAATGCCTCACAGTCCCTCACTGATTTACTCTGAAAAACTATAAGGCCATTTCACCACTGGAGAGCTGAGGCACTTGAATTATAAAGTACAAGTCATTAGACACCCACAGG
Source organism: Hemiprocne comata (assembly GCA_020745705.1). Lineage (NCBI taxonomy): Eukaryota > Metazoa > Chordata > Aves > Apodiformes > Apodidae > Hemiprocne > Hemiprocne comata. Next base: position 207,677,712 of record CM036586.1, read on the forward strand.
CTTTGCAATAAGACATGAGCCAGAAGCAGCACAAGGACCTGCAGCTCTCCTCCAGCCCAGGTTGGCACCATGGCCACTTTGGCACTTCTCTTCCTCTTGGATTGAGTTCCCACTGTTTGTTGCTGACTTCTTACAGTATAAACTATTACAGAACTATGGGACAAGGGTTTATTCTGTGTCTCAGCTACCGATGTAATTTTTTTTATATTTTTTTTTTAAATCAATGCAGAACAATTTCAATACTCCTTAACTGACACCAGAGGAAGTGTTTGATGGTGAACAAAGGGCTACGTCTTCAAAGTGGCTCTTTGTGCTTGTGGAATAAATGTCTCGTCTTTCTACCCTTTGTGGGTCCAGGCGACAAGAGCCACTTTGGACAAAGGACATAAACCAAGATATATGGAATAGACAGCTCAGCAACTTGATGGACAAATGTGAGTATCCAACCCTCAATCCTCTTTAACAATTGAACTTTCACAGTACAAAGCCTATTAGGGTCCGGTTTTCTAATTAAAGCTACTTCATGAAAAAAAGGTCCAAACCTTCACACTGGTATTTTTTCCTCCCAGGCTGTACACTTGTAATAGCAGCCAGTCTCAACTGTCAGAGCATGTCTCTGATCTAATGAGCCAGCAGAATTAACTAATTTACCACAGCTGGTCTCATTCCTTTACCCTGAAAATTCTTGTATTTAGGTAATGCAGCTGTGAGCTTCCTTCCCTCACAGAAAGAGACTGAAAGACTAGAAAAGAAGAAAATAAAAAAGTTGTAACAGCTCTCCTGCTCCCCATCTAAATCTGCTTTTGGGGTTTGTACATCCTGTCCCAAGGCACATGGATTTTGTCTTTGAGGGTGCAGCTGTGGCAGTCCTGAGTACCCTGATGTATTCCCCTGTCTCAAACATGGTCCTTCTGGTGCACTGAAAAATCCTCCCTTGTGTCCAGCCTTCAGACAATATCTGAGGTCATTACTAAAGAGTTTTTAACTCTCAAAATAACAGCTAGTGCTTATGCTCCACTGTATGGTGGAGGAGTGCCAAACATTCACACTTGCCTTGCTGTATTTCAAGAACATCTACCCAGTTTACACAAAACTACTGAAAATGGAGGTTAAAACTATTTAAACCACAAGTTATTTAGCCAATTATTTAGGATTGTTCTATGTTAATATTGGGGTCCATTGTGAAAGTCATCCCCACCAAGCTGTCCAGACCTTCACATACCCCTTTATTTCACAGCTGCTGCCCCAGCTACCCCCATGGTGTTTGTGGGTCACAGAATCACAGAATCACAGAATCACCAAGGCTGGAAAAGACCTTTAAGATCATCAAGTCCAGCCTATGACCAACACCACCACACCATCTACACTATGGCACTAAGTGCCACATCCAGCCTTTCCTTGAACACATCCAGGGACGGTGCCTCCACCACTTCCCTGGGAAGTCTATTCCAATGTGTAATCACCCTCTCCATGAGGAAGTGCTTCCTAATATCCAACCTAAACCTCCCCTGGAGCAACTTCAGGCTGTGCCCTCTGGTCCTGTCACTAGTTGCCTAGAAAAAGAGCCCAGCCCTCACCTGACTACAACCTCCCTTCAGGTAGTTGAAGAGAGCGATAAGGTCCCCCCTGAGTCTCCTCTTCTCCAGGCTAAACAACCCCAGTTCCCTCAACCTCTCCCTATAAGACTTTCCCTCTAGTCCCTTCACCAGCCTTGTTGCTCTCCTCTGGACCTGCTCCAGCACCTCAACGTCCTTCTTGAAGTGAGGGGCCCAGAACTGCACACAGGACTCGAGGTGAGGCCTCACCAGTGCTGAGTACAGGGGGAGAATTACATCCCTACTCCTGCTGGCCACACTATTCCTGATACAAGCCAGGATGCCATTGGCCTTCCGGGCCACCTGGGCACACTGCTGGCTCATGTTCAACTGGCTGTCCACCAGCACTCCCAGGTCCCTCTCTGCCAGGCTGCTCTCCAGCCACTCTTCCCCCAGCCTGTAGTGCTGCCTGGGGTTATTGTGGCCAAAGTGCAGGACCCTGCACTTGGTCTTGTTGAATTTCATGCCATTGGCCTCGGCCCACCGATCCAGCCTGTCCAGGTCCTCCTGCAGCCTCTTCCTACCCTCTGGCAGATCAACACTCCCTCCCAGCTTGGTGTCATCTGCTAATTTACTGAGGGTGGACTCAATCCCCACATCCAGGTCATCAATAAAGCTATTGAATAGGATTGGGCCCAGTACTGATCCCTGGGGGACACCGCTGGTCACCGGACACCAGCTGGATGCAGCTCCATTCACCATCACTCTCTGGGCCTGGTCATCCAACCAGTTTTTGACCCAGCAAAGGGTGCACCTGTCGAAGCCATGCATTGCTAGCTTCTCCAGGAGGATGCTGTGGGAGACTGTGTCAAAGGCCTTGCTGAAGTCGAGGTAGACCACATCCACAGCCTTCCCCTCATCCACTAGGTGGGTCACCCAGTCATAGAAGGAGATGAGATTAGTCAGGCAGGACCTTCCTTTCCTGAACCCATGTTGGTTGGACCTGATCCCCTGGTTGTCTTCCACATGCCGCTTGATGGCACTTTGGATGATCTGTTCCATAACCTTGCGAGGCACCGAGGTCAGGCTGACAGGCCTATAGTTCCCTGGATCCTCCTTCCAGCCCCTCTTGTGGATGGGCATCACATTGGCCAACTTCCAGTCATCTGGGACCTCCCCAGTCAGCCAGGACTGGTGATAAATGATTGAGAGTGGCTTAGCCAGTTCTTCCACCAGCTCCCTCAGCACCCTAGGATGAATCCCATCCGGACCCATGGACTTGTTGGGATCTAAGTGGCACAGCAGGTCCCTAACTACTTCCTCCTGGATTACAGGAGGGGGGTTCTGCTCCCCATCCCTGTCTACCAACTCAGGAGCCCAGTTGTCCTGAGGGTAGCTAGTCTTTTTGTTAAAGACTGAGGCAAAGAAGGTGTTAAGCACCTCAGCCTTTTCCTTGTCCTCCATTACTAAGTTCCCCTCCTCATCTAATAACGAATTAAGATTTTGCCTGACCCTCCTTTTGTTATTAAGGTATTTATAAAAGCATTTTTTATTATCCTTTACAGAGATGGCTAGTTTAAGTTCTAGCTGGGCTTTTGCATCTCTGATTCTCTTCCTACATGACCTTACAGTATCCCTAAATGCTTCCTGATTCACCTGCCCTTTTTTCCAAAGTTGATACATTCTTTTTTTATTCCTGAGTTCTTGTAACAGTTCCCTGCTCAACCAGGCTGGTCTTCTTCCCCGCTGGCTCCTTTTTCAGCACACAGGGACAGCCTGTTCCTGCACCTTCATAATTTCATTCTTAAAGTAAGCCCAGCCTTCCTGGGCTCCTTTGTTTTTGGGGGCTGCTTCCCAAGGGGCTCTCCCAACCAGTGTCCTGAAGAGGCCAAAGTCAGCCCTCTGGAAGTCCAAGGTAGAGGTTTTGCTGATGACCCTCCTAACTTCACCACAAATTGTAAATTCTATCATATCATGGTCGCTGTGCCCAAGACGACCTCCAACCACGACATCTTCCACCAGTCCTTCTCTGTTTGTGAACAGTAGGTCTAGCATGGCACTACCCCAGGTAGGTTCACCTACCAGCTGTAGCAGGAAGTTATCTTCTATACATTCCAGAAACCTCCTTCAGGGAAGTCCCAGAGGTCAGCCTCCTTCTAAGCTCCTTTCTAAGTACAGGCTAGATAAAAAAGAGGAAGATGCCCTGAAGCAGGGACTTCTGGACTCCTTTAGTAGCTGGTTTTCTGACAGCCCTATCTGCTAGGCTGTGTTGGATGTGTACTGCAGAAGAGCTGGGGCTAGAACAGACAGTCTGATGATGCAGAGTACTTTTTCTCTTACCTTTGGTTCATGAACTCAGAGGTGTACCTCCTGTGTCAAGTTGGATGACAGATGTCTTAAACAGTGGCTCACTGTAGCTGGGATCTCCATGGCCATATAGAAATACATGAGTTCTCATGGATATGGATTGTAGTGACCAGATCTGGGCCAACAAGAAAAAGTATGGAAAAAGTGTGGTCCAGATGTCTCTTGTGCACAGGAGAAGGATGTGGTAGTCCATATTTTATGATGTACATGACACCCATCAACAAGACATATTTGATACCAGGCATCTACGTTCATCAGGGCTTCTGGGTCCCAAGATGAGAAACTTCTTATGCAACTGGTTTTTGGAAATGTGTTGTGGGCTTGGCCAGAATGTAGTCCTAAGGTTGACTTCAGGTGCCCATGTGGATCCATGCTGATATTCCAAAGTTCCAGCAAAGGACAAAATTTCAGTCATGCCTATTCTCTGTGATTTTTTAGAAATAATTCATTAGCTATTTGTATGTTGGCTGTTTTGAAGGTCTTTGTGAGCTGAATACAACACAGGGCACTTGGATATAAAGCTGCTCTCAGTTTTGCTGTTACACCTCATATAAAATATTGTAAAATAGTTGGAAATAAAGCGAGTGTGACTCAGTATGTTTAATACAAAATCTGAAGCACAAACTTCAGAAAGTCCTAACTTTAGTAACATTCAAGAATAGGAATGTCATGTGTTGTTTTACCATTAGAGAAACCTCTAATTCCTCTGTGAGATATGAATTGGAAGTTTGATATTCTTCATACATTCCCTGAGTAACAAGCATTGATACAATCAGTCTTTCTCACTATCTCCTCACAAAAGCTAAATATTTTATGTAGAAATGTTCAGCTTCAAGAGAAATGAGCATCCTACACAGAATTTCCTGTTTTACGTAGATGAAATAATTGTTCAAGCTGTTGGTGTGTTCATGAGAAGAGGAGGAATCTTACTGTACTTCCCCCATTCTGTGGATGAGGACATGATACTGAGGAACACTCCAGGGATGATGTTCTGTAATAGGCTCACCATTTTATCCCACTTTTAATTCAGAAGCATTGGGAAATTCAGTCTGAAGTCTCAAAATATTCTGGGCTTTTTTCTGCTAAGAATATGCATATACACATATTAAGTATGCACACACAGGGGCAAGCGATGAAAGAAAGAAAGGAAGAAGGAAAAAAGAAAGATAAAGAGAAAAGAAGGAAGGGGAAAATGCCCAATAATACCAAGTTCTTGTAGAGATTTTCCTGTTTTTTTAATACTATGATTTTTCCTTGCCCACACTTTTCCTCAGTGATATGTTTGAAACAGGTCCTTGCTGTGACCATATTTTTTCCCTCTGTCTCTATAAATGAGTATCCCTTCAACACAAAACCTTTCCCTTCAGAGGAAGAGGGATTTTTAAAAAAGGCTGTGCAATCTCTCTCCATGCTTGGTGCAATTCTGGGACTTGGCACTTCAGGACATGACAAATTCTTGACACAGAAGAGTGATTCCCCACACAGGACAGTTGCAATCCACATAAACCACAAAGAAGTCTCCCACATGACAGAAAGAGCTTCCCTCAAGGTGGAATCCACAAAATGCCAAAAAACATCAGATAAATTTTAGATCTGTTTAATCCATACCAATCTATGAACTGTAAAGATTCACAGCTCAATAACTAGAATCTCCAAAACATGTAATCAAATTTTGGCCAGATCTCTCTGATTTTGTATCTTCCTTGATAAAATAACAATAACATTTGGGGATTTTTTATTACAAATTTTTTTTCCAGGCATTCTAAAGCAAAAACCACAAATGATCTGTGCTTGCCCACACTGATTCTGACTGTAATAGCTTTAAATTTTATTATTAAATGTCACTTTTTCTGGACACACTGTTGTAATGCAAAGACTTGGCACAAACAAGGATTAATAGTGATTTTTATTGGAGACAACGAGGGCCTCAGGCAATAGATGAGGGGGTAATAGGACCATATAAGTACTTAATAACAAGAAATACACTTCATCTCAACTGTGGCAGTCAATGAGAAATATAATTTCTCTTCTTATTATCATTTTTATAGGGCTCTAAATTGTGAATGGGGCTGTCTGGAAAAGTGACATGACAGGTTCCTATGATACTAAACTTGATTTAACTTATAGAGACTATAAACTAAAGAAATTTGTATGGCTGCAATGGTGAATGGGCAACGCTGTATATTTACTGACATATGGCTCATGTTGACTCCTTCACTCAAATATAGTTTATCAGATAACATATGGGGAAATATCAGAATGGACTGATGCCTAGGAAAGACTTCATTGCTGGAAAGTGATAAGAAGAAAGTATCTGAGCTGATCTCTAGGATGTAGGTCATAGCAGTTGGCATGAATGTACATTATATCATGTCTTGTACCTAAGCCATGTGGTAACAGGATAGGACTTCATTTTACCTCTGGTTATGGAATGCCAGCTACTAGGAAATCCATAGATAATAGGAAGAAATTCTTCAATATGAGGGTGGTGACACACTGGCACAGGTTGCCCAGGGAAGTTTTAGATGCACCCCTCCCTGGGAGCATTCAAGGCCAGGTTGGATGGGGCTTTGAGCATCCTGATTTTGTGGGAGGTGTCCCTGCCCATGCAGGGGGGTTGGAATTAGATGATCTTTAAGGCCCCTTCCAACCCAAACCATTCTATGATTTTATTATTCTAAGATTCTAATAACCATCAGCTAACAGGATATGTCCTTGTATGCAAGGGATGCAACTGATGACTATATGAACAGGAAAAAATCTGCAATAACTGGGGAGGTTCATGGTGTGGAAACAGAAGCATGAGAGTGGGAATGAGATTTCTCTTGTAGTAGTCCAGGGTGACCAAAGGCCTTTTTGTTTACATTTTTTTCAGCTTTGTGTTGGAGAACAAAATGTGTGCTTCGGAAGAGGCTCAGGCATGGCCATGAACCTCTCGAAGTCTGGGAAACCTAGCAGGCTGCTGCTTAATCACATTTAACTACAAAGGCCAGATTTTTTTTAGCTGGGAGATCTTGGTTTTCTAGAGCTATTATTCAAATAATAAAATTAATTTTCTTCCACCATTGAAAATACCCACTGCTGTAAGGATGAAGATTGTAGGAAAGGTCCTTTAGATATATGACAGGGCTGAAAAAATGAACGTTTATCTATCTAACAACACTTCACAGTTGCCAGATTTACACACATATTGTATTTAGCTCAGTAGTAAAATTTATAACTCTCCTTTTGGACAGCATAATTCTTTCCCTCTGCTACAAGAAAACTATATCCAGAGGAAAAGGCAAATTTCCTTTAAAGATCAGTCAGTTGTTTTCTGAATATTTGATGTATATTTAGGGACATTATTAATTGTCTTAAAAATATTTGTAATTAAACCTTCATAGAGACTTTGTTTGTAGTGGATATTTTTAATCTATTTAAGGATGTTTGGGGCTATATTTGGTAAAAGGATTTATGTGACTTGCATAAGACAGGCATCTAGTGAGGTTTTCAAAAGCAATGAATACTTTGGAAGTAATAGCAGTAGGAACCAGGGTGCTTTGCTGCTTTTGAATGAGCTTTGGCAGTTTCTCTGAGTTGTTAGAGAAGAGTCTTCCAGAGCCCTTCTTGAGGTCCTATGGTACTGCAAACTCAGGTGTTCTCAGCTGCACTTTATGAGCAATATAGACAGACCATGTGTCTGGCCTGTTTTGGAGGAGAAAAAGAATGGGGAGGGATGAGGGAAAGAGATTTCTGGTACCAAGGGAAAAGAAAAAAGCAGCTGAGAGCATAGAGACTGATTCCTAGGAGGTAAGGGAAAGGCAAACAACAATGAAAATTAAGCATTTTTGGGTTTTCTGAATCTGAGTGGACTGGCTCCAGTTAGTTCCTTTAAGTGCTTTGGATACACTGAAATAGGTAGCACAGAGATAGGTGGGTCTAATCAGGACCTCAGCTCCTCCTTAGATCCTCCTGAGGTAGAATATGACAGGGAGAGGTAGTGATAAAAGCTGACTCTATTAGAAATTTTATGTACTAGTCTAAAATTTTCTGTAAGAAGGGGATTCCTGTGAAGGGTCAGCTGGTGCTGAGGGTATGTGAGATGTACTCTAAGACACAGAAACCCTCTGGTCTCAACTCCATGCTTAGAAATCCTGACAAGTGAAGAGCTCCTGGTTTTGGTGGTCTCTGTTTCTTGTTAGCCTTCTTGACGAGCTGATGGCCTAGTTGTGGGGAGATAAGGTGACTTTTTGATGTCTGGAGCTTCAGTAGATCAAGTTGCTTCTTCTTGGTTTTTCATTTTCAGTCAGCCTTAGCATCTGATGAAAACCACAGACAGGCATGCTTTGTACAACAGTTCAAGGAAATATTGCCCTCAGAGGCACAGCAAATAATAATCTGCTCCATCTTGGTGCAGAGGAGAACAAATTCACTTCAGACAGTCTCTGGCCTAAGTCAGTTTGCTAAATGGTGTCTCAGAACTTTGTACAGAAAATGATACAAAAATTGGTAGAGAAAATTGTGACCCTTTGTAGGAACAAAGCTTCTAAGGGTCAGGTTTGTGAAGGTGGTTAGACAGTGAAGTGAAAGCAGCTAGATATATAGAGAGAGTTTTTCAAGAGCTTCTAGTTGTGTGCTTTTCATTTTAAAAAGAGTAAGAGAACCTGGACACTTATGAAGCTCTCAGCAGATGCCTTTTGTGTCTTAAGGGACCTTTGTAATTCTAGCCCTACAGGGCCAGAGACATTTAATCCCATTCTGACTTGTCCACTTGCAGTACTTCTGCTGTTACACTCAATTAAATCCTCTTTCTGGAGCCAAATGCATACTCCTCCATCAGGAGATGCAGGAGTGAAATCGTCTTTCTTAAAGATATAATTCACACAAATTATAGATGGTGCTTAAATACACAGCCAGGCACCACTCAACACCCAATTTTCTGCACAGTCATATATAATCACCTTGAATTTGCCCCTTTCATAACTGATTTAATACAAAAAGGGCAAACCAAACCAAACCAAACCAAAATTAAAAAACCCCAAAACAAAACCAACAAACAAAAACTTCAGGCTTTTAAAATTCTCTGAGGCTAAAATTTCTTGGGTGGTTTCCCCAGCAAGAACACATCTCAAGTGAAAATGAAACGGTGGTTTTACTTTGAACTTGCATTTTGTCTGAGGCATTCTGAACCAACCCCACAAAGAACCTGAGCCTTAAATGGGATTCCTCTAAAGAGTCATCACAGCCTCTTAATTCCAGCACTCAGCCACTAAATGTGAAATGGTACAGAATCATGTAATTGCGGCCAGACATTAGAAGCAATAATTATCTGTAGTCTGTCACAATACTTTTGTTGTAATTTTATACCTCACTGTAGACATGCTGTCTGCTTTACTTTCCACATACCAGCAGCTGTCTGTGGTGGTAAACTGCTCTGAAACCTTTTTTCTTCTCTCTGTATTGACATGATTAGTTAGGTAAACTTGCTTCATACGTAGCCTGCCTGAAGAGCTGAGCGAACAGAAACGTTAATACTGGCGTCATGTTTGCTGCGATTAATCTAGTCGTTCCGTCAGTATCAGTATTTGCCTTGTGTTTCCAGTTTTCTCTGGAATCCCACAAAGATGTCTGCCCTGTGCTAAGTGCGTGTATCAAGTCTTGTTGATTGTTATTCAGTGTGACAGTGGGATGACTGATAAAATAAATGAGGAGAATAAATAGCAGAATTAGTTTTTAATTTCTTTTTCCCTTGATTGCTCTCACTGTGTGTTTGAAGAGGCATGAAATTATAGTAGCTCTCCTGTATCAGAAATTGCCAGGAATTTGAGCGGATTCACTTGTAGAAGGGCTGGTTTCACAAGACCTATTACAAAGAGAGAAGGAAGGAAGGCAGGCAATTTAGAAACAAAAATTAAAAAATGTTCTTTTTCTTGAGTATTTTGCTTTTAAGCATTCATGTCAAATGCTCTTCCGGCAGCATGATGTTAGTAACGTTTCTAATGTCTAAGACTTTCATACTGGTAAGTTCTGTTCATTAAATTCCATGTTTTGCCTGAGTAAATCTGACAGTGTTCACAGTCTTATAGGCATGGCAGGAATTGTGGGTGTATTTATCACTTCATATAATCAGGCACTCAGAAGTTTGCATTTATCTGCATTGGTAATATCTTCTCTCTGAAGACATACTGAATCACACGGGGCCAGATCATGAAGTTTTCAATACTCAACTTATATGATGAACATTTAACAAGTGCTCCTGCTCATCAGACCAGTCTATGAGCTGATCCACAGGTGAACACTTTGATTTATCTAGTCCACAGGGCAGAGTGGTCGTGCATACGTGCATCTGTTCATCAGATATTGCAGTTCCTTCAGTGTGCTGGTCCAAAGGAGCCAGCATTCCTCGTGCACAGCCCTTACACATATAATCAGTGTTCATTTTATTTATTTTCTAATGTGAATGATTGATAAGTATTTGAGTAATGTATATTTTATTTTATGATTGGTATGTCTGAAATTCAACTCTGCTAGGTTTTACACCTGTGATTTTATAAAAGCTTCTTTTCCACAGAATTCAAATGTACAATTTCTGTTTAATCTTCTACCGAAAAAGCATCTGCAGTTTTATTAGATATATTCTAGTTTATTTGAGAGAAAGAAAAATCGGTAACTTCACAGATCTTTCTTGTTAAAATATTCCATCTCTATTTGGTGAGCTTGTTTTGATAATGGATTTTTATATTAGCTGTCTCTTAAGAGTTATTAAATAACCTATATAATCCAGTACTTTTCTTCATTTTTTTTTTAACGTAATCATGACAGTTTCTAAGAAAAGAATTAAGAGTACCATTTTTTCCATGTTAAATAGCCAGTAGATCACTGAAATTTGATCAATTTTTGGTAAAAACTTCCCTGGCCTTAAATCCCATCTAATCCCTTTATTCTGAAAGGCAGGGGTTACACCATTGCTAATCTCTTGTGCTACCTAGTAGGCAGGATGTGCTTAGTTTACAATGCAATATGGATCCAACAGACCATACTAACTTCTTTGGCCCTGCTGCAGCCTTTGGAATAATCCAGCTACAGAACAAACTTCCTCCATCACTTAGTCTTTCCTCATGCTTGTGTACAGTATTCGTGTTTTAACAGAGATGTGTTCACACTGAGAAGAGTACTTAAAAAATGTGGCTAAAAGTAAAAAAAAAAAGGATTGCACAAAAAAAATATCTTGGAGTTAGGGTTAGAAGCCAGTTTATAAACTTTATAGCTTACCTACATGTTCTTGAAATAATAAAAAATAATGAGCCTAAATTCAGCTTGACTGAGTTGTTCTGCTATAACACGCCCCTTGAATTTTAAGCCAAATACAGCTTGTGTTTCCTGTGCCGAGATTTGTAATGAAAAAAGAGACTTCCAAACACTTATGTAGAAATTTATACCTGGAGCTGAACTTTGTGACAGTGAAATGGTTGATAGTTTTACAGTGACTTCTGTAAAAGCAGTATCATGCCCCAACATTTGTATTCAGCTGTTTCCATTAGCATTTGTACATAGAAATCCATGCTGCTCTTGACTGCTATCTTCTATCCTGAGGCTTTGAACTTTTAACCCTAAAATATTCACTGACAGGCTGTAAATTCCTGAAATAACAGGAGGCTTTGTTGACACAACAGTAGACATGTGGTTGAGGGGATGAAGTTAACAACATGAGCTAGGTTTCATCGTGACATAGAAAAGAGATGTGGTTGGAGTGTGTCTCCATACCTGGGAGCTCAGGAGGGTGTGCACAAACACTTGAATCTCAGGAGCAGCAAGTGCAGAGAAATATTTTTTTTTTCCTACATTTTTGAGAAGAATATTTGGATGTCTCCAGATTCTGACAGGAGAGAGAAGTGTCACAAACTGGAAAATGTGGACCCCATACTTGACCCTGTGGTAGGACTTGTTACAGTAATTTGCAATAGAGGATGCATGATGAGAGCAGGTTTTGTCTGTGAGCATGTTACCTACCTTAGCACACATTGAACGGGAGACGTGGGCTGACAGAGCAGAAGAGCAGCTTTGTGAGAGCAGCCCTCACAGCTAGGAATTGTGAGGACTCCCTGAATATCATCCTCCATGCATAAGGGATTGCAAAATCTCATTATTTCTCTTTGGTGGTCTTCAATAGTTAGGAGATGTGAGAGGTAGGAAGTGCAGGAAGTGCAGACTTGCCCAACGTGAAACTGCGTCTTCTGGCAGCAGTTAGAGGAAGATGGATCCTGTGTGACACAAGTGGGCTAAGCAATAGAGTTACTGTGGAGGTATTTCAGTGTGTGCCTGTATGAATTTTTCAGGAGAGTGCAATTGGTCAGATTCCAGCAAGTTTGCTCATTTGCTGTAAAAGTAGTAAAAATTGTCTTTTGAGGTCTAGGTTACGTGTTCTCTTTTGTTCTTTTCCCTCCTACAGTTAATACATACACACCACTTACATTTCTAGAGACCTATTTGGTCTCATTCTTTGGCAGTGACAAATGCTTTTACAGTTAATAAGAAAAAATTGTTGATTTGCATCACTGATAAAGGAAAAGGAACTTTTTTTTTTTTTTAACAGTGGTTTGCAACCACCAGCTCTTCCAGGGCAATATTTAGATACTTACTGAAGAAACTTTTACCAGTGACTTGGCATAAGCTTCTCCTAAAAAGGTAATTATGTGAAATTGTGATTTCTGGGCCTGAGAGGCCAGTCCAGAATTCCACAGTAGTTATATGCATGTGTTTACTATTACTTCATCACGTTTGTTTAATCGTATCTGTTAATATTACATTGCAAGACCACTCCAGGTTCATTTTATTTGGATTTTGCTATAGTTTATTTTTGCACATGTTCTATTATTAATGAGTCTTCGAGTACTTTGTCATGTATATTGCATCATGTAATTATTAATTTATGTTTATTTTTCCTGCCTGTTTCCATGTATGTTCAGAATGCATACAAAAATTGCAACCTTTTACTGGAGTATTAAAGGAGATTATGTTGCAGATCATGTTAGGCATCATTCTGAATGCTGTTTTAAAGAGACATGCACAGAACTTCACTTCTAGTTCTCTCTCTCTCTGGCTTCCAGCTGCAGGCCTCACGACCAGAAAGCTTGTTTCTTTCCTCTAGTTGTAGTCTTCCAGACTGCCCAAGTTGTGCCTTTTCCCTTGAACCACCTCTCTTGGTACTTCTGCATTTTAGACAGATTTGCGATACAGATTCTCCAGCAAAGACATTGGGAACCATCAGACACAGCTGCTTGAAGATCAAGGGTCTACACTGACCCACATGAATTTCCCTTTACAAGACAATTCTGGCTTTCCTTTTATAAATATGGCTTTGAGTGTGCTAGTCATATGCAATGTCCAATACCAAATAAGAGCTGTGCCAGGAGGTAGAACGTGCTTAGAGAGGATGGTATCCTTCACTGCTAACTCCTTCAGCCCCTCAGAAGTGAGTTGGTATGAATTCAGATTCATTAGAAGTTTTGTATTTATGCATGCCTCCATGGGAATGTCAAAATGCAGGTTCTGGATAGAAATTTTTATTTCTGATAGGTTCCTAGCTCAATTACAGTTGTTGCTTCACAGTGAAAGCAGATGCAGACTGTCATCTGCCATGGCAAGTTAATACTGTCCAGGCCAGCAGTGGTTCAAACAGTTGCTTGCAATTTGGCTCTCACAGGGTCTCCTGGGCCAGCCTGCTTTCCAAAACAAGTAGAAACTATCTGTCTCATCAGGGGCTCATCTGAACTGTCACAGCCATCAGCAATATGGCATTCTGATGCAGGAGCAATGGTGTAGTGCTGTTCAATGTTGAAAGTGGCAGTTTGGCACACTCTTGCAGAGCCACTTCATCTCAGGCTCAAATATCTATTAAATGTTTCTGAATTCACAGAGCTGCATAGCATCAGAACCAGTCCCTGGCAAACAGCTTCCAGTACCACGACAGATGGGAAAAAGAAGAAAAAAATTACGCAGTGATATTTCTCAGCTTGCAAAAAGCAACAAAAATTTCCCATTCTCTACAGAGAAACCTAAATCAGTCAGACAATTCGGTCCTCCCAATATCTGCTTTTGCCTGCCAATTCAGAATAATCACAGACCCAACAGGGGGTGATACTGTGGAAACATGGCCATGTTTGCCATTGGCCTCAGGCGTGACACTGATTTATACCCAGTGATGCTCTGATCCAGAGTGCTTTGGCTTTCATGTGCTAACTGAACACTGAACTATCTGAGTCTGTCAGTATCTTTTTTGCAGTTTCTGTACAAGGTTACAGTAAATTGGATTATAAGATCTTCCTGAAACTGGAATTTTCATTTCATTTCAAACTTTCTCCAATATATAATGCACTTCCTCTTCTTTCCAAAACAATGAACAATACATCCCCATATAACATCTTATGTTTTTTGAAATGAGGAATAACTGCACACCCATTAGGAGGAAATCTCTAAACCATCTTAAAGTTTATCCTTATTTAATGGTCAATGTTGTCAAATAATTTTCCCCTGACTGGATATTGAGTAGGAGGGATATAGTTCCTTTTATTTATATAGGGTTATGGCCTGCACCATGTTAAAAAATATGTGCTAAAATGTGCAAGTGGGGAACAAGGAATTTTGGGCAGAGATGGCCAATCAGTTTCAGTCTTTAGGGGACCAAATAGAGGTTGTAATGGTTGTTGAGGGATATGGTACAGCTCACAGCATGGAAAAACGGTTGCGTTATCAGGGCAAAAAAAAAGATACAAATTGTGTTAGAGAAAGGCAAGAAATCTGGGTAATGATTTGGATTTGTGAAGAAAACTGAATTTGTGGTTTTAATAGTATAGATAAAAGCTATTAGCTAAAATAGAGAATTACAGGAGAAGATTATAAACTTTTTTCTCTGTGTTAAAAAATGGGATGGTGCTGAGACACGTGAAAGAAAATGTTACTAAGAGGTGTGAGAAGAAAAGGCAGAAGGAGTCTGGAATGGAGAGTGGTTACAGGGTTATCAACAAAAACAGCTTGAGAGAGTAAGGTTACTCAGGGACTGTGGTTAGATCACCCCAGCCAACTCATTACAAATTCCTTCTGGGATCAGCTTATTTCTCTCTCGATCCATGTAAAAAGCTCTTCAGACTGCAGATTATCTCTTCTTACAGTGAGGGAATAAAAAGTTAGCCTGGAGGGGTTCAGGTCGTGCAAGATCCTGTTCTCTGAAGCATCAGCAACATTTATGCTCTTCAGTTGTTGTATGCTCTGAGGCTCATATGCGTGCATATGTGGCCATGAATATTACATGATTTTCTGAAATAGAAGTGAATTTTTTGGTATTTAAGTGTAGCACAGGGTGAGTCTTTGTTGTCTTGATACTAGTTATGGAAGAAAATAATCTAGAAATGTAATTATTTTAATTACTTAGATTACACTTTTAGTAAAAACTTTCTGTTTTAACACAATGGGTACCTAGCAGTGGTATGATTATTGTGTTGGGCTGAACTGAACAGCTTTAGTGGCTTCAGATTACTTGTCTTGGCAGCTGTGGCAAAAACTAAAGTCAGCGGTACTCCAGCTGGCTGTTTTTACTGGAAAACCCTGTGAGAGGAACACCCAACAGATTGAGAAGAGATCCTAGATTAAAAGAGGAATGTTAATTTCTTTAAAAACAAGAGCAGGAAGATTTGGGAAGGACCTAGTGCTCTTGTGTACCCTTCTCATAGGTTGCATAATCCAGTTGCTTTCCCTTAGAAGACTTAAATTTCCACAATTTCCAATCATCACACACTCACCTTACTGACAGTATTGATGTAAGGGTAGGCAAGGGATCAGACAGCCACTTTCTCAGCTGAGCAACTCAACAGCTAGATTAGAGGATCAGGTACCTCTTGTGTCTAGTTTGATGGGTTCCCAAATCCTTCATTTTTACCTGAAGGAAGGGCTCTAATAAGACTGAGAATCGAAAACTGGGGTTTTCTCCTTGATGATGAGGTTGGTATTTCTAAACTCTTTCGGATCAACAGGTCTTAGAATCTACCTGTCTCCTTTCTGAGACCAGGGGTTTCACCACCATTTTAAAATTACTTGAAAACAACTCAAATGATTGGATATACATGGATCATGCCCAGCATGTTCATGAAACAGCAGAATTTGAGGGGTGCCTAAGGATTCAACTTTATGATCCTGCAGAAAGATTTCCCTTCTGAGGTGGCTCAGCAATATAGTTGGACCTTTCCTTAATTTCCTCCTGCATGTGTCTAAATTTTGCCAGAGGCTCCTACATGCTTCCTAGGATTGTTCCATAAGCTTCACATACACAGGAGTATTAGCCATTAAGAACAAAACAAAACAAAAAACCAAAACACAACAAACAATCCTCCAAACATTCAGAGTGGTCCATGTAATGTATTACAATAATTGTTTCTGTTTTCTGTGTTCAACAGCCAGCTTAACTGTTTGCACTGGGCAAAAACCTCAATAATTAAATTACCTCAAGCTTGATTTCACAAATCAGTATTGCAGAACAGCTGTGGATTTCAGTGCCTCGGCCACTAAATCTTCTTATGAGAAACAGCCATGGAATAAATGATATTTTCTTATTTAACTGTGATAAGAACTGATCCTACAACCCAAGTTAGTAGAAGGTTGAAGCTTTGACATAGTATTAAGAAGGCTCTGGTGTTTCCACATGGAGAAAAATGGTAGGTTAACCTTTGTGACTGGAAAAGTCCTATGGTCTATTCTATATAAAGACAGTTGCCAGGGGTACATTCCAGCTGCTGTAGAAATATTTTGCCTCTTTAAATATATACAACTGTTAACTTCAATGAAATACTTTTTTAAAAATTTCTTGACCTCTTCTACTGGATAATGTCGCTGTAAGAGCCTCTAATAGGAGTTCTGCATTCCTCTACAGAGATACAGATATGACATTGGTTTATTAACTCCTGCAATAAACCAATTTGGTGCCCACAGGAAGAATATCACTCAGAGGTCATTGGACCAGATCTATAATTTCTAAATCCAGTAGAAGAATATATGAAACACTCTGGGAAATGTCAGGATTATACTCACCATAAAAATGAAAGATTTTCATTATTAATCTTAAGAAAAAGTTTTTATTTATAACAAAGTATTACAGTGGAGCATAAGAAGTTGTCCATTATCTGCTGAATGGTAGTAAAGCATGTTCTGCCAGAAACTAATGCTTCTTTTATCAACACTTTCTACTTAGTAACTGACCTTTCGTTCCTGTAGGAATAATTAGGATCACTGACGAATTATTCATGTTTTCAGACTCCTGTGAATAACATGATGATGTGATTTCCTGATGAGATGTAACCCAGGAGCATTTTTTCATGCACTGAAGAATAGCTGATAGTGATTAAATGTAATTTTATAAATTTGCTTTTATTTCCTACAAGGTTCAACCCACCCTCTGTGTTATAGGAATTACTTGACTCTCCTGCAGACATTTAGATATTAAGGTTATAGGGGGTCAGTCATTTACAATGAATGGTGGGTGCAGTTAATAATAGAGGCAGTTTATCTGCTCCTTCTATTCAGAAGTTTTTAAGGAAACATCTTTATTTCTGTGGGCCCAGGTCAGCTGTTTCTCTGCTGGAATTCCCTGCATGGCTGTTCCTTGACCATAAAACACCAGGCAGAGAGGACAGATCTTTTATACCAGGTTGTGTTGTCTGTACAAGGCAATAACTTTGCTCAATGATACACCCCCAGAGGACATGAGTAACCATATCTTTTAGTATTATTATACATTAAATGAGCTGTTAATTTTCCACCCTATTTGAAATTCTATGTTTTATAGCAATAGTATTTTGTGTCTCACCTTTGCATGAAAACAGATCTTGGTAGCAGCTCCAAAGTTAATATTAAGAAGCTGTTTCAAACTCTTTGTATTGTTAAATAATCCTTGTATTTTTTCTGTTCTTTCCTTCACATATGCCTTTCCTCTGGATTCTTTCCAGACTGAAACATCACAAACCTCTCTACAATAGAAAGAAGGATAATTTTGCACAGGAAAGGCTGGGTTGTTTTAGTAGAAGCAGTTTGAGACGTGAATATATAACTGTGTTGCCATACATGTCTGTGTGGACATATTATCCTGACACCTTTGTTCCAACAATCCTTCAATACAAAACTAGTCTTGTGTGCATACATGCATATATCTCTCCCATCATACATCTATTACAAACTTTATTAAACTTCTAGAATCACTGGAACTCTGCCACCTCATGGGTGTAAGGCAATGGCTCTTGAACAATGCATTTATGGGAACAAATTTTTTTTGACAGGATTTGGGAAATAATATCTTAATTTGACATGTTTATTAATTTCTGCAGTTCTAAAAATTCACTCATCTCTTTTTCCTCTAGGAATAAGCAAAAAATAGATACCTGTCATAACAAACTCAACTACAAATGAACTTGGAAAAGTCTCTAGCAAATCTGAGCTATTTTAGCTCCATATTTGGGTTATTTCACTTTAATAGCAGGAATTATTTTCAGAGCTCTGGGAGCAATTCAAGCAGGTTGCCAACACGTCTCTTTCCTAAAGATTGTCCAGCTTCCCTCTGCAGTGGTTGTAAAATGTTGTACTCACTGATCCCTGGGCTTCCTTCCTTCAACAAACATCACAATAGTTTTAGCTGGATTAAACTCTCAATGACTCTTTGTTGGCCAGAACCACATTGCACCCAAACCCTAGACAACACTGCATTGCCTGGCTGAGAATGAGATGCAGGTCACAGAATCACAGAATCACAGAATTATTGAGGCTGCAAAAGACCTCTGAGATCATCAAGTCCAGCCCATGACCTAGCACTACCGCATCAGCTAGACCATGGCACTAGGAGACACATCCAGTCTTTCCTTAAATACCTCCAGGGATGGTGAGTCCACCACTTCCCTGGGCAGTCCATTCCAATGTCTAATCACACCCTTTCCAACCTAAACCTCTCCTGGTGCAGCTTTAGGCTGTGGCCTCTCGTCCTGTCACTAGTCGCCTGGGAGAAGAGCCCAGCCCCCACCTGACTACAACCTCCCTTCAGGATGCAGGATCCCAAATAATTTCACACCCCTCCTGGAAGTCTCAGTGATACTTTGTCAAACACAGGTGATTAAATAGGTGGGGATCCCCTTCCATAGTCCCTTGGAGTGAGAGATGAAGGAAACTATTACAACCTTTGAATGCCTGGGCTATAGCTTTGCCATGGGATCATGGAGAGCTCACCACCTCCTGGGTCAGGGTGCATGCACCATCCACTTTCTGACTCCCTGTGAGGTTGAAATTCAGACCTATCTTAACCATCACCTCACTCCCGTGTTTCTCCTGTTTCTGCGTAGATTTTTGGTTCAGGGTTGAATTACAGTGTGACAAACATACAGGTTTAGACACAGTCATGGCAGGCAGATCATTTGAATCATCCTATGCACTACATTGAGTTGTGATATATAAAATGAACCAAAACCTCTTGAAGTAGAGTGTGGTCACAGACTTAATCAGCAGAGTAGCTTGATGTAAGAGAAAATCATTAAGCAGCAATGTCTTCAGAGGCGTTAGATTGGTTTTTAGAAATAAACTTAGAAGACTAAGTGGAGTGCCAGTAAAGTTTAAACTTCTTTGCTCATTCATGTGATCTGATGTGCTGATAAATATCTTTCTTGTCCACCTCTACCCCCAATTACCTTTTCAAAATTGAGCCCAAAAGGTCTAACAGTGAATGACAGTGCAACCAGGTGACCCGCTCATACAATATTTGGCAGAATTGGCACAGAAGAGAACAATATATGAAAGGGAAAGTATCTAGCACTGTGTATTGTGTGGAAGCAGAATGCAATTTTTCAGCTCAAAATCAATGAGTTGCCAGCCACAGTTTTTCCTTCTTCAGCAAGCTATGCTTGTTTACTGATAGCAAATGGCAAGACCTTGAGTTTATGTTGTGTGTTAAGAAGAAGCTGAAGCTGTCAGGTGTTTTTAATGACCATAAGTGGCAAAACCTTGGTTTTATGCCTGAAGGCTGACAGTCACTCTCTGTACTTGATTAATACGCTTTACAAACAGTAATTTGGCCCCAAGAGCCATCTAGAAATGGGAGAATAATTGGCAAAAAAAGTTCTGAAGAGCATGGATAAAAGAATGGGTCTGACTACAATATGGGAGCAGGTATTACATCTTCTCATAAGTATCTGTATTTGTCATTCATGTGTTTGAAGCTTAGTCTAAAACAAATCAGCGATGATAATACAACTTGTAGATATAGAGGTCTGTGGGAGTAAATTGGTTCAGATTGGCTCATAAATTTTTGTGCTTTGCTCCAAGTAAATTAAAAACCATGCCTTTGAGCATGTTCATTAGTTTGTATACCTCTTGTTGTGTAGTGTTAGCTCATCGATCTGTTAAATCAAACAAAAGTAGATTATGACTTGGCCAGATGGCTTGCAAAGATTATCTTTGAATATTAGGTGTCAGGAAGAAAAAAAAAAAAAGAATCAATTTATTGAGTGCTTCACGTAGCTTATGTTTGAAATTACTAATTTAAGTCCTGGTAACTTGTCTCAACTGACTTAAGTAACAGTGCTTTTTGAACTGAGTCTAGAAAAAGTCTCTTTTTTAGCCACTCATCTTCAGCTGTCAACATGTACAAGGAACAATTGTTGTTACTGTCAGATCTGACATGAAACATCCACCACAATCCTGGATTAACTTCTCTTTGGATGTCTCACAAACTGCTTTCACAAACAGCGATACTGTTCCTTTCTTATTTCCACAGGCTTAGTTCTTACTTGCTTTTTTTTTTGTGTGTGTGTGTGTTTTGTTTGTTTTGATTTTTTTCTTTATTTACAGAAATTTTTTTGCCAGTATTGTTAATATCCAGTGCATTGCCCTGAGAGGCTTTGAGCAGAAAGAAGGAATGGAAGCAGACTCTGTGCTTTGCTCAAGCAAGCATTAATGCCATTCTTCTTTACTGTCTGAATTTGCACTGAACTTCTCACTGATGGTCTCATACATTACTTTTGCAGCATTTGCATTTGGGCAGGAATGCTTCTGAACCCTGACATGCCGCAATGAACATTAATGAAAACCCATGTCAGGCTGTGCAGCCTAAATGGGACATGGTTCCTTGACAAGTTTAATTACACCAAAAGAATCACTGAATGTGACCAGAGCCAGCAAATCTTATTTCCTTTGCTAATCTTTCTCTTAAAACAAGTTATGCCTAAATGTGTTTCCACATGTGGCCCATGAATCTTCACCTCTTGTTGAGATGAGACCCAGTATTCCATTTCCTCTGTGGCTGTGGAATGGAACTGGAAACCTGCATGTGGGAATAGGTAGAAGGGGTGGTGCAATCAGTTTACAGTAGATAATATCTGAGTATGATTGCCAAATCATTTCTTTTAAGCTTGGATAGCATGACGGATCCACAATTTGTTGAGTATGGTGGAAGTTATTCAATAGATTTCTATGGGCTTTACATGAAGATGAAGTATTTGCTAAGCAGTGCAACACAATGCTCTGATAATAGGAAGGAAATAGATTTAAGTGGTAGAGAAAAGCCAGCGTTAACTGTCGTGTTTCTCAGCCTCTTTCTGATGCTGCCAATGTTAAAGCAGAATATATATGTGTATGTAAACTGCTGCCAGAATTTGCCCTCAGGACCAAATACTGCTTCCTCCTGAGAGAAATCCAGGTGCACCTCAGACGAGGGACTGAATACCTTTATGCCGAAGATGGCAAAGGAACTGGGGGAACATTTCATTCAGTCCAGATGTAGCAATTTGGGAGTTTTGTCCTTCATGTCCTCACCTCTGCTGATGGAAATTGAGCTCTGACTGAAAGCGAAGGGCTAGATTTTCATCTGGTGATGCTTTAATAGCTCTCAGATGAGGTACCTTAGATGAGCATCTAGCCTAGTGGAGCAAGTGCTGGAAACTTCAATGAGTGAGAGGAGAGTCAGAGCCATTCATGGTGGCTAATACAAATTTGCTGGCAGATATTCATTACACACATATTATATAAACAGATATAAAATCAGAGATTGCATGATTTATATATGTATATCTCACTTTAAATTAAACACGTACAAATCATAGGTCAAGCTCATAAGAGGGAACACTGAAGTCAGAGGAACAAAACTGGAGTATACAGACTTTTAAAACTTGTCTTTGCTTTATCCTACATGGATGTTGCTTGGAACAGAATTTGCTTCAGTGAGAATAGTTAGGTGAGTAATGACTGCTTTCCTAAGGAAAAGATTTGAGAGTAGACTGTTTGAATCAATAACCCAGCAATCTCTGGCTTTCTGAGTGTATAACCAGAGAATAAATGAAGCAACTATGATTTCTCATGCACAACATTTTTGTTTTTCATTTGGATGAACAAGCACACATACTTAAAAACCTCTTGCCAACAGCAATAAAACACTTTGTGCCAGACTGCTATTGCTCATATTATAATATTACATTGTGACTTGAGCTGTATTTCTTGCATTTGATGCTTTTTGTTTGTACATTGTTAGGCTTGGCTGGCTACAGTACTAGTGTGCTCAGGTTTGGCAGAACCTTTCACTCATTTTACAGTGAAAATACTCATTTTCACAAAGAAGTGATGCTTTTTTTGGTCCAAAGAATTCAGACTCTCAGGTATGCCTTATATACAATGGTTAGAGGAAAGAAAAAAAGGAGGAGACTACTGCTAAAATTTTTTTTGTATCTATAGTTACTGTATGAAATGAATGAGGCTAATTAGAGACCAACAGTCTGGTGACTCTTTTAAGTATAAAACAGTTTTATGAGAAGAAAAACAATACTGAATAAGCAAACTTCTTTATTTGTTTTTTTTTTAACTCACTTTTAAGTGGAAAGGGGTTTAATTCGGCAGAAATGAACAGTTTTATTAATCTTGGTGGAATTTCTTTGGTTAACAGAGTTTATAGCTGATAATCCTATCCAGAATTTAAATTTCTTTTGTAACATTTTTTTCCCATGATAAATGGAAGCAGATTTGTCTCTTCTGAAGAAAACAACAAAAACACAAGAACAGCGAATCCTCACCAGTCTTTTCCCTAATAATGTACATTGCAGCTGTTTTGTCTTATATCTGTTGCAACTCATGTGCTTAAAACCCTGAGCACTGCATCTTAGAGAGTCCTTTGTGCCTCTAGAGCACAGGGTTTGGCACCTCTTACGATTTGAGGTACTTTTGGGAAGTAAGACGGGACATATATTTTAGAGTGTTCCACCTCCCTGCAGAGTGCCTGCCTTGAAATATAAAATGGTCTGTATTTCCTGCTGTAGTTTGTTATCCTTCAGAAAGTTTCTTCACTAATAGGTTGTACCATCTGTTGGGCAATTTGCCTAGATGCCATTTGCCAGCAGCACTCCTGTATTCAGTCATGTTGCCATGTGTACTAATAGAGTAGATAGGCACCTGTCTCCCTTCTCCTTGTGTTTGATGGGGTGAGGGGAAAGAGCCTTGGGTGTTTTTATCTTTTCTTTTCTTTTTAATAATTTCAATCGCTCTCTTTTGCTTCCTCTGTGTAAAAGACAGAGAAGGTTCTGAGCCTAGGCATCTAAGCAGATTGCTTAAAAAGTTTTTTGTGTTTCTTTTTTTTCTTTCTAAACTTTTCTTTTTTAGGGGGAGGAGAGTGAAAGAAATGAGTACTGGAAATTTAGATTCATCTTCTTTCACTTTAAAACATGTCAACATAGTCAGGTTTCCGATTCAATGCTACTAATTCTAGGACTTTTATCAAAAAGTCCATGTTTCTTTTGTATCCAGACAGTTCTATCTAAAATCACAAGGATCAGGGGAACTGGCTTTACACCTTACAGAGAATAAACTGACACCAGAAGTTTCTCCCTGTAACATTCAGTAGGAGGGTCAGGTACTGGCATTACATATACCAGTTGGGACAAAGCAAAGATGCTCCCATTTTTACCGAAGCCCTGCACACTTGAATAGTTGCTGTGCCACATGGATGCATGTCTTCTTCTGGATCTGTGATGCAGATAGTATCCTCTGGAGTGTAATCTAGTAATCACCTTTAAATTACCAATAATCTGCTATGAAATACGTGGTACCTCTGATGGTAACATTCACCCTACCTGCAGCAGCATATGCC
Source organism: Hemiprocne comata (assembly GCA_020745705.1). NCBI lineage: Eukaryota > Metazoa > Chordata > Aves > Apodiformes > Apodidae > Hemiprocne > Hemiprocne comata. Next base: position 207,701,745 of record CM036586.1, read on the forward strand.
ACAGTGAGTGTCCTGTGTCCTTGCTGAATAGCTGAAGCCTCCAACATCTACTTGCCATTACTCATAGCTGGGAAAAGCAAAGACAGAAGAAACCTTGTTGAAAACTCATTCTCTTTTGTCTTTCTGTGTCATTTTTATCATAATGTTCTCCTTTCACCTGGGAAAAGAAAAATTAAATAATTTAAAGACCCCATAAGAAGTAAAGCTTGGAGTTAATAAAGAAAAAGCATACCGGGACTCTAGGGTTATAATGAGGAAAGACAGAAATCACCTAATTAGAAGTGGGCAGATGCAAGACAGAGGAACATATGCTTATTCTAAACCACTCAGGACCAATCACTCTCATCTCCTGCCTATTTCTTCAGCCAAATATGCTACTTTAGGTTGCAGTGCAAGTTGTAGGTTTTATCAACATAGTACTGCTCCCAACTTAAGAGTATTGAGACAGGTCAGGAAGAAAGTGTGGTACTTGTGGCTGACATTTCAGTGAAAAATGAGTGACAGTTCTTGTTTAGTTTAAATTTTCAAGGGCTGTGATATAGCTTAACAAAAAGTAATTTCTCATTCAGTCCCTATAGTCATATTAAATGTTCACAACTTTTCAAAAGTCACTAAAGTTACAGAACTCATTACATTCTATTTTAATTTTATCGATTTTTTTCCTTTTCTTCACTAGGTACCAATTATTGGCAAATATATAAATTCGAGAGAATCTGCATTTTCTTTCTATCTTGAAATCTAATATGCAGTTGCATTCAAATGAGTCTGTTACCAAGAGAATATTCCAATAAAAGCTGGTAATAATGAAATAATTCTGTTCGGGTTTAATATAATTCCATATTAAATACACTAAGGGTTCTCCCATAATCTCTTTCCCCCTTTGATTTTTTTTTCTCCTCTTTTTGGTGCTGTTCGCCAGCACAACTCATGAAGGCAAAATCTTTTCAGTGTCCTCAGAGTGTGAAATACATGGTTGCATACTGGCTTCCCAAAAATGAGTCCTACTTTTAAATGTGTCTGCACTGACACTTGTGATTTACCAAGAAATCCCTAAATCTGAAGAGGGTTCACAGGAGATGGGCAAGGGTGATGTGCCCATGAAGCTCGGGAAATAATGCAGGATGTGATTGCCCACAACTGTTGCAAACAAGCTTTTACCTCCAACACAAAGGGGTCCAGAGGGTGGCCTTTGTTTTAGACAAACATCTACCAACAGCTATCGTGGCAGATACTTGCTGTTCCACCTTTGCCTGTGGTGTGACTGCTCACTGGGTGGTACGTGTACTTGTCTTAAGACCCCATAGAAACCACAAAGTCTCACAGTTTTATTATCTTTATCTCCCTTGAAATTCAAGCTTGTGAGGAGCAGCTCCAAGGATAGGGCTAGAAAGTAGAAGTAATTGGAAAGAAAAATTGATGGAACCATTGTTCTATCAACATACTCAGTTTCATTAGAGTGAAAATGCTTCATATCCATGTTGGTTTCAGAGGTGTGTTTTGGGAAGAAGTTTAAAAAATTCCCACTGTGTCAAAATATTCCCTTTTCCTCAGCAAATTCTATAGTTTTTGTTTAGGAACCACATTTAGTTCTATATTTTTACTTCTGTATTTAGTATATATCCTTATATACTATTATATTAGATTAATAATATGGTATATTATATATTTGTAAACACATCGTATACACTTTATGATGTTGTTTTAAAAGGTGAAAAAATTAAAATATTTTGATCTTGAAAAAACATTTCCAGTGATGCAAAGTGCCAGTTATCAGAATTGGCCTTGCAGATTTTATCAATTTCTTCACAGAAGTGGAACTTCTGTCCTCTGTGCTCCTCCTCCTCTGTGCTCAAGATACACCTTGAGAGCTCAATCAAAATTGTTCAGAGTAGCTTAAGTAGTTGAATGGAAATAAATTACATTAAAAAACCCATTAGTATTATATTGATATTGTAGTTGTCTATTATTCCTGGTAACATTATACATCAGAAAATCTTCAAAGACCATTAATATACTTCAGTGAAGACTATATCCTAAAAATGGAACATTGTATGATGTTTAACTAAACCTTTCACTGAGTTTCATTTCTTCGTGTGCTTCACAGCAGAGCAGATCTGGGTCCACTTGTTCCTCTCTTACATTTTGATTATAAGTTCCCTGTGTTTCTATATGTTTTTGCACACAGAGTCCAGTATGAAGGTCTCATACTGTTCATGGGTCACAAAGTGTGAATGGGACCACAGGTCAAAAGATGTATGGTCCTACCTCTAGCATGGCCATAGAGAGAAAAGACAATGAAAGAACTGCCTTTCTGAATGTCTGCATCTTTCTTTTCCTTGGTCAGAGGAATGTAATACCTTGCTGATCTTGGTGGACCACTTATTTGGAGTGCATTGAAGCATGCTTGGAGCTGCCATCCTTTACTTTTTTCATGGAGAGGTGGGGGAACAGAGTGCCTGGGGTCTGCCCCTGCTCTCGCTGGACATGGTAAATCATTGTTGGAGCCATGGGAACTCCAAACACTGACTTCAGGCTTCTTTCCCTGACCATAGAAACATTTTATCATGCAAGCTGTTTAGTAGAAAGTAGTGATAACTTTGACACTGTTCTCACCCTGTGTAATCCAGAGTTATGTTTGGGATTCCATAGATAGTCTGATGTAATACTAAAGGTACTGCCAGCCTTAATTATGTCTAAGGATTAAGTGACATATTAAATGGCTAGCTCCATTTGCAATGAGGCTTAATAAAATAGATATTATGCCTTTAGCTATATTGCCTATTCTTTTTTGAATTTTAATTAAAAAAAAATCCAAACAAACAAAAAACCCCAAATCAACCCCAAAACAATCAATGGAATTTTCAAACCAGATATAATTGTTTCTTGCTTTAGAAAAGTAGCCTGAACTACTCCATAATTGCACTAATGAAAACAAAACCAAAAATGTGTTAAGACTGTAGAAACTATAATGAAAGTATAACCTTAAAAAGATTGGAAGTTAATACCTCTGAATCAAATGACAGTCTTTTAATCTGTAGCCCTTGCAGTCTTGTCTTTACCTTACAGCCATTAACCCTGAGAAGCAATGTTAATTATAACTATTGCCCTATGTTTTTATTCTAATGCACTTCTGTCTAAATTATTTTGAGTGCATGGCAGAGGTGCAACAGTAAATAAACCCTGCATCTTCACCACCACAGTCTGTGTCTCCCCTCCACATGTTGTGATTAGTAGGAGCATTCATTGCAAAGCTCCCTTCTCTCTAAATTACACAGCCACACACTGACTGAAATGTCACTCCTAGAGCAGTGAGGTATGACCTCTAACTTGTGAAACCTCGTCTTTATCACTCAGTCCTTGGTATCTCTTGGCACTGGTGCCTTTTCACAGGGAACAGAAAGCCAGAGCCTTGAGGGACCAAAAGAAAAAAGGTACAAGAAAACGTTTTTCTCACACTGCCTCACTCTCAGAGAATGGGTGTCAGGAGTCAGTCTGGGGAAGGGCTTTTGTGAAGTGAGAAAGACACAGAGAAACAGGCTTGTAAAGACAGCAGAGTGACTACATAAATTGCTTGCTAATTTATCATCCCTTTTCTCCTCTAGTCCTTCTTTGTTGATGTTCAATTTCGATGGTAATGTTTCTGTATGAAGTCAAAGCCTATTCTGTTCCCTGTGAGCTACTAAGCACATTTCATCCTTTAGTGGCAAAATATGGAGGAGCTTTGCGGAGATACAGCCTTTCATCCAGGATCTTCTCTGTTGTTCTTCTGGTGTTACAACGAGGGTCCCTTTTTCTTATCCTGGAACACATTCCAGGAGGCTGGTTGTTTTGAAGTCCACAGATACAATGGAAATTTTTACTACACTCTCCAGTAGTGTTGATCTCTCCATGTGCTTTCTAAGTCATCAGCTCCTTCCAATATTTCTCCAGTATTTGCTGGTTATCAGGCTTCCAGCTCTGATCCCAGACCATAGCCATGACTATAATGCACAGGGAAAACCTGTCTGAACAGCTGCAGCATTTGAAGGCTAGACCAGAATCACAAACTCAGTCGGAAATACATTCTTTTGGCCACTGGAGGGCTCACAATTTACTCATCAGCTCAGTAGAGACATGGGGAATGAGGGGGGAATACGTGAGCCAAGTGCTGAATGCCAGAGAGCTGTTAACTCTGTGTATAGACTCCGAGGTCTATATGAAAATGTTTTACGAAGTCAGACTTTACTTCCCATGTTATACACTTGCATCCATCATATCAAGAAGTCAAAAGGGAGGTAGGGGTCATCTTGAGGTTATGTGCAATTTTAACAAACCTCTGTAGGAAATTATCTTCTGATAAGTGAATCCTTCTGTGCCTTGTTTTCTCATGGCTATATTGCATCTGGCTCAGCAGCTTGATCTAGTTTCTGCATTAGACTGTGTAGACATGCTTTGGGCAGGTAAAGAGTTTCTCAAGTGTCCTTAATTGCTTGACAGTAAAGTTACTGGTAACTTGATTTTTTCTCTGTGGTCACCCAGGGGATTGCCTGGGGAAAACTCTTTTGCTCTTTTTGTGCAGTTCTTGAAGGGAAGGATTATAATTTGTTATTATTTGGCTGGAGGCACTAGTCAGTGCCCAAGCTTTGACTGTAGTTCTTCAATCTGGGCCCCTTACTCCATCACTCACTAGCACAAGAGCTTTATGATTGCCTGTTGTGCCATCTTGGTTTTGCTCTGGTGTTTTGTATTGCATTCCTGGAGCAATCAAAGCTTGAGTTTGGCTCAGGCTTAATTTTATTAGCTCAAAGATGAAATCCCAAAGGAATATCCAACATCTTATATAGTGAAGGACGTTCAAGTAGATGCCTAAAATTACCACGAATAACTACAAAACCACCACAAAAATAGCAGGATGGGGAAAGCCTACTGTCACCAAAGTAGTACATTTCCTTACCAGTCAGGCTTCCATCTTCTGTTTTTAAGATGTTCAGCTGCCAAAGACAGTGATACAGTCTCCTAGTGAGATTATTTTAAAGCTTATTGCTGCCATAAATTGTAGCTTAGGATTCCAGTCCTCTTGAAGTCAACCCACATTTTTCCCCTGGTGTTTAGAAAAACAAACTTTGATTGCAATGGTTACCATACCAACTTCCTCTTAATTTCAGTTGCATTCCCCAAATAATTTTTATCCTTTTTATCATAACGTAGATGTAGATGTTCATCTGTTCATGTAAGACATTATTAAAATATCTCCATATTCATCTCTGTCTATCAGTCAATGACAAGCAAGATGCATTAATACTGAGAGTGCTACAATGGAATTCGATTAACTTATTAAGAAGACACCAGGATGTTTTAAAGCCTGTTAGTGCTGTGCGTTGGGATATGATCTACACTGATAAATCTTCTGGGGTGTGCAGGCAGTGAGAAGAACACATCTCCTTGTCAGTGACTTTGTGACCATGGACAGAGAAATGCTTCACAATTCATTACAAATTGGCTGCTGCTGTAGTTCTTGCCTTGCCAAGTTTTCCAGTGTAGTCAGAGCTCGTACCCCTTCATGTACATGAGATGACACAGTACTCATATTGTCTACCCTCAGGCATTTAATGTAAGTACTTTGAATTGTCTTTTGGAGACATCTACCCCTCTCCAGTGTTTTATGAGAATACTCAGCTGCCCATAATAGACTTAAAATTCAAATTGGCAGAGCTCTGCCTCAGCTGCAGCCTATGATGTCACTGGCCCTACCTGGAGATGTCTAATCCAGTCAGAGAAACCAGACCAGTCTCATCTCTAGTATGGAAAGCAAAAGGCAAGACACAGGTTGTGCCCAGACAGCTGAGCTTCCCTCCTCTTGCTAAAGGCAAGTTGGCCTCATCCATGGAGCCTACTGAAAAGGTTTCTTGCCTTGGCAATGTCCTGAGTCATTCCTGGGCATTGGCTGGAGGACTATGAGGTGGATAAAACTGTTTCAGGAGTACATTAATAATGAGAAAATGGGCTGCCATGAGACAGGGCTTGAGGCTTTCCCTGGCCTCATTTTGTTTATTGCTACAGATGAAGCTCCTGAAAGCAGTCTGCATGTCAGTCCTTAGAGCCGTCCCTCAACATCTGCCAGTTATGTTTACTTTCTTACTATAAAAGTTGTGAACTGCTTTAAATAAGGAGAAATATACAGTTCAGAGACTGGGATTCTGGGTCATGAATTCAAATTCTAAAGGAAATAAACAGCACCTTTGAAAAGAATACGAAGAGGACTATATTCTTCCTCTAAACCAGCAGGGAAAGGTATGCACACCCAAATTAAATTAAATAGGAAAAAGCTTTTCCTTCAGGTATACCTTGTTATGCACCTTAAAATATGCACTGAAATATATTCCCACAGACAGAATGCTATCGTATTTCTAATTAAATTTGAATTCCTTATGGGACACTAACTTTTACGCTAGAAAGAAGTTTTTTTGCTTTAAAAAAATTAATTTTGATCTAGATCACTCTTCCGAGGGAAGAGCTGAATGCAAGTTTCTTCCTAAGTTTTACTCACAGAAGCATTTCTCAGGAGTTAAATTAGCACTACTTTGTGTCATAGAGGGAACCTGCCCAGAATATTGTTATACAAGGACATAAATCATATACAGTTTCCACAGACAAACTTGATTTTGACCACTGGCCTTTCAGTTTGGAGAAGAAAAGTCCTGGGGGTAAATGTAGTGAAAATAATAGAAAATGTACCTGATACTATTTAGTCATTCTCAAATAGTTCCCTCTTTTTCAAATTGATATCTGCTGAAGAGGGACTAAGTTGGTACAGAACATTTCTAAGCATTTGAGAAGAGAAGCACACAACTGGTGCTTCTTACCCATCCAGGGAATTTGTCTTTTTATCCAGAGTTTCCAAGCACATGTTTTATAGTCACAGACCTTAATTTCTGTGGAAATTACTTACAATTACCATTGAAAATGGAGAAGCGGCTCCTCAGTTTTTGAGAACTAGCCATTCTGGATCTTGGAATATTTCTAATGGCTTAAGCTTATGACATAACTTCATATGAACTGCTCCCAAAGGATAAACAAATAGTACTCAATAGCAAGTTAGCTTTTTAGGTTATTTATGTTATCTGATCAGAACTGGAAATTTTTTTAGTAAATTTATTAATGACACAACAGTAGACTGGCAGCTTGCTTTCTATAATTTGAAAATAATCAACTGCAGTGTAATATACTGTAAGTAGAATATGGATGTCCTGATGATGTGAAGAGGGGTGTGGGTTTTTTATGCTCTGTAATGTAATGATTGTCCTCCTCTACAGACACTTAAAAAATAAGCAATAATCCTAAGCTAAATCAGCCTTTTCTGTACTGCAGACATCAGTTTTAATTTATAAACCTTTGCTTCACTGCAGGTGAAGTTAAAGGACTTCGCTGGAGACCCAAACTTATACATAGAAGATTATTACATTACAAATACATCAACCCTCCCTTATCCTTATGCAAACCAAAACAAAGCTAGATTTAATTCAATTTTACAGCAGGATTCAGTGTTGACTAGGATAATACCTACTTATTATGGAAGCTGAATTATTCTCACTGCCTTTATTAAGAAAGTCTCTGCTGGGGAAAGCAGGGAATCAGCAGAGTATTTTTGTTAGCTGCTCTTTATGCTGTTTGGGAAACAGGCTGGAAGACATGCAGAAGAAGCCAGACACTGTGTTTGCTTTAGCTGGTTAAATCAGCATGACTGAAATAACCAATCTACCCCAAGGTGCTGTGCATGTGTGTGTATTTGGGGAATCTCTTTTGTCTTTTTGCTTGAAATATCTCACAGTACATTTTGGACTCACGTTTCTCCAGGCATGAACTGGGAATCCATATCCTACACCCTGGAAAAAGGAGTCTCATTCAGGATGATCTGAGCAGCTGAACGTCATCCTGCTTCACTGCTTGTGTCTTTCTTCCCAGTCTCTCCATTAGCCAGAACAGGCTGTTTGAGACCCTGTCCACAATGTTCTTCTCACGGCACTCACTCCATAACAATCTTTTTGCAACATATGAGGAATTGTCTGGTATTAAGCTTCTCCTAGCACTTACTAAGGATTCAGTATCCTTCCTCTTCATCACTTCTTGATGGCAAAAGGCACAGCTGAGTTATAGGAATGCTGGGGAAGAGGAAGGGATTAAGTGATATCCTGCACTGTGAGTGTAAGACAAAGACTAAAAATCATAATGTACCAACACAGCAGTGGAAAACCTTACTCCCACTCATCCTCCCAATGGTAGAGGTAGGTTTGGTAAGCATGCTATGGTCACAACCATGTGTTTGGGTTATTATCACAGAATCATAGAATCATGAAGGTTGGAAAAGACCTTCAAGATCACCAAGTCCAACTGTCCGCCCTACAACCCCTGACCACTAAACCATCTGCTGAAACACCACATCCACCTGTTTTTTGAACACGTGCAACACCAACTGGTGTTCAAAAAATTTCGCAATGAGAACAATCAGCCATTGGAATAAACTCTCCAGAGAAGTGGTGGTTTCCCAACATTGGATACCTTCAAGATTCAACTGGGCAAAGTGCTGGGCCATATTGTCTGGACTGTTCTTTTGCCAAGAAAGGTTGGACCAGATGATCCTTGAGGTTCCTTATAATCTGGTATTCTATGATTCTATGATAAAATAATGCAATTATCTTGGTACAGTATTTAACTGTACTTCAGACTCTGCCCTTACCTTATCTTGTATGGTAGAATAGGTGTAGGCTAAGTCATTCCTCAGTTACCCTCCATACATGTGGGCACTTCACAGAGTTCAGTCTACAAAGGTACCAGCATCTGATTCAGGGTGTGGTGACTGGGTGCAGAACTGCCAGAGAGTTACCTCCATGCTTTGCACATCTTATTATCCCATCTTATTATCCCATTCATTGTTTCTTGACCCTCCTTTTTGTTCCCCTTGTACAAATAAGCAGTTCAAAACCCCAATCATTTTTTTCCACTGGTCCCAGTTTTGATACTTATGTACCCTAATGGGGTTTTTTGAATATGGGTGTTGTGGTCATGTCAGCATAGCCAAGTGTTGCTGCAGTGGTACCCCAGATACTGCCAGCTCAATTCCCTGAGGGTTCCCAGTGCTCCCCTTCAGCAGTTGGTGAGGTTTGGCTGTCTCTTACCTGACTCTCTCTTACTCACTGGTTAAATGTCATCATCCCTCATGGCACTGCCTGTGAATTTGTCAGCTTCTCACTTGATTTTCTGTAATGTCTGGGAATTTCTCACCATGGCCAGTAGTTTTCTACGTGCTGTTGAATTAACTTAACTTCAGACCACAACCTAGACATTGGCCTAGTCATTACCGGATGTCCCAAAAGTCTGTACACATTTTCTGAACATTTTGTTTTTGAGACATTTCCTTTTTAACTCGCTTGGACTCTGAGCTGGCTCTTCTTTAACCCTAGGATTGTTTCCTGGAGGAACACTGTCCTTTTGCTAATGGAGACAGCTGACATATACTGCGGAGTGCTCTCAGGACTGTGCTCATAGTGGATCCCTACAGGTGTTGCAAGAAGCAGGGATCATGTGGGATCAGGTTGGTGCTTTCAGTGTTCTCTAATGGAGATATTAAATCATCTAGTCTTGTTTTAGCTTAGCAGTGTCTTGTGTGTCCTGTTAGCAGTGGCAGACCAATGAAATATAAAAACATATAAACCATTATTAACTCCTATATGGAGAGAGATCATGACACTGATGTATAGTGTTTGTGTTTGAGTTAAATTGCCATGTTTTGTTAGGCTGATGGCCTCTGAATACAAGGTACGTCTTGGAAAGATCTTTAGGACATCTGGATCTTCCAGACATTCAAGGCCAGTTATGCACCATACATTCAGCATCTCCTGGTAGTGAGCTGTCCCAGATATATTTGACAGTTTCTTGGCGCCACATCCCTCTTGTCTATAGGAAACTGTCTCACAAAGTGACCAAAGTTTTGGAAACCAAATTCATTGAGCCAAACGAGGAAATCCCTTTTAAGAACTGATACAGTGGCTTGGTTTTGGTTTGAGTCAAAAAGAGAGTTTTCAGAACATTCAGATGGTACTTTTATCATGTTTTTGGGAGAGCAACTGGTCTTCTCTGCCCCAGGACATAAGAAAAATTATAACTCATTGATGTGACCACATTCTGATGCTGGATGTTAATTGGGGAGATGATGAGTAGGACTGATTCCCACACAAGTTTTGAGAGCTTTGATGTGTCTGTGATACTACTCCAATCCTGAAAATCTAAAATTCTGGATTATAAATAACCTATTTCAAAATTAAATGTATGAATCACTCAACAACCAGATTATTCAGTTATAGCTGACTTTGTTGGACTTTTCTCTCTTATTTATCTCATTTCATTGGGATTTTCTTGACTTCTGGGAAAAAGATGCAGTAATTTTTAACTCAAAATGACAGTGACTCTGTAGGAAGAATTCCTTTTGCTTTCAGTGGGAACAGGATTAGGTTTGAAGAGGTTACTACATCAAATTTTCTAATGAAAGATTATTACAGTCCCTTATTAATGATTCCTCTTTCATGATAATTCAGATATAGCTGTTCATCTGCTTGTGAAACTCTTAAATATCTTCAAATTCATCTCTGTCAATTAAGGACAAAGTGAGCTGCATGAATACTAGGAAAATTACAATGCATTCAATTAACTTATTAATAAGACATTGGAATATTTTATAGCCCAGTAGCAGTGTGCTTTGGGACATGATGCTTTCACTGATAAATCTCATGGAGTGCTGAGCAGAAAAAGGATTCCTTCTCAGTGATTCAGAAGTCACACTTAATTGGACAAAATCAGATACATAATTCTCAGCTGCTGCCCTATGGAACAGCAATGGTAGAAGCTGCAGAGTAGCAGAGATGAGATGTTTCGAAGCAATGGGCACTTTCAGCTGTAATTTTGCTTGTTTAGAAGAGAATTTGAGTCTAAACTGTTCAAGGCATGACTTCATTTTGGTTTGTGTCTATATCTATCAGTTGCAGCAGAGATGTTCTTAATATTTTTGAGGCAGAGTTACCTAGGCTCATGTGAACCTTTGACATGACATAAATGCTTAAATTGATTGATCTAGTGATGCACTAGTAATTCAGACTGCTAAAGGTCTCACAGATGAGAAAGGTAACATTAATAATGTGCAAATTCAGAGTAAAATGTAACTTTGTCTCTGTTAATCTGTGTTATTATGTTTTTATAAGCAGTGATGGAACCAGTAGTTTTGTGGACCATACATTATTCCTAAATGCACAGGAAATATGTTAATATTGTTCAATACTGATAATTGAATTCTTATTTTCTCTTTTATTGTTTAAGAGCCTAGGCTTGCCTTCAAAGTCTATTAGCAAGGTAGAGCTGGCAGATCTATTGCTAGTGCTTGAATACTGTGACTGTGTTTGCTGTTGTTCGAGAGACTGAGCAGAGTGTTTTGACCTGAGGAGGTTTTGTCAACTGCTCACAGAAGAGATGGTGGAATTTAGGAAAAACATTAATCTGAAGGTCTGGGGTAGGTGGGAGGTTGGGGGAGGCTACCTACACACATGCAGGTGGATGCAGAATATATACATTTTACTATTAGTATCACTGCCTAATTAGACATTGGTAATAATTTCCTTAGTTTGATCTTTTAAATTTGTGAATTCCTAGAGTGGTGAGTTTGCTTTTCTTTGCAAATATGCATTGAATCTTGCTCCCCATCTGTTGGGAAATACCTATTGTTACCTGTACACTTGAAATAAAAGGAGCCAAGGTGTGTTCTTTGACAGTGGGACAGGTAACAAGTCATGGTTTATGTCCACACAGTTAAACTTGTTCTTAGAGCACGTGAGCCCTGATCCTAATGCTTTTTGGAAAGAATCCCTCATTCATGTGGTCCTTGAATTGTGCCTGCATACTGTCCAGGAACAGGCTAGTTAACATGGGCAGTTGCATGCCTTTACTCTAGCTGAGTCCCTGTCTCTGTTCAGAACAGGATAATCAATAATTCTATATAGGCTGATCCACCCTTTCCAGTCTGTGTAGTTGTTATACTGTTTCATGACTTTTTGGGAAAATTGTTTTCATTAAGAATGAAAATAAGGATTTTAAAATGTTCTATATAAAAAAAAAGAAATCTTACAGTTTGTCATTATTAAGAGAAACTAATTAAGGGAATCACATGTGTTTTCTTTTTTCTGTATTTCAATAATTTAATTTATTTCCAGAAATAAGTGGTGTGGACTCTTTAAAGAAAAAAGCATAGGAGATAATTTCAGAGAATTTCAGATTCAACAGTAAAGACCTGATACTGGAGACTTTAGAGTGGATTGTGCAGAATCAGTTTTTGATTTGATAAATATCATAATAACTTGGACAAACACTTGTATTCTGGAGAAAAACAGCCATTTGAGTTGGTCCAAGATCAGGAAATCTCAGCAAGAACGATTTCACCTATGCCATTTTAGGATTTACCGTTTTCTGCTGGGTGGTCTGAAGGGGTGGGACAGCAAGCTTTGTAAGCTCCAAAACCCAGAGACCTTAATGTATGAAAGAACCTGTCATCAGCTCCACATCTACATAGGAAACCTGCCTGGGTTGTTGCCGCAGAACAGCACCACTCTGCCAAGAGACACAGTTGCTAAATCCAGCAGCCCAACAGTGGCAAGACCATTGCAGCCCCATGGCCCCAGGAACAACCAGTAGTGAGGTTAAGCATGGGTTCCCAGTAAGCACATGCACACAGAGCACAAGTATACAATGCACATAAGCACACATGGTTGGCCACAAAAATCAACACACTGGTCACAGAAATGCAAACACAGATACCTTGTTCTACCCCCTTCTCTGGCAGATAGTGGGGAATATCTATATGTGTCTATAAATGCATATATTTATAAATAAAAGCATTAAATGATATAAATGCATATATATGTATGTAAGCAGATATATATATGTACACACATGTACAATATGATTCCCTCCAGCAGCTGCACTCAGAGGTTACCTGCCCGGTAGCTGATGCTGGATCCCAGTCTTCCCAGTTGGCAGCCTCTAGACACCTGAGCCCCTGATGCTGCAGCTTCACTCCAGCTGCTGGTACTCAGACCATCCCCGACTCTTGCACACACACACATACACAAACAGTTCCCAGTCCACTCCCAGTTCAGACCCTCCAGTCTCTCCAGCAGTTGTCCTGAACCTCCTTGTTTGTTTAGTAACCACCTCAGATTCAGTCAGATCTCTGCCCCCTTCTATCCATCATGCTCAGACATGAAATTCTGATTTCTTGTTGCAACTGCAAAACAGTTTGTTGGGGATAGAAAGGAAACAAGAAATGTATTTTAAAAATAAAATACTTTAATATTTGGGTTTGTTTTTCTAGAACATGTTAAAACTTTTCTCTTTTTTCTTGTTTTGGAAAAGGAATGAAAGGACAGGATAATACTCATGAGATCCATGCTCTTCTAAATTAAATGGCAAGACTTGCAAGGAGGAAATTTTCAACTATTGAGCTTTTGCAGGTTTTCCATATGCATTTTCCTTTGTAAAAAAGTGAACCAGTGCCAGAACCTCAGGCAGTGCAAGCTGGATTAACTACATTTAATCAATGTATCAGTTTCAATTTTACTCAACAGAAGACCTGGCTCCCTCTTTCAAAGGCAAGAGTGATAATTTTAAAAACATAAATTTTTATGTGAATCCATTCTGATGTTATTAAGAAAGGTGAAAGTGTTACAGAGGAGGGAGTGAAATTAGCTTTGAAATTATTTTGCATGTAGATACTTAGATTTCTACCCCCACCCCCCCAGCTTTCTTTTAGCAGAAAGGACATGATTTCTGTGTCTGTTTTGAAAAGGCTCAATCTGAAGAAGACCAGAACTTGTTGTCTCACTCGGACCACTGTGATGTACTCCCTAGATGACTGGTCCAAACACCACCGAGTGCCTTCATTACTTACCTGCATTCCTGTCTTTTCCATTTTCTATTACTTTAAACACTGGAGCAGTGCTTGATCACCTTTGAACTGAAGCTGTGTGCTTATTACCAGTTTCATAGCCACAGCTGGGTAGCTGCTTTCCAGAAGGAAATTAAATCTGCATGGAAGAAAGGGAAAAATTAAGGTCGTTTAAATAAAGAAGGTATGTTTTCTCTATCTGGTAGTCTTTGCAACACAGAAATTGTGAGACTGGATCATGCCTCAGGTCTGTCCAGCCCAGCATCCTGCCTCTGACAGCAACCAGGACAGGCTGCCTCAGAGGAAGACACATGAACCCCGGCATGTGCAGACATGGCATAATCTGTTCCTCTGTGATGTCTCATTTTTACTCTTTGGAGACCTGTATTGGCGTAATTATTGTAGTTCTGGATCTTGTGTTACTGTGTAAACTTCCTTTTCTTTGGATGGGGCTTTTTTTCTCATTTTTCGTCTTAGACAAGAGTAGATGCAGTGATATTCCCACATAACCACAACTGAAAGGGAAATAATATTAGAATCCTTAACTGACTGCTATAGACTTTTCAGATACATGAACAGTAAGTTTTATGGGGACCATCTTCTACCTCCTGAGACACAAGTGAGTTAAGTGCAGGTGTTATATGCAGGTTTCTTTCAAATGTCTGGTGGCAGGACCATACGGACATGGGGACTTCAGCGTGGTGCTGTGATATGGAGGTGAGACAGCAGATATGTGTGGGCTTGCTCCTGAAACAGCCTCCATGCTGAGTTCAGCACCATCCTGCCAAGTCTACCTCAGATGTCCCTGCTCCTCACTCTGAGGAAACGCTAGTGTGTGTGGCGGCTCACAGGTTTCTGCCCTGCTTATAGAAAGGTTGGTCAGTCCTGCCAGATGGAGTAATGTGTTGCAGCACAGTGTTTTGTCTTTCTAAAAGTCGTAGAAATATACATGCTTTCTGATTTTTTCCATGCTTGCTGATTTCAGCCTTTTAGAGTAATGCCATTTTCTCAAACAGGCAGCCACAACTAACATCCCTATTTGAAAAATGCGAAAGTCAGAGTTCTCTAATATTGGCTAATTAGCCAAAGCGATCTGTTGTTTTGATAAGTCCTGCCAGAGAAGATTGAATAAAACTCCAAGCCATTGAGACAGCCTGGATCTAAGAAGCACATGGGATTTTTTTTCCTTTATTACAGGCTTTATTTTTTTTTTCATTGATGAACCAAGATTAATATGTGTATCTTAAGCTACCTAAAGCCCTCAAAACCCACTGCTCAGCTGCTGATTAACTCAAGAGGGTTAAATGTCTAAATTTCCACTGTTGCACATATATAAAGCAGCTTATGTGCTGATCCTGCTCCATATTTTATGAGCTTCTTGGATCCCTCACTTAAACTGCAGCCCCAAACCTGGAGTTAATTCCCCTTGTCAGGCTCCCATAGTCCTTCTCAGAGCACTTCTCAACTGGAGGCCGATCCCAGCATGCTGACTCCTTGGCACATTACTCCATGCGTGTTGAAATCTTACATCCTACTCAGGTATTCCATAAAGCTCTCCCTGAATAACTTTCTGAAAAATAAGACACTTCTCTTATTACAGTTAATGGGAAGGTAAGATCCCTTTTTAACTTCAGTCAAATCTATACTCTCCAGACTACTTTCAGAAGGGTCGAGCCAAGATTTGGAGCAGGTTTCCTGCCTTGCAGAACTGCTGGGGCCCTGGTTCCCAACAAGAAGTCAGTGGGAGAAAGCCAGAATTCTTGTTCTTGGTTGTACAAGGAGCCGAACAAAGATAACATATTGATTGTCTAGAGGAGACACCATACAATGAAACTTGTTACTTGAAACTGAATGCAGATGATCGCACTTGTAGAATTGTTTTGGCATTTTTACAGCAGATTTGTTGGGGAAAAAGCCCCTACTTTGAAACATTTAAAATTTTATTTGTTTTAGTTTTCTGTAGCTGATTTTTTCCAATTGTCAGTATAATAAATAGTACCAAGTATTTTCAGCTCCACTGTACATTTAATAGCTTCCCTGGACTCCTATCTGTACTGAGAAACAAAATAAGAGGAGATTCCTCTATACATATTGCAGCCATTCAAGCATACAAACATCAGCTTCTTTTGTAAAGCATGTGAGGTCATTGCTGCACAGAGGGTGAGAATTACTCTATGATGTGTATCCTATCAATTTCCAAAACAGATGTCAGCCTCGAGCTGTCTCTTCACTTTCTCAGGGAGCCTTATAAGCTTACAAAATAGGTTAATCTATTAAAAAGCTCTACACTGTTCATTCTGCTTCAATTCCAGTGTCCAAAGACTCAGAGCTTCTGACCATGATAATTTCTAATACATACTTGCTTCTATATACTAATTTGCACGCATATAACCTGTGGGTTATCTGTAAAGAAAGCTGGTGTTTCAGCAAGGGTGTGGATTACATTCAAGAGTAAGAAGCAAAAAAAGAGTATTCAAGAAACTCTTCCCTAATCGTCTCCCTGCCTCTGATTTCCCATAGACTAATATCACAGAATCATCCTGGTTGGAAAAGACCTTGAAGATAATCAAGTCCAACCATATCTGACCCTCTCATTTCCTCTTGTTTGACTTTTTTATTTTTTTTCCTGATCATCCAAGGGAAATGTTTAGCTGAGATTTTATTCAGGTGCTTCTGAAGGGATAACAGTTTAAGTTAGTATTGTAAGTGCCCATAGTACTCAAGAATACATGGTTGTTATAAGCTCTGCTGACTTTAAGCTTAGCTCTTACAATCAATACTGCCTACTTTCAATTACTATTTTCTGCTTCCAGATGCAGGACTGCCAACCCCCCTGTTCTAGATAGATTTTGCCCTGTTACATTGCCATCACAGAAGCAAACCTAATCATGTTAACCCAATAGCACCACGTAATTCATTACTTTGGAGAAAGAAACTTCATAAAAGCATCTGTTAAAAGCTCAAGCCTGGAAGAACAGCTACAGGACCAGCTGAACCAGCAGACAGTAGACCCTAATGGTGTCAATGTGGAGCATCTAAACAGCTCTCAGTGAGGAGGTGCTGATGGGCCTACCGCAACTTACCCCAACCTCTATATCTCAGGCTGAATGTCCATACATGTCTTTTGCCACCTTTCCTTCTTTTGTCTCACTAATCCCTCCTTGTGTAACTCTTTCTTTCCTTAATTGGTCATTTCTTTCTATGTCTCTGTTAAATTCTCTTCTCGGAGGTAATTTTACTCTCTTTTCCAGGCAGAGAGGTAACATCAGACCTCCATGTGCTATTTGTCCCCAGGCACCACTGTGGTAAGCCTGTTAATAAAAATATGACAGATATAACTAGGAATTTGCTTTCAAAACATTAATGCAATTAAACTGAAGAGCCTCACAGGTTAATACAACAAACTGCAAATGACCAGAAGTCAAAAACCTTGGTTTTCTGAGTTGCTCTGTAAGCATACAACCATGTACAATAGCTTTGACTGGATATTAATGATGGCACACTTCAGAGGAACCCTGTCTATTAATATTTAGCCTCTTTCCAAGGGAAAACTTGGACTGCCCATCCCACAGAGTGGCTGAAAGCTGTGAAATTACCCACATGCTCTAGTCTTTGATATTGTCATTACCAGCTTGTCCCCTCTCTGAAGCAGGGACAGCTTAGGTGCTCCTTAACTGCAGCCTGTTCACTGATGAGGAGCTGCCTGCCAAAGTGTGGACATGAGTGGGTTAGATTTCAGAAGTCAGTTGGCACCATTGCAGGTCTCAGTGCTGTGCTGCTCATTTTCCAAGACATCCAGGTGCATGCTGGAGTTACCAGCTATGAATTAAGTAAATGTGATATACAACAAGGAAACTCCTGGTGACCTTGAGAAGCCAGTTCGGCCACAACAACATCAATGCTGCAACTGTCACGCTGATGAATCAGAGCAGTGAGAAAAGGAATGATGGAATGGTATTTAGCAGCAGTGACATCGGGTAAATAGGATTTATTTTTTTTTTTAAATATTGAAAACTGGAATATTTAATCACCTTTCATCCAAAAATCACTGTTTTGTGGCAAGACCAATATTTTGCTCTTAAAATGTTTGCACAGATTAACGGCACTATGTCTTTAGAATATGATTTGTCATGATCAGAATGCCACATAAATCCTGAAAAACACCATTATTTTGAGATTTGCAGTCCTGAACTTAACAGTTGAGAACTCACAGGAATTATTTACTTTAAACGTTTGAATTATAACTAGAATCCTAAGGGAGTTTTAGTAGGGGAGGGGTTTTCGAGGTTATAAACATTGGTACCTCAAAACATTCAGTTTTCAGCTACTGGAGAGAGAAAGCAAAACCCAAAATTCTTCCCAAAATTTGATCACCAAACCCCAAAACACTTTCATTGTAGAGGTTTTTGAAAATGTTCCAGAGTTTCCAAAAGACAAACTCAGGTAAAACTGAAATATTTAACCTAAGTAAAAATACATATATATATATATATATTTGAGTGAATAATACATTTTTCTACTAATTAGAAAAGTCATACACCTATGAAAGACATGATACTTCCTAACACTTCTTTGAAAGTTGGTCTGGGTGGCATGGTAGCATTTAAACTTTCTTAGTGTTATATGTTAAAGACAGGTTTTATCTGTGTCCTTCTCGTTTGAGGTTCTACTGGCTGTCCCTGTTAGCACAGCTCTGGAGTCCTCTGGCACACTGCACAAAGGTGTCAGGCCAACAGTGTGTTTCATGCCTGGAACTAGTTAGCAAAGTCAACCTTCTCTTTATTTTCATGATAAACTACTGGCATTTAATCTATTCAAATTTTCCTGTTCATAAAAGAATGAGTAAATGGTTGTTAGGTTTTGATTGCAATTTAATCTGTTTATATTAAATTCTTCATTTACAGTCTTACATTGCAGGGAAACGTCTCTGTAGATTTACCCTGATTTTATTCTGTTTCTTTATAACATTTAGTGTTGAACACTGCCAGAGAGAGGTTAATGGGCTAATTGGATCTTAGGTTTGATACTGTACTGCTTCTTTTATGTTCCCAGAGTTCTTGTATTTGATTTATTATCGTCTTCTTCTAAATACATAGTCTGTAATCCTGTAATCTTTGGTTTTTTTGTGGACTTTGTTTCACAACAGGGAGGGTAAGATTTTGTTGCCTGAATATAAGGATTTAGCACCATTTTAAGCTCAGAGAAGTACCCTTTCAGACTCGTAGGTGCTGCTCCTGCAGGCTGCAGGTCTTCCAGACCTGTCTGTCTGCATTTGTTCAGGACATTCTTGGGTGTTCTACATTGCACTAGGAACCTGTAAAAAGGCAGCTGGATCCTACCCAGACAATTTTACACAGTTTTACACGTTACACAGTGTCTAGCACAATGAATCTCATATCCTAACAAGCAACTCTAGATGCTATAAGCAATACTACACACTTGGTGAGATAGCCATAAATGTGAACTTAGAAAAGACCATGGATAGATCCAATCTGTGCTGTAAAATGTCTTCAGAGTGGAAACATTTCTTTTCCTTGTCATAATTTGGCAAAGGAAATACTTCATTGAAAAAATACATTTTCATTTAATTTCATTGTGAAACAGTATAAAACTATCTCAATAGGGAACATTTTGATTGTCTGCCTCCAAGTGGCTTTGTCTCCATTTTAAAATGTAACTTTAGATGTATGTACACAAAATGACATATGTCCATATGTCTATATTATGTCTAAGTGTAATGTATACCCATAATGTAAGAGGTGAAGCTGGAATGGAAACTTTGATTTTTGTTCTCATGGAACATCTACATTATCCTGGAATTAATTCACTTGCATTCCATTTTGTA
Organism: Hemiprocne comata; assembly: GCA_020745705.1. NCBI lineage: Eukaryota > Metazoa > Chordata > Aves > Apodiformes > Apodidae > Hemiprocne > Hemiprocne comata. The sequence continues at coordinate 207,721,550 of CM036586.1, forward strand.
GGAAATTTTAGAAAAAGTTTCCCTTTCATAATTCAAAAAATTATGTAGGAGAGCTGTTATTTGGGAAAAAGGTAAACTCAAGCTCCTGACCAGCTCCATGGCTGCAGAATCTCCTTAACATGAGATCACAATGAATCAATTAATGAGCATCTGTCACAGTGTTTAGATATACTATATCCTGCTTTGCAGCAAGTATTGAACTAGGAGGCATCTTGGGGTCACTTTCCCATGGTTCTGTGGTTCAGTGTGTGTGGAACGAGAAAAATCTGGATTTACCCCATAATGTTTGACACAAAACTGAAGTACCTAAGTTAGGAGCATAGTAATTTTAGCCTCCCTGTTTAAGCCATAGGAAAAAAAAACAAAGAAGGCAATTCCTGTTCTAAGCTGGGTTGAACTGGGCTTTGAGCTGGAAATGAAACCAGAAACAACATTTTTCTGCCAGTACTATCTTTGGTTAGGACCATCTCAATTAGTTTCATGCTATGAATATAAAGTCTTGAAAATGTTTCTGTAAGTTTTACCTAACCAAGCAACTGAAAGTGAGAAGCTATCTCTTTTAACACATATTTTTAACACTAGGTAGGACTATCCCTAAAAGCTTAGGTGTTTCCTCCATTTAGGGAAAGCTGGTTAATACAAAACCTAGGAAGTATTGTTTACTAAACAGAAATAAAAAGGAAACCGATTTATACACTGCTAAGATCTGAGTAATCTCTAGATTTGCCCTAAATGCATTTAACAGAAAAATACTACATTAAAATCATATGTAAAAATTAGCTCAGTGGTCCCATCTGCTCATCAAGGCATGAAAAAACTGAGATAAACCCATTTGCTCGATGTTTAACACATCAGAGAATTTTCTGAGGCCTGTATGTTGAATGCTATTAATTGAATAATGCACAGAATTTGACTCAGAAAATAATGGAACTGTTCCTTCCATCAGAGCAAAACCAGCCTTAGAAAACTTTTCTTTCAAGCTCAGCTCCTTTTCTTAACACTGCTGAGGAGCAAATATGTCACAAATTTTACATGATGTTGACTTCTCTACACTGAGTTGCTTTAGCAATTAAATATTTTTCACTCTCATCTGCTTTTGTAATGAATGTATTTTACCCATGCAAAAATAAACAGGAACTGCCATCTAAATAATATTTTGAATATTGTGAGATTTTGCATTTACTTTTAACAGCTTTAAAGGCAGTGACCATAAACACATGTAAGTAGAGCAGAGCAGTCTAGCTGTAATGCAGAAACATTAAGCAATTTTGTCCATTAACGGATCTGTGAATACAGTTGGGAATATATATATGTATAAACATATATATATATATGTCTGAAGTGATTCCCCAAATGTTTCAGTTGATGAATTAGTTTCCAACTGTTTTGTTTGTTTGTTTGTTTGTTTTTTGCTGCTTGTTTTGAAAGGGTTTTTTTCAACCAATGTTGTTGGTTATTGAAGTGACATGTTGGCATTTCTTCTCTTTATATGGTTCTGTGGAACACATATAAGCAGGACAAAGGCTTAAATGGGTTGCCTGTGGTGTAAATATTCAAAGAAATGTTGGAGGGACTATCACTGCCATCAAACTTCCATTGTTTGCAGAAAATGAGCAGAAGGGAAGGATAAACTTGTGATTAAGCTTATGGACTTTGTCTCAGAATATCAGAGTTCAATTCCTGCATCTACATGTATTGTAATACAAATAATCTAACCCTCATTCTTTAGTTTCAATTTACATTTGGCTTTCCCCATCCTCCCATTGCTTATTTCAATCCCTTTGTGCCACATGAAGGAGGACACTGTAGGTTACCAGTGAAAGGTTAACGCATTAGAGAACATGTTTTGAAATCAAATGACCTGAATTATTGTTGCACTGATTAGTATGCAAGAGATATTGTGTGTGAGTCAGCATCATCCTAAACCAGCCTCGTCTAAGTGGAAGGACATAAAAATATTCACCCCCTGGGCATTTTGAAAATATTTTTAGCTTCATTGGTATGGAACCAATATCCCCAGGAGCTGGAATGGAATGTTCTTAACGCAAGGCAGAAGAAGCAAGTGCAGCACAATAACAGAATGTGCCATGCCATTAGCAGAATCCCAGTGATTCTTGCTCTTCCTCATTCCCCAAATAAATGTCAGTAACAGAATTCTTCCTTTTAAGACTAAAGAATTGAAAGGTATAGTCTAGGTATCACTGATTTCAGATGCAGTAATAGAGTAACCTGCCAGAGCAGAGAAATATCCCATGTGTGCAGCAATCATAGATCCTCCAGTTGTAGGGTGTCATGATTTTTTCCTATGGGCTAGTGAAAACGAGAGAGAGCAAAGACTGCCAGGGAACAAACGTGTGGTGGCTGGGAAGGAAAAGTCATTGCTGAGGGAAAAAGTTAACCTGGTCACAGACCAGCAAAAGAAAGAAAGAAGAAAGCTGTGGGGATGCTAGTTGTACCACCCATCACACTTTTTAGCTGGACGAGGACTCATTATAATGTAAAAGAGTGAATATAATCTTCACTGGATAGAACAGCAGTAAGCAGTAGTGCCAAGGGAAAGAAAAATCATAACAAAATTATAATGATAATAATAATAACAAAAACAACAACAACACTAATAATGAAAATATTAATAAATATTAGGAAAAAGCACAGTGAAAACCTGGAAAGATGGAGAACTACATATCTGATTTGCCCCAAGGAGCCACTGTCTCAAGCATCCTCTGACCTAAATCCTCACTACTTTGTCATGTCCTATTTATTTGGAACAGGAACAATGAGTGTTCTATTTACTGTGTCACCCCAAACTTGTTTGTTTCATCCAGAAGTACTGGTTGAATCAGAAGCACTATCTCCTTTTCTCCATCATCTCTTCAGACACTTGTGGCTACAGTGATGTCACTTCAGCTTTCCAGAGGTGAAATGAAACCTTGTGGACCAGAAAGTAGCAGTCAGTTTATTTCTTTTCTGTTGCTTTTCACAGCTCAGTGAGCCTCAGCAAAGCTTCTCTTTGCTGTACCTTAGCATGCTGAAAAGCACCCTTGTTTCCAAAGAAATTTGGCATTGTGCTGTAAATGGAGCTTATTTCTTTATTGCTATTGGTAGGAGACAAGGATTAAAGGGATTTTGTTTCCTACAGTTACTTCCAGCCAGTGTACACTCTCATATCACACTTCACTGTCATGAAGACTGGTAAGTCCATCTCCAGTCTGTACTAGAGTTGCAATTGTTTCTGTAATATACAATTCACACAAAACAAATGAGAATGACAACTTAAGAATAGAAGAAGAACCTAGATAAAATATATTGGGACTTATTGTTGAAGGTTTTTAAAATCAGTTTATTCCTAGAGTTCATCGCAAAATTGATGGAAACTTTTTTCATAATCTATTCAGTCTCTTTTTCTTTGTAGGATTTATTTTGGGGGGTGGTGGGGTTTTTTGTTTTCTTTTTGACCAGTTCTTCTCCTCATCCTTTTCTCAGCTGGTTATCTCCCTTAAGGCCAGGATGTGAAAATGACCATAATGCACTGCTGTTCCTTGACACATATCAGCTGTAATCCATAAAGTTCTAAGTTTTTGAACAAAATAATTCATTAATTTTGGATCAGGGCAAACTGACTTGCAAAATTCTTGAACTAAGGAATGCATTCCCTCAGCATTTGTGATCTCTATCTTAAATTGATAAGACTATTGTAATATTTTAAAAGATTTAGTAAAGCAGCACGAACAAGCAAATATGCACTTACACATGTTGCTGAGCCAAATGTATTGCAGTTTCACTAAGTTAAACAAAAGTGGCATAAAGCAAAACCAAATTGAGGTCACAACCAAGAATCAATATGTGAGTTCAAATGATTAAACTTTCAAACTAATAGTGCAGGTAACCAAATCAAATTATGAGTTTGACACTAGTTTAAGCTAGTTTTTCCTTGGAAAAAAATTAAGTAGAAGCTAGAGTTCTTTCTTCTATGATCTCAGCCCTATTTACAAATATTTCTGGTGAGGGAAAAGTGTTCTCACAAGATGGAAATGTACTTAATCTAAGTGCAGCTTCTCTCTGAACTTTGCTTGTCTAAACTTTAGACATCAGGTTTAAAGTAGTCATGAAGTCCTTGTGGAAGTCACAGAAAGAGGCACAAAACAGAGGTCTATTCTGCTTTTCTAATCTTAAACAGCCAATTTAAGGCAAGGTGAATTACCCTCTGGAAATCTTTCTCTCCAGTTTGTGCAAAGAGTATGTACACGAATAGCTTGGACTAAACAACTAAGTCAGGTATGAAAAATCCTGCTTTAGACATCTAACTTTCATTTGGTTTTCAAGGTTAGGTAAAATTGATCTGGGCCTGAGCATTTGTTCCAGGCTTAGCCCTTTGACAACACAATTCAGAAAATACAAGTGATGAAGTCCCTTTGTTCGTCTGAGCAGAGTGTGACTAGATGAATGCCATTTGAATGCCTCCTCCTTAAATCTCACTGCTGTGCATTATTGTGGTTGTTCTTATTCCACCCCCTAACTTTAGAACAAAAGAACCTTTTCAAAGACTTCACACAGAGGTGATGGATAAATCATACACATTAACTGCTTTTGAATAAAACCATTTTAACCTGAAAAATCTATTAATTCTGTGCTGTTTACTTTAAGAAAATCATTTAAGGCATTGTTTATGCATATGCTGACACGTGCATATAATATAATTGAAAAAATAATAAGGAAAAAATAAAAGATGAAAGCAATTGTCATCACACACAAAGAGACTGAATTCTACTTCATTTCTTGGGAGTTGCACTCAAGTTGATTTTCTTTGTTAGCTTGCTGTAGACAGTAGATTTATGGTCAGGATTGGTAACACAGTCAGGATATCTTATCAGATTGCAGGTGACTCACGCTGGCATTACTAGATAGTCAGGTGCTTCATCTTTCCCTTTTCTGTTTAGAGAAAGGTGGGCAGCTTTGGCTGTGATTTACAACAAAAGAGAAAGACCCATCATTCTAGTGCAAAGTTTTGTCTTTATCAGGGTGCTATCCTGTCTGCTATAGCCTGTGTATATGTCTGTGGCTTTTTGGCCAGTTAGGTGAAGACAAATCCTCATGGCTCAGTCCTTAGGAGGAAATATTTACTATATGATAAAGATTTCCATGACTGAATAGCCCCAATGTTTGCAAAACCAGCAATATTCATTGTAGATGTAGATACTCCCAGTGGATTTGTAAGAGGAAGTCATGATGTTGGCCACCTACCTTATAATGATGGCTGTTATACAAGCAGTTGACAAGAGCTCATCCTTTATACAAATACTTAAGATTTGCACCTACTAAACAGCATTTTCATATATTTAACACTTAGAGAGTTGGGTAATTAGTATCAAATCATACGGGCAAAGGCAGAATGTAATCTTATTCAGCATTAACAGGTTAAATATTAAGTATTTAAGATACTAATTTGGATTCCTTCCACAATCTGTAGAGAGTGATAGAGTTCTTTCATCCTGTCTAATTTAGACATCTCTCTTACTGTGGTATAAATTGTCATCTGAAGCAACCTATATTTGTATTAACTGTGGAGTCAATCTAGGTATTAACTTAGGCTTGGTAGTTAATTTTTATGTGACAAATATATCCAGGGTTTCTGGCCAAAGCTTCATTTTTCTGAATAAGCCTTCTTCATATGGAATTTTCCTGAATTTTCAGACCTCACTCCACCTTCCTTATCAGATGCAGAGCTTAAGTCAATTAGCTCTGTTTAAGCTTGTATATTGCAGACATGCAGTCATTCTTTAGTCCAGACGTAGGTTTCTAGTGCCATCTGAGGTGCCCTAGGGCATTCCATGTGGCTCTGAGTAGTGCTTCTGTAGCTCGTGTCTTATCTGTCAGCCTTTTGTGGATGATTTGGACACTCCAAAGAGTTGCAAATTACAGCATATGTTTGGGCAACTGAACAAAGCCTGTGGGGTGGAAGTCAGCTCCAGACTAAGACATTTAAATTCACATGCCTGCATGTAAGTGTCTACATGTGAGTTAAGTGCCTAAGCTCCTGCTTTAGTCAATGAAAATTTAATCACTACACTGGAGCCTGAAAAGACGTTCTGCTGACCCTCTGGCTTTAGCCAGACTTGGGAGAAATTGAATTGCTCTGGACTCTACTTCCCATATTGATAGAGGACTGAAGGCCTGTGGCTGGAAGCCAGGCAGAAAGCTTAAGGGCATCTCAGAGAGCACATTTGTGAGGACAAATGAATTAAGTTAGTCTGTGCTGCTACAATAGGAGCTTGGACACTGCCTCACATGTACACACCTATGCGCAGGCATAGTAAGTTATCAGTAGTTTTATCTCAAACTGAATCATGCCCTGAAGTTGGAGGTAAATCCTGTACTTGAAATATGGGCACATGGCTACAGGTGCTAGAAATGTCACCTTTCTCACGATGAACAGCAAATTGTATGTGCATAAATGTAATTTCAACAACTTCAGACAAGATGGACCAGTAAATCACTAGCAGAGCTGGAGCTTATGTGACTCAAGGAACCTGACACAGAATTCTGAAACTGTAGACCAATATCTAATAGACAACACAAGGAAGAATGACAGTGTGAAGCTGAAGGCAATTACTGACTTGAAAAAAGATATGAATTCAGTGACTGCAGTTGATGAGGCAGCCCCAGCAAAGTCTGTGAGCGGCAGACAGATTGATGCAGATGAATAGTGTGATGACTGTGTTGCAAGGAAACACCGAACAAAGAGATTAGGAGGCGGAGAAAGAAGCTGAGAAGCTGCATCAGAAAAAGTTGTTTTAAAAAGGAGAAAGGTGCCAATTTTGACACTGTGTGGGCTGAGGCAGCTCTGTGGACCAAATCTATGAAACAAGCAATCATTTCTCATTTATAACCCTTAGCTCATGCACAGTAAAAAACATTCCCTCTACCCAAATACATAGATCTCCATGTTCATTGCCAATGGTTCTGCTACTTGAGGAAATTTTGGCAAGGGAGATTGACAAATGCAATTAGCAAATATAGCATAGACTGGTTTATAGCAAATATTTTGAGACAATTGCCCTTGAGGTTAGTGGGGAGAGTCTTTTGGCTTCCACTAGTAAAGCTGGCTGGGGGAGAAAGATGGAGGTGAAAATAATGCCAGTCCACATAATGACCCATCGGGAGTGCCGTATGCTCCATACTGTGAGCTGTCAGGGAACCTTTAATTCCAAAGAAGTATGGATATTCATTTCTGTCTTGCATGTGTCAGACACATTGGAGCTGACATTAAAAAATCAAGTTAGGCAAGTGCTGTAGTGTTACATCTTACATTTAAATCATTGTGCTGGCAATATTTTTTTTTTATTTGAGCCTATTGGGGTGTGAAAAATGCCTGGCCAGAAAACTCTTCCATGTCAAGGCTTTATTAATAAAAGGATATGGTATGGTGACTGAGACTGGCAACTTTTGTGGTTTGTTTTTTTCAGGGGGGGAAGGTGTAGGATATTTTGAGGATCTACTTCATAGCTCTTGCCAAAGAACTTAAGCAAGAACAAATGTTTTTAACAGGCAAAGAAGGGAATTAATTCACTGATTTGTGTTATGTGATAGGGTCATTACGTCAGTGCTGGCTGAAAGAATGGAGAATATCTTATTCATGCTTTGCTTGATAGTTTCCTCTTCTGGGAAACCATTCCCAGGAACCCTGCACACCTTTCTAATCTCTTTCCCATGAGTAGAACTGGACCAGCACAGAAAAGGGCCGGGGGGGAAACCCGCATTATCATCCAACCCATAGATTTACTTGCCTGTTCTCCACGGCTATTTAGAAGCCTAATCTTACTGCTTTCAGCTCTGGGTTGAAACTTCAACCTCCTTATGCCAGATTTTGTACAAGAGACCTTATTACAATGTTCCAGTACTTAAAGGGTGGCTACCAAGAAGATGGAGACTCCCTATTTACCAGGAGTCACATCAAAAAGACAAGGGGTAATGGGCACAAGTTGTCCCTGGGGAGATTCCGTTTGGACAAAAGAGGTAAAATTTTCACCATGACGATAATAAAATATTGGAATAGTCTCCCAGGGGAAGTGGTGGATTCCCCCAGATTGGACAGTTTTAAGCCTCAGCTTGACAGGGTGCTGAGCCATCTCATATGAACTATAGTAGTACCTAGAAAGGTTGGATGAGATGATCCTTGAGGTCCCTTCCAATCCGGCATTCTATGATACTATGATTATGTTAATCCAGCCTGAAAACTAGGGAGAAGACGACAGGGTTATTACAGTAACAGTTGAGAACCTGTGGTAGAGAAATTATTCTCTTGGATCCTGGCCTGAATCTGTGTCAAAGAAAAGAAAAAAAATTATGTGTAATAACTGAATCTAACCACTGAGATGTGCTCCTCATTACTAGGTAAACAGATGCATTGGGCTATCAGTATGTCTAAGAGTCAGCAGTCAATCATGATTGTCTTACTGACTTCACAAGGTGCTGCTATTCAGCTGTTAGTTAACACCTCTCCTGCTGAGAGCAGATTACTGGTCATTTGTAGGACACTAACGAGGAAAGAGCCAGAGGGAAATAAGTTAACTTGAACCACATTCATTAGAGACAAAATGCTACCTTAATTGCCTAATTGGACTTTTTCAGATTGGTGGTTTCTCTTTTTGTAACCAGTGAGGAGTGCATGCAGGGACTCTTTTTGGTTTTTTTGACCACTGCCATACAGGGAACTAAAAGCCATTTTGAACCCCCGCCAGGGCACTTCTTCAGATTTTGCAGAGCCACAGCATCATTCCTCACTGAAGAAAAGCAAGCTGACATTAGACAGGAGTACACAAGGGATGGCTTCCCACAAATATCAGCTGTACTCTGTAAGTTTTTACCTGTCTGACAGGAAGAGAGGTGAAAATATTGGTTTCTAATGGGCGTAATTGTGTTGGCAAGCTCTCCACACACCTCACTTTCAGCAGTAAAAGAGAAATCTGCTTAAATAGCTCATGTCCTTGTGAGGAAAGACTTATCTGCACTGGCAAAAGAGTAACATCTATTTTCCTGTGCAACTAACTCAGCAATAGCTTTTCTACCTGGGAATCTTCTGGGCTTGTATCAAGCTAAAGGCTCATGTGGACAAACTGAAGCTAAAGAACAAGGAATATGAGGGACTAAGGGGTTAAAAAAACAAACCTAAACACCCTCCCATCTCTCCTATGCATGACAACCATGCAGTTACATGGTTTCACTTACCTTTTCAATTCTCTTCCCCCCGCCCCCCGCAGGCCTGCTAACTGGGAAGTCCAGCATACCTCATTAGTATTTATATTCCATTGAGTGCTTCATTAGCCTTGGCATTGTATTAATGATAGCTGGGGGAAAATAGCCCAGAAAGGGAAACTTTGAAATGGAGACTACTTAGAATGTGATCAATTGAATTAATATATAATTTCATTTAAAAGACTGGAGGAAAAATTGACTTGAACGTTACTCCCAATCAATGTAATGTATTGAAATGAATGGAGGTATCTTTGTTCACTGCTGCCCTTGCTACTTGGCTGATGGAGTGATGATGACACCTGTGCCACCTTTTTGTTTTGCTGATGGAGAGGGTGTTGCATCATTATCCGATTTATTGGCAAGAGTAACTACTGGGTTTTATGTTTTCCATCAGCAGGATGCCCATTCTTACAGTCTGTGACACACAGCCATGTTCCAGCTGTGCAGAGTGAGTGCATTATCATTTCTACCGATGTCCTGGGAAAGGCAGTGAGGGTTTGAACAGACAGACTGTTCTGTGTGATGCTGTGTATACTGACACCTGGAAATCCTCCATTTGTGCTCCATAGAGGCAGTGGTCTATGTGCCTCCGTGGTTTTGTATGTCCATGATCCCTTCTCTTGATGTGCTCCAAGAGGGGATGTCTATACCTCTGTATGTGGGGAGGTCCACTACAGGACACAGTCTTTGTAATAAAAGAAGCTAGAACACATTTACATTTAGGTGGTGGCATAACTACCTCTGTTTTCAGAACAAAATCTGAGGTATTAGTCCCTACTGCCAGAAAGAAAGGAGAGGAACAGGTCCGAGAACACTAAACTAAGACTTTGTAAGACTTTTAATCTGTGATCCACTGTGAGACTGAGAATCTTTTTATATCTGTGTCACTTTTTCCCTCCCTCCTCCAGTTCTTTTCCGAAAGAGCTTTGGGAACCAGGGCTGCCTCTTTGTATATTTTTGTGTTTTTCTTTCCTTTTTTTTTTTTTTCCTAATTAATCTTGGTCTGATCTTGAGTAGAATTTTACAGCCTTGAAATTCTAGTAATGAAAAATAAAGATAAGAATTACAGTGTGCAAATAAGTAGTTGCTGCCTAGACTTGCAGTTATTGTTAGTGACCATGTATGTTCATACATCATGGTTTTTTTGGTGTTTGAATATTTCTTGGAACATACTTATATATACTTACACCTTTTTTCTCCTTTTGTACTGCTCAGCAAAATTTCAGTCTGTGGTGACTTCATAGATAGGCACACAGTAAGATTTTACATTTTTTATTCTACATTGCCCATGATGGCAGGTTTAGCTGGTTACTGTAAAGGAATGCCTGCAAGTTGCACTGGCTGTTTTTTAAAGAGTGTTCCTCTTGTCACTGTAATTGACATGAAATGGTGTGTGTTTCAGCACTTAGTTGGTGGCTTAATACATTTTCAGTGTTCAGCAGTCTGCAATTCTGAGATTACTTTCGCTGTGACCGTGTACAGGAAAATGGGAACATTGGGGACCACGTGTCATTCTTATATCAGTAATAGCTGGAAGCTACTGCACTCAGGTCTTAAAAAAAATGATGACACATGAGACCAGTTTGTTTTCCTATTATACCATGACTTGAACTGATATGGAATCATGTGTTGTATGTGCATGGGAGATGTTGCAAAAGCAATGAGGTTCCTGATCCAGGCACTGCTCTATTGATCTTCCTGACATTGGAAACAGGAAAAAAAAAGGATGCTATACTTCTCCCAAGTTCCCCTGGAGGAGGAATATAAAAGAGCTCACATCTTTCTCAGTTAAAACCTTCTTTACAGGTTTTCTTCACAAAGATCTAAAATTGGATTTCCACTAATGTAGACTTTATGGAAAGGACCTAGATGAATTCAGAGTGATTGCTCTCCTTGAATGGGATATTCCACATACAAGTTCAATTTGACCCTTGACATATTTTTGCAAGTCAAACAGAAATCACATTAAAACATATCCTCTGCAAGGCTGCCCTTTGCATAATGCAATCAATATTGTTTAATTAAAGGATGATACTATTGATTCTAATTAAGCAAAATTGCCTACCTCATTCGTTTACAGTTCATATGTGTTCCTAGAGACAAGATGATTTAGTACTCTTAATACTACTTTCCATATACAAGAAAAACACACTTATATTAAAAAAAATCTCAACCCCAGCACCCAGTGCTTCATATGCCATTTTTCTTTTGATGAATGAACAATTTGATGTGTATAAACAGAATTTTAAAATAATAAATTATGTAAGTGGACTACCCAAAAGTGCAAACATAGGGTTTCAGAAAATTGAATTTTAAAATGTTGGAGTCATTAGATTACTGAAAGAGCTCTGTAGCTATTAATGGTACACTTTAATACAGCTTGGAGCCAATGTTTTTTACTCCAAATAATCTGGCAGGAAATCGTTTCTGTGAGATGTGTGCAAGCGTTGTAGGCTGAGGTGTACTAAAGAGAAAACCTTATGAGCATATTTATCATTTCATTTGAAGAGAGGAATCTTGGTTATATTGATGCAATATGCAATCTAATATAAACCAAGGAATGATTATTTATATTACTTTTTCATTATGGTAACTGACACGTAACCAAGGATTAATGACCTTTGGTTCTCTGAAAAACTACATTTTAATTCTCATGGGGTGATAGTTTAGAGGCCACTATATATAAGAGTATTTTTGTGTTAACCTCTAGGATCAGTATGGCCTCAGCGTGGCATGCTTAATTAGACCTTTTTCTGTTTTCTTTTTTCTTGGAAGAGCCATTAGACAGTAATTAGTATATTATTACATAGGCTGAAAAATATATTACCCGTGGGCTCCATGTGTGATTTTGCAGAGGAGATATACTATGCATTAAAGATCAGGGAGAGTAATGGATTTGGAAGACATTAAGTATAGAGCATTTATGAGAAAATTTAAAATGAAATAAAAGTAAGCAAAAGCAATGAAAAGCCTGCTGACATTTAATGAAAGCAGCGAGGTTTTTAAGTGTCAGATGGTGTACTTGATTTATTTCTGAGACAGACCTGATCTGATTTATTTTCCTAGTAACACCAGCAGATAGGCTTATAAGAATGGCTGTGTTATAATCTACATGGAAAATTTCAGCAAAGCAAATGTGGAAATTCCCAACAGGGTTTTACTGATACAAAATTTGGAGCAACACAGTTACAGAGGGTGGGCAGTGTTGTGACAAATAGCACAGCATAGATTGTTTAGGGAGATACCTAGAGTGCTGAAAGCTTGCCAAAAATGCGGTTGCTGTGCCAGAGGAGATGGCATAAATGGGTTATACAAGCCTGTTTTACTTACTGGTTGTCTGAAAAAAGTTTTGCTCTTATAGCTAATTTTGCCAAGGGGGAAACTAGTAGGCATGTGGTAGCCAATGGACTTCAGATGAATATTTTCCTGGAGCTGGACATTCAGAAGGGGGACATGGGTGACTTTATGATTCGTGCCTTCTTACTTAAGAAGAAAAATAGAGCAATTAGAAGCTATATATAATGCAGTTAACATGTTCCAACTCCTCCTTTGTTGCAAAAAACCACAACTTCAGATACTGTGCAGTCTCTCTTCAAGCACTGAACCTTCAGGGGTGAATTTTGAAAATCGTATAGAGACACTGGATGCTTGCCAATATCTTCAAAAGTAATACTCTATGGCTGCTGCTGTTCTTTGGAAAGCTGAATTAACAAATACAAGAGGAAAACAAAGTTACGAATGATAAAGGCTTCATGGACCCTCAAGCTGAAAAAAAAGCCTTATAAGTTATCACTATTGTCTATTGAAAAGGTCTGGCAGATGTGTGAGGGATTGTTTGCTGAGCAGGACTGATACTGTTCATCTGCACTGTGTTCAGTAGATAAAATAAGCCAGGACTGGTTTAGCTGCATAGGGCAACTCACAGCCATATGACTTAACTCTTTCTCCTAGGGGGGATGATCTTTTTCCATATGTTCAAGTGAGTGGGAACAGTCACCAAGTTGGTCTGTGTTATCCCTCATTGTCTGGGAGTGTGGACACTGACCACAAATGTGCCAAGGAGCTTGCCAGCAGTTAGCTGGCATGGATGATTGTGCAGCAGTGCTTGAAGCTGGGTGCTCATCCTGTTTATTAACATAGGAATAACCAGAGTCATCATCATCTCTGTGCAATTTGTCACTTAGTTAAATCAGGTAGAAAGTGTAGTTTCTGTCTCCTGCAGTAGCTCGAGTAGATTCAAATCAGAACAGATAAAATGAGTCCACTGGAGAGATGAAAAACAGAGAGCTGATATCAAAAGATCAAGATAAGCAGTAAGATACCTTGTTATGATGAATCATGTATCTCTGCAAGTTTCTACTTACATATAGACAAATTGTGTCCCCAGATATAGATAACTAAGACGTACAGACCAGCACAGAATTAAACTGCTTGGTACATGAACAGACATACAATTCCTGTAGGAAGTGAGAGCATTGGTTTCAGGAGGTAGCCATGAATAGTAAACTCAAAGCCATTTGGCTGATGGAAATATTATGCAGCATAATATGTACCTTATCTCAGATTTCACCTATTCTTTGTTTGCTGCCCTGGTGTCTCCTGCATGCTGCAACCAGCTATCTGATTACAGTGATGAAGTAAGCCACATGGCAATGAATTTCAGTTATGCATTGATGTTGCTGGGAATTAGTAAAAAAAATATAAAAAAAACAATAGGAGCATCTTGGTCATCAGCCAAAAAAATAGGATGTAAGTGGCTCTGAGCTACTGTATGATGGGTCAGCTTGACAGGTGCTCTGGATAACTGAGATGACAGAACATAATGGTTATTGTGGAGAGGCAGTTATAGTATTGACAGGAACACAGAATCAATTAGAAACAAAAGGAAGAAGCAGATTGAGACATCCATGGTGATGCCACAATCAAGTGATTTTTTAACACTTTCTGAATGAGGGCCACTACATCTTTGCCACTGGAAGGCTGGTCTGTAGAGTGAATAGATATCTGATACAATGCATTTGATAACCTGGACTAAATGCTTGTATGTAACCAGACTGAGACCATTAGAAGGTCATTTGGGTAGATGAAAAAAAATCCTCAGTTGTAAAAATGATAAACAAAGCACCTAGGCTAGGAAAGACACCATTATATTTCTCATTAATTAAAAAATTTAGAACTCATCTCATTATGAGTCTGTAGATTCAATGCATTAAATCATTCTGCAGTTTGCACATGGACTTACAGGCTTGGCTTGCCCTGGTGTGCATGAAGATGAGGGCAACACTCCCAGGGGCAATTTTATCCTCTTCTCTGGATGGCATAGAAAATGTGCATGCCCAAGCTTGACCAGAGAGGATGAAAGAGACCAAGTCTCAGATGTCGTCCCTTGCAGAACTGTCTGTTTATGCTTGGGAAAGTGGACTGTGTTATATTCGTTCCACCATGGCCTCATTCTGCTTCTACTAGCTGAGTAGAAACAGGTCCTCTTGGGTACAGTACTCTGAAAGTACATCAATCCTCACTGCACCCTTAAGTAGAGCATAGGAAGTACACAAGGAGGGCTTTGAATCTTCAGTACTAGGGCTTGTTTTGCAACAAGATATAAGGATGACCTATGAAAAAATCTCTTGCTTTCCATCTCCTCCAAGGCTTGTCAAGGCTATTTCCTCCTCAAGCTTTTCAGTGGTTTCTCAGTTGCTATGAGTGCTGCAGGATGCCCTATAGTTGGGTATCTCCTCTCCTGTGTCTTCCATGCCTCACTCAGAATCCCAGAGGCTTCTCCTGGCACAGCATCCTCAGATTCTCTAGGAAAAGGTTGTCTTTTTTTCCCCCAAAGGATGCACATGCTCCACAGTGAAGCAGCAAGGAAAATGAGCACCTAATCTACACTGGGCAACAAAACTTTGCAAGTCAGCAAAACAAAACCACCTTCTGTCATGATCCATATATACTTGTTTGTGCAACTTATATACAAAATAAGAAACCAAATATCCTATCTCATCCCAAATAGGCTGGGTGTAACTGCCTAAAAGAGAATGTACAGAAGTGTGTGCTTGTATTATGAACTGGCTAATTTTATTTTTAATACAATCTCTGTATATGCTAGTGCTTTAAATAACAAAACCACCTGGGGAGTCTGTAGATTTCATCTACACTATGGGACTATGCATATCCCAGTGTGCATCTTCCTTTTAGGGATAAGATGTAGGTATGCACCACATCTCTGTACACTCTGATTTCCCTTAGGACTCACGAATTACAGCTGTGTTGGAATGGAAGCACATTTTCAAGAAAAAGATTTAACTACAGGTTGATTTTTTTATTTTTTTTAAGCAGGAACCTTTGTGTTACTAAAATGCACTGGGCCAAACTGATCTGCTTTAAAACTCCCTGATTTTAGCAGAATTACAGCAAGGACAAAACTGTCTTATTTTGTCCAGCCAAGTGTTGAATTCCAGCCTGTTATAGACTTTTCAGTTCAGAACAGGGTGATTTTCTCAGCAGTAGGCAGGATATTATCTGTTTGGATTTTCCAGAAAACACTCTTTGATTTCCATGTAACAGCTGATGACCTGAGTTATATTTCTAGTCATGTTCCACGTTGGCAATTCCAACAGCTGTGAAAAAACCCCACCTTTTTTTTTGTTTTGCATGAGATTCAGGACAGGAACTGAGTGAGATTTAGGCTTACATTTTACAGGGTTCTCTTGAGTTCCTTTATACTCCAGGATAAGATATCTGTATTTTTCAGTACTCTCCCTCATTCCAATGCCCATATATATCTTGTCTCATCATTCACCCTTTTTTTTTTTTTATTTTTTTTTTTTTTCCAGCTCCATATTGGTTTCAAGTGGTTTCCTTTCCCTCAGACCTACTGAATTGGGTGACTGGCCCATCTTTTCTCCTGGATGTCAGGGAGAAGTAGGACCTGTCAGGACATGTCCTTCTTTTATGCTTTTCAGCCACTAGATGTCTCTGATGCTGCAGAAAAATTCGGGAAGTAAAAGGCCTTTGGACCTGATAAACAAGAAAAACGAAGTTGGAAGTCAACCATTGTGGAGACTGCTTTTTTGGGCTGTAGTTCATTGCTGTTTTCTCTAATAAATATATCTCACTTAAAAAGGCCACTTCTCATCTTTATCTAATGATAGTCACATACTTCTCTTATTACCAAAGACAAAAACTTAATATACTAATTTGTCAAGTGTCCTCCTTCTCTACTAAATTTCCATCTGGGAAATAGGTAGTCAGTTCTCACACCTGTGATATTGCCTCAACTTTTGAAATGGGCTTTGGCTTTTGCAAGTGATCTGAAGGGCCTGAGAATGTTCAGTGGACTGAGGAGAGTAGATTTGCTCCTCATAAATCAGCTCAGGATACAACAACCTCAGGGCCAATTCAGAGGACACAGCATTTGAGAGCAGCAGAAGTAGGATCAACAGCAGCTGATTAACAGGATTCATAGTATTTTCTCTTTTTTTCCTCCTTTACCATTGAGAAAAATTTTGTTGACATATAGGTAGAAACAGAGGGGAAAAAGTCTCAAATGTATTGACAGGATAAGAAATTATTTTCCTGTCCAAGTCCAATAGCATCCCATACATCTTAGCAGAGTTGTGTGGTTGGATATAGAAGCTCCTAAGTGACTTTGAAAGATCTGTCCTTAGATTTTAGGATCTCTGAGAACCAAGACATTCGCAACTATGATCTTGAAGGTATTGCAAAAATTTGAGTTGATGGGACTAGGGCAGAGTGATCATGGCTTGAATCAGGTATATGTAACCTGTAGCTAATAATCAGAAGAAACATATTGGGATACTTTATTGAGACAAGCAATGTTAAGCTTAATGGGCTTCTAAAGGTGAAATTATTTGAAATTTTTTTTTTTTTTTTTTGGCTCTCTGTCATTCTTAATAAACCTCACACTTTTGAATAACCTTACTTTAGTCTCTGGACTGACCTTTTAGAGACAGATCTAAGTCTTTCTGGGAATAAACTTTCTTAATTTCCTCTGTAAACTTCCAGTGCTCACAGACTACAACATCTGAGTGCCAGGCACTGAGAAAAAGTGTACTCTTAGCTATGAACTTGTACTCTTAGTTATGAACTTTATGTGATTATCGATAGCAGAGTATGTGCATGACATTTTACACAGCACTTTCTGAACTTTTGTTGCATTTGACTTTCAATAGCCATATATATTTTCCATTGCTATTTCCAAAATGCTGATCAAAAGAAAAGCATATAACCCAAGCCTGTAATTCAAGTTAGCCTCAACCAGACTCAACAGTGACATGCCAGATTGATGTCAACATCCTGTCCTTAACATAATTTGCTGTGAACAGTTCTGCCTGTCCCTAGAACTGCATACACCTTCTTTGCTACAGGGGATGTTTACATTGGTACTTTCCATCACATAGTTATTTATACACTTGTAAACATCTTCAACATTTTGCTCTTTGTTCCTTGCTTGTGTCTTTTTACCAACATTCCTTTTCTCTTGCTGTTCATTGTTGGGATGTCTGTGCTTTGTGTCTCTCTCTATTCCCATTTATACATAATTAAGTGTAATGGAGGTTCTCCTTGCAGAGGTACTTGGGATCACTTCCTGCCATTTTGAGCCAAGTATACTTGTGTCCTTATATTTCATGCTGAATCACATATTGGGAAGCACAATACATCACAAAAACATGTTGAATTTCAGCAAGCAAATGTAAAAACATAACTCTTTATGGGTTTTGGCAGAAATTATAGGCTACACAGATATTCCCAGTGTTGTAAAGAGGGAATACTACAGGAAATGTCGTCTGGTTGTAAGCAGAATAGTTGTCTAGTTTTTATGCCTGGCTACTTCTCTTTGAACCAGAGCCAGATGTGGTAGGCCTGAATAACAGAGGACTGAATCTCTTGAACGGAGGCAATGTAGCCATTGGCTTGAGTTAGTTGGCAGCATATAGGTGTCCAGTGTAACTGGATCTGTTGGTTTGGAAATATGATGCAAGACCTACACATAATCTCTGCCCTGGAGTGGTAACTGGTGTCCAGACAGGATCACAGAATCAGAGAATCACCCTGGTTGGAAAAGACCTTGAAGATCATGAATTCCAACCATGACCTAAATCCACCCACCATAACCTAATCTACCCGTTCAGTGCTTAAATCATGTCCCTAAGCACCACATCTATATTTCTTTTAAAGACTTCTGGGGATGGTGACTCCACCACCTCCCTGGGCAGCCTGTTCCACTGTCCAACCACTCTTTCGGTAAAGAAATTCTTCCTAATATCCAGTCTAAACCTCCCCTGGCACAACTTGAGGCCATTCCCTCTCATCCTGTCATTATTCCCTAGAGAGAAGAGACCAACTCCCACTTCCCTACAACCTCCTTTCAGGGAGTTGTAGAGAGCAATGAGGTCACCCCTCAGCCTCCTCTTCTTCAAACTAAACAACCCCAGTTCCCTCAGCCTCTCCTCCTAGGACTTATTCTCCAGACCTTTCATCAGCTTGGTAACTCTTCTCTGGACATGCTCAAGCAACTCATCCTTGTAGTAAGGTGCCAGAACTGGACACAGTACTCAAGGTGCAGCCTCACCAATGCTGAGTACAGGAGCATGATCACTTCTGGCCACACTATTCCTGATGCCGGTCAGGATGCTGTTGGCCTTGTCCACCTGGGCACACTGCTGGCTCATGTTGTCTGTCAACTAGCATCTCCAGGTCCTTCTCCACCCTGGAGCTTTCCAACCACTCCTTCCCAAGCCTGTAGCTTTGCATGGGGTTATTGTGACTGAAGTGGAAGACCCGGCACTTGGCCTTGTTAAACTTCATACAATTGGCCTCAGCCCATCAATCCAGCCTGTCCAGGTCTCTCTGCAGAGTCTTCCTACCCTCAAGCAAATCGACACTTCCACCCAGCTTAGTGTCATCTGCAAACTTACTTAGGAAGGACTCAGTTCCCTCATCTAGGTCATTAATATAGATATTGAACAGGACTGGACCCAAAACTGAGCCCTGGGGGACAGCACTGGTGACCGGCCACCAACTGGATCCAACCCCATTCACTACAACTCTCTGGGCTTGGCCAGCCAGCCAGTTTTTTACCCAGGGGAGAGTGCACCTGTCTATGCCATGTGCCACCAGCTTCTCTAGGAGAATGCTGTGGGAGACGGTGTCACAGGCTTTACCAAAGTCTAGATAGACAATGTCCACAGCTCTTCCCTCATCCACCAGGTGGGTCACCTGATCATAGAAGGAGATCAGGTTAGTTAAGCAGGACCTGCCTTTCTTGAACCTATGCTGGCTGGGCCTGATCCCTTGGCTATCCTGCACTTGCCACATGAAGGCACTCAAGATGAGCCTCTCCATGATTTTCCCTGGTACTGAGGTCAGGCTGACAGGCCTGTAGTTCCCACGATCCTCCTTTGGGCCCTTCTCATAGATAGGCGTCACATTGGCAAGCCTCCAGTTGTCTGAGACCTCCCCTGTTATCCAGGACTGTTGGTAGATGATGGAAAGAGGTTTGGCGATCTCCCCTGCCAGCTCCCTCAGTACCCTTGGGTGAGTCCCATCTGGCCCCATAGACTTTTGAGTGTCTAGGTGCTGCAGCAGGTCTCTAACTGCATCCTCCTGGATTATGGGGGGGTTGTTCTGCTCTGCATCCTTATATTCCATCTCAGGACGTCAAATACCCTGAGGGCAGCTGGTCTGACTATTAAAGGTGGAGGTGAAGAAGGCATTAAGTATTTCAGCCTTTTCTTCATCCCTGGTTGCCATGTTTCCCCCCTCATCCAATAAGGGATGGAGATTCTCCCTGTTTCTCTTTTTGCTGTTAATGTATTTGTAAAATCTTTTTTTATTGTCCTTTATAGCAGTGGCCAGATTGAGCTCCAGCTGGGCTTTTGCCCTTCTAATTTCCTCTCTGTGTGTCCTCACAAGCTCCCTGTACTCATCTTGAGTTGCCTGCCCTTCCTTCCAAAGGTGATAGACTCTCTTTTTCTCCCTGAGTCCCAGCAAAAGCTCCCTGTTCAGCCAGGCTGGTCGCCTTCCCTGACATTTCATTTTATGACACATGGGGACAGCTGCTCCTGTGCTCCTTCCTTCTTGAAGAGCATCCAGCCTTCCCCAACCCCTTTGCCCCTCAGAACTGACTCCCAAGGGACTTTCTTAACCAGTGTTCTAAACAGGCCGAAGTCTTCCCTCTGGAAGTCCATAGTGGAGGTTTTGGTGACCCCTCTCCTTATTTCCCTAAGAATTGAGAATTTAACCATTTCATGGTTGCTAAGCCCAAGATGGCCTCCAACCTCCACATCCCCCACCACTCCTTCCCTGTTAGTGAACAGCAGGTCCAGTAAGACATCTCCCCTGGTAGTCTTGCTTACCAGCTGTGTTAGGAAGTTATCTTCCATACACTCGAGGAACCTCCTAGCCTGCCTGCTTGCAGCAGAGTTGTTGTTACAGCAGATATTGGGTAGGTTAAAGTCCACCACCAGAACTATGGCTGGCGATTTTGAGACTTTTGCCAGCCACCTGAAAAATGTTTCATCTGCTTCCTCATCCTGGTTGGGTGGTCTGTAGTGGACTCCCAACAGGATATCTGCCTTATTTGCCTTCCCCCTCATCTTTACCCATAAACACTTCATATTGCCATCACTGTCATTGAGATCTATAAAGTCAAATCACTCCCTAATGTATAGAGCCACCCCACCTCCCCACTTTCATTGTCTATCCCTTCTAAAGAGCTTGTAGCCATCTATTGAAGCATTCCAGTCCTGAGTTCCATCCCACTGTGTTTCTGGGATGGCAACTAGGTCATAGTTATCTTGCTGCACAAGGGCTCCCAGCTCTTCCTGTTTGTTTCCCATGCTGCATGCATTGGTTTAAATGCACTTGAGCTGGGTTATCGATTTCATCCCTGTGATGTATCCTGGCCCAGCAGAACTCTTGGTAAATCCTTTATGGAGAGAGGTCACAGTTTCTTCAGTATGTGGTTTCCACGTGATCAGAGAATTGTCACTGACTATTAGTATGATTTTAGCTGCACCAGAAGTGGCTATAGTGTAGCCAATTTCAACATAGCAAATGCCAGTCAAGATTGCAAGATCCTTGGTCTCCCTTGTCTTCAAGGTAAATTTGTTCTGAAATAGGAAAAGGGAGAGCTGAGAATGTATAGAGAATGTGATTGCAGGATACGAAGCAGCAATGACAGCTTGCTCTTTTATAAATCATTATTACCAAGTGATATCAAAGTGCTTTAACAGCAGGAGTAGGAACAGTTGTCCTGCTCTCTTTTCTACAAATAGCTCAAATGAAGACCAGAGTTCAAAGCCACAGAAGAGGCTGAAGACAAAGCAGCCAACAGTACACTGCTGCTGCTTACTTGACCACCCTGCCTCCTATAATTGTTGTGTGAGGATGTTAAACATCATTTGATAGTGTGTTTTCACCTTATTTAGAAGGTGTTTTTAGTCAACTGGCAGAGATTAGCAATGACCACTCAGAGAACCTGTGAAACTTTTTCGTTCTGATTCTTGTTCTGGTTTACAAAAATTCCTTTGAGTACATGTAATTTTTTTCTCATTAATGTCAAGCATAAGATCTGATTTATTGGATTTTCTTTTTAATTTAAAGAAAGTGCAATGAGCTAGAAATCAGCACCTATCAGAAGAAGCAGATGAAACTGATCCAACCCTACGAACACAATTTTCTAAACATCTGCTATGACTGTAAAGTACTAAAACCAAAAGACGAAGACATTAATGGCTCAGTACACTCAAGAATATGTCTTAGAATCTATATAAAATTGTGCCAAACACACTTTCACAAAAAAAAAAAGACTCACCTACTGAATATACACAGGCCAGGTGTTGTTTTTCCACCAAAAATCTATGGGAAAATCTGAAAAGGGGCACAGAATTGACCTCATGGTTTTGTCTGTGTGTGACATTTCTGTAGAAGTAATTACTTTTAATTGCACTTCTATAGAGGTAATGTAGAATGGGGATGTAAGGAAGAAACTGCAGAACATCAAGCTACATGACATGCTGAGTTTCAGCATCCAGACACTTGTATGGAGAGTGGGAGATTGCAGCCAGTACCTTCCTCCATAGTCTGCACTGAGTAAGTAACTAGAGGAAGTGTGTGGAACCACAGGAAGGTCATGTTATTTCTCTGTGACTCAGCACTGTTTTTTATGAGCTAATTTTGCCACCTGAAGGCACGTGTGTGCTTCATCCAAATGACATACAAATTCTGAGTTGAACTACGCAGCAAGAATACATCTAAAGTGGTAAGGAAATTTCCCTTCTGAGTATTTTTCCCTACATCCTGCGTGGGGCTTGGCAAATGCCTTGTTTTTGGCATGTGTTCAGATAAACTAAATTTCTCAATCTAAACTGTCAGACAGGGAGAACGGCAGCCTTGCTCTGTTTTTAATTATGTGCAAGACAACTTTCCCAAGACCCACTCCTGTTTCTGTATGTGTTTTTGGTTAGCTATGAACACCTCTTTAACCACCGTTTGTCCATAATAGAGTATAACAAAGGAAGAACAACACCACAGGGAGATGAAAGGTACAGGAAAGACTGTTCTTGGGATTACATTAAGTGGGTTTGGGTCACAGATATATATGAAGCAAATGGAGGGAGAGCCTGTTGACTGCAAAATATATTACTGTCCTCTAGATTTTAATAAAAACCAGTAAACTTCCTGTAGTTTTTGACCATAACATGTAATGCTCCTCTTATATACCCCTTACACAACAGTATAAATATTATAGTTCTTCAATAATCTCAGTATAGATTTGAGAATAATTTTTGTCTGCTGATCTCACTGAGAAATTTTATAGAGGTTCATTTGACCAGATGTAGACACGTATCTAAGCTGGTTGTACAGGCTTCCTTTGCACTCAGTGAAGAGTAGTTGCAAATTACAGAGTGTGATTAATTTTGTCCTAAAAACAGTTAGATGAACCTGACTGGCTCTATGTCTTCCCAGTGGCTGTAACAGGATTTATTTTGAGGTGACTGGCTCACATGTTCATGACTGTGTTAGAAATGTCTCAGGTTAGGTGAGAAGATTGCACTTTTTTTTATGAGGCTCTTAGTAACAATTCTTCAAATATCCTCTAACTCATTTAGTATAGTTAATGGAAATGCATTGAAATGTCCCCTGGAATACTGAGTACTGAAGATTTACAGATGATCCTTTGTAACTTGGAAAATGGCCATATTTAATTTTCTAAAAGAGAAAGAGAACTAAATATTTGTCGATCGTAGAATCATAGACTGGTTTAGGTTAGAAGGGAACTTAAAGATCATCTAGTTCTAACCCACTTGCCAAGGGTAGGGATACCTTCCACTAGACCAGATTGCTCAAAATCCCATGCAACCCTGAACACTTCCAGGGAGGAGGATCTTGTCAAAGTTAAATGTAAATGGCTTAATATTTACATACAGGAATTAGGAATTGGTTACTGCGTTTTCCCTCTGCTTCTGTGCAGATGACTCCTTGATGCACCTTCCCTTCTCCATTTTGGCTGGGATGGATATTCTGTTCTTCTTTGCCAGCTCAATTCCTAATTTAGGAGTGATTTTGGCATGATACAGAGCAGTATGCATTTATCCATAGTACAATAATTATTTTTTTTTATTATTATTCTGGTGCATGCCCCAAAAGCTGACATACCACAGAGAAATTACTGAAGTTGAGATGTAAATTTCACAAGATGACAGTAGTTTTCTTGATTTCTGATGAGAAAAAGGCTTTGGGGTTTCTCTTCTGAAAAAGAAGAGTGCTAAAGGAAAAGCTGCATTTGCTCATCTAATAAAAATGTATTTTTGCATTTAAAATTCCCTCATTTTAATAATAATTAAAAAAATCATACCAGTTCTCGTTTCTACTGCATAAAGGCTGTGTCCCCGAACCTTGTCTTCCCTTCCAAAATATTTGTCAAGCTGCAACACTGTATGGCAAATAATTTTCTCTCAGGACTAGGCACAAGCAACCAGAGTAAGGAAAGTACA
The DNA here is from genome assembly GCA_020745705.1 of Hemiprocne comata. NCBI lineage: Eukaryota > Metazoa > Chordata > Aves > Apodiformes > Apodidae > Hemiprocne > Hemiprocne comata. The sequence goes on from CM036586.1 coordinate 207,745,822, forward strand.
GAGTGATGACATGGAGGAATGTGACTAGAACTTATTCAAAGCTGTTTTCTGAATAAGTTCCTTGTGTGAAGTGCCTGAACTGCCAGAAGACTTGATGCAAAAGATGGAGACAATAGCTTTGGGGAAACCATGCACACTTAACTATTTGTCTCAGAAGATACTTTGCTTTAGGAATGTCTGTGAATTGGGCCTAAAATTTTTTTATTTTTTTTTTAATAGGGAAGATATACAAGAATGAGTCTCATTATTATACTCCTTTATTTTTTTTTCTCCTTGGCAGTGCTGGGTTTTTCTCAGACTAACTCATTCTTGTGGTACTAATTTGTTAGATTCAGGGGCATGTTTTTTTGAATGCCCAAAATAGATATCTGCAGTCAGATGTAAAGGTGAAGAAATGCAGATAGTTTCTGGGACTGTTTATGTCCTAAGGCAGCAAAGGTGTCTGAGGGTAACCCTGAAATCATTGGATCAGGACACAAGTGAATGACTACTAAGTCAAAAGAAAAAAAATATCTCTTATTTAACAAAGCCCAAGTGCATCTGGGAAATGTCTTCAGGGGAAATTTCCCTTCCACAGCACTCAACTTCTCTGTCTTCTTTAGATTAGCCCACAAATCCTAATTTCATTTTGGTTCTAGAAAAATCAGCCTACATTTTCTCATTGTTTCTTTCAGTGACTCTTATATATCATGCCAGAGTGACATCCAGAAACAACCTTTATCTGCCTTTTTGGGTTTGTAGTTAAATGATAACAAAGGCAGAGACCAAAGGAAGCTTTGAAAGAATGAGTATAAATGCATGGATTTTGTCCATCCTTGGAAGATTATAAGTGATCTCAGTACTTTCTCAGGCTCAAATGATCATGGTAGCATTCAAGATGAAGAGTCTAAACATTTTTAAAATTAGTGCTAATATTATCTCCAATGGCCTGTTCAATAATCTTAAAAATCTGAAGGGAGCTGTAATAGGTGAGTTAGTACCTTCACTGTGTTGCACTTCAAACAAGTGATTTCCAGGTGCATTGCTTTATAACTGGATGACTGCTGAGAGCACAATCAGTAAAAAAATTGTTTCTTCCTCTGTGTAACAGAATCAGTAACTAATTGTTTGACAAAATGGAAAGTCTTGCTGAAGAGTGTAAGCTACTGGGAGTGTTAAAGTAACCTTATAGTGCTGATTAACAGGTTTCCAGATGCTAGATTAATGAGTGTATCAGAAAAGTTTGCATCAGCATAAGCTTCACTCTTGCTGAAAGCAGTAAGCTTTGTTGCTAGCACACTGCAGTGAAGGATGAGTGGAGGTGTATCATGTGGAGCAAGAGCTTGCAAAAAAGTCCCTACATAAAATCTAGAGACTGAAACTTGTGGGTTTTCAACCACCCAGTGACAAAGCCTCTCCAGGCTGAGAAACCTCCCTTTCTGCTGTTCATTTTAGTCTCAGAAGTGCAATGTGTTGTCCTATTTGTATAGCTGCTTCATTTATGGCTGCATTGTTGAGAAGAATAAGCACTAAAACAAAAAAAAATGAGCTGAAATTAATGATTTCTGTTTAGTAGTGGCAAGGAACTCCCTTTGCTCCATCTCCTTCCCCTCATGCCTGGAACCATCTCAGTAAAGAAAAATGCTGGCTTTGAAAGGGATAGACACTTTGGAAAGCTGCTGGATAAGATGTTGCTAGACAAGAATGAAAAGAGTTGACAGCAGTGAAGACTGGGTAGGGTTGCATCAAAATTAATCTTGTCCTTTTCTATTTCAACGTGCCATAGCAGAGCTCTCACCTGAGCATATGCCAATTTTTTACTTAATTTGTGCAGAGGCCAAATGCATTTCATACTTAGGGTTCAGTGGCTGATTAGTTCAAGCCAGCCAATGGCATCCAAATAATGGAGCATAAGCTTGGTTGTAAGTATCATTGCTTCAATGCCATTCCTACACATTGCCAAGAAAAGAAAACTGTGTGGGAAGTACTCTCATGATTCATTTGTTTTCCTCTGAGCAGCATGTGTGATGGTGTAAAAGGACATTTCATTGGAGCCTACCTTTCCTTTTGAAATTTGCTCTCTGCCTCTGATCAGTTATTTTGCTGGGTCCTTAAATTAACTTCAGTGTTGCTGCTTTTACTAAAGTACATTTATCTGTCTGCAGAGGTAGCTTTGGCTGTCAGGTCTCACTATATATTTTGCAACACCTGCTGCAAACTTGTTTTATCTCAGTCAACCTATTCCTTTGTGGAAGGGAAAGATTTAATAAAAAATGGCAAAAAAACCCCAGTACCATTATCACGACAATTTATTCGTTGTTCAAAGAGTAGATTTACTGGCAAGCAGATAACAGACTGCTGTTTCTAGCTTATTTTGATTGGGTTCATAAATGCTTGGCTGATATTATTCACACTTTTTTATGCTGAGTAAGATTAAGACCTATTACTGCTTATATGTCACGCTATGAAGTCCTTTTGTTAACCAAGAAAATGCTGCAGTGTGCCAGCACTGCTGATTTTTATAAAGCTTCAGGAGAAACAGTCTATGCTCTTTTTTCCATGTAGGATGAAAAGAAAGAACATTGCTGACAGTGAGCGATGAGCTTGGCTTTTGAAGGTGCTTTGACCATTTTAAGGTCTAAGTGACTTTAAACTGAAAATAGATAGGGAGCATCTCTCCTCCTTCCTAAGGGAAAGAACATACACAACAAGACATCTCATCAACTATGTAGACAACAGGAGAGCCTTACAACAGATGTGGGGTCGTAGGTCACATTTGAAGCTGCTCTTAGCAGCACTGGTCTCCCAAGGCTGCCTGTTCTCCTCAGCGGTTCCTGTACATATGTTCCTCCAGTGCCCCTGAGAACTCACTGTCTGACGGTTCACTGCTACTGTGTCTTGCAAACTGTTTGTCCAATCTGCCTTCCTCCAGAGACCTAGTCTCGTTTCAAGTGAAAAATAGAAATAATTCCCTCTCTTGATCTGGATTTTAGGATGCAGCAAGTCCTCTCCTGCTCTGAGGTTAGGGACTAAATCTCCTTAGGCTTTCTATTGTGAATATGGTTCCCCTCCTGCAGGCCTGTGGTGGCTTTGCAGCAGCAGAGTTACACCACACCAGGGTTGAAGGAGGAATGAGCAAGTGACTCTTTCCAATAGCTCACAGGCAGCTGACACTGCTGCTTTGCCATCTGTGTGCTTGGTGTTTACAGAACTGACTGCAGCGAAATGATGATCAAAGAGCAGCTCAGTAACATTTTCTGTTGGTCGATTTTGTTCCAGAGTATCTGCCTCTAGGGCCTATTTGTGACTTCACCTGAACAAGTGAAGTCATCTCAGATTCTAATTTTATCTTCTCTCTTTAAACCAGTAGCTGTGAATGGCACTTTTCAGTCTCAGAAGTGCTTTAGCCCTGAAGCTGACATTAGCCCTCTAACAAATAATAATATAAAACAAAGTTCAGGGTGCAGAAATCTTTCATTATATAGAAAATTATTAGGAAAATAATGGAAGGTTGAAAACCCTTGTCATCCTACATACATGTCAGACAATTTACTGTCTGTGGATTAATCCCTCTGGTCTCCAAAGGCACTTACATGTGTAGTTGTGGGAAATAGTTTGTCTAATGCATTTGCTCTGCATCAACCATTAATTTCTCTTTTTCTGTCACTTTTGGATAGATTTATTCAAAAACAAAGGAAAGGGGCATCTCTCAACAGTTCCAGCAATGGAAAATTTATTACAGTGGTGCCATTGTTTGAGGGACTTTGAGGTTTCAGCCTTTATTTCACAAACTGTTCAGTTATTCCCTTCCCAAAACCTACCTGTAAGTATTGATTTTAATAAATACAGGAAAATAAGCAAACTGTTATTTGCTATAGGAAAAATCGATGCTGCTACTGCCTACTGTTAGAAAGAATCTTATAATTCTCTGCACCTTTTGGGATCATTCACACCTAGAAATTATTTACTGTTTTCTGCTTTGCTACCTGACCTTGCAGTGCTCCTGTCAGCCCCTGCAAAGCTGGGTTAGAACCACCTAGAGAACATCAGGAAACAGCACTGGGACAAAGAGTCAGTGTTCTCTGTGCTGGAACAGGGCAATTTTAAGAAGAGTTGCCTCTTTAGCCTTTTCTTGAAGAATAAAACTGAGATCCTGTCAACCTGGCAAAGTAGAGTGGCCCCTAAAGAAGGCTTATTTTGAAAATGGTTGAATGCTGTTACACATCCTATGAGAAGCAAGTCAACAATACCTGTAGATATAGAAAGGCCTCTGTGCCTGCTAAGGAAAAGTCCTCAGGTAAATTTTTACTGTGTCCACATTAGCCATGAATTCCTTAAATACTGCTGAGCAATGGGAATCAATTTTTCTCAGGTATCTGTGGGTAGACCTTGACAGCTTTGTGCAATCTTAATAAAACTAGCCAGTATCTATTAATTGAATCCATTTTGCAGGAAAAAAAATATGAAGCTTTGTCAACACTAAAATATTTTTCTCTGTCATCTCAGTTTTAGCAGCTTCAGATGTAAAAAGCAGCAGAAGCCATTCAGAGAATTCTAAAACACTTTGATGCAAGATGACGTGTTCTGCTTCAGACTTCCACTCTCATTCCAAAAAAAGCAAAATGTTTGAATCTGAAATGAAATATTTCACTTCAGAATTGAATGCCTTCCTGAGATGTTATTTTTTTATTAAATGAAATTCAGAAATTTAAGAATATAAATATAATAATGAAAATATGTATTCGGCACAGTCAGTGATTTGCTTACAGCAGATCAGTGAAATTCTTAATGGAAATAAATTCTTCCTTTTTATGACAGTATGTGGGTCATCTGATTCCCTTGCCTTCTCCTGGTTCTTGGTACTGATGTTTCCAAAAGCTGTGCTCACAGCTACCTGTAAGACTTAAAGGGTCATCATAAGATTTGTTTGCTTTGGCAGTGAAGCTGTCATAAGAAGTTTCTCTCTTGCAGGTTCTTCTCACCTCACTTGCCAGTTCACTGCTCTATTAATGGTGCAGCTACAACTGTTGGTGGGATTGTGTCATACACCTGATTTTTCAACAGGTGATGAAGGACATTGGAAGGGCAACAACAAAGCTAGCATGCTAGATAATTTCACTCTATAATCCAATAGAAAATACACAAAAGGATGGTCAAAATTAGATTCAAAACCAGCCTTTAGTTTTTAAAGTGAATCATAAAACATTTTACATGTTGCAATGCATAGTTGAGTTGCAGAGCCTGAAACTGCTCCTTGGCCTAGGAGCCAAAGTTATATATTTGGTACTAGGTAGCTGAAGTTCTGTCTTCTGTAACTGCTCAGTGGCTGGTAGACTGCTGCCACACACAGCCATGTAATAACCTCATAGTGCATGAAGTGGATCTAGTAGGGGGATAAAATAGGAGATCATCTTTCTTCTTTGCTCCTCTGTTGAAGCTGAACGACCACATGGCTGGCAAAGTAAAAATCATGGGCCCAGAGCAGGAGATGGAGAAGAAGAAGGATCCTATACTCCACTGACCACTGCAACTGCCTGGTCCCTTTCTCCAAGACTGCATTTTCACTTTACATTACAGAAAGCAGAATCAACTCAAGGAGCAGTCTTTGCCTGTAAGCGCAGGGGGGTTCTCTTTGATGCTTTCTGCCACCTAACTAGAGCAACTGTGTAAGGGGAGAGAAGGAATATAGGAATTGGTGAAGGTTGTATGATAGGCCAGTGATAGGACTGGGAATACAGCCCAACTTGTCCAACTTCCAGATCAAGGATTTGCTCACTAATCTGTGCTGTTTGTCAATCACTATAACCAGACTCCTCTGTGTTAAACTTCCACCAGTCCAGAACTGTGATAGGAATATCACTAACCATGGTTTACATCCATTTAAGTTGTTTTAACATCAGTGGGTACAAAGGTGTATCTGAACATCTATACCTTTTTTTGGCAGGCATCCACAATGAAAGATTCTGAGTAGATGGTTAAATTATTAAGAGATTATGTTCTGAGACCCTTGATATATTATTCAAAGACAGACGTGCCTGGGATTTATATAGCATAACAGCTGATTTTCTTTCTCAAACCATACAGCTGTATTTAAGGTTTCCAGAGCCAGAAGCTAAAGAACAAGCCTCTCCAACCTTGTAATTACTTTGAACGCTTAAATATTGGATGAACACATTTCGGAAATGGCTAAAGTTCACATTAATTTTATATAATTTCAGACAGGGGGGAATTGCAGGCACTAATGACTGAGTGACATTTCTGGGAGAGTTCCTTTCAGCCATAGATGCCTGAACAAACCTTACAAAATCCTCACCATTAACCAACTCGAGGAGGAAGAAAGGAGAACTTCAAGTACGTAGGTTTTCTTGACAGTCTTTGTGATATTCTTCTCAATTCGAGATCCTCAACTTCCTGTCTGACACAGTTAAGAGGCAATAAGACTTTGATGGCAGAGATGAAGAGACATTATGTTGGAGAAGGTTGATCTTTTATTTCCCTGTTGCCACGAAATATTTCAAAATTTTCAAGGTTCATGCTGAAGTCAATACTTGTGAAAGCACTACTAATTGATACAGATGTCAATGGGACCTGTGATGGGAATGTATCCAACAGCAGCTCAGATTCTAAAGGAGCTTGGAAGGCAATAAAGATCTTACAAATGTAATTAGTGAAGCCTTCAGTGATGTAGACCCCAGAGACTAGTGGATTTAGGAGATGATTCCCAAGGGACCAACTCAATACTTCTTCCTCTAGTAATATAAAAAAGAAACACTTCTTCTTGAGTCTACAGTTTTCTGTCTTCTCTTGGATCACAGATTTTACTGCAGGACATGTGCAGTGAAGAAGCCTAACCTTGAAGTGTAGCAGTCTGCACCCAAAACACATCAATGTTATGCAAGCAGTGTCTTCTCCAGTACAGGATAAAGTAACATGAAGTATGCAATTTTTCAGCAGGAAGAAAACCAAGCCACTAGAACCAACTTCACTACTCCTGTTATGGGACATGGGATTTTTATTGTGCATAAAATATCATTGTCTGTGTTTTATGGCTCATCTTAAACAGAGCATCTAACAACTTGGTATAGTGTTTCAGTGATGATCCATGAAGAATGTTATTAATACTAATGCTGTTTTCTGCAACTTCTGGGACACACAGCAGTCACCCATTAAAATATTGACCAGGATTGTGTTATTTGAAAATGTAATGAAAATAAAACCTGTGAGACTATGTTGCTATATCTCCATGTCTTGTTTATCTCACTTTACCTTTCTGAAGTGTAGGTGTCTGGTCTAAGCTACCTGTGTATCTTCTTGGTATACTCAAAGGAGAGGGAGAGGTATCTTTACATAGTTATTCATCCCAATAATTTTCCATGTTTAGCTGGGGAAAATTGAATTTACCTATAAATGTGTCTGTCACTTTCCATTGTGAGTAGTCTTATCATTAATTACTAACTTGATTTATCATCACTGAATAATTGATGGCTGAAGTCAACTAATATCTATCTTACCCTAAATATTGTTTTTTCAAAGCATGCAATGGAATTTTGAATTCTTGTTTCCCTGAGGTCACAAGACAGAAAATCTCTTTCTGTTGTCTGCCTCCAAAAACTCTTGGGCTTTTTGTTTTTGGTTCATTGCTCTGAAAAACAACTTCAGAATTAATTTATCCATACTCAGGTCAGGGATTTGATATTCCACAGTGATGGGTATGGTACAACAGTGAAAGTAAAGCAGAAAAAAAGTAATTCCTTTAATGCTGTGGGATGGCCTTACACTGAATTGCAAAATTTAACAGGACTTTTGACACAGCTTTCAGTGGGACCAGGATTTTCGTTCCTAGATGTCTGTATTTCTGACAAGGTGTCAGATATGGGACAAAAAATAAATAAATTAAGACTAGAGGGGGACAAGCAAAGACCTAATAGCAGTTACTGGTTTGTCTTGCAATGTGATTACAGTGTTTCTGTCATTTGCACTTGTAGATTTATTGTTATTCTTTTGTTCCTGGAAGACATGGGACCTGTCTCCAGTGTCAAAAAATGTAACTCCAACATCCATCCATGGTTCCTGGTTCACTGATAGTCATTACTGCCTGGAATTCATTTAATTCTTGGGCTTTCCTCTCAAGGTTCTCTAAAAAAACCCCCATCTGAGGTCTATATAAGAGCCAGAATGCACCTAACAGATGTTGCAGTTTGTGAAGCAGTTTCTGGGCTCTGTTTCTTTGAGATCTTCTTGAGCTTCTGGGCACTTTGGCTGGGATCTGAGACCTCCCAAAGAATTGGGAGGGTATCTGCTGCTGTCAGTTAAGGCAAAGGGTAAACATAGGACTTAATCAAATTCAGTGCCATGGCACACATGGCCTTTTCTCTTGAATTGGTCATGTGTTATGAGTGACATGAACATACTTACTTTCTACTACTTGATCTGCAATATGGGATTTCCTTTCTGGAGCAGCAATATCTATTGTTGCAGATATAGCCTTACTTGACCAAGAAACATGCAGTGAACAGCAAGGAGCTCTCTCAGCATCCTATTTTACTTTTTAATTTCTGTGAATGGCTAGGAGCAGCATGTTTCATGGTGCTCTTTGAAGCTGAATCCTGTTTTACTGAGAATATTTCCTGCAGGAAACTTAAAATTCCTTCCAGAGAAAAAAGATAAAATATTTTGGAGTACTATGAAATTATGTTTTTCAATTTCTGGTTTGCAGAAAGTGTGGACTAGGTCCAAGGGAGTTATGAAAATGTAGCTAAAGAAAGTACTGTCAGCATGAATTTTCTATACTGGAAAATTCTGAGGGTTTTACAAAATGGGGGAAAAACAGGTTGAAAAACACTACACTACAGATAAAAGTGTGAGGCCATGTTCTTTCCATCATGAGATGTATAGAAGTCCCATTGTTCTAGGATGGATGTGGTACAGTTGTGTTGTGAGGCATAAGTGATTCTCCAGAGTTCACATTCTCAGTTTGCAAACAGGCCTTTTCAGATCAGCTGGCTGAAAAAATCCATTAGCCCTGGTATGTGGTGACTCAGAGTTCCCTATGTGAGTGCAAACCCAGAGGAAGTTTCTCTTGGAAGCAGCACTGGGAAAAAGATGGATTCGTTCTGGGGCGGGAGCACATTGACATTCACACTGACTTGTAACTATGACGTACAATTATGCCAGTAGTAGCTCTTGTCCCCATTCAAGGGTGTTAAAAATTGCCACAAATATAAATTACATCTGAGAAACAAGTGGAGTAGCCCAGGTGTTCTTGGCATATGATGCCATGGAAATTAAATAAAATAAAAGCCCTTTTTGGGAGGATCTGAACAAGCAATCTTTCATGTTTCATACTGAAGCCACTTGCCCACCATCACCACCTCACTACAGATGAGGAAAGAGACATTTTGAGGGCTCTTGAGCTTTATGAATGATCGCAGTGAATCAGAACACAGTGATTTAACACAGGTGTTCTGTAATTGGGCCACATAGGAAAAATTCCAAGTTCATTCAGCGATTCTCAATGTCACCTTTCCAGTGGGGAGTTCAAGAGAAAATTCTGGTGACTGGCATGTGAATAAAATTACTAAATCTGGTGAATATGCACAGCCTCAGTATTTCCCCTCCTTTACATTTTTATGGGCTTATTTGTTAAAGGCCCTTATTTTCATTTCAATAAAATCATTTAACAGGTGGAATACTTTTAAAAGCCGTAACAAGTTATGAAAAAGTTACTCCTGAAACACTTGTGATCACTATATCCCTTCATTTGTGCCCCTTGGCACTTCTCAGCACCTCGTCAAGCATCATTAAAGTCTTATATGTTATCTATGATCAAAATTCTAAGGCTAGTTTGAGGGAGAATAAAAAACCCCAGGAAAAATAAATGGGATAAAAATGCATTAAAAACAGATGGATACATCCATCAGAGAGATTAATGCATTCTTCCACAGTATTTGCTGTATGGGATATTTTTGAATGTCAGGGCTGAGCAGAGACAGGGTTTTTCACAGATTCAGAGTGAAAACCAAAAGCAATGTCATGAATTAAATCTGGAAACAAAACGGAACTCTTATGCTCTGCAGTGCCTGGGAGAAACACAGCCCACTTTCCACTAGAGTTTCTTTACCCTCTGTCAGTCCTAAGATTAAAGTGTAACGGTTCTTAAATACTTTCAGTAATTAGAAAATATTGGTTTTGTGCCAAGAGATACTGGGGTCTGTGAAAAACATTTCCCCTTAAGAATATTCCTCAGCTCCTTTTCAGCCTCAGCTCTTTATATGTCACTTTGCCAAAGCTATAGAAAAGTAAAGATCTCTGTTAATACATTTAGTCTCTCAGTCTTTCATATGCTTGGAATACAATTTTCCTTTGGTGAATTTTCCTCTCAAAGCAATGAATATTCCAGGTAAATTAAGCTTTATAGCAGTGAGGTGCATGCTGCTACTTCAAAATGACAAATTGAAGTAGTTAAGCCTGGTAGTTCTTTACTGCTGAGAAAAAAACAGCCCAAAGACACTGACACACTGAAGAAACAGTTTCCAGCCTACACCTAAGCTCTGCAAGCCTTGACTCAAGGCACCAAGGTGACTCCAGCCCTCCAAAAGGCAGGCCGGCCTGCTCCTGTGTGCCTGCCAGATTACCAGCCCAGGGCTATGCTTGGGTGCAGGGGATCCCAAATGCTCTAGAAGGTGCACTCTGGCCATAGTGAATTCATTCAAGCAGGTTTGCTGATTGAATTAAATTACCCCCAATTTATAGGGTATAAATTCTCCAAACCATAGTGAGTCGCAGGGCAAGATATTGATTATTGTCTATTTCCTATTGTATTAAGTGACATTTTCACTCCCTTTGATGGGTAAGCAGGCACCCTTCAGAGTATCTTTCCAATGGCTTTTTGACATTCCTTGAGAATTTAATATACTTGAGACTTAAACAGGGATTTCTACTATGCCTCCTAATTGCTAGACTCATTAGAAAGAAAAGCTGTTAGTTTCAAAGTAGATGTTCCACCTGTTGTACTACTAGACCGGCTGATAAGAAGGTGTTAGGCCAATGTTTGGGAAAGTGCTAAAATGATCCTGGCCACCGTATTATTCCAGTGAGCAAAAACTTTTGTGTGAAAGACAGTCAAGACTGCTAAAACCTAAGCTTATTTGCATTTAACACAGTAATAAAATAGTTTATTTTGTTTATTTTCCACGGAATGTATACACAACTTTGGGATTTGTTATATGTAGTAACAGACACATTTTTAAAATTCTCCTTCCCAAAAAAGGGTTTATTTTATTTTGTCTTTAGAGCAGAAGGAAGAAGAGACAAGCAAAATGTAGAAAAATGGGAAGTCTCTTTTCAATACTGCCAGAACTGCATATCTATAAGTTTTGAAATCCATATATTGGAACAGATGAACATTATTCTTTGCATTCATGTAATAGAGGGAGAAGACACAAAACAGTCTCTCTCCAGCTTAGTGTGAGAAGTAGAGAGGATTGCAGTAAGAATGGTATATTAACATCTTAAAATTCTTACACTTAGCTAAGATTTGACCTGATCTCTGAACACACACACACACACACACACACACACACACACACACACACACACACACCACATGCACGCACGCACACGCACACAAAACCCCCCAGCTTTTGAAATGCTTCTTTTGTCTGCTCTATTTTATTTACCCCAGAAAAGAAATATCTTACTGTAGCTGCAAAGAACACTGTGAGATACAGACTCCAGGAAAGGGATTTGGGATGTTCAGAGATCATTAGAAAAATAGCAGAGTACCTTAACTCACCTGTCAAGTTCAGTCTCAATATACTTTATTTTCCATCCTCCAGCAGATGGCTGGTACAGACATCTCAGATTCTTCAGAGGATGCACTGCTTCACTAGCTATTTCACTGTTGCATGCTAGGATTAAGGTTTCAATATAAATCACAATTGGAAATCAGAGTCACTGAAGTTTGCAGGTGTTTGGTGCTGGAGCTTTGGGATGAATTTCTATTGAGGTACACAAACATTTGCATCTGGATTAGCATTTCCTGCATATTCCAGCAAAGCGTGAGGCATTACTCCTTCAACAGTGGGAAGAGATTGTAATAAAAATGTAAAAAATACTTCAGAAAGCATTTCCACTTATCATATCTCTATGAGAAATACAGGAAGAAGAATTTAAGAACCAAGAGATGTAGAAAAAGGTTAAATTCCCTAAGTTGCCTATCAGAGAGTCAGTATGCATAACTAGTAATGACTAGAGATTGTTTACAGTACAGCTAACTCCTCCCCATGTAAAGGGTTAGGTCCTGAACTGACCCAAGGTCTCAAAAAACAATCTACCTCACTTTAGTTAATCCTATCAACAACTACATTTATAGATTCTCTCTACTTATTCTGAAATTTATAACTTCAGCTGCCTACTGAAATGCAAAAGTGTCTGCCCTGGCGAGAAAGCCCAAAGTTTATATCCCTTCTATAAGCCTCCAAAGGTCTTCTTATTGCTTGCTGGTTTTCTGAGTTCATTGGGGTCATGCAGGTAGGCCAGATTCTACAGGATGAACAGGAACATTTCAATCTAGGATATCCCTTGGCATTAGAAGACGCTATGATCTATTGAGCAATGAGTTCAGTCCTGTCAGGTTGAATGGAGCTGAAATTACTGGAGCTCTTGTTTCTCTTTTAACCGTCTAACTGTTAGGGAAAAAGAGTTGGCAGAATTACAGAATTGTTCTTATTGGAAAAGATCTTTAAAATCATCAAGTCCAACCATTAACCTAACTCTACCAAGTTTAGTGCTGAACCATGTTCCTAAGCACCACATCCACACATCTTTTAAACACCTCCAGGGATGGTGATTCAACCATCTGCCTGGGCAGCCTGTTCTAGTGTTTAATACCCCTTTCAGTGAAGGAGTTTCTTCCAATATCCAATCTAAATCTCCCCTGGCACAACTGGAGACCATCGCTACTTGTCCTATTGCTTGTTACTAGGGAGAAGAGACCAACCCCCACCTCACTAAACCTTCTTTCAGGTAGTTGCAGAGAGTAATACGGTCTCCTCTCAAACTCGTTTTCTCTAGACTAAACAACTGCAGCTCCCTCAGCCTCTCTTCATAAGACTTGTGCTCCAGAACCTTCACCAGCTTTGTTGACCTTCTCTAGACTTGCTCCAGCACCTCAATGTCCTTCTTGTAGTGAAGGGCCTAAAAATGAACACAGGATTCGAGGTGCAACCTCACCAGTGCTGAGTACAGGGGGACAATCACTTCCCTAGTCTTACTGCGCATTCTATTCCTGATAGAAGCCAGGATGCTGTTTGCCTTCTTGGGAGTAGATTTCAACATTTCCTATGCTTACAGCAGAGGAGAGGAATCGCTAACTTACGTAGAGTCAGTGCTCCTCAGAAGTGCCTAAATTCTCTGTTTACTCAAAGAAGTACCTGAGACATTTGTTATGGTATGGGATGAAAAGCCAATGGTCATGACAGTCTCTTGTTGTCCATTAAAACCATGTGTTTCAACTTGACATCTATAGGCAGTTACCATGAAGTGAGATAAATAATAACCCAGGAAACTATGAATAATGTCTCTTACCATGATACAGTTACATATTGGGGTTCAAAGAAGATTTGCAAAAGCAATATTAGTTCTACAACCTCCTAATTTTGAAGTATTTGAATTCACAGTCCTAATATTTTTAACATGTATCTTGCATGTTGCATATTCCTCAATTGCCCTTAGAAAACATCATGTTACAATGGCATGCTTCTTCGGAGATAAATGAGTTCTTGAAAAGCTCTTGCTTGGCTCTCACAGGAGGGTAGTGCCCATTGTGTGGAACATCTATTGGACTGAAGAAGGTGGGATAGGTGGTAACACAATCAGGGAAGTGACAGCTTGTGAAGAATGCTTCTGCCAGACTGCAAAAAAGTCCAGTTTCAAAATTTTTCAGAGGCAAAAAGTCTTGGCGATGTTTCTTGTTTATTTTCTGGTTTCCATTCTAAGCAGAAGAAGCAAAAGAAGTGTCTCTGATCTTGGGACTTTTCCCTGTCTCTTCTTGCAAAATGTCATGTTCCTGATGAATTAAGTAAAAGTTTTAGAACTTAGTGAAGTGGTTGCAGGATAAATGCAGTTCTTTTTCTTTTGAGCATGGTGAAAGCATATTTTCCACTTGGATCTGGCTTCACAGTTTTAGTTAAAAATTCAAAATTATTTAATCTGTGGCAGAACCTTAGTATGAAGTTTTAAGTCCGTAGCATTAAAATTTGGCAGTTAGAAGACAGTGAAACAGTCTCATGATGGAAAGTGTGAAATAAGTTTAATTCTAGATGTAATTGCCTGTGCTGCATAATAGTCACCTTTGTTATCCAATCATAAAGCACAGAGACATGGAGTCATATGGTCTGCAGAGTGCTTCTCTCTGTAAAACCCTGTACATGGTCCTGCTTTTATGTTTTTCACTTTTTCCACATGGCATGAAAAATAACTCATTTTTTAATAATTGAAGTCATTTACAATGAAGAAATGTCAGATAGTTTCCTGACCAAATGTCAGCCACATACTCCCATGTTTTGTTCTTTTATTTTGCTCTATGATGTCCTGCATAATTTACGTTGTAGTTTATATGTAAGAACAAGCAGTAAATCATTTGAGAAAATTAAGCATAATTAAGATGGCATGGATTGATCTAAGTAAAAAATACATTCCCATTTATTTTATCATGGCTCTTAAGAAAATACCATGAAGGCTTTTACTACTGCAACTAGAACAAGAATGAAAAATAGCCAGACTTGAGTTCCAGCAGTGTCTTACCTTGCTGTTAGAGAATAGTCTGCTCCTCCTGCCAAATAAGATATCACAGCTAAGAAGATACATGAGCTCATCTGTTTTAGAGGCTACTTGTCTAGTAGATTCAGCTGAGATGGCTTTGTGGAATAAGTTGTTGTGCGTGCAGAATTCACAGAAAAATGTTGATTCTTCACAGATGTGTTTGAAAACATCTGGTCTCACCGTCAGAAATACCTACCACTTGCAGCTTGCTGTTAACAAGAGTTGAAGATATTTAAGCTTTTAACTCAAGGCATTTGAAAACAAGCTTTGGTTTATCTGACTGCATGCAGAAAAGGCATAAAATGAGAATGTGCTAATGCCTCTTCCTTTGTAAATGCTTTTCCATGTATGGAAGGGATGACAGTAGCACTGATGAATAGTCAGGGAAGGACCGAGCACTGTAGGAAAGGTATTACTGACATATAAAGCTAGAAATAAAAACATGGAGGAAAAATTGACTTTATGAAAAACTGTCAGTAATACTCAGTTGGCAAAATCATATAAAAGTGGTTGATAACTTCGTTTGTGCCAAGGAGATTTAAAGATTTAGGGCAACTTCGCCTTAATTTAAAGAGGAGAGTCTATGGTGGAAGTCTCTCTTGGTCTTTTAGAAACTCCTGTCCTGTCTGTAACTCCTGTGAAGGCTTGTCAATTTGCCAAACCTGTTAATCAGTCATTTTACTGAAGGGACTGCAATTGTAGCATTTTTTATAAAACAAATACATAAATAAACTTAAATTTAGGACATCAGCTATGTGACTCATGCTCAGAATTTTCTTGTCTGAAGCATAATTTTGGTGCAAAAAATTTGATCCTCTTTAAGGTCTATAAATATTCAGGGAGAATCCAGTGTGTTAGGTACAGATAACTCAGACATCAAGTTCCCTTGGCAAAGAGAAAGTGCACAGAGTTTGTACACTCACTTTGAAACCACACTAGATGCCGGGAAGATCAGCAGGGACTTAAGCATTTTGAGGGGCTACAGAGAAGATGATGTCTTAAATACTCTCTTCTGCCTGCTCTGTCCCAAAATGCCAGGGCTTAGTTGTTGGTGGTGTAATGGGAGGCACACAGTGCTAAACCAGGCTAGATAACTGAAAGGAGCAAAATAACGTTCAGAATTAAATACAGCAATTGCTGCAGTGACTACTGGGAATTTGGGTTCAACCTGAAGTTCCAAATGCTAAGCATAGTTTACCTTTCTGGTGTCAGTTTTGTCTCTTTATCACCTGCTTTTCTCTCTTCCTATCAAACACAGGGCTGATGGCTCACCTTGACTTTCAGGGGCTGGCTGGCCTATATTAACTGTAATTTGGGATTGTTTTATTTTCCTCTGGAGTCAGTTTTATCAGGCTTTTCTGATACTGAGCAACAAGCTGTTAATTTTTCTGCATCTTGAAACAGAGGGTTGGATGTAGGTGGGGTTGATCCAAAATACATAAAATATTGAGGGTGTTTTGATTTTCTTGATGATCTATGACCTGTGATGTAGAAACATGGAAGGTTTGGTGCTTTTCTTTACATTTTAATTATAAGTTGTATGATTTATTATCCATCAGCAACCCTGCAACATAGAAACACTTAATTGAACATTACTATTATAAAGATCCTTTGACTTTCTCTATCACTGTAATAAAAGTATAAATCAATTTATCATCAAAACAATCTTGTGGAGTAGTTTATTTTCAACTTAGCTCTACAGAAAGGGACAAATAGTTCCACAAATACGCAGTTTTCTAACTCTTATATAGGCACCCAACTTCTGAAGAGGAGGAGGGAAGAAGAGTTAGATGCCTAAATGTCATTCAGGATCTTTGGTTAGATAAGTTGTCTGTGTTTACACAAGAAAGTTGTGGCAGAACTGACCACTGAGCCCAGTCATCATAGACATAGAGCCTCACTGCTTTTGATAGAACCATATAGTTGATTCAGGTTGGAAGAGACTTTAGTCTCTAGGTCAGGATTCTGCTCTATGAAGAGTGGGTTGCTCAGGTCCTTGTCTGGCTAGGTCCTGAAAAACTGCATGGATAGAATGTCTCTGGGCAACCTCTCCCAAAGGTAGGTTTCCTCCTAGCATTGGAGGGTCAGCTCCAGGGCAACCAAGCCCAGGTTCCCCAGCCTCTTCTCACAGGACAAGTGCTCCAGCACCACCATCTCATGGAACAGGCTGCTCAGAGAGGTTGTGGAGTCTTCCTCTTTGAAGATATTCAAAACCTGCTTGGATGCGATCCAGTGCAGCCTTTTCTAGATGCACCTGTAGCAGGGGAGTTGGACTAGAAGATCTCCAGAGGTAACTAACAATCCCTACCATTCTGGGATTCAGTGATCTCAGTGGCCTCTGCTGAACTCCCTGCAGTTTGCAAACATCTTTCTTGTACTGGAGAGCTGAAAACTGGTTGGAGTATTCTGGATGCAGCCTAACTAGTGCTGAGTGAAAGAAGAGTCACCACTTTCATCAGCCTACTGGCTACCCTCATATACTACAGCCCAGTGTGTTGCTACCTTTCACAGCTAGCAGGACATGCTCCTGGCTCATGTTTAGCCTAGTGTCCAGATCCCAGTGCCATTTTCAGTGAGCCCTGAGGGCACAGACACCTGTCTATAGAATCCTCATAGCACAGCACTGAATTCCCAGCAAAACTGGGCAAGGGGAATACTGGGTCATTTTAAGGTACCGTGTCTGAGGAGTAAGGCCCCTCAGCCAGGAGGATTTATTAGCTTGTGCTTACCATGAGAAAGGCCCAGCTCTTCCAGGCAGCAGCCTGTTTATGAATTGCTCAGGTGTCTATTTCTGTTTTGGAAGGGAAGACAGTAATCACCAGCTGGGTACGTAAGCAATGATGGGAGTCAAAAAAAACACCCTAAATTTGCTCCATGGTGAAGAATAAGGTCCAGGCTAGTAAAGCAGATGACTGGACTAATCTAGTGTCCATATTCATTAATCCTTTCTGGTGTTTTCTGAATGATTTAGACTTACACTTGTCACTGCAGATGATCAGCTGGCAGAGTGAATCAAATCTGAATTTTCAGATGCAGGTCCCTCTTCTCCTTCTGTGACCTCTCTGTGGCTGGCTGTGCTTGTCAGCATGCCCATTTTGCAGGTGTGTCAGAAGCTGATTGGAGACCACCATGAGGAGTGGATAAACTTGTTTATGCTATGAATCAGTGGAGCTTGGCTGATTTGCTGTCAAATGCTGCTGGTAGCCGTTGGCTCCTGTACACTGAGATGAGCCTAATACCTTAATTCAGAGGCTGAGGAAGCATCTTGACCTTTTGTTGCTAGCAAATTAGATACTTGTTCTATTAGGAGGTTTCCTTCAGTGCTACTGCCTCTTTTTCTGATTTTCTCTTTTTTTTTTTAATTTTCTTTTTTTTCAATTAACTCACAGCTGGGGACTCTAGGTCTGGATGTTTTTCTTTACCTCTGAGACCTTCTGAATTAATTTCAGTAAAACTGATCTATGACTTAGGACGCGTGAGAATGTTTTATGAGGTGGCTTTGAGCAAATCATGTCCTCGTACCTCGGCTTCTCAACATTCAAAATGGTGCTGATAATTCTGACCCTCTTTAGAAGCATTCTGAAAGCTAACAGTGAAATTTACTGCTATGAATTTGGGCCCTACACTTTGCTTTCTTCAATTGATTTCAGTTTTGACTTGCTTGTGGGCAATGAGAAAGCATCGGGGAACTCATAAAGTCAATGTGTAAACTGGTAATAAGTTTGAGATTCTCCTGGCAGCCTTTACCATGCCTGCCTGGGGATTCCTGCCAGAGAATATAAAGGTTTAAATGAGCTGTGGTTGTGACCATCCTGCAGGGAAGCAAGACCTGTGTACTGCGAATCATCACAAGGTTACTGTCTACAGCTAATACACTTAAGGAGATCTCATCTGTCACTGGTTTCTCTTGATTCAGTCTATGAGAAAACAGAGGAGTCCTCCTCCATGAGAGAAACTTTTCCTTCCCTAGGTCTGTAGTAGTGGACAAGAACCTGTGGTTTTCACTGCATGAACTGATTTAACTCCTGGCTGATTACTTTATTCTCTCAAGAATCTTTATCAAAGCAGCTGTAACTGCTTAAACTGCAAGATGGTGAGACTAGACTACAAGACTCCAAGATATCTCTGTCATTACTGGTAATAGGTTCACTCTAAAAAGAGAGTGAATCCTCAATCATTATGTTGTTTTACTCCAGAACAACTCTAGTGAGATCAATACATGGGTAATTTGATCTCATGTGCATTCTAACCCGTGTCTCCTTTTGGTTCCGAGCTGGCTGTTCCAACACTGTGATTTAGGGACTATGATTATCATGTCTTGCTCGAAGCAAGTAAGGATTGGAATTATCCTTACTTTTCAGATACTCAGGCTTCTGAGAAAGATGATATGTTTCTCAAAAAGTGTTGTGGAGATCTGACATGCAAATCCTCATAAAAATTTTTCTCCCATGCTGAAAAAAAAAGACTTTGCAAAAGTGATTTAAATTTCACAGTCAGTTTTTAATCCTTTGAATTGTAACAACAACAACAAATGATTTGCTTTAATTTCAAATTGAAAACCAAAATGAAACAAAAAAATTGTCAAACTCTTACTTGCTTTCCTGAGAATAAAATCAAATTCAAGAGAAAGGAGAAAAAGCTAAAAAAAAAATAAAAAATCTGAAAGAAATATGCCGGTGGTTCTCTTAGAATAAACAATTGCTAAACTATCTGAATGGGTTTTGCTTTTAAGAAAGTTTAAAAATATTTTTCATGAAGTCCATTTTTTCCTGTGTAACTCAAATATCTGGTTTTCCAATTAATCTTCTTCAAGGCACCCCAGCATTTGTACTTCAATCTTAGACCAGTATCTATACAATATTTTCTATGAAAGACTATAATATTTTTCATCCACTAACTTTGAGAAGCACAGCTCACCCATTAGTTAATTCTTTCCTTTTAACTGTGTTAAAACTTAAGCTATCTCTAAAAGTACCAAAAGAAACGTTTCTGATGGGAAAGTCCTTTTCCTGTTAATGAAAAGAGTTTTCCAGTTTTTTAAAGGTTCAGAAGATGGGTTTTGCATAGTTGTTGGTTTTTTTTCTATTATTTTAAATTTTTGCTTTCACCTCTTTCAGATAAATAATGAGCTTTAATTACAACATGGGATTGAGTAGCAATATGTCACCTGCTGAGAATGCTACAAACATTTTCAATGTTGCCTCTGGAAGATGAATTGAAAGGCTGAGCTATGCCAATAGAGAGTGCCTGCCATGTCTGACTGACTTGCTGGGAAATCTGACAGTGATGCTGGTGCCTCCAGCTCCTGCTTCTAAACCTCTACAAAATGTGGAGAAGACATTGATTGTCACATTTACAAAATAAAGTATCCTACCATTATGCATATTCGACAGGTAGAGAATACACTGGGAATAAAAGCCCACGATGGTATTTGAAATATAATAGTTTAGATCCTCAGCACCTGGCAATAGACTTCAGTGAAGTCACACCCACTTGTACCTGTTTCTGTTTTTCTGCACTGTACTCTAGCTTTTATAAAAGTCAGCTCTAAGCCTTCCTACTGTGTGCTTTTCTTATATCCACAGAGGTCATGCACTGGTTCCCAAAAACTGTAATGCCATATTAAGCCATTGGTCCTTCTAGATGGTATATTATGTTTCTCACAAAGGTGAACATCTGGCACTGTGAACAAAGATTCTCTAATAAATATTTGATTTATTATGGAATAATACACAAGGGGTAGGGACAGTCAGACATACTTTAATGGCCACAGTGGGTGAATTGTTTACATGTTGAAATATGAGCTTTTGTTGTCTATCTTATTACAACAGTTTGCATGACAGTGCATATAATTTTTAAGCACTAACTTACCCAATCACCTTAAAAAGGCTGTATGTAGTGCTTGACTTAATGGTCACCTGTGGCAAGAAATTACAGAAGGAGGCTGCAGGCTGCGTATAGTATTCTCTCTGTTTCTTTTACATGTGCCTTTCTGTTATTTAATATTCTGTCTTCCTGTCTGTGTGCTACGTAACATGGTTGAGAGGAGAAACTGTTTAGTCCTTATGACCTTCATAATCTGAATATCCTCCTTTTACTTAGTCTTCTCCTCTCTAGGCAAAGACATTTAAGCCTCTCTAGTTTTACTAATCTCATTTCAAATATTTTTACTATTTTTATTACTCACACATCTCCTTCTTTTCTCTACTGTTTGTTTTCTAGGGTTTTAAGGCCCTATAAGATCGTAAGAGTAATGTCACCATCTCAGCCATCCACAGGAATATTCTTTAGTCACTTTCTATCAGCTGTCAACTGCAATGCAGTTTTTCAGAGGTTTTGCTTGCATCAAAAGTTCTTGGTAAGACTGCAGCAGAGCTCACTTCAGTCCTAGCTGTGAGATGCTGATTTTACAGTGCCTCTGAATGGTTGGGTGAACCCCAGGACTCTAGGAACTCCACTCCCCATCCAGAAAGGCAGATATTAATTATTTAAAAATAACCAGAAACTTCTCCATCTGTAATTTTTATCCCCTCAAATCTAAGGCAAAAATTTCAACTGACAGCTGAGTTTCAGCTGACAGCTCAGGTTATTTGCAAAGAGGGATCTTGATGCTGTTCTCTCCAGATGTGGTTCTCATTTTGTTCTTTACAGCACCTTGATTCAGTGACCAAGACAGGCAATGATGTATTAAGCACTAAGGGAAAGAGTGGAGGATAGCAGGGGCTATGGACAAGCAGATGAATCTCATACATGAATCCAACCACAAATTAACCTAGATGAGTCTCAGGTAAAAAAGTGTAGAAAAGACTGTTGAGAAATATTTGTGTTAGGACTTACTGGTCTGAAGACCCTTGCCTTATCCATCTAAGATACCTTATTGAAGGCATTCTTATCTCACAATCTCTACTTTAAATATGTTGGATCTCGACTTCAAAAAGAACTACAAAGATGATCCAGCTGGGATGTTGTAGCTAGCAGTCAAGTCTTACGTGTTCAGATGGAAGAAATGGGTGTCTGACTGTCAAAAGCTTATGGCAGAAGATCAAGCAAGACCTGGTCTGGTTTTCTCCTCTAAAGTCAAACCAGACTCTTTACTGATACGGTATTTTAGCCCTGTTTTATTTTGCTGAATGGTGTGAGATCTAATCATTACCTCTCAGAAAGCATATAACCATCTTACTGTTTTTACCCTATGGCTCCCAGTAATTCTGCTATTACCTGGGCATACAGTGAATCAGCTAATCTGAAGAGTGCTGCTGCTTAAGGCCTGATGAACTCTGAGCTTCTCTAAAAGAATGCTTTTGGCAGCGTTCACACTGCAAGGGCTGGTGCTGTTGCACAGAAGGATTTGTTTGAAAGGTGGCATTGCTTTTTCTTTTACAAGCCAGGGGAGGCTAATTCATCTTGGCTCACTGCAGCCTTCTGCACCGCCTGTGCTGCCTGCATATTAAATACTTGGTTTTATATCCCTGTCTTCCATTTCACAGTTTACTTATACTTCTACTTGGGAAGAAGGGTTTCTATTCCTCTTTTATTCCTTGTGCACTTGAAAGGCCATCCTACCCAGTCAGAGCAGCAGTCATCTGAGACTTGAATCTGACTGTCAGGTTTCCAGGGCCAAGTCAAACTTGTCATTGGATCAGTTATGACTAAATCTGGACACATTATTACCACTTAGTCATCTGGTCTGACTGCTAAGTCAGCATGAGGCAATGGCCTTGTAATGGCACCCAAATCAGCCAAGTCTGGAAAATGGCTTCATCTGGACTATTTTTCCTTTATAGTGACCTTCCCAGTGAAGACCAAAAGGGTTTTTAAACATAAAAATGTCGTTAAATTATGGAATATTTACTTAAACTTTCAGACAGACAAAACTCAAAGTTATTAAGTCAGAAGAATAAGTTTAAAAGGGAGTATAAACAAGCTATATATCTATTTGGTACTTGCTTCCAAGCTGGGATTTATGCCCTTCAATGAGTTTATGAGTTGCAGCAAATATTGCACAGTCTCCTCTGGTATCCAGGAAGTTTTTTATTTGTTGCCATGGAGGTCAGGATATGTCTGCTTCTCTCTCCTCTCAGATGCTTCTCTATTTTTCTCTCTGTTCCTCCCTGCCATACCTTGCAGTAGGAAAATTAACTTTTCTCAGGCATGTTCAAGTTCTCCAAATGGAAGGAATAACCTCCTTCTTTCCAGAAGGTCTTACCTGGTCTGTACATTCTCTTTCTGCAGGGCACAGTCTTTCAGAAAAAGACAGAATGGGTCACTTATGGGGTCACAGGTCCTGCCAGAAAACATGCTCCTGCATGGGTTTCTCTCTACTGACCACAGATCCTTCCCAGAACCTGCTCAGGTGTGGATTCTCCATGGGCTGCAGCTTCCTTCATGACACATCCACCTGCTCTGGTGTGGGGTTCTCCACAGGCTACAGTGAAATCTTCTTGCTGTGATCAGACATAAAATGGACTACTGCATAAAAAAAAAAAGGTGAGTCCATAGGAAATAAGGTGAAAATATGAAGTTTCATAAATACATTGCATTAACTTCTTATTTACATTTTCTCAGAATGTCTGTCAACCCAGGAATTTGATCAGGAATATGCTCCTTTAACTTTGTAATTCATGCTACAGACAGAAGAGGTGACTTTGTAAGTTCCATCTTTGCTGTTCTATCGCAATTGCAATTTGGTGTTATTATAAAGGCAACATAAGGTGCTTGGTTCTGTAGATACCTGCAGTGATTAATTATCAGTGGAATTTTATGGAAAACCCTTAAAAAGCCAGAGGCTTAGCTTTAAGCACAACATGTGCCTCATTTCTTCAAAAGAAGCATTAATTGGAGCGGATTTAAAGCTTTAACTTGTAGAACCTAATCAGAAATGACTTGACTTATATCACTGTCAAGCACAAACTATACTGAAGTCAATGAATATGAAGGGAAAATTTGTCTAGCTAAATGCATGTCAAGCCAAGAACTTGTAGCAGGACTCAGAGCCTCTTACAGAAAACTGAGGAGTATACTGTAGCTCTTTAAAAGTTATAGAGATCCATTTGTTGGGTCGTTCCCAGGGTCACTTCTCCCCTAAGTCTTGAAACTGAGAAAAGTATCCTTAGCAGTCTGTCCATCTACTCACAGCAATTTTGTGAACTGACATACACAAACAAATAACCAATCAGACAAGAACAAGCTCAGCATGTTTATTTATACTGCATTAAATAAGCATTAAAGCATAAAATGCCAATTCATGTTGCTCTGAGAGAAGTAGACTAAAACGTTTGCACACAGCATCTCTAGAAACTAGGAAGCTCCTGGTGAGGACATGCTCACTAGACAGGGTTGTGTGCAAGTAGAATGCTCTGCATTATAAAATAATAAGCAATCCAATTCCAGCACCTTCTGCTGGCTTTTGGAATGCAAATTTCAGCTGTCAAGTCTTAATTAAAAACTACCAGTCAGCACTATTTAAAAAGTGGAAGAGAACTAAGTGGTAGGTTGTTGCAGAAAATGTGCAAGTTGCATGCTTAAAGAAGTAGATAAGGTGACTGGTATATAATTATCATCACATCAAGTGAAGGACAAGAAACAGTCTACAGTTCTTGAAGAGGTGGGGCTTCAGCAATCTTCAGCACGGCAAGGGGTTCTTCAGACTGAGTTAATTTGTCATTCCATTTATTTCAAAGGAGAATCTCCTACACCACACCTCTGGGAACCTTCAAAACTGTTGACATGTGCTGGGTGATGTTCCTGCATAAGGAGGTTAGTGTGAACACAAGTGCTTGCATTCCATGCATCAGTTAGGGATGAGTTTGAGGCACATTGTTTTGTTTAGGTGTTGGGCAGATTCTGTTCAGCAGCACATTGCAAAAAAACAATGAATCAAAGGCCCACTGCAACTGATCACCTGAAGGCAAGAATCTTCAACACCTATAGCTTTAAAACCAGCCAAACAGATTTCCTCTGTATGCTACTAAAAGAGAGAGTTCTGGGTAAAGGATCATTTTTGCTACCTATGAAGAAACTACTCAGAAATACCACTTGGTGCTCCCTAAGACTGTGATATTGATGCTACAAGCCTGAACAACACTATCCTCTTCACCATAGATACACACAGGGTGACTTTCTGCACAGAGACTTGTTCTGGTTGAACATATCAGTGTGAGGCCACAGCAGTGCCATGTTTGCCCAGGTTTTACAGGATGGATGGATCCTCTGACCATCACCCACTGCTGCAGTAGGTGTTTAAGTACACTGAGGAATAGCAACAGCCTTGTGTCATACACCCCAAATCCATGTGTTTGCTGCCTGTTCTCCCGTGTGTCTGTATATTACGTGCTTGCATGGCCCCCGTGGTGTCAGCAAGGTTACAGAAAGTGAAGAAACCTTGAAAAGAAGAGGTATCACTGATAATTCTCCAGAAGTATTTTACGAAGACAGTGCCAGCTCAGACTTCGAATTTTCTGATTTTTTCAGCTTAAGATTGAGTGTGAAAAGACATAATCTTTTTTATATTAAACCTGAGAGTTTGGCTAAGTAGGTTTAACAGTCAAAGCTTAATTTTAGAAGTGGCATCATGCTAAATGAACATTCCTCTTTTCCCTCCAGTTAGAAAACACCCTGTAAATCTCTGCAGGTTTGGAATATCTGGTGTCCTGAAGAGGAATAATGTCTTAGCTACTCAGACATCTATCAGAAAAATTCTTTCTTTAGCAATTTTTTGCATGCATGGAAACTATATCTGACACACTTGCCTGATTATTCCTAAACAAAAGTATCATTATGGTATGCTGTTATTGTCATGGTCCTGAAGGCCCTGTTAGGCTTTAATGGTCCTACCTATGCTCTGGCTCTCCCTCACCCTGCCCACAGCCCAGGACACTATTTCAGCCCCTTGGGGCTGTTCATCCCTGCCCCAGTGATGCCAGAGGACAATGGGCTCCATCTCCCCACAGCTCTGCTCAGCCCAGCCATGGGCATCACTGAGTGAGACCCACCACTGGGCCAACATCCCCATCCCTATGGCCTTGCCTGGCCATCTCAGAGCTGTGTCTGATCCTGGTTTCCCTCACTGAGCCTCACCCTGATCCCCCATTGCCCTCCTCCCCAGTGCTGCACATCTTTCAGCATCCATTGGGTCTTACTTGAGCCTAAGTCCTTCTCCCTTTGGCCCATCTGGCCCCTGGGACCCCTTGGGGTAGCTGTGCACCTTTCCTCCATGGTTATCACACTTGATTTCTGGCCCCCATCCCTTTGAGAGCAGCTGGATCCTGCTGCTCCCTGACAATTATAGTGCAACATTAATGCTCCAATCCTTCATTAAATTAAATGCAATTTTCTATATGTTCAGTTGTAATCAGGGAAAAAATAAGGGCAAGAGATAAAATGGAGGCTACTGCAACTCCCATCTCTTCATCTCTGTTGGTTTTACTTACCCTGAAATCTTTGGGACAGGGAGGGTTGTGTGGGTTTCTTTGGAAAAGATTATTCAAGTTGAAATAAAACTGCTTGAATGGAATTAATGTTGCCTCTTCTTTAGCATAAGTTTAGACTGTTTATGGTGACTGATGTTTTCTTGCCTCTTTCAACATGAGTGCAATGACTTCAGAACTCTCATAAATCAAAATAAATGAAATTCCATAAAAGGTTGTATGCAAATGCTGTCCTACAGGGTGGGAAGTAGCACTGAACTCCCGCTTGTCAGAAAGGTAAATAAAATCAATGAGATTTTAGCAGATACATTGTTTCATTATGTGACAGTTAAAGCACAGTGTGAAATCTAAACAGAAATCAGACATGGCACCTGCCAAAGCTTGTTGAGCTCTGTGGCTTTTTCAAGCTCATGATTTAAAATCTTAAGAACTTGAATAATAGTCCTTCACATTTTTAAAGTATGTTTTTCTCTAAAAATCTCCTGAGAAAACAAGATCTACATTCATCAACATGCTGATTGTTTTTAATTGCTCAAATCCTCCATGCTGTGTCTCGGTTTCCTGAGGTGTCAGTAAAAGCACTGGAAAGGCTTCCCCTGAACTTCATGGCATTTCATTCTCCTCTTTCATATGATGTCTTGACTGTGATGTTCCCTGATGACTACATAAAACCTGACAAGACACTGTATAGTTCAGTTTCCTGCTGGCCAAATCATTGTCCTTTTGTGCAGCTTGTGTTGATAAGTCTGGTGGGGTTCATGTGACATGACATGCTGGTAAATCAGACCCAAATTTCTGCTCGTATCTTAAAGTGTCTGTTCCTTTCTGCTCTCTGTAATGGTAGTGAAGGCAATTAGTTTCGATGGACTTTGTAGACCTCTGAAGTTGAGATGAATCCAACATACTTGATCTTCTTTCTGTCTGCCCCTGCACCAATGTCAGTATCCTTCAGCTAATCAGACATCCTTGACCTGAACCACCTCTGTGGACATGAAAAGGACTTGGTTGGAACAGTCCTCTAATGGCAGCCTGCATAACTGAAAAAGGGATCATGGTCTCCTTTTTTGTCCACATTCTGATTTGCAATGTTCTCTATCTTTTGGTTGTCTTTGTTACTGTAGCATTGGAATAAGCTGGAATTTAGTAATTTGTGATGATAGTTCTGCTGATGCTACCTCTCCAGTAATTCACTGTTTATTACTTAAAAAGAATCTGTAAAACTTTCTGTCATTTCAGTAGTTTGGATAGAAGGATTGAATGCATAAATGTTAGGTCCTACCAAGACTTAGCTCATTATTTAAGCTTTTTTCTCCCCCTAAAGATTATAGAATATTTAAAAAATAATCCATTTTCCTAAACACCCAAAGTTCCAGTTAGAGACCTAGAAAAAGTAGAATCATAGAATCATAGAATTGTTCAGGTTGGAAAAGACCTTTAAGATCATTGAGTCCAACCTTATCCTAACCCTATTACCACTAAACCATGTCCCCAGGCACCACATCCAGAAGACTTTTAAACACATTCAGGAATGGTGACTCAACCACCTCCCTGGGTACAACATACTCTAGATGTTATGAGAAAACTGGACTTTTTTCTATCTAATTTGTATATTGTGATAACTTCTTTTCACTGAATTTTTTGAAAGTGTCTGGCAGTGGTGGGTGGCACTGAACTGAATCACTCATTCACTTAGATGATATGACAGTGAAGATGCCTAAATTGGGACTTCTAGGGAATATAGTCACAATACAGCTCTGTCATATGTTGGTAGGAGCAGGCTTTTTAGATCTGTATCAAGACTAGTGGCAGATTGTGCTGAAAAAACATATAAGAAGAAAAAAATAACCTGTTCTACAGATTATTAAATAACTTCTTTCCTTATATTGAACTGCTAGAGAAAAATGAACTGCAACTTTCTAACTCAGAAAAAAGTTAACTCCCCAGAGGATTTTTTGACCAATATCTGAATTTTGGAAGTGTGTAGTGCTGCATTTTGAGGAAAGCAGCATCAACGAGGAAATGACAGGCAACAGGAAGGTCTGCAAAACAGTCTTCAGCATGTTTGTAGCTCATCTCCTCTTGAGTTTGAAAAGCTGGGGATCCTTGTGAGTGGCTTTGCTATACAAGCAGTCACTTACTCAGAGAAAAAAATTGCCTATTCTAAAGAGTATGATTGATGTTCTCTTGGATAGGCTCTTCACTTCTTGAAAGTCTAAAAAAAATCTTTATTTAACTTAGCAAATGACTTGAAGAACTGACATAAGGCTATGTAATGCCTAGTAAATAAAATGTGCCTACAACTGCTTTTTGATACTGATGTGGGACAGCATACACCCGTACCATGTATGCTTTTCTTCCCCAAAACAAGGTGACCACATTTATCTACCTGAACCTTATCCTGAAGTTATTTTTTATTAACTCAGTTAACATGGAACAAAAACATGCCCAGAAAAGTATTAGCTCTGTAAGTAAGATGAGTTACTGTGCCCAGGAATGTCTCCTAACATAATTACATTAATTAAAATAGCTGTAACTACAACATATTATTCCAGACTATGGATCTCAAATAACTTCATGTTCTTAAGAGAAGTTGCCTTTTTTTGTCTTTTGTTTTAAAACACTAACATTTTGGAAAAAGGGTGTTGTGTTTTGTTTTTTTTTTTTGTTTTGGTTTCGTTTTTTTTGTCCGTGGTTGCATAGACACTACCATGTGGGGTCCTGGTTACTGATGGGGGCTCCTGGGAGCTACAAAATTCTACAGATAATAATCCAAGAAGTATTTCCAGTAGAAGACACAGTACAGATTTCCTGAAACAACCTTACTCACCTGCTAACCTCCTTATGAGAAAGAAACTTACAGTTTCAGATTTGTCCTTAGAAAGTTTATTTGTATCTGCAAAGACTGAAAAAAAAGAGGCTTAGTTTTAATGACCAGTTTGTAGTTATCTCCAGCCCTGTCCAAAAACAATTTAGGATCTGCATTTTTACTGTTGCCCTCCCATGGAGAAGAGAAATCTATAGTTCTATAAATATTTAGTGTGGGCTCAACCACCTGGAAGAGCTTTCAGAGGATGAAATAAACTTCAGGAGGCCAGATCTTCTCTTGGTACCTGGTTCACCATATTGGACACAGAAATATTAGGACAGATTTAATACAGAAGCTCAGGGAACATTAATACCAGCTGGTATGGTACGGTATGTGCTCCCACACTATATGACATGGCTCTGTTATGGATCCTGCACCTGCCTCTGTGTGCAGCCAGGCTTGTGGGTGGAATTAATCTCACTCCTGTTTGGTGTTCATGTGTTAAGTCTCTGCATCAGATACAAGTCATCCCAGCTTCCATTTACAGCCAGTGAAGAGTAATAGGCATTTTAGAGTATGATCCCTCTGAGTTGTTTCATATGTCTACTCCAAATGAGACTAATTCCTCTCTAGAAATAACTGCTTTTCTCTGTTTATTCTGAGAAAGCCTAAAGTGACTAGTTCATATATACGGACATCTCTCCTTCATACCCATGTGCAATGGGTATGACTTTTGGGAAGAAGCTGGCAAAAGAAGAAATGCTTATTTTTCTGCATTCTGCAGTGATAGTTGAATGCC
The DNA here is from genome assembly GCA_020745705.1 of Hemiprocne comata. NCBI lineage: Eukaryota > Metazoa > Chordata > Aves > Apodiformes > Apodidae > Hemiprocne > Hemiprocne comata. Next base: position 207,775,655 of record CM036586.1, read on the forward strand.
TTATTTATTTGCTGGGTTTCTCCTTCCCATCATTCATCCAGTTCATGAAGTGAATAATTTGGGATTATATAGTATAATGCATGACTTTCTCAACGAATTTCAGAAAATATTTAATGTTAAATAATTGTATGTTATTTGCTCAGGTTTATTAAACAGTCCAGAAAAGAAGGAAAGAAGAAAAGCTAATATAAGGTTTTTCTGATGCTTAGATACTAAGGATGAAGGACAACTGATGGAATGGAAGGAAAAGCTCTGCTTCATTACCTGTACCAAGACAGAATATTCCTCCTCTCATGACAATACGTCAGAATTAACCAGGAGACAGAGAACATACCAGTGTGGTGCAAGTATTGTTCTGTCTGTATGTTTCTTGAGAAAAGGAAATTTATTGACAACTTACCAAAGCTGGACATTCTCCCATGTCTAAACAGGTGCTCAGGATTAGCAAAGGTCATGCTCCCTGGTGAGCCTTGTTGTGATTCATCTTAACATTTTGCTTTGACATGTATGGTGTTTCTGTCCTTAGCACGTAAAACATACCTATAAGTTTCACAAGGAAAGAAATGGCCAGATTTTAAAGCTTCTGAGGTTTCATAGTAGACTTTGGCTAAGGTCCTAAAATAAATAAGCATGAGGTAGGACTAGAGGAGCATCTGTTGTGTGCAGTGCAACACTGGGATGGCAGGAAGGAGGCGGAGGACAGAGAGATCTTCCTGAAAGGCATCACCGCTGTTTTTCCTCTTTTGTGTACTGCTGGGGGAGCAGTTTAACAAGCAAAACATGCAGGCAAACAGTGCAACAGATGGTGCAACCTACTATTGAGGAAACATTTCAAAGGGTAACAAAATATGGTTGAAACCAGCTTACAGTTTACACACTGAATGCAAAACCGAACATGCTGTTTTCAGCAGGCTGTAGCTGTTTTCATTTGTTGGTGCCAAGTGCTTTGGGGAGCCACGGTTCCAAAGTGGTTAGTGCAGTAGCAGGAATTCCTGTGGCTGTAGAGACTCGACTCAGCTGGGAAGGGGGGTAGGACTGCATTCTTACCTGCAAATGGGCTTTAGTGTGAGCAGAAGGATCCCTTGGGGGTATTTCCAGTATGGTTTCCTGAAGTTTGCTCTTTCTCTGTCTTTCTATGTGCCATTAATAACTTTTAAAGCCTGGAGATTTGGATAAATATTCAGAAATTATAAGGAAGATCTCATAAAAATGAAAGGGAAAAAAAAAAAAAAAAGGAATCCAGGAGAAGATGCAGACTCACAAGAAATCACGCAACATTTCAGTGAAGAGAAAGGTTAGAATAACACTAAAGACCTTTGGCTAAATTATGAAGTCTTTACTCAGTCTAAACATCATGTATGGGTAAAGGATGAGAGAGTGCAGATTGTTAAGCACACACATCAAGGGCAGAAAGGAGCAAAATCAGAATGGAAAATACAGAATGAACTGTATCTAGCAAGAGAAATTGGAGGTAACAAGAAATCACTCCTTAACTGATTTAGTAGCAATAGAAGGCCCAAAGGAAAGTGATAGAGAAAGTGCAAAGGAATAGCTGTCTCTAAATTCTTTAAGGAGAACTGAAGAGGTAAAAGATTATTTTTTTCACTGTTGTATATAAAGGTTGCTTATGACAAGTGGCAAACTCATTATTAACAAGAATGGTTAACATTTCAACTTAGAACAATTTGTTGTTTGTTCAGTTTCAGTTTGTTTGGACCTTCTGATCTTGATCTCAGTATGGGCTGAAGCTGTCTCAGAAATATTAGTAGTTGTCTTTGAGAACTTGTGGAGGACATATAAGATACTGCTGGACTGGAAAGGGGCAATCTTAATGTATAAATGGAGGAAAAAAAGGAAGTTTAAATTTATAGACCAGTCAACTTCAAATCCTAGAAAAAAAATTGAGAACAGTCAGAAGTGACTTGCAAGCAATTGGAAGATAACAAGGAGGAGAGTAGCACCAAAGCTGAATTTGCCAAAGATATCTTTTCAAATCAATCTAATTTATTTTTATGAAAGAATAACAGATCATGTAGACAAAGAAGCAATAATCATGTATTTTGTTTTCACAAAGACTTTTGGCATTACCTTACACTGCATTTTTGTAAGCAAACTGGGGTGACATATCAAAAGTGAAATTAAGGTTGGAGAAGAGTGTGGAGTGACCCACAGCCAGGTAAAGTGAAAAATCACTTTTTCCCTATCCAACTGTAATAATAGTTCCCTTCACTCTGTTTTTTTAAATGACATAAGTTACATAATCAAATTGACACAGTGCTCATTAAATCTATATACATCAAACTTATAGGAACTGTAAGTATGTCAGGACAAGACTAAAATTCAAGATGATCTTAATAAATTAAAGAAACAGTCGGAAAGAAACCAGGAAACAGGCAGAAATATTCTTATAGAATTTCTTTTCTTAATGGAATTTTGATGAAAAGTAATTAATAACAAGAAAACTTCACTTTTTAAAATTGACTGGAGGCTGAAAACCATGGAGAAAGAGACAGCTGCAATAGGGAATGGGATCAGGTGAAATGAGAAGAATGGAAATATTGAAAGGCTTAGAGAAGGGGAAGGACGAAAATTCTGAAATCATCCTGAAATTCTAGACTCTGTTTTCAAAATGAAATAAATGTTGAAAACCACCAAACACAACAGTCCAATTTTAAAGTAGATGAATGGATTAAATTACACTATGGGGTCTTGCCACGTTCCTTCAGTTTTCTTAATAGGTTTTATTTATTTAAATTACATGTATTTATTTATATGACTGAATTTTGTAAAAAGATCTGTAAAATACATGGGCACTGATCGATCTTAGTTTACGGTGGTTTCAGTCATCTGATGTTATTTTTAAAAGTGTTTATTTTGACAATTTTCTGAGCATTACAGTTCCTATTTTATATTGACAGATTCTCACAGGGCAGAATGTCACTAATTGAATCTAATGAATATGGCTGGAGACTTATGGTAGACTGGAAGCAAAAGATAAAAGAACAGATACACATCAAGACTTCTGTGGATATTAACAGCAGGAATATGTCCACCAACAGCAAATTCCATCATGGCTACAATTTGCATATGCAAATACCAGGAGCTTTGGAGAATTTATATAGTAACAAGAGGCATGCACTCTACAGGTGCAGCATGATCTTACAGGTTTATGGACAACTTATATGGCAAGAGAGAGGCAGAAAACACAGTGAGACAGAAAATGTGTAGTAATGTTTTGAATGCTCAGAAGGACATAACAGGAACTGTTCCATCAGTTTTATTCTGCTTCTTTCATTGAAAGAGTTATGTATAACTTGCATATTGAAAAAATCGTGATAAAGAGACAGTTATTCTTTGATTCCTAAGATATATTACTAGAAAAGAGAGTAAATATGCAAATTTCCTTTCTATTAATAGTAATATTTTGGAGTGAAAAGAACTTGCTGTTACCCAGTTCTGTTACCAGAGTCTCTCAGAGTTTAGACTTCCACAGGGGTAGGAAATAGTTAATATTGCTTAATTTTTAGTTATCCCCTTCAGTCTTTCTACTTACAGAATGATTTTTTAGCTTGATCAATGAAGAGATCATTATGAAGGCACCAGAAGGGATCGTTAAAATCAACCTCTGTTTAGTGCTTTGCCATTCACTGAGTAGAGTTTCCTCTGATGAGAGAGGAGAAAAGAGCTGGAGATGCCATGGTTATGTCTATATAGCTAAATGGGAAAGGCATGAGAACTAAACCCTGCCCTGCATGACAGTGGTCATGGACTGGTTCAAGTCCACACAGTGTTATGATAGTCCCAAAAGGCAGACAGATTGGGTCTCTGCTGTTAATGGGATTCTACATGTCCCTTGGCACTGGTGTCCTCTGGGCCGGCCCCACGTGCATGTCACAGTCTCCTCAGCTACTACATTAAGAAGACCTAAAAATGAACTTTTTAATATTCCCACACACACACTAGAATAATATTGTGTAAGGCTCGATGTTACTCTGGAATGGTGAGTTCCTAATTAAGGGATTTGTGTTCATAGATGTTTGTTTCTTCTGCTCTCTGTATTTGCCTTTTTCAACCACAGGAAAATGCGTTCACATAAGGTTATTATTCCTCAATTCTAAGAGAAAAAAAAATCCAAATTTTTCTCTGCAATGAAGTTTTTTATAACTACCTCAGAGGGTTGGTTGTTTGTTGGTTGGTTTTTAGAAACATTTCACTCAAGTCTTTGTTGTCCTTATTGGGTGCAATACAATAACGTGCAGTTAAACTGTTCAGTCCTGGGACTGAATAGGCACTGGCTGTTAAAAGGTGGGAGATTGTTCAGAAAATAAACAAGGCTATGTGCCAGGCTATTCAATAACAAGAAAGAGCAACTAGACCATGAAATAGCCATAGGAAAAAAATAATAATCAGTAAAATGTGTAGTACTGTGAAAAAACATTAACTTTGATAAGAGTATTATACATGGAGGCCACTTCAGATTTACTGAATACAATGAAATGGAATGAAGTAGTGAAGGAGAGATAGACCTTTCAGAGAAAAACTATGTTGTTCATAAAGATTGTTTTGCTAATAAACACGGAAATAAAACAAACCACTGTGAGTGGTCTGTTACTAAAGGTTATAAAAATGACCAGGAGAAAGAAATACGTTTTTTGGAAGCCTAAAATATCAGAATGGAAACATAATAAAAATGTATACAGATTGCAATTTAAAAGTATGAGAACATGTTAAAGCAAAATTGAGGTAGTAAAGATAAAATAACTTGGGCCTTTTATTTGAAAGAATTTTAGTGTTGTTTAGTCAGAACTTAGGCAGGTAAAGAAAAAAACCTGCTCAATCTTCAGCCGTTGTGGTCAGCTTCTTTCCACCTGCTGTCTGTTCTTTTATACTGTAAGTACAAATTCCTTAGGGCAGTGAGTGTCTTTTTTTTCGTATTTCTACAGTGCAAAGGGTGCTTGTTCACCTTTCCTTCTTTGCATCAGTATCTTACAAATAAAATACACGTGCTAAAATAATCAAAGGTGGGTATTTCCAAAGACACGGTAGGCTAAGCTCAAGGCAATCCTGAGATGAATGTTTAAATCAATCTTTTATCTTAGAAGGGAAGAGAAAAAATCTTAAACTAAAACAGAGTGTCTCCCTAAATGACAGAATGGATTGTTCTGAATTGCTGATTCCAATGTATCCCTACTATGGATAATAAATATGACTCACTGAGCCTCTTAGGTAAACCTGGAATGCAAGTAATAATGACATAAATATTTTGAATAAAACAAGTTCTCAGAATGCCACCTTTCTATTTGTCAGATAACATCCTGGGAAAACAGCTCATTGAATTTTGGTACACTGCAGTCCCGTGTGAATCCTATTCCAGATTCTGGACAGGCCAAAATTAAAGTATTTGGTCTCTATATACTGGTTTCATAAACAGACTTGAGATTTTCACAGTTCGTTCATGGCTCATGCTCAATATTAAATTGACAGAAGGTGTTAAAACACTTCTCGGGACAAAGCACATAATACTCAGCCTTGCTGTTGTTAAGGTTTTTCCCTTTTCCTTAAACTGAAGCTCAAGCCTGCTTTACGGGAGCTGTAGTGCACCTGTTACTTTTAAAGCACTGTGCTGCAGACCAAGGATGCAGAGGAGACAACCAAAAGGGTCAGATTCTGCAGCAGGGAATATATTTCTGTGTCCATGCTTCAGACAGACTGCAGACATCAGATATCTGTAAGATTAATTCCAGACACTGCAGAGCTCCCAAGCCTGTGATTTGTCTGTAGAAAAGATGATTGAAATTTTGATAAGGGGTAGGGATTAAGCAGCATTTCAGAAATGTTTAATGTGATAAAGAATAGGCTTGAGTTAAAAAAATGGGCAACTGCTTCAGAGTAACTCAAGTTCTTTGAGACCATTTCTGACTAAAGAGACATCATTTATTCAGGTTTCAGTAAAAGGGTTGGTATTTTTAAAAATGAAAGATTCCAGCCCTCTCCCCCATGTTAGTATTTTGGTGTAAGCAATAATTGATAATAAAACTTGTCGAGGCGGCGTATGAACTTCACACAACTCTATAAGAGTTATAACTGAAGACCGTTATTGTTAAAAATGGCGGCAATTTATACCCCTCTGACTCCAGATGGTCCACCCCAGTACAAACCCCGTTGGTTACATACATACACAGTTCATATATGATTGGCTACGTGTCTTGTCATTTGCTGTCCATGTCATGCTGACCCAGGGTTTCTCGCTTCCCAGCCGGTGCCTCTCAGTTCTTGCTAAAACATTCTTTTCTCACTACTTCATGAGGTAACAACCATGGGATACCTACTTGTAGGACACCTGCTGTTTACTGGTCCTGTGGGGTACCAGCCTGTGAGGCACCAGCCTGTGAGACACCAGCTTGTTTACTGATCCCACGGTTTGCTTCAGGGTGCCTGACAATTTGGTCAGCAGCACCTGCAACACTGCTGTTTTAATTCAGGCATATTAATTTTCCATAAATCCCATATTAATTTTCCACAAATCCCATGCTAATTTTCCATAAATCCCAACAAAAAACTCTTTAAAAATTTAAAGAGAGAGAAATTTGGCATTTTTAGAGGTCTATGAGGAGGTTCACAAGGAAGATGTGGACAGGTGAGTACATGTGGACCGTCCAGTGCTAGTCACTGTTCCAGATTTTACAAGTAGATACTGTAAGTATTTTCATTCGGAGGAAGATAACATGTAGCAGTGAAATCAGTGGCACCTCCACTTGCCGTCCTCTCTGAAGACTGAAGGACTAACTGAGCCTCCTAGCTGCAGTATGGATGGCCATAGTCCTGCCACCTGTGTACACAGTACACCAGTGCCTTCCCTGGCCTTAATTTCCTGACTGGTGGAAGATCACCCCAACAGTGGAGTTAATGGAGAGGAAGAGATAGATATTAAATATTTGGTCTTTATCCTTGAGGCTGCAAAGTTAATTTTTGTTTAAGCTAGTGAGAAGTCTTAAACTTTCTGTCCTTTTGCTTGTGCTCTGCTCTGACCAAAGTGTCACCTAGCAATGCAGTGCCAAGGCTGGGATAACAGGATCTGGAAAAAGGCAGGATATAATTTGCTGGGATTTTGCAACAAAGTGAGGTTGACTGCCTAATGCAAACCCTGAGCAGTGGTAATGTGATCTCAGCCTCAGCACTCCTATCCACGTGCCACGGTTTGGCTCCAGGTTGGCAGTCAAACCAATAACAATAATGCTCTCGATACCCCCCACTTCCCCCAAGGTAGAGAAAGAGGGAGAAAAAATGAATGAGAGGCTTTCTGGGTTGAAAAGTGAAACAAATTAGTTTTAATTATTAGTGATAAGAGAAAATATATATTTATAAAGGGATGTGCAACACCCGATCCCCTCCCTCCTCCCCCAGCGACTCTCCCAGCAACTCTTCTCCCTGGTGGCTCCAGCTGAAGGGGGGAGTGTCCGGGCGCACGGACGGGCCCTCGGGTGTCGGCTGGGAAGAAAAATGGGAGAAAAAAGAGAGAGAGCCAAAGAGAGGGTGATAGAAGTGACAGTGAGCAGAAAAGTGAGAGAAAAAGGAAAACAAGAGGCTTGACTTCAGTAATGTCTTAACCTATACCAAAAGCCAAATAGAGAAAATATTATGAGAAGGGAATATTCTGATTTGCTGACCCTGCAAACCTAGTTTGCTTTCCCATGGGGGGGAAGGCTGCAGACATGAGCTTCTGCACTCTTTCAGAAGTGTCCTTGGTTGTTATCAGTCCACTGGCACTGCTAAAAAGTTCACTGAAAGAAAAAAAAATCAACAAAGAGAAAATTCGCTTCACCCTGGCTCAAACCAGGACACCACGTATCACAATGAGAAGCAATCTGATCCATGCAAGACATCAGTTCTGGATATCTCATTCTGAGCTGTAGACAAAAACCTAGCCTAGCTGGAATTCAGCATCAGATCAAGAAACCTGAATTTAAATGTCTCCCATGTAGGGTTATACACTTGTCTAAACTCTCCAGTGGATATGGTCAATGGAAGTCTTGGTTCAGCGGTCTGCACATAGGCATATAATACCAGTTGAAATACACTGAGGGAATCAGCTGACTTGTATGTTTTACTCCACAATGACAAGTGTCTCCCACAGATCTTGTGTCATAGCTGTTATGATGCAAGTTTTAAAACTAATTACTCTTTTGAATCTTGTAATATTCAAAACTTGTTAGAGGTACTTTCATAGGTTAGGGTAAAAAAAAAAGGAGAATGGAAAGTAGACTGCTGCAATGTTGCAACAGAGGGAGAAACTCTAGAAGGAACTGGAACAGCTGAATATATGGGAGGCTCTGAAGAACAAAACAACTAAGATAACTTAGTGTTTAAAGTGAATAAAACAGAAGAGAGATTCTGAAGAAGACCAGTTTACTGTTGCCTGTAGATCATGTGCTAAAAAAAAGTCTGCAAATGATGGCAAGAGGCAGTAGAAATAGAGATTAAAAAAAAGAGATATTCATGTATCAGCTTCCTGGAGGCTCAAGTCTGGAATACAAATCAACAAACCATCCCTAGCTAGACAATAAGGCAGTAGTAATTAAATCCAATTGTAAGGCATGACCCAACAGACATTGCTTAAACAGCACTCCTGTGGAAGTTAACCAGAGTGTTGACCAAATAATCATGCAGCCCTGGGCCTTCAGAGGGACTGTGCTATGTGCCAAAGCCTGACTTCACCTGACCTGTTTGCTGAACAGGAATTCCTCAAAATTGTCCTTAGACAAATTCTTGAGTCGCTTTTGTCATTGACTCTCCTCAGTCCAAAAATTCTACCGCAAGTTTGCAAAGATGTGCAATGTTCATGACTATGTGTGTCATTCACATGCTGTCATCTCAAGTACTCAGTAAATGCCTGAAAATAAGATGCTATGAGTGCCTATGAAGAGAGGCTGAGCCAGGTATGTTGAAGGATTGCAAGAGTTTAACATGAATGGGAGGGGAGGGGGAAGGAAGTGTGTACAATAGATGCTCCTTTCTGAGCCCTGTGTTTGCCCCCATAAGTACTATTTTTGTAGCCTGAGGAGAGTGTTGCTTTGTTTACAAATCATCAGTGAACATTCCCTGACAGATTCAAAACAAAACAAGCTTGGAAAAAAATTGTTAAACTGTATCACTATCAATTTTAAAAACCAATGTATTTTTTCCTAGTCTCCAACTCAAGCACATTTATCCTGCTGAGGGATTACTTTTATTTTTCAGCTGTGACTCACTGGATGTATGACAGAGTCTTGTTTCAACAAATTTATTGAGGCTGAAGAAGATGTTAAAAACAGACAGGCACCTGGAAATGCCAGAAGTGGGAAAAAGAGCAAATACAATTTATTTCAAGGGAAGCCATGGCATAGTCCCTGATTCCCCCTGTGTATAAAACAAATATAATCAGTTTCCACCTCTTCTACTTCCCCTCTCTTAAACTTTCATATGAGCTCAGAGCATAAAGTTTATTTATCAGTCTGGTAATAACATTAATATCCCTGAAATGCATTTTTCAGAAAACTGGCAGGAGATTACATTAGCCTTCTGATACACTGATTAAGCTATTAACTTTCCAGAGCCATACTCCCTAACTGTAACATTTGCATATGGATAAACTAATTAGAGGGGAGGGTGGTTTACATCTAACCAGACAGGAAATTTATAGGTTTTAATTTCCTGGCATCAGTATCACTAGCTGTTGTGATAAAACTTTTGGAAGACATACAAGGAGTGCCCTTTGAAACAAAATCAGTGTAGCCTACCTTCTGGATTTAGGCAGAGTTTTGGTATGTTGTGCTAACCTTTGTGAATGTTAAAACCAACAATTTTAGTGTTGGATCCAGATATGCAATAGATGAAATTGGGAATTCTGCGGTGGCCAAACGTTCTGATAGAATGAAGCCCTTAAGTATATGAGCAATCCAGTCTTCCTACAATGATATGTTTAAGTACATAATAAACTGTTATTGTTTTCAGTGGGATTTCACCACATGCTTAAAGTTAAGTACATACGTATATACTTCTCTGAACCAGAGATGCACAGGATGAATTGACAAAAACTCTTTATTCATGGGAACTGAGGATGCTTTCATTCTGAACATTTGGTCTCTTAGTAAAACATCTGTATTTTACCTGTTTATGTATATGCCTGCATTGCAACCTCCTACTTGTACAGCTATTAGAAACAGGCATGAGATGAGGTGCGATCTTTGGCCAAAGCAACAAAACTTCTTAATGCAATTGTAGTTATACTGACAAAAATATATTTTTTTCTTTTTTTTTTGCCCCCATGTAGTGTATTTCACTAGCAAGATGTGGAATGAAGAACTCAGCATTCAGCTTTGTCAATATAGATCAGTACACGTTAGAAAGGTTTTGTGGTTGTCATGTACCAAGGTCTTTATGATCAATAAAGTGCTTTTAAGTGGGGAATTAGCTTCCATACTTTCAGGTTTTAAAATATTTTGGAAGATAATGGAGCAGCTAACTAATGAAGAGAAGAGTATTCTAAATTACTAGATGAATACTCAGTGTTCTCTAAAATTGTGCCACTGGTACTGCATGGAGAAATAATTCTGGATGAACTGTGATGAGCCAAAAGAGATTTGAAAAACTGTTTGGTACAACTAGGTGGTCAAGAAAAATCACAGATGGTTTTGAATATCAACCTGGAGAGTGAAGGTTTCATCAACTATGTATTTACTGTCTAATATATGTATTAGGTGGGTGAAGAAAACTGCTATTTCTTTATACTTAAAAAAGGAGCAAACCTGAAAGTCATTAGTTGATTCAGTAGGAAATACCTAATTTGAATAATAAATGGTGAATCATCTCACTGAGCTTGATGCTTTCAGAATTTAAGCTCCAGTTCCTAACTGGTTATCCAGTTTATTCCTCTAAAGTCAGTAGTGGGTGCAATGACTGCATCTCTCCAGAATATAAGTCACACTATGGCAGCCATCTCTTGAGAGCTGGAATGCATAGTCATATGGAAATGCCAGTGTTCTGGTTTAAATATTAAAGGTGAACCCCAGACAACCAGAGGACAGAATTGCTCTCTATTACTCCCCCACCTCCTCCCTCCCAAGGGAAGATAGAAAGGGGAATAAGAGAGACTTCAACTTTGGAAATTGAAACTAGAAACAAGTTTACTATAACACAACGAAAAAAAGGGTAAAACGGAGGGGGGGGGGGGGAAGTGAGTAAATGTTTATATACAAATATACAAAACCGATCTCAGGGATGGCAGGGATATGGGGAACGCAGGGCCGCTCCAGGAGAGGTCCCCGGCTCCTCACAGCACCCGATGGAGTTGGATTCTGGAGCGAGCACGTGGGAAGCCGAAGGAAACCAGCAGCACACCCGGCAGGGGGAAAGGAGTAGGAGTAGGGAGAGAGAGGCTTTCAGCTCTCCTGGCTTTTATAGATTGTGACAGGAAGTGGGTGGGAATACTGACCCCTGCCAGTCTCTCAGGGTGCTAAGGACCCCCTCTCTCTCCGATAGGTGTCCAACACCGTGCCGGGGTCTCCCAAACCATAACAGCCAGTCTCTCTTGGTTGAACATAGGGAAGCAGAAGTGCTTGATTTAACTTAAAGCCTAGCTTTTAGAAATAAACATACCCATCACATTAATTTTCTAGTGTATTTTAGAGTTGTCAAGGTCTGGGAGTTCAAAATCCCCAAGTGAGACAAAATGTCAGCACGTGAGCAGGGTGGGGACCAGAAATGAGAGCTTTGTAAGGTGCTCCTCAGTCTTGCATGATATATGGAGTAAGACTCTGGGACGACCCGTGAGATGCACCTGCTGGATACTACTGACACAACCCAATAACCCCAGAATTATGGAAAGGAAGATGTTTGGGCTTTTTTGGTATCTGGTGAAAGATGCATCCTGGAAATTAACTTCAGGGCAAAAGGATTTACAGATATAAGGTGTTTACCTAGATATATTTTGCTTTGGAGGCGTATTTTCCTGGTTACATTAAAATATTTATTAATAGGCCTGATGAATGCTTTAAGAAAAATAGGTTCCACTGACATAGCCAGGAGCACTGCACTGGTGCTAGTGTTTGTGCCATAGAGTCAGCATCATTGTTATAAGATAACTTCATTGAAAATTCAAGTGACATGGAAAAAATGGGATCAGAACCTTTGGATTTATTACTATCTTGGTTTTGTAGGCAAGTATTCTTCATTAGATATTTTTCTTCTACTGATATCACTAAGAAATTTTAAAAGAATCTGAAGACACAAGAAATTAACCCTAGGTTGGACTATACTATATACAGGAAATAAAGTCATGTTCCTAAAATACTGCTATTCTTATTCCAGCATCACAGTTACCACCTGTGAAAGCCTCCTTGTTTTGGAGATCCCTGCATCCTGCCATCCTATATTAATTAATGCTGCATCAAATGTAGGCCAGAATAGAAAGGAAGAAATTTGGGGCTACACTGAATTTGCTGAAAGATTATATTCTAGAAATCACCTTCACAGGAAAAGGATCTCTTGAAATAGGTTGCTATTCTGTATACATGCTTTGCATTGGAGGCATAATTTCCAGGAACCTTGCCTAGTTATACTAAATATTTATTAAAAAGTATGATATATATTGTTTTTGCAAGCTAGGTTTTCTTTCCGTGCTGCTGTATCGCAGCCTCTAGCGGGGAAAACTCAAAACTCAGCCAAGTACTAAGCAACCTTCTCTTTAGCTTAGGTCAGGGCCCTGATTCTGTTTTCACCAGTGAAACCTTCACGGAGGGGAGGTGGACAGTGACTTTGATAAGAGTTGTTTGAAATTCCGTCTCATGTTGGTGGAAGAAGAATGAGGCCTTGGTGTTACGTCTGTACCCTGAGGAAGGGTGGTCTCCAGATGGCTGTGCAGATGGTACGTTGCACCTGCCATTAGCATCCTGTCCACATAGCTGCCTCGCAGGCTTTCTGCAGGGTGCTGGCAGACAGCCTGTCTGGGTGTGTTGCAATGTGTGATTTCGTTTGAACAGGCTAAAAACATGGACGCCAACCAGTTCAGGGGTGTGAGCTTTGACAACACCCTGAACAGGTCCTCGGGTTTTGTTTTCTGTGCTGCCTTCACTCTAGTCATGAAGGTGTGCTTGATACTGTCCCTGGGGGTAAGTGCAGATACCTGCAGAAGACTTGTCTCAATTCAGCATGTACAGGGTGGATATATCAGTTTATAATTTGGCCTATTTTTCCGAGTCAAAAGTAGTTTGATAAAAGTCTTTCAAATTCTCACTCTTAGTAGTCATGCTTTGTTATATTAACTTGGGAATGCATGCTCCTCTAATTACTCCTACACTAATTATGATTTTTCTCATTAATGATCTGGATTTGGATCTGATTAGGAAAACACAGTTTTAGGACAATGTCAATGCAGTGCATTCCAAAGCTTTGCTTAAAAATGCAAAAAAGGTGTTTAAAGGACATGGTCACCCTGTAGAAAAAAAAAAAATGTTTTTAGAAGCCTTTCTTTTCTTTGCTGTGTTTTTGTTGTATTTTGTTTGTGTTTTTTTGTTTTGTTGGGTTTTTTTGTTTGTTTTGGTTTGTTTTTGGTTTTGTTTGTTTTTTTTTCAGAGAGGTGCTTTTTCATCATAGTGATGAGAATGGTAAAAGTATGATTGGAATTGTTTTTCTGGCAATCAAAAGGTAGTTATAAGCAATGTGATTTAGACAGCTGCATCATATTCAAATGTCATTTAGGCAACACTATGAAGTAAATTTTTATAATAGCTCAAGGGTTTAGATTGTCATGGAGTAATCCAATCACTAAGAATAGGGCTCTTAACTCTTGTAAGTGCAAATCTGTGATATTGATCTCCAGAACAAGAGACAAACAACAAAAAGGGAGAGCAATCATACAGCATGGAGTATTTCCTCGGCTGCCTCTTGGACCTTTCAAGGTAAAACACAAGTATTTATATTTGCAGGAATAGCTCATATTGAGTCAGATGTGTAGATGAAATCAATAGAAATCTTCTCCATTTGGATCTTTAACAAGTAGTGCATCTGCTCTGTGTTGAACAGTGCTGCATATTTTAACAGAGACTTGGAAGTCAGGACATCTGAATTCTGGTTCTGCTTCGATTTCTGACTCCTTGGATAGGACTCAATATGTCATGCATAATTTTCTGATCTATGAGAGTTGATTAGACCTGGGAGTTCAAGAGGTGAGCACCTTTCAGAATCCTGCAATAGATTCTGTCTCCACCTATCATGCTTATTTTAGATGCTTGGGTGGATAATGTTCTATACATTGAAGATGAGCACTTTTTTCCCACTAGGCCCATCAAAGCCCCATCCAACATGGCCTTGAACACTTCCAGGAAGGGGGCACCCACAACTTCCCTGGGTAAACCATTCCAGTGCTCCACCACCCTCATGCGAAATATTTTCTTCCTAATATCTCATCTGAATCTACCCTCTTTCAGATTTAAACAGTTCCCCCTTGTCTTATCACTACAAGCCCTTGTAAACAGTTTCTCTCCAGCCTTTCTGAGCAACCCCAACTCTTTCAGCCTGTCTTCAGAGGAAAGGTGCTTCAGCCCTGTGATCATCTTCATGGCCCTCCTCTGGACTTACTCCAAAAACTCCATGTCCTTCTTGTGTTGGGGACTCCAGAACTGGACACAGTACTGCAGGTGGGTCTCATGAGAGCACAGTAGAGGGGCAGAATCACCTCCCTTGACCTGCTGGCCATGCTGCTTTTCATAGAATGGTTTGGGTTGGAAGGGACATTAAAGATCATCTAGTTCCAACACCCCTGCATGGGCAGGGACACCTCCCAGTAGATCAGCAGCCCAGGATATGGTTAAGTTTCTGAGCTGCAAGCACACATTGCCAGCTCATGTTGAGCTTCTCATCAACCAACAGCCCCAAGTCCTGGTCCTCAGGGAAATACTTCAACAGGATGTTTTGTAACTGTGGATTGTCATCACTGTACTGGTAGCAGAAACTAGTTTATTAATTGGGATAATTGAAGGTGTGGTTGGGCTATAAATGAACAGTTTCACAAATGTAGGAGTGTGTTACTGATTAAATAAACAAATTTTGTACTGGACAACTGGGGTGAAGAGAGAAGGGAGACTGAACAGTGGGAAAGGGAGGACAGAAGCAATAACATCCCTTTTACAGGTTCAGTGAGATTTCCCAGTGGAAGCATCAGTGACAGCCATGAGCTGGTTCAGGATTGCTCTTTAAATTTTTTGTTTGGGGTTTTTCTTTTGGTTGTTTGGGGTTTTTTTTTTGGTTGGTTGGGGTTTTTTTTGTTTGGGTGGGTGTTTCTTGGGTTTTTATGTTTGTTTTTTTTAAATTATTTTTTATTCCAGTTAAAAACACTACTGAGGCTAGGGGTCTTCATTTGTTTTGCATTCCCATCTAGTCTTTGTTAAACATTTTAACCGGGTTGGTAATTAGCAGAGCTGGGTGACATGCCAGTCTTAAGCTTCATGGATTAACCTTGCAGAATTTTCTTTTGAACTTTTCTCTCCCTGCCCTGACTGGCTCTAACCATATGTTTTAGGTTGAGCAGTAATAGCACTGGGACTCTGACACACAGTTACTGCAGATGGCTTGAGACTTTGCTGATGTCCTTGTCCACTCCAGCTCTGTGTCGGGGATTTCTCTTTGAATACGTGCTGGCGCTTTAGTTACTGTAGATAAACACACCATTCTAACTTGAATTCTTGTATCTTCATGGAAGGCAAAAAGGATAAACCAGGTGACCACAGGCTAGTCAGCCCCACCTAGATCCCTGGGAAGGTGATGGAGCAATTAATCCTGGAACAGAATGGGATAGAATAGAATAGAATAGAATAGAATAGAATAGAATAGAATAGAATAGAATAGAATAGAATAGAATAGAATAGAATAGAATAGAATATTGCAGTTGGAAGGGACTTGCAATGATCATTTAGTCCAACTGCCTGACCAGTTCAGGGCTGACCAAAAGTTAAAGCACTGGGCTTTGTCCAAATGCCTCTTAAATACTGACAGGCTTGGGGCATCAATCACAGTTCTAAAGGAAGGAACAGGAAGCCTGTTCTAGCATTTGACCACCCTCTCAGTAAATAAACATTTCCTAAAGCCAAGTCTGAACATTCCTTGATACAGCTTTGAACCATTCCCACGTGTACTATCACTGGATACTAGGCAGAAGAGATCAGCACCTCCCTCTCTTGCTTCTCAGGATGCTGTAGAGATTTCCAAATGCATGGAGGACAAGAAAAAGATTTGAAGTAGTCAGCATGACTTTATGAAGAGGAAATAATTCCTGAGCAACCTGACAACCTTCTGTGATGAGATGACTAGCTGGTGGATGAGGGGAGAGCAGGTGATATTCTTGACCCAATTTAGCAAGGCTTTCAAAACCATCTCCCTCAACATCCTCCTTGACAGACTGATGAAGAACAGACTAAGTAGTGAGTTGAACTGAAAAGTGGCTGATTTGCTGGGCTTCAAGTGTTACAATCAGTGGCACAAAGTCCACCTGGAATCTAGTCTCTAGTTGAGTACCCTAGGGCTAGATAATGGTGCCGATGCTCTTTAACATCTTCATTAAGGACCTAGATGACAGTGCACTCTCAACAGGCTTGCAAATGGTGCAAAACTGGGAGGAATGAGTCATGCACCAGATGGTTACACTACCTTTCAGAGGACTTGGACAGACTGGAGAATTCATCCAAAAAGAACACCATTAAATTCAACAATGGGAAATACTAAGTCTGGCACCTTGGAAGGAATAACCCCAGGCACCAACAGATGGACATGGACCATGTTTCTTGACGAGGACCTGGGCATCCTGGTGGACAAGTTTACAATGAATCAGCATTGTGCCTTCATGGCTAGAAAGATCTACAGCCTCATGGGCTGCATAAACCAGAATGTTGGCAGAATGTCGAGTGAGATGATAAATCCTTCAGATTATCCACCAGAGCCCTCAGATTCACTTTGATCAAGCAGTGACAGATATTATATTCTCTTCCATGTATTTTGTGGTATCATCATTCAAGAATTTCCACCAGTCAGCTGAGTTTTGAGGTCAGTGAGCAGCTTTGAGGACAAGGGTGTTTATAAGAACCCAAGATAATCAGATTCTCCTACTTATACGACTTTTCCAGTGATGCAAATTATTATTAGTAACAAGTTTGCTCTTAATTCATAGAATCATAGAATCAAGGTTGGAAAAGACCTTCAAGATCATCAAGTCTAACTGTTCACCCTACAACCCCTAACCATTAAACCATCTCCTAAAACACCATGTCCATCCGTTTATTGAACACCTCCAGGGACAGTGTCTCCACCACCTCCCTGGGCAGCCTGTTCCAATGCCTCACCACTCTTTCTGTGAAGAAATTTTTCCTAATCTCCAATCTGAACCTCCCCTGGTGCAACTTGACCCCATTTCCTCTTGTCCTATTGCTGGTCATCAGGGAGAAGAGGTCAACACCCACCTCACTACAACCTCCTTTCAGGTAGTTGTAGAGGGCAATGAGTCTCCCCTCAGCCTCCTCTTCTCCAGGCTGAAATTGTGTATGAGAAAATAAGGTCCTATTGTGAAATGTAGTATACGTATTCAGGTGACAAAATGAAGATCTAGATACTGAATTGCATTTATCTTTCAATAATTTAAAAAAAATTGTATAGTTAGCATTTTTTCCAAAAATTTAAAAAGAACCTCTTAATGACATCTGACTTACCATCACAAATATTTTCCTCTGTCTTTTGTGTTAAATTTCTGTGCATATAGTATGTAGTTTGCTTAAATAACAAATGTTAGGTAGAAATAGGACATTCTCAATCACTGAATGTTTATTCAGGAATTCTCCCATCAAACATCTTAGGCTTAATCTTTGAAGAAACAGAAATTTAACATACAACCTATAAAACAGTTCTAATTCTTAATAATCAACAGAAAACTAGTGATTACCTGAAAACTTCGGTTTCTTCTGGAATCTGCTTATGATGTCCAGGACCAGTCTGAAGTAGGACTCAGAATATGTAACTGCTTAAATTAAACAGTAAATATGTGAGCTAGACCCCTACATACCCACTATAGCCAAAGAAGAACTAAGGCTCAGATCACTTGCCCACAAGTAGGTGTCATGAGCCATTTCAACTGCAAATTAGAAGTTTAGTTATGCTATTTAAGACTTATTTAGCATTAAGTTTTTTCCTAAACAGAATGAGTATTAAATCTAAGGTTAACTTTTTTGCTTGTGTAAGTGTTAAAAAGTGGGAATAATTCAATATTTTGATGAGTAGTATGTGCAAGGATTTCAGGACAGCTGGTGGCAGAATGAACTAGTAGTTGTTTCTATCAATAAAGATTACATGGGTAAAAAGGGTAAGAGCATGGCAGTGACATTTACTTAAATGCTTTTTTTTTTTTCCCCCTCTGAACACAGCTTTCAGATTGGGGGAAAAACAAACAAACAAACAAAAAGAATTTGAAGGGGAGAAAAGTCTCCACTTCAAAATCATAAATGTTGAAATGCATTATTTTTTTAGTACATCCAAATAGGCTGCAGTCAGATGTTTAAGGAAAGTTGTTTCCAAGAAAAGCACCCGTGCAAATTATATGCTGAATTGGTAAAGACAGCTGTGATACTGTTAATTTTCAGGGTGTGACTCTGTTGCCAAAACAGAGGTGTGTGTCCATATAAAAAATTCAGGAAGCTCCATAAATAGCAGTCCCAGCATGTAGGTGCTGTTGACAGAACAGGAGTTGGAATGACAGCTATGCAGAGTGTGCTGTGGATACCTCAGAGGTTCTGCAGCAAATTGAAACCGTATGTTTGCTGCTGAGGTGACTGGGAAAAGGGATTGGCTTCAAGCTGCATGGATGTGTTTGATAAACTGATTAAACTGTGGATCTGGGGACATGAGGGAGACTTCTAAATAAGCTAAATGCTACAAAAATGTGTGATGCTGGCATCTCTGCCCAGGACTTGCTGTCACACAGTCCTGTAGGTTTGCAGCTGCCTTTTAACAGGTGCTGAATATAGTTTCCCGAGATAGATTAATTTGCATCCTTGGAAATAAAGCCTTAAGGGCACTTAACCACTGTTACTTAAACAGCTGATAGAAACTGCAAGTTTCTTCTGACTTGTAATAATTTTACTGTCATCTCCACTAAGGAAAGCAATCTACTGCTTTTGGGATTCTGTCCCAAATAAGAAGTCTAAGTATGACTTCACAATATGATACCTTTCTAATCTGATGTTTTAAACCCAGGATGTGCTCTGTGACACACAGCCAGCTGAAAAGCAGGATGCCTTTTGCACTTAATATTGAAGAAATAAATTGCAAAGTAGAGATTACATATATTAAGTATTGATATTCTAGAGGGTTTTTTAGCTGAGACCTATTTTAGATAGTTCTTTAAACAAGCAGCTGGAAACTGGCTCATGTGTACCACTGCAAGGAATCCAGATGGTTATTGTAGGACAACCTGAATGCAATACTGATGTATAGCAGGGGTAAAATATGTTAAGAACAGATCTGAGGTAAATTTTGGTGGATAAGTGTAGATTAGCTGAAAGAGCATGGATTACCAGATATACCAGTGATGAATGGAATTAAAATGCTTGTAAACTAATTCACAGAGCACAGCTGCTGAACATGGCACCTGTTTAAAGTGTCTGTAAGACACTAATAGATGTAGTAAGTACAGAACTTTTGTCTGGTGAATTTTCTGTATCCTCTGAACAAAAAATTGTGAGTCCTGTGCATAGATATTAATTTTTATTCTGATTATGAAAAGTGTGAATATTGAAAAGGGATGTTTCTTTTTGTGTTAATGAATATTTCCATTCAGTTCCACAAAAAATCCCCAAAGAAACCCCATAAATAGTAGGACACAGATCTGCTGTGGAACTTGAGACAATATTTAGAGTTTAGCTTGTGTCCAGAAAAACAATAGTGGAGGCAGATACTAGACTCTTTTTTCCACAGGACATTTTATAGAGGAAGCTAATGTATTATCCAGTGAAGCTGCTTCTTCATAACTGCATCAAACAATGTTCTCTAATATTGTGTGCACCCTGGACTGATCTGATTACCATAACAGTGATAAAAGAATTTCCTTTTCTGCTTCTCTTCTCTTCTTTGGTACCTTGGTTTCTATAAAAATAAAATTCAGGAAGGTGTGTCAGGTCTGTTGGAAAAAATATGCTGCAGCAGGAGTAATTCAGAACATGCCCTGGCACATCAGTCTCAACATGGTCTGAACTGCCCTGTGGAAGAGCTGCTCTCTCATTTTCACTAGAGACAAAGCCTGGCTTCCCAACTTAGCTATCAGAGGTGAACAGCCAAAGCTGAGTCCTGCTGACTATGTGTCATTTAGATAGCTGTTCACATTGAAAGCCTGATAAGTTTTTGCCTGAGTCTTCAAATATCCTTAAGAAAAAGCAGTAGTGTGAGGTGCAGGCATAATTAAATTACTATAACTTAAAACATAACTGTGAATCATTTATTGTGCTGATGCTTATGACACTCCTGTTGTCTTGGCAAACACAAGATAATTCATCTTTCAGTGAAAGCATCATGTTATAACTATCGTGGCTGAGGAGCTTGCATGGAGGCAGGCAGTGCAGCTAAGAATCATGGCAGCTTCTTATGAAACTGTAATACTGTGCACAATTTGTAGAAGAGATGTAAATGGATAAGAATGGGTCAGCACAGTTTGGGATTACTCTGGAAATCTCTGACATAAATTATTTCTGAGAGGGCAATATGACAGAATCACAAAATCAGAGAATCATTGGAGTTGGAAGGGACATCTATAGATCATCAAGTCCAACCCCCATGCTAAAGCAAGATTGCCGGGAGGACATGACCCAGGACTGCATCCAGGTGGGTTTTGAATAGCTCCAGAGAAGAGAACTGCACAACCACCTTGGGAAGCATGTTCCAGTGCTCTGTCACCCTCACTGTAAATAAGTTTTCCCTCATGTTCAGATGGAACTTCCGGTGTTCCAGTTTATGCCTGTGGCTCCTTGTCCTATTGCTGGGAACTACTGAGGAGAGTCTGGCTCCATCCTCCTTGTACCCACCCTTCAGATACTTGTAGGCATTAGTAAGGTCTCCTGTCAGCCTTCTATTCTCCAGGCTGAAGAGTCCCAGCTCTCTCAGCCTTTCCTCATAAGAGAGATGCTCCAATCCCCCAGTCATCATTGCTGCCCTCCACTGGTCTCTCTCCAGCAGTTCCCTGTCTCTATTGAACCGGGGAGCCCAGAATTAAACACAGTATTCCAGATGCGGACTCACTAGGGCAGAATAAAGGGGGAGGATGACCTCCCTTGACCTATTGGCTCATTTTTAACTACCTGGACTCCAAGACCCTTCTCCTCAGAGCTGCTTTCCAGCAGATCAGCCCCTAACCTATACTGATGCATGGGATTATTCCACCCCAGATACCAGACCTTATATTTGCTTTTGTTGAACCTCATACAGTTCCTCTCTGCCCAACTCTCCAGCCTGTCCAGGTCACACTGGATGGCAGCACAGCCCTCTGGTGTGTCAGCCACCCCTCCTACCCTCCCAGTTTTGTATCATCAGCAAACTTGCTGAGGATACACTCCGTGCCCTCATCTATGTCACTGATCAATATATTAAACAAGACCAGACCCAGTACTGACCCTTGGGGAACATCGCTGGCTACAGGCCTGCAACTAGCCCCTGCACCCATTGATCATGACCCTCTAAGCTCTGTCACTCAACCAACTCTCAATCCACCTTACTGTCCGCTCATCCAACCCACACTTACTGAGTTTCTTAATGAGGATATTAAGGGAGACAGTGTCAAAAGCCTTGCTAAAGTCAAGATAGATGACATCTGCTGATCTCCTTTCATCCAACCAACCAATTATGACATTATAGAAGGTTAACAGATTCGTCAAGCATGATTTACCCTTGGTAAATCCATTATGACCACTCCCAATAACTTCCTGTTCTTCAATGTGTGTAGAGATGACATATCTTGAAGGGTGCATGAAATCATGATGAAGGAATCTAGGTCCTTAATGCCATTAGGTGAGCATCACAGCCTTCTCCTTTGCCTGCATGATTGCAGCCCATTCAAGTCCACTCACCTCTGGAGATCCAAGCACTCTAAGTTCTCCTTGTCTTCAGTCTTCCCCTTCCTAACTAGTTCTAATAAATCTATTTTGTGACAGTCAAGAGCCTGCTTTCTAACTTTTTGCCTGCACTTCTGCTGACCACTGAGGAAGGGACTGTAACCTTGTTGCCCACAACTGTGCTAACATATCCTTGATCAGTCATCTTCTCACTAGATCAGCTCGAAGCTTCTGACACTTCTTGTTTTTCAAGGAAAGTAAAATGGGAGGGATAAATTCCGCTTTTATGAGTGTGCTCCAAAAGGAACAATATCTTGCAAGTGAAGTGCACACAATTATCCTGTCTATTTACAATTCTGAGAATTAGATGAAAATAGAAAAAAGGAAACTTTCTTCTGATTAGAACGACAGGTTGATATGAAACAAAAAGGGTGGCTTTCTAAAACATTTCAGAAGATGTATTTTTCTGAAGAACTGTTTGTAATAGAAATTTCCAGCCTACTTCCAGGGCTTTGCACAAGCTAAGTAAGAGAATGAAATTAGGTGCAGGACCCGAATCAAGATCTTGGATCTAGTGAGTAATGGAAGTTGAACATGATTTGCAGTTCACAGAATCACCAAGGTTGGAAAGGACCTTTAAGATCATCAAGTCCAGCCTATGACCTAACACCACCACATCAGCTAGACCATGGCACTAAGTGCCACATCCAGCCTTTACTTGAATATATACAGGGTTGGTGCCTCCATCACTTCCCTGGGAAGTCTATTCCAATGTCTAATCACCTTCTCTGTGAGGAAGTGCTTCCTAATATCCAACCTAAACCACCCCTGGTGCAGCTTCAGGCCATGCCCTCTCATCTTGTCACTAGTTGCCTGGGAGGAGACCCAGCCCCCACCTGACTACAACCTCCCTTCAGGTAGTTGAAGAGAGTGATAAGGTCCCCCCTGAGTCTCCTCTTCTCCAGGCTAAACAACCCCAGCTCCCTCAGCCTCTCCCTGTAAGACTTTCTCTCTCGTCCCTTCACCAGCCTTGTTGCTCTCCTCTGGACCCGCTCCAGCACCTCAACATCCTTCTTGAAATGAGGGCCCAGAACTGCACACAGGACTCAGGACTCAAGGTGAGGCCTCCTCCCCAGTGCTGAGTACAGGGGGAGAATTACATCCCTACTCCTGCTGGCCACACTATTCCTGATACAAGCCAGGATGCCATTGGCCTTCCGGGCCACCTGAGCACACTGCTGGCTCATGTTCAACCGGCTGTCCACCAGCACTCCCAGGTCCCTCTCTGCCAGGCTGCTCTCCAGCCACTCTTCCCGCAGCCTGTAGTGCTGCCTGGGGTTATTGTGGCCAAAGTGCAGGACCCTGCACTTGGTCTTGTTGAATTTCATACCGTTGGCCTCAGCCCATCAACCCGGCCTGTCCAGGTCTCCCTGCAGCTTCTTCCCTACCCTCTGGCAGATCGACACTCCCCTCCAACTTGGTGTCATCTGCGAATTTACTGAGGGTGGACTCAATCCCCACATCCAGGTTGTCAACAAAGATGTTGAAGTTTTCCGTGTAAAATAAATAAATAAAAAGTGTATGGTAATCAACGTATCACTTTTAAAGGCAGGACTCTGCTACACACTCAGTCACATTCCTCTGGAGAGAGGATGGATTTTCTTTCTCTGATAGTCACCCATGAACATAAAAGTCAAACATAATTGAGCCACAGAAAAGTCTTTTCACTCTTTTATTCCTGTCCTTCACAGACTGAGTTCTCAGTGTCTGGCAGGGCATTCACAGGGGCATGCAGCAGTTACTGAAGAAGGATTCATAATTGGGGGAATGTTTTTTTGTACTCCATAGGCCTAGCAGTGAAGATACAGGTTACAAATGCACCTTGAGAAACAGATACCCCTTGCTTCTACATTTCCTGTGCCTCACTCATAACAAAGCTACCTAATGTCACACTTAATTTGCTGTTCGCCCAGTGTTTTCTTATCAGTAGTACAACCTAGATAAAATTCACATTAACAGCAGCATCCACCATGTTATTGGTGATTAAACCCAATCTAGAGTCTCACAGATTATATATTTATTTATTTTATTTTTTTTAATAGAGGAAATTACTCTTACCTCTGAAAAAGTGAAAAAAAAAAATGATGTGATGCCATATTCTGCTCTATGGCAGAATACAGTTTGACACATACAGCCATAAAACCTTTATTCAGGAGCTGCAATTGATTAGCATCTGTACTACCACATACTTATCATTTGACAGCTAAGACTGCAGTGGAAAGCTGAAAGTTGTTGCCTAAACCAGGAAGAGATAACAGATTGAAAGACAGTGTGCTTTGAATAGATGAACAATTGGCCCAGATATTTCTTTCTTTTTCTCAGCAAAACGAGTGAAAAGCAAGATCAACAATGAAGTTATGTGGGGCTTACATCACAGCAAACGGGAGCAGAGTATCGCTGCGGTGCCACATCTGCAGTCCTGACAATGCTCGTGAGTGCCTACTGAAAGCTACTGCTATCTGACATATGTTGCTATAAATGCTAATTAAATCTCAGGGCTGTGTTCTGTTATTAAAACAAGAGTCCTTAGTAGCTACTAAACAGAGCTGCCTCCCCACAGGAGCATAGCTATCAGCTGCCTGTGTTTCCCTGATACGTCTTCCTTTTCTCTCCTTGGGGCACCATCTAAGAAGCTTTTTGAACAAGTGCAGCCCGTGTCTGGGGTTTGGGAATTTCCAGCAGAAGCTTTGCAAGGGGCAGGCTTGGCAGCTGTAATGACAGGGCAGTGGCGAGTGTGGGTGGGAGATGTGCACGTGCTGCTAGATCTGAAGCACTGGCAGCTGCTGCAGTTGGCCTGGGTCCACGGAGCTGCAGATGTGAGCAAAGCTGGAGCTGTGGGGAGCAGAGTTTGCTGTGAGGGTTCAGTGTAGGAGGGAATTTAGGTCAGAGTGGTGGGAGCAGGGGAGGAGAGGGGTATTATGTACCTGGTGGGGGTGTATGGGTTGTGTTACTGATGGCTAAACAGGGATGTACTGAGGTTGGTAGGGGATGTACTGGGACAAATGAAGATGGGAGTTCTGGGGCTCTGGGTTGGATTTGGAAAAGGTGGAATTTTTTGGGCGTAGGACCTGGAGATTTTGGGACACGAGAGGTTTGATGTGGGACTGTGGGTAGGAGTGATGCCCCATAGCAGTGGGATGTGGAGGCATTTGCTTAGACACAGTGATTTCGGTTTGGACATGATTCATCAGCTCTTTTTCAGGAGAGAGCAATGGACAACAATGCACTTCTCCTACCTCCTACTTCTTTTAAATCCTCTTTTCTATTTTTCACTTATGTGGTTGCATTACTTAGAGTGCACTGCAAGATCTAACTGTACTTCTCTCCAGGAGAGAAGGCTTCACTGTGTATGGGACAAATGGGAGAAAAAAAGGACTACAGACAATGAAAGACCCCCACACAATTTCTTCTCAGTGATTAGGGTTCATATTACTAGCTTTTAACCATGCTTATAGATAGTTCTAGTGCAAGAACTGAAATGACAGTGTGAAGTCAATGTCTTTTGCACAACTGCATAAGGGTGTGTATAACCTGTCCTAAATGAGCATGATGTGTGTATTGCAACTTCCATACTCACCACGTTGTTTGTCCTCACTGAATACAGAAGGAGCCTTCAGCACCTAAGTTCCTACCCTAGATGCTTAAATTCAGATGTCATCAGTGTTCCTGATGTGTGTCTCTTTCTCCATATAATTCTCAACCTGAGTTTTCTAGGACCATGCAGAGCTGGATAAGTGGTGTCCACATCTGCAGCATCATTTGCACGCAGAGTCAAACTCAATCCATGAGCTTATCCAAGGCAAATGGACATAATGCTCAAAATCTAGTGTTGGAAATATGAAACCCAGCTTCTCTGCTCATAGAGCAGGGAGAGAACTTCCTGTCTTATACAGACAACTGATTAAAATGTCCAAGTATACTAAACATTAACTTTGTGAACAGGTCTGTTCATTCTAGGACAATGTTCTTTTTTTTTTTTCCTTGTTTATTTATACAGTGCAGCTACCAGAATACTATTTGATGTACAGCTTAGAAGATAAGATTTTTTTTTTTCCCAATGAATCAGCTAAACTATTAGAGGAATACACCATAAATACACACAGTTTAAAAAGCAAGAAATTCAGTAAGCCAACTGCTGTAGAAGAGGAAGTATGGTACTCTAGTCTGTCCATACATAAGCAGCAGTGGATGGATACAGACACATACAATTCCCAGTCCCTATGTATAATTTCTGCTCTCCAATTTTAATAAAAAACTAAAACCTTTCATGATGGATCCCACATAGCCAAAAAAGACCATGTAATCCTGGAATGGTAGGAGTCAGCAGGAGGTCACAAGCAGAAGATGGAAAAGGTCTGTGTGTGAGCCAGCTCGCTGTGATCCCAGGCAGCCATACTGCAGAATTTCATTTACAATCTAATTGTACCCCACCTGAAAAGCATATCATTTTTTAGCTCCTCTGACAAAAATATTCCAGAGCTTCACTCCTTTTGTTAGCAGAATATATCTGCTAGTTCTCAACATTAATGTATTGCTGGTTAGTCCATGACCATTTGTCTTGTGCCAAACTCACAAGGAATTTTTAAAGTGATTTTAGCCTCCTGTTTTTCTTTATTCCAGCTGCAGTATCCCTGACCATTTAAAAATCAATAGTTACTTTTCCTCCTCCCCACCCTAATTGCACTACAAATCGAGACTATTTTTTTTCAGGCATATTACAGCATTTTGCCCCTTCTTTCTTCTAGTTTCTTTTTCATCTGAGTTAATGAGATATGTTCAGGGTATGTTTTCCAACTTTACTGAAAAACTTTAAAGAAAGAGGAAGATAGTGGGATTCACTGCATTCACTTGATTCCTGATGGACTCTTCCTGGCATTGATCATTAAAAAAAATTATGTTTGATTATTTGCACAGAATTCATGAGACTAACAATGTTAGAATGAGATGAGCTGAGTGACACAAAGGGTAAATCTGGAGAAATTTGGAGGAATTCACCATAGCAGATTTGTCTTGCACTCATGTTTTGTCTTCAAAAATTTGTTGTTTTCAGTAAGAATCTGATTTTTTCCATGTAGCAGCAAAGAATTTTAATGGCAAGCTAGACATAGCCAAGATGAAACTTCCAGTTCTGTGTATTTTTTTTTTCTTTTATTTCTTTTGTACTTTAGGTTTCACTCAAGTATCCTTACTCAGTGTCCAGTAGCACTCTTAAAACTAAAATCAGCTGAAAGGTAAACCTATTACTTCTCAGGTCTGTACATAGGTCTCAGCTTTTAGTTTTTGGTATTTTGAAACCAGGTCATCTTTGCCATGACTTTAACAATAGCCTCTTTGAAACCTTGCCGTGAATCCACTAAAAGTTCCTCAAATCTGAGTCACTTCAATCTCAATATTTCTGGCTCTTTGCAATCACATTTTTTGTTTACACTTTCTTTGGTAAGATGTTTCAGAGCAGCTGAATAGGAAAATTATTATTGTTATTATTATAACTTAGAGTAAAAAATATTGACAAGAAGTCAAATGTTGGAGAAAGAATTAATGAATTGTGTGATTGTCCTGAACACATTAATTTTCTCATTATTCCAATTCTCTGCAGTCATAAAACAGTCTTCTTAAGAATCATAGAATCATAGAATGGTTAGAGTTGGAAGGGACCTTAAAGATCGAGTTCCAACTCCCCTGCATGGGCAGGGACACCTCCCACTAGACCAAGTTGCTCAGAGCCCCATCCAACCTGGCCTTGAATGCTTCCAGGGATGGAGCTTCCACGGCTTCTCTGGGCAGCCTGTTCCAGTGTCTCACTACCCTCACACTAAAGCATTTCCTCCTGATCTCTAATCTAAATCTTTCTTCTTTCAGTTTAAAACCGTTAACCCTTGTCCTCTTGAAAGAAAGTTGGCAACAATGAGGGAAAAAAGCCAATGTTCCTTCTGTCCCCTAATCTGTAAAAAAAAAATTATGAGGATTAGAGTAAAGGGAAAAAGCAACTAACTTTCCTTCTATCTTTACATGCTGATGAAAATAATTATATGCATAAACTGTAGAGAAATTCTGATTTCCTGGCTGATATCCTTGTTAGGCTTGAAGGAGTGGCCTCAAAAAATGTTGAAGCTACAGCAAGGGTAAAATATTCACCCTATGAACAGAGCAGCCCATGGGAAGAAAGACCGAAACAATAGCCTGTACATAACAGCTTTGAGCAACTACACACAAAACTAGTGTGTTGCCCTGGAGAAAACTTGTGCTGGACTAGAAACAAGTGTAAAAAAATGAGGTTACAGTCAATTCACCTTTGCTTGATATGTTCACCATATAATAAAAATGTTTTTATCCTCTTCTCAGTGTATTTAGAGGGTTTCTATAGTATCCATTTTATTGTTTCCATGGTGTGAATTAATGATAGGCCAAGATTTGTGCCTGTACCATGTTTTTAGACCCTCGGGCCAGCCACAAATGTGGGATAAATATTATTTCAGACACTTGGTAATAAATGAGCATTTATAAGCTTGGTCCTGTGGACATGCTCACCCTCATTCTTGTATATTCTCCAGGAGTATTTCTAGACTGAAGTTACCACTCTTGAAATTCACATTGCTTGAACTGGTAAAAATGAGAGTTTCAATCCTGTGAGCTAATTTCTATGCCTCTTTAACGTATTGAAGGCATGCTGTGACCAATGAAACTACAGAGTACAACAAGAAGACCTCTTAGCAAACACCCCTGCAAGATAATAAAGTGTTAGAGAGAACATTTAGAACAGTTTTTTTTTTTTTTTTTAAATTATCTTTATACTTTGTCTCTTTTGGTGCAAGTATCTGCTTTAATAAAAATGTATAAGAGATGCAGCTTTCTGCTGCAGAGCATTAGACTTCCATTGAATTGCTTCAGGCTTAAGGGAGTCTTCTTGTTTTGTGCATGTCTCACCAATTGCCCTCTATGGGATTCATCCTGCAGTTACTTTTAAAAGTTTCTGGTCATCCGAGGAGACAAACTAGAGGCCTGAAAGTACCATCTATTTTGCCCAAACCAGTAATTTTAATCTTTAATGTTTGTCAGTTATTTTTGTCATTTATGAACATGTGTCTGTAAGGAACAACAGTCCAATAGCTCTATACCTCTGCATCAATATATCTGTACCTTTGGTAATTTTATTTAGCCTTTAGCATGTGCAACTTAACAGGCAGCTATTTATCTCCATTCTGTAAAATGGAAGTGTTGGAAAGGTAATTTTGCTAGAGCCAGGTTCAAGTCAAACAATCATCTGCACCTCTGGTATATGTGATTTACAGCTTACTGCCCAATTAACATGAGACACACTCTGTCATTTACCCAGTAGATGAGTTTTGGTTTTTTTGGTTTTGTTTTGCTTTGTTTTAAAGCTTGACAGCCCCTTATCTAGGCAAAACTTCACTTGTTTTACTTAGAAAAGTAACTTTTTTTTTGTTCAGTCAAAGCCTATCTTTCCTTGTCAGTGTTTGCTGCAATTTATGCTAAGTAAAAAAATTAATAATAAAAACTTGACATTTTCCTCCAAAGCACAGAAGCATTAAAGGTCACATTTTCAAAAGGACCTGTAAAACTCTCCTAACAAATTATGCTTGAGTACTTAAGTGCCCAAACTCTTTTTTTTTCCCCCCTTTTTTTTTTTTCTATAGTGCAGAGAATAAAGAATTAATGCAATTCTAGTAATGTGTTTCAAAATTTGCACTGAGGCTGAATTAATGGATTTAGAATAATTTTTCAAAAGCACATATACCAAGTAGGAGCCTAGATACTATTTTTCAGATTTTAGGTGGAAAATCCCTGAAGTACTAAAAATCATATAGCCTTTTTCATGGGCAATAAGGAAAGTGGCAGTAGAATTTCCATTGCTAATAACAAATGCTATTGTTATTCCTTGTTTTTATTAAAAGAAGCTACTGAGATTTCTACAAGACAGAAATTTTGTTTTACTAGGCATTATTTAATCACCTTGTCAGTACATCACAAAGAGCTCTCTAGACAGAGATGAAATAAATGTGGAAGGGGAAACAGAAGGTTAGGGATAATTATTTAGTCTGTGGTTGGGAGGGCAGGGCTCACCAGCCAACCTAGAGATACCATTCTTCCATCTTCCACTCAGGATTGGAGGACCCTTCAGCTAGTCATTTCACATTTTACATCCACACATGGATGGAGTCTACAAACATCATTCTCTCTACCAGTGTTTGTAGGCAGTGAAGGGTGTCCTGAACTAATGGTTCAGAGGTGTTCTGTATTGCCATCAGCTGGACAGCAGGACTCCAGGCATTCACTAGAGAAAGTGATATGGAAGTGGCAGATTAGTGAGTCCTCTTTGCATCTTCAAACTTATTACACTGAAAGTCTTTTAATCATTCTGATGGCTCAAGAGGTATAGAAAATAGTAGTTCAAGTAAGTGAAGGGGAATCTTCAAGCTATGCATTGGTGTTATCCACCAGTGCAGTCATACATCTGTGCACCCTTGAGAGGGGATAGTCACTTTTTCTGCCTGAGGCAAGAAGTCAGCCCCATCTTATTCTGACAGTATGAGACTGGAAGATGTAAAATGACGCATGGGAAAGTCAGTGAAAGACGAGTAGCTTGCTAAGAGCAGACAGATCACACAGTAATTCTGTAATTCCAGCAGAGTGGTAGCTGTTTTATTGCTTGGAGGAAGGGTAGAGAGGACAAGAGGTCATTAAAAGGACACTATTTTTTATACACTGAACATGAAAATGCAACAACAAAAGTATAAATAATTTCCGTGTATCGTAGTAATAAATCCAAAATACTCATGCTAATGAGACCAGAAAGAATATTAACTGAAAACCTTGTGGGAGACTGAGGACTGTGCTTTTAAACAGGCATGGGAAGAGGGTGGTTGGGTAGACTTCAGATTTTTTATGCGAGCCTGTGGTCTCTGTCCAGATGCTTGCACAGTGAATGAGTGTTAAGTTTGAATGAGATATTTGAGGAAGTCTGTATTAGCACTACCATCCTGGATAGTCCATTGATGAGGGATACCAGACTACATGATGAAGTTGTGCCAGCTGGTTCACACCATGGATGAGTGGAAGGAGCATCCCTGGACTACTGCACACCACATTCTCTACTTTTTTTTTGCGAGGAGATTTCTGATTCTGCTCTTAAGCTAGCTTCTGATTATACTTTTGCCTGGCAATACCTGTAAGGCTAGACTCAAAAATATCCTTAATCTCCAGAACTTTCCAAAAGTTTTCCTCCCTCTAAAGGAAGAGATCCTGGGACCTCCACCATGTAGCTTAACTCAGCATCAATATTTAAAGATGGAAATACCATCCTGTAACTATGACCCCTGAACAGCAGAAGGCAAATGCATAAACACAGCTGTTGGTCCTAGATAGAATACAAAGCAGCTCAGAATGATGACAGGATTCCTGTGTACTGGGAATAAGCCCACATACGCTTTTACACATGTTGAATTACCACTCTGTGAATTTACTTTGCTTTTAGATAGGAGCACACTTATCAGTTCTTATCAGTTCATCCATACCAATGTCCTTACCTTGATAAAGGAAAGATGAGACATTATAATGATCTCAATTCAAATAAAAACTTCCTTCACAGAGATATTATTTAAGGAAGTATACAACTTTATGTGGTTATGGCTGCATCTGGGATGTAGAGAAAACAAATAAATGAATGTAAGCAAATGTAAGTCATCTGTAAAGGCATTAGAGGTAAAGAAAATACAGGTTTCTATTCCTTGCAGTTTACCATAGATGTATAACCAAGGTACATAAAAAAAGGATCAGAACACCAAAATCTTAGTAGGGAACTTAGGACAGAGAGAAAGACACTTTTTTCAGGGCAAATCTAATATCTAAATGGCAAGAAGAGGAGAATTATCTCCCAGTAGAAACACCAAGAGGGTAGCTAAATAAGTGAGTTCTGCTGAGATTTTCTAGAGCATGTAACCACCTCAACCCTGTGATTATTTTAAATATTTTCTTGGATTAGTCTACAGATTCTGAAGTGACTTATGTGACATGTTGTTTGAGGGAACTTTTTCTAAGTAGAGAAATGTCTAAATCAAAGGAAAGATATCACTTGATGTATTCAAAGCTCCTTTTTTTTTTTTCTTAACATGGTGAAGAGCTCTTCTTCACATGACTGAGCAACAGTGACCTGCCTGAGTAGACTCTGACACATACCTGTAATTAGCCAGACATTTTTAAAGATTTAAAAAAAAAATAAAGGAAATATGAAAGTGCATGAAACTATAGGGAACGAATGAAAATCTTCATGTTGTATAACTTGACTCACTTCTTTTATATGAATGAAGCTATTACTTTTACATGTACACAGTTGAGTCAGAAAGCACTTAAGAATTGTTTTAAGATTTGTTTTATAAGACTGGTCATGCATACTCTAATTGCAATGAATATGCTAATTAAGATTTTTTGTTGGTTGTTTTTGGTTTTTTTTTCCTCTATGAAGAACTATTTAAAAATAAACAGCAATACTTTCAGGCAGAGGATACCTCTGTGCTACTAGATAGAAAAGGGTTTTAAGATATCTTTGCTTTCCCTATTTGCTTCTATAAAAGATACAAAAGTAAATGCAAGATAGTTAGTACCACTTGCCCTTGAGGCTAGGAATTGGTTCATAAGCCTCATTTCATTGGTAGCATAGGCTTAATCTGTAAGGAAGACTATAATACAAAATCTAAATAGAAAAATGGAATTTTGAAGTTTGTTTCAACCTTCCCTACACAAAAGAAAAAATAGACACAATGAAAAAAGGAAGATTATGGAAACTGGTTTTGAAAGATTAAAAAGATCATTCTGAAATAACACAGTAGAAAGTGGAGTCATCAGTGGGGAATATCCTCCGAAGTCCCAGAAAATGGAGGTTAGAAGGAGCTGGAGAAAAAAAAGGTGGAAAAATCTGTCATTAGTTGAGCTACAGATTGAAGAACCATGAGGTTTTTGGAAGTGTTCCTACTCATAGCTATCATTCTCATGATCTTTCAGGGTTTTTTTTGTAATGTTGCATAAGTTTAAATTAAGAAAAGTAATAAAGCTATTTTTTTTCCTTTTATCACTCAACAGTAGGAAGATTGACCTGATTTTGAGAATTTCTGTATCACTAGACTTCATATAATGATCTCACCTATCAAGTTTCCTGTGTTATTACATCACTTCTAATTAACTCCCCTGTTAACGATTTGACACTCTTCATTTTGCAGTATAAGAATGTTATCAAAGCTTTTCTGAAATTAACTACTGTTAGTTCTATTCATTGCTTAAAATTAATCATTGGCTTTTGTGAATTGTTAATGGCTTCATTTAAAGAGCACAGCCAGAATACTGCTAAGCACTTGCATGATCCTCATCAACATAAGACCTGAACACTTCTTAGTCATAAATGGATTTTTATCCTCTCTTATCCATGAGAAATAGTGAAATATTAGCACTACTTTGTGTAAGGAGAGGTGAAACAGTGAAGGTTAGCTAGACTATTCCCAGGACAGGAAACTAAAAACCAAAACTGTAGCTCAGCTTCTGGTTGACCATATGTCTCTTTAACATTGTGTTATTCAGCTTTGGAAATGTTGAATTCACAGCAAAACATCAAAACCTGAAGATTCTAGCTGAAGGGTGATGAATATTTTTAATCACTTTTTCTGTAATAGATGAATTTTCATCAGAGAAACAAAAAATACTCTGCTGAGAAATACTGTCAGAAATGTTTCTAGGGAATGCAGTTCAAGTGTCCCATGTCCTTATTCAGACTGCTTCAGGCTAGATAGCCAAACAACCAAGTAAGACCCAAGTCAGAATGCAT
Organism: Hemiprocne comata; assembly: GCA_020745705.1. NCBI lineage: Eukaryota > Metazoa > Chordata > Aves > Apodiformes > Apodidae > Hemiprocne > Hemiprocne comata. The sequence goes on from CM036586.1 coordinate 207,809,654, forward strand.
CACACACTTCCTACTTTGTCCAAACAGGCTGCTTCAAAGAGGACAGGTAGGACAATAGGCATACAAAGTATATTACAGTTCTTCTTGGCAAAAATGTTTGATTTTATGTACTTTGTGGTTTGGTTGGTTTTTAGAATTTTTTTTAAATAATAAAATCATAGAATTGCTTTGGTTGGAAAAAAACCTTAAAGATAATCAATTGCAACTGTTAACACAGCATTGATAAATCTACCACTACTCCATGTCCCTAAACTACCCTAACTACACATCTTTTAAATATCTCCAGGGGTAGTGACTCGATCACTTCTGTGGGCAACCTGTTACAGTGCCTTATTCTCCCTTTGGGAAAAAAAAAAAAAAAAAATCCTATAAAAATATTCAACTTTCTACACTGCATAATAAAGGATCCCTCTTCCAACTGCTTCTCCAGTTTCCTCTGAAGCCTTTCATTGTCATGGTATCCATTGGCAATGATTTCCATATGCCTATCACCATTCCATGAATAACCATTTCCTCCAGTTTGTTTTGCACCTTACTTCAACTAACTTTGACTAATAGCTCCTACTGTTCTTCTTGTATTGGAAGGTAAGATGAATAACTAATTTTTATTAAACCTCCTCATGCTTTTCATGACATTATAGGCCTGTAGCATCTCCCTGAATCATCTCTTTTCCAGACTGAAGACCCTTAGTGACTCAGTCATTCCTCATATGGGAGGGAAAAAAGCTTCATATCTTTGATCATTTTTCCCTCAATGTTTTGCAGTTCTATTATTTTCTTAGAGATCAGGGGATTATAACTACACTTCAAATTTAAGTTATAAACAGAGTGGCATAATTGTTTCCTGTTTTTTTCTCTGTTCCTTGAACTTGATCTTTTGAATAAGAGGAAAACTCAGCTGGTGTATTCATGGGAAAAGAAAGGTTTCTACCAAACTCTGTGCTTCTTTCTATGTATTTAAAGTGAAAATTCTTTCCTACTATGCTAGAAATTGAATTTATCAAGTTAGGAGAATAGGATACAGCAGTATACATGAAAGCTAACAGCTGGAAGGATGCAGGCAGGTACCAAAGATGCTCAAATAGCTGGTAAATAAGAAAGCAGGATCCTTCCTTTTGTGAAAATAAAATAAAAAAAACACACCAAAAATTTATTATATTTCAGGTTAGGCTCTTATGTTTGTGTTCCTTTTTTACATAGTCTATACTGGGTTTAAAGAAAAATGAAGCTTGCTTCCTATTTAATAGGTAGTCTCTGAATCACTAGTTAACCAGAAAGTATCAAGGAGGTGGCATGTTATAATACATGTGACATTTATCTAAATCAGTCCTGTATAAAATGGTAAATAAACCCCTTCACTACTATTGTAACATTTAGCACCTTTCCTGTGTAATTCCGTTCATAGACGCCTAATTAAAGATCAGTGAACCAAGTGTTTAAAAGGCAACCAATTTAATTGCAGTAATTTTATGATTTAGATGAATAATAAATGTGTTAATGATACTGTAATATTAAGTGTTCTAGTTCATGATCAAGTCAATTAAGATATAATTGTAAAGCAGCAATCCACAAATAATGAGGGAAATCCTTCCTATTGAGAATGGTGTTGACAGGAGTAAAATACACTAACCTTATCACATTTTGATATTTAATTTGATACAAAAGAACATATAGACAAATTTTAATCCCACTGATCATTTTGAAATCAGAGTGTTCATTATCTTCTCTCTTTCAAACAGAGATGCAGACTTAGCAGTTGGAGGCAAATTATAGCGTATTAGAAAGTCTTTTTTTAAATTCTTGGATTGACCTGCAGAAGTGAGATCTTTAAGAGTTACCTAAATCCGGGGTGATGGCCACAACCGAGAGCTCCACCAGAACAGACCACGGCAGAGCAAACTGAATCTGTTTGTCAGAAACAGCCTCTCCCTAGGAAACAACCAGAAACTGAAGCAAAATATTTGCCAGATTAAGATGACTATGTTGGGGAAAACTATTCATCCTACTAACACAGGGGGTGTGAAGGAGAAAGAATGAAAACCAGAGAAACTGGAAATGCTTCACCCTTGTCTGAAGATGTTGTCACTCTTGAAATTCTCAAGACCATACCTGGCAGTGTCATTGGTAGCAATCTTATGCACGAGCAGCAAGAATTGTTATCCTGGGGACGTCTTGACAGTCAACAGTTCCCCTTGACATATCAGGGCAGGCTTGTAGACGGGAGCTTCTATCCTTTGCAGGACTGTTACCAATCAGCTTTTCCCTTTCCGTGTGAATACATGATTTAGGCTCAGCTGGTCCTGTCCTTTCTGGCCTCAGTGGTATTACTCTTTCTTGTTCTTGGACCATTACATGATTCCAGGAATTGCATCGCTGCAGGTGGAGAATCAGCTACTGCTTGTGGTACTAGAAGTGGGTGGTGATAAGAATCATTGTGTGGTATTCATTTTCCCTATCATCAGCCATCAAAAAGAGCCATAGCTAAACAACTCCTCTCTGCTACTTGGTAAGTGCTTCAAGGGTATGATTCACAGTGTTATAAATAAAGAGTCCAAGCTGGATAGGATAAATTGCCTTCTGAAATTAATTCTCTTTCACTAACTCTTCAGGGGTAAAACATCCAGCTCTCAGATGGCTTGAGTTAAATGAAATATATCCTACCCAGTTGGACTAGTACTGGTCTTTTCCTTATAACTTAATCTATTTATTGATAAAAGGTATATTATTTGTCTGGAGACTATGCCCATATAGTTTCATGTGAAGAATCAGGTTTTATAAACCAAAATTTGGAACGTAGCCTGGAAGTTAAACCAATTTCCTGGAAATCTAAGTTCAAATCTCATTTTGATTCATAGACAATTTCTAAAACAAGATCTCACTGCTACAGGATAAATGCTATAGCCTCTGGGCTTCCAGGTCTTTTGGAATGGATTTAAATGCCACTCAATCCAATCCATACTCTTCCAATTTGCTGGCAGAGACTAGATCAAGTTTTGATTTCCAGGTGGTTTGGAAGGATTGTTTTTTTGTGTGTTCCAGAAAGGGTATAGAGGATTTCTTTCTTTTTCAGCTTTTTGGTGCTAATACTTAGGTATACCATGCAAAGTGGAAAAACTTATACAGAAGATATTGCTAGTTCATCCTCATTCTATTATTTCACCTGGCAGGTAGGATATGGCAGTGGCAGACCTTCATTTGAAGTTTCCCAGTGAGAGAAGGGTCTCTTTGTCCCACATGAAAGTCAGACTGTCCAGCAGGTGGGAAGGAGACAGACTTCATCTTTCTGGTTTGGAGAATTCCTTTGCTTTTCTTCTACCAAAAATTGAAGGAAATAAAGTATGTTTGAAAATGTTAAGTTTTAATCTCCAAAGGAAAGTCTGAAAAACTGGTTTTAGTTCAGGTCATAATTTTTATTTCTTGTGCAGGCTCCAGTATGTCATAGATTAAATATTTAAAGCATGCTGACACCCAGGAATAACCTTTGAATCAATGGAAATAAAGTTTCTGCAAGTGCATTTTAAAAATAATTTTATGTAAAATCCAAATTACAGAACACTGAGCAAGTAAAGAAGAATGTCACATAGATATCTTTCATTCTATCTTGCTTCTTATTAGCAGTTAAGTAATTGAAGGTGTCTATATTGTGTGTATTTCTGAGTATATGGTTATTTTAGAAACATAATAGTTACTCAATCTTTACAAAAGGCTAAATGATTAAGCTCATAGACTCAGCTTATTGGTAGGTGTACAGGAATTCACTTATAACTAGAAAAACAAACCTTAAAACTGTGCAGAACATTCAAGACCATACACATTTCTCCAAGAACATCAGATGTGTGTGGCACCTGAAACTGCCTTAGGGAAAAGCTTCTGAGTGATTAACGTGTGTTCTCATCAGAGCTGTCAAGAAACAAAGCATGTTGATGTGGGCAGTTACAATACCTACCCTTAAAAGCAATCCAGCTTGTTTATAATCAACTGCAGTGTCTCTGTGGCATGGCAGGCTAAACATACCCAAACTACCAGTCCAGGCTTTATTGTTAGAACTGGTTCTGTTGAACTCAGTAATAAATTGAGAGTGGTGACAGCTTTTGCAAGAGACTTCTTGTCCCTTGCCTGTTCTTTTTGTGGAATAAACTTTTGCAAAATAAATACTCATAAGCACTGTGAAACTTTTCCTAAGGACAGCTAATATAGCTTAGAAACAAGTTTGTACCCTACATAAGCAATTTTCCATCCTATCAAATTAGCATAATTTTTAATTGAATCTTATCATCATCTTTTTGTTTTGTTTTCTTTTTACTAATGCAGCTAAAGTGTAATCACATTAATCTCTCTCATAAAGCATGATAAAAGAATACTAATCAGACAGCAATAAAGTACAATACAGAACTACTACCTGGAGAATATTTTATTTTTTTCCTGGGTTGGAAGCCCTGATTTTGTCCATTCCCTCTACAGTTTTATGCTTATTCCTGCTACCATCCTCCCAACATATTCTACTTAAATGGACAAGGAATTGTTCCCTCAATGGCATTGAATACAAGACATGGATCACAAGATGAGTTGCTGCATATTGTTGACAATAGTGCCAAGGGAGATGTGAGAACATATTTGAGGTTAGGCAAGTTCATAAGCATTTTCCTGTGTAAGGGCAGAAATACAACTCTTTTCATACATCAATAGTATGATTTCAATGAAGGAAAATGCTGTTTTTTCAGGCTGTCATTTTGGTATCTCCTCACAAATGTAATCTCCCAGTTTAAACTCTTCACAATGGAAGTATCTGGATATCCTTCATCTTACTGACCTTTTCTCTTATTTACCCTTCATTATCAGTGAGTCAGACATTTTTAAAATGTCATCTGCACCGTCAATGAGTCCAGTACGTTGGGTCTCCTTTTGGAAAGGCCTCTCAATGTTGTTTTTTCCACTGAAAGACATTCAGAGGTGAAACCTCACATCTATGTGATTTGCATTTGTACTTCTACCACTGAAACAATCTTTCCACTGACTCCTCCTCCTTTCAATATATTGAAGCAAAATTAATATTTTACCCGTATCATATTTTCCTTTTTCTTTTTCCTGTTTTCTTTTCTCCGTTGTAGAAAACACAAACTGCTTTTGGTCTTAACTTTCAAATGCTTTTTTGTATATTGTCTCTTAGTCTCTCTTACCACTATGAAAGGTAGAATTAGGTGATTTTCTCCCACTCTAAACCATGTAAAGCACTGTTCCTTATCATCAATAAATTACAATTTCAAATTTTCTAATTCTTTCTGTCACCCAAGCTATATTGTACAGATAGGAGAAACAGCACACATACATCTAAAAGGCTTTTCCATTTTCCCCTTCAGTTTTTTTTCCTAGAAATGCTCTATATTAGTCACTCTCTAAAGCTTCTGTAACCTTTCCCTTCTTCCCATGTCTTCATGTCTCTGTGCTCCAAGGATATGAGGCTGAGCTCTGATATAGCACAGCTGCACAACTTTGGCTCAGACTTCAGAGGAAATTGCTAGGCTGTGACAAAGGACTGTGAGAAAGGCTCTAGAGGAGAGCCATGAAGATAACAAAAGTAAAATTAGAGACAGAGGCAGGGTTGCTGAGATAGGGATTGTCTGCAGAATTTTAGAGGGAAAGCATCAACACTGAAAAATATAAGACCCCAGAACAAAATCCGTGGAGCTGGCAGAGTTGGTGGAAGATGGCAAGTCAGCAACATCGAGAATCTATTTTAATGAGCAGCAAAGGCCACCCCTTCTGCTCCTGATTAATGCCTTCCTGGCCAGCAGAGAGTATTCAGGTGGCTTATTTGGAGGTTGAAGTAATGCTTAGGCTAGGAACTTCTTACATTCCGGACATTTCTTATAACTGAAGTTGTATATTTTTACGTAGTGGTTTAAGCCCTGTAGGCAGCTAGGTCTCACTTAGCCACGTGCTCACTCCCACACTAATGGGATGTGGGAAGGAACTGGAAGGGTTGAAGTTAGAAAACTTGTGGGTTTTCATTAAACATTTTCATAGGTAAAACAAAAGCTGCACAAATGAGCAAAGAAAACAAGGAATTCATTCACTACTTCCCATCAGCAGGCAAATCTTTGGCCATGTCCAGGCAAGCAGGGCTTCATCAAGTGGAACAGGTACATGGGAAGACAAACTATAACTTTGAATATCCCTTCTTCCTTGAGCATTTATTACTGAGGATGATGTCACATGGTATGGGATATCCCTTTGGTTAGTTGGGGTCAGCTGTCCCAGGTGCACCCCTTCCCAAATTCTTGTGCATCCCCAGCTGACTCACTATGAGAGGCAGAGTGAGAGGCAGAAGAGGTCTTGATGCCATGTAAGAACCATTCAGCAACAGCTTGATCATCAGTGTGTTACCAACCAAGTTTCTGTCACAAATCCAAAACACAGCACCATGCCAACTATTATGGAGAAAATTAACTCCATTCCAGCTCAAACAAACTCAATTTATTTTTTAAACTTGTGTGTATCCTTTTTGCAGAGTTTGTTTGCTTGACGATAGTTGCCCAACTAACGTGCCCAAAAGCAACTGCATTGCTGTAATATCTGTGCAAACCTTCCCAGCAAATGATCTCTGTGCATAATATACATATATATGACTGTACACATACTCGTAAGCTGAGCTAGTAATTTTAGACTTGCTTTATGGGAAAATATGGGCACTTGCATAGTGTAATACACATCACGTTAGAGTTGAAATTGTTGAAATTATTTACATGATATGCTGATTTCTTGTGATTGGTAGTGATGGAAACCTTAGACTTCAAGTTCAGCTTTGGGTGTCTAAATTATCTGAAGTGAAATAAGGCGAATTCCAGTGCTTTGTGTACTAAGATTGCTATAACACTCCTTAAATTTTTCTTGTTATTCTTTCTTCTGTTACTATCTACCTTTTGTCTTTGGTTTTTTAGATGTCAGTTATTTGCTAATAAGAAGAGTCTAAAAACTCAAGTAGTCAATAAAGATTCAAGATACTTGTTGCTAGCATAGGGAGTTAGAATCTGGATGATCCTTACATTACCTTCTACCAAATTATTGATATAAAAGAGTGAAGGGGCCTGACATTTCATTGTGCTATGTAAAGCATCCAGCAAAATGGAGCATTCACACATGATGAAAGCCTCAGACTTTTATCACAAGAGACATAATAAATGACCTCTGAATCTTGATCAAATTATACCTTTGCTTTTTGCCTATTTAAATGTCACTTGGAAATTAAATTGGATCACAGGGTTTGGGTTTTTTTTTGTTTTGTTTTGTGTTTTTTCTTTCTTCTTTTTTGTTTGTTTTGGGTTTGTTTGTTTATTTCTTTGTTTGTGGGTTTTTTTTGTGTGTGTATGTGGGTTTTAATTTTTTTTTTTCTTTCTTTGTCTTAACTTTTTATAGTGTTAGTTTAAAACAATAATAATCTGTTTCATCATATGTAGCACTTGGATTTCCATCACAGGCTATGAAATCTACCTGCAGTCCTTCTAAGACAATGAGGATATGGCAAATTTAGAGAAAAGAGTGAAATAAATTAAGATAATTGAATTGGAGTCCCCTAACTATATAATGAATAGTTTAGGGAAGACTCTAGTATTTCTTTGTGATGAAGATTCTCAGTCCAGTCATTGCCCCGAGCATGGAAATAGAATGCTTACAATGGCACCATGAAACTGTTAGGTCTGCTAAAACATGAACTTTAACATGTGTGTTACCATGGATGGAGCAGATTTATTTGGGGGAAGTAGGTCCAACAATATGGGATTTTTGAACAGATTTGCCTCCTCTGTATCCATCTCCCCCACCAATTGCCATAAAACTTGTTAGAACTTCATAAGATTAAATCCTTCTTTCAAGTTTGGCTGAGACAAATTTGGGTGCAAATATGAGGTCTTTGGGAGAAACAGAAAACATGTTTATATATGCTGAATTTGTAAATATCTAAAACCTTTTAATCCCATTCATATGAAGAAGCAAAAGAATTTTAGGAATAAATCATATGAGGCTAATTATATAGATAACTTTGATGAGTTTATAGACTTTCTAGGCAAAGGAAATATATTGATCTATCTGCACTTTCAAAAATTATTTGGCGTAGTGACCGACAGGAAATTAGTTTAGCTTAAAGAAATGTGGGATACAAGTTTGCTAACTAGAACCAAGTCAAAGAGTTGACCTGAATACAAAAGACTAAATGACTTATAAACAAAGACATAGCAAGTGAAGATAATATACTTTTATTATAGTTATTATTAATCTCAATTGCTGTGAAAAATATTCAGACAAAAAAGCAACAGGATTTTTTAATAAGAAATGACCAAGGGAAGACATTAGTCTGCATCTGTGTTCAGGCAGAAGGCAGCATATAACACATTTCTTTGTTACGGTAAGGGACGAAAAATCAATCAGGGCAGATGTTGCAAAAGAAATTATTAAGACTGTGAGACTGTGAGGTTTGCGGTGGTGACTCCAGCAGAAAAGTTACAAACACATGTATCCTTTCAGAGAACAAGGAAAAACTTGTGTAGGTAGATAACTAGAAACCTCTATGAAGATGCTTTTTTCTTTTTCTCCCACAATTTTTTTCTACATATAAAATTTTTGCACTGTTTTAGAACCCTTAGGTCACTATGTAGTTAATCCTGACACTGTCAGTAACCTCACATGTGTTAGTTTTAGATAAAATTCCCAGCAAGAACAGCAAGCAACTCTGAAGAATGAGTGTAGCTTTACTCCAAAGTCTCATTCCACATCTTATTGAAAAAATCAATACAGGCTGCTTGCACAGACAAATATCATTAGGAACAGTTCTCCTCCTTTCTTCTGAGAGATAGCCAAAGTCTTAGGGGAGCTATTATCTCCTGCCTCTGGAAAACAAAAAGTCAAGAATCAGTTAAAACTTAAGTATGAAAGAACCAGACCTTTGACTCTAAAATAACTTGGCAGTACTTGCTGTCAAGTCCAAATTTTGCTCTGATTGAGGGAAAGTAAAAAAAAAATTGAAAAAATAAATATAAAAAAGTCAATCAGCATTTCTTCTAGGAATAGTTTCTTTCTTGTAACAAATGCAACATTAGCCACTCTGGCTAGAGACAAAAAGTTCATCTTTGTCAATACACTCAGTTAAGAAAAGACTGAGATGGTAGAATAACACTGAATTATTTAAATTGTGTATTGGAAAGTCTGTGTAAATATGGCTCTATAATTCTGTAAGGAAGTAATTTTAAATTCTGTCTTTGTGAAGGAATGCTTGGGTTTATTTGATTAAACACTTGGGAACCTATCTGGTTAAAGGAAAGTATTTAGTTTGCCAATCCAAAGTGAAAAAATTATCCTGCTTTGGAGCTGAATTACTGGTAATCAGTATAGAATCAGAGAATCATAGGGGTTGGAAGGGACCTCTGAAGATCATTGATTTTAACACCCCTGCTGCAGCAGGGACACCTAGGACAGATCACTCAGGGGCACATCCAGATGGGTCTTGAAAGTCTCCAGAGAAGGAGACTGCACAAGCTCTCTGGGCAGCCTGTTCCAGTGCTGTTCAGCCTGGAGAAGAGGAGACTGAGGGGAGACCTCAGTGCAGCTCACTGCTTCCTCACTAGGGAAGGTGGAGGAGCAGGCGCTGACCTCTTCTCTCTGGTGACCAATGACAGGACCCGAGGGAATGGTAGGAAGATGTGCAGGGGGAGGTTTAGGTTGGGCATTAGGAAAGGATTCTTCACCCAGAGGGTGGTGGACACTGGAATAAGCTCCCCAGGGAAGCAGTAATGGCACCAAGCCTGACAATATTCAAGAAACATTTGGATAATGCCCTCAGGGACATGGTATGAACCTTGGGGTTGTCTTGTTCTGGGGCTGGAGTTGGACTTGGGGATCCAGGCTGTCCGAGGAGGTGGTTGGGCCACCATCCCTGGATACATCTAAAAAGAGAGATGTGATGCCAGGGACAGGGTTAGTAGTGGGCGTGGCAGAGCTAGGGTAGTGGTTGGACTTGATGATCTTGAAGGTCTTTTCCAACCAGAATGCTGATACTATGGTACTATGATACTATGAAATAAGTTTTTCCTCATTTTGAGGTGGATAATTTTTGGTTCTGGCTTTTTTTCTCTGACTTCTCTTGAAGTTTTACTGAACAGCTTCACTACAAGTGGTGATTTCCTCAAATATGAGTACTTATAGTAGTAAAACCCTAAAGATCCCAAATTCCTTTGATAAATCCAGCAAATATGGCTGAAAATTTGAGTTTCACACTGCTATTGCCTAAATCAAATAGAAACAACTGGGTTACTCCTCAGTTGTCCCAATGCAACTGTGACTTACTACTCAGCATTTAAAAGCTTATTTCCTCACAGTTTAAAGTAAATAATTGAGGTTTGATTACTTCTTTGTAAGTGAAAGGCTTTTGATATAGTTGAGTGGAATCTGTTTTTGCAAAAAGATGTCTGACACAGGCAATCAGTTCCTTCTTGGTATTCAATTTTTGTATCATTCTCAAGAAATTGCTGCAACAGGTTGTCCTCTGTTAATTTTATTTTTTTAAAAGTGAGTCAAGACAGAGGTAATTACTTTTCTTACTCATTTTCAGTGGTGTCCAGTGTTTACCTGAAGAGGGCTTTCGCTTTCCAGATCCCATTAACAACATTCTACATATTTCACTGCTGTTTTAACTAAAAGGGCATCAGTGCCTGGATTTTTTCTAGACAAGTTTGTTTTTACAGTTCTAAGAAAACTTGACCTGACTGACACTAAGTAAATTTTCAGGTTTTCATTTCTCCAGTTTCTATCCACATCTTAACAAAATCTAATAGTGCCTGAAGAGATACACTTTTCTCTAGTAGTCTTTAAAAGATTAATTTTCTATGAATCTCTAGAGAGGAAGTCTTACTTAAAAAGCAAACCTTTTGAATTATATTGTGCAACATCTATTGATACATGTGTCTGTCTAATAAATAAGAAGAATTTTAAAAGAAGGCCTTCAGTTTCTCTGTGGTGGATTTGTAACATTAGGGATGAGATTTAGCTCTTGCTATGGACATCCCAGTTTAGCCAATCTCATGAACTATTCAACTATCTAAAGGTATGTGCTTTCTTTAAGTTGGCCTGAATAGCTCTCCAAAATTCATTCCCTGTATTGACTACATCTCTATGCTTGAACTTTCAATTTATTTGTTCCATGTAATATCCCTCTTTCTTGTACTGAAAAAGCCAATGCAGAGTTAGTATCCATGTTACTGCTGGCATTATAGACCTAAGATATGTCTTCTTTGAAGTAGGTAATTTTCCAACTGAAAAGTAATTCTTAATATGCAATTTGTTCCTTGTGTTTGTCACTGCATTTCTGTATTTGTATGGTATTAAATGTGATTCTTTTGGAACTTGAAGATCAAAACCTCTCACTCTTTTCTGATTTTCTCATGTAACTAATTTTTACTGTATGGTCATAAGACATATAAAACCATATTGATCCATCTTTCTATAACAAGCTTGCTGCAGGACCTAGTTCAGATGCAGAGAGAGAAAGATTGTATAATTTGGTCAACCCAAATATCCCACTTCTGGTACTGCACAGCAAAACATCTTAACTGCTAAGACTTGAGCTATAAGAAAGGATTTGAAATAGACCACCAAGTTTATGTTTGAATTGCCCTGCAAAAAAACTAAGATGTGTTCTATATATGTGAGTAGAGTCAGCTCTCACTAATCTGGAGTCACAGTGGCATGGGTTATTTCCAAGAAAGGAAGGATGTAGCTAATACAAAGCTTATTTAAATTAATCTGTAGAAACAGATCAAATTTTGATTAGTAAATCTTGTATATCAACCTCTTCAGCAGTTTGACATGGCCTAATATAGGCAGTATGGGCTTTCTGTAGACCTTTCTCCATCTGATGTTGTTAGGGAGGAAATGTGGTCTAGATTATTGTGCAGGCTGCTAATGCACTTATGAAAAATCAACAATTGACTGCTTTTATATGAAGTAAATATCTTTATGATGATGTCTGGAACAGAGTGAGTGGTAGGAGGGATGGGATTTGCTACAATTTCACATTATGTTCCAAATATTTTCCTATAATGATGTGTTGTATCCTGTTATTGTTTTATATGCTGCTTAAACATTTTGTTATATCCTGCAACAGGCACAGTATTTGTGAAGCAGCAAAACATTGTTTGGTTTTTATACCATCCCAAAAAGTCTTCAGATTAATATTACCTTGAGGTGTTTCTTTTCTGCTGGGGAGTCAGATACACTTCCTTTTGGCTTCTGCATCCCCACAGAAGGTACAAGCATTGCTACTATCTTTTGACTTAGCTCTGAGGACCTCATGGGGCTTTAAATGTATAAATGATTAAAGCAATAAAAAATCATTGCAACATTTAAAGCAATAATGTTGGCCCAGATGCAATCTCCATCTCAGTGAATTCCTAAACTGCTGAAAGATGTGAAGGTATAACCAAGGGGACCATCATTCTGTACTTGCCACTTTCTTGGACCTTTTGTCTGAGCACTTAAATCAGTTGCTCTTAGTTGATCCTTGCCAGAAAAGCCTTCACTGGTGTGAAAGCAAGTTGAAAGGAGGAGAAAGAGGAAGAGTAAAAGAAAACAAGGTCTCTGAAGGTGATTCTGGAATGGCTGTACCTGGCACAATCTGAAAAATGCAGAAGCAAATGAGGTTGGTTCTCAGTTATTCTGTATGAATACTAAGCATAAATGGAATTATTCTTACCATTATACACTTCTTCCTCTCCCACCTTGGTTTGAACTTCTCACATGCATAGAAATTGTTGACAGACAAACAAACAGTGCAATAGTCCTGACCCTCCATCTGGGCTATCAGAGCTGCTTCCAAGTTAAGTTTCTGCCCAGAGATTTCTCTGTAGGAAGAGGCCAGCCCTGTGGCCTAATTCTCCCTTTTCCTCTTCTCCTTTCAGGTTTCATCCAGCCTCTGACTTGATGTGAAAGAATTCCTCCTTTCTTTTCTACCCTGAACACCTTTTTTGTCTGTTCAACTTGACTGAAAGCACCGCGCAGTAAGGATCTTTTCCTCATTTCTATCAGTAAATGGAATTGACAGAGATTGCTATAAATAATTAAAGGATGATAATTAACAGAGCATAAACATATGAATATTTCAGGGTTTTGAGAACAGCTGACAAATGCAAGAGCATTCAGTGTGAAGGACTGTCTGCCTGGGTCCTTTATGACCACTGCAGTCTCTAAAGCATGAAATTTTTTCAGACTTTTGTCATGGTTTAATGCTGGGCTGGCAATTAAATGAATGACAGATGCTCTCTCTTAACCCTTCTCACTTCCCGTATAGGGAAAAGAGGGACAATAAGGGAGAGAGACTTATGGGTTGGAAACTGAACTGCACAGCTTTAATGAAAGAGTAATAATGAAAAGGGAAAGAATGAAACATATACAGATATATACAAAACCATTAGCTTCTCTACCCTCCACCCCAGTAATGGTCACATCACCACCAAGGCTGGTGGGAAGGCCCTGGAAAAGTCCCAGACTGGGCTTCTGGAGTCAGCAGTAGACAGGGGCTGGATTCAAGAATGCACTGTTCTGGGAATGCACAGATTGGGATCAAAGGCAGACAAACGGATGGAATCCTCTCAGAATGCTGGCCACAGACTAAGAGAGCTTGACCCTTGTGATCCTTCAAATTTATACCGAGTATGACGTGTATGGGATGGTGTGAGAGACGGACTCTATAATGGCCTTCATTCGGTCAATTTTGGTCACCTCTCTGGTCCTTTTCTCCCCAAAGGAGGGTCATCGGTTTGATTGATCGCTTTACTCTCTTTTGTTTCAGAACCATAAGATGTTTCCCAGATTTGAGCAGTGGCCTTGGTTCTGCACACAATTCTCTAGCCATAAGTATAAAATTGAGCGTTACCAGTCCTAGAAGCAGCCACTGACTAAAAAACATGCTGTTAATCTTAGCAAGTGCAGCTACTAAGAAGAGACTTAAGTGAAAAGTAAAATAACTAAAAGAAAATTGCTCAAACCAGTACAGACTTGATCACATTTTTTCAAGATTTTTCTAAGATCAGTAAAGGCCCTGAAAAATCAACTAAATCTGCTGAAATATCCAAACTGTAATCCAAGCCGTAGAGTCCCAAAATGAATAATTGTCTCAAGACAGCCACCCTAGCCACCCTGTGTCAAGGTTTGACTCAGAATCGAACAATAAACCAGAGACAACAAGCTCTCCATCTCCTCCCCCTCCCACCCAGGCAGGGAAGGAGTGAGAGAATTAGGAGAGAGACTTAGCTGGATTGAAAACTAAACTAGACAGCTTTAATGATATGTACAATTATATACAAGTATGTTCAGGAATGTGCAAAAGCCTCTTGCCTCCCCCCACCTCCAGCAACTCTCCCAGCACTCTCCTGAGCTGGGAGCAGTCCCAAAAAGTTTCAGTCCACTGTCTGAGATAACAGCAGAGCAGACAGGGCCGTGGGGAGAGTTATGAGGGTCAGGGCTGAGCCTGGAGTCGATGGTGATGGATGGATGGAGTCCTCCCAGGACGCTGGCCATGGACAGAAGAGAAGGGAAGAAGAAGCAGGAAGGAAGTTGTCTTCTGTGATCTCTAACCTTCCTCAGAGCTTACGTAGATCTATGGAATGGAATCCCTTTGGTCAGTTCTGCTGTCTGTCTAGTCCAGCTCCCCTACGGGGGGGTCACAGATACAATTCTCCTGCCCTCAGTAGCATCTGCAGTGGCAGATTCACTGAGTAGAACAAACTGACCTTCGCGTCTCAGCAGAAACATAAACATTCCAGTGTTATCAGTCCACTAGCTGGAACACTTGCTGCTAGTTAAAAGAGAACTTACTGAAGGAAAAAAAAAAAAAAGGAAAATTAGCTTCATCCTGGCTCAACCCAGGACACCCTGACACACTGGACATTGTGCTTGGGTGGGGTCCCCATTTGTTAAGCCACCTGAACACTGTTCTCACTAGGAGAAACCCTCGTTCAGTAACCATCCTGATAAACTGGACACTATCCTTGCAGGGGAGCCCCTCCTTTGGCAGCCACCCTGATAAATAGGACACTGTCCTTATTTGATAAGGAACAGTGGCTGGCAAGAGGAGCCCCGTGGAGGCACAGTGCCATTTTATGAAAGACCACTTTCCTGTTGAAAGACAGAGCACATGCATGAAAATAAAGGTCATTGCTTGTCAACCTGGATGGGGGGGGGGAGGCAAGTTATCACCTGGACCCCTGTTCCCCACCGACTCATTTCCAGAACCTTCTTGAACCCAACAATTATTCTGCGCAAAGTAAGCTGAGCCTAACTATGAGAGGCAGGGCCAGGTGCCAAAAAGGAGGCAGACTCAGGATGCCTGGTACATGTGCCCACCATCCAAGGATCATAATGTCATGTCAAGATCATTGCTGAATCATTACATGGTGGTGACATGTTTCTTGTCCCCTCTTTCTTCTCTCTCTGTCTCTTCATCCGTCTCTCTCTCTCTGTTTCTACCCTTATTCTTGCCACTTGAGGGTAACATAATTTCTAATTTTGCTCAGTCATTCCAGCTGTAACTTGCTGGTTTGAGAGTACAATTTTCCAACATTCTGTTGGTTATAACCTCTTTTTCTGAGAGTACCATTTTGCTAAGTTCTGCTAATTCTAATCTGCTGCTTTGAGAGTGATATTGTTGTGTGGGGGTTTTTTTTACAAGTTTTGTATAAGCTTCCTGGGTAACGGTCTTACCCTTAGAATGGTCTTACTTAATGGTCTCACTCTTAGAATACCACACAGAGAATTCCAAAGGTTAATCTCACTGAATGGGTTGTTAAAAGACATTAACTAAGAGAATTATATAAACTCTGCACTGGTGCGGTCCCATCTTGAGTCCTGTATGCAGTTCTGGGCATCACAGTACAAAAAGGATATGAAGCTACTGGAGAGTGTCCAGAGGAGGGACACGAGGTTGGTGAAGGACTTGAAGGGGATGTCGTATGAGGAGCGGCTGAAGGCACTTGGTCTGTTCAGCCTGGAGAAGAGGAGACTGAGGGGAGACCTCATTGCACCTCACTGCTTCCTCACTAGGGAAGGTGGAGGAGCAGGCGCTGACCTCTTCTCTCTGGTGACCAACGACAGGACTCGAGGGAATGATAGGAAGATGTGCAGGGGGGGGGTTTAGGTTGGATATTAGGAAGGGATTCTTCACCCAGAGAGTGGTGGACACTGGAATAAGCTCCCCAGGGAAGCAGTAATGGCACCAAGCCTGACAATATTCAAGAAACATTTGGATAATGCCCTCAGGGACATGGTATGAATCTTAGGGTTGTCCTGTTCTGGGGCTGGAGTTGGACTTGGGGATCCAGGCTGTCCGAGGAGGTGGTTGAGCCACCATCCCTGGATACATCTAAAAAGAGAGATGTGATGCCAGGGGACAGGGTTAGTAGTGGGCATGGCAGAGCCAGGGTAGTGATTGGACTTGATGATCTCGAAGGTCTTTTCCAACCAGAATGCTTATACTATGATACTATGATGATAATAGGAGGATTGGATCCAGCTGTACCTAGGTCAGTTGGTGCCCCCACCTCTGGGGAGCCGTGCCCACCTTGTGAGACGTGATGCAAGCATATGAGTACTTTTGTCCTCGTGAGAGAGCCCCATTCAATCTCCAGATGAAATATTTTCAGGATAGGTCCCCTAGATGGAGATAGATCAGTAAGTAAAAAAAAATAAATTTGTTTTCTCTATTTGCTGATTGCTAGCATTTAATTCAGGTGTGTAGTGATCATATTTATTGACAGCAGATCTATCTGCTGTGACAAAGACTTTTGACTGGATTATATATCTCAAGGATCTTTGGGACAGTCAATTGCAAAGGCCACTGCAAGAACAACTCTCCTGTCTGACTCAGAATTAGAAAGGCCACTGCAAAATTGCAATGCAAAACTGCATCCCAGTTTTTAACATTTGAAGTGAATTATCTCAGTCGTAGCTGACTGACTGCTACTGTACCAGGACATTGCTCTGCTTTCCGATCTTCTCTCTTTCATTGCTTGCAGCATATTCCCTCTACCTGCCACATGTACAAGTCCCTGTGTAAGGACAGGTCTACCCCTAACTGCAGACTTGATTCTGGTTTGGGTTTCAGTCTTCACAACAGAAAACAACAGAAAGGAATTGATTTAAAACAGAAACTCTGAGTAAGTCGATCAATTTTTCCAAAACAGCTTCACACTGCTTCTAGAATTACTTTCAATGTTTCTCATAGCCTAGTAGAGACACCATGGCAATGTGTTTTTGCAAAAGCAAACATAAAAAATTGTTGAGACTGAATGGAACAAAATATATTAAGGAATAATATTAACAAAGAAAGCCTCTGATGCTATTATTTTGATTGAGGTGGCTGAATCTAGCATGAAATTCCATTGAGACTATGTGCATGGTTGGTCCTGGATTACTCAGTGATGGAGCACTAATTTTTATTAAAATCTCACTCATTGAATAAATTACTTTGCATAGATTTATTGAACCCTTAAGTAAGCTAGAAATGGTAGGGGAGGGAGAAGACAGCCCACAGTGAAGTGAGAAAATGGCAGGCCTGGTTGATAAGCCAAGGATACAGATGATTTAGACAGAAGACACACTGAAAAACCAAAACAAGGTTGAAGAAGTCCCTCTCCTAGTGTACACAAAGAAAAAAGTGCATAAAGTAAAGGGTAATGGGATAAGCTCTCAGAAACCTCTTCTGGGAATAGGAAAGAATGAATGGTTGTCTCTCTGATGTTCCTGTACGTTAGTGCATGCAGCATGGGGAAAAACAGGAGGAATTAGAGGGCAAAAAGCAGGATCACAACCCAGTACTTGAAAGGAACAGACTTTGCCTTTTTCAAGGAGCTATTTATTCCCTTTGAGAAGATCCTGAAGAAAAGAGAGGTCAATGGGAGCTGCTTGATTTTCAAGGATCACCTCCTCCAAGCTCTAAAATGGACTACCTCTAATGTGCAGGAAGGCAAGCAAAGGTGGCAGGAGTACCTACACTTGATGAGGGGAGTAAAGAAGCCAGACTCTCCTCAGTAGTGACTACTGAGAGGACAAGAGCCAATGCGCAAAACTGAAATACAGGAAAGTCCACTCAAAAATAAGGTGATTTGTTTCATTGTTGTTGTGGTTTTTTTGGTTGGTTGGGGGTTTTTTGTTTGGTTTTTTGGGTTTTGTTGTTGTTGGGTTTTTTTTACTGTAAGAAACCTGGAAAAGGTTGCCTAGAGAGGTTTCAGACATCATCCCTGAGGTATTCAAAACTCAAATAGACATGGCCCTGAGCAACCTGCTCTCTTTAACACTACTTTGAATGCCTTTTCCACTTCCACCATTCTGTAATTCTGTGATCTTGTTCCTGCTCAGCCAGGCACTCTGCCCAGCTGCATCTGCTCTGTTACAATTATTAGAGCTTCCAACTGTTTCATCTAAACCCCATACTTCCAGCAATAGCACCTGTTCTTTGGTTATTTCTCATTTTTAACAGCAGTTCATTTAGCATATGGGATTACTCAAGGACCTTGTTCCTCAAAGAAGAATTCTTATTTCTTGCTTTCCCCAATGACCTTTATAACCCAGCACTGCAAGCCTCCTTTAGGTTATGGAGAACATTTACTTAGGCATATTTAGACATAATTAATTGCTCCCAGTTTTAATACCTATAAAAGCTATTAAATTTCCTCAATTTTTTATGACTTGTTCCCTTTGAAAAGTGATGCCACAAATATTATAAAATAAAATTTTTAAACTGAACAGGTTTTGTGTCTGGCTTCTTTACCTTCTGTTTCTAAGACACCAAAAAAGAAAATCCTGGGTTGCTATTTATTTTCCTTCTTGCTGTTTTTTACTGTTATGTTTAGCCATTGGCCTTGCACAGCTAGTTTTTGCCTCTAGATATGTTCACAGGAACAAAATCTTAAGCTTCTTATGCAGTCTAAGTCATATGAGTTCAATATGTGTTTGCCTTCTAAATAATATATCAATATTGTTTCCCAAAATTTTACTGTTTCAGGAGAGAAAGCATTTTTTTTTTAAAATATAATCGTATAATCAGAACCTTTTTTTCTTAAACTAATACAGTGGTCCTGGTGGATAGGGCCTCTGGGTCATGCAATGTAAAACCTGTGGTGTCTTTCTGGGTCCCAGTGTGAGACTACACTAAAAGAAAGATGTTGATAGGATAGATCATGTGCACTGCAATCCAATTAGCATAACTATTTCTTTCTAGGGGTTGTACTATCTTAAAATGGAAATAAATGTATATCAAGAGTGCACTCACCATGCAGCCAAACCAGTGCCAGCCCAGAGGAGAAGCTGGGACTGGGTGACTGAGTGACAGGCAGCAGGAAGCCACTTTTGGTATTATTCTACCTTTGATCAATTTACAAAGAGCAAGTCAAGTTTAAAGATTTTTTATGTCCTTGACTGTATGTCCTGAGATTTTACATGGCTTGAGATCTTCTCTAACTTGAGCAAAGCCGGGGAAAATTCTGTCACTAAGTGTGGAGAGAAGAGAAATAGTATCTTACAATAAGAAATTTTTATGGAGAAAATGAACTTTTTTGATGTTTGTATGACACCAAACATAGCATCATTCCCATGTGAAATAGGAAATGACTCAGGCACCAGAGATAACAGGGATAGACATGGGACAGATATGTGAACTGTGCAAAACCAGACAAAACCTCATTGCATTTGCACTTCTTCTATTGATTATGATCTCTCTTTCATAAGTTTTGTTGACTTGCCCTGTCATTCTATGATAGATGTTTTTGACTGCTAGATGTGTCCCCATGGGGTAATGCTGTTGGCAAATTATGCTGTGTCATTTACACTGTGTTGTAGAAGCCTGAACTTTCCCTGGCTAATAAAACAGTCTGTCTGCTGACAGAGGGAGAGGAGATTACCCTCTCCATTGTGTTTCCTGCATATCTGTGGGGTCTGGATGTAAAAAACAGTATGTCCTATCTAAATATTACTATGATCTTTGATTTCCTTTTGCTTCTGAACAGAAACACAGCATGGGTTGTAAAAACCAGTGACTGCTGCTACTCTATGCTGATGGCAGTTGTGGGAGACACAAGGGTAGGATTGGATTGCAGTAGTCCATTTGCTAAGGACTATAGAAAAAAATCCAACTGCCAAACGGTCAGTCTTTAAGTAGTAGATAAATAAATATCATGTCTCATGTCTGATTTGGTCTTCAGCATATGTTTAGGAAAAGATTTTTGCTCCCACTGAAGGGAAAAGTAGAATCTCTAGCACTGAATAGAGACTAACTGCAATTTCCTTCTCCTTCCCTTCTTCCATCTCCCCCACTCCTCTAGTTGTGGCCAAGGACATTAGATTTTCTGGAAGATGCTTGAGAGTAGCCAGGGCCTTATACACTAGAAGCTGAACTGGGACACATACAATTTAGAATTAGTTTATTACTCAACTAAAAGCACCCTATATTTTTTGTACCTGGAATCTTTATCTATAAATAGAAAATAGGACAATGAGCCTTATGCCTGGTTTTTTGGTTTGTTGTTGTTGTTGGTTTGGATTTTGGGGTTGGTTTTTTTTGTTTGTTTTGTTTTTGTTTATATTTGTTTGGCCTTTTTTTTTTTTTAAGAGAAGCTTATAATAAGCCAAGCTTCGAAACAAAATATTTTTCCAGTCTACAAATGACCTTGCATGTCACAGGGCTCAGTTTCTCTTTGCTGGCCACTTTTGCTTTTTCCACTGAAGAAGTTCTGCCATGGAAGCAGTTTTCCTCTGTATATCATGGTGAGACAGCAGTTTATTCAGCATGCTAAGCAGGACATGTGGTTTCTTCAGTAAACCTTTTCTAATCAGCAAGGTAACGGAATGCACATGTGCCATCTCAAGGTGAAATAGGAATCAATGATTCCTGATGCCTAACAAGGATTATTTTTGCCATGAAACTTGAATAAGAATCTTCCTTTATAACATTTAACCTAACAAAGGATATGTGATGGAAATACTTGGAAGGTCGAAACACCAACTGGGAACAATATATGTTGTTAAGTGTTTCTAGAACAGTCCTGAAATCTAGCATATTTGAGAGTATAGATTCTACTGCTTTGTTATATGTCCTCTCTTTTTCAAACAGTCTTTACCCACAAAGGATTTTTGTATCAAGCATCACTTGACTAGTGTTCTTCAGGATTTCTTTTGCATTTGATTTAATTCCTTCTGAAATACTGTCATCACCTTCCCTTTACCTTTTGGACAACTTATCATGCTGGTATCAAATCCCATTTCAGGTTATAGTACTGAAAATATTTCTGTAAAATTTGATGGAAATGGAACTTACCACACTTCATATAATTAAGTAAGCAGATAAATCTTCAGCAGTGAGGCCAAACTCTAAGAATGGAACAGAGCCTGCATGGCAAAATCTACTATACATTGCTTAGCAACAGTAATGATTTCACAGAGAATGTGAAATTCAGATACCTGGGGAAGAATAAATAACCAGACACAAGGAACTCTTGCCTCAGAAGAAGGATTTTTTGTAATACACAAAATGAGGTAAAACAATTTGGATATGGCTTTTCATCTGCTAAGGCACATGGAAAATAAGGAGGTGATTGGTGACAGTCAACATGGCTTCACTAAGGGCAAATCATGCCTGACCATTCTGGTGGCCTTCTATGACAAGGCTACAGAAATGGTGGATAATGGCAAAGCAACTGACATCATCCACCTGGATTTGTGCAAGGCATTTGACACTGTCCCACGTGACAACCTGGTCTCCAAACTGACAAGGCATAGATTTGACAGATGGACCACTTAGTGCATAAGTAATTGGTTGGATGGTCACACCCAGCAAGTTGTGGTCAATGGCTCAGTGTCCAAGTGGAGGCAGGTGATGAGTGGGGTTCCTCAGGGGTCAGTGTTTGGACCAGTGTTGTCCAACATCTTTGTTGGAGACATGGACAGTGGGATTGAGTGTATCCTCAGCAAGTTTGCTGACGATACCAAGCTGTGTGGTATGGTTAACACTCTAGAAGGAAGGGACTCCATCCAGAGGGACCTTGACAAGCTGGAGAGGTGGGCCAATGCCAACCTCATGAGGTTCAACAAGGCCAATTGCAAGGTCCTGCACCTGGGTCGGCACAACACCAAGCACAAATACAGGCTGGGGGGAGAATGGCTAGAGAGCAGTCCTGAGGAGAAGGACTTGGGGGTGGTAGTAGATGAGAAGCTCAACATGAGCCACCAGTGTGCTCTGAAGCCCAGAGGGCCAACCACATCCTAGGCTGCATCAAAAGAAGTGTGGCCAGCAGAGTGAGGGAGGTGATTCTGCCCCTCTACTCTGCTCTGGTGAGATCTCACCTGGAGTACTGTGTCTAGCTCTTGAGCCCTCAGCACAAGAAAGATATAGACCTGTTGGAGGGGGTCCAGAGAATGGCCCCAAAGATGATCAAATGACTGGAGCAGCTCTGCTATGAAGACAGGCTGAGAGAGTTGGGGCTGTTCAGCCCGTAGAAGTGAAGGCTCTGGGAAGACCTTATAGCTGCCTTCCAGTACTTGAAAGGGGCCTACAGAAAAGCTGGGGAGGAGCTTTTAATCAGAGAAGATAGTGATAGGACAAGGGGTAATGGTTTTAAACTGAAAGAGGGGAGATTTAGGTTTGATATTAGGAAGAAATTCTTCACTATAAGGGTGCTGAAGTACTGGAATAGGTTGCCCAGAGAGGTTGTTGATACCCCATCCCTGGAGGTTTTTAAGGCCAGGATGGATAAGGGTTGTGCAGCCTGGTCTAGTGGTAGGGGTCCCTGCTCATAGCAAGAGAGTTGGAACTAGATGATCTTTAAGGTCCCTTCCAACCTTAATAATTCTATGATTCTTACAGAAAATTTTATTTTTCAAATAAAATTTGATGCTTAGAAGAAAAGTATGATAAATTCAGGTTTGGAGTGGTAACTATGCTGAAAGCCAAAGAAGTATGTGAAGAAAGTAAGTTTTGGAAGAAAAGAAGTAGTGTCCTATTAAAAAAAAAAGTGGTTTTTAGTGGAAAAAGTCAATAATCTCTAATTAGAAGTGATTGAAATTACAAGTAGCTTCAGTTCAGTGTTGGTATATGTGTTGCTTGTGGGGATAAAGCTATTACTTAGCATTCTGAACTGCGTTTTAAGGGCTTCCTATTGATAAGCCATGCTGTTGAGAAGTATTGTTATGGTGCTGAGGCTTACTTAAGGTTTCCATGCTGTTCTTTTGTCCTCATGTACGATTGCTGATAGCTGTTTCAGCATTGACTGTGTTTCAGATCCTCTGCTGAACAAAGATACTGAAGAAAAGCAAGGAACTGTAATTGCTATTGATGAGAGTGTGCTGCAGTATATAAAGATGTAGAGTTACACAATATACTTGATTGTGATGGAACAATGATAAGCAGAAAGATTTAATTAAGAGTCCTTTTCTCTCTATCAGCATCAAAAATTGTTATTATGGCAGAATTTTTGAACTGAGAAGTTACTGTCTGTTATCTGAACTTCCTGCAGCTTTTGGAAGAGTTGCAATATGCCTTTTTAACATGTCATCAACTTGTCTTACCCAAATTAAAGCTTAACTCCTTAAATAACGGAACAACAGTTCAAGTGAAAAATGGATTTACTAAAGAAAGCTAGTACCACACTGAGTTTCTTTGGGTGAGTGGTGAAAGTACAAGAAAAAATGTGGAAAAAAGAGAAGGATTCATGTTCTGAAAGTGAAAAGATTTTTTTTAAGGCAAAAAAAAAGCAGATATGAAAGAGGGAACACAAGCATGACATGAAAAATATTGTGTCAGAAGCAAAGTATTAGAAAACAAGATCTAAACTCTATGATTTTTATCTTTTTGTGCCTATCACATATGAAATGGAGGAGACTGACAGATTTGAAAATTAAAGCTTACTGTTTAGGATAGTAATTCATTTATATAACAGCACTTTCTTCCAAAATTGTTTTGAAGAGATTTAATACAGAAAAGGCAGGCAGTACAGCTGGGGAGATCTGGTGTGGTGCAGTACCAGGTGACTCAGAAGAGTGCCCCAAACAATTTTTTTGTCTGTACTAGAAAACATCACTTCAAAGTCTGTTGCTGTTTCCCCCAGTTTTCCTTGGGTTTGCTGATGTTGGGCTGTGTCCTGGTTTGGGCCAGGATGAAGCCAATTTTCTTTCTACTGATTTATTTTTCTTTTCAGTGGACTCTCTTCTAAGCAGCACACTGGCTGAAATCAGACGCAATTTTTTCAGCTAGTGGGGTTTATAGTTACTGCAGAGAGACCAAGGACACTTTGATTTGCTTGTGGAATCTGATGCTTCAGACACCAAAGGAGCAGAAGGATCATATCGACAATCCTCCCATAAGGAGGAGCAGACTAGACAGGTGAACAAAATTGGCCAAATGGAGTATTCCATCCCACACGTGCCATAAATTGAGGGATCACGGAAGTCAAGTTCTCTTTCACCCATGGCCGGCAACCAAGAAGGATTCTGTCTGTTTCCCTTTATCCCTAGGCTTGAGTGTTCCTGAACCTTGTTTCTCTACCCTCAGCTCCTGCCTGCCCTGCCACTAGCTCTGGAGGCAGCCCAGAACTTTTTCAGGACTGCCTGTGGCTCAGGAGAGTGCCATGAGAGTTGCTGGGGGAGGATAGGTGTTTTGTACAATCCTGCACATATTTGTACTTATTTTCTTTTATCACTACTATTTCATTAAAGCTGTCTAGTTTAGTTTTCAATCCAGAAGCCTCTCTCTTTTCCCTATCTGGGTAGAAAGGAGAGGACAGAGAGCATTATTGTCTTTCATTTAATTGCTGGCCCAGCATTAAACTGTGACCATTTGCCTCTCTACCAGAAAACATCACTTCAAACTCAGTTGCTATTTCTCCCAGTCTCCCCTGGATTTACTAATGTTGGGCTGATACTTTTCTAATAGGGGGACAGGTTTCAGTGGTTAGCTTATTTCATGTCAGAAGACCAAAGGATGGAACCAGGACTGGAGACTGAAGATTCAGTCTTGTGTAACTAATTTTTTCTTTGTGAGAGGCTAAGTACTATGAGGTTACTGGGATAATAATTCCCATCTCTGTTCAGATATGCAAGTGAGCCATCCTGCTTGTCTTCTCAGTGGAGTCTGTGGCTCCAAGGTCAAGAAGGACAAACAAGGGAAGCTCACCTGCAGCATCTGCTACAGAGCTGGAGGAGCCCTGGCTCCAGACAGCCATTCACTCTTTGGAATGTAAGAGAGGGAGAGCAATTATATCTTAAACAGATCATTCTCTGCTCCAGAAATGCAGGAAATAAGTCTCTCTATCACAATTCATACCCTGATCTGCTCCCAGGATAACCCAGTATATGAAGCCTCATATGCATGAAGGTGAAACAATAGGGAAGTGAATCCCCAGCCATCCCAACCAGGGATGTTTTTTGGAAGGGAAGAGTTAGGAACTCAGATATGATACTATTTCAGTTCTGAGGAACTTTCCTACAATTCAGAGAAACCACAAGTGACTTGTGAATCGACTCCCTTGGTCTTGTGAGCATGCAAGTGGGGGCTGTACCAGTTCCCCTTTCCATCCCTGTTAAGTGGAAACACTGTGCATGGAGAGTATGTGGCTGTGTCTCCAAAGGAAGCATCAACATTTCCAGTGACTGTTGAATTGAGCCAGATTTGCAGGAGCATGCACTTCTTTTGGCAAGGGATCCTAACAAGTTTGGGGTGGGCAAGTGGGGCTACATGGAGGCTAAACTTTGTGTCCAAACAGACCTGTCACTAACACGGCAATTAGGAATCTCACTTTTATTCCTTGTTCCACTACAAGGCTGTTGGGTGTGACTTTGTGTTGCATTTATCTCTTTTTTTTTTTTTTTTCCTAACTTGTCCCTCAAGACAGAAATCTCAGCAAGTTTGTGAACGTCTCTCATGCAATGTGGCCTAACCCCTGTTGCTGTCTCTGCTTTCAGAGAGCTAATATTTCTGTCATTGGTAAAAGGCTCAGGTCAGACTTCTCTCTGTTCAAAAGACAAATGTCTATACCCCACTTAAACAGAGGCCTTGCACTGGCTCTCTGCTTTCTGTATTCCACTGGGTACCTTTTATCCTTCAGAAAAGAAGAAAACAATCCATACGTGCCAGAAAGACAAATGTAAATACAAAACATTTCTATTTTCTTGGGTGAAATGCATAGACCTTTAATTGTTTTGGTCCATTTAAACATTACAATATCAAAAACAGTAATCACTTAATTTTAGATGGATAATTTAGATGGATAATTTTAGGATTTTTTTCAAAAACCAGGAGTGGTACAGTAGTGTGAGAGTACTAAGCAGTGACAAATTATTTGTGCTCTTTCCAAGGGAAACCGTTGGCATTAACTTGATGCAGAGTCTTTGTTACTTTATTCATAAACAGTGCAGCTAATGTATTATACTCCATGTGTCTTCCAACCCTACCCAGAACCTAATTACACTTTGTGGAAAGTTAAGTAGGCAGTAAACTAAGTGGTATGGAAAGCGCATACAGTAAAACTCCATTGGCTGCAAATACTGAACAGTTATTTTGTCCCTCTACTTTGGAGAACTTAATAATTATACATTTAGTGCTAGTGAGAGATCCACCATGTAATTACACAGCTCAGCAATAATGGTGCCAGTTACAGTGCAAATACAAGGAGCCACAGGAGGTTAGAACAAATGTAACAACAGCAATATGGTGAAACAAGTTGAGAACCAGTAGTCCAGGTGTCACTCTGGTAGGGTTTTATGGAGGTTTCTTAAGTTAAGGGGAAAGTATTAGCACAGTGGCTTCGTTCCTAAACAGGTGTGGCATTGGTCCAAAGCCTCCAAAGTGAGTTGGTCTGGTTTGGTAGGAGCCATGCCATCAGCTGATGATGAGAGATAATGCCAGGACTATTCAGCTGCACAGACAATTTCCTGACTCATACTGCACTGGGAAGTGGGTGTGGGAGGTGTGGGTTCTCAACAGATTGGAACAGAGTTTGAACTTTAAAACACACCTATTAAAAGCTCCTAGAGAATTGCTGCTTCCAAATTACCTGACCATTTTACAGTCCTCACTTAATCTATTGTCACAATGTTTTTGTGAGACAAAGTGACCTAGATATTTTACCTAACCTTCATGTGCCCTTGTCCTTGAGAAGAAAATCCTGTCCTGCACTAAAGGAAAAGACACGCCCTTCTGAATGGAATTCCCAACTTTTAGGAGAGCTGTGTTATGAGTAGCTGAAGCTACATCATGGGAACCTGCGGCAATTAAGGCATGGACTCCATCATGATTTCTAAGTGGAGACAGAGACGTTTACTCAGGCCGAAGCATTCATACATATGGTCTACTTATTTATTGCAAGCTGTGAGGACATTTCATAATATTGACATTGTTTAGCAAGAGTCCATTCTGTTTTCAACATCTAGTTCCTTCTTCTACTTTCTCAGTTCTTCAGCTGCTTCTTGAGATACTGGCTGTGGGACACCAACTTGTTTACCATCCCATGGCCATTTTCCCAAAAGGGGGATTAGGTCAGCAGCACCTGCAACACTGCTGCCTTCTTCTAATTCAGGCATGCTGATTTTCTCTAAACCTACAGGAACCCATGAAGAAAGCGAAATTGGTTGTGGAGAACAATGCAGGGTGTCTCAATACTGAGTCACAGGAAAGCTCCCACATCTGATCAGTGCTCACAGACTGTAGGTTGGTGTCCAAAGGTACATCCACACTGACTCCGATCTTTGCAGTAAAATAGATGTCAGGATTTGTTTGTCTACAGCTAGATACCTTCTTCAAGAACTTAGGTACCATTTGTTAGCACTGCATACAGACTTCATGCCAGTGTCCATATATCTTCTCCTTTCCAGTGAAGCTTCCTCAGACTTCGATGCTAAATCAACAGTCCATGTAGTATGCTGCAGGAATACCAAACCCTAGGCTCTTATCCAGCTGAGGAAGTGCATCTCAACATTTTTTATCTACTGGGGCAAACCACAATTACCCAGCCTGCAGCTGTTTCCTAGGAAGCATCTTCTGCTGAAAATATGCTGGATGGAAACAAAACAAAATGAACCGACCAACCAACCAACCAAAAAATCCCAAACAGTTTCCACAGGTTAGAAGCCAGGTAGAAGAAGGGAACGTGGCTCAGTAGCTCTGGGGTTACATCATGGACTTAGGAGCTAGGAAACTGAGGCCTTTTTCAAGCATGTGACTTTATACTCAATTGCAAAGCTAGTCTCTTCCTTGCTCCCTCCATCTGTCTTTTCCCTGAATTACTTCCTTGCCAAGCGAGAGATGTATCTGTCACTTCCAGAGGAGGTCCCACACTCCTGGTTCAAGTATTCTCTTGGCATTTTTCACTAGGACATAGGACCTCTCTTAGGCTAAGAAAGGTTTGCCATTTCAAACAGCTTCTGACTTCTGTGTCGTCTGCTTTACCACCAGCCCAAGGTCGTTCTCCTCACTTAAGGCTTCGAAGAACCCTTTCTACTTCTTTCAGAGTAACTCTTGCTCCTGCAAAGCTGCCATTTCCATTTCAGAAAAGTACAAGAAGGAAAAAGAAGAATTTAAAGGGGCCATTTCCTACAGCTGTACAATTTCCTGTTTCCCAACCAACCTTCTTTTCTTTCTCCATTTCAATTTTTACAGACTTCTACCTTTGCCTAGCCTGTCATCTCATTTATCGTATTCTTTCTGTTACCTTGGTTGGCAATGCATATGTTCTTTCTTGTCTCTTAGAGCACCCTTCATTTACAGTCTAGATTTATGTCTAGATTATTGTGAGAGACAGAACACAAATTCTTCAAAGTACAATTAACCACACTATCCAAACTGTCCGTTCTGCAGAACTGTGCCTTGGCTTTTAGATCCAAAAATATTCATGTAGATATACCTTTAATGGAGAGCCATTTAAATGCAAGCCTGACTAATGCTACTATAAGTGCTTAACTTAATTTAGTATTTCTATCTAAAAAAGTCTGTACTTTCTTTATGGGAATCTTCTTTCAGAAATAGCTTAAATGAAGCCTGGGAAGAGATGTGATTCAACCATAGAATCATAGAATGTATGAGGGTGGAAGTGACCTTTAAGGGTCATTGAGTGCAGCCCCCCCATGCAGTGCATAGGGACCTTTTTGACTAGCTCAGAGACTGTTCGAGCCTGACCTTGAATGTTTCCAGGGATGGGGCCTCCACCACATCTCTGAGCAACCTGTTCCAGTGCTTCATCACCCTCACTGTAAAGAACTTCTTCCTAATGTCTAATCTGAATCTGCTCTGCTCTAGTTTAAGACCATTTCCCCCTGTCCTATCACTACACAGCCTTGTAAATAGTCCCTCCCCTGCTTTCCTGTAGGCCCTTCATGTACTGGAAGGCCACTATAAGGTCTCCCCAGAGCCTTCTCCTCTCCGGGCTGAACAACCCCAGCTCTCTCAGCCTGTCTTCATAGGAGAGGTGTTCCAGCCCTCTGACTATTTTTGAGGCCCTTCTCCAGACCCGTTGCAACAGGTCCATGTCTCTCTTGTGTTGAGGACACCAGAGGTGGACACAGTACTCCAGATGGGGTCTTACAACAGTGGAGTAGAGGGGCAGAATCACCTCCCACGATCTGTAGGCCATACTTCTTCTGATGCAGCCCAGAATGCAATTTGCCCTCTGGGCTGCGAGTGCACATTGTTTGCTCATGTCCAACTTTTTGTCCACCAGTACCCCCAAGTCTTTTTCTGCAGGGCTGCTCCCTATCACATGATCCTTTGGCCTGTATTGATAGTGAGGATTGCGCCTACCCAGATGTGGGACCTTGCTCTTGGCTTTGTTGAACCTCATGACACAGGCCCACTTCTCTAGCTCGTCCAGGTCTTTCTGGATAGCATCCCGTTCCTCTGGCATACTGACTGGACCAGTCAGTTTGGTGTCATTTGCAAACTTTCTGACAGTGACCTTGATCCCACTGTCTATATCGTTGATGTAGACAGATATCATTCTGCTGCTTGGTTTGCAACTCATTTATAGTCTTTTTTTATGAAGTCTTTATCACATTTTTTTATCTCTCAAAGTTCCATTAAAATCTGGTTTCCTCCACTGGTGGGTGTGGGAACTGCTGTCTCTCAGCAACTACTTACAAATTCAAATTAAATTAATTTTGTTAAAAGTACAACAACACTCTCAGTATACTCAGCTAGTTAGTTGTAATATAAATCTGAATATATACACCTTTTTGTCTAGAAACCTTGATGCATATTCCATGTCTAGGTCAAATTAGTTATTCTAATACCCTTGTGAGAGGTGAACTGGCATATTTTCAAGACTTTTTTTCTTCCCAGGCTTGGGTTTAGTTACTCAGATATATTTATAGACTTGGAAAAAATCCAGAAGTCAGTTTTGGTGGGGAATAAATCCCTATGCTGATTTTCCAGTGTTAATTTTTTTTCTCAAGTGTTTGAAATTGAAGAGCTGTGGCACTGCCAGCTGTAAACTGGAGGCCTGGTAGGTATGCAGCTGTGTTTCAGAGGTGGAGCTAATATAGTCTGATTTTCAGAAGTGCATAAATCGTAGCTTATTCTTTGGAGTTAGCTCAAATATGGCTGAGATTGAGAAGACTGGACACACCATCAGCAAAATACTTGATGGGTGTCTCTCTTCCTATGTTCCAAACCTACACTCCTATGTAAAATCAGAATTACAACTTTACATCTCCAGATTACATCTTTCATTGACAAAGTAGTATGTTTATTGTTCTACTGTTTTATTCTAAACAAGTATTATATAAACCAGTTGTCAAATGCATATTCATTCAGTAAACAATGCTTTGATATTTGTCTTTCCAAATCAATTATCCAGTTTACACTGAAGAGAATTTACCTGTTGTCATCAATGACAGTTAGACCAGAACTACTTCTGAGTTTACAGTATGTCTTTTACCTCTCTTTCCAAAAGTTAAACAAGACAAATATGTATTTTCATTTTCAGAGACACTTACATTATTTACAAACATATTTTATATGTAATATCATTGAATAAATTCCCCGTTCTCATTCATACCTTCATCTCAGCTGTAAAAGCTGTAATATTCAGTGTATTCTACTAATTCACTTGACTTGGAAAGAAAACTGCTTATGTCAAACTATTTATTCCCACCAGCAGAAACAGTGGGTATGTTTTTTTCATAAACATAAGAGAAAAATCATCATCTTAATGCGGAGAAAAACAGAATTTAGGTGTCAAAGGATGCAGTTTGAGGAAACAAGATGCACCAACCAAGCTGTTTACCTCTGTTCATGCTTATTTTCTTCTCTCCTATTGGCACCCTTTTGAGAGTTAACTCACTAACCTGGCAAAGAAGTAAAGAAGGAAAAGTCACAGGATAATTTTCTTCCATATTAGTGAGCTGAATCAGCTCAGAGAACAACCTGTCAAAAAAAACTTCAAATTGTTCAAATGAACCACTTTCTGAAGGTGCCTGTTGCTCACATTGACTTTAAAAAGGAGCATGTGGGATGAGTTCAGAAATAAATGCCTACACTGTAAACATAGGGAAGACAAATCTCACCCTAAGTAATTCTTGCTTAAGTTAAATAATGCAGCCTGGGCACAATTCTCAGAACACATCAGGCATGGGACAAGATCAAGCAACTCAAAAAGACATGCCATGGCTTTGTTAGTAAACACAGAAGAAGCATAGACCAGAAAATTATTTGGGTTGGAATGGACATTAAAGATCATCTAAGGAAGGATAAAAAGGAAGACTCAGGAAACTATGGACCAGTCAGTCTCACCTCTGTGCCTGGCAATGTCATGGAGCAGATCCTCCTGAAGGCTCTGCTAAGGCATGTGGAAAACAAAGGGTTGACTGGTGACAGACAGCACAGCTTCACGAAGGGCAAATCCTGCCTGACTAATTTGGTGGCCTTCTACAATGGGGTTATGGCATCAATGGACAAAGGAAGAGCAACTGATGTCATCTACCTGGACTTGTGCAAAGCTTTTGACACCATTCCACATGACATCCTGGTATCAAAACTGGAACAGTACAGATTCAATGGATGGACCACTCACTGGGTAAAGAACTGGCTGGATAGTTGCACTCAAAGAGTGGTGATCAACAGCACGATGTCCATATGGAGACCTGTTACAAGTGGTGTTCCCCAAGGGTTGGTACTTGGACCGGTGTTATTTAACATCTTTGTTAGCAACATGGACAGTGGAATTGAGTGCACCCTCAGCAAGTTTGCTGATGACACTGAGCTGTGTGGTCTGGTTAACATGATAAATGGAAGGGAGGCCATCCAGATGGACCTTGACAGGCTTGAGAGGTGGGCTCATGCAAATTGCATGAAGTTCAACAAGGCCAAATACAAGGTCCTGCACCTGGGTCGGGGCAATCCCAAGCACAAACACAGGCTGGGTGGAGAGTGGATCGAAAACAGTCCTGAGGAGAAGGACTTGGGGGTGATGATGGACAAGAAGCTCAACATGAGCCACCAATGTGCATTTGCAGCCCAAAAGGCAAGCCATGTCCTGGGCTGAATCAAAAGAAGCATGGCCAGCAGGTCAAGGGAGGTGATTCTTCCCCTTTGCTCTGCTCTTGTGAGACCCCACCTGGAATGCTGTGTCCAGTTCTTTAGCCCCCAACATAAGAAGGACATGGAGCTCCTGAAGAAAGTCCAGAGAAGGGCCATGGAGATGATCAGAGGGTTGGAGCACCTCTCCTCTGAAGACAGGCTGAGAGAGTTGGGGCTATTCAGCCTGGAGGAGAGAAGGCTCTGGGGAGACCTAATAGATAGATACACTTCCGGTATCTGAAGGGGGCCTACAGGAAAGCTGGGGAGGGACTTTTTACAAGGGTTTGTAGTGAGAAGACAAGGGGTAATGGATCAAAACTGGAAGAGAGGAGATTTAGGTTAGACATTAGGAAGAAATTCTAGACTAAGTGGTTGGTGAGACCCTGGCACAGGTAGCCCAGTGAAGCTGTGGGTGCCCCATCCCTGGAAGTGTTCAAGGGCAGGTTGGATAGGGCTTTGAGCAACCTGGTCTAGTGGGAGGTGTCCCTGCTCATGCAGGGGGGTTGGAACTAGAAGGTTCCTTCCAACTCAAACCATTCTATGATTCTGTGATGTAGTTCCAATCCTCCTGCCATGTGAGAAGCCCGCTATTACTTTATCCCAGACACTCCTCTTCAGCCCTGGAGCTGTTTTCTCCCAAGACAATACATTTATTGTCAGTCTACATGCTACAGGCAGGAAAGAAAATTCTGGAAATGTGTCAGTCCTCAATCTCTTCTGTTTCTCTGCAGAACTGCCTTTGTTATTCTCTTTTAGTAGAAAAAACATCAGTTAGAAAAAAAATGGGCATTTGAGATGACCTATAATTTATCACAACAAAATAATAAAACAAACAAAAAAAACCCCTCTGGAAAAGCAAAGGCTTTCTCTTAAGATAATTCTTAATATCAGCTTAATATCAAGGAAGAAAGTGCCATTTCCTAGTTTGGGTACTAGTGTTAAAACCTCACTGTCATACTCCCTGTCATAGTGTTTCTTTGTCTCTTTCTGTAACAATTATACAAACGAGTGCTAATTTTGATCTTAAAGAGAAGATGGAGTCTGGGTGGTAGATAAAGGAATAAAGAGATTGATTGATTCACCAGTGTAGCAACCTACTTGCTCTGTGGCCTTTGGCAAGTCAATTAACTGTTCTGTGCCCTAAGCATACAACAGAGGTGCTTGCAGCAACCTTTTAAATGCCTCAGAAGAAACCTGCAGAATGGATTAAAAAACTCTCAAAACTTGTCCCTTCTTCTTGCCTTTCATGAGAGAAATGGAAAGCTGAAAGAAATTAAAATGCATCAGCTAACATTTTTAAATGAGGAGCTCTAAACACATGCCAAAACAATGCCACCATCAGGATGAATGAATCTGTGGAGACTGTCCTCTCCAGGCTAGTGTGTACACAGACCTGCAGTAATCCTTCACGGGGGTAACCACACAGTGCTTACATAAGTGTTGTAAGTATTTTTGGCAGTTGAGAGTCTGCTGTTAGGAATTAAAATACAAATCATTTGACATTTCTGTTTAAAGTTATGTTGGGGAGGGATGAGAAAAGTGATAAGATTTCTTTAAAAATTTTTTAGGTAAACAGTTTCAGAGGACAGTGTGAAAGCTAAAATACATACAAATCATATACTTTATTCCTTACAAATAACTTTTCTCTCTTTCTCCTCTCTCCTGAGGGAGAAGAAGGAAAAGCAGAAGAATAGGAATGGAGGTTTAGAGAGTGAGTAGGATTTCAGCTGTAGATGAGGTAAGATTAAAGCCTGTCAACTCTGCCATTTTAGAGTTCTGTTGAACAAGGAATTTGGGCAGTAGAAGTCATGAAACTAGGAGACAACTATTCTCAAATTCCTGCATACAGCATGATCCACAACTGAGGTTGGGATACCAGGTGACCAACCCTCAGGGCACCTCATCTAAGCTGTGGTGGGATCCCTGGTGTCTTATCCCCAACAAAATTCCCAGGCAGGAGAGGGAGACAGGAGGTCTTTTGCTGCCTTGTAGCCTACTCCCTCACACCTTCTTTGTTGAAGGTCACAGTTCTCCCCCAGTTGTACGTGTAATCAAGGGACGCGCATGGATTAGATGACACCAGCTAATGTTAGAGTTGGTCATGAGAGGTTTGTTTGTGTGTACCATTATGTTATTGGCACATCTATCACTTTGTGGGGAAGGTGACAGAGGACACATCTCTACCTCTGCCTCCATAAATACAGAACAGCCTTCCCAACATCAGCTAGAAACAAGCTGATGATGTGACTCAGTGGCACTGAAATTTGCTTGATTTCATTGACCTTGGTGGAGCCCAGCAGCTGAACAAATCTAGCCTTACATTTTCAACTTTCTGAAGTTCCAGACTGATTACTTTTCAAGTGGAAATGTTCTCTACAACTTGGCAAGAAGAATAGTCATGTTTTATTCCTTTCAAGAAAACATCCACTTAAATGATTCCATTTTGTTACTGTTTTCTCTAAGTCCCCATCCTGCTGTAAGGAGAGAAATGCAGTGTAAGCAGACAGATACAGATACATTATTAATTACCCAGCCCTTTGCTGTTTAGCTGCAAGCAGATTGTCAGTGCTCCTGCTCAGTTCACTCCTGCATTTTCCTTGACAAGCGGCTAGCTGCAGATCCTCACTACCACCAGGATCAGACAGAGTAGGAAAGTCATGGTGCAGGCTTGGAGACAGTTTAGTTAGAGCATTTGAAAGTCCTGATGCATGGTGACACTAGAGAGACATAGGCTAATATGGGTTAGAGGCAACAATTTTGGTATACTACCACTTCTGGGGTTTTTAATCTTGTCTCTACTGCTAAGCAAACAAAAAAAAAAAGGGATGATAGGAGAAGATCTCCGTCCCGGAGGAAAAGTGGCACAGACTGGCTTAGGTCAAGATTTCTTAGAGCTATCCTGCTTTTGTGGATTTGTTTTGGAGAATAGAAGAGAAGAGCATGCAAGAGAGTGAGCGCTGAAGTGGTGCAAAACAGAGCCAAGAGAGACTCTGGAGAGCTGTAAGCAGCACTTGAAAACATAGTAAATTTTGTGAATAACTGCTCTCCCCATTTTACGAAAAGCTTACAAAATGAAACTGAGATTCCCTACAGGACAATTATCTCTTGCTGAGAGGTGTCAGCACATAAACAGTCATGGGAACAGCCTAAGTGAATAAGAATAGGGGGATTTTTTCAGTGGAAAAAAAACACTGTAGTTTTGGGTGGAAACAGATGGGTGGAAACACCTGTAATGGTAAAATAGGAAGAAAACCCTTTCTTCTGGCACTGAGGCTAAGTGGTATGGCCTAGCTCGATTCATGCTACTTACCAGTTCTCTCTACCTCTTCTCTGCTCTAAGTGATAGCCCAAAGACAGAAGTGGGGTTTTTTCTTCTTTTTTTCCTCTTAAACTTTCTTAAATAATGTGAGATCAGTGTAGCAGCCCATCAGGGTAGAGGTTTCACAGCACAGCACTGGATAAGATTTTCTGCATGCTCTGAGGTATCTGAAGGAGCAGTTTGCTGGGATAACATGTAAGACCTGTTCATGGCAGAAAGAGCCAATTTAAAGTGGTTTCATTCTTACTGAGCTTTAGGAGTACTCTAATGAACTACTTGAGAGCAGTTTTTGGTCACGGCCTTGGTAGAGCTAGTTGAAAAAGTTCAAAAAAACCCAGGGATTGAGCTAGCAACTAAGCAGTGCAAATGAGCAGCTGTCCAGTGCTGACATTCATGGTTCTCTTATTAATTAATGTGGATGAACACAGTGAGTCACTTGGGCCACTCTGTCTCTTGTAGATTTAGCTGTCATGTGATTTCTTCTCAGCTCCATCATAAAATCAAGATACACAAGGTGGGTCCACAAAAATCTTACATGTTTTAATAACATTGTCCCTGGCTGACTTCGAATCTTGACACTTCACTCAGCTGCTTAAACTCCTTGAGTGTTTATGTCTCTGCTATAACATTTTGTATAAACCTGAATGCCAGATACCT
Source organism: Hemiprocne comata (assembly GCA_020745705.1). Classification (NCBI taxonomy): domain Eukaryota; kingdom Metazoa; phylum Chordata; class Aves; order Apodiformes; family Apodidae; genus Hemiprocne; species Hemiprocne comata. The sequence continues at coordinate 207,846,217 of CM036586.1, forward strand.
AGAAGCACATCAGCCCTGACAGGATTAAGCCATTTGGATTCCGGGTGATGTTCATTTCCTCTTTGATCCTGCCCATCTTGCCTAGGCAGCCCAGGTCAGGAGGCCTAATTGCTACACTTAATCCAAAGCAAAACACAAATTTATTAATTGGAGGTCCCATGAAGCCTGGATCAAGTTTCTTCTTTGCTTATGAGCCATGGTATTTCTTACTATTGCCTCAAAGGTCTTCAAGCCCAGGTTGGATGGGGCCTTGAGCAACCTGATCTAGTGGGAGGTGTCCCTGCCCATGCAGGGGGGTTGGAACTAGATGATTTTTAAGATCCCTTCCAACCCAAACCATTCTATGATTCTATGATTCTAAGAGGTTCCAAAGATAGGAAAATAACATCTCTGTTCCAGGGGGTGTTGTGAAGATAACTGATGGTGACACAGAAGAAGTAATACAGACAGCTGGATTAAATACAGGAACACAGAAAGCACATGACACTTGCAGAACTGGACACTGCCAGAAATAAATAAATTAAAGAAAGACTTTGGAATTGTACCTACCTCACTGTGAGCTCTCAGTGTGGTTCTGTGATGTGAAGGATTAAAACCATCCCACATGTATGAACATGAATCCCTTCAACTGTGGTTTCCATTCACACAGCAGCAATATTATAAAGCATTTTGGCCACTTACATTCTCCATGTCAAAAAGAGTGTAGAAATACTAGTCTTCAAAGGGGTTACTGTAAAATAATCCACAGATTAGAAAGTAACATTGTAACATGAAGCTAGATGAGCTCTCCTCTGTAATGAATTGTGTGTAGAAAGAACTGGACAATGGAAGGAGGTTTTTTTCTTTTTTTTTTTTTCAGTCTTGCTGGCAGAGGGAAAACAACATTCAACACTTGAAAACTGAAGTTGAACAAATTAAGACATAATGTCCTATTAGTGAAATTAATTAAAACATTGAAACATCTTATCCAATAATGTCTCCATATTTGTGAAGGACACACTGTCTCCTGAAGTCTTACAAATGAAATTGGTTTTCTGTCAGAAGAGAGATGCCTTAATCCAGCTACAGTTTATATGGTTCTGGTGGCCCCTTCTGGCCCTGGAATGAATTAATGCAGCTCTAGATCTGTGCACACTCTGCTCAGTTCTGCGTTTGGTCACAGAGAGGGTAGAAAGCCATGCAAAGTCCTCAGGATGCCAGTAACACTTGCACTCACTGTAGTGAGTTCAGACTGTAGTGAAAATCAAAGCTCATGCGTCATGCCTGAAGCCAGTTTCCCTGAGGGTAAGGGGGTATGAACATGGGCTCTAGGCAATCAGAACTGATAGCTAGAACTTGAATTTTTTAGTAGAAAAATGTAGCTTCAGGCAGTTTGCCTTGTGTGTGCATGCAGTTTCTGTGCATTAACTATATATTCATGTTAAATCCATGAATAAACTTGTGCTACAAGATTCTATTAATAGCTAAGGCCCATGAACTGTAGTGTTAATGAACTTTTGAACCCTTATTAGTGTGAAATGTGCTAAGTGCGTCAGACAGGGAAGAAAGCCAATTAATGGGATAGTGGACAACATCCAGGTTAGGGAAAGCCTAGTTAATGGGAAGTCAAATACGTAGAAAATAAGGCATCACGTTTTATCAGGAGCCAGATATTTTCTCCTAGCATTAAATCTTGTGTAATTAAGGCCATCCAATGACTGCTAATAAGTTAGGTTTGTTAGTTTTTTAAAGGTTTCCAAAACAAGGAGTCATCTCAACATTTCTATCCCTTTGTCCCTTAAAGCCTCAAAATCTACTTTAAGAAAAAACCTTCAAAAATAAATTGCACTTTAATTTGAGGACAAAAATAGGAGAGGAAACTTACTTAGATTCTGATACATAAATATTTTACACATAAATATATGCAAATCTATAATGTATCTATAAATGCATATGTACACCCTCCACAGTATTTCCATGTTCTCTTTTTTTTATGCTACATACGTTTATTAGAAGTGCTATGTCAGTTCATCTGAACAATCTTGTAGACTAAGAAGATGGATCAAGGGGTGGATTTGTGTTGTGGTTTAACCAGGACAATTTGAAAGGGTGTCAACTGGTTAACTGGTTACTGATCTATTTGTAGTTAACAAGCTACAAAAAAAAATATTTCCTTCCAAAACATGTTTCTCCAGATATTTTTAACTTCTGTTTTTCCCCTCATCTTTCCTTCCCAACCTTCTAGAGCATCAGGCTTTGGAAACAGCCAGGCACAGTACAGTAACCGGAATGGATTCCTTCTCTCCAAAAATGTAAGGGCCACCTCTCTTAGCTGTGCCATGCTTATATGCACAGGCAGGACAATCTGGGACTTGGAAAAAAATCCTCCCTTTCCCTCTCTGCTAAGATTAGCAGGAATATGAGGATAGGAGAAGGGGTTATCTGTACCATGGGGAAATGTTTACCTGTTAACATTACTTGAGTAACATTCTTCAAAGTTATTTTTGGGCTGCGAGCATTGGCAGCACTGCGATTTCTCTTGCTTTCTCCTGAGGGACTCAGGATAGTGATCTGAGACTACATGTCTGACCTCTGTCTGGAGGCAAATAGATGACATTAGATGGCTTGTGACAGGCACAGTTCAGGCAGCAAAACAGCCTTTTCCCAAAGTGACGGCAGTTATTCCACTACATGATTAGGGCATTTTAGCAGTTGGGGATTATCCTGACATTTAAAAATCACTTTTCTTTTGTGCTTAATTCTGTAATTGTGACACCAGTTGCCCCCTTGCTTCTACTTTAATAATCCCCCTTGGTCTTCAGCTGTATGAAACTAAGGAATAGGAAAGATTATATGACAAGGTCAGATATTTAGGATTTTCCTTGCCATGAGTCATATCTTCATCTTTCTAAACACATTTCTCACAAAATTAATCACTCTCAAAGAGAATAAAAGTTTGACCACAAGGGAATATGCTGCTTTTCCCTATTCCTAAAATACTGGAAACAGAATAGGTTCAGTCTTACAGCCATGGTTGGCTGGAGTCAAGGGGAAGAAGGTCCAGGAATATTTCCAGTATACTTGCTGAGCCAGCCATTGAGAAGCCAGAATGGTCTTTCCATGTTCTGGAAGAGACCAAGTTGAATTGCTGCTAAAGTATGAAGTAAATATGACTTTTGGCTCTATTCCTCTTCCCTGCTTTTCTACAGCTTTCCACATGACAAATTTTCTATGTGTCTCAATGGCTGAATGGACTCAAGCACATGTGTTTTGCTTAATCAGCAGTCAGGGTGATGTGGAGACAATCCACACACAGCCCCTGAGAGCTCAGAGAGCCCAGCAGCAGGCTTGTATTTGACAGGTGAGTTTGAATTTACTTCTTCCTGCAGCTGTTGAGGAGATTTTAGTCTCTGAGTTTATCATGCTACTCCTGAACCTAGAATTCTCATGGAGTTTAAAAATAAAAAAATTAATTTAGTGTCCTGCAAAAAAGACATAAGAAAAGACAGGCAACATTTGGAGGGAGAAGTAAAATAAAAAACAGCTCTGCCCTTGATCTGCTGTAAGAGCTTAGGTGAGTTATTCCACCCCCAGTCTCTGTTTCTCTTTTATCTTTCTTGTCTCTTTAAGTGCAGTCTCCCTTAAGACAAAACCTGTCTTTCCCTATTACAATCAGACAGTTCCTCGCACAACAGTGTCTTAGTCCCTAAATATATATTCTAAGTTTAATAACATAAATAAAATTACTAACTTAGCACACTGCAAACACATTTAGATTTGTGTCTCATTAAAGAAAATTGTAAATTGAGTCAAGTTTTGTTACGAAGACTTTGCTACTTCAAAATCATTAATGATTCTGGCTAAAATGCCTAACTGCTGTGTGCTGCTGGTGTTCTGTAAGTTGAGGTTCTGTAAGGAAAATATATGATTCTCTCCACTGCCCAGTGTGTTTTTGTTATAAGCAAGCACAACTACATTTGGATAGTTTTAATGGATTTATAACACTGAAATTAAAGAGGCTACCCAGGAAGTGACACTCATTATGAGCCAGGACACTCCAGGATACACCTCCTTTAGGCAAAGGATAAAGGTGTACAAATTTATGAGTTATGCCAGGCAAGCTAGCTCTGGGAACAGGAGAGAAATAGCCAAGTAAGTGTGTCTCTGTGCCCTGGCTAATTAGCATTGCCAACAGACGAAGGTAATTAACTTTTGTGCTGTGATGAATTAATGCTGTCCTGTATGCAGGGCTCAACTGGATATCTCTGCCAAGGACTGTGTAATATTATGTAAACGTTCCAGCTAGTCCAGCATGATTCACAGCATGGATACATCCAGAACCAAACTCTGAAGATTCATCAGATCTCGTTTTTGAATCACAAACCATTTATCTGTGTATTTCAGGAAGAAAAATGTTCACCAACTGCTATGTTATCCAGATATTTGAATACATTACAGAACTTGAAAACTTCCTTTGAAACCTCAGGCACAAGTAAGTGCCAAAAGCTGAATAACAGGTGAGACAACCTGAAGTTGTACTTGTTTCAAAAATAGCTAATCATTTTGGAGGTACAAGTGTTCCAAACTGCTCAGATTTCAATCATAACTGCTATTTGAATTGTAATGAGAGATAATCTCATGAGAGAAATCAGGCAGAAAAGACACAATCACCTTTTCTCACCAGCAGGCAGACCATGTGGAGTTAGGATAGTGACATAGAAGATTGTGAGGTTGATAAACTAGACCTGACAAGCACAATATATGGAGTATGGAATATTGTGTGGACTATGTGTATTGGAGTGGACCTGTAAAAAGCTGAATAAGAAAGAACCAACAATCTCGACATTTCACTGCCTTTTGGAAAGCATGAGTCTCATTAAGTGCAAACATCTATACTGGAAATATCTACATCCAATCTAATCACTCTCCATTCAGTGGAGAAAATGAACTTTCTGAGCAGAAAACAGCTAATGCAAAAGAAGCCATCTAAACCAGTTCACATGACTCAATATGTTATTAAAATATGCCTATTTTAATTTCCCTTGGATTAGAGAAAGTAGCTCAAAATGATTAATTTACATGAATACTTCTGTTTACACTGTGAATGTTAAATATTATGTCCCATTGATTTATTCTCCCTGATTTTTGCTAATATAATTCCATAGCGGTCTGTGCTACTAGAACATAATAGTGATAAATATGAGCAAAGAATAAGATATATTAGATGATAATAAATACTCCTGGTCACACCTTATTTTTTTATTTTTTTTTTCTGAGGGAAATAATTCTTGTAGATAAAGAATCATGGAATTACAGAATCATAGAAGGATTTAGGTTGGAAGGGACCTGAAAATCAACTATCTAGTTTCCATGCCCTGAATGGGCAGGGACACCTCCCACTAGACCAGCTTGCTCAAAGCTCCATCCAGTCTGGTCTTGAACACTTCTAGGTGTGGGGCATCCACAATTTCCCTGAGCAACCTGTTCTAGTGTCTCACCACCTTCAGACTTAAGGTGTATGGAAGAACATACACATATTGCATATATAGAACAAGGTACACAACACTTCCTAAAACACACAAAGGGGGAGGAGTAGGACTTCAAAGTGCTGAGATTCACAACAATATTCCCACTGCTGCTCATGCAAAGCCACTTTTATGGTCCAATTATCTCATTAAGAACCAGCTTGGGTATTCTGCAGTCAACACATATTCAAGAATATCCAGTTAATTTGAGGATATTGTAATTAGGAATACCCTCACACTCATCCTCTGCTGTCAACAGAAGGGAAATGACACCTTCACAGGTCCCTTCAGAAAATCTGAGATGTGAGCACCTCTTGGAAGAGTCTGTATCCCTTCACTGACTGTGCAAGCCATGCACATCTTTGTTATGAAATTTCCCTTCCCTCTTAAATCAGTCAGTCTTCATGACATAAAAGTGTACTAACTTTGTTAATATATATTAGTTCACATTATACACTGTAATGTAGTTAGGTAGTGGAATTTTACTGGAGAGTTTGATATTGTTCACACTTAAATAAAACAAACTACTCAACAACCCAGCCCTGGAAGAAAGGACTTTGCTTCTTGGAAGCTTAAAGCTGTCCATGAAGGATAATGGATACCCCTGGGCAACCAAGACAACACCAGCATCCTAGCCCCTCTTACACACCTTTGAAAGCCTCCCAGCATCAGCTGCCATCATAGATAAGTAACTATAGCAAGAATGTCTGGATCACTAGACAAACAGCAGGAATGCTGTGGAAATAGGGTTGCTTTGCAAAGTTTTACTATGATTAGTAATTGGTAGTGTGGGTGTTAGTGATGAGTCAAATTATGTTGTACTCAAATGTTTGAAGGGTATAAGAACCCAGTGTAAAACCATATGCCTAAATTTGGCTGGGACACCTCATGTGCATGAATAAATATTTACCTTTGTAATTCTGTATTTTGCATCCTAGCTTCTCCCCTCAACATGGGCCGGTTGTGTATTTTTGTAACATCTTACATTAGTGTCTAACTATCTCAGGTAGGATGAATTTGGACCAAGAAAAGTAGAGGATTTGCTAAAGCACAAATAATACAATAATTATGTAATCTAAAGTAGAACCAAGATTACCTAGATGAAACACTAGTGTTTGGACTACAAGGCTATCTATCCTTCTTATAATAAGTCTTCAGGTATGTGATGTTATTAGCCATAATTAGTTTTATTATAAAAAATAATGGGCATTGTACATACGTGTAAGGAAATATCTTAGATAAAATCTTTTCACAAACTGAGCTCATATTTGTATGAAGAGAGTTTGAGTCAGCAGTGAGTGCAGGTGGCTAAGAAGGCCAATGGCATCCTGGCTTGTATTAGGAACACTGTGGCCAGCAGGAATAGGCCCCCTGTACTTGGCACTGGTGAGGCCACATCTTTAATATTGTGTTCAGTTCTGGGCCCCTCACTATAAAAAGGACATAGAAGTGCTTGAGTGTGTCCAAAAAAGGGCAACAAGGCTTGTGACGGGCCTAGAGCACAAGTCCTGTGAGGAGTGGCTGAGGGAGCTGGGGTTGCTTAGTCTGGAGAACAGAAGGCTGAGGGGAGACCTCATCACTCTTTACAACTACCTGAATGGAGGCTGGAGCGATGAGGGGGACAGCCTCTTCTCCCTGGTGACGTGTGATAGGACCAGAGGGAGTGGATGCAAGCTGCACCAGGGGAGGTTTAGGCTAGATATTAGGAAGCATTTCTTAACTGGAAGGGTTGTCCAGCATTGGAATAGTTTACCCACGGCAGTGGTAGAGTCATCATCTCTGGAGGCATTTAAACAGCATGTGGACCTGGTGCTTAGGGACATGGTTTAGTGGCGAGCTTGCCGTGTTAGGTTGACGGTTGGACTGGATGATCTTGGAGGTCTCTTCCAACCAAAGACATTCTGTGATTCCGTGAATTAGATTCCTCAATAAGTAGCAAGGTATACAAATTTTTTTAATAGTGTGCTGAAGTCAGCAGCACTGGGAAAGAGAAATGAGTGAATCTGACCCTGGGTTTTTAAGGATTCAAAAAGATAAGATCCTTTTTCTTCTCACATTAATAATGGTATTTTTGCCAAACACCTTTCAGAATTGGGTTATTTTTAAACTCTTCAGTGTTCAGCGGTAAAAGAAAAGAAAACAAACAACAACAAAACAAACCCAGCAATAGCTATTTACTCCTTCATGTAGCTAATATGTTGTGTGCAGTCTTCTTCAACTTTAAGCTTTGAGCATAAATTAATACATTCTGAAAAGGCTTCACACTGTACAAAACAGAGGAGCTGGATCACTAAACCACACACCACCACTGTCCTTCATGTTGCATCCTGACTCTCTGCTAGATATTAAATTTAACTAAAAAGTCTTAATTTTACACTTAAAACTGCCCTTGCCTTCCTCAAAAATGACATTTATCGCTGCAAACATTGAAGAATAATCTCTGAAACAATAAAAAACTTAATGGACTGTGGGGCTGACAGTGGAAATAGAGACATACCTAGGCAATCCTTATTTCATCAGTATTCCTGAGCCTGTCAGAGGAAGGAAAGTAATACCTTTGATACTTTAATCCTTCAGAAGGGCTAACCAAGGTGCTGAGTGGGGCACAATCAAGGCAATGGATGGGAAACATCTGGTGGAAAACTTTAGGTGAAATAAGCCACCTGACACTGGTCTATACACTATGATATTCAAGGAGTAAAAACCACTTGCTAGATTTCTGTGTTTACAACTGAAGGTCATACTCCTTCTCACAGCTTGTCCAAAGTGAGAGCAAGCAACAGTTCCAATGCAGTTTGATGTATGCTTTCAGCTAACCTGAGTCAGAGCAGCCATCAGAAGCAGTCTTGCACCTTTCTCCATTTCAGCTGCTTATTTGTGGCCCCTTTTCATTCCTCACCTTGTGTTGGCACATGTATTTGTGTGCTGTGCAATGGGAATAACCAAGGAATGCATTAGACTGAAAAATTACTTGTCCTCCAAAAAAATATTAATTTTCTCTTTCTATTACTCAGTGCTTAAAGTGCCCCAATCTCTTCTATTCTGTAGTCACTTCCTTTCTGCTATTATTCCCTTTTTCTTTAAGACACATACAAATTTAGAGGGAAGGGTTGAAGCTCAAGGTGACATATCCCTGATCAAATTGTGTGCTATGTTGCTTGTTGTGTTGCAGTGTTATTTCTATTGCTAAGCCTTAATATGTCAGATATTTGTTCCTTCACCTTTCAGTCTACTATTTGATTTCTTGCATAGTGCTTTTGCCTCTCTGAAAACCAAATCTGGGAATGAGAAACATTGATTATTTGTGTATTTCTGGGCTCAGCTTCAAATTAGCTGCCAGGCTTTGCATAACAAGACACAAATTATTCATGCGAGAAAACCAAGAAGTGATTTATTATCATGTCTGATCTCCAGTGAAGAATTTTCTTCAGATCACCCAGCAAGATGGCTTTCCTGTTTTAAATAAGATAAATTACAATTGACATTGGAATTCAAAACATTGCTCCAACCTTCCTAGATCTTTTGGTTGTATAGAAACTAAGGCCATGAATTATGTTGACATCAAAACTCATTAACAGTGTTTCTGAGCCCAGCTTGAAAAGTCTGAGGGACTGTGCACAGAGTCAGCCCTGTCTCTCTCCTGCTGCATCACTAGAGCACTTGCATTGCTTTGGAAATGGTCTTTGCTCCCACCTTACAGAGGTGGCTGGAGGGGGTTGGGAACTCTCTACGGGAGGCAACTTCTTGACTGTTCTATAGAAATAAATAGCACAGGAAAGACTATGCTTTGGAATATGCACTTGTCAAAGGACAATGAACCTTGTCCTTTCCTTGCACCCCCTGCACAATCTAACCAGACATTGGGCTGACATGCAGGAAGGAACACCGTTGTTTTAACCACATCTTCCCTGTGGCAAATGGAAAGCACGTGTTTTAATTCAGAGCTACAGAATGTGCAAATCCACGGGGTATATGAAGAATGAACTGATAGGTGTATTAAAAGCCCAAACAGGGCTATTTCCCAATAGCAGCCATAAAACCTCACTGAATTCTGGTCCCTGTGTGCTACTTCCACCTCCCATTAAATCCAATGTTTTATTTCCAATTTAGAATTGTTTACAGTTAGTAAGGAACAACATTTAATCAACATGATGAAGCTGCAAAAAGTCAATCACTACCTTTCATCTGTTTTTTGGTTTAGAGTTTCTAGGGCTTCCATGGACTTGCAGTGCTAACTTGAAGGTGGGAGTCTGGAGGCAGGAATTGGAGGAGATTTTGACTACCTCTCTTCAGAGCCAAGAACAAACTGTAATGACAAAAAATGATATAGTCTTGTAATATACCACATTTAAATTCTCAAATTTAAGTTGACATGAATTGACCTCTTTCAAGAAACTAGCGTTGGTGCTCCCTTTAAAGTTGTCAGTGAAAGAGAGGTTATAGCCACAGTTTAACTTGTGTGCTCTGTGTTGCCCTCCCCAGCTGTCTGCTTCTTTCTTCTGAAAATTTTAGTCTAGACTTTAAACTCAGCATCTCAATGCACCATTGAAAGCTTTATCTGGTAATTCTGTTTTACAGACTTGACTGGAATCACTAGATTCATACACCTGTGATAAGTTAAGCAGGTGCAGAAATGATGGCAGAACTCAGATAATTATTTTTTTTTTACTTCATGCTTTCAAGGACTGCTGTTTTCTTACAAAGTGTAAATATAGCTTAGGAAAGATACAAGTTTGCAAATGCTTTAAATATTTTCCACACCTGCAGCAATATTTATAATTGAGCCACTGAGTGACCTTGAGAGAGTGACCAAGTAGAGAGGCCTTGACAATCACAGCCCATTTCAGGGAGAACACATGCAAAAATGTCCTCATAAAAAGCAGTGATGTTGCTTTGTTTAATTACTTAATTTTAAGAATTTAGCTATGAAGTTCTAAAAAAACTGGATGGCAAGTAGATTATTGCTGTTTTCAGCTCCACAGGGAGCAAACATGAACATCTGCAAGACACTACCTCCCACCAGGCAGAACAAGGCAGGTAATGATGAGAACACACATGAGAATAATTATACCAAACACAATTTCAGAAACACAACTGGGGAAAATACCAGAAGGCTTGGTAGACCTGAAGTGTGAGATTCCTGTGTCCATGAGGAAATCTCCAGAGTTCCTGTGCATTTTATGGAGTTACATGTCAGTTTTGCCATTTATCTGGGATAGAATTTGGCCCAAAGAGTGATGAAGAGAGGCACCTGGCAAGAACCCCAGAGTAAGATACTATGAATATGTGCTCTCTGAAGAAGGATTATTGTCCTTCCTTTAGAGAAAGAAAACATTGGAAAATTTTCTGACAACCTGTATTAAATGCTGAGTAATAGTTTTGTACCCTTTCATTCTTCCAGTGAAGGCCTGCCTCCCCTCTGCTTTGCAAAATCTTTTACAGCTTAGGCTGGGCCTGGAACATAATAATAGGGTTAAATGTATTGCTAAATTACAATAAGTACAGTACAACGTAGAAACAGTTCTGGCAACTGTTGTGAGCACAGCTGAAAAGAATACCAGCAGAAAGCTGTCAATAGCACTGTCAACATGAGATGCTTTTTGATGCAGTTCCTGTGATATGAATGACTCAACCTACTGCTAAGAAGTACTGTCACAGTGTCAATGTAACTAGACCCAGGCAGCTTCTGTGCAACACTGAGAGCCAGAACAGGTAATGAACTTTCAGAGGAGACCCAATGCACCTGGTAGAAGAAGACATAAAGTCACATAACATATTTGGGAAGAACCTGTATGTCTCATCCTGATCATCCTTCCACCCCAACCTCCCCTTCCAGCTCCCTACCCCCCATGAATAAACTCCTGAACACACTAAACATAATAATGCTGAACTAAAGAAAACTAATTAGGGTGGCATGCTAGCAGCAGTGGCCAGGAGAGTAAACTCCATTGCCCCCTGACTACAAGTTGATTTGTCTAATAGTTCTTCTGTAAACTGATACTGTAAGCAGAACTGCTTTGAAATTCCCAGTTAAATCCCCATAATCAGAAAATACTGACTAGCTGAAACTAGGTATTTCCCCTGAGATTATGAGTATCAGTGTGAACAATGGATATGGTTTCTGGTCAAAATGTAAGTCCCTCCAGAATTTAAAAACAAGTCTGCAAAGCCAGACTCTGGCACATGGCTGTACATGAAGATGTACAGATAGAAATGGGAATGCTATGGATGAGAAAGCAAATATTTCTCCTGTCTCTCTCATCTCTCTGGTGGATACTCTCACTACCAATTCCTAGGACAGGTGAGAGTGTCTTAGTCTCTGGGGTCTATTGAAAAGCTTCAGCATGTTTTCCACTGTGTGGAAAGATCATTTTTGAAACACCAAATCAATCCTTAGATAAAAAAAGAATAGTTGCCACTTATTCTACATAATAATGCCATCTCTCCAGGAGTCTTAAGAGTCAGTATACTGAAGATTGCATTATCTGTGGCCATGGGTACACCACATTTCAAGCACAGGCTTGAGGCTCTGTTTGGAACTAAAATTGCCCTGTATCTTCATGGTATAGATACAGGTGCTATTCAGCTGTTAGCTAGAAGTTACATGTCAGGCCCACTGAAGGAGAATCCTTGGGCATAAGCTACCTTTTAGCAAGGACACTGCTCAGTACCTACCCATGGTGTAAATGGGTTGCTGCCATGTGTTTCGTCTGCCTTTGTAGGGATTTTGTGCAACTGTGCAGAGCTTTCTGCAAAAACATTGTCCCAGCCTACAGCAATGATCACCAGAATTTTATGCCATCTAATTTGTGCTACCTTCCAATATGTGTGGATGCAGCAGCTGTATCATGTTCTGTGGCATAACCAGCTTGTTATTCTAGTGTGATGGTGTGGTAACATGGCCATAGAAGTACATAAGATAGCCCAACTCTTTAACAAGAAATAGACCTCAAAACAGGCTTTATAAACCTAGGTACCTCCTTTGTGTTTTTTAAGCTCATAAAAAGGCTTGATTTTGAAATGGTTGATAAAATTTATCCCCAAATTATTAGTTCCAAGTTTCTTATTATTTTAGAAAACATAAAATTACACTCCAAATTAATCTTCTAGGTGTCACATGAGGTATGGAAAGTGACTTTTCTGCTCATGTCTAGGAGGAAAATGATGAAAGGAACTTGTTTCTCCCTTTTCTAACTCCTGTCCTGGTCTCCTGATTGCCACTCTCCTGTATCTAAAAATCTAAGCCCAATTATTATTTGACAACTAGTCATACATTTTTGTGTTTGATAGACTCCAATGGATTATTTTTCAACTACAGGCAAGATTGCTTTCATTTGTCTGTTAAATTTCAATCATATTACAGAAGAGAATTAACATCATGCAGTTCTCCCACTCCTTACTGTGCCTGATAGGAAAAAGGAATTAAAACCTGCAGAACCAGCTTCTCTTCATAAACTTGTTTCTTGTGCCTCTGATTAACACATTAGTGCTAATTAAATACACAACTCAGCATGATGGATGGGAAATTAGCAGAATAATTCTAACAACATTAAATAAATACACTGAAAATGTATTTCACTGTATGTAGATACTTGTCTATCATATAAGTGCAGTGTTACCATGAATTTTAGGAATATCGTATTTCCAAAATGCAAGATTTCTATCCAGCAAACCTTGTTTGTTTGAACAAATACACTTTGCACATATGTTAAGAAAAGAATTGTACTGAAGAAATATGACATTCTACAGAGAATAAAGCAATAATTAATAAAAATCCACTTAGAATAGCATCATGTATTATGACTCCTAATTTTTCCAAGAGAATTTGAACCATGTGGCCCTCATTATTATATTAACGTATTGTATCTTTGAAACATACTTACTTAAGTGTATGTTATATGTGAAACATATATTAGAGAAAACATCTTTTGAGGCAATGGACAGCCTCAAAAACAGTGCTATCAGTTCCGATTTTTACTCAGGGTACTTGCATGAGTACATGAGAAAATTATAGTGTCTGAGGGGTTTGCTTCATCATCACTTTTGCCAGTTGAGGCTATTGGAGCAGGGAAGGTGGATCGCCACTTCCAGCTGTGGAGATAAGCCATTTTGCTCATGAATAATAGGTTGCAGAAGAAGTGAATGTAGATATGGTAATTGGGAATTGCCTCATAAATCTTAGCATAGTTGACTGCCACCATTTTCCTGTGGATTCATCCCACTAGAAAACTGTATTGCAATGGCCGGAGAGTATTGAATACCTAGAGCAAGCAATCACAGAATCACAGAATAGTCACAATTGAAAAAGACCTCTAAGATCACTTAGTCCAACCATCAATCTAGAAAAACCCACCATGTCCACTAGATCATGTCCTGAAGTACCACATCTACATGTTTTTTGAATAACTCTAGGGATGGTGAATCAACAATCCTCTATTGTAAAAAAAGCAACCACTTAGAGCACTCATAAACCTCCCTGGGCAGCCTGTTTCAGTGCCTCACCACTCTTTTGGTAAATATCTAGTCTAAACCTCCCCTGGTGCAACTTCAGGCTATTTCCTGTAGTCCTATTGTTATTTACTTGGGAGATCTGCCATAATAAGGTTTTTCTTAGGCTTAAAAGGCTGCACTCCTTCTAAAAACCCTGCACATCACAAGGTTCTTCAATAAAACACTTTTGAGAGCTGGAATCTCCCCTTTGGTGCTTAAAAGGTACTTAGACAACTAAATTCAAGGAGGTGATTGTCAGGTGCTGAGTGGGCTTCTTGAGGGCTGGGAGCAGTGAGGGCTCCCTGGGGTGGTGAGGCAGGTTCTGGCAGCCAGGACCAATCCCAGCCAGGGAGCAGGGCAGGCTGGGGTCAGCTGCCAAACTGGCAACTGTTGTGGGGTCATGGATGGACCAAGGTCCATGGGTGGGCCTGGCTCAGCAAGGACCATGGACAACCTACAGGGAGCTGGAGACAAGTGTCCTATAGTATCACTGGGGCAGGTGCTAATTGCCCCGGATGGCTGATATGGGGTCATGGGCCATGGGCAGGATGGGGCAGTCCCAACGAATCTGGGCAGGGCCACTAAAGCCTGGTAAGGTCCCCAGAGTCCTGGTGGTGATCCTGGCAGTTCATGCCCTTACATTTTCATTAAGGTTCAGCTCTACATTTCCCTGGCAGATAAAGAATTATCTCCATACACATCTAGGAGCAGCACAGACTAGGAAGCATACCCAATCAAGCTTGTCGGATATTTTAGATGACTTGGGAAAATAACCAAATGAATTCTGTTGAAGTCTTTGATGGGGACCAAGCTCTTCCCGGTGACCAGTAAATGCAAAGCAAATGATGTATCATGGACTCCAATCTACAGCAGGCAATCTCACTCAAAATCAAGCCTGTGAAAGAGATCCTCTATTGTAAAAAAAGCAACCACTTAGAGCACTCATAAAGCAGGAGACATCAGTTGGTTCTCAATGCTCCAAAGTCTCACGCCCTATTGCAGGGTTCAAAGAAGGAGGCTACAGAGCAGGTTGTATACAGACACAAGGAACTTCTTTGGAAGTTGTGCCAGAATGCTACAGTCGTGGGGCCAGAAGGATGGCAAAAAAGGAAGAAACATAATTCAGTTGCTCAGTTGTCAGACTACTCAACAGAGGTTGGAGGGAGTGTGGTCTGATTTACATTTGTCACACAGTTGAGGGTTTTGGTATTTGGATGGCATTTGGAATAATTTCAGCTCAAGAGTGCGTGGCACCCAGCAGAGGGACCTTCCTGATGCTCCTTCCAAGAGGTAGCTTAGGAAGCCAAATGTGGCTTAGGAGTCAAATGTGGATTTTGCGAGTCCTTTAGATCCACACACCAAAGCATGGATTCACCTCACTACACACTGGGCACTGTAGTGAGGAAATCACAGACAGGAGCTTAACTGTCCTCTGAAAATTCAAATGTTCAGTCATATGAGACCTATCCCAGTTGGTTGACAATAAAAAACAGCAAAGATAAATAGGCCTCTAAATTAGCAGCTTCAACTTGCTACCTAAAATTAAGATTAATCTGAATCCTGGAAATCCTGACATACTGAAATGCTTAAATGAGAAGTACCTAATGAGGTTCTCTGATCTCTCCCTTAGACTTTCAATGACTCAGTTTTTCACCTGTAAAATAGGGATAATGCTATTCTGTCTAGCAAAAAAAGAAAAAAAAAAAACAAAACCCATATATAAAAATGAGTAAATTCAAGGCTACAAGGAACAAGGATAATCACATTGGCTTCCTCACCTGAATAAGAGAAGTGAGCTCAGCTCTCCAGGAGGTGAGAATCAAATCTTCTAAAAAAGAAAAAAGTAAAGCTGAAAGAAAAGCCTTGAGGTGAACACTGTTTTCTTGTTGATAATCTTTTTGTTAAAAAAGGAAGATTTCAGCAAGTACAGAAAGTTTTGATTTTTCTCAGTTTGTGATCTATGTACCAAGGGAAGCTGAAAAACACATCTGTTCATTCTCAGTCTTGAGCAGGAAGCTTTAACTCAAGAGTTTCAGAGATACACATTTTTAACACTTACATGATGCTTACTGCAGCATTATCTTTTAAGCCTTCATATGTTAAACTATTTTTATTAATACTGGTGCTCATTTTTATACACCAGCGTTTCACTCTTTCCTCCCTCTGTCTGAACAACAGGTGACTTTGCTTAATGTTTTTCCAATATTCAATTAAAAAATGCTCATGATCAAATTACTAATTTTAAATGACACAGTTTCCACAGATGAGTTCTCATAGATTTACAGCTACAGAACACTGTGACGCAGGATGGAAAATAGCTGGAGGAGGTCTGACTACAGAATTTGCTCTGTGGATGTTGCACTTTGAGGACAGTGGAAAAAAATTAGATTGAACCATTACTGATATTGAAGAAATAAAGACAAAAAGAAGAGGAATTGGGAGCTGATGAAAGACTATCTGCAAACACCTTCACTGGTCTTTTCAATAATTCTGATTGTGGATTTGTAAATTAAAGTGAAAAGAAAAAAAGATAAAAAGAAAAGAAGAAGAAACCTTGATAAGGAGGACTCAATTTAATTTTATGTTCATAAGCACGTCTCAGGTTTTTTTACAAGTAAAAGCCCTCAGTCCTCCTCTGACTTGCTACATGGGGATGAATCTCTGATCCATGATACAGCCATTCCAGAATTTATTAGGTTCCAGTCACATGGACTGAATTATAGCATAAAATCCCAAGGAAACTAATAGGCAAAAATGTAATAGCAAAACAAAATATTTGAATATTTAAAGATTTGTATGTGGTTTTGTATTTTACTGAATAAAAATTTGAATAATGAGAAGCTGAGCATGCAAGGGTTCTCCTCAGCTGTGATTTACACTTATGGAGATAGTCTCTGGGTAATGTGAAAATTCTTTTTCAAGCAAGTAATTTGGATTTTTTTTTTTTTTTTATTATTTTTGCAAAAAAATAATTGAATTTTAGTCTCTAAAACATGCAGTCTTTTTAGTAATTTAAGGGACTTGCACTCAACATACAATCAGTCTTAGTTCTGATTTTGGTCTTTATAGATAAAGTTAGCCTGTTAGTTTTAGCTTGACAAGGTGTTGAGCCATCTCATATAAACTATAGTATTACCTAGAAAGGTTGGACCAGATGATCCTTGATGTCCCTTCCAACCTGGCATTCTGTGACTCTGTGATGATTCTATGTGCTTTAATGAAACTGATAAATTTGAACTTTTAAAATAGAAAGTGGCTGTGAGGCTGGTTTAGCAGGACACTGGTAAGTAAATAAAAGATGTATATGTATAAAAACATATCAATAAGAAGACACACCTTACAAGTCATTTAGAAATTCCATTATTTTGAATTCCTAACATCAATAAAACACACCTTCAGAAAATCAGCACTTTATTTTATGCAAATTACCTTATATAGGTTCACCTTTTACTCAAAAAATATTATTTTCCGTCACATTTGTAGATATTTTTGCCTTCTAGTTACGAATATTAAAGGTTTTAAAAGAACAGAAAGCTTTTATAGATGAGTCTTGAAATATTCCTATTACCTAGAGATCCATATTAGTGCTTCCTATGAGTTATGTCCTGAGCCCGTAAATTTGCCAGCAGCTTTGTCACTGGTGGCAGTGGATACAAGACTGCCTTCTTGGGAGTGCCCAAATATGAAAATGATGAAGGACTAGACAAGCTAATAACCTGATGCAATATCACAGTTTCTATGTTCCTGCTTCTTCTGTGTATCATTAAGTCTTTGTCACAGTTACCACAGTGGTAGATGGCCACTAATTAATGAAAACATCACAGAATCACAGAATCTTCATGGTTGGAAAGAACTTCTGAGATCACCGAATCCAACCATCAACACAAAAACCATCCCAAACACACACAACCACACACACTCCACCAAAAAAACCCCACAAAAAAACCCACTTCCTCGGCCACTAGAGCATACCCTGAAGTGCCACATCTACATGTTTCTTGAATACCTCAAAAAATGGTGACTCAACCACCTCCCTGGACAGGCTGTTCCAGCACCTGACCACTCTTTCAGTAAATAAATTCTTCCTAATATCCAATCTGAACCTTCTCTGCCGCAAGTTCAGAACATTTCCTCTGGTCCTGTGGTTATTTACTTGAGAGAAGAGGCCAACACCTACCCCCCTACAACCTCCTTTCAGGTAGTTGTAGAGGGAATCGAGGTCCTCCCCTCAGCCTCCTCTTATCCAAATGAAACACCTCCAGTTCCCTCAGCCACTCTTCGTATGACTTGTTCTCTAGACCCTTCACCAGCTTGTTATTCAAGTTCACGTTGATGAACCATAAGGCGGGACCTAACAGGTAGGAAAGTTATGATGTCATATTTTTTTTTTAAAGGCTTTTATAAGGAAACAGTTACAGGAAAATATATATCCTTGTGTAATGTAGCTATCCTCTTACCAGAAGAGGCGTATCATATAGCTGACCCTTTCAGACTTCTTTCCAAATTCTTTCTTATCATAAGCCTGAACAGGATCTGGCCATATTTACCTGCCTTATATTGAATAGTCTATTGCTATAATTCACACCTTTTTTGACAAAAATTATTATCATTATTCACTGTGAGTTTGAAGTCTTAACTAACCTCTTTAGAAGTTTTTGTCTAACCAGTTTTTATGATCAACATTCATCTAACTTGACTTTTATTATCAATACATAAGATGTCTAATCTGCACCAGAAGTTGTCTGTGATTCCTCTAAAGTCAATGAAAAGAGAAGGTATCTCAACAGGGAAACTATTCATATTTATCTTACATACATGTTATAGAATGGAATGGGCACCAGAGATAAATTTATAAAGATACAGATAAACTTATCTTTCTCAGGTCATGCTAGCCTATACCACCCGAGGTAAGCAATATGAATTGCTGCCCATTTTCAGAATCTAAATTCCAGGCCTGAACTGACCAAAGAAACAGGTCACCAAATTTTACTTGCAGTGAAAGGGCAGGGCTATGACATGAGCCAATGTTCTCCCTGGACCTTTTTAATTAAATGGCTCATTCCATAAAACACAAACACTTCACATAGAAATAAGTTAATCTAGTACACCTAATTAAGAATTATTTATTGGAGCCACACA
Source organism: Hemiprocne comata (assembly GCA_020745705.1). NCBI lineage: Eukaryota > Metazoa > Chordata > Aves > Apodiformes > Apodidae > Hemiprocne > Hemiprocne comata. Next base: position 207,865,350 of record CM036586.1, read on the forward strand.
TCAGTGATTTGAGTTATATCAATGGACCATTTTATATATCGAGGCTGACAGCACAGGTTTTTAAATACAATGATAAATTACTTCCCTTCAAGGAAATGATACTTCACCTTGGCTGTTCACTCTTTTTTTTTAAAAGCTTTAAAGGCAGCTAGGAGTGATCGGTTCATAAGCATCCTAAACAGGCATTCTTCCATTTGGTTAGTTTCTGTAGCCTCACTCACTAAACCCTTCAGGGTTATCTGGAGGTGACCATACTTTCCCTTCCAATCTAGGCTTTACAGTAAGAATCTATTCAGGAGCACATTTGTATAACCATCATGTCTTTCACCAAGTAATTTTGAAGACAAAAAGCAACTCTGACTTCGTGAGACACACAGTTGGCTCTGTTTAAATGTTCATGAGTGCACATCTCAGGCCAGAGAAGAATTTCTTTTACCCATTAAGTAATGGTGAAGAAACATTCCTTTCTCCTCTTTCACTTTCTTTGATAATACAGATGAATGTAGTTCTGCCTCAAGTTGTTGAATTCAGTGAAAAAAAACATAAATCTCATTGATAAAAAGGTATTGTAGCTCACTTACAGTAACTTATTTGAATGAAACACAGCAAATAATGTCTTAATCATATTTTTCATTCAACTTCATCTGTTTTTCCCTTTTTTTTTCCCCCTGTGCTGGATGCTTCCATTTTCCATTATGGTGTTAAAATTTCACAGAAAGACATAAATATAAAACTGCTATCAACTATTGGTATTTGATGGAAGCTGTAATTTTGTTGCTGCATGTTTTTATTTTTCTTCATAGGCTACAGCTTTGGCCAGGCTATGTAATCTCGGATAACCAGATACAAGTCATTACACATCATCTTATTGAAGAATAAGCAAACTAAATGGCTGGCTTAGGAAAGACTTGGAAAAGTTGTTTACTGTCTTTTTACAGTAGTTAGCACTGCTATCTTAACAGTTGTTTTAGAAAATCCTCTGCTTCTCTTATCATTAATATTAGTTTTATCCTCTTGCAAATCAAATTCCTCTTATCTGGAGTTGTTCTATAATAAGAGCTATCAGTGCTCTCAAACTGATTGTGTGAAGACGTGCCTGGTTTACTCAAGCCCTCTGAACACTTGCCTAGTTTTAGCTAAGATGTCCTGGATGTCCCAGGATGTCCCATCTCTTTCAGAAGGGAAGGGCATGCATGTTTGTTAGACCTTCCTTCATATCCATTAGCCCTTGACAAAGGTCTCAAAACCACTGGACATTTCAAATGGAACTAGATGCCTATGTTCAGGCAAGAGAGTTCAGTCCTAAGTATTATTTGTGGAGGTTTACCTTGAAACATTTAGAAATACTGTCAGAAATGTATTGCTTTCTACACTGTGGGTTGCAAAAAAGAGCTATGTTTCTCTACCTTTTATTTTGCCTGTTTGAGTTTTCTCCTGATATGCTGAGCCAAATAAAAATAAAAAACTCTCCTCTGTAGTGTTGCATGTGTTGTTTGACTGTGAGACATAGACAATCTCCATAATTTTGCAAAAAAAACTGGTCTTCCTCTGGTTATTTCAAGAAAGAACTGAATCACTGAAACCACAGAATTGGGCATGGAGCTTTCTACACCGATAGAGAAAACTCTGGTTTCTCTTATGGTGTATGAAAGTAGGGCAAGATACTCAGTTTCTTACATGGTTAGGAAAACTTCCTCAACTTCCTCGTATTTGACTGGAATAGATGGCAAAGAGAAATAGCACTCCTACAGCTGCTCACACTGGAAGAGGCAATATGGTGTATTATGGCATGAAGCAGCTTTGTCCTCAGTTGCACGCTGGGGTCCTAGTCCTCTGATTATTTAACATGATTCTGTATTCCTTTTCACAGCTGTGCTGTTTTTTGGTGTTTCACTGCACTGGGTCTGGGTGGGATAGCTTTTTGTTTATAGCAATCCATACGGTGCTGTGGTTTTGACTGGTGACAAAAACAGTGTTGGTAACACATGAATGTTTTAGCTGTTGTTGAACAGTACTTGCACAACATCAATGCCTTGTATTTATCCCACTCTTCCCCCTCAGTGAGGTGGCTGGATGTGAACAAGAGGCCGGGAATGGGACACATCTGGGACAGCTGACCCAAACTGACCAAAATTGCTATTCTGCATCATAGGACACCATGCTCAGCAAAAACACTTAGGGGAGCAGGGGTGGTGGGGGCAAGCTTTTTCAAAGTAACCATTGCTTAGACACTGGCTGGGTATCAGTCTGTTACTGGGAGGTGGTGAGTGATTGCCTTTACATCACTGGGGGTGGGGGAGTTGGTTGGTTTTGCATTCTTTTTTTTTTTTTTTTATGTTTTGGGGTTTTTTTCCCTTCTTTTCTTTCCTTCAGTCAATGATCTGTCTTTAATTCAAATAATGAGTATTTCTTGCTTTTGCCCTTCTGATTGTCTCCCCCATCCCACTGGGGAGAGTGAGAAAGCAACTGGGTTGGGGCTTAGTTTCTGGCCAGGGTTAACCCGCTACAGCCATGTAGTTCCTTGTCAGGCTAATCTATAGCTCTAGACAATTTATGGAAGCAAGCACAGCCCCTGAGCAAGCAATGTGAATCAAGCCAGGCTACTCTTGCTGGCTTGGGGAGAGTGTGTACACTCCCATGGTACAGTGGAAGTTGGAGGAACAATTGCCATGTCTTGGCTCCTTCTCTTTTATTTTAAGTAGGACATAGAAAATACAATATGGAAATGCATAGTTCCTTCAGCCCAAGGCCAGAAAAACAACCTGTATTGTTGGCCACGAGACCTCCTGGAAACTGTAGCTCATAATTGTGTAGACAGATAAAGTGTAAGCTGGAAAGTCTTTTAAAAGTCTAACCACCTTCTGGAGATACTACAAAAAGAATTTTTATCTGTTTCATACCACAGAATAGCCCAGAATATATGTACAGAGAGTTTAGAATTACCTTCAAAATTTTCTCCATTGGATGTCTTATATCTGAAAGGGAGATGGAGTTCAGTTTAACATTTCTCAAATTATTCCAACTTTCAGCCGAAACACACCTAGAGGATTTAAAGAGCATATGTATGCTCTGAGAATAGGAACAGAGCCCCAGATGGAGAGTGTGACCAGTGGCTCCAGAACTGATGGTACTGACATAGTAGCTAAGATGATGAGCTCTACTGAGTTCAGGAGCAGAGATGACCTAATGGAGATACACTGCCTTCAAACCTGGGCTGGAATTTCTTTGTGGCTCTGCTCTACCATACAAGGTCAAGGCTCTTGGAAACATGATCCACATGCTGTATACATGTGTTTAGCTAGCCTGGGACTGCTAGTCTCTTTACAGGAACACTGATGTGTTCTTACAAGCAATTTTTAAATAATTATGCCAAGGTAATGTAAATTTTGAAGTGCTATAGGCTTCATGTATATTTTTTATTCTGCTGTAGAGACTTTAAAGGGTGGCTGGGACTGTAATAAATAAAGTATTCTGAAACTGATTGAGTGGGATACAGCTAAGAACTACCTCAATCCTTCAAGAATGAAGAGAAACATATACAGCACAACTTTGTGTATGGGTATTACAAAAAATTCCTCTAAGGAAGAGAAAATAGAGGATACTCAAGTAGCTTGGCCTCCTGAGAATAGTATTATACCCATACACACACATCGATACATGTACACTATATATGCATTACAGTTTGAAAGATCTTCTAAGACTTGTTATCTTAAATTAGACCATGGCTGGTGTGGAGAACGGTCCGTCTTCTCCCCCCCACATAACACAGCTACCATGCACAATTGGCAAGTATCTGATGTGTGAAATCAGCTGTCTGCAAGATCTAAGAGAAAAGAAAAGCTGAGACAAATTGAGCTCTGTTGGCCTCTCTAGTCTGATTAGTCCATGCTGTCACTTGAAGTGAAGTTGGATCTTTGGATGTCACTCTTCTGTTGTCTAACATGGTGACATTAGATATTTCTGCTTGTTCCCATTAGTACTTTCTTGGAGTCATAATTAATTTATATTAGCAAAGACAATTTCCATTTGTTATGACAGTTCTCCAGCTCCCTCAAGCTTCTCAAATAATAATAAATTATCTAAATAGGAGGCATGACTTCACTTCTGTTCAAATGTTTCACATTTTGAGGGTTCCCAAAACTATCCAGTAGTGTATGTTTAAGATATTGGAATTCCAGTGGCCTGCTAGCCCTCACCCATGTTCTTAATGTGTCTTAATATCCGTGGCTTTTTTTTTTCCTTGCAGTGATGTGTCAATCTGCTGATCATAACAAAATATATTTGGAGACCTACACATGCACTTGCTGAGAGGATTAAAAGGGTGAATTTATAGCTTCCCAGTTGCATGGAAGAATCAATTTTTCATACCTGTGTGCACACACAAATGATTAAGAGAAAAAAGGTGTTCTGTCCTCTTGGCTACAGCCAAATTCAATTATTAGTGTCCCAAATCCTTTCCATCAAATGCGAGGTCATTTTATTTAGCTTTGTTGCTCCATCACTCATAACTCATCTTACGTAGTTACTAAATGGGTCCTTGTCAGCAGAAAAAATGAGGGAAACCCTGCATGCACAGATTCATTCATGTCGTGCTCCATCACCATTGGCTACTGCAATAATTGATACCATTTTATTTTCTGACAAACCCTTCATTTTAAGGATTCTGGTTTGACAGTTCTGTGGAATAAGCTTCAGAGTCTTGTGTTCTTTTATCTCTCATTTCTGCAGACATGAGTGGTCACTTTCCCAGAACCTAAACTACTGCAGCAGCTGGAGTGATTAAGAAGCCTGCTAACAGTCTCTCAATGAGCTAATGCGTGGAATAACCTCAGGGAACCAAGGACTTGCCTCCTCTGCAAGGAGGATGTATGACTGTGGGATGAACTGCCATCCTAGCTGTATCATACCTTGCATAGGTGACAACAGTTGTGATTACATGTAGTGGAGATCTTTTGTTTCATTTAGCATTGTTTCTCATCTCTTGGAATATTTTCAACCTCCTGTTCCTGGAATCAGGTACATCAACCCTTTGTAGATTTATACAGCCTGCATCAGAAGCTGTGCTCCACATCATCACTTCTGCTAGTATCTCTCCTAGTTGAGTAAAGCATGAATGGACTTCATTTATTTTTTCCAAAGACACAGCTGACATGCACTGCACACAAAGCCTGTACTGACTTGCCAGTGTCTTCTGATAGGATTATACAAATTCTCCAGTGTTTCAGCTTTGCACCTGAGGTGTAACAGTTTCTATTCAACCTGCCCACCAGTAAGGTAAACTGGCGGCTGGGGTTCTTTGCAGGGATTCTCCTGAGAGGCAGCCATTCTGCCTCCAGCTTTGTGCATGCATGGTAGCATGGAAAACATAAAGATATGTATGTGCAATTACAGATGGAGGAAGAGAAGATGGCAATACATACAAGGAAGTCTGAGTGCATAGTGGATGAATTAAATGTGAACCATTTATATGTACAAATGACAGAGGAAGATTTCTATACGAGTAGAGGTTGGCCTTCCCTGCTGTTTTTATTGTTAATCAAGCAGGCCAGACAGACTCTTTTTTGTTTTAGGTCAGGTAACAAATGCTTGCCCAGTCCATTCTTTTCCTTTTTTCCATCTTGCATTAAATCATAGTGTAGAGACATACTCTCCATATGAGATGTAAGATGGATCACGTACCACAGGATTACAGACAGGGAGAGGAGCTCCCTTTTTGGATGAGGTGCAACACCACAACTTTCCCCTGCTGCAGATCTTGATGTTTGTCTCATAAGCTTGCCACACGGGAAAGTGAGTGCTTGCCATGGGAAAAATGAAATTACCATAATATGAAGGCAGGACCTGAGTGCTAAAGGAGTAATTTAAAAGTCATTTAACTTCCTGCCCCATCCCAACCCTACACAGCTGCAGTAGTCCACAGTTTTCAGCTGTTCATCACTTTTGCAAAGTGCAGGTCCTCGCACTGAAAAGCATCAGTGCTTCCATGCTAGAAGTACATATTTTATGAATTTGATTACAGATAAGACTGAAAAGCTTGGACTAGAAATAATGAGAAAATATTTGCAGTATTCTTTATCTGCTTTGCAGTTTTTGCACATTCAGAGCATACTTCTATCAACTCTCACAACTGGACTTGAAATAGGGTTGGAAATTTTGTTAAGTCTTATATTTTTTCCTCAACTCAAAAATATAATCACTGTTTTGAGGACCTGGGGTTTTCAATAAATCTCCAAAAGTCACAGGAATAAAATAACAAAAATGGGCAACATGGCACCATGCAACAAAAATGTTGACCAAGTTCAAAAAGGTCTTGTCCCAAATGCATAGAAGAAGAATGGGAAAAAAAAAGGTAAGTGTGCCAACAATAAGAGAGCATAGTTACTTAGGAAGGAGACCAAAGCAACCTTAGGTTAACCAAGGATAAATCCTGATTTTAATAACTCTGAATACTGTGCAGGGAGATTATCCATGCTGCACCCTTGAATGAATCAGATCTAAATTGCTCATACTTGCTTCTTCAGCTGCAGCCACTGCTGTTTGATTCTCCCCTGTGGTATCCTCCAAGCTGTTCCTCTCCATTATTTTTCCAAAACCTCATTTGTTTTCAAAAATCTTTTCTGTGATCAGATGCTCCTGGTTCCTCGTCTCACAGGGCCAAACTGACAAGGAATTATTACATATTATTAATGGTCCTATTTAAGGGATACACAAATAACATGATGTGTGTTTTCCTTGGTCTCCCTATATTTAAATACGTATACAATATTTTCATACATATACGTAAAAATGCACCTAGTAAACTATCTAGCTCTAGCTGTCTTTACCTGTTGAGATAGTTGAAGGTTCAAAATAATAAAATAAAAATATAGCTATATGGGTAGTATACAGCAACAAACATGCAGTAAAATCTAGGGTACTAATGTCTTTAATGGAAACTACAGTACATGAGCAAATTATGTTCAACAGTAATGTATGATAATATATACAAGTAGTAAGACTTCTGAAGATGACATTATTCTCTTATTTCTTGGGAAAGGGAAAACAAACAGTATTAAAAAGAAGAGTGGAATAAAATATTAGTCTTCATCGTTTCAAACTGGTTTTTGTCATTTCAGACCCTGATATGAAAAAATTAAAACTCTGAGAATTTTTTTTTTAAATCTCAATATGCTCCATTTTGTCAGATGTCTCTGTATTTACATGTTCATGTTTTGCATTTCTAAGTCTTACAAAACTTTTCTGACTCTTACAAAATTAGCTTTCTTTTATTACTTTAGGAAGCAACAGTACTGATACCTTCTGTTTTTTCTTCAGTTCATCTGTTTCAGAAATAACGTAGCAGACCAAATACATGTAAGGGCCATAATGTGCAAAATCAGGCTATTTGGAGCTATATTTATCCATGTATATGTGTAGTTATGAAAAGATTTTTTTGAAGTATATTCACTTGTTTTATAAAAATGTATAAAGACACTTTTTGTGTGCAGATTAAATTATGTATAATTCAATCATTAAACTAAAAGAACTCAATGTAGTTTCTAGAATTAGGTAATAATTGCACATATTCTAATTTTGCTCCTAACACTCTTTCTTTTTAAATTAAGTTATATTCCAATAAATCTTGCAGCTGCCAGGAAGCCAAGTGGCAGAAAGTTAAAGCTGTGCCAATTCTAAAAAAAGGGAAGGGGGAAGACATAAGGAATTACAGGCTTGTCATTCTCAAATTTATCCTAAACAAAACAATGAAACAGCTGGTAGGAGGCTTGACTAATAAGGAATTAAAGTTATTATAACTAATGGAAACCAATATGGAATTACAGAGAACAGATTTCCTCTAACTTGATACCTGTTTAGAATAAAATGTTATTCAGATTGATTTAAATAATAGTCTTCATGTAACAAACTAGTTGCAAATTTTCCTTTTATTTTTACTTGGTATTACAGAACCACTTATTTAAGTGCAGTAAGTAGCCCACAGTAAGTGGATGAGATATGTTCTGGCTATTGGTGTCACACTGTAGTCCAGAGGGCTTATGAAGGGCTGAGTTCTTGTCCCTTTCACAGCCCAACACTTTTAGCCATGTTCTATATAAATAAATAAGTAAGTAAATAAATAAAACCCCAAACCATACATTTCTTATCAATCCATATGGAGGAAATAGAAAAATGGAAGAAATTATAAATAATGAATGAGATGGAGAGCTATGTGGTTCTCTCAGAAAGTAGGGCATAAGTAAAGGCTTTTTACGCAGAGATGAAAAATTCTGAATGCAGGAACAAAGAGTGAAAGCTGCTCTTCTCCAAAAGGAGGCTCTACCTCTCAGTGACTCTGGGAATCACAGAATGACAGAATAGCTGGGGTTGTAGCAGACTTCTGAAGATTATCTAGTCCAATCCCATTGCTAGACCAGGATCACCTACAGTAGTTCACAAAGGAACACATCCAGATGGGTTTTGAATGTCTACAGAGAAGGTGACTGCACAACCTCTCTGGGCAGCCTGTTTGTCACAGTTTGACTCAGGATCGGCAATTAAACCAGAGACAACAATGCTCTCAATCCCCTCCTCTTCCCACCCAGATAGGGAAGGAGAGAGAGAATTAAGGAGAGAGGCTTGCTGGATTGAAAACTAAACTAGACAGCTTTAATTAAACACTAATGACAAAAGAAAATGTGTACAATTATATACAAGTATGTGCAGGAATGTGCAAAACCCTATTGCCTCCCTCCATCCCCAGCAACTCCCAAGGCACTCTCCTGAGCTGTGAGCAGTTCTGAAATGTCCCGGAGCACTGCCAGAGATGATGGCAAAGCAGACAGGAGCTGGAGGTAGAGTTATGAGGGTCAGGAATGCATGAGCCTGGCAGTGATGAATGGATGGAGTCCTCCCCAAACGCCGGCCATGGACAGAAGAGACGGGAAGAAGAGGCAGGAAGGAAGTTGTCTTTTGTGATCTCTGACCTTCCTCTGAGCTTACATAGATATATGGAATGGAATATCTCTGTCCAATTTTGCTTTCCATCTAGTCCAGCCCCCCTACAGTGGGGGGTCATAGATATGACTCTCCTTCTCTGAGGTGGCAGGACAAAGACACAGCCTTGGAGTCTCAGCAGTAACATTCCAGTGTTATCAGTCCACTAGCTGGAACACTTGTTGCCAGTTAAAAGAGAGCTTACTGAAGGAAAAAAAATCAGTAAAAGGAAAATTGGCTTCATCCTGGCTCAAACCAGGACACTGTTCCAGTGCTTTGTCACCCTCACAGTAAAGAAGTTTTTTCCTGATGTTTAGCTTCATTCTCCTATACTCCAGCTTGTGCCCATTGCCCCTTGTCCTGTCATTGGACACTGCAGAAAAGAGACTGGACCCATCCTCTTGATGCCCGCCCTTTAGGTATTTATAAGCATTGATGAGATCCCATCCAATCTCCTCTTCTCCAGGCTAAAAAGACCCAGCTTTCTCAGCCTTTCTTCTTATGGCAGATGCTCCATTCCTCTAATCATCTTTGTGGCCCTGCACTGGACTCTTTCCTTATCCTTTATGAACTGAGGAGCCCAGAACTGAACACAATATTACAGATGAGGCCTCACTAGAGTAGAGGGGTAGGATGACCTCTCTCAACCTGCTTGCCACACTCTTCTCAATGCACCCCAGGATGCTATTGGCCTTCTTGGCCACCGGGACACATTGTTGGCTCATGGTCAACCTGTTGTCCAGAGACCTGTGGTGCATATTTCCCTTCTCTATGTTCAAGCATCCCCTCCAGGTCCTCTCTTAGAGGATTTCTGGTAGATTCCCCTACCCAGAGGCTGCACACAAGCAACCTCTAATCCAGGGGGGTAAGTGATGGTGGTGGCAGCCTTACTTCAGCAAGCATGGCTATAACAAGATCCAGTGTCTGGAAATGGAAATGAAACCATAGAAAACAGGAATTATACTCTCATTTTTAAACCAAAATGTAGCCAATCTTTGTGACAACACCTCAGTGCCTGTGATGGAACCCAAGTCTGACAAGTTTGAATTAAGACTGCTTGTAATTTAACCACTGAATCCAGTAAAAGAATTCCTAGGGGTCTATGCTGTATGGGAGTTCAGACTGCCTTGACACAGTGGCATTTCCTCACTTAATAAATATGAATGATAATACCCTCTATGTGTTTCTTAAATCTCAGTATCTGGGAAAAATGATTACATGGGATTTTCAGCTTCCCTTAAAAAATGATAGAATAAATTGAATAAAGCTAGAACAAAGCTTAAGAAAGCAGAAGGCAAATGGAGATAACTTTACACTTCTTATTTTTTAAGAAATCTTATAAATTCCATGCCAATCTTACAATTTTTCCTTGCATTTCTTGACAAACCACAGACATTCCCAGTGTTCTACTTCATCCATGGTGGCTCCCCCAGGCAGCAGTACTGATGTGTTTTTGCAAAGAATGTGTCAGATTTGTCTATGGGAAGGCAAAACTCTGATTTTCAGTGTAAGGATCTGTTTCTTCAGTTTATATTAAAGAGCAAATTTATGAAACTATCAGGTCTTGCCTTAATTTGCAGGTCTGCTTGATGATATCAAGCTAATATTTCCCCACATTTTCCTATTACCTTGGGGGATTGCCATGAGCAAAACTTAGCTCCATAGTTAGTATACTCTTTGAAAGTTTTCCTTGGAATCACTCAGCAAAAGAATGAGAAGTTCTGGGCTAAGCATCAGGCTCTTACAGACTTATTGACAGAACAAATGCCCTTCATGTGTTTAAATTTAGTCTTCTTCTAAACATTACACTTTTGAAACAATAAAAATTACTCTAATAATTATCTATACTATAACTGTACCTCTAGAGCATAAAACTTTTAAAGCAGAAGCAAAATCTACTGGAAGAGAAAGTTAGTCCCTACCTCACTTAAAGTGAAGTTTTAGCTGTAACATCAGCAAAGCTGAATATCACTTGTATTTTTCCCACTATTGGTCATCTGGCATTGTCTGACTTTCTTGTGTGCTGTGAAAGCTGGAACTTTTCTTCTTCTGGAAAAAAATGTGACTTGCCTTTTAGAGCTTGTGAATGGCTTTTCATTGGAACAGCTCTGTGCAGCTCCACTTGTTACTGTTCTCTCTTTAACAATTAGCATTCAAAATAAATTTCCCAGAGAGGGTCAGCTCAGAAGAAGCCCTGGTCTTTCTCCTGCCTATTTTTTGTCTTCCTTTTCCCCCTCAACATTTAACAAGTAGGTGACTAACAGAAGAACACACCTTTTGTGCTATATGTGTAAGGCTATTACTTTAAGTACCAGAGATGGATGGCTTTCCAATTCAGTCTCCTTTGTTGTACTGCATCTGTGATTACTATGGAGAATAAAAAAGAATGAAAAAGTAGCTCTTTTGCCTCTTTTCTTTATTACTGAGGGCACAGAGTATCATTATCAGCCTTAGAGTTGATACAAGAAAAGCCCTCAGGTTAGTCAAAGTCCATGTAGTGAAATAGTAGCTAAGATTCCTTTTGGGCCCTCCCTTCTCCCATGAAATCACCTGTATGTTTTATTTCCAATCACTTGTCAGGTATGTAGCAGTCAACCACAATTCAACAGCTTAGAGTACATAAAAATACATTCTTCATAATATTTGAACCTGTGCTTTTTATAATAAACTCCAAATCTAATATTTTCTGCTTTATATTAATACAACCTGTTTTCTATCCTATGCTCATAAACCAGCTTATTATTTCCACCTTCCTATTATATAAATTAATTAGTTAGGAAATTAACAAACATTAATAGCATGTCATTCAATAGGGAAATTGATTTTTCCAATGTGGTGGGATTTCTTCTTTTTTTTACTGCTAATTTAGCAATCATCCATAGCTTAAGTTGGATAAATTTTCTTCTTTCTCAGAATAAATTAAGACGTTGATTCCATCATCCTATTCTTAACTAACTAAAGGGGCAGTAAATTCAAGAAAATAAAATGAAATTACTCCTTTTGAATTTGTAAGAGAAAGGAATTCAGCAGGACAGTAGATTAATGATACAAAATGGGAAAAAATTGGGCATCTTGATATTCTGATGCAGACTTGTCTGCTGAAAGACAGTGGTTAGACTTGCACTTATAATGTTGAAATCTGGGAAACTCTGCAATCTAAGATATTCCAGGATTGAGCAAATTCCTATAAGAAATCAAAATGAAACAAAGCAAAGCAACAAAACCAGTTTTTTATCTGAAACTGCAATTTGGTTAAGCATCATTTAAGAGCAGAGGAAACAGTCTCATCAAACATCAGCATTGTTATAGTCACCGTTGTTGTGGTGTTATTGATTGAAATACAGGATGCAAAGTGACATCTATTGCACTTAAATTACCTTGCATGCTCTACTACTAATGAGAAAGAGAAAGATTTAACTTAAGTTTTAGACATGTGGTCCAAACTAGATGTGTTTGATTAGACTTACAGTTCATGGAGAGAAACATGTGTTTGTTTAGACTATCTTAAGTGCTTCTCTTATGGTGACATTAATTGTATCTGAAGTATCATTTTCCCCCCTTTGATTATGAAGGGAATCCAGAGTGATTAGTTGAGATTTAAATGCCTAACCTTTAAATGTCTGAATTAAGGCAGATGAATCCTCCACATAATGACTAAGTCAAAATTAAATTATTTGTCCTTCAAAAGTGAAAAAATTGAATAGGTTGTTGGCTTTTTTTGTGAGAGAGATTTTGACAGAACACACATGCCAACAAATGTTTCTGTTTGAAAAGTGTGACCAACTATATTATCAGCTTTACTGTTAATCTTTTTTTTTTTTTTTTACCTTTTTGCTTGGTAGCCTAGAAATGGCACTAATATGAGCTGGAAACTCTTGCTATGGATCTTCCCCTGTGGAATTGTGTTCACTGAGCCTTAAAGTGCTGATAAAATCACAAAGGAAGAACATCTCATCTTTTAGCTAGGTAAAGTGAGGTCCCACATGGACAAGTGCTGTTTAGTGTGCTCATAATGGAGAGATGATATAAAATGCTAATCCTTCTCTCCTCTCTTTTAGGGGATGTAATTTCTGATCACTTGAATTATGAGACCAGAGTGAACAACATTCTTCTTCTCACATAGCAATGTTTTGTAAAAGTAGGAGGTTTTATTTGTAAAAATATTCCCCTTTAAGCCATTTTCCGAGCTTCATAGTACTTGTGAAAACATAATTTTGTGATCCTGATCCTTCATTAGCAAATTCTTGGTTATCAGTTAGTATATATGACATTCAGTGATAGGCAAGATCAAGTCCATTCATTTTCCTGAAAATCAAGTTAATTATGGAAATTCCCTCATCTTCTTTCCTATTGCATTTTCATTGCTGCATGAGGTTTTTTATGTTTTCTAAAAGCATCAGAATATAAGTTTCACCAGATGTGTTTCAGTGTTTGATATTTAAGCAGTAATGAGTAAATGTGAGCTGTGAAGCAGGCAGCTGGAATGTCAGTTTAATTTGTTTCTAGGTTTCCTGGTGTAACACAGTATATTAATTCTCTCCCCCCCTCCTCCATATACACCTTCTGTTCTACATTTCCAGTACAACGTCATTCCACACCCTTGACTGATTACATCCTCTTCACACCCCCACTCTTCCTTTTTGCTGTCTGTCACATTCTGCACCTGTATCCACAAATAAGTGTAAAGAGAATATGAGTTGTAACCTGGGGAATATTTTTTTGACAGATAGTTGAACTTGTCAGAAATGTTCTTGTTGCAAAATTACAGTTTTCATCATACCTTTCAGCCAACACACTGAGTGAGAGAGATTTGTCCACTTCTAGTGCTTCCAATCCAACAAATTCTTTTTAAAAATGCTTTCTGTCTTAGTGGTTTCTAATCTGGCTAATGTGGCCAAAATTCAGCCATAATATTCTGTACTTGCAAAAACATCAACATCTCAGGTTGGAATTATGGGAAGAAATAACAGCAAAATGTCAGGTCCTTATAGAGTTGCAAGATGACAGTCTCTGGATCACACACATAAGAGTCTACACTGAATAAGCACTATTTATGCAGTAACTGAAGAAGCAAATTCAGGTTCTGTGTTGTTTTTTATTTCTGTTTATTGCCCTAGAAACACTCAGAGTATTTTGCAGATACTCAGGTAAACTGGTTATCATACCGTGGTAACTAGAAAGAAAAGATGAAACAAAATCCTCAGCCAAATTGGCTACATAGCAAAGCATAAAATTTAACATGCTTGCCACAAAATACAAAATATGAAGACAGAGTAAGGGGTTATATCTCATGATTCTTCTCATATAAAAATAATCCCATTTACAATTCTTTCTGTTGCCTACTGAAATGGGAAAGGCTTCACAGTTGCCCTAGGAAAGTCTTGGATATTTAAAAGTTATTTATCATAGAATCATAGAATCATAGAATATGCTCAGTTGGAAGGGACCCAACAGGATCATCGAGTCCAACTCTTGTCCCTGTGTAGGGCACCCCTAGAATCACACCATGTGTCTGAGAGCATCATCGAAATGCTTCTTGAACTCAGGCAGGCTTGGTGCTGTGACCACTTCCCTGGGGACCTTGTTCCAGTGCTCAGCCACCCTCTGGGTGAAAAAGCTTTTCCCGATATCCAACCTAAACCTCCCCTGATTCAGTTTCCTGCCAGTTCCCTGAGTCCTGTCATTGTTCACAGGAGTGAAGAGAGCAGTAGCTGCCCCATCTCTTCCCCTCCTGAGGAAGCTATAGACTGCAATGAGGTCACCCCTCAGCTTCCTCTTCTCCAAGCTGAAGAATCCAATTTACTTACCCTGCAAATTTTTACTCTGAAGGAGATGTTAAGAGCCTTCTCTAATAATTTCATTCCTTTTCTTCATAGACTTAAATAAGTATGGTGTTTGCCAAAACAAGAGTAAGAGTCTGGAGTATGATTTCACTGATATCAACCAATGTTTTTGAAGCAATGGGAAACAGAATAAAAGTGCTCCAACTCAATGTCATGTTTTTTTAGCACAGGACTTGGTGGGTAGACAGAAAATGTCTTCAGAAGGTAGTAATTTTGTTTGAGCCAAAAGGACTTTTTCCTTTGTTTTCAGAAGAATAAACCCCCTAATTTCTCATTTTGATAAAAAATAGTGTCCTTGATTTACTTTTGAATTATATGACTATTGTAACTGAACTCTTAAATGTTAGGACAGTTTATAAAAGAAAACTGCTGTTTTGAAGCAAAAGGTGGAAAAAATTCCCTCCGAAAGACAGCAGAATAAATACTGGAATTTTCTCACCATCCCTGATTATCCACTGAATTATATCTATTTTCCTTTCCAGAGCTGTAACCTTGTAAAGTTTCCTCTTAATCAATTAAGTGTTACCATTTCCATCTTAAAAACTCAAGACAAATGGGCAACTGCTGAGAAATTGGCAATTAAAACAGGCAGTCAAGGTTAAGAGATAGGTACCTAAGTCATAACAATCCAGAACTGAGCCTTTCCACTTCATGGGAACCTCAGTGGAAGGGAATTCAATCCGGAATTATTCCTTCCATCTTCAGCTGAAAACTGAAGTGTTGTGGAAAAGCTAATTTGAAAGTGCTTATTCTGCAGGCATTTCTTGGAGAGAGAGGGGAGCCAGGATTTAGAGACTGGGAACTTCCAAGAGCATTATACACTGTGTTTGCTTTTGCATGTAAATTTTGTTTTTCAGCATCTTCCTGCATCTTACATTTTCCTTTTTAATGAACCTATCAATTAGGCAGATGAAGCAAAAATAGCGTAATAAAAATAGTGAAGTTTTAAAATTCCTTAGTACTTCCTTAGGGATTCGGCAGTAAACTTTTCTAGTGTTGGGAAATTGGAAGGTTATTAACTATTTTGTGCCTCCATGGTGGCCATGTAAGCTTTTCCATGGGCAAAAGTTGGAGTAGTAAACTCACTGAATCACAGCTGGCAAGGTAAGGTCCTGAACTGTGATTGCTCTTGTCTTGTGACTGATGGCTCCATGGTAACTATGGCCAGCAAAAGATCAAGGCATGTTCTTTTCTACTGAGTGTCTTCATAAAAGCATGTGGAGATGAAACAGAAGTGAATAGGAATGACGTAGTGGTCTAACGAATATTAAAACTACTTTGAAAAGCTGTGAGGATGTCTTGATCTAACTGAAGCTATTGGAAAGGTTCCTCTGTGACATTATGAAGCTAGGATTTCCTCTCGTAGAAGGCAGAAGAGACTGTTTCCTTGCTAAAAGGGTCTTATTTTCTTTTATAAATTCAACAGCAAAGATACATGTTTTCCTTTTAGTTCTATAACAGTGTCCAGGAATTACAGAAAAATAATTTTCCATTTTCTTTTTACATCTCTTTATTTTCTGGTTTTCCCTACTGAAACCTGGCAATACTGAACAGAGAAATCAAATATAAACATGATGAAAATTACTAAGGGGCATAAAAATATCAACAGCCTAAATCTAAGGTTTTCCATTCTTCCCCATTTTTTGTCAATGTATTTATTTTAAGGTCCTACAGCATTGCTACAGTCACCAAGGCCCAGACCTCCTGCAGAATCCAAACTGTACTGTGTTATCCAGGATGTCCTTCAGTGGAATAAAATATTTTGCTAAACCTATTTTTCTTCTCAGGCTGAATTCTTATGTCAGTTGGTGCACATTTTCTGTGGGTGATTCCTTAAGAATGTAATTTAAGGGTATGACCCACTTCAAGTGGCATCTAATTTTTATAATCTTGCTGAGGTCTGTAGAGTTTTTGTTACTTTTGATCGGCATATTGTCATAATAATGCCACAAATAGCCCTCTCTGCCACTCTCTCACTTCTGTTTACACCAAAATGCACTGCAGACAGTAATCAGACCTTCCTCATTATGGCCCCAATCACTGCTAAGCAGATAATTCTGCATAGAAATTCAGTTAATCAGTTGCAGGGAGAACTGAGCCAACAGGTCTACTAAGGAATCAAGGAAGCCCTGTGGTTCTCTTGGTCTGTCTAATAAATGTTGCTGATGCCTTAGAACTATAAATTCTGGTACTGAACATCTAATTTATGGCATACACTCAGGAGCTGGGTTTGCCATAAAAAAAGACAAAATACTTTTATTAGCTGTGTAAGTATACAGGTTCTCAAATGACTTCTTAATAGATTTCTCAGGAGACCTGTTCAGAGGCCTGACATGGCTTCTAATAACATTCCTCTTACACTGACTTCATGCCATTTAATTTGCACTTCAATGGAGTATGGGTTTCCTGATATCTCCAATTAAAATAACTATGCTGTAGTTCACTACTGAATTTAAATATATGGAACTAGTTAATGTAAACATGCAGTTAAGGCAATACAGTTCTTCTCTTTAAGCTAAGTATCTATGTGTGAAGTCACAATTAACAAATGCACACAGAAAATGTGAATTATTCATTAAATACTCTTGAAGAATCATAAACTGCAAACTATCATATTTAGTGTTCTAAAATTTGTTAGAAGTGCTGCAGGTAATCACATTTAACTGGTTTTATCATTCCATCTTTGGTATCATAGTTTTCAGGAGAAAAGAGCAGTGTCCAGTTCACAATTAGAAGTGTTTAAATAACTGAACCTCAAGGTGCACAAGGTCTAAATCTAATTTTTGTTGAATGAGTGTTTTGGGTTCCATAATATCTGCTGGGTTCAGCATTTAACAGTCTAAATTAAAGATACACACTACTGAAAAAAATTACCCTTGCTAAAAAATATCGAGGAATATTGTGGCATGCAGTTTGGATATTTTAGACTACTTAGAAGAGAGATGTTCGTTTCAGGTCGTAGAATCACAGAATGGTTTGGGTTGGAAGGCATGCTGAAAGATCAGCTAGTCCAATCCCCTTGACACGGGCAGGGACATCTCCCACTAGACCAGGTTGCTCAAAGCCCTGTCCAGTCTGGCCTTGAATGTTTCCAGGAATGGGGTATCTGCCATCTCTCTGGGCAACCTGTGCCAGAGTTTCATTACCCTCAGTGTAAAACATTTATTTCTTATATCTAGCCGAAATCTACCCTCTTTCAGTTTAAAACCATTACCTCTCATCCTATCACTACAGGCCAGAAAAGCCTCTAAGTATTGAAAGGCTGCAACAAGGTCTCCTTGGAGACTTCTTCTTTTCAGGCTGAACAAGCCTTTCTCAGAACAGAGAACATTTTCTAGAGACAGGAAAAGCTTATCCTGTCATGCCTGAAAATCAAAGAAATAAATCTATTTCATAAAATACAGATCTAAAAATATGAGAAGAGATTTTGATCTCCTTTGCAATGTAAACTCAATCATACGTACTCCAGCATGCAGCAAGCTAGAATCAATGTATGTATATCTGCTTGAATTTACTTGGCAAAAGGTAAATCTCAAAATCTCTTGACTTTTAACTTAATTTAAACATGGTTTTCTGACATAATGTGGTGCTTCTGTGCGTAGATATACAAATATATATATATGTATGTCTGCTTCTTAATATGCAAAATAATTATTGTGAATTGCAGTGACTATTATTAGTGATGTTAAAAGTGGTTATACACAGATTTAATAATTGGAACACTTTTTTTGTGATTAATTAATGGGCTTTTTCTTTTTTGTTATTTTAAAGAAAATTTTATATTTTGAGAGATTATAGGGATATTTAAACAGATATTAATTCCTTATTTCTTATGTGTTAAGTGAATTGTTTTATTATATAACATCAATGGAAAAAAATATTAACACTGAAGTTAATTATGTTTTCAACACTTACGCTGCCAAGGAATGTCTTTAGATTTTAGATGAAGAAAGTAATCTATTTTTTTTTAAAAGTAGGCTGATTAGCTATACATCTGAACCATTAATTTTTTCTTCTGAATATACAGAACAAGTTAAACTGTTTGTTTCCATGGTAACAAAGTTTAATCAGAAGATCTTTTAGAGTCATCACCTCAAGTGCATACAACACGCATAAACTGAAAACAAACCAGGAAAGAAGGAAATTCAAAAGTGAGTGTGATACTGAGTGAAATTAAAACTTAATCTACCTGTACCAAAAAGAGTCAGTCATTTTGTGGAACTAATTTTTTAAAAAAATAATTTTTAATTTTTAATAATTTATTTTAATAAAGTCTGCTGATACACATATTTCAGAAACATATATGGTCTTGTCTGCAAATGCTTCAACTATCTTACTATGTCCTTAATATATTAATACTCAGGACTTCCAAGTCATTTGGCATCTGGTTTGGCCCATGATATGTCAAGTATGCACTTTTCTGGGTAGGGGCTGCATACAGAGTCAAGTGAGCATTTTAGGATGGAAGACCTGTTAGGGATCCCACCTTTCAGCCTGCTTTGGGAGTTGTATGATTTTACAGTATCTTGTAGCTTTTCTTTACGAAATTCTTCCAGCTCCACTTGGGCTTACGAGGCCTTTGAAAAATGCACAAGAAAAAAGAGTAGAGAGACCAAAAAACATTGTTTTCCCAGTCCTGGAAAAAATGGGTATTTACATTTTGCTGAGTTACACTGTTCTTAAGGGAGATTGATGTCACTCTTTTTCCAACTGCCATTTGGCCAAATTTTGTCAGTGTGCTAGAATGATGGCTGAACACAAATGGTTTCTCTGAAGACCTCAGGAGTCCAGGTTCAGAAGCCCTCCACCAATAACAACTGCAGTAAAAAAGCACTCCTAAAGGGAAATGAGCAGAGGCAATGGTGAAGAATATGTCCCTCCCAAATTCACATGCTGTTTGAACATGCCTTCTCAGATACCTTGTCTACAATGAGAAGAATAACAGAGTAAGACGAGACTCTTCTGCAAAGTTATATTTTTAAAAACATTCAAGAAAACATTATTAAAGAGAACATTATTTAAAAGTACAGCACACAGAATTACCAGATGCTAAAAATAATATTGTCAACACAACTTCAATGCATCTCTTTGAACATGGTCATATTTCCTTCCTACCAATCTATGTGTTCTCACGTGTCCAGTAATTACTTTTTTTTCACAGGATATTTACTGACTTGGAAGTATATCAAGGATGGAAACAACGAAGCTGAAGATTGGGGAATGATACTATGATTATGACAGCTACTAGAGAATTCAAACCATGGTAATTTACAGGAAACTTTATTCTTATCTGCAGTATTTTTCATGATTTCTAAAGAGAAGCACATTTCATGTTGCTTTTCAAGAAGAACAGAAGAACTTCTTACTTCTTTTCATCAGTACTTGAGGGAGAGAATGGAAGTGTTTCTCCACATAAGAGAGCAAAACCACACTTTGACTACTCTGAAATGCAGGAGAGATGCATTCCAGTCTCCACTCTAGTGAGGATTTAATTACTTGCTAATAAGAAATCATATAGTCTAGTATCTTGTAAGTGCAGATTTGCTGTAAGGAGAAATTTCAAGTCCAAATAACACTTGAATACTCTTATCAAGATTACTAAAGAATTTTTAAAAAGGGATTTACTAGTATTTGGAATGTTTTTCATATCCTGCATTTCTGGTTTATACCAGTGAAAACACTAAATCATAACGGAAGTGATTGTAATTGCCTGGATTAAAAATACCACCTTAAAAGTGCACAAATGAGTTGCATTGCTTGGTTGCAAGGCATACCTGTAACCTCAAGGCATGTGTGTCACTCCATGATATATCACCAGTCTCATGGCACTTCAGTTTAAGAAGTAAAAGGGGTGGTGTTTTCATAAAAGCCTCTGTGAGGAACAGAAATGTTGCCCCTGAGAAATTAAAGTAGTAAATTGATACCTAGATATGCTATTCTTTTTCTCAGTAGATATATCCTGGTTAAAGAGAAGTTTTGCTATGTTCAGCATCATCGTTCTTGTCATGATCCTTTCTGACCCATAAATACCTCTCCTACTGCTCTTGCTTAACTTGGGAAGAACAGACAAGGTCTGGAGTTCAAACCCTCCCGCACAATCATGCACAAAAAAAAAAAAAAAAAGAGCTGAGCCACATAAAAGTGTAGATACATGTACAGGCTGTCCCTGAGGAGGTGTCAGCAGCGGGGGGCTGCAGGGGCCTCTGTGAGGAGTGGAGGTCTTCTTCCAGAGAGCTCAAACAGACCCACCTCAGGAGATAACTGGGCCTGCTAGCCAAGTGGGTTGTGCCTCTGTGAAAACATATTTAAGAAAGAGCAAAAATGCTAGGAGAGCAGAAGACTGAGGGGAAAATGTGGGAAAAAGCAGTGTGAGCACCAACACGAGAGAAGGAGCTGGGGGGAGGTGCTCCAGCAGCTGGAACATGGTGAAGCAGATAGCCTGTGAGAAGGACTGAGATGGGAGCAGTTCCCGAAGGACTGCAGCCCATAGTGGAGAACCAAGCAGGAGCAGGGAAAGAGTGGGACCCCATTCCCCATCCACCTGTGCCATGTAGGGTGGAGGTGTTGGAGGAATCAGGAGGGAAATGGAGCTTGAGAAAGGAGAGGCTCTTGTTTTAATTTTTGCCTTAGTTTCTCACTACCCAGATCTATTTTAATTAGCAATACATTAAATTAATTTTCCCCAAGTCAAGTCAGTTCTGTCCATGATGGTAACTGTTCAGCAGTCTCCCTGACTTTATCTCAACCAAGAAGCTTTTTCAGTCTCTGCTCTCCCCCTGTCCTGTTGTGGTGGTTAACAAGTGAGATGGTGGCCGTTAGCCGAGGCTGAGTCACAATGTGAATATAGCTCATTGTTTCTAAACCCTGATGGTGACTACTGTGGCCAGACTGTGGGCCCTACAAGAATAAAATAAATCTTATACAGCAGCACATTTTTTATCTACATCACTTTTTCAACTCTGCATGAGCAGAGAGATCATGGCAAATTCTGAGCAGCCACTTCTTTTAAGGCAGTTAAGGGTTTTGTACACCCAGGCAGAATGTTTTGAAACTGTCGTATCTGTGTGATCCCACAGCCCAATCCCTCTGATTGGATCCTGGCTTCCTTCAGATCAGGAAGTGCTCATACAGAAAAACATGCAGATGTGCTGGAGTGAATCCAGAGGAGGGCTATGAAGATGATCGGAAGGCTGGACCACCCCTCCTGTGAAGACAGGCTGAGGGAGTTGGGGCTGTTCAGCCTGGAGAAGAGAAGGCTCCGGGGGGACCTTATAGCACCTTCCAGTACCTGAAGGGGCTACAGGAAAGCTGGGAAGAGACCTTTATGAGGGCATGGAGAGACAGGATAAGGGGTTATGGCCTTGAACTGGAAAATGGTAAATTTAAGTTAGACATTAGGAAGAAATTCTTCCCTGTGAGAATGGTGAGACACTGGCACAGGTTGCCCAGGGAAGTTGTGGATGCCTCATCCCTGGAAGTGTTCAAAGCCAGGTTGGATGGGGTTTTGAGCAACATGGTCTAGTGGAAGATGTCCCTGCCCCTGGCAGGGAGATTGGAACTAGGGGTTCTTTATGGTCCCTTCCAACCCAAAACATACTGTGATTCTATATACAGACATTTCTATATTTGTTCATGTACAAATGTCTATAAATATATTTTTATTTATACACATACAGACTTCATGTGTATAAATAGGTGAGTATCCATATATGCGTATATATTGCATGTTGTAAATACTGTATAATACTTGCATATTATATATACAATACATACACACACATATATAAATATAGTAAGAGTATCCATATATGCGTATATATTGCATGTTGTAAATACTGTATAATACTTGCATATTATATATACAATACATACACACACATATATAAATACAGTAAGGAAATAAGGGTCATAAGAAAAGGCCCAAAAAGGTTTCCTAAAAAAATGTCGCTTTTCTGTACCTTTAATTGCGTGTTAAATACTGGCTAAAATATATTTCCATCATTCGTACAATTACTGAAGGCTTAATTTCATTTCACCTTTTATTAGTGTTATTTGTAAGAAGATTACATGTTTTGGTTTTAGTTGAGCCAGCCAGTAATTTCGTTGGGGAAAAAAATATTAACTATTTCTCAAAGTATTTAAATGACTTTTATGTCTGTGGTGTGTTTCCCTCATTGCTTTCAAAATAGAGAGGAGGTTTAGGAACTCTTAAGATTTACAGTTTCTAGACTGTCACTGGAGTTCAAATTAAGATGGCATTGCTATGTGATCCATCATGATTTCTTACATATCACATATCACACCCCATTGCATTTTATTTAATTATCCCTTTATTAAGCCTAATAATTTATGCTTTATTTATGCCTTGTCTTTCCAATAAGTGCTTTGGTCTCTTCAGAACAGGCCATTTTCTTCAATAATTCTGTTACAGTCCAAAAGCTCTAACTGAGAAGTAGTTTAGTCAGTTTGGCTAAAAACTGCTAAACATCCTCCTTCACTATTATGTTGCTTTTGAGACTCTGGTTAATCTCTGCCAGTACTCCACACTCTATCTGAAATTCAGATGAACAACTAACAGCATCTTTCTATATTTCAGAAAAATGATGTGCATGCCCTGAATTTTTTCTAGTACTTTTGCCTTCACTACTTTACAGAAGTAAAACTTATTCTTCTCACTCCACGTAATAAAACCATCCATTTGACCACTACCATTAAGAATGCCAGGCTTGACCTAAAGAGTTAATTTCTTTTCCCTTAGAGTGTAGTGCAGCTTTTCAATATTACCCATACAAACATACAAAAACACCTGTATTGCTACTGACACTAGCACCTACCTAGCACTGCATATTTCCCTTTCTTTTTTAGCAATCTTAGAATGTAAAGTATCTATTTTATCTGCAGAGTCACTTCTAGGGAGAAGATGAAATTCTTGGTGTTTATGAATAGTCCACACATCTATTAATCTGCATGGTATAATACCTAAATCTAAAAACATGATTTAGGTTTACATTCATTCATTTTGTTTTTTCTAAACTCTAGCTTGATGAGTGCCCTGATAATTTACGCCCATATTCATTAGTATTCTTTCTTGTGAGTGTGAGAAGCAGGTAACTGAATTATAATATAATGCATACAATGTATTTATATACACATTTTGCTTGCTCAAAATAAGTTTTGCCAGTTGATTCCTTTGCTTCTCCAGCATCCTCAGGTGTAGTGCTCATATCTTAGTACTGGAGTTACTTTGATTCTATAATATAAGCATGTATCAAAAATTCCGTACTGTGGTTTCTGAAAATAATGTAGATACTTCTCCCAGAAAAGAGATTTCAGCCAAGGAGCCCAACTGAAGCAATACACCTAAACACAGCATTAATGTGAATATGCAGAACAGCAACCTGCATGCCTTTACATAGTCTTGCTAAAAGGGCTAAAAAGCCTGAAAATGATGTGAAACAGAAACTACTAATTGCTGTTGGTTTTATTTGTTGTCTTTAAAATTTGACAAATTAATTATTTTAATATTTTCCTCATACACATATTTTTTAATAAGTTTTTTTTTCAAATTCCACGTTTGAATTACAGTGTAATATGAGAAAAAAATGAGACCCATTTAGTAAGTATATAGTAATTAAAAAGAAATAATTAATTGCATAACTGGTTTTCATGTGGTCTTTTAATAATATGATAATAAAAGAATTGAGAAACCACAGATGTCACAGAATCTAGGAACATGAAAATTTGCCTCTCAAAGCTAGCATATATCGCCTCTGCCTCTCATGTTTCTCATCCTTTTTCAGAGCCCAAATCTTTCTTGTGTGTGTCAAGATCCACAGTCCCATGCACCTTTTCCTGTCCAAACAAACTTCCTGAAATTGTTAGAAGTATTGGAAAGGTCAGAGTTCCCAGACTGTGAATCCATGGCATCTGGTTCAAATTGGGTGGATTTAGTAGATAAATGCCTTAAATCATTTTGAGATGTCAGCAACCAAACCCCCAAAAGCTAAATGAGGTCTTCCTTGTATGCATCTTGCTTACTTCAAGCTGGTATTAGTAGGACACTTATAGGAGGCCAACTCTAACAATCAATTCTACAAAAATATTGGGTTGTTAAAAAGTGTTGAATGTGTCGCTCTTTCCTCAGTACTCCTTGGAGGACTTTTATTGTGTGAACATCTGAAACCATAAAATTGACAGAGAAAAGTCTGCTCCCATGTTTCATTGCAACTAATAGGACAACATAATTATACCCCTTCACCCAGATAGTCTAGTACTCTAAATTTAATGGGTATTAGGAGACTAAATAATTCAAGAGTTTTAAGTAAGTTTAAGTTGATTAAAATTCCACAGTTTTCTTTTGCATAGTGAGCATTTCAGTCTTTCCACCTTAATGTCATCAGGAATGTTACACTTGCAAACTTTTACTTTTCTGAAGGATACACTACTCGCTACACATTATGACTGAATTGGAGTCACAGATACATTCTACAGGTCTATCTGGCTTTTTTTTTTTTGTCCAGAAATGTAAATTCATACAAAGATATGTCAAAACTATAGAAGACAGTGGAGGAAAATGGTATGTCAGATTTATATGTATATTATTTGATAGGAGCTGCCAGTTGTTGCCATTAATTTAATAAGTGATTTTTCTTAGCAACTCTGTGACATAAAGGGGAAAATCTGTGTCAGGTTTTTTTTTGTGATATGAACTGCTGCAAACAGAAGGATTTTTGTTTACCTTCCTCTCTACAAGTAGGGTAATTCCTCTGGCTGTTCTAATTCTCTTGAGCTGCTCATTAGACTTCAGGACAGCACTAATATGAAGAAAAAGACATTTTAATGTACAGCTATAGAATAAATCATTCTACTTCATTGTTACCCTAGTAATATTTCTTCCTTATCTTTTGTTTTGTTTGTTTTGGTTTTGTTTTGTTTTGTTTTGTTTTTAAATATTAGCATCTGAAGTAGTGTGATTTGAATCTCTGGAAATCAAAGATAATTTGTACACTGTAATTTAATATTTTAAAAACCGTAATACATGAGCATTGGTTGAAACTTCCAAAACTATAGCACTTCTATTTCTACAGAAAGTGTTGATTATGTGCTGGTGTTTGTATATGACCCAGATGATGGGATTTTTCCTACTGATTCTAAGGAGAATAAAGTATCTTTAGATTGTCAAGCTCAGGGAAATACCCATGTAAAGATACATTTTTTAGATTTTTTTTTGTAGTTTTCAGGGTATTTGGCCACTGCAATCTCCTTCTTAGTCAGTGTGTATTGGAAAACAACACGACAGAAACAGTTCCATGGTCTAAAGGGTTTTCTTGATGGTTTCTGGTTATGAAAAAGGAAAAAGTGTAAGTGGAAGAGAATAAAGGCAGAGCAATTTGTGAAATTTAATATTATGTTCTCAATGCATAGTATCTTTCCATTTAGAAGGACTCCTTTTGTCTGGTTTTATGACTTTGTCTGTAACAGCTGACAAGATCAAAATCTTTAATAGATTTTTTTCCATAAAGCTAGGAAATACTATCCTATTTTATAGGGAAATCAGTAAAGAACAAATACATTGAATGACATGACTATGTAATATAGGACTCCATAGCTGAACCAAATCTGGAATGTTTTCACCCCCAAGTCCACCATCTCATTCCTTTGTAACCATTTTCTCTTGCCTGTTTTCCCATGCAGACTGTTATGCCACAGTTATCTATTATAAAGGTATGTTAAGCCACACCTGTGATTCTCAGAATTCAGTTTATTAATGGTGCCCACTTACTGCTGGGAGTAGTATGTTACAGTCACCTTATCCATTTGCTGTATCTGACTCTGCTCATATTTTATACAAATTGCAAGTGATGTAGGAGGGTCAGGGGACCATATGGTTAATTATTTTTTCCAGAAACCCTTTATCTTTTCTCGCAGAATCATTCTTCACGTACAGAGCTAGCATGCTGGCTCATCGCTGTGTTTTGTAGTATGTGGCAATCATTAGTACTGCATTTCATTTTTTAAGACATTGTTTTTATTCCATTTGTGGATTCTTTAACATTCTGCATGAATTTGAATTATTTGAATTACAGAATCTGCATTCTTATGGCTGGAAGAAATTCTCAGGCAGTACCATCTTTAGACATCTTCAGATGCAATGCACAGC
The DNA here is from genome assembly GCA_020745705.1 of Hemiprocne comata. Lineage (NCBI taxonomy): Eukaryota > Metazoa > Chordata > Aves > Apodiformes > Apodidae > Hemiprocne > Hemiprocne comata. The sequence goes on from CM036586.1 coordinate 207,892,323, forward strand.
ATCATTGCATCTGCCTCTTCACAACAGATGTGATTCATTAGACTTATCTAATGCATGGCACAACCTACCCAAAAGGCACAGATGTGACCAAAAAATGTAACATGGAATTAGGAATGAGTGGCCAGAAATTTTTCGAACTGGAATTGCATGAACTCCTCATAGTGTGGGATGAAAACTATTGTTAAATTCTTCCTTACTGATATTCCTTGTGTTATTTTTCTTTCTTATTATATATTTTTTTCACTGAATAAAAATTTGTCCCTGCTCATAGTAGGGAGTTTGGAACTAGATGGTCTTTAAGGTCCTTTCCGACCTTAACCAATCTTTGGTTCTCTGTTTGTATGCACATTAGTTCTACACACTGTTCAAGATATATCAGTTCATTAAATATAGCATTTACCCATGGAGTAAAGGCACAAATTCCCACTACGTGGGACCTTGTGTTCAGCCCTGCCAGAAATTAATATCATGGAGATGCTCTCTTTGGAGAGAATCTATGCCATCTCCTTTCTTTCTTGGTCCAAGTATTTTTACATTTTCATATTGAAATACAATAACAAAATGCAGACGACATTTCCTACTTTCCTTACAACACATATAAGGAGGTTATAAAATTTTCATTAGTATTATTTTGTGATAGAAAAGGCAGATGAAAAAAAAAAAATTAATTATTTTCTATCTGCTTAAGTCAAATTAGGATATTTTCAATGTGTGTTATTTGTCTTCAAGAAAAAATGCAATTGATTTTCCCCATCAGCTTATTGACTTTTTAAAGTATCATATTTGGGTTTCTTTCCTCCCAGATCAGTCAGGATACCTAGAAGAAAATATGCCATAAAATTCAGTATTGTTTTTCCTCCAATGTGCTTGAATAGTAAGGAAAATACAACCATTCAGGATGGGAACTGGGATATATTGTCAGGCAGACATCTAGATCCAAATTTTTGGGGTAGTATAACAAAAACAGAATTTTGTATTGAACTTCACTGAAAATTAAACTAAGTGAAGTAATCTAATTAAAGTAAACTGAATTTTGCTTAATTTCTAATTTGGAAATGCAAAACCATGACATTTTGACTTTTTCTAAATCTGCATCCAGTCTGGATCAACTGATTCAGAATTTTGATTTAAATAAAAAAAAGTTGAATATGATGATTTCATTGAAACTAATGAATCAATAATTTATTCAGGATGAAAAATTCTCCTTCTTTTTTGTCCTGGCATGTATGAACCTCTTTTAAAATTGCTTAGTGAATCCTACAGACATTTCCTTAATATCCCTCACAATATTAAGATACTCTCAACAGTGTTTCATTGAATGAGGCAAGGGTCCTCTGCAATCACAATTTCAGTCATTGTAAAATGGGCAAAATGTTTTAATTTGGGCAGTTCTGACCTTTGGATTAAGAAAAACTACAGAGCTACTCCAGCAGAGTTGTGGTGTCTGTACCTCATTCACCAGAAGAGTTAGAGAGGCAGAGTGTACTGATAATAATTTTGCTTCATTAAAGTTTCCTCTCAAGTTTAGATTTTGCCAAGTTATTCTAGCCTTTGCTGAATTGTGGCAAAACTCAGAAGTGCTTGGCTGTTTCCTGAGGCAGATTTGAAATTGCATCACAATATCGTTGCTGTATGACAATTTTCAGAGATTCATTATACTGGTTATCTCTTCTTTGTAATATCAGATACATTCCTTTAACAATTTCTGGTCTTAACAGTTTGACACAAAAAGAAATTTTATAAGTCTCCTTATGTGGACAGCTGTTATTTAATTGAGAGAATGCACCTTCCCAGGAGATCATTCCAAAGTAATGGAGTCTACTCATCTACCTTACAAAATCCTTTGTCTTGCAGCTACTGGACTCTGAGGGTTTCTTTGTTTGTGCCTTTAGAGGAAAATGTAATGGGTGAGATTTTTTGCCATAGAATATTCAGAAAAAAGAAAACAAAACAGAACACAAAACAAAACCAAACAAAACTACACCACTCCTATAGCATACAATTTTTAAGGCTCTTAGGTTATTTCTCAAACTCAGAAAAAGAACTGGGTTCTTTCTAAATTTTCAATGCATTCACTTAAGTGATAATTTCTAATAGGATTGCTACAGCCTGCCAAGTTCCACCTTGTCTTCACTCCCATCCCACTCTCTCTCTCTTGTTTAGACTTCTCATTTCACTTCCAAACACCTCCCAGACCTAGTACTCCTTCTGCCAACTACTAATTTATCTCAGATTCCATTTACCTGGTGTCTGCCAGGCATTACCATTGACCAGCCTCCACCTAACTCCAGCGTCTCCTGTCCCAGCCTTCTCTGAATTCCAAGTATCCTGGTCCAGCTAATATCATTTCGTTTTCAACTATTGCCAACATCTGCTATTCTCCAACAGCCTAGGTATATAAATCTGCCTTCCTCCTCTTCACATGCATGGCTCTTCTGCTTTCTGTATTTAAAACAGGTTTCCCCATTTCTTGGGCCCAGAAGAACAAATGCTGGAAGAATGGAAAAGAAAGGTTCCTTGCTCTCGTACAGTGCAGATTCAGCACTTCTGGCTCTCTAAGTTCATCTGGGCTTAAGGCTTTAATAATAAAACATTAATTGAAACTTCAGTTATTATAAGCACAGTAAAGTCATATTATTGACATAAAGGATGCATCTGCTATACAGATTTCAAGTCCCAAGCCATTGTGGACAATAGTTTTGCCAACGTAATTTTTATTAATTTGATTCAGCATAGGAAAAATTATGAATATGAGGTGGAAGATCTGTTTTGATTTGCTTCTTTTAGAACAGCTTAGCTGTTGTTAGGCATCCATTGTGGAATGTCTCCATCCAAAGTTTTGCCTAAGTAATGGGTTACTGCACAAATTACCTTTCAATGGCACTCATACTCAGCAATAGCTGGTGCCAGGAGGTTCTGTGTATTAAAACTGATGCCTTCCTTTGGCTATCAAGTGCTTAAGTAGTTCCTTTCTTTTTTTTTCCTAAGATGCCTTTGCAATGGAATTGAAATAAACATTGAAGGTTATTATCACTACAGTTTAATAGAAGTAAGTTTGAGCATCACAAATTCCAGTGAAATGAAGGATTCTCTACAGTATCAGGGGTTTAACCACGAATATGCTTGTCAGTGTATCAAGCAGAGAGGTTGTTCTTTGGTCTGTGTGTGAGTAACAATTTTGTTTACATGAATCAATCAGATCTTTACATTGCTTGATAGGTTCTAAATTCTAATTTAAATATATTACACAAAAGTTACATTGTTCACTGGCTTGGTTGGGTTGGGATCTCAGGAACAGAAAGAAAATGCTTAGTAGGAAAGCATGGTTTTCCATGGACTTTTGACTTTGAAAATAGAAACATTTTATAGGGAAAATAGAATAACTCTAGTACATTATCCCAGTTGCTGTCCTTTAATGATGTACTTGAATACTCCCCAATTCTATATTTAATTCATTGCTAATTTCCTGAAACAGGTATCACTTTGCAAAAATACGGGAGCAGGAGACAAAGAAATGCAAATTTAGGCATGGAGTTGGATCAACTCCATCTATACTGCAGGATAGCCTGGATCTATAACTACGTGTGAGCACCAGGGTAATGCTGCTGGGCTGGGCTGTGGGCAGCTGCATGGGGCTCAGCTGCCAGCCAGGGTCAACCCACCAGGGAAATGTATAAGTTTTGTCAAGTAACTTATGCACTATATATGCACACATTGGTAGATGGTTTTGACCTCTACCTCCCATGATTCCTGTTGCTACGAATTTACATAACCTAAAGGGAGGATTTAAAATTTAGCCTTCGGTATTTATTTATCAACATGGTCTTCTTTAGGTATCTCTACATGAGTTAAAAAGGAAGTGCATCTCCTAAGTGACTTGAATCTGATAAAAACTGAAAAAAATACAGTTTCCAATTTGACAAATTCTACCTGCCTTTCTGCACAGCAACTGCATGTTTTGTTTTTGTTTTTGTTTTTTTCCAGGTTCCACAACCTGTTGTTGGAATAATGTGCTACAAGTTTGGTTATAACAGAGGACGTATTTTATTCTTACCTTTGACACATGTACAGTCTCTGAATTACTTTAGGTCAAGAAAAAAACCTGCTTTTCTCCATCTGTGGCTTATTCAGTCTTTCACAAACCTGCCATTTCCTTGATTATACTAGGATTTTTCATCCTTTTCCTTCTCCATGCCCAACTTGTAGGTATGAATACCACATCTTGGGAGATAGGTAGAAAGGGCTAAACTAAATGATATAAGAAGCTGGGCTTAGTAGAAGTGTTACTTCTATTAAGTTAGGATGCTGTCTGTAAATTGTCATTCTTTCAAAAGTTTTCTTTAAGATTAAAAAAAAATAAAATATGAAACTTAATATTTTGAAAAGACTATATACTACCCAGTGTCTATAACTAAACTGTCCTGTGTTCTGTCTGTGTGTTTGTGTGTACAAATGGCCCCTTTTTTTCTTGGTTATCCATTCCTTTTAGCTGTTCAAATCATCATTTTCTGACTGTTTGTGGTTTGTGTCCTGCTTTCTTCTCCCTTAGGATGATGTATAGTCCTGGAAAGAGAAAGGTCAAATTGTGATCAGAAGAAGCATAATAACTTCACATATCAATGTACATTTCTTCTTTCTTGACAAATGATCACCATTCCTCCTGAAAATGTTCTGTATCACATACTACCCTTTGACCTTTTGGTCAATAAATAATGCATTCTCTCTAAAGTAATTGAACTACCTTATTTGACTGCAAAATCCCTTATACCAAAAAGCATGATATATAGGACAGTGAAAAATTACATTGTAGAAAGACTCCAGTTTTGCTGTAGCTTTTGGATGAAGACAGATTCCTTCTCATTAGAATTTTTTTTTTCTGACTACCCAATAACTTGATCTGAACCAAATCAAAACAGCATTTCATAAAGCAAGTTAGGTTGTTTCTTTTTAAGAATAATTTGCAGAAATGTCTAGAATGAAAAGGATTTTTAATCTGAACATGCTTTTTTTGGGGCTGTTTAATCACTGCAAAGTGATTTGGTCTGGGAACTATAGATTCATAATTTATTATGTTAATCAATAGTAATTTGTTAGATGCCTCACCTCACCCCCCCACCCTGAGATGTAGCTCGGCATTAGACTTAACATACAAATTCACAAAATGACTAGACCTATTCACATACCAGAAGAGACAACCTTCCATAGGATTAGGATCCATTTCTAGGCTTGAGGAGAGACTACAGGAGTCTGTGGAGGCTGTAAAACTATTAAGTATTCTTTAAGATCAATAGTAAGATGAATCAGGGAGAGAGACGATATTGTAGGGTTTCTGTCTGCTTTCAAATAATTTGTTCTCACAAATAGGTGACCTTTTCCATTTATTTGAAGAAAACATCAAGAACAAAATAAATAAACCACAAAAACTGAGCTGTTGTCTTCTAATATTTTGAGTTATTTTAGTATTTTTCTTCTGTAAAATGGAACCTAAATTTAAAATCCTAGACTTTCATATGGCTGTGTTTCAGTGTTCTCTAAAGAGATCCTTGACCAAATAAGCACTAGTTGTTTTTAACCTTAACTGTGAGTTAATAAAGTGTTTTGCCTGTAAATAATGCATTATATTTCCTACCACATGGCACTGAGTACTTCAGGAACATATAAATCATACTGAAACAGGCTGTGATGCAATCACACAGTATTGTTTCATGATAGACTGTTGTGTTATGACTGAACATTCACTTGTGAAAAAGTACAATTTTTCTTTGCTTTCTAGGCTTTTTATTCTTTCCCTTTATTTTTTTCAAAACAGAAACTGTACCTGAAAGTGCTAAAGCTTAAAGCTATCAGGAAATTGGCCTGAAACTGAAAACCTCCAGGAAATTGAATGGACATACTGCACACAACATCCAAGGTATTATGTCTTGGTTCTGTTTCTTGGGAGTTAGTGTTGATAATTTTTATTATACCCAGCCACAGATAGATATATTGTGCTGAACACAGTTTTGACTAGCCTTGAGGATGATAATTACATTAGAAGTATTAGGAGGACCTCTTGTACTAGGCAAGAGGTCAGGTGCTCTCCCCAGTATGCCTGTTGTTGAAAAATATCTTTTCAAGAAAACCATTACAATGGTCTTTTATGTGATGCCTACAGAGGAAACATCTATAAATATCATAGAAATAGACTGTTAAGAAGTGGTACTGAAAGAGAGATACTTTGTCTTCCATCCAGGTATTTCAGGGCAAAATCTTTCATCCAACAAAACTCCCAGTGCTCTGATTGATAACGTTTTTCAGAATAGAAATAAGAGTTTATAAATCACTTAAAAACGTATTCTGGATTCTGAGCATAGCCACTGGTGTAGTGAAGTTTTGTTCTACTGCACAATCCTTCAGTTGAGGCTCTGCCATACTTCTTTAGAGATACAGAGACTTACAACAAGACTATTGTTCAAATATTAGCCTTTTCTCTTACTGAGGATCAGTCCAGTATTTCTGCAAAAAAACATAAAGGTCATATATGGTCAGGTCCTCATGTCTGTCCAGCTTTTACTAGTTTCTGGGTTATAATCCTTTCCAGATGGATTGCATTTCACCAGGTCTTTACAGTTGGTCATAAAAAACTTTGGCCTTATACCACATGCTTCTGCTTTTGCAATCTGCTACTTTGTTTGTCCTCATTACTGTACCTGTGAGTGCAAAGCTCCTCTTACAGCAATCACAAAACCTTATTTCTCTGTACATAGTAGAAAGATTTACATACAGACAGAAATCGCCTTATTTATTCAGGATGAAAGTTACCTTTTATCCATATATGAAATAAGGGCAAGAAGAAATGTTCACTGGTGTCCTTATGCTAGCTCTCAAAAGTGCCCTTCTGAAAAGGACTTTATTCCCATTGAGTAAAGTCTGGTCTTCAGAGAAGGCAAAAGAAAAATACTATGTTGAGTCCAGCAAAGTCATGCTTACCATATGATATTAATATATTTGTAAGGAGTTCTGAAAAACTAAGGATCGCAGAGACAGCCTATCTCTGAATGATGGCACAGGTCTGGGACATTTTTGAGGAACCAGAAATCATCAGCAGAACATATAGTAAGAAAATATTCCTTGTGATGTTTTCCTGATGTTTGAAAAGGCACATTATTTGCAGATAAAGAGGGTATCCTCTTTTACCTTAGGCACTCAAGGGCCTGTGTTAAGACTCCTGTCTTTTTTAGCTCCCAATACAGTCACCAGAGGCTGCTTTCATCACAGGAGGCCTGTGATATTGAGGTATCAACCCTCAATATCAGAGTGAACATTTTTTTGTCTTTGTTGAAAAAATACCAAAAATGTTTCATTAAAAAAGGAAGTTGCTTTGAATTGTTCAGAAAGTGAAGGGGCAAAGAATTATTAAGCTTTATCATACCCTATTTTTAATTGTATTTCTTTGTCTTATATTCACATGAAATATGTGAGGGAAATGAGAGGGTTTAAAATAGAGAAGAAGCAACCAACCTTTTCTCTCACACTTTTTTTTTCTAATTGGCAAAAGATTTTCAAAGTGGTAAGAAAGTAGAAAAAACGTTTTTCTTAAGTGTTCTGAAATATGAAAGTGTGAAAAAGTAAATAAAACCAGCTCTTTCATATTTAATAATTTATTTTCCTGATTTTTAATACTCAAAAGGGTAAAACTAGGCAAGAACAAGAAAAACACCTCTGAAAACTTGCAGGCTAACATGGGAAATTGAATTTATTTTTGTTTTGCTTCACTTCTGTAACATGGAACAAAATGGTATTTGGGTCAAAATTATTTTTTTTCTTTCTTTTTTATAATTTGTGAATGCTGGGGAAAGTTTGAGTAGTAAATGCTGAATCATGGCAAATTATCTCCTGTTAAATCATTCTTCGGTCTATGTAATCTTAATTTTTGTCCATGAATTGCAAAACAACACCTTCCTTTGCAGTATGGACCTTAGCAAGGAGGTATGAAGCAACTTCCAGCCTTCTCCTTTGGCTACTGCATCATGTATTTTTTTTTTCCTCTCTGTTTTGCTTGCAGTTCAGTGAGGCAGACTCCAGATATGACAGCGCTGGTGAAGCCAATGGGTTTCCCTAGACACTCCTGAGCATGTCTCACATCAGTTACCACCCCAGACACTTGCTGACCAAGCTGCTCGTAACCCATCACAGGCTAAAATGGATCAGAGTTGTTAAGGTAATTGAATCTTGTAAAACATGCTAGGCTGACTCACTCCCCAAATAGTTCAGAAACCAGCCCAGAAGGAGCTTTGCTTGCAAAGGTTGGGCTTCCTTGGGCTGATGGGAGATCATGAGCTTTAGTGGGAAGCTGTGGCAGCAAATTTTCTACCACCCCAGATAGGCAGGGAAAAAGATATGGGATCCTGGCCTCATGCATTAATGATGCATTATCCTACAGTGATGAGGGCATCAATAAAAGAAAATTGGCACCATGAAGCCAATTCCCTGCCATTAATAAAATGTGTTTTTTCAAGTTGCAAGGACAGTTAAACAGGGCCCTGGGGTTTCAGGCCCATACATCTTTCCTTTTTTCTTTTTTTAAAATGAGGTAAACCTTTCCTCAAAAGTTATTTGCTCTCAAGTATGATGAAAAAACAGATGATTATGTTTGTTTAAATGTTGACAGTCTGACAAGAACAAAGCCTGTTTGAAAAATGCAAGTCCTTTTTTTCCTCACCACATGAACATCTTGAGTAGAAGAATCTGGCACTGGAAAGAATGTGCCAAGACTTACTCACAGAAGCTATTATTTATATAGTACAATATGCTCATATCATCAAGACCTTGCTCTCTGAAATATACTCCTCAGCTTGAAAACTGTCAGTGTCTACAAGAAATGTGTTGCTGAAAAAAAAATATACATATACCTACTGTTCAAGCATTGCTGCTTCATAAATATATCTTTACTGAGCAGAATTGTTAATTTATACCTATAAAATAATTAGCATCTGCAAGATGTACTTTTATTGTCATCAAGCTATGGGAGAATTATATCTTGGTTCAAGTAAATGGTAATGTCTACTGATGAGCCCAAAGAGTAGGCAGCTGCCACTGCTCACATAATTGTATTAGGACAGAAAGCTGCTGCTTAAACAACAATGATATTAAACCTACAGCATTTTCTTTATATGATTGGTCCTATTTTTACCATCGTATTGTCTATTATTCAGTTAGATCATATTCCAAAGATATAACAGTACACCATAAAACATGTTGCATCTGATGAAAATTTGAAGTGATTTGAGTTCCTTTTGAATCCCAAAATGCAGTAATTTGACAGAATTGTCTTTTCCAAACAGAACAAGAAAAGCTCTAGCAACAATAGAAATGGCCCCTCACTGAGGAAAAGGACTTATACTGACCTAATTACATATACTTACATCCATCCATATGTGACTATTTTTAACAAAAGCTTTTCCTAAACCCTGTAGATACGGATCAGCCCAGCAATATATGCCTATTTGTCAATGCCACAGCTGTTCTGGTGCCATCCTCTCTTAGGTGTCTAGAGACATATACATGCATATATTTATCCATTTATTTATTAACAGCAGCATAGAAATGGATATAATAAACTGCCGTCATGCTGGGCTATCATTCCATTAAGGGATTGCAAGAATTACCTTGGAAAAGGCTGCAGATGGCATGAATGGAGATGTAGAGAGGCATATCACAAGATGGATGAAAGGGTGACTCAGGAGCCAGAGCCTCAGCTGTGGAAAATTACAGTGGCTTTGTTGACTTCTGTACCCCTCCAGCCTTTCCACAGTCATATCCTTAGTCTCAATAAGCAAGGAAGGTAAGAGAGTAATACAGCTCCCTGAGAATGGGGCTGAGAAGGCAAGTGGAGTAAACTACAATTTTAAAATTATTTTTTCCTTCTAGTTTAAGGACTATAGTGAGGAATAAGACAGCTTCATGGAGATAAGGGAGACATCACAATACATTTTTATTCAGAATCTTAACTCAGGTAGTACTAGGAGTAAATTTTTTAATCTTGGTAGTGCTTAGTGGTACTGCCTTTTTTTAAGAATCAAGCAACTTTATATCTCTCCAGCCCAAACCTAAATTTGAAGGTTTTTTGTTTTTTTTTTAAAAGAAGAGTCCCCTGCTATGCACCTGCTTACATACATTTTGTGACTATTTTATTCTTTAGAGGTAGAAGTATTTAAAGAATTTCAACCTCTCTCTACATGGAATACTTTGTAAATACTGATCAGGTTAAAAAATAGTTGCAACAGACAAATTAATTTTCACAGATTTCACTTCAGTTAAAAAAAAAAACATTCCATTAACACCCTTCACACTTTACAGTGTGAATGAGATTGAGCAAATATTCTCTGAAGATTCAGTTCAAAAATACTCTAGGAGAAGAGAAAGCCAACTGATAGAACAAATCAAGAAATGCAGCAGTTACACAGTGAAGAGCTGTGATCTTCATGTTTCCAAAATGTTCAAAGCAAGAGAATCAGCTCAACTGGACTGGATTCAGCCTCATTCTGTCCGACCTGCATCATAGGGATACCTCTCAGCTTCACATTTGTGTTTGGGATCACTGATACATTTTTCAGGGTAGAAAAAAAGCCCTTGATGTCCTAATATCCATCAAAGCTTGCTTTCTTTGGTTTTTTTTTTTTTTTTGGAGGGGGGGCTTTTTTGGTTTTGTTTGGTTTTTTGTTTGGGTTTTTTTGTGATTTTTGTTTTTTTTAGCAGCCAAGCAACTTCTCCCATTCATGCCCCCTCCCTCATCCATCACCCTGGAATCTAAACTACTTGCTACTTCCAGTAGCAATACTTTTGTATTTGAATGAAATTAAAATTTTATCACTATAAAGCAATGGGACAAAACCAAGCTGTTAACATTACGTAAGATAACAAGAGTTTTCAATACCTGCCAGTGAACAAAGAAGGAAGGAAATATTTCAGTTTTAACTGTTCCTGCTCTTTAATTTTGGGTTCTTTATGTTACTGTGATTTTTATTTTTTTTTAAATGAAAGGCTATCAACCTGCAGCAACTGGAACAGAACTGGTCAGGGAATAAAGGACAGGGATTACAATTAAGAGCTCTTCAAATGAAGCTGTTTCCTGAGCAGCAGGTGTAAGCAAAAGGTGAAATTGGTGGGTGTGGTAGGAGCGCTCACAGGGAGAACAACAAAGGAGGCAGACTTGGGAGTGCAGGCTGAGGTGGTACGTGTTGCTTCTTCAGACCTCTTTAAATCAGTGCATAAGTGTCTCTGTACATTGAAATGTGAAGATTCAAAAGAAGTAATTACAAGTGCAAATTAGAATGTTGTTGAACAGTTAGTTATTCATTATGCATACTCAAATGTTGGCTGCATGTACATAATTTGTATAGGATTAGATACCTAGTTTCAAAAACACCCTGCCTTTCATCGGTGTAGTGAGGCTGGAAGGAGAGTCATGTGGTAATGTCTACTACTTATCTAATGTGTGTTGAGAACCTACTCCTTAAGTTAAATTAAAAACTCTGTTTAATAGACACTTAAAACTATTTATGCATTTTATTCAGTACTTGCAATAGGTAGCCAAGATGTCTCATTTCCTCCAAAGCTCCCATCTAGACTGGAGCCAGAATGAGGATTCTTTTTTTCCTTTATTGTTTTCTAACCTCTTCATTACACACAGACATAGCAGAAAGTAGATGGCAGAAAATTCTTCTCTTACAGTTTTATCTCCAGCCATGAGATGAAGGCACTCAACTGGGTGAAGGTGCATTTCCACCTTCTTCAATGTCTGAAACATGCAAAGAATCCTTTTCTGCCCTGCTGAGGCAATGCTTTGTCACCTCAGCATCATAGTGAGGTCAGGGCTTGGGGTGGAGCACCATAATATGTCATCCATACCATGTCACTCTTGTCAAACTCTATTGGCACAGCATAGGTGTGTAAGAACAAGCACTTCCCCTGAAAAAAACTTGGCACAGCTCACAGGGACTGGCATAAGCCAAGGACTTTTCCCAGTAGTTAGTCAAGATGAAATAAACCTTTTGTTGAAGAAAAGGCAATTTAGCAGTATAGAAACATGTTGCTTTGTACATTTTATCCTTGGGACAGCAATCATTGCCTGATAGACTCTGTGTTAGTCGGTAGTGAGGCCCAGCAGAGACAGTTCTGAAGAGTGAAGTGGTGGGTGCTGAGGACCTGGGGTGAACATTGTACATTTCTATTTTTTTTCTCTTGAACTGACCACTTTTTAGAGGTGAGAATGCCATAGGTGTGCTTCTGGAGAACATCTGGTTTAGCCCAAAGACACCCAAACCCAAAAGGCATCTTGGAACTATCATGAAAACAAAGCTCAGTAAATGAAGACTCAAGAAGTGTGCTCTGGGTCTGCATTAGAAAGCTGGTGTAAATATACCCCCAGCCTGCACAACTAGTGCACATGGGAAGTGGCCCACAGATGATCATCTGAAGTCTGATCATCTCCTAGTTACCTGGCTTAGCTTTTCAATTCAGATAAGTGAAGTCAAGGTGGCCAGGAGTAGCTCTAAGCCTTTTCTAAACTTACCTGCACACCTGTGACTCCTTTATTACTGTAAAGATAAAACTATGCTTAAGTCAGGAAGTATGGTAGGTGGTCTGAATGTGGACCCCTTCATCCTTGGTCAGCATAGCATGGCTCTGGAAAACACGTATGTTTCAGCTGTTTATGTAGCTTTAGAGCATGCTGGGGAAAAGTGGCAGTAAAAATATCCCTGAGAAGGGATTTTTTTCTAATAAAATATTTAGCTGATAGTAGATGTAAAGTCAGTGGGCCTCCAGTTGAAAGGAAGGGCCTCCTCCCACTTGGAGTCTCTCCAGCTCACAAATCTCCATCTGCTAATTGGCCTTAATCCACAGAAAAGAAAGACTTCATGGAACATGGAAAATACTGAAATGATACATCGATCCATTTTCATGTTTTAAGCCAAAAACCGCAGTGCTTTAACCTGGAAAACTATGTAATTGAACAAGTAGCTTTAAATACTAAAACCAGAAGTTAGTGGGAGAATTAAAAAAAAAAAGTTTGGGAAGCCAAGTTAAGAAACATGACTATTAAGCAGTAAAAAATTTTTTTGCTCAGCAAATGTACACATTGTAAAATAATCAAAATCAGTTCTCCCTCAACAACAGGAGCTGGTAGAAGAATGGCACAGTTAATATGTTTTCCATGCCTTCTCATTCTGCAATTAATGCCTTTTTTTCTGTGTTAGAGCAGGTCCTTCTCCATGAACACAAGCTGTTCTTTGAACGAAATCCCTCAGGTTTTCAGTTATAAAAAACTCCTGATAAAAATAAAATATAAAAAAGCCCTTTAGGGACTTGTAAGTCAGAATGAAAAATTATAGCTTGTGCTGCCTCGGATTTTCCCACTCCTTTTCTTTTCGTATAAGGCCCAGTCTTTATCAATAAAACTGAATGATAATAACACATTAGTCAAGACTCTTCTGCACCATACCTCTCCCATTAACACACTGAACTTCACTCCCACAGAATTAAAAGATTTAAAATTAACTAATTACCCAGAATTTAGCATCCTAAGTCACCCGTTCCAGCCACCTGGCTCACAGCTGCTATGGAAACTATTCAATTAATCAAAATAAGGTACTGCTTTTTTCTGATTATTTAAAGGAAAAAGAAAAAGGATTGAAAACCCACACACACTCAGTAGGAACAAGCTTCCCTTCTGAAATATTCCATAGAGATTTTAATCAGGCCAAAATGTTAACGTATGAATAAAACTTTTGCAGAGATGTTGGAGCTTATAATAAGATGGTGAAAAAAAAATTCTTTCTTTGGCCTTCTAGCACCATAAATGTATGTATATCTGGTATAAAAGTTTACCCTTGGTGTAACATTTGGTGAAAACCATGGTGAAGGAGACAGCTTCAGCTGTCCCTTACTCTGTTTCCATCACATTGGTGAAGATGAACAAGTGCTTCATAGTTAACAAACATCCCAGTCTGTGTGTGAAAAGTTTCGCACAGACAAATCATGTTTGTTGACACATGGTCACACTCTATATGCAGGCAAGAGGAAAGTGCATGTGTAGCAACATGCTTTGCATTCACCTGTGACTTGTAAACACATTTGCAGGAAACTAGGATTAAAATGTTAATTTAATATGGCCCAATATTTTCAAGAGAGGTTAAGGAAGTTAGGTAGTAAACAACTCACAGGGCCCTTGAAAAGCTAAATCTGATTTGCTTTTAATTATACTGATTCAATGACTTGTTATTAAAAGTGATATGTCAAGTTTTACCCCTGGTTTTGATGGACCTGGAGGGAGTAAGTCTATAATGTAGAAAAATGGAAGGAAGGAAGGAAGGAAGGAAGGAAGGAAGGAAGGAAGGAAGGAAGGAAGGAACTGGATAACTTCGGTAGTCCAAATTTAGGTCTCAACAATAAAGCATTATCAAGTGGAAATATTTCTGTGTCCTGCAGTCATATGGACTAGGTCCAACTTTTTTTTTAATGATTTAACCCATGATCCAAGAATAAATATAGTATCAGTACTTTTAACCTTGGGAGGTAGCACAAAATTTGGGATTGTCTATATCAGTAAACAAGACAGCCCTACAGACATCTACTTGGTAAGCTGAGCTTGTTAAAATAAACTATTCTTTATTACAGCCAGCTAGAAAAATGCATATCCAGGGCCAAGAAATGAGAGCTGCATCTACAGAGCTTACAAAGAAGAGGCAGGTGAAAGCACAAGCTTGACACAGATTAATTTCACTGAAATTTAACTGTCTGAAAATGTAGTAGCTCTCTGTGAAAACAAGGGAGAGATTTATCTTCAGGGGACAGTTCACATATCTCTGTTATGAACCCATCCCAAAACAGAATGAATCACGTTCTGAAAATGCCTGTGTTACACTCATGGCAATAGAGATGAATCTAAACTTTTAAAAACATCTGTCTTTGGGTGGGATGAGAATACGATCAGGATGGGTTCAGAGCCAGGAGAAAGATGTGCCTTACACCACTGTGACTGTGTCCTTCCAGTTCTCTCGTTTTCTCACCATCTTCTTCTGAATCTTCTTTATTTTTTCTCATTACTGTAAAAAAAGATTCTGAAAAGCTTGAAAGATCACAGTGAACAAACCTGTAAATACAGGTTCTCATGTGAAACTAGGGCCAAAAACACTAGTGTGATTCATAGCTTCATAAGCCACAAGACAATGAGTAGGAAGAGTTTGTAGAAGGATCTCTGCTTCTGTAGAACACACTGGTGGGACAGGCATGGAAATACTGAACGTGGGTCTAATTTTTACCATTTTCAAACACATGCTGAAAAATCAGAGATGATACAGAGAGTAATAATATCCTGTTTCAAAGACTGGACAAAGGCTTAGAGATCAATTTAACTTAGTAGGACAGACTGAGAAGAAACTTGGTAACAGTGTGGAGTATATTTGCATGGAGAAGACAGCATACAGTAAAGAACTAGGTGATGCAATTGTTCCTTTTGTTCTTCAGCTCTGTTGAATACAGCTATACAGTGCAGCCTTGCCTTAGGCTAAAATTGGTGTAATGTACAAAATAGGATAAAAATGCATGACTATGTTGATCTTGAGCAAAGTTGTATTATGTGTACCTTGCACATCAGTGGGAGGTACTGGGAACAAAGAACACCATGTTTATGGTTTGGAAATGGCAGTTGGCAACATGGGTTAATTTGACTGGACATCAAGGCTGATTCCTTTGGATATCATAAAAATTGAAACAAAGGGATCCAAATGGAAAAACAAATAGTCCGTATCACATCAATGTATTCATTTCAGTTTCAGCAAGGTATTTGATCTAACTATGTAGCCAATAAATTTTAAGATGAAAAGTATGCAGGAACATGCACAAAACAGTAGCAGCTTTTCAAATATTTATGTTTTCGTCAAAGGTTTGGTTTTTTTCTTTCAAACTATCAAACAGCATGAGTCTGCATTAAAGAGAGACTTTCATGCCAGCAGAAATGTTCAGATCTTTAAAACCAGAAACTTAAATGCATTTACCTTTTGGATTATTTTTGTAATTTTCGTAACTGGCGTTCCACTGGGACTGGTGTGTGTGCTGGCAGGAGGTGGGTAATGGTCCCACAAGGATAAGCTTTGCTCTCTTCAAATAAATACAGGCATACATTAGGTGGAAAAGCATTCTGGGAGAAATTTCATTCTCAGACTGCCCATGTTGCACTGCAACCAGGCACTGTTATTGCTTTTTTGTATTACAGTAGTGTGGAGAGTGGAGAGTGGAGAGTGGATAAGGCTGCCATTATTGTAGGCAGTAGAAGATTACACAGCAAAATAAAGTCTCTCCTACCTGAAGTCTTCCTTAAAACTCCAAGTATGGGATAGCAATTAACAGCTCAGGGAAGTAAAGTAACTTGCTGAAGGTCACATAACAGGTCAGAATGAGAGCTGCTGGGAATTGCTGATTTCTTTTGGCCCCAGCTTTTGAAGCAGTCCAAGGAAAGATGTCTTCTGTGCCCATTGGGTATAAAGAAAAATAATCCGCCCAGACTAAAAACTGGCATAAATCAGTCAAACCCTACTGAAGTCTACAGAGATGTATTTAATTATGCCACATATAAGAATAATTTGCCATTAAATTTGTAATCAGAATTCTTGATTTGAGCTTAAGGAAAACTGAATTTGAAAACAGCAAAATAATCATAATGAAATACCAGTATAATAACAATTAAAAAAATATGTTGAGATAGCATAGAGCAAATGGGAGGTCTGATTTAAAATAAGCTGTGACCCATGGGATGAGCTCAAAGGGTGTTTCCAGAACCTCCAGAGATCTTTGTTAACATTTTACTACTCAACTGATTCTTCTTGCAGTGATTGCTCATCCCTTTTCTGAATACTGCTATATCAACCCTGCAGGTGCCACACATCCCATGGGAATCTCAAACACTGAAGAATTATTTTCTTTGTTTCAGAAGATGTTTGATACCATCACAAAGCAAGTATCTTTTTTCTTTAATTGTTCCAGAGTCTCCTTTTGCTGAGCTACCTTCTCTCTATTAATATCAACCGCTTGAATTAGACACCTCTGACATTTTGCTTTATTATCATTATTCTCTGTGGATTTTTAAGGATCAAAGCACAAACTACTGGGCTGTAGGCCAACAACACGAGAGCATCCAGTTGGCAAGTCTTCAATAGGCAGTGCAACTCACCTTCTTGATGCTAGTGGGAAGTTCCATGGGAGTTTTTTATGCAGGAAACCTTCCTGCTCAGTTTTGGTTAAGTCAAAGCTGGCTTTAGCTTAGTGTTTTTTTCCTTTCCTCCCCTTGCATATTCCCTGATTTCTAACCTTAATTTAAAAATAAAATTGTTAAAGTAACAACAACAACAAAAAGATTTCTTGGCTGTTTTTGTGGGTTTTTTCATTCTCTCACTAATCCAACTCAACGGATTGCACTCAACATACATGGAGACTGTCAAAGGTCAAAAAGAAATCATAGAACTTCCCAGCTCAAACATATATACATAGCACATAATTTCTAGTCATTGATCCAAAAAATAGAGCTACAAAACCCAGAGCCTACTGGACCTGCTTGAATGAGGAATTCCTAGGATATGCAAACACCTGTTCTATCTCCCTGCTCATATGGAATCAGTCTTTGCAAACCAATGAACTAAAACCTCCAAGACTTGCCAGGTTATTTACTCTTGTGGTCATTGTAGCATGAAACTTCAGATCTTCTAATATTTTCCCTCTGAGATTAGTCTAGGCTACTATGGCATGAGGTGATGCTTGCAAATTGACTAGGCTTTGCATCATGATAGTACATTAAGAATTGGCATGGCACAATAAACAAAAGCAGAGTAAAATACCAAGGTAAAGCACAGATATGATGCCCAGGCTGCTTTTTCTACATGCAAGGAACTAAAAGGAAAATTCCCTGGCAATTCTGTTCCCAGCCTAAATTTAAGGAGGTAAAAACTTATGGTGTCCTGCCAGCTCTGGCTAATTTGTAGTATCAGACCCTGAGAGAAGATGACAGCTGCAGACAGTGTAGAAGGAAAGCCACCTTGCAACACATTTTGTCAAGTTGCAGTCTCTGGCATTGGCCCAGGGCCGGTATTGCTGGAGACATGATGAAGTGTGAAAAGTCCTGGCAGGCATTTAAGACAAATAAAAGATGGGAGGCAAGGGAAAATCAGGACCAAAAGAGATTAATATTTGTGAGGTTTATAGCAGGAGAGGGAAAGCAATAGGAAGTAAGAAAACCCCCATAGGCAACTCAATGCGACAGCAGCAGATTAAAAACAGGATGGACCTGAAGAGGAAACCTATTTTTTCCAGCTGGACCTTCACCTGAGAGCAGAGATCAGGTTGTGAGCAGAAGTCAGAGAAAAGTAAATAGGCAATAATGGGAGAATTTTCAGCCCCAAAAGGTGAAAGAGCTCAATGAGGCTGTGTGTGTGTGTAGGGGCGGGTCCAAGGGGTGGAAGATTAAAGGGTTTTCTAAGCTGGGAAAGGTAATGGCAGTATGGCACCATGGAAGTGTGTATTTACCATGGAGGATAACTCTGTAGTCTTGGAGCATGTGTGTGGGTTGGTGGCATCCTCGTTGCTCATGGAGATGAGAATTGCCAGACACTCCTTCCTTTGTGTTCTGATTCCCTCAGAAAGGCCTGAGAGTAGAGGGAAAGTTCCAGGAGCTTAATCTGGAGGAGCAGGGATGATCATAAGGATGCACTAGGTGACAGCTGGAGTCGCTGCCTGACCCCACTGGTTGGACCTGCTGGGTGATGGGGTCTTTCTGATCACAGGAAATGTCCTGTGTCCTGTGTGAGCTGTGAATACTCTAGGAGTTTGCTGGAAGTAAGGCAAACCACATCAACCAGGGGAAAGACAAAACCATTCAGACGAAACTAAAAACAAATGTCAAGTAAAGTCTTAGAGAAGGGCCTGTAGGCTGAATGTGATGTACAAATTATAAATTTCACAATAAAACCCAGATGATGTTCTTTTATCCTGACATCTGTTAAATTTCTGTACTGTATTCCTTCAAAAATTATAGCAATTTTAGTCTGACAGTTTATTATAAGAAAGGTTGAAGCTCTGCATGAATTTTGTCCCTCATGGGCCACCAGCAGTTTTTTAAGAGGAAGTGTGATGCTGGTTTAAGCAATAATTTACCATGGTTAGATTTTGTCCAGTGAAATCAAGGATTTTTTTTCCCCATTACATTCCTCCAAGGAAAAGTATCCATTTCTTAATTATGCAGTGCATCACTGATAGACCAAATAGTAGTAGTTCTTGGTTGATAAGACAGAAGTTACTGGTGGAGCAAAATTCCCTGCAGTGAGATACAGATATATTGCACCAGAAGTGATCTACATAAACCAAGCAACTAAACCCTTCTCATATCATGGAGGACCAGGCAGATAACACTAGGACTTGGCTCCAACAAATGAGTAGACAGTCAAAGGCAATTACATGGCAAAGCAAAAAGAAGTTGGTTGGGTAGCCATCCTAGTTGCAGAGATGGTGTTCTGTAATCAGCAGAATAAATAAGGGTGAGGCACAGGCAGCTCTTTGATGGGAGGAATGGGGGAGAGTGGTAGGCATCCATGGTGTATGGTAGTTTTTCTAACTCTTCCTGCTGACTTCAAGTTTAATGAACCTCATGCTTTCTTCTCTCTTAAAAATCCTTCATTCATATTTCATAGAATCATAGAATCATCAACGTTGTAAAAGACCTTCAAGATCATCAAGTCCAACCATCCGCCCTACAACCCCTAACCACTAAAACATCTCCCGAAACACCATGTCTACCTGTTTCTTGAACACCTCCAGGGACAGTGCCTCTACCACCTCCTTGGGCAGCCTTTTTCAATGCCTCACCACTCTTTCTGTGAAGAAATTTTTCCTAATCTCCAATCTGAACCTCCCCTGGCATAACTTGACCCTATTTCCTCTTGTCTTATTGCTAATCACTAGGGAGAAGAGGTCAAAACCCACCTCACTACAACCTCCTTTCAGGTAGTTGTATAGAGCAATGATTTCCTTCTTCTCATGAGTTGTCTTCATTTGTGTCTTTTATCCCTTTTACATTTCAGTCCCTGAGTAGTACTTATTTAATCAAATTTTATTATGCGTGTATTTTGTCTCAGTTTTGCCTATCTGCCTATCTCCCTATCAGGGAGTCTGAGCTACTAAGCCGGGCTAGAATAACTTGATTCTACCCAGAAAAATTGGGGGCATTTCAGCAGCACTCTGTGGAAAGACTTAAGCTCTTCTCCTAACCTTGGATGAGTTCAGTGATACCTGCCTAAAGTACAGGGAAGTTTTTCTTTAAGACTTCCCTTAAACTTATACTGCAGGTGTAGTTTCTTTCTGTGGGTTTGAGTGAATACTAGGATGCATTTTTACACAGACATGGAAGATTTATCATGCCTTCAGGTATCCTGAATGGCTATAAAATCTCTTTTAATGAGCTTTTCCTCATATTTTAATTGCAGTGTTTTGCAATTTGTTTCAGTTTCAAGTGCCACTGGCATGAAAAAGCCCTTTATTGCTAGGATGTTGTTGAAGCTGTATAAAGATGAGAACCCTTCACTTTTGCCAGGAAAGCTTGCTGAAGGGCTGAATGTCTTGAGGATCAAAAGGTGCAACCCTACCTTTCTTTCAGCCTTCAGTGAAGAAATTAATGCGAAGGCAAGAAAGTTAGGTTTGCAAACTAGGTTAAGTGAGTGGAAGAAAGACTGGAGCAATGTATTCTGACTGCAACATATGCCTTTAGGAAGGAAAAGGTGTGACTACCCTCTTTGCCCTTGCTCTTTATTGTCTGAGTTAACATAATACTTTGAAGATGTTATTATTTGACAAGAGCACCTCTTTCTTTCTCTGATCTCAAGAGGATCATGGATCACACAAGTTTCCCTCAGACAGCTCAAATTATGATGTATGTAGGTGTTTGAGGAAACAGCTTTTGTGACCATCTTCTCATGTTCTTGACTTCGTCATCCAAGAGCAAATAATTTAAGAAAAGGAAGAATTTAATTTCCCAAGAGTAGTAAAGAAGAGAGTAAAGGAGCAGGCAAAGCTGAACTGCTGAAACCAAGATGTAATCGTAATACCATGTCAGGATATGGCTTTGCTGTTATCCTATTTAATACATACCTGACACTTCATAAAACCTCTACCATGGAAATATTCATGTCTACTGCTTATGTTTAGCAAACGTTTGTCCCTCATGTCTGCACTGGACCCACCTGAAGTTAGAGAGTGCCTAATGAATATAGATCTGCCTTCATGGATCTTCTAGCAGGATCATGTCTTGGGTCTCTCCTGTTGTGCAATGGGTGATGCAATGATGCTGTAACAGTCATGGCTATAAGAATCAGTCCACATCAAAGGCCAGTGGAGAAGAAAGATGTCCAGTATCTAGAGATCTTGGTGGGGACTTGAGAGTTTCACACCCCTCACAATCATTCTGTGTGTGTTTCTTGGCAAATTAGTTTGATGTATTTTTTGTGTGTGTCAGTTCATTCTAAGTCAGAAGACAGTGCTTTCCTTTTTTAAGAATTCTGTGACGATAAAGTTGCTGAAAGTGTGAGAGTTTCCTACTGTGATATGGACCATTTTGTAAGTCCATGCAGACTGCGGTCTGTGTCTACTATTGACTGTAATTGCACTCATATGCTTCAGAAGAGAAGGAACTATTTGTGTCTTCTCTTTCAGTCTCATTTATATATTACATATATCCACAGTTCCTCTAATAGCTTAGATTTAGGGTTCTATGGCTTCTTTTACTGAGTTCCCTGAACCACAGAAAGAGTTTTATGTTACAAATGACACGGAGAAGATTATAAAAACTGACAGACGGAAAACAGGACTTAAGGACTTGTACTACATCCTAATAAATGGAGCTGGATCAAGTACTGGGGTCTCAAGAAACAATTCAGAGAATTCCCACAGAACAGGAGACACAGAGAGCAACTTTTAGGCATCATGCATACTTCTCTAAGCAATGAAAGGTTTAGGTAGAAGCGTAGTGTAATCTCAGAACCCCCCTTCACCTGCTTCTTTTTCACATGGCAGCTTCTCAGAGAACCTGCAAATGCACTGTCTGCTTCTGCAGTGGGACGTGCCTACTGTTATACCACTCTGTTTACTGCCACTGTGCTGACGTAGTAAGTATGGGAATTTGAGCACAGAGGATTTCTCATGTTTCAGAGGATGGGACTCAGTGGTTTGTTACTAAAGATGTTCAGTCCTTAGCTGTCCTGCAGGATACTCTGCGGTAAGTACATCAATCAGGTACTTTCCTTATTCAAGGCAATTACCTTATCTTTTTCCCCTATGAGATTCCCCTATGTTATACATGGATCCAATGCTTCCATAAATGAAAGGGAAAATGAGAATTTTTATCAGACTTTTTTGGACTCATGCATAAGCACACTGAAATAACAAAATGGGCTAGACTGTCACATTGCCTTTTGTATGCTTTTCTTTGATTTAATGACTTTTCAAGACTAAATACCATTGAACTAAAAATGAGTATTATAGGCACCTGAATACCTATTTGAGTATGAGAGATGGCATTGTAGGATGGATGTTTTTATTCCTGGCTCTCTTTTTGTTCCTTTTTCACAGACTCTCCTGGTAATACTTACTTAAGTAGCTCACAAGGGTGTTGTGCAGATTAATTAAGTGCTAAGTATTATTAAGCGGACCGCAAACCTAATAAAGTTTGAGTTGAACTTTTGAACCTATGCTGTTCATGAGGGTTCTAAATTAGCTAAACGAGCTCACAGAATATTGCAGTATTCAGATGAAACAACCAGAGTGAATTTAGGTATGTAAATGTGATTACTTGCCTTGGAATAGGGCCAAAACACCATAGACAGAGTATTAGCCATGCCCCTTTAAAAGCAACTACAGTTTTTTAACTACTACAGTAGTATACTTACTTCAGAAGGATTTTTAAATTAAAGACGATTGGATTAAAGATGACTGAATCAATGCTTTTTCATGTTTTTGAAAATTATCTCAAAATAAATCCATAAATATTCTGATTAGAGGCCATGTAATTTTTTTTTTCAGAAATGTTTTGATCAGTCATAAAAATGAGGATGAAAATGAGGTTTTGGTTGAGATTTTTTTAATCCAGAAAGAAAAATCATGTCAAGCTATATTTTTGATTTAAAAAAAAATAAAGGGAAGATTAGAAACATAAATTAATCTATCAGAAATAAATTTCACTGAAGAGACAATGCCATGTCCAAGACTGTGATTCAGTTTGCAAGTAACTCTTGTCCATTGGCAGTGCCTTGAGTACAAAAGAAGCTAGGGATTCATTCATCTCATTCGTATTAGCTATCAAAGTTATCTAAATCTGAGCCTCAATAATAAATTCTTCCTATATTCAATAGAGAGAGACATCACCAGGAGTGACTCAGTTCATCTGTTTTAGATAATGTTCTAGAATGGAATAAATCTCCTTCTAGAGATGTCTGCCTCCATCAACTTTAGATATGACCATGTTGGACTAAGTGCCAAGTTTTCAGGTGACTAAAGGCAGGTGAAATGAACTTCTCCTTGAAAAGACTGTACTGCTAATTTAAGCATCTCACTTGGTTGTACTCAGTTAGGATAAATGAATCTTATGGTCTATGCCAGGGAAAGGTGCCAGGCTAAGCAAAGTGCATTCCACTGCCTGAAGGAGCATGAACTTCAGGGATGTAAAACATGATAGTTACTGGGAGTTGAGCACAACTTGGACGAATTAATTTTTACAGAAAGAACAAAGTCAAAATTTACTGTGAGACTTAGGAAATCCAAGTATACTTCCCAGGTTTGGTTTGGTTTTTTGGTTTTGCTCTTGTTTGTTTTTTTGTTTGGTTTGGTTTTTAGTTTCCCTCATCTCTATGTACTGTAATGTTACAGTTGTTTCTGATTATGTATCTTCATGGAGGCTTAACTTTATGTCTGTCTATATGGGTTTTGTTAACAACATTTGTAATGTTGGGTTTCAGATCTCATTTTATTGACTTTTATAGCCTGAACCATAGCAATGGCATAGTCTAGCCACCAGAAGGTTACTGTCTTCTGGGTGGAGGAGCCAGGAGCTTTGCATGTAGTTTATGAGATCATCTATAGGATGATGCACTTAAGAACCTGAGCCTCTTAATAAGGTTTACACATATAAAAGGCTGCTGAGGACTTTGCATACAGTTATTGTAAAACCTGATCTAAACATTCCTTCTCCTGAGGATAAGCAGACAGATCTTTGCTTTGAAAAGCAAACAAGCAAACACTGTCATTAGCACTAAGTATCAGCTGCTTTGAACTTAGCACACTATCTTTGCAGTATGAGTTTGACTAGCCATATTTTCTGAAACATGCAATAAAAATGAAAAGCATATTACCGTTCAAAAAGTGTTTTTTTCATGCCCATATCTTTGTCTGAAATCTTAATTTTAAAGAAAACTGAAGCCTGGATCATCCCCATTAAGTACTATTACATAACAGCATAGAATTTGAAAGTGTGCAGTGCACAGATAACCACTGTTTGTTTGTTTTTAAAGTTCCCACTGATGGCAAAATTTTATAGAACTTTTCAGAATTTAATTTTCAATTTTGCTGAAAATGTAGGTTGTGATTCAAGAGGAGCAGTGTGATGTCTTCGTATTTGTTTGACTGGGAAGACTGTTGTCATCTTCATCTCTGCTTTTAAGAAGAAAGCAACATTTATCTGAATCTGCCAAAAACAGCATAGGAAGTAAAGCAGAGCTGCTGCAAAAGCAGCACAGCTCCCCAAGTGTCCCAGTTCTGCAACCCAGCTGGAGGGAAATTTGTCAAATTTCACCTTCTGCCAGAAACTCAGATTCTGCTGAAAATGGAAATCAACAAGAGCCTTCCAGCTGGTGGCTGGTAGCTGACAGCTACTTCTGACACACGTTTCTCCCTCTCCCTGGAAATAACTTCACAAGGTATTTCTCACTTGGGAATTTTCCTTACACTACGGAACTTTTCCTTTTCCCTTTCTCTTACATTTCTTTTTTCCCCCTCAATGATACTCTGTCTTTCTTGTCTTCCAGCTATAAGCTCTGGTAAGGCCTGAATGGAGACACATTAGTGCAGAATTTCTAACAGTTGTATTTTTGGCCATCATTTGTCAAGTTCAATTTTAAAGTGCCAAGTGATGGGGATTTATTTAATGACATTTCTTTTCCCAGAGTGTCTTTCGTGATTTTCTTTCAAACTCACTTTCATCCTTACCTGCTAATTAAGACTCTTTGAGTGGAATATAATAATTAAACTTCCACTGATACCTTATTCTTTGTGAACCACTCTGCCAAGGCTCGCTGCCTTTACATAAAATGTGATTCTCCTCTGAAATTGAGTGGACAAATTAATATATGTGATTCATTTCTATTTCTTTTCTTGCTCTCCATCTAGATGCCCAGATACCTTCAAACAGTACCAGTCTATTAGAATAGCCTCGATGACAAATCCTTGGACTTGAGTAATTTTATGAAAAATTAACAACTCCATTATACAGGGTAGTTAATTAAGCATTTTCTTATAATGATCTTATGCCTTACACAACCTAGTGTGTTAATTTTTCTGGTTGATATTTACTCCAAAGAATTTTAAGACTTCATCTCTCATTTGTCATTAGAAGTAAAAGGAGGGAGGAAAAAAGGGCCCAACGGCACAGCTGAAGTCTTAGGTACACCTAGGCAATGCTACTGAGCCTGGTTCTCAGTCAATCCCAATCTTTCTTCCATTAGATTAAGTTGATTTGGTGCAGAAGTGAAGGCTCCACTAAGTGAGTTAAATTCATGGAAGAAATGTCATCTCTGCTGTGCTAGTGTGAGTTAAGGCAAGATCAGATCTAGGTGTGGGTGTAAGGAAGAGCACAAAAGGAGGCAGTACTTGTCTCCAGGCATTCAGCAGACTTTCTTCATTAAGAGCATAGTGAAGCAAGGAGTTTTCATGTCAGACAAGAGCACAGGTAGGGGTTGCACATCACAGAATCACAGAATCATCATGGTTGGAAAGGACCTCTTAGATCGACAAGTCCAACCATCAACACACACACAAAAAAGCCCAAATAAACACAAACAGCCACACTCACTCCACCAACAAACACCTAAAAAAACCCCCACAACCTCAGCCACTAGAGCATGCCCTGAAGTGCCACATCTACACATTTCTTGAGTACCTCCAACAATGGTGACTCAACCACCTCCTTGGGTAGGCTGTTCTAGCACCTGACCATTCTTTCAGTATACAAATTCTTCTTAATATCCAATCTAAACCTCCTCTGCCCCAATTCAGGCCATTTCCTCTCATCCTGTCATTATTTACTTGGGAGAAGAGGCCAACACCCACCTCCCTACAACCTCCTTTCAGGTAGTTGTAGGGGGCAATGAGGTCTCCCCTCGGCCTCCTATCCTCCAAACTAAACATCCCCAGTTCCCTCAGCTGCTCCTCGTATGACTTGCTCTCTACACCCTTCACCTGCTTGGTGGCTCTTCTCTGTACACCCTCTGGCACCTCAGTGTCCTTCTTATAGTGAGGGGCCCAGAACTACACACAGTACTCAAGGTGCAGCCTCACCAGTGCCGAGTACAAGGGCACAATCACCTTCCTACTCCTGCTGGCCATGCTATTCCTGATGCAGACCAGGATGCTATTGGCCTTCTTGGCCATGTGGGCACACTACTGGCTCATGTTCATCTGGCTGTCCACCAGGACGTCCAAGTCCTTATCTGCTGAGCAGCTTTTCAACAGGCCTGTAGTGTTGCCTGGGGTTGTTGTGTCCGAAATTCAGGTCCCAACACTTGGCCTCATTGAACTTCATACAGTTGGCCTTTGCACTTCGATTCAGCCTCTCCAGGACCTGTATAGAGCCTTCCTACCATCGAACAGATCAACATTACCACCCAATTTGGTGTCAACTGCAAACTTACTGAGGGTGCACTCAATCCTGTCATCCAGATCATTGATAAAGATGTTGAACAAGACAGGCCCTAAAACTGAGCCCTGAGGGACACCACTGGTGACTGGCCACCAAATGGATTTGACCCTGTTTACAACAAATCTCTGGGCCCAGCCATCCAGCCAGTTTTTTACCCATTATTTTTCTCTTTACAACACCAGAATGGACCCATAATATATATTCAATGAGAGTTCATGATGTTAAAAATAAAACCTAAACAACACCTTTGTATAAAGGGTTATGAGAGCTGAAAAGGCTTCTGAAGTCATCAGAAATCTCAATGAGTAAGAAGTCACCATATTTACACAGTTGCCTTTGCAAAATACATTTGTTCTCTAATGTGATGATATTATAAATAAAATCTCAGGAATACAGTCAAATTTCTAGATCAAAGATGTATGCAAGAGTTCACATTCAGACCCTAAGAGTTTTAGGTACACAGTATGTTAATATTTTGTTGAATTTTCTGGGACATTTTCACTGGCAGCAAGTTCTTCCAGTGTTACTTTCTTAATAACAGGTGTTGCTCATATACTGCCTACTCAGTGAATGCTCTTCTCTTGAGCTCTCCAGTTGGCCCAGGCACTTACCCATCAGCATTTTCAATGGGAAATTGCAACTTGTGGCCAAATGAACTTGCCTCCAGGACCTGTGCTGTTACTGAATTATTAGATATAAAAGCAACATTAATGAGAGCCCTTGCTGAATGCTGTGTTGTATGAGATTTATGTTATGGTTTGATCTGAAAAGTTACCAAGTGCTTGTGATAAGGTTTCAAGCTATACAGCATCACATGGGAAAACATTCTTGTTTGGATCGAAGAATTGGTTTTGATTATATAAATTCTGAGTTCTGGACCACTTTCCACACCATCTGCAGCCAATCTGCATAGCCTGGGAAATTCAATCAGACATCTTGCCCATCTGTAAAACCAGAACTGCTCTGTTACTGTTTCACTCTAATTAATGGGGTTTATTTAATTTGCTTCTTTGTTTACTGCTAGCCCTACTCTCCAAATCCCATTAGGAAGAATACGGTCTAGTTTCAGCACTTGATTAAAACACTTCTAGAGGCCTTATCTAAATTACCTAAAAAAATAAAATATTTTACTTGGTAAATTAGATATGTCAAATTGACTGGACATGGCAGATATGGGAATGTCTATGTTTTGTAGTTCCAGCCTTAAAAAAGTAATGGTTTCCAAAGTCTCTTTTTAACTTACTGAAAATTGGTATTGCATGTAGTTCTAGGAAATTAGATAATGTTGCTTGAAGCAGGTACACTAAGATCAGTGTTAAAGAAGAACAGGGCAGGAGACAGTAGAAGGCTAGGGAAATGGTGCCAGACTTGAAAGGATAAATGAAGAATATTAAGATTTGGGGCACATGCTGCTGATTTATATCAACTAAATACAAAAGACAAAGCTATTCAGTCTGTTTTTTCAGATAATCTACATTTTTATAGGCTGTGCATTTTTATTAAAAATAGCAGAGATGCAAAGGAGGAAGGCTGAGAAGATGGACTTGAGATGTATCTATTACCACATCCCAAAACTGCTTTGAGGAAACCTCAGCTTGCTCAGAAGCACAATTTTTTTTCTGAGCTTCTGCACAAACAGAATCAAAACCTAGCTGCTGCTAGGCTAATAAAAACTATGTTAATCAAATAAAAGAAAATATTAAAAGAAGACCTCAAAACACGTGCTTTGTCCTATGGTTTGAATTAGCACTATAAACTGCTTGCCAGTTATAAAAAATTTCCGTTTCTAAAGAAAATTCAGTTACCCCTCTTCATTGTTCTGTCTTTATACTGGAAAAATTCTTGGTTGAGATCTTTTCTAGGACTGCTAAAACAGTAGATTTGTAAAATGAGAGGAAAATCCCTTCAGCTATTTAAGAATCATAAGATCACACACACGCACACACCTTTCTAGTGCTTGATGATCTCAAAAACTTGTGTTTGAGGGGATACAGTCTCTGGAGAGAGCAGGTCAGGTGTGGGCAGTTGATTTTTAAGAAGTGTTTTATTCAGGGATTTCATTATACCCACAGAAAGCCAGAGAAAATCCTTTCCTAGGTCAGGCATCCAACCTAGGGTTACAGGATGTGGTTATTTTTGTACTCTTCCACATAAAGGCATTGCTTAAGCACCCACAGCTTTGGAAAGGGCCCTTGGGGACCAGCAGCAGGCATAGACTCCCTGTGACACAAAATCAGGATCTTGCTGGGACTCTGTGCCATCCACCTTAGCCAGACAAAGAAAATTGGGATTTTAAGTATGAGAGAGAGGCTGCAGCAGATTTCCCAGCACACATACGTACACCCACTCCTGCTGTATGGGCTCATTTGTTAACTAAGTCTCATATTGTGGCTTCTGTAGAGCAAAACCTTGAAAGCAAAAGATGAATGGGTCTAATACAGATTTTCACTGAGTCCAAAAAAGTAAATACTGTTTTAATGAGCTCTCTTTTTTGGACTCTCAGCACCTTAGGGCAGTTATTCTCCCTCATGAATATCTGGAAATTGCTGAGCACTTTGTGGTCACTACCATCAACAATTAATGAATAAAAATGATGGTGATTATATCACAAGAACCAGAACTCTGAAAAGCTTTAATCACAACAATGTAACAGATTAATTAGAATGTCCAAAAAAAATAAACAATGAATCTGATTTTGAGATGCTTGACTGGGAATTTTTACAAGTGTGCAGAGAATTTCAAAAACATGGAAAATCGATTATATTTATAAGAGGTATACTAATCATAAATACATAGTAAATGTTAATGCCAACTCTGATATAATGTCTTGTGTCAGTAGATCTCAAAGCACTTTAAAAAGGAAGTATTCGTTAGCATCATAATGAAAACCAAATTAGTTTTGCTAATTTGCATTATGTGCAAGTCTATGATCAGGGTAGAAAAGCAGGCAGATAGTTGTGTGTGTAGGTGAGTCAGTAATTTAGCTTATTTATTGGGGTGTAGAAAGTGAATAATGGGAGCTGAAATGTTTTGCAAGTATAACAAAGAAAGGAAAGATGAAAAAAATAAAATGTTTTGGTTTGATCTGGATATAGTTAACTGCAGTGAATAAAAAAGGAGCAGTTGGGCTTTGTCCAGTTTTAAATTGCCTATAACATACTTTTAAAAGTTATGAGGTTGTGTATGATTAAGCAATTTACTTCACACATGTGCAATGGAATATTCTGCCCTGTTTTCAGTAGTTTAACCACCTGGGGCCTGTGGAGACCTGGTAAATCCATTTGCAAGATATCACTGAAGCAGCACTGGAGAAAAACCTTGAGAATGGCAATCCAAAGGGACTCTTTATTTTCTGTTTCCTGAAATGTACTTACATTTTTTTCAGTTTGACCTGAGATTTCCTATGTTTACCCACAGAGCTACAGTATATGTCAAGAGAACATATAATGCTGAAACTTCCTCTGAAGCACCATAATCATAGAATCAAACTCTGCCACAGATACGCCTTGGAGAAGTGCCTTGTATTCCGGTCACAGGTTTTCCAAAGGAACATTTTTATGCTGGGAAATGCTGTCACTTCAGTGGTTTGGGAAGAACTTTTCATTTGGGAATAAGGTTTGCCTCCTATTTGTTTTCCAAAATTTTTTCATTTTTTACGGTTCTTTTTTCTTAATGTCAGTCTGATTTTATTATTGTAGATTTAATTTGGAAACTAAAAATTAAAAATGAAAGAAAAAAAAAAATTGAGTTTGTTGAAACATGTATTCCACTAAGTAAAATAACATCTCATATCTTCGCAGAGTATTACAGAATTAACCTTTTTTCTCCCTTTGTTTGTTTTTTTTCCCAATTTGGAATAAAATTGCATAGAAGTATTGTGGAATTTTCTGTGAAGCTGAAGTTACCAGCTCCCTGGTATAGGCATCCAAGGGAGAAATTTGGATTGGATGTATTTAGACAATTAAGCTTCATTTTCTGATCCCTAATTGCACACACACAGAGGGATTTAATTTAAACATGAGTTTCTTCAGTGCTAGCAATTGTGTGACCTGCTGTTTGACCCCATGTTTTCATTAAGCAGATCTTTGCTTAGGACTTTTTTTTATGAACGGTTCATCTGATCTCTTCGTAACATACTTTCTGCTTGGCCTTGTTCATTTTCCCCATGTTTAAAACCATTCCTACCCTAAGCTGAGTTTCCTGTGTGACAACTGCTACAAAGATGCCATGGAACATCTCTTTCCAGGTCCCACTGCTTGAAGACATTACCAGCTGTAACTCAATCTCTTCATATAACCTGGAGAAATCACTGAAAGCATTTTAAGGATACATAAGGACAGTAACCTTAACCATTATCAATTAATTTAACAGCTTAATATTTGTGGACCCTAGCTTGTAATGACAGAGTATTTTTGATGATTAAGGGACTGGAACACCTGCCTTACAAGGAAAGGCTAAGAGACCTGGGGCTTTTCAGTCTAGAGAGGAGAAGACTGAGGAGGGATCTAATTAATGTCTATAAATACATGAGGGTTGGGCATCAAGAAGGTGGGGACAACCTCTTTACACTTGTGCCCAGTGATAGGACGAGGGGCAATGGATTCAAACTCAAGCACAGGAAGTTCCACCTCAACATGAGGAAGAACTTCTTACTGTTAGGGTTACAGAGCACTGGAACAGGCTCCCCAGAGAGGTTGTGGAGTCTCCTTCTCTGGAAACTTTCAAGAACTGTCTGGATGCCTTTCTGAATGATCTGCCCTAGTTTTTGATCCTGCTCTGGCACAGGCATTGGACTCAATGATCTTCAGAGGTCCCTTCCAACCCCTAATATTCTGTGGTATTTTCCATTAGCAGCTGTGTGTTTTACTCTCTTGTGCCATATGTTGTTATTTCACCCACAGAAATTGTGATTAAAATGCTGTCCAAAAAGAATTATGTCCTTTCACATAGGTTTTTGACCACTCTCCATCTGGAGGTCTCAGGGAGACCTTCAGCATCTCCATCTGGTACAACATTGTATCTCCTTGCTAAACAGAGATGGAAGAGAGAAAAGAGTTTCTACTGCTCAAGCTCATATGAAGGCTGAGGAAACAATTCAAAAGCATTCTGATAGTAAGGAACATTTCAAGAAAGATTAGGGAAATTCTTCAGACATTTATCACAAACTATCCTAGAGATGCTGACTCCAGTCTACCAGCATCTTCTGTTAACTCGAGCCAAATCCCTTTCATCAGAATCCTGCCTTGGCTAGCTCTTAGGGAAACAAAGACAAATAAATCAGGAAAAAGCATTGAGTCAAGCAGTGACATGATTTTCCATATTGTTTAAATGCTCAAAATTTCGTGGTGCAGTTTTGCATGTGCCCCCTGCCAGTGTACCAGATCATGTTTGGACAGGCCTGGGACCATATCAGATAGACAGTTTTTCCAAGCCCCTCCTGTTTTGAAGCAGAAAAAAATTAAATTGGATGGACATCAGCTGTGCATGCCAATTGCCCTCAGGGTCAGATATTAGGCCCTGGCCCTGTCTGCTTTTCTACTATAGACACAGCCAGGAAGACCACATGTATAGTGAAGAGGCCAGTCTGCGATGTATTGAAATTTTATGGACACCCTTCCAGGGTCTCTGAGCTTTAACTCTTTTTTCTTCAGTAAGGAAAGTATTCTGAGATTCAAAAGGTAATTTAGAGGTGGGGTGGAATCTACTGCGTGAAGTGCCAAAAATAGCCTGAAATACATCACTTGGCTTATTTTCATTATTTCTGGATGATTTTAAATTATTTAGAATTGGTTTCTCCCAGGACTTTGGGGAACCAGATGTGGCCTGGAGGTTCTCTACTTGAAGCAGTATTGAGTCTGCTCAGGCCAGAGCCCCTGCTCTGTGCAGGCTAATGTCATACATGTCTTCTTTGTACCTGCCCTCATTGCTGCTCTCTTTAAATATGGACAGGTAATGTAACCCCAACTGAATGTGGTCCATGAAAGTGGCTTGTTCTTAGCCTTTTTTTTGGATTCCACAGTTAACAGCACCACCAGAGTGAACTAACACACTTAACGCCTGTTTCTTTGCAAGGGGCTGGATCCAGAGTGATGCTGGGTGCCTCCTGAAAGGGAGCAAGCATACTCTGAGGAGTCAGTGGGAGGTGAAACACCTCAGCATCTGTAAAACCAGGCCCAGCATGGTGTGGCAAAAGCACAGTTTCCTTCTAGTATGTACCTAATTGTATTGAATTGTAGTACTATTTCTACAGTGAGATAAGTTAATGAACCTCGGCTGATTATGCCCTAGTTTACTTAATAGTTTACATTATTATTTAAATGTGAAGCAGTAAGTATGCCAGCCTATAATTGTTTTTTCTATTTCCCTTTTATATTGTAGTGCATCTGTAGTACGTGGTTTAATTATGTTTTACTCTATACTCTATATGTAAATGAAGAGAATGGTCTCTTTTTTTTTTTTTTGTCTGACATGCAATAATGGTATTAGGGAGGGATTAGCAGCTGAATGCATCAGGTCCAAAAGGATGAGATGGGTGAGATGCAGTAGGCAATCTGTGACCTACCTTGACCAAGCCATATGGGCTGCATTTTCTGAAGCAGGAGACCAGAGATAAATGCACTGAGAAGCCCTCTGCCTTTTTTGTTTGAAAGACTCCTTTCTGCTGCTGAGGAAAACTGAGCAGCATGGTGCAAAATAGAGATACAGCTGTGAAATGACTATAGATTTAGAAGTTAATGGGTAGTTTCTCAGCCCTGCTGAGTGCCCAGAGCTCCTGTTCTCTTCAGGGGAGTCAAAGCTGTAGAAAATCAGGCCACTGCTTGAGTTGCCTAAAATAAGGATTTAGTTTCCTGGCTGTTAGGAACTTCAGTTCTGGCATTGCCATAAAAAGGATAACAGTCCTCTGGCAAAATATTGCTGCTTAGAAATGTCACATTTGTCTCTTCGCCACAAATTGTATCCACCTGGAAACTATTTGGGAAGAGAACAGAGCACAGAAACCTTCCTGCCATCAAAGCACAGGCCTCTGTCACTGCCCCTCGGGTGACACACTTAGCACGAGCACCACTGTTGGATCATGTCTAGCTCTAGAGCTCCCAAGTAGTAGGTTTCTATGTGTGTTCTAGTTTGTTGTCTTTGCGCCAGTGCTGTTTTATCTCTGACTAATGAGTGGTTTTAGCCAGTAGGCAAGTTTTTGAGGATAAGATTTTTTTACATAGCAGTGTAAGCAGAAGAGAAGTTGAGGTCCATATTCATAATTCTGTGACTGGCCTAAGGCAGTGGAAATGTCTGACAGCAGGAGGGGAGAGGGTGTAGAGACATGCAGAGCAGATGAAGACTGAAGTCCTGCATGGCCAACATTACAAAATACCCCAGGCTCTCTGTCAGCAGCTTTTCTACAGGGTTCCAGGAGCAAACATTCCAGAAATGGTCTAAGAATTGTCTGAAAAATTCTTACAAAATTGCCCTACATCTTTAAATGTGAGAAAATGTTATGCACTGGTTTTATTGTATTTTGCAGTTAATATACTTACTCTATGTCACATAATTAGTGGCTGTGTTGTAATGTACATACACAAGTGGGGAAAATTAAAGGAGAGAGAATATTCAGCCTTAATTAGTGCTCTTTAAATGCTATGTGCTTACACATGCAACCATACTGGAGCACTGATGTACTGATTACTACCATTATCTAACTGACTATATTTCTCCTCCTGGAGATGAAATCTATCTAACAAGATATCTAAAATGGTATAAATATGCCCAGTGTAATAAAGCAGACTGGGCTGAAAGGTATTCACAACATGGGGGAGCTGATGAATTTTAGACCAACTTTTTCACTCCCTGACACATGAATTGCATTCTGTATTTTTAAAAAGGGCATAAATGAAACCAGAAGTCAGTTAGATGCTGATTGTTTTGCCTTTCTCCTGATCTCACCAAATACCCTCTTGGTCCTCAGTGACTGTAATCCGTTTGCTCTTTATAAGTCATCCAGTTCAAAGCTAATGATCTATCCCATAGAAAGAATGAAAGTGCCAAAATCTGAAACATTTTTTTTCATTTTATCACTATGATTCTTGTATTAAAGTGTGGCCTCTGCCTGGAACTGCCATGTCCTTCTTCTGTGTCTCAGTGACTCGTGTTATCTGATCCTTTTTGCTGTACCAAATCTCTCTGATTGCACAAACTAAGTTTCAGAGGAAACGAACAGCTACTGTCAAAAATCCAGACTCCAATTGTGAATGGATTTTATGAAGACTGACATGAGCACTCACACTGTCCCCAGCTTGTCAGAGCAGGCAATAGACATTTTTCTCCGTTTTTAAAAGAGAACAGTAAATTCAATCCTATCAGTAGCTGCTGCCAACCCTACCTACCCTGCAAAGCCGGTTGTTTTCAGTTTAGAGTTGTTTTGCACATAGAAAATGAGAACTGTAATCAAATGCCTATGGGAAGGGAGAGAAGGGAAGGAGGGAAAGAGTCCTGAAGATCAAGATTACAAGGTGTTACTGTCCAGCAGAAAAAGATTGGTGTCTTACACTGGAATCACTAGAGAGATTTCTGCTTTGTAGGGTCACAGCAAAAAATAAATATGCATGAAACAGACTTCTGATGTTGGGTTGCCTCTGTTTTTCACCTCTGCAACTGGGATGACCTCAGGAATACAGAGTTTTTAAGGCTGGTTTTGCAGCTGTGGAGGAAATGTCCACTTGGATGTGTGAAAATGGAACTTTGAAGAGAGAGGGAGAATCTGACTTATGTTCTTAGAAGCTAAAGACACATAGTGAAATATAACAAGAAAGCAAATACCTCGCCACACCTATTTCTATTGCAGCACAGTTGTGTAGTGTTGATATAATAGAAATGCTTGGTAAAAGGTGCCCTTTGATTGTTACTTCATGGTTTTAAAGTGACAAGCCATAAAGGGTGAAGACTGACTCTTTGATCTTAAAAAGCTTGAAAAGAAGGAGCTTTATTCTGTTCAAATAATTTCAGGTAATTGTAAGTAATCCGAATTGAGTCTCAGGGCTGCAGGGCTTTACATAAGTGATTTGCATTTGAAGAGGTTCTGAATAAACATGAATTCAGATTTCAGGAGCCCCTCTACCATTTTAGACACTTTCAATAAACTTTGGTTAACCCTCTCAGGCTGATGCAAGAGATAACACGCCGACTGTGAAGAGGTGTCAGCCTACAGGAGAAATTATGACAGAGACTGGAAAGATCAAAGAATCATAGAATGGCTAGGGTTTGAAGGGACCTTGAAGATCATCTAGATTCAACCCCCCTGCAATGTCAGGGGTACTTCCCACTAGATCAGGTTGCTCAGAGCTTCATCCAACCTTCCCTGTTCAAACAGGTCAAGTGCAAGGTTCTGCACCTGGATTGGAGAAATCCCAAGCACAAATGCAGGTTGGGTGTAGAACGGATCAATAAAAGCCCAGAGGAGAAGGACTTGGGGGTTAGGGTAGATGAGAAACTCCACATGAACCAACAATGTGCATTTGCAGCCCAGAAAGCCAACAGTGTATCAAAGAATTTAAAAAAAAAAAAAGGCTGCATCAAAAGAAGTGTGGTCAGCAGGTCAGGGGAGGTGATTCTTCCCCCCCCCTACTTGGCTCTCATGAGACTCCACCTACAGTGCTGTGTTTGGCTGTGGAGCCCACAACCCAAGAAGGACATGGACCTGTGGGAATGAATCCAGAGGAGGCAGGACAAGACGGCATAGCCTGAAGTTGCTCCAAGGGAGGTTTAGGTTGGATATTAGGAAGCACTTCCTCATGGAGAGGGTGATTAGACATTGGAATAGACTTCCCAGGGAAGTGGTGGAGGCACCGTCCCTGGATGTGTTCAAGGCAAGGCTGGATATGGCACTTAGTGCCATGGTCTAGATGGTGTGGTGGTGTTGGTCATAGGCTGGACTTGATGATCTTAAAGGTCTTTTCCAGCCTTGGTGATTCTGTGGTTCTGTGTGAGGCTCACAAACATGATCCGAGAGCGGGAGCAACTCTGCTGTGAAAACAGCCGGAGAGAATTGGGGATGTTTAGCCTGGAGAAGAGAAGGCTCCAGTGAGACCTTATAGCAGCCTTCCAGTGCCTGATGGGGGCCTACAGTAAAGCTGGGGAGGGACTTTTTACAAGGGCATGTTGCAAGAGGACAAGGGGAAATGGATTAAAATTTGAAGAGGAGAGATTTAAATTAGACATTAGGAAGAAATTCTTTAGTGTGAGGATGATGAGACACTGGAACAGGTTACCAAGGGAAGGAAAAGGCTGTGGTTATGCTGTGTATTAGCTCTAGCCAGACCTGCAGAAGATGCTGCCCTTCCTTTTGCACCTGGGGAATGGACAAGTCAAGTAGCATTATTAAATGAGCTAGTGTAAGCAGGAAGCATGAACTCAGGAGTTTTGGAGAGCCTTGTCCTACTGAGATTTGTGGGGATACAAAATGCCACTGTGTCCACCTTACAGAGACAGGTGTCCATGATACTGGTGTTCAGCACTGAATGTCTTGTGCATATGGTCTGTCTGCAGATCTGCGGCACTTGGATCAGATATGGATCTGAGATCAAGCACAGATCCAGTGTTCAAACAAGCTGATCTCTACTGGACAGAAGGTCTTTGGTTCTTGGGATCTTTCATGAAGGAGAGATGGCCGGGAAAAAACTGTGCCTCATTAATAAATCTGTTCACAGTGGTGGCCTTGAAAGCCTGTCAGCTGTGGAAGGCAGATATCAGTGCTCCATCAACAGGGTAACTTCTGGACCCTCTGAAGGTAATGACTAGTCTTGGTATAAAGAGAGATATATCAATGCTTAATACTCCTGTTAGGCTGGATATACAACACAACACAAGTGCAGGAACACTGAACTTCTTGCTGGTGCTGAAAGATTTTTCTTTGGCCTATCTAGCTGCCAGTGTGGTCTCCAGCTCCATGTAAGACACTAAGGGTCTTGTTACAATTTACTAGAAGAGTTAGTGTCTGTCTGAAAGACAGAGATATGTATATTGGCTCAGAATGAAACATTAATTCTCATGCACCTAGAAAAAGAGACATCTAAGAAGAGTTTTGTTAGAGATATACAAAAACATGAGTGGTATGAAAGAGATAAACAGGCAAAACCATCAAATGGAGCTGGCTCCTCACACAACATGCAGTTAAGCTGTGGAACTTATTTTCACAGGATTTCATGGATGCTGCAAGATTTAAATAGTCCAAAATGGGATTAAACAATTAACTGAAGGCCAAGAAAACCAAAGACACTGCCTCTTTTTTGAGAACTCTTGAGAGGAAAACAGTGGAGACTGGGAAGAAGAAGAGAAGTTTTAGAGAAGTTTTGCCTTGTTTACTATTGGCTGGGAATCCATTTCTGAATACTATTTTATACAGGACACTAGACCAGAATGGACCTTTTGTCTCTCTTGACCACTTCTAACCCTCATGAAGAAGCAGCCCTCTCAACACTTTTTGATGCAGTATCTGAGATCCTGCCTGCTGGACTGTGGGATGATGTTAATTTTGTCAGAGGATATGGGGAGGCTCCAGGTGACAGATCACAGCTTGATCAAACAGCTGTGTCTGACATGTTGAGTTTTGGAGTGGGAGAAAGGCCATGTTGGTGAGATGAAAATGTGTGTAAGACCTGTGCCCAGCCAACACTGGTCTCCTCTGGGGCACAGTGCAGGGTCTCCAAAGTGATTGAAGGATAGGACAAGGGGCAATGGATTCAAACTCAAGCACAGGAAGTTCCACCTCAACATGAGGAAGAACTTTACTGTGAGGGTTACAGAACACTGGAACAGGCTCCCCAGAGAAGTTGTGGAGTCTCCGTCTCTGGAGACCTTCAAGAACTGTCTGGATGCCCTTCTGAGTGATCTGCCCTAGTTTTTGGTCCTGTTGTGGCAGAGAGGTTGGACTCAGTGATTTCAGAGGTCCCTTCCAACCCCTAACATTCTGTGATTCTGTAATTCTGTGGTACAACAGGCGGTACATCATCTCTTCTGTAAGGTTTTCACATCCATTAGGTGTTTTTTTTGTTTGTTTGTTGTTTTTTTTTTTGTTTTTTTTTTTTTTTTAATAAGAGCTGTAGCAAGTTCTAATTCCATTCTTAGATAACTTTATTTCTTTATTTTTAGAGCATTTAATCTGTTTATGTATCTATTTATTTATTTATTTAGTAAAGATTTTTGTTTCCTCAAGTTTTCTAGATGTCAAACACTTCCAAATCAGATGAAGCACACATCAGGGACTCCCAGCACAGCAGAGACTTTAATTCAGTTCTACACTTGAAGATAATAAAAATAACTGCTGTCTGGGAAGTTGAATCTAGTTTTAAGGTTTTCAAAGAAAAGAAGCTTGTTTTAGAGCCCTCGGAAGAGATTCCAAACTTTCTCTATGGAGTCCTAGGGGGAAAAAAAATAAAAAATTCTTCAAGTTGAAACTGTGCCCCTAAAACAAAATTTGTACAAATTGGTATAGAGTAGGTGTATTTTTAAATATGACTTTGGTCTTTATCCACAAAAAGATTTTTGGTGTTCCATTTTTGAAGTAAACAGATCAGATTTAATCTGATCTTTTCTTCAGATGTTCAGAGAATGGTGGATAAGCAGGGGCTAGGTGTGGGTATGGCTAAAGGTGGAAAATACAGACAGAAAAACTGACACTAGTATTCATCTATGCCTGCTTTCCTAGTTTGATGCAATTTGAAGAGTTTAATTAGAATCACCACTCTTATAGACCCAGAGATGCACTAAAGTGTTTTAAATGAAGCCAAGCATTTAGAGATTACTGAAAGTCAATTACACCTTCTCAGTTTGAGGGGCAGTGATTTACTAAAATAACATTAGATCAATCTCTTGAAGTTGTCCGGCCATAATCGGATGTTTCTCCTTGTTTGCAGCCTTTAAATCAAACCCAGGCAGATTTAAAAAAGGCATTGAAGGCTCACTGAATTTCTGGGTGGCAGCAAATTCTGTACTTACTATAATTTGAATCAAATGTGAGGACAGGGTGAGAAGACGCCACCTGTGAACAGGGCACAGAGCATTCTGCTGGACAGTTTTTCTACTGAATTGTATATACTGCAAAAAAAAGTTGGAGAATATCTGATTTATACTACGAAAAGGAATCAAGAGAAGTTTGTGAAATATCAATCGGAATCTGAGTGGATGAGAAAACAGGAAGACCAAAGTCATTGTTTGAAGAGGAATGGTTTAGAAGTTGGGCTTCAGTCGTCATAGTTCTCCTTTAATGCATGAGCCGTTACATGTGCAGCTGCTTCAAAGAGAACATGCAGAAGGATGAAATGGGCACAGTGAAAAGTGGTGGTTTTGGATCACTGAATCAAAGAGACTATGCACATTTTTGTTTCCAAAGAAGTGAAAACAGACTAGCAGAGTGGAGGCAGATTATTGCTCAGCATGTCTATTTTGTTTTTCAGCCTACCTTTTAAGGTATTTATTAATACTCTCTATTCTGAGCTAATTATTGCTCTACAGCTTGATGATATTCCAGTATCATTCAGTGCATCAGAAAAAAAGACACATGTTTTCTTAAACTATTTCACACTTCACTTCAGAAGTTGCCAATTTTTTATGTATTCTCAAAGGCATTCTCAATGCCGTTATATTTTTGTCTGTAATGTCAGGAAACAAGAAATTTCCTCAGGATTCAAATAATACTTATAAGCTGATTTTTACTCACAGTTTACTGAGGGACAAAATTTATTTATGGTGTTTTTTCTTTCAGAAATATGAAATGATAACTGTCAAGTTAGCC
Organism: Hemiprocne comata; assembly: GCA_020745705.1. Taxonomy (NCBI): domain Eukaryota; kingdom Metazoa; phylum Chordata; class Aves; order Apodiformes; family Apodidae; genus Hemiprocne; species Hemiprocne comata. The sequence goes on from CM036586.1 coordinate 207,933,083, forward strand.
ATCAAATAAACCCAAGCCTTGTTAAAGGATAAAAGTATGAAAAATGCCTAAGGCATAGAGTTACTGTTTTCCCTTTAAAATCTAGTCTGAAAATTATTAAATCTTGGTGGGTCACTTTTATTATTATAACACACCTTAGAATTCTAGAAGGTCTTAATACTTCAGGCTGTTAATACAGGGAGGGCAAGCCTATGTAATACAATATTTAAAACATATAAATAAAGTTGCACCTCTTCTGAGTATTAAAGTTCCATTCTTAGAAGAAAAAAGGGGGTTTGCCCTCATGCCCTAATCAAAATCCAGGTAAATTAACTGCACTAGGGCTACTTTAATTTACTGAATTTGCTGGAAATATATTTCTTTCAGCTCTACATGTAGAGTGACAGTGGTGCTGTTTCAGGTGTGCATACGTTGTCTGTCTGTGAGTTTTATTTTTGCTTGTGGGCAAAACTGAAAGCTAGACTGGGAATAGTTTCCTACCATGATGGCTAGAGGTGCACAGGCATTAAGGGGCTATATTAAATTCCAGTACTTGCATCAAATTATTTTAAATTATTTATATAAAGATAGGACTTTCTTCACCTTAGGCACATGCCAGACCTTGATTACTTGCTCATCTTAATTCTGTGAATTGTGTTTAAATCTCTCAGTCAGCTCTCTCACCATTTCCAACTTTTTTGATATTGCCAACTGAAGCATATTGCTGGGCTTCTGTTAGTTTGTGGTTTTCCATTCCTCAGGGATTGTCAGCATGCAGGAATATTCAAGCATCAGAAATTGGTTTTGGGGTGACTGTAACCAATGCACTTTTAAAACTTTTTTGTGCCACCTGTGTGAATGTAGAGTTCTGGTCACGCAAGAGAGATGGACAAGGTGGGGTTCTATTTTCCTTTATTCAGACTGTACACTGTTGGACCCTTGCACAGAAAGATAAGACATCTTGGCATCTTCAAGCATGCACCATAATTTTATTCACAGTGCTTAAAATCAGGGCTTTACATTATTTTCCTTTTTAATGGACAGTCATATGTTTGCTTTAGTTGCTTGTATTAAAAGACAATACATTCTAGATAACCAATAATTGGCTTTTAATGCAAAGAGACTTTTTAATTTGAAATATTGTATTTGGTTAACTGAACTCATATATATTAAGGACATGTTGCAAGGTGAGAAGGGTGACAAAAAGATGAAAAATATAAAAAGTAAAATAAAAAGTAAAAATTTTGTTATTTGTACTTTAAAATCTTTCCAAAAGGTATACTGATCAGAATCAAACAAACCATGGATAGGAGGGATCAGGAGGGCAGTAAAATATAAAAGTACAATAGAAAAAGTCTCTATTCTTCCTCCTATTCCAAATATTTCAAGGTTTAATGTTTTGTTGACATTGATATTTCTTAAATGTTCTAATGGCATTTATGATTGGCCATCTGACAACAGAATTTGACTTTCACCATACACATTTTTTGACATCCTTTTTAGTAGATAAATCAAATTAGATTTTTCTAAAGGAAACTAGGTCTTCTCCCTTCAAGAAGCCTGTTCCCCACTTGCATACTAAGTATTTCCTACATTTTTATGTGTTTTTAAGGATCGTAATATACATACTTGTGAAATGAACTCACCCAACAAAGAATAGACTGATATCTTAAAAAGCCCATTCTAATTTCTAGCCATTCCTTCACGTTACCATAGAATTATGGAATGGTTTGGGTTGGGAGGGACCTTTAAAGATCATCTAGTCCAACTGCCCTGCCATGAGCAGGGACATCTTTCATGATATCAGGTTGCTCAAAGCCCCGTACAACCTGATCTTGAACATTTCCAGTAATGGAGCATCCACAACTTCTCTGGAAAATCTGTTCCAGTGTCTCACTACCCTAATCTTAAAAAAATTATTCCATATGTCCAATCTAATAATACCTTCTTTCATTTTATAGCCTGTCCTGTCACTTACATGCCCTGGCAAAAAGTCTTTCTGTCTTTTATTTAAACCCCCTGTAAGTATTGAAAGGCCACAATAAGGTGTCCCTGGAACCTTCACTCCTACAGGTTTAACAACCCCAATTGTCCCTGCCTTTCTTCATAAAAGCCATGTTCCAGACCTCTTCTGGACCCTCTCAAACAGTTCCATGTACCTATTGTAGTGGGGCTCCCAGATCTGGATGTGGTACTTCACGTGGTGTCTCACAAGGGCAGTCTCCCAAGGCCTTCCCTGCAGGGTTTCTGTCAGTGCATTCATCCCCTAGTCAGTATTTATACTAAGGATTGCCCTGACCCCAGTGCAAAACCTTGCATGTGGCTTTGTTGAACTTCATGAGGTTTACACATGGGCCCACTCCTGCACAGGGGTCGGGGCAATCAAAAGCACAAGTACAGGGTGGACAGAGAATGGACTGAGAACAGCCCTGAGGAGAAGGACTTGGGGCTGCTGGTTGATGAAAAGCAACAGTGTGCACTTGCAGCCCAGAAAGCCAGCTGTATCCTGGGCTCCATCAGAAACAACATGGCCAGCCAGTCAAGGGAGGTGACTCTTCCCCTCTACTCTGCTTTCATGAGACCCCACCTGAAGTACTGTGTCCAGTTCTGGAGGCTGTAACACAAGAAGGACATGGAGCTGTTGGATCAAGTCCAGAGGAAAGCCACAAAGATGATCCAAGGGCTGGAGGACCTCTCTTCTGAAGACGGGCTGAGAAAGTTTGGGTTGTTCAGCCTAAAGAAGGGAAGGCTTTGGGTAAACCCCATAACAGTCTTCCAATACCTGAAGAGGGCCTACAGGAAAGCTGGAGAGGGACTTCTTACAGGAGTATGTAGTAATAGGACAAGGGCTAATGGCTTTAAACTGGGAGGGGGTACATTGAGGTTAGACATTAGAAAGAAATTCTTTACTGTGAGACACTGGCACAGGTTGCCCAGGGAGGTTGTGGATGCCTCCTCCCTGGAAGTGTTCAAGGCCAGGTTGGATGGGGGCTTGGAGCAACCCAGTCTAGTGGGAGGTGTCCCTTCCCATGCAGGGGGGTTGGAACTAGATGATATTTAAGGTCTTTTCCAACCCAAACAATTCTATGATTCCATGATTAGATTACACTATTGATTAGTCCCAACCTTAAAGTTTTATAAACTCTTAGAAGTTTATAATACAAGCTTATTATACAAGTTATATTATTATATCTTGTAAGAATTAAAAACTATGAAATGTGGTATAATACAGAGTAATTAAGAAAGCTATGAAACTTATTCATGTTAAATTAACTAGAAAAGTCTTACTTCAAAAGAATGGAGAGCTTTAAAGGAGAAATTTTTAGGTTTGGAGAGAAAAAGTCTCTTCCGCATTAATTAATTCTGATTGCATCAATACATATTTTGGCAGTTTTATAGATTGCAGCTGTCTCTCTTATATGCAATATGGAACTACCTCCTCTTGAGGCTTTGTGGTTTTGTGTGTATATAGCTCTTTAAACACACTGAAGTACATAGGTATTTTAGATTAATTTTCTGCATAAGTATATTTTTTTAAAAGATCTTCCTTTTAATTTATTTTTCTCTGCAAACCACCAGCACTGCAGAGGGATTGACAATTTGTGGAAATTTTAATCAACTTCCACATTTGTTCTATGCCCGTGGAGCTTTGGCAGGTCCTTTACAGGTCAAATATGAAGAGCACTGCATATGGCAAAGACATTTAAAACCTTTAGAAAACAGTCAAATTAAAATAGGTTTACTTGAGATTACATGAAGACATGTCTGAAAGTTATGCTTCACTGTCCAAGTTTCAAGCCTCAGTTTTCTTCTGTTGAGCCATTAGAAGTATTTTAGATTTGCAAAAATCCTGTAACAATAAAACACAGATTTTGTACCCTCGAAAGCAAGGACTCTTTACATTCAGGTTTTTGAAAGCCATTTGATAGCTGTCTGAAAATAGATTATTTAATTTTTAAAGGTTAAATTTATAAGCTTGTTAGAATGAGCTTTAGGAATGGAAATATGGGTGTGATACTAACTTCAGGCATCAATATATACCATATATAAAAATTAAAGTCCAGATGGTGGTCCATTCAAAATGCCAACTTTCCACACAACATAATTGTGCAAAGTTTTATTAGCATAAGACACATGACTCTGATGAACCAAGACCTATAAAATTTTATTTGAAGGAAATGGGACTCAGAATTTTATGTTTATTATGTGTTTCCACTCCCTTCTCCAGGATGAGATGCAACTGAGGACAAATCACAATCCCTATCCCCAGCACTTTAAGTTTACAGATAAGACAAGGGAAGGTGCCTATAAATGGCAAACAACACCAAGAAGTACTGAAACAATACTTATCATTGCAATCAGGACACTGTAAGTTGTACAGGAAAAACAGTGTGGCATAACAGCTGACTTTTGTGGGCACCACAGCAAAGTAAGGTATTTCAGAACAATTAAAAGAGGAAGAAGGAAGTGGGTTTATAGATCACACAATCACAGAATCACCAAGGCTGGAAAAGACCTTTAAGATCATCAAGTCCAGCCTATGACCAACACCACCGCACCATCTAGACCATGGCACTAAGTGCCACATCCAGCCTTGCCTTGAACACATCCAGGGACGGTGCCTCCACCACTTCCCTGGGAAGTCCATTCCAATGTCTAATCACCCTCTCCATGAGGAAGTGCTTTCTAATATCCAACCTAAACCTCCCCTGGAGCAGCTTCAGGCTGTGCCCTCTTGTCCTGTCACTGGTTGCCTGGAAAAAGAGCCCAGCCCCAACCTGACTACAACCTCCCTTCAGGTAGTTGAAGAGAGGTGTTTAAGATAAGCTTCTTCCAGGCAATCTCATTTTCACAGGACAAAGGACACTATCATATCTTTGAAGTGTGGTTGTCACAGTGCTCTGCCAAACTTTCAATTCTGAATGAGTGTTAAAAATCAGGAGAGGGACAAAACTATTTAGGCACCAGGGGGTGAAAGTGGGCAAATGACAACATGGTGCCTCACCTAAGGCATTCATGTGCTGGAAATGATAAATTAGGGAATAATCATTACAGCAGCTTTCTGGATGGATAGTTGTAGGCAAAGTGACCTGAACCCTGTGAGAACGGCTGCTGTGTTAGCTCTAATTGGAAAGCAAAACTGTGGCAGTCAGAGAATCAGATTACACTGACTATAGTGTTATGCCCGATGGTGTTGGAAGTGGAGGAAAATTGATTTATTTTCTCTTGTTTCATTCTGTTCTAACTTTTACATGAAACCTGGTCATCAATATTAATGTTGTGCTAGCTTTCTATTATATTTGAGAATATGCACATTAAATATTTAGTGACTGATTAGAAAAATGAGTCCTTGAACTTGAATATTTAGACTCAGAAACTTAGACTTCTAAACTTGAAGTAGTCAATGCAATGAATAGTGAGCTTCTCCTTTCAAAACACGTGTTTGACCTTGGCACAACCTCTAGACATCCTCTCTCTCTGGTGATGAGAGAGAGTTCAAGGTGGCTGGCTGATAGTCTGTTTATCAACACTAAACTCAAGTAAGATGCAATAATTCCAAAGTTCTCTTACTTGGTTTATTTTTGACCTCTTGTGCTGTGTTAGAGTTTAAATCTTGATTCAGGATAATTTCTTGTTCTATTTTTTTTTCTTTTTTACTCCTCTTAGACAGCCCTACTTCTTACAGTTAAGAAATTGTATTTTCTAAGTTTCATCCTGGGGGAAAAAAGAAAATTAAAAATTGCTGATAACTCATCTGTGGGAAGTCATGAGTCAAAAAGTCAAACAAGACCTGTCCTAAATGGAAAGGCCTTGAGGAAGGGGAATATCTGCTATCTACTTTCTACCTGCTTTTATCCTCACTACTTAGTGGTTCATGATTTACTGAGTTGTATTTTGCCCTTCTCCTTATATAGAATGAAAAAATATTAATTCTATGCTACTGAGAAGAAATTGTAGGTGGGAGAGATGTGATCTCTAACTTGATGAACAGTTCAAACTCACATGACTTGTCATTGCACCCTGAGGTGTTCTCTCCCCATCTGTGCACTTCTACTGTTTCCCATGCATTAGGCCTGAAACTGAAGTGTGAGTCAGCTGGTCAGGCTGATCTGTGGAAAACTAACCTACCACACATACAAATTAACAAAAGAGATTTCCATTAAATCTTCTTGTTTATCTAGATCCTCAGGGGGTTTATTTGATCTCAGATGAAGAAGGAGACATAGTGCACAGTTGATGATATGGAGTAAGGAGAAAGGAGAGGAGAGCATAACTCTCTCTTTTGGCAATGACCTGAAGCACCACTGGATTAGGTGCAGTGTAAAATGCCACAAATATCCTCTGGCAGAATGAAAATTCAATCACAATTCCTTCAAGCTCCTTATCCTCTCTGTTAGACTATCCCTATGATTTATTTTCATGAAGTTTTGGCTTTCAGTGATGGGAGTACTTTCTGAAAACATAGCATTAGTCTTCGATTTCCCCTTACCATTACTCACTCCGAGTTTGCCTGTCTCTCCATGCTCCTGTCTCCACAACATGATGCTTTGCTGATTTGTGCAGCTGTTGTGAAGACATCTGTTCAGTAAAGACTGATGTTCAGATGTTGTTGTGTATGGGACTTTAAACGTGTCAAACATCTACATTTAAAACTTCATTTTGACTTATCTTGTAAAGCCAAGGATCAGAATAGAATTTTAGGGTCTCAATTGCAAATACTTAGCCCAAGTCCTTATCTATTCTCAGGCTATTGTAATACATTACCTGGTACTCACACAAAAATAAACCAAAACAACACAAAGAGAATGGCTAAGGAACAAAATGCCTGTAATCAAGGGAGACAATGCCCTCCTTGCAGGTAGGTAAGCACAATAATGATAGTTAATGCTTAAAGTAAAACTATAACCATAATAACCTTAGATATTTTCCTCTGGAGAGGCAACAGCTAAGCACTGGGTTACTTTCCCTTCCCACAATATTTTTAGGTGCCCTTGGAGGCTGTTAAGCTTTCCTGGGTTTCAAAGGCAGATTTGAGAACAGCTCATCTGGTGAGGGCCTAGCTGCCTCCTCTTCCTTGGCCATACATGTTTCCTTGCTGATTTAGGCTATCCTTTCTGCTGCAAGCTGCTGCTGGTACCTGCTCTGGCTCCCTCTATCAGATCTGGGAGTAGGTTTTGGTATTTTGCATCTTAAAAAAATACAACTGTGAATTAAGACAGCTTCTCATGTCATAGGTTCCAAGTAGTTTATTTTATCTTTTGCCTTCTCAGGGAGGTCTCCTACATAAAGTCTTGTCTTTTTCCTCTTAGGCTCATATGTAATTTTTGTCTGAGGACTGGAGGTTGTTACCCTCATTCCTGAGTCGCCACTCAAGCCATGCATGTCTAAACAGAGTTATCTGACCTGGATTTTTAGACATGGTTGGTACTAAACTATTTTCTGCCATTTGGAACTCCTTTCCTAAATGAAAATATTCTTGTCCATATTGACCATGCAATCCAAGGTGTTTAGGCCTGTCTATCATTCCTTTTATATTTCTCTTCACCAGAGATTCACCAGAGGCCTTTCAATCTTTGGATGCCCCTTCCCTTTCTTGGGATGGAGGGAAGGTACAAAGGTATCCCTGTTACCCTCTGGCCTTGGTTACCTGGCTGCACATGTGACAACCATCATTATTGCTATAGCTGACAGCCTTCCTCCTCCATCTGCTGGTGACCTACTTCCATGTATGATGCAGTACATTTTGACCAAGGCGACCTGCACTCAGACAGAACATTTGCATACCTCAAAAATGAGACATAGAAAATAATTTTGGTTTTGTAAGCAATAAAGTGAAGGCAGTATGAAGATTTCTTGATTCTCATTTTTACGTTTTAACCATTTGTCTGTCCTTTTGTATGCTCTGAAATAATGCATGAGAAATGCTTGTTACACAAAATCTAGCTCATCACCTGGTTCATGTATTGTGTAGATCGTAGACTATAATTGTTAAAAATAAAAGGGACAGGTGGGAAAAATGCATGTACAGTAGGTATTTATTTGTATAACTTTCAGTAGCTAATGAAATTAAACAATTTTTAATATGTAATTTTGCTAATCACAAAATATATTTACATAATCCCTTTTTCTCACAATGATTACAGATTTGTCTGGGAAGACTTACTTTGAAGCAGAACTCTATTTATCTTTCCATTTGGTATTCCGGTTTTCAGTGTAGATGGGTTTTATTTCTCATTTTCTTTTGCATATACAATCACTTCTTATCCTAAGCAGCAGTGTTCAAAGCTGAGAGGTACTCTGGGGATTTAGCCTTACTATATGTACTAGAATTTTAAGCTTTATGCAAAATTATTTGCTATCAGTGCTGAATATCCCTGCACCCCCCTAAAATAAATTGGCAGTTTCTAAGAGCTTCTGCTGTCTGAAGGATGTGACAGAGTAAAGAAACACAGTATTAATGGTTGTGTTTTGTTCTACTTCACTCCTGTGTTTGTAGTGTCAACACATTGTCTTAGAGCTCTTGAAGAGACTTGGGCAAATAATTTTTAATGATTCACTTCATAAATTTTGCCTAATGTTTGTATTTGCAGGTGGGCTGAAAATCTCAGATCTCTTCCATGAAGTATTTAAATACTTTGTAAAAGGGTGATTCCTTCCTTTAATTAGACCAATCTCAAGTTTGAAATTAAGCATGAGTTTAAAGCACAAATTGTTTTATGATAGAATTATAGAATCACAGAATACCAGGTTGAAAGGGATCTCAAGGATCGTCTGGTCCAACCTTTCTTGGCAAAACACGATCTGGACAAAATAGCCTAGCACCCTGTCAAGCTGAATCTAAAAAGTGTTCAATGTTGGGGAATCTACCAGTTCCCTGGGGAGATTATTCCCATGGCTGATGTTCCAATTGTGAAAATCTTCCCTCATGTTCAATCAGAAACTCTCCAGGAGTAACTTGCACCCATTAACCTACATCTTTTCCATGTGACTCCTTGTATAAAAAGATTCTCTGTCTTCTTGGTATCCACCCTTTAATAGTGAAATATGTGAATAAGATGTCCCTGCAGCAATTAAACAAATGACAACAATGCTCTCCATCCCCTCTCCCTCCCATCCAGATAGGGAAAGGAGAGAGAGAATAAGGAAAGAGGCTTTTGAGTTGAAAACTAAACTAGACAGCTTTAATGAAATACTAATGATAACAGAAAATATGTAAAAATATATACAAATATATGCAGGAATGTGCAAAACGCCTATCACCTCCCCCCACCCCCAGCAACTCTCATTGTACTCTCCTTAGCTGTGAGCAGCCCCAAAAAAGTCCCAGACCACTTCTGGAGATAGCAGCAGAGCTATCCACTAGCTGGAAAACTTGCTGGTAATTTCAGCTAGTGTGCTGCTTCAAAGAGAGTTCACTGAAGGAAAAAAGAAATCAGTAAAAAGAAAATTGTTTTCATTCTGGCTCAAACCAGAACACCTTTTGTTTTCCAGGATGAATAAAGCCATCTCTCTCAGCCCTTCCTCACACTGCAGGCTTCCCAGTCTTTGATCACATTTGTGACTCTTTTCTGGACCCTCTTCAGCCTGTCCACATCTTTGTTTTGCATAGTGGTGACCAGAACTGAACACAATATTCCAGGTGTGTCCTGACAAGCACTGAATAGAGTGGGATAATGACGCCTTTATCTCTGCTGGTGATGCTTTTGTTGATGCAATCCAGCATCCTGCTTGGTTTCTTTGCTGCAGCACACTGTTCACTGATATTCACCAGGGTCCTCAAGTCCCTTTCCACAGAGCTGCTCCCCATCCAGGTAGATCCAGTCTGTGCTGTCCTCCTGGATTATGTTTTCCCAGGTGCAAGACCTTACATTTGTCCTTGTTAAACTTCATGAGGTTCTTGTTAGCCTACTTGTGGAGCCTATCCAGGTCTTCCTGTAGGGTGGCTCTCTCTTACAAAGATTCCACTTCCCCTTCTCAGTTTGGTATTATCAGCAAACTTCATCAGGGTGCACTTGACTGCATCATCCAGATCACTTATGAAGATTTTAAACAGGATTTGGCCCAATATTGATCCTTGGGGGATCCCACTTGTGACCAGTTGCCAACTTGAAAAAGAGCTATTTGCCACCACCTGTCAGCCAGTTCCCAGCCACTTTTCTAGACCATAACAGACTTTTCTCTAGAAGGAGGCTGTGGCAAACTGCATTGATATCTTTGGAGAAATCCAGATAGACAATGACCACCATTTGCCCCACACCAATCAAGCAGGTCCCTTTGTTGTAAACGATGATCAGGTTTGTTAAGCACGATTTGCCCTTGGTGAATCCATGGTGGCTTTTCCCAGTCACTTGCTTCATTTATGTTGTGATATTCCCCAGGAAGATTCATTCCATAACTTTCTCTGGAACTGAAGACTGATGGGCCAATAATGTCTTGGATCCTCCTTTCAACCCTTCTTGGGGATGGGGGTGGCATTAGCCTTCTTCTAGTCTTTTGGAACACCCCTCAATCTCCACAACTTCTCAAAGATTATGTGACAGATCACCTGGCCCTCTCTAGTACGTAGAAGCCTGTTATAGTGACCCAAACTAAATGGAGGCATAGCAGCATAAGAATAAGCTGTGTTTTGCCTCTTCAAAGATCCTGGGATTGAAATGGTGAGTAAAGCATGTATCAAACCAAGAGTCTAGAAAGAATATTTAAAGGTATCTGCCCACTGGGAAAGTTTTTCTGGCTTTCTTCTAGCCTAAGCCTTTGAGGCATAAAATTTTTTTCTTTCCAAAATCTTAGCCTTTAGTATTGTAACTAGAAGATGAAGCTACCAATCTGAGTATCTGATTGCTGGCCTCAATGTCATTATGCAGCAAGGAGCTTCACTGCTGCACCTCAGTGCTGTTGCAGTGATAGCACAGTTGTTGCTTCTCAACATGGCATTAATGGGGCTCATGTGTGAGCCACGTCTCCTTAAACACTTCCTACCTAACGAATTCACCCACGAGTCACGGGAATATATATTTTGCACTTAAGAAAAAAGCATTTATTGTTGTAGTATACTTTTCAATTTTGGTTTTTCTATAACTGTGTTGGAAGAGGAACTAATCATGGGACCCTCTCTTTGTATGTTTGGGCCTTTTCCTGCTCAAGTGTTTTATACTAATGACTTCCAATGAGATGGAAATCAACCATCTCTAGGCAACAGATTTCACCTAAACTCTGATTCTGTTTTCCTTTACATAGGTTTGTCCATGCTGTGGGAATAATACCTGTTTACTCCACTGTAATTTAAATCAGAATCTATCCTTTAGTATTTCATAAATCTCAGTTTTTCAAAGCTATTTCAGCAAGTAGCGCAAATGAGGAAGTCCTGAACTGGGATTTTTGCTTGTCGGTCTTTCTTGAGCTTAATTTACCTTTTTATTGTTACTTTTTCCCAGATGAAAGCTATTCTAAACTTCCAAATACGTAAGTCTCCTTATGTATTTAGAAGCCTGAAAAGAAAAAGTAAGGAAATAGATATCTCATGAGTTAAGAATTCAGATAAATATGGATAGTTTTAACTGCTTTTCAACCTACATGTAGGACGAATCTCAGTCTGAAGTCTCCTCCATCAGACATGCTCCTGCTGTTACACTCTTTTGTATTATGATTAATAACGTCTGAAATCTGAAACCAAGTCAGCTGCACTATAATAAACTTGGTATCAATTTTACAGGTCACAAATAACCATGTAATACAATAACCCTCTATATGTTCCAGACCAACGTGGGACCACATGCTTGTGGGGAGTAATGACTGGATAATTTAATGAAGAATGAAGACCATATTCAGGGGAAAAAAAAAAAACAACTTTCAAAGCTGTAAGCATTTTCTGCAGGAGAGCAGGTCAGAAAAGGAAAGCATGTTTCCCAGAGATGGTTACCTTTAATAGTGTGAACTATCTTCAGTCTTTAAAAAGTGTCTATGCATTTTGGAGTATGTCCAAATGATGAATAATTCATCCTGAAGAGAAAGAACATGAACAGCTAAAGTGCATGACATCAGACTAGAAATAGTCTGTCGGAAAATCAGTGAGGCAAGATTAAACAAAAAAGTTTGCTTTGAAGATGAGATTTGGGATCAGATATAAGGTGGTCTAGCTCAATTACAGCCAATACTGTAGTCAAAAATTACAAGACATTGCACTAAGAATCAGGACCATCATGTAAAAGCCTTTGAAAGTACTTAGAAGAAGGAAAGGATTATGTGTTCCATATCTAGCTTGCAAAATGATGTGGTTAAGTGAGATTTTCATCTTTCTATTTATTTAGGAAAATTAAATTTCTTTGGTCACAGGTGTACAGAAAAGCTTGAAAATGTGAATGAAGTGAAACCTACATACTCAGAAATCAGAAGACAATTAGTGTCTCTTTTCTAATTGAAGCTTAATCTTATGGCTGCAAATCCAGCTGCATAGCTTTTTTAGGTCTACCTTCTAATTATTCTGCACTGTCAGCTAACAAAACGTTGTATGAGAAAGGCATTGCTTTTTACCTCTTAGTAATGAATTGTTCATGCAGGAGCCTCAAAATGCATCTGTAGGTATTCACAAATCCTTTCCTGTGTCCACTTTGTACTTGCAGCATCTAAATCCCATCAGAACATATGTTTCTGACAGCAATAAAATGCAAAATTGTGCAACATCTTGGAATATCAGTGGCTAAATCCCAAAGTGATTATCAGACATATTTTTGCCTTTCATATTCTTATGGACTAACCGAGCAGATTTGTAGATCCAGTAGTTTGCCTTTGTCATCAGAAAAACAAAATAAAAAAACAACCAACCAACCAAACAAAAAATCAAACAAGCAAAAAAACCCAACACCCAAATGTATCAAAAAAAACCCAAAGAAACAAACACAGTGAGGAGAAATGTAGATATTTTCTCCTAGCTAGATTAGCCAGCTTTTCTCTAAGAATCTTATTGTGTTGTAGAAAGTATTCTAAGATGCCTGTGCCCATCCATATCAGAATGTTTGTGAATACCTAATTTCAGCCCAAGCAGCAATGCAAGACTGAGATGATCACAAGCTGAGTCTGAAGACTTTTGTTGCTAGCAACATTAATGATGTAATTGTGTCAATCTGAAATGAAAATAATTGGAAAAGATGTTACTTCAGATTAAATGTTTACTTTTGAAAATATTTTGCCTGCTTTTTTTTTTGGAATTAAATTAAAGCAGACTTTTTTGTTAAGAATTTATGTTTTCATTCACTTCAGCTGAACGTTTTGGTAAATTAAATGTTTTTCTGACATATTTCCTTTTTTCTTTTTCCAGTTTTCAGCCACTAACATGTACAGCTAAAAGATATCATTTAGCTGTAGAAAAAACCCGCAGAACATACATTATAATCCATACCTTTCCCTCTACCTTTTTTGACCAAGACACTGCTGAAGAAAATAAGGAACTGGAGATCATATTGAGGTCACTGCAGTAAAAAATGAAGGATGACAGTGTATTCTTCACCGTGCACGGAGAGAAATTCAAGCTGGTTCTTCATGTCCTGAAATCTAGCACACTAGAAAACATGCTGCTGAGCTATCAAATATGTTTTGAAAACAGTATTTTCCTGTTCATATCGTTCCTTGGCTCTGACAACATGATTATACCATTTCTGAAGATTTGTTGCTAAGCAAGAACAGTTTCACACACATGGGTTGCTGATAGCTTGAAGGTCTCTGGATTACACTCCATATCACAGTGTAAAGCCTTCAAGATAAGCAAAGAAACTAAGCCAGCCTTTTCCGTCATAAATATTTCTAAGTTAAGTGCCAATGCCTAACATATTAAAAAAAAAAATAATTCCCAATGCAAGCATTTCATGCTTTTAGAAGAAGCAGGATTAATCTGACTGAATATGACATTTGCATTCAGTCGTCTACAGCTGAGGTAGTTTTACTGAAAGCCCACTTGATGATCAATAGAGTGGAATGGGCATTTCTAGGCAGTTGAACTCAACCTAGTGTAGACAACTAGAGTAGGTAAGAGAAAACCACCCTTGGAGTTTCTTCATTTGTCCTGTAAAAATAAGGGTGACTTTGGATGTCAGAAACTGACACACTGAAGATGTTTAATTGGCTTGACTTCTGCCCATGCAAATGTTGACTTCCTGAGCTAATGAATGACATCAGCCAGTTGTTCTAACGTTTAGGCAATATTTTCCAAAACTCTCCTCAGCTTGTTGTCCAATACTATATGATTTTGTATTTCTGTTTTTAATTAACTCTTCATAAAGAGCCAGTAGAACGATGTGCCTGCTTACTGAAGATGAATTTCCACAATGCTCTACTTGCCACTTGAGAGTTACTCAGTGTTTTACACAGAGGCTCTTTTAAAAAGATTATAAAAACCTGATTTATGCTCTGCATTCATAGCACTGGGCTGAGAAGATTGTAACTGGACTCCCCTCCTCCTTCATTAATCATCAACAGCTTGTCCAGAATATGCAGCTGCTCAGGTGCTGATCTGGATTCCCCCCAAGCAGCACCACATGTTCAATAATATTCTCCTACACTGTGGCCCTTAGCTCTGTCAATTGGTAGTACCTTCTTCAATTGTATTTTGAATGCAGGTGAAATACTCTTTCTGACATCTACTAGTATTTTATTTATTGAGCACTGATAGAGTTGTATCTTTGTTTCGCAATGAAGGCTCAGCTGCCAAAGCTTGAATATCTGGTTGTTTGTAATCCTCTCTGAAAACATCACTTATTTCTAGGGTGACACTTTCTTTTTGGGTGTTCTGATTGAACTGTGGGCTGTTTCATTTGTACAGCTCCTTCCTACTGTGAAGTTGGAACTTCTCTACTGATAGAGTAGAGCTTAAATATAGTCTCAAATATAGGACGCCTAATTACATACACTAGAAGGTCTAATCAATATAACTGAGCACTTAGGAAGGCTAAGGACCTTCAAGATGCACGTGGGAATGTGATTCAAGGGAGTCTGGAGACTGCTTCTAATTTTCTGATTTGTTGCTTAATCTTTCAAATCTAGTGCAAGTTAGTCTAACTTCAGTACAGCCAGTGCCACCTCACCAGCTGAGGTTCACCCCTCTGAAAATAACCACAGAAGCACAGTGGATTATATGCTTAGATGGATAAGATAGCACTTTTTGATACATAGAAGATGGAAGACAACCATTCCTTTGGATTCAGAAGAAATGTGAAGTAAATACACGTAAAGAAGTGATATACCCACTGCTGTCCATGTCCTACTTCCACAAATGTTTTCTCCATCCCAGCAAGATGTGAGACACCAGTTATACATAAAATCAAGAAAAAAACTACAAACCTGCGTTCCTGCAACAGGAGAGAGAAGAGTACTGTGTGACTAAGGTATTCACTAGCAATTAAATACTCCCAAAATGAGTTTTAAGAGCTTTTAACGGAAAAAAGTAACCATCAGATGCCTGTATGTGATGGACTGAGGGAAACACCTTCCTTGCTGCTGCATGTTGGCAGCTCTACATGCCTGCAGAAGTCAAGGGAATTTCTCTGAAGGAACTCCAAAGCAACTTCGAGCAGGATTCAGCTCACCCAGATGAAGTTTTACTAAAAAAGGCCCTACTGCTGTTGAACATTTAAAAAAGGGGTAAAAAAGCTCCCTGTAGATTTTGAACTACTGACCTCACATGGAGTGTCAGACATGTGACTGCTCAAGGCTGATCCTTGTAAGACTACTATGCTGATGGGTTTTGGATATCTCAGCCCAGCACTGCTTGGAAAATTAGTGTTTGCCATGTTCCCTGAGGAAGTGACAGCATGTAGGTATATGTGTCTGGCAGTAGAGAAGGAATTAAAAGAGCAACTGTGAGACAGAAGTAACACTTTTCCCTCCTGTTGACCTGCACTTCAGTACACACAAAGGGACATGAGTCACTGAGGAAGTGTAGGAGCACAGATGCAATTACTCTTCTGCCCTGTTGTTTTAGATAGGGTACACAGCCAAAGTAGAGAAATACGGAAGTGATTAGCAGTGATTTCTTCTTCTGTATGTTCCAAGAAGCAGTTTTTTGAGTGGTCTTTGTATGTGTGAAATCCAAAACTTTTCATTGACTGATGTCAAAACTTTTCAGCACCAGCTGCATGTCCCACTTTCTACCTGGGAAGACTGAGACACGAAGCAGTGATCAACATGCATGAATTTTGTGGTGTAGGCACTCTCAGCACACAGAGCTGTGAAGGTCCACACCATTCCTCCAGTATACACATTTGAACTCTTCTGTTAGCTGAGACCTGACTCAACGCCATGTGAAACCAGCACTACATGCTTGTACTGGCTTCAGTGATAGCAGATTGTGTCATTAATGGGTATCTGAATTACAAAAGAGTGAAATGTACGGTCTTTGAGGAGTGGTTTTATTGTGTTCTTTCCCAAAGACATTTATTTTATCAGAAGAGTGAAGAATTGGTGGGCTGGGTATCTTAAATATAGCTTTTAGCTTGTCATCAATATGCTTTAACAGAGAGCTGTGAGTAGGAATTTTTATTCTTTTCTCTTCTAACACTTTTTTTCTTACAAAGAAAATTGTAAAGTATACTTGAGTAGAGGTAGTTTGAGGGGTTTTTTTCTATAGATATTCTTGATGTATATGGTTTTGACCATTATTTTTGATTACCTGTTCTGGCATGACCTAGATTTCCTGTAATATTTCTAATATTTCTTTTTCCTCCCAGGGGAAATTTTATGTCTGCTTTTAACATTTGTCCTTTATTTTTATTTTGTGAAAACTGAGTCAGGGAATTAGTTTCATATTGTTGCGATATCTATTTCTTTTGTTAATAATATCTTACATTTACAATATCCTAGCCTATAATCTCCTTGGATGACCTTTCTGCCCTAACACATTTCTATTGCTACTCTTTTCTCCTCTTGCACTATTTTGCTTTTAGACTTTTTGCTGAATTCCCCTGTTTTTCTCTACACTTTCTCATCTCTCTATTCCATAATCCACATTTGGTCACTTCCTAACATTGATTACTTCATATAGAGTATTTTTTATTTGCACTGGCATTCCTCTTCCTTTACAGTACATTTACTGGGTAGGTAGCATACACATACACAACATTCCCTGAGGCAAACATGAATTTTACTTTGAACATCTTTTAGCTTCCCTCATTCACCTCTTACCTTTGTCACTGTTTTTCTTTCACTTTTGCCCAACACTTTCAGTTCTAACAAAGCTTGTTCCACTGAAATTGAACACCCTTGCATAGGCTTGTTTTCTTCCTCACTAGAAACGTAATTAAATTATTCCTCTATTTCCCCTGCTTCATGCATTTTCATGCTGTCTAGTGGAACTAACCAAAATGACATTAATAGAAGATTCTTTTTGCTTCTTTTCTTCTACATTATATATAAAAATATTCCTTACATTTTTGCTTTTTGTTCTCTCAAGAATTTATCTCTTCTCACCAATGCACATTTTCCACTTGCTTTGTCTGCTCTCACCATGTGCCTTTTGTCTGTTCTCCACTTCTATTTAGTTGTTCTCTTTGAGAGTTTTGCCACTGACTACAATGCAACCTGTGTTTGAACTCATATGCCTTTCCTCCAGTGTCCATTAGCTTGACCTGTTAACAGTGAGAACCAAAAGATACAAGTATGTGCCCTGTTGCTTGCAGTGAACTTTTTGGGCTCACAAGAACCACAAAAATCTCTTCTCTACTCAAATGAATCCTTGCTCACTTCTACATGCCCCCCTCCATTCCATTCCTCACAATGACTCTAGATAACCTCTGACTGTTGTGCCAGGGCATGTCTTTTAAATGGTGTGTCCACAAGCTTTTAAAATGGGCTTGGGAGTTGTATTCATAAATTTAAGGACAGCCAGCTAGAGATATCTTTGAGAAATTAAAAGCAGTCTGGATATAGCAGAAATTCTCAAGTAGGTCTCTCACCATGGCTTTTCCCCCACACGTCACCAGTCCTAAAAGACATTCTGGCAGGGTATAATCCTCCCTTGGAGATTTCTGCAGGTCTCCTTTAGGCTGTCTCCAAAGGATGTTCTTACAGAGGAAGAGTGTAGGGGGTAAACAGTTGTACCAGGATGGGTGCCAGCACTCTCTGCTTCACAGAATCACAGAACTACCAAGGCTTGAAAAGATCTTTAAGATCATCAAGTCCAGCCTATGACCAACACCACCACACTGTCTGGACCATGGCACTAAGTGTCACATCCAGCCTTTCCTCGAATACATCCAGGGACGGTGCCTCCACCACCCTATAAAGAGCCTATAGCCAACCATTGCAGCACTCCAACCATGCGAATCATCCCACCACGTTTCTGTGATGGCAGTTGTATCATGGTCTCCCTGGTGCACAATAGCTTCTAACTCCTCTTGTTTATTTCCCATGCTTCAGGCACTGGCATATATACACTTGAGCCATGGTACAGATATCCCGACCACTTGCATGGTCACCAACCTATTAGTGAGCCCTATGTTCTTGTTGCCACATTTATCCCCGTTTCCCACCTTGAGTGGGACAGCAGACTGGCAACCATCCTTAGGCTCATCTCTGGTTTTGTTCCCATCCCCCTTCAAACCTAGTTTAAAGCCCTGTCTATGAGCCCTGCTATCTTGTGTGCCAGGACCCTTCTCCCCCTCCAGGTTAAGCTTCCCCCACCTGTTGCCATGCCCGGTGTCCTGTAGGTCCATTCATGATCAAAAAAGCCAAAGTCCTGTCTGCTGCACCAGTCCCGAAGCCAGGAGTTAATCTTCTGGCTCTTCCCGTTTATCCCCTCATCAATCCCTGCTACTGGTGGGATAGAGGAGAACACCACCCGTGCTCCCAATCCCCTAACCATCCGTCCCAGGGCCCTGAAATCTCTCTTCATTGCCCCTACACTTCTGGTAGCTACCTCATCACTGCCTACTTGGAACAGCAGTAATGGGTACACATTTAATGAAGAGCAATGAGAAATGGCACTTGTATGACTGCTTGTCTGTAATCCTGCAACCACCTGCTGTCTTTCTAGCCTTAGAATATGCAGCTACAAGGGAAAATACTTAAGAGATCATGGATTAAGTGTTACCTACACAATGCTACCTTGTTCTTCACTGTGAATGACCAAATCATCACCACCCATGTAGCTCAAAGCTGCTGGAACAGCTGTAATGGGTAGTAGTCTGAGGGCCGAACTAGGGCAGGACTCCGTGTAGCAGTGGTGGCAACAGTGGCAGCAGCGACTGAGGTAAGCCCGAGGTGGGGGTTCAGGCGTGTGGTACAGGGGGGTTTCCAAGCTCTGGGACCCCCGTTCTCCACCCGAGCCCCGGCCGGAACCAGGAAGTCTGTGGCAGCCAACCAGGCACAGAGGGGGAGCAGCCAGGGGCTGTGCGGGAGATTTAAACCAGGTAAGATCTAACAGGCAGTGCTTCTATACTGAGGAAAGGAGCAGAAAAGGGGCTGAAGCTTGTGCTCACAGGCAGTGCAGCTGAGCCAGCGAGAGGCAGAGAATGGTTCCCCATTCAAGTCCCTTGGGAGAGTACAGGGCAGTTACCACACTGCCAGAGGAAGGCTGGTCATTGAGTTTGTTTGGACAGGCAAGATGTGGGCAATTGTTGTTCTGAAACTGAATTAAACCACTTGGCATAAATTCCATATTAAGATTATCCATGGGGGAACTCATGCAGACATCCAGGGTACTATACATCCATGGCCAAAAATGCAATACAAGAACATCCATTTCTAGACAGGCTGTCCTATCTCCACCTCTGGGCTACAGCTTGCCTGGGATTTCTCCTGCATTATTACAGGCTATTTATCAGCATTTCTATCACCCTTTCCCAGTCCTTTCTATCCATAGTTTCTAGGAAGCTGAAAACATTTTCCTGGACTGCTTGCTCAGATGCCAGCTCCCAGCCAATGTTCCACCCTGGCCAGACAAATGCATTTATCCATGGTAGGGCTCTTCCTGGACTGAAAGAAACTCATTGCCTCAGGCTTGTAAAGATTATATAGCACTGCAATAAATTGACTCTCCAAGTCACCAGTTTGGCTCTCCTAGCACGCAACAAGTCAGCCCCTGATATATATGTCATTCTCTCCCTAGATTTTTTCAATCACAAAATATTGCATCTTGTCTTGTTTGCAAATCACAGATTTATTCTCACATAGGTATCTAATCCTCAGTCTCCCTAAACTCGATCCTGAAGTCTACCTCTTTCCCAGAAATCCTCTGTCAGGGAAAAATAAAGAACATACAACAAATTGTAAAGACAGCCAGGAACCTGTACCTTGTAAAACTCCAAATCGGTCCCATCTGTGGCATGGCTGAACACAACAATTTAATGTATAACACATACATACCACCCATACTTATCACTTACTTGAAAGATATTTGTTTTGTAACAGAAATTATTTTTTTTCATTTAAGGATTTAAAAACATACAGACCTCAAAATTAAAAAAAAAGGTACTTAATTATTGCAGTTAATTAGTAATACAGATAAATTATTAGTAACAATAGAGTAAGTACACTGATGTCTTATTCAGATTTGCTGAAGCTTTCTGAGATTTAATTTAAAAGGAAGGGAACATCACAGCCTAGCATGGTAAAAACCTTTTTTAGTTTTGATACTTTAATCAACAGTCTGGGCTTGAGTCTGTGTTCAAGCCCATACTCACCAGATGTAGCTCTGCTGAAATAGACTGAGTTAAATGGTGTCATGCCAGAATGATACCAGCTCCTCACTGAGACTCTGCACTTCTTCAAGTCAGAGTAAAACTCAAGAAAAAACAATGAAGCCAAAGGATTTATTCTAATTTTATGCAAGCATTGGTGAGGAAAGAATCTGTCTGATTAATCAGTCAAAATGATACAGTTCATCCTTTACCACTTGGTTTAAAGAATTAAAGTTTCTCTGACATGAAGGAAGCTTGATTTGTGATTTTT
Organism: Hemiprocne comata; assembly: GCA_020745705.1. Lineage (NCBI taxonomy): Eukaryota > Metazoa > Chordata > Aves > Apodiformes > Apodidae > Hemiprocne > Hemiprocne comata. Next base: position 207,953,996 of record CM036586.1, read on the forward strand.
TGCAGGAATAAAAGATATTTTACAATTAATTTCCATAGATCAACAATTAATATGAAACAGGTTTTTTTGGCTTCAGACATTATTCGATTTTTCATGAAGTCTGAGTGGAAATGAGAGAGGAAAATGTATGGGACTCACATTTCTTTGCTGGAACTTAATGAAAAAAACAGATGGGAATTGCTAGCCTTTTAGCTAGAAGGAATAATATTTCTGAATGTTGTGACTCAGTCTTTGCAGAAAGAGATATGTGGTAGTTTTTGTTCATTATCTGGTGTCAGGAGATTATTATTCTACTAGGGAGTGAAGGGATACAGTCCTTTGTTTATGGGCTGACAGATGTAAGGATCATTTAGCTTTTGCTCACTGAAAGAAAACTCTGTTATAATGAGTATACACTTTTTTGCACTCTTGAGAATCAGATATTAAATCTAGCTCAGGGACAGAATTTCATCGCTGTATTAGAAAGACATTTTCAGAAAGGTTTAGCTCTCATTCAGGAACTCAAATACATGACATTCTTGGAGGAGTGTAGAGCATGGCTTTGTCAGGGCAAGGGCAGGGACGTTGTCCTTTCAATTTCTTTCTTTATGTGCCAAAACCAAACAGGATGCTATAGGTGTAATATGTTTTCAGTTCTATTTCTTCAAAAGTGCCTCCTTGATCTGAAATAATTTTAGCATACATGTACACATATATATGTGTAGCTTTGTATAGGTTCCTGCAAGATGGAACTGCTTTATGTTTCAAACATTGGCATCTTTGTTGAGCTGAAAGTAGATGAGGTCTTTTCCCATAAACCACTTTTAATCCAGAAATGCCACTAAATAGAATGGGGAAAAAATGAAAGAGGACATAATACAGGCCAGTCAGTCTAACTTCAGTGCCTGGAAAAATTATGGAAAATATTATTCTGGGAGGTATTGAAAAATACCTGGAGGACAATGCAGTCATCAGTCGCAGCCAGCACAATTTCACAAGGGGAAAGTCCTGCTTGTCAAACTTAATTTCTGTTTATGGCCAGGTAACCCACCTAGCTGATCAAGGGAAGCCAGTGGATGTAATATTTCTGGACTTCGGCAAGGCTTCTGATTATTCTGTCTCTCACATTATCCTCCTGGGCAAAATGTCCAGCATACAGCTGGACAACCATACTATATGATGGGCGAGCAGCTGGCTCACAGGTCGAGCACAAAGAGTGACAGTGACTGGGGTAACATCAGGCTGGTGACCGGTCACTAGTGGCATCCCACAGGGCTCCATCCTAGGCCCAGTCCTCTTCAACATCTTCATCAATGACTTGGATGCAAGACTTGAAGGAATTCTAAGTAAGTTTGTTGATGATACAAAAATGGGAGAAGCTGTCAACTCCCTCGAGGGCAGGCAGACCTTGCAGAGAGACCTTGACAAGTGAGAGAGATGGACAGTCACCAACCACATGAAGTTTAAGAAGGGCAAATGCCAGATTCTGCAGCTGGGACGGGGCAACCCTGGTTGTACATACAGACTAGGGAAAGAGTGGTTGGAAAGTAGTGCAGCAGAGAGAGACCTGGGGGTCCTGGTTGATGGCAAACTGAATATAAGCCAGCAGTGTGCCCTGGCAGCCAGGAGGGCCAACTGTGTCCTGGGGTGCATCAAGATGGCGTTGCCAGCCGGTCAAGGGAGGTGGTTGTCCTGCGCTTCCCCGCACTGGTACGGCCTCACCTTGCATACTGCGTGTGATTTTGAGCACCACAATATAAAAAGGACATCAAGCTATTGGAGAGGATCCAAAGGAGAGCCACGAGTATGGTGAAGGGTCTGGATGGGATGTCTTATGAGGAGCGGCTGAAGTGACTTGGATTATTCAGCTTGGAGGAGAGGAGGCTGAGGGGTGACCTCACTGCAGTCTATGGCTTCCTCAGGAGGGGAAGGGATGAGGCAGGTGCTGATCTCTTCACTCCTGTGACCAATGACACGACTCAGGGAAATGGCAGGAAGCTGAATCAGGGGAGGTTTAGGTTAGATATCAGGAAAAGCTTTTTCACCCAGAGGGTGGTTGAGCACTGGAACAAGCTCCCCAGGTCACAATACCAAGCCTGCCTGAGTTCAAGAAGTGTTTGGATGATGCTCTCAGACACATGGTGTGATTCTAGGGCTGCCCTACACAGGGACAGGAGTTGGACTTAATGATCCTCGTTGGTCTCTTCCAACTCAGCATATTCTATGATTCTATGATAATTGTCTGGAGGCTTGCTTCCCTGCTGAGTGCAGGCAGACTCCTAGATGCTCTTTCCAGCAGACACAATATTTACATCAGAGGTTAGTACCACCTGGAATTATAAAGCAAAACAAAACAAAACAGTGGAAGAGGATACAGAAAGAGGAAAAATCTATTTTTATCCCAATGAAGGAAACTAGACAAAAGTAATTATATAGGAACAGAAAGAGAGACAGAGGGCAAGACTCATTATTTATGTTGGTAGAGCAGCTTAATCAACAAATGTTCTTTATTTTTTTTAAATAGAGGAGGAGGCTCCTTTATGGCCAAGATTCACAAGGCCCTTGTACTTGGAAGAATAAACAATGACTGTCATTTTCTGAAGAGTCCCTTATGATATAGGTACTCTTACCACCATACTGCTCTGAGGCTAGAATAGCGACCCAGAACCTGCCCGATGGGATGACTCTGTATCACCAAGTCTGAAAAACCCTTTCCCCACACATCTTTGTGGAGATGCACCATGCTACTCCTTGGCCCTCCTGATCATGGTGTAGGACCAGTAGGTGTGTTTAAGATCACTAATCCTGGGGTATTGAGATGTCACTGTGATCAACAGGAATTCACTCTCTCGTTACGAGACAGAGAGAGATAAGGTAAAAGCAAATTAATTTCTTATGCTAAATTGCCAGGTGTAGTTACAAGGTATTGTCTTTGATGGTTCTGCTTTTCTGTCTGCATGCTTTACTTATAATAGTGATCCAGTCAAACAAAGTTTCATGACATTATACATAGTGACGTATTATGACATAACATGACATATTATACATAACAACTTGGAACAGGTTGCCCAGAGAAGTTGTGGAAGCTCCATCCCTGGGGGCATTCAAGCCCAGGTTGGATGAGGCTCTGAGCAACCTGGTCTAGTGGGAGGTGTCCCTGCTCATGCAGGGGAGTTAGAACTCGATGACCTTTAGAGGTCAGCTAGTCCAACATGCACAGTGCAGATCTAACTTCAGACTTACTCTAAGTTGCTCAGTCTTCCCCAGCTGAGCTTTGAAAACCACCAAATGGAGATCCCACAGCCTCTCTGGACAACCTGCTCCAGTGCTTGACAAATGTCATTGTAAACTGTATTTTGTTTATGCCTAGCCAATATTTTCCTTGCTGCAGCTTTTGACTCCAGCATCTTCTTTTTTCATTGGGCATCTTGGGGAAGAGTCTGGCTGTCTTCTAACTCCTCCATGATACAGTTGAAGCCGACAGTTAGGTATCTAGGTAGCTTTCTCCTATTTAAGCTAGACAAACTGAGATCCCTCAGTCTTTTCCTGGGTGTCTCATGTTATGCCCACAAGATTTATCTTTCACTGGACTTTTTTCTCTAATATCAGGGAGTTAAAAAATGGGCACAGTACTCCGAACATGACTTCAGAAATGCTGAAGAGATGAGAATAATCACTCCCCTTGACCTGCTGGCTGTGATCATGCTAATGAAGTCCAGGGTGCTGTTAGGCTTCTTTGCTGCAAAGGCACACTGCTGACACCAATCACATTTGTGTTGAGTGTAAATTCTTCAACCCCATATTACTGATTTAATTAGGAAAATGGCTCACCTCTTAATTCCTGTCATCTAAACTAACAATTGTCTGACACGACTTTCTTCAAAAAGAAAGAAAAAGGCTATCATATCCAGCTGAGTGAATGTCACTTGCCTTAATTCTTTGTATGTTATGAACAAATACATTCTACATACAATTTTGAGAGTATTCCTCCTCCTGGCAGATCAATCCACATACCAATTTACATAATTTCTGAGTATACATGATTTCTCTCATATCATAAAACAGTATTTACCAAACACTTAACTAAGAACAAGAGCTGTGATTTGTTTACTAATTAATTCCTCATAGAGATTCAGCAGGTTGAAAGCATTCTCCTGGAGAAACTGGCTATATATGGCCTAGACGGGTGTACACTTTGCTGGGTAAAAAAATGTCTGGATGGCCTGCCCAAATAGTTGTGGTGAATGAAGTTAAATCCAGCTGGTGGGCAGTCACAAGTGGTGTTCCCCATGGCTCAGTGTTGGGGCCAATTCTTTTTAATGTGATTATCAATGATCTGGGCAAAGAGATCAAGTGCACCCTCAGTAAATTTGCAGACGACACCAAGTTGGGAGGGAGTGTTGATCTGTCTGAGGGTAGGAAGGCTCTACAACAGCACCTGGACTGCCTGGATTGATAGGCTGAGGCCAATGGTATGAGGTTCAACATGGCAAAGTGTCGCATCCTGCATTTGGACGACTACAACCCCAAGCAATGCTACAGGCTTGGGGAAGAGTGGCTGGAAAGGAGATCAGCAGAAAAGGACCTGGTGCTGCTGATTTACAGCCAGATGAACATGAGCCAGCAGCGTGCCCAGGTGGCCAAGAAGGCCAACAGCATCCTGGCTTGTATGAGAAATAATATGGCCAGCAGGACTAGGCAAGTGACTGTCCCGCTGTATTCAGCATTGATGAGGCCCCACCTCAAGTACTGTGTTCAGTTTTGGGCCCCTCACTACAAGGAGGACATTGAGGTGGTTGAGCAAGTCCAGAGAAGGGCAATGAACAGGTGAGGTTTAGATTAGATATCAGTAGACATTTCTCCACTGAAAGGGTAATTAAACACTGAAATAGGCTGCCCAGGTAGGTGGTTGAATCACCATCCCTGGAGGTGTTTAAAAGACAGAGATGTCGTGCTTAGGGACATGGTTTAAACATTGGACATGCTAGAGTTAATGGTTGGTAGAGTTAGGTTAAGGTTGGGCTCGATGATCTTAAAGGTCTTTTCCAACTAGAACAATTATGTGATTATGTAATAAACGAGATAATATTAGCCCTGTTTTAGATAATCCCTAAATGTGTGGACTGGGAACTTCATTACAGCAGTCCAAAGAGATGCCATCTACCTGTAGGACATCACATGCAGGGACAAAGTGAATACAGTATTGTAGGGGATGTAGAGATCTATGGCAACCGTATCCTATAGGCATAACCACTGTGAAGTTTTGTAACCTAGGGGACTCTTAAAGAGGAGGAAGACGAAAAAGACACTTGATGACTGTTCCAGAAGTATGATAACTCCTGAGGAGCAGAATGAGGGAAGAAAATATTGCTTGTGTACAGATAGTGAAGATTAGCAAAATGGAGGCTGATGTTTAAAAATGAAACAGGAACATTAAAATGGAACATTAAAAAAAACTAAGAAGATAATTTAAACTGATCATTTTCTTTAAGAAACTACAGGCAGAACAATTCTGTACTATGTTTTTGCATTAAAAAGAAGTGGGAAAGGAAAAGCACTTCATCCTCCAAAAGGAAAATTGAAGCAGATTTCTTTTGAGAATTTTGATTCTCTGGAATCGAGAGACAGGGAAGGGAGTTGAACTGAAGGCAAATAGTTTAGCTACTGGAAAGAGTTAGGAGTTTTGATAAAGTGGTTAAAACAAATGAAGGAACTTGGGAGAGCAGTCATTTTAAAAGTCATAAAAGAAAAAGGAGAAATTGTAAGATTTAATAACCCCTTAAATGAGTGGCATAAAGTCTTCTTGGAATGCAAAAGACCTGAATAACTCTATTAAGAACAAGTAAAAATAGGAATTTACCTGAACAAACAGAAACTGGATGGATCTGTATTACAAGATACTTAACAAGAAACCAGAGGTTGTTAAATTACAATTGGGACTGAAAAATCACAGTTTTCAAATAAAACACAGAATCTAAAGCAGACACAAATTTTAGTAGGGAAAATATTCATTTTATGTTATAGGATATGCCAGAGATCCCAAAATATGCAAGGTCAGAAAGTAGTAAGTAGAATGATACATACTAGAAGTAGTATTTCTGGAACAAATCCCTTGAGAAATGACTCATAGGGATTTTGTGCAGCCCCTGGAAAAAGCTTATGAAATGGTTGTTTCACACTGCTATGCAAATGGTGGTGTTTTAGACCTATTCTGCACTTCTACTTCTGTCCTGATTTAGTCAAAACTCTCATTAAAATTGATCAGTGAATGGATTACTTGAAGAATAACTCACTTACTTTAGTTCCTGGTTGAGCAGGTTGGGTTTTTTTTCTTTCTTTCTCACTTGTGTGCGGCTTACAGGATAACAATATTCACAGATGAGTTTTAAATTGGATTTCTCAACTGAAGAAACCAACTTCTGATTCACTAAAACACTGATAGAATGGAAGATTTTTGGTATCTGTGGCAACCGAAGCTGATAAAAATGACTGAAGTCAGAGAGTTCCTCGGGTTTCCTGATGTTTATAGAATCACAGAATCATAGAATGTATTGGGGTTGTTCAGCCTGGAGAAAAGAAGACTCTGGGGGGACCTTATAGAGACCTGAAAGGAGCTCATAAGAAGGCTGGGGAAGACCTGTTCACTAGGGCATGTAACAACAGGACAAGGGGTAATGGTTTCAAGCCAGAGAAAGGTAGATTTGGTTTGGACATTAGGAAAAAGTTCTTTAATATGAGGGTGGTGAATCACTGGAAGAGGTTTCCTAAAGAAGTGGTGAGGGCCCCATCCCTGGAGACATTCAAGGTCAGGCTTGATGGGGCCCTGAGCAATCTGTTATAGCTGGAGATGTCCCTGCTTATTGTAGGGCTTTGGATGAGATGACCTTTAGAGGTCTCTTCCAACCCAATACATTCTATGATTCTACGATTCCCAGGGTCCTCCTTTCTACCCTTTTAAAAAATGGGCTAATGTTTCCTCTCATCCAGTCTCAAGGGACTTCACCTGAATGCCATGACTTTTCAAATATCAGGAAGAGTGGCTTGACAAATGCATCAGCCAATTTCTTCAGGACTCTGGGATGCAGCTCTTCAGGTCCCATGGACTTGTGTATGTTCAGGTTTCTCAGAAGGTCACAAACCTTGTGTTCGCTTATGGTGGGAGGGACTTTGTCTCCCTGGTCTCCCGTCTCGTGTGCCATCAACTTGAGAGCCGTGAGGAGAGGGGGTGCCAGTGAAGACTGAAGCAAAAAATTGTTGAGAATCTCAGCCTCCTCCTCATCTGCTGTTACTAGTTCACCACTGTTGTTAATCGGGGAGAGCATACACTTTATTTAACCTTCCTTTTCTGGTTTTCATACCTGTAGAAGCCCTTCCTGTTTTTCTTTACATCCATTGCCAAGTTCAGCTCCAGCTGTGCCTTGGCCTTCCTGACCTCATCCCTACACAACCGGGCAATGTCCCTATATTCTTCCCAGGATACCTGTTGTCATGATTTGAATCAGGATCGACAATTAAACCAGAGACAATAACACTCTCGATCCTCTTCCCCTCCCACCCAGGTAAGGAAGGAGAGAGACACTTTCTGGATTGAAAACTAAACAAGACAACTTTAATTAAATACTAATGGTAAAAGAAAATATGCACAAATATATACAAGTATGTGCAGGAATATGCAAAACCCTATTGCCTCCCCCCACCCCCAGAAATTCCCATGGCATCTCCTGAGCTGTGAGCAGTTCTGAAATGTCCTGGAGCTGCTGGAGAGGGCAGCAGAGCAGACGGGAGCTGAGGGGAGAGTTATGAGGGTCAGGAGCACACAGGCCTAGGGATCAATGGTGATGGATAGATGGAATCCTCCCTGGACACTGGCCAGAAACAGAAGAGAAGGGAAGAAGAAAAAGAAGGAAGGGGCTTGACTTGGCTTCCATGATCCCTGACTTTATACCCAGCATTATATATATGGAATATCTCTGGCCAATTTCGCTGTCCATCTAGTCTGCTCCTTCCTACCGGAAGTATAGTAGATACAAGTCTTCTGCTCCTTTAGTGCCCAAAGCAGTAAATCCAACAAGTAAAGCTAATTGTCCTCGGTGTCTCAGCAATATCTATAAAACATTCCAGTGTTATCAGTCCAGTAGCTGGAAAACTTGCTGCTTAAAAGAGAGTTCACTGAACAAAAACAAAACAAAACAACAGTAAAAAGAAAATTGGCTTAATCCTGGCTGAAACCAGGACGTCTGTCCCTGCTTCCACTGCCTGTGTAGTTCCATCTTGCCTTTTAGTTTGACCAGCAGGTCTTGACTCAGCCATGCTGGTCTCTTGCCTTCCTTGCCCCATTTCTTGCACCTGGGGATTGAGATCTCTTGCGGTCTGTGGAAAGCATCCTTAAAGATCTGCTGACTCTGGTCTCCTCCCTTGTCCCTGAGGGTGGTTCCCACATGGTCCTATTTACTAACTCCTTGAAGAGCTGGAGGTTTGCTTTCCTAAAATTTAGAGTCCTGACTATGCTTCTCATCTATCTTGAACCCCTTAGGACAGTGAACTGCACTAGTGCATGATCTCTGCACTCCTGTTCCTTCTTAACCAGAGCTACATGACTATTGCTCAGAAGCACCTGGGGGGCAAGGTGAGCAAGAGGGGATTTCACCTGCTGCCCTTATCATGAACTTGTCTCCACTAATCCTTTTTATTTAGGCTTCTACCTTTGGCCTGACAGGGGCAGGATATAGAGGCCCCTTGATTCTGAGTGCTCTCTGATGTGTGCTCCCATTTCTGTTTTAAGGAGGGCAGAGCCTGATTACACTAGTCCTGTTCAGACTCCCTAATGCTCCTCAACCTTTCAACCTCCTCATGCAGCTCTTCCACCAGGCTGAGCAGATCATCCACCTGTTCACAGCAGACACAGCAGTTCTCATAACTGCCACTTGTTGCACTCCTTGCAGCCTGTGACCTGGACAGCTGTATGTTTCCGTGGGAGTTGTGTCTGGCTTTCCGCGTCCATTCTGGTGAGTGTAGCGGTCACTGCCTTCCGCCAGGTGGAGACCATGGCTGAGCTCTCCTGCATACCATGCTCCCACTTTCAATGAGAAAGCTGCTGCCTTGCTCTTTGCTGACCAAGTATCGCTTCCAGTTTTGCCGGTTCCTCCCCTCATGCTCACCCGCAGGCCTGGCTCACTCTGCTCCTCTGCCATGGCCGCATTTAAATGTCCCGTGTTGCCCCAGCAACACCCCCAGACACATCAGCCTCTCTCTCGAGAGCTGCCGACTCCTGTCAGATCTCCCACTCTCCCATGGGCTTCCCTGGCTCCGGGAAGCCCCCTGTCTGTCTCAATCTGGTGTACTCTTTTGTTAAGACACAGTACTTACAGTTGCCTTTTCTCTCTCCTCACTCCTCATGGTCCGAGCTTCCAGGGTTCCATGCAGTATGGCACTAAAACTGCTCTACTAGTGGGTTGGATTTGCAATCTGAGGTAGTCAAAGGCCCAGAACCATGGTGTAATATAGAGCCTGATAGCTAAACTGGATCAATCAGTTCTATCCAGTGTGATCACTATGCATTTGAGGAAGAGAAAATGTAACAGTAAAAGGGATTTGGAATGACAGTAGGTGGAAATGAATTTACTCCTAATAATTTCAAATTAAAAATAAAGAGGGAGCAAAATTAAAATGCAGAATAATTTCATAGAATCATAGAATCATTTAGGTTTGAAGAGATTTTTAAGATCATTGAGTTCAACCATTGCCTTAACACTTCGAAGTCCATCACCAAACCATGTCACTGTGTGTCACATTGACACATATTTTAAATACCTCTAGGGTTGGTGACTCAACCACTTCCCTGGGCAGCCTGTTTGAGTGCCTGACAACCCTTTTGCTGAAGAAGTTTTTCCTAACATCCAATCAAAACCTCCCGTTGCACAACTTAAGGCCATTTCCTCTTGTCCTATTATCTGTTACTTGGGAGAAGAGACTGACCCCACTTCACTACAACTTCCTTTCAGGTAGTTGCAGAGAGCAATAAGGTCTCCCCTCAGCCTCTTTTTCTCCAGGCTAAGCACCCCCAGTTCCCTCAGCTGCTCCTTCTAAGACTTGTGCTCTAGACCCTTCACCATATTCATGGCTCTTATTAGGACATGCTCCAGCACCTTAATGTCCTTCTTGCAGTGATGGGCCCAAACCCCCTCATTTCATTTTGACATTTTAAAGTATCTAATATTAAGTAATTTATTTTATAATGGAAACATGAGAATGTCATTTTCAGTATTTCTTAGGGATATCTGTCAAACCTTTCATATCAAAACAATTTTTTTAACATAAATCCTTAAATGCTTTAAAAATATAAATGAAAAGAGAAATAAAAAGATTGATATTTTATCACACAAGTAATCTTATTTTTAGGCAAAATTCAATTAATACTGAATTCCTCATTTAATTGAAAAAAAAAAAGAAAAAAGAAAAAATTCTCAGTTTTACTAGGGATTTTTTTCTTTGCATTTTCTCTCTTACTGCTATACTGACCTCAAAATTATTTTTTTTTTTACTATGAGATAGAAGAGAAAAAAAAGTGAAATGTTGAAGTTAGAAGTCAGTCATCATCTCAGGTTCACCCAATCCACTTATTGGAGAGATCCATCCCATGTGCAAACTTTCAATGTTACTAAAGTACTAAGAGATGTGTGAAGGAAGTGACGGTCTTTTAGAGAGCGTGTACCAAATTACAGACAGGAAAAGTGAGACACAGGCTAGCACGAAGATGATGAGTCAGTCAGTCAGGAGCACAATTCTGTTCTTTGGCCAGCAGTTTTGTTCACAAGGTCATAGTGTCCAGAGTAGAAAAAAAAAAAGAATTATTTTTTCTTTTCCATTGGCTGTAGGTTCTATGTGCATTTACAGAATGGCAATGACATTAGTTGATCTGCTGGATGGCAAACCAATTTCCATATGCCTTCCCAAAACATCTCCAATTAGCAGAGGCATTTTGGAGGTTAGAAAATGCCCAAATAAGTAGATTATTTTTTTCTCTTTAGAAAAACATAATCCAAAATAATGTCATGAAATATGATTTTAAGGCTTGTCCTTTCCTCAGAGATACTGCCTTAGGGTTATGCCTCTGGGGAAAGATAACTAATTTAGCTTTAAATGCAGTGCACAATGCTCTGAAGAAACAAATGTATCCTGAGCCTTGGTAAAGATAACTGGCACAAAGGAAACACATACTAATTTATCTGGTTTTCTCCTGGTTTTCAGGTGGCCCTGTGACATTCTGTGTGGGAGCTCAGATGGTCCAGCAGGCTGTATTTAACTGCCTGGGCAGGAGTGCTTCCTCCTTACATGTTTGAACAAGCCTTGACTTGGCACTGAGGCAGATATGCCAGAAGCCTATAAAATGATGCATGTCAAGGAGCAGGCCAGAGGGAATAATTATTTACTGTCTCTTCTGATACAAGAACTTAGGGGGTTTAAATGGAACTAGCAGGTAGCAGGTCTAGAAAATCAAAACAATGTTATACTTCACATAAATTGTGAAACTGAGAATATTGTGCATGATAAAAATATGTATGAGTTAAAAATGAATAGACCAAATACTTGGAAGTAAATCACCAGAAAAAAAGCAATAACCAATGAACCAAACAACAACAAAAAAAACAAAACAGAAAAGAGAGGAAAGAGGCTGCCATGAGGTTAATATTTCTCTATGCTTGTAAACACTGCAGTAATATCTCATATTCTGTGCTGTCCAATAGTAGAGACAGGTACTGGGTTGATCAGCTCTGTCCTGATTTAGAGAATTTCTTACAGCTTTATGGTCTTTGCTGATGGAAAGAATCAGACACTGGCAACAAATTAGCTCATAAAAATAGAGAAATGATGAAGAAATAAATACAATCCAAGCAAAAACAAACTTAATATAGGAAATATTTTTCTCATGGGCACAGACTATGCAGTCATTGTCAAAATAAACTGTTGAGAAAAAGAATTTCTCAACTTTCAAAAATAGTTTGGAAATATACTTGGATAACAAGGACGACCAGAACAAAAAATTCTGTTAAGTCTTGTTACTCAATGTTTGAAACAACAAAAAGCTATTACAGTGTGATGGAAATGTGAGGCAGATTATCCCATCTTGTAGAGTGAAGGTAGCTTAAAGCTCCCTCCGAATCTCCTGGTAGCTCTGGTTAGAAACTGGGAGTAGGACTGGCTGGTTCAATATAGAACTTTCTTTGATCCTATGGGAATGTTTGTAACACTGCATACCTCAAGAAACTGAATGGAAAGGAACTGAAGTGAAAAGAAACAGAAAGAGTGAGCTGAGCTCTAAACAATGCATAAAAGTATAAAAAAAATTGTATTTATCATAGAGTTTTCAATTATCACTATAGTCCATGTAAGACTTACCTTACCAGTTAAACAAGACACTGAGAACTCAATACTTCTATTCTAGTGTTTCTTGACATAAAGAAGGTCATTAAAATTACCCTTCTTAAAGGAAAGGATCATTATTTTTGATCACTCAACATTTTTGGGAAAAGTATAATAAACAAATTCTTGGCTGTCTCTAGTTACTTCAGTACTTGTTTTTCTCAGATTTCCCCAACTTTCCATCAAGTCTTGTAGAAGAACAAACCTGACTTTGGCAATGCCTGCCTGCTCATGTAAGGTGTTAACAGAAACATTATCACAGCATTTTCAGATTTTCACATCTATCAATGTCAAAAGAAACTGAAACTTTCAGTAGCTAAACCAGCTACCTCCCCAAACCACTAGCAATGCGGGAAGCATCTTCATGTTGACATCTCTCTACAGACAACCCTTTACTCTCTAAAATCAATCCTCAAGTTAGTTAAATCACACTGGCAGGATGTGGCTCATCAACAGTCTAGGGCAAGGGAGATAGTTGTGGAGCCTTCACCTAACAGTTGCAGCCTTTTTGTGTATACACAAGGAAAATGCAGGTTTTCATAAAGTAAAAAAACCCCCAACTTTTAAAATGGCTCAAACATGAAAATAAGGTTAAAGAGCAGGCTTGTTAATGAAACACGTTGGATGTCTCTTGTCCTTTGTATCTCATCCAGTAAGAACATGAAACTGTCCGTGTCATGGGTTAAAGGTCAATTTGACCCAACATGCTATCAGTTTAAATGCTAGTACTGGATTTCTAGAGAAGAGTACAATACTCAGGACAACATGTAATAACACTGACATACTGTTTTATTTGATGGATGCATGTTCTTTTTAAAAGAAATGGTATATTCCTTTTTCATAAACAAAGGCTTTTGTAGGAAAAGAATAAAAACTGTTGCTAAGATGATCAAAAAAATTTGCTTGGGAAACATCTGTTGCTAAATATATGACCTACTCTTTTTTAAACATTATTCTTAGTGAATTCCTCTTTTTTCTTTTTAATCTTTACCTTTTTCTTTTTCATTTTTTTTTTCTTTTTTTCTTCTTTTCTTTTCTTTTGGAACTGACCCAGTTTTTAAATCCCTGTCAAAGAGCTGATGGTTTGAAAGAGAATCCATGCAGTGTATTATAAATTAATTCAGGCCTTCTGTAAGTGATGAGGATAGATAGTTCTCATCAGTATCATCTCCCCATTGAAGTAGTTAACCTGATAGAGATCTTTCTCAAGCATGTTTTTTCATGTGTTAGCAATGAAATGAAAAGCCTGAGCTTTTGATGGTGGTTGATTCTTTTTCGTCTTATATCCATGCATCCCTTATTAAAAGCTTGAGGCCTCAGCTCTGCAAAATGCTATTGAGGAATTTAAGTGTATCCCTATTCAACAAAGCATTGAAGCACATAGTTATGTATTCTTGAGGTCAAAAGATGATAAGTACATGCTTAAATATTTGCTTCAGAGGGATGCTTAAACATGAATTTAAAGTTAAATCTGTGCTTAGAAACTTTGTTCAACTGGGTGTGACTGAAACTACAGGAGAAACATGCTAATGAAAACTATCTTTACACGTACTGCTCCCTCCTGTGGGCATGGATGTGCACCACTTCATAAATTCCTGTGTCTGTGGGTTGATGAAATTGATTTTGAGAATCAAAACCAGCAGTGACAGGCTTTAAATGTGCTGAAAAATCCCATTTTGGTATTTTTAAGGAAATGTTTTGATTTTTCATTTCAAAATGTCTTAGGGGAACAAAATCAAAACATGTATGTTTTGATTAGCCCCAAAAGATTTTCTGAAATATTGTGTCACACGAAATTTTGAAAATTTTATTTCAATCTATTTCTGAATGAAAAGAAAAAAAAAAAAAAGATTTTTTTCAATCTGCAGGGAAAAAAAGGCCCTGTTGATCTTTGTTAAAGACAGTAGAGCATGGGATAAAGGAGTAAGATGATTTTTAAAGAAGTTATTAATGTTTGAGGAGGAATATATTTTCCTTTTTTTATTTTTTTTTTTTTTTTTGTTTGCTTGTTTCATATTAGAGGAGTTCCAATGCTTTAATTTTAAATTTCAATTTACTTTGGGTGAAAGAAAGAAAGATCTCCCTTCTTTTCTTAAAACTTGTGATGGGATGAATTTTTATTTTTTTTTCCTTTAATATAAATAAAATATACAATAAGAAGAATCAGTGTTAAAACTATAACATTTACAGACTACAGTTAAAAATTGGATACTCAACTCCATAAAAAGAAAATGACCAAAAAAAGAATCAATACCAATATTTCCAACCAATTCTAAAATGTTAAAAAAACCCACAAGAGTCCCAAAGGAAATCCAAGTTGTGCTTGGCTGTGCTGTTATTTTATAGATACAGGGGAAAAAAATCTCTCCCTCAGAGACCTTTTAACCTAAAGGATATAGACAACAGGGAAGATATGAAACCAAACACCACAGAAGGAAGGAAATATTGATTGTTAATTTTATACTTTATTAATGTGGTTATTAGGTATATGCATTGTAACATGGCCTCAAATTACCTATCAAGTCTGGTCTGTGTTACAGTTTGTACATTCTGATCTTGATTAAAGACAAGATGCTGTACAAGAATACAAAAAACATGTTTTTGAAGCATAATGGTTAAAATTTTTGTTCTAATAGATCCCTCTGAGATTCCTCCATTTTTTTTTTGGTCTTTTTTTTGGGTTTTTTTCAGGCAGTCATCTTCATCAAGTGAAACACTTATTTAAATACTTCCCATAGAAATGCACAGCTAAGTGAGGAAAATAAAAAATGGTTATCACACACTGTCTACATAAACCTTTATCTCGGATAGAACTATTGGGAGGGCTAATAATTATATGATTCACACAACTTAGTGGGTGCATCCTGCTTGGAATGATACAACATAAAAATAAACAACAGAAACCCAACCCCCACTTCACATGATAGTTTTTCTTAAATTGAATTAAAAATGTTTGTCAGATGGCTGTTCTCATTGAATCTGAGAGCTTGAAAAGTGTTGTCCTTATTTCCTAGGCTGGTGATTTTCAAATCTAACCCTAGAAGCCTGCAGGAAAATGGGATTTTTCAAAAAAAGATCCTTGTTACAAGGTTCTTGTGACATGGCTTTCTCATAAAGTGACTGTTCTCTTCCTTTGTATCTTCTGCAATGAAAATCATAGTAGAGAGGGTAGAGAGGACACACAACAGGGCCCACAGGACAAACTACAGTGACAAGGAGCATAGAGAGAGAGGTGTAATTCATCTTGTTCCATACCATATGTGTGTATACATACTATAGGCTGAGTTAAATATATTACCACATTAAATAGGCAAATACATAGGGTCTGACCACTAAGTAAAAAGGCTTTTACCTATCAAGGAATGGATACATGGTTCCTTGACTGAGACTGAGAGGAGACCTTACCAATGTTTATAAATATCCAAAGGATGGGTGTAAGGAGGATGGAGCCAGGCCCTTTTCAGTAGATCCCAGTGACAGGACAAGGGGCAATGGGCACAAGCTGGAACATAGGAAGTTCCATCTGAACATAAGGAAAAACTTCTCTACTGTGAGCATGAAAAAGCACTGGAACAGGCTGCCCAGAGAGGTTGTGGAGTGTCCTTCTCTGGAGATATTAAAAATCTGCACAGATGCAGTCCTGTGTAATGTGCTCTGGGCAGTCCTGCTTTAGCAGGGGGTTGGACTAGATGATCTCTACAGGTCCCTTCCAACTTAGACAATTCCATGATTCTGTGAGTGAGGCTGTCTGTTCTACAGACTCCAGAAAAGACCTTGATAGGTGTCTGGAGGAGCAAGACACTGTGGTACTCACCTATGGAAAAAAGTTGTAGAAAGATGAACCAGAATGAAAAGTTTTGTGCCGAATTCTTTGTATCACTGAGTTCAGTCTATTAAAGGCATGTTTTACTTCCTGATCTGAGTTTATGTTTATAGCCATATGGGAGTTCTAGTGATGGAAAATTTGGACTGAGGAGGTAATTTGAGTAGAGACAAGACAGCCTCTTATTCAATAAAAAATGAAAAAAAAAAAAATATCCAAAGAAAAAGGAAGAACTCATGCTCACATGGTGCCTGTGATAAATGTCCTGAGGCAACTCAGACTGTATCTGTGTGCATTAAAAAATGGAAGTTGAGCCTGGCTGCATTTGAAAGTAGACTTTCAGACCAAATCCAAGAGTGTGAAGTTAGACTTCCTTAGCATAACTCATGTATCTGCATGTTCACTGCTCACACTAATGCAAAGTAACACTGCTCAAACATGTCTACCCTATGTGGCATTGTAAGCACGTGTTATTGCAGTATAGTGCTCCATGTGATTTTTTAAATTATTTTCTTTCTGCCAGCACATGTTATGGCTATTATGTCTGACACATGGATATCATCTCCCATTGGTTCTTGAAAGCACCATGGAACAAGGCTATAAAAAGCATTGATTAATAACCTCTAGTTTTGTTTCAATCTTTGCATTAATCTTCCCTAATTCTTATCTTACAGTTTTTGTTTTCACCATGACACTTTGGAGGAAAATTAGCTCCTACTGTTTTATCTGTTTAAGAGCTAAAATATATGCAGTATATGACACAATAAAGAGCATTTACAAGTTGGTTAAACACTGGAGCACACAACCCAATGTCCAGGAATTCCAGCATTGCTAGAGATCAGACTGAACCAGAACCTGGAATCTTTAAACTGCATGTATTAGAGGCTTTATCATTGAAATCTGTGTAAGTTTGGTAAGAAAATTGTTAAACTCAGCCATCATTTTGGGGCCAAAAATTGGACCGGTAGGCTGTAAGATTTCAACACAGTAAACTCCACTTACTCTATGACACAACAAAAAACAAATTAAGAAGACTAAACTGACCATACTGAAACAGGAGAAGAATTTTTTTAAAGGATTTTTTCTTGTTTTTCTGGACAGTTATTAGAGCTTTAATCTGGTGTTTGAAAACTTGTTCCTGGTGCATCATTTCAGGATTGTCTTTTTGGTGCACCACTGATTAATAAACTACAAAAGGGACAAAGATGCAAAGTTAAAGGGGAGAACAAAGCCACAATATTATAATAACTCCATGCAGAAGTCTATGACTGGGAGTTATTTACCTTTTATATTCACAAAACTAGCTAGAACTTTGTTGGTTTTATTGGTCCACAAGCTGAATACTTTGAATCAGTAAACCACAATCCTCAGCTTGGGGTAGGCTGCATTAACAGATATTTCTAGACAGTGGAAATCACAGGGGTAAGGGGGGAAGTAGTGAAATATTTTTAATTCTCTTCACTGTGAAGGGGATAGTTAAAGATACTTAAAATATTCCTGGAAAGCCATATTCAGATTTGGTTCCCAAATTTCATGTACAATATGAAAACAAATAAACAAACAAAAAGAAGTAATTGAAGGCATTCATAGAAGTACTATAAGAATTATCTGATATTTGGGAAACCTGCATTCTAACATTCTTGAGCTTTTGCATATCTGTAGAGGAGTTAAAGACTTTTCCTAAGCAAATTCCATAGCTGTCTACATTAAATTGTAAGACTGAAGGCTCTTATATCAATAGAAAGAGAAAATAATAGAAAGTTGTAATGATGGAAAACAAACAGAAATTCACACTAAAAATTCCAAGCTGTTTTTGTCACTAAGAATAAATAATGGTTAAGTATCAACATAAATTCTTCAACACTTCAATTCTATAACACTGATTTACATGCTTTGCTCAAAATACACTGAAACTTGAAAATATGCTGTGGATTAGCTATAGGAATTTCAGAACAAAACTCTGTGTCGTGGGATATGTAAAGACCGGCTTATTTTGTGATTCCTATTGAGTTTAGAATCACCAAGTCTTAATTCTTAACTCACAACTGCATTTTCTGGTTATAAAAATCATGACTAGAATGTGGTCTAAGAAATCACTATTCTTATTGTGCCAGTGGGACTGATCTAAGAAAGACCCACAGGCTCTGAAAGATTTTTCATTTGCATTCTGCATTTAATACACTATTCTCTTTGCCAGGCACTCAAAGAGTTGCACTTTGAACTTTATTAGCCCTGTTACCATATTTTCTGAGTTGGTTTTCTTGCTTTGTTTCAGCAATTTCCATTTGTTTCATCTACCTGTGAGATTTGTGGTGCAAACAAATCAGTTTTCTGGGCTGTTGCTCAAGTTTTTACAGGGAGAGGTATCTGCAGTTGTGGTTACTGAGAACTGAGGAACTCGAAGGGAGACACATGAAGACACAAATTTCTTCCTTTTTTGGTGGAAAAATTCCTTCTTTGTTGTTTTGCTTCCTTGGTTATCTGAGGCTCTGTGCTCAACATGACTTTTGTCACATAGGTGTCTGTCAGCAGATGGACAAATACTGAGTATAAATGGGGAAACAAACCTTGAAGTTCCTATGTGAAAGAGGCTTTGGCTCAGGTCTCAATTCTGCTGTAGTTTCCACTGGTGAGTTTGCATAAACCCCTCAGTTCTGTATGCTTTACTTTCCAAGGGCATAAAATGGGATTAGAAATATTTTCTGCAAATACTTTTAATTATTTCCTTACAGTTAGTGATTTCTGTGATCATTTCTGTAGTGTGCACTTTGCTGGAAAATTAATGAGAGTCCGTAAAAAAGCATGAGAACAACTCTTGGTTCTCATTCATCCAGGCATCCTAGCCTCTGTTCATTATGTTCAGGTAAATGAAAGGCATTATTCTGCTGTACTTTGTAATAGCACAGAAAAGTAGAGAACATAATTGTATTATTATCAGACTTGGGAGCCCTAGCCATGGATTTAGTACCAGTACTGTTAATTTACTAAATGAAGTGGTTTACACTCCACAAAACTTATGACCTCAGCATAAAAGAAGAGCTGAGAGATAAAAAAGTCTGATGAAACAATAAAGCAATTTAATTTATTTTTCTGTCCACCTTTATCAAGTGTTTTGGTGCTCCATAACACCGTAAGAAATAATCTGCATACATTTAGACATCTGCATGAAATAGTTACCAGTGAATTCAGTGTCCATTATAGCCAGGGATGCAAACTCTATCCCAAATGGCCTCCAGCTGGCTCTTCAAGTTGGTAGGTCTCCCTTAGCACAGATACACTCCCAGGATATATCTTACCTGTCACTGACACTGTAGCTTGCTGAGACGAATAGAAACACACCTGTGTGAAAGAGATACTGAGGAGACACAAGTTAAACCAAAAAGATCCAGTGCAGATTCTTGCTATATTGCCATAAATGGCATATTTACTGATTCACAATACTTTTACGATCACTCAGAAATGCTCTTTTCTAATGTGCAACACAAAGTAAATGGAGCAATGATATCTTGTACAGAATACATGACTCACTTTGGAACTGCCAAAGAGGATTTCTGCCAGACTTTCTGCAAAGTATCAAGCACCTCAGACAAGTTGCTGCCAAGGGCAGTGACAGCTATACCTCTGGATTTGTTAAGATAAAGCAATATGTCATGTTGTCCACTGTTGTAGTATAATGGGCCTGTTGAATGTTGCAAACTTTCCCCTGAAGAAAAAAAAAAAAGAAAAAAAAAGAAAAAAAAAGAGGAAAAAGAAAAAAAAACCCAAACCATAAAATGAAATGTAAAGCAAATGGGGGCCTTCTTTCTGTCTACCAGAACAGTCATGGTTGGAAAGGTCCTCTGAGTTCAGGGCATGCTCAAGTGGCTGAGGTTGTAGGTTGTGTGGTGTGGGGTTTTTTGGGGTGTGGTTTTGTGTTTGGTTGTTTTGGCGGGAGTTTTCTTTGTTTGTTTCTTTATGGTTGGACTCGGTGATCTCAGAGGACCACAAAATCACATGTTGAGCATGCCCTGAAGTTCCTCATCTACACATTTATTGAATACATCCAAGGATGGTGACTCCACCCAAGCCCTGAGCAGAGTGTTCCAGTGCCTGACCACCCTTTCAGTAAATAAATTCTTCCTAATATCCAAACTAAACATCCCTTTATATATGTTTAGGATATATATTTCAAAGGAAAAGAAACAGCCTATTATTGGAGAAAGATCTCAATAAAAGGAAATGAAGAGTCTTTCCTTGAGCTTCACCTAAGTGTCTCCCACTGTTGCATCAAAGTAGCAACAGAAGAGCTGAGAACGGAGCTAGATTATGTTTTGAGATTGCTGATATACAAAATGCCTGTTAATCATGAGATGGGTTCTATTTTTCTGCTCTAGTACCCTGCTAGTTAGAGTTGGAAATTACTAGTGAATATATCTAGAAAAAGATGAGAAAAAGTCAGTAAAAATCTTTAAATAACTTCCAAATTTAAGATGAACTTTCAGTTCCACTGTGGTAGCAAAGCCCCATTCTTATATTTCCAAAAGCTTTTTAGGCCAATGAAAACCTCATCAAACCCTCAAGCAGAAGAATCAGACCCTAACTATCCCCATTCATTACCTCTTTCTTCATGACCTGGGGAGAAAAAAAATAAAAAAAATAAAAAAAAAAAAAAGGGAAAAAAAAGGGATGATGGAAATCAGCCTGACTTCATAGATTTCCCAAATAGCAAGTTCGATCCTGCAGTGATCTGATGTAAAGACTGGGGTAGGAAAGAAAGCTGCAATAAGAAGGTGAGAGAAGCTAAAGGATCTGTATTTCAAATTTTGGTCATGCTATGTCTCAATGTAATGGCTAATTAGTAAGAAAATCTAAAGTAATCACCTAAGTAGTAATCTACCATTGTGGTTCACACTACAGCTGGAACAAGATTTTGTAGATACTTTTCTCATTGCTATCACTTTGTTTTAGAGTGAATTGCAGCCAAAGCTGTGCAAAACTCAGAAAAATGTTTGTGTTGAAAGCATCATTGCTTCTTAATACTTCTTCCCACATTTTCTATTTTAAAACATTTAAAACAAGTTTTCTGAGCCAAATGAAACCTGAGTTACAGAAACTGTAAAACAGATTCTTAAGTGGTTGGTTTTGATCAGAGTTCACACTGAACACCAGGTGTAAAGAGTTGTATAAGAAAAGACTTTGTAACCTTGAGAAGCTGGAGGTGAATAATTCCAATTATTTTTAAAGGCATCTTGGGAATTTGTTGAATTAAGAAAAGAGATATAGCTGAAAGTATGGTAAAAATAGCAAGGACATAGCAGAGATATTTTAATAAAAGTCTTGTAAAATGCAGCTTTTAAATGATCAAGTACTCTACTTTAACTGTGTATCTTAATACATTAGGTGAATTTGGTGCTCATAGGATGGCTTTGATTTACAGGCTGGAAATTAGCATGGTGTGTGTTATAGTAAAATCTTCCATATTCTTGGTCTACCACAGATAAATCGTGGTGTTTTGTAAGTGAGGTGCAAGCTAATGATTTTTCAGCCGTAGACTCTAAGCTGATAAACCCTGATATCTTGCTCACATGTCCATGATTAATTTCATGGGTATTGTGTGCACCAGGGACAGTGAGACAGATCTCAGGTCCACATGTATGAAGATGTATGAGCAGAGTTCACAGCAGATGACTTGCATGGACTCCAATGCTGACAGTTACATTTGGGTAAAACAAAGGAGAGCAAGAAAGAGCAAGAGAGAAGAAAGCAGGAAGGGCAGTGGGAAAGGGAACAGGAAAGGGGAAACTCTCCAGTGACCAGTGAAAAGGAACAGTTATGGGTGACCAGAATGAGTGTCCTCCAGTGGGGGCTCTTTCCAGTGCAGCAAGAAGCATCAACAAAGATGATGATGGTGATTTTAATGACAATGATTACAACTTTCATCACACTTTTCCCCTAATACGCACTTTTAATCAGGAACTGCTCAAACCTCCTTTTCCTTGTTTCTGCTTGTTAAGCTATTAGCACAGGCTGTAGTGTGTTAATTAGGCACAGATGTTGCACATTGATTGGCTGTTAAGACTCTGTGCATGTAGTCTTGAATAGTGTTTGTCAAGTATGTAACTGACTATTACCTACTGTGCTGCTTTTCTTGTTTTTCTTTTGTAAAAACTAAAATCTCCAAACCAAGGATTGATGGGAAGCAAGGTTTGTCTTATGCCAGTGACAGTAGCTTCCCATGAGAACCTGTCATAACATCAACCTCAGGGTTTGGTAGGTCCAAGGTTGTGAGGGCAAAAGTACCTGAGGTTTAGCATGGAAAAAACAAGGAAAAAGTGTACCATAGAGACTCTGAAAAGCCACTATTAAAACACCTTAGATGAAAGGGTACCAAACTGGAAATTACATGCCCTGAACACTACTGATGCTAAGGCGTAGAGGTGTCTCTGCCCCTGGGCTTCACTGCTGACCAAAGAATCCGATTTTGTCACCAGCTTTTGTAGTTCAAATAGTCAGCAAAACATATTCCTCCAGGTCCTGGACCATAAAGATGCTTTTACCTCAATTCAGATGTCAACACTGGAGAGCTCTCAGCCATTGCCTGTTATCCTGCAGGTGGAGGTGACAGCCCCAAGAACTGAAATGTGATAGATGATTGTATGAGCATCAGCCTACTTCAGTACAAACACAAACTAGGTCAGCAAACCAACTTTGCCTGACGAGCAGTAGCTAGCAGCTCAATGTAATAGTTTCTTCAGCTGTCCCACCACAGTCCTCATGAGCTGAGATGTCTTTCCCACAGATGTAGCACAGGAGAAGAAGTAGAAGAAAGGATAACTGAGCCATTTTCAGACTGCCTACTGCAGGCATCTGTCCCTCCAGGAACTTACATGGAAATTTGGTTCTTCTGTACCAGCTTCTCTCTCTGCTGTTAAATAGTTTAGAAAGAACTACTGAGATTTGGGAACAGTGAAGGAGTGAAGGGCCCTATGCCTAGACATCTATGGCCCAAAATGGTCAGATGTTATTTGCTGCTTTTAAAGGTTAAGGATTGCTGTAGAATTTGTGGTTAGATGTTTCTGGAATAGCTGGAATACAGAAAAACTTTAATTAATCTAATACTGTTATAATACTGTTTTGTCAGCAAACATCTTAAGACATGTATAAAAAAGCTTTCTGAAGAAATTGAAGTTGGGAATACTACCTGATCTATGTGGGGAGTGGAACACTCAAAGGCTGCCTCAGTTGAAGCAATTTCTGCCTAAAACGAGGTTTATTTTTTTTTTCTTATTTTTTTTTTCACAGACCTTTGTCTGACCTCATTTTTATGTGACATCTAAAGAGAATACAGAATGCCACTTAGACTGTATCTTCCTCCTGGAAGATGTTTTGTTGAAAGATAACAGTAGGGAGAGTTGTCCACACAGAAGCATGTGGCAGACTGAAATCAGCTTTGATCTCTGTGGGAAACCCAGTTCTTCAGTGTTGTTTGCATCCTGTGAAACGGGAGTGAATGGCAAAAGCCTGGCACTGTGTTACTGGTTTGGGTGCAAAGTACTTCAGGCAAATTGCAGACATCTATTATCTTGGAGGGCAAACAACTCTTCTGTAGATCCATCAGGCACGTCAATAGCCTTAACTATAAGATTCCTGTGGAGACTGTAGGAAATTGTCTAGATCCCTATTACCTATGGAAAGAGGTTGGAAGTTTAACACACAGCATTAGAATCTGATCTGTTGGCAAAGATGCTTAATAAGCATCATTATATATTAGTCTTATCAAGTATTCTGACAGCATCTGAGGAGCTGGCTGAGTTCTAACACATAAAGAAATGAAAGCAGCACAGTAGGACCCAAATGTGTTTTTTTTATTGTACTAAAAATAATATTTATTTCAGTACAAACTGTTTGCAAATTCCAGTTATTGAGATGTTCTCTGCATGTTTGTTCACATGGGTCCATTCCATAATAAGCAGAGGTGGAAAGACAGATCTTTTCCAGCCCACAAAAAGAAAGAAAAATCTCAAAGAGTGTGAAATCCTTACAGTTTAACCCTTCCCTCTAATCTGCATTATTCACTGCATTTATTTTTTATAATATCTAAATAATTCCCTTTAATTGATCTTTTGAAATATATATTTTGTTCCACAGTAAAATACATATTTGAGAAAAAAAGTAATTTGAAACAGAAAAATAGAAATAATTGCATGTGAAAAGGTCGAAACAGGAAAATGACAAAACAAAATAGATTTTTGTCAAAAGAAGAAATTAATAAAAAAAACAACCTCTCAACTGAAATTTTTCAATTTTGACAAGCAATATCTCTTACTGGAATAGTGCAAAACACTCTGCAGTAGCTTTTCTTATGAATGTCAAGTTATGAGTCAAAAGGGAGTTAAAACATTCAATCACAGAATCACAAAATCACCAAGGCTGGAAAAGGCCTTTAAGATCATCAAGTCCAGCCTATGACCAACACCACCACACCATCTAGACCATGGCACTAAGTGCCACATCCAGCCTTGCCTTGAACACATCCAGGGACGGTGCCTCCACCACTTCCCTGGGAAGTCCATTCCAATGTTTAATGACCCTCTCCGTGAGGAAGCACTTCCTAATATCCAACCTAAACCTCCCCTGGAGCAGCTTGAGTCTATGCCCTCTTGTCTTGTCGTTAGTTGCCTGGAAAAAGAGCCCAACCCCCACCTGACTACAGCCTCCCTTCAGGTAGTTGAAGAGAGTGATAAGGTCCCCCTGAGTCTCCTTTTCTCCAGGCTAAAATAATATATTTATATTATAATAATAAAAATAATATATTTATTTTAATAATATATTTATTTTAAAATAATATAATTATTCTTTTTTTAAATTCCTGGAACAGATATAGCTCTTCAGAAAAATTCCCTTTGCAACTTGTTGTGAAGCAGGACATAACTGAAAACCTTTGAATGAAGTGCTAAGCAGGCAAAACTGAACATTTAAGGATTATTTTACTTTCTTGGGTTGGCAACAGTCTCTTGGCACCTAATGCCACAAGGTGACAGGGTGAAAGACACGGATTTTTCTATGTATTCCATTGCTTGAATGACTCTTTAAATATGAGCCAACATCTATCACTCTACCCTGTATTGTCCTTTGGTAAGTGCAATTTAAAGCCCCAGAGCTCAAACAGGCAAAAGGACTACATGCAAACCAGGAGATTCAGCTACTTTAGAGCTCTGAATGTGCTTTAGAAATGAATTCATTCAGGAGTGAGCATAATCCAGACATTTCCAGGACTAAACTAACAGTAATTACCAGCTTTTGCTGAGCTGCCATATTCACCTTCAGATACGACATTGCACTGCACAAAAGTGTGACACTGCAAAGTGTTTTGGGATAAATTGAACACAACCAGTATTATGAGAAACAAAACCTTCTTCCTTGCAGCTGTACCTGACCACAAAAACTCATCTATTAGCCCACTTTAAGCATGGAAACTAAAGCTGAGAAAGCTCTTACCTCATCCTGTCATGCTGAGGTGGTTGGATTTAGGGTTTAAGATCTCAGCTGAATGTTTCATAAACATGGAATTACATGAAATATGACGTGTCTTGCTCAGAAATAGGGCAGGAATAAAGCTGGAAGGGCTTAAATCTGTGATATCAATAAATGTAAATGATTCGGACAGCATGCTTAGCAGGGTCCTCTAGGTATTATTGCACCCAACACTACTATGGATAGGAATCCTAAATTAACTGATATGCAGTACCAGAATTACAAAAACCTAGAGTTGTTACTGTCATTTAACAAGTCACTTGTATTGTGTTTGCTTCACTGAACATTTGATGGTTCCCAGGACTCATTTCAAACACACTTGACCTGAGGAGACATCAATGTATTTCATGACACAAGGTATAAGATTTGGCACTTTGTATACACTGGGAGAGAGGAAATTCCTGCATTACAATACAACAGATGGTCTCAAGTTTCTAAAACACTCACAGCACATCACACACACTGAAATGTTTTGCTCAAAGAAAAAGCTGGATCTGGAGTCAGGAGATCAGTCTCTGAAAACAGAAGCCATCCTGAACAGGAAGAATCAGCTCAGTCCTGCTCAGCCTGATTTTTCACCAACACACACAAACGGCTTATCTTTCACTCTGCCTATTACCAAGTTTATGGGAAATAGTCTAGTAAGTGACACAGGCAGTTTAAAACAACTCTAGAAGAACAACAGAGAATTCCACACCGATTTAGCAGCTATCCCCCACAATTCAATGAAATCATGCTTATTCATAAAATCCTTCTGCAGCTGGTTTAAGTAGTTCAGCAGACTCCTGCTGCTGCTTCAGCTACTTCAAAGTAAACTTAGAGAAAAGTGTTATACCTGAGGGAACAGAAAGTTTTTATTCGCATCCCATCCTGAATTTCTTCATCGTCACGGTAGCCAATAAAAGGAATATGCATCAACCAAAAAGAATGGGGAGGCTAAATAATTAAACCTCTTTGGAAGGAAAAATTACTCATCAGCAAGTTTACTATTTCACATTAAAATTAGCATATTTGAAGTTATACTGAAACGTAACTGGTTTCCAGTAATTGATCTTACTGAAAAACTCAATAGAAAATGGGAAGCAATTCATATCTCTCAGAAAGGATGGCAATTGTTTGGTAAATTCTTAATGTGATGCCTGGATCATGGATTAAAATAGTCTGGTTTAAAGCAGAGTCATGGATGGCCCATACTGAGATTCACGCAGCAGTGACACAGAGATTTTCCATCTTCTCACAAGGCTGAAATCCTCCAGTTGCTCTAAGATTATTAACTTTGCCTCAAGGGTTTGTATGTGGCCTCCTTTATGTGACTTATTCATCAGAATTTAGGATTTTAATTTTTATGCAAATCATCTTCTTAAAGGGTCTTTTGTTATCCCATTGGGATCAGAGCATTGTCCTACCACATTGTGATCAAATCTCTCTCAGGAAAGTCAATATCCCATTCTGAGGCTTCAGCATTTGCGTTCACTCTCTGAGGCTGGTGGTGACACACCAGCCAAGCAATCTTTCCCCAGACACACTGTGGACATCCCCTCCTCTAGGGATGCCTAGGAAAAGACTGTCATAGTGGCTTTCCAGCCCTAAGTATAAACATAACTTTTTATAAATCCTGGTCCAACTGTTTAAACATGGGTAATTACAATAGATAGACAACTAGTAATAGTTGGATTGAGAACAAACCTGGGGAGAAGGACTTGGGGGTGTTAGTTGATGAAAAGCTCAGCGTGAGCAAGCAATGTGCACTTGTAGCACAGATAGTCATCTGTGCCCTGGGCTCCATCAAAAGAAGCATGGCCAGCAGGCCAAGCAAGGTGATTCTGCCCCTCTACTCAACTCTCGTGAGATGCCACCAGGAGGACTGCGTCCAGCTCTGGAGCCCCCAATACTGGAATGACATGGAGTTGTTGGAACCAGTTCTGAGGAGGGCCACAAAGATCATCAGAGGGCTGGAGCACCTCTCTATGAAGACAGGGTGGAAGAGTTGAGATTGTTCACTCTGCAGAAGAAAAGGCTCCAGTGAAACCTTATAGCAGCCTTCCAGTACCTGAAGTGGGCCTACAGGAAAGCTAAGAGAGACTTTTTACAAGGGCATGTAGTGATAGAACAAGGGGTAATTGTGTAAAACTGGAAGAGGGTAGATTTATGTTAGACATTAAGAATAAATTCTTTAGTGTGAGGGCAGTAAGACACTGGAACAGGTTGCCCATCAGCCTGGTTGTTCTTGATACTCCCCCCCTCCCCGGAAGAGTTCAAGACCGGGTTGGATGGGGCTTGGAGCAACCTGGTCTAGTGGGAGGTGTCCCTGCCCCTGGCAGGGGAGTTGGAACTAGATGCTCTTTAAGATCGTCTCCTGTCTATGATTCTATAATACCATGAAATTATCCATTTTTGTTTCTGAAATAATCCCAGTTCTGGGTAAAAAATTCCCTACATTTTCACTTTTATTCTACTATTGTGATATCCTGAAATGAAAGATGAACACTCTTGGAGGCTCAGCTATTGTTAAAAACATTGTCCAAGACTTCAGAGAAATGCAACCTTTTATTGTTCTCCCCTCTGCATCATTCTCTTCTCAAACATGTTTTTGTAACCAAGAGCACAGTCTGAAAGCTTTTAAAGTGATTTTGGAATTTTAGTCCTCAGGTGTTGCTCAGTGTTCACAGACTGCTCCAAAATCTGATGCTTTCATCTTGATAATGACATTTTATATATATTGCTACTTTAATAATAATTTACCATTTTTTAACAGTACTTTTTACACTCAGTAGAATTTTTGTATGACATCATCCTTATTAGATATTTCTAATTGTTATTGAATGAAAACTCATTTTACAGAAATAAAGTTGGATGAATTAAATTCTTTGTTTGACTGTTTTTCCACATTGTGAACAATATATTGATATCATTCCCAGTTTTTTGATGTTTCACTTCACTAAGTTTGCAGCAAAATGTCATCTGCAAATTCTGTACTTTCCATTAAATTGAAGTGATAGTGGAATCGATATTGTACTGGAGGGGGATTTTTTTTAAAAAGTTCAAAAATACAATACACTGGACAGGCTGAAACTGAGCATTCAGTAGAATCCCAGAGGCATGTCACTGTGGCATCCCGTTGTAGCTGTGTACACTGCAAATGGCTTTTAATTATTTATTTTTGACCAGGGGTTTTCAGCAGCCTGATTGTAGGTTCATAAAGATCACCTGGGAACTTCTATTATACATTGAAATGTTATTAGAAGCTAAATCAAATCCAGTCTAGCTCCTTTCTTTTTGTTGCCTTGAGGGTATCTTTTCAAAACATATGCAAATAAACTGTATGGCTTTGGTAGTGGTATTGCCTGAATTTTATAATAAAGAAGAAGGATTGAAAATATTTTTAAGTTGGCCGTAGAGAAAACTTGAGAAACAGTATTCTAAATGTCCAAGCGGATACAGTTTAAAAGGTATCCTAGTATCAAGGAAAAGCTAATTAATAAAAGCCATATTTCAGTCAGTTTTCCCTGAGCCAAATTCCATTCAAGTCTCTGAGGTTGACATTTCTTATTGGAAAGCCTAGAGCCAACAAGAGGTATCAAAGCTTAGGTGGGTTTCAGGTTGAATCAAGACCTCTGGGGCTAAGTATTGGTCATAAATTAGAGTAAAAGCATCCTTCACTTGCTTCCATCAGTTCATTTTACATGGTAACACCTCAAGACTGTTGTATTCCCCCAGCCACACATGGAGACTGAACCAAGTTTTTTGGGTTATTTGGTTTTTTTTTTTAATTATTATTATCTATCAGGTTTTCACACTATCCCTATTTCAGGAAAGGCAGACATCTGAGCAAATTCCAAAACTTCCCTCTGATTTGCAAAATTAACCATCGTTTTACTCTGCCCAGGAGCATATGGTGCTTTATATCCTGCAAGTTGTGCAAATGTCTGTGAGCTGCAGGTGATAGGAATTAGTAATCATTAACACAAGCTCTTGTAGACTGACTAACCTCATCCTGCTGACAAGTGAGTGGGTACAACTGATTCAAAGCTGGTGTTACTCGAGTGCTTGGAAGTTGTATCATCTGTGCTTTATACCCTCCTATGCCTTCCTATTAGCTCAATTTTCTTGCTACCTATACTTTTAGGGTTGCAGAAAGTGTATTGGCATCCCAATGATACATAGCAGGAGAGTATTGCAAGGCCACCAGGGTACTGAGAGGGTGGAGGTAAGTGAGGAGATAGAGCTGGGATTCTATTTGGAGGGAGATGTTATGGGCATGTGTTAGAGAAGGAAAGGGGGGAAATAGAGCCCCCTTAAACATACATGAAGCCTATCACAGAGGTGGAAACTGCTGCCATTTCCATAAATAAAAATGGTCACATCTAGTGTGTTTTAGCCAGTGTTAGTTGCTGCATTTTTCAAAGCAAGCTTGGGAATTTTAACCAATGGCAATTCTGAAAACATGGATACAGGTATTGCATATTCCTGTGCATGTGGGTAGATGCAGGCATATTATAAGTTCACTGATAACACATAGGTCACGGATTTAGACTTCTTTGTACCCCCTTTTATCAACTTCTCTGACTCTGGCAATGATCTATTATTCCTATTTCTTTTTTTCATTCTTTAGTTTCCTTAATCTCATTTTGGAGAAGCAACTGTTCTTTTAGAAACGGTTACCTTTATACCTAGAAAAGAAACCTCTTCAGCCTTTTTCCTACCTAAATATAATCTAAGAGTTACAGAATAAATACTTACTTCCTATTTGGGGACTTTTTTTTTTATGATTCCATCTTTAGCAAGATACTATCTATGTGAAATCTTTATGCTTTTGGATTTTAAACATCATCTGAAATTTCCACCCATCACACCCACTATGCACATAGCCTGGAATAGCCAAATCCTATCTAGGTTTTCTACAACAGGTACAGTAAAGGAGACACAATCCTACAGGCCAGAGAGTGATGAAACTTGGTAATAAGCTTCCCAGCACTTATTACCACTCCAAGGTCAGACAGGGGAGCACCTTTCAATCCTCTGTTATTTCATAAACATATACATTTATTATTAAAATAAGAGGAATTTTGAGCTCAATTTCATTATTTTTGCTGTTTCTATAACCAGTGTACCACACACATTTGTAGGACCAACTGAAATGGAGATGGAGACTCCTTCTACTGAAGGGAGCATTGCTGTTCAACACAGAATGCCAACGCCAATCTTTGCATGTAGCAGATAAATAAAGTACATTAATGCCTCCCACTTTTCTACAGAAAAGTTATTTTAAAAGATCATAGTCAAGCCAAATCTCTGACATTATCATGATAAATTAGTCACTTAGTCCAGTTCCTCCACACCAACCATCACTTCCTTTCTTCCTTCACTGTAATTTAAATTGCTAGATAAAACAGAAATGAAATCCCAGTCTCAGGACTCAGCATTCTGCAAATGATACAAAACAATCTTTCACACCTCATCAGTGGGGAGTTCTCAGTTATGAATAACATTCCTGGTATCTAGTAATTCCCCTAAAACGCACGTTACTTAGCGTGACTGACTTTCCCTTACACAAAGAGTGTAAATTACATTTTCATAAACATTATTTTCATCATACCATAGTTTCTTACTAGTGAATCTAGAGCAGAATTATGTGTATAATCTAGTAGACAAAGTAAGCTTTACAATAAAGATGGGAGAGTGAAAATATGATAATTACTGCAAATGGTAAATAGAATCTTTATTAGCATTTGAGTTGATGAGAGGGCACAGTGCATGCAAATAAATTCAAAGATAATAAATAAAACAGTGAATTTTTAAAAGATATGAATAAGTGAACAGAGAAATAATTATTTATAGGGGAAAGCATCAGGATGAGAAAAAATATGCATGGTAATTCCATACCTGTTACCTGTGGTGGTACAAGGGAGAGATTTTCTTTTACAGTGTTGGGCTTTGATCTCCTAATCATTGTCACGTCCTGGTGCTAATAGAGACCCTCAAACTACAAAAATGGCTGAACCATCACACCTTGGGGCAGATAACCAGTTATTCTGTGACTGGTGATACACTGTGAAGTTACAAGGCAATATGTCTGCATACTCAGTAGACCCATCTGTTTTAAGAAGGGAAATAAATAAAAAAAAAAAGCTAAATTAAAAGCTTTGGCTTTTGAGCAACAGAGAGACCTATGAATAGTCTCTAAAGCTGTGCCACATGTTCTGGCAGGGCAGTAGGTACAGGGGCTGCTTGGGTGTGAGAAGAAAACAAGCAGAGGTTATTTGGGCTTGCATGGTTGGCTTGCTCCATCATTCATGCCTACACTCTCCCTGTCCTATGATTTGAAAGCCACGATCCCTGGGGATAGGAAGTAATTTTTTGTGCTCCTGGCCCATCCTGTGTTTCAACTCCCCAGTTATGTGCTACTTCTAGTTTTGTGCCACTCAGCTGTGTGAGGAGTTCAGGACACACCTCCTGGTGCCAGCGGAGCTGCCTATATCTGAAACAGAAATCTGTTCAGGATAACAGAAATACAACTGGAAAAAATCTGTTGCTGCTTTCATTTTAGTACAGGTCTTCAGTCAGTGTAGCAGTAATTCATGTTTTGTATATAATCATCTAGTTGTATGCATGTCATATGATTTTGCTGTCACTTCTCATTTGAGATATCAGGGTAGCTTAGGACATAGTTCTCCTTCTGAAGTCCATGATAAATCACTTTAAGCATGTTAATTAAATGTGTATATCCTTTAAAGTGTTCTCAGTTAGAATATTGATGTTAAGTTACATTGTTCTCTGTGAGAAATGCTAACATTTCACCACAGCACATTGATATAAAGAGTTTGTTAACTACTGGTTTAAATCTTTCCTGTAAGTTCTCTTGTATCTTTTATCCCAATGCAGAAGACCAAGCTATAGAGAACTGATGGTAAGAGTTCTTCCTGGATCCAGCTACTGTTGCATCAGACAGTGACAGTGGTGGATGAGAAATTCAAGGACTATCTGCCAGTGAAGGATGGATTTACACTGATGCTATCATAATAAATTGTAGCTGCTGATACTATTTTCCTAACCATAACTTGAATCAGATCTTAGTTCAGAATTTACTTTTGCCCTGTGTACCTAGTGGAAGCCATGCTTGAAAATAAAAGTTACAGAAAATTTTTATGAAACAGTACTGAATCACACAGAATCCTAGGGGTTGGAAGGGACTTCGAAAGATCATCTAGTCCAACCCCCCTGCCAGGCAGGGTGACCTAAAGTACATCACATAGGAACGCATCCAGGCGGGTTTTGAATGTCTCCAGTGAAGGAGACTCCACAACTTCTCTGGGCAGCCTGTTCCAGTGCTCTGTCACTCTCACAGTAAAGAAGTTTTTTCTGATATTTACATGGAACCTCCTATGCTTTAGTTTGCACCCATTGCCCCTTGTCCTATCACTGGATGCCACTGAAAAAAGCCTGGCTCCATCATCCTGACACTCCCCCTTAACATATTTGTGAACTTTGATGAGGTCGCCCCTCAGTCTCCTCTTCTCCAAGCTAAAGAGGCCCAGCTCCCTCAGCCTTTCCTCATAAGGGAGATGTTCCATTCCCTTAATCATCTTTGTGGCTCTGTGCTGGACTCTTTCAAGCAGTTCCCTGTCCTTCTTGAACTGAGGGGCCCAGAACTGGACACAATATTCCAGATGTGGCCTCACCAATGCAGAATAGAGGGGGAGAAGAACCTCTCTTGACCTACTAACCACACCCTTTCTAATGCACCCCAGAATGCCATTGGCCTTCTTGGCCACAAGGACACATTGCTAGCTCATGGTCATCCTCCTGTCCGCCAGGACCCCCAGGTCCCTTTCTCCTACACTGCTCTCCAGCAGGTCAGCCCCCAACCTGTACTGGCACATGAGGTTGTTCTTCCCCAGATGCAAGACTCTACACTTGCCCTTTTTGAATTTCATCAAGTTTCTCCCCGCCCAACTCTCCAGCCTGTCCAGGTCTCACTGAATGGCAGCACAGCCTTCTGGTGTGTCAGCCACTCCTCCCAGTTTAGTGTCATCAGCAAACTTGCTGAGGGTGCATTCTATACCCTCATCCAAGTCGTTGATGAAAATATTGAACAGTACTGGTCCCAGTACCGACCCCTGAGGGACTCCACTAGTCACAGACCTCCAGCTAGATTCTGTCCCATTGACCACAACTCTCTGACTTCTTTTTAACCAGTTCACAATCCATCTAATTACCTGATCATCAAGACCACACTTCCTTAGCTTATCTATGAGGATGCTGTGGGAGACAGTGTCAAATGCTTTACTGAAATCAAGATAAACCACATCTACCGCTCTACCATCATCTATCCATCTAGTTACTTCCTCATAGAAGGCTATCAGGTTGGTCAAACATGACTTCCCCTTGGTAAAACCATGTTGACTGCTCTTAATGGCCCCCTCATCCTTGATACGCCTAGAGACAGTGACAAGAATAAGTTGTTCCATCACCTTTCCAGGGATGGAGGTGAGGCTGACCGGTCTATAGTTACCCGGGTCCTCCTTCTTGCCCTTCTTGTAGACTGACATGACATTTGCTATCCTCCAGTCCTCAGGCACCTCTCCTGTCACCCACGACTTACCAAAGATGATGGAGAGTGGCCTAGCAGTGACCTCCGCCAGCCCCCTCAGCACCCGCGGGTGCATTCCATCCGGACCCATCGATTTATGGATGTCCAGATTGCTTAACTGATCCCTAACCCAATCCTCATCTACCAAAGCAAACCCCTCCTTCATCCTGACTCCTTCTGGGGCTATAGGGATCTGGGGCTCCTGGGGAGAGTCTGCAGGATTAAAGACAGAGGCAAAGAAAGCATTCAGTACCTCTGCCTTCTTTATATCCTCTGTCACCAGGGCACCCACCTCATTCAGCAGTGGGCCTATACTGCCTCTAGTGTTAGTTTTATCTGCAATGTATTTGAAGAAGCCCTTTCTATTGTCTTTGACCTCACGTGCAAGATTAAGTTCCAAGGAGGCCTTAGCTTTCCTAATTGCCTCCCTACATCCTCTGAAAAGTCCTAAATTCCTCCCAAGTGGCCAGCTCCTCCTTCCATGATCCATAGATTCCCTTTTTCCACTTGAGTTTGCCCAGCAGTTCCTTGTTTAATCATGCTGGTCTCCTGGCTCCCTTACTTGATTTCCTACCCATTGGGATGCTCTGATCCTGAGCTTGGGAGAAGTGGTCTTTGAATGCTGACCAACTATCTTGAGCCCCTTTACCACCTAGTACCCTTTCCCATGAGACTTCCCTTAACAATTGTTTGAAGAGGCCAAAGTTGGCCCTGTGGGAAGTGCAGGGTTGTGGTCTTGCTAGGTATTCTATTCCTCCCACACAGGATCCTGAACTCCACCATCTCATGATCACTGCAGCTGAGGCTGCCATTGACCATCACTGCTTCAACCAGACCCTCCTTGTTGGAGAGTACAAGATCCAGTAGTGCTTCTCTCCTAGTTGGTTTGTCCACCATTTGCATTAAGAAGTTATCATCAATGCACTGGAGGAACCTCCTAGACTGTGAATGTGTGACTTCCTATAAATGACACTCTGTGTGAAAACAAACAAACAAAACAAATTCAGGAACTTTAAGCTTCATTGGGTTAGTTTACAACATCTGTCTTGTAGAACAGATGTAGTCATTATTGTCCTTTTCCATGATGGCAGCTCCTTGCTGTCTCATTAACTGCTCCATGCTTCCTGTAATAACTGTACTGCAATTATTGTACTACAGATTTTCCTTTCTTTTTTAAAAGCACCTTAGTAAAATACAGTTGTATAACACCTTCAACGGTAGAAAAATTCTCATCTTGGGGTTATTTTATCTGTTTCTTTCAAGAATTACAAAATAATGTTTACAAGAAGAGAGCATGGGGACATGACAAGTTGCCCTGCTATTATCATATTTGTAAGGAAACCTTAAGGGACCATATTCTCTTAAAGTGCTTGTGAAGCCAGTCTTACAGTAAATGTCATTTGTTTTACATAGGCTTTAGAGTGTTCAGCAGACTACCTGGCTGCCTATAAAGACAATATGAAATAAATTTACTATATTCACCACCTTTCTCTCATAATCAGACTGTGAACAGAGGTTTGTTTTGAATTTTGTTTATAAGCATGTGTGCATTTTATACATAGATTATGTTACGAATACTGAGTACCTGGTGTTTGAATGGTACCTCTGGGATATTGTGGGCCTTGAAGATAAGGATGGAGACCATGAATCTAATTTGATAGCTTTAAGCAAGCAGTATATTGTGTCAAGAACAGGCTGTAGTGTTTTCTCTGTGGCCAGCACTCCTGAGGAGTCATGCACACTTTAATGTTCTGGGCCAGATGGAAATCACTGAATCTGGAAGGTTTCCTCTCTAATTAAACTCCTATATTCCAAAGTAGATGGTATAAATGTATGAAATATTAAGACCTTGTTGGTAAGATAAACAGTTTCTTCTAACTAGCTGATATTAGTAAGAAGTCCTGTTCATGAATTCTAGTCAGTGTATCACAGTATTTTCTTGCCAAAGAGCACACAATCTTTCATGCTACTTGTACTTCAGCTGTACCCATGAGTTAACTAGGCTCAAGCTTTGAGCTACATGGGTGGTGATGATTTGGTCATTCACAGTGAAGAACAAGGTAGCATTGTGTAGGTAACACTTAATCCATGATCTCTTAAGTATTTTCCCTTGTAGCTGCATATTCTAAGGCTAGAAAGACAGCAGGTGGTTGCAGGATTACAGACAAGCAGTCATACAAGTGCCATTTCTCATTGCTCTTCATTAAATGTGTACCCATTACTGCTGTTCCAAGTAGGCAGTGATGAGGTAGCTACCAGAAGTGTAGGGGCAATGAAGAGAGATTTCAGGGCCCTGGGACGGATGGTTAGGGGATCGGGAGCACGGGTGGTGTTCTCCTCTATCCCACCAGTAGCAGGGATTGATGAGGGGATAAACGGGAAGAGCCAGAAGATTAACTCCTGGCTTCGGGACTGGTGCAGCAGACAGGACTTTGGCTTTTTTGATCATGAATGGACCTACAGGACACCGGGCATGGCAACAGGTGGGGGAAGCTTAACCTGGAGGGGGAGAAGGGTCCTGGCACACAAGTTAGCAGGGCTCATAGACAGGGCTTTAAACTAGGTTTGAAGGGGGATGGGGACAAAACCAGAGATGAGCCTAAGGATGGTTGCCAGTCTGCTGTCCCACTCAAGGTGGGAAATGGGGATAAATGTGGCAACAAGAACATAGGGCTCACTAATAGGTTGGTGACCATGCAAGTGGTCGGGATATCTGTACCATGGCTCAAGTGTATATATGCCAGTGCCCGAAGCATGGGAAATAAACAAGAGGAGTTAGAAGCTATTGTGCACCAGGGAGACCATGATACAATTGCCATCACAGAAACGTGGTGGGATGATTTGCATGGTTGGAGTGCTGCAATGGTTGGCTATAGGCTCTTTAGAAGGGACAGGCAAGGCAGGAGAGGTGGTGGGGTGGTGTTATATGTTAAGGAGTGCTTTGACTGCCTAGAGGTCAATTCTAGACATACCAAGGCAGAATGTATATGGGTGAGGATAAAAGGGAAGGCCAATGAGGCTGATATCCTAGTGGGAGTCTGCTACAGACCACCTGACCAGGATAAAGAGACTGATGAGATGTTCTTTCAACAACTTGGGGATGTCTCGTGTTCACTGGCCCTTTTTCTTGTGGGGGACTTCAACTTACCAGATGTCTGCTGGAAGTAAAACACAGCAGAAAGGGGCCAATCCAGGAGGTTTCTGGAATGTTTAGAAGATAACTTCCTGCTACAGCTGGTAAGTGAACCTACCAGGGGTAGTGCCATGCTGGACCTACTTTTCACAAACAGAGAAGGGCTGGTGGAAGATGTAGTGGTTGGAGATCGTCTTGGGCACAGCGACCATGATATGATAGAATTTTCAATTTGTGGTGAAGTTAGGAGCAAAACCTCTGCCTTGGACTTCCAGAGGGCTGGCTTTGGCCTCTTCAGGATGCTGGTTGGAAGAGTCCCTTGGGAAGCAGCTCTCAAAAACAAAGGAGCCCAGGAAGGCTGGGCTTACTTTAAGAATGAATTTATGAAGGTGCAGGAACAGGCTGTCCCTGTGTGCTGAAAAAGGAGCCGGTGGGGAAGAAGACCAGCCTGGTTGAGCAGGGAACTATTGCAAAAACTCAGAAATAAAAAAATAGTGTATCAACTTTGGAAAAAAGGGCAGGTGAATCAGGAAGTATTTAGGGATATTGTAAGGTCATGTAGGAAGAGAATCAGAGATGCAAAAGCTCAACTAGAACTTAAACTAGCCATCTCTTAAAGGATAATAAAAAATGCTTTTATAAATATATTAATAACAAAAGGAAGGTCGGGAAAATCTTCATTCCTTATTGGATGAAGAAGGGAAGTTAGTAATGGAGGACAAGGAAAAGGCTGAGGTGCTTAACACCTTCCTTGCCTCAGTCTTTAACAAAAAGACTAGCTACCCTCAGGACAACTGGGCTCCTGAGTTGGTAGACAGGGATGGGGAGCAGAATCCCCCTCCTGTAATCCAGGAGGAAGTAGTTAGGGACCTGCTGTGCCACTTAGATCCCAACAAGTCCATGGGTCTGGATGGGATTCATCCTAGGGTGCTGAGGGAGCTGGCAGAACAACTGGCTAAGCCACTCTCAATCATTTATCACCAGTCCTGGCTGACTGGGGAGGTCCCAGATGACTGGAGGTTGGCCAGTGTGGTGCCCATACACAAGAAGGGCTGGAAGGAGGGTTACCTCAGTAAATGCACAGATGACACCAAGCTCGGGGAGAGTGTTGATCTGCCGGAGGGCAGGAAGAAGCTGCAAGAGGACCTGGACAGGCTGGATCGATGGACCAAGGCCAACAGCATGAAATTCAACAAGACCAAGTGCAGGGTCCTGCACTTTGGCCACAATAACCCCAGGCAGTGCTACAGGCTGGGGGAAGAGTGGCTGGAGAGCAGCCTGGCAGAGAGGGACCTGGGAGTGCTGGTGGACAGCCGGTTGAACATGAGCCAGCAGTGTGCCCAGGTGGCCCGGAAGGCCAATGGCATCCTGGCTTGTATCAGGAATAGTGTGGCCAGCAGGAGTAGGGATGTAATTCTCCCCCTGTACTCAGCACTGGTGAGGCCTCACCTTGAGTCCCTTGTGCAGTTCTGGGCCCCTCACTTCAAGAAGGACGTTGAGGTGCTGGAGCAGGTCCAGAGGAGAGCAACAAGGCTGGTGAAAGGACTAGAGGGAAAGTCTTATAGGGATAGGCTGAGGGAGCTGGGGTTGTTTAGCCTGGAGAAGAGGAGACTCAGGGGGGACTTTATCACTCTCTTCAACTACCTGAAGGGAGGTTGTAGTCAGGTGGGGGCTGGGCTCTTTTTCCAGGCAACTAGTGACAGGACAAGAGGGCATAGTCTAGACAGTGTGGTGGTGTTGGTCATAGGCTGAACTTGATGATCTTAAAGGTCTTTTCCAGCCTTGGTAGTTCTGTGATTCTATGATTCTGTGTAACTACTGATAATGACTATAGCAAGGCTATAATCAGCATGGCCACTCTAAGTTTCCTTATTTTTAGTAATGATGTTAAAGTGGAAAGGAGATAATTTTTTCCCCAAGAAGCCCCCAGATTGTAGTTAGAATCAAAGCCCTTTCCTTATTATGCTGGATTATGTAGGTAATTTTTAAATCTATGAATTTTTTTATTGATGTAATAAAATCTAGTTTTGTTTTCTACACAAACTAATGTTCTCCTGATATTCCCTTAAGACTTGCAACCAAGGCCTCTTTATTTTTCTTATTCCTTAAGACAATACTCTTAACAAAAACTAATCGGAAAATAATGCTTGGTGGCCTTGGAACAATTGTTTTCTTGTCATCCTGTCATTAAGCACATTGGTTGAAATCAAGTGCCTTACAGAGCAAATGTCTAGCTGAAGTGTTTGAACTTTTTTAAAGAGTCATAAAATACAGTATGAGCTAAACCCTCTTTAAAGGTCTGCCTCTTTCTCCTTTTTCTCTACAAACATCTGTATCCTATATTTGCTGTAACTGATACTTTCTCACCTGTATACAGTTCCCTGATATAGTTAATTTGATTTAAAGATTTACCACCCCTGTTAGATCCTTAAAGTTGAAATGGCCTTTTAGAATATTTATAAGACTTAAACTGAAGACACAAAAATAGACAAAAATAAAACGTGGTTTTAATAACGTGCATGTTGGAATAATTACAAGTTATGGGGCTTGACCATGCTGGGGAAAGCAAAGATACATTCTGGTTGTACCTGCCTTCTATCTGAATACATCAACATTCTTTATAGCTGTTAATTAACTTGGCTTCCCAATCAAAGGAAAATAATATACGTACCTTAATTTTTCATTTAGGTGACTTGCTTTTTAAAACTTGAAGGCCAGTGTGGAAACAGACCTCCCAAAAAAATGTGACCCATTTCTAATAAACGTGATAGCAATGGAGAATGTAGTGAAGTTCCCAGGTTATCACTACCATGTGCAGTCTGGCCATAATAGTAATAATTAGAAAGACTAACTTCTTATGATCAGAAAACCCATAGTTGGAAGTCATCAGCTAGTGAAAATCAATACTGCATTACTTAAGTCTTTGTATGAGACTCTCAGCTTGCAAAAAAAAGTGCTTGATTTACACCTCCTGGGAATGCAGGCCACAGGACGCACTTCAGGTTTTGCCAGCTGGATATCTCCCTGAAAACCTTTCTACTTTGAACATGATAATGACACCCAAAGAATTCCCTACTGAAGGTACTGCTCATTAATGAGTGAATCTGATCAGTTATTTACTGTCTTTGATCTAGAGAAAGTCTGATACAACACTACAAAAGGTGGTTTGTCTGTGCTCTTTAGCTTCCTTTGCTCAAGGCAATGGACCTTTGCACAGACAATCTCCAGCTCCTTTCTGTGTAAGCCAAAATGGTAGCTATCAAAACTGTGTTTCCCACCAACCCTTATTTTCACAGAACTGAGGGGAGACCTCTGTCCTGAGAGGGCAGAAGAAGGCTGTGACAAGTATAAGGGATTGAACTTCAAAAGGCACTTGGGTTTATGAATATGTGCTCTCTGAACCAAAGTTGTATATCATTATCTGCATTCAGACTGGTTTATGAGTTTGCCCTATTTTATAGAGAGATGACATAAAATGTCAGCTTTACATATTTTATTTAAATGTGTGATAGAGGGAAGGCCCAAAAGAAGCATATAATTCTTGGAAGACTGAATATTTTACAGCTTTTAGAGAATATTATCCTTTTAAAAATAATCTTTTAAATATTTATTCAGGAACATATTCACTATTTTTTAAAATATCTTTTTCCAGAGTGATGTCTTTTGATCTTTGATTGAAGCTTTAAAGTATTAGAACAAGTCTAATGCTAAACAGTAAGCAAAACCAACAGGTCTTCTTTAAAGGGCAGGTCTTCTCTAAAAGTTATACCAATGTGCTGAGCAGAGTTTGTCTCCATGTGCTTTCAGAATCATCTCTGCTGGGACTTCTGGGAAATGACACTTCTTGTGCAGAGAGCATAAAAGCCCATAAATAAATTTAAATGCTGGACTGTTAGGCCTGTATACGTGTGCATTACCATCAATAACAGAACTGCCTGGCAAAGTTAGTGCCAGACTAACCAATGGCACCTGGATAAACTTACTGAAAAGTAGGAACTACGTGAGGGGGGTTTGGTATCTTAAACCCATCTACAGAACTTCTATCTGTATGATGAGTCTTAAAAGGATATAACTCACGGCATCATGGCATTGTCAGAGTTGGAACAGACCTCTAGAGATCATCTAGTCCAACTCTCTCGCTAACGCATGATGCCCTAGAGCACATTACACAGGACTGTATCCAGGCAGGTGTTGAATATCTCCAGAGAAGGAGACTCCACAAGCTCCCTGGGCAGCCTGTCCCAGTGCTCTGTCACCCTCACCATAAAGAAGTTGTTCCTCATATTTAAATGGAACTTCCTGTGCTCCAGCTTGTGCCTGTTGCCCCTCATCCTGTCACTGGGAGCTGCTGAAAAGAGTCTGGCTCCATCTTCCTTGCACCCACCCTTTAGATACTTGTAGGCATTAATAAGGTCTCCCCTCAGCCTTCTCTTCTCCAGGTTAAAAAGTCCCAGCTCTATCAGCCTTTCCTCATAAGGGAGATGCTTCAGTCCCCAAATAATCTTTGTTGCCCTCCACTGGACTCTCTCTAGTAGTTCCCTGACTCTCTTGAACTGGGGAGCCCAGAACTGGATGCAGTATTCCAGATGTGGCCTCACCAGGGCAGAGTACAGAGGGAGAATGACCTCTCTTGACCTAGTGGCCACAATCTTCCTTATGCACCCCAGGATTCCATTTGCCATTTTGTTGGCAAGGGCACATTGATGGCTCATGGATAATTTACTGTTTCTTGTTAACCCACAATTTACTCTCTACCAGGACTCCTAGATCCTTCTCCTCAGAACTGCTTTCCAGCAGATCCAGCCCTAACCTATGTTGGTGCATAGGGTTCTGCATTGCCAGGTGCAGGACCCTACACTCACCCTTGTTGAACCTCTTTAGGTTCTTCTCTGCCCAGCTCAGCAGCCTGTCCAGGTCATACTGGATGTCAGCACAGCCCTCCGGAGTGTCAGCCACCCCTCCCAGTTTGGTATCATCAGCAAACTTGCTGAGGATACACTCTGTCCCCTCGTCCAGGTCATTAATGAACACATTGAACAAAAACGGACCGAGTATTGATCCCTGGGGGACACCACTAGTTACAGGCCTCCTACTCAATTCTGCTTTGTTAATCACAACCCTCTGAGCTCTGCCACACAGCCAGCTCTCAATCCACCTCACTGTCCACTCATCTAGCCGACATTCCCTCAGTTTCCTGGAAGGATGAGGATGTTATGGGAGACAGTGTCAAATGCCTTGCTGAAGTCAAGGTAGATGACATCTGCTGCTCTCCCCTCATCCAGCCAACCAGTTATAACATCATAGAAGGCTATCAGATTGGTCAAGTATGATTTACCCTTGGTAAATCCATGTTGACCACTCCCAATAACTTCCTATTCTTCAATGTGTTTACAGATGATATCCAGAACAAGTCACTCCATCACCTTTTCAGGGACAGGGTGAGACTAACCAGCCTGTAGTTTCCTGGGTCCTTCTTCTTGCCCTTTTTGAAGACTGGAGTGATATTGGACTGTTCCTTCTCTGCTGTGTTATATTTCCAGCAGACATCTGGGAAGTTGAAGTCCCCCAGGAGAACAAGGGCTGGTGATTGCAAGACCTCTCCCAGCTGCTTATAGAATATTTCATCAGCCTCTACATCCCACCATGATGTCTGCCTTATTGGCCTTCCCCTTGATTCTTACCCATAAACACTCAACACTGTCATTCAAAGCATTAAGTTCTAGGCATTCAAATCTATCCCTAACATAGAGGGCCACCCCACTACCTCTCCTTTCTTGCCTAGTTGGTATTTGGTTGAATTATCAGAGCTGTCAGTAAAGAATACAAAGTATTTCTCATTCCTCTCCTCTGTAGGTTTCACTTACAGTTTGGCTTTTGTACATTCAAGTAAAAACCAGGCCAGTACTTGAGAGCTGTAAAATCATAAACACAGGTAGTTTCAAATTTGCAGTGAACTTAGGTCAATCTTATATGCTGCGTGAAAGAGATTCCCATGGACATTAAATAATTCCAAAAATAACATTATCTCATAATAAGTCCAAAACCAGCAAGGCATTGCTATATAAAGATGCAGATACAGGGAGAGTGGGAAA
Source organism: Hemiprocne comata (assembly GCA_020745705.1). Lineage (NCBI taxonomy): Eukaryota > Metazoa > Chordata > Aves > Apodiformes > Apodidae > Hemiprocne > Hemiprocne comata. Next base: position 207,997,546 of record CM036586.1, read on the forward strand.
TATTAGTACTACTGTACAAGGCCCTGGTGAGCACTAATCTGCAAGACTGTATATCCTTCTAGTCACCCATATCTGAGAAAGAGGAACTCAAGCTGAAATAGGTGCAGGAAATGCTGCTCAGTTATCAACCTATATATGGAGTTAAGTTGGAAAAATTTGATTTGACCTAGGAAAATACAACTGAAAGTTAATAATGCCAAAATTTTGTTGTTTCTGAGTACACCAGTGTGTAAGCAAGAAGTAAGACAATCTTCTACTGCTAAATGAAATGGTTCAAAGATATTTTCTGATACCGAAGAAATTCAGAGAGTAAAGAATAGAGATATGCATTCCCAGAAGGTGATTAATGTCATCTGAACTCTGGAAGAGAGAGTCAGCCAACTGTTAATTTAGACACTCTAGTGAGGTACCTAAATGTAGTGAGATATATCCAGACTGATTTCGGCACCACAGCAAATGGATATACAAACATAGAATAATAGAATGGTTAAGTTTGGAAGGGACCTTAAAGATCACCAGGTTCCAACCTCCCTGCTATAAGCAGGGATACCTCACACTAGACCAGGCTGCACAAAGCCTCATCCAACCAGGCCTTAAATACCTCCAGGGAGGGGGCTTCCACAACCTCTCTGTGCAATCTATTCCAGTGCCTAAATCTCCCCTCTTTCAGTTTAAAACCATTACCCCTTGTCCTATCACTGCCCTCTCTGGTGAAAACAGGCAATATTTGGTCTCTCTCCAAAGTACAAATCCTTCCAAGACGAAGTTTAACATGAGATTTTATGACGAGGGTTTAGGATGAATTATGTCTGGGTTCCCTCTGAAACATAAGGAACGGATTTGGTGTGTCACATCCATATTCACTTCTATATTTATTTTCCACCATTGACTATAATGGAAGCCACATAAGAAAACACAAATTGTTTTTATGACCAGATTTTTAGTTTATGTTGGGCAGTTTTCTAAACGTTTTTTCCCTGTAATTCACTACTTAGGTAATATAGTGTAGCAGAGATATTTTTGATGAAGTAAGAACAGTGCCTAAGACCTCTTATTGTCATAGCTCTGAAATGTACAGAGAACAGATCTTACTTGAACTCTTCCAAGGCCATGCTTCCTAGGCTAGATGGCAAGAAAACCCCTGGGCAAAAGTCCATTCTTATTTACAAGTTCATTTTACCTTCATATGGTGTTTCCTTATTCTCACAGGGAGAGATGGTGCTTGCTTATGTATCTTAATTGGTAACTCATAATAATGATGTGTAATTTCAGAAAAGAACCCCATGACTTGAAATTTGACTTTGAGAGTTATATGCTCATTCTCAAAATGTGTTTTACAGAAGGAAAAAGTACAAAAGAGTTGCAAAAGAAATGCACAGTTTCACTTTCTGCTCTGTAAATCTAACTATAGGCATAAACAATGACATACACAAACCTGCAAAATCTTTGCTCTCCACTCCCACATTTTTAAAACTAAGATAATCTAGCAATAGCCTAGAGGTATATAATAAGTCTGTATAATGTGAAAATGTGATAATTAACATCTCAAAATTCAGCTTTACATTTAAGCGTAAAAAGTCAGTTGAATTCTGGAGCAAGTCAGTGAAGAAATTTGTTTGGAAAGTATTTATCTGTATGGCTGTATTTTAAGGTGCTAATTTTATTAAAAATATTAAGTACTACATTTTAGATATTTAGATATAAAAAATACCATGGAGAAACACGTGCCAATTCTTTTCAATCAAATAAATACACACTGATTCTTTTCAATCAGAAAAATCAATAAATTCTCTAAAACAACAAAAAAATCCCGTGAGACAATTGGTTTCCTCTCAAAGCCAAAATATTCATTCTTTTGAAATGTAAATCTATGAACTGTTGAGTTTTCCTCACTTCAGTCTTCACGTGTGTCTCATCACCTTCAGTTCAGTATTTTATTCCCTGCCCTGCTAAATGGTCAAAGTAATTCATGGATTGCCCAATGAAATAGTGAAAGAAATAGTTAACCAGATCTCACTGAAATCCACAGGATGTTTTATTCTCATAGTAGGAAACAAGACTCAGATTCAAAGTGATCCTATAAAACACAATGCATCGCACTGAATGCAACTATTACTCACTCTAAAATGGGACTTCATGTTTATTTCCACACTTAAGTGACACTTCTACTTGGCAGCTGCTTATATTTATCCTAACAAACACAAGGTTGATAAGATGGATGGAGAGTTTCTTAGAGGCAGAGGAACAGCATGTAGAGCCTAGCTAATCAACAGTAGAGAAGAGAACAGAGTAAGGAGGATCTTCTGTATCATCTTGGTGTCAGTTGGGGTTTTAGAATTGTGTATATAATCAAAAATATCTACAGAGATTTGGATTAGGCCAGTGTTTATTGACCATCCATGCTCTTTAACCATTAGTTTGGTCCCTGTTGTGAGTTTTGCCCAGGCCCACTTTCACCATCCCATGCTGTGCCCAGGGAGATTTGAGGGAGAACTTGGCAATATCCAAGAATTACCACCCTTTTCTTGTTTCTGCAAATTTCCATGTGAGATCAACTCTGGGAATGGGTGACAACCACTATTTGGCCACTCTAAGATGTCATGCTCAGAAAACTCTGGACCAGGTAGTTTCTCAGGGACTTGACCTTGCCTGACAAATGCGAAGGAACCAGTAGAAGGCAACAATGATTTAGTCTTATGCAATGAAAAATATCAACTTGGACAATGATTGAGACAGCTCTCAAGAGAAAACGGAAAAGAAGCTGGCCAATCTCAGTGTGAATCCAGATTAAAAATGTGCTTTCAAGTGAGTCAAGCACATGTGTTTGAATAATGCTCATATTCATGTGTCCCTTTCAAAAGGGATATGAATCCAGTTCACATGCATCTATGACAAATGAACAATCCAAAACCTCTTAAAAATAGTATCTGGAGTCCCTTGATGCAGATCTGTGAACCTAGTATACTACAATAGATACTGTACTTTAAAACTGCTTTACTACTGGAATTTCAAAGTTGGGCTGCTGAATTACAGTCAGGGTCTCTACCAAATTATTTTTTTTCAGTATTTCTTCCTCCTTACTCACTGTAATGAAAAGTCCGTGCTTGGATAAAAGACAATTTTAAATTTTTAGTAAAAAGAAGGATTTAATTATGGAGTGAATTTTATAAAAAATATGCCACAGATGTTCCTCAAAAAATGCGTAACTATAAATTAGCATTTTCCACAAATACAAGTAATTCATCTTTAACTCCAGGTCTTCGACAAATTGTGTCATCTCTTACATGGTAATCAGTCACAATTTTAATTAGAAGTTGTCATTCACCCCTACATACCACATCTCTGGCAGAGATCAAGAACGATTTTGTACAGCTGCTATCCTGATTCTTCTGTCATCTTTGGCCTGACTTTGAATTGCTTCCTCTTTTTTCTCTCTTTTTTAGATAATCCTGCCTCTTCTTCTCACCCCCACTGAGCTGTCAAGAGTTTCAATGCTGTGATATGGAATCATTGCCTCTGTAAGACTGGGAAAAAAAGCCCTGCTTGCACTGGATTCTGATCAAAGAGAATCATTTATAAGAAAGATGCAGCAGGAACCTCAGGGAATTATTTTTTAACAGCAGGACCATGTGAAATGGGAAAGACAACGCAACAGACTTTGAAACCTTTTTTAAACTTATAACTACATGATTAAGGTATTTATTGTATAATATTTGTCCTTTTTTTTCCCTACTCTTCTTGATTCCATGCTATTCAATGCCACATCAAAATGGGGTCAGGCATGTTCAAGTAGCTCCTGTGGAAATGGAAAAAAGTGGAAAACCTAGGTATTACAGGACTTACTTTGTGAAAGAAGAGAAGAGAAGGGAAGGGAAGGGAAGGGAAGGGAAGGGAAGGGAAGGGAAGGGAAGGGAAGGGAAGGGAAGGGAAGGGAAGGGAAGGGAAGGGAAGGGAAGGGAAGGGAAGGGAAGGGAAGGGAAGGGAAGGGGGAAGGGAAGGGAAGGGAAGGGAAGGGAAGGGAAGGGAAGGGAAGGTAATTGGGAATATTTCACAGGAAGGGGAAGTATTTAAAGAGGGAACAGAGGCTACCATGTTGACAATACAATGAGAATGGATGAGGACTTATTGCACCACTTTCCATTCACATTTCTGTCTCTCTGAAAACACCATATTTATGTTATGCCACTTCTTGTTTCCATCCTTGTCATGGGAATTCTGACCTTACAAAATGCACCCTGCTGTTCTCCTACATTAGCTTTTCTGTGGTTTGGTTTCCTCAGGGCTGTTGGTGTCACCCCTTCCCTACAGATCTGTGAGGCTCCTTGTCATTAGTGGGACTGGCTAGCCATTAAAATGAAGACATACTGACAAAAGATGGAAAAAATTGAATGCATTATTACATTTTTCACTCGACTCAATATTCACATTCCAATGGATCTGACTAATGTTGAGGCTTGTGGTAAATGTAGAAAGTGGGGTGCTGTGCATGTCTTTCTCAGCCAGGGATAAATGAGGATGGAAAACAGAAAAAAATCTGGGCAACTTCCTTCTAAATTTTAGAGTTATTCTGACAGTTTTTGTGATGCTGCAATACCCAAGAACCAAATGTGATAGCTCTGCAAAAACAGGCACAAAGTTCCATTTTTCCCTCACTTGTTGAAGATGATGGAATTTAGCTTTAGTTTCCAAATTAAAATCCAACTCTAAGGCAGGTATGATGTTGCCTTTCAAGCCCAAAGAGCTGAACTCCTGCAAAGACTTGAAGCACAGCATCCATCACCACATACCATTAAAAAAAGAAGTATTCCACAAAACATCTGTGAAGTCATTTTTATGGCTATTGGTCTGCTGTCTACCTTGGGGCTGAATTTCCCTGTGCTTGGGTGAGTTATAGTTATTTTAGCTCCCTTAGTTCTGTCATGAAGAAAGGTGTATGGCTGTGATTCCCCTACAGGGAGTGTGGTTCCCAGCCTGTCATGGGACTTCAGGGATTAACTGCAAGGATGTGCCTAAGGCAGTGTCTTTTAATGTGAACACAAAGGCAAAACTGATCTCCTATAGCTTCCTCCTACCTAAGCAGACTCTGAGATATGATGCAGATAAGGTACAAACTGTGGGCATAAGTGGAGGCTCTGACCCAGAGGGGCTGCTTAGACATATGGTGTGATATGTTGTAAGGGTTGTGCCCCTTACCACAGAAAACATGCCTTCCATAAAACTATTTCACCACATAAGGGAGACTAAAGGGATGCTGCTCCTGCACAGTTGGTAGCTGTGGCACCAGGAACCAGGCTTCTTGGTACTCAGTACTTAAAGAGGGCATATAAGAAAGATGGGGACAAACTTTTTAGCAGGGCCTGTAGTGATACGACAAGGGGTAATGGTTTTAAACTGGAAGAGGGGAAATTTAGAGTAGATATTAGGAATACATTTTTTACAATGAGGGTGATGAAACAATGGCACAAGTTGCCTAGAAAGGTGGTAGAAACCCCATCCCTGGAAATATTCAAGGTCAGGTTGGGTGGGGCTCTAAATGGATTTATCCAATTGAAGATGTCCCTGTTCACTGCAGGGGTGTTGTACAAGATGACCTTTAAAGGCCCTTTCCAACCCAAACCATTCTATGATTCTATTACTTCAGTCTTAATGAAATTCACTGCCTAAAACAAAACAAAGAAACAAGCAAGCTTGCCTAAGGCTGGCTATGAAAACAGCTATCCATGGGCATGAGTTTCTGGAAGAGTCCAATTAAATATTATATCTTAACTCACTGGATTTATAATGCATACAACATAAACAGGGGTGGTAGGCCTTTTCCTCTAGTACTTGCAGCAGTCTTCTACCTCACATTAACAGATGAGCCCACAGCTCCTCTGTACCCAGGATGGCAGGGTACAGAGAACATACCTCCTGCTAAATTTGAAGGAGTGCATAGCCAGCAAGGCAAAAAGCTTGTAGGTTTGGTAAGCAGAGAGATGAAGCTTGTTATATTTATGCATTTTTTTATAGAAAAATCATCCACAACTAAGAAATTACCCAAGGAGCAGTAAGAGGACACTCTGACTCTACCCCTCTCCAATATTCTGTTGCTTATACTCTAGGCTGCAAAACAGCAGACTTTGATTTGCAGCCTCCCACAGGTACCTGAACTCATACAGGAGATAGCACTGCAGCCACAACCTGATTTTTCTCATCTGTTTTCTATGTCCCATCACCCATCATCTCGGCTGCTGTACATCCCAGTCTCGGAGGCTAACCTTTCTCCCCTCTCATGCTTAGGAAATAACCAACTCAGCAAAGTGAGCTGTCCTTACTGGAGGAGGATATTTGTACTGTCAGTCATTCCCGAGTTGAATATCACATCCCTCTCATCCTTTTGTGGGGTACATAATGGAGTGACAGCATGCAACGAGTTGGATCTGCCTTACAGGACGTAGCACCTAAAAATTTTAACTTAGTTTGTCATTGACTTCTTTGCTCAGTTACTGTTACTGAGTTATGGTTTTAGGTTTGTTTTTTTTTTTACTCTTGCCTGTCCTTTGGGAACATGACTGAATGCAGTCTTTTAGTTTCCCTCTGACCACTGAACACACAAAACGCAGCAGTATCTTTCACTCTTCCTTGATCTATGTCTCTCTACATCTGTATGAACCTTCCAGGCTGTTTTCCAAACAGCTGTAGTACATATGTTTTAGTAGCAGTAAATAATATTCTTTGGATTTTTCATAGAAAAACAGAAGTCTTTACTAACACTTTGTAAAATTTACTATATGGCTCAATTATCATGAAAGCCTGCTTTAAGGATTGCTTCTTTAAAGTATTTTACTGCATCAATTTATGTATTTTCCTATGTTCAGATAGTTAGTATTTTTATAGAGATCATACAAATACTAGAAACAAAATCAGCATTTTCATGATACCTGACTGACTCAAACTGAGCTACTTGAAATGTGTGTAAAAAAAGTTGACATAATAATGAAAAAAAAAAAGATTAACAAAATCCAATGGTAATAATTAATAAAACTAGTGTGTCTAGGCAACTCCAAGTCTGATCTGCAAAACAGAACTTCGGACTCTAGCCCTTGAAGATGCATTCAAGTTCATTAACTGAACACATGGTTAGTTTTAGGTTTAGGCAAACAGCCCTCTGAAATTAAATTTAAGTACGTGCAGGGACATTGTCAGGGTATGTAGCAAGGCGACAAGAAAGGCCAAAGCCCTCTTAGAACTTAAATTGGCAATGGAAGTAAAAGAGAACAAAAAGAGCTTCTTCAAATATATCAGCAGTAAAAGGAAGAATAGGGAAAATGTGAGCCCAGTGCTGAATGATGAGGGAGTCCTGGTAACAGAGGATGCAGAGAAGACAGAGATGCTGAATATCTTCTTTGCTTCAGTCTTTACTAAGATGAGCCCTTACGAACTTCAGACCCTGGATACAGGAGAGGAAGCCTGGAGGAGGGAAGACTCTCAACTAGTCAATGAGCAGTGGGTCAGAGATCATTTATGCAAATTGAATGTACACAAGTCCATGGGCCCTGATGGGATGCACCCAAGAGTGTTGAGAGAGCTGGCTGATGTTATCCCCCTGCCACTCTCCATCATTTTTGAAAGATAGTGGTAAACGGGAGAGGTGCCTGAGGACTGGAGGAAAGTCAATGTCACTCCAGTCTTCAAAAAGGAGAGAAAGAAAGAAGGAAGACCCAGGAAATTACAGACCAGTCAACTTCACCTCCATTCCTGGAAAAATGATGGAGCGGCTCATCTTGGAGGTCATCTCGAAGCACATGGAAGAGAAGAAGATTATCAGGAGTAGTCAGCATGGATTTACCAAGGGGAAGTCATGCCTGACTAATCTGATAGCCTTCTATGATATTGTGACTAAATGGATAGATGCAGAGAGACCAGTGGATGTCATCTACCTCGACCTTAGCAAGGCATTTGACACAGTCTCCCGTAACATCCTCATGAGCAAGCTAAGGATATGTGGGATAAAAGAATGGACAGTGAGATGGATTAAGAACTGGCTACACAATAAAGCCCAAAGAGTGGTGATCAATGGTGCAGAGTCCAGATGGAGACGTGTAACTAGTGGAGTCTCTCAGGGATCAGTGCTGACTCCAGTCCTGTTCAACATCTTTATCAATGACCTTGATGACGGGACAGAGTGTCTTCTCAGCAAGTTTGCTGATGACACGAAGCTGGGAGGATTGGCTGATTCACCTGAAGGCTGTGCAGCCATCCAGCAAGATTTGGACAGGCTGGAGAGCTGGGCAAGGAGGAATAAAATGAGGTTCAACATGAGTAAATGCAGAGTCCTGCACCTGGATAGGAACAACAAAATGCACCAATACAGGTTAGGAGGTGATCTGCTGTAGAGCAGCTGTGTGGAGAAGGACCTTGGAGTCCTGGTAGACAGCAAGTTATCCATGGGACAGCAATGTGCTCTCATGGCCAAGAAGGCCAATGGTATCTTGGGGTGCATTAGGAGGAGTGTGTCCAGCAGATGAAGGGAGGTTCTCCTCCCCCTCTATTCAGCCCTGGTGAGACCTCACTTGGAGTATTGTGTCCAGTTCTGGGCTCCCCAGTTCAAGAGGGACAGGGATCTACTTGAGAGAGTCCAAGGAGGGCTACGAGGATGATTAAGGGACTGGAACACCTGCCTTACGAGGAAAGGTTGAGAGACCTGGGGCTTTTCAGTCTACGGAGGAGAAGACTGAGGGGGGATCTAATTAATGTCTATAAATACATGAGGGCTGGGTGTCAAGAAGGCAGGGACAACCTCTTTTCACTTGTGCCCAGTGATAGGATGAGGGGCAATGGATTCAAACTCGAGCACAGGAACTTCCACCTCAACATGAGGAAGAACTTCTTTACTGTGAGGGTTATAGAGCACTGGAACAGGCTCCCCAGAGAGATTGTGGAGTCTCCTTCTCTGGAGACTTTCAAGACCTGTGTGGATGCCTTTCTGAATGATCTGCCTTAGTTTTTGGTCCTGCTCTGGCAGGGGGTTCAACACGATGATCTTCAGAGGTCCCTTCCAACCGCTGACATTCTATGATTCTGTGATTCTGTGATATTTTCTTTCACGAGGAACAAGTTTCTGAACCAAGACCCAAGAAGATGACAAACTGCTACTCTGAATGTTCTCAGCCTGGCAATTAAATATTTATTTCAGTTGGAGTTCAGAGCATTTTACAAACGGTTTACAAATGGCTCTCCCTTTGTCTGCAGTCTGTATTTAATTCATCAGAGCTGTTACTAGGGTCTCGTATTTGATATTTCTTCTATTTTGCATGGCTGCATTTTGGTGTTTAACTAAGCTGTTATGGACTCTTAGGTAAATATTTGTCCCGTGAGTTTTATAATTATTGGATTATTGACATAGTCATGAGATTAGATATTTAAAACCTTTTATATATTTTTGAAGGTCTTTTCTAGTTATTTTAAGAATGTATGGGAAGTTTATCTTAGAGTTTTTATACTCTACTTTTATTTTTTATATGTTTTTTCGCATACTGGAAACGTTAAAAAATCCTTACCTGGACTGCTGAAATCTTGAACTGGACATTACAATAACATTTTCTCTGACTTAATTGAAGTCTCTCTGCCACTTCTCCTATTAACATTTTTTGCCCTATGAGCAGAGCAGGAAGAGAATGGGCTCTGGTGTGCCCGCATGGGAGCTGTTAAAGCAATACCCTGCAAATCCTCACTGTGGGATGTATCTGGTTTGGTACATTTTGTTTGGACAGCTTTTTGCTTCCTGTTTGTGTAGCCAATTACTGTAGTAGTGAAGTATGAATATGAATTGAACTAGGAAAAGTGACAATTTCTGTGTAAAATTGGCCTCTATTGTAGATAAGACAACTTCAGATAGTCTCTTCTAGACATAGATAACTATTTCATGTGGAAGAACATAGAGTGACATATTTTTAAGATTATCATTCCTTCTCTGCTCTTGCACAGATTTGGGAAGCCTGTTACCATGCAAGCTGTATCTTCACTTTTATTTTCTATCAGAGGAAGTTTCTTGGGGAACCCATAAAAAGTCCAAAGAAGAAAAAAGGAAAATACAGGAGTAATGAAAAGATTAATACAAGTATACTACTGAAAAACCACCAACCACCAACCAATGCAGAATTGTAATATAAAGCAAATATTTTCCCCAAGTTTTAACATCTTTCATTACAGACTTATTGATTTTTACAAGGTTTACAAGTTCACTCTGATTTTTCAAATTCCCTCTTGTGTTACACATTTATTTAGTCCTCCTCCTATTCTCAGGATGAACTAGAAAAGAGCAACCAATGGTCTTGTTCATAGTTTTCACTGCTGCTTTTATTTCTCCTCTTTGAGAAGATAATTTCTTCTTTGATATATCCAGTGAGTATCTAACCTATGCAATTAACCTCAAGTAAATAATTTATAATAGTCAACATGTTGATAATTTGCTCTGCAAGCAGGTCCTCTTCTAAGAATAAGCATCTCAAATTCATGCAAAGGGATCACATTTAGTGCCAGCCCCTTTTGTGAACAGTAAGTTCAGTATCTTTGAAGAGTAGAAACAAGAGGGTAGCCTGAATCTTGACTTTATTTCATTTCCCAAAGATCATTTTTGTGCTGTTGTATGGACTACCAAGACTCCTTAGCAGAAGAAATGGGAAAAAATTCATCCAGGCAAAACCTGAGCTTTAAATTATGTTTTACATAGTTAACTTTGCACTGACATATATGCAAAGAAAAACTGTAGAAACAAATTATCACTTCCCACTATTTTTCTGCTTCTTGTTTCACTGGGGGCATTTCACACATTTGGCACATGAAGGAAGATTCATTCATTCAGATTGAGAATGCTCTTCTGAAAATTGCATCACCAGAGTTGGTCACCCTGGACTCCCTTTGCAATCTCAGAGAAATGGAATGGTTTCCAAAGCAATTCAATTTAGCCTAAGGCAGATGCCTACCATAGATCAGATGAATCATATCCTAAAAGATTTTGTTTCTTCCTGTTCACAAAATGGGCAGCTGATAGTACAGGTTCAGATGTAGGTATTTACAGCAAAAAGTCAGGCAAATTGAACTTAAGGCCAGAAACCTCCCCGTGATGCTAGTGATGTCTAACAGAGAAACTAATCTGAAATCTGTCTAAGCCTTTTGGTTAATTCACTTGTTGAACTAAAGACTTCAAACTTCCCATCCTACGTTTGGGAGGGGTTTCCATTGTCAGTGTGGGAAAACCTCTTCATTTCTATCTCAGGAACTTGCTGGTAGAAACTTCTATTATCGGTTTTATGTAGTTAAGTTGAAATCTCTTTAGGTCAAGATCTATTTGTCACTATATTTGTTCAGTATTCATCTCTTGGCTGAGGACTGTGTGTTCTGCTGTGTTACAAATATGGACAAATTTTGGCGCTTGGGAATACGGCTTAGTGCTGGACTTGGTAAAGTAGGGTTAATGGTTGGACTTGATGATCTTAAGGGTCTTTTCCAACCTAAGTGATTCTATGATTCTGTGAAAGAATCATGTATTGGTTTGCATGACTAAACTTAGGGTCCAAAATCCAGCACTTTAAGATGTATTCAACACTTCATACAGCATTGACATAACTTGTAAAACCCACAGATCCATGATGTGTTTTTGCTTCTCATAATTTTAAGTAGAAGGCTTCCATGGCAAAAATGACGTTACTACTCTTGTAATCATTATTAATTTAATTTTGTTTTGTTCAAATGCAAGGCCACTGTACTTGTATCCATTAATTTTGATATTTACATGGTTTTTGCTTTGTTTTAATATATATAAATTAATCCAAGTAAAGATAGAGAGCCTTGCTGAATAGTATGAGTTTATTATTAAATTCTAATTTACATTTCACAAATAAAATCCCATAATGCAATCATTCCTGGTTTGGGTAGCTATAATATTATTCTGTCAGTGGAGATATTTGCTCATAAATTACTGAAGTAAAAAAATGTTGCTGCTTTTTGTTTATACATGATAAAAAGAAAATTATTTCTGTACCCAGAAGTATGTGTATGTATTTTTCTCCTCTTTCTGTCGGGCTGGTTATCCCCTAGACACCGAGTCAGCAAGAAAATAATTTCAGTGACTTTCATTAATTTTCAGGAATTTCTCTGAACTAAATTGATAACATCATGTTATAGGTGGAATAAATTCTCCATGAAGTTATTCACCTTTTATTCTGTGATTCAGAATGGAAACTGCTGGGATTTTTTTTCCTTATTTCATGTTATCATGAAGTTGTAGAAGGCTTGTAATTGCAAATATGCTTCAAAGCATATGAACTTGAAGACTTCACAAGTATATCCATGTCCTATGATTATTAATTAATCTCTGGATCTCAGACAATGTCTCTTTGTGTTGAATAGGTTTCCCATCTAAGTTGTCTACCAGCCTCTTTGCCGCCTTATCCAAGAGAAGCACCATTTTGTGCTGGAAGGTAATACTTCTTGTTAAATCAGCTGACATAGCTGGACAAAGGTAGGCAACTTTTGGGCAGGCAAACTACTCTTTAAGGCTCTGTATGCCTCAAAGCTTTTCTATTTGGTTGTTTTTCCAACTACATTTATTGTTCTAATAAAAATCTAGTTTCTTTTAGCAGACTTTGCCTTGCTCATATCTTTTGAATATCTGCTGTGTGACAGCATGGGCTCTGCACACACAGGGGACACCTGCATGAGCTGGGGGCCCAGGCTGAGCCAAACTCTGCAGAGCAATCTGTACCCTAAAGAGACTGTTCCTGGAGTAGAGATGTTCCTGCTGGTGAAATCGCTGGTAGATGGCTGGACCATGGTCCCCTGGGTAGCCAGATGCATCCTTGCTTTCTATCCCCCAGTACTCCAGCTCTCTCCCTCTCTCCTTTATCACAACAACTGTAATACTAACTGTACATGCCTGTTTTAAAGGGAGGTGTGTGTATTTGTGTGCCTTATTTCCAGCTGGGCCCACACATCTTTCCTGGAAGAAGCTGAATGCACTCAGCATCCTTTGAAGTTGAGGAGCCCACTGACATAGCTGGAAACCTTGCCCTACTATAGACTGTGTGAAAAATAAATCTCTGGCTCAAAGGGTTTCTGCTCTTTTTTTTTTATTACTGCTCCAACTATTGACATTACAATAGCAAACTAAAACCAGAAAACATTAAAAAAAGAAAAAAGGGTGGAAAAAAAAGAAAAAAGAAAAGCATTTCAGTGGGTTTTCTTCCCAGACATAGAAGGTTCTGGTCAGTAAATGAGTGAACACTGCTGTAAACATAAAGAAGGTATTAAATTCCTGTTAATGGTACTGAGGTCTGACACCTAAATGCTTTTCTGAACTGAAACTCCCCTCAGGATGAAAGGTTTAAATGACAAAAGAAATAAAGTTGTAAATGGAAAAGTAGCAAAGATGCAGATGATTTTTAGAATAAAGGTACCCAAGGTGAGCCCACTGCCAGACACTGGAGGGAGGGGCAGAAAAGTGTGTCAGCTGTGTATCCTCATCCTCATGGATCTGTAATCTCACAGAACTTTAATTACCACAGAGACGTTCTGTCGCTCTTTACAGCATTTTTCTTCACAGTATTATTTTGGCTGATTTCAGTAATGGAGAGTGGAGATATGGCTCTGAGCCCAAAACCAACACACAAATGTATGATGAATAGGCAGCTGCCCATGATGCCTCTGATTGCTGTCTTAAACAAAGACACTACCCCTAAAAGAGAGGAAGAGAGGAAGAGAGGAAGAGAGGAAGAGAGGAAGAGAGGAAGAGAGGAAGAGAGGAAGAGAGGAAGAGAGGAAGAGAGGAAGGGAAGGGAAGGGAAGGGAAGGGAAGGGAAGGGAAGGGAAGGGAAGGGAAGGGAAGGGAAGGGAAGGGAAGGGAAGGGAAGGGAAGGGAAGGGAAGGGAAGGGAAGGGAAGGGAAGGGAAGGGAAGGGAAGGGAAGGGAAGGGAAGGGAAGGGAAGGGAAGGGAAGGGAAGGGAAGGGAAGGGAAGGGAAGGGAAGGGAAGGGAAGGGAAGGGAAGGGAAGGGAAGGGAAGGGAAGGGAAGGGAAGGGAAGGGAAGAAGGAGGGAGGAAGGGATTTTTCTTTTGTTAAAATACATCTTGTGAAATACATTGGTGGAAATTACCTGCGTTGAAAATTTTCTGCTGGCATTCTGAACTTTGCAGAGTAAAAGCTGTAGTTTAGGCATGTGGCTGCATTTAGATCAAGGAATTGTTCCCAAATGCACTTTTGAATTCCTAGCAAGGTGATAATATTTACTGAAGGATTTTTTGCAATTTCCTACTTCTATGTTAAAAGAACGTTGATTTTGTGTCTCTTAGCTTCCTCATAAAAATTTCAAGGGGCATACCACTCCTAGCTTTTGTTCCAGACCCTCAGGACACTTTTAAGTATGTCAACGTACAATTTCTTGTGTCTAGACATTACTTAGTTGTGTCAAGTTTAATTCCTTATAAAGTGTCAGTGAGACCTGCCAGGCTGATCACCTTGGAAGACATAATCTTCCTTTTCACTCCAGAGCACTAAATACTGGGAAAAGGAACATTATTTTCTCCACAGTTTTTCAAGAGTTGATCTTGGTATAAACAACCTAAGATATAAGGAAGAGAGTTTCCACACTGGTCTTAGCCTGGGCAGACCTCTGTGATACCAAGTGATACCATTGCAGAAACAATGCACTCAAGTAACTATCCATATCCATATGTAGGTGTGAAATTAATTGCTAGCTCTCATGAGAGCTACATTGTAACAACTGCCCCCTGCCCCTACTGTTCATTCCTACTGCCTGATCATTTGGGGATGCAAAGCAACATGAGATAGTAAAAAAAAATGCAAACTTTTCTACGTAGACCGGACCAAGCAGGGCCTGTAGCCTCAAAACAAACTGCAGCTTGATGGAATCCCCTGGGTCATCCAGACACAGCAAATGAAAACCAAGTGCCTGTTCACTTCCCCACTGCTCTGGTGAGCTCATCTGTTCTGGGTTGTCACATGGTTTCATTTCAGTGCAATGGGCACCTGGCATCTCTGATTAATCTTTGGCAGAAAATGGGAGAAACTGGGTACGGCATTCAATGCTTAATGGGTCTGAGAAACCTAACTTCCCAGAGCTTGGCAGCAGCAAAAGAGAGACATTGTTTCACAAACCTTTGAGGTAAATGGAAGAGTAGACCTCTTTTTAAACCTTAGTTTGATTGTTAGATACCTGTTGGAACAGGAGAAAACAAAATAAATTATGTTTTTGCATGTCTACAAATATCATAAGACAAAGAGCATTTAATTATTGATAGACTTTCTGAGGTTTTGTGTTTCGTATTTTCAGACTATATTTAAATCTATTCTTCTGGTTTTTTCAAGGTTTCCTATGTCTCCTCTGCTTTTCATCTAATGAAGTCAAAGACTCTTGCCAGATTTGTGACTCACTGAAAAGCTTTTCACACAGACTGCCATGTAGTTAAGGACCTGCATTGTGTAACTTTGAGAGACTGCATTGTGTTAAGAATGCTCTGTTTATTAGATGGTCTTGTACAAATTTGGATCTAATCAACTGGATGACTTGTTGACACTATAAATTTATGATGAAATTTGAAGTTTACTGTAGCCAATTACTCTGCCATGCCAACAGTACAATGTCTCTTTCTTTTTCTCATTTCCCTAAAATTTGGATATCTCTGTCCAACAAAACTAGGAGAGCTGAGCTATGTATATTATTTCAAATGGAACTTAACACTGTTTCTGCTTTCACGGTATGATCAAGACATAATTTAGTCATACTAGTATTTTTATATTGCTTATCTAATCAGCTGTGCTTTTACTCTGGGTTCTGGGCAACAAATGTCCAGCTTAATTCTCTAGAAACCTATTTGCCTAGCAGCCAGAGCAAAGAAAAGAGATTTAACTCTGAAGTTTCCCTTCAGTCACTTGTCACTAACTGTTGAATTTTGGATGAATTGTACAGTCTTCAGTCTTAATAAATGTCTGACTATCTTTGGAACTACTTATTTTCGTTCCCACCATAAAGCATGTTTCACTTGACTCAAGGAAGTATTAGTGCTCCCTAGATCACTGAGTATTTGCACTTCTTTCTCATTGTGTCCCTGTTTTAGTTCCAGGATTCAGAAAAAAGCATTTCATTAACTTTTCCTGGCTTATAATTTGATGAACTTTTCCTGGCTTATCATTTGATGAACTTCAAATAAGAACAAATACGAATTCAAACCACCTTGATTTTATATCTTTTTGTTTGGTTGGTTTTGGTTTGAACTACTGTTTTAAAACTTTCTAGCCTTACATGCAGTGGATCAAACACTTCCTTTTTCTCACTGCCTTAAAACTATAAACAACAACTTGTGTGTCAAAGAAAATGAAGCAAATAACCCTTCTCTGAAAGGTAAACTCATCTTTCCATGTATTTCACCCTTGAGATGACAAACACAGGTACTACTTTGATTCCATCTAGGAGAGCTTAATGCTGAAGGCAATTTATCGTATTTCTTTTTGCTCATAGACAAATGAGAGAATAATGAAAAAAGAAGGTCACTGAATTTTAATCTGTTCAGGGAAAAACTTAAACAGACAATAATTTCAAAAAATGTTGCATACCTTGTAGGTAAAATAGCAGTCCTCATCGCATTTTGTTTCAACTCAGGCACAACAAACAGTTTGCTGATTTTTTCCTTAGGGTTTGATTTTAACTACTGGGAACTGTCCTTAAAGAAATGTCTTAGAAAGGGATAACTTCTGTCTGGTTGCAGAAATGAAGGTAAACCTGATGAGGGCAAAACTAGATTTTCAATTAAACACAAGACTTTTATTAAAAAAAAAATTATAGCTCTGCATAAAGACTGGATAAATGAACAACTTGAACCTAATTGTTTTTACTATAAGAAGTTCCTGTGAATCCTCCAAGGATGGTGCCCACTAGCATGGCTTTTTATCTCATGGAAGAAAACCATCTAATGAATAAGCCAATGCCCACAAAAGAGAATAGGAGTGCAAGCAATGTTTTTGGTAGCATTTTACCTAGACATCTTTTAAGTGGCAATATCTGGAGAAAGAGCCTCAAGGATTCAGAAACATCTCTACAGTGCTTTTCCACCAAGATATTTTTTATGGAAATATTTTATTCAGATAGTATTACAAACTTTGGCACAAAGAGCTTTGCTTTTATGATCACACCTTTATTCTCCACATCTGTCCCTTTACATCTAGATGCTACTGACTGAATACACTATGATTGCATATCTTCCTGAAATAATAATAACCGCTTACATCAAAAACAAAGTATCCACAACATTTTTATTTAGTCTAGCAACTGTTGTTTCTGTTGGGATAATGGTGTTCATAAATGAATGCATCTGGTTTTTTGCCTTGCAGCAGAGCTATGCTCACATTATTTGCATGGTAAACATAATGTGACACATTTAAAATACAGTCACCTCATAACCTGAAATCCCTTATCGTAAGCTCTAAGGATATGGTCGTAAGTATGCTCTAAGGATATGGCAAAAGAACAAAATTATTCTCCAGGATCTTAATTTGTAACTTTCTAAGCATTTTTTTTTCCTGTAAATGAGATATGAAGCTCCCTATTCACATTTCCATATGAATGAATTTCACAGAAGTGTGATGGGGTGTTCTGCTTCACCATGCATCTGCATTTTAGTATTTCACTGGATCCCTCTAACTGATGTCATGCAAACTGCTAAAAGTTTTTGTGATATAATGACCTTGCATTTCTAAGACTTGTCTGATTACATTTTTATAGGATAGGATTGAATGATCCAGAAATCATAGGAGAAAATTTTACAGTAATGCAAGGCTAGATTAATTTATCCTGTCAGATGAGCAAAGGGGAAAAAATCAGCTCCTGAAGGTAGCTAGCTGCTTTTTGTTGTGTTATCACTTCCCCAGGCCAAACAGCCAATTTCCCTCTATAGCTGCTGCAACAGTTTGCGTTGATAGGATCTCATCCTGAATGATGCCTCTGACTTTTCACCTGACCTGTGTAGATGATGGTTGACGGCCAGCAAAATGTCCTTGTAAATGCCAATGTTTCTCTCTCCCACCTGAAGTACTGTTTCCATTTCTGGTGTCCCCAGCAATAGAAAGACATGGAGCTGTTGGAGTGAGTCCAGATGAGGGCAGTGAAGATGATCAGAGGACTGGAAGACCTTTCATCTGAAGACAAACTGAGATAGTTGGGGTTGTTCAGCCTGGAGAAGGCTCCAGTGACACCTTAGAGCAACCTTCCAGTACCTGAAGGAGCTACAGGAAAGCTGGGGAGGGACTTTTTGCAAAGGCATGGAGTGATAGGAAGAGGGGTAATGGGTTTAAACTGAAAGAGGGTATATTTAGTTTAGACATTAGGAAGAAATTCTTTACTGTGAGGTCGGTGAGATGCTGGCACAGGTTGCTCAGGGAAGTTGTGGATGCCCCCTCCCTGGAAGTGTTCAAGGCCAGGTTGGATGAGGCTTTGAGCAACCTGATCTAGTGGGAGGTGTCACTGCCCGTGGCAGGCGGGTTGAAACTAGATGATCCTTAAGGTCTCTTCCAGCCCAAACCATTCTATGATTCTATGATCTTTCTTTCAGCATCTTCGTTACTTCAGACTGGGCATCAAAAAAGTCAAGTCACTTGGCAAAGTTAAACAGGTGCTGCATTTTGACACTATCAGTTGAACAACGGAAATATCTCAACACCCATAGGAGGATCAGGAAGTAATGAAGCTAACAAAAACAGAAATCCCATCAACTACAAGGACAGTTGGCCAGGATGCCCAGAGAATGTTTTAAAGGTCCTCGGGGGAAAATCTCTCTCTCTCTGATTTTGTTCCTTATTAACCACAGGGTCAAGATGAGCTGGAAGAGGACAGAGTTCCACTCATGGCAGGGTGAACACTTCAGTCTGAGATCTTCCATTACTAGTTATTTATGTGGGTCTAAGATTCAGCAAGAATTAAGAGCTGTCTGGCATTCAGAGTTTTGGGATTTTGACAGCTGCGTTTAGGAGAATTAATCACAACTGAACTTTAGTAAGGGATAGATGTCTAATTTGGTCAGAAGTGGTAGGGTTCTGTAGATGAGCAAAACAGGCTGTCTAAAAAGCTATGGACTTTCACTTGCCTGTATCTGGAGGAATAACAGACGTTGATGTTGACTGAGGAAATGCATGATAAATCATGGATTTATATTTAAAAATTTAAAAACTCCAGATGGCTAATTTATGGTAGATGAATTCAGGCTTTGGAGGGTGACCACATCACCTTATTTTAGGTGTATAAATTAGATGCCAAAATTAGAAAGCTGGTCTTTCTCTGTTCCCTCTGAAGCCAACAGGAAGACACTGGTTTTCTAGAAGATGAGTAAAAAATTAGATTTGTATCCTGAATTCTAGTGAGGCGTGCTGCTCTCTGCTGGCTTTGGACACTGTGTTGATAATTAATCCTGTATCTAAGGTAACTGGATGCCTAAAGACTGTATGAAATCACTTCTTCCCCAAACTGCAAAAGCTTGCATCTATATGGGCATAGCCTCAGGATCAAGATTGCAGAAGACCATAAATGTGTCATTTCCTTCAGAGGCTGGTCTGAACATGCATGAATACAGTATGTAACCCAGTAGAAATCAGTATTATTTAAGTTTGGGGTGCAGTAGGCACAGGGAAACTTTTGCTTGCTAAGCTCTGGAGTGATTTCCAGAAGAAGAAATAGTTAATAAAAATAAAGCAAAATGCATGATTACAAAGCAAATAATTCTACTTTTCTGTCAGGTGCACCAGCTAAAGCTGCCCATAGGCAGTTTTAATTGACATGCATAGAATTCATGAAATAGATAAACCATACAAATACTGACCTTACCAGAATGAAACAGGGCAATATTGACATAATGATGCCCTTCAATCATTTTATTATGATTTATACTGGAGCAAAAGCTGAGGAAAAAAAATCTTATGTGCCCATGTACCTATTTGACATCGTGCATATATTTTACTGGGGGAAGTAAATGGTTGTTCTAGCTCATTAAAGGAAAATAAAAATCTTTAGTTTTAGATTATGAGAATATCTAGGGAATAGAGAATTGCATTATGTAAAGCACAAACCTTTCAGTAGGATTTTCACTTACACTGCCAAAAATCCAAATGGTAATAATGATTGATTCACACCATTGTTTTGAGCTTTTGGGGAGTGAAACTGATTTTCTTCATCCTGTCATGAAGAAGGCTGGTGCATGACCCTTCTCCCCTAAGTGTCTCCAGCAGCATAAAGACCTGAATCAGGTGCTAAAGCAGCATTTAGGTTCTTTCTGAAATCAAAATCAGAATGTTGGACCACTGTCTATTCACTGTCAGACACTGAACTAGGTATTATATGCTTCCAATGTGGTAGGCACTGTCTGATAAATAGTATGTACAACTTCCAGTGACATTAGAAGAGGTTAGACTCAATCCTGTGACCTCTGATCACACATTGACCTGCAATGGGAGTTTCATAATCAGTTGATTGGTGAGATCTTTTATTTCTTTTTTACTCTGGCTTCAGTTTCTTCTTGAAAACATGGCACAATGTGTAAGGTGTAAGTAGGGTTTTTGAAGGGTGAATGAGGTCTAACTACTTCCTTCACAAATAACATTTAATATTAAACAGTGTGCTGTTGCAGCAAAGAACTCAACAGGATGCTGGGTTGCATCAACAAGGGCATCACCAGCAGAGATACAGAAGTCCTCATCCTACTTAGCACTTGTCAGGCCACACCTGGAATACTGGTACTTAAAGGGTGGATACCAAGAAAAGATGAGGGGTAGTGGGCAGAAGTTACTCCTAGGGAGATTCCAATTAGTCATAAGAGGAAAAATTTTCACAATTACAACAATCAGCCATTGGAATAATGGAAGGCCACAACAGGGACCTTGTGGATTCCCCAACATCAGACACTTTGAAGAGTCAGCTGGAAAAGGTACCGGGCCATCTTGTCAAGACCATGCTTTGCCAAGAAAGTTTGGACCAGATGATCCTTGAGGTTCCTTCCAATCTGGTATTCTGATTCTATGGTTTATGTGAAGACATATGAAGGCAAAATGTGAAGCTGATATGAAATTTCCACTTCACATTATGACCATGTGCTTGAGGTGATGATGCAGCACGTGTGAAGTTGATCTGAAGACTTCATACAGTAGATGTATCAATGTTGTGAAGGTGAATTATTTTCTGATTATGCCAGCAATTTTATTTGAATAATTATTGTAGTTCTGCATAGTTTATAATAACAAGATCAATAGCAACAACAGTTCTGACAGCTATTGTTGCTGGCTGATTTGCATGGCTTATTTTTCCATTTTTGTCCTTAGTCGTAGTCACCTGATCACATTACCAAGGTAGATACAGTAACAGTTTATCTGACTTGCACCCCAAAGCAAGGGTACATGTCTTCAAAACTCACTTTGTGGGCAGAAGACAATACTAGAAGGGTTCCAGCAGTGAATGATGGTTTACTGTCTTATGATGCTGAGTGATGCCATAAGGAACACCATACTTTTTGAGTGCAATAGAATAGTCAAAGTTAGTAAATATCTTAGGATGAAAGTAATACAGAAGACAACAACACTTTAAAAAAAAAAAATCTATAACAAGATTATTCATTTGGCAACCATGGCTATATCTTAGGCTCTGATCTTCAAACTTTCACCTTCAAGCTACCATAACTTGACACAACTGAAGCCACAGTTAATTTTTTTAGCCTTCCAAGATGCAGTCATCAGCATTCTGACAGTATGTGTCATTGTCTTTCTATAGTTATAAAACTGCAGCAATGGAAAACGACAGCTTGTGCTGGTTAAATGGAACCCTGCAGTGCTGTTTCCTGATAAAACAGGAAATTATGTATGGCACCTGTACAACCCTTGGATTATAAAGACCAGGATAAGAAAAGACAAAGGAAACCTTGGGGGAAAGAGGATAATCCATGTTTAGTCATTTTGTGACAAGAGTAACAGAAACTCTCCTGGGAAAGAACAGAATAGGACCTCAGGTGAGCTTACTCTTTCCAGCTAATTTTATGTAGCACCTCACAGTGTGATAATCTTGGTGTGAGAACAACCCCAAGGGTAGAGCTTTTCTTTCAGATTAATTGAAATCCTTGTGCTAATCAAGCTATATGTAAACAGCCCTACTGTGTGATAGATCAGGTTTGCTTTGTCACCGTTATGCCTTATTTTCACGTGACACGAATCACTACTGGTAACCCTTGGATCCTGGCTGTCTTGTCTTGCATACCATGTCAGATCTTAGCTCTCCTTGTTTTCTTTGAGCCTCTCACTGGATTTCATTGCTGTTTTCCCATATAATGGTATTCACTCCATCTTAACCACCCTGCAGGAGTCACGAGTGTGTACCTCTTTAGCTCTACTTCCAGTTCTGGAACCCCCATGGTAAGAAGGACTCTATGTCCAGCGAGTCCAGAGGAGGGCCACAAAAATGATCAGAGGGCTGGAGCACGTCTCTTATGAAGAGCAGCTGGCTAAGCTGGGGTTGTTCAGCCTAGAGAACAGAACGCTTCGGGGAGACCTTGTAGCAGCCTTCCAGTATCTGAAGGGGGCCTACAAGAAAGCTGGGGAGGGACTTTTTACAAGGGCATGTAGTGACAGGACAAGGAGTAATGGGTTTAAACTGGAAGAGGGGAGATTTAGATTAGACATTAGGAAGAAATTCTTTAGTGTCAGGGTGGTGAGACACTGGAACAGGTTGCCCAGAGAAGTGGTGGAAGCCCCATCCCTGGCGGTGTTCAAGGCCAGGTTGGATGGGGCTCTAAGCAACATGACCTAGTGGAGGGTGTCCCTGCTCCAAGCAGAGGGGTTGGATTTAAATGATCTCTGAGGTCCCTTTCAACCCTAGCCATTCTATGATTCTATGATTCTGTGATTCTACTTCATGCTTTCCTAGACAGTTGTCTAGACCACTACCCTAACACCTAAGTCTCTTGTTTCAACGGTTTTTAACATTTCTTCCTCTGGCTCTCTGTCTTCCGCTGTGTCAACCGTAAGTTGTTCATTTTCTCCTTGAGGTCATACATAATATGTTGCTGCAGATGTTTTTTATTTCTGCTTCACTATTATTTTCTATAACCCCAGAGCTACATTATTTTCTTGGCTTTAGCTTTGAAAGGACTTCCGCCATGCAAGAATATATCTATATTTATGTTCATACATGAGCTCAGTCATTTTCATAAGTAATAAAACTTCAATGATAATTTAATATTCAATGCCTAAATAAAAAAGCAATAATGAAAAATAAAAAGGAACATAATATATGCATTATTTCCATATAACTATTGTGCAGTAAATAAAGTATATTATGCCTTCTCAACTTCTCTGTTGAAAATACAGAAAGATTTCTACTTTCTCCTTGCCCTGTAAGTCCCTCAGTGTGAACAATCTCTTGTGTTCTGAAACACCTTAACAAAAAACAAAAAAGATATCTTTTTATCAACCAGAAGGAGTTCATGACTTCTCATCCTCTGTCTGGAGGGGAATTAATGCTACTCAGCTCTTCCTAAACATTCTTATATGGAATTTCTTCAGCCATGGTTTGTAAGTCGGGAATACTCACACCTCATTCCACACACATATTTATAGCGTTTCCCATTCAGCACTTGTCTTCTTAGGAAGTCTTTTTACATGTGCCTTCTGAAACATCAAGGCAGGCCTAGATTTATTACATTTCTTTTGTGTGGCTGATGGAGATGATCCGAGAGAGCAGTTGCCCTATACTCACTATATAGTCTGTGCATATTAGATAAACCCCATCAGATGTGTTCACTCAGAAAACAACTCAGGTCTTAGGAGGAATGATTCACCTCTGAAGGTACCACAGTGTCACTCTTGTCCCTAGTGATGTCTCGAATGTCTTACTGATGCCTTGTCTCTGGTTTATTTGCCAATCCTGAGTCAAACCGTGACATCCAGTGTTATCAGTCCACTAGCTGGAACACTTGCAAGAGAGCTTACTGAAGGAAAAAAAAAATCAGTAAAAGGAAAATTGTCTTTACTTTGCTCCTGGTCACAGGATTAACTCTTAATTTGAGTCAAAGGGGAGTGGACTTAGTCTTTGCAGAAGCAGCTGTTTTTGTAGCAGTACCAGTGGTGGCAGCAGCAGCTGTGGTAGCAGCATCATGGGTTTGCAGCATTGCCTGTGGGGGATTGGCAGTGAGTGAAACAACATCTCACTCTACCCATCCACAATAAATTATAAACATTTAGCAGAGGCATCCCTACTGCAACAATGCTATTCAGATCAAGTGCTGGGAGATTCAACTTGAGAGAAAATGGAGAGGTAAAACTGGACCTGCTACTGTCATTGCCAACATAGACATTTTCGTTCACTTGAGGATCTGTACCGTAACTATACACATACAGTGCCCCCATAAAAACCAGTATCAAAAACGCTATGATCACTAGGCTGGTAATTACACGGTTGATCATGGCTACAGTTCTGCAATACACCATAAAACAATAACAAGAGCAGCTACACAGAGCAGTATGATCCCGGCTGCACACCACATGTATGATTGCATGTTGGGAAAAAAGTCCAGCAGAAACACCCCAGAAGGTGTCTGTTTAGTTTTCAATCCATCCTTAGATTCAGCAGAAGTGTTGCTCATTGCCACCTGAGGGATTCCTCCCATCAGAGATGGAATTTTAAACATTCTCAATTAGTGAGAATTTATAGCCGGGCTTACGATCGAGCCCCACGTTGGGCACCAATAAATTGTTGTCACGATTTGACTCAGGATCGGCAATTAAACCAGAGACAACAATGCTATCGATCCCCTCCCCCTCCCACCCAGCTAGGGAAGGAGAGAGAGAATTAAGGAGAGAGACTTAGCTGGATTGAAAACTAAATTAGACAGCTTTAATTATATGTACATTTATATATAAGTATGTTCAGGAATGTGCAAAAGCCTCTTGCCTCCCCCCACCCCCAGCAACTCCCGGCACTCTCCTGAGCTGTGAGCAGTTCCAAAATGTCTCAGCCCACAGGCAGGAGATAAGGCAGAGCAGACAGGGGCTGGGGTATGAGGGGTATGACGTCAGAGCCTAGGGGTCGATGGTGATGGATGGATGGAGTCCTCCCTGGATGTCAGCCACGGACAGAAGAGAAGGGAAGAAGAAACAGGAAGGAAGTTGTCTTCTGTGATCCCTGACCTTCCTTGGAGCTTATGTAGATATATGGAATGGAATCCCTTTGGTCAGTTCTGCTGTCTGTCTAGTCCAGCTCCCCTATGGGGGGGTTCATAAATCCGACTCTCCTGCCCCAGTAGCCCCTGTAGTGGCGGAGCTAAGTGGCGACCTTGAAGTCTCAGCAGTAACATAAACATTCCAGTGTTATCAGTCCACTAGCTGGAACACTTGTTGCTAGTTAAAAGAGAGCTCACTGAAGGAAAAAAAAACAGTAAAAGGAAAATTGGTTTCATCCTGGCTCAACCCAGGACATGCCTATAGTGTCGAATTTTATGGTTCGCTTAGATACTTAGTTTGTGTGATGAGTCTAAGTCTTAGGTGTTTCTAAAGAGTCATTTACATGGCATATAGAGGTTGACTGGTTTAAAGATTTATGTGTCCTTTGTTGGAGCTGATCCATTGCAGATTATAGAAATCATAATCTCATTAAAGGTCTCATTCAGGATGATCATCATGCTTTCCTATTATAGCCAGACAGGGAGTGAATAGAGAGCAGAGCAGAAATGAATGAAAGTTTAGCAAAAAGTAAACAGAACTTTTTCAAGTATCTGGGTAGGAACTCTGGAATAGGACACAGAGAGACAAGCTTTCCAAAATAGGCAAGTCTTTTTAAATAGTTTATCCATGTCTGGCAATACAAATCTAAGTGGAAACTTTCAGACCCTTTTAATAACATGGATTAGATTATATTAGCATAATATCATGTATTGATGGCAGATGTACTCCCCAAAGTATTTTCTAATTCAACATCTCTTATTAATTCTCCCCACTGCATGGCACTTTTTAAAACTACTATGCCTTTTTTGGATCCCTTATAAATTTGTCTAAAAGAAGCAGGCTAAGCTACTGACATTTAAAAAATGTTTTTCCCAGCTGAAAATTGTTAATATATTTTCATGTTTCTTCTGATGAGAAGATATTACGTTCTCATCTCCTGCTAGACATTAGAGATTTCTTTTTCTTTTTGTTTTATAAGTAGAGAATATATTGCAATCAAAAGAGCTAAACTCCTTTGCTAACTAAAAGGTATACACTGGAGAGAGCTTTCAAAAAATCAAATCGAGTTTATGAAGTACTATAGAGATTGTGTCCTTGCACTCTTCTAGAAGAAATAAGAAATCAATTTTCTTTGCAATATTTATTTTTCAAAATAACAGTTCTTAAGCAAACTGGTAGTTCATGTGCAGTAGAGCAATTTTGTCAGACTCACTTTGCTGCTAAGGTGCATGTCATTCTGTTAAATATAAGCTGCCGGAATGTGTGACATAACTAGACCAGATCTTATTCATAAGGATCAATTTTTCCCTCAAAAAAAAATAAAAGTTCTGTCTTTGGAGTGGTTTTGAGCTGTCAAGGGTAGACAATATCCTGGCTATAAGGCATCCCCTTAGTCAGTTTGAGAGTTCTCAGCAGAGGTCATCAATGATGTAGCCATCACTGCCCACTTCTCAGCAGCGTCCTAATGTTTCCCATCAGGTTTGAGACATGAGAAATGTACTGAGTGGGAAAGATAAAGTGTAATTTGCTGTACAGACACAACACTTCTCATTCCCAAAGTTTCATTTCTGAAATTATTTCCTCGTGTGTAAGTGTCACTAAAGCAACTCTAGGAGACAGAGTAGAAAGGCCTTACTGTGCCAAGCACTATTCCCATGCAGGCAGCTGAACACGGATGTACACATACTTGCACACACATGCATGTAATTGCTAAATTATAATGTCTGAAATGCTAACAAATGAAAACAATTTGAAACACTTTTAAAGTCATAGAGCTAACTTCCTTGAGCACAGGAAAGAATGGGGAAGAACAATAGTCACCCAAAGTGGCATAGTTAAGTAGTACAGAGACAAGGAGGTCAACACAGAATGATCTCCATTCAGAGCCAACAAAAATGGCTGTAATTCCTCAGCAAGGCATGTAATTGCAATCATGCACATTGACAGTTTTAACATTTTTGCTTTGTGCTCTGGAGTAAGATAAAAATCACCATGATTCTTTATCTGTCCCAAGAGCTTACAATAGTAAGTACTGAATTCCAGAAATGGTAATTTGTGCACATGAAGTGATTAGCAGAGGTGGCACAGCCACCTTTTTGAGTGGGAACTTTAGTTAGGGGTCTTTCCAAAACCACAGATTTGCTGTGAGTATTGGCTGTTATAACCCACTTAAATCTGTGTATCTGACATGGGAACAATTGTGCAGTTGCTGCTCAGTCCTATTCTTTTTTAGATGGAGAATGAATCTACTCTTGCAACTGCAAGTACAGGACCTGGGCACCCTAGCAAATTAATTAATTTTGCATTGGTACAGGATCTGAAGGGAATGCCAAGGAGAGCTGCTTGAGTTTCAGCAGCTGTCTTAGACTCTGTAAGGGGGTGAAAAGACTGTTCACATGAGTTGGAGCTACTCTTAGCATTAATGAAATAACACCCCTTGTTTGTCTCACCAGCAATGAGTCTGAGGACAAGAGTTCATGGTATACTTGTACAATGAATGATTGTTCATAAAAAATCCCAGCAGTAGCAAAAGATGTGTTTGACCAGAGAAGGCAACAGTAAAGATCAAGATCAGAGAAGACCTGGAAAGCATATCCTCATGCCAGTCATGGAAGCACACAGCTGAAACTCTCTTGTAGTAGAAAGGTACTTCATGAAACATTGCTTAAGGACCAGAGATTCTAGAAGAGATTGGAAGTTGAAGGTTTAAGAATGAAGCCATCTTAAGAAATCTGGCTTACAATTTATTTGATGCTCAATTCTGATGCATGTCTAAAAAGGGATGACTTTTTTGTGTCTATGCTGGTAGAAACTGAGGAAACGGAGAAAACTCATGAAAAGATTGATACCAGACTAAGTTGAACATGGACCAATTCTTATAAATACTATTGTGGCTGAGGACAAAGCTTTGAGACAGCTCTGATCCTCCTCTTTCCCTTCTCCATCTGATAAGTAATGTCTTCTTGTGGGAGAACAAATATGTTAGGGAGCACAAAACTGTGTATGAAGACATAAGGTGTGTGAACAAAGACATAAGGTGTGTGAACAACTGAGCTTTTCTCACCCCTTCTTGAGCCACATTCATGCAAAGCTGGTGTTATGTGACTGATGGCTGGCCAAAAGCATGTCAAAGAATGCAACTGTGGCTCAAGATTCAAAGCATATGAACCAGGGCAGAAATCTATATGGGGGAGCTTGTCCCACTGTAGGCCTAAACAGACTCTGGAAACAAGTATGTAAGCACCTGTTTCAAACACTGTTTAAGGAGTTACTCGTTTTAAAATTGTAAATCAATCTAGTTCTATGAGAAGATCATCGTTATGCAAATTGTATCTCTGGGAGCTTAAAAATAAGCAAGTTTCTTCTTTCAGAAGAAATGCGCATGATTGAACTGTCAAATATTACTTAATAAGAGGATTATATTGGATTTGTTTTTAGTTAAGACTGTTATATAGAGAACAGTTTCTCTTCATTTTTAGCAACCCCCTTGCTTTTGGGATATGGGTTTGGATTTGGCGTTAGTCTTAATTGACATAGGTTTAATTATTTCACTTGAGCTCTTCATCGTAAGACTCAGTATATCATATATTTTTTTATATATAGAAGTCTCCTTGCATGCTATAGTCCATGTACTGAGATGGACAGCAGGGAAATAAAGAGGGAAGCCTAGGTTTTTTTCCTTAGGCTCATGAACTATGTAGGTTGAAATCAAAGATTATGCAGCAGCAGACCTATATGGTAGAGGTTCCTGTTTTGCTTTCTGTTTAATTCTCTTTCTACTGATTTCCAAAATAAATCAATAGGTTATCCACAAAACGGAAATTTGGAAAATCAATCAGTTTTAAGAAGTTGGGTCAATTTAATACAGTAAATTAAAAAAAAAAAAAAGGAAAAAAGAGTAGAATCATGAACCATAATAACACAAAAAAAGGGAAATCAGGTGAGGTGGGGAAACAGCTTCAGTTCTGTAATTCATCTCATGAGGTGGACTGTGTGCTACGGGCATTAGCAGCAATCCTCAGTTTGATCAAATATTGCATGTGACATTTTCAGAATCTGATCTCTGAAAAAATGTACACATTGGAGATTTCCCAGGGTGTCTTAGGACAAGACAACCACAAATCTGTAATACATTCATTTGCTTCTGCAGTTTGGATCACTTACAGTTACAGCTGGCTGATGGATAAGAGGCAGGTACAGAAGGAGATGCAGTTAGAAGGCCTGGAATGCACCCAAGAGGGAAGCTGCATGGGTCCGAGGTAAGAATTAATTTGCCTCCTGGGAAAATGCTTCTTGGCTCCAGTGAGAAAGCATCCAGAAAAGACACAATTGGTCATTACCTACTCTCTTCCTCAGTCCCTTCTGTGTTAGTACAAGGGCCTGCTATACATTTCACAGGACTAGAGGGAGGAGGAAAGATAAGAAGAAAACCACGTGCTTGTGAAACCTGTTTGCTCGCCTGAGGTACCTACTCAGTTAATCATGGACACAGCTCATGCATATTTCCCAACAGCAGCTATTTAACTGGGAACCAAGAACACAACCAAGTTAAAAAGAAGTTCTAAGAAATGAACATGAAGAAATAACTCCAGATTAATTTTGATTAATTCTGTAGCATAGTGCTTCACCTATCTAAATTTTCTTGTCTGAACTTCAAAGAATTTCAAGGAGCATTAGAACAAATTCATCCCTGTTACTCAGCAATTTCATCCTTCATACATGTATTTTAAAATATGTGCCTCAGTTCCAAAGAAAGAGATGTTATGCAAATTAAAACAGTGTAATTCCTTTGGAATTGCCGGATATGTTCAGTTTAAACTATTGGAGCTGCACAGAGACAGAAGGGATAAAACTCTGAGCACTTTGATCCCAGGAGTATTATCCACCTGAGCTAAAGATCACGTGCAATGCATACATACCAACCCCATGACCCTGCCTACCAGGCTGCTCCTAGTAATGAGTAGAGGCTATGCAAGTTGTGGTGCCTTGCAGGAGCCCTCATGCAGGAGACTGTATGAGGGGTGGAAATGAGCTGCAAGGATGGACTAGGTGCACTGGAGGCTAGGAACAAGGCAGAGGTAAGGCAAGGCAAGACAATTTACTGTTTCACCTTTAGCTATGGCATATAAAAGCTTACATCTACGCAGTGTCCAAGCAAGGGTTCAACTTCTCCACTTTGCTTGGCTCCAGCTAATTGTGTCCACTCTGACAGAAGAAGAGTGTGTTAAGTTCATATATGTTTCTCCTCTTCTGGGAGCCAGCTGTCTAACTCTAGGCATTAGTCAGAGTGTGAGTTTTCCTGAGCACACAACAGATGATCAGGGAGTTAGTCATCAAGAATGAGATCCAGCTTTAAGCTGATACAACATCAAAAACATAACACAGCCCTTAAAAGCAATAAGCACTTTTCTACACAGACTTTATATAACTCATACTAAAAAGACATCAATCTTTTTCTCAGTTACATGATTGATTTGATAATGCATGACTTCAGTACTGAGACATGTCCCAGTGAACAGTTAAATACTGATTCGGTGTTTCAGAGCAATGCAAACCTTGTTGGCTGAAATATTGACTTAGCTTTTGTCTACAGCCGTGAAAGTTCCACACTCTTTGGCTGTAAGGAAACTAATCATCCAGGTATCAATACCTGTGTGCATGGAAGTTGGCGTTTCCCAACTGGATGGTAGATGCTGGGAGATATGATGTATGAAATGACAACAAAAATACTGACATACCATTGTCACACTTGATGGTAATGCCCTGGTCATGCTCAAACTCATGTTTAAAGGCAAGGAGGAAACATACCATAAGCGAATAATTTATTGCATAACTGCAATCTTCAAAGTCTAACCCAAGAATTATTGTTGGTTCAGATGTAACTAGTATAGAAAGAGAAAAAATACAGACATTTTAAAAATAATAATAATGATAATAAATTAAAACTATTATACATACCTGTTTTCCTGGCATTAGGAGGAAAAAGGCTGAGACAGTTGGGGTTGTTCAGCCCGGAGAGGAGAAGGCTCTGGGGAGACCTTATAGTGGCCTTCCACTACCTGAAGGGCCTACAGGAAAGCTGGGGAGGGACTGTTTACAAAGGTGTGTAGCATAGGACAGGGAGCAATGGCCTTAAACTAGAGAAGGGTAGATTCTGATTAGACATTAGGAAGAAGTTTTTTACAATAAGGGTGGTGAAGCACTGGAACAGGGTGCCCAGGGAGGTGGTGGAGGCTCCATCCCTGGAAACATTCAAGGTCAGGCTCAACCAGGCTCTGATCTAGTCAAAAAGATCCCTGTGCACTGCAGGGGGGGCTGGACTACATGACCTTTAAAGGTCCTTTCCAACCCCACACATTCTATGATTCTATGATCCTCATCTTTCTGCTGTTCCTCTGAGTCCTAACCTGGGTGGTTCCATTCTGGGCTGGGCTGGTTGTGTTGAGGGGAGTTGTCAGACTCTGGATTCCTTCACCAGTAGGAAACTGATGTTAATGTTCTTCATTCGTGTTTCTTCTCCACTCTAGGATCCATTTTGGGTTATTTTCCTGTTTTTAACATGCTTTTACACCTAGGTTTTCTACATTATTCTGCAATTCCACATTGCATCTGAATTTACTATATATGATGCCCTTCACATGCATTGTAGAATATCAGTCTGTTTGTTAGCCCTAAAGCCTTTTTTGTCAAACTCCAGGACTGCATTTCTTTAACTGACCATTTGTGAGTTGTTTAAATCCTTGGGGTCCACAGTGCCAGGCTGTACCCCATCTCTTATTATCCCATGCCTCCACTTCTCTATGCCACATCCTTGTCTCCACTTCTCAAGACCTCTGCTGTCATACCAGGCCTGTATTTCTTTAAACAAACATCACTGTGTAAGAGCCATAAATATCTAATTCAACACAGGATATCTGGTTGTTGCTGTTGTCTATATACAACTGTGGTCATACCTTACAAAGATAACAAAAGTAAAACAAATTAAGCACTGACATCTGTCAATTAAACCAATTACTGTCACAGTTAAACCAATTAAAACAAAGATGCAGGCTGGCCAAGTTCAGGTAGAGCAAACCTGGCAAGCCTCACTCCTGAAGCTTTGCAAACTCAGTAAAAAGTTTGTACCTTGTTACTAGCAATACCAGTTCTGTATCACAGGATGGCACAGATACATACTGCACATGGTTTTCTCTGTGGAGATCTTAATACAGGCTATGATAACCAGAGTCTGGGATGCACAGACCCAAAGGAGGTAATCCAAATCATCCCAGTTTCCACTGGTCTCAAGATTTCCTTTGACAGTAATCTCTAATCCCACTTTCTACAGATCTGTTCCCAGCTCATATGGGGGCCTGGTTTTCAGGAAATGAGTCAATAACCCCCAATCAGGACAACTAACTTTTTTACAGCAGTCTAATACACACCAAATACCTGGGTTGGAAACCAAGCAACATCATCACACAGAGATTCCAAATCACAGCATTCAGTATATGAAATTGTATGACAGCAATATTTTAATGCATAACTGTTCAAGACAGTGCAGTGCATATGGATACTGGCCTATGTGCCTTTCATGCTGGTAGTTGACACTATGCATTATAGTGACTTAATGGTGTATTTATCACAAGTAGCATTGTGTAATGAATGAATACTTAATGAACCTCCATTAAGCTTAGAAGTGTTCTGTTTCAAACTGTTAGATCATTACTTTAATAAGGTATTTTCTACTGCAGGGGAGTTAAAGCAAACACAGCAGTTCTTTGAAGCCAGGTGACTGCTTAAGGCACAATAAAAAAGAAAGCAGAATTATTAATTCAAAGAAGTATGAAACCCAATCTAGGTAAGAGAGCATACAGAGAAAAAAGCAGCTTTTAGTTGTATTTTTGCTTTCTCCTGGTAGCATTTGCTGGTTTGGAAACAAGCAATTAGTACTGGCAAGGTAAGAGCTTTGACTTCCACTACTGGGGGTGAAGTAGATTTTTTATCATTAATTGTCTGTTCCATTGTTCTCCTTGCTCTGCCTTTGGATGGGATTGAAATTAGCTAAGAATTATAGTTTATGAGACTTGAAATGAGGAATGTCCCTTTAATTGCCTTATATTGCTTGGTCTTTTATTGGACAGTATTTAATACCTTAGTTTGGGAAGAAAACACTGTGCAATGCTTAAGGCAACAGAAGCTGGGAGCTTGTGAAACCTGCCCATGTAGCTCCCACATGTAGTGTAGTAGGATGGAGAGTTATCTTAAGATAACTTATGTAAGAGAGAGATTTAGATGCCTAAAGAGACAAATAATTGCCTGATGCGATCTTTAAAAGCACTTGAGTCATGAGAAGTTAAATGAGAGGCTGGATGTCCACAGTTTATCTGTTTCCCTAGGTGCATATCCAATCAGAGCAATGAAAGATTTCCAGTCAAAAGAATTAGAAAGAAAATTATGACCGTGGGTATTTTTATTGAACTTATTCTGATTTATCTACAGACTAATAATTATAGGTCTAATCCAGAGTTCATAGAATTCAATGAAATACTTTCTACTGACTAAATAGACTTTATATCAGGTTTTCATAATTATCGTAAGTCATTCTGAATGAGGAATAAATCTCAGAGATTTGTAATGTATTTGTGGATAATATGCTAATAGAAAATGGGCACAAATTCTGAATCGTTTGCTATAAATTATTCACCCAATTATATTGCATCTAGATAGACAGATAGAGGAATTATGCATTAATAATTATGTATTCCATGTAACCATTGGCAATAGGATGAAACAGATTTATCATGAAAGATCTGTCCATCAGCAGAAAGATTCACTGTGCAATATTTCAAAGACTCCAATTTGACTTCAGGTCACCGACTAATAAACAAAGAATGGCTTGAGGCTGGCACTGTTTGAATATCAAGATCAGTGAGGGAAATGCAGTGTGGCAGAAACAGTGCTTTTAATACATTCCTCCTCTCTTAACTCCTCTTGCAGAGGCTGTGTCAGTGTGATTATTCTTTTAGGAAATGTCGAATGGGAAGAGATCAATGGAGAATATTTAGGCGTAGGACCCAGCCGTCAGGTATTCTATTCTCATAATTTCCCAAAGGGAACTTTTAAACCTAACTATGCCATGAATTAAATTCTTGTTGAAATTAATGACTTCAAAGTTTCATCCTTTCAGCAGTCCCTGTATCTTCTGTGTGAGCTTAGGATACTTGTCATTTCCCTCTATCTGGCTTGACCTCAATTTAAAAAAAAAAAAAGTAATTGATTAGAATCAGTTATGTTCAACACATAAAATTATTTTCTACTAGATTTAAGAGAGCAGGCAATTAATTTTAAATTTAGGAGTGACTGCTACCCATTTTTAATTCCATGTTTTGCTGTGTATGCTCTGTGTGTGCACAGCTGGGTGCAGGATTACACCTCTGTGTGCATGGCTCAGCATACATGCCTATGTGGTTCTGCATCTATGCACCATGTGCGTCCACGGTTTCGTGTACCTGTGGCTCTGTTTGGCTTCATGTGTGCATGCTGGTGTGCACGTGCGGGCACACGTCGCTATGTGTGCACAGCTCCATGTGTTTCAGGCTGAGGGAGGAATAGGTTGTCTTCATGTTGTGCACATATGGGGGCCCAGAGAGTGATGGTGAATGGAGCTGCATCCAGCTGGCGTCTGGTGACCAGCGGTGTCCCCCAAGGATCAGTACTGGGCCCAGTCCTATTCAATATCTTTATTGACGACCTGGATGTGGGGATTGAGTCCACCCTCAGTAAATTAGCAGTTGACACCAAGCTGGGGGGGAGTGTTGATCTGCCAGAGGGTAGGAAGAGGCTGCAGGAGGACCTGGACAGGCTGGATCAATGGGCCGAGGCCAACGGCATGAAATTCAACAAGACCAAGTGCAGGGTCCTGCACTTTGGCCACAATAACCCCAGGCAGCACTACAGGCTGGGGGAAGAGTGGCTGGAGAGCAGCCTGGCAGAGAGGGACCTGGGAGTGCTGGTGGACAGCCAGTTGAACATGAGCCAGCAGTGTGCCCAGGTGGCCCAGAAGGCCAATGGCATCCTGGCTTGTATCAGGAATAGTGTGGCCAGCAGGAGTAGGGATGTAATTCTCCCCCTGTACTCAGCACTGGTGAGGCCTCACCTTGAGTCCTGTGTGCAGTTCTGGGCCCCTCACTTCAAGAAGGACGTTGAGGTGCTGGAGCAGGTCCAGAGGAGAGCAACAAGGCTGGTGAAAGGACTAGAGGGAAAGTCTTATAGGGAGAGGTTGAGGATGTTGGGGTTGTTTAGCCTGGAGAAAAGGAGACTCAGGGGGACCTCATCACAACTAGTGACAGGACAAGAGGGCATAGCCTGAAGTTGCTCCAAGGGAGGTTTAGGTTGGATATTAGGAAGCACTTGCTCATGGAGAGGGTGATTAGACATTGGAATAGACTTCCAGGGAAGTGGTGGAGGCACCATCCTTGGATGTGTTCAAGGCAAGGCTGGATGTGGCACTTAGTGCCATGGTCTAGATGGTGTGGTGGTGTTGGTCATAGGCTGGACTTGATGATCTTAAAGGTCTTTTCCAGCCTTGGTGATTCTGTGATTCTGTGAAAATACAAGCTTTCTGTTTGTTTGCTGGGTTTTTTTCTTTTGGTTTTTTTTCGTTGCTTTTTTATCCAAGCTAAACATGGTGTAGCTGATTCACTGTGGTTTATTTTACTTTATTGACCTAAAGAGTTATCTGTAAATGGACATGAGATAATTCAAGCTTCATGCTGCATTAGTTCTCAGCAGAAATGCAAGGAATTTTTGCTTATACAATTTAACAGTGTGGTAAGGAGGCTATTAGAGTGCAATGGTAAGGAGGCTATTAGAGTGCATTTGTATGGACTGTTTTATTGTAGTGATTTCACATAATACCATGAAAATAAATCCAAATCATCACCCCCAGGATTGTATAGCTTGTCACTGTCATTTCCATCTTGGATAGTGCCACCTCTGAATGTGTGTGAGTGCATATCTGCAGAAGTAAAATAATTAAAATGGAAATTGGGAAATTTCAGGGTGGAGAGAAAAAAAAATGTTCTGATATGGTGCTATTCTGCCCTATTTTTCTTCCTGTGGCATTGTGGATGTGTGTGTGCTATGTGTGTATGTTTGCAGGTATTCACAGCTGTGTCAGAAACAAAGCTAGTGAGGTAGGCAGAAAAGGTGTAATTCTCATGGCAAACTGTCAGGATTTAGGAAATAAGACACTTTTTTCCAAGTCAGGAAATAGGCACTTTCATTATTGTTACTGTGCTGGCCATTCACCCTGGAACCATGTTACACTGTGAACAAATTTGTGGGCACTGATCTTGCAGAGAGGCATGAACCAAATTTATCTGATGTAGAGACCACGCTACTATTGTTTGCTGCCTCCCCATGTGCCTGGGTCTGCAGAGACTGCTCTGTGGAAAGATGGGGTCAGTTTTTTCCATTCCTCCCTGTTTGCTCACACCTGTAAGTGAAAGGAGAGCAGCATTCAGCTAACAGTTGCTCTCTTCCCTCTGAGGGGTCCAACAGTGCAGGCAGCCCACATGGAAGACTAATGAGACTTCTCACGGATCATTACTCCCAGAGCAGGCATGAGAAGGACTCACAGCTGATCCTGTAATTAATAAAGTAGAAGAGGGAGGCTGACCGGCAGGAGATAAGGAATCGTTCCTGGGAAGGGAGCAGAAGGCCTTCAGTTGGATCCACCACCATGATAGAGCATTGCCTCTGCTGCTCACTAATGGGTAATGATTGCAGCTGGAGGAGCTGCTGGGAAATGCACTCCCCAGCTGCTTCCACACATCTGCACAGCTGGGTGGCCTCAAAACATTCCCCCAAGGCTCTTGCAGCTGCCAAAAAGAAGCCAAGCTCTGCCTCCTAAAAGCTGTAAGGCAAGACACACGTGTTTGTTCCTGTCACTGTACTTACCAGGAACACTAGAGAGGTGGGAAAGATTTGACAGCTGTAACTAATAAAAAGGACATGGAAAGGAAATAAGAAAAAGGTAAATTATAGTCACAGGTGATCAATACTCACTAATGGGTGTGTACTGTTGGTGAAAAGTAGGTCTCAGCTTGTTCTCAGCTGCAAACCTCTGCACTTCCAAGATTGCTTTTTTGTAAAGACATGAACTGGAGCAAACTTCAAAACAGCAAGCTCTGAAACCACCTGGAAAGTTGAGTGTGCTAAGTTTACTGACACGGTCCTCAGCCTTTGTTTGGACCTTGTCTTGTTTGAGACAAGTCCAGAGTGGTTGGAAAGAAACAGTCAGTAGTGACTTTCTCAAACTCAATATCAATATCGGGAGGTAATTCCCTGAAGTTCAATCCACCAAGTAGAGAACAAGCAACAAGGACAGACAAAAAGAAGTGTCCCAGTAAGCTTAGCGTCTATGGTGTTGTTTATCTTCCACTGAAGACAGTGTCCCAACATGGACTCTGTTGTTGACCCTTCCAAGCTGGCCAGATACAGAAAACCACCTATAAGAAAGGAGACTGATTTCTTCAGGTTTACTCGAACAGTATCAGGCTGGCTAGTGCCATTGTAGCAACTCCCACATTATTCCAATGATAAGAACGGTTTTGTGTAAAACATTGTGAGGGTTGTGCCCCTTACCACAGAGAACATGCCTCCCATAAAACGATTTCACCATATAAGGGAGACTAAAGGGACGCCGCTCCTGCACGGTTGGTACCTGTGGCACCAGGAACCAGGCTTCTTGGGGAGGGGGGCCTGCTTCCCTGTGGGCAGTCTGTTCTGGGATACAGGATTGGCTGGGCCAGGGCTGGCATGCAGATAGCCACTGTGGCAGCTGAGACTGTGTGCTGGGTCACCCTAACCTAGATGGAAGTCCCTGGATGGTAGGGGGTGCTTCTGCCCCTGTTGGGTGAGAGTGGAGATCACTGGTAGCCTAAGGGCACGCCACTCTGCTGCTGGATCCTCGTGGAACCCGAGGGAGCTGGGGGCTGAAATCCTACTGCTCTTTTAAGAGCAGAGAGCTGAGATCCTTGCCTGCTCCCAAAGAAGAGAGGAGGAGACCCAAGCTGACCAAAGCTGCACCGGAGCCAAAGACCTGCCCAAGCAACACCCGAACTGACAGGAGCCAGGCGGAGCCGACAGGAGCTGGGCAGAGCCGGGCCGAGAGGAGCCAAGCCCCAGCCGGGAGGAGCCGAGCCTGAGCTGGGCCCCAGCCGAGCCGCCGCCACCCGAGCGCTAGCCGAGCCACCCGAGCGCTAGCCGGCCACTCAACGCCGATCACCAGCCGCTGGAGTTCACCCAGGAGCCACCACTCTCTGCTAAGTTCAGCGTGCTGGGAGCGTAAGAACCCCATCTGCAAATCTTTCCCGTTTCCTATGGGGTTTTCTCTCCCTGGGGGTTAGTGGGTGACCCTTTCTCACACGCACAACGGCGACCCCTCCGAGGGGGAACTGCAACATGCTCAAAATCATTTTCCGTTATTATAATAATCTTCTCCCTATCTTTTGCACTACCTGTGGCTTGCATTATATTTACATTTGTACACCTGTTCTGTCTATGAAGCAACAACACATAGAAACCTTCACTCTGTGTCCTCATTCCCTTTCTGAGCGAAAGTGTGTACTACCCGTGGGGGGGTTTTCAACAGGTATCAACTAAAACCAAAAAGGGGAGGGGTTAACTGCTCAAACCCCTTTCTCATCCTTGAACCTTTACAAACACCTTGAAGACTTGTGTGACACAATCAAACTGTTACTACTTATTTATCGTACATTATTACTTACTGGCTGTACACAGTGGTGAAGGTCACATTATATTGGTCTTTGCATACACACATACCTGCAAGTGTATAAACACTGGGAAAACAGCTGAGCCTCATTTCATTGGAAAGTAGTTCACTGACTCAGAACTGCTGAAAGAGATGCAAGTCTTTAATCATCACAGAGTCTTCTTTACTCTTTTTATTAAATCTCCACTGTTTACAAGAAAAAGAAATTGCAGGTAAACACCCCAAAAATTAGTTTCAAAGTGTATTTCTTTTCCTTCCTGTGGTAAGAAATTTTTGTTCTTGCGTTTTTTGGTGCATAAGCAGGAGCATCCTCAGCTGTGTTTATATTGCCTGGCAAGGGTAGAAAGAGATTAAAACTGTATTAGTTAACAAAGAAGGATGTATAGCTTTGAACACAACAGAAAATCAAATCCTGTTTTTACCTTTTCTTTGCGGATAAAACTTCAATTTAAAAAGAATAACACTCTCAGTCTCCCTTCACCTCTTCATGTAGCTTTTATGGAAAGAATGAGGAGTGCAGTAGAGGACAGGGATAAAAGGGAAATCCCAACTTTGCAACAGATGAGAAGATTAGCAAAAATGTATGATCACTATCTTCATCCCAAATTACAGATTCTGCATGTCAATTCATTCAACTGGTGACTTCCAGTCTAAGGAGTACATGTGCAACTGCTGAGTTGTCATTGGAAACTCTTTGTGTATTTGTATGGAGTCTCAAGTATGCCACAAATGATTAAATAGTCAGAAATTTTCACCATTTCTATGTCTATCTCTTAGAGGCTTCTTTTTGGTTAAAAATCATTGTGTTGTCCAAGAAGAATCCAGCTGCATCCAAGCTACTGCTGTGAAGTAAATGACTTTAAAGGGGACCAGAGTTCACTTCCTGACAGTGCAGAGAAAGTGAAAGAGCCTTTACAGGGCAGGGAAAGCAACTCCTGGCTTTTAGGACTATGTGGGTGGATCAGTGTTGCTAGGAAGACTGACATCAGACTTGGATCAGAGCAGGGTAGAAGCTGCAGTTCTCAGGAGAAATGTAAGCTAAAAAAATAATAGAGAAAAAAACTAATAAAAAATCAACACAGAAGCTCCTAGTAGAGTTTTATTGATTTGCAGATCAAACATAGTGTCTACTGTGCCTTCATCTCCTAATTATCAGTTAATTACATTTTGTAGGCACTAGGTAAAGCTCAGTTGTATTAAGTGTGGCCCCTTGCATGATGACTGTTGACTTTTTCATTTCCTCCCAACACAACAGATTTGAGTTACTTGGTATTACAGAGTGGTTTCCACTCCTCCATACTCATGAAAAATATTTTATTAGATTGTAAACGAAGTTGTCTTGTTCGTCGAGGTTATTTTCTACGGCAGTTTCATTTCTCCCTTCTTCTGTCTTTTTCTCCTTTATTTTGTTTTTATTGAATGCTAAAGGGTACAATGTGAAACAGCATCAATGAAAGGAGCTAAAAACAAATATACCTTTAATGTACTGGGAGAGAGGAATTAAATTGTATTTGCACTTCCTCAGTCTAATAGCTTATACAATGTAAAATGGAACAGGGTAAGCTCTTTCACTATTTCAGCTCCTAGCAGTGTAGTTACAGTTTCATGCTTCCCATTATAAATATGCGTTTTCATGGCTTTATAAAATGTCATAAAAATTCCCTCTTGATTGAAACTTACTCAATAAGGTCATAACCTAAGAACAATTTCAGAGAAACATTGGGTGAAATTGGGTTGATGGAGAGTCACGTCGCCTATTTAGCACACTGAGTTACCTGGAAATCAAATATCAAGAGTTTTATCAATGTTCAAAATACTGAGGTGTAAAAAGATAATGTGCTGCAAAAGATGGAATCAGTGCCTTCACAAGGCTCCTCTGTGCCAGTTAACAGAGATCAGCAATGCATTGTCAATAAGTCTCATGAAGAGCATTAGTACTTTTCAGGAGATTGAGCTAAGGAATATCTGAAGTAATTGGAGGAGGAGAGAGGGAGGACAAAGAGCTGAAACTGAGCAGCCATGTGACTGTCAATGCTCCTCTCAAGTAGCTTCTGTCTCTAAGATCTCACCCTCCTTCAGGTTGAAACCTGTCTAAACACCTTTTCCTGTCAGCACTATTTTTTCCTAGATCATTTTAATTTTTTAGTGAACAGGATTAGCATCATGGGCAAAACTGATCTAAGGATCTTCACCTGCTTCCACTTCAAGAAAATTGTGCTGCAAAACAGAATCACAGTTCTATATAAACATATATATACACACGTATATGCTCAAGTATGTGTACACGTATATACACAAATATATGTACACGTATAAATACAAATAAAAGTACTTACATAATGGGAATGTTTCTATTTCATTAAAGTCTTTTTAGAAAGGTGGATTTTCCACTTGCAACAAGAATCACTGAAGCTCTACCTCTCCCATCTGTCCCCAGCCCCATCTCCGGCCTTGTTAACACCCCTTTGTCACTACCCAGGTAAGGCAACCCAGGGAGAACCAGATTGGAGCCCCTTGCTTTCTAAAGTCCCTCTCAGAGAGGAGCCCAGGTGTGGCTGGATCCACCCTTAGTCTCAGACCTGGCCCTTCCAGGGAGAGTGATTAAAATGTTACGGTCCAAGGAAATAAATTATTGACCTTCTGATACCCTCTGATCAGATTAAGGTGAAACAACACTTAAGATCTGTAGTTGAATATTAGGTTTAATTAAAACTATATGAGGAATACTGATACCTCAATTATTATGTCAGGCTGTGCGATCTTAAAGGCTTGATTATTTAGATCACAAAAATCACAATACATATGTGTTCAAGCTTCACAACATGAGAAAAAATCGTGGTTAGGCCTTGACTTACATAATGATTTAGGAAAGGAGAGAGAGAGAGAGAATAGGAGAAGAAAAGTTAGAGAGGTAGGTAAGAGAATCACCAGTCCTGGATCCAGCATTGGGCCTGCCAACAGGAGAGAGTTGGTGTCAGTGAGGTTTCTGAAGCCCACTGTCACAGCTCCTCTTGCTATAGGACTGTTGCCCTTAAGCAATTGTTTCACACCCGTAAGTAAGCAAGGTTGAGACAATAACACCACTGAGCAACTGGAGTGGACCTCTGCTCCCTTGGCCCCTCCACTTTATCTTTATATGCAGGCCACAGGCCATATGCAGGCCATCATCATTGTCTCTATCCTCTCAGACAGCCCTTTTGAGATGCAAACGAGGTTTTGTTAGAGGGCTTACAACAGTGTTTTGACACCGCTTCCTGTAATAGGTCCTGAGGGCTAGTCCCTCATACCCTGAAATAGAAATGCAAGATGTGCATAACCCACAATCTACCCTTACTGGGGTAGTAGGAGTCTAATCTTACAGCTCTTTAAGTCAAGTTTGTATCTAACTATTATGTTCGGGCACCGGTTCTCTCACTGGAAATACTTATTTGATTGTACATCATGGCACATGAAAAAAGAAGAGCCTGAGGATCTGTATCACAACTATGTGATAAATGTACTAAATTAGGGCATAGCAAGATCAGGTTAAATTGTGATGAAAAAAATTCAGCAAAAAGCCTGCTCAAACCAAAACAAGTAGAGACTCCTAAGGACTTACTGCAGTTTCTGTGCTTCCTTGCTTTTGCACTCTAGATTTGTGGGTTTGCAAGGACAAAGTAACTCTCTTCCTTGCAGCTTGATGGGTTTATACGCTGAGCCCAATACAACCTGCAGTAGTAAAACACATTTTTCTTTTTTCAGTGATTTTCCAAGAGTCACTAGTATAGTACATACAGAGTCCAGTGATCATTAATTATACCTGCTTGGTTCTGTGG
Organism: Hemiprocne comata; assembly: GCA_020745705.1. Taxonomy (NCBI): domain Eukaryota; kingdom Metazoa; phylum Chordata; class Aves; order Apodiformes; family Apodidae; genus Hemiprocne; species Hemiprocne comata. Next base: position 208,040,376 of record CM036586.1, read on the forward strand.
TTGACATGGATCAGAGATATTTCTTTCAAAAATATCTAACTTTGGAATCTGAATTCCATTTTCACAAAGGCTTTAGCAGACAGTAGCTGACAGAGGAGATTTTCCAGGGCTTCAGTGGCAGATACCTACATCTTCTTCCTTTTCTTTGGGATTTTAACAACTGTACATGTCACTTAAATTGTCACCTATCATTACCCTGGTGTAATGTTTTATTATGTATCATCTGAGTTCTCATAATGATCAACAACAGCCACGCAGTACATGAAAGGTGAAACAGACTTCAGGTGATTCCCATTACTTGCAGTTGCAGTGGGCAAAGACTGCATCTCAGGCAGCCCACACAGCTCAAACAGCTTACAGCAGCTTGAAGTAGAATACTATTTAAAGAGATGAAATATATCTGAGACTAAACTTGAGAAAAAGCTGCAAAAGAAAGGCCTTTGTTTGCTAGTCTGGTTTCATATGTCTTGAGGAAGAAAAAAGTCCACTTCAGTGACTTCAGGATTTCTTTGCCCATATTATCTTTCTTTTTTTCTTGGTTTAGTTGATAAAATAGCAAGAGAAAATATCACCACATCGCTTGTGGCAAAGAAGAAGAATACTCACTGATTCATGTCTTTTTGGGTCCAGTGATTTCACTGAGGCCTCCCACATATTTATTTTCCAAGCAAGGTCATTTTCTGTAAATTATAGACACAAATGACAACTTTAAAAATCCACCTTTCCAATAATACTCACTGACTTCTTACATGAAAATGAAGTACGTCAGCCTGTAAAGAGCACAGACTGTAAAATAATTACATTCATTCTTATTAAAATGGCTGGTCATTTGCTGCAAAGTACAATTTGTGGTGGCAGAAGAAAGATAAGATATTCATCCAACTATTCATAATGTGATTTAATCAGTAGATTGTGTGCAGACAAAATATAAAATGTCCAAAATAATCATGGTGAATTATTAACAGTTGATATCTTGGGGAAGGGGGAAATTCAATCCATATTTGCAATGCTGGGAGAAAGGGAAAGAGCGAAAGAAGGATTATATCAACAAATGTGCCAAATTTTTCACTCTCAGTCACCTTCCTGCTAAGCTCAGAGGCTGGTGTGCTAACCAGCGTAACGTTTAATTCTCACAAGTTCTTCAGTAAGATAAGACCTTAAAACTTACCAGCTTTTAATAAAGCATCATATTTTGGCGCTTTTGGAGATCTCATTTTGACATAGTTATTAGTCTACAGTACACACGTTTTCCAGTAGCTTGGCCAAAACCCACCAAATTTCATGCATATTGTATTGAACCGTATTTTCTGCCTTGTGGTTCCATCATTTTCTCATATAGCCCTTACTCTGCAAAAACACATTCTTTCTTTCTCTTTCTTGGACAACAGTTGCTAGAGGCTATGCAGGCAGTCCCAGTGGTTTATGAGATGAAAAATTCATGTATGATGCATTCACCTCTTTTCAAAATCTGACATTTTTTTATGTGTGTGCAGGAAGATTACCTGAAGCACATTTGGCAGTTTCACAAAGTTCTAATATGTGCTACCTGTATATGTAAGCAATTTTCTGACAACATATGGTAGGTGGAAGGAAACCTTTAGAAGCACTTTGCTTTTCATTCTAGCTAGTTTTAATAGCCTGTAGTGATCTACAGATTTTTTAAAAAATCTGTAGCAGGAAGAATATAATTTTATGAAACAAAAAGCAATGCCAAACAGCCATAATAGGCTGTTGCTACACTTCTGTAAGGTGTCTGGCATGTGTCAGGCTGTAATGCACAGGATTAGATGCTCATACGATGTCTTGCTCACTGAGATTCTCAGTTCATTGGAAAAAATTACAAGTCTAATTCTCTGCTTGTTTAAAAATAGCACAAATAATAAGAAGCTATTATAATATGTGACAAGAAAGTATATTAAATGCATTTACTAATCTGTTATGCTTCAGAACATGTCCCTTACACAAAGAAAACCTTTAATTCCTGTGCATCTGATTCTCCAGTGCCTGATGCTCATTTTAATCTAAGGTAATTTAATCTATTTTAATAGCATTATGCTTCAATAACACTGATCTGATGGAGTAGAGAATCAGCCCTGTTTCTATAAGGTAGTTGACAGCCCTTCCTGCAGAACAGGCAAAGCAGTCAGATTTTAATCCAGTTCCTATTGCTTATGTTCTGCAGTCAGTCAGATGAAGGAAATGCACCTCTTTCACTCATGCTCTGAGATAGTGTCCCTGGTCCCTTGTTAGGGCTCTTTGCCTGCCCAGAGCTCTGTGGAAGCACAACTGCTGGGCTCTGGACCAGTGGTAGCTGGTGCCACCTGCTTGGGACATGGACTGAGTGTGACTGCCTGCACCCACATGATCCCTCATGCTCTGCAGGCCCTTGGGAAACACCCACTGGTATAAAGAGACTTTTATGGGTTGAGGTCCCTGAAGTTCTGCTACTAAACCATGATGGCAGATTATGCCAATAAATGAAAAGCATTTTGGTCACAACAACCCCAGGCAATGCTAAAAGCTTGGAGAAGAGTGTCAGGAGAGCTGCCTAGCAGAAAAGGACCTGGGGGTGCTGGTGAATGTGGCCAGGTGGCCAAGAAGACCAACAGCATCCTGGCCTGCATCAGGAATAGCATGGCCAGCAGGAGCAGGGAGGTGATCGTGCCCCTGTACTTGGCACTGGTGAGGCTACAACTTGAGTACTATGTGCAGTTCTGAGCCCCTCACCACAGGAAGGACACTGAGGTGCTGGAGCGTTTCCAATGAAGAGCCACCAAGCTGGTGAAGGATCTAGAGAAAAATTCATACGAGGAGCAGCTGAGGGAACTAGGGATGTTTAATTTGGATAAGAGGAGGCTGAAGGGAGACCTCATTGCCCTCTACAGCTACCTGAAAGGAGGTTGTAGGAAGGTGTGTGTTGGCCTCTTCTCCCAAGTGAATAATGACAGGACCAGAAGAAATGGTCTGAAGTTGTGGCAGAGGAGGTTTAGATTGGACATTAGGAAGAATTTCTTTACTGAAAGAGTGATCAGGCACTGGAACAGCCTGCCCAGGGAGGTGGTTGAGTCACCATCCTTGGAGGTATTTCAAGAAACGTGTAGATGTGGCACTTCAGGGTATGCTCTAGTGGCCTAGATTGTAGGTTTTGGTTTGTTTTTGTTTTTTGGGTTTTTTTATGGGTGTTATTTGGTGGAGTGTGTGTGGTGTTTGTGTTTCTTTGGGGTTTTGTTGTGTAAGGGATTTTTTTGTGTAGTATGTTCTGCAGGTTTTTTGAGGTTTGGTTTTTTTTTGGTTTTTTCCTTTTGTGATGATGGTTCGACTAAGTGATCTTAGAGGTCCTTTCCCATCATGATTATTCTGTGATTCTGTGATAACAGATACCAAAACAAAGTTTTGCTGTTGAATCTCCTTGGTTCCCATAGCCATTGCTGGGAGCAGTGAGCAAAGAAAAAAATCTGTACAGCATACACTGTTCTCCCAACCTTCAGCAGCCCGTGCCACTCTTCACATCTAATTTACTTGCGCCAAAGAAGGGCATTTCTTAACTAATTAAAAAATAGCAGGTCTTTTGCCATTATTGAGACGTAGATTAATTGTGGCTGAGAATAAAATAGATTCATAGTAAAGGAAAGGCAGTGCAACAGGTTTCTCTGGCAACCTGTAAGTTTCCTGAACAGAAAACAAGACTGAAGGACAGCAAAAATGTAGTGATGTAACTGAACATCGTGACATCTTCTTTCTATGAAAATGCTTTCTTCTCCAGAATCAATACTGTATGTAATTCTACTAAATCAGATATACAGCTAACACGCTAGCCTCCTAAGTACAGATTATAATTAAGTTTCCTCTGAGCTTTTACAAATTCATAATAAAAGACAGCAATAATTTATTTGGCATAGGAAATAAAATGACAAGACACCCAGAGAATCGCCTGGACAATTGCTCAGTTTCTTACTGCTGGAAACTTAGCACTTGATAAATGAATTAGTAAAATATTCAAAATGGCTCTGTGTGTGATCACAGAGTGGACCTGTCTGAAATAACTTACGCTGGCATGTCTGATAGTTCCTAACAGCCTCAAAAATACAGCTCTTTGAGTTAGATTTACTAACATTTTATGTCAGCTCACAAGCCAAAAATAGCACTAATAACTTAAATGCAGGTGGTTATACTGGTACAAAATAAATGTATGATTTAAAAAGTTAAATCAATTTCATAGCTTTTTGAAAGCACTGGGAATATCCAACACTTTGGATAGATTTTTTTTTAATTATTATTTATGAAAGACTCTCTGTATACTGTGCTCAGAAATAATCCCTCAGGTGTGTTCAGGCAATTGCTTATCTTATGGAAGGTACTTATCCTCACAAAAGAACAAAAAGACTGCTGATGAGCCATTTAACTTCTAAATTGCAACCCAAATTTCCTTCTCATTTTTGTTAAGATACCTTCGATTCTGGCATTCAAATTTTTGTTTAAGTAACAGTGCAGACTACAGCTTGCATGGTCTTGGTACTAGGAAATCCACTTTTAAAAGCAAATAGTGTTTCTGTTTTCCCTAGGTGCAGAAAAGTACAGTTTAGAATATTTATAAATGCATGAGCAACCTTTGGGACAGCTGATACACTAAAACCTTCACATTCCAAAGACGGAACCAAGGTCCAAAACCAGCAGCATAATTGACACAATGATGTAATTATTAGAAAAACAGGAACACCAATAAAATGTTAAGTCATCAAGTCAGCCCTGCCTGCTCTTGTTGAAGATAACCACCTCAGACAGCCTGGCTAATCCATCTAGCAAGCTGCTCTTCAAAATTCCTCCATGTTTTTGGCTCCATTACCACTGTAATTCAAAAGCTGTTGCAGAACATAAACCTCTGTAATTATCTGCCTGTACCTATTTGTATCCATATTATACCTATGTATTTGCATACTGGTTCTGTCCTGCAGACTGTGTAGCTCTTTCTCCTCCTGCTGTTCATTTTTCAGAAATATTTTCAAGGAAAATTTGAGGCTTTATTTTATGGGCTTGAGCAAACAAAGTTTTTTAATTTTTATCCCATATATTGACCACCTTAGAAGGCCTCTTCTACTTCTTTTTCAGGTTGAATTAATATTTTATGAACATGAGAGATCGGGACGCTACTGGAAGAGATCTCAATTTTTTGCAGAATTTTATCAATTATCTCTTTTCTCTACAGGAAAAACCTTGACGATTTATTGCCATCCTACAATCATTTAACAAATTTAGATTCTCCTCTTCCTCCGTTGTTTCCAATCAATTATCTCATAGTTGATAGCAATGTACAGGAGCTTCCACGATTTACTATTTGTTTTCCTCCTTTTTCTAGTCTTGGAGTTCACTTGAATCTTTTGATGTAACATTCTGACTGCCATATGTATTAACCATGAACCGTAAAATTGAGTCATAAGCAAATTTCATCAGGAGACTAACTTTTTAGTTGACTGGTACTTGGCTATTTCTTTTAATACACCTTGCAAAGAGGAGTGCAACCCAAATGTTGATAGTTCTCTCCTCACCTCTGTGCTTTTTTTAGTATCTATGACATAACCTTCTTTGTTGATGACTCTTTTCTTTTTCCATTTTGTGTAAACACCTTATGTCACGATCCGATATTCAGATACGTGGTAATTCTTTTTATGATCTTGCCAGGACAAAACAAAGGTGCACAAACAGACACTGGGGCTGGTGTGCAGTCTTACCAGAGATGGGGCAGAGCCCCCTTGCTTTCTAACACTCCTCACTGCAGTGGGAGGCTGGTGTGGCTGGACTCTGCCTTCCCTCTCCTGGTATGAGCCACACTGCAGCTGCACCCGTTTGTCCTGCAGGACCTGTGGAAAGGTTTAAAAGTGATCCCAAATGGTGAAATTGAGACACAAACGAGGTCAGATGTCACGTGCACACTGAACTTTATTGGAGTTACACAGCAAAGTCCCTAGACCAGATAGGACAGGGAGGAAAACAAATACCTTAAAAGAAAGAAGAAAGCAGAATTATGGAGATTAGCAAGATAATAGTTACCACCACGGTCCAGCGACGTTGTTGGTGGGGAAACGCTTCAGTGGGGAAGTGCTGTGGTGGGGAAGAGCTTCCCTGCACCCATAGTGTCCCAAATTTTTATACAGTTCTTGCCCACTGCCCCCTCCCCCCCCCTTTTTTCCCAGTACAGGGGAAGAAATTCCTCTGTCTTCTCCGTGCTCCTCCAAGATGGGACGGAGAGAGAGGGGGGGTATGGTGCCCTATACCTTACAGATGGTCTTTGTCAGGCTAATTAGCAAGATAAGCCATTGATTGGGCCAGCAACAGGGTCCTTGAACGGGATGAGACAGCTTGGCACTTCAGGATGGTTTATCAGGTGGAGGTCATCTTGCCTTTTACTTTTCTGGCCAAGTCAGTGATTTACATTCTCAAGGCCTAGTTATTGCTGGATATCCTGCTCCCAGTGCCAGCTGAAGAGCTCCTTTGTCCCACATCAAAAGCCCCCAGTTTGCAGGCGTGAAGAGGGGAGTAAAACAGCCGGGTGGGATCCTGAGTCATAGTCCAGCAACAAATCCTGTTTAACTCTTAGATGTCTTAAGACAAACACCAGGCATCCTGAGTGTCCAAATACACTGTTTATTTCTTGGATTGTTCGAGACAGACACTATATATCTAGAATATCACACCTTACTTATTTGCTAGCATGTTTCTTGACTGATTAGCCATCCATTTTTCAATGAAGTCCCTTTCAACAAGATTTCCTTCTCTTTTTAGGGACAGATTCTTGACAGTACAGTCCTTTGACCACGAAAAAAATTCAGATATCTTTGGCTTCTATGAACCTATTCTTTCAGTTCACTGCTCAGCAAGTTTCAAAAACAAGGTCCTCTGTTGCAGATATTATTTATTCATTTCTACATGTAACTGAAACCAAAGCATGATCACTTGGAAAAAAAAAAAAGTCTATTATAATGTCCTAATTTCCTTTCAAAACTAAGCCCAAAACAATAGACATGCACGTTTTTCCTAAGATCAAGTGTGGAGATATCACATCTCTCAAACTTCTTTTCTTATCCCTGCACTAAAATTTTTTCATGGGTCTAAATTGTCTTACGCAGACATTTTTCTCCTGAGACATGAGGCTGAAGAAGGCATGTTCTTTCCACAAATACATTTAGGTAGCTGAGTATCCCTGAACTATCTTCATTTAATAAACTAATTAGACATGTCTTCATCTCAATTAACTTGTCCTCTCATTTTCTTCCTCAGTGACCTAAAAAAAAATAGTGCTGATACTCAACTGTGCATTAGCAGTGCCACATGTCTTCCCTGAGCTGACACAGTCGTCCTGGAGATAGGATGCTTCTTGATGAATGACATTTATGAGAAATTGTAGAAACCGAATTGACAAAAGATCTGGAGTGTATACAAGAAATTTCATATGAAGACACTGAAAATTGCTCTAGGTCAGGATAACAACATTTCCAGAGCAAAATTTCCAGTCTACTAATGATATGATACAGAAGTCGCAAAAGATCAGCAAGAAAACAGTGCAAGGACTAGAAGCAAGACCTGCAACTGAAATGTTGCAAACACGGTCTGAAGTAGATGTTGTGGTGTTCTCCTTTCCAGTGGGAAACACATCAGCGAAGGTAGTAATATATAAGACAGGGAACTTTTTAAGCTGTTGTTACTACTATCAAAATGCTCATGCTTCTAAGCTAATAGCTGATTTTACAATTTAAAAATGCAATCATGCAAGCTTTTGTCTCCCAGATCCAGCAACTGCTTTCTTCATTTTCAATAGTAGTAAACAAACTTTGGAAAGCAAAACAGATTTCCATTTGTGCAGTAACTGAAGTCTGTTGCCATTTAGAGATACTCAGAATGCTCATATTAAAAAAAAAAATAGAAGAAACAAATATTTTTTTACAGATTTGATTGTTTATAAAATATCATATAATTAAAGGATCAACTAAAGGATCATTTTTTTTTGCTTTGTGCTAGAAAATGCAATAAACAGCCATTGAGATTGATTAATAACCAAAACAAAGATGCAACATTGAATCAGTCTCAAAATCCTTTGGCGACATTAAAATAACATCTTAGTCCTACCATACACTGTAAATTAACAGGTAGTGAAGAAAATAAGCTGAGCTGGATTCTGCTTTCAATTCTATAGAGTAGTATTCATTTGCATTAATTTATACATTTAATCCAAACTAGTTATGAAGCTTTCCATTCGCTACATAGAGCGAACGCAAAGAGACAGGCTCTCTGAGAAGGTAATTTATGCAGCCTTTCATAAACACCTGTGATTAGATGGATCTTCCTCTGGAGATACGTATCTCCCTCATTGAGTAGAGCCAGCCTAGACAGGTAGGTCAAAAGAGACACACACTTAAGATGGATGATGACATTACGATGCTGAGTGCCCTTTTCACTCCAAGCATGTGGGTGAATTCCTACCCCACTGAAATCAGGAGGCATAAGTAGTGACTGACCATCACTATACTTGCATCTTCTTCAATGCAAAACTTTATTATTCCATCTAAAAGATACTTAAAATGTCAAATAATCTTTCCCACTCTGTCATTATGAGGTGCTTTTTATACTGACTTGCTTCCTTGAAAATTCACTGATTTGGAAAATAATGCAAGGACTAGTTTTCTTCCCAAAGAAGGCTCGTGTAGTCTGGCAGCTGTAGCTCCTGTCTTGGCTATTCAGAGGTCAGTAAATATTCTAGATGATGCTTGCAGAAAGGAGTATGGTGAAGACGTGAATATACCTATTCCTTTCTCTTCTCTGGAACTGTTGCACAAATTCTTATTCTTCATGACTCTCTAGTCTACTCATTCCATCTGAACTGGGAGGTAGACCCAAGCCAGAGCTCTAAATAGTTTCACGTTTGGTCCATGTTATACAGATGCACAACGATAAATACAGCACCAGGGATTTGTTCTTTTACATGGCGTGTTTCTGATTGTCTTCTGATTATGTTATAACTGCAGTTTTGAAGAAGTAAGTGCTAAAAACATACACAAGGAGTCGAGAAGGGCATAAGAATGAAGTAAGGGTGCTCCTTTCCAAATCTTTATTCTGTAAACCGAGTCAATTAATCACGGCAAATGAACTGCGATACAGAAGGTGACCAAGCACCCTCAATTTTTACCAGAATTCTAGAGAAAGCCTGTACTGAGCATTAACTTTGGGGCAGAGTAGATTTGGGTACCCTGATCTGTCATGACCCTAAGAGTGACCGTAGACTTCTGCTGTGTCTGAATTTTTTTTTTTAAATTGAGCATATAGCACACCTGCTCCCTCCCTTCCATCACCATCACCAGTATTTGTCATACTCAGAATATTTGTTAAAGGTTGTGAGAGCTTCTTACAAAGAAGGAACTCATATCTGTAAAACTCTTTGAGGTCCATAACTGAAAGAAAATAAAGCAAATTACTAACAATTAATTGAATCAATTTTAATGGGTATTTTCCTGTTTTATTCCCTGTTTTTTAATATCAGCCTAATGCCAATTTCCAATGCAGATATACTGTATCCAAACGAAATAGGACTTGATAAAAGATAAAGTCTAGAGTAAATCAAACTCCGTGGAAGTTTTGATGTAGCAGATTAACATCAGTGATTTATTCTAGTCTGTCTCCTTCAAAATCCATCATTGTACTGAGCCTGGAAATATCACATTGCCTAGAAGAGTCACTGGACATTTGACAGCTTCTCAGTTGTATATTAGTGTATTTAACCTCCTTTCTGTGAACCTACAATTTTTTATATTAATGACCAAGCAGCAACATATATTTTACAATAATTCTTCAGTCTCCACTTGGACATAAAAAAAGCAGTTGCAAATTGCTCTGTTGTTTTTAAGTCATAAAAATTAAAAATTACACAGCAAACTTGGACTAGATAACTGTAGTTGCTGATGTCAGGCAACAGGCTTGCACTAAATCTAGCACAAGAAAATTTCTCACAAGTATGATGATGTTCAATGGAGAGCTAAATATTTGTCAGCAAAATTTAATTGTTCATGTATTTAAGTAAAGAATATTTCAAAATGAAAGATTCAGCTCCGACAGTTAAGTCCCGTAACTGTCTCATTAATGACATACAGGTAGATGTGTGCATTTTCTCTGTGGTAAGAAAAATAGATGAAAGATTTTTACAGGCAACAGAGAATAAAACAAACACCAGGGAAGAGAGGCTATAGGTCATGTTTGCAGAGAAGTCACAGAAGAAATTTAGCCGGAAAATAAGTATTTACTGAGGTTGCCACTGTACAGTAGAATATTGTCCTCTGTGAGTGATGTTTAATGACAAAGATTAGGCTAAGGGAAAGCTATTCAGCAGCCAAAAGGGCTGTTGTACCAATTCTGCATCAGAAGTGATACTTGTCTAAAAAGTTCTCTGAACTTACCTGTTTAGAGAACTAAACTGGCAGAAAACTGATAAGGTTTTTATGAGTCCAGTGATAAGTCAGGGAAGCAGTAGAGTGAAACTGTTTTAAGAAGCAGCTGTCCACTAGATTGGCTACATCACCTGTCAAATCACACATGACACTGCAGTGGAACCCAGTGCAGTATCTTTAGCTGATGCTGATGAAGCAAGGCTACCTGGAGGGGCTCAATCACCTCCCTGGACAGGCTGTTCCAGTGCCTGATCACTCTTTCAGTAAAGAAATTCTTCCTAATGCCCAATCTAAACCTTCCCTGGTACAACTTCTGGTCATTTCCTCCGATCCTGTCATTATTCACTTAGGAGAAGAAGCCAACACCCACCTCCCTACAACCTCCTTTCAAGTAGTTGTAAAAGGCAATGAGGTCTCCCCTCAGCCTTGTAGTAGCATTTTCAAGGACAAAGTGACATACTAAGTGAAGCAATGGTGTCAGATTGGTGCTGCCATAACATACATGGTGGATTTCTCCTTTCTTACTCTCTGCCAATGTTTTTCCCCTTCCCGTCACTCCACAGATGTTTTCTAAGACAACTAAGCAAACCAAGCATCAGTAGGCTCAAATTGCAATGCTGAGGAAAATCTAGCAATTTGAAAATCTAAAATGTTCAAAACCACTGTGATCTACATAAAATTCACAGGTGTGCCCCTGTCAGTCTGGTGCTTCAAAGGATATCCAAAGGTATCCAACATCTTTGGAATTTGGTGAGAGGTAATTATCAGTCTTCCTGGGACTTCTCCTTGATTTGGATCAGATAACTTACTGCCCTGTAACATTAATGCTTTGAAATGCTCAGTGTATTCTACACCAACCTCAAAAGGTAGTTTAATTCTACATGTGGAGTAAAAGACTTCTGTGGACTTAACTTCCATTCCCTACTACAGTGCCAAAACTGCAGGGAAAAAATGACTGCTTGTTAAGCTGTGTAGAAAGCCCTGTTTAATAAGGATGAATGCCTACAGGACAGTGAAAAAGCAGACTTGGATTTGACAACAGGGGAATGTTGTACATTTAGGATACTGCCACCCACCAGCAAAGCTTCTCTGGTTCCTCACTGCTCCGAAGGCAATGATTACAACTTCTGCAAGCAAGAGGGGAGAGACATCTGAAGCATGAAATAATTGTTTAATGACAATTTGAAATCTGATCACCAAATCCTCCATCATTTCTACCCTGTCCTCATTTCTGTGGTGGTAAGAGATTTATCTGCTAAAGCCATGAGCAGGATTTTGCCCAGTGACTCCCACTGAACTGAAAAACTTGCATGTTCTGATTTGATAACTCAGTGCACAAAGATCAGTTTGCTAATGGACAAGCAGTCATGACCTTTTAGGGGTTATGGAGGTCATTTAAACATGTAGGACAGAGTGGATGTACCAACCTGAGTACACAGTTACATGGGAAGAGGCAAAATACTGCTTGAATTGGGACTTCCCTCTAATTGCATGCTTGTTTAGGAGCTTTAATAGGAAATAGCATCCTACAAAATTGTCTGCTTTAGGTGCCAAATGGTGTAGCACAGTACTTACAGTCCTTAGTTAATCTTCTCAAGGCAAAAACTAACAGTAAATAGCATACTGTATTTCACAGAACATTAGCAGTGTTTTTTAACTCTATCATCCTTGTGCTATTTTGGGTTTCTCTGTGGCAGTTGCAGGTTAGACAGATAATGGAAAGATAATCCTTCCTGCCAATTGCTGAACTAGGTGCTGGAATAGATATGCACCAGGAAAAGGTAGAAGCAACCAGAAGGAAGACTGATGAGTGTATGGGTAACATTTAACCTTTGTTGAGAACAGTATTACTTTTATTCTGCCTATTCAAAATACCAATTTCTGAAGTACATTTTGCTTCATGTTTCTGCCCTTGGAAATTTCTCCTCCAGTGTGCCTTCAGTAGGCAGTTCAGCTGAGCACTACAAAATTCCCTGCACTTTCTTCTCATTCAGGCTGATGTTACCTCTCTGCTTTGCCTGCTTATAAGCAGGTACTTCTGTTCAAACCAAAGCATTGCTGGAACTAGGAGGAAAACAGCAAGGCGAGGTTTTGGAGTGTCTTGCTGTTTGCAATAAAAGAGCTCAGGATTTGAGGTACTAATTGTATCTTTAGAGAACAGTCTAACCAATTATGCATATTTCACTGTGGTGAGGCAATATGCTATTGTGTAGAAAGCTTCAGGAGCCAAGACTGTAAGGGTTTTATCTCTTCTTTCCAGTAACTCAGAAGAATAGAAGATCAAACCTGAGTGTTTTATTTAACTGTAACTCAGATAGTGGATTCAATGTAACATCATCTGGTACAGGCCAACCATTTGCCCAACTAGAAGTGGGGGAGCCTGAGGGAGCACTTGGAGCGAGATGAGACCATATAGTCTATCAAAATGCATATTAGCAAAGTTTGAATCTATTATTATAAAGGTATTGTACATTTGAAATGGCTGGATGACAGCTGTGTTTCTTTTCTTGCTCTGCATAATAAATATTCTAGTGCCAGACCCTTCAGCTGTTCCATTGCAATAGGGATGAAGCCTTGTGTCCCAGTTTTCCTGTACTGTCCTATACCTTTTTTAGTGCACAGTGAGGCAGCAGTTCTTTTCTTCATGTATGTGTTTGTGCACAAATGTACAAATAAATGAGGTTGTTGAAAAACATCCCCATGTGCTTTTGTCTGTCTAAAGATTGCCCAACAGTAAAAACATTCCTTTACCTCCCAGTCTTTCCAGTTTCCTCAACCCTTGAGTGGTTTTCAGTTTTCATGCACAATCTTTCAAGGAGTCCAAGACAAACATGGCCTTTTCCCACAAATCATTGACTCTGTTTTTCCTATTGTCTTTATTTAAGCCAATTCACTTCCCCACATCTCTCTTGCTCTTGTCTGTCTTTTTAAAGAAAACTATTGAAGCTTAATAGGTTCAGAAGAAATATGACCCTCGTAAATAATGAGTTCCCTGTAAACTGAGGCACCACAACAGCCAGAAGCTATAGACAGTAAAATTCCCCCTAAATGCACATACTTGGAGGGAGATTTTGACAAGGAGAGCTGAAGTAGTAAGGTGCTTCAAAAGATTAGAATATTTTGGGACTGCTAGCATTGCTAGCCCCTGTCTTCTATCGTGTAGGTGTCAAACTAGCTTAGGACCTGAACATTCGGCACTGAAATCCCAGAGACACTTCAGACAACTGAACACTGAACTATTGACAGTGTTAGCCTAAGCCCTGTCAGGATACACTCTGCTTATTTTCCTTACAGGCCAAACTCACAGGTTGCTCAAACTACATTTAATTGTCTACAAGTCTTGGCACAATCACAAACCTCCTGTTCTACAAAAAATGCTAGCATTTGGGAGTGCTAAATCCCTTCCCAGAAGAAACTTGAACTAACAATTCCAGCTTCTGCTTATTCAAGCTGTCTGACTTTTAACGTGATACATAAATATGTGCAGCTCTAGCTAATGAATTAAGTTGAGTGATGAGCTGCCTGAACATCCACCTTCTGAACTTAGGCTAGATTTTTCTCAGTCCTATTTAGGATGCAACTCTGCCTTCACTTTACTTTTGACAACTACTTTAGCTGTACTGTGCAGAAAATATTTTTCGTTATGTGAAAACAAATCACTACAACAAAAACTTCATCTGTTTAAAATAAAATAAATCCAAGCCTCAATTTAAACATAATGAAGAATGTTCAGATATTATTCTGCATTTTCAGAAAAGTCAGGTTATATTGGAAACCTGTAGTTTTCAGAAATCCTCAGCCATGAAAGTATTATCTTGTTTTAGGGAGAATACTAATACTATTAATGACTCATTGGTCCAATATGTTCCCTCACAAGCCCTCACTCAACATCTGCTGTAGCTTAGGTGTCAGAACTTAGTGAGTCACCTGATGCTTCTGTTAACGCTAACATCTTTATATGGCAGCTCATCTAATCTTAAAATAGGTATATATGGTAAACCAGAAAAAAAATCTTCTCCTGCCTGTGTCTGCAGTTCAGCACATACCCAGCTCAGCATTTTTGCCACTTTGTGATGGATCATACTGCATCAAACTTTCAGTGTGATTGCCACAGGTTATTAGGACTAGAAGGGGCTGTCTGCTCAGCACCCCTGATAAGTGTCAGGAACTGCTGTGTTGTGAGACTTACTCAAGGCTGAAAGTCCCTACTCTGCAAAGTATGTCTTACCAAAGCTGGGAGAATTCAACCCCAGAGGCACAGGACAAACTTAATGGATTCATGGACATACAAAATTATGACCTCTTGCTCCAAAGAGCATCACAGTAAGGCTGCCATGGAGGGTTCCTTGAGGCCTCTTTCCCTGATAGAAAATGCTTTTCAACCAGACATGAGAATATCTTATTGCCTCATCTCTTCTAAGCTGCTCATCCTTGAGTAATTTTTTTTTTTTCTGCTTAATTAAACAGCATCACAATTGCTGAGACAATAAATGTCTTTAAAATAACAATGTTTATGCTCTCTTACCCTTCTCTGCTCCTTCCAAGACACATCTATTTGTGTGATATTTACGACTGAATTTGTATTTCAATGTTGCTAACTTTTATGGGCTCGTGTCTTCCAAAACTAGCAATGTAATTATAACTGTCTACCTCCTGGTATTTATTATTAATATGAATATAATGAAGTGGGTGATTAAGCAGTCACTGGTTACTCCTGTAATCACCAAACCAGCTCCCCAAGGAAACTGGGTTCAATAACATGTCCCTGGAATGATAAAATCTTAATGAGTCATCAATGAGATGCAAAATTGTAAGGCTCAGCAGAGTTCAAGTCCTGTTTATCATAAAAATGAAAGGAGATGAGGCTGGATGAGGAGGAGAAATAGCACAAAACTGAGGGATAGATACTCAGTTGGTGTGATTTTCATTACCTATGTTAGACCTCTGACAAATAAAACCTGCTGAGGATCTGCCGCTACTCATTAGCATAGTCACTGCAAAATCTTTAGTTTGCTGTACAGTCCTGTTTCCACACACTCAGCTCCAGGCTGACACCTGAATTAATTCAGAGTATGTTAGTGATGGCACCACCTCCTCTCCACCTGCCCTCCTAAGCTCATGTCCCCATCCTCCTTTCACGAATAGAGTCTGTGATAGGAAGTGATTTACAGAAAAAGAGTTTCCAAACCCTCTGGCATCTTGGATCTGCTTATACAAGCTTGCCCTGATTAATTCAAAATTCTTCTTGTTCTAATAATCCTCTCCTTTCAAAGCTTCTTTGTAGTTCCTTCACTACCTTCTGTTGGCATGCAAACGAGCAACTTCAGGTATGAATGTTTAACTTTTTTTGTTCTCCTTTTTTTTCAAAATCTTATAGGTTTGGGGAGCTGTGATATGCTCTGGCTTTTTCTTCCCTGAGTGTATTCTTCATGTTATTAATAATTCATATTCTTAAGGAGAGAGGGGGGGAAAAAAAAAAGAAAGAAAGAAATTACTCAAAGCCCTGTTAGACATAAAGAAGTGACAATGCTTATGGAAGAAAGACTGCAGGTCAAGTTCAGACTTGGGAAAAGAGGCTGTGACTCTATTGAACTACTTCCAGATTATTCGTAACATCAGGGAAATATGTCAACTTCTCAATAATGTATACTTCTACAACCTTCAATTAACCTTTTTATTCTTAAACATTTAGCTTGGTAAGTCACATAAATAAATTTATTGAGAAGGTAATAAACAGTGAGTCACAAGAATCAGGAGCTGGGTGATTAAGTTTTAAGTTTTATAGTTTATTATTTATTTAAACTGGATTTTGATGAATTATTGAAGCATTAACATTAGTCCTTTTTTTTCAAAGTATTGTTGAGATATTTTTTCTAAAGTGCAGGGATGATTCTCTACAAGCTGGGTATAACATGATTTAAGGCACGTGTATTTTCTTCAGTGATCTTCAGTACTTCATACCCTTGAGGCACAGCTGTATTCCCACTATAAGCAAGGAACTGATGCAAAAAATAAAAACAAGGCACAATTCAGGTACCTAAATCTAGATGCCTCGTATTTTTTCAGACACACTCAGCAAGACCAATTAACATTAAACAGGACCTAAAGGAAAGACAATTTTTTCCTCAAGTAAGGTAAGGTATCCCAGAATCTCTGCATTGGCTCTTATACCTGTGTTTAAACATGTTATTTGCTCCTTCATGGTCAAGTGGCCACACTTCGATCAGCTGATGCACAGTAACTGTGTGTGTGGTCTCTTGCAGCAGGGGAAAATATTTCTAATGATAGAAGTTAATCTGTATGAAAACTTCCTAGAAATGAGCCAAAGTAGGGTAATCAGCTCACCCTTTATAACTAGTGACAGAGAGAAAAGAAGTTAGTAATAGTAGAACTTCAGAGCTAACCTAGTATAACCTGTCACTGTAAATCTGGTCTATGTCTCCACCTTGTCAAACACAACAAATGTAATCTGCTGACCATGACTAGCACTAATGTATCATACAGAATCATATCATAGAATGGTTTGGGTTAAAAGGAACCTTATAGATCATCTAGTTCCAACCCCCCTATGTGGGCAGTGACACTTCCCACTAGATCGAGTTACTCAGAGCCCCATCCAACCTGGTCTTGAACACTTCCAGGGATGAGGTTTCCACAACTTCCCTGGGCAACCTGTTCCAGTGTCTCACCACCCTCACACTAAAGAATTTCTTCCTAATGTCTAAACTAAATCTTCCCTCTTCCTGTTTTGATCCATTACCCCCGGTCTTCTCATTACAAGACCTTGGACAGAGTCCCTCCCCAGCTCTCCTGTAGGCCCATTTTCAGGTACTGGAAGACCGCTATAAGGTGCCCCCGGAGACTTCTCTTCTCCACGTCCATCTTATCTTGAGATGGCAGAGAATAACCACTCCCACATTTAGTTCGATTGACGTAGAGCTTTCTTTTTACTTTAAGAGACACTGTTATGGATTTGGTTTTTGTATTGCAAACCTGACAGTTGAAAGTAGAAACAAATCTACAGCTGATTCCTCATGGCAGACACTGGGTTTTACAGGTCCCGAGTGCCTGTGTGAACTAGCAGATTCCTCCCTTTTTTTTCCCGTTTCCCAGTTATTTCCCATAGTTCAGGATACACATTGGTCTTGCAAACTAGTGCATATATAACATACCTTTTCATGTATATTTTTTCTGATGTTTTAAAGTAACTGTCTGCCCTAGAACTTATGAATAAAGATGAGTGACTGCGCAATTTCCTTTTGTAAAATATAAGTCTACCAAAAAAGTGGGGAAAGTAAGTAGTTACTGTTCCCTATGAATATTGTTGATCAGTGTCATGAATTATGCATGTATACTTCCTGGGTCCAGTGTCCTCTGGCATTTCTTAAGCAATAGCTCAATATTTTCTCCCACTCCGATAAATCATTCAATAGGGAAAGGGTAAGTCCTAATTCTTGAGCCACTGTTCAGAGGCACTGACTGATGTGGTTTGTTGAAGAGCTTAGTTTTACATTCCACAGCTGAAAGTCTGACATCTAAGTCTTTATAGTCTACCAAGGTCACAGGGACATCAGAGTTGTGAAGTTTGCTTTCAGCTTCTTGGGTGCTAGGAAATGGCTTGAAATTCAGCAGGAAAATTTCTGCTTCTGTAAAGTCACAGGTTTTTCTGATGTTTTCAATTTTTTATTTTTTTTTTTTACAGAGATACAAAATAACAATGGTGTCCCAAGGAGATGATATTTCTTCCTTAAGGAGAACTAGAGGTTAGATATTTCTATAATGTTCACAATATCTGTGATAAAAACTATCCAGTGAAAATAACCTGGGGCTTTCTTTTCAGAACCAAATCTATTCCAGACATCTCTTCAATATATACAATGGAAAAGATTGTGTAGGACTGTTGGGGAAATTCTGCCATTCACAGATTACAGGTTAACTAAATAATACTTTAGAGAAAATAGTATCGTTTCGTTTCAAAATGAGGATTGCAACCCAACCCTTAACACTAACAGATTTTTCCCACCACTATACACTATAACTTTCATTTTGTCCCCAAAGCTAAGTGAAATAACAAAGTAACCACGTTAAATGTATCTTGACCTCTTTAAATTAATTTTCTGTCTCCATACTGGAAATCCTTCTGTTCTGCATTTTATTTGACAGTCTAAGACACAAGTTTACTACAGAAAGATTATTTGTAGAATATTCAGAGCAAATGAAATTCAAATGTAGCATCAAAAGCATTCATGACAGATAGAACTGGAAGGTTTACATAATTCCTGTCAGGCACCAAAGATGAGTCTCATGTCCAGTTCATCTATCCAATCAAATGTCACAAAGAACAGTCACAAAGAACATTTGACAGATATAGTAAAAATGCTAATGAAAACTCTCTGACAGGAATATGTGACCAATGTAAAAGCTTTATTTCAGGGTCTCAAACTGCATAAACATATTCTGCCCTTCAAAATATTAATACAGAAGTATCAAAATAAAACAGCCCCAAAACCACCATCAGAACTGAAATCTTTCTTCTGGGAGCATTCTGATAAATGCAGACAGAAGTGAAGATGATGCACGGGGATAAAATTAGCAAATAAAAAATTATAATTAACAGCTGAAAAGAATGTAGGATATGTGTCAACTATCCCTTGCCTGGAAGGATGGAAATAAGAAATGAGGGAAAAGACTCCACATATTCTTAATGCTAGAAGCGTAATAGGAGAGAAGTTCAAGATCTCCATAAAGTCTTCACACCATTTCTAACACTCTGTAGTCAAGCAATCAGACTTCCCAGTGCAAGAGCTTCCACAGTACCTTTATACCTGCTGAGCAGTCCTGCAAGTATAATGTATTCCACACATTTGACAAACTCCTTTATGCTACTGTGGAAGATATCTTTGTTAAGCTTTTGTCATGGTGCTTATTTCCTGTTTTTATATCCAGCTGGGGAAAGAGCTTGACATGCACACACCTTCCCAATATGTTACACAGCTGCTTGTTAGTACACAGTAGGGAGCTGATCATAAAGAATCCCAATTCTATTCTTGGCTCTCAGAGAGACACATGCTGTGTGCAGCCTGGGGAACTGAATTGTCCAAACTTATGTAGTTATACTAAAAAGCAAGATGGAAGAGGAGATAAACTAGGGTCTGACATATTGGCACCTTGTCTCTGACTCCTCAGTCTGTGCAAACTCTAATACTATTTTAAGTTAACTAGCTTACTACTCAACTGCATTCTCTGTTAGGTTTATGGCCTTAATAATAACAGCAGAAAAATAGATGGGGATTTTCATAGTAGTTAAGACTGAGATTTGTTTTCTTCTTTCTTATTTCTAGAAAATGCAGCAATATGTTCTGAAAGCCTCTTTCTTCATCTTTGGTTTTTGGTTTTATTTATTTGTTTGTTTTCCTGACATAAAATCTGCCCTCAGAATAGAATCACAGAAAACTTGAATCATAGAATCACGCAGGTCGGAATGGAACTTGAAGATCATCAGGTTCAATAGTTACCTTAACACTGCCAAGTCCATCACTAAACAATGAGGCCATAGGACATTTATTTTCCTTCCAAAATGGTACAAAAATAAACAGTCAAGTGGAAAAACTGTCAAAAGAGGTTTTCTCCCTTGTCAGTTCCTCAAATCACTTCAACACATTTTGATTGTGCTCAAAGTTTTCATCCAGGAGCCTTGGATTTTTCCATTGCCATGAGGTTTCAAAGACATGCAGCTCTAATGAAAACTGAGCTCTGCAGCACCACTAATCACCACACAGTCCTGTGGCACTGCACCAGTGCATGGATCCCTGTAGTTCACACAAAACGATGGCAGGGACTTCACACCATTTACCAGGTGCCTTATCCACAAAACCCTTAAAACATCACGGCTTTTTTCAAGTCAGTTTTGTTAGAGGTCACTGGAGAAGGAAACTAACATGTGGATATAATGTCACTGAAACACAAAATAAAGTATCTCCAGAAACAGAGGTCAGAGTGCCAAAAGTATTCAGTTGATTTAATGGTTGTGCGAACTGTTATGTTCTTACAATGTGAAATCCTCAGCAGAAGCACTTGACAGTGGTCTAGTTTATCTCAATTTACCCAGTAAAGGTAAGTTTCTAAAAAAAGACTAAAGGAGGGAGAGATTCATTGCATCTCATTTGCTGTCTGAGACTGGGCATTTGCTTAAGAAAATAATCTACAGCCAGTGGAGATGGAGGAACTCGTGGAACTGATCCTCCCATCGGCTCTATGATGGTCATGCTACACAAGAACTACTTCATTTACAGGCTTGGTTTTGATTTCTATTAGTTAATTAATTGTATGATATAACTTCAGAAGTGAAAAAGTGCCTTGGTTTTTCATGGAAGGATATTAGCCAGCAGTTTTGTGTTCTTCTCTAGCTTGTATACTTCAGTTTGAAGGAAGAATATCTGCTCCTTATTTCATTAGCTATTCAAAATCTCCTGCTCTAGCTCTTCAAAGAAAGAGAAACTTGTCTCATAGCCCATTTCCTCAAAAAGGTGAGTCAATTTAAAAAAAAAAAACCTCTTGAAAATAAATTTCTCCATCAAATCACTTACTCGAAAAATAAAATTAATACCACTTACTTTCACAGCAAATGTATCCCTACATGATATTTTTACTCACACTCAAATTCAAGTGAAAGTTATGCTTAGCAAAAAAAAAAGGAAATTAAACGGGACATTACACAAAAGTATCTGTAAAAGTACAAGCAAAAATAAGTCATATTCTCAGTTTATTCTTTCTATGTATTGGACACACAACAACACTGAAGATGGCATCTTACAATTCAGGTAAGAGGCCAAGGCTCTAGTTGTCACCTTCTGGCCTTTTCGTCCTCATGTTATTCTTCACTTAACATCCATCAATCTGTTTTCTGTTTAGGAGACATTTCTTATGTAAAATGCATCACGAAGTCCCAGAGAATGAAAGAGAGGGAACAGGAACATTGGTGATAGATTAAAGTGTCGCCTAGTGTGAGAAAGTACTGAAAGACTTAGCTGAAGATGGAGATCTTTAATTTTAATTTAGCTGCTTGGAGACATGTGGCAGGGATAATATGAGGGTGTGGAGCTGATCAGGCACACTTCTGTGGTTAGGAATCCAGCCTGCAAGGGTAGGGAATAACGCTCTTGAGGTTTGGATTCTCATGAGAAAGGCAGTGAAGACACACCTATGAAGCAGTTTTGACTTCTGCTTTTATCTTGAACATGAATGCATGGAAAGAGTGAGAGGTCACAGTCACAGCCTAAGCAATTTTGCCTATTGGAGGTTGCCTGGAATCTGAGAATAGATAGAGATCCTAAACCATTCAGAGGGGTAGTAGATACAGGGAAGAGGAGGACACAGTGTGTATAAAACATCCTCTTCCAGTAGCCATTTGACAGTCTCTCCAGTCAAACTGGGTGTTCAGTAACAATCTATGGTAAAATGGCACCATGTGCTTTCCCTGTTTCGCAGCCCTGAAGGACCAGGTGAATTCCTGCTGCTGAGGGATGGACACCCATGTAGATCATCCTGTGGAAGAGGAGAGGGAGGACAAAAAAGGTGTCTTTCATCTAACATCAGCTGTTATCTCCTTTCATCACAACCTCTTGGGGGCAGCAAAATGAACATTAAGGCTACATACTGTCTCTTTAAGTCCTCCATTTTGACACAACACTAACATATCTTCCCTTCCCCTTCCCTGCCCTTGCCTTCCCTGCCCTGCCCTTGCCTTCCTTTCCTGCCCTGCCCTGCCCTCTCCTCCCCTCTCCTTCCCTCTCTTATTTCTCTTCTCTCATATTTTCTCTGTTATTTTTTTATCCCAAATACCATTTTCAGCGTGGCTTCCTCACAAGGATAAGTGTCTAGACATTCCATGAAATGTATGAGTGTATTCAGATGATTTATGTCATGATTACAGGAAGGGGTGAATAAAGTCTATCAACAGAAGCTAGCTTAAAAAAATCTCTTATTATTTAAGTGTGATTTTTTTTTTTTTTATTTAATGGGGCTTTAACCATGACTCCTGCGTGAAATGAGACCAAAGCCTGTAGAAAAAGTGAAAAAAAATGAATTAAAAAGTTCCATTTCCCCTTCCCCCCTCTTACACATTTCTGCAGGTAAATAGATGGGCTTGATGTCAAACCCCACTCAAAGTGAAAAAGTTTCTCAATTCAATAAAGCAGATTTTTTAACAGATTAACGGAATGGATAATGGAAGAATTAGGCCCGCTTATATCTGAAATCTTTAAATCATGACTGAACTGGAAACTTGCTTTGTACTTTTTCCTAAAATGCAAGAAAATTCCTGAAATTATAGTGGAAAGGACTCGATTGGAAAGATTTTTTTTTTATTATTCTTACTATTTTTATGCCCTGTTTTCTCTCTCCCTTTCTCAGTCTTGCTTTCATTCTGGAACTGAGAGGATATCAGGAAACCTTTGTATAGAAACTGTTGCCAAAATCAATATACCCTTCTAAAATATTTTTAGATCGTTAAGAGTCTTGTTGAAGTACTCATACCTTTCAGTCTTAAGAATAAGGCACCATAGGTCTTGTTTCTCCTAAAAGGAGCCTACACACCTCATTAGCAAATTTGTATAACAAATCAGTGCTTCCAGGTGTCACACCACTGGCACAGCACTCATCCTTAGCAGGTCCTTGCTTAATGCTGAAATGAAGCCTCCCAGTTATCATTACTTTTCTGCAAGGCTACACTCTGTTGGTCCTTCATGCAGTAACACAGGGCTCATCTTTGATTCAGGGCTGATGTTTGATGTGTGGTTGGGTACAGGCAGGCTTGAACCATGGAATTTGTTCCTTCTGGGCATTTTATGACTAAAATGGGTAAATATCCCCTCCTAAAATCCTTTCTCCTCTGTCATGGCATACCCAGAGGCAATGTGCAGACACCTACACACCCTACTGCCTGAGTCTTGGTAAGCGCTTATCCCCTTCTGTGTTACTGTTGTTATCAACAGTTGAATGCAAGAGAAATTATCTATTTCTGCATGAAAAATTATTCTAAGCTTGAAGAAAATGATTCAAATTATATTTTCATTAGGAACTATTGAAGCAGTATGTGTTCAAACAGCAGAAAAATTTTAAGCAAATGGCTCTTTCCCATCAGAACATGTAATTTCAATGATTTATCAAAAATACAACAATGAAACAAGAAAAACTCAAACATCTCAGAAAGCTCCAGCTCTAAAGCTCAACACAGATTTTAACAGAGGAAACCGTAAACTTGGCTTCACAGATCAGTTTCTTGGAAGCCTGGCCAGCATTACTAGATCAGAATCAAGAAAGACACAGAAGGAAGTTATTATCTCCTTATAATTCTCTTCAAGGTTGACACGTAATATATTTGAGTATTTTGATATTCAGATGAGATATAACCAGCAGTATCAATAATGCATGCAATCTTTAAAATATGTTGCAGATGAGTGCTCTCTTTTTGTTGTTCTGATGCAAAAATTGCATCCTTGGGATTCAAATTGGGAACTTTTAAGGGAGCTGGTTTCATCTGCACATAGCAATTATGTATGCTACATGACAGCATATGCATTTCAAGCTTAAATTGATGGAAAAGCTGGACAACTAGTTTACTTGACAAGGAAGCCAAAGGAACAACCTCCTCAGAGCTATCAGCAGCACTGGACAACACCGTTATCACCCACCTGCCACACATGACATCTCCTCTCAGCACTCCCACCACAGAAAAGTTATCAGCTGAGCCTGCTCTGGTCACCTCCACAGGCTGCCTTAGATCAGCCCAAACTATGGTTTGAAGGGGTTAGTGAGGACTCCTGCAATGCCTTTCTTTAACTATCTGAGCACAGTTTCAGCCTGCTCAGCCAGAATGGGAGGAGGGTGTCTGTCTGAGGGTTAAACAGTAAACTTTGTTAGGCTAGGAAGATGAGGAAACCAGTCAATCTCTTTTCTTCTACTGAGGTCAGAAAATGTCAGAAAATTTTTCTCTAGCTCATTGTTTGATTGGCAGAAATATGTGTTTGGCGACAAGCTTTGAAATCACTTTTGATTTCTCTTTTCACACTGGATTTAGTCTCTGAAGGGCATCTTCTCAGCATGGCACAACCTTGGCAGAGCCCTTTCCCATAGAAGCCGTGCAATTCAGATCAACCTTTTTCATCAGTAGCTTCATACCATGGCTGGAAACAGCATGAGCCAGCAAAAGCAGGTGTCTATCAACGTGCACACAGGGTTCCTCCAGGATAACTAAAAGGGATTTAGGCTGCACGGCTTCTTCTACACCTCTGACTGACATGGTTTCATAGTTGTTAGACCTTTCTGCAGTGACCATGCAAGTGCTGATCTACAGGACAATGGGACTTGGCGTGGAAAGGCTACAGTGATCTTCCTGCCATGCCTAAGGCTACCCACAGGATCCCTCTTCCAGCTTGTGCCTCAGCTGTTCCTGCAGCAGCTACTGAGCTGCTGTATGGTTTGCAGCACAGCATGAAAAGTGAACCCCCAGTCAGTTCTGGAAATTATGATGCTTTAACAGTTATGGCATGAAATGGATGAGCTTCCTCTGCTGTGATGGTGGAGGGAGAGTCAGGCTCTTTCAAAGGAGAAAGACCACCGATTCACATAGCAAGTGTGTGGGATGTAGATATTTAATTCATTTGGGCATTTTTGAATTTTTGACCTGCATGCCTACCCCTGCTTCCAATAGAAGGAATGAATTTCGATAGAGCTTGAAAACAACCATGTCAGAGAAGCATCTGATTGATTTTTGTGCATTTGCCCACTTAAGTACAAAGGATCTCTGATATATGTTCGAAATCAGTGCACCAGCAAGAACCCAGCAGCCTTTGTACCAGCATGGCTGTGAAGCCTTGAGACAGCATGAAAGCAGGCTGACCTCTGCTCCTTTTGAGCCACTCCTTGGATGTGCAGTGGCTGCCGTGCTGTTATTTAGACTGCTCCATGCTTCTGTGCTGACATTTTTTTCTAAGTTGTGTCAGTTCCATGAACAGAAAAAATCAGCAAAATGAGGGCAACCTAACCCATACTTAGCATTAGCAATGCAGGGGAAAAGGTGCCATAGAAGTCAATATTTCAGCCCTTAGCAACACAACTAGAAGGTTGATCTGTAACTGCTGTGTGGTTATCATACTGATTAGTTCAAATACTATGTCCACATTACTAATACACATTTAGCTGAAAATATCATGAGATCCAAAGCTTTAGTCTAGAATAATGTCTAAAGTATTGTGATAGACAGAACAAGAACAAGCTGCTACTCATCTACATCTTAATCAAGCTCTGAATTAAACAGGAGGCTTGATCTTATTACTGTAGCATGTGTGGATGGGTGTAACTTCAGCAGGGAAGAGTTGCAGAGATTTTTCAATAGCTTCTGTCTCCTTCCTCAATAGTAAAAGTCCTTCCAGCAAAGCTGAGGCTTTTATACAGGTTGTTTGCTGTGTTTATTTTCCAAACAAGTAATCTTGGAAGCTAGGGAAATCTGGGTCAGTTGAGATGCTGCAGTCCTTGAAGTGGCTTGTTTGTGCAAATATCTGATAAAATCTGGATTCTCAAAACTCAGCTGCATTTTCACATTTATATACTCTTCTTTTTATTTTCCTGTTTTTTTTAAACAACATTTATTACTGCCTTCCTCTGGAGGTTTCTTAAGAGGGAGGCAAAAGTATTTTACTCTTCAAAAGAAATAGGTTGGAAAATTCAATAGTGCTTCATGTCTCTTCCCAAGCTCTTCTCACACAAGCTACAGCAAATATTAAAAGAAAAGAAACACTCCTTTTCTCTCATTGTCAGCTCTGTTGATAATAGTAAAAGAGTGAGAATATATGAAAAAGTTTGAAATGAGAAATATGGATGGAGAAATTGAAAAAATTAATTAGCACACAATTGTCTTCCTACAGGATAGCTCCTTTGCTTAAGGGAGATCTTCCAATGTAGGGGAAAAAATCTTAGGAATAACTATGTATTAAAGATGTTTTATTATTTTTATCTTCTTGTCTAAAAAAAACCCCACCCAAAATGGGCTATTGGAGTTGAGGAAATATTCTGGTTGACTCTGTCTTAAAACTGAAGCAACAGAAATATCTTTAATATATTACTATTTGTAAATGAAGCAACTGTAATTTTTCAGTTTTTTTAATTACTTCTCTCTAAAAATGTCTCCCAGATAATAGCAGAAATTTATCCAGCATATTAGAAAGTAAGAATACAACTTGACCATACTGAGGATGGTTTTACGTATTTTCATTTCTTTGATAGGATATTGTCTATTCCCTCTCAAAGAATGCCCCTTTGCTGGAGAGCCATATAATAACTTTTATTTATTATTCCCATAAGGCATTAGGTCTGAAACAACCTAGAATCCAGAGCATTCCCTGACCTCTTCTTGAATTTCCTGTCTCTGGGTTGCCAATGATTCAATTACCCATAGTCCCTTTTGAGGCTGACATTAAATCTTGTCCTCATCTGCGGAGGACAAGGCTGAGACCTGCTTCTCTGGGTGGAACATTGCTGCAAGGGGCAGTGGGAGAGACAGAGGCAGGAAGGGTTGGTTATCCTTCCCTGTCCTACAGCTGTCCCTAGAAGTGACAGCCTTTGTCCGGCCTTTTCTGCTGGAGTTCCCTCAGTCATCCCAAACCCCTGAAAGTGCATTAGAAGTTTGCATTCAAGTAATGTCCTTAAGTGATGACAAAAGAAAATAGATGTTGCTATATATATTTTCCTCCTTACCTTGTTGTTATTTAAGGTTGGTGATGAGGAATTCTACTTATCTGAGGTGACAGATTACCTGGATGGGAAAGCAGGGGCATGCTGGTCCCTTTTTCTATGTTTCCATAGCTACTATGTTAGTCCTCCGGACACCCACCTTCTTTTCCTTTAACAGCTTCTTCATCCCTGCTTTGCTGACCTCACTTAATGTCCTCCCTAACTGGCATAGATGTTAGAACATTTTTCCTAATGTTCGCTTTTAATTTCTTTCTTTTCCCAGTGTTACACAATTACTCCTGGTTTAACCACCTTAAATATTTTCCCCTGCTCTTTCGTATTATTTCCTCTCAATATTTTTTCTTGTTGGCAGTTATCATAGCCCTTCACTGTTATTTTCTCTGAGCAGCATTAAGCTTCCAATACAAAAGGATAATCAGGGACTCTGTCTCAGTGCAATTTACCTCTACATAAAAATGGCCTTATTTAATCTCTGGTAACATGCACTTTATTCAGTTTCTGTATGGAATATCTTAAATCAAAACCACAAAATATCCACAACTGATGTATTAAAAAAAAAAAACAAAAAAAAACAACATTTAAATTTGCTCATTTAAAAATATAAAAGAAATGCAAATCAGCATTTCTGGCAGCGAAGTGTTAAGTTTGAATGAAGAAAAGTTTGACAATTAATAAAAACAGATACATAATCAAGTTCTACCATGCAAGGAGCTACCACACATAAGCTGAGTATCAATATAGACTGGACGCTGTCAACTCTATCAACATAGTGAGGTCATTTAGGCAAACTTCAGTAAAAGAGATTCACATTTCAGGAATCTCACAGACACCAGATTATCTCTCTTCACAACACTTTAGGTCTCTATTGTACTTCAGAGTTTGTTTTAGGACACATAGGTGGGTCTATTGGCCATAGACTTCTGTCTTGCAGGTAACACAGCAAGTTGAACATGACTGTAGTCACCACTGCTGTTAAGGACTTAGGTGATTTCCCCCATAATATTAGGTAATCTTACATAATATATAGTTATATAATATATTATAGTTGTCTTTTTATTGTATGTGACCCAATGTTTAGAAGCTTCCTATACCACATGGAGAAATTAACTAGCATAAATTTGGCAAACAAGCTATCATTTAAGTCAATGAGATTTCTACAAGCACTTAAAAGTTTTTGTTTGCCTTTCCTTCAAGGTAATTGTTAGCAGAGCAGAGGGGAGTAATGACACACCACAAAACAAATAATCCCAAATGAAATAACCCCGGTGAAGTACCAAGCTTGAAAATGGTGTCTTACACTCCCTGTCTGGATACTGCTTGTCCAAAGCAATGATAATTTTAAATTTGGACAGAAAAACACACACAAGATTGTATTGTTATTCATCTGGTCAATTGTTGCTTTTCCTCTATTTTCTTTTCTAAATCTTCAGAAACTGATAAAGTTCTGTCATTATTGTTTCTTTTCACCAGCAGTTTATAAAGCCATACCAAATGAAAATAAATCTTAAATTAATTTTTCTTTTGCAGCAGTGCAGTGCAGTAGGAAGCTCTGTCTTCTTTTCTGAGCCTGGAGCTAAGATTCAGAGGATGAAATTTCTTACTGTCACATGGTTCTAAAACACCACACCTTGTCAAATGCAAGTACAACCTGAAATTCAAGGGTTGTTTTTAAGCCTCTTTTCTTCCTCAAGATAGAATTTAGCATGTTGGGAAAAAAATCAGAGGGAGTAGGATGCTGCCACTCAAAGATCCAGCTCTGTTTGCTCTGCCAGCTCTGTTTTTCTTCTGTGGCAGGAGTGCCACAAGGTGGGTGCACGCTTTGGGTACTTGCAGGTTCCTAGTCTGTTAGTGTCCACCTCAGTCACATTCAGACAGCAGACTGGGAGGAAACACCATTCCACAGGAACAAAAGCAAGGTGTGCAGGCAGGGATGCCTCCAGGGAAGTCTGATGTGTGTCTCAGTGCCAATAAGACACCCTGGGTGGCTCCCAGGTGCCTTGGAATCATCTCTGTTCTATCGATCACTGTTCCTCAGGCTACATCATCCATCTTCCCCTTCTCTCTCTTGATTGAAAATCATTCAGAGGAGAGTTATTAAGGCCAAAGAAAATGCATGTTGACTCTGGAGGAGAGACAACATAGAATAATTGCTCAGGACCTGTCATATTAAATGCTCCTTACACTGTTTTTAATGCTCTTGCATTTGGGGGGGGGGGGAAGTTGTTACAAAGTGGTTGTATATGCTAGTAATTGAAACTGCTCATTAAGGTCTAAATAAGGATGAAGAGGATGATCATCAGGACATACATAATTGATGATGTTGCATTAAGTATTATAAAACACTTCTAATTATAAAACATCTCAAGTCTTCTATCAATCATCCTCTCTCGTTCACCTTTTCTGTTTTGATCCCCCCACACATTACTCATGTGGCCTGAACCAGGTCCCTTGTCTCATCTCCTGTGCGGTGTGAACCGCGTGAGGAAAGAACCCACAGCCCTAAATGCACCACAGACTGGAAAACACAGTTCTGTTCTGCAAGGCTTGTGACACACACTCGTCTTTGAATTCCTAATGTGTGTGGTTGTACTACATTTACCCATTGATGAATGAGAAAACTGAGTTTAAAAACCAACATGTTCCAGTTAAATCTTGTTTATTGTTGGGAACCCGGTTTTATCCAGCTTTGAAGGTATGACCTTTGGCCGTGTTGGTGTGCATAAGAATATGCAGAATTCCAAGAAATTCTCTTTTGCCCCAAAACAGAAAAAGTAAAGGGAAATAAAAACTAAGTTATTGAAAAAAAATCAGAAAAAAAGCATTTTCAGGTACAAAGGTTTTTTACAATGGAAGAGTTTATATTTGAGACTTCTTAAAGTCTACTTTTGCATCAAAATACAAAATTCTACATAAAAAAGAAATCAAAATTTTCTGATTTTCTTAACCAACGTTTTACCATCACTTTTTATTGATTTTAGATATTTATTTAAAGAAACTTAAAACTAGGCATAGATTAAAAAAAAAATATTAAAATAGTTCCGGTTAAGTTTGTCTGTCTAGCTGTGCTCCTGAGACTCTTGGCTAGCAAGCAACTAGAGCTGCCTAAGAAGCAACAGGAGCTTTAGGAAAAGATCTGAGGCCAACTCTGCACTTCATGTTGGCCCCTGAGCAGTCACTGAGCAACAGGGGCTCTCCGCAAACCCCGAGCCCACTGAACTGTATGAAAAGTTGCCTAAATATTTGCCACTGGCTTTGATCAGAATATAGAACAAAAGGCAATGCTAAACAAGGAATAAAAATGTGAAAAACAGGACATTTTAAAAGCCATATGTGGCAAAAAGTCAGACTCTTAAAGGGTTTTCATATTCTGTCAGTAAATAATACATACAATTACAGAATTTCTATGATTATTTCCCCTGAAAAAAAAAAATATAAAAAAATCCTTCATTACTGTCGCTTTACCCAAAATAAAAATGTTTAATTTTCAGTCAGCTCAGCCATAGACTGAGCTTACTGGTGGAGTTCTGATTCCTGGGTCCCTGGCTCTTCCTTTCCATGGGCACCTCTCTAACAAACCTCCATGATACACTGTGGATGCTGTAGGATTTCAGACATACCATGGGAGAGAACAGCTGGGTCTGTATCTCAGAATGGGAACATGAAGTGTCCAAACTGCATCACCTATGAAGCAACACTGTGCTACAGGGAGATAAAAACTTAGTTTTTACCTGATTCACATAAAAGTATCACAGCTCTGTTCAACAAATGTAAATAAACTTCTTTGACATTTCTGAGAACAAAAAATATTAAAATAAAAGTAGGTATATTGCCTTTTCTATATTGTCTTCAGATACGTTTTTTAAACAGCAATGAAAAAAAGTGCTCTGAATTTACTTGTTGAAAAGCAGCTACAAAATAAGGTAGGGATGACATTATTAGTGCTATTGTTGTTAGATTATATATGATAATGATGATAGAAACATGGAATCGGAATGAACTTCCATGTAATGAGTGGCTTGGTCACCACATCAGATGATCCCTGTACTGCACACCCTCATCTCAGAGTCTTTTACCCCTTAGAAGTGACTACATTAAATCCCACCATGTTCTTCCTGAGAAGAGAAAACCCCCTGGACTTGCCTAGATAATTCATGCCAGCAGTTGTAGCTGGTGGCTCATGGGGCTAAGGTAGCCAAAATTTATGTCAAATAAACTCTAGCTCTAAGCAGAAGAAGAATTTCTTCTGTTCACAGCTTAAATCACTGCTGGGACAGCTTTTGCAGCAGATAGAGAATGCAACCTCTACTTTGATGTCTGAGGCTGACCCCTTAACCTGTCTGGCATAGCATCCCTTTCACCAAAGGCTGACCACTACTCTTTTTCCTCCAAGAAACAAGAAATTGCAGCCTTTTTAGTGCTTTGGGAACCTTCACTGAGTATATATGGATTTCATTACTGTGATTGTGCTGTAGTGAGATAGCTGGTGATATCATCCTTCCCCTAACAAACAATGGCATTCTAGTACTATTATGGCAAGCTGTAATACCAGCAGTGTGGAAATGCTGGATGAGTCCTCAGGGCCTGCTAATGCATTTTCCAGCTGTCTCTCTTGCTCCCTTTCTGTCTTTGTTTCTCCTGTTGTATTTTCAGCATCTTAGGAAAGGAGAAAGAGGCTTTAAGATTACTGTGTTTGACACACTCTGCTTAGGAGGGTTTACAGAAGACCTATAAAGGCTTGAAACTGAGGGATAATTCCCTTACAGTGCAAATAATGCTGCTACCCTCTCCCGGGCTGCCTCACAGGAGTTGAGGGAATGAGATAGCACCAGGATGGCTTTCATCCCAAGCTGCAGCTGTGCAACAGCACCGATTCAAAGCAAGCTCATCAGACACCAAGGCATTGGCATTTTTATGCAAGCTGGATAATAAGTGAAAAATCAAAGCTATTTGCTATGGTGTTTGGTAACCAGGGTGCTATGCACAGACCTGCCTTTGTCCCCTTCCATGGGCCACAGTCCCATCTTCTATCACTGTGGGTGACTGTGATGGGGATGTATATAACTTCATCTCAGAATATAGACAACAACTTGTAATAAAATCTTTAGGTAAACTGGATGTCTGATCAGAGACTTCCTAAGCTGGAATATGTGACCAGACCATTGGATGTTTAACAGCTATCAATGAATCTGCTCTTTTTTAATTAAACTAATTGTCTGTTGCTGTGCAGTGGCATCTTGGTAGATATCTTATTTCTGCATCAGTGAAGTTGATTCTCTTCTGGCCTCATCCCTAAGTGCTGCTTTGTCAGTGTGAGGGGAGGAAACTTCTTTGCCTCTCTTTCCATGATGAAGCAGTCGCAGAAGTGGGAACGATGAGAAACAGAGAGTGAGAGATGTAGGAAGCTGCCCCTGCGTTGACACCAGGTCTTGTGGTCCTCACATACAATCGGAACTTAAACATTGTGATTGCTTCAGAGGAGAGCAGAGCCTGAGTCCTGCAGCACAAGGCTGGAGAGGGGTTTGGTTTTCAAGCTAGCTGTATATTAGATACAACCTTACAGAACCATACTTCATACCTAACGGGCTACGAGCTGGGCTAAGACCTTTATGAGACCAAGCCCATTTGTGAGAATTTCTTCTGACTGGAAACATAACATTAAAAGGGATATTCTCTGATGAAAAACGGTTCCAGCATGAACAGATCTGGGCAGATGGATGGGGATGGGGGAGCAGGAGAGGGGGTAAGAAAGCTTCATATGAATTAGAATTAAACACAACAGCAATATTTATTCCTTGGCTAGTTTCAGATTTTGTACAATCGATTCACTTAGGATTTATTTTTTTCTAAAGGTAACTTAACAGAAGAAATGTGAATTCTTGTTATATGTCTTTAATTTGCAGTAATCACCCAATAACATAGTTTGAAAATCAGCCTGTAAATTACACAGTGGTGAACTTGGAAGTGGGAGAAAAATGACACATGGCTACTTATATGTAACAAGTTTTCTATTTTTTTATCAATATACAGAGAAAACTGGGAGTTTTAAAATAATTGTCCATGAAGACATCATGTGGAAGCTGGCAGATGAAAGATGAAAAATATGTTGGGTGAATGACACAGATGCATCAAATCCTGAACGTAAGGTCAAAGTTCAGAATTGAGGTTATATCTTCATTTATTATAATTACCTAAACCTTTTTCCTGTGGTTTGTTGGGTATTTTTCTTTTTTTTTTTTTTCTTTTTACTCTCTTTCCTTCCTTACATTTAAGCACTGCTTTGGCATTTGGAGGCTTACTTCAGGTTTAATGACCAAGCAGCCTAATGGCAAATGCTCTGGGCGAATGTAGCAACTCGTTAATTTATTTTTTTTTTAGTTTAGTTTAATTTCATTTTGTGGACACCCTTGAGTAATTTTCTATTTATCTAACCATCTCATGCTTCCGGTGGTGAATTACTGAATTTATTTACATGCTTTTTCTACCTTCTAACAGATAAATGTCAGTGTCATGGAAAGCAGAAGTATATGAGTAGTGACTAGACTCCAACTTATTTAAAGTTACTTCAAAATTAATTCTTGCATATTCTGCTGTGATATCCCTCTAGACAACAGGCAGGTTACATTTGTGTATGTGTATAAATATCTCAATTTTCTTGACAGAAAATTATTTTACTTCCACTGTCTATTAACCATGGCTAGCTCCTTTTTGAGGATGGTAATTTCTGTGTGAGCACATTTAATGCCACTGCTTTTGAAAACTCCACTGTGACTACTAGTTTTGTTTTTAAAAGGAATATGAATTGTAAATATGAGTGCTTTAGATTCCCTAACCTCAGTTAATACAGATCTGGAAATCATTTAATTCTAGTGAGAAATCTAAATATAGAAACCCTGAATTTTCTTTGCTCTTTCATGTACTTTGACCACCTCCTGAAGGACACAGCACATCATTTCAAGATCCATGTAGTATCACTTCATCACTTAAAACTGTTTTTCTCACATTGGCTTATTGTGAAAATCTTCCTAGCTTAATATAATGAGTTTTAATGAGTTTACCTCAATTTAACACATACATGCCCATGGACAACATTTCTGCATCTATATTCTTCATGAAATCATAAAGAAATGTGGGGTCTGCTTAGCCATCTGTTAAGATTTGTTTAATTTAAATTGAACAAGCTGGTTTGCATTAAAATCATAAAGGATAGGAACAAGTAATTAAGACATCCAAAAGCTAAGTTAAAATATGCACACTAAACTTCACCTGTTATAATGTATGCAAATAACATTCAATCAATGCATAATTAGTCATTTATGTGATCAGTTACTTCTTTGCCAGAGATCATCTTTTTGGTCTTTGTGCACAGTGCCTTGCACAATGAATTCATCTTCGCTGCAAAAAAAACATTGTTGGCCAAGTAACAGTGTTGCCCATCTCCAGAGGGACATCTTTAAGCTATTAAAACACAGTCACATAAAAGCAAGAAAAAATATGTATCAAAAATCAAGCCAGAAATTTTCTATTCCTTCCTGCTTACCACAGAGTTTTCTTCAATAGATTAAAATGATTAGAGGCTAAGATACATTGATCTTCCTCTGGCATCAATACATCTGCAGCTTTACTTTCAGAGATTGCTAGTGCCCATTTCCATACTCTCCATAATCTCTCCTAGTAAGGTATTTCACCTTTCATTGGACCATCTACAAAAACTTCCATTACTTGAAAGTTCTCATGTTAAAAACTCTGAACTTTCTTCCTCAATACTTAGCATTCATATCCAAAGAATTTTTGAAGATTCTGCACAGCTGCCTAATTACTGAGTTTCAAATTCTTCTTTAGTATTTTCTTTCCTGTGCAACCCACAAAATACCCTCAAACAGGACACGAAATAGTCCTCAGGTATACCAAATCTTACTGATTACAGTAATGGTCTTGTCATTTCTGTCTCCTGAGTTCCTTCCCTTTTCTTCTTCTTCTATCCAGTGCAATCTTTGTTTGCACTTGCTTTTGGATAGAGATTTTGTTGCGTGTTTGCACAGCACTTGGAAATACAGGGCTCAGCTATGACTATTTGAATGGGATTCATTAACCAAGTACATGTTCCTACAATGGAGACATCTGCATCCAAGGCAGTCTCTTGGGTTTCAGTTACACCTACTAGAAATAAACTCTTTGGGCATTTATGAGCCAAGAATATATCTTTTGTAGTCAAATAAAGTTGCAATTAAGTATAATATTAAGTAGTGCAGATAATATTTTGAAATTAACTATGAGTTCTAGGGTCAACCAGTGCAGTTTCCACTATCACAGGTGGTCCCTCTTACCCTTGTCTTTTCCATTCTGGAGTCTAAATCATAACAATAGATATTTTTCAGCAAAGGCTTCATTTCAAGGTGTGTCTTACATGGCAGTTGTTTTACAGTTATCTTAACAATGCTCTATGCCAGACTATTTTTTCTCTAAAACTACATTTTTCATATAACTCAAATAAAAGAGTAATGCAGATTCAGACCTAATACATGGAAATGTAAGGGGAATCTTATTTCCCTTTACAAAGCAAATTTATTTCTGGGATGTTCAGTGTCATATTTTTCAGAAGCCTCCCCCTTCCTTATTGCTCCCTGATTATTTTTATTTATAATAATGCAATTTTTTTATTAACAGTTATTTTGGTAATAACATCCATACCAGATGCTGCTTTATATTCTCCCTGCTTTGCTGGGGTTTCCTTTTGTGCACTAGCATCTGCTATAGATTGCAGATACATACTTCTGCAGCCTTAATGTTAAGCTTGAATCTCTTAAAAACTGTGTTTCTCACTGGAATTAGCATCAATTCCACAAACAATTTTTGCTAAACACATTCAGTTTTCCTTTTAAGTCTCTTTTGCATGTTTCCCTCCTTGTTATTCAGCATTGCAGAAAGGATGATACCTTTCACGGACCAAATGACCTGTCAGGGTGTTTTTCCCCTGTGAGGTTTATTTGCTTCTGGAATGCTGCCCTTTCAGATTTCATCCAAACCAAACCTAGGCTGCATTAATAATTTCGGTTTCAAAATGAATGATTGGGATATTCCAATGCCATTCCTTCTCAAAATAGAAGCAACCTAATTGTTGGGTTTTTTTGCTTTTCTCAGTATTCCCACTGGGACAAAGGAGAAGAGGCCATTTACAAGGCACCCAAATATATAATGTAGGTTGGTCTTCAGTGCAAATTTTGTATCATAATGAAGGAAGTAGCAGTACCTACTATGCAGAGATCCACAAGACTTTATTTTATATCCTGACTTGCCAGTAACTTGTAATTGTTTTGTTTCACCACCAAATACAAGTGTTTCATCAGTTTTCCCCCTCCCACTTTATTTTTCTGAAAGCAACTGTGTCAGGGAAGGACTGTCTGTGTGGCATCACAGTGGCAGGGCTCTGATCTCACTGGGTTTCCTGCTTACTGGTGTAATAGTGATAAAACTATGTGAGCAAAATGTAAGTGCCTTTATCTCAATATGTGTCATTCAGAAATGTGACTTATTCCAAACACAATTATGGGGACTTAAATTTATCATGCAATCAAATGTTCAAGTGCTGGTTTCATCCTCTGGAAGAGTTTGAAGCTTGTGTTTTGTTTCTCATTAGCAGTAGACAGATTACATTTATTTTAGAACCTGGATTTCTGCCATTCCATTACTCTGCGTCTCTCTCTGGATCTGGCTTCAGAAATCTTTCTAAGGTCCAAGTACCTGCTGTTACATTTATAGATACTAACGAAATTTGGAGTATACACAGCGATAAACACCAGGTGTCCTTAGGGATTCTTTATTAGGAAATGTAACATTTTCCTAGCTAAATTAGCCATATAAAGCACTCTCCTCTGGTTCAGTTTCAATCGTGTTTGAGAGGAGAGCTGTGAAAAGATAGGTTTGTTAACATGTGGCTATCAAACCAACTCAGCATTATCATGAGTACAAAGTAAAGCAGCTGAGCTGGGAAAAGTTACCCGACAGCAGAGGGGGGGCTGTGGATGAATAGTATATGACTTTGAAACGTTAGCAATCTTCCCTTCTTGCTGGCTATGGAATCAGGTTAGAAAGCTGTATATGTAACTTTTATTGCCAGCTACTGGCATGTTGCTCCCTGGGAAGTATACACATTTCCATTTCATAAAGCCTGCAATGAGAAATCCCTGTTCGTCCAGTACCATTTAGCAATGCTCTCTTGCTCCTGGTCATGGTGATGTGCTTTACTAGGAAAGTAGGAAATAGAATCTGTAATTACATCTGCCCACTGTGTAATTTCACACTTTTTTCCATACCTAAATACAGCAACTAAAGACCAAGAGAAATCACAGTGGAATCATATGTTAATTAATGTGTGGTGCCATTGAAACCCAAGCAGCATATTATGTCAGCTCATTTTGCCCAGTTTTGTTTTGCTTTTTCTTTTAAATCTCTCAATGGAGATTATTCTGAAGGAGGCACAACTGTCAGGACATCCAAATTAACCATGCATTTGATTTTTTAATTTTTGAAATGATCACCTTCCACTTGCCTTTGTTTTATTATTTGAGGTTATAATATATTGTAATATAATATAACTTTTTATAGTCCCTATCAAACAAAAACCCTTCAGTTCTGTTGACATGAAACATTTCAAAATAGAAGGAAAAAAGTCTTGCTTTTTTTTTTTTTTTTTTTTTTTGTCTTGGAGAACTTTCAAATATTTTCCAACCTGGAAGAAAGCCAAGCATCAAAATCCTAAAATCCTTTGTGAAACCCAGCAGCCATTGTGTTCAATTACTGTGCTGCTTCTCAGGATTACATTCCCCCAGCCATTACAGGCTCAGGAACTAGAACTAGTGTCTGGGTCTAAGAGATCTGGCATTGGCTGTGCCATTGATCTCCTTGGTGAGTGAGACTAGTCATTTGCCCTCTCTCTATTTCCCTTTGCTTATCTTCAGAAAGGGAATAAATGATATTGATCTTCTTTGTTAAATGTTTTGAGATATGTGGAGGAGAAGGGCAAGGCATTCATCTGCTCTCGGTCTCTACAGAGATTTTTTCAGCACAAATGGATTGCAGTCAAAGGGCCTCAGACAAGAGCAAGGTTTGCCAAAGGAGAGCGTGGTCTCTGGGAAACAGAAGCCGAAGGGATAAAAATAATTAGAGCTTATAAAAAAAGAGGCAGAAAAGATTTCAAGTCGTCCACAGATATTTTAAAAGTTTCAGGGAGGATTTTCAAAGGCCTCCCAGTCAATCTACTTACTAAACAATAAAGTAAGATGAATGTCATAGGAAGAACAAAACAGAAAAGCAAAGGACCTGAAATACCTATACCAGGATATATGGAGTCTCCTGCTCTGGAGACTTTCAAGACCCATCTGGCCATGTTCCTGTGTGATCTGCTCTAGATATTCCTGCTGCAGCAAGGGGTTTGGACTCGGTGATCTTTAGAGGTCCCTTCCAACCTCTATCATCCTATGATACTATGATAAGAGTGTTACAGCCTAGGACCCTTCCTGTGGAGTACAGGCAGAAAAGCTTTCACGCAGAAAATCCCCATGATACTAAGTTGCTAGTCTCTTCTAACACTGTGCTTTATGCAGGCTGTGCTAGCTGGGGGCTGCATGTCAGACCTCTTGTAGGGACCTTCAGATTTTCCTGCATGCTAATGTTTTCTCCCTGCCCAGATGAAAGCAATAATAATCACGACATCTGAAAAATTGCTAGTTATAAAAATAAGAACAATAGTAGCAGCACTAGTAGCAGTAGTAATAATAATAGTTTGAGCCCAGTGAGAGGAAAATAAAATATTAATAAAAAAATAAGTGCTATTTTCATGTCATAGCAGAAAAACTTAATCATCTGCTGCAGATAGGCTCGTTATACCTATGTCTATCTATAGATAGTCATGAAGCATTTCCTTGTGTAGAGAAAGTAACTAGCCTGGGATCCTTCAGCATTATAGCATATTAGTACTATATGTTAGCATTATAGCACGTATAGCAAAGGGGTAAAAAGGGTTTATTGCTGCTTCTTGTCATACAAGAACTGGGAAGCTCCCAGAGAAATTATTAGGCAATAGGCTAAAAACATGCCAGAAGAAACTCCCCTTCTCACCCCCTAGTCACAAAATTAAGTGTGAAACTCATTGCCACAGGATGCTGTGCAGATAGGTGGTAGAAGTAGGCTTTAAAAAGTACAGAGATCTTCCTGAAAGATCATTTCAGCAGGGACTATTAAAGAGGATAGTCCCAAAGTAGGCTCTAGCTCAGGAAGTCAGCAAATCTCCAATAATTTCATTCTCCATTTAAAAAATAATTTCTTAATCATCCATTACTGTCTGTTCCATATCAGGCTATTTGCACCTTCGGTCTGATCTAGTTTCTGAGCTGTCACTGAAATTTAAAGTGCAGTTTGGATTATTTCTTATTTTAAAGGAAAAAAAGTCTTAATGAAACAGTATGATCAACAAAAGAAAAATCAGTCTGAAAAAGACCCAAGAGTTGTTCAGGATAGACACTGGCACAGTATGTTATGTCTGTGCAGTACCTATGAATAGCTTCTTTATTTTTATAGTCACAGTAAGGTACAGCATGTGTCGCCTCTGAAATTTAATGAAACCAGCATTCCAGGAAATAAAAGTAAAAAGGTAGACCTTAAAAAAGTATCTTTAAAGATGTCTCTGGCAATTAATCTTTTCCAGTAGGGAAATGGGGTTTTTAAAGTTTTAGGTTCACTAAAGATATATCCACAATATTCTCCTATATAGATGTTGTCTTAAACACTGACAGATTAGCACATGGTCATTGAGAGCTGACATCTAATCTTTGGGGAGAGAAAAGTAATTCTGCAGTGGCTGAGAGGGGACAATTATTTTTCCCTGTTACAGAACAAGGCAGAGTTTTTCAAGTGTTTGATCTTTATGAATGTGTAAGGTTATGACCCACTCACCCACCCCCCCCCTTTTTTTTTTTAATGTATTATTTTTTTTAGGCCCCCTGCTTGGCAGAAACCCTGGTCAAAATTCACAAAGTCACTGTCTTGTCTTCCTTTTGTCCCTTCCGTGGGAATCATCTTACTTATCATGTCTGTGGGAAGCCTGGTGGAGGGTGAGTGATGACCTTTGTTTTAAAGTTAGAGCTCCTGAACTTTGCTCACTCAAGTCTTAGTATTGACTGCACGCTGATCCAGGCACTAATGTCATCCTGCACACAGCCACCAGCTCCTGGTTAT
This sequence comes from Hemiprocne comata, assembly GCA_020745705.1. NCBI lineage: Eukaryota > Metazoa > Chordata > Aves > Apodiformes > Apodidae > Hemiprocne > Hemiprocne comata. Next base: position 208,080,782 of record CM036586.1, read on the forward strand.
GTGCCAGCCATTGTAACATGACTGTACAATGAGTTCAAAAGGTTTTATCTCACATTTCTCTCTTGGAATAAAGACAAAGCGAGAGAGTTTATATAACCTACTAGTTGAAAATGACATTGATGTAGCTACATGTGAATGGATGACAATCCGGTCCCAATTTTGAAGAATATATTTTTTTAATATTTAAACCCTGTGGAGGTCTACTAAGAATAGGGCAGAGATGATTGGTTTGTTTTTCTGCCTGCTCCTTTAGGAAGAGGTGCCTAAGCCTTTATCAGTCTGAGTACATTTCACACAAAGGTGAGGCAAGCTCTAGTGTGCTGTAGGATAGGCATTACTCCTTATGTTACTCAGATTCACTCCTTCAAATGACTTAGGTCACCCATTTACCCATTTTCCTCCTCATCCCCATTCACCTTCAGTCTTGTTCAGGACAAGGTCAATGATAAAATAAACCAGCTTTATTAAGGAAGATTTATGGTCAGGTCGTTACCTGTAAAACTGCAAACAAGTTACAATCAAAGGAATGTAACTGCAATCTTCAACTAAATTTAACAGCTGACTATTTTTCCAGTTGCTTAGATTTTATGAGATTTTATTGCCTTTTGATTCCTAAGATATTATTAGGAAGGATATTCCATTATGAAGCCACAGAAGTATCCTGCTTTTTAGATTATGACTAGGTCTGGAAACATTTCTTTTAGTCCTGGACTCTCAAGTGTATAAGCTGGGCTTCTAACTTTTAAGACAAACAGGGTTTTGAAGCATGTGAATGAAATAAACAGTTATTACTTTAAAACTTTTCCCATATATCTCATTTATATTGTGGGATACCTTTTGTTTGCTTGTTTGTTTGTTTAATTCTACCTACACTTTAGGTGGAGTTTAAAAAACCCATGTGGAGTACAAGTAGGAGAACTTCCACTGTTCCAATATTTATAACATGTTCATAAAATCTTCTATGCCTTTATTATAATTCATGTGTTTCTTTTATTAATATTAGCTTTCAGCTCTTTTGTCAAGCTGGAATGAAATGCATGCATGGTGCTTCAACAGTGCAGGGACAGATTTAGTAACAGATGACTTTGACTATACACTTCCTCCATCTTGCACACTAATGCTTCATTTTAGGACCTCTAGTGTTACAGGTGATTTATGCTAACCTGGTGACTACAAGAACCTAGAGTTAAAGACTGGGGAAGATCATCAAGAATTCATCAGTTCCTGAGGAATTTATTTACATCATTTTTTTAATCTAACCACAGGCTATTTAGCTGTAGATTTTTTTTTTGTCAAATCTGCCCTTCTGATCCACATCCTCTCCTGATGAACTTCTGGCTTCTCAGCCAAGCTCCAGTGTCAGAGCCCAGCTGCCACACAAGGAGCAACAAGTCCCCTGTGTTTCAAGGCTAACATTGAATCAGCAAAAGCAGTAAACCAGCACTTGGAAATGCTTCCTCTGGAACAGGATATCTTTCCCCTGTCACTGCCTCTTTCTTATTGTATCAATTTCACAGATGAACACCAGAGATGCCCACTGATGTGAATCTACCTGCTGTGCAATAATACCCAAATATAAAAGGAATAATGAATTCAGATATTCTCTTTTTTTATTATTCCACAAAGTACAAGTAGAAAAGAAAGGAGTTTTCTTCAGTATTTAAAAAGTGTAACAATTTCAGAGCTTATCTAGACTTGGCATTTGGCTTAAAGATCTATCATCTCTCACCAGAAGGACAGTTTTTGTGCTTTTCTTACCTCTTAAATTAAGCCAAAGAAATTGAAAACTTCTTATAGAATTGCCCATGACTGATGACCAATTCTGAAAGCCTTGTAGGTCAGGGAGATTTGAGTATATTCAGGAGCACTTCTGTGAACTGAGCTTCCACTGAATTATCCTTGGAAACAGTGACAGGTTAATGAGCTATTTTTCTTAAAATGGAATGTTGCAGAAAATCAACCTTTTTGTACAGCCTTCCAAATCAAGCACGACACACTGATAGTTAAAGAGATCCTGCATGTAGAACACTGAAAGAAAATAATCCACAGCTGTTATTTCAATGGGCTGAACACCCTTTAAGTATCCACATCATCTTACACCAGGTGGGGTATGCTGTTGCTTCAGTATGGCTTGATTGTTACCAAGGAGGCAAAGCCAATCACGCTCACACTTTACTCCCAGATATAAAGTGGAGGTGATTTCTGCACAGAAATGAAGCTCCTCTGAAGGTGCCGTGTTCCACAGTGGTCATTTTGAGGCTGTTTGGTCTGATGATTTGTGGGTTACAATCAGGAATATGGAGGTGTTAAGAGTTTCACAGAGATCAAGGGTATTGCCTGAAGAAAAGCCATATATGCAATGCACTCCTAAATAAAGCTGTCTTTGCTAAAAGGTAAAATAGGGATGAAGTGTATTATTGAAGGTCATTCTGAAGGAAAATTACGTTGCTAAAGAGAGACTGTGTCTTGTGGCTGTAGAACCACACTCTTTCCTTAGGGTCACAGGTTTCCCGCTGCTCTCAACTGAGGCACCTTTGCATTACATAATGCCAAGCATTCCTAGTGTGGATATCATTATGATGATAACATTTTTTGTTATGTTAGTACAGTAAACCTCCCTCCATGCAGGAGAAGATAATGTTTACCTTTCTGTAAACATAATTCTGCTGCTATCTTTAGGTTTATTTCTTCTGGTCCACCTCTCTATATTCAACCCTTCTCAAGCCCTCAGTGGCAACACCAAACATGCTACTGGAAAACAATCCTATACTCAGGGATCTCAGTCTCTGTAGTCCATCAAACACAAGGTGGTGGGAAAGTTTTGTCTATTAGACTCTACATAGAGAACTGTGACAAGAGGGAGACCTTTAGGTTAGTAGAGATACAATACTTCAGTACATAAAATGGGTAAGCTAAACAAAAGAAGTATGGTCTCGAAAAAGTAATATACAATGTTATCTACCTGGAGAAAAAGTTTTGCATGCTAGGGATTTTCATAACCAAGTCTGGATGCTATTTTACAATGTACACTAATATTTCAAACCATCACTAATTCAGGGATAAACTATGTGTCTGTCATACAAAATGTTATATTAGGTTATTATGTCTGGCTTCAAAGTCTAGGAAATTATAAGGGTTTACACCAAGATGTAGTGACCTAGGAAGAAATGGGGTCAATGCATCTACCTCAGAGGCCAAATATATGCAGAAGAACACTTAAATGCTGCCTTATTACAAATCCAGGGGGAAGAATTTAAACCCATCTGTAGGTCCTAAGTGAACATTTATTTCACTGTGAACAATTCCAAAATTGTGTAGGCATAGTGCCAGCCACACTGTGGCTCTGCCTGCGGTGGCTATGAAGAGATGCCCAGCCAAGAACCTTGTAAGAGGAGGGACTCTGAAATGAGCATCAAATCATGCCTGTACTTTCATGGCATCTTTTAACTGACCACTGGCATGATGGTCTGAGCAGGCAGATGTCTTCTCTGATAAGCATCCTGTCTTAACCAAGAAAATGCATTTCTGGCTAAGCATCAGTTATTTTGCTTTTATTTCAGCTCCTATTTGGGTACAAAGAGGCTCTACGCCTGTTCCTCAAAGTGTAATTCAACAGCATCCATGACTCCTGCTCCTCTGCTCTCACTTTCATTGTACTGTGTTTCAGTCAAGCTTTTGTCTACCCAGTGCAGCTAAACCATTTTCTGCCCAGAGCTCTTTATACCTCTTGCATTTGTACAAGGAGACATACATTCCACAAAATTTGAGAAACCTCATAACACTTCTCTTATATTGTCCTTATCTCTACCAAGATGGTGGACTCAGGGAATTACACTTTCTTCCTCTGCCCCCATCCCTCAGTGTTGGTACCTAGCACTCCTGTGATACCCCAGTGATTTCTGAAAGAGAAAGACCTTTGATATGAAAGTTTCATAGAATCATAGAATATGCTGAGTTGGAAGGGACTCATCAGGATCACCGAGTCCAACTCCTGTCCCCGTGTAGGGCAGCCCTAGAATCACACCATGTGTCTGAGAGCATCATCCAAACACTTCTTGAATACAGTCAGGCTTGGTGCTGTGACTACTTCCCTGGGGAGCTTGTTCCAGTGCTTGACCAGCCTCTGGGTGAAAAACCTTTTCCTGATATCTAACCTGAACCTTCCCTGATTCAGCTTCCTGACGTTTCCCAGAGTCCTGTCACTGGTCACAGGAGTGAAGAGAGAAGTACCTGCCCCATCCCTTCCCCTCCAGAGCAAGCCACAGACTGCAATGAGGTCACCCCTCTTCTTCAAACTGAATAATCCAAGTGACCTTAGCCACTCCTTGTGAATCATCGCTTCCAGACCCTTCACCATCCTCGTGGCTCTGCTCTGGACGCTTTCCAATAGCTTGATGTCTTTTTTATATTATGGTGCCCAAAACTGCACGCAGTTCTCAAGGTGAGACTTCACCAGTGCAGAGCAGAGCAGGACAATCACCTCCTTTGACCAGCTGGCAATGCTATGCTTGATACTTTGATAATAAATCCAATCTAACAAAATCAAATCAAATCTAGTTAAATACTATTACTAATGCATATGTTTGATTTAATGCATACCTTATATATATTATATAAATAATTATACTGCACTGTACTATGTTGCAATATAATTATAGATCCATTGAGCCAGGAAGTCTTTTGATTTGAGGGCGAAAGAAGAGATTGGAGTTTAATAAATTATAGATTGGAAGGGAAGTAACAAATGGACTGCAATGTCTCAGAAAGCATAGGAATTTGAATTTTTATAAGGATTTATTATGTTTACTGTATCTGCATTAGTAAAAACTGCAAGTGCCTGAGCAAAACTTTTTTTTCAGCTGACATTGCACACAGCACTTATTTTTCTCTTTTTGCTAAGGAAAGGAGAGGCTTTTTTATGAATTAGTGTCCTGCAATACTAAGTTTTATATTATCTATAAACTAAGGTAGTAAAAAAAGTCACATCATTTTAACCTTGGAATGCAACAGGGAATGTGGTGGATGTGTAAAAATTTAATACCCTCCAGTGCCTGGTTAAGTGGTCAGTGCTGATGAGTGGGAGTTTGCCTCTGTCTCATACTAGTATATTTTCATTGCTTTTTCTTTCTGAAGTTTGTGTTGCATTTCCAAAGCAGTAAGGCCATACAGCTGTTCTGCTGGTGAGAAGCTGAGCAGATCCTGACTGAAGCTTTTTTTGACAACCTTGAAGGTCAGCTAAATACTGAACACTTCTCACATATCAAAGAGTTTGTTCATTGTGCTATGTATCTTGCAACCAAGTTGTTTCAGTCTGGGAGAATAACAGAGAAAGCATTTATGCATGATAGTTGGCGTGTGCTACACTCTTCCCTCATACCCCAAAATCTGAAGTGGTTCAGGTCCCAGTATAGGTTGGGGGCTGACCTGCTGGAGAGTACTGTAGGTGAAAGAGACCTGGGGGTCCTGGTAGACAGGAGGATGACCATGAGCCAGCAATGTGCCCTTGTGGCCAAGAAGGCCAATGGCATCCTGGGGTGCATTAGAAAGGGTGTGGTTAGTAGGTCAAGAGAGGTTCTCCTCCCCCTCTATTCTGCCTTGGTGAGGCCGCATCTGGAGTATTGTGTCCAGTTCTGGGCCCCTCAGTTCAAGAAGGACAGGGATCTGCTTGAAAGAGTCCAGCACAGAGCCACAAAGATGATGAAGGGAGTGGAACATCTCCCTTATGAGGAAAGGCTGAGGGAGCTGGGTCTCTTTAGCTTGGAAAAAAGGAGGCTGAGGGGTGACCTCATCAATGTTTACAAATATGTAAGGGGTGAGTGTCAGGGAGATGGAGTTAGGCTCTTCTCAGTGATGACCAGTGATAGGACAAGGGGTAATGGGTGTAAATTGGAGCATAGGAGGTTCAAGGTGAATATCAGAAAAAACTTCTTTACTGTGAGAGTGACAGAGCACTGGAACAGGCTGCCCAGAGAGGTTGTGGAGTTTCCTTCACTGGAGACATTCAAAACCCACCTGGATGCATTCCTATGTGACGTGCTCTAGGTGACCCTGCTCTGGCAGGGGGGTTGGACTAGATGATCTTTCGAGGTCCCTTCCAACCCCTAGGATTCTATGATTCTATGATTCTATGATTCTATGATTCATATGGTACCCGTTTAAATAATGTTGATGTCATAAGTTGCAGTTGCATGATAAGTATATAAGATAATGTCTTTGCTATACAAAGTTATAGCTTTTACAGTACCTCACTTCACTGCTGTATTCCAGGAAAACAAAGGATAAATAATTAATCATTAAAAGAAAACTACCTTAAAATACATTTTAACGCAAACTCCCACTGCAGTCAGTGACAGTTTTGGATGAAAACTTGAACTGGTTGGAATCAACCCAATAATTTCCCCTTCTTTTTTATCTTCTTGTCTTAGATCAAAGCAAATATGCGAAGCAAACACAGGCTCTCTGTTTGAATACAGTAAACAAGGCAGTTTCATAAGCATGGGTTTTGAAGAAAGTAATGCAGATGTTTTACTCTTTATACTCTTTTGCTAGGATGTAAAGCCAAGTCAACTGTAGCTGAGTTGGTTGTTTTGGATACCCAGCTATTTACCATTTTCCTCTGAGTTTCTCCCTGTGCTTTTATAAAATATTGCCTTGTCTTTTCTTTGACCATAACAATCCTGACAAGGAAATATAATGCAGTAAAAGTCCATGCTCTGCGTGTTTGTGTGTGTATGTGTATCTGTGTGTAGTGCTTGCAAATCCTATGGGATAAGAGCTGCCATACAAATGTAAATATGAGTCATGTTCTTCTTTGAACTGATGACCCTCTGTTGCTGTCTTTTTTGACAGGGTAAGAAGCATGAATAGCAATTGTCAGAATGAAATGGCATGATAAATCCTACTCCGTGCTAATTTTTCAAAATCCAGGTTATCTTCACATATTTGAGGACTTATTTTTGAATTCTGTCTTCAAAGTGCAAAATAAATAAAAGGCAAAGTTTAGGCTAGAATAAACTTTTAAAAGCAGCTCTGAAATTGTGGCTTTGATTTGCAGTTCAGAAATGAAATACATACCTCTGAGTGTAACTCTCACTGAAAGGCAAGAAAATTGAGCAACTTCTTATTTCTTAAACCTATCATTTTTTGCTAGATTTTATTTTTCCCTGCTGGCTGTTTTTCATAAACAAAAAATCCATTATTCACAAGAAAAAAGTTATGCTGGTTTCTTCGGGACTTTCTGCACTCACAATCCCTCAGTCACTGTTTTTTCATTGTCTGGGCTCACATTATCAACCAAATTGTTTTACAAGGGCTTGCTTATCTGTGGAGTTTCATAGCATTTTTATTCAAATGCTAAATAAATTCTTAAGTCTAGTAACTCTCTATGGAAAGAGTTTCTATTATCATGTTTCCTTCTTTTAGCAAGAAAGACAGACGAGGTAGTAGTTCTTATAAGTTTACTGATTCTTGCTTTTAAAATATTTTTCATAGAATCATAAAATGGTTTGAGTTGGAGGAACCTTAAAGATCATCTAGTTCCAACTTCCCTGCATTGGCAAGGACACCTCCCACTGGACTAGGTTGCCCAAAGCCCCATCCAACCTGGCCTTGAACAATTCCAGGAATGAGGCATCCCCACCTTCCCTGGGCAACCTGTGACAGTGTCTCACCACCCTCACACTAAAGAATTTCCTCCTAATGTCTGATCTAAATCTACCCTCTTCCAGCTTAAAACTCTCCCCTCTCATGCTATCACTACACACCCTTGTAAAAAGTCCCTCCCCAGCTTTCCTGTAGCCCCTTCAGGTACCAGACTGCCATTATAAGGTCTCCCTGGAGCCTTCTCTTCTCCACGCTGAGCAATCCCAACTCTCAGCCTGTCTCCATAGAAGAGGTGCTCCAGCCCTCTGATGCTCTTCGTGGCCCTCCTTTGAACTCACTCCAGGAGCTCCATGTCCTTCTAGTGTTGGGGGCCCAAGAACTGGACACAGATGAGGTCTCATAAAAGCAGAGTAGAAGGGGAGAATTACTTCCCTCAAATCTATTCTTGTCGAACTCCACCTGGAGTACTGTCTATTATTTTACCCACATAAGAAGCAGCTAAATTACAATTTTCTGAACATGAAATGTAAGTTACTTGGATTTTTGGATGTCATCAAGCCTCACAGTTTTCAGCATAACATTGAAGCAACTGGAAAAAAATTGGCACTGCTAAAACTTGCACTAGCAAGTTTGCAAGTTTGGAGGTCTTGTTAAGTTCACGTTAAAAAGGAAGGTGTCTTTAATCACCTCAGCAGTTGATCAAATTGTCATACAAAGTTGGTGCTGAACTGGTTCACTATGTTTCTTTCTGACTCCCTTCTTTTTTGGCCCATGGCTGGACCTGAACCAGTGACTCCCACTGGTTGAGAACAAAGATTTCCCTCTACTTATTAGAGGTGTGGAAATTTGCCATCTCCATTGTATGCCACTAGTTTGGCAAGCTGGTTTGATGACACAAGCTATTCTCAGCATAATCCATCTGTCTTTCCCCAAAGGGAAAAATCACTTTTATTAGAGGCCAATAACAATAGATGTAACTGGGATCACAGGACTTTTTTTTATTATTTTTTTTTTTTCATTGCCAACTAAACTAACAGTGCCAAGAGTTAAAGTGTTTCTCAAGAAAGTGATTGTCACCATGGTTATGCATGGAAGTCAATATCTATTTTTAGCTTTCGACCCTTTCATTTAGACTTTGGATTTTAACAATAACAATCCTGAGTACTTGGAAGGGACTGTGACTCCTATCAAAGAACAAATATTATTGAATATTACAATTAATATCTAATGAATCAAGTTTAATCAAAGAATTCCTGGAACTTCTCTCTTTGTGCATTATATTCTTAAGAACCAAAGGAAGGGAATCTAGCACCCATTTACTGCAACCTAGGAAAAAAATGTGAAGAAGTAAGACCCCCCCAAAAAAAGGTTTAACAATGATACAGAAATGCCAGGCTTGAGATACACCGAAACATAAGGGTCACTGTATTGTTTCATGGACACCTTACATGAGGGACTTTTTTCAAGGACTTGTAGTGAAAGGACAAGGGGTAATGGATCAAAACTGGAGGAGAGAAGATTTAGACTATACATGAGGAGGAAATTATCATAGAATCATAGAATCATAGAATCATAGGGGTTGGAAGGGACCTCTGAAGATTATCGAGTCCAACCCCCCTGCTGCAGCAGGAACACCTAGGGCAGATCACACAGGAATGCATCCAGACAGGTCTTGAAAGTCTCCAGAGAAGGAGACTCCACAACCTCTCTGGGCAGCCTGTTCCAGTGCTCTGTCACCCTCACAGTCAACAAGTTTTTCCTCATGTTGAGGTGGAACTTCCTGTGTTGTACCTTGGTGCCATTTCCCCTTGTCCTATTACAGGGCACCACTGAAAACAGACTGACCTATTCTTGACATCCACCCTTCAGATATTTGTAGACTTTCATAAGGTCCCCTCTTAGTCTTCTCTTCTCAAGACTAAACAGCCCCAGGTGCCTCAACCTTTCCTCATATGACAAATATTCCAGTCCCTTAATCATCCTCATAGCCTCCGTTGGACTCTTTCTACTATATCCCTGTCCCTCTTAAACTGGTGAGCTCAGAACTGGACACAAGACTCCAGATGTGGTCTCACTAGGGCAGAGTAGAGGGGGAGGAGAACCTCCCTTGACCTGCTGGACACACTCTTCTTAATACATCCCAAGATACTATTGGCTCTCTGGGCCACAAGGGCACATTGCTGTCCCATGGATAACTTGCTGCCAACCAGGACCCCAAAGTCTTTCTCCCATGGGGCTGCTTTCTAGCAGGTCAACCCCTAATCTATACCGGTGCATGGTGGGTTTTTTTCTCCCCAGGTGCAGGACTTTACAGTTATTCTCATTGAACCTCATTAGGTTCCTCTTTGCCCAGCTCTCCAGTCTGTCTAGATCTCACTGAGTGGCTGCACAGCCCTCAGGTGTATCAGCCAATCCTCCCAGCTTCATATCATCAGCAAACTTGCTGAGGATACACCCCATCCCCTCGTCCAGGTCATTGATGAAGATGTTGAATAAGACTGGGCCCAGTACTGACCCCTGGAGAACACCACTAGTCACAGGCCTCCAACTGGACTCTGCACTGTTGATCACAACCCTCTGGGCTCTATTGTTTAGCCAGTTCTTGATTCATCTCACTGTCCTCTCTTCTAACTCACACTTCCTGAGCTTATCCACAAGGATGTTATGGGAGACAGCGTCAAAAGCCTTACTGAAGTCAAGGAAGACAACATCCACTGTTCTCCCTGCATCTATCCATTCTGTCACATCATCATAGAAGTCTATCAGATTGGTCAGACATTATTTCCCTTTGGTGAATCCATGCTGGCTACTTCTGATAACCTTCTTTTCTTCCATGTTCTTAGAGAAGATCCTCAGAATGAGCTGCTCCATCATCTTTCCAGGGCTGGAGGTGAGGCTGACTGGTCTGTAGTTTCCTGGGTCCTGTCTCTTGCCCTTCTTGAAGACTGGAGTGACATTATCTATCCTCCAGTCCTCAGGCACCTCTCCCGTTTTCCAGCACTTTTCAAAGATGATGGAGAGCAGTCTAGCAATGACTTCTGCCAGCTCCCTCAGTACACATGGGTGCATCCCATCACGGCCCATGGATTTGAAAATATTCAGTTTCCTTAGCTGATCTTTAACCCAATCTTCTTCAATCCATGTGAAGTCTTCCTTACTCCTGACTTCTGTGGTCTGGAAGGTTTGGGAATCCTGAGGATCAGCCTTAGCAGTAAAGACCAAGGCAAAGAAGGCATTAAGTAACTCTGCCTTCTCATGTCCCCTGTCACCAGGGCACCCGCTTCATTCAGCAGTGGGCCTACATTTCCTCTGGTCTTCCTTTTACCTCCAATTTACTTGAAGAAGCCTTTCCTTGTTGTCCTTGACTTCCCTTGACCCATCTCAGTCCGCGACATATGATACTATGATCTTTTCTCCAACATCCAGTAAAGGAAAGCTCAGGATACCTTTGCTAAAAGCAGAGGGATTAACTCAACAGAGTCACTTCACTATCTAGAAGAGATTTCATTAAGTTGTAAAGCAGATTATCTATTCCCTATCTATTCCTACCAATCTGGTGAAAGGTGTTGAGAACTGGCCTTATGAGGAGAGACTGAAGGGGCTGGGGCTGTTTAGCCTGGAGAAGAGGAGGCTGAGGGGAGACCTCATTGCCCTCTACAACTACCAGAAAGGAGGTTGTAGGGAGGTGGGTGTTGGCCTCTTCTCCCAAGTGAATAATGACAGGACGAGAGGAAATGGTCTGAAGCTGTGGAAGGGGAGGTTTAGATTGGATATTAGGAAGAATTTCTTTACTGAAAGAGTGGTCAGGCACTGGAACAGCCTGCCCAGGGAGGTGGTTGAGTCACCATCCTTGGATGTATTCAAGAAACTTGTAGATGCAGAATTTCAGGGCACGTTCTAGTGGCCAAGATTGTAGGTTGTGTGTTTGTGGGTTTTGGTTGTCTGTTTGTTTGGGGTTGGGTTGTTTGGTTGGTTTGTTTTGGTTTGGTTTTGGTATTTTTCTATGGTTGGACCTGGTGATCTCAGAGGTCCTTTCCAACCATGAATATTCTGTGTTTCTGTGATTCAACAGTAACTACCAAGTGTACAGGTCTCTTTGCGATCACCCAAAAAGGAAAAACAATCTTGATGCACCTAGGGCATAAATATTTAATACTTTTTATCTTAACTGTTAAAAGCATTTTTAATTAAAAACTTCAGACATTTTTTCCTTTTTCCTCCTTGCAGAAACATTCAGAGGGCAGGAGTTATGATAATGCAGTGTAAAGAACTTATATTTGGCGTCTATATAGCAGCAACGTATCTTGCTAATTGCAGCAGAGTATTTTTAGAGCATCCTAAATTTGTTCTTAATTCATAACATTCCCCAGAGAAATATAATGGAGGAAGAGGTAAATAACAAGTTGCAGTTCTACATGAAGACACCTTTAGATCTTCCATAGATCTGTCACCATTAAAAGACTGAGACTCCTGCCTTTCCTAAACTAATATGCAGCCATCTGCAGATCTTGCCTAAGAAGCAGTCAAAATGATTTTGTAGATGGCATCAGATTTTAATTTTTAAAAACGTTTCAAAATGCTGCCATAACTTTTTCATATTTATACCAGCAGGCAGTTCTACAGCTGAGAAAGATTTTATTAAACTCTTTCTGTGTTTAACAAAACAAAAAGCAATTGAAAATAACAGCAAAAATTCCAGCTCTTTCAATGCCAGATGCTATCAGATTATTTTTCTTTCAAGAAATGCTTATGAAATTGTGTCAAAATCATAAAGAAATGGGATTATATGCAAACTCCTGTTTATATATGTTAAGAGTTTTGTATTGTGATACAAAGACACTTCAAACTGTAAAATCATAACTAATAATAAGGGATCTCTTTTTCCCTCACTCTGTTCCTGTCTTACTCATGGGAAAACCAATTATAGGTCAAATTAGCTTTGTATATTTTTGATAGATAAAGCGTATCTTTGCCAGGTAGTGTGTGAATTTTCAAGGATCCATATGCCTTCTGTTGGCAGCAGGTATTTCACAAAGAAGCTCATGAACACAGTTTGGGCTGCTTCACGATGTAAATTCAAGGGGCTTCAGGCTACAAATCAGTGGATGAAATACCCTTCCTTTTTATTATTCCTTTTTTTTTTTTTTTTTTGCTGTAATGCAGTATAACTTCACCAAATGAAGTTTTTATATCTGTATTGACCTTGACATAGCTCATATAGGAAGCTGATTATTCAAACATAATCAATATCTATGTATTTTATTGCTTTGTCTTTTTTCTTTTACTATTTTGCTTTCCATGAAGACGTAACAAACTTGCTCAATATTTTTCTAGACATTCTAAACTCATTTCCCCTCCTCCTAACACTATTTCTCTCTCTCTCTTTTCTCCCCCCCTTTATTTTGAATTATTAACTAGAATACAAATGCCTAGTCTACTGCTGAAATGCAGTATTTAAAAAAAAAAAAAAAAAAGGCATCTGTTCTGATTCACATTCCTATTCATGGGGCTGTGATTGACTTGACATTTTCCCCGGAGTAAAAGACGACTTGATTTCTGGATTCAGACCCTGTTGCTTGTGATAAAAATACTTGTAAAAGAATCCCAGTGTTTAGATCCTGCCATTTCTACAAATGCTTTATTTATAACCTGAGGTTTTCTCCTCATTCTAAGATAGAAGAGTGGGATGTAAAGTTTTTTCAAATGAAGGCACCAAGAATTAGGTCAAAACTTTGCTGCAGCATAACACACAGCAGGAACTATGAACTAGTAGTGCATATAGATAAAAATAAGTTGTTTAATTATCAACTATCTGCTGCAGTCTAATTTATTACTACTGTTGTTTGTTGTTTTATAACATACCCAAGCGGATTCCAAAATTCCAAAAATGGAATCAGAACTTGTCAAGACAGAAGCTATAAAGATACGTAGTAAATGTTTATCAAAAGCTCCGGAGGGCAATTCATCCCATGTACTATAAACACTTATCTGTTACTAAACTAATTTTTGTTGCACTCTGGAGATGCCTGATCTTCTCTGTCAACTTTGCAGAGAACCCCTTTGACTAAGTTGCCAAGGCTTTTGTAGTTAAAATTAGGTGAGATGAATCCCACTTGAAATAAATACAGATAAATGGGCTGTATTTCATTTAAAATACTATGTGCCTAATTAAACTGTAAAGGCTTCTATGGAGTTTACTATCAAAACAGCAGTGAGTAATTCAAATAATCTACTCTCCCAATGGAGGAAGAAGTACTATGAGGGGAAAACATATAGCAGATGGCTATTGTGGGCTGTCTGAATAGGGGCCCAATGTTAAATATGTTCTCTCAGTGTTACATAGGTCCAAAATGCTGCAGTATTGCAAGTACCTTGGGTTTTTTAACAAAGTTTTCAGTCACACTGTATTTTCAGGTTGGAGCAAGGTAGTTAGAAAAGTTAGATCTGGCCTTGTGTCTTCTTTAGTTTCCAATCATAGCCAAAGGAATGAAATAATATTGTCCAGAGACTATTACCGAGCAGCTGAATTAGGTGCCTACTCTAAATTGTCCTCTCCATTAACTGCCACAATGGCTTGCAAGACATCAGTCTCAATCAATTAACCTTAATATTTTGCATACCTGTTGTGCAAAAGGTGGGACAAAGCCTTCATATCAGAGGGGGAGTTATGTAATCCTGTCATCACTTTGTGTCAGGTGCACCGAAGTCTGTGTTTCACTGTATACTGATACTGAAGATTTCAACAGTTCCCCAAGCTCTCCACTCCTTTTCAGAAGATGATTGCATCTTGGTATGTCTGCTGTACTTGCTCTTGACATGGAGCATGCCCTGGGTCTACAGTGTGTTGGTGATAATACTTTTTGCAGGCCCATGCTAATGTTAATCTCTACCAGTAGAGCATTCTGGAAAATTTAAATTCTGCCCAAAGTCTTCCATAAGCAGAAAAACATTGTTCTCATGCTTTGGCTTCAGGAGATGCATAGGTATGTGAAGATCAGGTGTTTGACAACGATAGTAAATGTGCTCTGATTTGCAATGTTAGCCCAGTGGAAGGAGAAATTTAAGTTGAAAATACAGCTTCTAACATTATTCATAGGCAGTTTGGAGTTCAAAGAATGACACCTATAAAGAAATGGTGAATAATTTTTCTTTTGGAAATACATCTAATCTATGAAAGTAAATCTACACCACGCATATAGTCTTACATGAATACCAGATTTTTTTTTTTCTCCATCAACATGTAGTTCAGCTGAAAGGAAATTTCTGCTCTCTATTATCTCTGATTTCTCTGCACAAATGTCAGTGTGTAAGTTGTAGGTTCTTTGGGTCATATCAAGCTAGGTAGTCCAACTGACAGATAAATGGTTCTATCTCACTTTTTGTCAGTTTAGAGTGGTGCTCTTCCAGTTTGGAAATAACTTCCAACATCTTTGCATCCCCCTACCATAAGTTTTTACAGAGTTGTAATAGTTAAAAATCTTGTTGAAATTCCTTTTCTCAATTAAATTTGGTCATTACTGTCCAGGGCTTACTGGTAGGTACAACCTTAATGAGGAGCACTTCTCAGGGGTCTTG
This sequence comes from Hemiprocne comata, assembly GCA_020745705.1. Taxonomy (NCBI): domain Eukaryota; kingdom Metazoa; phylum Chordata; class Aves; order Apodiformes; family Apodidae; genus Hemiprocne; species Hemiprocne comata. The sequence continues at coordinate 208,095,959 of CM036586.1, forward strand.
ATCACTTCTAAGCGCTTTTGCCAAGTACATTTTCATCCCCTTCAGCCCATACAAAGGTTGCAAGTATTGCTAGAGGAAGAAGAGAATACCTTAATACCTTGCTTTGATCTTTACTCTTCTATACAAGAGGAATCATGTACCAGAATGAGGAAGTGATGGGGATTTGGGTATGAGTCTTGTAGCTCTCCACCATGTATTTTTAGCTGCGGCAGAGGGAGGGTTGATCTGCTCCAGAGGAGCTGCAGGTCAAAACTATTACCACCTACCAACTCGCACCCAAGTCTGAGCTTCAGGCAACATTTCAAATATTCTAATTAGTGGTAAATATAAATTATTTTGGGAATACTACACTAAAAGTACTCAAAGTCATACAACTAAATTATCCAAACCACAAACAGTGACAAAGTTGTATTTCCGTATGGAAACTTAACTGAATGCTTACGCAAATGTTCATTAGAAAGCCATCATTAGTGACACATTAATCTGCTCTTTCACAAAAAGGCAATAGCCTATCAAGCTGCTTTTCCTACAAATTTTGCTTTCCATACATAACATCTTGAAATTGTGCACACTGTCTCTCTACCTTAGTGACAAGTTAACTTGACTGGATCAGAATCTTCCATAAATAACATGTGTAACTAGGTTACGACTTTATAGTCAATTTATTCTCTTTAGCAGAAAAATCAAATAAGTCAGAATGACTCAAGAATTTTCTTAATCTTTCTAAACATGCTCAGCTATTGATGTTTTAAAAATGGGCAGGAATTGGAATGAGAAAATTAAGGAATTGAGTGATGGAAACTATCTAGTTTAGAACATTAGAAAAACTTCAAGAATCCTAATTTAGCTCTGATTCCTTTACAGCTCACTAAATATATATATATGTACTTTATTATATTTTTTTTCAGTCATTTCAGGAGATAATAATAGAAATTAAAGTTCAAACTTTGAAGTTTCCCCTTGCCTTTGATGGTCTTTGTGTTAGGGCCGGAGCACACATACAGCTATTCTAAAAATAAATATTCTTGCATTTTACAGCTTAAATTTAAGTAAGTTTAGGAGAATTTCCTGTCTTCTCTTCTCCTCTGACACTCAAGAATACCACCCCTCTGAAACTGAGAATAAGGATTAATTAAATGAAATCAGGAGAGACCTGATAATTTTTGTGAAAACCAGAATGAACCAGGATTGCGATGCCCATGCATTTTGTACTGAAAGGCTGGAATCCATCTCATCTGAATTTAGACATCTAAACCTGGTTGACTGGATGGCTACTTCTATAACCATAAAACCACTGGGAAAACAGACACACATTTACTGTACAGTCTGTCCAAACTATTTTGTACAGGGATGTCAGGAGAAGATGAACCATTCTCTCAAAGTAACTATTTCTTTTCGCTGACATATTAAGAAAGCTTACTAGGGCTACTGCAGGTGGAGATGCCTGCATTCTATCAAGTGATTCCTCCTGTGAGTGTTATTCTTGATTCTATCCAGCACAGCATATGGTTTCAAAAGAGTAGGATAAAATATTTTGAAGCTATATGGAATTAAGATATTGCACAACATCCTCCTCTAACAATATAATTCTTAGAAGAAGTCGAAATCCATGCCCAACCTTTTGGATATCATGAATGTTTCCATTTAGTCTCAGGTGTTAACAAACTTATGTGGTTTCTTGCTTCACAGATAGGGAAGATTAATTCTTATGCAGAATAGAAATATTTTTTTAGTACTGCAAAGAGTTTTCTTCCTTCTTCCATGTTCATTGGCAATGTTATTGATAGCTATGGCAATTCTAATGCAAAATGAAGTTGTAGGAAGGAGAGAGAAGAGCAGGGATTCTCTCTTTTATTCTTATGAAATCAAACCTACTATGACTGAGTTACTGACCCAGACAATGGCGTTGCCTCTTTCCTGGGCAGGCTGCTTATTTCACCTGTGTGATTGTAGTACTAGTAGCTCAGATTTTTGGGAACAGGAATGTATAAAATTTATTATTATATAGCCACAGCAATGGAAACCATCAATAAACACAACTCCTGATGTTTAAGTTCTGGAGGCCAGCCTAACTATCTACATGGATCTTCTGTCTAAAGCAGGTGATGAAATTGTACCCAGTAATTCCTGTAAGGGTCGGGGAAGTTTCTGGTTGACCAGAAATAGATATCTTAAGAAGACTCAAAGTCTTTTCTTGGGTCAGAGGTACCAAGTGATGGTATCAAATGCATCCTAGGCATGTTGTCCTAACCTTCAATCCTAAGCTTTTTCAGTGCATTTCTAGCTTAATTCTTTTGAGCTTCAACTTCCAGCCACTAAATTGTACCCATTTGTCTGGCAGATTAAAAAGCCTTGCACAGTTAGAAATTGTCTGTCTGTGTAGATACTTATAAATGTGAACAAGACACCTCTTAAACTCCTTTTCTCATATCATTCTTTGAACATTAAAAAGAAAAAGAAAAAATAAAGTAAAATTTTGCAATTAGGTGCATCTAGACTGGTTGGGTTGAAAATCAATGCCACAGATGTGTGGAAGTGAAGAGGGAACATGTCTATTAACGATTTGTAGGGTATAGTTTCCAGGAAGTTCTGTGAAAATCAAATTATCATCTTACTGTTTTTGTTGGTGTTAGCTAAGCAGGTATCACATGTCCTCTGCTGAGGGCAGTATTATGGCTGTCTAAATCAAAATCAGAGCAATAGCTGCAGCATTTTAATCCAAAGGGAAAAGATGCAATCTTCATTGATTTTTAAAAGTAAAATACTAACAGTAGGATTAATGCAGTTCACTTTCTCTCCTGTCATAAAACCTCAATTTTTGCCCCTCTTCTAAGTCATTTAAGGATTATTTTCTTTCTTTCTTTATGATAACTTCAGGTCAAGATGGTTTAGCTTTTTTGAAATGGCATCATACTGAGAAATTTTACTTTCTCCGTTATTGATTTAAAAGTAATGCTTGGATAGAAAGCATCCCAGGAAAGCTGTAACTTTTTAAGTTACCACTGTAAATATTCATCCAATGAATTAAATTAAAGAAGTTAGTCACTGCTGGAACTGCGCCACTTGTGACCAGTTACCCCAGCCTATCTGTCTTTGGGAAAGGTCCTAACAGTTTGTGGCAGCTGCAATTCTTCCCTCCTTGCCTTGAACATGAATTAATTAGAAAGATGGGATAGTTCTGAGCTATTTGCCATCCTAATCAGCATTCTCCATGTGTCTGCTGTCAGCATGACCTTCTGACTTACAGGAACTTGCTGCATTTTTTTAAATGGCCTTAACTGACTCAAAGTAAATGAGTTTGGGAAGACTGTAAAAGTTGTTACTTGTGCATTATCAAGTCACTAGCATGGTACAGCTAGTTCAGGCTCCCAGTTCAAACAGAATACATCCTAGCTCATGTAAGTGAGAGATATGTAATTTGAAGCATCAGTTGTAGCAGTGACTCCCTCTGTTACAAGTTTTCTTTTAGAGCCTTGCAGCCATCTGGAGAGAGCCCTGCATTTGTTTTTAGAAAGTATGTAAACAACTAAACAAACAAACAAAAGTAAGAGAAAATTATAAATATGGTAAGCTTAATGAGCTGAACAAAATGATCTATGGGTTTTGGAAGGGTATTTCCACATGGGCAGGAGGGGAGACCTTTTCTGCCCACATAGAGATAGCCATATGTGAGCAAGATCCTATCCAAAACCATTAGTGTGATGGCTGGGGTCCAGCTAATAAACCCTGCTGAAAGGTAGGCTCATTAGATTGGAAACAGCCTGTGCTGATTGATGTAGCTGTATCACCAGCAGTGCACCACTAATGCCTGTCTCACTGGCTCAGAGAGGACTGAGGTGTGCACATCTGGGGACATCCACCTGCTCACAATCACTTTTAGATCAGCTTCAACTCACCTAGCCTTAGAACTCTGAGACACCTATGTTAGAAGTGTTACTGCTCTGGAGTCCTTCTATAAACAGTTGGCAAAGAGACATGTTTATGGGTGGGCAGTTCAGCCCCCTACAGTCTGAAATATCCTTATTCTTTCCATAGACCCAAAAGCCGTTCAGGGTGATGAGGTGTCTGACTGTCATGACAGGGTTCTGGGTAAATAAATTAGATCCATGATACCAGCAACTGAAGGACACAAAATAGTCAGCCTAACAAAACTCATAGTCACCCACTATGAATGAAATTATTTAAGATCACTAAAGCTCAAAATTTCCATTTTGATTTTGAGATTTTTTGAGATTTCTAAAGCAAAACAGGGGGAAAACCTGAGGAAAAAAACAAACAAAAAACAAAAAAAAACAAACATTGACAACTGAAGATTGAAAATGCTTAGGAAATGTAATTTTTTTTTTTATTTAAAAATATTTGTTCTGTTTCGTATTATTAACTACAAAAATTCTCAGTACATTCCGATGTTGCTAAATTTTAATTTTGTAACGAAAATTTTGAAAGAATAAGTAGTGCATCCTTCTCTGCATGTTGTATAACACCAGTAAGTCAAGTCAAATCCTTCCCCCTCTCTTCCCCCAAGCCAAACTTTTAGATTTTACCGTATCTCATGAAATAGTGTGAACTCTGGATCTTCAAAGGAGAAACTCAGGAATACATAAGATCAGAAGACACCATTGGCCTGGAAGACAGCAGCTGAGATCAAAAGCAGGCAGCTGGCAAACACATGTGTCTTTGCAATCAATGACACAATTTACCTAAGGTGCTATATTAAACATATACCACTGCAAATATTAAAATTGGGACAGTTTGCTTCTCAAAAAGTTATGAACTCATTCAAAAAGAAAAGAAAGCATAGGATTTAAAAGAGGACAGCCTTAAGTTCTGAGTTATGCGTAAGGTTGTTAGAGGTTCCTATGTTCCTTTTTGGTCTCAAAGTCTGATGACCTCCTATAGACTTAACAGAGAGAGGAATCTGAACTATCTGGCCAGATTCTTCTAACTTAAAGCAAAGTCTAAGGTTACTTAAGGTTTAGCCAAAAGCACCTGGCCATCCTGCCACATACACAGCTCCCATTGAAATGGACATACATGTGCGTACCTGATAGGATAACCTTTCTCCTGAAATCTGACTGCTTAATGCTTGCTTCCCAGATTTCTCCCCTTTTCCCAACTCTTCTCTGTTCCTTTCACACACAAAGCTTGTGCATAATTCCTTGCCCAAAACCCACACTCATGCATTCATTTTCAATAAGAAAATATGGTTGTTTTCCATGTTGTAGATCAAAATCTAAAACCACCCTGATACCTACAGTGCTGGTCTCACTAATTAAAAAAGCAGTGTGTCATTTCAATGTTGTAGTGATCAGATTAGCAACATCATGTCTTGAAAAATGCTGACATTTCCCCTAGCATAGGTACCCAGAACTTTTCAGAACTTTTCAGAATTTCCAGACCCTTTGGGTGCTTTTGCTCTTCAAGTTGTGTAGAAACTCTAGGGAACAGCAAAAGACTAAACATGCCTGGAAAAGAGAATTTTCTTCAGTGAAAAAATATTTATTACTTGGGTCACTTGAGGAGTTTTCCAGAAACAACATGTGCTCCTGCAAAGCAGAAACAGTCCTTTCCCAAAAGGAAATATTCACAGGCTTTACATTTTTTGAGAATTAAGAGGTCATTTTCCAGTGTGTCTTGTCTGAAAACCCTCTGCCTGAAGCTCCAGGAAGCAGATTACTGAGAAGCCAGGAGAGCCAAAGTGATAGGAAATACTAGAAATATTAGGTTGTATTAGCTCCCAGTTGGCCATCTAATGGAATCCAGCCCCAAACTCCCCAGCATGTGCAAAAATACAAAAACAAGGTCTCTGCTTGAACCATTGTTTTACCACAGAACACCTTTTTTCCCCATTTGAGGTAAATGCTTAAGTACATCAGTTTCAAAGGCACTTCCTGAGGAAGCAGGAACCATTTAAAATAGAGCTTTTGTGGGCTAACCAGGAACCTGCTAATGCAGGTTTATACAGCTGCAGATGTTACTGCTGATAAAATTAAGAAGCTTTCAAATGCTTGTAAGATGAGCTTGGAGTGAGTATGCAGAACAGCCCTTTCCTCACATAAAACTTTAAAATTGTTTCCTTCCAGAGGTTCTGGATCACCTATGTTACTATCAGACAAGCTAAAACTGACAGCTACCTGCATGTATGGCAGATTTGATGCTTGTCTATACTAAGTCTTTGTTTTATGCCCATGAATTATCCAGTCATTGGCTGATGGAGACTTAATAAGAGACTGAACACTGAGCAGGGACCATATGATTTTTCTTAATGTCAGTGATTTTCTGTGACTGGATGCAATGGGACAAGGCAGCTCTTTCCCATCATCCTTTTAGGTGGTTTTGCATGTGAATGAATACATGGGTCTGCACACATGCATTTAACTAATGCACGTATATATCTGTGGGCATATGATGAGTGGTGTTCCCCAAGGGTCTGTACTGGGACCGGTGCTCTTTAACATCTTTGCTGGCAACATGGACAGTGGCATTGAGTGCACCCTGAGCAAGTTTGCTGATGACACCAAACTGTGTGGTGAGGTTGACGGGCTGGAGGGAAGGGATGCCATTCAGAGGGACCTTGACAGGCTTGAGAAGTGGGCTTGTGCAAATTGCATGAAGTTCCACCACGCCAAGTGCAAGGTCCTGTAGCTAGCTCAGGGCAACCCAAAGCACAAATACAGGCTGGGTGGAGAATGGATCGGAGGAGGACTTGGGAGTGGTGGTGGATGAGATGCTCAACATGAGACAGTAATGTGCACTTGCAGTCCAGAGAGCCATCCATGTCCTGGGCTGCATCAATAGAAGCATAGCCAGCAGGGCCAGGGAGGTGATTGTCCTCCTTTACTCAGCTCTGATGGGATGCCACCTGGAGTACTGTGTCCAGCTCTGGAGCCTCCAACATAAGAAGGACATGGAGCTCATGGAGGAAGTCCAGAGAAGGGCCACAAAGTTGATCCAAGGGCTGGAGCACTTCTCCTACGAGGACAGGCTGAGAGAATTGGGACTGGAGAAGAGAAGGCTCCAAAGAGACCTTATAGTGGTCTTCCAGTGCCTGAAGGGGGCCTACAGGAAAGCTGGGGAGGGACTATTTACAAGGGTTTGTAGTGAGAGCACAAGGGGTAATGGATCAAAATGGAAGAGGGGAGATTTAGGTTAGACATTAGGAATAAGTTCTTGACTAAGAGAGTGGTGAGACATTGGAATAGGTTTCCCAGGGAAGTTGTGGAAGCCTCATCCCTGGAAGTGCTCAAGGCCAGGTTGGATGGGGCCCTGAGCAACCTGATCTAGTGGGAGGTGTCCCTGCCCATGCAGGAAGTTCCCTTCCAACTCAAACCATTTTAAGATTCTCTGATGATTCTATGATCTTTGAGCATATGTAAATATTCATGGTATAAAAGCTAGTAAGAGGTCAAGATGATAAATTCCCTCACTTTTCACATGTTACAGTCACAGTGTGAAAGCAATCATTAAAAAAAAAAATAATAGGCGAAACAGATAGCATGAAGCACTCCCTGCTCTCTGTCCTTCATTTCACAGCTGGCATTCTCAAAGTTTGTTACCCAGCTCCTGCAGCTCTCTGCATGACCAGGGTGAGCTGGAAGGAAACATATGAGAAATTCAGCATTTTGGCAGCCCTTCTGGGTTAGGGAATATGGGGAAAGATGTTGTGCCACAAGAATTTGTTGCTCATGATGCTAGAACAAGCTGTGTACCCATATTCTCACAGGATATGTGCTTATATTGTCAGGGCTGTTGAAGGATAGTTCATAGATTATGGTTAGGAACTGCAAATTACCTCATTCTCTGCCTCAAAGTTGAGAGGAAAATTCAGCCTCACTCTTAAACTGCCTACTGCCTCCATGCAAATCACTTTTCATTTGGGCTTTGCAAATGGCAGTAATATTGGGCACTATAAGCTGCTACTCTGATGTCTTCCTGCACGAACCATGTGAGATCAGGCAACCTCACAAATATTAAATCTATTATGAAGCATATGTATCCTTTTTTTCATAAGCCATTGAATTGGATAAAGCAACTGACTGTTCTGTGGAAGGCTGAGTTTCACTCTTCCAGTGGTAACTTTTTTTTTTTTTTTTTCAGATAACAATAGTTTTCCAATTTGCTGTTTGGGTTTTAAGAACAGATTTTCCAACATACTGTCTAACACACACAGGACAAGAGAGATTTCTTTCTTTTGTACCCTAGAGATAATCTTCACTTTTATATTTTTTTCTACAGAATCCAGTATTATAAATGCTGAAAAACTTAATTTTTCACCTCTGCTGTCTGTTAAAATGCCCAGTGCAACATTAACAGAGGTGCTTCGTTCATGTAACTATTCTAATTTTCCTCTGTCATCTTCCTCTTCATGCTGAAATGCAAAAAGCTTAATTCATTAAGGGGCTTTAATTGTGCTGGCACAAATTACAGAAAAGTTGCAAGTTTATCTTCTGTAAAATGGGGAAAGGTGGAGTTTGGATGAAAGATGCACTTCAGAAAGAATATTCATGGGGTTTTAGTGCATGGACATATTGCATAATTCCATTCCTGCTCACAAAGAATAATGAGAAAACAACTGGCACTATCTTACTCCAGTTGGTTTTTCCCTTTGTCTTGGCTGCCTTGGGGTTAATACAGATCTATCTGTTCTGAAGATAAACTGTGACATTCAGTCCTCAGTGTATTCAGGTGGACCATAAGCCAATATTCCCTTTAAATTATTATGTGACAAATAAGCTGGGCGTCTGTGTTGATAAAAGCATGAACTGACAGATTGCAGCTCCATCTATAATCTCCAGCCCAGGGAGGCTGTGACTCCCAGGAGCTGGCAGGGCATCTGTCAGTGAAGGATCGCTGTAAGTTTGCCCAGGTTTTAGAGTATTGAAAAGGCAGATTTGAAGGACTGAGGTGTTCACTGCCTCCCATTGCTGAAGCTGCCACAGTACTTGAGTATAATTGAAAGGCGTTTGCATGGAGATCCTCTGGAGGACCACATCTCAGTTCTGGCAATTTGAAACTAGCATTGTTTTGTATTACTATTCCAAGCTATACACAATGGCAGCTCAGGAGCAACTTCATGGCCTTAATATATGACACACGGATAAGACAGCTGTAGACATTTCAGTTTTATGAGTTAATATCCTCATGTTATTCTCCTAAGCATCCACTGCTGGCCACTGTCTGAGACAAGAGACAGTTAGCAAAATTGTCTGACCCTGTATGGCAGCTTTTACATTCTGATCTCATGGAAAGTTACTTTGAAATCCTCCAGAGGATTTGTATGACAAGGGGACAGTAGAACCTGATGCCAGTTTTGTATATTTACAATTGCTGAATTTTTGGATGTTCTAACAACCATATTATTGTGTTAATCTTTTAATAACGTGCTTTGAAAACTTTATTTAATATATCCTGCCCAAAATGGAGGGTAAAACCAGACAATGGAAGCCTGATTTAAGTAATGAAATTGTGTTCTAAAAACAGAAATAAACAAATAAATCAATAAAAAGGAAAATTATTGCATTTGTCTGATTATTTCCTTCCAGACAACGGCAGAGAGGAAGAGTAATTTCAAAGCCAAAGTGGGTTACTCAGGCTTGATGCTACTGTTATTTTTCAACCTGCTGCTATTAGAATTTTCTTTCTCTGGGAATGTCAGACCTTTCCAGAGTATTCCTCATTGGCCAGGCTGAAGTAAAATAACTAACTTTAAAGAATCAAACTAAGATTAGTGTTACTTCTTTTCAAGCAGCTACTGGCTCAGTCTAAGTGCTAAAATACAGTACAGTAATAGTCCATATATTTTTGAGTTGTAAAAATGTCCCTACAAAAGTTTGACCATTGCTACAGGGAGTAAAATCTTGGCACCACTGAGGTAAAAGGCACTGAGCTATTAGCTTCTCTGAGTCAGGCTTCCCTATCAACTTAATATCACCTTGACAGAAGAACTCTCCAAAGGAGGTTTTGCAACTGAAGCAAACCCTTTCAAAAACAACTGTCATGGGCTTCTTGTTTCAGTGCCTTTCTTCTGAACATAGTTGGGGTTTTTTTGGAGAGGAAGAGGAAAGAGAAGGAGGGAAAGCCTGCTGACTCACAAAGGGATTGCTTTCGAACTGAAGGCTGTAGGAATGGGAGTAGGTAAGATATACTTGCCTGTTCAGTGACTGCAGTAACATCTACTCTCTTAAAATAACAAGGTATTAATTGATCAGCATAGCATCTGTTCTGATTTTATACTCCAAGTAAGAATTTGACATTTCCATAACGTAATGTCAGGATTTCCATTATGGCTAAATCTGAAAAAAAAACATGCTATGTCCTGTGTCTGAATTCCTGCTATGCCCAAATCCCCCATGTATCACAGACAGAGACAAGATGAAAAATCCCAGAAATGTTGGACTTGCCATACATGTATTTTCCTGATGTTTCATTTTTCAGGCCATGAAATAGCCTGAACACATCCATCCACTGACCTCAGGTATTCTTTGCATGCAGAGGAAAGAAGAAATGTGAATAGCAGTAACACCATTTATCTCTTTTGCACTACCAATTGCCAAATAGTGGCATGGCTCTATTTGAACCCTAAGGGAATCACATCATAGATAGGTCAGGGACTGTTTGCAGCATCCATTGCAAGAGAACAGAGGAGATCTTATTTCCAGGATAGATGACTCTTGAAACTAGGGCTAAGTAAAACTATAAATCTGTTCAGAGGATAAATCTCAGAGAGAGATACAAAGCAGGGTAGGTTAGTCCCAGGAGATCAGGACACTTTGTTTAAGGTTACTTTATTGAAGTAGTAAATAAAAGCTGTTATCTGATGGTCTTACAAGTAGTATATGTGAAACTAATCAGTCTCCTCACACTGCACACTCTTATAAACATTTATAGCCAACAAACCATGGCTTTGGTGATCAAGACTGTGCAGCTCTCCCCATGAGAGATGATCTTTTCTGGAGAACATCCATCATGTAGAGATATTTTTTTTGCTCCTACCACACCCAGCCTTCAGACAAATGCCACTGGGAGATTATTCATTCTGCACAGTAAACCCTGTATTAATTACACACTTCTCCAAGGATGTTCTGCTATAAGAAAATGTGATGGGGTCTGGTCAGCATTTTACAGTCCCCCTCTACACTTGCAATAGATCCAGCTCTCTTCATGGTTCCTCCATTACAGCAATCCCGAATTTTCCCATGTCCATTCACACTTCTCAGCCTACCAGTTGAACAAGCCACCACAGGTTTCCTGACCTGTCCTCATGCTGACTGGTAGGTACACACGTTATGTGGGGTGACTGGGCAGTCTCTGTTAAGTAGCATGGAAAATACCTGAACTGTAAATACAGCCTTTCTCTTCTACACAGTTGCCTATAGTCATAACTTACAGGAGCTTAATAACCTTGAGACTTTCACCTCTCTGAGAACTTTGATGGAAATGAGACAAAAGGTTTTAAAATTGTTAGAGAAAACTGACAATGATGGACACAAGTCTAATTCCTATAGTATTACAAAGTAATAGTAACAGAAAAGTATTACAGAGAACTAAAACCCCTCATCCCTTTGGGAGGCTGCTCCCAGCTGCCTCTTGACTCTTCTTGACTCTGTCCTTCACACATCAATCCTGTGTTCAAGAGGTCCCTTCCAACTCCTACTATGCTGTGATTCTGTGATCCTGTAACATGGACCCTCCCAACCCAGGAGTTTGAAACTGCCAGGCACATCAGTGTGGGCTATCCAAGCTGGTTCTGAATGAGTTTCCATAAATTTTATAATCCAAAAGAGTTCACAAAAACAAGATTCTGAGTTCTGCCATGTTTATTATTTGGCTTTGATGTGATAAAAGTTATAAAGATATCCAAGGCATGAAACTAGTCTGCCTTTTTCCCACATCGCATTGTCATATATTTTTTCATTGGATTCTTTGTGTTATAAGAGACTACTGCAGACTCTCCCACCTGAGGATCTTGTATTTTCATCAAAAGCAGAGCATAGCCTGGATAGGTTGTGAAGTATGGGAGACTGGCAGGAAGCTTTATAAACCTTCAATTAATGACAAGGTAACAAAATATTTTCTTGGCATTTAAGTGTGTTTCAATTTAACTGATACTAATGAAAAATTGTTGCAGTCATTTATGTTTACAAGTTCCCTGAGCTTTGGGTAGGTGGGTTTTTTGTCTTTGTTGCATGCATGTATATAACAAATCTGAGAATACAGAAATATTGGATCAGATAACAGTATGCTTTGAAAGAAAATCAAATGTACAAACACACAAATATCCTAAATAAATTATATATTAACCCAACATAACTTTTACTGACAGTTAGTCAACAAGCAGACTAGTTGCCAATTCCTGAGTTCTTTTATTCTGCAACAAAGTTACAGGAACAACAGCAACTTTGGGATCTGTTGTTCTTCGTGTTTATATAGTAGACTCTCCCAGGGTACACACAAAGCCTCCGTTGAGACCCTGGGAATCTGAAAAGAATTGCAGCCTGAGTGCCTTCAACACTCAGGAATAAATGCTTCTTCTCCTCTACCTTAAGCTGCCCTAACCTTGGTCAATGAGGCTAAACTAGTATTCCTCTGCACTGAGTGAAGAAAAATAGGCACTTCAGCTGAAAACTCTTCACACATATTCAGTACTTGCTCTAGGATGGATGGAAAACTATTCGAAGATGACTTTCTCTTCTCTGGTTTTAGAGGAAAAGACTTGTTCAGGCTAAAGGACTAACTGTCAGTTTCCTAAAGACGGATGAAATTAAACCCTCCCTTAGAGACAAACGTTCCACTCTTTCTCTGCTCAGCTGGAATTATATTTACACTGGTGGCTTTAAGGTGTCTCAGTCATCCTAATTTAAAGTTTGATCCAGTACTAGGTGCAAGCTAGACATTCAAGAGTATGTTTGAGTTGAAAATGAGCTCCCACAGGAGCGTTCCAGCGAAAGCAAAGGTGAAAAGAAGTTGCACATATCCTCCCATGCCAAGGGGTGGAAAGGAGATCATTCAGAGAGATCACAAAGCTAATTTTCGCAGAATCACAGCATCACAGAATCACCAAGGCTGGAAAAGACCTTTAAGATCATCAAGTCCAGCCTATGACCAACACCACCACACCATCTAGACTATGGCATTAAGTGCCACATCCAGCCTTTCCTTGAACACATCCAGGGACGGTGCCTCCACCACTTCCCTGGGAAGTCTATTCCAATGTCTAATCACCCTCTCCGTGAGGAAGTGCTTCCTAATATCCAACCTATCAAGTAGCTGTTAAAGCAATTTTCATGGTTGGGGTCTGATACAACAACAAAGAAACAGCCACGTGGCCTCTCACTCAACTTCCCCCCCACACACACACACGCACATGCACACAAGGATCAGGAAGACAAAGGCCAACTAGAATCTCATGAGTCAAGACAAAGGACAAGGAGGGTTCTTCACCAATTAAGGTCATGGGCAAAACAGACTCAACTTGGGGAAAAATAATAATTTAATTTCACACTAATCAGATGCACACAGGACACAAACACCACACAGAGCAGTGCTTACACACGTTACCCCACCCCTCCCTCTTTCCTGGGCCCAAATTACTTTGTTCCCAGTTTCTCTCTCTCCTTCCCCCCAGCAGCACAGGGGGATGGGGATGGGGTTTAGAGTCAGTTCACAGTCTGGTGGTTCCTGCCTGTCCTTCCTCCTCAGGAAGAAGGTTTCCTTGCAGTCCTCCCCTGCTTCCCCATGGGGTCCTTTCCATGGGAGAGAGAGTTCTCCATGAACCTCTCCTTCATGAGTCCTTCCCACGAGGTGAGGAGCAAGCCTCTCCAGTGTGGGCTGCCCACAGAGTCATGGGCTACTTTGGGAACAGTCACCTCTCCTACCACGGTGTCTTCAACAACTGAGTAATCAAAGTCCACTGGCAGCAAATCCAAGTCCACCCCTCCTGGCACTTTCAGGGAATGTTCCACCACATCCCTCCATGAATTCAGGGGGAGAGCCTGCCATCTTGCCATAGGGTGCAGGGAAACTTCTGCTTGGGCACCTTCTTCCCCTTCTTCCTCACCAACCACAGGCATTGCTCAGCCTCTCCAGCTTAGCTCCTTCTCACTGCTTGTTCTGCTCAGGTCTTATATCAGCTCTTTTGTATGTTAATCACAGAGGCACATCCATTGTCTCTCTAATGTCTACTTGGCTCACTGGTTTTGGAGCTAGGGGAGCTTCTCAGCTACCTACAGGAGCCACCAGTGGGGCCCCTCCCCCACTACCAAAAATACCCTTCAAATCAAACCAGCACAGCTATTTTCCAGCAGACATAGTAAGTAATACGATATATTTTCTTTTTGCATAACTTAAATGTCTATTTTTGTACCATTTTAAATTTAAATGTTTGTTATTATGAACAAAAATGCAAAACAGGAGAACAGCCTATCACATCACCTCTCCATGCCTCTTAGAATCCTGTGGTATTGATGGAGAACAGAGAAATGCTCTGCACCAAAGGTCTGTCATTTTATCAAATTTCCTTTCAAGGCTGGAGGGCAGCAGAGCAGTGGGTAGATATAATCACTTTCTATATAACTTCTCCTTCTCTCTGGGCACTGAAGTTTCTTTTCTTTAGCTTGGCACATCAAGCTCCAGAACTAGGCTAGAACAGAATATCTGAGAGCAATAAGACTTAGGGCACTTGATCTGGCAGCCTACAGAAAGTGTGATGAAATAGTTCTAACAAAAGAGTATTTGGACATTACAGAAAAAAAATCCTGTTTCTACTGAAGGGCATATAACCTCGTCTTTTGAAAGATACTGTTATATTTGATGCAGGGCTGCCCAAATGTTGAGGAAGAGCTATGGAACTGCACAAATACAATGGTGTTAAGTCACATTATCTTCTTGTTACCAAATCTATGTCCATAAGGTTATTTGTATGAAAATGGCTTCATTTATCCATGAAGAACTAGCCACTTTAATCAACATCAATTTTTCGGCTCTATGTTCAGATAATTTGCCAGTGACAGCTCCATGGCCTGGTGCTCTTCCACCTTCATTTTTCTACCTTCTCTCTATGTATTTCTACCTTCATTTTTTGGCCTTGACAAGTGGCCTGTGCTGTGGGTGGGGAACTGGCAGACAGACCGTACCCAGAGGGTGACAGTAAATACTTCTGCCTCAAACTGGCAACCAGGTATAAGTGGGGTCCCCCAGGGATCGATATTAGGCCCCATGCTGTTTAACATCTTCATAAGTGACCTGGATGTTGGGATCAAGAGCACCCTGATGAATTTTGCTGACGACACCAAGATGACTGGAGAGGCTGACACTCCAGAAAGGAGAGCCACCCTCCAGGATGACCTAGACAGACTGGAGGAGTGGCCTAGCAGGAACCTTATGAAGTTCAACAGGGAGAACTGTAAGGTCTTGCACCTTGGAACACATAACCCAGGAGCACAGGTCAGCCTGGGACCCACCTGGCTGGAAAGAAGCTCTGTGGAAAGGGACCTGGGGGTCTTGGTGGATAACAGGCTCAACATGAGTGAACAGTGTGCTGCAGGGCAAAGAAAGCCAACAGGATGCTGGGCTGCATCAACAAGGGCATCACCAGCAGAGATAAAGAAGTCGTCATCCCACTCTACTCTGCACTTGTCAGACCACACCCGGAGGGTTGTGTTCAGTTTTGGTCCCGGCTCTACAAAAAGGCTGCAGACAGGCTGGAGAGGGTCTGGAGAAGGGCCACAAGGATGATCAGAGGACTGGAGGACCTGCTATATGAGGAGAGGCTGAGAAAACTGGGTTTGTCCAGCCTTGAGAAAAGAAGACTTCAGGGAGACCTTACTCTCATGTTCCAGTACTTAAAGGGTGGCTACCAAGAAGATGGAGACTCCCTATTTACAAGGAGTCACATGGAAAAGACAAGGGATAATGGGCACAAATTGCTCCTGGGGAGACTGCAATTGTACCAAAGAGGTAAATTTTTCACCATGAGGACAATCAAACATTGGAATAGTCTCCCAAGGGAAGTGGTAGATTCCCCCACATAGACAGTTTTAGGTCTCAGCTTGACAGGGTGCTGAGCCATCTCATATAAACTATAGTAGTACCTAGAAAGGTTGGACCAGATGATCCTTGAGGTCCCTTTCAACCTGGCATTCTATGATTCTATGATTCTATGATACTGTTACTGATGCTTAAAAGTTGTCATTCTGCTGAAGAGTAGACCCAAGGCCAGAGGGTTGTGCACACTGAAAGTCATGAACAGAGGATTCTTAGCTCCCTAAAACCTTTCTGCTTCCATACTAAACTCTTATTGCTTTCTCTACCACTTTCACCATTTGTCAGTCACATTTTTTTATCTGAAATTTTTGACATAAAGTCTTTGTATAACCTACCCTTTATCTTCTGTGTGAATTGACAGTATAGCACCTACACATTTGTGCTACAATCCCTGTCAGCAAGGCCCATGGTTCCCTGGCATGCAAACAACACATAGTAGCCTCAAAAGCTGCAGCTGAAATGACAAATAGAACAGGTTCCATCCTATTATCTTCACTCAGACTTCATCAAAAACTTTCCTCGAGTAACTTCCGGGAGCAAATGCAAAGGCTTTTCTGTGCTGAGCTGGAAACCAGCAAAGCTTCCTAACCATTGCTGGCTAGGAAACACTATAAACCCTTCTTATCCATGAATGGCATGTTCAAAGGATAAACATGTTCCTGTTCTGTAGCAGAGTCTGATTTTCCTTAGATGGTGTAAATCAAAGTTCTTCCACTAAAACTGAAAATTAAAGGCATTGTGTGAGTGAATACCTGTCCTGAAGTTTTTATTCTCTCTCAGGCAAGAGTATGGTACTCCTAAGACAAGGTTATAATGCAAGATGTTTAGAGTAGCTGTACCAAATGATGATAGCTAACTCAAAAATATTTAAATGAGTGTATTGGATACTGATGTCCAGATTATAATCTTTGGCTTCCTTATTCCTATGAAGTAGGCGAAAGTCATTTACATACCTTTGTAGCTACAGGGACAGTGTCTTGTCCCTGTGTCCTTCCACTGTGGATAATGCTAGTTCAAAGAATAGGGTTTTAATAGATTTACATCCTTATTATTTCTGGCCAAATCTTTTTGATTGGAGCTTGTTCCTCCCACCTAAGAATTTTCTACAAAAAAAGCCCCCCGTCATATTAGAGGGAAGTTTTATTGCCATGTTTTGAAATGTGCCTAAGAGCTCTGAGGGAATAAATTTATAGTCTATTGGGAGGAACCGAGCCTATATTTTCACTGCAAGCCATGAGACAGCAACTGCCTGCCACCATTTTTCACATTCAGGACCTCACTTCTGCTAGACAAAATTGTTCTTCACCCAGGTTAGGTCCCGAACTCTCTGCATTGCTCTCTTTAGTTGCAAACCAGGAAACAGGCAGATACATGGAGCTAATAACTTCTTCCCTAGTTCCCCACTCTGAAAATTGCTTTAATTAAAATCTCCTCAAGAGTATAGAGAAATGCCAGTGAACACAATGTGAGTGAGATGGGCAGCACTGCAGCAGTTATTGGAAGGTGGAGCATGAAATGTTCCTATAGGCAGGACTGACATTCAGCCAGGAGGGTCTGGCATCTGCCAGACTTCCCCCATCACCTTCAGGCTCTCAAGATCAGCAGACAAATACTTTGCAGGTCTGTTAGGATCACTGAACTGCTCTCACTTTGGATGATATATCTGGAAGGATATTTCAGTATTTTGGTCTATTCTTATTTCTGAAGAGATGGAGAACAGAAGTGGACCCCTCATTCACACACACGCCTATAAATCCTCAGGGCAGTAGCAAGAAGAGTGTGAAGATGTCATGGCAAGCAAGGACAGATACACCAGGCTGAGGAGCACTAAGCTGATATTGAGCCAGTATTTCTGTCTGCATCATCAGTTCCCTCAGACAACATGAAATTACTTCTTCCAGAGTTCATTGGATCAGCTGTCTTCTCTTTGGCCTCCCTTGAACATCTCTATTTGCACTCCCTGTGGACACACACAAGTCAAAATAGGTAATCATGAGTTTGCAAGTTAGATGCTTGGAAGATTGTTACACATCTGTGCTAGATGCAGTAAGAACAGAACTGACAGGATACCTGATTGAAATTTTTATCTGTAAGGCAAGCAAGAGATTTCAGTATACTTCTGGTTGAAGACTTAAGAGCAGCATATCAGACTAGAGGGAAATGAACAATTTTAGAGATTTGTACTTCTAATCTCATTCAAGGGAATTATAGTTTGACATTGCTTTGTCTTTTTATCCTCATAAAGGCCTTTTTTTCCCTTGTCACAGTGAGGTCTTTCTACTATTCACATTAGCAGCTTTACATGAGCCTTCATAATGGTTTCTTATAAAATACGTTGATTTCTATCATCCTGTTTAATGATGTGCTACATTGTTTATAAGATAATGCAATGAACCCACTTTGAACTCATTCTATTATCCCATAAGTAATGCAATAAACTGCTTAACAGGGCAATTAAATCAAGTGATTTCAGGACAGTGCTCAAGAACATGTAACTTTTGTTTGGAGGATTGGCTTACCCTCTTATATATTGGAAAATGTACTTTGCTAATGTTTTTGTTTGTATTCCCTAAGGTACTAATCACATTATTCATTGCTTAGGACCAGAAATATTATAGCAGCTTTCCAGACAGAGAGAGAGTTAGTGTAGCATCTAGTAACTTGTGACAAAGCAATGGATTTAATAACCTTGGAGAAGTCCCCAGGGTATTATGCAGCAGTGTTTGAAGCTTAGGAAACAAAAAAAAAAAAGACATTTCATTATATACCAGCAGCAGACAATCAAATATATGAAAGAAACATAGAGGTTAAATACATTATCCTGTTGAAAAACAAATCAGGCTGCTCAACCTACATATCATACCTGATCTGAATTTTTGAAAGAGATCTTAATGAATATTTTTAGACAGCACCACTTTTTTTTTCCTTATACTTTTTTTTTTTTTTTGTCCCAACCCAAAATGTAATTGAAATACGCTGCACCACGCAGAATTTCATTAGGAAGAGTTCCAATGAAATTAAATCTCTATTGTGCATCTTGAGGCTGCTCTAATGATTACTGCTCCACTGAGTATGTAATTTAAAGTCTCTTGTTAATAGATGAGGTGCTGAACACCAACAGCTAGCACTTCCAAACTTCACAGTTGAAGAACTATCTTGCTTACAGCCAGAGAAATCTACTTCCAATTGGACTTCCATGGAACAATACTGACATCTAACAGCTGCTGGAATAATCCAATTGAATAGTATTGTATAATTTCAAAGGGGGTCTATAAGCTGATATTTTTATTTCTTGAGGGTCTCAGCAAGAGTTATGTATTCCCAAATAAAGAGCTATTGTGGACTTCTCACCTGGACTCAGATTTTCAAAATATGGCTAAAAAAGACCCTAATAAGCAAAAAGTTGAAAAAAAATATTAAATCCATTATGCTGTTTAAAAAAATGACCCTTTAAACTGAAAGAAATAAAAATATATTAAAAAAAAAAAAAAGGTGAGAAATTAACAAATTTTGGAATCCCTCATTTGGTAAATTTTCAAGGTTTAATATGGGTGTATTTATTTTTGTAGTGGGTAAAATATTATCTCAAGGAGGTGTTTTGTTGTATCCAAAACATTACATTTATCTGTTTAGACTTTGGTTCATCATCAAACACTAAAGCAGTTTCTTGCTGAACTCTAATGATAAGGCAAATGCGTTTTAAAGAAATGTCCTTCTCATACAGAGAGCCATGGCTTCACAGAATCACAAAATCACAGAATAACAGAATGGTTGAAATTGGAAAGGACCTTTGGAGATCATATTGTCCAACAACCCCGGCTCAGTCAAGGCTTCCCTGGAGCCAGTTTCCCAGGACCATGTCCAGACACTTTCTGAATATCTCCAGGAATGGAGACTCCACAACTTCCTGGGGCAAATTATGCCAGTGCTGAGTCACCTTCATAGTAAAGCAGTTTCCTGATGTTCAGAGGGAACCTCCTGTGTTTCCGTTTTTGCCCATTTCCTCTGGTCCTTTCACTGGCACCACTGAAAAGAGCCTGGTTCTGTTGTCTTTGCAACCTCCCTGCAGTTATTTATAGACATCAAC
Source organism: Hemiprocne comata (assembly GCA_020745705.1). Lineage (NCBI taxonomy): Eukaryota > Metazoa > Chordata > Aves > Apodiformes > Apodidae > Hemiprocne > Hemiprocne comata. Next base: position 208,116,087 of record CM036586.1, read on the forward strand.
AAGATCCCCCTGAGCCTTCTCTTCTCCAGCCTCAACAGTCCCAGATCTCTCAGCCTTTTTTCATAGGAGGGATACACCAGTCCCTCAGTCATCTTGGTGGCCTTTGTTGGACTATTTCCATTATGTCCATGTTTCTTTTGTACTGTACTCTCTTGTGTCTCTAGATCTGGACAAATTACTCCACATCTGGTGCCCTCAGCAGTGCTGAGTATAGGTGAAGAATCACCTCCCTTGATGAGCTGGCTCAGTGCGGGGGCCACCTCTGTTTAACATTTTTATTGATGATGTGGATGAAAGGATAGATGCACCCTCAGTAAGTTTGCAGGTGACACTAAGCTGGGTGGAAGTGTTGATCTACTTGAGGGCAGGGAGGCTCTGCAGAGGTATCTAGACAGGCTGGATCGATGGGCCAAGGCCAATTGTATGAGTTTCACTAAAGCCAAATGTCAGGTCCTGCACTTTGGCCACAGCAACCCCCAACAGCACTACAGGCTTGGGGACGAGTGGCTTGAGAGCTGCCCAGCAGAGAGGGACCTGGGGGTGTTGATTGACAGCCAGCAGAACATGAGCCAGCAGTGTGCTCAGGTGGCCAAGAAGGCCAACACCATCCTGGCCTGCATCAGGGATAGTGTGACCAGCAGGACCAGGGACGTGATCCTGTCCTTCTACTCGGCCTTGGTGAGGCTGCACCTCGAGCACTGTGTGCAGTTTTGGGCACCACAGTATAGGAAGGACATTGAGGTGCTGGAGAGGGTGCAGAGAAGGGCAACTGGGCTGATTAGGGGTCTGGAGAACAGGTCTTATGAGGCTGAGGGAGCTGGGGCTGTTCAGCCTGGAGAAGAGGAAGTTGAGGGGAGACCTCACTGCACTCTACAACTACCTGAAAGGAGGTTGTAGTGAGGTGGGTGTTGGCCTCTTCTCCCTAGTGACTAGTGATAGGACAAGATGAAACGGGGTCAAGTTGTGCCAGGGGAGGTTCAGATTGGAGATTAGGAAAAATTTCTTTACAGAAGGAGTGGAGAGGCATTGGAACAGGCTACCCAAGGAAGTGGTGAAGGCTTCAGGAGATGTTTTAGTGGTCATGGGAGTATAGGACTGATAGTTGGACTTGATGATCTTGAAGGTATTTTCCAACCTTAATGATTCTATGATTCTGTATGTTGCCTAATGCAGCTCAGGATCCTATTTTCCTTCTTTGTAACAGTGACCCATAGCTGGCTCATGTTCAACTTGGTGTCTACCAGGACCTCCAGATAGTTTTCTGCAAAGCTGTTTTTAGATGGATGGCCTCTAGCATATATTTGTGACTGCAGTTTCTCCTCCCCAGATGCAAGACTTTACACTTCTCCTTGTTGAACGTCATGAGGTTCCTGTCAGGCCATTTCTCCACCCTGACAAGGTCTCTCTGGATGTTATGACAAGTTCTGGTGTATCTGCCACTCCTCTTAGTTTGTTTGTCATCAGTAAACTTGGTGAGGATACTGTCTGCCCCATCATCCAGATCATTAAAGCTGTTAAATAGGACTAGATGCAGTATTGACCCCTGGGATACACTGCTGGTTACTGGCCTCCAGCTAGACTTTGTGCTACTGATCAACACACTCTGGGTGCAGCCATTCAGTCATTTTTCAAGCCACTTCAATGACTGCTCTTTCAGCCCATACATGAACACCTTGTCTATAAGGATCTTATGAGAGGCAGTATCAAAGAAATACAGGTAGGCAATATTCAGTGCCCTCTCCTAATCTACCAAGACACTCATTTTCTCTTACAGGCTTATCAAGTCAGTCAAGTACAACCTCCCCTTGGTGAATGTATGCTGATTATTCTTGATTATTTTCTTGTCCTTTGTGTGCCTGGAAATGGTTTTCCAGCTTTCATCTTCCCAGGGATCAAGGTGAGGCTGACCACCCTATAGTTCCCTGGGTCCTCCTTCTATCCCTTCTTGAAGACACGAGTGACACCTGCTTTCCTCTAGACTTCAGGCACTTCTCTCAGTCATCATGATCGAGAGTGGCTTTGCAATGATATCTGCCAGCTCCTTTAACACTCTTGGGTGCATAATATCACAGCCCATGACCTCATGTATGTCCAAGTTGCATAAGTATTCCCTGACCTGGTTCTTTTCCATGTGACATCTTCCTTGCTCCCTCTGGTTTTTAGGACCTGGGATTTCTAAAATCCAGTCTTACTAGTAAAGACCAAGGCAAAGAAGGTGTTCAGCCTTCTCCATGTCCTGTGTAACCAGGTCCTGACTCTTTTTGAGCAATGGGCCCACATTTTCCCTAGTCTTCCTTTTGTCAGCTATGTACTTAGAGAAGCTCTTGTTGTCTTTGACATCCCTGGCTAGATTCAGTCCTAAAGGGTTTTTAGCTTTCCTAAGTTCATCCTTGGATGATTGGACATGTTTTGGAATTCACTGCAGGTTACTTGCCCTTGCTTCCATCCTCTATATGCTTTCACAACTTCATGTTGAGCTCTCAACACCTTCTACTGTTGCACTTGGGAAATAAAGGCCATGTAGCACTTTTGAGAAAAACTAAAAACATTGTTCAGACACTACAGAGGAATTTAGGAACTCACATTTTTCTTCTCTGTTTTTTAAACAGACCTGATGATCTTAAAGGTCTTTTCCAGCCTTGGTAGTTCTGTAAAAATAATCTTAAAACCGAATTTCATGGATTCCAAATAACCACTTTTCCCAAATCAGCTAAATGTTTGCTGCTTTTGATTACTAGTACAATAGTATCTGCTTGAATTTATTGTCTCAGTCTGTATTTACTGTAATTTCTACTTTTATTTCAGCATGTGAAAGGTTTGTAAAACTGTCTCACTTCTAACCATCTGATCACCTCTTCCTATGTCTTTTATTGTATGGTTCTCATAAGTACCCTTCCACTTGCTGCGTGGATATTTCATGAACATCTAGAATACTTCACATCTATATACATTTATAGCATGTTCAAGGCACTGAACAGATATTAATGAAGTAGGACAGAATTTTCAAAAGTGTCTAAAGGAATTAAATCCTGGGGTCCCCTTGAAATCAACTGGAGTAAGCAGTTAAACTCCTTGTGGGAATGTGGAAATCTCATTTGCAGTCGTAACAAGGCCTCAGTGATGGTAACTAGCACTCACTCTTTTAGACACAAACTGCTTGAAATACACAGTTAAGCAAATGGCCAAAGATCACAGAATCAGTAAGCAGCACTGTTCACAGCTGAGCTTGAAAGGATTATCTAGCTGTAAGTATGAGAACCAGGTTACATCTGTTGCTTGAGCAGGTGATTTCATGCCCATTAAAACAGGGAGTAAAGATATTTACCTCACACTGAGGTAAACCTTCCTTGGATGCTCTGAACTACTTATTTTAAGAAGATGAAAGGGAGCAATTGCTTGTGACCACATGGAATTTCTAGACCTTATTTCAGAAAAATATGCCTCATTGCAAACAGTGACTGAATCATAGAATGATAGAATCATAGAATGCCAAGTTGGAAGGGACCTCAAGGATCATCTGGTCCAACCTTTCTAGGTAGGAATTCAGTTTAGATACAATGGACCAGCACTCTGTCAAGTTTAGTATTTAAAGTGCCCAGTGTTGGAGAATCCACCACTTCCCTGGGGAGATTATTCTAATGTCTGACTGTTCTCATAGCGTAAAATTTACTTCTGGATCTCCCCAGGAGTAACTTGCACCCATAACCCCTCATCTTTTCCATGTGGATCCTTGTAAAAAGGGTCTCCATCTTCTTGGTAGCCACCCTTTAAGTACTGGAATAAAGTCTCCCTGAAACCTTTTTTTCTCCAGGCTGAACAAACCTGGTTCTTTCAGCCTTTCCTCATAGGGCAGTTTTCCCAGTTCTTTGATCATCTTTGTGGCCTTTCTCTGGACCCTCTCCAGCCTGTCCACACCTTTTTAGGATAGGGCGGACCAGAACTGAACACAGTATTCCAGGTGTGGTCTGAGAAGCACTGAGTACAGTGGGATGGTGACTTCTTTATCACTGCTGGTAATACCTCTGTTGATGCAGCCCAGCATCCTGTCGGCTTTCTTTGCCACTTGCAGTACACCATTAACTCATATTGAGCTTGTTGTCCAGCAGGACCCCCAGGTCCCTTTCCACAGAGTTACTGTCCAGCCAGGTGGATCCCAATCTGTGCTTCACCCTGGGTTATGTTTTCCCATATGCAAGACCTTACACTTGTCTCTGTTGAAATTCATAAGGTTCCTGTTAGCCTGAAATAAAAAGAAAATTGAGGTTAGACAAATAGGTTAAAAATTCGACTCAATGCCAAACGTTGCAGGTTCACCTAACAACAAAGTATATTTTTCGTTTGCTTTTGTTTAGCATTCTTACTGAACAATCTGAAAAACATTTTTTGACTCAGCCGTACATAGTATTCCCTGTCCTAATTTTTCATTTCGCCAAACGTGAAAAACATTATTTCACTCTGCTTTATTTAACATTCAACTTAGTTACTTCAGTAAAGCTGTCTTTATTATTAAAGATTGTTTAAAAATTATAGCTTCTTTGTAACACAGGAACTGCATGCTAGTGAGTCAAATCTAAGTTTCTTTTTCTTCTATCTTTTTTTTTTCTTTTTTGAGATGTCTGTCTCTAGCATAATTAAATAGCTAGTTCTAAAATGTAATTTATATCACTCAAATAGGTCTGAATTACATTGTACTTAGAGAGGCATATTGAAATGGGAAATGCAAATTTGAGTTCATGTAAGTTTTCTAAAAGTGAACATTAATTCTTCAGGGACTCTGGATTTGACAAAAAAATTATATGAATGATGTATGCTCAGAAAAAGCAATGCTGATAAGGAGCCCAATCCCAATAGATCTCGAGTGCGTGAACAGTGAGAACCTGATTTTTATTTATTCTCTCATTCTGCTTCACACAGGGATGGAGGGAAACTGGAGTGGGTGACTCTAAACCACCTTTTTGCTCCCTGCATTTCAATCCTACACATAATTCACATGAAAGCAGCATTTTTCCAGCTATCATTTCCATAACATCTTTTCTGATTCTTCACTGCCCCTTATTGAATCTCTTATCTTGGAGCATTTACTTTGCTGTGCATTCCATGCACTAAGGTTAGTTACAGAGGGACCTCACATGCCCATGGTCCTGGTCAGTACCCCACATTGGAATCACATCCTCTGGACACCTGTCAGGAGATAGACATGACACAGACCTTCTTCATCCAGAGCATGACACCCAGGCTTTAGCACTCTGTTTTAAGTCTCTTCTGAGTAATAAAAATTATATTTATGCCATTAAAGGTGAGGTTCAACCACACTAATGTAATTATAAACAGAAAGTAACTGCTACAGTCAATCATCAAGGCACTGAAAACATTCCTTTCTTCGATTCTGGACAAATATTTATCCCCCCCATATCCAAGAAGGACTGGAAGTGAAGTCAAAACATTAAGATGAGACAGAATCACAGAATCACAGAATCAATCACAGAATCACAGAATTACCAAGGCTAGAAAAGACCTTTAAGATCATCAAGTCCAGCCTGTGACCTAACACCACCACATCAGTTAGACCATGGCACTAAGCGCCACATCCAGCCTTGCCTTGAACACATCCAGGGACGGTACCTCCATTGCTTGCCTGGGAAGTCCATTCCAATGTCTAATCACCCTCTCCATGAGGAATTGCTTCCTAATATCCAACCTAAACCTCCCCTGGAGCAGCTTCAGGCTGTGCTCTCTCATCTTGTCGCTAGTTACCTGGGAGAAGAGACCAGCCCCCACCTGACTACAACCTCCCTTCAGGTAGTTCTAGAGAGTGATAAGGTCCCCCCTGAGTCTCCTCTTCTCCAGACTCAGAGATTCAGAACCTAACTGCAAGATAAAAGCAGCTTACCCTGTGCAGCACAGAAAAATAGAAGCTTAGAGAATTTTCATTGTGTTCCTTAAGTAAATAGATCAGGAAAGAAGCAAATAAATTTTTATGCCAAATGGAAGTTGTCCACCTGACTGGAACCAACTTTTGCCAAAAATTATCATGTGTAGTATGAAGAATTTATGAGGAACCTTTGAAAAGAAGATGTGAATGCAAAAGCTCATTCTCCACCAGTCTGTGGAAAAGGAATATTTGACATGGCAGCCTGTGATACCAGGAAAGGAGAGAAGATGACCCATAAGATCTGTTCTCATCTGTTACTGTTATAGGCAAAAAATAGAACTCTGAGAACTGTAAGACATCTTTCCTTGCTTTTATTTTTTAAGGAAGTTAAATGAGTGTATAATTTGGGGTTGTTTCCTCCTAACTTTACAGAGCATACTGTATTTATGTGCTTTGAAAGCCAAAGACTCTTTGCTGTGACATAAAATAGGAACATCTCACAAACTGTTAGTGCTGGGGTTTGCATATATCATTACCATACTTCCTAATTATTTCTGGATCTATTTGCATAATGAAAAACGGAATAGTTTCTTCTCAATAACAGTAAATATAAAATTGTGCCTGTCATTCCTGGGGGAAGGAAATGTAATTGTTTTGTTCTAGTGCTTTAAAGTTGAAATTTCAGAAATAGCTGAATAAGAAATACCATGAACAACTAACCAAGATCAGAATACAACATGGATCCTCTTAAGGGACATCCAGGATTTATACTGGGATAAATGTATCAATACTAGTACGTTTACCTGTAATTTACTGACAGAAAAAGAAAGTGAAAAAGAGTACAGAGACCTTAGTCTTTTTCAGGTGAAGTGTCTAAATGACTAAATAAGCATCTCGGTGATCTCTCAGGAAAGCAGATGCTTCTGTTCCGTTTGCTTTTGTTTTACTACTAATGGGACATGTCTGAGCTGAAAAGGTTGTGAAGATTTGTGCATTGTGGTGACACTTTATCCTAGCCTCACTTAGAGAGACGAAACCTTTTATTGATCGCCTATCTGTTTTGTTTAAAGGCCATCAGCCAGAACATCAGACTCACTCCCAGGTTTTAATGGCAGGAAATTCATTTATTGGTGTTTGGCAGAAATTAGATACCTTGAGGCAGAAAGCAGAATATCAATTATATAAAATCTCCAAATTAATTTGATTCTTTTTTCATACTCGGCGACTAAAACTCCAGAATGGATAGATTCGTGCCTGTAATACTATGGTAAGAGCCACAGACTCTGAGCTCAGTTGCCATCTCAGGCAGGGGATTTTTACATAATACTGAGCAAATCACTCCAGGGATAGTTAAGATTCACAGCACACTGTCATGTTATGAGCCAGCTCTGAACCAGCTCGTGTGTCCACAAAAATTCCATGCAAAAACAGTAGCCTGAGTGGTGAAAGAAAAACAGTAACAGTGAACTTCATCTAATCTGTCTGACCTCTCAGTGAAGCTGTGTAGCCCAAGTGGACCTCTTTACTAATATGACTATATATCTTCTAAATTTTGGAGCTAACTAAGGACAAATCATGGCATGCTGCAGTGAGGGAGGTCCTTATGGTTTTGTGGTTTGCCATCTGCCACTTCCTTCATGGGGTGGTTTTGCAGGTAAATGTCCATAAGGTGTGCAATGATCGAGTAACATCAGGTAAGACAATAATTTAAATGGACAGGAGAAGTGCTGGACCACAAGACCTCAGAAAATCATACAGGTCTCTAAATATAAGCCACTGGCCATTACAATCTGTCTTTCATTATCACCTGAACTGCAAGTTGCTTCATCTTCAGGATAAAATGGTTGACAAATTAGTTGGCTGTCCATATGTCTACAGCCAATGAGAGGGGTTTTTCCCCTCATTACACTGTGTCATAGACCAGCTAGGAAAGAAGGAGTAAAGAGAGCTGCTTGGATGAGAAGGATATTTATTAGACATGTGTAACCAAGCAATTCAGAAAACTCTTAATTTAGAAAACTGCAAACAAAGAAGTGGAAAGGATGGTAAAAAAACAGGAAAGGCACCAGGAGTGTTAAAAGATATATCTCAGCTACACAATAGAAAGTGTCAGAATGTTTCCCAGAGAGGTTAAAAAATTGATAAAGATAGCTCTGAGAATAGCAACAAGAGAGTCTCCATTTATTGGTACAAACATTTTGGGTACACAGCTGAAAGTCTTTTCCAGCCTGGTGCTTGCCATCAGGGGAAGCACACAAGCAGGAGCAGTTGTATTTTTATGTTTCTGTTTCAGAAGAGTTGTATGCAAATCTAAGACCATATTTCCTGCCCATATAGACAACATACATTGGTCTTCTGTGTGTGTCACTCTCTTCTTGCTTTGATTGAGTTCTGTTCACAGTAAATGCAATCCAATTACTTACGTTTGCTTCTTTTCCTGTTATGCATATTTGAAAATGCTAACTCGTACATAAAGAAAGACTGCATGATGAGACAACATGAAATAAGTAGTTCCTACCTAGTCCTAAAAGTGAGATAAGGTGCATCTGATGCCCCTTTGATAGAAGAGTTTCAGAGTGCAACCTTCACCTGGTATAAATTGCTATGCACAATAACCCCAGTTTATATCAGCCAAGAAATAATCCCATGGTTTGGTTTTAATTAACAAAGAAAATGTTGAAAGTTTATTTAAAGCATAACTTTTCTCTTTGGAATTCTTTTGTCCAGACAAGCCATGTTGGAGCATCACAATATGCTTTCTCATGAATTTTTTAGCATTTCAGTGTGGTCAGGAGCAAATATTGAGAAAAGTGGAGTTTCTCTTTGTAGATTGACAATTTGAATTACAGTCAAAACTGCAGAGGAAGGGAAGAAAAACAACCTGGAAAAAATTGCTTTTCTGACAATCCGACAATCAAGTACAGATGTCTTTTATTTTTCTTCTGTAAAATGAGTGCACTTCACATAAAAGCAATAATAAATTCAAACACTCTTTTTCTATCCATGCATGTACCGCTAAGAGAAAGCAATAGGTATAAAAACATTAGAATCTCACCTAGAACTGTACTTCACTGTGAAGTATTTTGTAAGAATATGTATCTATAGTACCATGCAGTTATAATGTACATATATATAATACCACCTAGCTCTTAGGCAAAGCTCTGCAGCACTTGTCCTCATTGCACTTAGATTTCCAGATTCTACCAAATTTCAAGATAGTAAAACAGAAGAGAGGGTGGGAACATTTATTGCTTGAACTTGTTGAATTGTTAGAATTGAGGTCCCTGGGGTCCTGGTGCATTGTAGGGTTCCCAAACAGGGACATGCCCTGGGCTGAGGCCTGTCCAGACAAGCCCAGGGTGGTTTGAGGATAGCAGGGTTTTATTGTAACATCCTTCTTTTAGGTAGGTAAGAATGTGCTTATCACCACAGATATAGGGATCATGCCTAAGGAAGGAGCTTTTCTCCTGTCTTTCTGAGTGCAGAGCATGGCTCAGTTTCATTTCAAAACCCAGGAGTTAGAGGTGACCATTGTATCCCACTGACATGGCAACCAACAGCAAGAACTTCCTCTGGAAACTGAAGATCTGGGTTTAATGTCAACTTCTGGCTGTGGCTGTTGAAATCATCATCCAACATAGCACCAAAAATCCAGTTATGGGCCAGATCCTTGCTCTAGAGATTCTCTCTGTGATTCACTCAGTAACAGTTAATGTCAGTACAATTACAAACCTGAGGCAAAAGGCCAATGTCTCTCCCAGGAGTGCCTTATCCTGGGGGTGAGTGAGTCTAGAGGCACACTAGAACTGGGGGCCTCCACAGTTCAGCTGCCAATGCCAGGAAGCAGCTGAATGGGGTTTCCAGGATTGAAATCTGGAGCATATGCAGCTAAATACTACTTGGAAGCCTTATTTCTGGTACCTAAATTGAGGTTTGAATCTGACCTTTTGTTTAACAGGTATGGCATCCTTCATCTCTGCACTTTGTTCCAGCTGTCAGGAGGAGTTAATTGCAATCCATATGTTAAAGTTCACTTCTACAGAATCAAAATCTAATTATAACTTTGAAATTCCCTTCATCCCATTATCAGAGAATAGAGGCCTTATAGAGCCGATGAAAGAGGAACATATTTTCAGCAAATCTCTTTTCCCTTGTTGCTCAGAAATGGAAGGTAGCTGCTATGCATATCGATCTGAGGATTTCCTAAAGTTTTTCTAACACTGAGTTTCTTCTAGTGTGTGGACATTAAAATAAAATGGGTTCTTTTGGAGTGATGGATTTTTTATCCCTAATTTTCATGCCAGACTTGTGTGGATAAAAATATGTAAGCTACTGCTGCTGCAAATGTCTCAGATGACAGTAAAATACCAACAGACAGTTATTCTCCATAGGGTTTGATGTAGCCTCATGGCAGCACCTATTAATACCATGCACTTCTCCAACATCTTTTCTTCAGTGACTTCAAAGCACCAGCTGGCTCTGACCAAGCCTGCAAGATCAGTGAGGAATTTATACAGGAGACTCTTCACAAGACATGAACATATGCTGGGAAAAGCAATGAACATGAAAGAAGAGCTCAATGTCATGCAACAGCTTCCAATGAGGTTTAAAAAGAATAGGTTATCCTGTGAAATCCTGTGCAAGTCTGCTGGGAGCATGTGCTCAATGAAGGCTTTGAGCCTTCCAGAGAAAGACAAAGGGTTCGTACTCCACAAGGTAAATTATTATAATGGCCTTGAATTCCAGTTATCTCAGTGGATGCGTAGCAGCAGTCCAGAAGTATTCTTCAGATGTAAATGAAGGCTGAATCTTTCCCATAATTGAATTATACAGGTGCAACTGAGAGAAGAGTATGACCTGTAAAAGCTTTATTGCTGTTATTGATTCATGAGCCAGGAAGATCATATTTTGCTGTTAGCTTCCACAGTGAGTCTACAGTGGCAGTGGTTAGAAAAATGATCATTGTGTTTGTCTTTTGACTGGATCTGACATAATGTCAATACAACAAAGTAAGCAGGGCACCCTGCAGTGCTATTCTTCCCTCTGCAGACTCATTTTTCAGCACATGCATTTTAGGTATGCTTTGTTTTCTGATTCATACCAATCAGCCGTGACATCTCAGACTAGGAGCAGTGCCTTGTAAGTATTTTCCCAATAAATGCAGGAAACCAGAATCACAGCTATGAAAATCTGAATAAGTCTAATTTCATTGCATTGCATTTCACCACTTATTTTACAATTCAAAAAGGAATTAATATTACTGATACCAAAATAACTGCTCAGCCTCTTGGTATTTGAGTCCAAAGGAGCTGGTTTCAACAGTTAACACTTGACTCAAAGAACTGGAAAAATTCTAAGCTCTTCCAGAAGATGGAGGGAAACACTCAAAACTTGAAATTGAATGAGACATACTTTTATTTAGGCATGTCACAAATTAGCTGCTTCCCGGCTGCAGGCTTACTCCATTGTGTGATTTCATCCATTATTTGTGACTACTGAGCAGAGGCCTAGTGCAAATCTTTGTGAAAGACATAATGATATTCCAGAAAACACACAACCACGATAGCCCTGTGAGGGGACAGATGCACAAGCATGTAACCCTGTGATGTCTTATTCACAAAACACAGTGCTTGGAATTCTGATCACCTCTTTCTCCATGGTCACCAGAGGATGTACTGGGACCTATTCCCTATTGGGCTTGTGAGTAGAGCAACACTGACCTTGGCAGGCCTATACTGACTCATCTAATCAGTATTCTGGCTCACTGTCTGCAGTGAATTTTATTACTTTAAGAGACGAGAAATACTCTTTCCACTTGCGACCAAATTGCACATGAAGTAATGATCTTCACTTCATGCTGATCTTCACAGAAAGAGCAATGTTTGGGCCTATATTATTATTATTATCAACAGGGTTAACCACAAATGAAAAATCAAAAATACTCATCTGCAAATGTAAAAAAAAAAATAAAAAATTGTGATTCCTTCCCTCTTTTAAACCAACAGAGAGGGAGAAAAAAAGCAGTGTAAATTACTTGAAACAAATCCAGTCTCCTGACAGCTGAGTAAGTATTATTTTTTATTTTAACTTAGAAACACCAAAGGAGTGTGGCCAATAGTAATGGACAAAATAGTCCAAGTTTTTTGTATGTGGATTTTTTTCACATGGGATTTCCTGAGAAAAATGACCTGAGATTACTGTGACTAACTTGGCAAGTGTGTTTAAACAGATTAAAATTTGTAAAGTCAAAAAATTCAACTACAGTAAAAGGCATTAATGCATGTTATACTTCTGTAGTCTTTAATCTAAATGTGCATAGCCAACATTAGGGAAAACATATGTGAAATTACAGAACTCACCATGGGGCAAAATAAATGGCAATAGAGCATAAATAGAGGTGTTGCAAAGGTTGGAATTGCTTAACTAGATAAGAAGAAATTAGGATGCTTACTGGGAAAATTATGAAGGATATGGTGTGCAGGGAACATCACAGTTAAATGAAATTGGAAGTGAGTTTAGAAAAAAGGAAAATACATCTGTATGCAATCCATATTCAGCAATTTGGGTTTTATTGTTGAAGGAGGTATTTGGTTTAAGTACTGTGGCAGAAATCCTAAAGGGTTGGATAATTTTATGACCACTAATAATATTTGTCATTATGCATGTTGCCATTATGATAAGGATAATCAACTCTCATGCTACAGACCATAAAGTTATCACCTGTAGGGATCAGGGATTTTTTTTTTTCCTAGCTATTAGGTGTCCATTATGATTTCTCTCATTTGCTTTTGCTAGTCAGTTTAGTGAAGTATCCTCCAATCCACTCAGGTCAAGTCTTACTGCTTTAAAGAGATGTTACTAGGATGTGCAGGGGTGATGCTTGGTTAGGTGACTCTTACCCTGCTAGAGTGTAAACCCTCCTTCTGGAGATGAGGGAGGTTCTTTTACTGTAAATCAAAGAATTATTAAAAGGGTGTAACAAAAATCAAATTAGCAGAATAGCTATTGCCTTGTCTGTACAAATTCATTAAAAAGATTAAATGGGTCTCAGGGTCTGATGAGGCTGGGGGACTGTATGTAGACTATATTGATCACTTTGTGTTTCTCCTGGTCAATCATCTTAATTGGGCAGGAGAAATCTGTCTTGAATCAATATCTTACTAGCAATAAGAGTTTGATGGTGGAAAGATAATTTGAACTGACAAAAGCTTAAGGCATTAGTTTGATAATAAGTTTGATAGCAGTACTTCAGGAACTGTGAAGAAGAAAGAACATGGAAGTAGTGGCAGAAGTGATGTTAAATACTTCAACACCTCGTTCTGAACCTCTCCTACTTTATAATATGCAGAGTTTTATATCAAATCCTTGCTGTATTACCGCTGATTCAATGTAATCTGTGGTTAGTAGAAAGCTGGCCTCATCATTCCTTCACAAGAAAACTCTCGTGAAACTTGTAAAATTGTTGAAATTTTCCATAAGATTTTGGTTTTGAAGCTGAAAGTTCATTTATTTTTGAAGTTTGATAATTTGAGATGAAAGGAACTGGTTCCCAAAAATTTTGATTTTTGAAGTGCTTAGATCCAAGTGTAGATCAAAGTGAATTTACAAGAGCAAAAGGCTATTTTCCTATTCCCTTTTTAAATGTGTTTATTTAATATGATAGAAATGAATTTAAATTAATTTTCTGAAAGAAAAAATAAGTCTAGCTAGAGATATTCAGGTTTGCTTTCAATATTCAGGTTTGCCTTCAACAAAAACTAAACTCTTCATTTTTCTGCCCCATTGAATATTTTATAACTGCAGCAATAAAAACTCACTGAACAGGCCTTGCTTCTAATGTTCCTGTTATCCACCTGTGGAAGGTTTAAATTCAACACCAGATTCATATGGTAAGAGAGTAGAACCTGGAACATTTGTATCTCATCCATCCTTACATTACAACCAGACTGAGTAGCGTGGAGGCCAAGACTTGGTAAGACACATTTGGTTTGTGATTATTTCATCTTGTGATAAATTTTCAAATAATTCTTTGTGCATTTAATGTGGTTTCCAGATTAATGAGGTACACTGCATTTTGCACGAAGGATTTGGTTTATTTGTCTACATGTAGCACTCCCAGCTCAAACTTCACTTACCATAAGGGTTTCCCTGAAGGTCTTGTGTCATCCCCATCAACACCATGTGGGTGTCCTGGATAGCCTGTGGTTTCCCAATTCACACCAGAGACCCAATACAAAGTGTTTCAAAGAGAAAGCAATAGTCATGCACATCTTTTATGAACTAAAATGGTTATGGTCCTAGGATAGTTACTACATCAAAAACCCACAGTGCCAGAGTGAAAAAGTGTATCTACCCCTTGCAAACAAGTCCTGCAAGAGATACTTCATGCTAGTTCTTAGATCTGGGCAGAAGAAGGACACAAGAGCTTTGAATAAAGATTTACTTATGGAAAATAATAAAAGCTAACATAAAGCCAAGGTTAACTGAAACATATAATTAAACTTCACATTTGCTTTAATAAAATACAATATTGACTCTGCTCTTTAAAGTAGATTAGGTTGTTGACATTACAGCAGTACAATAAACAAACCACTAAGCTTTCCACCAGCAGAACAGAAAATTAAAGCTGGTTATGACAAGCCAAATAAAATGAGTTTATTCAGGACTGTATAAATCATCAATAAGAATTCCTAATCACTCGCCTCCCAAAAGCTGGATTATTTGATCTGCAACAAAACTGAGGCTGTGTCAGCAAGTTGGATGCAAATCAAACAACATCCAGACATCTCAAAAATTCTGGAAGTATGTGTCTGGAATACAGATGAAGGCCAGAAATTCAGTGAGGCCTTCTTAGGGTAGTGGAAAAATAAATTAAAGCTGTTTTTTACACTGAGATGTTGTTACTGAAACAGGAGTCTCTCATCAGCTTGGTGTAACACAGATAAAACATCATGCCTGGTTTTCTAGTCTTATTTTCTGTACATATTTTTCAAATACTTTTCTTTGTTTGATGCATATATTTTATGTACACTAAAAGCTATACAAAGCTAAACTGATCGTTTTGATGCTTCATCATATTGTATTACCTTTTAATATAAACCCACATAGTTCCTGAAAATTTCTGCTATAATTTAAGGCTTGCCAGGCACAATAGCACTCTTCGAAGCATGTATTTTATATAAAAAGTCTTATTGTAATGCTTGTGATCAATAAAGATGTTCGCTCAGGCATGGAGTAAATTTGTGAACTATTACTATTTTATTGTCTGTTACCCTAAATTATAGTCTACTCCTGCCTCAATAATATTTTTTTTTCCAGATTCTTCCATACCGTATAAAAAAGTATTAAATGCAAAATAAAAATAAAAATAAAATACATAACAAGAAGTTTGCCAGATAATTCAAAAAATTATAATGCAGAATTCAGATGTGGCAAGAACTCCTTCACATTTACCTGAACATGGATCTGGTGAAAGTTGTTGATAATTCATGATAAAAAGTTGAGAAGTGCATCTATTTGCAAAAGATACATCAGCTCTTTTTATTATGGAAGAATTTATTTTGAAAGTACCAAGCTTAAACACTTGCTTAAAATTTTCTCTGTTTCAGACTGGATTTCAGCATTTACTTATGGATTACTTATTTAGGAAAAGATGCTCAAGAAGAAAGAAAAATTTTGAAGTTATCAAGCTGCCTTAGCCTTCCTCTTATTACCAGTCCTGTGATTCTAACAGGATAAAAATGAAAGACACATGGAGGGGATCAAAACTTCACAGACTCCTATTGCTTATTGACTCCTTTCCATGTTGCTATGGCAGAGCTGCAAATAAAGCAGTTTGGTCAGTTGATCTCTTGACTATAATATACAGAGGGTGTTGGCCAAATCTTGGATGAAGAATAAAAATAAGGCATAGAAGAAACGGGGAAGATTAAACATAGTTAAAAGAAGATTGTGTTAGATTAAACTGCTAGATTCTTTTGCTTTTCTAAGCAAAAAAGAGTGCCTCTGAAGTTCTGGGCTTTGATGAACCCTTTGATTCAGAACACCAAGAAACAATTATTTGTCTGGAGAAGGCAGAAATTGTAAAAAGGTTAGAGTACAGGTGAAAGTGCAAATAACAATTAGTTGTGTAAATGGCAATTAGTTGTCCATGAAAAGGGAACTGTTCACCTGGAGGAAGGTTACCAGTAGAGTTCATTATAGTTTAGACTTGACCTATCCTTAAATTATCATTATTGAGCATAATACAAAAGAGTGAATGTGATAATATCTCAGAGCTGGGTGACAACTTTTGTTCAGAGAAAAAGCATAAGATCTCACAGACAGGAAACCTGGATGCTACAAAGACTTCGACTAATCAGAAATTTTGCTGTGAGACGAAGGGTCACCCCATAAGGCAAAGGACACAGCAGGGACTGTGAATGGCTGATGTGATGTTACCATACAAACAGAGGGCATCCAAGGGTGCAGCACCTGAAGAATTGCATGTAGAGGAAGTATGTTTATACCATGGTAAAAACGCTTGCTGAGAACTCATCTAGCATCCAAGAAAATGCAATTACTTGTCACCCTGTGGGTTCAGGGCTAATAAATTCATTGAAAGTAGGGAGACCTCCTTCTTATGACAGAAGGTTAAAGGACCTCAAAAAGCTGGCCAGGGGTGTAAACATCAGTGAAGGGAAAGAACCAAAATTTCAAGAGAAAACAGGAAAAAGCACACCATGAATACACTTAAGCCTGAAAACAGAAGGATGTTAAGCATCTGGGAGAGTTTTTTGGCAGAGCAATAGGGACAGGGGACTCCACTAAGGCAAACATGGGGTCCTGCCCACAGAGGATGTTCTGTGTCAGCTCACCAAATCACGGCAGTCAGGCTGATGATTCCATAGAGCTCTTTGTATGTTCTTAACTATAGAAAGATGTTAAGGAAAGACTTGTCAAGCTCCAATGGCAGCAATCAAGTAATTCCAGTGGTAGGTGGTAAACAGGAAGGGATTAACATATTCTCACAGTAAAACAAAAAAGGTATTTTTGGGTTTTCTTACTTTACTTTTAGGAATAAGACCAGGGTAGGTGGACACATGCAGTGGACAGTGGAATCCAAACTTTCTTATTATATTCTTGTATTTCATCTGTTCCAAGTACAATTCCAAGATCAAATATAGGCTTCTCTGAGGCCAACCAGTGCTTCTGTGGCCTTTAAGATCTGTAAGATCTCTCTCTGGATAGATACACATTCAGGCTTACTCACCATGAAGAATTATCTTTTAATATCTGGCTTGAAAGGGCTTAGGTTAGAGTCTGGGTACTGTTTCAAAAGAGAAAAAAAAAATGGTAGAAATTATCCTATTAAGACTGAAAAGAGAATGAAACAAGTTAGCTCAAATACTTTCCTGACATTAATTACCCAAAGAAAGAAACAGAGAGAAGCAGCCTTGTTTAGTTCTTGAATTAAACAATAGTCCTGCTGCTTGGAAAATATTTTTAGCAGTTTAGAAAATCCTACATACAGAGGGTTAAAGAATATATTTAAAGGAAAAAAAAAAAAAAAGCCTAGCATGTCCTACTGTGACTGAAATATGATTCTGTCCTTCAGTACTGCTGTTTTCTTAAAACGTTGTTGGGTCTGATGTGGAGATCAGCAACAAAATGCAAGTCAAAATACGTAGGGGTTTCAAATATGTGTTAGATACTGTTTTGGGCTGGTTTATTTTGACATCCAGCTGTGTTTGTGTTTGGGAGTTATGTTTGAAATCAAGGGTCATCTCTGCAGGCAACTGTGCTGGGAAAAATTAACTGGCACAGTAAATGGAGAGTGTTTGAGTGACATACCATTCACAGCTGAATGGGAATCCTTTTGACTGGTTACAACAGTGGGGAAGAGTCTCATAATCTGAAAATATTTCTGAACAGAGTATATGACAAAGAGACTGTTTTCCTTAGGATATTAATGAGCAATAAATTTATATGCCCCCTCCACGCTCCTGTTTCAACACAACCCAGGTGCACCAGGGTGCTAGCCAGGGAGAATGACTCTAAAAATATGAACTTCTATACCTTAAGCCCCTAGTGCTCCAAAGACACACCAGCTTGACTTTTCTCACTTCTTACAGAATTTCTTGAATGCTAGGAATTTAGACAGTTACTCAGACCAGAAAAGACTAGATTTTTGTCTAGATTTCAGGTATGAGTTAAGAAAATCTATGGGACCCAAACTCTACAAGAATTCAATTCAAACTGTTAAGATGTATTCAAAGTGTGTGCACAGGCCTGTATCATCCTTCTGGTTTCCATGCAAACAAATGTCCAGAGTGTAATGTCTTAGCAAATAAAATTCAGCCAAAAAACAACCAGTGGGAACTTCTGCCATATCCTGTCTGTGATTTTTGACAATCAGGCCTTCTGGCTGCTCTTGCCTACTTTCTTTCCCTACAGCAAACGAAATATATAACTGCCAAGAAGTGACTCTGTTCTTCCTGTGCCCATCAGGACCACTGACCCAGCATGATGTTTGGTGGTAATTCACAGCAGCTGTAGGTCAGCAGCAAAAAAACAATGCGCAGGCAAGAGAAAAAATGGAGATGAATTGTTTCTGTGATCAGCTGCCTTCTGGAAATAGTCTTCATGCAACTCAGCCTCCTGTGCTGCTAGTGCCTACAGGCATACCCTAACCCCATAGCAGATGGCTGAATTTGCAAGCTACTGTGTATTGTCTGTTTGCAGGTGTATATGTGAAGGAGGAGGTTATGGTGGGTTTGATTTCTGTGTATTGCAACAAATATGTATGTTTCTTATTTTGTGTTTATATAAGGAAGTCGCACTTTGAACTTTCCTTGTTGGGATTAAGGTAATGACAAGTCAGAGGTTATTTATCTTCACACCCCTGATGTGCAAATGACTATAGTGAGTCACACCCAAAGACTTCTGGTCCCTCCTTCCTGCAGAGACTGCTTTTTAGTTTTTCAAAAATGAACAAAATCATACTGAAAGGAGGTGGGGGAGAACCTGGTACATATAACAGCCCCTTAGTTATTGATGAACACTGACTGAGGCACTGAGATCTGCACTTCTGTTTTTCTTTATTGTTGGAAATTAATAAGTACAATTAGAATAATGTATACACTTGGATATAAACTCCCATTCCCTCTTTGCTTTCTTTGCAAGCCATATTCCAATGTGGGTGGGATGCATCGTGAGAGTCACCCAGGCACCCTTTGAAGCTCACAGTAACAGTCTCATTAGGGTGCAATGCCTCTGCCCCACTTGAAGCACACAGAGCAGGGGATGGCAAATCGTTCTACAGAACTGCCTTTTCCTCCATTGATTAAAATTACTTTAGGTGATACATGCAGATATACACCCTTACACTGTAAATATCTACATTTGGTCAGATGAATCCCTTTTGACAATGATCAAAATTGTTGCATAAATGCCAATACAAAAAAATGAGTGAAAGTTGGCTCTGAACTGTCTTCTCATGCACTTAAAGTTGTTTGCTGTAAAACAGCAATTCTACTGGAGCATTAGACTACGTGACAATTGGGCCAGCTCTTTGGCTCCAGTAATTATCAGGTCCTGGTGCTTCTGGGAAACAAGCAAAAAAAATTAAGAAGCTGACAACTGTAAAAGATTAAATAAATTTCATATCACAATTTTACTTAATTTCACCTGGAATATTGATGCTTCTTCCAGGATCACAAGCTTTTTAATTAGCTCTAAAAATTCTTATAATGTATGTGAATATTCCTCCTAGCCCTATAAATTGTCATTTTGTCTTGTACTGGTAAACATGAGACTTCTGTATTAGCCTGTTACTGCCACTCCTTGGGAATTCCATAGGGAAATGATCATGTCTAGCCCATGTCTGCTCTACTGACCCCATGCTAACTTACATCAGTTTATGGAAACAATGCAAATAATAAGTGTCACTCTATCAGTTTTTGGTAGATGAGGTTTCATTTAGTAAGATGCTGACCAAGCTGATTCCAGCCTAGAAAGACACTGTCTCCCACAGCATTCTCATAGAGAAGCTGGTGGCACATGGCATAGACAGGTGCACTCTCCACTGGGTAAAAACTGGCTGGCTGGCTGAGGCCAGAGAGTTGTAGTGAATGGGGTTGGATCCAGTTGGTGGCTGGTCACCAGTGGTGTCCCCCAGGGCTCAGTTTTGGGTCCAGTCTTGTTCAATATCTTTATTAATGACCTCGATGAGGGAATTGAGTCCCTCCTAAGTAAATTTGCAGATGACACTAAGCTGGGTGGAAGTGTTGATTTGCTTGAGGGTAGGAAGACTCTGCAGAGAGACATGGACAGGCTGGATCGATGGGCCAAGGCCAGTTGTATGAGGTTTAACAAGGCCAAGTGCTGGGTCCTGCACTTTGATTACAACCCCATGCAAAGCTACAGGCCTGAGGATGAGTGGTTGGAAAGCTGCATGGTGGAGAGGGACCTGGGGGTGCTGGTTGACAGCCAACTCAACATGAGCCAGCAGTGTGCCCAGGTGGCCAAGAAGGTCAATGGCATCCTGTCCTGCATCAGGAATAGTGTGGCCAGCAGGAGTAGAGAAGTGATTGTGCCCCTGTACTCAGCATTGGTGAAGCCACATCTCAAGTACTGTGTCCAGTTCTGGGCCCCTCACCACAAGAAGGATGTTGAGTTGCTGGTGCATGTCCAGAGAAGAGCTACCAGGCTGGTGAAAGGCCTGGAGGAGAAGTCCTACAAGGAGAGGCTGAGGGAGCTGGGGTTGTTTAGTTTGAAGAAGAGGAGGCTGAGAGGTGACCTCATTGCTCTCTACAACTACCTGAAAGGAGGTTGTAGGGAGGTGGGAGTTGGTCTCTTCTCTCCAGGGAATAATGACAGAACGAGAGGGAATGGCCTGATGTTGCACCAGGGGAGGTTTAGACTGGATATTAGAAAGAATTTCTTTACTGAAAGAGTGGTTGGACAGTGGAACAGGCTGCCCAGGGAGGTAGTGGAGTCACCATCCCTGGAAGTGTTTAAAAGAAATATAGATGTGGTGCTTAGGGTCATAATTTAAGCACTGAATGGGTGGATTAGGTTATGGTTGGTGGATTTAGGTTATGGTTGGACGTGATGATCTTCAAGGTCCTTTCCAACCAGGATGATTCTGTGACTCTGTGACATTTATACAAATTCTTAAATCAGGGATTCCCAGACTCCGCCATTTGTAGTGTCTTCAGAAATGCCACCTCCATGATAAATACTGAATAGCATTTCAGGTCTCACATTTCTTTGCTATACTCTGAAGGCTTTTTAGAATTCACAGATTTCCAAAGATGTCAGGTACTACAGGTTGAAAATCATTGTTTTAAATGAGGCAATTCTGTTCATCTAGCCATATGGTTATGTGTTTTAGTAGGACAGCTCTACTGTGCAAACCTTTCAGATCATTTAGAGTATGTGTGTAACAGTGTATGATACAATAAAGTCCCACTGTATTTAGTGTGTATATGAATTTCTGCAAATCTACATGATTTCTTATGCACAATAATATTTTACTTTATTAGCTATTTACAAATTGAAAAGTACAGTCTCTGGTTCAAATATTGAATCTTTTTGAAAAGCAGTCTCAACCACTTGTACAATATTGCTAGAGAAGAGAGAGAAGTGAGAATTTACAGTATTACGTCTTTTTTTAAATCTAAGGTGGCTGATGACTACTGTCTATATAGTTTTTCTCTTCATTAACATGTCAATTTCATGTACTGATTGCTAAGGAAAAATCTGGAAGTTGTAATTTTATTTTACTCATTGTAAAATGCTGCCTAAATACTCAGTTCATAACCCTGCAGCACATAAAGCAATTGTATGTTCTCGAGGAGTCCAGAGCTCTATGGCTGTAGAATACTGGGAAACGTCATGGTTTGGAGGCTACACTGAAATAATGTCAGTTTTTATTCTTCCTGCTCTCACACAGCTGAGGGTGTGTGTTTGTGGAGGGGGGGGATGGAATTGAAAGATGTTTGAAATGTTATTAATTTTGTTTGTTACATAAACAGCAAGTGGGGGATTTTGAAAATGCTCAGTTTTGGCCCGAACATTCTTGGTTCCTACGGAAAAGAATGGTAAAACTCCTGTTGACTTCAACAATACATGGTTTTAAAAACACCACCTTTGGCTTTCTTTATAGTACGACAGAGTTACAGCTAATCCACAGCACATATGGTGTCCCAAGTTCATGGCTTTTTCAGAATCGTTTTTGCTATGCAAAAGCCAAAAGCATGGCTACACGCCAAAGAAAGAGAATTTTGCTTTCTATATTTAGAGGTGATCATGCTGTTATTTTTAACTGCTTCATGATATGACTGTAGAGCTCAAGTTTTGGACTCCTTGTTTTCCAAAAGCCTCTGCTTTGCTGTAATTTCATGTTTCTAACAGGCAGTCTTTATTAAATTTTTCTCCCTGTTTCCATCCCAGGGCTTCTGCCAAGGTGCTCTGCACACAGCTTTTCACACTGTAAAGCACCTGGTTAAAATGATCCTACCTTCACTTCTTCATCTTCTCGGCCAAATTTTCTGTACAAAGAAAATAAATTTCATAGTTTTTGTCCCCAGAGTGGGTACACACAATGTGACAGAGTAAACCATTTTCTATTTAGAATATTGATGTCAGTGTATTTATGGAGAGCAGTTGAAAAAGTGAAAAGGAATCATGTGTGATTCAGTTCGAGCATTTACATCTATAAATGTTTAACTCCCACTGCTGATCTTTGCCCATGCATGTGATGTCTGGGCAATAAAAAGTAAATACAATGTACTGCCCTTGATATAAATACTGCACAGAGTTATGCACAGCTCTTTCAATAGTTAAATGGATGCTGGGTTTATATTAATCTCAAATGAAAAAGAATAAGGTGTTTACATTTCTTCACATTTCATGATGTTTGAAACATAAACCTATTAATAGAAATGAAGAGAAATTTAATTTCCTACCAGTCTGTATCGTTAAACTGGGATCCTCACCTGACAGAGGAGCACGGCACATAAGCACATTGCTTATTAGCAAAGTGCTTGAAATTTCTGACAAACAAACCTAACACCAAAGACTAGCTTGAACATAAGGAGAATCATTGCTCCAAACCGCCTTCATGGCTCTGTGCAGGGGACAATTCCCTCAAAAAGATTAAATTTAGGTGTTTCAAATAATATTCATAGAGAAGCCAAGGCTTTTGACTACACAGAGATCCAACATTATGAGGCTAATATTAGTATTTTAAAGGCATTTTTAGCTCTGTTCTGTGTAGGAAAGCATCCCTTACTGTCTGGATTCATACCCTTAAGCCTCCATAGGCCTGGAGCCAGTTGCTATAGTCAGCCAACATGGCTGGGTTGCCAGACCTGCCACTTTCAAAGCAGTTTTACTTGGAGGTGACAGCACTTACCTGCCTTGTGCAAAATCAGCTGAGGGAGTTAAACCATCCCCAACAACAAGGTGACAATATCAGTATGCAGAAGTGCCTTCTTGGAGTTTTTAATTGTCTAAGGAGGTAGGCCCATCTACCACTGGGGAACTTCAGCCATTTTGGGGTAATGCAAAACCAGAAGCTTTCCAAGTCATGGCAAGTAAAAGACAGATGTGAGCATCCCACATGCATCCTCTAAACCACAAGTATGTTGTTTATGGCCCTTGATAATTGGGAGGCCCAGCAGAGGACACATACAAAACACTGCACCTGGAGGCAAGCTAGGCAGGCAGACACCTCTCTTGACATTGTCTAGGTTTGAGCATTTTCAAGGCTAGTTTTTAAAGGATTTGGGTGCTTATCAAGGTAATCAAACGTCAAATACTTCTTGGATCTCTGCCTTTCAATGCAGAGTCTTGGTGTATTTTCACTAAAGGGAAATTCTTTAATAACTTACATCAGCAGACAAATTAGCACTAATCTGAGATAAAGTTCCAGGGAACACAAAAAAGCATATATTTTTCACATGTATTAAATAGTCAAGTAAGCCCTCAGGGGAGTTACCTCAGCTAATGTACTGTTTTAAAACTTCAGAATGTCTTGCTCTCACTAAGGTCATATTTTGCAACAAAAGGAGCTAACATAAAGCATGACTTCTTCCCTTCCACTTCCACAGAGAAGACATTATGGAGGGAGGTAAGAACCATAATAATTTAGGCCCATATTTTTAAACATAGTTTTTCCATAACAAACCTTTAAAAATGTCCAGTCCACTTCCAGCATACTCCTGCCTGTAAGGTACCCAAACAATTTTGAAGTGTGGAACTTTTACCTCATGAAAAATCTAAAATATAAGGATCAATTCTATTGCTAATTTAAAACCGATTCTGGCCAATGTTTAGTTTCAGCTTATGCTTTTATATGGCATTTCCCATATTTTTTGTGATATTTTGTGTTATACAACATTTACTGCAAATAGGTTCACTTCAGGATCTAACTTCCATTAATTTCACTCCAATTAAGGGTAATTTGAGGGAAAATGTTCACCACAGAAAAAAAAAAAAAGACAAAAAAGAAAAAGGATATTTGTTGCTTCTAAACATGACAGACTCCCCTCACTGTTACTTGCTTTTCTCTGGGAAGATCCTACAACAATAGTGCTTCAAGATAACACTGGCTTGAGATTTGTTCACGTCAACCCAGATGTCTTTGCAATTACAACTATGAAACCAGTGATGAGCTGTAGAACATCTCCCTTATTCCTTTTTGAAATAGTGGGCTACTGGCTTGCAACACATAACCAATCCTTTGCTGTGCTTTTGGATGGCCTAGGGTATGAATTCACCATAATTTTTCCCAGTGGATAAATTTATCCAGTAGAATAACCAAGGAGACAAAATATGATCTGTTTAGTCCTGGCCAAAAACTCAGATAACTTTTGAAGCATCCACATTTGGAGACTGAGGTAAAATTACACTCAGGAAGCACACTGATGTGACTTTGGTTGCTAAAGCCCTACAGTAGGCAACAACAAGTATTTATGACCCTTTTTGATGGCAGCCATCTGAGCATCTCTGGAAAACATCAGTGTCACAGCATTGCATTAGGTATCCTGCAGAAATTTCTCACAGAACTCTCCCATGTTCTCAATACACTCCTCCTGTTTGGTAACTATTTACAGTTCAAGAATTTTTTTAACTCTCCAAGCTATAAATTTACCCCTTTTGTGAAAATGTGCTCACTATCCTGTGAGGTTAGCACTAGAATGAGCAATGCACTGTGTATTCAGACTCAATAACTGCCTCATGTTGGAAATTAAAATTATGGCTGCCTTTATGATGATTCATTTATCTCATTGGCTTCCCATAAAAACCTTATGGGAGGAGCTGGAATTTCAGATACTATGGATCAATTTCTCCTGCAAAATGGAAGATGAAGTTACATCTCAGATGAGATAGGCCATACTAAAGCACTATTTAAAGCCATACTAAAGCCCCAGCTCTTGCCCAATACTCAGTTTCCAACCTTGCCTACTGTCACCACTTAAGTAGAAGTCAATGTTTCTCTGGTCACTACAAAGAGATTTGGGTATGTTGGCTTCACATCATGCAGTTGTGCTTATCCCATATTAGGATAGAATAAGTACATTACAACTTAAAAGAGAATTAACTGTCGCATGATGCAATTATCAAGTCCCTAAATAGGACAGAATTGTGAAGGTAACTAGGAAATTATTATTGTTTATTTCCTTGGGTACAAGAAGAGTGCCATCCAAAGAAATGGTGAGACTACAGGTTTAAACAAAATGTGATTTTTTTTCTTCATAAGGCACAGTTTTAATGTCAAATTCATTTCCATAGTATATTGTGAAAGCCAAAATAAAATAGCTAAAAAAAATAAATAGACAATTTCTCCTAAGAGTAGTCCAAGCATGTATTTTTGTAAAAACAAATGATGAGCCAGATAAAACTGCCAACTCAAAATGTCCTTAGTTTAATGATTATCAAGATTGCTAGATTTTACCAAGGCAGGGTCATGCTCTACCTAGTATGTTTTTGTATTTTTTTCTTCTCATATCCACAGCGATATGACCATAAGAGATCTATTATCAGAAAAAAAAAAGGAACCTTTGGTCTGACCCATTGTGACTGTTTTTTATTCTTATCACACATGAAGTTTTACTTCCTCTGCTTACAAAAGTCTTTCTTATAATTCCTTGGCTGTTCAGAGGCAGATGGAGAAAACCAGTAGAATTATTTTAAAACTGCTTTCAGTATACTTATGAGGTAGAAAGACAAGTCTGTTCTCAGAAACAAGCATAACTGTTGGTGACATGTAGATGAATGCCTGCATTATTAAAATGTGTTTGCTCATTGCAAATATCAGCCTTGAAAAGTTTACTTTTTTTACTCATTACAACAACAGTCTCGTAAGTTTTTCTCTTCTAAATTTCCTATGTACTCTTTTCTTTGAAGTTTTCCAGGCCACCAAAAATCTCTGCAAATTTGTTTTGGTTTTCTCCCAGATTGTCAAAAATTTTTTGAAAATACAAGATGATGTTTTATGATAAAAAACTGAAACTTAGGCAGGGTTAGCTTTTTTAGATACCTCATTCTCCACTTTTGGGGAAGGCTGACCTTGCTGGAGAGGTTATTGCTCACCAGTGACATGCACGTGCTGATGAGCGGGTTGCAGCGTCAGAGACAGAAGCCTGGTTCTGTCCTTTGAGTTGATGAGGACCATGATTGCAAATGGAAGTTCTTAATGTAACTCCAGCCAAGACAGAGTCAAATAAGGCAAAAATCATCAAGACTCCTGCACTTAGGGCAGAGTATGTTGTGTCTATGTAAGTCGGGGGAAAAAAACGTGCATTCTGCTATTTTTTAAGTATTTGAGCTTCTAATATTTTTATAATTATACAGCCTGGGAGTTGATTTCTTCTCCCAGTATTTGGGATCCTAATTAAGCCTTACATTTATTATTAAAACAGCATCCTATTTTGCATGGGGGAACAACCTCTGGAGATGCTGTTCTGTTGTGCAGTGACACCCGAGGCCTAACGTCTCTCTAATTATTGAGGCCTGTCTCTGTTCCATCAGGATACTGCCTTGTTTAATCCTCACTTGCTTTTACAGTCTGGGAACAGTTTCTCTTCCCCGTATTTGAAGTTCAAATTAAGTCTCATGTTTATTAGTATGTGCATCATTTCACAGGAGAAATACAAGCCCTCTGAGGAAGATGAGAGAGTGCTGTGCTGAACTGCAGCCGCTGAAGGACTCCTGGCAGTAAGGAGGGGGTCGGGTCAGCAGCAACAGTACTGGCAGAATTGACTTTATAGCAAACAAATGGACCCAAAAAACCCACATCTGCAAATTATATCTGAAGGCCAAAACAAAAGCCTGAAACTTACAGAGGTGCTTTCAGTTAACTTTGATAACGTTGCAAAGAAACTGGGAAGGTCTGAGCATAAGCTATCCCTAAACCAAACAGTCATGGCTTTGTAACCTGTGCATCAACAGAGAAGAGGATAGTGAGATGGATTGAGAACTGGATAAACAATAGTGCCCAGAGGGTAGCGATCGATGGTGCAGAGTCCAGCTGGAGACCTGTAACTCGTGGAGTCCCTCAGGGATCAGTCTAGGTCCAGTCTTGTTCAACATCTTTATCAATGACCTTGATGATGGGACAGAGTGTCTTTCCAGTGAGTTTGCTGATGATACCAAAGTGGAAGGACTGGCTGATTCACAAAAAGACTATGTGTGGCCATTCAGCAAGATTTGGACAGACTGGAGAGCTGGGCAAAGAGGAACCTAATGAGATCCAACAAGAATAAGTGTAGAGTCCTGCACCTGGGAAGGAACAACAACATGCACCAGTACAGATTAGGAGCCAACCTGCTCGAAAGCAGCTCTGTGGAGAAGGACCTTGGGGTCCTGGTAGACAACAAGTTATCCATGGGGCAGCAATGTGCCCTTGCAGCCAAGAAGGCCAACAGTATTCTGGAGTGCATTAAGAAAGGTGTGTCCAGGAGGTCGAGGGAGGTTCTCCTCCCCCTCTACTCGGCCCTAGTGAGACCACACCTGGAGTATTTTGTCCAGTTCTGGGCTCCCCAGTTCAAGAGGGACAAGGATTTACTTGAGAGAGTCCAACGGAGGCTACAAGGATGATTAAGGAACTGGAACACCTGTCTTTTGAGGAAAGGCTGAGAAACTTGGGGCTGTTTAGACTAGAGAAGAAAAAGTGAGCGGGGATCTTATTAATGTATATAAATATCTGAAGGGTGGTGTCAGGAAGGAGGGGCCAATCTCTTTTCTGTCGTGCCCTGTGATAGGATGAGGAGAATGAATGCAAACTAGAGCACGGGAAGTTCCACCTCAGAATAAGGAAGAACTTCTTTAAGGGTAATGGAGAACTGGAACAGGCTCCCCAGAGGTTATGGAGGCTCCTTCTCTGGAGACTTTGAAGACCTGTCTGGATGCATTTCTGAGTGAACTGCCCTAGATTCTGTGGTGGTCCTGCTCTGGCAAGGGGGTTGGACTTGGTGATTGTCACGGGCCAACGGCAGCGGTAGCGGGCTGCTGGCAGTCAGGATGCTTCCATTACTTCCTCTCTTACTGAGAGGGATTTTTAAAAGAGACCGAGGGCTGGGCGCAGCGTTCACCTCGCACAGAGGAACAGCCACTTGGGGACTGTATTTTAGAGCAGAAAGAAAGATGCCACCCTCACCACGTCCACAAATTGTTACTGACACCAAATTACATTTACGAATTTACCGGTTTATTAACGGAAAAGCCAAACTAAGGGACAAGAGTTCAGGAAAGGTAGACTGATGGATATATCAAGGAAATAATTCAAAAGTAATATGCCCTTATTAAAATGTACACTCTGAGGGAGGGGTGCAAGGATCAATGGAGTAAAAGGGAGGAGGGCAAGCCCGACGAAAATCCTCTTTCAGAGGTCGTGATATGTGTGCGAGTATGAGGACAGGGACCGTGGTGAGGCCAGGGATTTAGGCGATAGGGTGCACGGTTTTGTGACCCTCCCATGAGGTCTCGGTGTGACTTGCAGCTCCTTTTCCGGCAAGCAGGCTCGTGGGGGGGGGCGGCTTCCCGACTGCAGGCGCTACGATAGCGCAGGCAGCCGTAGCAGCGGTG
The DNA here is from genome assembly GCA_020745705.1 of Hemiprocne comata. Taxonomy (NCBI): domain Eukaryota; kingdom Metazoa; phylum Chordata; class Aves; order Apodiformes; family Apodidae; genus Hemiprocne; species Hemiprocne comata. Next base: position 208,145,035 of record CM036586.1, read on the forward strand.
ACCCCAGCACAGTCCAGCCTCTCCGGCGGTGGCTGCCCCGGTAGCGGCGGCGGTGTCCCGGCAGCAGCAGGTTCTGGTCAGGCAGTAGGGGCGGCAGTGTCCCGGCAGCAGCAGGTCGCTTCCCCAGCGGCGGTGTCCCGGCAGCAGCAGGTCGCTTCCCCGGCGGCGGTGTCCCGGCGGCAGCACAGCAGGCAGACAGCTCCCCTGTCAGGGGGCAGGCAGGTCCTCCGTGGGTGGCGTCCAGAGTAGGCCGCACGGGACCAGCAAAAGTTGTTGCCTTTTATATTCCAGGGACCCCCGTTTAACTTAGTGTCACTGTTCAAGTTTGTGCCGCGATTCATTCTTCTTATTAACATATTAATAAGGCCCAAAGCCAATTAGCATTCATGGCCCAAAGCCAAGGCGGGCATTGTTAGGGGTAGTCCATAACCTTTTTTTTTCCATTTTACTGCCTTTATCACAACCTTTGTATTCCTTTTCTTGCCTTTGGCCCTATCAGTAGAACAGACAGGCCTGTTCTTGTTGGTCCTTGAGTAATCAGCAAAAGTCACCTCTGCTGGCTTAAAAGGCATTTTATTTAGTCTTGAAGACAGACTGTTCTCCACAGTGATCTCCAGAGGTCCCTTCAAACCCCTAGCATTCTGTGATTCTGTGAGGACAGGGGTAGTAGAGTGAGTGACAATGGCTATGAAACTAAGGAGAGAAAGCTGTCCTGCTCTGTTCAGGTAAGCATCACCCCCTCTCACCACTGTGACTCCTGTCACAGGCTCATCCAAAGCCCTCAGGACATATTGCAAGGTGACAAATCCAGATAGTTTCTCTGGCAGCCAGTCCTTTATACATACCCTGCTCTCATGCATTGGTCCATTACAAGTTTCAACAAAAACTAATGTCAAAAGAAGCAGTACTGTGAAGTGTTGAACATGAATTTAAATTGGCAGCCCAAGCTCTGTTGCTGGTTCTGCCATGGGCTTACGTTATGGTCATATATAGAATTAGATGAACAGCTTCTTATCCAAACTTTGTTTGCTGCTTTTCTCTCTAATGCCTGTACCCTGATGTTTCATCATGTTCTAACCAACTTCATTCTGCTGCTGACTCTGTATCTGCTTCTAATATACAGCTGACTCTGTATCTGCTCACAGCTCGAAGATATCAGTTTGAATATAATAATGAGATGTGACTGCAAAAATAGCTCATTTTCTGTAAGGAATCTTTTCCCTGCAAGTATCAAGATTTCAGCTTTTCTTTTAACTCACAAGAATATAATCTTCAGCCTTGTGAAGTCCTGCTTGCTTTGCAGATCTGGATTCACTTATCTGTAATGAAACTGGAACAAATGGGAAAAAAATTTCTTCTGCCACCTGCATAAAAAGACAGCCATCCTAAAAGGTTGCAGCAGTCTGCAGTCGAGATTGGTAGAGATTCAGACAAACTTTTGATGGCACTGAAACCGAATCACTTCAATTTTCAATAAAGATAATGGTCTTGAATGCAGAGGACAAAGGCAGGATGTCCAGTGAGCCTGTGGAAAGAATAAATAACCATGTCAGAGGTAGAAACAACACTTAAAAACCACAATGCTATCACAGTACCAAGGACCAGATAATCTGCATCTGGCCTAGTGTTACCAGTCCAGCAACAAGGAGTTTTTATACTAGATTTGTTGCGTCTGAGGAATAGTTTTATGACCAGAGCAAACCAGGTGTAGTTCATGCAGCATGTGGATGAATCCTGACTTGCACATTTCTGGCTGTTAGCCTGACCTGAACCAGTCTTGCAGGGCTCTGAAACTCTTAAATACTAGCAAACAAAAGAGCAGTTAAATGAAGGAGAATGATACATGAGATAAATGCAACAATTTAGCAAACATAGGCTGTGGCAGACTGAAATGATAGCTTTCCTTGATAAGCTAACTGATCTCCCCAACAAAAGAAATGCAGTAGATCTAGTCTACCTGGAGTTCAGTAAAGCATTTAATATAATCCCACAAGGGACATTATTAGTTAGGCTAGATAAAATGGGAATTAGTTACCCACTAGAAGGTGGGAAATAGCTAGAATAAAGGAGACAAATATATTGTTTCAAGAGGGAATTTCCAGCCTCCAGAGAGGCTACCTGTGGACTCCCACAGACAACAATTTTGGAAGTCACTGTACAGGTGAATTTTGCTGATACAATAAACCCGATCAGGATGGGGTCTGTCTGTGTCATCTTTTACAGCAAAATGAGAGCTGATAGGCCACATCTGACCCAAAACTGCATAACCAGATAGCTGCAGATCTGATACATTAAATGAGGGAATGAGGGACTTTTACACATGTGCAGAACCACAGGATATTTGCAAAGGATCTGGCTCACATTCAGCTGGTTAAACTGTGGTTAGACCAAGTCCACAAAGGTTTATATACTAGTACCACAAAAGAATAATCCAGATGCAAGAAAGAAAGAGGAGGGAGACCTGTGAATTAGAATAAGAGACAAGGCACAAGGAACCTGAGATCTAGAAAAATAACTTCTTGCTAGAAGTCAATCATTATCAGTAGGAAATATGAAATAGAAAAACCTGGGTGCCTTATCTATTTCCAGGATGAAAGTGATCCACAAAGATAATACCACAAGGAAAACACTCTCCTGATTCCAAACACCACTATATCATTGTGGAATGCTCTAGGAAGTCTGCATTGTGTACTATATGCAATTGCATTCACAAGGACAAGGAAGGTGAGTACAGATTGCTGCAGTCCACACTGAGTACTGTGAATTCTTTCTTATGGGGAAATATTTTTGGAGTCTTCAACACATGCATGGCCATGTCCTTATTCTTCTTTTGCTTACTGTGACCACTGTTAAGACTGGATTCTGCATAGTGGATGGAACTGTCTTTTGCTTCTTTGCAGCTAGTACTGATAACATGAGCATTTCTCCTTTGTTTCAGGACAAAGTCACAAGAATTAATTTAAGCTGTAGCAGTAAGAGAGAAGTGCTCATCGAATCAGATGCTGATCTCAGCTGGGAGGAGGTAAATGAGTTCCATGTGGTAATTTAAAAATCTGTTCCTTACTGTTTCTCAGCTGTTAGCTGTTGCCTCCCAACTGGGCCTGTGCATGACTGTGTGCTAATTGGACCGAAAAAGTGTTGGTAAGAAGGGTCAAAGATCCAAAACCTTGTCTTGGATCTTGGCCCATGATGCTAGGAAGTCATGCTTGCTCTGCTTAGCACCTGGAAAATGAAATGCCTATATGAAGCAGAGGACAAGGTTGCCACAAGAACAAATTGTTTTAACCTGGCTACAAATACATATTGGCTAGAATTCTTTCTAAAATACTTCTCATGACCATAGCAGTGGGATTCTGGAAAATCCATTTGTGAAAATGCTTGGATGTCACCCATTCCAGTAAACATCAGAGGACAGGCTCAGCAGTTGTGGGCACCTATTCAAGTTCTTTGTTCTTACCTTTAAGAGAATTACTAACAAAACTCTGTAATAATCTGTATCTTCGATCATAATGTATGAGCCAGAAAAAAAAATGCAAAACACAGCTTGACTTTTGGTTCTTAGGTGGAATTTGCAGAATTGGCATTTACAACATTCAACTGATCTCATTAGATATGGAAGCCATCAAGAGATAATAAACATGGAATCCCACAGCACTATTTTTGTGGTTACATTTTAAGAGCTGAACAGCATTTAATGCTGAGCTGAATAAAAATGTGTCATTTGAAATGTTGCTGTCCTCTTGTGTTGACTCAAGGAAAAGTGTGAGGATGGTACACACTAGCCCCAAATCAAGAGTCATGCAGACCTCTTGTTAGCTTGCTAGTGGGTATAAGGGCTCAAAGGGTGAATCAGAAGAGGAAATTTAGAAGAGATAATGGGCTTAAGGCTCAGCTGTGTAGCAGGCAGTGGCAGGATGACACTGTGTGTATGTACAGTTCCCAGAAAGCCCTCAGTACATGCCAGCTGCTCAACGAACTCATATGATCTGATATACCTGTTCAGCCAGCTTCTTTCTGCCTGCCAGGTGGGTTTGTCCATAGTCTCTGATTTCTGTACAACAATCTGGTTTTGTGCATCTGTTTCCTCTTAAAAATATGGCTTCAAGAAATAGTTTTTTTCTCCTTGAAGTTTCAGAAGCACAGAATGTTGATACAAAACAGCTTTCAATATTTTCACACATCAGTGTAAACAATAAGCATAGGAAAGGTGAATGGATAGATTTATTGTGCCACTTTTATTCATAGCTAATAAATACTGCTCATCAAATAATGCTCACATTAGTTGAATAATACAATTGATTGAGAAGGTGAAATAAGAAGGGCCATTAATGATGATCATAGTAAAGTTCTACATTATTACTCCTCTTGAATTTATAGAAAGAGGGAATAGCTGCTCTGTGCACTCTCAAAGAGAGGCACTTGGTTTTGGATTGCATTGGGACCAGAGGATGTACTACATAGTTGATTCCTACTGTCCTTCTTGCTGGCTGAGGCAGGATTTTTTTAAAGAACAAGTCCTACTGATTTATTTTTTATTACGGTCTTTTCCTTCATTTCAGTGAGAAATAGGTAAGGCTGTGAAAATAAATGTGTCACCAGATATATAAATGGTGCCTTGGCTAATCAGCCCTCTGTGTCTCACTGAGTTGAGATGTCTTTTATAATATCAGTTACTGATGTGGACACAAGTGGAAAGCTGCATTATAAGCTACAGCAACCAAGAAAACAAGTGGGTGGACATAATTTTCAGGTTGTTCTTTGAGATGAAGCTTGGGGTATATAACATGCATAAACAAAAATTGAGTTTACATGTGATTGCATGAATTATATATATCTATAGCATCATTTGGAGACTAGAGACTGTTTTATGAAGTAAAATCTCCCCCTGTATATATTTATATTTAAGACCTGACTGAATTATTAGATCATCCATTTGGCCTTCAGGATATCAAAGGATACATCATTTCAATGTTACCCTTTACTCAATCCAATAAGTTGTTTTTGTATAACAGTCAAGAAGATAACCAGCCAATACCAATAGCATGTGCAAATCTTAGCAGTGGTCTTAAGAAATGTGTTGATCTCTTATTGATCTTTTCTTGTACATTTGTGTTCACAAGATCAGAGATTTCCTCCTACTGAGTCAACTGGTCCTGTAGGAGTGCTGGGGGATCATTTGATAGATGCCAGGGAGAGCTTCCTCTAAGCCAAATAAATTAAACACTCATAAAATCATAGAATGGTTTGGGTTGGGAAGGACTTTAAAGATAATCTAGTTCCAACCCCCCTCCATGGGCAGGGACACTTCCCACTAGACCAGGTGGTTTCAAAGCAACCTGTTTAAAACTAAACCATACTGGATGCCATGTTACAACAGGGTCATCCTGAGGATAAGAACAACAAGAAATCATCTTGAAAGGCATTCAAGGATCTTGGGAACAGCCATTCAGAGTGGATTCTAGGAGACAAGAAGAAAAAAGGTGTGTTGGGTCCCCAAACTGAAGGATCTGGAAGAGAAAAAATAAAAGAGAAACTTCAGATGTGGTAACAGTTAAGGTATACTGAATCTAGCCCACAGCTAATAGGGTGGAGGAGCTCTTACAAAGTCTGGAAAGCCTTTGAGGCTAGATGAAAATTTATGTAGACCCTGTAACCCACCATAGCCAAAAGGGCTGTCTCAAGGTGACAAGTAAGTAAGAAGATTTTGAGTAACATCCTATGGAAGATAATCATGCTCTGAAGGGGAATAGCGTGGAGAAACAATGTTTGTATTAATTGTTTAGTGTGAGAAGGAAGGTTGAGTGAGACAGCACACACAGCCCCTTAGCAACACAAGGTATTCACTGTATTCCCTAATTATATACCATAAATGTCAGTCACACTTCATGTTACCTGGTGTTAACTGTAATCCAGCTGCATGAACCCAACATAAGTTAGCCAGTTTGTATATTTTGCTGTTAAATACACATCAGAATGGGGTACATCTGATTGCTGGAGGTGGTGAGGGGAGACAAATCTGCAATCTCATCCCATAAGTCTCACCTTCCTATCCCAGAGTAGTCTTAAGCACATTTCTTAACACAAGATAATGCATCAGTTTAAAATTTTGTCCTTGTCTGTCTGTTGAATCTTCTGAATCATTTTTTGCTTGAATGGGGTAAAAAATAATTCCTCTTGAGGCAATGGCAGGTCTCTGCTTGTAAAAATGATAGAATATTTGAAATTCAATCCATTGTGTGACACTGCAACAGAACTTTTTCCCTAGATTTCCTTAAAAATGAATATATTAGAAAATGTGGTTATCAGCGGGCCATTTATGACCAGAAATATTTTCTTATAACTTAGTGCTCCTTATATCTTTAGATTAGACACTTGTAAAGTAGGCCATTATGTGCAATAAAAAGCATTTAATGAAACTTTCGTTTGGAGGACATTGAATTCAACAGACTTAACTCTGACACTGAAAAATGCCTCACAAGAGTTGATTTGCATGGAAACCACTGGGGTCTCATTTTAGTTCCTGTAACAAACCAGAACAGTGATTTTATCATTTCAAAGTCATTTATATTAGCCTGGAGCTACATGACACAATGGCAATGCTTAGGATTGTAGCAGTACATCATCTGCATAAGTGGCATAACTTTCACTGCTGTGATAATCATTCCCAGGGCCTAGATCATACACATAAACCTGTTTCAGTAGGAAAAGGAAAAAAGTGTAATTGATTCATTGTTTCCAGAAAGACTTTTATTATCATGTAGCACATGGTTATCAGGGTGGAGAAATGGACTGAAAAGTCTGGTTTATTGATTGGGTCATCATTTTGCCTACCTTTTAGTAGACAAGATGTTTCTACTGCCATTTTTTCACAGTTACGTACAACAGCCAATTAAGGAATAAATAAAATTCACTAATAAATTTATGCCAGGTAATTCTCTTTGCTGCAAGAAAGAGTGAATCTAATTAATATTCTAAAATGAAAACTTTATTTGCCTTGGACAGACTCTGGATTCAGATTTTTATTTGAAAACTGTTATATGATATGTTATATGAGATAACAGACCCACCTAGCTAAAGACATATTCAAACAAACAAAAAGGGCAAAAAGGAAAATCAATGCAAATGTATAGCCTCCAAAATGGAGAAGGATCAATAAATGTTAATACCACAGGGTTAGATTTATTAACGACCTAGACATCTGAGAAAGAATTTATATAAATACTTAACCCCTCTACTATAAGGATTTATATTTGAAGTTAATCTTTGCAAAAGTCTATTACAGTAGGCAGCCTCTTTACTTAAAAATGCTCCCTAAAGCAGTGACATTTCTTGTATAAATCACTCCTAACTGCCACAAGAAACTGAAATGAGATTTTTAAGGCCATGATAATACTTTTCAAAAACATCCAAATTCTCTGGTTGAGAACAATTTAGTTGATATTTTTAAAAGTTATTTGAGGACTTAAATGCTATTGATTTGATGGGAGCCAAGAGCTTCTTTTTGTAGTCTAGGATATGCCCTTTCTGGAATAGGACAGTGAGGGATCTTCCGAGCAACATCAGGGGTCTTCTGGTTGGTTGAAGAGCACAGCAGTGGGCAACAGAAATGAGAGAGCCTGTTTTCCTTAATAGACTCACTCTTCCAGCATTATTCTAGTAAACTATGCAGCTTCATCTAGCTTTATCTTAGGCCCTTTTTCATGCAGCATGTATTCTCTATGCCATCACATAAAGAGGCTCAGGTAAGTTGTTTGTTAGGTAGTACTCTCAGTACCTGAGAATATAAAATACCAGTCTTCAAATAAACCTTCAAGATGTACAGAATTGTCTCTGACCCAAAAAGTTGCTCAGTGGACCAGAGGAGAGCCTAGTCCTTGTGATGGTTTCCCTCAACCTAAACTGGCCCGGTGACTTCATGTCACAGGATTAAAGCTTAGCTTTAAATGTTGTTGACAGAGATAAAGAAATAAGAAGACTGAGATAAAGAAATAAGAACCAGCCCACATTTTAAGCCTATGAAGAAAACAGGTTGCCCAGGGAAGTTGTGGAAGCCCCATCCCTGGATGCATTTAAGGCCAGGTTGGATGGGGCCCTGAGTAACCTGAGTGAGAGGGGTCCCTGCCCATGCCGGGGTGTTGGCACTAGATGATCTTTAAGGTCCCTTCCAACTAAAACCATTCTATGATAGTTACAAAACATGTATAAAGCAAAGCACCAGAGATGTGGTCTGGGCTACTTTGAGGAGAGACAGCAGAGGGAGAAAGAGGGTTTGTTCTGAATTACCACATTATTATTACCTCTACTGTTAAGTTCTCTCTAATGCATTTCTATCCTTTCAAAGCTAAATAGATTTTTAATGTATTAATTTTCCTAGTGTCTGGGTCTCCCAAGTACTCATGCTTGTCTCAGTGCTCTTAAAAAGTGGCTATAATGTGTACAGTTGTGGTTTTAACGGTTCTGCTTTCTGCACCCTAACTTAGTAAAAATCACTGAAAGGATTCTTCAAAAATATCATCTTGCTTTGGTGTGTGAACACAGGTGTGAGCAGGTTTGTCACTTAAGACAGCATCTGCTTGAAAGAGATGGATAAACCAAGGCAGCAGGGAGGAGGGAGTGATATGTTAGCAATAATCTCAGGGGAGCGTCCCACATCTACCCATGTGTGTCATCTGCTTGCTCTAGCTATAAGTCATTTTTCCTATGCACCACTCCATAGTATTGGACTGAAATCCTGCTTTTAGAACATCTTATTGTCAGTCACTGCCTCTGGAAACTGACTTCAGGGCTTTTTTGAGATTTCAGGCCTATGATTGTTTTTACAAAGAGCTGACCCCTCATTTGATGTCGCACAAACTTGATCTTAATTATATGCTTGTGGAAATTTTTCTTATTAACAACTACCCCAATAGCACCTTAGCAACCCTGCAAAATATGCATGGGCACATCAGTGAATCAAATAGATTATTTCTAATCATCTTTTAATCTTGACTAACAGAAAGAAGTGGCACTGTATGAGCCACTGGCTCTGTGGGGAAGTAACAGCTGATTCTCAGACCCACAGCAGCCTGCAAAGCATAGCTTGAGACTTTGCATGTTTAAGTATTAACACCACTTACATTATTATATAGAATACTGTGTTGTGCAGCAGCTGTAAAAACTTTTAGGGATATCTTGCTGTGCTTGCTAAGACAAAGCTGTTTTTGAAGCCAACTGGCATTATGCCTGAAAAAGACCCAAGTTTGGACAGACAGTTATATTCCTGTAATTCTTTAGTATTTGCCCTGAGTGCCCATGCTATGAGGTTCAGTACTTATGTTAAAGAGGCTTCATTTTGTCAAGGTGAAGGGTGTTCAGATTGCTGAATATTTGCTTAAAACAGGATTTACTTTTTCTCTCCTTTTCCAGTTCCCTGCAGTTTGCCTCCTGCTGATGGATGATCTTTCCCTAGCGAAGGTATTTTTCCCCAAGTGTGAAATTGATTCCAGCTGACAACAGACTGTGTCAATCACTTCCCACTTTTGTCATCTTCAAAGACTCCTCTTCCCCTTATTTAAATTGTATTTCATAATTGAAAATTGCTTTCAGATGACTTAATGAATTCCTCCACTCTATTAAAGGCTGAAAGAAGATGAAATACTGCAGCTTTCAGATTAACTGCATTTTTATAGGGGAGCTTTAGCAGAAGCTTCAAAAACAACAGCAACAAATTTTCTGCATTAAGACATGCCTTCTAAAGAAGCAAATCACAGTGATAGAAATGGCATTTCCCACCAGCACCTCTGCAAGAATACAAGTGCTAAATTATATTTTGGCCTTATGGATATATATCTAAAGCTTTTAAATTGCTGGAGTTGTCATCAATCTCCAAACAGCTAATGTGAGCCATTGATCAACTGAATTGTGTATTTTTTCCAGTTCATGTAGTGGTGCCTCTTCCATTGTGGTATCTCTTTAGATAGTTAAGGCTGACCCTGGAAAGCATAAATGGTGATGGTAAAATATACTGTGTAATCTCTATTAGCTATCAACAGTTAATCTTATGGTAGTAAGTAGAGAGAGGAATAATCTGTTTTCATATGATGATACCCCTGATCACTGGGGCTTGAAATGCAGACTTGCTCACAAAGTACAAGTTGATAAATACAGATGAACTATTAAACCATCTGAAGCTTTGCTTTTGAGATGCTGCAGGGCAAATGTGTACTGAAATCTGTGTGTCATTTTTTCAGGTATTTTATTCAAAAGTAGCTTAATTCTTGAGACTTTTTTTGTACAAAAGTGTGAACTATGGTTTCTTTATGATCTAAAAATAAATAGGAATATCCAGATTTGGAAATGAGAGGCTTTTAAACCTTAATACTGTTTCATGTGATGATTTTATTTTTTTAAGAAACTGACCAATTAATTGGTCTGTACTGGTGGGCTCAACACATGGCTAAAACCCAGTATCTCTTGGGTTATAATGAATCAGACTGATTCACCAGGCCCAGTTATCTATCTACTCACTCAAATGCAAATCTAGAATAACTGGTCTGAGGCAACAGAGTTACCCCAGTTTTGCCCTGGTATGCATGATGTCAGAAACAGACCTACTGTGTTTTAATGCATAAATCCCCTTGCCCGCTTATTGATCTGGATTTGAATTTCACTTCCACTTTTTTTGTATTAGTATGGACAGGGTCTTTGTACTTCAGTCCTTTTGCACAGTGCACCTCAGCAGTACAGAAAGCTCCAAAAAGGGAGATGGGAAAATGAAGGGAGTGTGTAGGTGAGCAAATGAGACATAATACATACAGCTTAGAAAGGATGTAATTTTGTTTCAACTTAAAGCTAGTTTACAAATCCCCTGACACAACAGAAGTTTAACCTACACTTTGGTAAATGTAGCTTTAAACCACCATGGCCTTCACAATCTTTATCTCTGCTTTAAATTATCTGAGCTGAAACCACAGTCAAGCACAACACTCCAACTCTGTGAAATGGGTAAAAGTAGTAGTTATTTATTTCACAGGTTTGTCATAGATAAATAATGGTGTGATAAAAATAGTCTGGGTGCTATGATGCAAAACAACTCAGTATAATACGCAGTGTTTGGGGGAAAATAAAAGTGATTAATTTTTCAGACAACATAATGTGTATCTGAGCCAGGGCATCCTGGGCATATGACATGAAATGTTTGAATGATCTATGGATCAAATTGAGGCTTATCAGTGATGACAGATTGACTTTGTATTATCTCCCAGTTTATTGTAAAAAAGGTCTAAAAAAAATAAGAAAAGTTTTATTCTTTTCTATTAGCTTTTTCTTAAATATCCCAGCTGAGATGTCTTAGAGGTGTGGCACAAATCTAACAGCTGAGAAGGCTGTAATGGCTCCAGGCCATCTTTCAGAATATCACTTCTAAGTTGCAGAGTATAATTTAAGGTTGTCCTGCAGTACCATCCACATCAAAAGATATTTTTAAGGAAGTGTTAGAGCTGCTTGCATTGGCAGAGTCCTTTCTGCTAGCTCTAGAACTTCTAGCAGTAACAATACTTGAGATAAGGGGTGAGATCCTACTGTAGACATGTTTTGCCCAATCCCTGACAAGTTTCCTATTGCTGGTGCTTTAGCTGAGGAAAGCTGAATTTCAGTTTCCTGCTTGTGAGCAAAGCTGTAGGACACCCAGGCCAAGAGCCACCTAAATTATATGGAGAAGAACTTGTCCTGCATATGCAGGCTTTTCCCTGCCTAGAGTTTCACATCTCCAAGTCTAGTCCTGATTATGTATTTGCTCTTAAATAGTGTGGATGGTTTTCAGAGACAGACTTCAGAACCTTCTCAGACTCACACATAACATACAGTACCAACAAATCTATAGGTGTTCTTGATGTCACTCCAGTTCTTTTGCACAGTCCTGGAGTGACCACATCAGGAGTGACAGTTCTAACTCATGCCTTTGATGCTAAATGTTCTGTATGGACACCTCCAAATGTATGGAAGCAGCTTTCAAGTTGCTTTTTTGAAACAGAACCTTGTGACCAAGAACAACCACAAAAAAGCAAGGTGCTTCCCTTTTCAGCAGGCCCTTTTTACCTGCAGTGAAGTTCAGAAATGAGAAAACCTGTATTCTTTACAACTCTCCTCTATATGGATGTTGAGATTCTGAAAACTACTGAAAAAAATCTGCAGACTTGCCTGGAAATAGATCCAGAAGCTTCTGAGAAGATCCTGTTACTGCTCTGCTGAATGAGTACTTAACTGTCCTGGCAACCTGCTACAAGCTAGCCCCATTTGGCAGCAAACCTGGTATGTGATATACTGGACAAAAACATCTGAGATAGGAATCATCTCAGCTAATTCCAGCCCTTCAGATCTGGTGTGCAGAGCTATACACCTAATATCATGGTGCCTTCCAGTTAAGGGCATGATTCACAGAATCACAGAATCCTAGGGGTTGGAAGGGACCTCGAAAGATCATCTAGTCCAACCCCCCCTGCCAGAGCAGGGTCACCTAGAGCACATCACATAGGAACGCATCCAGGCGGGTTTTGAATGTCTCCAGTGAAGGAGACTCCACAACCTCTCTGGGTAGCCTGTTCCAGTGCTCTGTCACTCTCACAGTAAAGAAGTTTTTTCTGATATTTATATGGAACCTCCTATGCTCCAGTTTGCACCCATTGCCCCTTTTCCTATCACTGGACATCACTGAAAAAAGCCTGGCTCCATCATCCTGACACTCCCCCTTAACATATTTGTAAACTTTGATGAGGTCGCCCCTCAGTCTCCTCCAAGCTAAAGAGGTCCAGCTCCCTCAGCCTTTCCTCATAAGGGAGATGTTCCACTCCCTTAATCATCTTTGTAGCTCTGCACTGGACTCTTTCAAGCAGTTCCCTGTCCTTCTTGAACTGAGGGGCCCAGAACTGGACACAGTATTCCAGACGTGGCCTCACCAAGGCAGAATAGAGGGGAAGGAGAACCTCTCTTGACCTACTAACCACACCCTTTCTAATACACCCCAGAATGCCATTGGCCTTCTTGGCCACAAGGGCACATTGCTGGCTCATGGTCATCCTCCTGTCCACCAGGAGTCCCAGGTCTCTTTCTCCTACACTGCTCTCCAGCAGCTCAGCCCCCAACCTGTGCTGGCACATGGGGTTGTTCTTCCCCAGATGCAATTCTATGAGATGTGATGAGCAGCTCATTAATGAGGAAAACACAAATTCCCATTGCTTTTCATTCCCATTTCAGACACGTGTTTGTGCCTTTTTCTTTGCACTGGTCTTGTTTTTAAATGGTTATATTTTTTTTATATTTTTTTTTTTAACTAAACTGGAACTTAATGGCAAGTACTATATCTGGTACTGGGACCCTTTGTTTGGGGAGGGAAATGGGATGAGAGAGCTGTTAGGTTCAGCGTCCTGTGAAACCACATCTTAGAGCACTTACCTTAGCCAGGGTGAATTGCTTACTGAAGGAACCATCACTCTCCACACGCTCTGGATGCAACCTACCCTGAGTTGTATGCCTAAGAAATCTGTAGTAATGTTAGCCCACTCCCCTAGTATTTTACCAGGACATAACAGTACTAGTCATGCACACTAGTGCATGAATGAATATTGGTCCAAATTGAGCAGAATCATGGGGTTTTTCCTGTATTTCACTGCATTCTTAACAGAATTCTTAAGAGTTTTTCAGATGCACATAACGTTGGAAAACAAGAAAGCTGAGAGGACATGCTAATTGGATATTCTAGAATAGGATCTTGTAGATACAGTCCCTGACTCTGCATGTTATTTGTTACTGGAGAAATAATTTTCCAACTCTTCGAGTTTTTTGTGCCAAAAATTATAATACTAAAAAGGGAGTTCAAGGAGGAAACACTGGAGTCATGAAGAAAGGGAATGAAGTGGTATGAAATGCCATACTATTGTGGTTGTGTTGCTGAGCTGAATTGGAATGTGCAGCTTTTGATATTTATCTGTAAACAATTGTTTAAGAAAAGCAGCCTCATTTGCTAGGCTATTAATAAAAAAAAAAAAAGGTGTGTAAGTGGTCTGTAACTTAGGTTCAACAAAACTTTAAGAAACTAATGCATTTAACAGAGTCCACGAAGAAAGAAAAATTGAAATCACTCCCCTCTTCAGTTTTTATATTGCTTTCACTATCATGGTACTTGTGGCATTGATTTTAGGAGGGAGGGAAATCTTATGCTCTCCTACTGTTCCTCCTGCTGTAAAAGTATTATTGTTAATTTGAGCTATTGTTAAGAAAACTAAAAGTAATACTGAAAACAAAAAGTGAATTATCATTTTTTCTACAATACTTGTTTAAAAATGGATGATGCTTAACTGTCTTCCTAAGTGCTTGAAATCCTTTTTTATTCTGCACAAGATTTAAATACCACAAAATAAAACTTCTCCAACAGTTTCATTTTATTTAAAAACTTCTTTCTGGCACCAGAAAAAGAAATGTATATAAGCATAGATGGTCACTTTCTATAGACACGGATATGAAGCTAGAGAGGGCAAGAAAGATTATAATGAGAAAAAGCTTTTGAAATAAATGAGTGTGGAAAACTGGGGCAGTCACAAATCATGGATTTTTTTTTTAGATTGATGGATGTGCATTGATTTGTATATTAGGAAATATTACTTGCTTCTCCAGAGAAAATAATTATAATATGAGTTACAATGGATGTAGCTTAATTAGGGATGTACAGATAGGATTCTTTTTATAGTCAGAAACTTAGGAGAGCTCAGGAAGGGAGAAGGAAATATTTATTAATATAATTAAAGCTTTTCATTATCATTTATAGATGACTAAAAGCCTCTGGGTGAAATGAAGTTTAGGGTCTTACTACAACACAGGAAATGACATAGTGGATAACATTAAAACCTAACCCCAAAGTAATTTTGGTAGCTATCCTTTTAAAATCATATCCCTTTACACATTTATTCTGCAATCACCGGAGAAACCTTATGGAGTTCCATGACCTATTAAATTCCATTAGATTTCTTAAACTAATCTTTTCAACTAATCTTTTCTTAGTTATTACTTTATTTCCTTTTTTTTTCTATATTGCATATACTCCTCAGATGGTGAAAAATAAAAAAAATTAAACAAGTCTTCTAACTGTACAACAACTTTCAAACTAACTTCCAAGCAACTTTCATCTACTGCCAAGGTATCAATTGATGAGGTCTATTAATAGCATATTTAGGTTGAAGCATATATAGAGAGAGAGTTACTATAGGTACAACTACATACTATACTGATATATGTATATAGTATCATTTTTTAAAGGAAATTAAATTAGTAATGAAAGACCCATTATTGAAAATCCTGCATCTACTCCAATTTCTTGCATTATATGTGGAACATAAAGCCACTGAACTGATACAATTATTTGAATCATCTTCTTTTCCTAAATGAAGAAATAATGGTAAAACAATGGGAAATAATCATCCATGATGCAATAAAATCTCATTGACTTTTAATCTGCATCCTTTCTTCCAATAAATTTATTCCTTTTTCCAAATCAGCAGAATAGAAGAGGACGTATCTTAACTGCTATCTAATTTTAAGGCTATGCTTAGATGAAGATAACATTGTTTTAGTATCCTTGTATGCATCATCAGCAAACTCCCAATAATGGCCTCTAGGCATTTGGAGACAGATTCTCTTCTCATTTACACCACAGAAAACTCCATGCGTGAAAATTAATTGAAGGGAGAATTTAGCCCCCTGAGTGTAAATCCAGTTTATGAAAGACTGTTAAACCTGACAATACGAATTTACTTCAGGATGAAACCCATTAAATGCTATTTCAACCTGATATGAACAATTTATAAATTAGGTTTTATCTCTTTGTGTTTTATTGCTTATTTTAGAGAGTTTCACTTTAATATGGATAGCTGCTCTAAAAGCTATTCATTTAGAGCAAGGCGAGTCATGACTGTCTTCTGTCACACTCCAACAAAGAATACTTTGCAAAGCAAGCTTAAGAAACAGCAAGAAATGGCATAAATGCTTATTCATTTTCTGAAAGTATGGTATCAAATGCAAAGTTATTCCAATATATTCTTTGTTCAGTTCAGCATAAACTATTGTATTAAGTCAAATTATATTTGAATATATTTATTTGGAGGTTGCATGCATTTTACCTAGACTAGGACTGGAACTTCTACAGAGCTAAGCTTTAGACTTCCTTCCTTTAACAGAGAGAAAGGGATAGGTACCTCCTAGAGGTGTTGGTTGACCTGCCTTAAATGATTTATTTTTTCTAGGAAGGGCTGCACTGCCTGCTAGAGATGTCAGTTTCTCTCCACTCTATGCCTAGACAGCTAGTTGAGACTACACACCTAGCTAAAGTCAATTGAGATTAATCCAACTGTTAATGGTTTTTCCCCTGAGCTTGCACATGTGCAGCAGTTGGAGATTCCATCAGAAACACAAAAATCATCTGGAAGAAAAAACAAAATTATCTCTACTTTAAGAGGCATGCATGTGATTGCAAAGATCAGACACTAGAAATCAAAGATCTTTAAAAACACTGTCATGATTTCAAAGGTATTCTTACTGTTAATTTCCTTTAGAAAGCAAATTAGTATCTTTTTAAAAAGCCTCAAGATTTCTAAGCCTTACAGTTAATTCGGTTTTGCTCTCTGGGGCTTGATTTTCAAAAGAGGATTTTCAATAAGATTAAGGTGTGGGACTGACAGGATAACAGCTTCCAAACACTATATTTCTAGTAGCTAGATGTTGGGAGATCTACCCAGTGTTTCTCTTTTGTTTTGCTGAAATATTACAGCAGAGAATAATGAGAAAGTGAGTTTGTGTTGGATAATTAATCCTGGCAATCTAGTCAATTCAGGAAGACTACATATCCTCTCTCTATTACTTTTATCACCATCTGAAATCATCAATTTAACCCAGAGCTTGTTTGTGTTGTTTTTTTTTTCCCCATAGTCAATTAAATTGCCACTAATAGCAGACAGAACACAAGAAATTATAGAAAAGGGTGTGAAAGGGGATTTATACGCCTGTAACTCATGTCAGTGAAAGCACATTAATGGCTCAAGAGCTTCTCTTAAGGACAGATACAATTGTATGTATAATAGTATAATTGACCACACATTTACCCTTGTTTAATAAAATTTGGACAGGCACAGAATAGCACGTTTGACTGAATGTACACAGTGGAGTAATTACATTGAAGAGACTGTAAGTCAGAGCTGGGAAATAATGAATACAGAGCATTTAATTATACTGTAAGCAAACACATTAAAGCCTGCCAAGAATGTGAAGGTGAACACTGGGTGATTCAGCAGGACAGTATAATTTCAAATGGAAAGCAAAAAGGATGCATAGCTCTCCAACAATCCAAAAGAAGGATTTTTCACAACCTAAGATCTTGGGATCGAAACCGTGCATCAGTTCAACCTCTGAATAAATTACATATTCCACATTTACCCACCGTCTCTATAATTAAAACTTTTTATCTGACATTACTGGAAAATTGCATACCCCTGTTTGCCATTGTTTTCAAGATACTATTTCTCTGTTGTGCTTGTATTTCCCTTCGTCAAGACTGACCCAGCCTGAATTCCAGGAATCCAGCAACTGCTTAAAGCTTAACACTGTGGATGATTTTTGTCCCCGTGTGTGACACGAACAAGATATCTAGATGTGTGTGTCTTTAGAGAGTATGAATGCTAGGAATTTCTTATTACCTTAACTTAGGCTCTGCACTTCTTATCAGTTTTCCTTTATGAATCTGAATTAGGGTATTTTCTTGCTTTAGGGCCAAGTACAAAAAAATTTAAGGGATGAAGGAGGAAGGGTGAAGCTACAGGTGCAGGTGATGGGTCTGGAGGGAAATAGGAGTAAACTACCCAGTGTAACTATCAGAAAAAATAAAATTAGAAAAAATGGGTAAGACACAAGGAAAGTACATTTCTGTGGATTAAGTACTAAAATGAGATCAGGGTTCAGCCACAGCCTCATTTGTAGCATAATCCTTAATTTCTCTCTCTTTTTTCCCACTAACCAAACCTAAAGCTGTCAGCAATTGTCTCTATAATGCTTCCCAAAACCTTAATTTTTCTCTACTGATAATACAAAAATTTTGCTTATGCCTTATTTTAGCTTCATGACCTGTAGCTTTACTGCTTTCAATTCCAAAATGTTGAAGCTAAATTACTCTTTCTCATTAATTTATTGGTTGTAGAGTTGGTTGGGGAAAAAAATTAAAAGGTAAGGAAGCTATTGGTCAATAAAGTCAGGTTACCAGGAACCTCCATGATCTCTTTTCTTTTCTAGCTATCTTGCATCATGAAAATCACAGAATTATAGAATTATAGAATGGTTAAGGTTCAAAGGGACCCAAAAGACCATCAAGTTCCAACCTCCCTGCTATGAGCAGGGACACCTCACACTAGACCAGGCTGCACAAAGCCTTGTGCAACCTGGCTTCAAACACCTCCAGGGTGGGGACATCCACAACCTCCCTGGGCAACTCATTCCAGTGCCTTACTACCCTCAAGGTGAAGAATTTTTTCCTAATATCTAACCTAAGTCTACCCTCTTTCAGTTTAAAACCATTACCCTTGTCCTATCACTACCCTCTCTGGTGAAGTTTCTCCCCATCTTTCCTGTTTCTCTCCATCTTTTCCCCCTTCAGGAATTGAAATGCCGCTATAAGGTCTCCCTGAAGCCTTCTCTTCTCCAGGCTGAATAGTCCCAACTCTCTCAGCCTATCCAGCCCTTTGATCATCTTCATGGCCCTTTTCTGGACCCTCTCCAACAGCTTCATGTCTTTCTGGTGCTGAGGGCTCCAGAGCTGTACGCAGTATTCCAGGTATGGTCTCACAAGAGCAGAGGGGCAGAATCACCTCCCTCAACCTGCTGGCCACACACCTTCTGGGCTGTGAGCGCACACTGGCGGCTCATGTCACCATGTTCATAGGTCACTGAGTGACTACAGATTGGATCTGGCCAGTGCCCAATCCAGGGAGATCATGGGAACCCTGTGGTGTAAGGCAAGTGAATTTCTGTTGCAAAGTGGCATCTAACCACCCTTCTCAGTTCTTAGATGGCCATGAAATTATTGAAGCCTTTAATATTTCATGAATAACCCAAGCTCAAAAGAAC
The DNA here is from genome assembly GCA_020745705.1 of Hemiprocne comata. Classification (NCBI taxonomy): domain Eukaryota; kingdom Metazoa; phylum Chordata; class Aves; order Apodiformes; family Apodidae; genus Hemiprocne; species Hemiprocne comata. Next base: position 208,164,169 of record CM036586.1, read on the forward strand.
TCAATAGAAACGTCTTACATATTGAGATCTCTTCTAATGACAATTTTCTGCTGCCACAGCTCTCACACAAAATGTAAATCTAAGTCACTTATTTGCCTCTTTAAGACACGGGACTAAGAACTCAGCAGATCTGAGTCATGGCCCTCAGTTCTGCCACTGACAAACTGTGAATCTTCAGAATCCTCACTCACATCTCTGAACCTCTTTTTCATTAGTCTGTCTTCTCTATAAACCCACAAATTCTCTGCAGCAGTGATCTACTGAAAATGCCTTCTGAATGCAGACAATGATCTCTAGTGGGCACTTATGTGTAACATACCAGAACAACAAAAAGTGCTCCCCAGCTGTCTTCTTTCTGGGAGCTCCTTGAGTACTCATTTTCAGCCCCATTTTCCCTGTGAACCAAGGGTTAAAGGGAATGGAGTAATTAATTACCTAGTCATATGAGAATGTTCTACATCCAAACAATGACATCTGGGTGCATTTTTCTGAACTGCCCTCTATCAACAACATTGTAAACAATATTCTGCGCAAGTTAAACCACTTGTCTCCACTAATCCTGTAAGGGTTATCTTTCATTGCAAAGTCATTTCTTCCAAAGAAAAGGTATTTCTCCTTGTGCAAATACCAGACTGGAGAAAGCAGACACTTTGAATTGAGTCAGTAGTGAAATGTCTAATTTTTTTCTAAAGATAAAATCCATTGAATGTGTTGCTGTCACAGGCCACAGTTGCTTTCTCTTAGTAATTAATTTAATTATTATTGTAATGTGTGTAGTCAGATTTGTGAAAGTATATACTTCGCCAGGATGTTTAATGGTTTAAGAGTTACTTTCTGGAAGTTTTTGTAAATATATAGTCGATAACATTCATGCCTATATAAACAACATTGATTTCAGCCTCTCACTGTGGTAAACTATTCTAATTTTTTTTTTTTTTTAATAGCAACATAATAACTCTTAAGACTTTCATAAAAGCAAAGAGAAGCAAAACATAACTACTTGAAAAATGAATGTCTTCATATATACTTAGCAGCCTGGAGCACAGTGTTTGGGTATTGTGAGTGGAGTAAGCACTGTGAAAGGAAAGGAACTATGTAATTTAAATGACAATTCTAGAATGAGGATCACATATATTTTGCAAACCTTATTTTGATCCTGCAGTGTCTCTGTGATTCCTTCATCATCAGAGCTGTAGCAGAGGGTGAAAGACACAAGATGCCATTAATTGTCAATTATCTCTTGTAGGATTATCTAGGTTGCAGGCAGTTACTTACTGATGTCATGGTGCAGAAACATCACAACTAGATAATTAATGCTGTTACTGGCTTGATGACTATGGTTAATCATGGCTAAGTTTGAGTGCAGCTTGGGGGTCCAGCAAAGCAGCATGAAGAACTAAATCTATCAGATGCATCATCTAGGGTAAAAAGAGACTTTTTTTTTTTCTTTTACCACACATTTAACTAATCCTTCCTTTGGCAACAGCCAGGAAACCAAGCCCATCAAAACAATTAAATGTCAGTAACAAATGACAATTCCCACTTTAGATTTTTCTTGCCCACATGGAAAAGCAAACTGCGAGGGAGCCCTCCCAATGAAGCACTGAGTCCCTTTCTCAGAACCTGTAGAATCATCCTTTGTTGGACCAACCGTCCAGACCATAAATCTCCCAACAAACCCGGGTGTGGATAAACCAGACCTGTTATGGGTTTAGCCCAGGGCAGAGATCAAATGAAAAGATGATGTGTTTTCTGAGCAGCAGGTAGGACTGACAGCAACCTGGTTATCCATATTACTTGTAAGACCTCAGGGATTTTTTTTTCTTGTGCCCCTTGGTAGTCGTGTATTCCTGCAAAACAAGGTTACTTTAATCTACCTAAATCTTTGATGAGAAAATTTGAACAGCAACTAAGGGACAGAGCTTCACATGTTAGACCTGAAGCACAGGACCTGAATCTTCTCTAAATGTCTGTGGGCAGTAGGTCAAGTCAGGGGGGAGGCTAGCACTTCTTGAAAGATTGTGAGCCAAGTGTAGGTAGTTTACTTCATTAAGAAACTCAATTTATAGCTGTCTCCTGTATAGCTCAGAAGGTAAGGATGCTGTATATATTTTCCAAGAGACAGCAACCCATGTCTGCGTAATATTCCTTTGGCTACTGACAATTTTGAGATTATGAATAGAGTTCCAAAAAGGAAAATAAGGATTTGCATCTCTTACTGGTCATTTATGAAGTGTCAATGTAAGTCCAGCTCATAGCAACTAAAAATATTTTTTATTGATTCTATATTCACCTATAAATGTTATAAAAGAAGAGCTTACCTGCCAACGTGTTCTGGATTTGTTTTGTTTTTCTTGGATACTGTGCAGCCCACTAGACTAGACTGTAGATGGATTTCTGCTGAGGTGTATAATTTATATGGAGTTTTTCAATAGGTATTGGATACCTGTCTCTGGTTAATGGTAAGGTTAAAGCTTAAAAAAAAAAAGAAGGAATTGCCTTGCCAATTTTAGACCTGGATCTGATATTTCCCACAGAGAACAGAGTGAGCTTTGTTTCCTGAAAATATAGGCCTTGCAAAAGAAGTTGTAGATAGAACTTTTAAAGGTCAGTATTTGAGTAAGACTTTGAAGAAGAAACACTGAAGAGTTGAATCTATTTCACTTAAGACACAGGGTAAAAATAGCTCTATCCAACAAAAAAAAAAATAAACCTAGAATAAGAACAAGTTTCACTTCAAATTTATGGCCTTTTCTTAAAGTCTGGAAACAAGTATTGAAGATTGGTGCATCTGCTTAATTGGAACTAATTTCACAGGCCTTGATGACTTGTAGCTGAAGCCTCTCACTTCAATTATGTTTATTCTGCAAGTATTAGTAATTTGGCTGTTTAGTCCCCTGGCTGTTCTTAGTTTGTTATACGACTTAATTTAGGCTTATAGTTAAAAGGTTTAGAAATAGAAGAGATGAGAGTTCTAAAATATTTCCTGATTCTCTATTGAATATTGGTACAAATTGAGGTTGGTCTCTATTGACAACACTGGCTTATCTGTGGTCTTTCTGCAAATCATAGAATCATAGAATCAATAAGGTTGGAAGGGACCTCAAAGACCATCAAGTTCCAACCCTCCTGCCATGAGCAGGGACTCCTACCACTAGACCAGGTAGCACAAAACCTCGTCCAACCTGGCCTTGAAAACCTCCAGGGATGGGGCATCAACAACCTCCCAGGGCAACCTATTCCAGTACTTCAGCACCCTTATAGTGAAGAATTTCTTCCTAATATCTAACCTAAATTTCCCCTCTCTCAATTTAAACCCCTGTTTACTGTTCTACAGTAAAGATCTTCCTGCATCCACAGTCACATTAGGTCTACGATTTCAGAATAAGACTCCACTGATCATGGACAGTGTTATGGGGATTACTGGTGTCTGATGATGTTTATTGATGTATCTGAACCCTTGCTTTTAAATTACATTTAATAAGAGTTGCCTTTAGTGTGAAATTATGCATTCATTGAGATACAGTCCAAAGCCTTGCCATCAAATATGCTGTCTTGCTTCTCCCCCTTCACTTCTGTTCCTCTCTCCTACCTCTTTTCCCCTTCTGCTCCTCATGCAGTCTTTCCCTTTCCCTACAGTGACCATGGTACTCTTTTGTAAGCCAGCTTAATGCTTTCACCTAGAAAGAACTGTCATCCTGGAATACTGTGTCTGGCTCTGGAGCTCTCAACACAGATAAGACATAGAGGTCTTGAAGCAAGTCCAGAGGAGGGCCACTAAGATGATCAGAAGGCTGGAGCACCTCTCCTACAAAGACAGGCTGAGAGAGTTGGGATTGTTCAGCCTGGAGAGAAGAGGCAATGGCCTTGAACTAGAGCAGCGTAGATTCAGATTGGATATCAGGAAGAAGTTCTTTACTATAAAGGTGGTGAAGCACTGGAACAGGCTGCCCAGAGCGGTGGTGGAGGCCTCATCCCCTGAAACATTGTCAGGCTTGACGAGGGTCCGAGCAACCTGATCTAGTTAAAAAGGTCCCTGTCCACTGCAGGGGGGGCCTGGACTAGATGACCTTTAAAGGTCCCTTCCAACCCCACACATTCTATGATTCTGTCATTATATGATTCTATGAACTATTTGAGACTTTCTGAAGATCTGAAAACTGACAGAGCCAGTACAATATAATCACGACTAGGAGCAACAATGGAGAAAGGACATGAGAGAGGAACAGGCCTCCTTCTCCTCAGCCATGGCAGCAAGCTGTTATGTCAGCTTTAAGGACATACTGGGCTACAGTACATATTTACATCAGAGCTAGAAAGGAATAAATTTGTGTAAAAAAGAAATTTTAGAAATTGAATTAATGCCTCCTGTATGGTCTAAAGTTCCTTCAGTTGAAAGTTGCTCTCTGGAACACTTTCTTTCTCATATCCTTGCTATTTTGGAAAGAATCTTCCAACATCACCATTATTTTCTTTGTTAACTAAAAATAGTGCCCCTATTCTAGAGTACCTGGATATGCATTTAAAAAAGGACATCTGTGGACTCTAAATACATTTGACTGAAGTCACTTTCTCTTACTCTTTTTAAAATTCAGGGGGAATGAGAAGAGGTTTTTTTTCTTGCTTAAAGCACAATTACAACATTGCTGAATGCTTTATTTATCACCATTATTTTTCTCAAAAAATAAATAATCTATCTCAGTCTAATTAAATTACTTAAAACTCATGGGTAAAGAATGTCTATTACTATATTAGTAACCAGCAGGTCCATGAAGTGCCACCACTGGTTGCTGATCCATACAACCAATCCTCTTGTGTCTTTCTATGTCTTGGGTGAGGGGTCACATCTATAATCAGTCCAGTGATGTACTTATTCCCCAGCTCTATCTACCATGTGAGATGCAGAGAAATATCCTTTACCCTGCAGCCAAGGGACCACTCCCTGGTCTAACAGGTCTTATTTGTTGTATGTTCTTTACACTGAGTACAGCCTCACCTCCATCTGATTTGTCAGACTGTGTTCCCTGAGTACATGATAGATTATTTCTTTCACTATGTTGCTTGTGTCTGCCCAAGTAGAGATAACTCCATGAGGCAATAAATCAGAAATTCAGTATGCAGTCCAGCACATTTTGAAATAGTCTAATGCTGGAGATGTTGCTTCAATGAAGTTTTAATCTATGGTTATATGGTGAGTGGGGAAACTGGCATGGTGGTAAGGTCTCATCACCAAGAGGAAAACCTTGCTCTAATTGAAAGTTGCCTTTTCAATTGCCATGGGGAAGTTGTTCATATTTTGAGCTAATTGCAGTGGCCTGAATATTAAAAAATCCAGATCAACAAGACTTGCAGATGTGCAGACTTTGCTGCAGTAGCCTTCACATTTACTTTTTTAAAATGTCCTTTGAAATCACAGTGCCTCCTCTCTGTCTGAAACTTGCATTGTGCTCAGCGTGTCCTTGAAGACTATATAAAGGAGGCTATGCAAAACTATCAGTGGAGACTAGGAGAAAACAAGAAATTGATATGTTCAGAGAGTGAAAGCAATCTGGCATTGTCCAATAAAGGTTCTGAAAATATTCAGACTTTCATCACATCTCAAACCACTGTATTTCTCCTGGATTCAAAGAAAAGCCTCTTGTGGAGGAACTGACAGTGGTGTGTCTCAAATTCATTTCCACTGAAAAACCAAAACATTGACATATTCTGCTGCAGCATGAGTTTGTATCCTGAATTTTTATTTAGATCTATGACCAAGGACATTTTATGTATCTGGTCACATGGCATGATATGGCTTCATAGGTGCAAAGAGCATTTATGATATGTACCTTCCTTATACAAAATTCAGTTCTGTAAGGTGCTAAAACTTCATCACTTCAAAATAAAGGCATCCAAATATAACTTGAAAAATCACTTGCTATTTTTGAAACTCTTGATTGTGCATTTCTGAATATTATCTCATTTACTGAAAGTTTTCCCATTTACAATGTAAAGGGAGTTGCACTGGTTCATATCAAGAATTCATCAACAGTTCCCATAATGGATGACTGTCTCTGGAATCGTTTGTAGTGCAGAGCTTGTGGAATGGGCCATGAGATTCCTTTAACATCTCTCTCCTATGGCAAGAAAGAATCCTGTACACATGTACATTGAGTTTGCCAGGTTACCATCTATTTTTCTGCTTCACCAAAATCTCTTGAAGTTCTGGATGTGCTTTTCTTCTCACCTTTCATCCAAAGCTCTATTTAACCTCTAGCTTCCCTCAGCCCACCCCTCCTGGCCTTACTCAAGTCAAACATCCATTGCTCCAGGAAAAGGAAGGTTGAGGGGTTGATCCAGGCATATCATACATTTGCTCCTGTGTCTTGCCATATTGCCAGGCAGAACATAGCCAGGAAGCTTCTACTGCCTCCTTGGGGGCCTTCAGAGAGATGGAGATGGTGTGAGGGCATCCCACCCTTTGTCCCCATTGCAGCTGTAGGGTTTTTACACTTTTGTCCTTATGATCTTCACCACCATCATTCACTGTTTCTCAGAATTTTGTGCTGCTCAGATTCTTTTCTGTAGCCGTTTCTTTTTATTTTTTGAGGGAGAAGATAATGTCTTTCTCAAAGAAGAAAACCAGAAGGAGCAGTGGTTCTAAATGAATGTCTAAAGATCTGTAAGAAAACAGCGTGTTTCTCTAATACTGCCTCATCTTCCAACTATTTTCAGCTCAAGGGAGTTTCTGAACTGGATGTTGTTCTATTTATGTTATAATCTTTCAATAATTTAATTGCCATGTTCTTGTTTCAAACCAATGGATATTTTAGCTGTACACAGCTTTCTTTCACAGGAAGGTCCACAATGTTAGCACATCTTCTGAGTAAAACCTCTGCTTTTTTGTCTGTTTGCAAATAACTTCTAATATAATTTATTGGTGAACCATAATTCCTGTCTTTAAAGAGAGTAAGAAATAATTGAGTCATAACTACCTTCTCCATGCCACTCATAATTTTATAGAAGCTTATCATATCTCCCCTGAAGTCTTCTGCTTTGAGGACTAAGAAATTCTCACCTACTTAGGAGCTACTTCGAGAAAAGTCTTCCATATCTTTTAACCCTTGTTTCCTTTATCTCAGCTCTTTCCTATGCCACTTTTTAGGATGAGCAGGAAAGCATGACACACATTGCTTCAAGGGCTTGCAAAACAGAATTGAGCTATTTGTATCAACAGCTACCATCTTGTTCAGTCTTTGTGACCTGCAATGGGGAGACACATCATCTCACATGGAAAGCTTTTTCCTTGTCTCAATTATATTGCACTTTCCTACTTTTTTTTTTATTTTTCACCAGGGCCAAAGCTGCCAAACAAGCCATCACAGACCTCAAAGGATGGGGAGGACAAGCCCTGAGGTGTAAATGGAAATTGAGTTGAAAGCCCATATGTGCAAACTGCAGCAGTTATGACCTCAAAACCTTGGGAACTACCATGATACAGACAAAAGCAGACTGAAAATATCTCAGATTTTACACATGGAAATAAAACGGATGCAATTCCTGTTAACAAAATGAAGTGCAAGCAGACAAAAAATGTGTGAAGACGAAGGGGAAAAAATCAACAGGGGTTTGGAGTTTACAGTTTGTCATTAAAATTGCTTGAGCATTCTTCACAAGATAAAGATCAATAAAGCCTCAAAGGCACCTACAGTTCATTAGCACTAAGCTAAAAATAGTCCAAGGGACTTGTCATATGGACATATTTTGCAAGAAAAGAAACAAGGAATGCGACCCACAAGATAGATTTCTGGTCAGAAAATGTTTTCAGCTGTTTGACTGAATGAGTAATTATTTCTCAATTACTGTATCCTGCATTAGGAATCACCTGTTCTGTTCACATTTCCACATACAGAGTTTCCACAGCATTGTGTATGTAGGAGTGAGAGAAGATACTTTCTACAGAGCTCAAAATATTTTGTTTTGATGCATGTGGGTATGTCAGACACTGTAAATATGTATTGGAATGCACTGACCTAAGAAAAATTATAATCTTTTACTGTTGACATAATCTTTTTATTAATTTCAATATTCACATGGTATCTGACATTATAGGCCAATGGGCCGATGAGCAAGATTTGACACATTTAACAATATGCATATAATCACCCTAACTACTGTAATTATTCATATTTTTAAACTAATGAATGTGTAAACACGTGCAGAGTGAAGACAGCTGTCATTTATTTTTTTTTTAGTTCAAAGTCATACCCTAAATACTGGGAACAGAGATTTCAGAAGCTCCATTTTCACATTATGATTTCTTCTATATTTTCATAGTCTGGAGAGGAATAAAGCAAATATTTTAGTTTGGAGGGAAGCTGAAATCCATCTGTGAGTGGGAAATAACATTGCACTGCCTTACCATCAGAGCAACTTCCCAAGAGTCTGTTGTTGGAACTGTCAGCAGTTCAGCTGATGGTACTTGCAGTACACAGAATGACAAACACCACTTGCTTAGCAACTGGAGATCACATTTACTTATGAGCAATGCTGAAGCAAAGCCTAATTCTCATTTTCCTACCCCTACAGCAAGTATACACTTTGCTTAGTTTCTGACCTGCAGGGGCACGTGTCTCTCATTTGGCAGTTTCAGATCATGCCATATTTCTTGCCATGTTCTTTATCCCACAACCTTCCTTGGAAAAAAGAAAATGAAACAGGGAAGATGCAGAAAAATATATGACGTTTGGGCCTCACCTGAAAAGGGACTACTGATGACTGAGAGATACAATTTCCACTACCAGGGAATACATTAAATTCTCAAATGGGATGTGTAACTTTTCACATCAGGCTTGAATGCAGCTGATGGAAATGATGAACCATTTGCTTTACCAATGATGTATCCCATTGTAAATCAGAAACTGCCACAGAGTTAGTTGTCTAAAACAATGAAAGTAAGTAAAAGCTCAGACATGTGGAATGCAAATTGCTCACCTCCAATGAGCACTGTATTCACTTGATTGATTTTAAATGGCTGTGTAAGTGTTCTCATACATGTTGAACCTGTATAAAAAATTAAACAACTCCCAGTGGGATTTTTCTGGTATTACACTCTGAAATTGAACGTAACTAACCACAGAGTTTAAATACTCTGGAATGTAGTTCATCATAGCATTCTTTTAATTTCCATTCAGAACCATAAAAGATAAAGAAGTGTGGGTGACACAGTCATTCTGAACAGTGTCTCATCCAGGGTGTGAGCCAAATTCTTTACTCCCAGTATTACTCCAGTAACTTCCATCAGATATAAAAATGTTGTGGCGTTTTCAGATAGATTCCTGGCACTGATGCATAACCAAGCCACCATTTTGTATCCCTTGGCACAGCAGATGTTGTTCAATATACTTGTCTTTTTCTTGAGTAACCTTGGAAAGGAGAATGCCTGGAACTTTCTCCATCATCAGTCTCTGTATGCTCTTTACCTCAATGTCTGGATTTGATAATTAAGGCCTTAAATGGAAGATTACTGCTACTTCCTCCTTCTAATTTATACTCTGGTGTGTCTATGTGTCTAAAGCATCTCCACTTGATCTGAAGTTTATTCTCATTTAAGCAGAACTTGTTATTCTGTTGCACATTTAAACCACAAATGGATTTTTTAGTAATTTCATGCAACTTTAATGCTTCAGTTCTTATGCTCTAGGACACAATTGAAACTGAGCTTTATAAACCAAAAGTCAATATGTGCAAGTTCAGAAGTTACCAAACAAATCAATTATTTGATGCCTGTGAAATTAGAAGCTCGGAAAGATAAAGTTAAATTGAAGGCATTTCCTGTACACAGAAACACAAGAGGGTCTGGGCTTCTCTCACTTCTCCTCTGTCAATACCTTAGTTCAAACCCAGCAGAGCTGATGGCAGAATAGCATGACGTGGTATTTTTTTCAGTTTCTAACATGTAAATCACTTTGCTTTGCTTTTCACAATCATCCAGACTTTTTCACCATGTTGTATTGACTAACACTGGAAAAGAGGGAAAAACAAAGCACACAAAAAAGAAAGGAAAAGAGGGAGGGAGGATACAGGTGAGTTGGACTGCTTTAAAGCAGATTGTAATTACTGTCAGGTTTTCTCACTTTGCTAGGCTGAGTAAAAAAAGAGTTGCAAGGCTTTTAGACTTGCCTGTGAGCCTGTTTTTTTCAAAGTTAGAAGATATACAAAGAACTTTCTCATGTGACCCTAAAGGAAAAGTACAATAAGGGGGTCATTGTGAGTGAGTGTAATTTTAAGAGCTTGCAGAAGAGAACAGTCATTGAATTCCTAGTCAAAAGATAACAATTTAACGAGCATTAAACTCAAAGTAAGAATTATCAGATGTTGGAAGAACTTAACCCAGTCGTATTCTCTCTCCCAGACAATTAAAATCTTCATTCTTCAGCCATCTCTCAAGAAGCAGTTACTACCTGACTCTGATGTAATAACTGGGCTTCCTATGTTATTTAGCTAAATTTCTGAGATAGCTTCAATATCAATACAGTTGTTCTGTCATTTCTAATGTACCTCATTATCTTCTTGAGCTACTAACTGAACACAGTTGTATCTAAGCAGATGACTCCATCTCTACCACCAATCACAGCATAATATGGATTTTTTTTTTCTGATCTACAAACTGTAACTTTTTATTTATAAAATATTTTAATATGTGCAGACACTATTTAAGACTCTCTGTACATATGGAATAGATTTGTTGGGAGATGGAGACTTGGTTTATTGTTAATGTTAATATGACAAGAAATTAGAAGTGAATAAAAAGTAAAAAAAAAAGATAACAATGAAAGGGTTATTAAACATTAGTATAGACTGTCCATGGAGCTGGTTGAATCACCATCCCTGAAAGTGTTCAAAAGACATGTAAATGTGGTACTTAGGAATATGGTTTAGCACTGAACTTGATTGAGTTAGGTTAATGACAACTACCTGAGAGCAGGTTGTAGTGAGGTGGGTGTTGGCCTCTTCTCCCTGGTGACTAGCTATAGGACAAGAGGAAATGTTGTGCCAGGGGAGGTTCAGATTGGATATTAGGAAAAATCTCTTCACAGAAAGAGTGATGAGGCTTTGGAACAGGCTGCCCAGGGAGGTGGTAGAGGCACCTGAAGGTGTTCAAAAAACGGGTAGACGTGGTGTTTCAGGAGATGGTTTAATGCTTAGGGGTTGTAGGGTGGACAGTTGGACTTGATGATTTTAAAGGTCTTTTCCAACCAGAACAATTCTGTGATTCTGTGATTCCGTCCTTGAACCTCTGAGCATTTTAAGTCTAATTTTTTTAATGTATGCAACGAGAACAGTAATATAACAAAACCTGAAGAGCTTTCTGTGCAGAAAAGGACATCTGTAGGCCACCACTGAATGCTGCCAACTGATGGCTTGAAACTTCTACACCCCCTACTCTCTGCCGGGACAACTGGATGCTGATGGGCAGGTGGTGCTTGTTCAACACCAGGAAGAGACCCTTGGGGAGCTGGGGGCTCTGCTTACTCTGCTCAGATTTTTGCAAGGAAACTGTGCATACATAGTGGAGTTCATGTATATGAATCACACAATTTGTAATGTGAAAAATTAATGAGATAAAGGCAACTCAATCAAACTGATTATGAACAGCTCATTTCAGGTCTCAGTCCTGAACATCACTTTTTAAAACTGTGTTTTGATGGTTTTTAAATTGCATTTGTTTAATGTTACTTTTAGAAAATGGGTTTAGTTGTTTGGGTCATCTATGGCACCTCTATGGCATAGAGGAGTAAGGAGGAGTCAAGAAATAAAGTTAAGCTGGGATAACTGGATGAAGTGTGCAAGAAGATTTTGTTTTAATTTTTGTCTTTGTCTATTTTAATTTGCAGTAAATTAAATTATCTTCTCCTAATTCGAGTCTTTTTTGCCTATGATGGTAACTGGTAAATCATGTCCCTGTCCTTATCTCAACCCATGAGCTTTTTGATCTTTTTTTCTGCCTGTGTCCTGTTGTGGAGGGAGAGTGAAAAAGTGGCTGGGGGGGTATGGCAGCTAGCCAAGGTCAACCCACCAGAGAGGGACTGCCTGCCTTGACAGTGGCATATCCAGCTATCAGGAGTGTGACAGTGCTCAGCAGAGCTTGTTTATTTTGTTGACCCTAATTGCTTAAAGGGTTATTCTGTTGTGGGAGGAAAAGGGCCTGACAGGTCTGCTCCAACACACTGATCTGACACAGCAATAGAGGAATTAATTTATGCATGAACAGGACACCATTCTTTGGCCATCTTTTTTTTAATCTGTTGAGTAAATCTGGAAGAGCTGCTCTACCTGTGCAAAACTCTTCAAGTTGCGACACCATTCCCCCCCTTAAACTCTTCTCTTGTTTTCATTTATCTGACTCCAGATGTTCTTTCACTGCAGAAAACCTGAGGTAAATGATCCCTAGATGTCCTGGTTTGAGCCAGGATGAAGCCAATTTTCTTTTTACTGATTTTTTTCCTTCAGTTAACTCTTTTAAGCACTCAAGTTTTCCAGCTAGTGGGCTGATAATGCTGGAATGTTGATGTTACTGCTGAGACATCAGGGACACTTTGCTCTGCTTTTGATAATAAAGGAGCAGAAGAGTTGTATCTGCAACTCTCCTGTAGGGAGGAGCAGATAAGACAGATGGCAAATCTGGCCAAAGAGAGTATTCCACCCCATAATATCCATGTGAGACTTGGTATAAAGTCAGGGATCATGGAAGTCAAGCCCCTTCCTGCTTCTTCTTCCTTTCTCTTTCATCCATGGCTGGTGTCTGGAGAGGACTCCATCTATCCATCACCATTGATCCTCAGGCCCGTGCATTCCTGACCCTCATCACTCTCCCCTCAGCTCCTGTCTGCTCTTCCCCTCTCTCCAGCAGCTCTTGGACATTTTGGGACTGCTCACAGCTCAGGAGATGCCAGGGGAGTTGCTGGGGGTGGGGGGGAGGTAATAAGGGTTTTTCACACTCCTGCACATACTTGTATTTATATTTGTACATAATTTCCTTTATCATTGGTATTTAATTAAAGCTGTCTGGTTTAGTTTTCAATCTGGAAAGTCTGTCTCCTATTTTTCTCTCTCCTTAGCTACCTGGGTGGGAGGGGGAGGGGATCAAGAGCATTGCTGTTGCTTTTAATTGCCAATCCTGAGTCAAATCATGATGCCACAACTTGTTTTAGGTGGGCTATCTCACTCAGTGCCATGGGTGATGCTGTACTCTCTCAGGAATATTTAGGCCTCATCAAAAGCATTTCTGATGTCTTTATGTGCAGGAATGCAGACCTAGGCATGGGAACAGTGAAATTATTTTCTGGATGCTCTTTTTTTATGATCCCACTACAGCAGGACTTGTAGATGTTGAAAGTACTTAACCAATACTGGGGTTTTTTCTTCAAAAATTCTACTTTTTGTGGATTTTACCTATTTTATCACTGTAATGGCTATATACATTGACAAAACAGAACTCAAGGAGATATTTTATTTCCATGGCTGATGGACAGATATAGTCATCAAATAAACAATTTTTTAAAGCATAAGTTATCTGCGGCAACCTTACCAAGTCAGGCCTGTCAGCAATGCTGTAGTGAGAATGAAGAGCCACTACCAGACTTCTGCAGAATTAATAGTTATTTTGTTTTCAAGGCAGGAAATATATTTTTGTGCTCACAGGTCATGTGTGCAAATGGATCTTAACCACATACTCTGTGACAGACTTTCTCAGTGTCCTTGGGTAAAATTCTTAAAGTCATATTTCTAAGAGCATAGACATTTCATGACACACATAGTTGCTAACGTAACCTCACAAACGTCATCTCATATTCATCTGCCTCTTTAGGCTTCTAAATGGCTTTTAAAATCTGATCTTAATGTTTTGTGACTCTATTCACCATCTGTTAAATGATGATGAACACTTTTCTCTGATCTTTTTGGGTTGATAAGTCTATAAGCAAGTAAACTCATCTACTTGGTACTCAAGGTTGAACTGAGACAAGGGGTAAATTCTGCATGACACAAATTGATGCTGATCCTCTCCCTTCACCTGTGTTCACCTTAAACTACATTAGTGTTTTTCAGAAACTTGTCTTTCATTGTATCTTGTTCAGTGACAGTTCAGCAGTCTGAGCTGAGGCCTCAGCAAACTTTAAATTAACAATAGAATTACTATGATCGAATTAATTCATAAGTATCCGGTGGGTAGCAATGGGAAATTCTATAATTGCTTAGTTTCCAGCAATAATCAATAATAATAGTAACAGCAACTAAACAAATTCCAGGTCAACAGAGCAGAGTAAGTGGTGTGGGTGGATTTCTGAATTTGTAATGCTTGGACTGGGTCTTTCAGTAGACCCAGTGCTCCAGAGCACAGGATTTTCATTTGCTTAAGGAGACATAAAAGGAAATTTTTCCTTCTTGTGAAAATGTTTGATCTAGAATCCTCTCACACAGATAGAACTGGAGTGTCATTAAGTGAGATAAAATTAAAAAGAAAATAAGCTTAGCTGAAATAGTACAAAGAGCAGGATTGCATACACTTCAAGAAAGCACCACGGTGTGTTAAGGGTCTTAAGATAAGGTTAAAGTACATTTGCATCCACTTTAGGATCCTCATACAAAAGTTTATTCAAAATGACAACTGACCACTCTACATTTTGCACACATTTTGCATGAGTCAGAAGGACGCCTGACCAGGCAATGACAAGTTCTGTGCAAAGCAACAGAGAATCTGGTTGATGGTGTCAAAATACTTCAACAGACCACTCTCTAGTGTGGCTGAATTGTGAGCAGGGTATGACTGGAGACAGGAAAGAACCAAAGAGTATGTCTGCATTTTGCAATACAGAGAGATCCCCAAGGAACTGCCTCGGACAGCAGCTCCTACTGCAAATGCATTTTAGCTACACATTGGCTAGTTAGCAAGGTTAAGAAGCAAACCTGATTGTATTAAGCTCAGTGCCTGCCTAATGCTTCCAGAAACTGAGATTTTAGTGATATAATGCACATCCTTTTATGCAGTGCCACATCAAGTAGCATGGAGATATCAAAAGATGGCATTTCACACTTCATAATGAATGAACCTGGGGGCTAGGTAAGCTATTAGTCAAGCAGGAAATTTCTATCCTGTGGACAGTGTTGAGGTCTGTTTTTTCATTTGATCTTCTTTGGAATAGTTGCCAACATTTTTGATGGTTTCTGAAAAAGTCTGCTTTAGCAAGAATTGACAGCTTAATCTTTAGGTTACTGACTTCAAGGGGCAGCCAGAGAGAAATCACCTGTGATTTTCTTAATGGAAAATGAAAAATGAGGATCATATTTTTAAAGCCTGCTACTATTAGGAAAACCCCTCTGACAGGTTCTACCTTTCAACAGTTTCTCAGTTCCCTAAAACTTCAGAGATGGCCTAAGAATAATGCCACTTGTGCTTTAAGACAGAACTGACCATTCTATAAATAAGCAAAAGTTTGAGTTTAATGACACCAGAATGGTAAAGGCATGTGAATAGATTTTCTCTTTATTTTTTAATCCCATTGACTACCTATTGTAAAGGAAACCTGCTACTCATAAAACCCACAAAAGAAAACAGGAGGAGAAATATATAATAAATGCCTTCAAAGTTCCTAAGTAGTTTTATTCACATTCAGTTCAATTTTGCCTTGAAGTTGCTAGTGGCACATATTAGAACTGTGGGGAAAAATGTACAGCATTTTGTGAACTTCATAGAAAACCTCAGTAAAAAGGTGCTAAAACTTCAAAATTTTTGAGCAGCATAAGCCAATCTGCATGACCAGACCCAATTTATAATTTTTTTTTTTTTCATATTATGTATGATAAATTCTTGCTGTTCTGAATTACAAAGCTTCTGAAGCTAATAGCAGTACTTCTGTGAGTTCTTCTATATCTGTTTTGGTTTGGGTTTTGGTTTTTGTTTATGTTTTTTGTTTGTTTGTTTGTTTTGGTTTTTTTTAAACAATTTATGATTCCTAATCCTGGCTTTGTTCAGATGTATAATTCACCTTCAGTTTACGCACTGTATGGAGAAAAAACCAACATGCCCATCTGTCAAGTCCCACAAGGTGGGCACAGCACTTCTACGTCCCACAAGGTGGGCACGGCTTCCCAGAGGTCAGGGCCCAAACTACATATAAATATCACACCCCACAAAGTGGTTGCAACTCCCCAGACATGGGGGTCCAAGCTAAATAATATCACACCCCACAGAGTGGTCGCCGCTCCCCAGAGCTGGGGGTCCAAACTAAATGTAAATATCTCTTTTAACAACCCATTTGGTGAGATGAAGCTCGGGAATACTCTGCACAGTATTCTAGGAGTAAGACCATTACCCAGGAGGCTTTCACAAAACACACTTTTACTTAAAATTGAGTAAGACTATAAAGCTTGTCAAAGGAAACTTACAATGATATCACTCTCAAAGTAGCAGATGACAACTAGCAGAACTTAGCAAAATGGTCCTCTTAAAACAACAGGTTACAACAGGAAAAACTTAGCAAAATTAGAAATGATGGTACCCCTATGTGCTGAGAATAAGGTTAGAAAGAGAGAGAGAGAGAGATGAAGAGAGAGGCAGAGAGGCAGAGAGACAGAGATAAAGAAAGAGTGGATAGGAAAGATATCACCACCCTTGGATCCAGCGACGATCTCGGCATGACGTTGTGGTCCTTGGATGGTGGGCATGCGCCCCAAGCATTTCGAGTCTGCCTCTTTGATGGCACCTGGCCCTGCCTCTCCTGGTGAGGCTCAGCCTGCTTTGTGCAGACTCAGTGTTGGATTTGGGATTGTTCTGGAAATGAGTCGGTGGGGCACGGGGGTCCAGGTGATCACTTGCCCCCCCCCTTCGGGTTGACCGAGCAATGACCTTTATGTCACTCCTGCGCTCTGTCCTTAAACAGGACAGTGGTCTTTCGCAAGGTGGCACTGTGCCTCCACGGGGCCCCTCTTGCCAGCCACTGCTCCTTATCAAGCAAGGACAGTGTCCCATTTATTAGGGTGGCTGCCAAAGGAGGAGCTCACCTTTCAAGGACAGTGTCCATTTTGTCAGGGTGGTTAGCAAACAAGGGGCTCTCCTTGCAAGAACAGGGTCCAGGTGGTTATCGAATGAGGCCCCCACCTGAGCACAATGTCCAGTTTGTCAGGGTGGCTGTTTTGAGACAATTATTCTTTTTGGGACTCTACACCATCTGACAGATTTAATGACTAAAAAGGTGGCCTACTTATTCATGTGATAGAAGTGTTTACTTTCAAGAGAGGAAAATGTACACGTTGCAATAATTATGCTATCTGAGCAATGAAGCTTGAAAACATTCACTGCCAATTTTTCAGTTAAAGCTGCTGACTTTATTGACCTGATAGCATTAACAGGGCCATAAAACTGAAGACCAAAAAACTGAGCTGCAGTGTAATTAAGGCAATGTTGCTGTTATGAGATTTGAATGTATTTTTATAGCTGAAAAATAAACTTTTATTTCACTTCTAAGTCAAAGTTTGTAAGCATTACTTTCGTCCCCATGTATCTCTTTCTCAAAAAGAAATGAAGTTTAGGAGCTTGGAGTGCAATTTCCCCGAGAGTTATAAATCTATGAGATCAGAATGGCTATTTCTTAGCAGGTTTGGGATTTTTTTGGAGGGGGAGGGATGTTGATATTTATCTTGAAAATGAGCAGTGGAAAAACACTGATGAGGACAGAAATCCACAAAGGAACTATTTTTTTAAAAAGGGGACATGGTAACTTGCCTTGGGTTCTTTATCTGAAAACATTCTTTAAGTACCGTAACTGCATTTTGTTGTCCATATTTACCTTTTCTTTGTTTGAAAGCTAAAAAACTTGACATTTTAGATTGGAAAGGTTAGATAAATAAATATGCATTTTGGCACAGTAAAATCCCAACTTTTTTTTTTTTTTTTTTTTTCCAGTCTGAAAGCCATGCTAAATAATGATTCAGCTGTCGATGTTGCGGGTTTTTTTAAACCTCTTTCTTATTCTAATTTATTTCCATGTTAAATACACAACCATCTCCTACTAGTATTTGGTAACTTCCCTCAAAGACTCTTCCACTGCTCTTAATAACACTGTTCAGTAGTGAGTTAGGGAATCTTAACTGGAGTCCTAGAAGAAAAAAAATTTGAAAGTTTTCCAAAACCATGGAAATATGAAACTTTAGGATTTCATTAAAAGCTTTGACAAAAATTTTGCTTGTTTGTTTCATTTTCTTTTGCGTTTTTTTTTTTTAGTACATATTATGAACTGAATAAGCATGGTTCTCTGCTGTTATAGGACATTCAGTGAGTTGACTTGCATAACTCAAATACTTGTGAAGCCACAAATAATCCAAGTCCAGGCTCAGTCTGCAGAAAATAGTAGAGGAAAAGACATCCTTCCAGAATGTTCCAATACCATATGGCAAATAGCATTTTCTGCTGGTATGCAGCACTTTTAAACTCTAAGGGATTTCCAATTATATTCTACTAATTAGCTCTATTTATTTTTTTCCCAGGCTGTCCTTTATGTTAAAAGGAAAGGAAATTCTATCTCCACCCCCAGTTATTATAATTTTTATTACGTGTGTAATTGTTCGGAGAAGAAAACAGATTTTAAAGGCTACCTAATAAAATATGCACACAACTTACATCTAGTGAGGGGAGGGAGAAAGAATGCCAAACAATCTCCTGTTTAAAATCTCAGTTTCTGACAGATTGTCCAATTATCACCTGCATTTTCTTTTAGGGTCATCAGAGAGCTAAGTACATACTTAAAAAGATATAACATCTTCAAAGAGCCAGAGTACAACTGTAAGTGTCAGCAACCCCCTTCCCATCCACTGCTGTTGACAACATCCAAGGTCAGCACTGTGTATGTGCTGATGACAACTGCTATTCGGGGGCCACTTTTTTTTCTGTTGTGCTGGAAAGAGATGCTCCTCTCCCCCAAAAGTATCACAGAGCTCCCAACCCTCCTGGCACTCAAGTTCTCCCTGTCAGAGTGATGCATCAGGTATTTCAGTTGTATTCATGGACCTACTATTGCTCTGATGTTGCCATTTCAAAATTATTCAAAAAATTATTTATGGCTGGGATTAATCTTATTGTGGGATGCTGTGCACCAGCTTCCCAGATTTCCTTGCATGAAGAGAAGAAAAGTTAATTAAGCAATAGAAGAAGGACCTCCATCAAGGAAGTTGTAAGCATAGGCTTTATAGCCCACACAAGACTCTATTTATTTCCTAGATTTAAACAGATTTTAAGTGAAGAAACCAGCCATGCAGTGGTTGTGTAGGACTGAATGCCAGGCATGTTGAGGACTGTGGAATGTCTCTGTGGTAGAGAAGGCAGAAAGTTTTCTGTTCCTTTGTCCATAGAAGTTGTCTAGTAGCACATCTCTATTTTTCCCACTACACAGTTGGATGATCTCCTAATTGTCTACAGTGAGGTAAGTAATGATTTGTCAGTCCTGAGACTGTGACATCTGCTTTTGCAGAATGAATATAGAATCCTGAATGTTAGACTTCCCTAGCAAGTACAGAAGAAATAAGTTTTACAACATGTGTAAGCATTCATTTTCGTTCTTTAACTCTTGTTACTGTTTCTCACAGAAAAAAATCTCATGTGGTTCCTGTTTTCAAAAACAATGTTGTGAGGGATGATGCTTCCAGTTTGGGCAGCTCTCCTAAATGGAGACTGCCAAGGTCAGAGATCTTCTAAACATCTCTTGCCGCGATTGAGAGATTGATTTTGTTAACCCGCATCCTCTCATCTTGTCTCACCTAATTAAGGTACTTATAAGTTAGACATTTGCTGATAAGGTCAGTATCCCAGGTTCTCTTTATAATCAAGGCAGAGAAATAGGCAGCTCCAGAGGGCAATTCATCTATCTTGTGTTGGAAACTGGTTTTAGGAAGAAAGCCATCATTCTCTGAAATTGTCTACTTCTCTCCATTGACTGTAAAGCTAGAGTGACAATCTCAGACATAAAAGAGTAACTATTAGAGTAAGTTAGGTAATGGCTGATACGTTAGGGGTCAATAACACTTATTCAGACAACTGGGACCTTTGTGCACAGAATAAGGCTGTCTTAACGATGCCTATTTTCCCTTGATCTTTCTTGATTCCCTGGGAACCTGAGAGCGTGTTGGATATGTGGATAATTAAGGAACGAGAATGACTGAGCCAAATTGATGAGGTACTTGTAACTGTGGCTAGAGCAGGGAGGTTGCTGGAGCAGGACATGTCAAGAGAACTGAAGATTTCTAAAACCTAGGACTGAAGACTTCCTGCTTGGCACTGAACAGAGATCAGCTCTCACTGTCTGAGCTGTCTAACCCTGGTGACACAACCCATCAGTGCGATGGATGATAGGATCAGTAAACAGTACCCCCAAGAGGATCTGTGATGGGATACAGCATTTGGCTATATTGTTTTGAGGCCCAGGTCAATGTTTCAGCAAAGTGTTGCACTGGCCCATGTGAAAAAACTTATTATCCGTTTGGGCAACTTGTTTATGTCAATTGTAAATATGCTCAAGAATGAGCACAGGGAGGGCTATGCAATGATGAAGAGCTTGCATTCTCAGTTTGCACAGCTTTCAAATACCTCAGTCACTGAGGAAGGAAAAGGAAATCTGCTGTCATGTGGTAAAACTGGAAGTGTACACCCTTATTTTCACACCATTCAAATGCATTTGTATAAGGATTAATACCAGGTTTTGAGTGAATTGCAAGAGTTCCTGTATTTCAGACTAACCATAATCTCCCCTCTGTCAGGAGGTGCAGAGTGCTTTGGGGTGGCAGCCGATCACATAGCCCTGCCAAGAAAGAAATGTTCTTTGGGTGATAATGACATTGTTTGGATAATGGACACTGGATGTGATTTGGTATGCTTACTTAGCATGCTGGATACTGAAAAAGGATTCTGCACATAGCTCACTTAAACTATTTAACTGACTTCATTTAACTCATCAAAATCTCCATAGACTGGCCTAAATCATAATTCCATTATGGTCAGTGGCAAAACTCCCACTGACTTCCATGGATTTCTCTCTCCTTTTCAATTTCAGTCTCCATCATTCTTTCTCAGTCTTACCCCAGTCAGCACTTCTGGAATCTTGGAAACAGACCTGAAAGCAGCAGGATCTTTCCCCCCCTGTTTTACCAGTTGATGCGATACACAGATGGCTGTGTAGGGGTCTTGTGCCCTACCTCCCTCTTTCTGGAGTCCCAGCAGAGTAGTCGGGGGAGGAGGAGGCTGTATTCAGCCTGCCTGTTATGACACTTAAGATGGACAGAGAGACAGTCACAGCACCTATGTTCAAAATGAGTAATTCAGATCTTGTGCTGTGCTGGGACTGTCAGGTCCTAATTCCCTGTAACATTACAGGAAAGAAACAGTCACAATGGTTAACTCAGGCAGCTCTTGCTGGTGGTCTAAATACTGCCTCCATCTTGCTCCATGGGCAGTACAGGGAGCCAGCCCTTAATAGCCAGAGGTTTGAATTGCTCATTACTCTTCTGAATTTAGACACTGTAATCTGAGTTCCATTTCATATAGCAGCCAGAATAGGCAGTCAGACCACAGCCCTAAATCACAGTCTGAGCTGTTCATCGCTCTCATGAGGTTATTAGATGCCACAGCAGATGGCCTGAGGTACCAAAGGAGGTACTCCAATTATACCCTCAGGACCTCTGATAAAACTGACCTCTCTTATACATTTCATGAGACACTCACATCAGGGTATGGAATCTCAGGACTGTCTCATACATAGCTGCACACAATTTTTTTTTCTCAGTGCAGTTTTGCCTTCAGTCAAATTGGACAGAGAACAATGTTCCTTTAAAATAAATTAGCAACCCTGTTTCCACCCCACATGCACAAAAGCTGATTTCACTTAGACAACATAATAATAACATTGAAACAGTGAATCTAATGTGTGCAAATGGTAAACACTTGTTTCATCAGATGTGGAAATAGTGGGGCTGAGAAGGAAAGACAGAGGCCATCAGTGCTGGCCAGGATGGCACATTCACCATATGCTACTGCTGGGTGTCTAATCTGCCCCACTAAAATTGGGGCAGGGGCTTAACCATGACTGGATTCATCAGAGTGACAGCAGTCATGACTGATAAGTGATGGTGAGTGTTGTTTGGGTGTTGCTTAAAATATTGGTGTCCTTATAGAGTCGTATATAGCTGTCCTTCATGCCACAAACATTGTGTGTGTTTGTATATATATATACAAAAGCTTGCTTTACCAGAAGTTAATTAATAAATGTGGCAGGTAGGTGCAAATTCCTCCGCAATGAGTGGGTAACTGCAGAATAATACAGAAGCCATTCCCCAGCTCCCCAAGTTTCAGTGTAGCTGTGATGACCTTTATATACAATTGAATATTAAATTGGAATATGATTCCTTCTTTAACTGCCTGACATAACAGACTCCTCAGGACAACCAGTTTCAAACTGTTACCTGAACTTTTTTAGGATGCAAAAAATCTGAGTGAAAACCATCTCCAATGAAGTTAATAGTGTTTACAGGTCCATAATATCCAAGAAGCAGAAACTTTAAGGGAATGGAAGATACACCAAAACATGTGTGATTCTTTGCCTTCCATCACTTAAGTGCTCTCCCTTAAACATGTTTTCATATCATTGAAAAATACCCATTTTCTTCTAATATTTCATACAAACAGGTTCTAGTAAATTAACAATATCTAGGGTTTTTTCAACTGTTTTCACCCTGCAGATGAAGTTTCTCAAGGAACTGTTCAAACCTGCATAAAGCAGTGATAAGCACCTGTTGCGGTCCAAGTTTGCCCCGGGCTGGAAAACTCAAGCTGAGACACGGATCGCACCTTCTCTTCTCCTCAATTAGAGGAGGAATAGCCCCTAATTGGCTGGTTTTAATTTCCCATTGGGTCCATCCCTAGGTTGGGACCAGCTGGATACACCGGGTATGTCTATAGAACACAAACCCTGCCCAGATGTGTGCGTGCACCAGCACAAACACAGAGACTGTGCTTAAAATACCACCGTACTATAATAGTTTTGGAGCAGAGGGAGTATGTGGGGGGGAGAGGATATGCAAATGTAGTTATGGGAGACAAACTTGGGGTGTGTAACTTGTGAAACATAAAGAGAAAGAAAGAAACAGTATTATAGTTGGGGGTAGGGTGCCCGGCGAGTTTCCCGTATAGGGCAGACAAGGTGCGTGTGTGAATGTGGCCAATTACTTGTGCCCGGGGAAAAGAACACAAAGAAAGGAAGGATTCTTACAGACGCAGAAGCAATGACAGGTTTGGTGGCGTCTGTGGCTTTGAGAGTGGGCTTTTGGTGAGCACATTTTTTGGTGAGCGTGGCTCAGGCAGGGGGCTCGGGCAGGGGGCTGCTGTGGCAAATGGCTAGAACCAGCTGGAGCTGCACCGACTGGCCTGGGAGCACTGATAACTGAGGGTTTTGGGGAGCAAGCAGGGATTCCAGCTCTTTTATCTTTTTTAGTGTGCTCTAGCTCTCTTTTCCGTTTCTTCAGCTCCTTTCACGCAGCTCCTTGGCGAGCAGGCTCCGCGAGAGAAGAGGCAGGAGTGCAAGCAAGCAGGAAGCAGGGAATAGCAGCAGTCCCGGAGTGCAGGGGTACAGGGAGTATAACTGGAGTTCCACCCCAGCCACCGGAGGCTTTTTGTGATTCTGTGCTATTCCTTTTCCTTCTATCTTCATTTTTTCTCTCTCTTTTCTTCCAGCAGCAAAGAACAGTGTCTCCGACGACTGATAATGATCCATAATGGCCGTCCTATTTACACGCTCATGCAGGCTGGTCTGGCCTTTTCTCTGCTCAGTCCTCAGCTTCTACCTGTGGCTCCTGTAACAATTTTGCCATGGTCCAGCCAAAGGCTTGGTCCTGGCTGCACACATAGCAAGGGGGGCAGGGGTCTCTGCCCTTCCTTGTGTAAATCCAAGCCGCATCCCCCCTCAAGGTTGTAGCCGCTTTGGTTTTGTGGTTTTGTTTTGGTTTTGGTTTTCTTTCCTTTGACTTTTACGTCTCTCTATTGCAATTTGTGTGAGAGACATACCTTTTGTGGAGGCCAGTCCTCCACAGCACCATGTAAAAGATCAGAGGAACACGGTAGGCAGAGAGACAGACATATTCTCATACTGATAAAAAAACCTATGGCCCTGAGATAAATGTGCATTTATTTGAAGGAAGTAAATATTACATGGAGAGCCAAATGCTGTCCTCTTAAAACTCCTTTTTTACCACTGGGATGATTAACCTTAACCAAGTGAATTGCATTTGGTCTCAACAGTTTCACAGTTCCTCAAAGAGCTGAGCTGGAAGCTGATTTGAAACACTATGAAAAGTATATATCCAGAAAATAATTAAGACTAACTGGGGAATAGCTTTTATATGGCTGATTCCTCAGGCAAACCACCAAGAAGCTTTATGTTGATTTTAAATAACAGCTTCATGGAGGAATTCTCGGTTTAAATAGAAGCTATTATTAACTTTAACTAGTAAGATCCTGAGCTCATCTGACTGTTTTTCTCAGAGCATGTTTGAGTATAGCCAAATGCAGGCTGGATCTGATCTAGTTTCACTGTTCTGGACCCCTTCTCATCCAATATCCTGACTCTTACACTGGCTAGTGCAGGATGCTTGGAGGGGGGGGGGGGGGCAAAATAACCCATCAAAAAGCAGCTGTGGATAATGAGCCACTTTGTGGTACACACAGCTCTGGCATCATCACTGCTCTTCCCCCTCTGTGTACACACCACTGAGCGTGCTGCTTCTCAGGCCCTGTGTGTAGAAGGTCCTGATTTCTAGATGGAGTCCTCTTTCAAAATCTGTAGGTACATGCTTTTCTATTGTTTGCTGGAACAGTTGCAGAGGATGGTAAGTTGGATCGGCAAGGACATAGGCACATATTGCATTTTGCTGACCTTTGCTACAAGAAATGATAAGCAGCAGCAGAGAGGCAAGACAGGAAACTTGGGTCAGTAATATATTGAACTGTATTCATACAATTTTCCAGAGTTCTTTTGTCCATACCTTAAGACAAACATGAAATTACTCCACACAGCATTTTAAAATAGTATTTTCTTTTTATTTAGTAGAGTAAATCTGCAGAACAAGCAAAAAGCAGTCAAATTTATAATTGCTATCAAACCTAACTTTTGGGCTCAGGTCAAGGTCATCTGGATTTTCCTTCTCCTGCCTTTCATAGCTTGTCTTCTGAAAGGCAGCTAGCCCACAACTACAACAGAAACTTGTCCATTTCTTCCCTTCTCACATCCAAAGAAACTTCCTTTTTTACCTAGGCTTTTGTTGTATCTTTGGGATCTCTTCTACTTTTGAAGCCTCTGGCCCAACAACTAGCTTCATTATACTTGGAACTTTACCATGCAGCATGGCCTTGCCTCCTGCAGCCATTTGGAACATTCTGGCTCTCCAGAGTTTTAAAGAGACACTTTAACATGTATCAAAGATGCACATATCAAAGTACAGCCATTATGATTAATTACTCCAGATATCCCCTCAGGACAATTAGGTCAGGAGGACTACTGCACAAACATACTCAGGATGGTTCCAATACCAGAGACGGCTCAGTCAACTTCTTGCAATCCTGGCATGTATAAATATCATAAATCAAGTAGGCACATGCTAAAAGCTTTTTCAACAAAGACAGAGGCATATAAAGGCACTTCTTGTAGAATCACTTTTCATAATAGCACCTAGAATTCTCCTATGACTTCTAAAGGTGTTAAACCCTCGTTTTATAGTTTATCTCAATTGTTAAAGTTAAGAATTATACCACAATTCCTTGAGCTGATTTTAACACTAATATATCTTTCTTTTTGGGCAGTGCTCCAAAGCTTTATATATATATATATTCTTAGAATGTAGAAGGCTTTACTCCCAAGATTGAATAATTTTTACTGTATATACAACCAAAAGTGCTGGGGTAACAACATATATGGTTTACTGAGAATCAAGTTTATGAATAAAAAAGGATTAGTTTGGCTGACTCCCCAGGATTATTAACTAAAATATGATTGCTTATCTTTAACTGGGAAGTAGCAGTGTATTCTACTATGGCCCATTTCCAGCAGCAATAAACATTTTTCCTACTAGATTTGCAGTACAGTTTTCAAGCATATATTAAAATTTGAAATTCAAAAATATCATTAATTTTCCAGTTAATGTGTTCAGCCTCTCCTACATGGAGAATACTTAAATAAAATCAGTAGAATGAGCTACTACAGTGCCTTGGTCAAGATCTCAGATGAATATCATTCACTGTTAATATTCTTGCAGTAAAGCTCGACTGCAATTATCAAGATCTCTAGTAAGAAACAACAAATACTTTGAATGTTGTATGTCTTTATAATTATCAGGGCTTTTATATACAGGAAAAGAGCACATGGCAATCTGCCAGATCTACCCAAGGTATAAGCATATTAACTCTGGAAATGGAGTAAATATATCGCTAGCTATAATCTATTTATCTATCTTGAACTGCATACACACATACCAAAGCAAAAGGGTAAACACTTTCCATTTACATACCAAAATTTGCCTGTCTGCTTTCACAGAGTGGAACAGAGCTTGGCAGAATAACTTTTCACTTTATTTTGTTTTGAAATGCTTCTTTAGTTGTGCAGAATGTTTTACAAACCATGATTTATCCATAGGTTCTTCCAACCCTCCAGTGACATTTTGTACTGATTTATGGAGAAATTAAATATCTTTCCAAGGGGTAGCTACAGGGTCAACCACAGGATTTGAAAGAAGATCTTGCAGCTCCTTTGGCCCATAATGTGAGCTAAAGTCAGCAGTTGGTGAGTGTTGATGAGAAAATGTTGTGTTAACATGATACATTCTTCCTCCTTAGTCCACCTGGGTGTATCTAAACCTTCTGAATGTAGCACTCGAGATTTCATGTGAGAATTGTACTCCAGCCATAGATGTTAATTCATTGAACCATGGAATATTTTGACCAGAAAGGTCCTGTGAAGGTTACGCAGTCTGACCCCTGCTCAAAACTGGGCTTTTATTGATCAAGTTGCTTGGGAGATAATCTTGAAGGTCTTTTCCAACCTGTGATTCTGTGATTCTGTGAACCTTGTCCAGTTGAGCTTTGAAAATCTCTAGGGATGGAGAATCCTATAGTGTTCCAGGCAACCTATTTCAAGTGTTTGGGGGATGTTAATATCCAGTGAGGAAATCCTTCATTATAACTTGTGTCTGTTGCATCTCATCCACTCTACTTGCAAGTATTTTAGTTTTAACTTCCCACAGTTATCAAAATAATGTGGTCTGGATCAAAAGGACTATGAACTGCTGCACATGGTACCTGTATTTTGGGATAAATTGGTGACCTGTGAAGAGCTTTGTCTGGACAGAGCCAGGCCACAACACTAGGTAAATCATGCCCTCAGATGTTCACTGCAAACAGAATAGAGACCATGGCTTGTAAAGGCCAAATTGGACAGAGTTCTGCTTCATAGAGAACCTCAGGATTTCATTACTATCTTGCTTTCTAAGGCAGAAGAACAATAGCATTTTGAAATCTATTGTGAAAAGCAATGGAGCACCAGATCTGGGATGATCTGCCTGGTGGAATTCCCCAGAGGTTACAGCAAATAGGAGCTTAATTTACTGGGAAGTTGAAGCTTGCAAACAGATTTTCCAGCTGCATAATTATGCAGCTGATTTAGGGCCAGATGAGAGAGAAAAACAAAAAGGCTTCAACAACTGCCTAGCAGCCAGAGCTTCACAAGGCCTGGTTTCCACAAAAGAGTTAAATTCTGATGAATTAACAAATTCCAGTAGGAAAGAATTAAGGAATTTTTTTCTGATTCACAGAATCACAGAAAAAAATGTCTGGGAGGGATCTTCAGCTACAATAGTAATGGTAATGGACTGCCAACTTTCCCTGAATGCATGGGTTTTTTTGACATTCCTTCGACAAACCATGGCCTTGACATTGTCCTCTTCTGATGGAAACAGAATTCTTATTTGTAGATTCATAGCCATTTTTTACCAAAAATTGTTACCAGATATTGGTGAGGAGATTAATCAGGAAACATACAGGATGGATGGTTTGCTCTATAGTCTTGCCACCTTAGAGGCCTTGCCTCAATATCTCCACAGCACCTTGCTTGTTATGTTGCGACTTGCTTCCATATTACAGCTGCAAGTCTGAAAAAGCTGGTGCAGCTTACTTTATGCAGTTGATCTCTCCAAAGTATAAAAATGTACGTAAAAGTGAGTGAAAAATCAGGCCTAAGCATTCTAAGAAAAAAGAAATGTGTATTCATATGAATTTCTATTAAAAATAATTGGAGGTCCAGTACAATAGGTAGGTGCTACTATAGATTTACTAAAATACAAACAGTGCTGTCCAGCCTCAACAAGGTTGGTGTGAAATATGGTAAGTAGCACATTGAGTGACTTGTCAGACCTACAGTTGAGGACTCTTCTTGCAGTCGAGACCCAGTTCTGCAGGACTGCAGGTCAAGGAAGCTGAATGGTAATGTTTTAGCCTAGTATTTGTCCTGAAAGTTAAGAAGATAAGAAATGGGGTCAGTATTTCTCAGTGGATGGGTCTTAAACATCGTATAAGATTTTAGCAGAGGAGTATAGAAGCCAAGTTAATGGCTAAGCATGCCAAATCCTCCACCAGATAGGAAGGAGATTTATAGATTCTGGGAGACCACACACAAAGCCTGCACATATGTGTACATAAAAAAGACATTGCTAATGAATCCTGCAGACAAGTGGAATTTGAAGACTGCATTATGAAACAAATGAATGGAGAAGGCAGTTGCTGTGGTTCTAAAAACAAGTTAAAGGATAACCTCCATAAAATGGAGTCTTAACATGTCTAAAAGACTGTAATGATAGCCAAGACTTGCAAGGTGTCATTGCCTTCAGGATTCACAGCCTTGCATGGAAGAAAAAACTGTTTTTATCTCTATGTTAATTGCAGGATATCTTTCCACTCCAGAGTGAAGGTGATTATCTTCTAATATAGGATAAGTTGACTATCCCCAGACAAATAACAAGACATTATCTTTCTTTTCCAGGCAACTAATTAAACAGGCTCAAGCTGTAACAATGTATGTACAGTAATTTCTGCATTATTGTAGTTACAAAAATAAGTGTCAGGTACCAAAAGGAGAAGGAATAAAGAATGTATTGTTGAGAGATAATGAGGTAATTATTACCTAAATTTCTAGAGAAGTATATTTATATTGTAAAAATGCTCACTTACGGTTTTATAATTTCTTACACAGATTTTTACAATTTCTCTCTTCTTGTTTCTCTTTCTGTCTGGCTCTGTGCCATTGTGCAATACTTGGACCCCAAACCTTTCACCAAGTTAGGAATGCAAAGACAGTGGGTGTTTTTCCAAGTAAATTTAAAAACTTTTCCATGCATTTGAGTGGGAAATGGAAAATTTGGGGTTTAGTGTGTTTAAATGGAAATTTACTACTCAAAACACCCCTGTTTCTGGGATTGCATTGTCAGGATTCCTCAGCACAGTACAGTGGATATATCCATTCTTACGAGGAAAATTAAGTTAAGGAATGAAGAAATATAAAACTAAACACCTGGAGGCAGCCTGGATGATGACCCAAATCATTCTTTGATCATCAGATGGAATGGCTTTTTTGGAGGAATGGGGACTCTCCCATCTGTCTTTAAAGTGAGGCAGAGGTAGGAGTGGCTTTGACCCTGCTTTACAGCCACTGATTGCACTTGCTTCAGAAACCATCAAAGAACAGCAGTCCACAGTAATGCTGAAGACAACTGAGACATGGACATACACAGTTTTGTAGGAGAAATACCAGTATCCACTTTTCCCATACTGCATATAGTCGTGTTCATAAACCCATCTCTGCAGTACCTTGCAAAGGAAGCAATTACTGTATTTACTCTTATTCAGAAAGGTGATGGTGGAACCAGTGGTGGCAGCAGAAGCCAGTCACTATTTCCAGACCTCTTCTGCAAAGCACTGGCAATCAGCTTCAAGAGGTACAATTACAAATACCTCACAACAATAACTGGACAGAAGGCTCACCAACATCTAGCTGATGAGTTGTTGACCTGAGACAATAGAAATCAGGTTTTAGGCTAGTCTGTTTCCATATCTACGGGAGTTTCAACATCCAAGTTTTCTAGTGCTAAAATTTTCAGACTATTTCTGCATGCAAAGTTTTGGAAACTTCTTGGGATCACCCTCAATCTTCCCAACAATGCAACTTCCCTACACTTGCTCTTCATTTTGTTAGAGGAGTTGCACTGCAGGTATCTCTACTGCGAATGCTTTGTTCTCATTCTATCCACTCAATAATCTTTCCATATTTCAGAAATACCTCTGAGTGTCTCTCTGCCTAGTCTAATGCATGGTCCTTTTCCTCTGATTGACACTGCACATGCAGGCATGAAGGGTGCCACATCTAAGCTTTTGGGAAAACTGTGATGTGCTGGAATAGATGTGAGCAAATGCTGAAGGCATAGCTGTTCACGTAGTACCAGTTTCCCAGTTTAAGTTAACATAGTGCCATCAGCTTGGATGGAATTATGTAAATTTATACCAAGTCTATAGGCAGAAAGCTAACAAGTTTCATCTTAGTACAAAAGCAGCACCATCTTTAATGTCTTGGAGTCTGAAAGTGCAACTGAGCACATTAAAGGGATTATTGTGACCAGCTAAATCAACAATCAGTATTGAAAATGAACTTTTATAGTAATTATTGCCTAAACATTAACAAGTTAATTTCTCATTTCGCCCTCACCATGTTAAGTAATTCAGTTCTCAATTCCCTTGAATAAGGTAATTACATTTGGAAAAAATTGGTTTGATGCTTCATCTTGATGCACAGAAGCAGCTTCTCATTTTGTGGTTATGTCAATTAAATTAATATAATGAAAATACTAATGAGTGAACACGTTTAATTCTTACTTCAAGTTGAGGCACAAAATTATTTAAATACCTGTAAGGTTCTTTTCAGCATTGCAGAAGTGTAAACTGCTACATAAGTTACAAGGCCAGAAGAATGAATTCAAATGCCCTACTCCTCAGAGGGTTGTTTCCATGCCAACCTTCAACTTTTATTACAGGATACTTTGGCTGCATAACTGTTCAGAAATTTATGAGGTCTAATTTTTATAATAGCAAAGTATTTTTTCTCCTCATATTGTAAAATTGCTGAGGCATTATTGAGTATATTTTCAGCAATAAGGCCACTCTGGGACAAAGGATTGACAATTTCAGCTTCAGAAGGTTGTGGAATAGAAACTATTAGACAATCTCAGCTATAATAGGCATCATTATTCCCTCTATAGCTGCAACCTAACTAGCTTTGTTGTGGCCAGTAGGAGCTGGATATTGTTAGATCCTGTAAGTGAGGAGATTTAGGAAGAAGAAAGGAACCTAACTACCCATTTGTGTCCCAAATCCACTAAGGTAGTGTGATACCCATCCATCAGTGTAGTTTCTGTGAATTAGATAGTTAAATTATTTTGAGTCATATATACTTAAATACAAAATTTAGAAGACTGAAAGTCCCATGTAATCCTCAAGGACTTTACATTTCTATAAGTCTAGTGAATGCCCAGTTAGAAGGAAGAATTTGAAATCACAGTGTCAGTTCTGTCTTTGTCAAGAAAGAACACATTCTGCAGTGGCTGTCCCTTGATGTTTCTTGCAAAAGGTACTGTGAATTGTCTAATTTAGCAAGGCAGAGGACATGAAGCTAAGTCTTCCACACCCCAGCAGAATGAGCAAACCACTAAGCTTCTGGTCTTTGAGAGGGTTCAGAGGGAAGGAAACAATTTGGTTTGAGAGCCAAAGTTCAGCAAAAAATTTCCAATCTATCAGACACCCCTAAATCTGCCAAGTGATTTGATGAGGAAGAAAACTAGATTATAATTTTGAAAAAGGAAAAATGGAACTTAGACATGAGTCAAATTAAAAGAAATTTTAAATATTTTTTTTTTTCAGGACAGCCTAGGACCACAGAGAAGATTGGGAAGGGGTATGTCTCCTGCCCTAATGTGTGAATTCCTTGGTGCATTTTAAAGGCAGCTGAAGTGTCTGTCTTTACATCGTTACTAACCCTATGTAGTATTTGCATTGCTAAGACTTCATCACTCCTCTGATTCTAGCTGTGTCACTTCCCTGAATCTAACAGTTTTTGGATAACGTATCTATTACATTTTTCCTCTGTCAAGAAAGATTTTGAACAAGAGCTTCTTGTTCAAGTTACATAAACTTTTCCTCAGGAATAAATACGCTAATAGTAGCATGGATTAAATTTCTGGTGAGAATGAGAAAGACAGCTCTACCACTCCTGAACAGCAGCTAGCCTGGAGCTTGGGGCACTCATCCAATGCAGAATCAGATATGCCTTGAGACTGCAAAACATTCCTGAAGTAGAGGGTAAACTCCAGTTCTTCTCTAGTTAAAAATCATGGGAAATATATGTAAAAGGAACCGCTTTTCAACTTACAGTGAACTTTTTTGGATTTAAAGTGATAATTTTTTTTAAGTCTGAACTGTATTATCTCTTCTATTTTCTTCTCTTCACACTCTCAGCATCCCTTTCTCATCCCTCAGTAACTGATGATCATTTCAGAAAACCTCTTGTTTTGTCCAAGTTGTACTCTTTTGAAAGTCATGCTTTGTTTTCTCCAGTTAACTGATTTCTTTTTTAATTCAAATCCTGCATTAATTTTCCTCTCTCTTTATGATCTGACCTCTCATTCCTGTCCCCATATGCCCCCTACTTTTATTGAGACAACTTTGTGCTCAGAATTACTTAATTGGTTATTGACTGTTGTGGAAACACTGAAGCTTTGTGATTAATTGATCATCCCGTGCTGGCAAGGCTTCTGTGCCACACAGAGATGGGATTTGTTTTCATCACTTAAAAAGATCATACATAAACCCAGAACCACTCGGTGCTCCTGTTTAACATATCCATAGGTTTTATTTCAAATAATCAGTGTTTCATCTGCATCTAAGTCAAATAACATTTCAAAAGGTACTTGCTAGTCTCAAGTGCTCTTCAGCCTCTTATGTTCCTCCTTGACAGTCAAGTATTGCATTAGGACACAAAGCTACCAATGGTTTAAAGAGCCCTATGGCAACAGTGTGACAATCCTATAACAAAAGAAAGGATTCTTCCAAAAGAGATGGTGCTTGAAGCATTCGGCAGCTTGCCTGTGTGAAACCATTTGTGACTGGTGCTCCTTGCCCAAAAAACCTGGCGTGCCACTGTGTATGCCGGCATCATGCCATCCTAGCAGATGGGTGTAAGTACAGGCAGCCAAGAGACCATATATGAACATCAAATGTGTTTTCTAAGAGCATAGTTCATAGCCAATACTATTTCAATGGTTAGCTGTTTTGTCAGCATAGTCAAGGAGAAAGCAAGCCAAGGAGAAGAAAGTTCCCTCAAAAAGTCACGCATTTTACAAATGACAAAGCTTGCAGTTCAAAGCAGTCACAAAGTGTCTCTCCCCCAAAAATTTATTGTATTCAAATACAAAATCTGAGTACAATAAACTGACCAGTGTGCCACTGTAGCAAAGTTTTTAGTTATCTTCAGCTGAATTTCCATAGGACGTTCAGAAAGGTCCAAGAGCCTAAGCATGGAGGTGGGAAACTCCCATTTCATCCCAAGCTGATGGCGGGAGTTCATACTAAGTAGAAGGATGTGTGCCAGAGCACCATGTGGGCTGGCACCTCCCTGGGGGCAAGGGAAAGGGATCTTCCCATGAGGGCTGGCAGTGCAGAGCCTTGCAGTCAGGGCCTATCCCACTGCCCTCAGACAGGGATCAGGGCAGGCTGGGGCTGCCCACAGTGTCAGGCAAGTTTGTGGTGGTGGGACAGGTCCAAGGTCAAGCTGAGAAATCTCTCAGTGCCTCAGTTACTGTCCTCACTGCAGTTTGCCACAACTTTGAATGTAACCGTTACTGCAAAAGATAAAATCAGTTTGCTTAAGTTTTGTTGTCATTAATAGATCTTTTGACTGTATTTTGCATAAAAGAAACTCAGCAGTAGCATAAATTACAAGATTAATATTGGTATAAAGTAATTTTAGAGTAGGCTGATGTCTTATATTTTCCTTGGTCTGTCCCTATCCCCATGGCCCTGCCTGCAATTGTGAGGCTGTGTCTGATCCTGGTTCCCCACATTGGGCCTGATGGTGACCCCCACCACAGGCTGATGTCCTGGCCTCACCTTGGGCTGTACCCATTCCCATGGCAGTGCCCAATACTTCTCTCCCTCCATCAGCTACTAAAATATGACCACTGGTTTAGGTTAGGTTCACAACACTTAACTTAGGGACCCTCAGCTAGGAGAGCACCCAGTTTAACAACTTCACCACCACTAGTTAAAACAGAACCAGCATTGCAGGACCAAGCATTTGAGAGGAGAACTCTGAAATTTTCAACACTTTCAATTGTATTTATTTTTAAAAGCCTATGTTAGAATAATGCATGGTTTATGGTAAATGTGGTTGTTACCCCATTAGAGTTGTAACAACTTACTGAGGAGCTCTGCTTCTCTCACATGGGGCAGACTTTTTGAATCAGGAAAAAAATAAAGATAGATGGTTCAACCTAAATTCAACAAGATAAACCATGTCTTCACACACTTCAGTGTTTTGCTGAATCACGGCTTGACTAATGTGATCAGTATTGTTCACAGGAATATTGTAAAAATACAAAAGGATGGGCTGTATACTGCATGGGAAAGATTAGCAAGAGGAATGAAAAGGGAAGGTTACTTCCTTCAGTGATGACAGTGCTGGTTTAAGCTGGACTGCAGCAGACAAACCACTGAGGTGAGATGTATTGCGCACCCATGCCTGAAATCCTCATTTTGTGTTGTTTTAGGTAATATATAGCTATTCCAGGAAGCATTATTGTTCTTTTGGTTCTGTTTTGTCCATTCCACAGCTCCTGGTATGACGTAAATTGCTCTCAGGATGCTATTTGGATATGTGTGGAAAGATTAAAAAAAAACTTACCAGGCTATGAGTATCACATTTCTTTGACAGATGAAAAGGGAATTCAGCTTTAACATCCAAAATAGATTCCTAGATTTATTTACACTATTTTTTCTTTTGTTGTTTAAAAATACTTTAAAATGTACTGCAAACGCATTTTGTTTGTGTCTTGTAACCAAGCACTGCAAATCACTTCAAAGAAAATTAAAACATACACAAGTGATCTCTATTCCACTTTCCTAAAGCGTGCCAACAGAAAAGCAACCCTGCTGTAGCAGTTCAGTACGCTCACTCTTTTCCTAGATAATCAGATACTTCCCCCTCTCCTCCACTCTTGTGAGACCTCCCATTGCAGAACTGTGTCCATTTTGGGGGTGCCAAGAGGAGGGCCAATCCAGAGGAGGGCCACAAAGATGATCAGAGGGCTGGAGCACCTCTCCTATGAAGACAGGCAGAGAGTTAGTGTTGTTCAGCCTGGAGAAGAGAAGGCTCTGGGGAGACCTTATAATGGCCTTCAGTACCTGAAAGGGCTACAGGAAGGCTGGGGAGGGACTTGTTAAAGGGACCTGTAGTGATAGGACAGGGGGTAATGGTTTTAGACTGGAAGAGGGGAGATTTAGGTTAGACATTAGGAAGAAATTCACTGTGAGGGCATTGAGACACTGACACAGGTTGCTCAGAGGAGCTAAGGATATCTCCTCCCTGGAAGTGTTCGAGGAGAGACTTGAATGGGACTTTGAGCAACCTGGTCTAATGGGAGGTGTCTCTGCCCATGGCAGGGGGTTTGGAAATAGGTGATCTTTAAGGTCCCTTCCAACCCAAACCATTCTATGATTCTACTAGGCTGAGCCTATTACACATACTGGACGCAGCAGTCACAGCAGTCTGCAGTATTTCAGTTCACAGTATCACTAAATAAAATCACGCACCGCAGAAATTTCCTATTAGTACAAAACACAGTTCTTTGCCTTAACAGCAGCAATTAATCTAGAATAAATTAAACTGATGATTCACCCTTCTGCACCAATTTGTAACTTCAAATTCTATCTTAAGTTTCTGGGATCTGGATGTGGCTTAGCTTCTCCACTCCACACCCATGATCACCCATAATGCCCACGTTCCAATGAAACATGCAAATTACTACAAGCAACAAAAGACTTAGAAGAAAACTATGGAGTGCTTCTTTACTAGAAAATAGAGTTCCCTTCTTTTTGAAGAAAACTTAAATGGACCATCTTAAGCAAGTCAAACATTTGGACTTTTATTAAAAGGAACCTAACGATGTTGTGTTTACAGTATTTTGTAATTTATACTGAATTTTAATTACTTTTACAAACTAAGATGACAAACCAAATCATAAAACCAAGGGTTTTTTTTTTAATTTCACACATACTATATTTTTAAATTAAAAAAAAAAAAAAAGTCCATTTTTACATTTGAGAGAGGAGTTAGCCCTACACCATTAAAGTTATTGCCACAGGTGAAAAATCACCACAAAACTAACAATTTTTTTGTAAAATTTAAGACCATATTATTTTCCCTTTATTTTCTGTGAGTTTCCACAGACAAAGCATTTAACAGAGATTCTCATGCCAAATAAAATATTTTATAAATTTCTCAATTTTTTGTGTTTTCATTGTCATTCAGAAGGAGAAATAATTTTGGTAAATATCTAGAGAAAGCTGGATATTGAATTAATAGATTTTTTTACATACAAATGTGCTATGATGCTACTTCTCTATGTGTAAAATTATCAGTCATAACTAATAAATGTTCTATGGGCCAAATTGAGTTGTGGCTTAACTAAATTTAGTATGTTTTCCAGCTCTAAACTTGTCCTTTTTATTGTTACTCCTCAGGCATTCCAGGGACAGAAACCAACTGCCCATAAATACTTTCATTTAAATTCTGCTTGTGTTGGGGTTTCTCACAACTTCAGAAAAAAAGATACTTTTCCCTTTTCCACACACTTCAATCAGATTACAAAGAGCAGATCAACTGCTGTATTTCAGCCTCTCTTTTTTCCATTCCTGCTCTTAGATGAACAGCTATTGACTATACTCAAAACCAATTTAAACCACAATACAGTATTTAGGGACTTTGTCAGTTGGAGGACAACAAAGAATTAAAAAATCACCCTACTAGACAATATCTTATGTTTTTAATCATGCTTCTCTGAGCATTTTTATTGCTCTGAAATTTTGTACCTGCCAGTACAGCTATTTTTTCATTAATTCAGCAACTAATGTGTTCTGAATGCAATCAGTTGATAAACTTTACCTTTTCAAGTGTCTAAAGTAATCCAAATACCCCCAAAGGGCATGGATTGTTTGAAGACAATAGTTTACGCTATTTTTATCACAAATTAATTCTACCTAGCTATGTCAATATTGTTATTAATGTTGCTATTACTATCATTAGGAGGAAAAGCTGAAGTACTACAGCTAATGAATTAGAATAAATCCATGCTGCCACTCAAGAGTAATGCTGGTCTGTAAAAACAATAGATCCATTAAAAATGCCAAAATCCAAACACAATTTTTTCATAGAACTATTTATCCATTTCATGACGAACTGTCTAAAGAGAATTGGTGAATGTCTGTACAGCATCCTAGAGACAGTAATTTAAGAAAAAAATTTGCTGAGAGCAACAAAGAAAATACATAAAGAAAGATCCTTCAAAATTTGTAAAATCCATCTTCCTGTCTCAAGATGAGAGAGATTCCTGAGTCTTCTGTTTTCTCACCCTACAATTTTTAAAGGTTGTGATGGAGGCTGTTTCCAGACATGTTCTCCAAGATCTGTTCCGTTCTATTGAATAATCCCGGATTTTCAAACTAGAATTTAGGTATACCAGACCCTAGATATAAAGTAGCTAGATTCTTCACTCATAGAAAATCAGAGAAGAGCCATTTTCTTGAGAATAAACTACCTACTCTGCTTCAAGCTTCAGTTATTTGCCTTTAAAAGGACCGAAGATCTGCCCAGACTAGCAAGATGAGAAAGGAGATACAACAAGAATTCATCAACTAAGATCAATGTACCTGCTTTTTGTGCACCTTTCCTCCAGCTGTCTTAATTCAGAGCCTTTTTTACTGCCTCTTAGTTGTTCTTTATAATGTCCACTTTGTTTCTCCCAGTCATTGCTGTTTCTTTATATAGAGGTCAAACTAAATGTGTAGTTGCTTCACAATCATTACAGTTTGCTAATTCCATTTGCCTTCATGCTTCACTTCATGCTAAGTGGCCTATTCTATGAACTTCAACAAATATGCTACAAAGGTAAGTTCCAGATAAGTTGGCAGTTCTGAGCACTAATCTTAACAGTGTTACACAAGGTCTTTGAAATTAAAACATTATCCTTGAACAACTCTGTTGTCTTATTGCCACAAATTATAGGGATGATTAAGGAAGTTACTCTACAAAGTGGCATAACATATATCTTGTTTTGAAAGCCTCAGCATTTTTACGTGTGGCTTCATGACCTTATTTGCTTTCAGCAAATGTAAGTACTAATGAGAATATATCATTCAGTAAATCAATCAAGACAACAGATGATTGAAGACAATAGAAGATATATCCAGGCTGCTATATACACTTGGTTTACTTACTGTTAGGATCACATACATTTTGAATGATGTCTTAGAATCCTTTGTAAAAACAGTTCCTGGCTCAAAAAAGAAAGGTGCAAAAAACCCTAAGTCTAGTGACTAAGATGCCATCATTAGCATATTAGGCAATAAAAAAAAATAATAACAATAATGAAAAAATCCTAAATGAACTGGAGAATGAATAGGGAAAATAAAAACCATTTAGACATACAGAAGTCCATGTAATCAGATAGAATGTATCCTTTGTTGAAGGAAATGGCAGTTGTCATTGCAGGGCCATCCTACATCTTTTAAAGGTCATGGAAATCATGGCAGGTTTCAGAGGGCTGCAGGAAAGGTAAATCACAGAATCACAGAATAATCATGGTTGGAAAAGACCTTTGAGATCACTGAGTCCAACCATCATCACAAAAAAAACAACCAAACAACCAAAAAAAACCCCCACACAACACAGCACCCAAAAAACCAGCCCACACAACAAAACCTCAAAACCACACACACTCCTCCAAATAACACCCACAATAGAAACTGCCTACAATCTCGGCCACTAGAGCATGCCCTGAAGTTCCACATCTACACATTTCTTGAATACCTCCACGGATGGTGACTCCACCACCTCCCTGGGCAGGCTGTTCCAGTGCCTGACCACTCTTTCAGTAAAGAAATCCTTCCTAATATCCAATCTAAACCTCCCCTGCCACAACTTCAGACCATTTCCTCTGGTCCTGTCATTATTCACTTGGGAGAAAAGGCCAACACCCACCTCCCTACAACCTCCTTTCAGGTAGTTGTAGAGGGCAATGAGGTTATGCCACATATATTAAAAAATAGCAGGGGAGTACAGGCTGATGAGCCTCATCACAGTCTCTAGGAATATGATGGAACAAATCCATTTAGAAATTATTTCTGAGCTCATGAACGACAGGAAGGTGATTGGGAGCAGCCAGTACAGGTTTACCAACAAAAAATCACACCTGAACAGCTTAATTCCTTTCTATGATTATGTTACTGGTGCTATGGAAAAGGGAAGAGTACCAGATTTTCTATGGTTTGATTTTATCAGGGCTTTTTAAAGAGTTCCCCATGCTCTCATCACAAAATTTGTGAGTGGAGGCTGGATAAGTGAGAAATAAGGCAGGTGGAAAATTGGATAGAATGCTGGGTTTAAACAGTCATTCTTGGTAGTAGAAATTCCACCTGTCAGTGAGGAACTGTCAAGGTCCTTCAGGGATCATTACTGGAATTGTCACTGTTTAATGCCTTCATTAATGACCCGGATGATGGGACAGAGTACACTCTCAGCAAATTTGGGTATGCCTCAGTCTCTCTTCAAATGTTCTGTGCTCCAGCCTCCTGTTGAGCTTGGTGATGAGGAGTCAAGGCTGTACTTGCTCCAGTATACCAATGTCTTGTACTGGGAAGTCCAAAACAGAGCACACGGTGCCAGATGCCCAGGTAATGAACAGAGAATCACTCACCTGGATCTGTTAGATACATCCTTACTAATGCAGCTCAGGAGGCTGTTGACTCTCTTTGCTGCAAAGGTGCATTGCTGGCTCACATTCAACTCGGTGTCTACCAGGACCTCTATGTAGATAAGCTCTATGGAGCTCCGCCCTAGAAGGCTGGTCCCCAGCCTACAGTGTTGCCTGGATGTATTCCATCCTAGATGCAAGACCTTGCACTTTGGTCTTTTTGAATAACATAGGGTTCCTGCTAGACCATTTCTCCAGGCTGTCCAGGCCCCACTGAGCAGCAGTCCTGTCCTCTAGTATACTGTCTACTATCCCCAGTTTGGTGTCACACCCAAATGAGAGCTGTTCTTGCTCAGCCTGGAGAGGAAAAGGCTCAAGGAAGCATGAGGAATTAGAGTTAGATACTAGAAAAAATCTTTTCCATACTAGAAGAAATTGCACAAAGATGTAATGAAATCTCAATTCTTGGAGATATTCTAGCTCAGTGGGACATGGTCCCTGGGAAACTCATCTAATGGACAGAATGTTGGACTACATGACCTCCAGAGCTTCACTTCTGAAATAAAACATTCTTTGATTCTGTGATAAAAATCTCTTGTTATCACCAGCTACCTACTTTGCTTGAGTACTGATTCCACGCTTGACTTTAGGACTGATGACAGGTATCATGTAGATCTTTTGAAGTCAAAGATAGCACAGAGGAGACAAGTACACTTTAACAGGAATTAACACTGGTAGAGATGAAAACATTACTACTCCAGGCAAGTCTATATTCAAACTATATTTCAAAAATGTATTTGAAAAGTAGAAAAATAAGTAGATCAGCCATTTTTTTCCCCAAGTATCATACAAGTACTAATTTAAACAATCAAATAAAAACGCAAAAAGACAACCAAACAAACAAACAAAAACAAAACAAACCCACTGCTATTTAGTAACTCCTTTGATGGCAGTAGCAAGAAAAGTGAAAGGTGTTTTGATAAAGCTGTATTTGAGTGCTTTAGAAATTAATACAAAAGGACAGAAACATACCAAAAGTAAATGTTAAAAAGACAAAGCAAGGTTCTGCAACTTTGAAGACTGATCTTAATAAAAAAATATGCCTTTTTGTTCCTGGTATTAAACTGAAAGTGGAGAAGGAAGCATCAAATACAAAATCAGTTTGTGTGTGGTTTTTCTTAGTTTTCAGAGATCTTACATGAAGGTGGTTTCTGCCCTCTTAATCAGGTTAAGGTTCTGCTAGTATCTTGTCTACTATATCAGGAGCAAATACATTAGAAGAAATTAAATGTTTAAGGTAGTTGTAATATCACCAAATAAGGAGAAAATAACTTACCAACACCAATATGATGTAGATAAGCAGACACTGAGGATACAGGGGAAAACTAATCCTAGTGCACCCTGGCTTGCATTACAATCAACATGTTTTTATATATTCAATTTCTATTGTCTAAAATATTTAACATAAAAATGCATATAATGCTCACTTTTAATTACTCATTAAGTTTAACCTTTACATTGTTTGGCCCCCTTATGATCTTTCGAGTTACATAACCTCATACATATTCATCTTTTAAAAAAATCATTGGTCATCTATAGTCATCCTACTGATTATAGTGCCTGATATTTAAGTCAGGATGGAGTGGGAAAAGGGGATTTCCAAGCAGCATAACTGGTTACTGTGACCTTGGCTACCATGTGATAGCTTTAAGATTTATTATTGTATTATTCCTTCCATGGTAGCTGCTGAAGCATAATACCTTATTCTTCATGTAATTCTAAACCCTAGCTACTTGTATGTACCACTACTGAAGTAAAACATAATCACCCACTTTCCCCCTCCCAGTATGATTCCTATGGCAACAGTTTCTCTTAAAAACCTTGCCTTGGTCAGGCCTGACCAGGCCCAGGCCTTCTAAATAATCAAAATTGAGTCAATTCAGTAACAGTAGAATAAAGTAACCTTCACATTAGATAACATATTCTCTATGTATCAGTGACTGGCTTTAGTCCTGTAGCCTGAGACTTTAATTATGTTATCTGTACTGTTAGTATTAACTAGAATAACTCTGTATGTTATTGCAACCCCAGTACATCCATTCTTCTGTAGTGAAGATGTGTAATTTCCTGTAGCAATGACTTCTTCAGGCTAATTGTATATTTTTGTAGATAATTATAATTGTAGGTAATTTTGTATTTTATCAGCTTTGACTGTTCCTCATTTTCATTTCTCTGGATGCCTTCTTGTTCAAATATTTGAGACAGTCTGAGGAGGAGCTTTTAAATATACTTACATGGGCCTATGCTCATTGTCATATTTTTACAACCTCTTTTTGGTTCCTCCATTTTTCACAAGACATTCACACAATGTCTGCCTGATTCATTCCAGGACACAATACATGAACTCCATCATCCCTTGCTTCACTTTCCTAATCGATCAGGCATAATTCAGCTCTAGTTCAGAAGTTATAGATCCATTCCATCATGAATCTGACCTAATGTCTTACCTAATTAGCAGAGCCTGCAATGAATGGGCAGATATATCCCCAACAGATAAAGTGATAGAAACAACAGAACTAAATTAAACTGAGTCCACTCATATTTACAACAGCAGTCCAGGTTCAGAATCAATGCACAACCAAGGGCAAAACATGCCTGAAAAGTTTGGTGGCCTTTTACAATAGGGTCACAGCATCGGTGGACAAGAGGAGAGAAAATGACATCATCTATCTAGACTTGTGCAAAGTATTCAACAATGTCCTGCACGACATCCTGGACTCTAAATTGGAAAGATATGGATTTTATGGGTGGATCACTCAACGGACAAGGAATTGGCTCAGACACTTGTCATCAATGGCTCAATGTCCACGTGGAGGCAAGTGATGAGGGGCGTTCCTCAGGCGCTGGTACCAGGACCCGTGCTGTTTAACATCTTTGTTGGCGACACGGACAGAGGGATCGAGTGCACCCTCAGCAAGTTTGCTGACACTGAGCTGTGTGGTGTGGTTAACACACTGAAGGGCAGGGAGGCCATTCAGAGGGATCTTGACAGGCTTGAGAGGTGGGTTTATGACAACTTCATGAAGTTCAATGAGGGCAAGTGCAAGGTCCTGCCTATGGGTAGAGGCAATACCAAGCACAACCACAGGCTGGGAAGAGAATGGATTGGGAACAGCACTGAGGAGAAGGACTTGGGGGTGTTCGTTGATGAAAAGCTCAACATGAGTCAGCAGCCCCTTGTGTCTGCATGTGTGTGCAGCCCCAAAAGCTGACTGTGTCCTCGACTGCATCAAAAGCAGCGTGACCAGAAGGTCAAGGGAGGTGATTTTCCCCCTCTACTTGGCTCTTGTGAGACCCCACCTGCAGTACTGTATCCAGTTTTAGAACGCCAAAACCAGAAGACATGGAGATCCTGGAGTGGATCCTGGAGAGGAGTCCAGAAGAGGGCCATAAAGATGATCAGAGAGCTGGAGCATCTCTTCATGAAGACAGGCTGAGAGAATTGGGGTTATTCAGCCTGGAGAAGAGAAAGCTCCAAGGACACCTTATAGTGGCCTTCCAGTGCCTGAAGGGCCTACAGAAAAGTGGGGGAGGGACTTTTTACAAGGGCTTGTAGTGAGAGGATGAGGGTTAATGGTTTTAAACCCAAAGTGCATAGATTTAAATTAGACATTAGGAGGAAATTATTCACTATGTGGGTAGTGAGACACTGAAAC
The DNA here is from genome assembly GCA_020745705.1 of Hemiprocne comata. Lineage (NCBI taxonomy): Eukaryota > Metazoa > Chordata > Aves > Apodiformes > Apodidae > Hemiprocne > Hemiprocne comata. The sequence goes on from CM036586.1 coordinate 208,208,007, forward strand.
AGGTTGCCCAGGTGGCTGCCTCATCCCTGGAAGCATTCAAAGCCAGGTGGGATGGGGCTTTGCGCAAACTGGTCTAGTGGGAAGTGTCCCTGCCCATGGCAGGGGGTTCAGAACCAGATGATCTTTAAAGTGCCTTCCAATGCAAACCATTCTATGACTCTGTGAACCCTTACTCACAAATAATTCCCCAACACCATATCCACCAAATACTACATCTTTTAGGAAACACTCAAACTTGTTGCAGAATTCAGATTACCACAGCAGCCCTGCAACTGTATAAAAAAATTTCCTTCTTAACGATGTCTTTTTGAAACAACCTTTAATAGTTAGGAAAAAAAAAAATTATGAAAAACACATGTGGTCACCTTGAATGTTGTAATTAGAAATATTGCTGCTGAGTCCCCTTGGAGCTGTAAGGGAGATTCCACCTCCATCCCATCTCTCAGACCACCACCTCTGTGCTGCAATCCCTTTCCAGCAGAATGACAAAGCCGTTGATGGAGGTCATGATGGAGAACATGTTGCAGATTAAAAGAAAAAAAAGCATAATGGATTACACTTATCTATTTTTTTCCATCAGTTGTCCTCACCACTAATTCAGAACAATTTTTTCTCTTAACTTAATAGATTTATATACTACTAAAATGTAAATATAATATAAATTTATCTATTATATAATTGTGTACTTAAACCAATTAAGATAAGGTAACAGGAACAGAAATATAGTCTTGATGGCTTCAGAACTTCAGATTTCTATTTGAGCCTTGGTATCAATTTTGTGCTGCAGTTTTGAGGAATTAAAGCATTTGTCTGAAGAATGAGTAAGCACAAATTGTTTGGTTGTTGTAAGGCAGCACCTCAAGAGAACATTGTGAAAACAGAAAATCTGTGAAAACTGAGTTCTCAATGAGATATTTTCTTAGAAATATGCTTAAAAGCTTGTAGGGCGATACAAAATATGTCATTAAATGTGGAAAAATACAGAAAAAGATATCTTACACTGAGTCCTATGTATTACCATGGCAGATTTGAACTGACACAGATTTTGATAAACTAGAGAGTAGCCATGTTGCTGCTACAACCAATTTATGCTTTTTGCCTCTTTTGAGCAGAAATAGCTGACACTGCACCACACGCTAAACTATGCTGGCCAGTGAATCAAATGCAGAATGAGATGTACTCACTGTGTGTGCTAGAGGCTGAGAAATCAGCTAAATAGGATAGTCTATTTCCCCATGATCCAACTGAAGAGTAGATCGATCATCCAGGAACAGAATGGACATGATTAGTTCTTCTAATTTCTAGCATGGACCTGCATTTCTGTTTACAACCCAGCCTACAATGAGGAATGATCTGTGAAGAATAGATGTCTATCATCTTATTTTACTATTCATTTTTTATTTGAGACGGATACATCACAAGGAGTGACAAGAATTTTTATGCCTTCAGGAAGGCCCTGAACTGGAAGGTTAAACCAATTTAATGATTTAGCCCAGTGAAGAAGTGCTAGAGAGAAGTCAATGCTGAAAGGCAGAAAGGAGTGAAACCCAAGGAGATGTAGGCACAAAAGGATGGCAAATCACCATTTTTACTTCAAACAGTGAAATGCCATAAGGCTAAAGTGATTGAATTTGGAGCATCTACAGGACCTCATGGCTTTTCATTTGTACCAAGTTTCTGAGGGAGAAGTGTTTTCTTGCACAAGGCCACTTTTCATGGACTGTGTTTACACCACGCAGGGGAATGACTAATTCCCAGTGGGTACTGTACAGCATGAATTTCCTAGGATTGGAAAGTTTTCCTAAGTGAGATGCTTTTTTTCTGTCAGTTGTTTCATCCTTGTCTTGAGGGCAGTGGCAGCCAAAGATTAAAATGGAAACAACAGCATTACTTGCAAAGGCACAGGAAGAGAATCTCTGCTCTTCCCAGAAGGAAAATAAAACTTGTTTAATCTATTAGACAAGGATATGGAAGTTTCTGGATGCAATCATGGCCCTGCAGATATCATTATGGTCTAATTCCTTTATGGACAGAATAGCCACCAGGGCTTTCTTTTGACCTGGAAAGGCCATGGCATGCAGAGTACTAAAGGAAAAACCTTCTGGGGCTCTCATGCATGCCTGTAACAGCAGCCAATCAGTCTTTCCAAATTCACTGGTTAAAGTTAATCTGTCTCTAGCTGCATACTGTGGTGTGGCAGCTGCACACTCATGACTTAATCACATCTCAGCTGAGGAGGGATGTGCTTTTAATCTATTTTGTTAATCTGATGATACCCTTGAACTTTTCCTGTATTCAATAAAATCACAATAAAATGCTTGTAAGGCAACAAGTCTACTCTTGTCAGTAAGCAGAGAGTCATGCACTGAGGTTCAGATTTTAAGGTGATACATTTTTTATGTCTGGTAATAAAACCTGGAATTACATATGCTAAGGTAATTAAATCTCATGCTTCCTGGAAAAATGCCTCTGTCCTACTGATAGCCCTGGATATATGATTTATTGAACAGATGTATCTGTATCAGACATTACTGAGCACAGAACAGTGGCTTGATGAATCTGTCATGTCCCCTGAAGGGGAAATCACCACTTTTTTGGTTTGTGCTAGTCTCAAGCTACATTAGCATAACAGATCAGACAGAGCAGAAGGCAACTACTACTCTGGGAATAGAAGGCCAGGATTACATCCAAACTACAAGGCTTATTAGTGGAACAAGCAAACATCAAATCAGCATCTGCAGGACCTGATGGGATTCACTATGGGATGCAAAACCGGGAGTCAGCATATTCTCTGGCATAGATCAAAAAGTCATTAAAATCAGAGATGTCACCAGAAGACCGGGGGAAACCAAAATGTGGTGCCAATGTTAAAGAATGAAGAGATGAGAGTAATAGACCAGAAAATTTGGCTTCTGTGCCTGTAAACATGTTGGAATGAATCTTTCAGTAGAGATAACATGGTTATTAAAATAAAACCAAAGGGGCAAAATGATACAGTGGCGAAAGCTCAATGTTTGCCAATTCCAATCACACAGGAGCAGCTATGACCCTCTCCTTTCTTTTTTGCTTCATGAAGTTGACCAGCAGACACTGACTTAATAATGGTCTGTACCATAAATACCAGAGAAGCACACAGGAAAAATTATTTTCAGAGGAGAGAGGGCATGATAATAGAAGAGCATCACGTTTTGCAGGGGTTATGTTAAATTCATATATTTGATACTTATAATAGAAAAAGCCAAATTAAAGAGTCTTAACAACTGGAGGACACAGATGGAGATCAGTGTAGCAGGCAAGAAACATGTGGCCAGGGCTGACAGGAGCAAGTCTACAAGGCAGTAAAAGAGACCTTTTAGCTGCTTCTTTCTTACTTATTTTCTACATATTAGAAAGCAAATCTGAGCCTACAATATCACTGAATTCACTTCTCTCTTACCAGCTCTTCTTAAACTTTCAGGCTCTCCTTCATCACAATGTAGAATATTATCAGGAGACCAGTGAATCGTCCAGTATACATTTATGTCCTCCACTTCTACTGACAATTATTACCAACAGGGAGAGACTGGGGAAAATTTATGCACTAAGATATGATTACAAATAGTGTAAGCAAGTTTTATTACATTACATGGGCACATTCCTAATAGGAATCCACACTTGAAGAAAAATTAACTGAGCTAGTGAGTGAATCAGTATCAATCTTCTCCATTCTGCAATATTAATAGAAATTACAAAAGACTCATGCTAGAAATCACTTTCAGAGACAGAAATGGATATTGCACTGCTTAAATGGATGTTCTAGGCAAACAGACTATTTTAATCATGGTGTAAACTGCTGCCTCGTTGAAATACTAAGTGTAAACCTTAAGGGCATCCTTGTCACTAGGACATATGAGTTGTGGTTCTGCATCACCACCTTCTAGAAACACACCAGCAGAGGTCCTTTTTGATTTTAAGCCTTCATACATTTTAACTCTGGAAAAGAATAATGATGCATTTTTTTCCTATATCTAATTTTATCCAGCAGCTAGATCCACCTGCTCCATAGATGTTTGCATCACACAAGGCAATGCCAGTAGGAGCTACCTTTGCCTCAGAATCATAGAATCATAGAATTATAGAATGGTTAGAATTGGAAGGGACCTTAAAGATCATTGAGTACCAACTCCACTGCATGAGAAGGGACACCTCCCACAAGACCAGGTTGCTCAGAGCCCCATCCAACCTGGGCTTGAACTCCTCCAGGGATGGAGCCTCCACAACTTCTCTGGGCAACCTGTTCCAGTGTCTCACTACCCTCACACTAAAGAATTTCCTTCTGATCTCTAACCTAAATCTCTCCTCCTTCAGTTTCAAACCATTACACCTTGATTCTGGTATGAATACATGATTATCAAGTACTATTGTGGTAAGTTCCACAAGTAAGCCAAGCTCATGACAGCTGTGACAGCTGCACATATGAGGTGATCTCCATGTACTTAAGAGAGAAGAGCCTATAAAAGGTATACAGATCTATCTACAGATACTAGATGGGCATAAGCTGAGGACTTGAGAGTGTTTTTCCTGGCATAAGTGTAGAAAAATTTAAGGGAAGAGGCAAGATGGAAGGGAGTTTCTACTTGAAGAGTTTTTCCAGCATATCAAAAACATTCCTGACTTCTCCTTGTATAGTACTTGAAGCTACTAGGAGCACACAGCTGGTTTGCTGTCACAAAAAGCAGGAACCGTCTGCTTCAGAGGCTCAGCTCCAAACTGTATGTTCCTCAAACAAGTTTGTGCAAGATAACTTGTGCTAAATAGCTAAGAAGCAGAAAAAGCCGAATTCACTCATACCAGAAATTGGATCGGCAGTGATTTTCAACAATGAAACATCCCTCAACCAACATTCTCCTTTGAGAGGACAAATCTGGCTGGATGTTTGTCCTTTTTGTGATGCCAGAGTAGAAAAAGGGACTTTTCCTTTTTGGTTTGTGGGTGAGCTGCTAGGATGAAGACTTTGAACAACACAAAATTTGCATTTACTACTGCTTAGACATGACTTATTCTCACCAAGCATGAGTCTTCAGATCCTGATCAAATTTTATCTAAGTAAGTTTTCTTCCCTAAGAAGTCTTGGACAATCCTTTGTGACCCTGCTGGATCATTCCTTGTTGTAGGGCTGGGAAGATGAACTAACATGAAAACACCAGAACATCGATAACCTTTGACAACACCTGGATCATGCCTGGTTAATGAATCATAGAAATTGACCTCCAGAATATGGATGCTTTTTTCGTGTTTATGTTTGCCCTTTTTTTATCCCTTTGAAATTCCCAATGATTTGGATCATTTGCTTCTTTAAGAAGAGGTCTTTTAACATTCTTTACATTCATAGAATTTTAAGCAAAGAATATTTCCTAGCATTCACTTAAGTTGAAGCTTCTTAGAAAAAAAGGGGAGCAGGGATAGAGTAGCTGTAGTTACTCAAACTCATTTTTCTCCTTGGGATAAAATACCATTTCATGACCACTCTGTTGGTTTGCCACAATCACTCATTTAACCTGGTGTGAAGAGAGACTATTAATTAAAAACAGATTGAAATTAATGACTGGTTAACTTAATGTGTTACCTTTATGTGATGGCTGCACATTGCTGGATAGCTGAGTTACCATTTTAACTGCAAGTGAATATTTATTGCTATGAGTTTGTCATTAGCATCTTATTGTACATTAAATTGAACCCTGCAGCTTTTTACAGGAGTGATTTTATTGTTTAAATCTAAACACTCATCACTAGATGATACTTGGGAAGGTTTTGAACTACACTAGCCTGGTGTAATTCAAACCTTTGCAGTACTAGAAGTCTGCAGCAATCATTAGGGAAGAATGTTCATCCAGAAAAAACACTGAGAACACAAAGGCTAGGAGATACTAAGATTGGTATTACTTATAAAGACAATCTAAACAACAACAGCAGAACATCTTTTTTAAAAGAGTTGCTAGTTTTAAGTACTATTTATCAGAACACTGGCATGGCTGGGTAAGAAAAAAAATATTACTCAAATCTGTCTTATAGGATTTCAAACAGCATGTTTCTTCCCTCATTTCCATGCTATTAAAGACATTGCTGCTGATCTGGATAGCTTCTGTTATCCCAGCACTTACCCAGTTCATTGTGTGCAAGGGAAAGGAGAGACATTTTTTTAGCTCAGTTTCTTTAAGAAAAGAGGCTCATGTGATCATATTAATATTTTCTTCCTTTGTCTGTGTCCTTCTCTAGTCACATTTCAATGTGTTGTTCAAATGTGGCAAAGGGTTAACACTCTAAAATAACTAAGTTTTTGCCTATTAAGTGCTTGCATGAAAGAAAAGGCTGAAACATGAATTTTGCATCTTAGCACACCCAAGAAGATGCATACAGGGGAGAACACTACCAAATGCCCCAATCATGGGTTGCTTCAAACAGAATTTACAATCAGCAAATTCAAGGGCAATCAAGCCTCATTAGCTCTGATTCTCCCAGAGCTGCTTCTTCTTTATCTCCCTTTTTAAGAGGTTCTTATTTTTACAGATTTTAAGGTGTGCTGGATTTCACAAGACTGACTGAAGCCTGTTAAAGACAGAGTGAGTGTGTCCATTGGCTCTGAAAGGGTCTGGGTCAAGCCCTAACACAGCAGCGGATGAAGATTCCAGGAGCCAGAGATGTGTCTTTGTGAAGTATCCAGTTTGTTTCTGCCACAGCTCTTTTATTGTTAACATTATAGAAGGTTTATATATCACAGTGGCAGTGAATAGAAATGGCAATCAAAAGGTAATGATACATTTCCAGAAGCTAGAACATGGGGGCTTTCACACTGTATACCTTTAGGGCTTCTAACTTAACATGTCTTGCTGAGTGTTATATCTCCCTGTCGTTAAAGAGCATTCTTGCCCTCTCCAGAGAGAATACTAATACAAAACCCTCTATGAAATAGCCCTTCAAATGGATTTCTTTCTCTTCATAGACCACATAAAAGCTAGAGGCCGATTTAAGATGGTGTGAACTTTGCTTTCGAGAAGTTGGCACAGCTTCTGAAGGTGATGGGAAGAAACAGCCTCCATAACTCATCCTTGTGTGGCCTCCCTTAACAACTTTTTAAGGTTCAAGAAAGTTGTTTTTTTATAATCCACCTCTTTATGTGCCTGCCCCTGGGTATAAGAAGAGCTACCAGGCTGGTGAAAGGCCTGGAGGACATGTCCTACAAGGAAAGGCTGAGAGAGCTAGGGTTGTTTAGTTTGAAGAAGAGGAGGCTGAGGGGTGACCTCATTGCTCTCTACAACTCCCTGAAAGGAGGTTGTAGGGAGGTGGGAGTTGGTCTCTTCTCTCCAGTGAATAATGACAGGACAAGAGGAAATGCTCTGAAGTTGCACCAGGGGAGGTTTACACTGGATACTAGAAAGAATTTATTTACTGAAAGAGTGGTTGGACAGTGGAACAGGCTGCCCAGGGAGGCAGAGGAGTCACCATCCCTGGAAGTGTTTAAAAGAGATATAGATGTGGTGCTTAGGGACATGATTTAAGGACTGAATGGGTAGATAAAGGTTATGGTGGGTGGATTTACATTATGGTTGGACTTGATGATCTTCGAGGTCTTTTCCAACCAGGTTGACTCTGGTTCTGTATTTGGCAGGCACACAAATATTACATCTAGCCATAAATTCACTCCCCTCCTCCCAACAGCCAACTCTTGATTGTGGCCCAGTGAGCTCCTGTCATAGAGTATTCCACAGGCAGATTATGTACTTTTACTGTTTTCCTTCTAACAGTTGCCAGTCCATCTTTTTACTGAAGACCAAACAGCTCTCTAACATTTTGACAAGCCACATGTTAGCATATGTTTCCATACTATCCAGCAAACAGACACGATCATTGGTTATAAGAAATGAAGTTTTAGGCTACACCCAAGTTCCTGATTACCAATATCTCACAGTTGTCATTGCTACCATGACTCCTTGTACCTGTTACAGAGAGTAAAAGATAAATTAAGGGTCCTAAATTTCCTTTTTCACTTTCCAAATCCAATGCACATCAACAGAAGTTCATCGCTACGTTTTCTGCTGATACCTACTGCCAGCAGTTCAGTGTGGAAGGCAACATCCTGTCTTTCTTCTGCTGACTGCATGTGAGACTGAAACTACTCAGCCCCCTTGAGATCAGGCCACTCTTACACTATCAACAAGTCTAGCCCTGCCTCTTTCTAATTCAGACTTCCCAAGATCTATCTCATCTTGTAATTACGCAGGAAGAAACTCTGACATCAGAATTCTATAGCAAACCCCTTCTGAAGCTACTAGTAGCCACACAAGTGCAATGTTGGTCAAAATAAATCTATAAATTGTTCCCCTACACAACGGAAGTCATATAAAATATTATACTTCTTGTACACTGGATCTACTACTCGTTCAAATTACTGCCAGTGAGTCTAGGACTGGGTCTGTAATCACTCATGGAGTAACTGAGCAGAAATAATCAAGCACCTGTTACTTATATGAGTTATTCTAGCTGAGATTAGTCCTGCAGGAAAATAAAACACTTGAACAAGAGCGACATGTTTTGTCCTCAGATGCTATACTTTGACTTCCCTGTGTGGACAAATTACAGAAAAGGCAGGATGGGTCTGAAGAGGTTACCTAGTCTAGTTCCAAGTTCCATCAGAACTCTTTACATCTACCTAACCTCATCCTAATGACTTCTGTTGATAAAAATTCCAGCTTCCCTAAATAATATGTTCCCTGTGCTGCTCTTACAAGCTCTTATCTACCAAATCCATTACATCAGTCTTAACAGATCTATGCAAAGGAACAAAGACTTGTCACATGATGAGGGTCACATGCCAAATGGAATATGAATGCAGTCATCTGCCAGTTAATTTGATCCTGCGGGTAACCATCAAAGTGCTGAGCAATCTGTACTTGGACTGAAGCCAGAGGCTCCTAGAAGGAGCCTTACTCTTTGCAAAACTTGTCTCCTAGACAAAACAAAATCAAATGCTTTGGCATGTCTCAACTGAAGACTGTGTTTACATAGCAGGCAAGGAAGCAGAATCATGACAGATTTACTGTGGTACTTCTTGCACCAGTCAAAATCACAAAAGAGCTCAGGTGAGAAGGCACCTCTGGAGATCACCTTCTCCAACATCCCTTGTCTAGAGTAAGTTAAGTAGAGAAGGTTGCTCAGGGTCATGTCTAACTGGGTTTTGAATATCTCTAAGGACAAGGACTCCACAACATCTGCAGTCAGCCTTTTCCTGCCTTCAATCACGCTTACAGTAAAAATGTGTTTTTTTCTTATTTTGGCAGCATCATAGAAAGAGGATAAGCAATGGATCTGAATTATTAAAGGGATCAGTTATAAAAATGTCTATAAAAATAAGCTAAAATAAAGGAATATTTCTGCCGGTATATTAGTGGGATAAATCACAGCTAAAAACCAAGCCAGAGCTGCAGGGTGTCAGTAAACTGAGATTTATTCTCTATCAGAAGCAAACAGCCTGGAAATCTATGGCACAAATAATAATCTAATACACATGCTGACCCCAGAGAGGTTTCCTTCTGTTATGCTCAAAATCTTGTTTATGGACAAAGAGAAACACATATATAAAGCCAAAATGTTATTATTAGTATAAAGAAATCTGAACAGCCTAATTCCAGAGTCATTATTAGTCTAGATGCAATTAACACAGAAAAGAAAACAAAAAAAAGGACACATAGTAATACAGGTAGAAATCTCAGTATTGGCAATTTCACTATTTAAATTGTAACAAACACACTTAGTTTTCATTCCCTTTTTTTTTTTCTGAGGGTGTGCTCTCCCTTCTGCTGATACTCTGTTCATAAAATCAGTAGACTCATATTGCCAGAGAGTGTAGACAAAGAGTCATCAGCCTCTGGAGTCTTTTGCCAGACAGTTTCTTCTTCCTCCCTCTAGTTTCTACTTGGGGTCATTTTCATCTGTTTTCCAACATGCTTATACACCTTGTTTTTTCTTAATTCGTTTCCAGCTGTATGTTACATCTTAATTTACAGTATTTGATGTCTTTTACATATGTTAGATGTTATATCTTTGTACTTTTTTTACCCCCAAAGTCAGCTTTGTCCAGCTGTAGGTCTGCATTTCCTTAACCAACCATTATTGAGTTTTTAAAGTGTCAGACTGTGCCCCATCTCTCATCATCCCATGCCTCTACTTCTTTGCACCACATATATTGTCCACTTCTCAAGGCTTTTGCTCTCTCATCAGACCTGTATTATTCTACAAAACATCATTGAGCTGGAGTCAATAATTCATGTAAAATGAAATATCTATTTACATTTTGTTACTATTCTCTACATAAAACTACAGTGGTACCATAGAAAGATAAAAAAGTGACACAACTTAGCCATTGACACCTGGTCAATAAGAGAAGCTGGTATCAGAACTAAATGAAATAAAACAAAGCTGTGGGAAGGTCGAATACAGTTCAAGCAGAAGAAGCCTGCCAAGCCTGCCTCCCAGGGACTTGCAAACTCTGGAGAAACCCTGTATGTGGGACTAGGAATGCTGTATTAAAGAGCTTCACTGGTATAATTTGGAGGGGATGATTGTGCTTCTGAGATGAGAGCACATCAGGTTCAGAGCTGCAGCAGGTCCTCTTTGGACTACTTGCTAGAGCAAATTCCCAGAGGTGCTAGTAATGGAGGCATCTGACATTTCAGTTCTGATAGCTCAAAATATCATACTTTTATACACAGGTTTGAAATACAGTCCTAAAAAAACCCATCTATTCCCATTCTCTATACAGATTATGCTGTAGTGACATTATGCACTTTGAAAAATAACATGTTGCATCTGCCTGGTCTTTGCCCTAAATCTCTCTTGAAGCAAAAATCTCCATCTTCAGGTGTTTTTTGATTAATATTAAGGTGTTTTTCAATAGATACAGCAGCAGATAAAAATAGCTTCTCATGACAGTGCAAAATTGAACTGTGTGGTTATGTTAGAGTGCATGATAGCAATAGCACCTGTCTGCAGTAGGGCCTGCAACTCTATAAAGCTCAGTGGCATTATTGCTTCTTGGCTTAATTCCATCTTCACCACAGAGGAGAAAAGAACATTGTTCTTTTTTATGTATATATATGGGTGGAAAAAAAATAATAAAAGGAAAAACACATTATTAAACACCAATGTCCTTCAGAATGCAGGTGGAATAAAAAGCTGCAAAAGAGATGACACAACCAAGCCACTCATTGTCTTCAGATTTAACTTAGTTTCCCTATTTCTAAAATTGGAGAGTGGTAGCACCATGCACTGAGATCAACGATTAAAAGCAACATACAATTTCTTAGTAAGATAATATATGTTGCCCTTTGTGATTGCCTCCCCACTGGAAGAATCCTGAATTTTAGGACTAATACTGCTCCTTAAAAGATCCCACAAAAAAAATGAAAAAAATACATTAAACAGATAATATTTTTTTTTACTATTTACAGATATTATTCCTTGTGAATATTACTTAAAGAACAGGCAAGGTGTATTTCTTCAGAATGAGAATAGGAAGCTTCATAATACTGGTGTGTATACCAGGCTCCATAATTAATCAGCATTCCAATTATGGAAATGTTTTTACAGTGGTATAAGAGAAAAAGTTTCCCCACAACAACATGTCAAAACAAATAAAATATGGTCAAAACATCTTGCAAAGGCACAATTTTCCATCTGAAAATGCTGATTCCATGCAATAAAAACATTTAGCAATCATATAGTAATTATCTTAATTTTCACACTTTGATATAATTAAAATGTTTTGGGTTGTATCATTCTGACATTGAAGATTGATTATAGAACATATTATGAAAGTTAGAACAATGTAGATGAGTCTAAATGAAATATTTTAGCATGTGTCATGTAAAAAAAAAAATTAAAAAATCCAATTCTTAATCTGAGATGAAATAAAATTGCAAAAATCACACAAATTACCATGGGACAGAATTTTTATTTTCATGCCAGTATTAACTGTTATATTATTTTGTCACATCACATTTGTGACTAGGAGAGTTAAAATACAAAATGTTGATCCAAATGTTCTCCTAATGTTATTAGTATTGGTCTCAAAATATACCACTTTAATTTCCTTGGAAGAATAGTCCTCCTTTCGTAGCTGTTGAAATTCCTTCTCTAGTTGCTAAAGTGCAACATCCAAAGACATTTCTGGGTTTTTGCAACTGATGTTAATTAAAAACGAGAGACTGACAGTGATTTTCAAAGACTGACTAAACCCAACATCAATAAACACAAACTCTCTGAAGAAGAGAAGATGTGAAATTTCTCATTTTGGATATGAGAGGAAATTCTCCATTAGCTTCGTTTATTCATAGAATCAGAATCATCAAGGTGGGAAAAGACCTTCAAGATCATCAAGTCCAACTGTCCACCCTACAACCCCCGACCACTAAACCATTTCCTGAAACACCACGTCCATCCATTTTTTTAACACCTCTTGGGATGGTGCCTCCACTGCCTCCCTGGGCAGGGAACCAATATTATATTGGCTGAGTTCATAGTAGATTTCTAGCCTGTTAGGTAAATCTATGGAATAGGAAAATTCCTCCAGATATTTCATATAAATTTTTTTCTCAGTTTGAGATGAGTGGGCTCTGGATCAGGAATTTACAAAGCATCTTGGAATGAAATAAATCCAGGTAGGTTATTTCATAGGATAAGGCTGGCATAGTTTGAGAAGCTGAAACTTTGATTTCTGCTTGATGTAAAGTGACCTGTAGTCCACTGGGGTCTTCCTTTTAGCAAGATTTATATCAGACTCTGAAATTATGTAATAATGTACAACCATGGAAGCAGTCAATTGCCCCAAAATATCTCTCTTGCTGGAGACAGGCAACTATCTTGGCATAAGGCTCCTCTTGTCTTTGTTGATCACTGTTTTGGTGACCACAAAAGTACTGTAGAGAGCCAGATATTCTATGGGACACAGTCTTGTCTGATGATATATCTTTCATGCCCAAAATTGAGCATTTGAAAACAAACAGAAACCATATTTATACTCAGTTTTAAGATTAAAAGTTTGATCTTCTAAAAAGAAAAACTCTTTTTGTTATACTGAGTGCTGAGAGACAGATGATGATTCTGGATCTTGACCATGTTGCCAGCTTTTTTGTAAAGTATCTTGTACAAAAAATTAGCAGTGATACTATTTATACCTTAAGAATGGGATTTTCAAAGTTAACTCACTTGCCGAAATCCCTTGAAATCCAAAGGGTGTACAGGTTCCCTGGTATATATTTTCAAATACTTCTATGCACACTAGGGAGGCATCAAGTTCATATAACCTCATGCATTCTGAGAAGCAACTGTATTTCTTGTATTTGGTGCAGTCAAATGATCTGCTGTATCAGTGTGTTTCCTAACTAGGTGTTTAAGATTTCTTGATATAAAAGCTTAGACCTCTTGCAGCTTTATGGGAAATTGGCTCAGACCTGAATATCCATACTTTTAAATGAAAAAACTATAAGCAAACCTAAGCTATAGACAAGTAGAACTACATTTTGATTTATAGTATTAAATCACAAATTATAAACTTTGTTAAATTAGAAATTATTATAGTTTCTATTTCATAGAATCATTATAGAATTATAGGATGGTTTGGGTTGGAAGGGATATTAAAGATCATCTGGTTCCAACTCCCTGCATGGGCAGGGACACCTCCCACTAGATCAGATTGCTCCAAGCCCCATCCAATCTATCCTTGAACACTTCCAGAGATGGAGCATCCACAGCATTCCTGGGCAACCTGTTCCAGTGTCTCACTATCCTCATAAGGAAGAATTTTCTCCTACTGTTTAACCTAGATTTACCCTCTTCCAGTGTAAGGCCATTAGCCTTTGTCTTTAAGCTAGAAGAGGGTAGATTTCCATTATAAAATTTGAGTGTGGTCTAATAGCAGTTTTTGTATTTCAAACAGGACTTTTTTTCTAAGGCACTGAAACAGGTAATATGCATCTACCTTCCTTGCACTGTCTCCCTAAGTTCCTGCATATCTTGATCAGAGAATGGAGTTAAGGTCCAAGTCCATTGCAAACAGCAGCATAATGGCTCAAAATTACATCTTTGATGACTGCATTTTCAAGTCTATATTCCAATGGAAGAGATATTGAGAATAAACCACATGGACTAAAAGCATAATGCACAATAGAAACTACAACTTAACTGCAACACACAGTAGTTAATTGATATAGCTAGGATATTAATATGGAAAATTACCACTCAAGAGGAATAGACCAGGAAAATCTGAAGACTTTTTCTTTTTGAAATATATACTTGTTCCAGGTTCAACAGATAAAGGGAACAGACTGACTGAAAGTGTCTGAATAATGATGACAAAAGAAGTTTAATGCTATGAATGGATCCCACAGTTGCTCTTTCAGTCTATCATATACTACCAAGCCAGAAAGACCAAGAAAGGTTTAGTCTGAGCAAACAGAAGAATCATCAGAAGCTGGGATTAATGGAGATGTGAGCAGATGCAGCAGAACATAGACTATCTAGTTCTTGAAATAAACTGGAGACAGGAAGCTGAGGGAATAGTCTTCTACAGTTAATTGCAACGACAGGGACTTGACACTGTGAAAGTAGAGGGGGGGTAAGGTGATACTGACCACTGAACAGTGGCATTCTTGTCTAAGGAAGGGACAATTGACTTCAAGAAAATAGCAAACTCAAAGAATTTATAACTCCTTGTGGGAAACAAATCAAAGGGAAAAGACAGCTGTAGAATTAAAGCCACAGAAATTTAAGTCAGGTGTGAGTGAAATCTTTTGACTATAATGTTATTTAAAGATGACGACAAATCACCTAGGGAGATTTTAGTCTCTCTGTATCTGGAGATTTTACAGAGAAGCTCAGAGAATCATCTGTCAGGAAAGACATAGATATGGCTGATCCTTCCTCTAGAGTGGCCATGCCAGCCTTCCTGAATTCTCTCCCTATGATTTCTTTGGCTTTTATGATCTGTGTTAATGAGCTTCCCTAAATCCTTCTTTGCCCTCTTTTTGCTGTGTTCTCTTTAGGGAATATGACATGTGAAATAAAAATACATTCCTTTACTGGAATCTCTTTTTCTCTAAATTTGGCAGTTGCGAAATCAATAACAGTTAGACAGCAATAAAACCTTTCTGCCTTCCCTTCTCAAATCAATCCTGTTTAAAGAAAAAGGACAGCTATTACACCACATATAAAATATTGATCTGAAACATACTAAACCTGCATAGTGGGTGAGAAAAGCTGAGATTTCTGTTTTCAAAAGGTCTAGCAGGATTTCTTTTTATTTTGTTACATAACACTCTTATTTATTGCCATTCTATTTTTTGCTTGGAATATGGATGAACAACCCTCACCTGATTCCTCATAAAACAGAAAGCTGTCTAGGCTCCCCTACTAAATGCCCAGTTTTCATAGTAAAAAGAAACATTTAAAATGAACAGTGTACTGCCAAGCAATATCTCTCTGTAAACACCTAGTTCTCAGTCCTCAATCCATTTCCTTCAGTTTCAACAACCCTCTCTCAAACTGGAATTTAGTTCATAAGCATGATGCCAGTGAGAAAGTGATGTTATTTGATTAGGAGGAAAAGCTGATAAGGAAGACTGTGAAATGCATCCTGAAAAGCCTTGCAGAATTTGTAGCAGTTTCTTCTAGCATAGACCAAGGTATTCAGCGTGGCAATTCCTTCCCACAGAATGGTGTATTTTCCAATGTATTTTTTTATATAGAATCATAGAATCAAAGAGTGGTTTGGAAGGGACCTTGAAGATCTAGTTCCAACCCCACTGCCATGGGCAGGGACACCCCCCACAAGACTGTGTTGCTCAGAGCCCCATCCAGTCAGTCCTTCAACACCGACAGGGACGGGTATCCGCAACTTCGCTGGGCAACCTGTGCAAGTGTCTCACCACCCTTACACTAAAGAATTTCTTCCTAATGTCCAACCTAAATCTTCCCTCTTCCACTTTAAAGCAATTACCCCTCATCCTGTCACTATATGCCCCTATAAAATTCCCTCCCCACCTTTATTGTAGCCTCTTCAGGTACTGGAAGGCCAATTATAATGTCTCCCTGGAGTTTTTTTCTTTTTCAGGCTGAACAGCCCCAACTCTCTCAGGCTGTCTTCATAGGAGAGGTGGTCCAGTCCACTGATCATCTTTATGGCCCTCCTCTGGACTCACTCCAGGAGCATCATGACCTTCTTGAGTTGTGGCTCCAGTACTCCAGGTGAGGTCTCACAAGAGCTGAGTAGAAGGATATAATCAGATATAATCACCTCCCTTGACCTGCTGGCCGTGCTGCTTTTGATGCAGCCCAGGATAGAGTTGTCTTTCTGAGCTGCAAGTACACACTGCCAGCTCATCAACCATCACCTCCAAGTCCTTCTCCAGGCTGTTTTTGATCCATTCTCCACCCAGCTTGTGTTTTTGCTTGGTATTGCCCCAACCCAGGTGCAGGACTTTGCACTTGGCCTTGTTGAACTTTGTGAGGTTGGCATGGGCCCACCTCTCAAGCCTGTCAAGGTCCCTCTGGATGGCCTCCCTGCCCTGCAGGGTGTTAACCACGCAGCACAGCTCAGTGTCTTCAGAAAATTTCCTGAGGGTGCACTCAATTCCACCATCCATGTCACTGACAAGTTGTCAAACAGCACTGGTCCCAGTACTGACCCTTGAGGAACTCCACTCATTGCTGATCTCCATTTGGGCATTGAACTATTGACCACAGCTTTTTGAGTGTGACCATCCAGCCAATTCCTTATCCACTGAGAGGTCCATCTTTTAAATCCCTATGCAATATAAATTTCTTCATCTAGCCAAAATAAGATTGCAAACATATTATATTTATCACTAGCTGTAAAAATAAATATAATCAATAACTGTTCTGACCTCTACATTTTATGTGATTGGCTCCGGAGTGGAATTTAATATTAAACAATAATTTGAGAAAGCATTAGAATAATCATGGGAGAGATCCCTGATCTCTCCCTCCCAAATAATTGCCCTACTCAATAAACTACACAAACATGTTCATGTTCCTTTGCTTCATCAAGGCAATAAATCTTGAGTTGTTATCTGAAAAGCACTGAGAAGAGTGATTTAATTCCTCTTCCTGATTCCTCCCCAACTCTGATGTGCATTTGGGTATGCAAGGAGTGTCCCTAAGTGATGGCAAGTGGGAAGCTGACATCTGTCAAAAAAGTAAGGGTCTTCTGCTTCCAAAATGCTATTGTTTGAGAGTAAGTAAAACTCTTTTTCCACTGACTTTTAGAGGACAGCAGCAAACATCCTTCCTCTTTGAATTAAGAGTTTTACAGAAATGTGCCAGACTTGTTCTGGTACTGAGAAAATCCCTCAAGGGAGGCAGGCACAGGAGTGTCTACTCTCAGGATAACAGTCAAGCTTAAGCATGACAGAGAGGCCAAGCTGCTCTTTAACTGTCTGGGTTTCATCAAAGTTAAAAAATTGAGACAGCTGTTGGGGTTACTCACCTTCAGAACTGGGTGGCAACACAGCAGGAGGTTTTGGGATTGAATTCTGCTTCTAACCCATTTCAGGATTGGACACTTAGATCCTTAAGCTGCAATCAGAACAGTACAGACAAGAGTAGACATGCTAATCTTGACATTTCTGGCTTCCTATCAATTTAAATTTTTATCCATAGGAGTCATTTTATGCTTTTGAGAGCTGAAATAACTGTTGAAGATGTTACATGGTGAGGAAAAGTCAACACTGTTTTGGCTCGTGGCATAGGTGGGTCAATCAACAGCCTCACTAACTCAGGGGGTTTTGCTGTTGGTTTTTATGGAGTGACTAAAACTTGGACTTAATTTACAAGAACAACCGAGTTTCTTCCCCTCTAAGCAGAGGAGTGCTAGACAGAGATCTCAGCAAAGTAGATGATAGTAAAAGTTTAATTCCTAATCCTACAAAGACGTACAATACACTTAGCTTTGAGGATGTGAAGTGCTAGAGAAGTGCTGCTCAGTTTAGGCTGAGTTTTCCATTCTCTTGTACAATGCTAATTGCAATTAGCTGGTCTTTTAAGTCTTAATTTCTCAGTTTTCTCATTTTAAAGGATGAACAGAATTTGTGAACTTCATAGCTGTACTATCAGGGTAACTAAATTTTATTTGAGGCTAAACTTGTGCTGAGATTTTTTGTCTGGAAATTATGACATAACAAAGGGTTTTCAGACTTGTAAGCATTAAAGCACACGGCCAGATTTTTGAGACAATAGGCATTAGCACTGGAAACTTAAAGTCATCAGAAACTTTCTTCCTTTCAAAAACACATGGGAAGGTTTTGGTCTTTGATTACCCTTCTTTGCATGTGGGTTTGCATTTCTATATGTACACAGTAATCCATAGTGCTTATGCATGCCCACGATCTTGAAGATTTCCTTAGATTTGCTGAGATGTGTGTCTGAATACTGGTAAGCAGCACTGCACCTTGATAGATAATCAGCTTAATTTTCTTCTTCATCTGTTTTCATTTGTCTCATTTTCCCTTGAGGGATTCATCAGTCATCTTATTATAACTTTGTGGCCGTTCATTGCAAAGTTTTGGTACATTTCCTTTGTGGAATTCAGTTATTGCAAGTTGTAAAGCCATATTTTTACATCAACCTTGTGACACTGACTTTTACAAAACCAGCTAAATGACCATTGCTTTTAAATGGAGGTGGGAAAAATATACTACAATACCAGACTTTAGTTCTGGTTGAGGAAATGCTTTGACAGAAACCAAATTATTCCATTGCCTAGGGACTGAGGCCTCACCTGAGAGGAAAATCACCTTCTTGTTGTAATGATACTTTAATAGAAGTGACTGCCAGAGAGCCCACTGCCCCCTCTACTCTCAGGGGTGCACGCTGCTTCTCAGCTTAGAACTTGTGGAGCACGTCTTGCTTTTATGAGATTAACACATCTTTAAATACTTCATTTATAATGGCTCAGCTTCCATGGGAAAGACTGAAAGCTGTTCAAGCAAATCATTGATAAGAGGAGTGTCAGGGCAGTCTCCAAGGAAGTAGAACTTTGGATGTCTTCAGGCAAATTCAGAAATGGAATCTTTATCTGCCACATCCTGGAGAAAAACCCCAAGCTACCAAGTATTAGATTATAAACAAAAAAGGTGTTGCAGCAGCTGCTGCTGCTTTTATTTAGAATCAAATCCAGCAATTATGGTCTGGAAATTCCTCACTGGTGCCTCCTGCAGTCATCCTTGAGGAATGCTGCACTTCTGAGCTGAACACAGCTTCTATAAATCACACCACAGTAGATTAAGACAACTAAAGTTTTAAAAAACATTTAGGCTTTTGAAGGTGAAGATAGACATCCATCTGTGGGATTTGCACAAGTTCCTAGTTGTCTAAATACAAGTTGGAGATTGCATAATTAGGAGTTTGACACTTAATGTGTTTGCAAATGTCACTGGACCTTACACATTTTACCCCAAAAGTCTAACTTTGAATCGACCTTTCAGCAGGCAGGGCTGTTCCTCCCCCTCTTCAGCCCTGCTTTATACTGTGTTGTATGCTCCATTTATGTTGGATCACAGAAGAGAAGAGTCATGTTGGGGGAATGTCTCTTTGGACACACATCTAGATTCTGCTTCCAGTTCAGGAAGAATTCCATCAGCGCTGGTGCCACTAAGATCAAACCTCACTCACTGTACAACTGCTACTTGATATTTATAATAAAGTCTTGATTCACCAGGTAGTAAATAGGCAAAATATATGTACAATCTAGTGAGACGGTGTAACCCAAGAGACTCAACGGCTCTGCAGTCCTTTAATATTAAAATCACCAAAGGTATGCAGTTATGTGGTGAAACATTTGGGAGCTTACATGTGCTAAGATATATAGATCTAATATTTCACTTTGCAGAAATGGTTTATTTCCAGCAGTAAATACGATGTTTGTGAAATGAGAATAGGCTATTTCAAACTGTTATAAGGCCACTGAATAATTGAATTATTACTCATCTGGGGCCAGTGTAATTTGTTACCTGTGTGATTCCAACACTCTGAATCAAAGTAATTACACTCATGGTGTCATTTAGTAAAATAATGCTGTGAAGGTCTCTATGAAGAGAGAGGCAATTGCTGAAAGGATTCTGTTGAAATAATAACACAAATTCTATTGGTCCTCTTGCTCCATTCATTGTTACTTTATTATATGGCTAAATAGCTCATTCATATGCTTTGCTGGAGTGAACAGTACGAGCTTTGGAAATGGTATCTATGGAGGAAAAAATGCACAGCTTCTAAGGGAAAAGCACCAAATAGTCATTTTTAGTATCACAAATGTGCAAATAACAAATGGCAGATTAAATTTATTAAAACCAAAACAAAACAAAAAGATAGATTGTAATATCCTTTGACAGTTCAGTGGCAAGATTCCACTACAGTAGAGAGCTGGTGGAAGGGTGGAAGGTGCCTGGAGACTGTTTCCAACCACAGGGCAGTCACTTCCAAAGCTCATGAACTAGGCTTCAGAAAGCTACGAAATCAGTATAAAAAAACAAGGAGTCTGCTTTGAAAATAAGAATAAGCATTTTGGAATTAATATTTTTGTGTGTGTGTAAACTATAGCTATATATGCATTCATGTATGTGAGTATGGAGTGTTTTCTGTTATGCTGCTTTATCCACATCTTATTCTTTAATGCATTTATTGCCATGACCTTTCTGTGAGGTAGGATAATCCTGCGCTCCTGCTCTGAGGAAACGAAGGGAAAGAGCTGAAGACATCTTACAGAAGCCAAATTTATGGCTTACATCCACTTTTTCTTAAGATTTACATTATTTTTTCTTTTAAATTTTTAACATATTTTTCGACATGATTGTAACCTTCTTTAGGCATTTGAATCCAGTGCAACTTAGTAAAGAATCTGAAGGATCTTGAGCACAAGTCTTAGGAGGAGCACCTGAGGGAACTGGGTTGTTTAGCCTGGAGAAAAGGAGGCTGAGGGGAGATCCTGTCGCTCTCTGCAACTACCTGAAAGGAGATTGTAGTGAGGTGGGGGTTGGTCTCTTCTTCCTAGTAACAAGTGATAGAACAAGAAAAAACGGCCTCAAGTTGTGCTGGAGGAGGCTTAGATTGGATACCAGGAAAAAATTATTCACCAAAAGGATTGTCAGGCATTGAAACTGGCTGCCCAGGGAAGTGGTTCTTGCTATCTCTGGAGGTATTTAAAAGACATGTAGATGTGGTGCTTAGGGACATGGTTTAGTGGTGGACTTGGCAGTACTAGGTTAACAGTTGGACCCAACAATCTTAAAGATCTTTTCCAACCTAAAGGATCCTATGATTTCTATGACTAAAGAATCTGGAGAAACCATTGACTAACCTAGTGTTCCACTCCTGTGGTTCTGTCTACAGGGTGTGGGTCCAATTTCAAAAGTAATGTGATGAGATGTAGTGAAAACAAAAAGCAGCAAAGGGAGAAAGGAACAGCATTGAGAGTAATTCATTGCAGGAGTTAATTGGCTTAAATGTGGACATAGGGACTGGACAGTCTAGGAAAGCAGACTGCTGCTTTTATGGAGAGTGTGGCCTATATGAGATATATATAATACAGTTCTAAGGTTATTTCCAGTTGATTTCTCTAGCACAATGTTCATATTCACAACTGGCACTGATGATGTGGGGCTGAGACAGAAACAGTAAAATCTGTTTGTCCCTGCACAGAGCCAGTGCATGGAAAGGGAAGAACACGACTTCATGAGGAGTTTCATCCACAGAGAAGCATTAAATAGAAATGGAGAGTTGATATTTCCTTGGAGCTGACTAAAAGTATGACCTGGTTTTAGGGTAAATAATTATCTGCTCAAGGGAAACAACCTGCAGCTATTTATGTGTTGTGAGGACTTGTGCCAGACTTGAAAGGATATGAAAACACCTCATTAGGTCCCTTCTTATGAACCCCTGCTGTTCTCCACCTCTCTTCTCTTTTTACTCACCCTGACTTGGACAATCTGTGTCCACATGTGCTAACACCAGTGCTAGTACCAGAGACACCCCAGAACTGACCAGGACAGCTTGGTAATAGGGGCCCTTCCCAGGGTTTGAGAGGGATTTGTGTCTAGAAAGACACATGCCAGTTCCAATAAGCTGTTGAATACCTTGGTCCTGCAGGGTTTTTAATTCCCAGCCAACAACTGAAACCCTGATAACTGAAAAACTTTTTTCCCAAAAAGAGATTTCTTCACATTGTTGGATTCATGTAGCATTTTATATAATTACAGCCTTTGTTGTAAAACTCATGTTCTACAAGCCTGGCTGATAAATCCTACTCTTTACGGTACTATTGTGGCTCCATTATAAGCCCTTACTGTTGAGTCCAATATTTATTATTGGAGAAAAAGGTGGAAAACAAATCCATGCTTTTGAAAGTGTTCCATAAAACTCACAATGTTTTTGCGAATTCTGAACCGTTACTTTCACCTGGGGATTTATCATGGAGATTTATCATGGTGCCTACATGCATAAATAGCAGGCCCATATGCATGTACTTCTTTGAATAAGAACACAAGAGTTGTGACCTTTTTTAATAGTAACACAGTTTTCTGGTGTGTGTAATTATTTGGGGAAGAAGTCTGTCTGTTTCGTAATTTAAAAACAAGAGTGATTTTTGCTGAGAAAAAGTTTTCAGTCCTTTAAAATCTGTCTCATAATATCTTGAGGTGCTCTTCAGGAGACTGACACTGCAGTTCCATGTTATGGTATGTCAGGGCATGATTTCATTCTGAGTTTTACCCATAAGGCAAAATCAGCATAAAAGATGTTTACCTTTCCCTGTGCCTGATTGCCTGTTCCCTGTGCTCTTTGGTGGAGCTGTTCCCTAATACAGATTAGTGAAGTGATCTGTTTTGGGAAGGAAACACCTCCCACTACTTTTAAAACCATAGAATCATAGAACAGTTTGGGTTGGAAAGGACCACTAAAGGTCATCTAGTCAAACCCCCCTGTAGTGAGCAGGGACATCTTCAGCTAAGCTAGATCAGGGTGCACAAAGTCTCATCCAACTTGGCCTTGAACACTTACAGGGATGGGGCATCTACCACCTCTATGGGCAACCTGCTCCAGCATTTTGCCACCCTCCTTGTAAAATATTTCTTCCTTATATCTGGTCTGAATCTACCCTCTTTTAGTCTAAAACCTTCATCCCTTGTCCTGTAAAGACCCTACTAAAAAGTCTGTCCCCAAAACAGAGACTCATACGATGTCTAGTAGCACTCTGTTTTTCCTAATCCTCAGGTCCTTTTTCCCCACTTAACCACCACAGGGATTCATAATTTTCTCCTAGTCTCACGATGAGATCCCACAAACAACTTTATCCATCTTGCAGAGCAGTTCTGCAAGGTGCACACAACCTCCTTCCAGCAAGACTTGGGACTAGCAGACACATCTTGGAATTAGCCTCATGGCTTGCAAAGTGAAGTCCTCAGGCAGGTTCAAGATCTGCCTCCAGAGCACTAGGAAAGACTACTGTCCACACCAAGGTATAGTTTACCTGGTGCCACTTAGACTTTCCAAAGGCATTCCCCTTTTTTCTGTTTTTTTTTTAAGAGAATGCAGGTGTTGGCAGTCTGGGCAAACCTCCAACACAGGTAATTACATTCTATCATCTTACATTCTCTTTGCAATTGATCTTAATAGCTGTGATGTGACAAGAGTCCATAGACAGTCCTGTAAACAGACAGCAGCACTACTACATTATTTAAGGCTTTAAACACTACAAGACCTGAAAATAAAAGAAATTGGATAGGGAGGAAATATGACAGAGAGAATAAGACAAAAATTACAGCCTTTCAGTCTCCTTATTGTGGAGGACAGAGAATCTCTGCAGATGATATAGGATGGACTGACTGCCATTCCTGTGAGTACATGGCAAATGGTGGAGTCCCTCACAGAAAACACTGCTCCCAGGGGTCCAGAGGAGTTAGCAATGGTAAGGGCTGTCAGATGCCATGGTTTAACAACTATCCCACCCAAAGTACAAGGTCATCTTCACCTTTTCCCCCACTGCTAATGAAAAGCATTTAGGTTCCTGAAAACAGCTCCATTTACTTCCAGGACTGTGTGAGCAAAAGCTGTGAAGTCAGGAACCCTCCTCCCACAGTGGATTGCCCATGTTCCGTGTGCCAACCTGGCACTCACATGCCAGTGTCACAGGAAAATGGGGCTTTCTGAACAAAACCTGGGTGAGAAAAGCTCTTGTTTGAGCATAAATCCCTGATTCCCTCCAAACAAATGAAAAGCTTGTAGTTAAATATATAGTAAATGTGGGTTATTTTGAAACATCCACAGCTCTCTGTTTGATCTGAATGAAACATGTCTGTCAGAGACAGCTGCTGCTAGTCTACTTGCTGCCAATTATATTTACAATCTCCCTCCCTCTCTGCATTTCTCTCATTTTTTTTCCTTCTTTCTTTTCTCTCCCCCCCCTTTTTTGTTCCCCAAGGTTTTTATCGGAGAGGTTATAACACTCAAATTCACTGAGATTAAAATCATACCAGTCCCCTTGAGCTAAATAAGCATCCTTGGCTACATAGTTCCACTGAGTCCCATGGGCCTGTGCCAATTTTATGGTCTTTAAGGAATTCACTTGTTCATCTGGGCCTAGGCTTAATATATTCATTTAACAGCACAGGGTCTGTGCTCAGGTGGTGAAACTTCTGAGCTTGTTTCACTTCAGAGTTTGTTTCACTTTTGAGCTTGTTTCACTTGCAGAAATAACTCAGTTTCTCTCATCTTACCATCTCGACACCTTCTGAGCTTTGTTTTTCTGGTGGATCTAAGACCTAGCTTCATTGCTAGGAGAAGTCTGGAAAGAAAAGGGAGAGGCTTATCCCCAGCCCACTATGTATATTAGGAGACCAATTAATATATAAGTTAAGAGGATTCCAGGCACAAAAATCAAACAGTTTTGTAAGCATAAACATGTGCAGCCTGTGTAGGCTGGTTGCCTCTTTGAGCTGAAAACCAAGTTTGATCTATGAGACAACACTAATTGGGGGTTTGCATCAGCCTGAAGGCACACTGGTAGGGTAGGGTGTCAAATTTGCCCCTCTGAATCCGTTGATACTGGGAACTTCATTAAGACAGACTTCAGACTGTCTTCACACAATGGCTGCCATCTGATCTACTGCAGCACAAGGTCCTGCTCATCAGCTCTACCACAGCAGCTGACCATGAACACAACAACAAAGTGAGTGCAATTGCATCGTGGCAGCTGACACACTTTGCTCAGTCTTTGGAGTGTGGGCCTAGAAGGTAAACTGCAATAATTCAATGTCTTGACATATATATGCTGAGAACAGCAGTCTAAGACCGTGCTTTTCAAAAGACACTAAAGGAGTTAGGCTTTCAGTTCTCACTTGGATTTGCATGCCCTGATTTTTAAGGGTCTTTGGATGAACTCGGGGAAAAAAGGACACCAGGAAGGATCCTAACTTGTAACTTTCAAACAATGAAGCTTCCAATTCTGAATAGACACATAGAGGTTATAGTGTATGAAGTCTCAATTATCTTCAAAGAGCCAAATTCCTTTCTAAAATGTCATTTAATACAGAATCATTCTATTTAAGCCTCATCTGGATGCTGCTCCTAAAGCCTGCAGGTATATTTGGCCTATGACAGTAAAGTAGGCTAAAAATGTAAAGGTGTTAATCAGCAGCATCATTCATCTGATTCAGTGTTTATTAGTTCATGGCTGCTTGTGCTGATATTTGTTTTTATTTTGTTAGGATGTAATCCCTTGAATTTAATCAAGTCAGCTGTATTTGAAATCACTGGTAATAAATGCCTTTCACTTCAACAGTGCAGAACAGAGTTGGATTTTCAAAAGGATTTATGAAACATAATACTAATGCTGTCAGGTCATTGCTTTTGTGGAAGACGATCTGTACCTGAGACCATCCTGGCTGCCTTTTCTGTATCCTTTGGGAAGGCAGGGTTTCAGGACATGGATATTAATTGAGCCTCACCGTCTTGTATGCTATATATACTGCATTTCCCTGGACACACAATCAAATTCCACGTTGGAACGAGATCTGGGTGAGTACCAGTACTTCCTGCCCTGTGTAATACTGTTGCGTGTGGGCTACCTGGGAAAAATAACTCATCCTGTTCATCTCCACAGTATGGAGTCAGGAACTGCTGAACCACAGAGAGTATCTTCTTCATACACTCATCAGCCTGTTTTAGAAACACCCTGACCCTGTTGGCTGACACTCTGACTCCTGATAGTTCCTCTTTTAAGTTGCTGCCCACCTCCAATGAGCTCTTCATGGTCCCAGGTGGTACTGAAGGCACTCAGGGATTTTACAGCCTTATATACAGCTGTATATCCCTTTGCAAACTCAGCACTGGATGTACCTGCCTCTCCTACATGACTGTGCCACAGCTAACGCACCTGTGCTGTTGTTTCTCAGAGATTCCCTACATTTAATGTATGCATTTTTAATAGATTCCTTAATGTGAATTTTCACATTCCTGACAGAAAAACAGTTTCGTTTTTGATGTGTTTGCAAAAAATATATTAATTATAAACTAGAGGGAGTGTTATTTTTCTTTGTCAGATTCTCCCATATCTGTGACTAAGCAATGGAGTATTTGCAAACTTTAGAGAGGGATCAGAAACATGGCACTGTAACTGAGGTTCATTTGTAGAGGGTAAAGTAGCATATGCTATGAGTCAGTTAATCTCTTTAGGGCTTTATCCAGCACAAATTAGGTTCTGTGGTCACCGAGTCACAGCAGGCTGTGGGCCACTGTAGTCTTGGAGCTTTATTCTGGTTCAGCTGCCAAGAAATGAACTGCTCTGTGGGCGCAAAAATTGGCTTATGCTCTGTGAAGTCCATCCAGGCATGTGCAGCTCTGACGGCTGCTCTTCTCTCCACGCACAGCTACATGATTTCATTTTCACCTACTCTCCAACCACCTTGAGGCTAAGATGCAGCCCCTAGAAAATAAAAAAGGTGCTAATGCAATCTCATTAGAAATCAGCAAAGGTTGTGAAATAGTTTTAAAAGATGTGGAAGCCCTCAATGTTTTGGCTGTTGAAAGCTGGCCAGGACAAACCCACGCTGCAGGGATTAGCTCTGTGCTGCTGCTGCTGGAGGCAGGAATTGTCTTTTTTTTTTTTTCTGTTTCGTTGTTGGTTTTTTGGGTTTTTTTATGGTTTGTTTTGGTTTTGGCTTTTTGACATATTTTCCCCAGTCTACAACTGGAGATACTTCAGTGCAAATAAAAATAAAATGCCTTAAGTTTCCTAAGTGGGCAAAAGGAACTGGGAGGCGTAGCTCTAATTACAACTAATGTCTCCAAGAGACTTGAAAATCTCATCCTTGAATCACTTAACAGAGGCACAGATCAAATCATAGGGAAGTCACAAGTGCTCACATATGGGTGTCAGGAAGTCAGGTCTTCCTATAGACAACTTCCTCCTTCCCTACTGATTTCTTGACCTTGCTAAAACACACATCACCTCTGCACTATGTATTGCACATTCTAAATGAGGCTATAAATATTTGCTTATGTTACAGCAGTAGTTTTGAGGTCATATGGGTACTTAATATTTGCACAAACTACAACAAAAATCAATTTGTTATTACCATATTTACTTTTGCCATGTTATTTATTGATGCCATTCATATTAATGAATGACTATCAAAAACAGTGCTTAGTAATTTTCACCTCTAATCTTGGTGATTCTTTTCAGTGAACTTTCATAGAGAAGAGGTTAATTCTGGTATGTTTAAGTATAAAGCTTAAAGCATGTAAACAGCTGTGACATCTTGAACATGGACTCAGTTGACTTAAGTTAATGGTTGGACTTGATGATCTTGAAGGACTTTTCCAACCAGAATAATTCTGTGATTCTGTGAACATACAATGTACATACCTGTACATCGATGATAAGAAACTATTGTCACTGATGTAACCACAGATTGGCCAGGAAGCATTGCAGATGAGGCTAAATCCCACCCTTTTGCAAACACATTGAGAACTTCTCATTTTTGGGCACGTGGAACAAGAGCCCAAGAAAAAGTCAAGCTGTTGACATGTTATTTCTGCTGAGCAACCCCTCAGCCCTGCCTGGCCCTCCTATAGTCAAGTGCTTAAAGCTGTGATGCTGCATGTGTTGCACTCCTTCGTCCCAACTCAGGTTCAAGCATGTCTCTTGCTTAGAGCCGTTTGGGATTCAAAATCTTGATGCTTTTTGTGTAAACTAACCTGAGAGAGCTGATCTGGTGGCTCTGCTCAGATCACACTCACACATGCTGGCAGCCCTGACTTCAGCATGAAGCATGGTAGCCACTGTACTTCAGCTCAAAAACACAGCCAGAAGACGAAGTGCCATTTCCACCTATTTAGATCTTGACACCTAAAACACCTGCCATATTCAGGCACAAAATGAGTACCCAATATGATTAAGAGCTAGGAATGGCTAAGGTTGTACTTACCAGAAAGAGAAAGGAACAAGGATGTTCCTTGTGCCTCCCTTCGCTGCTTCATTATCTGGCTTCAAGTATTTGTGTTCACTCAGGATGGTATCACAGCTTCCACAAGTGCATTTCTCATAAATACTACTGACAGCAAAGTTTACTCTGCAGGACAAATGTAAATATAAAAGGGGGATCTTTCTTAACCATTCTTGTTATCCAAAGTATGCAGCAGCCTAGAAGGATGTGTTCAGTGATACTGAATCCCAGCAGCATGAGCCAAAAAAGAAATGTAGGTGCTTGCTTATCTTCTCTAACTTGAATTTGCCAAAGTACATGTTTTATTTGTGAATAATTTTTCAATTATTCTACTCTGTACTCAGTGGCAATTGCAAAAATATACTTGGACTTAAATGTATGCACACTTTTAAGGGTTTTGTTACATTACAGGCTACTGGCCCTAATACATCCATTTTGCTTGACTGATAGAAATATTTGGTCTAGTCCTGGTAACCCTCCATGATATTCTTCATTTACAGAAGCTGTAACCTACACAGAGTTGTCTAAAAAGTAATCAAATACCTGAATCAAGTCAAACAAGATTGGGACAATCTCAAACTAAACTGTATTTACTGTCTTCTTTGCTGGGGTTTTCTGCTGTCACTAAGGAGTGCTGGCTTATTTAAGGCACAAATAGTGAAAGCTTTCCAAAAGATTTGCCAGATGTTTAAGATATTACAACTGTCATAAAAGCATGCTTTTTATTATTATTTTTATGACTAGGTCCCATAAGGGCAACAACTAAGTATCTGTTTTTCCAAAGTTCTCTGAATGTCAGGCAATGTGGGAACTTTTGTCACAGGAAGTCTTTGGGAGGCAAGGTGAGGCAAATCCTTGAAAGACTGGACCTTCTAGGTGGAGGTGATCTTCCCCTTTTTATACACATATACTTTATATGCAGCACTTCTACTTTGGCTTTAAAACAAAAGCAAAGAAAAGGAAGGCTTTCAGCCTTTGCAGTGGATCTGGTGAGCTACAGATCCATGATGTGAATTGGTTCAGCATTAGATGTTGTATAGTCCTTGCAAATAATATAGTCATAAAAGCAGTGACGTAAACATAACACAAAATCATTTGCATGAAACATAAAAGAGCCTAGTAATTTATGAATATCACTTTTAAATCTAGATTAACCACTGTCTAGGGAAAAAACATTTACTGAGCCCCATTCACTCTGCAGTTAAATGAAATTTAGGATAGGATAAAATGGTTCTTATCAATTAAATTTTGCTTTAATCTTTACAGACTTGATAAAGAAGATAAATATTAAATCCCAAAATAGAATGCTAAGTATGCACACAGAACAGTACATAACAGCCAGACTCAATAAGTGCAAGCAGCAGGTTTGGACTAGGTCACTAGAAAGAGATTTTTAGTGCAGAACAACACTAACTGGTGGCAGGGATTCCCTGAACACTCAGTCTGGTGGTTCATGGAAATACTGCTAATTGTACTGTGTGATTTCTTGATACAGCTGTTCCTTTCATCACCAGGGTAATAAGGAAGGTTGTGGTGGAATTACTTTTGATTACAAGGAACTGGAATTTGAGAGACTGGGAATACAAAGGATAAAAACCTTACTTTTTTTGGTTAGTATTTCACTGGCTCGTCTAACATTAAATTCCTAAATGCATACTTAGAAGGGAAGGCAAAAATATCCCCATCAAAATATACTCTTTTTCAGTAGGAAACTAGGGGTTTGATTGAAAAAAGGATTTTGTGGAATGCATCTGCTTTCCCTAACAAGAAAAATCTTGATCTTTATGTGAGAGTAAAAAAAATCAAAACTCCCAAATCATCAGTGTATTCATGTTCTTAGCACTCAGTTATACTTATTATGAGATGTCTAAAGCTTCCCACAAATACTTAATCTCTGGTTTATATGCAAAGTAAAAAACATTTTCCTCTACCTCTGTGTTTTAGATGTCCAGAGTGAATTTACTGACTACCATGAGAAGAAGGAGCCTGAGTTCCTTCCAGTAGTGCAGCTGGATGTTGATTATGGCATCATGGTGGCATGACAGGTGAGGAGAGGGGTGTCCAACAGACTCTCTCCTCTATGCACACCCCTGCTGCCCCAAGCCCTAAGCTCTGCACTGAAGCAAACTGTTTTCCTGGCACTGACTTCCCAGCAGGTAAATTGCTTTGTCTAAACAGTTTACATAGCACAGTTTTAGGATCTCAGACTTGGATCAATCCCTACACATAAACAAAGTGGGGAAAGAAGTCACTATGCAGAAAAGGTGCCCATGAGGTAAATGACAAGCAGAACACTTACAAGAGGGAGATCCCACAGGCTGCAGTGGTGGTCAGACCACTGGCCTCTTCTCTCTGCTTGCAGGCTCATGCTGGGATCTCTCCCCTCTATGTGAATGGAGCATGGTGTCACATGGACACTCAGGACAGTCTTTGCCAAAAAGAAAACAATAAATTGGGGGGATCTTGGCACAGGGCAATGCTTGCATAGGAAATAAAATCTGCCAATACAGCATCAGGTTCCTGACCAGTGGTGCAAGTAGTCTCCATTGCAAGGGTATATGGTATCTGCAGCAACATCGTCAGCTGGACCAAGAGAGACAACCCAAGCCTCTGTTCTGATCAATTCTTATAACCCAGCTGGCCACATTCCTACGTGACCAGCCCGACAAATCCATAATTGATCTTGACTACATGACTGTCCCCTGTGACAGTTTATGCAGGAACAGGTCTATTGAGTGTCTATAAATATCTAAAGCAGAAACATCTGGGGGAGTCTTTGGGACACTCCTCTCAGGATGCTAGTCAACACCTATAAGCATACTAAGTGGACTGGACACAGCAGGACCTGAGCTGAGGAGTAGCTAAAATTGTCCTGGAGAGCTTCTGGCACAGCCAAATATCTAAGTTTAAAGTTTCAGTCAATCACCAAGTTAAAGCTTTTAACTTCAGATTGTCCATGATGTCAGATTAGTCTATTATCTCATCCCTTCAGGAGAAGCTGCTGAAGCACCCAAGGGAGTACATTGGGTTTACATAGCCCTGACACCTAGCTAAATCACAATTACAACTAAAAAGCAAACTTCATTTTCATACATAGAACTCACATCCCACAGCTCTTGCCACAGCAGTGTTCTAGATGGTACTAAGCTGGTTGTCTGGAGAAAGTTTTTGCACCATAAGGCAGACTCCTTCTCCATGTGTCTGTTTTACTACAACTTGGCCACTCAAAAGCATGGTCATGCAGCAAGCAGTGAACATGGCATGCTGCTCTGGGTCTCCTTTCCATTTGAATAATAATTCAAAAAGTCAGGAAAGAGTGTTCTGTTTTTCACTGATCAGCATATAACTTTGTTCAAAGTGGGTCAGACCATCATGCAAATATATGAGGATCAGCCCATCACTGTGGAAAGAAAGGCCTGGGGAACACAAATAGACTTAGAGATTACTTCATATTCCTTGAGGCTTTCATAGGGGCAGGGAAAAAGAAAAAGAAGCAGCGTTTGTAGTTTTGGGTCCTGGTTTGCATAGTTTCTGAGCACCCTGATCTCCATTCAATATCATGGATGTTCTAGAAATTAGGCCAGAAATCACACTGTTCCTGTTCTGATGGGAGTGACAGATGCCTACTTGGATGACAGCTGAAATGCTCTCTCCATGTTGGCAGGGCAGAGCCCTGGGCTTTTCATCCTGAATACGTTCTTTGCCGAAGCAAGACATTTGGGTTTGGTTACATCTTTTATGAACACTTTTTCAATAAATTAATCAGAAGCTTCAGGCAGTATAAGGCTTTTAAAAACAGATCAGTTCTTTTGCAATTCCCTTTTGAGAGCTTCAAAACTGGATTTCTTCCCATTCAATTTTTCATATTTCCATTTTGCAAAATTGAAGATTCCTGAGCCAATGGAAAGACAGAGACTGCATTCTCCTTGATCAGAATTTGCCTCGTAGCCACTGGCAGTGGGGTCAGATGACTACTCCATGTAACATGCCTGATTTAAAGAGCTGTGTCAAGGAGTCAAAGCCACCATAATCATATATGTCTGAAGCATCATTCCTCCTGCTTGTTAAAAAGCTCCAAACATCATCTTGTCTGAAGTTGCCCCTCTAAGCTTGGACAAGGTAAATAATCAGAAGAGCTCATGCAGTGCCTTCTGACATACTCTTGGTACCTGGGGAGCTGCGTACCTTTCTCAAGTCCTCTTTGGGTCAGTTTGGCTGCTCCCCATGGCTACAATGAATTGCACCCATTGTTTTGAAGCTTCTTGCTATTGTTTGGGAAGCCTGTTCAGAGTTAGTAATTTTCTTATATTCAGAAAGAAAGAGCATTGAGACCACCAATAAGCTCATGCTAAGGAGGACATCAATAGACTGAATGAGCGATAAGGAGGGTTCAGCCATAACCTGGAACTGCAGCTAGGAGTATCCCCTCTGCTATACTGAAATAGGTGGAAAAGGTATATGCAGTTTGTTTCAAGTGCTCTCTGTCAAGCCAGCATGATAGTACCCTTCTGTTGAGGAGAGACCCAAAAGAGATAAGAGAAGTCCTTAAAACCCAACAAAAACAGCCTGCACACCATATCCTGCATCATTTCAAAGGATTCTCCATAAAACAGGTGCAGAAAAGGCAGGTTATTTGTGGTCCTTTGGGTCTTTTGCTGTTTGCACAGTAAAAAAATCAAGGCAAAGGAGACACAAGGGCACAGTCATAGCTCCTATAACTTTTTACAACAAATACACAAATGTACCATTCCTAACTGTATGCTTTCAATCTCTCTTGTCTGATTTCAGGTTATTTCTATAATATATTGTGCCATGTGCACTATTAGAGGTCTTGCAAGCACTTTGAAGTTCTGCTGCTGAGATAACTGACATGGACACAAAAGAGAGGTCAATAGTTCTTCGGTGTGGTCTGGATTTACACAGGTGTCTAGGCAGAGTCCTCATAATAAGACATAGGGTTTAAAAGCTTGAGAATCCCTGTTAATATTAATGAAAGTATAAAAGACCTTGCAGCGATGTAGAAAACAACTGTGGTACTGGAAGACTGTTTGGACTGAGGACAATGGTGTAAAGGAGAACTGAAAACTGAGACTACTGTTTCTGAACAATGTCTAGACTGCTGGTGCTCAGACTGCCTTGGAAACTGCCGTTAGACTGTTTCAAGTTTGCTTTTTCCTTTGATTTAAAAAAAAAAAAAAGAGCATTTTTTTTCTTTTTCTAACTAGCACAAGACCTCAGTAGTTTTTAGCAGGAAATCTCTCAAGACTCAAAGTCAATAAAAGCTGAAAGGTGTAATCGTGGCAAAGGTTTTTCTTTTGGAATCCCTGGGCCAGGGACAAACTTTGCATTCAAGAATATCAAGAATATACACTATAAGTAAAAGCATGCGTATGCAGTAGGGAAAGAGAAAAGGACAGTCTAATGGATCTTGGTCTAACAACAGATCTGTGGTTTTTCAGCCTGGCAGCCCATGGAAACCTTCTAAGAGATGGACAGAGGGTAACTAAGAAATAAAAGGCTTTTGTCAGTACACTGGAATATGGTGTACAGAGGTCTACATTTCCACAGAAAAAAATCTTAGGAGTTCAAAATGGAAAGAAGTTGAAAGCCACAGGAGTGCAGAGACACATGAAAGAGAAAGAGAGATAGAATGCATGAAAATGTAAGTTATAAAATTGTTAATATCTAGAAGTCTTAAAGGAAAACTAGTGTCCATAAGCACTTTTTGAAAGATGATTTTCAATTTGAGAACTCGCAGGGTGAGAAAAAAATGGGGTAACAACTCATAGATTCATTTGAAATCTGTCTTCTACTGGCATTTTATGTCAATGCTTAATATAAAAATAAACTGCAATATGGACAGTCAAGGGGCCTTTTTCTGCAAATAAAGGTTTGCACTCAGAGGTGAACAAAATTTGGAATTCATCTTGAAGGAAATACAGGCATGCCAGCATTTCTTTGTGCTGCATGCTGACAAAATATTTGAATTAAGAACATTTATTTTTACAAAAATCAATTTTTTATTTTGACATTGTCATCTGGAATAAAATATTTTGACTGAAGTTCAGTTGAACAGCTTCACTGGTGGTTACTGATACAATCTCACATCTCACATGCTTTGTTTAGAATTAGCTTAATACACTTGTAGGATTTTCATTATAACAGCTCAGCGTACAGGCATTTTATCTCAGGGTAGCGATGCCCATGTTCTGTTTCACAACTTGGATTGCTTTATCATCTGTTATGATGCACCAGAGTCAGATGATTTCTACCTTGAAATGTAGAGCATACTCAGAAAGAAATCCATTTTGTCTTGTGCTAGAAGGAAACCATCCTTTGGAGACCTCTAGATCATCAGGGGTGATAGCATCTCAAACTGCCATATCATGGACCACTGCACAAAGTGGGAATGCAGTATAACAACTTGCTAAACACAGCAAGCTAAATCTTCCAAGAGAGGTCAGCAGAATAAAACACTTTTACCTGGGCTGAACCAACACAAGCTAAATTAATCCTATGAAAGCCTAGACAGGGAAAGAGTTTGTTTTGTAAAACAGAATTTAAAACAAAATAAAACAAAAAACCAAACAAAAAACAAACCACAAACAAAACAAAACAAATACCATAATATTTTGACATTGTAGATGTCCTTTTGTCTCCTTTTAGACCTTTTGTCTAAAATAGTTCCAAACACTTTTACCTGCAAATTCTCACAGAAACAAAAAACATTAAACTTGATTCACAGCTTCTGTTTACTTTTGGCACCAATTTTTATGCATGCAATAATTTTGTGTGAGAGACAATGAACTTACATTATGTCATTAAAAGTTCTCAGCAGCTGCCATTTACCACAGCATTAGTTAGATACTGTTTTTTCACATACACAGGAGGAAATTACATTCCTTTCTGGAAGAAGGTAACTGGTGGCAGCAGTAGTTGATGGTCAAGACAAGCAAGAGTGAACCTCAGCACAACTGATGTGTGTGGGCTGAGAGTGTGTTTGCAAGGACTCACATCTTGGTGAGGAGGGAGCTAGGCAAAAGCCCACAGTGAACAAATGAAACACTTTTGTGCGTGTGGCGCTGAGTAAGGGCCAAAGTCAAAGGCACCTGAGCTACTGGATTTTTCAACTGTGCTCAAAAACTGCCTCTGATGGTTTCTGCCATGTTCAGGGAAGCATAATTTTGTGGCTATTAATTGTAAACAAGCAGGACAGCACCAAAACCCCCTGTGTGATTCCTGTCATCAGTTTCTCCTTTTAACGGAAACAACCTGGCCAGGCCCCACATACTAACTGCTCAGGTCAGGGGGACAGCAGTATAAATGTTTGCAGTAAAGGATTTCTGGGCTCAGAACACATTTGTTCAATCAAAAAGATATGTGTAGTGATCAAAGAAACTACTCTAGCAAAACCCATATAGTTTGTAGAGATTGAGTGAGTGATCCAGACCTAGCAGGAGAACCATCTTTAAAGCTTGTTGCTGTAAATCCCACAGCTTTCGGCAGAAATTAGAGGTGTACTTAGCAGTCGAGATCTACTACTCTAAATAGGACAATCATGCACAAACCCTTTCTGACACTTTCAAGGCTGAAAATACATTTGCACAAAGAAGTTCTGAATCAGTTATGGACAATAGCCACATTTGTAAAATCAAGGTAACAGACAAGCTAAAACAGCGCAGAGCAGAGAGCGGCAGCGCAGAGCAGAGAGCAGCAGCGGTGTGAGCTGTTCCTTTAAACTGCTGAGGATTTGAGAGAGAGCCGGGCTTCCCGGAGACGGTGAAGCCGGGGCAGAGCCAGGAGACCCGAGTCTGAGCGGGAAGCCTGCGAGGGAGAGGAAGGCTGCCGTGGCAGGGGGAGTGGCTGTGAACGGCGGCAAGGTTTAAAAAGCGGCCATTTGGCAGCCTCCTCTGAGCACGTAGCGCAGAGCAGAGAGCGGCAGCGCGGAGCAGAGAGCGGCAGCGCGGAGCAGAGAGCGGCAGCTGCCTCCAGAGGGCAGGCGCGTGGGAGGCGCGAGGGCAGGCAGGGAGGGAGCAGCGGGTGCCGCGGGTGCCTTCTCACGAGAAAAGCAAACTAGTAGCTGGGTAGATCATGGTCACAACGCGGCCAAAAACCATAGTGAAAAAGAATGTGGGGACTCAGACAGAGCTCCCAAGGAGGCATGCAGCAGTGCAGGTCTCTGGCTGCAGTGAGTGCCTGAGCCTGGCACTGGTACCAGAGGGAACCAGTGACACCGCATGTGTGCGGTGTGAGCAAGTAAATGATCTCCTCAGGCAGGTGGTTAATCTGACAGAGGAGGTTGCAAGACTGAGAGCCATTAGAGATTGTGAAAGTGAAATAGATTGGTGGAGTCATACCCTGACACAGGGGCAGATCGAGGAGGTTGAGAAAGTGCCGGATCCCCTCCCCTCCTGTCACCAGACAGATGGAGAGGACTTAGGAGATATGAAGGAATGGAAGGAAGTCCGATCTCGGAAAGGCAAAAAAAAATCCTCCCAACCCCTTCCACCCTCCCAATTGCCCTTGAATAACAGATATGAGGCCTTGGAAATTCAGGGACAGGAAAATGAAGTTGGAGGGGTAGACTTATCTAGTGGAGCACCTAGGACTCGTCAGTCACCCCGAGTCCTTAGGACTTCTTCAATCAAGAAGGAAAGGAGAGTAATTGTGGTGGGTGACTCCCTTCTGAGGGGGACAGAAGGGCCCATCTGTCGACCGGACCCATCCCACAGGGAGGTCTGTTGCCTCCCTGGGGCTCGGATTAGAGATGTTAAAAGGAAACTCCCTAATCTTGTGGGTTCCTCTGATTACTATCCACTGCTGATTTTTCAGGTTGGCAGTGATGAAATTATCACAAGAAATGTAAGGGCAATGAAGAGTGACTTCAGGGCCCTAGGACGGCTAGTTAGGGGGTCTGGAGCGCAAGTAGTGTTTGCCTCCATCCCTCCTGCAAGAATGGCTGGGGAGGTATATAGGAAGAGTCTACAGATGAATGAATGGCTAAGAGATTGGTGTCAAAGACAGGGTTTTGGTTTTTTTGATCATGGGATGCTATATGAAACACCTGGCCTGGTGGTGGCAGGTGGGATGCACCTGTCCCAGAGGGGGAAGAGGCTTTTGGGGCAGGACTTAGCAGGGCTCATTGAGAGAGCTTTAAACTAGATGTGAAGGGGGAAGGGGAGAAAACTGGGTCTATTAGGGAGAAGCACAAGAGGAACGTACCAGGGCCTGAAAGCAGGTGGTCTAAGGAGGATTTAGTCCCACCAGTGGGCTCTGTTTGTTTCCTGAAATGCCTGTATGCTAATGCACGCAGCATGGGGAATAAGCAGGAAGAGTTAGAGGTCAGTGTGCGGGCTAAGGGTTATGATCTGGTAGCAATAACAGAGACGTGGTGGGACAGGTCACATGACTGGAATGTGGCCATGGATGGTTATGTGCTTTTTAGGAAAGATAGAGCAGGGAAGCGAGGTGGTGGAGTTGCTCTTTATGTGAGAGAGCAACTAGAATGTATTGAGTTTTGTGCAGAGGCTGATAAGGGGCAAGTTGAAAGTCTGTGGGTAAGAATTAAGGGGCAGGCTGGTGTGGGTGATACAGTCGTGGGGGTCTACTACAGACCTCCTGATCAAGGCGAGGAAGTTGATGAGGCTTTCTACAGGCAGCTGAAAGTAGCCTCACAACTGCAGTCCCTAGTCCTCATGGGAGACTTTAACTACCCCGATATCTGCTGGAAGACTCACACAGCCAGCCTTTCAAAGTCTAGGAGGTTCCTCCAGTGCATTGATGATAACTTCTTAATGCAAATGGTGGACAAGCCGACTAGAAGAAGAGCGCTGCTGGATCTTGTACTAACCAACAAGGAGGGCCTTGTTGAAGCAGTGGTGGTCAGTGGCAGCCTTGGCTGCAGTGATCACGAGATGGTGGAGTTCAGGATCCTGTGTGGAAGGAACAGAATACCCAGTAGGACCAGAACCCTGGACTTCCACAGGGCAAACTTTGGCCTCCTCAATCAACTGTTAAGGGAAATCCCATGGGACAGGGTGCTAGAAGATAAAGGGGCTCAAGATAGCTGGTCAGCATTCAAGGACCACTTCTTGCAAGCACAGGATCAGAGCATCCCAATGGTTAGGAAATCTAGTAAGGGAGCTAGGAGACCAGCATGGTTAAAAAAGGAACTGCTGGGCAAACTGAAGTGGAAAAGGAAAATCTACAGATCATGGAAGGAGGGGCTGGTCACTTGGGAGGAATATAGGGCTGTTGTCAGAGGATGTAGGGAGGCAATTAGGAAAGCTAAGGCTTCCTTGGAACTTAACCTTGCAAGTCAGGTTAAGGATAATAGAAAGGGCTTTTTCAAATACATAGCTAACAAAGCTAACACTAGAGGCAATATTGGCCCACTGTTGAATGAGGTGGGTGCCCTGGTGACAGAGGATAT
Source organism: Hemiprocne comata (assembly GCA_020745705.1). Classification (NCBI taxonomy): domain Eukaryota; kingdom Metazoa; phylum Chordata; class Aves; order Apodiformes; family Apodidae; genus Hemiprocne; species Hemiprocne comata. The sequence goes on from CM036586.1 coordinate 208,246,980, forward strand.
AAAGAAGGCTGAGGTGCTGAACGCCTTCTTTGCCTCTGTCTTTACTCCTGCAGGATTTCCCCATGAGCTCCAGACTCAATATAGCCCCAGAAGTAGTCAAGATAGATGAGGAGTTTGACATAGTAGATGAGGATTGGGTTAGGGATCAGTTGAGTAATCTGGACATCCATAAATCGATGGGTCCAGATGGAATGCATCCAAGGGTGCTGAGGGAGCTGGCGGAGGTCATTGCTAGGCCACTCTCCATCATCTTTGGTAAGTCATGGGTAACGGGAGAGGTGCCTGAGGACTGGAGGACAGCAAATGTCACACCAGTCTGCAAGAAGGAGGACCCGGGTAACTATAGACCGGTCAGCCTCACCTCCATCCCTGGAAAGGTGGTGGAACAACTTGTTCTTATCTCTATCTCTAGGCATATCAAGGACATGGGGGTCATCAAGAGCAGTCAGCATGGCTTTATCAAGGGTAAATCATGTTTGACTAACCTCATAGCCTTCTATGAGGAAATTACTAGGTGGATAGATGATGGTAGAGCGGTAGATGTGGTTTATCTTGATTTCAGTAAGGCATTTGACACCGTCTCCCACAGCATCCTTGTAGATAAGTTGGTCAGGTATGGGTTTGGTGATCAGGTAGTGAGGTGGATCAGGAACTGGTTGATGGGAAGGAGTCAGAGAGTTGTAGTCAATGGGGCAGAATCTGGTTGGAAGTGTGTGACCAGTGGAGTCCCTCAGGGGTCGGTACTGGGACCGATGTTGTTCAACATCTTCATCAACGACCTGGATGAGGGTATAGAATGTACCCTCAGCAAGTTTGCTGATGACACTAAGCTGGGAGGAGTGGCTGACACACCAGAAGGCTGTGCTGCCATTCAGAGAGACTTAGACAGGCTGGAGAGTTGGGCGGGGAGAAACATGATGAAATTCAACAAGGGGAAGTGTAGAGTTTTGCATTTGGGGAAGAACAACAAGATGTCCCAGTATAGGTTGGGGGCTGACCTGCTGGAGAGTAGTGTAGGTGAAAGAGACCTGGGGGTCCTGGTAGACAGGAGGATGACCATGAGCCAGCAATGTGCCCTTGTGGCCAAGAAGGCCAATGGCATCCTGAGGTGCATTGGAAAGGGTGTGGTTAGTAGGTCAAGAGAGGTTCTCCTCCCCCTCTATTCTGCATTGGTGAGGCCGCATCTGGAGTATTGTGTCCAGTTCTGGGCCCCTCAGTTCAAGAAGGACAGGGAACTGCTTGAAAGAGTCCAGCACAGAGCCACAAAGATGATTAAGGGAGTGGAACATCTCCCTTATGAGGAAAGGCTGAGGGAGCTGGGTCTCTTTAGCTTGGAAAAAAGGAGGCTGAGGGGTGACCTCATCAATGTTTACAAATATGTAAGGGGTGAGTGTCAGGGAGATGGAGTTAGGCTCTTCTCAGTGATGACCAGTGATAGGACAAGGGGTAATGGGTGTAAATTGGAGCATAGGAGGTTCAAGGTGAATATCAGAAAAAACTTCTTAACTGTGAGAGTGACAGAGCACTGGAACAGGCTGCCCAGGGAGGTTGTGGAGTCTCCTTCACTGGAGACATTCAAAACCCGCCTGGATGCGTTCCTATGTGATGTGCTCTAGGTGACCCTGCTCTGGCAGGGGGGGTTGACTAGATGATCTTTCGAGGTCCCTTCCAACCCCTAGGATTCTATGATTCTATGAAGAGAGGAGCAGTTCTCAGAATAAATGACTATTTTTTTACAAATTGTCTGTCTGCTTCTGATTTATGGACAGATAGCTATGGAACACACAGAAAAAATAGTGATTTCTGACAGATGGTAAGAGTGAATTCTTCATAGTGTAAAATATAATAATATAATATATATTATATAATAATATAATATAATATAATAATAATGCTGTGAGAGACAATGTTGAAAATTATGTCCAGAAGAGAAAGTCCCATTGTCGTAAAAACCAGAAGCTGAAGCTGACTACCCCAGTCAGGCAGCCAGATGTTGCTAAGTTTGATACCCCTATTTCAGACTGTACCCGTGCTTCCGACTGGTAAAAAGTAGGAAAAGGTAACTTCGGCCTTATAACTTTTCACCTGTTACCCCAGAGCTCTGCAGTCATTCTTGAATCTGCTCAGGTTATGGGTTTCAGTGTCATCTGTGCCCATGTGAAAGATAAACAATGGATAGTAATCCATGCTCTTGGCAAGTTCCCCACCTGCTTTGTAGCTGAAGGAATTGCTGCTCCTGTGGGATCCCAGCTATGGTGGTGCCCAGTGCCAACGCATCCCCACTGGGTTCAGTCACTGAGGGGGTTGCACCCCCAACCACGGGATGGATGGATGAGCCAAGACACCAGGGTCAGAAAAAATATTTAATTAAAAGGAAAAAAAAAAAAAAAAAAAGAAAAAAAAAAAAGGAGGCATGAGGGGGCAGGTTGAGGGTGTTCACAGTCCCGCACAGCCCACCTGCTCGGTAGTTGGGGAACTGTGGGATCACTCCTCCCCATCTGGGGGCAGGCAGAAGCAGCAGTAAAATTTCCCCCAGTGCTTCAGGCAGCCCCACATCCAGGCACAGCCCTTCCACAGGCGCCGTCCTGCCCTGCACAGCTTCGAGGCTGCGCGGCCACGCGCCCTGCCTGTGGGCACCTGCCTGCGGGGACTGGGCTCTGCCGGCGGGTTCCAGCCCAGAGCAGCGAGGGTGCTCCTGTTCAGTTGTACGAAGCTGTGCAGCTCCGTGGAGCTGCTCCTCTTCACATCCATCAGGCACCTTCTCCTACTTGACCCTGTGGGACTCCTCCTGTTCAGCTCCATGGGGCTGATTCTGTCTGCTGCTGTGACGGTGCAGTTGTCCACATATGCTGTTGTGTCTGTGCCTGCCATCGGCTCTGCTCGATGGAGCGGCCAATGCAGCCTGTCCGTCATCAGCTCCAGCTGCTCCTGCACCTCCATCCTGCTAGGGGGGAGGGAGGGCTCCCCAGGGAGGGTCCCATCACAGTTCTCCAAGGCCTCTTGCCCCTTAGGCACCTCTTTCTTCAGCTCCTTGCAGGCCTGCCCGAGTGACGCCTGGGCAGCCTGGAAGGCATGGCAGCACTTCAGGACATGCTCATCTGTGGTCATGGCCGTGGCTTGGGGCCTGCTGGGGGATGTCTCCACAGCCATCGGGCTCTGTGTCCTGTCCCCCTCGTGCTCAGGCACCTGCGCCTGCTTGGTCCCTTCCGGTGGCTCCAGCAGGGAGTCCTGGCCAAGGGCGGGCCCTGGGTGCCCCACCGGCCTCCTGGGAGCCTCGGGAGACAGGGGGCGTTCCGAGTGGGTGGGCGCCGCCAGCTCTCCCATTGCACCATGCCAGGGTTCTGGGAAGGAGCAGATGGATGTGTTCTTGGTCAGGGAGCTCATTAAAGAGGAGCAGCTCAGTTGCTCAGGCAGCTGTAAGGGCAGGGAGTCCATGGAGGCCTTCCTTGAAAGGGAGCTGCGAGAAGAAGACCTGCTCCTTGGCAAGGAGTCCAGGGAGGTCAGGGAGTCGATGTAGCGCAGGGAGGCATTCCTTGACAGGGAGCTCTGGGTACAAGAGCTGCTCCTCAGCAAGGAGGCTGCGGAGCCCAGGGACTCCATAGAGGCCAGTGGCGCCCGCAGCTCCATGTTTGACATGTCCATTCTGGCCCTACAGAAGAGAAGAGGGAACAGACCCCGCTGCACCCCAGCCCCTTTGTTGGGACCCTCAGGCAGCACCCCCTCCTCAGCGGGCAGCGCTGCCCAGTACGGGCAGGGGCAGGGCGCAGGGCGAGAGGGTCTGGGGTGAGATCCGGGCTCTCCCTCAGCACTCACCCCATCTCCTGGGTCAGCCTGTGTTTCTCCACTCCTTCATCAACCTGGGGAGAAGAACCTGCCAAGGGAGGAGACAGCATGAGCCCTGGGTCAGGGCTGCCGTGGGGTGCCGGATGTTTGTGGGGCGCTCGCTGCCGGGGCCACTCACCGGTCTGTTCCTTTTGCCTGGCTGTCCTTGCACTCTTCCATCTCTTGAACTTCTTCCATGTCTTCTGCGGAACACCCAAAACCTGGGTGAGATGGGAGTATCTCCCAGTCCCATGCCACAGCCCCCCCCCGCCACTCCACACCACCAAAGCCCAGCCCACCCAAGCCCACGCCACACCACGGTGCAGTGCAGTGTGGTGTCACTTACCGAGGGCTGCCTGACCCACAGGATGGCAGTGACCAGGCTGAGCTGCATCACAAGCATCATCATGGGGAGCAGCTCAGTCATGTTGAGGGGGTGGGAGCGCCCCATTGCACCGGCTCCGATGCAGCCGCAGCACTCCCAGTGACCAGCACAGGCCCACGATGTGGATTCCCAGTGAGTTCCTGGGTGCTCAGGGACGGGACCCACAACACTGCTGATGTGTCAGAGGCTGAGGCTGCAGCCTGCCAAGACAATGCCAGACTGGGATGCCCAGTGTCCTCTGACTGCTCCTGTGGCAGCCTGAGCCCCCTTTTATAGTCTGCCAGGCAGGCACGCCCCCCTTTGTGAGAGGGTGGGGCAGTCAGAGCCCCCCTTTGTGACATCAGTCAGCCCCCCACACCATTCCCTGTCCAGTATGGGCAGATGCGAGGGCTATGACTGCCCGTGGAAGTTAGTGGTGGCAGCTGTGGGAAGCCTGCAGTCTGCAGGACGTGGGACCTGGAGGTGCTTCAGAGAGGAGGCGAGAATGGCCTTGTCCATGTCTGCATCCACCCCACAGCAGCTCTACTCCAAGGCACGGGGGTTGCAGCCTGTCCCCTATCAGCTCCATCCTGCTAGGGGGGAGCGACTGCTCCCCAGGGAGGGTTCCACCACAGGCCCCCAAGGCTCTGTGCTCAGAAAGGATCCAGAACCAAAACAGAGGAGATGTCCAAGGTCTGCAGTGAGACAGAACTGAGCGTGTGGATGTTGGCAATCCACCCTGGGCTTTGACTGCTGCTCAGGAATTTCCTAACCTGTGATTACAAGTCAGAGTTTGACATTCTGTGTGAGGGTACCCCTGGTGGTCTCCCAGGAAGTCCACACCCTCCTCATAATTGAGATTCAGTAAATCTCCACTAGGAAGAGTCAATCCCACCCTGAAGAGTAACAGCAGGAACTGCTGGGGGAAACCGAAACTGAGGCAATGTGGGTGAAAGACCTGTGAGTGCAGCAGATGAGTAGTCTGACTTTAAAGCTGAGTCTTGCAACTTTAAGCCTGGTGCTCTACCAAGTGTCACACTTCTCTGCTGTGCTTCTCCTACCGGATCCTTCTCAAAAGTTCACCAAAAATTAATAGTAAGACAACTGTTGACTTAGTGGTCTTTGGACTTTGTTCTGTAGCTCCAGGAATTAGTATCCCACTTTATTCAGAAATACCCACAAAATGTAGTGAAAATACTCTATTAATTTCATACCCATTAGCTTCTCATAACATGCTTGATTAATTTGTGTGTATCTGGAGAAAGCTGCCAGTAATGAAGCTGATGCCCTTTCACTTGGATGAGAGTGCTATGGATTTACTGGGAAACTGGCTGGGGGCCACATGGAGACTTGTGCCTTGTTACTGTTTATTAGTTGTGTGACCAAACGTGTTCCTGAAACCAGGAAAATAATGCTAGTGTGTTTTCCCTTTTTCCCCATGCCATCCTTGAATTCACCCCCCACCCCTCCCCATTTTTGTGGAGGAAATGTAACACTTCTACTGTGATGCTGCTCATTGCAGAGGTGACAAAATCCCCTGTATCAGCAATTAAACAGGAGCCATGAAAACAAGCTCAGAGATTTCTCCGCCGTTCTTTCAGGCAAGAGAAAGTTCATGCCCACAGTTTTGCTGCAGAGAAGCTCAGCAAATTCATTAATGCTCCAGAAGCAGGTAATCAATCCCTTCAGGTCAAAGATGAGAGGTAATGGTATCAAGGCTTAAACAGCAACCCTTCGGCAGTTCATCTGGTATTGGCTTCAGATTATGGCTGTTCAGCTCTGAAGCTGAAGGCCAGGTTTTGTGTGTTTGCTCCACACTCCACATAATTCTTGGCTGTGGCTGTGGCTTTTTTTTTTTCTTCTTAAAAGTAGAATCTTCATAAAAGGCAAAGGGGCAGAATATTATTCCATCTGGAAGTAAATGGATGTCCCATTACAAAGCTACCTAACCTCTGACATGCGTGTGATACATAGAATGTCTACAAAAAATGACAGCACACGGTGAGGGCAGAAATGCTGTGAAAAGTAAAGAACAGTGCAAAACAGTTGATGCTGTTTTCTCTATCTGAAGGCCTGTGGCCATCGTATTCCCAGGAAGCACAATGTGATTACACTTGGAGACCTGGAGAATGGGTAAACTGTCAATGAAACTTCATTCTCTTTTGGAGAGAAAAAATACAGAAAAAATACAGTGATTTCTGACAGATGGGAAGAGTGAATTCTTCATAGTGTAAAATATAATCACATCATTATTTTGCTTCTATCTACTCCTTTCTGCTTATCGTTACTGTATTGGTTAAATGTAATTTAAATATTTAAAAACATTTACCCAGATTGAGATCCATGCTACCGTTAATTACAATATGTCAATTTTACCAGTCATAGTTTTCACCCTGGGCATACCATACCTGTGCAAACCTTTAATGAGGCTGTTGGAGACCTGGATAGCCAGATAAACCCTAGAGCATTAGAGGAGATGCTGTACCATAAAGGAAGTACATCTGTGTAAACAAGGCTCTGGCATGTCTGTTTGAGATTCAATTATTGTTCTTCTGTGTGGGAAAAACTAGATAGCTCCATTTGTTAAGAAAGAATGCCACAAGACATCTACTTTAATAGAAAACTTCATATTAAACTCTTTTTTTTTTCTGTCATACACAATTTCATGTTAGCTTACACAGGTTCTCTGAACAAACAGTCCATTTCAAAAGCTCCCACTTCCAAGCAATACTCCACTTGGGTATTTGGAAAAGGACCCGAGGGACTGGTAAACAGAGCACTGAAGATGCCAATGCCTGTCACTTCAGAAAGATTCCAGTTAAGTTTTCCAATGAGCAAAGGGTTGGAGCCACACAAATGGCACTGGCTATGAATGACTTGGGATCCTTTGAAATCTTGAGCTTCATGCACACTGACTAAGCAGAGACTTTTCATCACATCAGAGAGAATACAAGAGAAGTGGAGGAGGGAATCAAGATCCAAATCTAAATTTCTGGCCTTGTAATTAATTGCATTAACATTGCTTAATACTGGTTAATAAAGGAGATTGATACGAAAAGTTATTATCAAAGGGTGCTGCAATGAATGGACTCATCAGCTCATATTCTTGAAGTTCTTCTTGCTGTTTTCCAAAAAAATGCCATATAGTACAGGAAGAGCTGAAAGAATTGTTAAGTGGAATGAATAATGTTGTGACTGGGCTTCTGGTCTGCATGTGATGCACAGGGCCAGCTTTATCATGAGGAACTATAATAAAATCCTATGGCTGGTGGTATCCAGGCTGTCCAATATGAACCATACCTACCACAGAAATATTAATGACTTTTACTGATGTTTTGCATTTTGAATGTGTTTTAAAACTGTGTCCTCTCAGAACTGGAAGGCACTTGGGGTGACTTCCTAATTTACATGGCCAAGAGACTGTTCATCTATGATGTCAAAGGTAATTGTTGGGCTAATGAGTTTTCATATCAGACATTTATCCAGCTAAATAAACAGACTAGATTCAGCATGTAAGAATGGCCTAGAGATTAACCTGAAACGTGCAAATACAGGAATGGAATTTGGCAAAGTGATTCTTGCTCTAACATGCAGGGAAACTGCACAATCAGAAGAAACAGAAGCTTTTCTATCACATGGTGTCAATCCTAGACCTGAAGCCCTAGTGAGACTACATCTGGAATACTGTGTCAAATTCCAGGCTCCCTAGTCCAAGAGAGACAGGGAACTGCTGGAGAGAGTCCAGCGGAGGGCAACAAAGCTGATTGGGTGACTGGAGCATCTCTCCTACTTGGATGCAGTTCTGTGTAATGTTCTCTAGGCAATCCTGCTTTATCAGGGAGGTTGGACTAGATGATCTCTAGAGGTCTCTTCCAACAGCAACAATTCTGTGATTCTGTGAAGCCAGGCTGGATCCTGCAAGTATACCGAAAGAGCCTTCAACAAATTCAAGCCAATGGAGTAAATGGAGTAATTGATGGTAGCAGTTGATTTTCATCTTTGATGTGGATCAGCATGGACAGGGGAGAAGATGCTTTGCTGGAAGCTATTACATGTGCAGAGAGCAAGGAAACATAGGCTGGAAACCTCAGCCTGTCCTCCTCCCTGGTGTGGGAAGGTGACGAGCAGTGAGTGAATGCAGAAGCATCTGCCTTTGTCCCTTCATCCACCACAGCTTGTCCCACTCTAACATTACTCTGTTCTCCTCTTGCTCTCCATCCCACTCCACATGGTTCATCCTCATCACTTCTCCTCACCCTTGCCACACCAATATCTATGCAGGCTCCTCACCCCAATCTGCGCCATCAGGCATCAGTCATGTCAACTCCTCAACTCCCTGCTCCTTTTGCTCCAGGGCCTTTGCCCAGTCAGTCCCAGCTCTCTTCCAACTTGGATACTTGTCCAAGGCATCCCCAGTTCACCTCCAGTGCTCCAGAGATCTGCTCCTTGCCCTCTAAATCCAATCCGTATCAGTCCAGCCCTGTTTTCACTCATTATCCATCACTTCCATCCCAGTAATTCTCCTCCCTCTGTGTCCACTCTCCATATCACAGTCCAGGTCTGTTGGAAGCTGCTGCCCTGGGGGCTGCTAAGGCACAGGGCTTTAGGAGTACAGGAAGGACACATTCACTGCTACCCTACACACCCTGTGTCTCCAAGCAGCCAGGGCTACACTTAACAGACAAAGTTCTATTATAGGAAGTATCAGATATTCTTATTAAAATAAAAATATGAAAAAAGAATAAATGGTGCATCCCATCTTCATCACTGAAATATTTCTCCCCTTGCTGGAATGCTTTAGAGTCCTGCTGCTTAGGTAGAAGAGGTTCAAGTAAATAACACCCTTCTGCAAAATTATGTGGACATAAGCTGACATTTTAAGGTTTCCTCACTGGAGCTCAGGGAGAGAGCTACTAGTGCAAGAAGCAATCTTTTTGAGAAAAACAGGCAAAGTAGATTGGGAAAATCCACCAGAGATTCTCTGAAAGTACCCGAGGTTTTCCCAAAGGGGAGCAGAAGTGGATTTAAAGGCTGAAGAGGAAGAATGTGCTTTACTGAGCCATGGAAACACTGGGGAAAATGAAGGGACACTCAGTGTATCTGAACTCTCAATAAATTTTAATCTATTGCTAACACAAGAGATATCAGGAAGGAAGCTGGGAAAAGCGTCAAGGGGATAGTATGAAATAAAAGGTGCTTGCCCTTGGCATGACAGAAGGATTCTTCCTTTCTCAGAAGCTCTTTTATGAGCTCTCTTACATTGCTCCCTCTCTTCTTTCCAGAAAAAAAATAAAAAGGTTGATTTGCATAATCTCTTCTCAGGGGTTCAAATGGATTCCATATCTCCCTTCTTGTTCTTGAGGGATCATTATTTTATTTCTTCTTTATAGAGCTTTTTGCCTTAAATGGACTTTTTCCTCAAGCCCAGCAATACTATAAACCCAGAAAAATGAGAGCCAAGACAACATGCTAAAGATGTCACTGTATGCTCCATTATGGAAACCCACTTTTAGAGGATGCACAGAAGCTTGCCTCTGCCTAGGGAGATGCTACAGAAAAAATGCTGTGACATTTTAATGTTTGAGATCTCAGCTTAGAGTAAGGATAGTATTGATACAGCTATCTATCATTCCTATGTCAATGTACAGATCCTTGGCTAAACAGAGTTGTCAGAACGATTCCAGTTTCTACTTGTGGGACTCATCATGGCCTCACTGCCCCTGCCAGTGGAAGATGTAGCTTCCATTTGATAGTCATTTATTCCAATACGATACAAGGATTATTCCTATTCCTCCATTATGGGAAAAGCTGTGGTTTTGTGGGAGTACATATTTCTTTAGGGAACTAACTGATATAATTCCCCCTAAGTTTGCATGTGAACCTTCCTGGTTTCTCGTGCTATGCCAGAGGACATTTGCATAAACATAACAAGCGATGCAACTGTCAGTTTTTAAGACAGAAACTGCATGCTGTGTTTCTCAGTTCACCAAAGGCCATATCCTTTGGCAGGGATAAATCTCCTGATGCTTTTCCTCAAGAGCTCAGAATGCCGAACAATAGAAAATTAGCAAGGAAACTTTCCCCAGATGACAGGTGAAGTTACATTCCTTAAGTTAGTTTTTCCTTTTCAAACTCATACATAAAATGTGCAAGCAAGCTATGAAATAAAGAGGACACACCATGTGGCTGAGCTAGCAACACTGAGGGAGCATTCATACAGGAAACTTAGTCTTGCATTAACTGATGCTTTCTGCATTTGTTTTGAAAACTGCTTGTGTTTAGTCCTTTTGCCCTTTTTTTGGCAGGACTGACAATCTGTGTGAAAGGCATGCATAGACATCTGAACATTACTATGAGTATCTGAGGAAAAAATGTGCAAAGCTACTGGAATTAAAACAGAATAAAACATTCCTGGAAATCAGTGAGGATTCTTTTTTTTTTTTTTTTTTTTTTACACTGTATGCTAAATACAGTGTTTTAACATTTTTGGAGGAGATATTTTAAATGAAAAGTGGATTTTTGGACATTTTATGTTTCTTAGAACTGCCATTTTTTAATGAAAAAAACCAGGCATTTTTTCAGCACACTTAAGTCTGAAATTGAAAGGATGTTGCTCTATTACTGTGGATAATAGTCTCTGCCCCAATTACCACAACTCTTTGAGCTCTGTCCTTCAGCCAGTTCCCAATCCACCTCACTTTCCAACCATCCAATCCACACTTCCTGACTTTGGCTGTGAGGATGCTGTGAGAGACAGTGTTGAAAATTATGTCCAGAAAAGAAAGTCCCATTGTCGTAAAACCCAGAAGCTGAAGCTGACTACCCCAGTCAGGTAGCCAGATGTTGCTAAGTTTGATACCCCTATTTCAGACTGCACCCGTGCTTCAGACTGGTAAAAAGTAGGAAAAGGTAACTTGGGCCTTGTAACTTTTCACCTGTTACCCCAGAGCTCTGCAGTCATTCTTGAATCTGCTCAGGTTATGGGTTTCAGTGTCATCTGTGCCCATGTGAAAGATAAACAATGGATAGTAATCCATGCTCTTGGCAAGTTCCCCACCTGCTTTGTAGCTGAAGGAATTGCTGCTCCTGTGGGATCCCAGCTATGGTGGTGCCCAGTGCCAACGCATCCCCACTGGGTTCAGTCACTGAGGGGGTTGCACCCCCAACCACGGGATGGATGGATGAGCCAAGACACCAGGGTCAGAAAAAATATTTAATTAAAAGAAAAAAAAAAAAAAAAAAAAAAAGGAGGCATGAGGGGGCAGGTTGAGGGTGTTCACAGTCCCGCACAGCCCACCTGCTCGGTAGTTGGGGAACTGTGGGATCACTCCTCCCCATCTGGGGGCAGCCAGAAGCAGCAGTAAAATTTCCCCCAGTGCTTCAGGCAGCCCCACATCCAGGCACAGCCCTTCCACAGGCGCCGTCCTGCCCTGCACAGCTTCGAGGCTGCGCGGCCACGCGCCCTGCCTGTGGGCACCTGCCTGCGGGGACTGGGCTCTGCCGGCGGGTTCCAGCCCAGAGCAGCGAGGGTGCTCCTGTTCAGTTGTACGAAGCTGTGCAGCTCCGTGGAGCTGCTCCTCTTCACATCCATCAGGCACCTTCTCCTACTTGACCCTGTGGGACTCCTCCTGTTCAGCTCCATGGGGCTGATTCTGTCTGCTGCTGTGACGGTGCGGTTGTCCACATATGCTGTTGTGTCCGTGCCTGCCATCGGCTCTGCTCGATGGAGCGGCCAATGCAGCCTGTCCGTCATCAGCTCCAGCTGCTCCTGCACCTCCATCCTGCTAGGGGGGAGGGAGGGCTCCCCAGGGAGGGTCCCATCACAGTTCTCCAAGGCCTCTTGCCCCTTAGGCACCTCTTTCTTCAGCTCCTTGCAGGCCTGCCCGAGTGACGCCTGGGCAGCCTGGAAGGCATGGCAGCACTTCAGGACATGCTCATCCGTGGTCATGGCCGTGGCTTGGGGCCTGCTGGGGGATGTCTCCACAGCCATCGGGCTCTGTGTCCTGTCCCCCTCGTGCTCAGGCACCTGCGCCTGCTTGGTCCCTTCCGGTGGCTCCAGCAGGGAGTCCTGGCCAAGGGCGGGCCCTGGGTGCCCCACCGGCCTCTTGGCAGCCTTGGGAGACAGGGGGCGTTCCGAGTGGGTGGGCGCCGCCAGCTCTCCCATTGCACCATGCCAGGGTTCTGGGAAGGAGCAGATGGATGTGTTCTTGGACAGGGCGCTCATTAAAGAGGAGCAGCGCAGTTGCTCAGGCAGCTGTAAGGGCAGGGAGTCCATGGAGGCCTTCCTTGAAAGGGAGCTGCGAGAAGAAGACCTGCTCCTTGACAAGGAGTCCAGGGAGGTCAGGGAGTCGATGTAGCGCAGGGAGCGCATGGAGGCATTCCTTGACAGGGAGCTCTGGGTACAAGAGCTGCTCCTCAGCAAGGAGGCTGTGGAGCCCAGGGACTCCATAGAGGCCAGTGGCGCCCGCAGCTCCATGTTTGACGTGTCCATCCTGGCCCTACAGAAGAGAAGAGGGAACAGACCCCGCTGCACCCCAGCCCCTTTGTTGGGACCCTCAGGCAGCACCCCCTCCTCAGCGGGCAGCGCTGCCCAGTACGGGCAGGGGCAGGGCGCAGGGTGAGGGTCTGGGGTGAGATCTGGGTTCTCCCTCAGCACTCACCCCATCTCCTGGCTCAGCCTGTGTTTCTCCACTCCTTCATCAACCTGGGGAGAAGAACCTGCCAAAGGAGGAGACAGCGTGAGCCCTGGGTCAGGGCTGCCGTGGGGTGCCGGATGTTTGTGGGGCGCTCGCTGCCGGGGCCACTCACCGGTCTGTTCCTTTTGCCTGGCTCTCCTTGCACTCTTCCATCTCTTGAACTTCTTCCATGGCTTCTGCAGAACACCCAAAACCTGGGTGAGATGGGAGTATCTCCCAGTCCCATGCCACAGCCCCCCCCCGCCACTCCACACCACCATAGCCCAGCCCACCCAAGCCCACGCCACACCACGGTGCAGTGCAGTGTGGTGTCACTTACCAAGGGCTGCCTGACCCACAGGATGGCAGTGACCAGGCTGAGCTGCATCACAAGCATCATCATGGGGAGCAGCTCAGTCATGTTGAGGGGGTGGGAGCGCCCCATTGCACCGGCTCCGATGCAGCCGCAGCACTCCCAGTGACCAGCACAGGCCCACGATGTGGATTCCCAGTGAGTTCCTGGGTGCTCAGGGACGGGACCCACAACACTGCTGATGTGTCAGAGGCTGAGGCTGCAGCCTGCCAAGACAATGCCAGACTGGGATGCCCAGTGTCCTCTGACTGCTCCTGTGGCAGCCTGAGCCCCCTTTTATAGTCTGCCAGGCAGGCACGCCCCCCTTTGTGAGAGGGTGGGGCAGTCAGAGCCCCCCTTTGTGACATCAGTCAGCCCCCCACACCATTCCCTGTCCAGTATGGGCAGATGCGAGGGCTATGACTGCCCATGGAAGTTAGTGGTGGCAGCTGTGGGAAGCCTGCAGTCTGCAGGACGTGGGACCTGGAGGTGCTTCAGAGAGGAGGCGAGAATGGCCTTGTCCATGTCTGCATCCACCCCACAGCAGCTCTACTCCAAGGCACGGGGGTTGCAGCCTGTCCCCTATTTAGTAGGTCAAGAGAGGTTCTCCTCCCCCTCTATTCTGCATTGGTGAGGCCGCATCTGGAGTATTGTGTCCAGTTCTGGGCCCCTCAGTTCAATAAGGACAGGGAACTGCTTGAAAGAGTCCAGTGCAGAGCCACAAAGATGATTAAGGGAGTGGAACATCTCCCTTATGAGGAAAGGCTGAGGGAGCTGGGTCTCTTTAGCTTGGAAAAAAGGAGGCTGAGGGGTGACCTCATCAATGTTTACAAATATGTAAGGGGTGAGTGTCAGGGAGATGGAGTTAGGCTCTTCTCAGTGATGACCAGTGATAGGACAAGGGGTAATGGGTGCAAATTGGAGCATAGGAGGTTCAAGGTGAATATCAGAAAAAACTTCTTTACTGTGAGAGTGACAGAGCACTGGAACAGGCTGCCCAGGGAGGTTGTGGAGTCTCCTTCACTGGAGACATTCAAAACCCGCCTGGATGCGTTCCTATGTGATGTGCTCTAGGTGACCCTGCTCTGGCAGGGGGGTTGGACTAGATGATCTTTCGAGGTCCCTTCCAACCCCTAGGATTCTATGATTCTATGATTCTATGATCAGCTCCATCCTGCTAGGGGGGAGCGACTGCTCCCCAGGGAGGATTCCACCACAGGCCCCCAAGGCTCTGTCCTCAGAAAGGATCCAGAACCAAAACAGAGGAGATGTCCAAGGTCTGCAGTGAGACAGAACTGAGCGTGTGGATGTTGGCAATCCACCCTGGGCTTTGACTGCTGCTCAGGAATTTCCTAACCTGTGATTACAAGTCAGAGTTTGACATTCTGTGTGAGGGTACCCCTGGTGGTCTCCCAGGAAGTCCACACCCTCCTCATAATTGAGATTCAGTAAATCTCCACTAGGAAGAGTCAATCCCACCCTGAAGAGTAACAGCAGGAACTGCTGGGGGAAACCGAAACTGAGGCAATGTGGGTGAAAGACCTGTGAGTGCAGCAGATGAGTAGTCTGACTTTAAAGCTGAGTCTTGCAACTTTAAGCCTGGTGCTCTACCAAGTGTCACACTTCTCTGCTGTGCTTCTCCTACCGGATCCTTCTCAAAAGTTCACCAAAAATTAATAGTAAGACAACTGTTGACTTAGTGGTCTTTGGACTTTGTTCTGTAGCTCCAGGAATTAGTATCCCACTTTATTCAGAAATACCCACAAAATGTAGTGAAAATACTCTATTAATTTCATACCCATTAGCTTCTCATAACATGCTTGATTAATTTGTGTGTATCTGGAGAAAGCTGCCAGTAATGAAGCTGATGCCCTTTCACTTGGATGAGAGTGCTATGGATTTACTGGGAAACTGGCTGGGGGCCACATGGAGACTTGTGCCTTGTTACTGTTTATTAGTTGTGTGACCAAACGTGTTCCTGAAACCAGGAAAATAATGCTAGTGTGTTTTCCCTTTTTCCCCATGCCATCCTTGAATTCACCCCCCACCCCTCCCCATTTTTGTGGAGGAAATGTAACACTTCTACTGTGATGCTGCTCATTGCAGAGGTGACAAAATCCCCTGTATCAGCAATTAAACAGGAGCCATGAAAACAAGCTCAGAGATTTCTCCGCCGTTCTTTCAGGCAAGAGAAAGTTCATGCCCACAGTTTTGCTGCAGAGAAGCTCAGCAAATTCATTAATGCTCCAGAAGCAGGTAATCAATCCCTTCAGGTCAAAGATGAGAGGTAATGGTATCAAGGCTTAAACAGCAACCCTTCGGCAGTTCATCTGGTATTGGCTTCAGATTATGGCTGTTCAGCTCTGAAGCTGAAGGCCAGGTTTTGTGTGTTTGCTCCACACTCCACATAATTCTTGGCTGTGGCTTTTTTTTTTTCTTCTTAAAAGTAGAATCTTCATAAAAGGCAAAGGGGCAGAATATTATTCCATCTGGAAGTAAATGGATGTCCCATTACAAAGCTACCTAACCTCTGACATGCGTGTGATACATAGAATGTCTACAAAAAATGACAGCACACGGTGAGGGCAGAAATGCTGTGAAAAGTAAAGAACAGTGCAAAACAGTTGATGCTGTTTTCTCTATCTGAAGGCCTGTGGCCATCGTATTCCCAGGAAGCACAATGTGATTACACTTGGAGACCTGGAGAATGGGTAAACTGTCAATGAAACTTCATTCTCTTTTAGCTTCCAGTTTACTGGCTTGCAGCATTCTGGTTGCTGGTGAAAGGAAGGACAGAATAAATTACAGAATGCCAAGATTTCAACAGAAACAAGTATGTAGTGCAAAGAGCACAATTTCTTTCCAAATAGTATGGGGCTTCCAGATGGTGTCAAACCAAATGAGAGACGCCCACACACCTTCAGAAAGCCAGAGCTTGGTGCAAGCACTGCAGGAGGGAAGCAGTTCCTGTGAAGACCTGTGCTGAGAGGAATGGACAGGAGAAGTGCTGAGGATGAACCAGAGGGCAGTGGGTGAAGAGCTCGTGGCAGGTGCCCATCATGGCAGCCTTTCCATGCTGCAGTGTGGAGCGGGTGCTGAGCTCTGCTGCAGCCCTGGCCTTTGTGGCCAGTTCTGGCAGGGCTGGGTGGCTCCCCATGATGTGCCTCCATTTTTCCATCAAGGATCCTGCCTCCTGGCACCCATGCAGCTCTGTCCCAGCAACAGCTATCAGGCCAGAAAGAGCAACTGTTATCCTCATTTAGTGGCTTTCCACAGAAAGTCTTACCCTTTGTGTAGGGCAGCAAGAGGAACACCCTGCAACAACAAGACAGTGCAGCTGAAATAAATACTATTTTCCAAATGAACTAAACTTGCTGGCCCCAACTCACCCCTGGGTGAAGAGAACTGCACAGTCAGGGTAAAGGCATCCATTTTGTTTTATTTTTCACTTTTTAACCAAGTTGGCAGCAATAGAATCAGTTTTTGTAGGAAATATTTCCTAAAAAAATCTCAGTTTACCCACAGGCTCTGCAGATGTAGTGGTAGTGTATGAGTAAACAAAGGGAGTAAAAAGGTTAAGTTAATTCAACAATCAGATGCTCTAAGTAAAACTGAGGCCATCAAAAACAGAAAAACTATCTCCAGACTCCACAAGTGCTCCCCCAGTCACAGCAGAGTGAACAAGAAAAACAGTCAGGGTTTAATTTTACCATCACATCTGCTAATCTGACACCGAGATACTTTCTTTGCTCTTATTGCTGAATTACAGTACAGTAGCATAGCACAGACTCAGAAGAGAAGACCAGGGATCTTTTGTATGACTTGAGATCTTTCCTTTTTTTTTTTTTTGTTTTTTTGTTTTCTTTCCTAATCTTTTTGATATCTGTTGAAGATTTCACAGTGTTGAACTCCAGGAATAAACTGAATCATGGATTAAATATGCAAAAGTGTCAAGAACAGTGCTAATCTCAGTTTACGAGCTCACATGGTAACTAAATCCCATATCATCCCTTCCAAAAATGATGCAGGCAGATTAAATCTGATGGGACAGCATGGGGTAATTTGTGCTGTGGTAGCATGCAGTGCACTAGTTTTCAGATAATTTCGCATTTCCAGGGCATTTGAACATTTAGCTTTGAAACTCTGACACATAAAAGGGAAAATGCATTTGAGAAAAACTGTTTTCTCCCTTTTCTCCTCACCTCTTAGTTTCACTTTTGAAGAAGCAAAGGGACGTGAGGACGGATTGCCATCTATTGGTGCGACCAAGAAATACCGTGAGTGAAAATGTCCTGGTCAAATGCAACTCAAGTACCTGATTTTCATAACTCTAGAGTTACTAAGTCCCCATATGTAACACATACCTAAGCACATTAGATGCTGTCTACAATATACCTACAACCTAATTTAATTAAAGGCCGTATTTAGACAAAACCAGATTTCCTTCATTTCTGCTCTTTTTTCTTTCTTTCTTTAAGATATCTGCCTGGATTCTCCAGTAAGGTTAGTTTTGAATACAGTTTATAAGTATCAGAGACTGTCTTTGTACTCTGCTGTTATTTGCAGAGGCCTTTCAAACCACATCCTGGCTTTGCAAAGCAAATTAGAAATAACTAAAAAACAAAGTTCTTGTCTGTAATAGCTCCTTTTAGCAGAGGAAATTCAGGTATCTTGGGAAGACACAAGAGTTTGTCTTTTTTGCAGAAAAACTCAGAATGAGGAAGGAGTGGAGAAATAAAATTAATTTATAGATTTCAAGGCATAGATACATTTATTGATAAGCAGGAAGAGGAGGTGCTATATCAGAGAGAGGGGTGGGGAAGGAAGCATGAAGATAACATGGGAGAAGAGGTGAGGAGACCAAACAACATGGATATTCCCTTTTTTTTAGCCAGCTGTCCCCTCCACCAGCCTTTCTGCCATGGAATTTGTATTTCCCAGCTAATCTTCCAATTTAATTGACTCTCAAAGCCAAGAGCAGACAATATGCCCCGTGGACCTCAGCTGCATGTTGCCACATCCCAGCTGGATGTTACTCCACCACTTGAGCAGTTTACATGGCATTTTTCAATTTCCTTCATAGTAGCACTGATTATGGGTATAACACTGTTTATTCCAACCCAGCTACGTTTGCTTAAAGGCAATTATTTCACAGTCACCAGCAAGGGGAACAGTGGTGGTGGTAATCTTTTCTCCCATCACAGGTGGGTCCTGAGCAGGACTTGTGCTCTGGTGTCAATGGCAAAGGCTCTTTCCATCTGTGTCCCAGTTTTAGTTCAGGTTTCAGTGAGGCCATGGCTCCCCTTTTTTCATGCTTCATTCATTTTGTAATAGCTCAAAGAGCATTTACTTTGTTTCCTTTCCTCACTCATAAAAGGGATGTATCTTTATTGGTGTAGTCATCAAACCCTATTCTGCAATTTTCTGTCCATCCGTAAGCCTCCACCCGCCTTTAGATTAGGTTTCTGGTCTCCTCTTAAACAGGCATGACACCTTGATATACAATCCCCTTCTTCCCATGACGTAGAGCATTTTTCCACTCAGCACTGCTAAAGTGTGGGAGTGAGAGGGCTGCAATACCCTAATGCCTTGGGAGATGCACTCTGGAACAAGGATTCACACTGCAAATCCCATTATTCAAACTAAGGCCTGTCAAACATCACCTTTTTCGTGTGTGTGATCTTGGCGAGGAGAGCATTAAGTGAGATGACCAGAGAAAGCTGTTCCCAGAGCTCTGGGCTTTCACATTGGCCAAGTATAAGTCAGTATAGGTCCTTTGCATTTATTACAGCTGTCACAGTTTAGACCTATTCAAGCACCAGCCCTTAGCTTCCAACATCCCCACCATTTCTGGGCATCGAACCATTCTCCAAAAGCAATGAAATGAAAACAGCACTTCCCTGAATCAGGAAAGAGACTTTCCATGACTTATTCCCTCCATCAGTAGAAGGTTAAAAGTGGCTGGTTTTAGTACATCAGTATAGTACTGGGGAGCTGGGCAATAAAGCACCTCAGAGCTATTTACCAAGTAGATTGGTTGATGTTAATGCCTTTTAGATCAACGTGGAAACAGCCTCTGGGGGTATATAATAAACAATATTATCGAAGTTGGAGTGCAGGGAATATCAGATTCCACTGCTGGTTGACAAAGTGAGAGATTGGTTTATTTGCTATTAAGAAACCAATTTATAGTGTTGTGAGGTTGCTATGTCTCTGTTTACTAGGAAATAACATACAGCTCTGATGTTCATTTGTTGTGTAAATATTTCTCAGTTACTTGATCCCCAAAAAGGCAGTTAGTGGTACTGTCACTCTACGGGAAAGTTTAGTTGTACAACAGCATTTACTCACTTTGGTACTGTGAAAAGAAATGTTGACTAATAATGACTAACTAAGCCATGAAACCAGTTTTCAAAAGTAGGAGAGTTTAATACACAGAGGAAGAAAAGTCCACCAAGTGATTTTATTATTCTCAATTGATTTTCAAGTGGAAAGGCACTCCAGGCCACACCCAAACCACCTAACAGAGGTGCTTAACTTCGTCATCATAACTACTGCGGTGCCTAAGCTCAAAAAGCAGCTGGCACTCTAGCAGGTGGCCAATCTATGTTACCATCCAAAACTTCCAGGTCTTGGCTCTAAATACAATGAAGACTGAAAAATACCCCCAGTGTCCTTGAGGCAAAGCACACAACACAAGAGTTAACTTTCAACAGTTTGCTTAGGCAACTTGGGAACAGTCCAAATAAAGCCCCAAGATATTTTGCTGATGTTTGGCAATACGAACTTGTCATTATTACTGTGAAAATCCCTGTGAAAGGTGAGGTGTGTGATAAACACAGGGCCTGGACAATGCTATTGACACCAAGTTATAACAGGTGCAAAATTACGTAATTCAATGAATGAGAATTGCATTTATGCATTGGACTCACAATGCTTCCTTCTTCTGTCATCTAATGCCTTTGTGTAAATAGCTCTAGTGTAAATTCATATACAGAAATACCTTATCTTTGGAGTCTTCACCTTCTTGAACATTCAGAAGTCTTGGCAATATCTTTGAATCCCTACCACAACTGTCAGAAGTGGAAGTCTTCTCTTTAGTATTATGGAATAACTACCTTCAAGCACTTGAAAGAAATTGTTAAAAAAATCTGAATGGGTGTAATAACAGTGTGCTGCAAACATGCAGTGCAGAAGGCTGTAAACAGGTCAGTTCTGAAATTTTTTAAGTCCTGGGAGGTAGTTTAAAACTTTCTGGGCTAGCATGAGATGAATCACATCCACACTAAAGAAGATGCTTGCGATGACACATTCAGGTTTGGTCTTCAAATTTTTACCTGCTTGAGATAGGTCACATAAATTACCCCATTTCCACTCTTGCATTTCAATTAGTTCCACGAATTCAGGGTTGTGTGAAACATTTCAGAGAAAGAGCTCCACTGTCATCTTTTAAATTCCTGTCCAAATTTTTAAACACTCATTTATAATGATACTAGTAAAATTTGTTGTTCTATGAAGACAGCCAGCAGAGGACCTTGAGTTATTTAAGTCACACTTGCAGCGTGGGATAGAGTTTACATGATGTATGCAGCTTATAGAAGCCATTTGCAGAAAGAAGAATGTCCTCTCCATTCTTGAATATTTTCCCAGCATTTATGACATGAAATATGCAGCACAACAACATCTAGGCATTTCCTTTTACACATTGAACCATGAAAACGTAAGAATGTGATGAAGGCACAAATCCAGATAGGTCCTGAAAAAGAATCACCATGTGGAATTTTATTCTGTTTTCTATTAATATTCACTGTAATATAATTAAGAGTTATAGGGATTTGGAAAGAAGGCTGTGATACAGCTTCTAAAAGAGATGTCTTGAAGTCAAGAAAGGCTTGTCCTTAACATCAATTACACTTTCTACCTGAGAATACTGAATATGTTCTGCCTTATTTTACTGGTTTGGTTCTGGTATGGTTTTGGTAGCAGGGGAGGGGCCCCAGGAGTAGTTCCTGTAAGAAGCTACTAAAAACTCCCCCAGCTCAGGTGGCCAAAGCTGGATTGTTAGACACCAGATGCACCTCTGTGGTTAACATATGAAAGAACTGATATAAGACCTGGGAGCAGAGAGAGCACAGGAAAAGAGCAGAGCTGGAGAGGTGAGAGCAGTGTGGAGCTCCCCAGGTTGGTGAGGAAGAAGGGGAAGTAGGTGCCCGAGCAGAAGTTCCCCTGCAGCCCATGGGCAGAGGGCAGCCTGTCCCCATGCACTCATGGAGGAATGTAGTGGAATATTCCCTGAAGGTGCCAGGAGGAGGGGAATGTGGACCTGCAGCTCATGCACTTGGATCTGCAGCTGTGGCAGACCCTGCGCCAGGGGAGGTGACTGTTCCCAAAGCAGCTCATGACTCGGTGGGAAGCCCACCTTGGAGCAGCTTGCTCCTGAGGGACTACACCTCGTGGGAAGGACTCATGTCAGAGAGGTTTGAGAAGGACTCTCTCCCATGGGAGGGACCATGTAGGGAAGCAGGGGAGGACTGCAAGGAAACCTTCTTCCTGAGCAGGAAGGACCGGCAGGAACCACCAGACTGTGAACTGACTCTAAACCCCATCCCCTGTCCCCCTGAGCTGCTGGGGGGAAGGAGGGAGAGAAACTGGGAACAAAGTAATTTGGGCCTGGGAGGAAGGGAGGGGTGGGGTAACGTGTAAGCACTGCTCTGTGTGATGTCTGTGTCCTGTGTGCATCTGATTAGTGTGAAATTAAATTATTATTTTTCCCGAAGTTGAGTCTGTTTTGCCCACAACCTTAATTGGTGAAGAACCCTCCTTGACCTTTGTCTTGACCCATGAGCTTCTAGATGGCCTTTGTCCTCCCCATCCCAGAGTGTGTGTGTGGGGGGGGGGGGGGGGGAGGGGAAGCTGAGTGAGTGGCCACATGATTGGTTCTTTGTTGTCGGGTTAGGCCCAAACCACGACATTAATTCATTCTGAGGCAGTACTCGTCACATATAACATTCAACTATTGTTAAGTATTGCACTATTCCCAATGTGCTTTCCAGACTTCTCGTTATACATGGGAGAAACTACAGGATTAATAATGTTGATTTCATTGACTATGGATTGGCACAGGTTATTTCAAATGTCAGGGCTTGATTTTGCAATCATTCGCTATTGAGCCATTGGCTCTAATGCACTGTGTAGGTAAGGCAGAGCAAGGCCAGATCATGTGTATGCAAAGTTTCAGCATGGACTACAGTAGGAAGGAGATCATTATGGTAAGCAGTATGAAAGTGTAGCACTAATGACATAAGAGTATTGACATAATGTAACAGAACCCACAATCAGTGTTCTCCAGTACAACTAAAACCATAGTTTTTGACTTAGCAATAATGCTGAACAGGGGCATCAGTCAGAACAAAAAACGTGTGTTGTCAATGTTGGTGCAAATTAGAACAATAGAATTCTCAACTTCACAACATTGTGAGAATTATTATTAAGAATGTAAGTTCAAGGACTTCCTCCTTCCCAATTTTCATTTCTCAATTTTTGTCAAGGCTCCCACTCAGCATATGTAGCAAGTTCTTCTCTAAAGAGAGAGGAATGAAAAAAAACAGTAGATCTTCCTGACAAGGAAGTTACATCATATTTTTTTATATACATGCAGCATCTTTACATGATGCTTATCTGGGATCATGGAATATACCAGGAGCAAAGCCATAACATATTCTCATCCTTTTACAGAAAGGCTGTATAAGCAGTCATCAAACCTATTTCATGCAGTGATTTTAGTAGCTCTTCTTCTAAAGAGTTAAAGAGTTTCCCTCAGAAACTGAGTAGTCTTTTCTAGGCTTGCTTTTAAAATACACTGTTGACACCGACCCCAACATAGGGCATTGCCCTTGAACACTGGTGCTGTTGTCCATTTTCACTTCATAGGAATTCATTCTGCAGCAGTGTTCTGGGACTCAGCATACTTCCAGGAGCTTTCTCCTTCCAAAAAGTTTAACTCTTCTTACACAGTTTCTCTCAATTTCAAATGGCACATAGTACAAACACTCCTCTTGCTATAAACTCCTACTTTGAAGGAGCACTTGTTTCTGATCCCCTCTCTTCTTTATCTGCTTCAGCAGAACCTGTTACAAACAGAGGAAAGTTTCGATGATTAATTGTAGTTTTGTGCAATATTCTGACTTCCATATTGCTGTGCAACCAATTATTATTTAGCATCTGCTGTTGTAAGCCGGTAAATACTACCCAGTGTTCCTGATCCTGCAGGCTTTTCAAAGCAGTCAGTCTTTTCTGTAGTCAAGCTCTTTGAACATCACAAGCAGATGCCTTGCTATGGTGTTTTGTATGAAGAAATTAACATTAAAAAAGAGAGGAAAGAAAAAAGAATCAGGCTTGGTTTGTTAACGTGTGCTACAGTCAAAAAATTGAATACTGCTTCAGCTCTTGCAGTGAAGCGCTGGACAATGTACATTTGTGACCATCTTCACTGCATTTTGCTGAAATGTTTCCACAGAGCTTTTAATACCAGGTTGTTATTCCTTAACATCTGGCTCAGATTTAATAGTAATTGCTCATGTTGAAAAGAGCTTGAGGTTTGGGGTTTTGAGAGGGCAGGAAAGGTGGCTTTCAGTAGAGGAATGAGCCTTGAGTCATTCGAAGGGAATCCCATTCATGACAAATTATTTACTTTCTCCTTTACTTTTAGTGAAACAGGGCTTAAAAAAATCTGTCTGGTATTTTTGTCTAAGAATTTAAAAAGCAGCTGGAGCAGGATTCAGTTGCCTAAACTTCGGCATATAGCACTGTTTTGGACTGAGTAGGTTATTCAAACATCAGCATGGAGCTGTCAGCCATGGCATAGGTAAGGCCCAAGCCATTTTGGCTTGGCCCAAGTATTTCAGAGTGAGCACTGAAAATTAAGTAGCCAGATTTGCAATTCTTGGCCGTAATGCTTGAACAGGAGCTGTACAACCATTGCAACTTACCAGCAGTGATGGCAAATACAGTCATCAGGCATCCGGAAAAGATAAAAATTGAGCCTTTAAACTAGCAAGAGCAGCAGTAGTTCAAAACTGTGGTAGTCACTGCTGAGAGCTGAAATACTAAAGATACAGCAGCTACAATGCAGCAACGATTGGTAACTGTGATTGGTGCTGATCTCCACCTACTAGAAGAGCTGAATGAGTTATCAATTTAGCATTAAGAAGTTAATTTAATACAAAGTGCTCTCATGTGCAGGAGACATTTGACTTACTTCTATCATGTGCCAGATGAAGAACTGAGTTTCTGGATCAAATCCCCTCCTTGTATAAATCAATTTTGTCCCTCCACACTAAATGGAAATACATTTAATTATACCTTAAAGGAAATCAACATCTCCGTCCTACACATATGAAAAAGACACTTTAATTGAAATTCTTTATATTCCAGAAATATTTCCATCACTGATTGACTCTTCTGGGGGCAGCAGGCTGCTACGGTTTAACTCAGGATTGGCAATTAAACAAATGACAACAATGCTCTGGATCCCCTCCCCCTTCCACCCAGGTAGGGAAGGAGAGAGAGAATTAGGAGAGAGACTTTCCAGATTTAAAACTAAACTAGACAACTTTAATTAAATACTAACAATAAAAGAAAATATGTACAAATATATACAAGTATGCACAGGAATGTGCAAAACCTCTATCACCTTTCCCCACCCCCAGCAACTCCCCCGGCATCTCCTGAGCTGTGAGCAGTCCCAAAATGTCCCGGAGCTGCTGGAGAGAGGGGAAGAGCAGACAGGAGCTGAGGGGAGAGTTGTAAGGGTCAGGAATGCACGGGCCTGGGGATCAAAGGAGATGGATAGATGGAGTCCTCACTGGATGCCAGCCATGGACAGAAGAGAAGGGAAAAAGAAAGGCTTGACTTCTGTGATCCTTGAATTTATACTGAGTGCCACATAAAAATATGGATGGAATACTCTGTTTGGCCAATTTTGCCATCTTTCTAGCCTGCTCCTCCCTACAGGAGGGTTGTAGATACAACTCTTCTGCTCCTTTACTGTCCAAACAGCAGATTGAACAAGCAGAGCAAAGTGTCCTTGGTCTCTCAGCAGTAACTATAAACAGTCAGGCGTTTTCAGTCCATTGGCTGGCAAACTTGCTGCTACTTTCAGCAATTGTGCTGCTTAAAAGAGAGTTCACTGAGGGAAAAAAAAAAAATCAGTAAAAAAACCTGGCTTCATCCTGGCTCAAACCAGGTCATAGGCAAATTTTATTTTGGCCACACCTGGTCACAATAATAGTCGTGGGGCCACTATTACACAAAGCAGACATTTGGGGTAATATTTACTAACTAAATGTAGATTTCTGTATTTGACCTAATCTTGATAGGCTTCCTTTATAACCAGTGAGGAAAAATAAACATTTTTAGTTGGCATTTTCCTTATGCTGAAGTAGGCATCTAAAATAGGTCAAAATGGGCACCTTACAAGTGCCCATTTATCTTGCCCAGTAACACAGGACTTCGAGAAGTTCAAAACTAAATGTCAGCACTGCAGATAGCTAGACGAGATTAATTCAATCCCAAGAATAAAAGATGCAGATTATATTAGTGCTTCTTAATAGCAGTTACCCATGCTATGAGGTATACTAAACTGTGGATTAAGTGAGAAACAAGCTTAATGTACCTTTGTCTACAAGTCCATAATAGTCCTGCTATTGCAACATTATTTCTAGTGGGAAGTAATACAGCAGTGATGATATACTGATATTTAATATGACAAATTATGACAAGAGTTGGTTATCAGTTCTGTAATACCCCTATTAACATGTTTTTCAGCATCACAGTTCATCACAAATGTCTACATTCAATATTAGGAGAACAACATCTGTCTCATGTCATAGAGAATTGCAGTAGAGTGTTTAGATTGGTACGAATGAAAATGTACGGATGTGGGAGCACCACATCACACAGGATCATACAGCAGGAGGAGGGCTAGAAGACGTGTTGGTGTCACTTAGATCAGGAGGTCATCAAGATCCCAGCGTATGTCCATACTTCTTCCCAGGATAAGCAGACTGGAAAACAGAAGATAGTGAGTAAAACCTAATGACTCACAGGTGGGACAGGATGCAGACACTAATCCCAGTTTATAAGGGGGAAAAAAAAAGAAGTATCCAAAATCACCAACCTAAGATGAACTGAGAGAATGAGAAGAGAAACTGGCCTGTTTCTCTTGCCCTCTATCACCACAGGGAAACTGTCTGCCTGCCTGCACACCAATATCTTGGTGCTCCAAGGAGAGACAGACTATTTGGACATACATGCTTTGGTGGTTTACGTGCTTGTAGGGACATGTGGATGAAGGAATAAAGTAAGCTTCATTTTAAAATATAATCATCTTCCCCTCTCTAAAGTCTCCTGCTGAGGTCTGCTATGCTTTTGCTAAAATGCTGCAGCATTATTTCTGACAAAGTACTTCTTCATCTCTGTCAAAAACTAGCTTCTCATCAGCCTAGATCTGCAGTCTTCCTTCCTGTCAGTAAATATACAAGGGCAGGAATTATTCCACACTACTGTAACACTCAAGACTTCATGATCATTATGCCAGATTTTTGGAGGCATAGAGAAGAAAGGATTCCAGTCCTGTTTAACTTTTAATTTCAGACTAGCAGCATGACTAAACTCACAATTACATTTTTTCACCTGGGAGACACTGAAAAGAACAACTGACAATGACAAACTCTATCCTAGGAAGCACTGAATTATGGGAGACAGGGCGGTTTACAACTAGCTGTGTTCCACAGATTTGTGAATGAACAGGTTCAAAGCTGGCAGTTAGTATAAGAAAGAAAAATGAATACTTGGGTATATTATAAATTCAAAAGTCAAAGAGCCAAGCCCTTTGTTGGCAAAAATTACCACAGCTCTACTGATTTCAAACAAGAGTTGATTTGCATCAGATGAACATCCAAGTTGTATTTTATAACAGGCACAATTTTGAATAATTATTTCAGTCCTAAACAGGATTTTTTATTGCTCAATTATTTTCAGCACCATACATGAAATGAAAACAAAATGCCCTGACACTGAGTATAAAACACTCTCTAGCTATAAGACTATTAATAATTCTTTTTGTATTTTAAAGAAGATTAGATTTTATGCTCTCAGTTGAGTTGTCAGTGAAAGGTAAGCAACTACATCTCCTCCACTCATCAGTTGGACTCAATAATGTTGCCTGTGTTCAATCTTTTGATGTTCCTTTCACCAGCATGTTAGGTCATCAGGAACACCCCCTGAACAGAAAGCCCCAGGTGGACACTTTAAATGTCTGGACAGAACCGGATACAGTTTCCTATATGACCAGCATAGAGGTGGCTGCATGAGCCATCTGAAAAACTCATACATCCATTGTTCAGAACTACAGAAGTATTATTCATGCAGCAGTCTGGGCCTCCATTCCTCTGCTACTTCTGCCTTTAATTTACATATCATTACAATTCTCCCTTAGAAATAAAAAAACACCTATGTTATTGTGAGTGCTGTGCTCCCATGTGATACATAGCAGGTTTTTTTCTTCATCTGTCAACGATTTTATGGCTAATTCCCTTTCCTTTTGTATTTCTATAGTAGTAACATAATGGATGTTTGGGAAAGTTCTGTCTGTAGGTTGTTATTCTAAACATATGTGAAACAGAAGGGAAAAAAAAAGTGAGAAAAAGACATGAAGACAGGAAGGAAAGAAAAGAAAAGAAAAATCAGAGGGAGAGAGAGGGAGGGAGAAAGAAAGGAAAATGGGCAGCTGCCCTGTGGCGAGAGGAATCAACACATCTGACTGCACTGCAAAAGGAAGCTGAGTGAATTGTAGATCAAAGGACAAGTCAAGAGGTGGTTTCTTCAGTCAGTTCTCTATGGAAACCCTTGCGGACAACAAACAAGCATGTTTACAGGTAATTTTTTTCTCTCTGATAAATCTGTGCCTTATTTCAGTTTAACTGTTTTTTTTCAGTGGCTTCATCCTGAGTACATCAACATCCTTCATCTCATTCTACCTTTGTGTAATATACTTGACTCCCTCCTTGATTTAAATCACATTTAGAATTACCTCACAGGAGTCTGTTCTGTGCTGTCTAGTGTTCACGATCTCTTCTGACTTCATATCAAGCAGCCTTGGACTACATTTAAACTTAGGTGGAAGGTCTTCTGAAAAACACATCTATACAAAAAAACCCAGCAGTTTTTTGCAGTTCAGAATATAAGGTTATTCTCTGAGAGTAGGCAGTGTGCACCTTTACAGAAAGGTGCTATACAATTTGTTCCAGGATTATAGAATGCTATATGATTTTAAAGCAGTCTAGAAGATTCTTTAGGAGGGTGTCTATGCCCTGATATATTTTATGGCCCTGGCCTGTTCACAATGATAAATCCTGACTCATTCAAATGGTCAAAAGGGTATTTCTTCAGTAAGCTACCTGTAAAACGTGCTGTGGTTCCAAAATCAGGTTCTATTTTCAACCACAAACATCTATAGATGTTTGTAAATTTGATTCTGCCATCTTGAAGATATGACCAGAAAAATTTTCCACAGTATGTATGATGGGAGCAACTGGTCGATCCTAACTGTTAAGGACATGAAAATATGTTATTTCATGAGGTTTTACAAACCTAAGATAATAATTAAATGGAAGGAAGCTTAATATTTTCCTATACATCATCATGTAGATCTGGAGCAATTTTTTTTCTATAGGATCACAGGGAAATTCAGGTTGGAAGGGACCTCAGAAGGTCTGTAGTCCAACCTTCTGCCCAAAGTAGGTTCAGCTGTGAGATCACACCAGGTTGTATGTGGCTTTATCCAGTCTGGTCTTGGAAACCTCCAGAGAGGCTGCACAACCTCTCTGGGCAACCTGTGAATCTTTCTTGTTTCCACATATGCCTGCTGTCTCATCACAGAATCACTGTTGTTGCAAAAGACCTCTAAGATCACCAAGTCCAACCATCCACCCAGGAGAAGAAAACAAAAACAGAAAAAAATAAACAACCAAACAAACAAAAAAACACCCACAATAAGCTACCAAACAAACACAAAAATACCCACAATGCTCACTAGAGCATGTCCTGAAGTGCCACGTCTACAGGGATGGTGACTCCACCACCTCCCTGAGCAGGCTGTTCCAGTGTCTGACTACTCTTTCAGTATAGAAATTCTTCCAAATATCCAATCTAAAACTCCCCTGATGCAACTTCAGGCCATTTCCTCTGGTCCTATCACTGGTCCCTAGGGAGAAGAGGCCAATGCCTGCCTCCCTACAACCTCCTTTCAGGTAGTTGTAGAGAGCAATGAGGTCTCCCCTCAGCCTCCTCTTCTCCAAAGAAAACAATACCAGTTCCCTCAGCCTCTCCTCAAAGGACTTGTTCTCTAGACCCTACCCTCCTTCTCTATTCTTCAACCATGTGTCATTTCCATAGCTAAGGCTTTTCTTTTGGTTTGTTTGTTGTCATAGCTATGTCTTAATCCCTAAATTGGATTTATATTGGTGCACCTTATCGTGTGTCCTTAGTCCTGGTGATACTAATGAGATTATGCCCAGGTGCAAAGGCAATCATACCAGTCCTGTTACAGGACTGCAGACTTTCCAGACTTTCTCTGTAAGCAAAGGAGAATAAGTATCAAGTAAAGAAAAAAAATAAATAAAATAATACAATTTCAGCTTGTCATTTAAATAAAGATAATTTCTGTAGATCTCACTTGCTGAAACAAAAATATATAAAAAAAAAGAAACAAAAAAACCCTCCTTCATTAGATATATAATTTAACAAAGCTGGTTATGTAAAAGAAACTGGAACAGCAGCTGTCTTTAAAACAGTACAAGCTGAATCTTAAGGGGCTTTCTATGATGCAGTTTATATAATAATCATTTATATAATGACCCACCTAGAACTATATGAATTTTTCTATTACCTTAGAAAAATGCCATATCAGTATGCTAGCCTATCCCACACATTTAAGACAATGACAGGCAAAAATGAAAGCAAGATTGGGGACTGTGACATAAACATAGAGGAAACAGGAGTCTAATATACTCTGTAAGATAAAAGAAGCTTGAAGTGAGATAATAAAACAGTTTAAATACCCTGAAGAAAGCAATATCAAGAAAAGAAAATAATTATTCACACTAATCAACTTGTGTTTACCAGGACCTGCATATTTTAAAAAATAAAATACTTGGACAAGACAATATCAAAATTTTAGGAGAACAATAATGCGTAACTGGGATTCCCACAGGGAGAAAGCCACACTCCTCAAGTTTCTTGAGATTTTTGCTCTCTTGCTGGTCAGCCAGTTGGGTCCTGGACCTTTATCAGGTGTCATCTTTCTCAACAGCAGGTCCTAGTGCAGTTCCCTGCCACTCAGGTTGATCACCTTGGGACTCAGTTCAGCATGGTATGGTGCTCTTCTCTTTCTCCCCAGCAATGATGGGGATAATTAGTACCCACCTAGGTCTCACCTATAACAGAAACACCTGTGAGAGCCAACCTGCTTCTGAGAAGGGTACTTAGAAAGTATGAAGGCTGTCATGCATCTCCATATGAAGACTGGCCCATAGTGCCAACATGGTCAGTGGTGGAACACCATTGCACACTACCTGCTAAGCTGCACCTGCATTAGCACATAGCAGTGACCCCTGGGAGAGGATCAGCAGATCAAAATCCCTGTCACTGAGGACATGACACCCATACCACATCTATTTAATCCATTTCACATCATTTCCTTCAGGTTACATCGAATCCAGTCCTGTCTCCTGCATGCTCACTACCAACTAAAACGGGCTAGGTGTACTCCTGCTGTACCTCTTCCAGCCTGGTTTCATCTGAGATGGTTCTAGTTTACATGCTCTAAGACCACTCTGAATGAAAGCAGAGAAACGGGAGATGGTTGGGAGATTCAGTTAATATTTGTATGTTTAATCCAAATTAAAGCACTAATGGAGAGAAATACAATTGTTCAGAGTTTCCAGGCAATTGTCTTCTTAGCTTTCTTCAGCTGGGTCAGAAAAATCTGGGCTTCCTTCCCAGCATGAAGGTCTTTTTTTTCTGCATTTTTGCATTTGTGTTACTTATCCTCGCACTTCCAGTTTCTGCAGGAAGCATCATTTAGATCAAAGATTTTCAGACTTTCCTACTTTGTAGAACCCAAATATATTATTTTTTTCATTGGAAACGACAGTCTGTGTGTATCAAATTTAAGCAATAAACTTGCATTTCTCTGATACCCTCTCCAAGGCCAAGCCCCCCTAGGAACTGGCCCAAAGACCTCCAGAGATTCAGAGGCCCCAAGAAGGAAACTATTGCTTTGGATTACCCACAGAACAAAGGGCAGAGCCAGGGATCAGGTTACAATGGCAATGCAGTATTTACAGCCAATGCTCTGCTTCTGGAGATTTAACAATGTCTCCTCAAATGCTCTACTACTCTGTGCTACTGTATCTCTCCCACACAGTTAAGGATTAAATCAGAATAATCATACAAGGCAAAGAAAATTCCACATACGTTACAACTACATGAAAAAAAAAAAAAAGTCCTTTTCAAAGCTCAGCACCACAGATCCTCCTCGATTGCAAAGACATTGTATTAGTCACGTTGACTCTAGGTAGGCCAGAATCCGTTGCAATAACATGGAAGATGACAGCATAACCAAAAAATAAAAGAAAATCAAGGAAGGCATTGTCTTCATTATTCCTTTATATTGTAATATCTTTTGTAGGATAAATCAAGTGGATTTTACAAGCTGCGTGTTACAGCACAGATTCATTTTTCACAGCTTTGATACAGATTTTTCTGCATCAAGCAAACAACTGCCAAATAAAGGTTAAACTGTGTTTTTGGAGTCAAGCCATCCCTCGAGCAGTTTTGCATGAGTCACATGGTGTTTATTGGTAGCCTCAGACAAACAAGCAGTAGCCCAGACTACTGACAGCAAACGTAATAAAATAGCTACGCCTCATTGCTTCTGGAAAAGAGGACAGAGGTAGCATAACCACATTCCTGCTCATTCTGATGTTACACTGATGTTTCTGTCACTGTCAGACAGGACAGACATCCTTTCCCAAATTACTTCCTAAGGAAGGAGCACCTGACCAACAGCAAGTAAATTATGTATGACACAGGTTACCTGGATTTAATTCCTTGCCTTGATGAAGACTTCCCACATGAGTCAGACAAGTAATTTTCCTGTCTCTCTGTTCCCAAGCACCATGTATGGAAATAGTTACTTACTTCAGTCACTATTAAGAAAATGTTTGTTGCATATTACAAGAGACTATGGCAAGAAGAGTCAGACAGTTCACAACCTTTGCCATATGGAATGAGTCTAATTGTTTTGAGAGATGCTATATACAAGCACAATAACCATTATAATAAATAACGTTATAATAAAAGATCCTGATTCATTATTGTAATCATCTTCCCATAAATACATGGAAAAGATTATACCGTAGTAATATTTCATAATATTTTTCTTTAGAGCCTGAGAAATAGCTGGGATGTTGAAATACATCCCCTTCCCAAATGAAGACAGAATACACTGGATTTAGTGCGGCAGCACCACCTGTCGGCAAACGCGTCACCAAGTTATCTAAAAAGCAAATAGAAAATTCTCAAAGCAGACCATGACATGAAATGCTAATATATGATCTGCAAACTATATCTTCAACTGCAACATCTTACTGCCAAGACCCATATGTGAAACTAGAACCAACATCAAGAGGCATCCATATCATTAGTCCCTCAGAAACATTCTCCCACGTGAACCATTATTTTATTGTAGGTAGCATTTTCTTGAGACAGAATTTCACTTTTTTTTTACTCACAATAAATTTGCAGCAGCAAAGGCTGCCTAATTTGCACAAAAAGCTTCAGATTAAAATCAGGGTGGTTCCTCAAAGTGAGTATATACAGAAAAGAGTGTTCCTGGAAGAGGCAAAGCCATTGTAAGTGGCAAACAGTTTATTAAGCTGTCAGCAGTGTCAGTTCTGGCTGTGAAATCTGAAAGAGCAGCAAATGTAAGGTTAACATGTGAACATTACTTTAGGAAGGGTGGCATTCACAAAACTGTGAAAATGGGGAAATCTCACAGCTCTTACTGATGACATTGTTTTCCCAATGTGGAATAGTAACTGAAATTACTAGAAGATTGTCAAGAAAATACACATCTCATCACCTTAAGCTCAGAAAGAGGCTGTAAGGTGCAGATAAATATTTTGCATGCTGTTATAGTTTTCTATGGGGATGCTAAGCAGGGATTGTGGCACACCGTAATAAAGGCAAAAGACACAGAAAGGAAATTGCCATCAGCAGCAGAGATCTGAGCAACAATCTGTGAAAAAAACAAACCCAGATAATTTCACCAAATAAACACTAAAATTAAGAAAAACTATTGTCAATCTAATCTCATGTCATGTCTTCACCTTTTACATTGTGTCAGGACTTCTAGACCAAGAACGCATCCTCAGGCATGTGTTGATGTGCTCAGACTATGCCATGTAGTTCACACATGCCCATTGCTCAGAAGAATATCCACCACTAAGCACATCCACCACCATTTCACTGCATGGCACTGTTCCTGTTTAGGGCTCCATCTGCAGTGCTGAGACCATCCTTAGGCAGACCTAGCTGTATCACCTGTTCTCCAGCCGAGCACCCACTCAGAAGAGCTGTTCCAAAGCTCTGTGGTCTTCTACTGCCAACACAAGCTCAGTGTGCAATGCACTTGCACCCACCGAGGTCTGTACTTCAAGCACAAGTGTCTGAAGATCAGGAGGATATCTGGCTTCTCTTACACAAAAATACTGATACTTTGTCTTAGACCTCTAGTAATTGACTGCCTGCTCATTTTTTATGCAATAACTCATTATTTTTATTATAGATTTAGGCTTAAATCGTTGGTCACACAACTGTTTGCATCCTGTTTTGGAGAATTATTAGTCCAGCCAGGCATCCTACATTCATTACAAGTACCTTGCTTTTGCCAGTCCCACTTCTAATTACTCATGCCTGACAACATGATCAGTGTCAGCAGTTTCAGTGCTTAGTTTCTCATACTGGTTATGTATGATCAATTGCACAGCCTTCCTCCTCTTTACAATTTCCTCACTGACTGACACATACATTTATTTACAGTTAAATAGACACAGGCTACAGACTTCACTTCCATCAGAGCCACAGGATAAAGGGAAATACGAGCAGTGTAGAGGACAAGCAGCAGTAGCAGTAGGGTCTCCTCAGTCCTCATGTAGTCTCTCACTGCCAACAACAGACAAAAATTTCAAAGGGGTCAGCGCAGGACACTCTGCAGAATGTGGTCTTTTCCACTTTTCCCTGCAATGGGGTTTTCACTTCATTTCTAGGAAAGCCCCAACAGCTACAGGCTTGGGGAGGAGTGGCTGGAGAGCTGCCCAGCAGAGAGGGACCTGGGGTTGTTGATTGACAGCTGGCTGAACATGAGCCAGCAGTGTGCCCAGGTGGCCAAGAAGGCCAACACCATCCTGGCCTGCATCAGGAATAGTGTGACTATTTCCAACCCTGATGATTCTATGATTCTATGGTGGTAAAAGTGACTCTACAAAAGGTTTGTTTGCTCCAGGCTCTTCACAAGAACACTGGTGTTCATTTCCCTGCAGGTGGAAGCATTACCCACAAATAACTGCACTGACATTTTCTTCTTTGCCCTCTTACTCTCCTGCCACAACCATATTAATAAGTCAGGAAGAGCAGGAAATACAGATCAAGATGTTTCAGATGACTAATAGAGTTCAGATACCCCAATTAATTTGGTGTCCAACATAAGGCATCTTAAAAGAACCTCAATTTTACAGCAAATAGTCATTCAGCATTATATGAAGATAAAATAACATTCAATAACCTCAAAGGAGATGCCAAGTACCAATTTAAAGCAAATGAGAACATCTTTGCGTTTCATTAGGACTTCTTACAGACTTGGAGATGAATTATATATTACTTCTAAAATATTCACTTGTGTCTATCTATAAATTATGCTTTTATACCCTGCATGTTTGAAAGTGCAGTCACTGTGCACTTCAGTCCTATGCTGAATTAAACTCCATACTTGCAAAGCATTTTTGAATAATGTGGTCTGTCTTTCCCCTATATTGCAAAGAAACAGAAAGATAATGTATTATTTGTAACAGTATTGACAAAACACCAGAGCACTCCACTAACAGCATCCTTTCCTTTGCATCATCCTTCATCAGCTGTCTTTGATTCCATATCATTGTTTTGATTCCTCAAAAGAAGCATTTTTTCTCCTTCTTTGGAGATGAAATAGCTAAATACAGACAGAGAACTGGTAAGCACTATGGTAACACTCTCTTAATATAACAATAGGAAATTTGTATTTATTACACAAACATTTGTATTTTCATTGAGTAAGTTGATTTTGGGATAGCCCTCTACTAGCTTCTGCCTCAACAGAAAAAAAAAAATCTGTTGGCAAAACTACTTTGGAGCTTTCAAATGCCCAGGTGTTAAGATGTAATCCACAGTCAATTTTACCTCTGGCATCTTCACAACACCTACATTTTTGCTTAAAAGACAACTTACCTATGAATATGCTTTTCCCTGAATATTTGCAAAACAGATGTCTGAGCTTTCAATGATCGCAATATCTTGGCATGCTTTCCACATAGTACATACATATTTGGTCTTTTTTACCATGCTTTCTATGTCTGCATTCCTATATCTATAGTCTCTACCTGTATTGCTATCTTTATCTACCCACTATATGTATTTCGTGCTACCTTTTGCTGTATTCTAAATCAGCTCATTCACTATCTTCATTATTGTAATTGTTGTGGCTTCACTACCAATTCCATACATATTGCCCTATACCCGCACCCCCCAAAAATTTGTATTTATACTGTAAAGAACAGGAAAGGGGGAAAGAAGCACACATGAAATAATGCTCTAGTGTTGCAATCATGGGTGAATGAACTGAAAGAACTTCAGCAGGAGGAGACTGAAAGCTGAAACCATTCTAAAAACCTGCTAATTTTAAGAAGACCACCAGTTGCAAATTGTAAGACTGCCAGGGCTTGCTCTGGGGCTTTTCTTTTTTCTTTGCTTTCCTGCATAGTCCCAGCAGTTGCAGCCTGCTTGCCTTACAGGCCAGGCAGTGAGAGTGATGCTCTCTTGAACTGCTGTTTCATTGTACTGATAAATAAATCAAGCACACAATGCTTTATTTTTCTAGCTTATTTTATCTTGGTGACACTTCCTAATGTCACATTAAAACTCTGCTCCCTCCATTTCCAAACTGTCCACCAAGTTAAAAAACCCTACAACCATTGTTACCATAGAAACCATCTCTAAGATACAGAACAAGTTCTTAAAGAAGTCTGCAGAGGAGTATTGAGTATCATCAGATCCATGATACAATGATTCAGAGGGAAATGAGGGACCAGCTGTGCTCCAGAGCCTGAGTTTCTCGGAGTGAAGCTTTTCTCCTGAAACAGGAATGGCTATTTGCACGGTGAACTGACCTATCAGTGGGTCACACAAGTAACACAAGTTCATCACAAAATAAAAAAACAGAGTAATAAAACTTATGCCTCTGCATCTTCAAGTTGTGACACTTGTTAATAGTCTGACTCGGGTGTTGCATCAGACCCCGTTGATGGAGAATGCCCTCTGCACTTCTGTTCAGATCTGTGAAAGAATGTCAGAATTCCTCTGGATGGAAATAGTGTGTTATCTGCTCTTATCACCATACTGACATCTTCCAGTCTTGCAGTACTATGAGCAAAACAAATCTCTTGTCATTTCAGCCCATAAATGGCTCCCTTTGGCATTAAAAAGTCTGTAAAAACCGTAATTACAATTGCAAAAAAACAGACAAAACCCAAGTAACAGATCCCACATGCCTTCCCGACACATGACATCTCATGCATAAGTTCAGTCACTTTCCTACTCAAAGATGCTG
The DNA here is from genome assembly GCA_020745705.1 of Hemiprocne comata. NCBI lineage: Eukaryota > Metazoa > Chordata > Aves > Apodiformes > Apodidae > Hemiprocne > Hemiprocne comata. The sequence goes on from CM036586.1 coordinate 208,284,176, forward strand.
CCAAATTAAAAAAAAAAAAAAAAAAAGAAAGAAAAAGTCAATGTTATTTGTTCTTGCTACTAAAAAAACCCATGTTTTCTGAACTGCACTTCAAAATCACTTTGTATTGAGAATGCCTCCTGGAACACAATTCAGAGCTGTTACCGGAGAATTCTGCTACCACCTTCTGGCTGTCAGGAATACTTAGCACTCACTTAACCAGCGAACACTGAGTTTGTAACGCGATGTTTATTCAGACTGCACTCTTCACACATCACTGCTCCATTTTCTTTAATACAGAAATAGGAAATACACACACACACACACAAAAGTTTCACAAAAGCTGCAGTCTTAAAAAGTCTTTTGCACACTTCTCCCATGTGATTTAGTCCCACTCCCTTCACTGGAATACAACTGCTTGCAGTCAACTGAATTTTAAAAAAGAACATAATCCAGAATACAGTCTTGTTAGCTGTGTTATGAACTTTACAACTGTTGCCACAGCTTATTCTTAAAACTTCTGGAGTTAACATTACAAAATCAGCACTTCCACATCTTCCTTTTAGCTTTTTTTTTAAGCAACTATCCAGAAAAAAAAAAAAAAAAAAGTCTGAAGGCATAAGGTCAAAGGTTTAGAAACACGATGATAAGCAAAAATAATATAGTATTTTAAATAAAGTAATTTTTTAAAAACAATGTCTGATCTGGGGCACTGTCCAAGAGAGCACCTGAATGAGTTTAGCAATGCTGACCAAGTGGGAGGAATCACGAGAGCAAAGAGTATAGGAGTAAAGATCCTAATTTTTCATAATAAACACCTGGTTACTACTTCTAATATAAGTCGCTGCTGTTGCTGAAACGGGGTCAGAACTCCTGCTCACCATGCACAAAACCAGACTCAAGTTGTATTAGTTCCTTCCAGAATGAAAGAAGGTAAAAGGACAAAAGGCTGGAGATGGGTCAAATGTGAGCTCAAACACCCAGCCTGGTGGTAGTGAAAACATCCACCAAATGAAGGGGAACATGTTACTACCCTGTAACTTTTAAGTAGCTAATCTGTATTTAGTTTTTGTTCTTCTCCCACGAGTATTCATGCAATCCATTGACTTTATTTACAATTCCTTTGAGTCACAGCATTAGTGCACTATGTGTACCTACATGAATTATCTGAGTATTTTCTCTCACCCAGGAAGCTGAATTTTTTAAATTTCATCATAGCATTTATGTTTAATTATTCAAAGATTCTGTTGTATTTCATCCTTGTTTTTACTGCAGGGAGGATGAAAGACATCATTATAATACATGCATCACTGCAAGTTATGACAAAGCTCCACTCTACAGAATGGCTGTACAGATTGCATCAAGGAGGTTTTAGTCTCTGCAGCTAGGTCAAAAGCACAGAAAAATTTAAATGTGAAAGCATTGACATGTTATTTGGAGTTTGCCCATATCTTATTGAACTCCCTAATGTGATTTCCAGTCTCCGCACCAGGATCTGAAAGCAGATTTCTGAAAACTGATTAAAAATTATAATGCTTTCTAGATTTCAAAGGCCCCTTGAGAATCCAGCCATAAGTGTCTAAGCCTCTCTCAAAATGAAATGCAGGCACCCAGGTTACTTAGGTGACACCTTGGAAAATTCTGCCTTAAATAAATTCTTCCAATCACACATCAAAAGGCAGGTGGTCAGCCTTAATGAAGCATCTACTCAAATTCAGGCCATGTTTTAGCAGCAAATATTCAGGTGGATTATTAGGAGTGGGTGTTAATTACTCTTACCTCCTGGGAAAAACTGCCATTTAAAAAATGTTAGCAACAACGATCACAGAAGGGGAGAAAAGTGTTCTCTCCTAAAAAGCCAGTTGTTCTGCTTCTCCATGGGATGTGACATTTTAAAATGTTCTTCCCCATCATATCTGTGCATATTCAGTTGAACTGGACAGTTTCTTGCAAGGTCTGCAGACTTTTGACTTAGCCCTTCAGGGATGGCTCATGACCATCTAAAGAACCTGAAGGTGCATAAATCTATGGGACCTGATGGGGTTCACCCACGGATCCTGAGGGAGTTGGCAGATGCAGTTGCTAAGCCTCTCTCCATCATATTTGAGAGGTCATGGTGGTCTGGTGAGGTTCCTGCTGATTGGAAAAAAGGTCACATAGCCCCTATTTTTAAAAAGGGGAAAAAGGAAGACCCAGGGAACTACAGGCCAGTCAGTCTCACCTCTGTGCCTGGCAAGACCATGGAGCAGATCCTGCTGGAAAATCTGCTAGGGCACATGGAAAATAAGGAGGTGATTGGTGACAGCCAACATGGCTTCACTAAGGGCAAATCATGCCTGACCATTCTGGTGGCCTTCTATGACAAGGCTACAGAAATGGTGGATAATGGCAGAGCAACTGACGTCATCCACCTGGATTTGTGCAAGGCATTTGACACTGTCCCACACAACGTCCTGGTCTCCTAACTGAAAAGGCATTTGACAGATAGACCACTCAGTGGATAAGGAATTGGCTGGATGGCTGCACCCAGAGAGTTGTGGTCAATGGCTCAATGTCCAAATGGAGGCAGGTGATGAGTGGTGTTCCTCAGGGGTCAGTACTGGGACCAGTGCTGTTTAACATCTTTGTTGGAGACATGGACAGTGGGACTGAGTGTATTCTCAGCAAGTTTGCTGACGATACCAAGCTGTGTGGTGTGGTTGACACCCTAGAGGGAAGGGATGTCATCCAGAGGGACCTTGACAGGCTGGAGAGGTGGGCCAATGACAACCTCCTTAAGTTCAACAAGGCCAAGAGCAAGGTCCTGCACCTGATTGGCACAACCCCAGGCAGAAATACAGGCTGGGGATGAGAATAGCTAGAGAGCAGTCCTGAGGAAAAGGACTTGGGAGTGGTAGTAGGTGAGAAGCTTTATGTGAACCACCAGTGTGCACTGGAGCCCAGAGGACCAACCACATCCTGGGCTGCATGAAAAGAAATGTGGCCAGCAGGGTGAGAGAGGTGATTCTGTCCCTCTGCTCTGGTGAGACCCCACATGGAGTATTGCATACAGCTCTGGAGCCCTCATCACAGGAAAGGCATGGAGCTGTTGGAGAGGGTCCAGAGAAGGGCAGTGAAGATGACTGAAAGGCCACACCTCTGCTATGAAGACAGGCTGAGAGACTTGTGGCTGTTCAGCCTGGAGAAGAGAAGTTTCCAGGGAGACCTTAGAGTGGCCTTCCAGTACCTGGAGGGCCTTCCAGAAAGCTGGGGAGGGGCTTTTCACCAGAGACGGTAATGATAGGATAACGGGAAATGGTTTTAAACTGAAAGAGGGGAGATTTATGTTAGACATCGGGAAGAAATTCTTCACCATGAGAGTAGAAAGGGGCTGGAATAGGTTGCCAGGGAGATTGTGGAAGCCCCCTCCCTGGAAGTGTTCAAGGCCAGGTTGGATGAGGCTTTGTGCAGTCTAGTCTAGTGTAAGGTGTCCCTGCTCATAGCAGGGAGGTTGGATCCTGATGATCTTTAAGGTCCCTTCCAACCTTAACCATTCTATGATTGTATGATTTGTATTTTAAACCCCTGCTAAGCTTCCTAAAGAATGGGTTTGTTTAATTACGTCACATTTTGATATTTCCAGACTGGAAACAGATCTACCTGCCTTGACCCTCAATGAGCCCTCAGAATCCCTTGAAATTTCAAGGACTGCCTGTCTGTTCTAAGGAAGTTGAGGAAGCCCAAAATATCCTTTGCCACTGATAAGAAGCCAAAACATTCAGGTGCCACCCACACAGCAACCCTACTCTGCAGCTGAGTCTTGACAATCTTCTCCCCACCCTCTGTCAGTTTTATTCAAAACGGGTTCAGTTTGGATTTTTTGGCAATCCTAGGATTACCAATTCTGCATGAACAATATCCTGGTTTGCAGGCAGTGGGACCTGAGGCTTGTCACCAAATGAACCAGTAAGAAAGTCAGCAGTTTCTGCAATTCAGTAACTGAACTAAAACATACTGTTTCTTTAGAGATTCATGTTTTCCACTGAAACCCTCCTGCTTCAAATGCTTGAAAATTTGCATCCATCTGGTGTATAAATTCCATTAAACATGGGCGAGATGGGATGACTTTTGACTGCTATAAACTCAAGATGGCTTTTAGCAGAGGAGATCTTTGCACAGAATCTAGCTCTATGCAAAAAAAAAAGGAGATACAAACCCCTCTGCTATCAGCCAGAGAACACACCTAGCAAGTCAGGACACACAGAAAGCACTCAGTGTCTAAGGGGAGGGCGCAGTGCCACGCTCCCTAGCAGTGGAAGCCAACAGAGGATAAGATTATATATTTTCAGGGTGAGAGTACAATGAAAAGACACCACTTCTGCCTGCCTAAAGCTGTCTTTGACAAAGAATTGCCCTGCAAATCTCTCTTTGGACAGAATTCTACATCATGTTCTGCTCATTACACCTACTTGTGTGGTACAAAACAGCAAATATGGATCAGGGACACAGGAAGGTTCATCTGAACATCAGGAAAAACTGTTTGACTTCAAGAGCGACAGAATACTGCAACAGGCTGCCCACAGAGGTTGTCTCCTTCTCTGGAGATATTCAAAACACACCTGGACACAGACCTTTGCAATCTTGTCTAGCTGAACCTGCTTTCACAGAGGGGTTGGACTAGATGATCTCCAGAGGTCCCTTCCAACACCTAGGATTCTGAGATTCTGTGACACTGGTCACCTCCAGTGGGTAATGAGCAAACATTTTTCACAGGTACTTATGATCACAGGATGGTCAGTGGCTCTGTGCTCTAAAAGGTAACACTCATTCCTGGTTGTACTAGTTCAGTCTGTCCCACTACCACTTTGGGGTGTTGTGGTTTGGGCCTGACACAACAACAAAGAACCAGCCACGTGGCCACTCACTCAACTCCCCCACACACACACACACACTCTGGGATGAGAAGGACAAAGGGCAACTAGAAGCTCATGGGCCAAGACAAAGGACAAGGAGGGCTCTTCACCGATTAAGGTCACGGGCAAAACAGACTCAATTTGGGGAAAAATAATAATTTAATTTCACATTAATCAGATGCACACAGGACACAGACACCACACGGAACAGGGCTTATATACATTACCCCACCCCTCCCTCCTTCCCAGGCCCAAATTACTTTGTTCCCAGTTTCTCTCCCTCCTTCCCCCCAGCAGCACAGGGGGACAGGGGATGGGTTTAGAGTCAATTCACAGTCTGGTGGTCCCTGCTGGTCCTTCCTGCTCAGGAAGGTTTCCTTGCAGTCCTCCCCTGCTTCCCCACGGGGTCCCTCCCATGGGAGAGAGTCCTCCATGAACCTCTCCTTCATGAGTCCTTCCCACGAGGTCCGGAGCACGCTGCTCCAGCGTGGGCTGCCCACAGTCACGGGCTGCTTCAGGAACAGTCACCCCCCCTGGTGCTGGGGTCCTCCACAGCTGCACAATCTGAGTCCACTGGCAGCAAATCCAAGTCCACTGACCACAAAGTCCAAGTCCACTGGCCAAGTTTATCCCTCCTGGTGCCCCCAGGGAATGCTCCACCACGTTCCTCTATGGATGCAGGGGGACGGCCTGCCATCTCACCATGGGTTGCACGGAAACTTCTGCTTGGGCACCTTCTTCCTCACCAACCACCAGCACCGCTCTGACTCTCCAGCACAGCTCTTCTTAAGTGCTTGCTCTGCTCAGGTCTTGTATCAGTTTTTTTGTATGTTAATCACAGAGGCGCATCTGTTGTCCCTCTAAGGGCTCCTTGGCTGGTTTTGGAGCAGTAGGAGCTTCTCAGCTTCTTACAGGAGCCACTTCTGGGGCCCTTCCCCCACTACCAAAAATCCCACCAAACCAAACCAGCACATGGGGCAAACAGAGAGGATTTAGAAAGAGAAAAAAATATTGTTACAATGAATGTGCTGCTGTGAAACATCAATCTTCTGGTCCAGATGGTGGATAACAAATCTCAAAAAGGATTTTCTCTGAGAGAGACTGAGCTCCTTCAGCACAAGAGATACTAATTTTCACTATCTGATCATCTAATTTGACCCCCTGAATAAAAATAATTTCCTGGAGCAATTCCTCCTTCAATATAATCTGTGCTCCACCACTGAGGTGCTGGAGCAGGTCCAAAGGAGAGCAACAAGGCTGGTGAAGGGACTAGAGGGAAAGTCTTAAACAGAGAGGCTGAGGGAGCTGGGGTTGTTTAGCCTGGAGGACACTCAGGGGGGACCTTATCACTCTCTACAATTACCTGAAAGGTACTAGTGACAACCAGTTACCAGGCAACTAGTGACAAGATGAGAGGGCACAGCCTGAAGCTGCTCCAGGGGAGGTTTAGGTTGGATATTAGGAAGCACTTGCTCATGGAGAGGGTGATTAGACATTGGAATGGACTTCCCTGGGAAGTGGTGGAGGCATCGTCCCTGGATGTGTTCAAGGAAAGGCTGGATGTGGCACTTAGTGCCATGGTCTAGATGGTGTGGTGGTGTTGGTCATAGGCTGGACTTGATGATCTTAAAGGTCTTTTCCAGCCTTGGTAGTTCTGTGATTGTGTTCTGTGTCTGCTGACCAAAGCAACTAGTGATGAGAAGGGCACAGCCTGAAGCTGCACCAGGGGAGGTTTAGGTTGGATATTAGGAAGTATTTCCTCAGGGAAAGGGTGATTAGACATTGGAATGGACTTCCCAGGGAAGTGGTGGAGGCACCGTCCCTGGATGTGTTCAAGGCAAGGCTGGATGTGGCACTTAGTGCCACAGTCTAGACAGTGTGGTGGTGTTAGGTAATAGGATGGACTTTATCTTAAAGGTCTTTTAAAGCCTTGGTGATTCTGTGATTCTGTGAAGGACAATGTTTATATATATGTGTACATATATGTGTATATATACATAAAACCAACAGATATCATACAAAACCAATCGTAATTTTAAAACTTCCAGTGATGAAATAATAACAACCCTATCACTCATCACTAGTCTTAGGAACGTGATTTCAGGATTGCAAATGTGTCACTTCCCTTTCCAGCCACTGATTTTTCTTCTCTGTTTAGCCTCAGTGACTGTATCAAAAATGGCAGTTTTTCATTGAATCATACAAAACATGATCAAGTATTAACTTCTCTAGAACTACTTCAAAACCCTCCTTGATTAGAACATTTCTGACATTTTGTAACCATCAATGATCAACAAAAGAAGCTGTGGTCTTACCATCAGCATGACAGGTGATGTATCAAGTTCTAAAGTCTGCCAAACTGCAGACATACATACAAATCCAGTGCAGCAGAACATTCTGTGTGTGTCTGCTCATTGTAGAACACTACTTTCACTTTTTTTTAAGTGTAGCACTTCTAAGGTGAGAAAAACAGAGCATATATAAGTCCAGAAAAAAAAAAAAAAGTTTTATAAACACTTGACTCTTTCACTATTCCTCAGGTAAGACATCTCAGAAAACCAAATACAAGACCCAGTTGTTAAAGACATCATAGAATTTCCTTTGTCTAACACTCTGGAAGATTTTGCAATTGAAAATACAAGGCCAAAATTCATCAAAATTATGTATGTACTTTTAATGTTTTAAGTGCCAGGGACTCAAGATCCAGTTTCCAACCGTTGGACAGTTATTCCATATCATTCTAAATCTCAGTTAAAAACAGAGGTTTCTACACAAAATATACAGGAATAAATGATGCTCCAAAGTCTATTATTACGCACACAAGATGATTATCTAAATCTTATTTGAACAAGTCACTCTCTAAATTTCCAAAACTGGGTTGAAAAATGTCTTAAATGTCTTATGCCTTCCTATCAATCACGGAAAGTGCCTTTTTGAAGCCACACAGACTTCTGTGAGATGATTTTTGTGTACTGTGAATCTGTAGTGGTTTGAGCAAAAAGAATACATCTGATTTCAAGACTCACTTAATTACAAACCAGTTTCCTTGTACGCTGTTCTGTGAAACTGAAAACTCCTTCCATTTAACACCATGTACAAAGAAGAGAAATACAGCTCAGTCGCCTGAGAATCAATTATGTGTGTGTTAGAATTAACAAGAGAGTTTTTAGATTAGTTTTTCTTTAATGGGATACACTACAGAATTTTGAACTGTAAAATAAATACACTCTTGATGGGATTTGTTTCTGGAAGATCTTAAGGCATGTCTCCATGCTGGTGAGATAGTAATTAGCTCTGCAATAGCACCACATGATACTTTTTTGGAAACTTTGGGATTTAAAAGTTTTATTTTTCTCCCTACAGTTTTTTTCTGTGAGTGTTTAAACCACAGTGCATTACTAAGGTCCAAGGAATGCTACTGTTTAATCCAGTAAATATCATCCTGGTGAAGTAACACCTGGTGAAGTATCCAAGTATTCTCAGAGCAGAAATTAGTGCTGGCTCTGCAGAACATTTTTGCATTGCACAAAGCCAAAAAAATGTTGGCTCCTTTGAAATTGGAAGTGTACTTGTCCACTGCAGATGAAATGCAAAGTCGCAGGAATAGCACAAAACATATTTTATGGATAAAAATAACTTTTTTTCCTCAAGTGGTACTTTCACTGACAGTGAGTGAAGTGAGGTTCAAGTTTTAAGAACAATTCTTGGCCCTATGGTAACAATGCAAACGCACCTACTGTAATGATGCAACGTTTCTGTCAATCTTCTCATAAGCCATCCAACAGAAACAATTTAAATGCTTTTTATATGAAAAGGGAAGCATAAAACTTAATTCTTACTTTACCACCGTATGTATTTATACATTAAAATGTTCCTGGCAAACAGCAAAAGAATGTTTTTTCAACTTGAAACTAAGCAGCTTATCCTCCCAGTCTTGTAACAGGTGTCAGTGGGAGCTTCAGATCAGAAGCAAGCATATTAAATGGCTCAAGCCAATGGTGGCTTGGTTTCTTGACCAAGAATATCTGTACCTTTATGTAAGAAACACAGATAATGAAGCAAGCAGAGAGCACCTTATATAAACTTGAAGCAGTCTCCTGATTATCCTTTTGGCATTCTTAAACTCGCTTTAAAGAAGCACTTGTGGGGATCAGTCAATTTGCTCATTCTATGCAAATGTCTTCTGGATTTGTTGCATGCCATTGGAACACCTAAGCATTTCTATTTTACAAAAATGTGCAGTAGATTTAATTAGAAGAAACCAATTTGTATTTGCCTGCAGAAACGCAGATAGCTGTAATTAAAATATACAACCTATTATAATACATCAAAGAAGTTGGCACACTGTAGAGGACAGGAACTGTCAGCTGACAGGAGCATTCAGTGTAACTTCCAGGGAACTGAGAGAACATTTAAAAAAATAACTGCTTCCACAGTAATTTGTGATGCCAGTATCTTTGTTTCTGTGCAAACGAAACAATCCTTTAATACATACATAAAAGTATTTTTTTTTTTTTTTACAATTTACGTATCATTGACCCATAGGAAGTAAGCATTCATAGTTTTCTAATTAGCGTATTTTTTATGTAGCCAATACTTTTTAAAGTGACTTAGACAACGTATATTCTCAAAAAAAAAAAAAAAAAGTTTAAAGCTCGCCAGAGGCTGAGCATCCCCCCCCACCAGCCCAGCAGCAGCACCGGTGACAGGCGGAGGTGTTCGCCGGCTCCTGATGCCTTCAGGCCGCAGAGGCACAGAGCCGTCCAACGGCGCTTCCACAGCCGGGCACGCTGTGCCGGGCTCCCTCAGCGCCCCCCAGGCCTACCGCCCGCCAGGACCGCGAGGAGGCCGGCCCGGCGCGACAGGGCCCTGGGAAACGGCAGCACCGCTGGCGTCCGGCGGCAACCCGCCTCCTCCTGCTGCAGCTAGAAGCTTTCCAGAGGTGCTCTGGCCAGGCCGCAGGCTCGATGACTGACGGCAACACCCGCTCTCTCCGGCGCCATGCCGCCCTGGCGCCGCACAGCCCCACCTCACTGGGCATGCGCCCCGCGGCGCCCTGCCAGCCGGCACCTTCCTCTCCTTCCTCCCCTCCTCTAGCTCTGGCAGCGACTCCCGCGCCGGGCGGCAACGCCTGCGCAGCTACTGCTGCGGTTGCCCGCTCACCCCTTTCTCCGAAGCTTCGTGAAGATTCAGGAAGGCTCCGGCCGGCTCTTTCCGCCGAGGGAGCCGCTCCGCCCCCCGGCTCGGCTTCGGCTTCCGGCTGCTTTCTGCCGCTGCGCCGGGCCCCGCTCTGCCGAGCGGGGGTCAGGAAGCGTCGCCATGTCGTTGCTCTGCTACAACCGGGGCTGTGGTCAGCGCTTCGACCCCGAAACCAACACGGAGGGTGAGAGCGGCGGGGAAAGGCGGCGGAAGGGGCAGAGGGGCGCGGGGTGCCTCCCGCATTGCCTTCGTGTTCCCCCCAGTTTTCGGTTTGGGGGATGCGAGGGAGAGCCTCTCGGGGAGGTTACGAGGGGTTTGCAGCGAGGGTCTGAGGGGCGATCCGAATTGTCCGCCCTCTGTGCCCTCCCCGGCTGCTGCAGCCGCGCTGCGGTGCGGAGCTTGTCAAACAGGCCTGCGGGGACGGTCAGCACTGGGGTAGGGAAAGCCCTGGAGGTCTGTGTGGCTGTCTGTGAGTGTACCTTCTGCCCTCGCCTGTCTGCTACTTCACCGTCCTGGACTCGACTCACCGCCTCCACCGGGGAAACTCTTGTTTTCAGGCGGTGCTGTCGGTCGCTGTTGGGGGCGGTCCGGGCTGCTGAGGCGATGCTGCGGGCTGCTCCGCCGCGGGCTTGGCGGCAGCTGGACAGCGAAACCCGCCGGGGCTGGAAGGTGGTGTCCCCTTAGTGCGCAAGAGCGGGGCTGGCAGTGAGCCCGGCTCTAAGGTTCTTTTGTAATAATAAAACTGTTCACAGCAGTTTGAACGAAAAGAGGACATAAGAAGCAGTTCTGTACATTACTGTCATATGTTCTAAAGATAGAAACTGGAGTCCTTTAGCAACAGAATTGAGGGCTTCTGTGGGTGTTACACACATAGCAGTTATCTAGTACTTTCTAATTGTAGTATGTAAACTTGCAGCAGGTAATTAGAGTATCTTGTGGTACGTGGATGTCTGCTTTGCCAAGTTCTGTGTGCTCTTGCAGTGCTTCTTTCCCTGTGTGCACTGAGAATCCAGCACCTGGTGAAACATCTTTAAAGTTTAGGTTTCATAATTCCACAAAGGCTGCAAAAGGATGATCTGAGTTTTCAGTAGGCTTGTCCTCAACTGGTTTGTAAAGCAGCACTGTTGGCTGAATTTCTAGAACGGCTTCTTTGCATTAGCTTTATTTTTAGTGACCCAAAAGATTAGAGGTAGGCTAACATGTTCTAGAATGTACATATTCTGTGATTAAAAAAACATGGCATGAAGTGTGTTTATTTTTCTGAGCTGAGTGTTCCCAAAGATAGTGGCAACATTTTAAGTAAGACTCACTAACGTTTTTAACAGCAAAAGCAGGCACAGTTGTGGAATGCTTTCATTTAATGATCTCTTCCACCACCATCCTCTGTGCCCCTTTGCCCCAAAAGACAAAGCAGATAGGGGGTTTTATACTAAAAGTTATAATTTGCAGCTTAATGACCTGTATTAATTATTAAACTGATAGTTGTTTGCCATGTGTTCCTCTGTTTGCAACCAAGTTGTAGACAATCTGGCTGGCAGGGCCTTATGGTAACTGTGATGCTTGGATTGGGGAAAACAACTTCTTGAGGTGAAGTTTATTTCAATAAATGGCACACTCTGCTGTGCACTAGACTAAGGAGTTCTGAAGGTGAACGTAGTTTACCTTCATAGTTGTTCACAGACCACTTCAGAAAACTGAGTTTCTAACTTTTGACATCCCTAAATTTCACCAAGGTCAATGGGATGATTACTACTTAGGCATCTAAATCCACGTTTGGCTGTGTGTAGCTGTCAAGTTCAGATGTTTGTGTTTCAGAACTGTGTTTGGATTTACCTGTAAAACATTGTGGGGATTAAAGCCAGTACATCTGTTAAACACCAAAATACCTGCATTGACATAATCTAATAGTTACGTTTAGGATAAATATATTATTAGGAAGTTCTCTTAAATTAAAATAGGTAGAAAGTAAGGACTTTGGGCCCAAAAGTGGTTTTGAATCTTTTGGGTTTTGTTGTCTACATTCAGCCTGCAGTATAGATATTTCCATAGTGATAATTGATATAAGAAGCCATTAATCTTCTCTTCTTAATCCTATGGCTGAAATAATATAGGCATGTATTTTCTGTAGAAATTCTCATTGTTTCCAAAAGACAAGCAGATGGCAACAGGCTGACATGAAGGACTGTATGCCTCTTAAAGAGAGGCTGAAACAACATCCTAAGGGAAGGCATTAAAGGTATGTCTACACAGTTGTGACTGAGTGCAGTTATGAATTGATCCATGGCATGCCTGGCAAGTTACAGATTTGACATACATTTTAGATGTTAACTACTAGTTAATCCATACTGTTAAAGACTTCTAAAGCATCTGACATAGAAAGTAGAACTTAACTTCAAAAGTGGTAGTAGGTTCTTATTTAATGTTTTTTTTTCTTTCACCTGTGAGTGACCATCCCGGCCAAGTGGGAGGTGTCCCTGCCCATGGCAGGGGGGTTGGATCTACCTGATCTATAAGGTCCCTTCCAACCCAAACCATTCTATGATTTTGTGTGAACATTTCTGATCCATTTCAAGGCCAGGTCAGATTTTGTCACTAAAGCCATGGTGTGAGGTAATACATGCATACTTGGGCATAAGTTTGAAAGCAGTGCTGCTTGATGACAGTTGAAAAGATGGTGTGCTGTATCTGTTATATATGTTCGTCCCAATTTCTTTACTGTATTGCAGTGTGGGGGTTTTGTTTAGACCATTATTTGCATCTTTCTTAATGCTTAATTTGGTCCTTTTGCCAGAATTGGAGCACGTACTCTTTTGAGTTTGTGTATGCCCTTTTGCCTGAGTTCAGACTTAGTGATGTTTCACCCGCAGGATAAATGAGATCACAGAGCACATGAAAACTTTTATCTATTTCTGAAGTAGTGTGAGTGAGAGATGTATTTGGAAGAAATGATAGCTTAGATTTTTTGGAGTCTGGTTTTATAGAGTGAGTTTTCTTTAATCTTGTCTGATTCCTACAGTTCAAACTCTGTTCCTGTAAAATGTACCCCCTGATCTCCTGTTTCCCCACAGCTTTCTGTTCTCAGGCTGAGCCTTTCTTTTTTCTGTGAACTACTTACAAGCTCTTGCCATACCATGTATTCACTGTTTTCTGCATGGGTTTTTTTTCCAACCCCGTGAGAAATTCAGTGGAATTGTTTTCCTAGCTTCAGAACCACTTGAAGGCATCAATTTCCTCAAGATGCTGAGTAAAGTTCATCAGATTTAATAACGTACTGTAGCTTTGGGGCTGTAAAGCCTAGCTTGGGAAGGATGGCAGGTTGGTTTGCAAGTTGTGTATAGACATATGTCATTTCATCCTCAAGAATTCAATGGGATTTAACTGTAAATACCTCTAAGTTTGGGTGGCCCATACTATTTTCTACTTTGACATTGAACAGAAAGACTAATGAAGTGCTTCAATGAATAAGCAAGGATGTAGCAGTGAGGTAACAGCAGACAGCAATGTGTGCATTTTGAGAGGAGGATTGGTTTGGGTATGAAATTGCATTAAAAAAAAAAACCAACCTGAAAATTTGAGGTATTTGCATCTCCAAAAATTGTCAGAGGGTGAGAGAAAATGGCTTGCTTTGAAAAAACATGTTTTTTTCTAATTAAGGAAAGATATTAACAGCAGTGGTGAAAAATGTATGATAGCAACCAAAGGCTGGAATCTGAACTCAGATAAATCAGCAATAGAACATGCTTTTCACTGCTCAGGTGACTATCACTGTTTCCTTAATTCCCATTTTTCCCAGCTTTGCCTTGGGATGTAAACTTTTAGGGATATAAACTTCTCAGGGAAGACTTACTTGAGTGAAAACAAGTTGATGTTTTACTGTCTTCTGGTATGCAGAATGGCCAGACTGCTTAGTGAGTGCATCCCAATGGCTCAGCATCTTCTGTTGTGGAACACGTGTGGTCCTCATGCCATAACAGCAAAGTGGTCTGTCAATTGCTGCATGGTGTACCCCCTGCAGAGAGGGCTTCAGGGAACAAGGGAAAAGGATTGGCCTTGGCCAGGTGTCTGTGTCTGACTTGGGAGCTGGAGGATAGTCCCCTCTGAGTTAATCGATCGTAAAATAGCTTTGGGCTCTGATTACCAGCACCTCTCTCATTTAAACCCACATGGTTGAAGGGATTCAAAATATTAATCTAAGTCTTCTGAGTCACAAATAACCTTTGCTGCAAACAGAGCTTAATTTTAGTACCATGATGCTTGTGATGACATACTTTCATAGTTTTGGAAAAGAATAAAATATATTTCTTTTTTTATTTGATTTAGCAGTGAAGTCTTGGGCTCTTTAGACAAAAAGCCATATTTTTCAAGATTTTCCCATGAGGTTTACCAGCACTACCTTTTATCCTGAAGCAACTGGTAGAAGTTCATGAATATGTTTGTAAGTCCTACTGAAGGACTAATGTCCCAAAACATATGCCTTTTGATTTAAGGTGGGAAGTGGTGTCTGTAAGACTGTATTAGTGCCATAAATTTGGGCACTGAATGTAAAATTAAATTTATACTAAGCAAGATCTCTTAAAAATTGGCATACTTCTAAAAAACAAAAATAACAAGTTTGTGGTATTTTATCCTATTTCATATGTGTAGGCAGATTACTAATACAGTTATTTATCACTTTTCTCTTTTGCTTCCTTTTAGGTGCACTCTGATATTTCCTACACTTCTTTTTATAGAAGCTTATTACAAAAAATTATTGCTGTTTGTGTGACTTAATTGTAGCTGTTTCTAACAAGAACAAAGTTTTTGCTTTAAGGGATAGCTAGTGTTTTGTATCACTTCTAGGGTCAGGTCATTAAAATGTTATCCATGCGGTACATGTCAAAGAGAAGTTATATAATTGGACCAATTATATTACACTTGAAAAAATACATATGCTAAGTAAAAAAGGAGCAGTTGCTACATAAAAAGATGTAATGTTTATGAACATCTATGAATATAAACAGTTCCTTTAATGGAAGTTGAGTTTCAGTGTGGTGTTTGTACAGAACTTATTAATAATTAATAGTATGGACCTGTGTAAATTGTGTGTGTGAAAGACTGGCCTTTGGGTTCAAGTCTGTAAGTGACCTAGGATAGTACAAACATTGGAAAAAGAACAAGTGAATGGATAAAATTATGAACTCAAGATTTGTGTTAAAAGAATTTTTTAACAGAGTGCTTCTAGATAGAAGGGCTTGGTCTGGTGTGAATAGATGTATTTGATGCTGTAAACCAGTATTTTAAATCTGTCAGAATTACTAGTGAGGACTGATTATTGATGAAGGCAAGGGATGGTCCATAGAAAGTTTACTTGCTCAGTATGAAAGTCGAAGTTTGTTTTAGATGCCTGCTTTCTGTTTTGTTTTACAATTCAGAGGAAAAAATGTTGATTATTTAAGTTTTGTATATGCCCTCAGAAAGCTTGTTCCGTGGGGTCTGTATTTCCCTTCATAATTATGTGCTTTTGAGGAAGTGGGACAGCTCATGTCATACAGGAATTGCAAGTGTGACATTTTTGCTGGGTTTGTGATCAGATGGATGAAGATTCTTGCTATGCCTGAATATTAATAATAGTAATTTTCTTCTAGATTCATGCACATATCATCCAGGTGTGCCAGTCTTTCATGATGCTCTCAAAGTAAGTATGCATCTAGCTTTTTAAGTCTTACTTTTTTTTCCATATATGTAAAACAGTATGCTTGTTTGCTTGTTTTCCTTTTTAATTCCAGATCTTTCAGTTGTTGAAACTGATGTCCAGGCTATCAAGTTTGAGCAACCCGTTGCTTAGGAAAGCACACTACTCAAACCTGAAAAAGAAATTAAAACTGTATTCATATGGTGTAAATGTCATGCAGGTCTTTATGACACATTTCCTATTGATTGATTTTAAGTGTCTCAGCAGTTTAATTAGGTCCTCTTGAATAGGTCTTTGGAGACATTCAGAGGTGTCATACTCTCAGTTCATTAACCTGCCTGAAATTGAACCAGCTGCTTGTGGCTTATGTGGCTAGTGAACTAATGTGTATGTGACATTTGTCTACTGTAAAAAATAATTGTCTTCTGTTAATCAGCCAAATGAGAATGTTGGTTAAGTTGGGACTGGTCACCCATGTTCCTGATGCAGCTGTCCAGGATTCTTGGGCTACATCTTCCCTAATGAATTAAATATCTCTGTGGCTGGTCTTCAGTTTAGGCCAACTCCATAGCCCATATTTATTATATTAAATTGTTTTCCTACTTACTTCAAGATCTACTGGATTAATCCAAAGTGCCTACAGGGAAAACTTTCAGACACAAAACACAATACTGCCAAAACAGTATGGAAAATCATTCTAACAATTTAATTATGTATGCTCAGAAATCTGGTGTTCAGAAATAGAGCCTGACACTGTTTACTGTATTAATACAGGCATAGCCTAAGTGACCTTTCTTAGGATAACAAGCTGCTATTTAACCAAGCTTTTGGGCAAACATTTTTTTCTTGGTATTTAGGAATGCTTCTACTGGCAGTGCATCTCATCACTCTCCTGTAATGTGGTGTCTTCTGTGCTCGTGGAAGCTTGTGCACATGTGTTTCTGTGAGCTATTGCTTCTATTTCAGCACGTGACTCTGGAATTAGCCATTGTGTGCCACTGGCAAATTGGGACAGATGCTGTTAGATGAAATAAGTACAGTGACTTAGACTGTGCAGTTTGGTTTGTACAAAATTATAGTTGTATTCATAACACAATACGTAAAATTCTACTTCATTATAAAGACAAATTACGTGGTTACCTCGAAAGCTCATGTTTACTCCTTCTTTCTCTTAAATGCTCACAATTTTTAAAACAAATACTACTTTCCCCCCTCTCCTCATCCTATCTCTTGGCCTAATTAAAAATTTATCATGATTTGTATGGGCAGTTTTCTTCTTGCTATGTATTCCAAATAATCTAACTGAGCAGGATGAACCTTTTGTCTCCTCAACTGTGGGAATAGTTAATATTTTGAGGATATTTTAGAACCACCTACTTGAAACCCATTGTGTTGCACTGCTTAAGCTCTCAAAGCAGTGGTGCATTTATTAGTCAACCTATTGCCTTTAATTAAGGTTCTTCAAGTTCTAAGATACACTATTGACAGTGGCCAAATAATTGTCTCTAAAATTGGATTTCAGGTTTGTATCATAAAAGGTGGTCTTGACTGATGTAGTTAGATAGATGGCTATGCAATGCAGATATCCATCTTTGTGGTGGGAAATAAGCAGTTGAGGACTTTCCTTAAGCCCTAGTCAAGTCTTTCATCATTTTAGGAAGGGGGCCTGTACATTGTGTCACAGGTGAGCCTAGTCTCGGGTGTAGTATTTGTTTGTTTTGCTTACCTATTATCTTATGAGATAAAGTAGCATGTAACATGTTACTTTATGAGATAAAGTGAAGTTTTTGTTTTCTGTTGTACAGAGTTGGCACCTAACTTGCCATGGAAATGTTGCCTTATGTTTACAGAACAGTAAGATGGTATGAGTGAACTAGAAATGGCAGCTGTAACAGGTTTCTCTGGCTTTTAAAAAAGTGCATGATGAGAGTGTTGTCCAAAGAAGGGAAGAAAATAATCTCTAATCATCATGTGCTGCATCTTGTAATGGAATATAGTTAGTCTTCTGCTTTTTATAAGCTGTTGCCAAGTAACACAGTCATGCTTGTTTTGTTTTTGTTCCAAAATGTTTATAGGGTTGGTCCTGTTGTAAGAGAAGAACAACAGATTTTTCTGACTTCTTAAGCATTGTGGTATGTAGTCATGATTACTTATAATTTTTATACTTGTCAAATAACAGTGATAAATATTAAATGGTTCATGTGCTGACATGTTTGAAATTTTCATACTTTTGTTAAAACTGCCTTAAATCTTGCATGAACTGTTTTTCTTCACATAATGTTGAATTCGAGTCTCATTGTCAAGCTTTAATGGAAGTTCAATATGTTTTGCTTGATTATGGAAAGTATGCATTTTTCTTTAATGTACATCCAAATGAAGATATTTTCCACTTTGGTTGTAGGATTTTCTTTGCAGTCAATGTTTAGAGTGGGGTAAAAAGATGGGACTGAAAAAAGAAATCAAGAAAACTTGTTGCAGTTTTTGATAATTTTTAATTCTGCACTAAAACTACACTGCATATATATATAAACATGTTTTCCACAATAGGGCTGTACAAAGGGTTTCCATAACAGTGAGAAACCTCCTGAGCCTGTCAAACCAGAAGTCAAAACTACCTCTGAACGAAAGGAACTAGCTGAACTGAAGCCCAAATTTCAAGAACACATAATTCAGGCACCAAAGCCATTGGAAACAATCAAAAGGCCAAGGTACAGTATACAGAACTAAGTTTTGCCAGATTTGTGGTCAGTTGGCCAAGTTAAAGCTCATTTAGTTATTCAGCATTACACATCTCATATAGTATAGAAATTCCCAAATTAACTTTAAAATAGCTTGTCTTTCATAGTAGCAGTGATGATACTATCTTAATTTTCAAAATGAGAGAAAAGGATTCTGGTTAGAAGAAGGTAGTACTGGATCTCTCAGAATTAAACTGCACAGGAAACAAAAATTGCAGCCTAAAGTGTTGTAACTTAAAATGCCACTGGCAGTTGTGTTTAGTGTTTTAAACAGCCATAAAAAAAATTTTAGGGTGCTTGTATTTCGATTACTTAATCTCCCTGATTTATATTTATTGTTGTGGAGTATTTAGGATTTCCTATTGAAATCTAAGATAGCTTTCTAAATTTCTAGTCTGTTTTCCCAATAAACAGTAAGAATTGGCAAATCTAGTTTGTTTGTTAGTGTAAGGGAGGTTGGAATCTTGCCGTATAGCAAGATTAAAATTTACTACTTTGTTGTTTTTTGTAAAATACTGTTCATGAAGCTGACATGAATGCATGGAAATTTTTTTAGCCCAGATGAGCCAATGATGAATTTGCAGCTGAAAGTGTCAGCTTCCTTGAAGCAAGCACTGGATAAACTGAAGCTGTCATCAGAAAATGAAGAGAAAAAAGGTAAGAACGTTGTGAGCTTGTGTAGGTTCATTATGCTAATTGTCACACAAATAAATGAAATGCCTTTTTTTTTTCTTGTTTCTAAAGACATTATTTCATATAATTATATTCTTATTCTTAATAATCTGGGAAATACCTTCTAGTATAGGGAATGATATTCAAAAATTAGATGTGAACGATGTGTAGACTTGGATGTTAGGAGCAAATGTTGCCATAAAAATATTTGAGCTGCCTGTTTTGTCACATTTCCTGGTTAGAATGGACATAATGGGAGCATCTATTTCTGAGTATATGACTGAAAGAGTTCCCAAGACATGAACTTTACTCCTATGTTATTGCAAATACTATGTCATCTAAAGCCTTTTGTAAACTGGTGAAATTTCTCTGAGGACTAGGTGGTTCGCCCTTCTCTGTTTTTCCTCCTTTTTTTTCCTTCCACAGTTTATTTGGAATTTGGTTCCAGAACTACACTGCTCCTTAAGAAACACTTCATAATTTCAACCTGCATTTGTGTCTATTTTGTAATCTTTTGTTCTTGAGCCAAAATGTCATTTGGCTCTTCTTCCTAGCTGGTCTCCAAATTCTTCCCCTGTGTGTATTTGTAGACATCAGTTGGAGCCTTTTACTTTCTTTGTTTTACAAAACCAAACAAGATGAGTGATTGTTCTCTTTGCCTATGATTGTAATAATCCTCTTCATCATTTTTTTTGTGTCCCACTTAAAACAGTGTAAAGGTATAAAACCTAGAATCTGATCCATAGGCAATACAGCTTTTGGAATGTTTGCATAATTTCTGTTTCTTTGTAACTTACCCGAAGACTTCAATGCCAGGCAGAAAACAGACAGCTTAAGAGGTTGTTTTTTTCTAATCCAATCCATAGCTCTCTTTAATTCTTAATAAAAGCAAAATATTTAATGCATTATACCTGGAACAGGTAGCCCAGGGAAGTTGTGGAAGCCCCCTCCCTGGACCTGTTCAAGGCCAGGTTGGATGGGACTCTGAGCAACCTGGTCTAGTGGGAGGTGTCCCTGCCCATACACGGGGGTTGGAACTAGATGATAATTAAGGTCCCTTCCAACTCAAACCATTCTATGATTCTAATTCAGTTGCTATTTTCTATAATATTATTCTGTTTACAGAGGAAGACAGTGATGAAATCAAGATTGGGACGGCATGTAAAAATGCAGGCTGTTCAAAAGTAAGTGGTTCAGTTCCACTCTTAAACCCAGCTGCTAAAACTATTACGCACGCAGTTTTGGTTTTTTGCTTTTCTTGTCTGATTTTATATGTGCTACAAATTTATTTGGAAATGGCACAGAGTCAATCATGCATAACGAATGCACATTTGATAACACACTTTAGTATGGACAAATGTGGACTCTTTTGTACTGTGGATGCAGTAAGTCTAAGTTTACTTTTATTTAAGGCTGTCCGGAATTTGTAATTAGTAAGCTTGCCAGACCCATCATACTGATGTGTTTCAACTTAAAATGTTAAATGTAATATTGCTGAGACATCATTTACTGATAACACTTGAATTGCTCTTGATGATCTGGATATAGGTTAGAAGCCTCTGCAGATGTTACCAATTAATGCTTCCTGCCAGAATGTACAAAGAAAATGTTCTAGCACTTCTAGTCTTCATATTACATGGTCATTTAAACTGAAAGTTTTTTACACTGTCACCTTTGTGTTGTATAGAATGGGACAGAAGAATTTAAATTGGTATTTCACTGGACATCTGACAGATTCTGCATTTTCTACTGAAACTGCTGTTTATTTATAGCAGTCTCTTGTTGGTGTTAGGGAGAACTGATTATGATACTGAGTGGCAGAGTTTTGTGTATTGTTTAATTTGCTTCCTTTTGAGAATCTGTGTGCTTTATGAATGATAAATTTAATTTGTTTTCCAGTAAAGTACTTGTATTCTTTGAGTATTCAGAGTATTTTTAAACAGATATCTCTGAAGATCTAAAATGACCTTCAGTGAGCATAGATGATGTCATCATTGATACACTGCTTTGAACTAATGCAAAGTATAGTATTAGAAAGAGGGCAAGAGAACCTTTTGTGAATTAAGGGCAAGGCATTAGATTTAGCTTATTTACTCAAAAGCTTTGTGGTAGGTCGTTCAATGTTGCTGTTGTGGGTTGTGTTTTGTTTTGCTCTTTCCTTTGGTCCACACCTTGTAACATTAATCCATATTAAATGCCTTGTTTTACTAGACGTACGAAGGACCACACAGCACAGAAGAAGTATGTATATACCATTCTGGTGTACCTATATTCCACGAAGGGTTAGTATTCAGTTAACTTTAATTTTTTTTTTTTTTAATTAGTCTATTGTGAATTCCTGCTTTCTTTGTAGATGTTGCCTTGTTTTCATTCTGTATTGCTTCTTCAGTCAAAAATGATAATGCTTGAAGAGGGTATACTAAATTAACAGTAATACAGGAAAAATCACAGTAAATAGTGTCCTAAATATTGTTTTTTAATTACTTTGTGAACTTTCAAGGATGAAGTATTGGAGCTGTTGTAAAAGAAAAACATCTGACTTCAATACATTTTTAGCTCAAGAAGGCTGCACAACAGGAACACATGTATGGACAAAAAAGGACATGGTAAGTAGCATGAACATTGCATTCTGTAGCTGGCCACTCTGAGTGTTGAATGCTGAAAAGTAGGTAGTAGCTTGATTGGGTTACTGCTGTAGTCAAGCTGATACAGATCATATTGTGACCATGCATGACACAGAGAAATGCAGTTTCAAGTAATCTGTGATAGAAGTATACTTGTAGTAGAGTACAACCTTTCTTCTTAGTGGTACATATAATATCACTATTTTATAGCAAAAGTTTTTTTGCTTTTCTTTTTTCTGAATTTGCCCGTCTTTTTTGCTTTTTTAGT
Organism: Hemiprocne comata; assembly: GCA_020745705.1. Classification (NCBI taxonomy): domain Eukaryota; kingdom Metazoa; phylum Chordata; class Aves; order Apodiformes; family Apodidae; genus Hemiprocne; species Hemiprocne comata. The sequence goes on from CM036586.1 coordinate 208,306,219, forward strand.
TAAGATAGTCTATAGTGTTCCATATAGAATATATTCCATATATATTACTGTAAAATAAGATTACTAGAAGTCTTTCCCAAAGACCATGAAGAGAACAGCTGTCTGTGTTCTGCAGTAAAATGACTGTACTTCCAGTTTCATTCAGGGTGGTTGTGTTGTTGTCTAGGTAGGCATGGCAGGGCAGATAAGGTCGAGGAGGTTCTGTGGGTGGAGGGCAAGGATGGATGAGTCTCTTTCTGGCTTGTTTTAATTCTGTTAGAATATTTTTCCTGTCTGAATCTAATGCAGTGTTTGTGTTTGGATACTGTGTAACAAATACAGAGAGAGCATCTGTTTATTTTTTAGTGTTTCATTGCAACGTTGGGGACAAGCTGCAGAATAACAAAGGGGAAAATATTTCCATTCAAGGCTTAAAAAGATTCTTAGAGAATATTATAGAACATAATAATGAAACATAACACTTAAAAAACGTTAGATGCAGGTGAACACAAAATTCTTGTTATTAATATATTGTCTATTGCTGAGGCAAAATGGGTTTGACACTGCAAACATCAGTAACATTTAACAGAAAAAAATAAAGATATATTGTACAAAGTGTAGTTCTGTTACCTCATTCTACAAAAAATACTGCACAAGTCCTTTACTTCCTTTAAGTTACAGCATTGTTACTTGCTTTGAAGAATTCAGAAAGGAGGGATTAAAAAAAGCTGAATTTGTGAGCCTGAATCAGAAGTATTCTTGTAAAGAATTTGTGTAGATGTTAAGAAACTATGTGTGTCTTAAATGTGCATATATTGAGATAGTGGGTTTCTAGCTAATGGGGGTTTTTTGACTTTACCTTTTTGTTGTTCTTTAGGGTTTTTTCCCCCCATATTTTTTCCTGAGAGAGAGAACAGAGGGCAATATTCTATAACTTTTTACAGTAATATGGGAGTTTCTCGGAGTCATGTTTTTCTTTGTTTCGTTCTTTTCTACTGCCTGCTGGATAACTGTAGTCTTGGAAAGGAAGTTAATCCAACAAATAACTTTTTTTTTAATGTTTGGGATTTTTTGTTTGTTTCCATCACAATGTCCCAGTTTCTTACTGCAGTCATAAGCATTGATTTTTGTCACTACTAATGTTTGTCAGAGACCAGTAGCTGAAGTATTTAGTAAAAAAGATGTAAGCAGAGTCTTGGAATCTCCTGTGAAGACAAAATTTAGTCCTTTATTAGGTATTCTTATTGGCCATTAAAATACTCCTGGGCTTTTGTCCTGATCAACCTTGTAACAAAACTCCTGAATGCAATTTTAAATCTCTTTTTCATAATTTTATATAGGGTAAGAAAGTAGTTCCGTGCAGGCATGATTGGCACCAGACTGGAGGAGAAGTTACTATTTCTGTATATGCTAAAAACTCTGTTCCTGATCTGAGCTATGTAGAAGCAAATAGCACAATGGTGAGTATCTACCTTAAAATATAATTGTGGTTTTTTTTTTTTTCTTTTTAAGTTTAACTGCAGCTTGAAGTTAGGAGAATCTGGCTTCTGCTTTATTTACAAGGCAGTGGTACCATAAGAATCTTTTTTGAGTAATGCCTTTTTCTTGGCATTTGTGTTTGTTCAAGTATGTATAGATTTTTTTTTTTCCTGCCTCTGTTTGGAAATCTGTACTTGAATGTGGTTTGTTTTCTTTTTTTTAGCCACAATGTGTTATATATTAAAAGAAATCTTTTAATTTTACTTCTGCAATTAAAAACCTGAGTGTGATGGATTTGCATCACCATATGTGTAAATGATAGATTAAAAATTTAATTGTGTATGTCTTAATGTAATTCAATATCGTTCTTCTTAGTATGCAGTTTCATATCTACTAATATTGCACAAGTGTTAAAATACTTCACTGATTTCTTAATCACTTAATTACATTTGGACAAAAATATGCAGCTTCCTAGATGTATATATGCCCACTATTGACTTTGATACTGTATCAGAATCTATTAGAAGACATTTTCGCTTCCACGTCCGAGGGAAAATTTGATCACTTTGCTCATTGTAGGATCTGAGTCCTAGTGTGATATATTTTGCTTAAATATACTTGAGGTGTCAAATGTTTTATTAGCCTGACCAAATTTTCTGTTATTTTCCTGTTAAGGTAAATATCCATATTGTATTTGAAGGAGAAAAAGAATTTCATCGCAGTGTGAAATTATGGGGAGTAAGTATTAGAATAATTTTTCTATTTAAAAAAAAAACAACAAAAACACAAACCCTCAGCTTTGTCTTTTTGAAAACAGTTCGTTTTTCCTCATTACTCTGCTTATTGAAGGAAATTAAGTTGCATGTCATTCAGCAATCACATCTAAATCTGCATCTAATGCCTAAGGTGGTGAGCTGTGGCATCATAGTTGATGCTGCTTTGAGCAGAAGGTGCCCTGCTGAGGTCCTACACCATGACAGTGGTGTAGCAAACCCTTACACACTGTGTAACTGCATGTTTATGTACCTGTTAGACTGGAATATATGTTACATATGCACAGGCAGGTGGGCACAGCTTGGGAATGGGAGAGCATTGACTTTTCCAGATAACAAAGGGAACTTCATCTACCTGATCATCTGCTGGAGTGCAGTGATAACTGCACTCTTCCTAACTGAATTCTCAGATACCTAACAGTCTGTTTGTTAAACTGAAGTGTAAAGTGTGTTTTCTGTTCTAGGTAATCGATGTGAAGCGGAGTTACGTGAACATGACGGCTACAAAGATTGAGCTTACCATGAGAAAAGCAGAGCCCCTGTTATGGGCAAGTCTTGAATTACCAGTATCCAACACACAACAAAAAAAAGAGAATTCAGATCAACAATGATTCCAAGAGAGAAGTTATTTCCCATTATGAAGTGGTGACTTGCTACTGTCATCAAGTATTTAACTTTTATATAGGTTCTTTTTTTTCTTTCCAATCCTAGATCACATGTTCCGTTCTACAGAGAGATCTGACGCGCAGTAAATGGGGGTGTAAACTTGGAGGGTGATAGCTGTTTCTGCTCTTGCTCCCACCAGTGTATTTATTCTAGTTGAAGAGTCTCCGTGGGGATTTAGAGTAAAAGAGCTGTTGCCCTTTGCTTTCAACCTTACCTACCATGCACTGACTATCCAAATAGAGGTGATTTCTGTCCACTGTGTGTGTTAATTTTTCAGCTGTTCCGTTTAGACTTGGACCTCCTGGGTAGCACGTTAAATTCAGGGCTGCTCATCATGAAGCATATAGGAATACAGACAGGAAAATCTGAGTTTATGAAGTGTTTATCCTACATCTAGAATAAAAAGGTACATAAAAGAACACTTGTAGACTTGCATTTTTGTCTTCTGAAACAAAGGTTTGTTTCAATACCTGTTGGCTATGGAGGGATGGAATAAATGGTATTTGCTAAGGATATCAGTACTTGCTGATAGTATTTTGCTATCTTTCATGTATAAAAGCAGGAGATCATATTAAAATAAAAACAAAGTTAGCAAGAAATTTTTTTATTTTTTTTTTTTACTCCTGTACCTTTATTATTTGAATTGTTGAATGTAAAATTGAATGGACAGGGAAATGGCTGACTAACAGCATCTTAACTGTGGAGAATAGACAAACAGACTGTTGTAAAATTACCAAGGTGCTGTATATATTTGACAGTCTTTAGAATGTATTTTCATTCCTGTTCTACAACATTCAAAATTATCAATCTCTTTTCCAGGAAGGTGGATATGTGTAGTAGGAGAAGCCAGAACACACTGTTAAATGTCTCAGGAAAATTATTTCCATGTAAATAAGCACAGCTCTTGTTTCTGTGGATGGTAATCTAAAAACTAAATTTCTCTACAGGACAAATTTTAGGAGAAACAAATGAAAAGCTTTAAAATGTCTGTCTCAAATTATAATTGTACCTTTGAATTTAAATATTTTAAAATATTATTTATTTTGAGCAGTGTTAGTGAAACACTGTAATTAGAAATCAAGACATTATTTTTGTTCAGTTCTTCATCAGTAAATGTTTGTGGCTGAAAACAGGATAGCTTTAAAGATGAGACTTTGTCCAAGCAGCAACTCATGCAGTAATGTTGCTTTCTCTTTCTGCTTGAAATATTTTCTTAGTTTTGGGTTGTAGCCAAAAGAGAAGTGATGTTTTGGTATGTAAGTCATGCAAAATGTACACCATTATGTATTGTGCCAGAACTTATCTATGAAAACAAGCAGTCCTGTGGACTGTTGAAATGTGAGGATGCTCATCTGCTTACCTTGGCAGACCTGGAATAAGGCCTGGAGAAACACAGAACATAGTAAAAGCATTCTGAAGTTAAATATGGTTTTCAAAGAATCTTACTGTTTTTCAACAGGTATAATTAGACTTGAGCTCAGAGTTCTGACTCTAGCAGTACTTGAAATCCGACTTCATGCTTAAACGTAGTAGAGAATAGAAAAGAAACCAAAGAAAATATTCCCAAATACCAAGAAGTTCTGGTGTTTCTTTACCTTCATTTCAGGTTCCTGTTTTCTCACAGACTTGGAGAAGTGAGATTGCTTACTCCCTAGGGCCTCTATTAAAACTTCTAGCTCTAAATTCTGCCTAGAAGATGCTATCAACCTCCGTAGTGCTTTCTTTCTTTTTTTTTTTGTTTCAACAAATTTGAAAATCTCAACTGCTGTGAAGTGATAGGTTACAAGCTTATAAAATTGTATGCCTGCAAATGGTCCTCTAAAAATTGAACAGATGTTCTCTGATATTTTCTGAAACAGCAAGAAGAGCTCTTATCAGTATAATACTGAGAAAAACCACTTCAGTGGATGAAAAATTCTAAATTTCTGTAGCTAGTAACGTGACATCTGTGGGGTGGTGTGCAGAGCCCTGAACTTGGACTGAACAGTGTTTAAAAATGAGTAGGGTTTAAATGGCAAGAGAAAGCTCTGATTTAACAAGCAAGTTCAAAAGTGTGTCTATCCATATGGATATATAAATACCCTAATATATTGATTTCTACATCTATTAATACATTTTCAATTTAATTGCATCCTTACATGCAGTTAGTTTACATCATGTAAAATCCATTTTAAATAACTACAAGGGAAATGGAATTTCTTGGGAAATCAGAATTTCTGTTTTGAAGCAAGTCATCTGCTCCCTTAGTATACCAAAGGCTGAATGGAGAGAAATGTGGATGCATGGATCTTCTGCTGTTAGTGCTGCAGGCTTTGGGACCCCATAACTATTTGTTACACTCTTCCAAACTGTATTCGGCTGGTAGGTGAGTCAACTTGGTCATAGTGGAAGAAAGCTCCTGTAAACATTGTCCCCAGTTTTGATTTTGCTTTTTTTTTTTTTCCCATGCCTCCTACTCTTCCTGTTGTTCATACTATGCTTAAGGAGTTCCATAATGACTTTCCCCATCAGTGACAATAAAACCACTTTTAAAATTTAGCTGTTTAAAAAAGCAAGCAAGCAAACAAACAACAACCCAAAAAACCCCACCAAAACAGCTTTGCTCAGGCAAGAAGGTGTAGTTTTTACCAATGCTGTAATTTTATGTGGCCTGTGATGTGTTTCAAAATAAAAGGATACACTTTCAGATGGTACAGACTGCCAGATGTCTCTTGTTTAACTGCATTAATTCTTAGCAGCCTTTTATAACTGTATGTCTGCATCCATCACTAAGCTGCAAAAACTGTAGCACTTACTCAGTTTGAGTGGTTTGAGCAGTTGCCCAGAACAGTCTTCAGCACACCAGTGTCTGATCCTGGTATTGGATGAAATGATGCCTTGACATGCATAGTGGTAGCTGACACTTCAGTGGCATTTGGGTTTTTTAGTAACTTTTATCAGTAAATGTGGAGAGTAGGTGAAACCAACTGTAGTGGACCAAGCCCATCCTAGTACTTCCAAAAGCCAGATTAACTAAGTGATTTTTGATTACTTAAGACTTCTACCTGCCTAATACTAGTGAAAGTAAGTAATAAAGTGCAAACGAGTATGTAGTGGAATACTTGCAGTTAAATTTACCCTTTGTTTTCATGTTTTCAGAACTTGTGTAACTTGCTACATCCTAGCTATGTTTTTATAATTAACGAGTCTTTAAAAGCTGAAGCATGTTTCAGGATGGGTTTACATGTTACCTCTCTTGGGTCTGTCAAGGTGCATATAAAACTTACTCTCCACAGTCCCTTCTTAATATGTATGGGGATACAAATTCCTCACAGGAATCTGAAGTTATCCTTCATGTCCCTTTTCCTACCTAGTGTTACATGTTATATCTGTAATGACATTTCTTGGAGGAGTTGGAATTTATTTTTTAATGTTAATATACTGTTAACCACTGGGCTGTTCAGCTACTCTGACTTTTATGTTTTACATGGCACTGATGTAAATTGACCAAAAAAAATCTTCTGTTGGATGATCTTCTGGAACATGTACATTATCAAGTCACCATTTCAGTAGTTTAGGGATTAGTTTTACTAGGAATTTTGCCTTGAAAAAAATTCTACTTATTCTATGTAATGGTGCATTTTTTGCTTGCATTCTTTACACATGGCATGAGTATTGGTTAAATACTGTACCTGTTAATCATTAGTCTTTCTCTACTGCTACTAATTTTTTTTTTTTATCTGTTGAGGAATGAGATCCTTTTTAATGGGTTATGTGTCTGAACACTGTTTTAAGGTGGTAATACTTTGGCCATTGTAAGAGTCTGGAATTGCAGTTGAGCAGGGAGATTGTCTTCTTGCATGGTTGTTTGATTCTGCACATGCATAAAACTTAAATACAGAAATTAATCTCATGTCTTCATGCTCTATAGTTTTTTTTTCTAAATGTATTCAATAAAATTCTTATTACCTCCTGGTTGCATTTGGGGTTTTTTTAACTTGTTTTGTTATGAGAGAGGACTTCCCTTCAGATTTGCAACATGGTTGTCAAAATATAAGAGGGCATTTTCCAGAGATCAGTCCATAAAGGAGGGAAACTGTGTGGCAAAGGGCTTTTCCCCACCCCTTGGTGTCTGTCTTGGCTGGTTCCTTTCTAACCCAACAGCCCCATCAATATAGGTGAGTTTTGCAGCAAGTTGAGTAAGAAGAGTGGCTGCTCAGATGGGACCTCATCCACAGCAATTTTTCTGTCCAGAAATTTTGGACTGTCACAAGCTTACTGGAATAATTTGAAATAGAACATTTGGGCTGTTTCTAAGAATGCTGAAGATATTAAAGCTCTAATCCTTTTATTTTCTATTTTCTTGGTTTCTTGGAAAAAGGAAGAAAATACGTGTCACAACCTCTGGCATTCCCACAATGGAAAGAAAAAAAATCACTTCTTGGGGGCAGATGACTGTTAGTCAAGCAAATTCAGTTTCTCTGAGTTTGCAAAATGAAGGGTAGGTGTTCAGCAGACTGGATGTCAGCAGTAAGGATGGGTGGGCAAAGAGGACAGTCCTTAAGACTCCTCTGTCGAGAGCACATATTTTAACCAATGTTACTAAAATCAATGTTTTTCTGTTGATTTCCTGACCCCATGTTGGCATAACAGGGAATGAAGAACTACTGATGACCCCTGTCAACTACACATCTGTAGTCAGTCCTGTGAGCCTGAAGGGACAGGGGGCTGTAGGAACCTGTAATCTGGAGGTACATTAAATGCATCATTGTGTAGGTAACAGTTCTCTGAGAGATGAAAGCAGCCTCTTGGATAAAACATTTTTGTTACTTACTGGAAAAAATAATTTGAAAAATTACTTTCTTGTTAAATACTAATAAAAGCTGCATTGCAACAGAAGTCATTCCAAGCCTGCTGGAGGTGGAACTGGTTCCTTACAACCGTCTGAACTGTTTTAGTCCAGAAACCTTTTTCTCTCCAATGTGTTTTAAATTCATAATAAATATTGATAGTGCAGTATTACTGCTGAATTCAATACTTGATAGAAAAATAACCTAATGTGCTTGTAGCCTAGTATGCTTAACCTAATTTGTTCTTCCTTTATTGAAAAATCAGACTCGTATGTAAGAGGCAGGGTGGCTACAGGCTGAGGGAGTTGGGGCTGTTCAGCCTGGAGAAGAGAAGGCTCTGGGGAGACCTTATAGCACCTTCCAGTACCTGAAGGGGCTACAGGAAAGCTGGGGAGGGGCTATTCACCAGAGGGAGTAGTAACTGTTTTAAGCTGAAAGAGGTTACACATCAGGGAGAAATTCTTCACCATGAGGGCAGTAAGGTGCTGGAATAGGTTGTCCAGGGAGGTTGTGGAAGCCCCCTCCCTGGAGGTGTTTAAGGCCAGGTTGGATGAGGCTTTGTGCAGCCTGGTCTAGTGGGAGGTGTCCCTGCTCATAGCAGGGAGGTTGGAACCTGATGATCTTTAAGGTCCCTTCCAACCTTAACCATTCTGTGATTCTGTGCTACTGTTCTCTTCTAGACCCTAAGGGACTGATTTGTTTTTTTTAAGAACACCTTGTAATCGAGTTATATTTTTTTATACATAAACCTTAACATAAACTTTTAAATGTTCTGTCTTCATCTATGAAAGCAGTTAACATTTGGAGTGTCTACTCCTGAACAAAACCTACAACAAAAGTGTTCAGAATTATTCTTTAATTGTAGCTCTGCAAATTGGAAGCCTGCTGACACTTCTGTTACAACATTTTTATTTCTATCATTTATAACTTCAATGTGGTGCTTGTGCTTTCCAAGAGCAGTTAGCAGCTGTAAAGAAGATGAAGCTGGTAAAGTGAATGAAGAATATTAAAATGTAGTTGAAAATGAATTTTTGAGAGAGATTTTCCCATTTTTATAGAAAAATTAAATAGTAGATAGGAAACATGCTAAGGCTGAAGGTTAATACAAAGCAACAACTCCAACTGTGAATGAGTCCAAACACTGAAAATTTTCAAATCACGTCTTAGAATTTTTTCCACTATCTCTGTAAAGGTTCATCTTGTTGCTATGTGAGCCCAGTGGCATCGTTCAGCATTTCTTGTTTCACTGTCGTTTCCCCTCAATAATATTTTACTTTAGAATGCAGACAATTCATTTTATTGGATTTATTATTGAACCATTTTATTGCCTGGACACTGTGGTGTGGTTGGGACTTTTACAATGAAAAGTGGCCAAAAACTTCAACGCGGTTGAGCAGCAGCACTACAATGTTGGGCGCACAGTTCTGAAGCTAAAGCATGTGTCATTATAATGAGTTTTTGCATTTCAGAGTTGTATTATATAATGCACTTTTATCTTAAACTGTCTTGTAGGGGTATTTGAGTAAACATAACTTTCCAAGTTCTTCATATTCTGTTAACAGTTTTAGTACAAAACAGAGAATAATCCTGCCTGAGGGGCAAACACTGAGTCCTGCAGTTACTCTCTGAATCATAGAATCACAGGGGTTGGAAGGGACCTCTGAAGATCAGCAAGTCTAACCCCCCTGCTGCAGCAGGAACACCTAGGGCAGATCACACAGGAATGCATCCAAACAGGTCTTGAAATTCTCCAGAGAAGGAGGCTCCACAACCTCTCTGGGCAGCCTGTTCCAGTGCTCTGTCACCCTGACAGTAAAGAAGTTTTTCCTCATGTTGAGGTCGAACTTCCTGTGTTGCAACTTGGTGCCATGTCCCCTTGTCCTATCACAGGGCACCACTGAAAAGAGACTGGCCCATTCTTGACATCCACCCTTCAGATATTTGTAGACATTCATAAGGTCTCCTCTTAGTCTTCTCAAGACTAAACAGCCCCAGGTGTCTCAGCCTTTCCTCATATGACAGATTTTCCAGTCCCTTAATCATCCTCATAGCCTCCATTGGACTCTTTCCAGTATAATCCTGTCACTCTTGAACTGGTGAGCTCAGAACTGGACACAAGACTCCAGATGTGGTCTCACTAGGGCAGAGTAGAGGGGCAGGAGAACCTCCCTTGACCTGCTGGACACACTCTTCTTAATACATCCCAAGATACTATTGGCTCTCTGGACCACAAGGGCACATTGCTGTCCCGTGGATAACTTGTTGTCAACCAGGACCTCAAGGTCCTTCTCCATGGGGCTGCTTTCTAGCAGGTCAACCCCTAATCTATACTGGTGCATGGTGTGTTTTTTTCTCCCCAGGTGCAGGACTTTACACTTATTCTCATTGAACCTCATTAGGTTCCTCTTTGCCCAGCTCTCCAGTCTGTCTAGATCTCACTGAATGGCTGCACAGCCCTCAGGTGTATCAGCCAATCCTCTCAGCTTCATATCATCAGCAAACTTGCTGAGGATACATGCCATCCCCTCATCCAGGTCATTGATGAAGATGTTGAATAAGAGTGGGCCCAGTACTGACCCCTGGGGAACAGCACTAGTCACAGGCCTCCAACTGGACTCTGCACTGTTGATTACAACCCTCTGGGCTCTATTGTTTAGCCAGTTCTTGATCCATCTCACTGTCCTCTCTTCTAATTCACCCTTCTGGAGCTTGTCCACAAGGTTGTTGTGGGAGACAGTGTCAAAACCCTTGCTAAAGGCAAGGAAGACAACATTCACTGTTGTCCCTGCATCTATCCATCCTGTCACAAGATCATAGAAGGCTATAAGATTAGTCAGACATGATTTCCCCTTGGTGAATCCATGCTGGCTACTCCTGATAACCTTCAATAAAATGCCTAGTCCTCAGGCAGGTTATCATTTATCAGACTGCAGCTGACAGTATAACAAATCTTTGCAAAACTGAAGTCCAGCCAGGCTGAATTGTCTGAATTGGGGCAGTTTGAAAAAAATAGAAAGAAAAGCCAGGTCCCTTTCCTCCATTTCTCAGATTTGTCAGGACTAGATATTATGTATATGAGTGCATATAAGTAGCTATCATTAACAATTGTCCTTTCAAAAAATTTGCAGTCTCACCCAGCTACTCCCTGAGTGCCGAACTCTGCTGGCAGCTCCATACAGTGTTGCCACAGCTTGGAGCAGGGCACAAGCTTTGTTCCAGCTCTGCAGGATTTTGGGAGGTGCCAGACTTGCATTGTCTGAACTTCACCTGCCTGGAGCTTCGTTTTAGCTTGTTCTGCTGTTACAAGTTTTCTCATGACCAGCTGGCAATGGCCTTCTTTTTTTCACCTTTGTTTCTCCTTTTACAGTTGGCTGGTACAACCATATTTTTAATATAGATACCAGTAACAGGCAGTTTTTTCTGCATAGAAAAACCTATTTATGATTCTGACATCACATTGCAGAGGAACAGAAGCCTGATACAAGCCAGGGACCTTGAAAACTGGGGTGTGGGCTGTGGTGTAGAGGACCATGGGCATGGGGCAATTAGAGAAGAGCTCCAGGAAGACAAAGAGATCATAAGCATTTTAACTGCTTCATTATTGAAAGGTTTGTCAGGAATAGTATTCTTTGTTCTGTTTCCGTAATAAACAGTGACTAAACGTTCTTTGATCGCACAGTTAAGGTGGCAATTAAACCAGAGACAACAATGCTCTCGATCCCCTCCCACCCAGGTAGGGAAGGAGAGAGAGAATTAGGAGAGAGACTTAGCTGGATTGAAAACTAAATTAGACAACTTTAATTATATGTACAATTATATACAAGTATATTCAGGAATGTGCAAAAGCCTCTTGCCTCCCCCCACCCCCAGCAGCTCCCCTGGCACTCTCCTGAGCTGTGAGCAGTCCTGAAAACTCTCAGTCCATTGTTTTTGATAACAGCAGAGCAGACAGGGCTGTGGGGAGAGTTACAAGGGTCAGGGCTGAGCCTGGGGTTGATGGTGATGGATGGATGGATGGATGGAGTCCTCCCCAGATGCTGGCCATGGACAGAAGAGAAGGGAAGAAGAAGCAGGAAGGCAGTTGTTTTCTGTGATCTCTGAACTTCCTCAGAGCTTACGTAGATCTATGGAATGGAATCCCTTTGGTCAGTTCTGCTGTCTGTCTAGTCCAGCTCCCTCACGGGGGGGTCACAGATACAATTCTCCTGCCCCAGTAGCCTCTGTAGCAGCAGAGCTAAGAAGCGACCTTGGAGTCTCAGCAGTAACATAAACATTCCAGTGTTATCAGTCCACTACCTGGAACACTTGCTGCTAGTTAAAAGAGAGCTTACTGAAGGAAAAGAAAATCAGTAAAAGGAAAATTAGCTTAAACCTGGCTCAACTCAGGACAGTCAAGTATCGTAACAATGGACTTGTTTTTACTCATGAAGCGTGTTTTTTTCTGCCCATAACAAGACAGGCAGGATGCTTGTGTTTTATTTGTCTGCCGTGGCAATGGGTGACACTACACAAGTGCCCACATTCCTGCCAAGAATCGTGCCAGGATAGGTCTGTCTGAGCTGAGGGATGAAGATGGTGTTTTAGTGCAGGCAGGAGGTGCCAGGGCATGCAGGAAAGGGGATAGAAACATGGCTTGGGAGATGGAGGGAACTGAGGAAGCCAAAGCAGTGCTTCAGGAGAGGGTGTTGGTTCCAGGATTATCTGAAGGGACGAGTGAACTCAGAGGGAGCTGTGTCCACAGCTGACCGTGTTTCCCCAGCCTGATGGTCCCGCCACTTTCGGGGTACTTAAGGTTGTGTTGTCACAACAGTTGCTGTGTCCAGCAACGGTGGCTTGAGTTTCCTGCTAAAAATACAGCCGAGTTGGGAGGCAATGTGGATGGCAGCATCAGGACTACGTCAGCAGCTCAGTGTCAGCAAGCTAGGAAAGCACATCTGGGGAAGGTGCCACTTAAACACAGCAAGTCTATTTTTATCTGATACCCTCCCGTGAAATGCTTTCCCATTATCACCTCTCCTGTTCTTTCCCTTTATGGAAGGCTGTAACGTGTTTGCAGTTTACTTGAAACAGATCCAGCCCCTCTTGCATGAAGTTCCTAACAAACCAGTCCTCATCCTTCTCCTCCATTCTTTGAGCTCCCCAAGCTCCTCCAGAAAATGGATGTGCCTTAAATGCTGGCTTGAAGAATAGCTTGTAGTTTTTCCTGGATGAGGAAAAAGATGTTAAAAGGTGAATGGTCCATCAGGACACAGAATATGTTGGCACTGATAGGAGCTGCCTTGTCTTTACAGATAACTGGCACAAGGAAGTACAGAAGCAATCGGTGGGACAGACAGCTCCTAAACCTTGTAGGCTTTCTGAATGCCTCCTGCTGACAATGATGGACAGAACTAAGTGCTGAATTTGACAAAGAGCTCAACTCGAATGCACCACAGACTTACAGCTAAACTACAAGGTTAAGTAGCAGCCAATCCTGCTTTACTGGAGTGATTTTCAGTTTCAATGCTGTAATGGAAACAGTCTTTTGCCTTAAAAAAGGCTGCTCACTCAATTCTTCTGCTACTGGTTTCTCTAGGGACAACCTGTGAAGCAGGTGTTGCTCAGTGAGGAACACGGTGCTTTGGTTCATCTCAGAAGAGAACAGTGTAGCAGAAGCAAGATTTTTGTGTTTCATTTAATTAGTGTTGTCTGCTCTGCTCTGCCATAGGGAAATCCATTATGTTCACCATCATGCAGCTCTCTTAATGGCACTCTTTAACTGTACCTTAAAAACCCCATGAAGGAAAATAGAGGAGTTTAGGGTATCAGAGAGAAAAAGCGGCCATGCTAAGTATATCCTATTCCTATCAGCTGCAGAGAGCAGGTCCCCAGCTGCTTTTGATGCTGTGTCACCTGAAGATTCCAGCTCTGCCTCCTTGAGGATTTCTACAGCATTACCTGGGAGGTGCAGGAAGTCCTCAGTGACTTTCAGATCCAGTCAGGATCTTCCAGAATCTCATCCTGGTGCTGTTTTCCTCAGGAATTATGCGGGGGTCACTGAAATAGCTCCTCTCTGCAGATGCTGCCCAGCACCTCTTACCCTCTGAATGACACCACCACAGGACAAACTATTTTTGCTCTCAAGCCATTTTGTTTTGTTTTTTAAAGACCTCTGATTGACATAGTTAATTACTATCTTGGTTTAAAGAGGAGAACAAGCAACCTTTTAAAGATACACTTGTCAATTTTCATGGGTTTCGTATAAAAAGAGGAGCACCAGCAGCACTTTAGGGGCTGCCTAGTCAGTGGAAAGCACTGCAATGAGGGAGTGCAAAGTGCTGTCTTTCCCATTAATCTCTCCATTACCAATGCTTAAAGCAAGGAATGAAGCAGGTATGTTTTAATCCCTCTGTGCATACACGTTTTGATTCCCAAGTGTTTTAGGGCCTTCTGAATGAAAAGTTCCATCTAGCATGAGCACTCCTTAGATGCATCTATTCCTGTTTTAACCCATTGCACCTCTCACGAGCTCCTGCAGCAATGAGCTTCACCATATAGTCACATGTAGTGTGAGCAATCCCTGTTTTTAAACCTGCTGCCTGGTATTTTATTAGGCAGCATTAACAGAAACAGCAACAGTTCCTCTGCACAAGGGTTTCAGGTCACCGAGGGCCTCTGGCCAGGTATTCAGGTCCTCTTCTGTTACAAAATACTATGCAGTCCATGGAGTTCACATTCTCTGAGCCATTATGAACATGCAGAGATCATTTTATAGGTTATCTATAGAAGGACAGAATAATCTTATGAGGAAAGGCTGAGGGAGCTGGGTCTCTTTAGCTTGGAAAAAAGGAGGCTGAGGGGTGACCTCATCAATGTTTACAAATATGTAAGGGGTGAGTGTCAGGGAGATGGAGTTAGGCTCTTCTCAGTGATGACCAGTGATAGGACAAGGGGTAATGGGTGCAAATTGGAGCATAGGAGGTTCAAGGTGAATATCAGAAAAAACTTCTTTACTGTGAGAGTGACAGAGCACTGGAACAGGCTGCCCAGGGAGGTTGTGGAGTCTCCTTCACTGGAGACATTCAAAACCCACCTGGACAAGTTCCTGTGTGATGTGCTCTAGGTGACCCTGCTCTGGCAGGGGGGTTGGACTAGATGATCTTTCGAGGTCCCTTCCAACCCCTAGGATTCTATGATTCTATGATTCTATGAATAGAAATTGGGTCTGTGGAAAAGTCAGCATACAGCACCAATGCTGATTGTGATCATCAGCTTAATGGACTGCTTGATTGCTTTAGGACCTTTCTCTTGCAATGCCTTTTCCTTAATAGATGCACTGAGCCAGACAGTGTGTTTTGGTTTTATAACTGTTTTGAAATAATGCAATTTTAGATCAGCTGGAGCAATTTTAAAGTTTGACCTGGACTTGACAAATTGCTTTGGCTGAACCAAAAAACCAGACAAGTCCAAATGCCCTAACAGCTGACCTATATATTTACTGAGAAGATTTATGAAACTTCTTCAGCTGGTCTACTTGTTCTTCAGTCATCAGGATTGAATTGATGAAAATTTTTACCTCATTGCTCCACAAGGCAGCCTCTTGATGCAGGAATCAGCTTGGGGAAGGGTTGCTAAATTACAGAGTGTTGAGAGAAGCAGTGGCATCACCTAATCCCAAACACTTCATCTTCAAAGGTTTAGAATTAGTTTGAGTTTTTATTAAACTGAAGATCTGCAGGGCATTTTTACATGGTTCTATTTCTTTGTACAGACTGATTGAAAAACAGCAGAATAACTATTTTAAATTACTGCCATGTTTGGTGCAAATAAATGTGTGTTGTAACTGGGTTGTGCTCATCACTTGCTCAGGGGAGTAGGGAGCATGTAGGTTATCCCCACTTTCCAGCCATCACCAAGCTGACCAAGTGTTATGGCTTCCTTTCCAAAGGCAAACCAAAGATATTTCAACCAAAGAGAATGTGAAATACACTCTCTGTTTGAAACTGATTTTCTAGAGAGACAATTGGCAAACCAAATATCAAAGTGACACTTGGTTCATCCACATTTAATTTTGAAAAACTGTTTTACAGCCCCAGCCCAGGCTGAGGGGTCTGTTTCTCCCAGCTATGTTAATGCACCGATTGCTTCAGCCAGGTTGAAGGAATGAACGTGCAAATGGAATTAGGGAAGGGCAGAGTAGGTGATCCAGTGTTACCCATTTGTAAGGAGAGCCTTAAAAATGCCCCCACACTTTTGAAAGCTACACAAACACAGCAAACTTTGTGCTGGGAGATAGCAGCAGTTGCTTGGTTGCCCACCTACAAAAAAGGAGATAGTGCTGACTGAAGCAGGAAGGCAATCTCAGCTCTGAGTAACTGATCCTTTCAATACCAAGAATACAAGGCTTTATGGAAATCAATTCATATTAGCCACTTATAAGTGGTTTGGTTTCCTTACTTATAAGGGCTTGGGTATCACTCTCCCTCAGTATAACTTCACAGAGAGGAATGAAGACACATTTCAGATATTTTTTATACTTCCCGGGATGCAGCAGGTCATGATGAATTGCACATTCATACAGAGTTATCAATTAAGTTGGGAAGAGGAACAAAGCAATCAATGCCAGCTGTGTATTCACCCTGATGTGAGCTGAGATTTATTCTTACAGCTTCCAGCTGCTCATGGAAACAAGAAGAGAGAGTGTGTTCTTTTGCAGCAGCAAGGTAATGGCACAGAACTTCAAAGGCTAACTACCACTGACAAAGTATGTTTACTGGTGAAACAGTTGTTCACTGGTTTGTACTATTAATGGGATTTCTGTAAATGAAGAAGGAAGCACCCTTGGCCAGATACTTCCTTTTTATGTGGAAATTCCTTGTTTGCCTTGTCCACTGTTGACCCTATGCCAGGAACCACTGACAGCTCCAGAGCTGTCTGCTGTTCACAAGGAAGAGGCACTAGTGGCTTTCTTCCACCATGCAGATACCCTAACCCTTCCTTGGGGTACATTCAGTTACTGCCCATTGCAGTTAAAGCTATGATGGAGCAGGAAGAGTGGGGGGTTCAGGAAAAGGGAAGAAAAACCAGTGCAGTTCCATACCAGTCACTGTTCACAGGGTGTCACATCTTTCAGCAACACCTGAAGCTACAGATGTGGAGATGAACAACTTAACTACTGTGAGTGGCCCCAGTTGGGTAGAATTAAAGAGATCAAAAATCTTGTCACTCTTCCAGTGTTCTCAGCATTGACAACTCAGTCTCTTATGTGCATGCTGAGAAGGTCTGTTAATCCCTACTTTTTCCAACAGGAGTAAAGCAAGGACTGTGTCTAAGGCTTGATTTGTGAAAAGCAATTTATCAGTAAATTATGAGCACAACATCCATCAGTACAGTCCTTTGGCTTTCAGAGAGGATTCCTGGAAGTGATGCCAATGAAAGTTGCTCTTCTTGGTGGTCTATACCCCACAAAACAACTTCCCAAAGGATTGAACCATAGTTATTTCTGGTTCCCTTGTCTGAATTCAAGGCATTTGAGATGAGAACAACTCTTCTGTAGCCTAGTAATTGTCCTGTTTCTCTAATTCTGTCTTTTTTAGTACCACATCTGTTCTACTCCCCATAAAACAAAAGGGATTTTTATTCCAACAAACTGGTGCAATTTATGGTTGTGAGAAAAAAATGTAGTATATTTTATGTAAGAGAAAATAATTACTATTATCAGCTTCCACAAACTGGAACATGATTTAATAAAATTCTAGTAATTTTATTAGTTGTAAAGCATTTGGATGAGAAGTACAGTTAAAGGGCAAATGAAGCAAGAATCGATTCTTTTTTATAAATTAAAGAGTTTTGTACCATTACCCTTCTCATGCAGTTCAGTTTCTCTTTGAATGCAAAAGCAGCTGCTGACGGGAAACTTTCCTCAGGTCTTATCTGAAGACAGAATAACCTTGCCTATAGTGTCAGTGTCCTCCAGCTCCCTCCACTGCAAGAAGACATCTACATGAAAGAGATCTCCTGGGAAAAAAATAGGAACAAAAGCTGCCATGGGTTTGGGAGGAGTGAAAGTGCCAAAAAGGAGCAGGGAGGTCAGCTTTTGGTTATCCCTCACAATCTGTGTATTCCCAAGTGCAAATACAGGAGGGAGATGCACACAGTTATTTCAGATGGATGGACACTCACTCCCCAAGAAAAAAGCTGTTGGATTTCTGCATATAAGCAACTGTTTTCTCTGATTATCAAGAATGGCTTGTACTGCTTCGGCAATCGGCAGGAGGGGCAATGCTTTATTTTTTTCAAGAAAAGAAAGCAAATCAGTATAACAAGGACTCACCAGTCCTGCAGAATAGATTCTAAAATACAGAGATGCCTTTCATGTCTTATAACAGTAATTATCAGAACAAGAAAAACACACTTGATGAAGACTGTTATATTTTTTCTCTTTAAATGTGTGCTCTTGATCACTGCTATGGAAAAGATTTACAGGTTGCTTGGCAAATAATGAGTTTTATAATTGCACATCCAAAATAACAGGTCCTCAAAAGTGGCAGATCTTTCAAAAACTCTAATTGGGAACTGATTATTCCTTCTCCCCACTCCCAAATTTGCTTCCATCTAGGGTTGTTCTTAAAGCTACAGTTTTGTCTGTATCAAAGAAGTAGAAATTTCGAGCTCAGGAGTTCTTTGATACGCAGAGCTCCTGCCTGCCCAGCCAGTACACTTGGATGTGTTCTGCTGTCTCTGCTGTGAAGACAGGCTGACAGAGTTGGGGCTGTTCAGCCTGGAGAAGAGAAGGCTCCGGGGAGACCTTACAGCACTTCCCAGTACCTGAAGGGGGCCTACAGGAAAGCTGGGGAGGGGCTTTTCACCAGAGAGGGTAGTGATAGGACAAGGGGTAATGGTTTTAAACTGAAAGAGGGGAGATTTAGGTTAGACATCAGGAAGAAATTCTTCACCATGAGGGTAGGAAGGCGCTGGAATAGGTTGTCCAGGGAGGCTGTGGATGCCCCCTCCCTGGAGGTGTTCAAGGCCAGGTTGGATGAGGCTTTGTGCAGCCTGGTCTAGTATGAGGTGTCCCTGCTCATAGCAGGGAGGTTGGAACCTGATGATCTTTAAGGTCCCTTCCAAACTTTACCATTCTATGATTCTATGATTCTATGATTCAGGTTGGAAACTCAGATCCAGTAGGCAGTGAAGAGATCCTAGGTCACTGTAGGAGCCTGACTACAGCCCACTGCAGATGCTGCTGTTTGACTGAGCTTTTTGAAGCCATCATCCTATGCTACTTCTTTCAGTGTCTCTGCTGCTGCCTGTACAGTGAAGGCTGCAATGGAAATCTGCCTCTTAACTTCTTCCCAGGCTTCATGCTGATCTTCTTTGCTTTCAATATCAAACATGGCATCATAGATCCCCGGGAAGGACTCTCCAGCGTACTTGTTGTGACTGCTTGGAGCAAAGATGACATGTCTGTGGGGAGAGAAGAAATCACGTAGGTATTCTAAATAAAATAACCATTGGGGGGGGGGGGGTGTGTTCATTGTGGGGAACTGTATGTGTGCTACATAGAGCAGCTACGAATCCTGTGAAGATGAGAACTTGCTAAAAACACAGGAAATCTACCTATATCTGTCACTAAAAGGACATGAGAAAGCAGCTCCCAGGGCAAAATCTATGGGAAAGGGCACAGATGTAGGATGGGTAGTGTTCTCTGTGGGAAGAGATGATGCGTTTGTATAATTAGGAATGAAACCATGTTACATTTTTTGAAAATGGGAGCTCAACAAACCTGTTGAACTACTGTGGCATCCTGGAACAGGAACAGGGAATAAAACCACTTATAGGTGTACAATGAGAAGGGGAACAGACACCTCAAAAATAATGAACCAATTGAATGGTGGTCAGCAGATCTGGGAAAGAAATGTAAAAAGGGGGAAAAAACCTATATGAGAATTCTTGAGAAGAGTATGAATTCTTCAGAGACGTAGTGATCATATTTATAACAGAACTGCACACAATTATCTATTTTATGTGTGTTTGTTGTTTTGGTTTTTTTTCCTTAAATAATGAATAGTTCAGATCTGCTTTTAAACTAATTTTGTTCATATGAAGTATCAAAGAACATTTGTAGCATGTGAGAGTCCTCCCAAATCAAAATAAACACTAAAACTATGTTAAGAAATTAAAGCAAGTAAAAAAAGAAAAATTAAAAATCCAGACAGCTCTAAATGATACCTAACACCCAACAAGAAGAACTGTAGAAAACAACCTTTTCATTGTGTGATTCTCAGTTCTACCTGCCCGAGGGACTTCTGGCTTGGTGTGAAAGCCATCAATGAGTGAGTCAGAAACATCCAGTCATCAGGAAAGGGGGATCCTGATAGTAAAGTGAGGTGGTCACACACCTGGCACTGGAAGCTACCTTCTTGTAAAAGTGTTACTAATAAATGCTCTGGGTTTCTATAAAGGGTTTGTGGTGCACTGAACATTGTCTTTCTCTGGGCCCACGTGCCTGTAGAGATAAAACTTCAAAACTAACTAGTTAGTGATTTAAGCTACTGGGAGCATCTACAGAAGCATCCAAAGTTGAGACAGATGGATGTATGCAACACAGCTCATGGACCTTTACCTGTCCTCAATAGTCACTCTCTCCAAGCTCCCTCTCTCTTCTAAGCTTCCCTCTTCAACTGACCCTCACTACACATCTGTTCTCATCCTCTTCTCTTACTCTATCCTAATTTTTCCTTTCTTTCCATGCAATTGATTGTCCACTGAATCCTCACTTTGTACAGGTTTAAAAGAGCAAATATTCACAGCAGTAGTACTACACACTGCAAATTAAAGTCACAGAGTATGATGGCTGATAGAAACAGAGTGCTTGACCCAAAAAGAGGAATTAGGCACCACAAGAGTTGTGCAGCCAAGGAGTTCTCCTTGAAGGTTATAAACAAAGTCTGCTACTCACTGGATTGTACCTAAAACAGAATCTGTTGAGCTGTCATTCCTATATGAGGCCTATGTAGCAGTTCAACTGAACAGTTAGTTTGGGTGGATTTCACCTGTAACAATACAGTGCTGTAGACAGCTGCTGAAGAAACTTGTTGTCTCACCTGTAGAACTTCCTTCCTGGTAGGCCAAGAGGATCAATGAAAGCTCTTTCTATAAACATCAGCTGATCATTCATGATTCGCACTGCGACCAGACTGCAGAAAATGGAGGCAGAGACATTTCACACAATGGGGAAACATGACTTCCCAGTTTCATTTAAACATTTTTCCTCTTCTTTGGACAAGAAAAAAAAAAAAGATAGTTTTCATTTTGTAAAAGATGAGGTTATGCAAATGGAGACATTCAATCCATGCTATATTAATACATTAGGATTTCTGTTTTAGAAGTCCCAACTACAAGATTTCACAGTAGGCAAAAGAAAACGGGAGACTCTCTGAGATCCAATGGCACTAGAAACATCCTACTTAACAGAAGGGAGAGGAAGACTGAGATTTAGGTCAAGATGAAGGAACTTAGATTTTGGTGTCTACCCATAAGACAAAGTCCAAACTCCTGCTCTAATCTGTACAGTAACACAGTCAGGGTGGGATTCAGTTGCCTAATCACAAATATCTGGTACTGTACAAGGTGCCTAGGAGCACCTGGCCCCCAGCCACTGCACTTGGAGGGCACGGGAGTCCCATAAGCTCCTTAGGTTTGCAAGCATCATGTGGGTATCTCAGACACTCTGAAGCATCATCCTGTCTCCTTGAGGTGTACTGAAAGTACAAATTTTGGCATCACTGGCAACACTCAGTGTAGATGTCTAAATACAGAGCTCAGTCCAAATTTAACTTCCACTGCTACCTGCCTTTCCATGTATTACAATAATTTTAGTGACAAGCTGATACTAGTAATAAGCTCTACAGCTGATACTATTAGTCACAGGAAGCAGAATTCATTTTAGCAGGTATTGCCTGTCTCAGAGCCCAAGGGATCTGTTCTACACTAATCAGAGAGACTCCTTCTATACTCACTGGAAAGAAAGAACTGCCACTCTGGGTACATAAGGCAGATATACATATCTATATAAACAATAGTTTTTTTCAGACTTACTTCTTCTTGTCAACTTGTTCAAGTCTCCTGTGAAATTCATCAGCAGCCTTTGAAAAGTTCACCACAGCAGAAAAAAGAGGATCTGAAAAAGGAAGAGTTTTGTGAGGGGTTTCAGAGTTACCTGTTGAGCCCAATATACCTTTCAGTTGCCCATTGAAAAACTACATTTGTTTTGCTGATATAATTGGATTAATTTCATTGTCTTTCCATAATCCATTAGTTTCCCTAGTGAAGATTTTAAAGAGCTGCACTACGAGCAGGAGCAGACAAAGCCCTTGTGCAATGAGGCCAGTGACCATGCAGGATGCTTGATAAAGCTTTCCCATATATACAACTTCCCTCAGCCTGGCAAGGAAGAGAGTGGCTGGCATTGCAAATGGAGAACTCTGCAGTTTCCTTTTTAACAAAGGGCTCCACTGCACCATTTAGGTATAAAAACCCTGACTTACATAAAAAATACCAGCTCCTCCAACATGCTGTGGAAGCAGTGCAGGATTTCCTTCTTGGACATGATATCCTATTCATATCATGTCAGAAGAGTGTGATATATATATGGAATAGTACAGTGAGGCATAAAAGACACAACTGTCCTGAAACACAGTGATGGAAAAGGTAGATGAAAATAGCCAAGTCCCATGCTTGCTCCACACATGCTCTAGAGCTGCAGCACAGGCAGTGTCTCTGCCATGACCCCACACGCTGTCCCACAAGCTGCTACTCCAACCCCAGCATTTTGCCTGTTGTCCCTGACCATGTGCAGGCAACCTGGTGGGTCAGTGACTTTTTCGTGCTCTGTCCCTGGCAGTGTGTCCAAGCCATGTGGAATAACTTAGCCAAAGAAGCAGCAAGCCATTCTTTCAATGACAATATCAGCTGTCATGATTTTCCTGTGGAAGGTTCTATATAATGCAGACCTGGGAAAATTACCAATTTATGTAACTAATTTTTGTAGAATAAACAAAAGGTGGATTATATGAAGAGGAGAACTTCTGGCTTTACCAAAATTCAACTCAATTACAAAGAAGGAAGATTTACAGCTTGCACATTTTGCCCACAACTTTCAGAAAGCTTTAGATAAACCAGAGTATCCTCTCTTTGATGGTACAGGAATATGAAGCATAAGGTTAGGTCTCCTCCTAAATCCAGTCCTCTGATGGCAATTATGGCCCTTCACTGTAGATAAATTAATCACATTACTTTATTGTGATGGGCTTTCTGTAGATAGATTTATCACACTATTTAGTGTGACAGGCTTACTTCTCCCAGGACTCCTTTTGAAAGCTCTTCCACAGTCTTGTTTGCTCTCTATTTCTAGCAAACTTATTGATTCATCACCAACCTACACTTGTTTGTTCTTGTATTAACATTTTTGTTTAGAGGCTGATTTTATCTATGCAACCTGTTTATGGACTGCAGTATAGGCAGGCCCATGTCACCATGTGAGGGTGAGAATTTACACTTGTCCATGACCATGGCAATAGTTTCAAGTTTGTCAGAGGACAGAGTTCTGCCCTGCTGCCATCATGGTTATACCTTGGCAACAGATTATGTTTCAGAAGCAGCAGGAGAGGATTTAAGAGAAAAAAAAAGAAAGGTCATCTGAAAATAAGTAAGAGAATTTGTGCTCATTTTCATTAGCTATTCAGTGCTGTCAGGGTTGGTTTTTTTTAGAAAATATCACAACATTTTGTATTTTCTCCCTGCAAACCTTAGTTTCTGATAGCATATGACTACTACTACATATTTATTGAAAAAGGTTTCCAGCCCTCATTGTTGCAAAGAAGCAGCTGAAATGGGAATCCAAAGACAAATAAAAACCTTAATCTGTTATTTTGGAGGATAATGTGCAAATTATTCAGGCTTAATTAACAATTTTCTGACATTCAGTGTTGCCAATAGGCAATTCGATGAAAATTCAGAGTGAAATTAATTTCAATTTTCACAGTATTGTAAAAACTACCTATATATTTTAATGCACTCTGATGTAAAAGTAGACAAAATTTAAAAATTATAGTATTGTTCAAGGAATAATTTAAGACTGATCAGGCATCAGAAGAGAGTTTTTTTAAGACAAAAAGAAACATACCTTGGCAAAAATTGGTCAAAGTACCACATCTATAAAGTCATTAAGGAGAGGGTTAAGTGACACTTGGGGGGGAAAAAAGCTGAAAAAAAGAGATTGCTCCTAGAATCTAGGAACAAAAATAGGTGCATTGGTCAGAAAGCAGTTTGGGCAACTTCTTATCTGAAATGAGAAAGAAACCCTAGCAATGAAAATAATTATTTAAAAATAATTTTTGGTAGATATTCAGTAGATATTCAAGACCAGATGTGGTGTTTCCTTACAAGATGTGTTGCAGTAAACACAAGAATGTATGGAAATAAATCCTTGGTTATGCAAAATCTCAGACCAGATGATCCATCATGCAAGGGGCCCTGCCTTGAACGGCCTTTTTACAAAAAAGGGTGACTTTTCAAAATGATAGAATAATAGAAACATGGAATGGTTTGGGTTGGAAGGGACTCTAAATATCATCTAGTTCCAACCCCGCCCCTGCTTGGGCATAGACCAGGTTGCTCAGAGCCCCATCCAACCTGGCCTTGAACACTTCCAGGAATGGGGCTTCCACAACTTCCCTGGGCAACCTGTTCCAGTGTCTCACCACCCTCATACTAAGGAATTTTTTCCTAATATCTAACCTAAATCTCCCCTCTTCTAGTTTTGATCCCCTACCTTTCGTCCTCTCACTACATGCCCTTGTAAATAGTCCCTCCCCAGCTTTCTTGTAGGCCCCCTTCAGGTACTGGAAGGCCACTAAAATAGTCTAGAATTTTTCACCTAAACCATTACATGAGTTTGTAAACATCTTTTTTACTTTTCCCCAAATGAGGATTTGATTTGAGTTACTTCTGATGTGTCACACAACTTCAAAGAATACTGCATCTCAGAAAAGCTAATTTCTGTCTCTAAACCATGAGTTCCTGTTATAGCAAGTGAATTAGGACTGAATGAAAATCCTCCTTGGTAGAGAAACACAAGGAATGAATAAGGTAAGAACAGAGAAAGAAGGCAGAGGGGCAGGGGAGAGAAAGAAAATTACTGTGGAAGCTATTCTAGTCTGGGATCCAGAGCACTCTGCTTGTTCTGACCTGGTTTATTTGCTTCATTGGAATGTGTTCAAGTGCTCAGCAATTGGATGTTTATTTCTGCAGAAAAGTTAGAGAAGTGCTTCTGAGGCCTAAAAGTAGTATGCAGATACTGAAGCAGATGGTAAGAAGGTTGGCCAGGGTCAAACAAAGTCTTTGGCTGAGGAGGAATGGACACCTGTGTCTTTCAAGTTCCAGGTAGTTCTCATAAATATTTAACTTGTGTTCTCTTTTTAGCAAGAAAGTCAGAAGGAGACTGATATATCTCTTTGTTATGCGTTCCATTGTGGTCCATGACTGCTCATGAGCACTGTAATAATGTCCATAATTAATAACACACATGAAAATTGTTTTCAACCTCTCATCTAGACAAAAATGTGTTAAACTATGCTATGTTTAGAAAAAAATTAGGGGTTCTGCATTATGATGTCAGAATTGAACCAGGAAAGTAAGGCATTCACTTCCAGAGCTATAACAGATAAAACGTGTCCTTGCATAATTTTAGGTGAGGTACTTAAGAAATAGTCTTGTGGCTATTACTCACCAAATGACACTTTGTAAGTTTTCAGCTGTTCTTCGTGTTTCTTGGCCAATTTATAAATTCTGTTGCTATATCC
Source organism: Hemiprocne comata (assembly GCA_020745705.1). Taxonomy (NCBI): domain Eukaryota; kingdom Metazoa; phylum Chordata; class Aves; order Apodiformes; family Apodidae; genus Hemiprocne; species Hemiprocne comata. Next base: position 208,331,788 of record CM036586.1, read on the forward strand.
TTTTAAAGCTTCTCCATAATCTCTACAGTCGAATGGAATGACCTGGGAATCTGCCAGTTCATAAACCAGTTTCCCTCGTAACTGGGCAATTGTTAGCTGTTTCTTGAAGCTGGGGTCATAAAACTTTTCCACTAACTCAAAGGTCTCATACACAGTGTGATAAACAGGATAATTGCTGAATTTGTCTGCTTTCTGAAAAAGAGCAAGCAAATTTGTCAATGCCCTTCATTCTAACGGCAGTTAAGGGATGCTTTAATCAATTAACAACTATGATGCTTTTGCACAGTTTCCAAAACAAAAAAGTTATAATATGCTCCAAAACACAATTGACTATCCTTCCATTTTTGTTTATTGTTTTGAGGAAACTAAAACAACCTGGACTATTGCACAAGATTAAGTGAGCAGACTTCCTTCTCTCTTTCTACACAGACCTGCCTTGAGTTCCATTGTACAGGGAATGCCTTCACTAAAAGTGAAAACAGTTTGGGGTTTGCTTAGCAGAAATCCTCAGTCGTGGCCACTTTTTATCTTGTGTAGTTATTTCTGAACACAGTTTGTATAGTAAGGGGGCTACTAACAGTATGGTGGAATGCAATATAAACCTTCAATCAGATTCTATAAATACCTTCATGTGAACTTGACAGCCTATAGAATATTCACATCTCTGTAAAATGCTTTCGTCTCAAAACATTTAGGTTTCCTTCTAATAAATAAAACAAAATGACACTGCTATACAAACCAAAGATTCTTTGAAGCTTTTTTGTTAATTATTAATAAATGCTCTTAATAAATGGTGCTGGAATAGGTTGCCCAGGGAGGTTGTGGAAGCCCCCTCCCTGGAAGTTTTTAAGGCCAGGTTGGATGAGGCTTTGTGCAGCCTGGTCTAGTGGGAGGTGTCCCTGCTCATAGCAGGGAGGTTGGAACCTGATGATCTTCAAGGTTCCTTCCAACCTTAACTATTCTATAATTCTACAGTTCTATGAAATGACTTCTCAGAGCTATCAAACTTCTTCAAGCAGTCTGGAAGACTCACCCTGTTCTTGGTATAACGGACTCTGCCAGATGCAATTCCCAGTCGCTGAAAGTAGGCTTCAAAATCACTGCCTGATCCCAGCTTGTTTATTCTACATGTAGAAAAGACAACGTCTTAATGAGAGCCCTTACTTTATAGCATGGCAGAAATTTATGCAAAATGCAGCTTTTTAAAAGACACTGAGGTCACTTCTTCTGGGGCACATCAAGGACATAAGCAAGATCAGAGGTTAGAAGAGCAGCAACCTTAATTACTATAGCTGATACCACAGCAACTCAGTATCCAATATTGCCAGGAAGACCTTTTAAATGTAGCAGTCCTTGATTATGATATTGAGGACATTTAAAAAAAAAAATTTACACATTATGAACAACAGCCATAAAATTCTATCAGACATAACTCTGCAATCTTAAAACATTAATCATCTGTTTCCAAGCTAATATAAGTTGGGCAGCAATGTATATAAAGACAGATGTGTTTAGACACTTAGCGTATTCCACAGTAGAATCAAAGACTGGTAATTTCCACGGCAGAAGACACACTCGGTATTTGTTACTTACAAGTAAATATTGCCATCTGCTGGGTCAAAGTGGCAAGACAGGCAAAGGAAAAGAAAATTACAATACGGACAAAATATTCTAAGTATTTTCAAATATTTATTGAACTTTTATAATAAGTTTTAGGTTTATATGTCTAACCTGGTGAATAATTGCTGTTTCTCTGCTAAACAAACAAACAAACAAGTTTCTTTTGTTCCAGTTAAAGTTCCTTCTGTTACTATACATTTCTGCAATGAACTCCTTGTATTAACTGAGAAAGATCAGATCTGGTAGGTTTTTCAAAAGGAAGAAATCTCTGGGAGCCTAAGGAATCTAGCAACTCATCTTACCGGGGCCTGAAAGACAGGGTAGTTAACAGATGCAGAACATTTGGGTCAGATCACACAAAGGGGCAGTTCCAGTTACCTTATGTGAGTAATGCCACATGGTGAACAAGATTTAGCCTTATGAGTCACAGACTCAAAGAGTGTTTTGGTGTTTTAATATCTTAAAATATGAAGTTTTAATACCTTCAGATACAGAATTTTAATATATTACATTTATATCCATTGTATAGACAAAGAATAAGTATCATGAGAGCTTTTCAACTACTGCCGTAGCCAGTTTCAAGTGAGCATTTTCTTATCCTACCAGTTTTGATATTATCTCGTCTACTAGGGTGACTAAACTCTATTTTGAACTCTTGCCCCACCCTGCTATTTTTGATTGCTTTCCAAACTGCTTTTCTACTAGTAGAAGGCCTTTAAAAGTGTGAGGTTTTGTTTCACAGCAGGCATAGATATCCCTGCCATTTTAAAAAAGTAATAAATTTTTATTTTATTTTAAAAGATAATGCTAGAGAGTCACCTTGTACTAAAAGGTTTTGTGTTGCTGTCATCAATAGCACATCTTTAAAAATTCTGGAGAGTGGCCATGCTATGATATGATGAAAATACTGGGAAAGAAAAAACAGATTAACAACTTACCTGGGATAGCTATTATTTTCTGTTGCAGGATCTTTCTGAAGCCAACTCTCATAAAGAGACTTATTTTCATAACCCTCATCAGGGCTTAAAATCTGGAGAGGAAGATATTATAATCTCATTGGAAGTACCTCTAACTCAGTTCATTGTCAGAGGAGACCTTTATAGCTATCTGCAAAATTCTTAGTGAACAGCATTGCTGCATGCAGGGAAATACACATACACTATTCACATTTCTTACATACATTTATGGATCCCAACCATGAAAAGCATCTCACAAGCACTTGGAACCAACCACAAACAGTGGGAAAGGGCAGATTAAAAGATCAAGGAAACTAGCAGGAGCTCATCCACTTCTGGGGGAAATGGATTTTAGGGATTTCTAGGACTTCTTACCACCTTATTATAGCACTGTGTATGTATACACACAACAGCACATAGAGCACCATGGAGCTCCTGCAGCAGCCAGGATGTCCCAGCTGCTTTCCTTTCAGCAGTCAAGGAGAGAGGACAGCCCCAGCCCTATGGAGGTTTGCCTTGCACGGCAGCAATGTTTTCTCAACAGGCTGAGCCTGAAATTGTGACTGCTTTTTCTACAGGAAGAGAAAAAGAATTGTGCCAGAAAGAAGGGTCAAAACAAGTAATTAACTATATAATAGCAGTGCCAAGGGGACTCAACCAAACTGGAGGACCATTGTGTAAGACACTTTATGTACAAATGTAGATCCCACCCTTTCCTTAATTAAATTGAAAAGCTATGTAACCAGGATGGAAAAGGTAAATATTAGTACAGCCTTCATACAGCCAGGAACACTATGCAAGAGTGCAAAATTAGCTGACCAAATCTCTGAGAAAATCTGTGGCAGAGGTATAAAACAATACAAGACTCTGGCTTTGGTCTCCACATACTCTTAAACAATCTTTAATAGACATGGTCCTTTAAATATAAAATTGGTTATGATGTGCTGAAGACTTTTTTTTCCAAAACTCAAAGCATAAATGTTCATGGCTATATACAGAGTCCCACCATATTGTTGAGACTTACATTCTGCACTGACAAATACACAGACTTCAAATTGAAAATCCAAAGACTTCTGACCTCTGAGATTATGTCAGCAGCTAACAGAAGAATAACAACTTTGTGAAGTAACTGCTTGGCTGCTGTCATTTTCAGGGCACTTAGGTCAAGTTCTAGGGCTCAACTGAAAATGGCACATTAATAAGGGCAAGCTGAACTCTGACATATTGGAGTAAAAGTACTCCATGCTCTGCCAGAGGTGTTATTCTGACAGCTCTGGTCATGTAAAAACCATTGGTCAGCTTTTTCATACAACGCTGAAAGCCTAGTAAAACATACTATTTGCCCTGATTTAGAACCAAATCTAGAATCAAGAATCACTGGAGATCACTGGTGGCACATCAACACTGGTAAATGAAAGATGGTTTGGAAAAGAAAACTACAATGTTGAATCACTGTAAAATTGAGTCTTGATTTTATTTTTCAAAAAAATGAGAAGCAGTCTCAGGTTTAGCAGTAAAAAAAAAGAGGAAAACATTTCTTTCGAAAAATGCTGCAAGTAGTGTCTCAGATTTATTTAGCAAGACAACAAAAAAGAAGAGTAAAAAGAAAAAAAGGATTGTGGATGAGATTCTTTGGACAGAGACTATACAATAAAACTGGGGAAAGCGTTCTTCAACTGTGTACAGAAAACAGAGAAAAGCAGAGAATGATAATGTTGTTGCAGAATCCTGCTCTGTGGAACACCAGAAAAGAAAAAGTAGTTGTGAGTTTTGTCTATGACAAGCTAACAAGAAAAAAACAAAACAAAACACCCTACAAAAAACCCCCACTAAGATATTCCAGCAGTGGCTTTAAGGAGCTCAAGAAATAGTGAGACTTTTCACTGACAACTCTTTACCATAAGATAATCCCCTTTTGCAAATGGAGCTACGAAGAATATGGATGAATTAATGTACTTCTAGGAGCTTTTTAGCAGGAAGAGAGCATGGAATGATGGAATAGTTATTATGAAATAGTCAGGTTTTCTATTGTTAATATTATGTTTCTACTGTTAAAAGCTTAAATAACACTGAATAGGAACATTTTTTAAAAAGCCAGCCTCAAGTACTTTGTAAAGTACTTTAATGGAATTTTCCTTTTCAAACCCAACAATAGCTGGCCAGTTGACAAGATCAAGAGTGAGGTGCTATTTTTAGCACAAAAGCATATTTTACTTTGTTTATCTTTTGCAGAAAAAACATATCCCTGGCTAATTAGCTTGCTGCAGAAAGAAAGCAAATTATTTTATCCAGGGCCATGCAACACTAGGGACACAGAAATCTTTACAGGTGAAACAGAATGCCCCTCAGTGTGCTAAGTGTCACAAATAATGTTTGACCAAGCACAGCTTCTTTCCCAGCAAGGAATAAAGAGTAAGATAGAAAAAGTTGATAAGAAAATAAAATGTAGAAAAGAAAAACATGGGAATAGCATAGATAAACCATTCCAGATTCAAACCATGGCATTTCCAGTGTTAAAAGAGAGTGTGCTGCATTTTAAAACAACTCAGGATGAATGCATCTAATGGGATGTGAGACTAATAGCTGCAACCATCCTTCCAAGTGCAGTTACAGTGCAGATTTTCACACTAGGCCAAGGCATTTGAGCTCCCTTAACATCAGGGGAAAAAACAGTTTGAGAGTTCTGTACATACATGAGTGGACACAACCACGTTTGGTCAAATAAATCTCATCCTAAAAATACCCATTATCTTTAAAGGGGACCTATGTTGCTTGAGTCAGACAGAGATGTCCTCTATTAATTGAGATTAATCCAGATCTGAGGAGAGTGAAAATGGCTCATGCTAGGTGCCTGATCTGGTTAACTCCTCATATGGCCACTGAAGTTCCATGCTTTAATGAACCACCGTTTTTCAGCCTTTTGATAATTTATCCTGAGAGGTGAAAGCAAAGGAGACATGATTATGCCACTTGTAATCACATAAATCCATACATCTGGCCTGTTACAACACTTGCCCAATCCTTCCATATTTATGACAGTATTTCAGGGGCTCAGTGAGATATGAAAGAGATTAAAGGGGAATAGACAGAGAGAAAATGGTAGCTAGCCAATGTGAGAATGAATAGATCCTCTTTTGCATGTGAAATGGAAATTTAAGATGCAATTTATCTTCTTGAATACTTATCACTTTAGAGAATTTATCTTGCTCAAGTGTTTTATTATCATGTTTTTAGTACTTTTACTATATATTACAAATAATATTCCACTTAATGTCAGTGACACATTTCAATCTTTCTAAGAATACTCTGGGCGGAACTGTGAGCCTGGACTGTGTAGCACTGTGCTGGTTTGGTTTGGCAGGTTTTTTGGTAGTGTGGGAGGGGCCCCAGGGGTCCTCACGTGGAGCAGCTTGCTCCTGACCTCATGGGAAGGACTCATGAAGGAGAGGTCCGTGGGAGGGACCCCGTAGGGAAGCAGGGGAGGACTGCAAGGAAACCTTCTTCCTGAGCAGGAAGGACCGGCAGGAACCACCAGACTGTGAACTGACTCTAAACCCCATCCCCTGTCCCCCTGTGCTGCTGGGGGGAAGGAGGGAGAGAAACTGGGAACAAAGTAATTTGGGCCTGGGAGGAAGGGAGGGGTGGGGTAACGTGTAAGCACTGCTCTGTGTGATGTCTGTGTCCTGTGTGCCTCTGATTAGTGTGAAATTAAATTATTATTTTTTCCCCAAGTTGAATCTGTTTTGCCCATGACTTTAATTGGTGAAGAACCCTCCTTGACCTTTGTCTCAACCCATGAGCTTCTAGTTGGCCTTTGTCCTCCCCATCCCAGAGTGCGGGGGGGGGGGAGTGGAGTTGAGTGAGCAGCCATGTGGCTGGTTCTTTTTTGTCATGTTAGGCCCAAACCATGACAACCACTGATGAAATGTTTTGCTATTGATTTTGGTGGGATCAAGATTCTTCCAGCACAGTGATAAGATAAAATCCAAATTATCCAATAATCCAGTTTTATCCAATAAACTTACAGTTTTACACTCTTAGAAAAAGTCACAAATAACAGACACTCAGATTCTGTACCTCTTTTGTCAGATTATACACCAGTTTGTAGAGAAGAGGGGTGCAGTCAACTCTTAATGTGTAGTTGCCTGAAAATGAAACAAAGACATGGAAATTTTCCATTAATGTACTAGTGGCATTATCTTTTTCATGGATTAAACCCTGCAGTCCTTTCTTAGTGACACTCCTTGACTCCAAGGCAAGATCTTTCCTCAGAATATATACAGGAATAGACTACCTGGTCACACTGTATAAACTACTGCTTCTACACAACAGTGATGCATTGGTTAGAACACATACACAGTAATGTAATTAAGCCTTCCCATAATTCTAAAATATGCCCAACTGTCCCTCATTACCCAGAAGCCCTTGTCACTCATACTCCCCTTGAAGCTTGTGTTAAACAGAAGGCACTGCTAACATCCTAGTTTTTGTAGGATGTAAAAAATAAAGTTGTTGCATCCAGGAACAGTGCAGGAGGAAAGACATACTCCCCGAAAAACATTCTAAAAGGTCTTTCAATGCAGCTGCTGCTATTCTTATCATAGAGAGGACTTTTTCAATGTTTTTCCAGACTGTGTCTGAAAGACAGGTCATCTTCTGAGTAAGAGACTTCTAAAACATTTCACAGAATCACAGAATCTTAGGGGTTGGAAGGGACCTCAAAAAATCATCTAGTCCAAACCCTCTGCCAGAGCAGGATCACCTAGAGTAGCTCACACAGGAATGCATCCAGGCGGGTTTTGAGTATCTCCAGAAAAGGAGACTCCACAACTTCTCCAGGCAGCCTGTTCCAGTGCTCTGTCACTCTCACCGTGAAAAAGGTTTTCCTCATGTTTACGTGGAACCTCCTATGCTCCAGCCTGCACCCATTGCCCCTTGTCCTATCATTGAACATCACTGAGAAGAACCTGGCTTCGTCCTCCTGACACTCTTTACGTATTTGTAAACATTAATGAGGTCACCCCTCAGTCTCCTCTCCTCCAAGCTAAAGAGACCCAGCTCCCTCAGCCTTTCCTCACCAGGGAGATGTTGCACGTCCCTAATAATCTTTGTGGCTCCGTGCTGGACTTCTTCAAGCTGTTCCCTGTCCTTCTTGAGTTGAGGGGCCCAGCACTGGACACAATATTCCAGATGTGGCCTCACCAGGGCAGAGTAGATAGGGACGAGTACCTCTCACATCCTACTAACCACACCCCTTCTAATACACCCCAGGATGCCATTGGCCTTGGCCATAAGGGCACATTGCTGGCTCATGGTCATCCTCCTGTCCACCAGGACCCCCAGGTCCCTTTCCCTTACACTGCCCTCCAAGAGGTCAGTCCCAAGCCTACACTGGTACATGGGGTTGTTCTTTCCCAGATGCAAGACTCTACACTTGCCTTTGTTGTATTTCATTAAATTTCTCCCCACCCAACTCTCCAGCCTGTCCAGGTCTCACTGAATGGCAGCACAGCCTTCTGGCGTGTCAGTCACTCCTTCCAGTTTTGTGTCATCAGCAAACTTGCTGAGGGTACACTCTGTTCCCTCATCCAGGTCGTTCATGAATATATTCAATAGTACTGGTCTGAGTACTAATCCCTGAGGGACTCCACTAGATACAGGCCTCCAACGAGACTCTGTCCCATTGACCACAACTCTGTGACTTCCTTCCTCCAACCAGTTCACAATCCACCCCACTACCCGATCATCCAGACCATACTTCCTCATTTTAGCTGGAAGGATGCTGTGGGAGACTGTGTCAAATGCTTTACTGAAATCAAGATAAACCACATCCACTGCACTACTATCATCTATCCACCTGGTTATGTCCTCATAAAAGGCTATCAGGTGGCATTTTGTATTTCAGAATTCAATCTCATGCAAATAGGAGGCGACAAAGATGCAATGTTTTCATCTACTGTCTCCTAAACCTCCCCTTTTACCACCACTCTGTGGCTTCTACACTTTACACCCATGAGGCTTCCACACTGCCTGTGGGCTATGTTGAGCTAGGTTAGTACCTCTTACTGAAGTTGTCAGCTACAGCAGCAAGAGCCTCATTGAGAAGGAACTATCACCGCTTTTGAGGGAGGCAGGAGTATAAAGCAGTCTTCTCTAGAGACTACAGTCACTGTAGATCAGCTGGGCAAACATCTGCCCTCAAGAGGGGTGAGAAGTCTTGGACATAACACACCATAAGCTCTCAGATAACATTCTTATTAGAATTTGATATGGCTTTAGACCTGTGGGTCATCCTTTGCACAACGTGTACCTACAAGATGACAAGACTGACAATTACAGAAAACCCCATGATGATAGAAAAAATACTAGATAATGTCAATAATACTTCCAAGGAGAGTCTATGTTTGAGAGCTGGAAATTAAAGTCACCAAAAGGCTCAAAAGGATGACCCAATATTTTTTTTATTGCTAAAGGACAATTAATAGAAATAATTTGCTGTCCAAAATGTGGCATAAAAAGTACCCAATTCTGGAGCCCCCAACATAAGAAGGACATGGAGCTCCTGGAGAAAGTCCAGAGGAGGGCCACGAAGATTATCTGAGGGCTGGAGCACCTCTCCTACAAAGACAGACTGAGAGAGATGGGGTTGTTAAGCCTGGAGAAGAGAAGACTCTGTGGGGACCTCATAGTGGCCTTCCAACACCTGAAAGGGCTACAATAAAGCTGGAGAGGGACTTTGTACAAGGGCTTGTAGTGAGAGGACAAGGGGGAATGGATCAAAACTGGAAGAGGTGACATTAGGAGGAAATTCTTTAGTGTGAGGGTGGTGAGACACTGGCACAGGTTGCCCAGGGAAGTTGTGGAAGCCCCATCCCTGGAAGTGTTCAAGGCCAGGTTGGATAGGACGCGGAGAAACCTTATCTAGTGGGAGGTACCCAGGCCCAAGCAGGGAGGTTGGAACTAGATGATCTTTAAGGTCTCTTCCAATTCAAACCATTCTTGATTCTATGATGATTCTATGATAGACAAAACAATCAGCGAAGTACATGGATGTTATGGCACTACAGGGGATTTTAATGCTCAGTCCTGTAAAAGATGTCCAAGATACTTCAAACAGTACACGGAATGTAGCATTTTTTTCCTTATTACATCTTTCTTTTCCAGTGGTTTTACTTTCACACTTTCTTTAATGCATAAAGCACGAGACATGTTTGAATAATCAAGATTTGGAAGAAAATTGTTAAGGCAGCAGCATGTTGGCTGCAAACCACTAAAAATATGTGTTACAATCCATGCTGAGAAAATGAAGCAGCTGTAAAGCTATTCTTTCACTCATGAGATCTCCTAGGCATGAAATTCTGCTCTACTTTTTACACAGCATGTAGGCTGAATAATTGAAGGACCAGCTCTAACCTTCCCTATACATCAACTCCAACCGAGCATTTAGAAACTGGGTTTGGCTTTTCTTTCTTTTCAATCCTTTTGTGACAGACAAAACTTTCAGCTGACAGAAGTAAAAGTTCTGACACAGAACTGTTGATATCCATTTTATTCACACACAGTAAGGCCAAATCAGTTGGGTTTAACATGAGCAGAGCAATGCCCTAAATAACTGAGGTTATGAGGCAGGACAGCTTCACAGGACTTTCCTGATGGTAATTTCAGCACAGACAACAGCAAATGAAGTCCTTCTGTAATAAAGCTCAGTATAATTTGAGAATAATTTTGTGATTAGGTCATAGTGTTGGGACCAAATTTCGAAGTCCAGTTTCTAAGCAGCATTCCTGTATGGCAGATTCTTCTCATAAGCTGAAGGGCACAGTAAATTGGGTAATGGTGGATCAGGTTTTTTTGAAACACTCTTCAGTGCTTATTTTTCTACAAGAGCCCTGCCATACTATATAGTAACCCCTCCAGATTCTCCCTGCCCATAGCAATGAACAAAGGTGACCACCCTGGCCCAATGCACCAAAATGGGTCCCATTTCCACAAAATAAAAGCCTAAGGTCTTGACACAAATTGTCTTAAGATCGTAATAAATTAATGTCCCAAAATATTCTAATGACACAGGGAAAGGACCTGGATCTGCAAGCAGAATAAGGAGAAGTCTGTCCTATATTAAAACTGTAATTGTAAATTAAAGCTAATGCAGTTAAGAGAGACTTTAACATTCAGATCACTCAATTCATTAGCACAGAATACTAAACTCCTCCAGAGAAGACATTCTGGACTCCAGAATGTGGGCTGCAGCTATTTGCAACAAGAAAGCAACATGAGAATTTAAATTGTTCTTTCTCTCCACTTACTTCTGTACTTGCTGAACTTATTCTGAACACCACCTTATCTATCTCATATATATCAGTTCTGCGTGCAATAAATAATACACAGTGAACTATGAAAATTGTCATCTATGAAGTAAAGTGAGTTTAAAAATAAAACACAAACCTTCTATAGAAGAATCTGTGTTGATGTAAGCAACTGCCCGTTCCTGGAGGACTCTGGCATTCTCCTGGGGTTGTAAAAGCATAATTATTGCTTTCAATTAGTGAGATTTAGTCAAGAGCATGTGAAGTGCATTGTTTTTGACAGCATTATCTTTAAAAAAACCAGTCAGGATAAGAAACACTATGTACCTCACTACCTACATTCCTGTTTGAGGATGGGTCAATGATCTGGGCATGTGAAATTCACTCCTGCTTTCTGGAACATAATTTGCTGTGGAAAATATCCTCAAAACGCAGGTGCTGCCTGTCGTATCACACAGGAGCAAGATGGAATTGGAAAATTACTGAACAGCATTGTAACAGGGTAAATTAGGGTTATACATGTGGTTTAACTCTGCACTTGCAGGGCTTTTTGAACATGTAACATGCAGCCGTGAGGTCAGCCAGAATTCCTGCACACCTTTATCCCTAGTTATTCCTGTGAGCTCCCACTACTGAACTTGGTTTTAACACTGGGTAAACCAAGTATTGCTGTTGATTCTACACTCTCCCACTTCAAAAAGGGATGAGTCAAAGCATTGACATTTCCTATTAAAATTAATTTGACTGACTGTTTGGAGTCAACCAAGTATTGTTTTCATGCTAAATATACACACACACTTGTTTAAGTTTTTGCAAACTGGTAATTATGTTTGAAATTGGTATTCAAATCAGTCAGTGGTATTTTACTGAGCCTTTGCTTTGTGATAGATATTCTAATTAGGTTAGTAATTGTTACTTGATTCATTCAATTTACAACCCAAGTAATAATTTTTAAGTTACATGAACTAAGAATTGAATTGGTAATTGATAACTTCATAACAAAACTAGTCTATTCAAAACAAACAGTAGAGGAGATTCTGCAAAAGAACATGAAGGGAGGGAGCAAGCCTGCATATGCACACGTGAGGCCTTACATATATGCAAAGGCATGTTTGCAGCATAAAGGAATTCCTTTTTTTATGAGCAATGGAGATTGTCTCAATAACAAAAGGATGTTGCCACAGTTGCACAGTCTTTTTGTTACACAAAAGATGGTGAATATCATGGGTTAATTTTCCTCAAGATTCAGTAGATGACAGATCTGGCAGTTGCAGAAAACATGAATGTAAGCTGTGAGGAATGTCTCTAGAGAAACTGAATCTAATTTAGGTGTCAAAGAGGAGGAATGCACCAAGATAAAGCAAGAAAACAATAATATAAAAACAGTGAGGTTCAAATATGAATTGTGCTCATAGCTTTCTAATCTAGTTCAGCTGCCATTTCATGAAATAATGGATGAAAGATTACTAGCTATTAAATTATTAAACAAAAAACATGACAGAACAGCAATGGCAATATGTGAACAAACAAAGCATAAAAAGAACTAATTTATTCATGACTTGCTCAAGAGAAATTGATCCTTTAAGTATCATTCTTTCATATTCTTCATAGTTAAAACAATTGTGTATTTTTTCTTGACAGCATCTAAATATGTGCACAGATACGTAGAAAAAGCAATCACAGATTAAGTTTTCTATATATAGCATACTTTTGATATCTGGAGTTCAGGTGGAATGAAACTTTAATGCCAAGTCTTTAAAATCTCTCAGTAAATTATTTTAAAGATAATTTGAATTATGTTTTCTTCATCTAATGTCCCGTAAACCAATAGTAACATGCAAAGAGTCTATTGCAGCTGGAATCCAAACTGTTTATGGGAGAAAGAATTAGTGGAAATATAAAGGAATGGAAATCTCAGCTTTGTTAACAGAAGAATGATGGAATCCTTCTGGTGTTTGGGACCATATTTCTAGTTTTGTTACCTCCCGTTACATGTCTAATATTGCTATGTAAGTTCGTGGCTTACTCAAACACATGTCAATAAACTGAACCAAAAATATTCAAATATTTAATTCTATAGATTTTGAAAGCATGATCTGGATTTAAGTTTATAGCAACTATGGAATTTCTCAAATAGACAGTTAGAAAATAAACCAATTTAGGTTATATAAAATACTATTATTCTGTTAAGTGAAGGGATAGATTTCCACAGACATTGCTGAGGGACATTAGCTTTGAATCAAAGTAGATTTTTACATCTTAGAAGAGTTAGTGTACCTATGTTGTAAGAATTTAGGTAAGTAATTTGTATAAATATATGAGGGCCTCACTGCACCTGAAGGAGTCTTTTGTTTTACCTTGAAGCTATTGATTACAGTCTAGGAACAGATGCCACTGGGTACTGCAGCTGCCTACACAGGCTTTCAAATTTTGCTTTCTTTACACTAATTTGTATTTACCTCAGCCCATTCTGTGGAACCCAACAATCCAAATTCTTCTGCATCCCAGCTAGCAAAAATAATAGTTCTCTTAGGTCTCCAACCTGCAATCACATGGTTAAGCTTGAAAATTAAAGTTAGAAAGCCTGGTGAAAGATCACCACAGTTAATTGAAATCACTTTTAAAAAATGATACAGTAGTAAAAGAAATCCTCTCTAAATTCCTTAGAGGAACATATTATTGCAGAGACATTTCTTCTTAATGTAGTATTTTCAGTCCACACAACTAAGAGGGTACTATTGCACTGAGGAGAGATGTGAGGGAATAAATTCAGCCAATTAAGATGCAATGCTACAGATGCATCTCTTCAAGGAATTTGCATCTTCTATACGGAGAAACACAACTTTCTGTAGAGGTGAAAAGTTAGATAAGCACAGCTGCTTATGGGAACATTCAACACAGCCCCTCAAAGCTCATGCTTTCCATATCCATCATTTTGGGTCCATTATAAATAAGTTACCTTCCATCTTCATTTTACCAAAAGTCCGTACAACCTCTTGCAGAACAGCTGCACCTGTAGTTGGATCGATTCCACCAAATACCCAAGAGTCTCTGTGACCTCCTAAAATAATATATCTGTCTGGAAAAAGACACACAATATCAGTCCTTAAGCAAAAATGCATTTAGGTTATCTGTATTTCCCTTTATTGCATCCCTTCTTGTGTCATATGAAGTAAGTGTATTAAAAGTGCTACAATTTTTTTAAGGTAATCTGCAATCATTCACTTACTCTATTGAAGTATATAAATGAAAATAAGAAATATTTTATACATATTTTTCCACTTAAAAGTCTTTCCTGTATATGGCCTGCTACTAAGCATCAACAGCAGTATGTTTAGGTCCTAAATCATCACTAGTTTTCTATACTTTGCATTGTGTTCATTTTTGCAAAGGCAAAATGCACGAATGATGTAAGGGGAATCTTCCTGTAAAATGAGAGGATTATTAACAAATTATCTGACATGCATCATTCTAACATTCCCATTCAAATTAATTCTTGGGAATGCCAATGAGAAGAAGTGTCATGGGAGGGACAGAACAAGTATTAAAGGTTTCTCAGATACTGTATTATCAGGCTATCCAAAATGTGAAGCTTCTTGCAACATGAGAACAATTTCACCAAACACAACATAATGAAGGAATTAAAGTCCTCAAGCACCAATGCTCACCTGGTTCCACAGCTCCTCTGAGGACGCCAATGACGTTGTAAATTCGTGTTATTTTATTGTTTGTATGAACATGCATTCTGACTTTTCTGAAATGAAAATCACCATGGAGTAACCATGTCTGACTGAGAAGGCAATAAAAAGTCAAGATAATAGCTTGTGAGCCAGAAAGTTTGTGCTTCTGTTCTGCTTTCTGTGTTCAGCACTGATCTGAGCTGTCATGCTGTATCAGTGACCCATATTTTCTTTGAGGTTAACCTGCTGGCAGAAAGATGCCTTAGAAGCAACCCTATGAAGTGGGAGAATCTATAAACTTTCAAATATTTACAGAATTTATGGAATTGCTATTTATAGGAGTCAAGTTGATAATTGTGTATTAGAGGAATAAACTAAAAATCATATACAGTAACTAAAAATACATCTGCATGTGTCATAATGTTAAATTATATAATATTAAAATTATATTCGTGGATATACGTATGCTTATAAAGAATACACTTTGGTTTTAGCATAATTTGGTTTGGTAGCACAATTCCGTGTAATAAGATAGAATTTGGAGAGAAGATCATTAGAAATATCAATCCAGGAATAAACTGAAATCAGGAGATCTAATTTGTCAGTAAAATCCACCTGTGAAATTTTATAAAAAGGAAATACAGGTATCAGAAGAGCTAAAAATAATGTACTATTCAGCCCCTCCTAACCTGTAGAAGAAACAAAACATCAAACAATGTTTTTTTTTTTTCATGTGTCTGGCAAAGCCCTAAGAGTTTCACATGTGAAGTTATCTTTTCAGCAGCAAATTTGCATAGCTGTCAAAATCAAAACCTCCTTCAGGATAGCTAATGGATCTTTGCCTAGAAAATAGCTGACACCAGTGCCTTGGCTAAGTGTATACTTGCAGACTTCCCATGTGCAACTGACTTTCTACCTTGACTGAAAAGATTCATTTTGATATGGAGCTGCTGAGAGGGAAGCATATGCAGGATTACCCCATGTTTAAAAAAACCTGCATCTCTACAAGTAGGAAGATAATTAAAAATGCATTAAAAAATATTTCCCATGTGTATGTTTTGTGGATGAATTCTACTTTCTTTTCTCACTGTTGCTTTTCAAGACATTCCAAACAGCACCTTAAACATGTCAAATATGTTTCCTTATTTGTTTCCCTCCTTTATTTGTTTTCAGCTATTGTTAAAGCAGGACAAAAAAGAATAATAATCAATGAAGTCTCTATAAAGTTACGTATTCAGACACACTCTTGTTTTGCTGGAGCTAGAGCAGTGATGATATATCAGTTTTACACACCAGTCATCGCTCTCTGCTCCCAGACCTCGTAGCATAAAAATGCATGTAAACTAAAACTATTTTTATGTTACATATTCCTATAGAGAAGTAATCTTTAGCTTTATCTAGATTATCAGTTATAAACAAGAAGGGATGCTATGACAGTCCCTGACAATCAGTCAAATCCCTGACTGCCAAATGCAAATGTGGTTCTGTCTGCTGGAGACCAACTCCTCCATGTAGGAGGCCTGGAGAGTTGGATTTGTCTGTTAGAGCTGAAAACATGTAAATCACAAACATATTATTCCTAATCCAACTGGTTAAAGGCCAGTTCCACCCAAAAAAATCAGTAAGATATATGTGCTTTGTGCTCTCCCATCCTGTTACTGTCCAGGGCTTTGAAGAGTGGGGCCTACCACCTCTGGGGAACAGTGGATGGACTCCCAAATAGTTTCCCCACTTCATAGCTCTAAGTTCACAGAAATCCTGGGAGGCTTCCAGTGGACAAGGGAAAAATGCATAGAAGAGAACTACTGAGTTGTTGGATCACTATATGCTGGGTGTCCTATTGTCACCTTGGTCATCAGAAACAGGAAAGAGCAAAGCGTGAAGAGAAGGAAGTTTAGGGTTAATTCAATAGTATTAAAAAAATGTCTACTTTTGACTATATAGCCATTTTTAAAAGGACCAATGTTCTGGTTTGATCTGGGACAACCAGTGAAAAAACTTCTGGACCTCAAAGTAAGGCTGAAGTTTGGAGTGACAGGGCTGGACCTATACTGTCTGCATCTGTCTGTCCATTGACACTGAGCAAAACCATAGTTTTTATAGTTATTTTTCAAATTCTGATAGTTATCACCAAGTGTTGCCCATTCAGAAGGAAGTAAATTTCTCCAGAATATCTCTAGATGTGTTGTTTCACAGTCTGTCTCTTGTTGAGATTATTTTTTTAATATTCTATAAATAGGCAAGTGTTAAAACAGACCTTGTAGAAGAGTTGTCTGCAAATCCTGGCCCTGTGTTGTAAGACACATTGAGACTTCCCTTCCAGCTGCTGTCTGGAGCTGCATGTCCTCCCATTGCACTGTTCAGTGAAAACCAAGAGAAATGTAGTTGACCAGTAGGCTAAACCTTTAAACTCCCACAATGGTTACTGCACCTAAAACAAGGTAAGTTTACACATTTCTTAAAAATGGATGCCAAAACCAGATTGCTTTGAATTCTCCATATTTTCTGAAGCACACACTGCTACAAAAGAGCAATAACTGTAAGTCACAGTATAGAATCACAGAATCATAGAATGCCAGGTTGGAAGGGACCTCAAGGATCATCTGGTCCAACCTTTTTAGTTGACACTATAGTTTATATGAGATGGCTCAGCACCCTGTCAAGCTGAGACTTAAAACTGTCCAATGTGGGGGAATCTACCACTTCCCTTGGGAGACTATTCCAATGTTTGACTGTCCTCATGGTGAAAAATTTACCTCTTGTGTCCAACTGGAATCTCCCCAGGAGCAACTTGTGCCCATTAGCCCTTGTCTTTTCCATGTGATTCCTTGTAAATAGGGAGTCTCCATCTTCTTGGTAGCCACCCTTTAAGTATTGGAACATGGTAATGAAGTCTCCCCTAAGCCTTCTTTTCTCCAGGCTGAACAAACCCAGTTTTCTCAGCCTCTCTTCATACGGCAGGTCCTTCAGTCATCTGATCATCCTTGTGGCCCCCTTTGCCATCTTAATATAAAAAATAATTGCTGCACATTTGTGAATACTGACTTCTGGTGATGAGGACTGATGTATACTCACCGTAATAATACTTCTGCATCATGAAATCCAATCGGATGAACTGGGATTTTGGGAATCCCTACACCTTCATTAACTTTATACCTGAAAGTGTAGTCTGAGAAACCAGAACAAAATTACAGGTTTGTAGTGTTCTTAGCAACTTTTACCAATCTGAAAATACTTTTGAACAGTGCAGCCACAAGCATGCATCAGTTTTTTAATTTACATCTTTTCTTATATGTTGCTCCTTGGAAAGCAAAATGTAATGACAGAGCCACAAAGCAAATATTGCATCTGCACAGCTGTGGAAGAGAAGTCCCCACATTTGGTGCAAGGTTAGATTTGTTGTACATCCACATTATTACATCTCCTCTAAGCTGACTAGGATAACTAAGCTGGTGTGTGAGGTGAAGTCGGCCCCATGCAGCCTGTTGACAAGCTGCAGAAGACATCCACAGATGCATTTATCTCTATCAAAGACAGTCAATGTCTCTCTGAATCTGGTGGGCCAGGCACACACCATCTATCCTGTTTTTTCAGTATGGTGCTGTCCTGTGCCCCTGACAATGGTCATACAAGCCAGTGGGCTTTCCAGAAGCACCCCTGTGTTCCCATCCCATTGGCAGACAGAACTGGTAGGCACCTTTGTTCAGACTGAGTCCAGGATGCCTACAAGGACAAGCCAAGCACATGGTGTCAAGTTTTGAAAGATTCCAGGCTACTGTTACTTTTAATACAGAAATTTTACTCCCTGTAAAAAAGGATTTTAAACTGTTTTTCTGTTTGGAATTTAGGATCAGCAAGGAAACTTACCTGCAAGCAAAGCTATTGCTCCTCTTTGATGGCAGACTATAGTTTAAACTGGTCCTCTTGAGAAACACAGATATTTAAAAATGGCTATAAATTCTCAGCCATTTTCTATTGCTTCACAGTCTGTAAACCTACATGTCCTTCTATTCTAAGAGTTACAAAGCTGAGATCATACAAAGAGATTTTCCTAAAAACTTACTTTCCCTGCCTAACTCAATAACAAGCAGTTGAAATGACATATAGGTAGAATTTAGTCTGCAATAGAAAAATTAGCTACTGCTAAAAATAATTTTAAGCAGCTTTTTTCTTTGTACTGAAAATAGATTAATTTCTAGTGCCACAATAAATTCCAACACCAGTTTAAAAAGGACTTGATGTCCAAGGGGACAGATCTTTCTCTCACCTTTTGCAGGATAACCTGGTGTTAGAGGATCCCCAGCTCCATTCAAGTTTAACACATTCCCACGCTGGGCTCCTTTGCCTGGAAGGTTCCAGCCATCTGGATAGGGATCTACTCCTGGAGCACAGTAGTCAGCAGGGTCTGAATAAAGTATGATCCCTTGGGCTCCTGATAACATGGCATTTTTAACCTGTGAAATTATCTGCTTTTAAGAAATGTTTTGGTTTTTTTTTTTAATGCAGTAATAAATCTGAATGTTGCAATTTACTTCCATGGGGATGCAGCTTTAGAAGTTGTGTATGTGGAAGAGTGAAAATGACCACAGGCTCAGCAGAACAAAGCACAGTCAAACACAGTATGTTTATTATTTGTGTTACACCTTTAGTCATAGCTCAAGGGCGTAAAACAAAAGCACAGGACATACAACTGAGGCACAAAAACTGTCTACTATACCACTGTCCAACTACCATAAATTTTGTCAGTTGTCTAAAGTCAGAAGAGCTATTTAATCAGCCTCTGTGCATCAGATTCCTTGTCAAATACTTCTTCAAAATACTGCAGTTCTATGGATTAAAAGTATTAAAGCCTTGGCTCAATAAACTACTCAGTTCCCCAAACCAATCTCTTGCAAGAACTGTCTCAGGAGTCTGCAGTCATCTCAGTGTCAGGATAGTAATACATTCATCTGTTTTTATTGTTTCAGAATTTATTCTTAGAATGCAATCACAACAGATACATTGCAGGCTTCCTCCTGCTTGTATGTTCCAAATTAGAGCCTTCACAGCTTCTGCCAGCTCTACAATGAGCAGAGTCTGACCCACAGAGAGAAAAATAAAACACAACCCTTACTTTGTTTCCTCTGAAGATTTTCCCATATCTGGCAATGACAATCTTTCCTGTACAGTTAATTCCCATTTCACGTTCCAGCTTAAAAAAATCTTCGGTGCGGCCGTAATTCACATACACCAGATCTGCCTGCACAGAAAGGAAAGCAGTTTTATGGCAATGGGTCACTAAAAAAAAAAGAATAATCTTTTTTTCAGAAATACACATGTTTTTTTACTATGTATGACACAGTTATTTTAATGCATTTCTGCAAATGAGAATGAGTACCCATAAAACCAAAAGATTTTCATAATATTCTATAGGAGGCCTTGGCTCAAACTGCTGGCCTTTCTATATTGTCCTGCACTTAACAGCAGCCCTATAAACTGAAGTTGGAAACCAAACCAATGTACTTTGCTAAACTCACAAACTTCTGTGGCCATAAAAAAGTCGTGGTATTCCTTGTATAAACAAACACTCAGAATCGCAGAATCCTCAGGGTTGGAAAGGACCTCTAAGATCACCAAGTCCAAACATCAACACAAAAAAACCCCAAACAAACACAACCAACCACCCACACACTCCACCAGAAAACACCCACAAAAAAACCCCTACAACCTTGGTCACTAGACCATGCCCTGAAGTGCCACATCAACATGTTTCTTCAATACCTCCAAGGATGGTGACTCCACCACCTCCCTGGGCAGGCTGTTCAACTGCCTGACCACTCTTTCAGTAAAGAAATTCTTCCTAATGTCCAATCTAAACCTTCCCTGCTGCAACTTCAGACCATTTCTTCTGGTCCTGTTGTTACTTACTTGGGAGAAGAGGCCAACACCCACCTCACTACAACCTCCTTTCAGGTAGTTGTAGAGAACAATGAGGTCTCCCCTCAGCCTCCTCTTCTCCAGGCTGAACAGCCCCAGCTCCCTCAGCCTCTCCTCATAAGACCTGTTCTCCAGACCTCTAATCAGCCCAGTTGCCCTTCTCTGCACCCTCTCCAGCACCTCAATGTCCTTCCCATACTGTGGTGCCCAAAACTGCACACAGTGCTTGAGGTGCAGCCTCATCAAGGCTGAGTAGAGGAGCAGGATCACCTCCCTGGTCCTGCTGGTCACACTACTCCTGATGCAGGCCAGGATGCTGTTGGCCTTCTTGGCCACCTGGGCACACTGCTGGCTCATGTTCAGCTGGCTGTCAATCAACACCCCCAGGTCCTTCTCTACTGGGCAGCTCTCCAGCCACTCCTTCCCAAGCCTGTAGCGCTACTGGGGGTTGTTGTGGCTGAAGGGCAGGACCCGACATTTGGCCTTGTTGAAAGTCATTTAAGACATTTACTCCATCCAAAATGTCTTAATAAATTATTTATATATTGCTATTTCTACTTAAGACTTAAGTAAGTCCTTTCTATATGACTGAGTCATGTGGAGTGACCTGAGATGTATCCAATATTTTCCATAAAGATAAAAGCTTCTCACTTATTATGGGATTCAGATTTCTAGCATGTTGATAAATCTTTTTTTTTCTAAAAGGAGACTTCTGCCCTTCACACAATATGTGGCAGAGCCATACCTGTGTTCTCTTACATTAATGGTTAATTAAAACTACTACAAGAAATATTTTGAGAAGCTGGAGCAATCTATCCCAGTAAGTGTTTTGCAAAATATGACTTCAGCTAATAACATTATTGTATAATTATTTTTCTTACCTCTGGCACTCCTTGTGCTGAAAAAGCATTATATGGTGGCAGTATATCAGTAACATTTTCATACCCTGCTGGAGGTGGTTCAAACAATGATGTATTGAAAATCTACCAATAAATAGCAGAAGTTTTTGGTCAAAATTCTACTTTCAGGCACAAGTTTGTACACTAAGCTAGGTTATTGCAAACAATAAGCTAGTTACCATCAAGTGTTAGCAAAAAAAACCAATTCTAAGTAGCAAGCACATGTTCAGACAAAAACCAGTTGGGATCCATAGCTGCATTTTAGTAACAGGATGCAGATATGACTATAGAGACATAGGTCACTTGTCACAAGATGCTCATCAGTCACTGCATGGACTTAAGCAAAGAAGTAGCTGAAAATTGCCCAGTGGTGGTCACAATAAAAAGACACCCAGTTCATCCATGCCATCACAGGTATTTTTTGGGATTACTCCCACTTGTGTTATTACTCTTCTCTTCACCACTTTGCTAGTTATGCTCCAGCTAAATGTGCTGCCTTTTGTCACTATCTATTGTAACACCCATGTTGCCTCAAGGTTCGTGTCCACTCTTTGCCACCTTGTGAGATTATACCTGACAGACTGTTATGGAGCTTCTAGAAGAATTTTTCTATTCTTTCACCTCTAAGCTCATGTCATTCCTGAGCACATATTCCTTAGTTTCTACCAGGGCTCTTCATCCCTACCTATGTGCTAAAATGCTTCTCTAGCAGTCCCATCTCCTCTCCTCATTTTGGTAAATTGTCAGTCTCTGCACCTAACATTATATTCCCCTGGGTGTACAAGAATAGAGGAGGTGACTGCAGACTGACTATTGATTATTACTTCCAACACTAATTGAGGAGACAACATAGGAAGCCAGTAGGATCAGGTTCAAAGACATGAAACAAGGCAGCACTTCATACAGTGGACAGTATCTGTGTGGCATTCCTGACCTCAGCATTTTGTGGAAACAAAAATTATCCAGATGTTCAAGCAGGGTTTGGATATTACTTGGAAGAGACATCTAATGAGAGTCGCTAACTGGATACACATTTAGAAAAGAGGTCTAATGAGAATTCCTGAAGAGACTAATTGCACCACGCTCAGAGTACCCCTGAGCTGCAAACAGGTAGATACTGGAAAAATCTGATGCCTTAAATACACTTCTTTGCTCCTAAATTTCCCTGTCTGTCCACTTAAGGCTGTTTCTGAAAACAGGACACTGGCCTGGATGTATCCTTTATCTGAACACTGTGGTCATTCTTACACCTTACAGTCTCCTGGTGTTAATCACAGCCTCTCTACACATCCTCTATCTACTGTATGAGGCACTGAGATTTCAGCCACTCTGCTGCACAGCCTGGGAAGCCATTTCTAAATATTAGCTCCCTCTGCACTGGATTTTTTATTATATTATAAAGCATGAGTGATGAGTGTGTGGGAAAACAGAGGAGAACACTGTTTCTTTAAAGAAGTCTTACATAAATATAGTTTAATCACTAAAAAAAAAAATCACCTCATTCCCTTGATCATCAATTACTGAGATGTAGTTTGGCTGCTTTTCATTTGGGTACGAAAGAAGCACATCATAATGAGCAAGGTCTGCTGAATCCAGTCCAAATTCCTTCCACTGGCCTTGAATTTGTTTGGCAAGAAGAAGATTCTGTTCAGTTCCTGCGAGGTGAGGCAACTTGGTAAATGAGCTAGAATAAAACAGAAAATGACTAGCATGCAGCAAATGCAGAGAGGCACAATAGTGAACAATAGCTGGACCTTTCTCTTCACCTAACAGGAATCCTACATATCTACACACAAGCCATGAAAATCAAAGACATTCAACAAAAGAATATGAACAGTATGCAAGCAGCAGAAATAGATCCAGAAAAGCTACACATTCAGAAAGGACCCCTCCAGATAATTCTGGTATCTGATGATAGGTTCGTATATTGTTGACATGACATATACTAATAAGTTTTATTTGAAAATCATTATACCAGATTATCTGCACAGATTTGTTTGATTTTTTTTTTCTTAATTAAAAGCCTGAATAATAAGTCTTCTTAATAGCATTTACATCCAGATCAGATATAATACTTAATGGTGATAAAAGTCAGAAATAAATGGTGATAAAAGTCCAGCCCCTCTGAGCTACCTTTCACAAATTTGTCTAGTTTGTTTGGCCCATTGAACAAATGAGTTACAGGGAATGCTGATCAGTCAGCCAGGTACTAAGCACCAGCTTTGAATTCCCAACAGGCTACTTGTTAATGGCTGCCTCAGGGATGTCAGATGCTATTAATTACCAGTATCAAATACCATGATTAGTACCTCTTCAACGTGTCAGTTCAGACTATTTTTAACCCACAGTAACAACTTCAGCATGCACTTCCTCAGCTTCCAAATGAGAATCTTGTGGCAGACAAATGTTCAAAGTTTTGTTAAAGTCAAGGATGTAACAGCTACTGTAACGTCTCCACTGATACACACAGCCAGTCATTTCCTTAAAGAAAACAATCACCCTGATCAGGGTGATCACATAAACACATAGGGAAAAAATGCTGTCTTTTCCTAACTATCTTTGTGTGTGTTTGGAAACAGATTCCAGAAGGATGTTTGGTCACCCTTCCAGGGACTGAAGAGAAGCTGACCCACCCACAGTGCCCCCAGGTTGTCCTTCCTGCCTTACTTAAAGATGGGCATAACATCAGCCTTTTTCAGCCACCAGGGACCTCCTTCAATCACTGGAACTTCCCATTGGCAGCAGTCTTGCGACTGTAACTTCCAGGTCTTTCATGTGAATCCCACCTGGCTCCCTGGATTTGAATGCATCTTTGTAGACCACAGCCTTCTGCTCTCTGCTGCTGTCTTTTCCTCTCTTTAAACTATGCAGGTATACACGAGGGTCGGAAAGCAATCTTTGCCAAAGTTTGTTACCTCTTTTCTTCTTGCACTTTAATTCTCTAAGTATTTTCATTATCTTTTGATTCCTTAACTACTCTAGTTTAAATACTACATATGCCATCAGGAAAAATACACTGAACAACGTATGATGCATTTTTTTCATTTTGTACTGCATTTTCCCCACTTGATAAAAGCAGATTTAGTAGTTATAAAAAACTAAGAATATGGATCAAAATTCTCAAGTCCACATTTTTTATGCTTTTAACAAACTTTTTGGATAGTTTATTAAGATAATGTTTCTGCAGTTTCTGCTTTTTATTGGAATTTAGGAGGAAAACAACCAAATAAACCACAAAAACAAACAGTATGAAGCATTTGGCCCATCATCAAAGTAAGCAGACAAGCCAGCTACCCTGTGGCCAAGAAACTTTAGTATAATTGCAGAGCTATTTCATGCTGTCCATCAATCTCTGTGTTGTCTAGACTCTCACTCAAACATGATCTTCAGGAACTCTCTAATCTACTGAGAGCAAGAACTACAAAATAAGAGAAGAACTATAGACTTGAAAAACTAATTGATGTTAGAAAATAAAGCTTTTTGTTCAAATTTGTCAGTAATCCTTTGATGTTTATGATGCAGCTTCTGACTTACATGCTGAATACCAATATGTTACTAACCAGAGGTTAGTAGTTTGTTTACTTTTTGTGTGAATGTATTTGTAGTGCACAATAATGGTTTTGTGGTTTTTTTCCAGTGAAAAGCAAAAGAATGCTCCACAAAACAATACTGTACAGAATACAAAGCACATCAAGGGCAGGTTAGATGGGCCTCTGAGCAACCTGATCTAGTGGGAAGTGTCCCTGCCAATGCAGAGGGTTTGGATCTAGATCATCTTTAAGGTCCTTTCCAACCCAAACCATTCTGTGAGTCTATGAAAACAAGAGGGTATTTCTATATCCCTAGGATTTTAAATGTTTTGAAAGAACCGCATATTTAGTATATTTAGTAACAACTACATCATGCAAGACTTAACCAACCATACACACACATTGTGCATGGCTATAGCAGAACCTCAAGTACCCAATTAACAGCACATAATCATAGAATCATAAATTCATAGAATCATAGAGTTTGGGAGTGACCAACCCTTCTGCTGCAGCAGAATCCCCTAGGGTAGATCACACAGAAATGCATCCAGATGAGTCTTGAAAGTCTCCAGAGAAGGAGACTCCACAACCTCTCTGGGCAGCCTGTTCCAGTGCTCCGTCACTCTCCCAGTAAAGAAGCTTTTCCTCATGTTGAGGTAGAACTTCCTGTGTTGCATCTTAGTGCTGTTTCCCCTTGTCCTATCACAGGGCACCACTGAAAACAGACTGTCCCATTCTTGACATCCACCCTTTGGGTATTTATAGACATTAATCAGGTCCCCTCTCAGTCATCTTTTCTCAAGACTAAACAGCCCCAGGTGTCTCAGCCTTTCCTCGTATGACAGGTGTTCCAGTCCCTTAATTATCCTCATAGCCTCCATTGGACTCTTTCCAGCATATCCCTGTCTCCCTTGAACTAGGGAGTCCAGAACTGGACACAAGACTCCAGATGTGGCTTTACTAGGGCAGAGTAGAGGGGAAGGAGAACCTCCCTTGACCTTCTGGACACACTCTTCTTAATGCATCCCAAAATATTCTTGGCTCTTTTGGCCTCGAGGGCACATTGCTGTCCCATGGACCCCAAGGTCCATCTCCATGGGTCTGCTTTCTAGCAGGTCAACCCCTAATCTATACCGGTGCATGGTGTTTATTTCCATAGAGGTAACAAACTTTGGCAAAGATTGCTTCCTGACCTTGGTGTCTTTGGATTTATGGAAAACTATAATTAAAAAAAGCATGATAAGCAGTGCCAGTAATGCAACTTGAGAGAAATACATTTAATAGTACAACACTCCAAAAAGGTAACTTCAAAAATAGAGGTGAGGGGAACAGGAGGATTGTGAGTCTCTCCCTTCTCCTTCACCCAGACCTTCTGTACAAATCAAATATTTCCAAAGCATCTTAACTGCTCTGCTTTCAGAGGCTGTTCCTGATGTTACCACTTTCTGGCTTTTGTGACCAGTAAAATTTTTCAAAGACCAAAACACCCCGGGCTTACCGAAGGAATTGTTTGATGTTTTCTGCTTTCATTTCAGCCACAAGTTTCTGTCTCACATTTTGATTGACATCTGAAGAGTTGGGGGTTTTTTCGGTCGATTTTGTAAACCATCCTGAAACACATTTGAAAAGCTTCCTGCTTAGCAAGAACCCCAGTCCTCACGTATTTGAGCCCACGTGCGACTTAAAGTACTGAACAGTCTCATGAAAACCACAAAGATGAACAGGGCTTAGAGCACCCTCTGCCAGCATTTGCCAGCTCAAACATGGAAGTGAAACAGAAAAGTAGAATATATTTCATTGACTGAATTGCCAAAAAATTATTTAATTAAAAGAGTACACCCTAAGTCTCTGGGAAATACAGTCCCCTTTTTAAGGCAGATTAATCTCTCATTAATTTTAAATTATAGTTTAAATTCTCAGTTAAACGTTTGCAGTGGGAGGACTGAACTGCTGACACTCATTCTGAAATTCCTTTATTGAATATACATACACATTTAAAAATACGTGCATAAGCATCTTTAAAGTGAAGGTCTAGGACTCAACAGCCGCTCTGTCAGCACTAACAGTTACAGGTTTGGGGAAAGGTGGAGTTAGTCTATTTAATGATTAAATTAATAAAGTAAACTGTGACCCTAGCCTGTTTTAAAAAGTTAAATATTTTTCATTTGCCATAAATCTGAGAGAGTATATCAACTGTATGAATTTGCCTTTAAAAAACCACCCAAATCCTTTTACTATTATAGCTAGAAAATCCCAAACTGAGAAAATAGTCATAGTAAAGCTAAGGGGATGTGCTGCCACATGCACAATATACATGGTCTGTTAGATCTAAATGAAATTTTAGTAACACTCTGAACAGAACAGTGATACTGGATCAGACCAAAGGTCCATCTTGCCCAGTATCATGTTTTGGAGCATGGCCAAAGGATGACGTTCAGGGAATATAAGAATATAATAGAAGAATAGCACAAGCACCAGAGATTTGCAGCTCAGGGATCTCCTAAATCAAACTAATGTTTTTTCTGTTTAATTGTCCTCATGGGCTTTGCTTTCCTGCTTTAGCATGTGTGTGCTACAATGCAAGGTGTGTGCTACAATACAAGCTTAAAAAGGACAGATGCAAACATGCAATTTTAAACTTAAATTGAAATGCTGCAAGTGACTGCAGAAAAGAATGTAACATTCCAGTGAAGTTCATTGCACGCGATGGAAAATTCAACAACTCCACTCTTGGCTGTCAGTCAAAACTCCTCCTCCTCCACATTCTGTCCTTTTAAAATACCAACCGAACAGGAGCATTTAAAGGGATCTTCAGTAAAAATTAGGAAATACAAATTCAAAGTAATCGAGTAATCCTGGAGGTTTTGCAATCACAGAAGTCTCAAACTGTTCTATTAATCTCTCCTCTTTGAATGCCTGTTATGGGAAGCTGTCAATTCACCAGGGCTTGTCTTAGGCTGAAGCATGCAGCCGGACTGCTCCTCACCCTCTAAACACCTTAACTGCCAGAGATAGCAACCCCTTGGAAAAACAGAGGGATGAATATTTTATCACGTTCTTAAAAAGCAGTAAAGTTCCCTGATAGGGCGTTAACCACAACAGCAGTCACACTTAAGAATCTGTAGGGGGCAAAGGCTGTGGGTTGAGCCCCGATGTCTCTGTACTCACCTGCAAGAAAGCCCAGCAAGAAACAGCCCAGCAGCCCGGGGCAGCCCAGCCATGTGCAGAGGGTGCCCTTGCTCCTGGCCATACCGGCACCGGTGGCCGGCAGCTCTGCAGGCTGCGAGGAGGGCAGGCAAGCAGCCGCCTTCTTCCTCCTCTCTCTCTCCTCCTCCTCCCGCCCTCAGCCCCTGGGCTGCCCCGGCTTCTGTGATTCTCAGCTCTTGCCCTTCCTAACCAGACTTAATCCCTGGATGATGATGATACGATTTTCTGAGTGCAATAAAACACCTCCACTTCTTAGTCTAACCCCACAAAACAGCTTGTGTGTAGCTGTATGTGTATCTCTGTAAGAAATACGCACCTAGACTGAATAAGCACTATTTTAAAGGTTAATTTATATTAATTATCAGGACTTTCTGGTTTTGAAAGTTCCTGTTTTAGGCTTAATCCCAATCAGTATTTGTTCCAGTAAAACTGGCCAAGAGATGAAATGGAGGAAGAGAAATCTTGTTTTTTCTTTATCAAGGAGGTACTGAATTGCTCCTCTTTGTAATCCATGGTTACAGTAATCCTTGGCAAGTGATGAATACTTAGAGCAGCTCAGGATACAAATTAGATTAGCCAATGGGGACACGTCGAGACATCATCCAATTGCAACTAGAAAGAGCTGCAGAATTATTTCCTATATTCTCTGGTTTTTTTACATTTTGGATTACAAGGTTCTTATGATCAAGTTTTTCTAGTCTAGTTCAGACAAATCCATCTGTATCTCACAGGAAAGAGCAAAACTTCAGCCCAGGAAATAGTAAAGATATTTTAATAAAATCATAGAATCACCTTATTTTACACAAACTTACCCTGGCCCTGCACATCACTCCCTGCTGGTGAGTTCAGCCACGGCTTTGCAGAAGCTAACACTGATCTTTCTGGACCTGAGGACCTGCACATCTGAGACCAGTTCTCTGGCTGAAGGGAGGAAAGGTTTTCTGGGATCCTGGAAATGTTTTATCTGAGTTCTTACCAATCACCCCCAAAAGCGTCCAAAGTAGACACATCATGTGAAAGAAATGCCAGTGCTCCAAGTATCAAAACTTTATCTTAAATAGGCTAGGTTGAGCTGACAATTTTCAGAAACAGTTGAAAAGACTGTTTAATGTTCTAATTACTTCACCAAGGTTTTTCAGAGATTAGAGAAGAATTACACCACTTGGGTATTCTGCACCAGTCACTGCCCCTGTCTCAGGCATATGTCTGGATGTCTTTGTTCAGATGATAAGCACATCCAGTTTTGTGATCTTTTTTTCTGTCATTTTCCAACTGCTCATAAGCCATCTCAAATTCTGAACAGCAAGGACTTTTCACACCAACATCTCACTTGACATACACAAACCAGATGGAATTCCACCTACAGAACTTAAAAAGAATGAGCATATTGATGTATTATTAGCATTTATATAGCACCACAGGTGTAGAACTGGCACATAATAGACAGCAAAGTGACAAAGGCTTTTGGAGATTACTATCTAAATTAGACCTCACATGATGATAATGTCAGTAGAGGAAAAAGGTAAGAATAGCAACAGTGAGAAAGTATGAAATGTATTTATTTCTATGCCTACACTTTTTTAAAGTTATAAGGTCATCAGCAATGTTGAGGTTGAACAATAGCAGCAACCAAGTGGCTTCTACCAATTAAAATACAGTCTTAGTATTATTAGTTATTAGTTGAGGCATGTTCTTACATTCCATGGATAGGCCACTGGTGAAATATAATAAGTTATATTTAAAAGCCAGTATAAAATCTATGCCTTGAATCACATGCCCTCCACAACAGGACAGGGAGAAGAAATAAGATGAAAAACCTCATGGATTGAGGTAAAGATAGGGACACCATTTGCTCGTTACCATCGTGGGCAAAACAGACTCAGCTTAGGAAAAAATAATCTAATTTATTGTAAATTAATATAGACTTGGGTAATGAGAAACAAAAAGTAAAACATCTCCCACGCTGCACCCAGTTTTTCCAGCTTAACTTTACTTCTCCACTCCCATATCCTCTATGTCATAGAGCTGCCATATATGACACAGGATCTATGGGAGGCCTTCTAGGATCAGGCCAGATACCCTAGGATATCTAAAGTGCACTAGACACCTAACTTTAAGCACTTGAATTATTCTGTACAGAGTGCTCAGCTCCTAAGAGAAAAATGCCCAGTGCCATTTGGGAGCTCGTGGAGTCTCCAAGGCCTCCTACAGAGAGCAGACCAGAACAGGGCAGCATGTTCTGGTGTAGTGGCTACAGGTCAGATGAGACTTCTCCCAACCCCTAAAGTGATACTGCAGAGCCTATTTTCACACAACTGAATCCTTCTCTGTGCAACCAGCTGTGAGCTAAGTGTCCATAGCTGGAGTCAGTGGAGTTCCAGGCACTATAACTGGAATTAAAATAAATATCTAGTGCAATTTCAGATGCCTTTGTGTACCCCACCTGGGTATGCATTCCTCCCAGGTCCAGTACTCTGCCAATTTAATGTATATTCATGGGATATTAGGCTTTCCAGACAGCCAAAATTACACTAGGTCAGTATGTTAAAACACCTGAATTGCTCACCAGTGTTTAGACACTACATTTATGTGTCTACACCCTCGTGCTGGGCTCCACCTCCCCCTGCCCCACCTGTGACAGCAACGAGGAGTTCAAGGGGAGGTGGGATGGGCTGGGGGTGATGAGGGGCTGTGATGTGACCACAGCCCCAGGTGAGTGGCTGACCCCACACACACAGAAGCAACAGCAGCTTTGGCTTTGCTGGCCATTTTCCTCATAGGCCTGAGTTATCATCTGTCCTTCTGCATTTGAGAAATCTGAAAAGCAACAGCCCTTTTTCCCTGAGCAGCAAGGGCTTCCATCAGGCCCTGGCTCTGTCACAGCAGGTAGAACGTGGGCAGGGGCTGTGTCACAGCAAGGCTGGTGACATGGCCAGCCCGGGGAGAGCATAAAAAGGGCTGTGTGTTGAACCAGCCTAAGGCTGGAGGTGAGCTGGGGATGAGCAAAGGACAGGGGAGAGGGCAGGGGAGAGGGCAGGAAAGGGTACAGCTGGGCCACAGGCAGAGTGGCAAGAAACCTCATTTGCTGCTTTTCTGCAATTATTTTTCTTATTATTTGAATCAATGGGATTGCTAATTGCATAATTCAATGTCATTAAGGTGCACAATTAGAACACTGTCTAGATGGTACTCTGAACCTTAAACTCATTGATCTTACTCTGGCCAGGTGAAACTGCAATACAGGAGGCAAAAGCAGCTTGCAGGGTGTGCTCAGGAGAGTGAGAATCTGAATAATAAAGTGGCTAAGCAGGGATTAAAATGAGCATGCAGAAATCCCACTGTCTTGCAGACATATTCTTAATTTTGTGCGTTTGGATTCTGTCTTACTCTAGTGACAATGACTACCATTTTTTAAAGTTTGGAGGTGGTAATTTTGAGAGGGTTGAAAAGAACAGAGATCTTGGGTGTCCTGGACTGATCCAAACATTGATGCAGATGTTTGAGCAGTTTCTTTTTGTTTCCTTGGCTGTCTGATTGCTCAGAAACACAAGAGCAAGAGTGGGAGGTTGATATAAATGGCAGAGAAGGTTGCTATTCAGAAAAGTCCTAGAGTTACAGCATTTCCCTCAGAAAGTGAAGTCCCTTGTAAAAAATCCTCATTCTGACTAGGTTGAGATGCTCTAGTTACTGGCTAATCTGGGCTGTTCTCTCCTAAACTCCTTCAGGACTTATAAAGAGTGAAATGTTCTCTAGGAAAGAAAGTGACAGTCTTTATAAACCAGTCCTGCAAACTTATCCAGTCATATTTAAATCCATGCTCTACATCAGGCATAGAAAAGTAATTAACTTCACATATGTATCGCTTGAACAGATTACTAAAGAACAGTACAATCAACTGTTTTAAAACAAGTTGGTCTCTTTCTCACAAACTGTTGAAATTGTATCTCGATGATTAAAGACACATTCTGAAACCTCCTTTCATAAACTGGAAATTTGGGGTTCTTTCCAGCCCTAAATTCTTCAAAAATGTATTGTTCTCTCCCAGCTGAACAAGGGATTATTTACTCCTTCTTCCATGGATCTGTTGGAGCAGGTCCAGAGGAAGGCCACAAAAATGATCAGAGGGATGGATCACCTCTCCTATGAGGACAGGCTGAGAGAGTTGAGGTTGTTCAGCCTGGAGAAGGCTCCAGGGAGACCTTACTGCAGCCTTTCAGCACTTAAAGGGGGCAAATAAGAAAGCCATGTACAGACATTTTTAACAGGGCCTGTTGCGATAGGACAAGAGGCAATGGTTTTAAACTAAAAGGGGGGAGATTCAGAATAGATATAAGGAAGAGGGTTTTTTTAATATGAGGGTGGTGAAACACTGACCCAGGTTTCCTAGAGGGGTGGTAGTTGCCCCATCCCTGGAAACATTCAAGGTCAGGTTGGATGGGACTCTGAGCAACCTAGTCTAGTTGAAGATGTCCCTGCTCACTGCAAGGGAGCTAGACTAGATGGTGTCCCTTCCACCCCAAACTATTTTATTCTATGAATCAGCTTGGTATGCTGTGGAGGCCAATTTAAGGAATGAAACTACCACATAGTAATTTTTATTGTCCCTCTTGGATCATATCTATTTTACACATAGATATTTGAAATTGCTTGCTGATACATTGCAAAAGTATCCCTGAGCTATCTCTCTACACATGTCCTGGGATGATGAGAAAAACAGCATATAAAGGCTAAATAAATACCATTCATCCAGGCACAACGGAAGCTTTGTCTTCCTTTTTGGAAGGGAGAGCAGGGTGCAGCAATCCAGATGCTTCTTAAAAAATGTGGGGAGTGAGCAGAGAGCAGCTGGAGCTAAGAATTCCAAAAGAAGGGAGAGGGACTAAAGCTACCTCCTCCTATACCAGCTTCCCTTTTACTCAGTGCCTGGGCTGGAAGAGGGGCTCTCTTCAGCATTGTTTAGCTGCTCCTTTCTTGTCCCCTTCTTTTTCTTTCTGTATCTCCTCTATTTTCTCCCTTTTGCTGGTACTACCAGTGCCAAGATATGCAGCATTAGGAAAGCAGTTATCTCACTGTTTCCCGAGTGTTGGGTCATGGCCTAAACACGTAACTAAATCACAAAGCCAAAGTTGTAGTATCATGTCTTACAGATGCTCCTCAGAATAACTGGAGGCAGAGGAAAATGAGCCTGACATGGTGAGAACTGAAGTACTGCATGCCTGGAATGCAGTGTCACATCTGTGAGGAGGTGGAAGAAGCTGCTCCAAACTAAAAGCTCATCTCACTCGTAGCTGTTACTGAGCATCTCACTTAGCAGTCAAGGAGATCAGAGCTGTTAAGACAATCAGTATCTTACAAGACTCATCCTTCTTTGAGCCCCCTCCTGACCAAATAAAAACCACATCTCTTAGCCACCTTATTCTTTTACATGAGTTTTTTCCTGCTGGAGCTAAGGTATTATCAGTGTGAGAGACTGCTTCTCTGATAATAGCTGGATATTTTATTCAATAGTGAAAATACCAACCTTAGCCTAAGTTTAATCAAAGTTTCGACTAGAGGCTGATGGAAGAGGCAAGACCAGTCCTAAGCAGTCACAAAAATTAGGCAATACAAGTAATGTGAAAAGATTACTAGGAAAAGAGATTTCTTTTCTTAGACCAGGTGACAAAACTGAAAAAAGGTCCAAAACACATATAAACCCTTGAACACACAGTACTTCTTTAAATTAGTATCACTTTTAAAACTAGCAAGGAGACTATCAGTTACTGCATAGGCCTCATATTGAGCTCAGGAGTGGTGAGAATTGCACATGTTTAGAGTGGAAACAAGAGTGAGGTTCAGCTGAAGCAGCAGAACTTGCAGATATCTAAATATATTAAAGTAAAAAACCTTTCTAAACTAGAAAAGCTCAAAAGATGGCGAAGATCCCATGTCAAATGCAAAACTAGCATGCATTTGTTTGTTGAATGCATAATTACACAATGCAGCCAATTAGCAAAACCAGCAGCAGTACATAAAAATACATGATGAACAGAACAAATGCCAGGGCTTCTAAATTCTCTCTTGTAGCTGCTCAGCAACTGGGCCCCAAAGGTTCGTATGTGCAGCAAGGAAGATATGCTGCTGTTGTGCTGCTTGACCTGTTGTTTGACTAAAGGTTGAACTTGTGACTAGAGAGATCAAAAGGCCATGGTCTGTGGGAAAGGCAGTTCTTTCAGCAAAAATGGCAACAGGGGAATGCTCAATTACAATTTCAAGTCAGTAGTTTCCTCTGCCAGTTGCACAGTCCCCCATAACTCTCTCCTGGCCTCTGCAGTCTATCTGGCTACCAGATTAAAGGAGCAGTAGATTTTCATGCTTTGAGTTGGAGTCTCTGTTGTCTTGACCTTGAGGTGTCCATTACCAGATTCCAGCTAAAATAAAGTTTACATTGCTGACAAGTTCAGCTTGCAAACTTTGACCCTCTCTTCTACAAGAGGAATGTACCCAGCGAGGCAGAGAGAGTAAAGGACTGTGCATTGAACACAAACCAAGTCATATCTCCCAGCATGCACAAGAAGTTTCTCAGGAAGGCAGAGCCAGCCTTCTCACCAGCCTTCTCAGTGGTGCATGATAAGAAAATCAGAAACAATAGTCATAAACTGAAACAACAAGAGGTTCTGTCTGGATATAAGGAAAAGCTTTTTCATCATAAGGGCAGAGAAGCAGAGAAATGCACTTCACAGAGAGGTTATGTGGTCTCCATCCTTGGAGACTTTCAAGACTGGACTTGATAAAACTCTGTGCAACCTGGTCTGACCTTGAAGCTCACCCTGCTTTGAGATTTTGGACTAGAGACCTCCTGACTTCTCTTCTAACCCTATGATTGTGTGATATTCTTCCATTCATAACAGTCCCCTGCCCTGGCAAGCTGCTGTCCCTCAGGTGAAAGAATACAATTTTCTCTGACTCCAGCTGTGAGAGTTGGCTGCTCTGCTCCACCATGGTATTGTGTGTAGTCCAGCAGCACATTTCAAACTGCTCATACAAGCAAAGATGAGCACAGGTCCCATCTCAAAGATCTTGATTACCAACGATTACTCTGTCTCAGCTAAACCAACACTTGAAGTAAGATCTGTGTTATCATTCCCTTGACTGCTGCAGACAAAATCCCTTAAGTTAGCCTAACTGATGATCTAACTAACCTAACCAGTTTTTTCAGAGGTGGATACTTTATTGGCAAAAGGAACAGTAGAGCAGCCAGCAGCAACAAAATAGTTAGAGACAGCAACGTCTCCCATTGGCACAACTAGATTTGGAGGAAGAAATGTCTCCATGGTTTTACTTCAATCACTTTCATGAAAAATGGGAAAATAACTGAGCAATACCTGTGGATGTAAGAGCAGCTCCCGTTGTCTGGAAAACTGGATTATTTTATGAGAAAGATCAACAGCTAAGTAAAATAATGACTTAATTATAGTAGCTTGCCCTAGAGGGTTTTAATGTGAAGAGTAGAAATATTATGAATAAATTGGGTCTTAAGTAAAAGAAAAAATCTAACATGACACTGAAACCCATCAGATCATGGGCGTCTCCTAAAACATGGTGGAGGCCTCAGCTAAAAATGGCAGATCAAATTACACAAAATGTTTGCTGTGCGAGAGGTTAGTAATACTTCAGTGGCAGAGTAGCAGATAAAGGGACCTGATTTTACTAAGTCTTCTCTGTCTGATTTTGGTTGTCCCATTGTAGTCTTTTGAGAAGACTGTCGTAAGAGTAAGCTGCACACCAAAATCAGAAATACAGACTCTACTAAGATGGTAATAATTTGGTATCCTTTTAAACTAAGGACATGATGAATTTTCTTTGCTTCTAATTGTCTTCAAATTAAAAATACCTTGACATGGACAAGGCATAGCAGGGGTAGATTTTGGATAAAAGAATAAAAGTAGGTCTTCATCTCAAAAGACGTTTTGTGAAATGATTATACATCTGACAAGATGCATTGCTTTGTTTTTACTCCAGTGACCAGGAGGCTTCTTGCTTAATTTTATTTGCAAACAGCTGCAAGACTCAGCCTGTGAAGAGAAGAACGTCATGAAAGAGTATTCTAGGCTGGCTGCCCAAATCTTGTTATGATCATTATACATCCCTCACACAGTATGTGACAGTTTTCCCATCTTCATACATGATTCTTTGTGTATAAGGAGAGCTGAAAGGGCTATCTTGGAGTATAATTATGCAAGTTCAAGGTAAATAATAAAAAGTCAACAACAAAGTCAGAAACTGAGAGAAATATGAGATGATTTCTGGTTTCCTAATGTGCTGTGAGTAGTGCTGTAATAATCAAGCTAGCAAAATTCAAAGCTCTGAAAATAAATCCAGCAGTTACCAATTCTTAAAATATGAAACTGAGAGAAAACATGAAACCTTTTCACTCTCACTTCAGAAGTTATCTAAAGCCTGACTGAGCTCTCCGAATAGAGTACATTATCTTGTTAATATTGTTAAGTGCATTCAGTTTGGGTACATTATTTGCAAAGAAAAAGATTCTTTCCATTTTGTGTTCTTCGTAATAACCCTCCTAGTGTTTTTAAATGTTCCATTTTTAAGGATTCTGCAAACTGTCAAACATAGTCTTCATCGATGATTATGTTGTTGATACTTATGCAGCTTCTTTCAGTGTCTCTGCTGCTGCCTGCACAGTGAAGGCTGCAATGGAAATCTGCCTCTTAACTTCTTCCCAGGCTTCATGTTGATCAGCTTTGTTTTTAATGTCAAACATGGCATCATAGATCCCCGGGAATGATTCTCCTGCATACTTGTTATGGCTGCTTGGAGCAAAGATAACATGTCTGTAGGGAAGTTGAGGGAAGACAATAACAATATTCTGCATTAGGAAAATAAAACATTTTCTGAATAAAACTGATCTGTTTCTACATAATCTGTTGAATTCCTGACACTGAAGTTGTAAATAAATAAGATTATTGCAGCAATAGTACCTATAATCTATTTAGCAAGAAAACAATATAAGCTAAACTATTATTTTTGAATTCCAAAGCTTTACAGCTAAGAAGATTTGAGATAAAGTTGACTAAAGTATTTTCCCTTCCCTCATTTTAGATGAAATGGAAATGTTAAAAAAGCTAGCTTTTTTTCTCACAGATACACAATCTCAAACAGATAAAGGCATGTTTTGAGGTAGGAAAGCTGATGCTTTAACAAGAGACTATTCTCAACAGATTTTTAATCAGAAGCTATGAGGGGTAGAAGGACTGTAGATCTTAAGTTCTCCTTCTACAGTTACTTTTTAGTAGAACTTTTTGTTGGAAAGATTACTGTTCTGAATTATCCAGACCTGCTAGAAGGACCAAAAAGCTAGAGCTGATTTGATTCTTTTGCCTCTCAAACATGATTTACTTCTTGAACTGGGTGAGAGAACTACTGCATTCACTTCACTGCTGCTGAAGTACTGCCCTCACACTGTTATTTGCTAGCATGACTGTTGTGCTAAAATCAATCAAATTGTAGATACTTCAAGTATACCTTGTTTCACTTACAAATAATAAAAACCTCCTAAGGACCCTTTACCACTCAAAGTATTTAAACTCATTCCAGGGCCAAACTTAGATCTGTTTAGATGCCCACTGAAATCAATGGAGATGAGTTTACTGACCTCAACAGGCTCACAACAAGACTTTTCCTCATTCTCTATATTGTGTCTCACTGGAGTTTTCCATAATGTTGTTTTCCCTATTCAGTCTTATTTGTCCTGTGTAATCTGTTTCTACTATGTTGAATAAAACAATTACAATTCCATTTAGAGACCTGGAAATCTTGAAGGAATCCTTGTAATGTACTCCATGCAGAAAGTGAAAAATAAGCCTTTCTTACCTATAGAATGGCCTGCCAGGCAATCCAAGAGGATCGATGAAAGCCCTTTCTAGATACATGAGCTGATCATTTACTGATCTGACAGCAAGTAGGCTAAAAAAATCAGAAGAACATGTTAGCTCTTAATGTGGGCCCTCTCTCATCCCATCCCTGAATGTACACAGCTCTGGATTTATGAAGGACATCAAATCCAAGATGTTGAACTTGAAGCATAGTCCACAGAGGACAGCCTATGTCTGGTTCATAACCTGAAAGTCTCTTAAGCTACTTTTAAAGGCCAAGGAATAGTGTCAAAGACAGAGACTTTCAGGTATTTTCTCTCATGTGGCATGTTATTCCTGTATCTCCTTTTCATTAGGATACTTAGGCAGATCATTCTCTTCTTTCATACAGCAGTTTTCTAAAGACCCTGTTTTCCATCAAACCAGCTGGCTGCAAATTGCTTCAATAAAAACACATTTTTATGTAAAACAACAACATCTGAGAAACATGAACCTTACGATGTTAGAATCATCTTTTGAATCATCCAAGGATTGTGTTTTCCTCACAGCAGATTGTAAATTCCCTAGAGCAGAGGCCATCTGTGTCTCTCTGTGCTCTGAGACTACTACTGATGCTTAACAAATAAAAGACCTGTGAAGAAGATTACACTGAATATATGTGGGTTTGGTAGTTTATATCCAAAGTAACTTATTGTAGAGCTTCAAAGGCATTCACTAATAAAAAAATGTAAAATTTGTATCACAGTAAGCCTGGAGTAGCTCCTACAATCAACAAAACTGTTTCAAGTTTTCTTTGTTGTAAATGGAAACCAAAACTAGTTGGTTTAATTAATGCTTAAATTTAGGCCAGCCATCAATGAAACCATTTTGAAAATGTCACATACATGTCATATGTCATAACTATCATATTTTACATAAGAAATTATTGTAACTCTTTTATCTTTAAAGTTGCTGCCATTAAAAATATGGCTTTTAGTCCTACTTAGTGTGCCATAAGGAAAAGCATATGGCTAAATGAGATTCTTCACAAGAAATGTAACATACACACATGTATATATAAAAGAATGTTTGGTTTCTCATTCTAGACATTCTCTACTAAGAATGAATTAAGCATCAAGTTAAGTACAAATTAGGCCTTTTGGCATAGGCAGTGCATAGAATTTTTTGAAAAATGATCAAAAAGCTTGCCAGAGCAACACTAATGTTAGAGCTTTTTTTTTTTCTTTTCCATTAGATGGTTCCAGTACCTTGAAAACTAGAATGCTGGCAAACAAAAACCATAAATCCACACTTGTTCTTTAATGATAATCCAGTGACAAAGTCTTAGGATGTGTCTCTACTTAGAGGGACATACACACCTGAACTGGCTGTGCTCATGCTAACCAGACTTGTAGTCACATCCATGTATCATCATGGCACTGCTCCTCAACTAAAACCCATCAAGGACTGCAGGAATTGACTTGGAAATTTTCAAAGCTAAGATGGCTAGATTCCCAGGCTCTGCAGTGTCTCTATGTCCACTAAGTCAACATTTCTGTGTT
This sequence comes from Hemiprocne comata, assembly GCA_020745705.1. Classification (NCBI taxonomy): domain Eukaryota; kingdom Metazoa; phylum Chordata; class Aves; order Apodiformes; family Apodidae; genus Hemiprocne; species Hemiprocne comata. Next base: position 208,371,315 of record CM036586.1, read on the forward strand.
TTGTTTTGGTGAGTAACCAGATCTGCAAATGCAAGAGTCCACAAGGACCTATAATGAAACAAATGACTGACAGTCATTTGTCACCAAGGGTATTCAGGGGACTAAATGCAAGTGAAGACTATGCCCCCTGAGCCTGGAGGACTACATGCAGTAGTAGACTGGAAGAAAAAAAGAGTTAAACTTACTTATTGATATCTATTTGTTGCAGTCTTTCATGAAAGCTAGCAGCAACTTCTGTAAAATTCTTCACAGCTGAAAAGAGAGCATCTGGAGGAAGCAGGAAGGAAGCATTTAACTTCAGATTCTGAAGTAACCAATTACTAAAGCAAATTCTTCAAATTAAACCTTTATTTTTCACTGTGATCATTATTTGTCAACTCTTACCAAATGAAAATCAGATGACCCCATATTCCTACATTAAAAACTACATAACTCTGTGTGAAAACTTGCCTTGGAGACAATAGAAATCAGTATTTTTGTGAGCACTGCTTGCTGTTTGCTACTTGAAGAATGCACAGAATTACCAAAAACTAAATCATGGATTGCCAGAACCAGTCAAGTAGGTCCAGGATTGTATAAATCCCAATGACCTATGTTTTACTGGTAAACACATGCGAAGTTTTGAGAGACAGAGTGTGTGTGTGTGTGTGTTTGTGTCTGTGTGTGTGTCTGTGTCTGTGTGTCTGTGTCTGTGTCTGTGTCTGCACACAAGTACCCATCATTGGTCATTAGCAGCCAAGTCCTAAACTGAACAGTAGATAATGTTGCTAATAAAATAAAGGCTTCTCAGGCAGGAGGCACACTGTGAATTCCTGTAACATGAAATAAAATTTCACATGCCAGCACAAGATCCCTAGTGTGGCATAGGCATGAACCACTCCTGCCTGACCATGCCCCGAGGCAAACTTCTCAAGGTGCTTGCACTTGCCATCGTGTGCCCATAAACCAAAACGAGAAGTTCTCAGTCTCTTCTTAGTGGTGTCCAGTGACAGGACAAGGGGTAATGGTCACAAACTGGTACACAGGAGATTTAACATGAATATGAGAAAATAATTTTTTACTTTGAGGGTACCAGAGCACTGAAACAAGCTGCTCAGGGAGGTTGTGGAGTCTCCATCCCTTGAGACATTCAAAACCCATCTGGACCTGTTCCTGTGTCATCTGCTCTACGGGATCCTGCTCTAGGAGGGGGGTTGGACCAGATGATATCCAGAGGTCCCTTCCAACCCTACCATTCTGTGATTCTGTGATTCTGTGAAGTTCTTACTGGATATAGAGTAAATATTTTTACCCTGAGAACAGTCAAACACTGTGGTCCAGAGAGGTTCTGTAGTCTCTGTCTTCTGTTTTCAAGACCAGATGGGATAAAGCTCTTAGCAACCTGGTCTGACCTCAGAGCTGACCCTGCCTTGGGCAGGTTGACCTAGAGAATTGCTGAGGTTCCTTCTAACCTGAATTATCCTATGATCAGTGTTAGACAGAGAATTATCAAACACCATAAGGTGCAAAGCAGCGTGATTTTTTTCTAGGGACCAAGGCAAAGATATCTTGTTGTACACATCAGTAAACCATGCAGATGGCAAACAACATATGACTGTGATTGTTAATTCTACTTGGAAGTGGCACAGTCTCTACACAGGCACACTAGAGACAAAATATTAAAATTTCAAATTATTGGAGGGTGTGGCTCTTTTTTTATTTACTGTTCTTTCAGCACAAGGTAAATAACAGGTCATGACTAAGGAATACATTAAGACAATGCTACCATTAACAGAGGAGGAGTGTGATGAAAGACTGAACGTACCAAAGGACACATTGTATGTTGCCAGTTCCTCTTCATGATTCCTTGACAAATTATAGATGACATGAGCATAGTTGTTCACAGCTGATGCATAATCTCTGCAGTCAAAAGGAAGCACAACGGAGTTGGCCAATTCAAACACCAGCCCTCCCCGTACCTGAGCTACTGTCAGATGATTCTTGAAAGTGGGATCATAAAACTTCTCCACAATTTCATAGGTCTCATAGACACTGTGGTAAACTGGATAGCTGCTATACTTTTCTACATCCTGTAACAAACAAACCCAAATAAAACCATTATTCAGCTGCAGATAGTTCAGCTTTGCTTGAAAGCCTTTGCTGTAGGACTCAAGGCACTGTAAATTGAGTGCTCAGGTCACACTAGTCCTATATATAGCCACTATAAACAGTCAGATGAGAAGAACTGCTCAGTGGTGGCTCTCTTAGACATCAACTTATGATGAGATCAACAGTCATTTGGAGAAGTCTCTCTCCTCTGATCATGTACAGAGAGCCCAAAGAAGGTAGCTGAGAACAGACACGTAACTCTTAGTTGGCTAAATTAAGGTGAGATTGCCCTTCCTCTCTTTGCTTAGATCTCAACAGTAATTTCTGGTTTTGTCTTTGGACATGCCTTTTCAGAGCAAAAGACCACATTGACTAGATTGGTCCTTCAACATTTCTCTGTTAGTTTAATCTCATGGTAGGCTTCAGAGTCACATCCGTGTTTTCCATTAAACATGGACCATTTTGAATTCAAAGCTTCATAAGTTATTACAAATAATTCAAAAGTCATCATAAGTCACTCATAAGCCTTCATTAACCGTAGGTAATTTCAAACACACCCATTTACCCTGAGCAAAGGTCCTTTTATTTGACTGAAACCAAGCTGACCATTTCTATTTATTAAATATTTCTGTTGTAGTAGCACATAGACTTCTACTAATGGGACTCTGACATCCTAAACTGAACTACTCCAAAAACCTGGTTGTCTAAATGGCTCAATTACAGGTGATATTATTCAGGCTGTTACAGAGGAGTGAAAATTACAAGACACAGACTTACCCAATTTTTACTGTAACGTGCTCTGCCTGAAGCAATGCCAAGACGTTGAAAAAAGACTTCAAAGTCATTTCCAGAACCCAGTTTATTTATTCTTTTAATAAGAAAGAGAAAAATGCCTTGAGTGACAATACTTGAATTATTGTCTTAGTTTGCTTCCAAGTACTGTGGAAATTACTTATTCTGCAGTCGCAGCCACTACAGTCGTTCCTAGTACGCTCTGTCAATATACCATGAATTGTCTGTGACCTCTACATTACAAGCACCTCATTACATTCTCAGGGCAGCAAAGTCATCATTCTAAAGGTCAGAGAAATCAAACTCTCAAGAGGAGAATTTAACCCACTGTCTTTGATCATTGAGAAGAAGCAATGACCTTTCTCCTGCTGAACTTCTGGTATCCCAAGCTCCCAACTCAGACAAATCACAACAGCACAAGCATGGCTCCATGGAGTGGAATCAGTCTTCCAGATTCTATAGAGAAATCCTGGGAAATCTGAAGGACAGTGTTGTAAAATCCTCCCTGGTGTGTTCCCCAGCCACCCAAATTCAGAGGCCTTCCAGGAGACTGGAAGCAAGGGAAAGCTGCTGTGTTAGCATCTTGTCTGCCTGCTGCTGGCTTATGCATGCTCCCCTGATTTGTCTAAGTCTCTATAAAGTACACGAACACTTGACTTCTCATATATAAAGCCTCCTGCTCCTGCTACAAAGGCAAGCTCACAAAACTGTGGTACAATAGTGTATCAGCTGCAATCAATAAAACTCTGTAATTCATACCAGCTGAGAATCACACATTTTTTGTAGGTGCTCAGTTTTTCAAGTGGATATTTATTTAAAACCCATACTCTATAATTACTTCTGGTAATTTATTTTCTTTTGTCACTGACCTGGGGACCTCTTTATATTCTCTTGATGGATTCTTTTTATACCAGCTCTCATAAAGGGATTTTCCTTCAAACCCCTCATCCGGACTTGGTATCTAGAAAAATTATATTGTAAAAAAAAGACAAAGGGTACAATTTTAAATGTTACCAAGCAACAAATCTAAAACCTACCCTCATGTAAAGCCTATGGCTTAGGGTAATGAATAAGACACAGCCTCAAGTGCCTCAGCTTTTTTGCATTTCCATTTTAACGTTTCAAATGCACAGCCTTTTCTAAAGGAAAAGTTTATTTCCTAAAAATAGGTAATTTTAGATGGAAGAAAGTACAGGAAAAGCAAAATATTTCAAGTCAGTATTTACATTCTGATATTTCTTTATGAAATTCTCATCCATTTAAAATATCCAACACAAAAATGCCTCACAAAACCAAGACTTTTTGTTTCACTTTGGCAGGAAATTTCAATTTTGTCTTGGTTTAATTCAAAACTTTTTCTGCCTTGGTTTAGGTAACAAAATTATTTTCATGGGTGCAGCAATTATCTTAGAAGGGCAAAGTGTACAGTACTTGGTGTTTATGTCATCACAGCTGCTACAGAGATATACAAATCAAGATCAACCTAAAATTCATTCATATCACTCTGACTACTTCCCAGATTACTGAGCAGGTTAAAAACTGTGGGGTTTTATTCATCTTTCCTTTTTATTGGTGGGCTGCTAAGGTTTTATTATCTTTAACCTATCAAGGATTATTAATATCTATTCTATTATTAATATCTTTATCTACTATCTAAGATTTACTTCACAATAAGAATCAAAATAAAACTAATATTGGGGGGGTCACAAAGCTAATTGCTCATAGAACAGCGTTAACAGAATTAACACTTTCTGCCACAAATTAACTTTGGCTCACAAGGGACCTAATGCCTGATCAGCATTCTCTTCAGACATCAGCTGCCAACAAGCTGTTGTTACTTGCATTCATCAGCCTTTGTTGCTGTTTCCCAGCATGAGGAAGGGTTACACAACCATGTTTACTGGTATTTAGGTCAACATTGTAAGGATGGCTCTTGGTGTCCAAAACGAGACCCTGCTGACCTGATTTTCTGACTGTTCTGAACACCTGCACTTAGCACAGGTTACCATGGGAACTGCAGGTGATGAACTCTTCTGCAGTTCTGGACAGAAATATCTTTATCTGGGCAACTCATTTTAACAGAGTTAAATTTTATTTATTGTCTTTCATTTGCCAGAAAATAATTATACTGAATTACTACATTTCCTTTACTGTTGTAGCTGTCTAATGCCAGCTTCCAAGAGATAACAAATTATTGACCCTGGAAAGGAGAGATGACTGAACATATGTAGTGATGAAGATATATATATACAGTAGCTAAATTTACATTATATATATTTATATAAAACACACACAAAGAATAGTAATTAAATGTTCATGCTTTAATACAGGTGAACAGAAAAAAAGCAGAAATAAAAAGCCCTTAGTGGCAACCCACTCTCAAAGCAAGGAAAATCTCACATCTAAGGTGGTGAGGCTATTTCCTGAGAATGGTTCATACCTGTTGATTTTGTGTGCCACAAAAATATGTGTGAGTGCATCATGGTCAGAGTCAATGAGTATCTAACAGGATACACTGAAGTTAAGCACATTGACCAAATCTGTCACTGCACACTAAAAACAACACTAGCAAGCCTGATTTCTTCTCCTGCCTAAAGGGCGTTAGTCTTCCACTATCATAGACACCCTAACAGATGGACTGGACAACAATGTTTGTTCTTGTTTCTGTACTCTGGCTCATTTTTATTCTTTTGTTGTTAGAAGGAATACAGAAGGAGTGGAAAAATTCCCTAATCCTATATAGCTAATAATTTAAAGAAATAAGCTTGACATCACAGAATCACAAAGTCGTCACAGTTGGAGAAGACCTCTAAGATCACTGAGCCCAACCATCAACCCAGAAAAAAAACACCATGCCCACTACAGCATGTCCTGAAGTGCCATGTCTACATGTTTTTTGAATACTTCCAGGGATGGTGATTTCACCACCCTCCTAGGCAGTCCATTCCAGTGCCTGGAATTTCAGTAAAGAAATTCTTCCTAATATGTAGTCTAAACCTCCCCTGGTGCAACTTCAACTTCAAATCCCTTTGCCAGTCCTGGGAAAAAGCTCCGGTTACTCAGCTATTGACTTAAAAGGGGCACTGCAGTCAGAAAACAAACACCTGACACCATATTTTATACACAGAGCCCCATCCAGTAAATGAGCACAGAACATGCTGGCTAAAAATTCCAACCAATATTACCTCTTTAGTCAGACTATACACTAGTCTGTACATCAGTGGTGTGCAATCCACCCGTAGTGTGTAGTTTCCTGAAAAAAAGGAAAAACTATTTGAAGAAGCAAGTTCTACTCAGCTGAAACCTTGTGCCATTATTGTTAATAAGGACTAGAGAGCTACATTCTCTACAAGGAACGAGGTGATTCTCCCTGTAGAAGAGTTCTTCTGTGATTTTGTCAGTGCATTTGTATTGGTCAGGATGAATTACAGCCCAGCTTTTGAAGCAACCCTTAAGAGCTTTTCTTATGTGCCTATGTTTATTAAGCACATTATAAGAGGAGAAGCTGACTCTAAGGAGTTGCTATAGAACTGCTGACAGGGGTACAACATTTCCAGCCCCTTCCCCTGACTTTCCAAGTAGTGTACCTACTGCAATTGACTTCTTCCCTGAAGCAACAGCAATATCTGAAGGATACATCGTGATTCTGGGTCACAATTTCCACCCACCTCCCCCCCTCTGGCATCTCCTCCTGAGCTAATGCAACAAAATAATCACATTGGAGCTTTCATGGATCTCTAAGCCAAAATGCCTCCCAGTCACCTGTATATAATACCACTATTCATATAAAACACAAATCAAAACTATGTACCTTCAATGGAGGAATCTGCATTGATATAAGCCACTCCTCGTGCTTGCAATACTTTGGCATTTTCCTACGCCAGGAAGGAAAAGAGGAAGAAAATGCTTGACTTTTTTTCCTCAGAACTGTTTTCACATCCACAGCAGTAACAGCTGTTTCAGGGAAATACACCATATACTGCAAGGATCCATGTATTCTTAGTAGTTCAAAAAGAAACTTAAGAATTTGTGTGTGTGTGAAAGAGAAAGAGAAAGAGGAAGTGAAAGAGAAAAGAGAAAGGGAAAGGGAAAGGGAAAGAGAAAGAGAAAGAGAAAGAGAAAGAGAAAGAGAAAGAGAAAGAGAAAGAGAAAGAGAAAGAGAAAGAGAAAGAGAAAGAGAAAGAGAGAAAGAGAAAGAAAGAGAAAGAGTGTTGCTTTCTAGTACAGATTTCTCAAAGATCTGCCACGGTGCAAATTTCTCTTTGAGCACTATTGGGTTTACCTCAGCCCACTCTGTCGACCCGAACAAACCAAATTCCTCTGCATCCCAGCTTGCAAACATCACGGTTCTCCTTGGCCTCCATCCTGCAATAGAAGACCATAAAAATTCTATTACAGAAATAAATACTGCTTGTTAACATGGCAACTAATGTGAAAACAAATCTAATTTTTGGGCAGCTCATCTTTTATCCTGATAAAAGGTGTTTCTCCCCCTCTACTCTGCCCTCATGAGACCCCACCTGGAGTACTGTGTCCAGTTCTGGAGCCCCCAGCATAAGAAGGACATGGAGCTCCTGGAGAAACTCCAGAGGAGGGCCACGAAGATGATCAGAGGGCTGGAGCACCTCTCCTATGGAGACAGGCTGAGAGAGTAGGGGTTGTTCAGCCTGGAGAAGAGAAGGCTCCAGGGGAACCTTACAGAGGTGTTCCAGTACCTGAAGGGGGCCCACAGGAAAGCTGGGGAGGACTTTTTACAAGCACATGTAGCGAGAGGGGAAGGGGTAATGGATTAAAACAGGAAAAGGGGAGATTTAGGCTAGACATCAGGAAGAAATTCTTTAGTGTGAAGGTGGTGAGACACTGTCACAGGTTGCCCAGGGAAGTTGTGGAAGCCTCATCCCTGAAAGTGCTCAAGGCCAGGCTGGACGAGGCTCTGAGCAACCTGATCTAGTGGGAGGCATCCCTGCCCAAGCAGGGGGGTTGGATCTTGCTGATCTTTTAAGGTCCCTTCTAACCCAAACCATTCTATGGTTCCATGATCTGTGGGGAAAGAGGTGTGTTTAAGGAACTTTAATAACAACTTCTTCCCTAACCTAATCTAACAAAGGTTTGCTAATATTGTAGCAATGTCACTTCTTCAAAATTTTGCCAAATAATGTATACTTTTTCTTCTCTCAGATTTAGTTGCAAAAAAATTTTCAAAAATTGAAAGGTCTGAACAAGATACAATAATGTGCTTTGCACAAATTCTTTGAAAGAAAGCTTTTCTACTCTTTTGATTCTGTTCAATTCAGTATACATTGTATACCAGTGTCTACTTTGACAGAAAAGTGTTTGTCAGGTTTTCATATCTATTACTGAATTTGTTTGACCTGTCTCCCAAAAGCTGCATTTCAAAACCTAAGAAATTCCCTCTAACTTCGACAGATCACCTTCAAAACAAAGATCTTTCACTTGAAGTTCTGCATTTGATTTAAACCCAGGCCAAATCATAAGGAACAGGCACTATTGCCCTGCCTCTGTATCTCTGCCCAAAATTTTATTTGAGGCTTCTGGAATATTTTAATCTTTTGCTCCCTTTCTTTTTTACTTTTTTCTTTTCTTTTCTTTTCAGCTTGCATTCCAAAGACAGTTTTGCCTGATACCCAATAACTGGGAGGGAAGGGAAAGAAAACTAAATGTCAGGAAGTTTTAAGGGTAATTAGGCAAAGGAAGCTCCTCTAGCACAGTATTTAAGTTATGTCAGAGCTTCTTTACATGGGATGTCAGACAGGCAGGAAGCATTTGCTCTAACAGCAGCAGAAACTTGGTACAGTTGGCATTTGCTCCTATTCTAATGTAACTAGGCATGAGGTGTTTATAACTGTGACCTCCTACTATATATATTTGCACAGCTCATTCTCTGCATTATACAGCCATGCTTTATTTATTTTTGGGTCTGTCTCCAAATCAGTCAAGTGCTGAGAAGGCTCTTGATGTTGCCCCAATGAAACCTTGATCCACCACTGCATCAATTTTTTAAGACCACTGAAACACCCAGTCTGACCAGCCTCAAATACCCAGTCATCGATTGTACCTAATTGTTACATCTGTTTCAGTATCCCCCATTTTGTGTTTTGTTTTCCTTTAGGTGTGCTTTCTCTTGAGCAGAAGTACCTCACATATAACAAGGTTGTAACTGGAACTATTTAACAGTTGCAGAACAGTGTGCTTATTCGAGAGATCCGTGAGGTGCGTGTGGTTCATCTTAAGCATATGCTTAAATCCCAGACAAATCAATGGGCACACTGAGAGCAGGGATTTTTGGTTTGCTTCATTGCTTTGTTACATTACCTTTCCTGTTCAGTTTTCCAAAGCTCCTCACAATCTCATGAACCACAGCTGCCCCACTCTGAGGATCGATGCCACCAAACACCCACGAGTCGCGGTGGCCTCCCAGGATGACATACCTGTCTAGAGAAAACAATTATGTCATTTTACTCAGAAAAGCTTTTTTTCCTGCAACAGAGATGTTATTTGGAAATAATTTCTAATTTTCCGTGTAGGTATTGGGCAACAAAATTGAATAGTTTTTAATATACATGAGAAGAGCAAAACACATTTTAAATCTCCACAGACATTTTTCTGCATTTTCAGCCAGTGCTAAAGAATTTGTCACACACAATAACTTGATCTCACAAGACTTAAAACCGCTTCAATTCCATAATGTTACTTCTATTCTTAGAAATACTGCAGATTTCCTCTAATGATAAAGCATCTTTCCATATTTTACAATAGTGTGGGTCATGGTAAAGTTGATCCACTGATTGTATTTGTAGAGCACACCATCTCGCAACATTCAGCCATGATAAATGCAGTATTTCTCTGAATATGTATATAGTCAATCATCCAAATCATGACAGAGTGATGTGAATAGTAAGACCAAAGTCAGACTAGATCTCTCTGCACCACTATTAATATGGTTAACAGTTGTGTTTCAGGCAAAAGAGAAGTGCTGCAGTTAAATGATGCTATCATCATTCTAGAGATGTCTATATGTCCAGGTTTTTTGTCTGTAGAAACACATTGGTTACAAGAGACTGTAAGACAGACAGAACGTCAATAGTGGTGGATATATCTTCAGATGGAATACAAAATCCATTCTCATGTTAGTATGGAATAATTACAACTTAAGGAACATTCTTTCAATTGTAAAGTAACTTGCCTGAAAACAAATGTTTCTCTCTTGGTTATGACTCCCCCTTGAAAATCAGCATTTACAGTGACAGTGCTGACATACCCTGAACCATATGAAAGCTGGTCCAATAAATTTTTCAACACCAATGATCATGTAGTGCAATATTTCAGAGAAAACTATATTCCTCATTTCTCCCTTGTAACTATGAAGTGCATGCAGAGGTCACTGCAAGCTTAAATTACAGTGAAGACAAATGATTTTACCTGGTTCCACCGTGCCTCTGATGGTACCAATCACGTTGTAAATCCTTGTAACTTTGTTGTGGCTATGAATGTGCATTTTCACCTTGCTAGTGTATTGGGAAGAAAATCCAAACAAAAAATCCAGCAGATTAGACAATAAAACATCTTGACACCTTTCAATAGTGTACAATAGAAAATGTAAGGAAGGCATTTTCGCCAAATTGACCCTTCATTAAACCAAAGTAAATCTGAAAATATTTCGGTATCATTTTTTCTGGATTTCTACTTGTAGAATTGAGAACAGCATTTAGCTCTTGAAAGCTACATCCCGTTATTGATGTAAATAAGATTTATGGGTAACAGGCTCAGGAAATCAAATTCAGAGAATTTTTGCTAGCAGGTCATTTTTTAATTTGGAAGAGTAAAAGGAAAATGCATACCTTCTAATGTTACAAAGATAAATAGTTTTAATCATCTAGAGGTTGGTGCAAACCACAAATTAGTCGAGCACAGTCAATACAGATTGTGGCACCTCAGGCAGCAGAAAATTAGACAACCTGATTTTGTTTATGTAAAACACAGCTGCAGGTGCAACAACTCATCCTCATGGGTTGTCTGTATACTTTTCAGAAAGAATTTTTCATGTAGTATGACTAAGACACAGGGAAAAGGTCAAATGGTTCACATGAAGTCTGTGTTCACATGAAGTCTACAATAGCTCAGCCAACATTGAAGCACCTGGACTTTAGTCCTAAAATGTAACTACTGAATCAGTTGTAAAACAATCTGCAGCAATAAAAATTACATTGTAGTTGAAGCTTTTTTTCTCGAAAACTTGACTTGTAGGTTAATATTGTTTTATAAAAGGCAATAGGTAAGACCAGAAGCTGGACCTACATAAATTTAATAAAGAGAACACACAAATTCAGTTATCAAAAATAATGGGTCTATTTAAATAGTTTGTCAAAGGCTAGATGCTTTTCAAATTAAACTGGTTCAAGATTAGCTGGAAAATAAAGTAATTCAGTCATATCCATCCAATCAAGATGGAAATCTATTGAAGCTTTGCACTGAGCACATTTCAGTCCAAGAAATGGTCATACTCAAATAAATGAGGGAGGTAACCCCAGCTACTCAACTTTTGGTCAATTCTGTTGCTCTACGTGTTTTTCTCTGATCCCAAGCACATTTGCTTATGAAACAAAACTGACCTTGTAGAATAACTTGTTGTGAAACCAGGACCAACGTTGTAAGATACATTCAAATTTCCTTTCCAGCTACTATGTGGGGGTGCATATCCTCCCATATTACTATTATGAAAGAGAAAGAAAAACAAAACATTATTAGTACAGACATCTTACGACAGCACCAAACACAAATTGTGAACCACACTTTGTTAGATCACAAGCACACACAGACCACAGTGATGGTCTTCATCTTCAACAATTTCTACTACAAGCTTCCACAGAAGAAAAATATGTCTTTTGGAACACATCCCTACTAGCAAATTAACAGAGCGGAATAGTCCTGGGCATTGGAAAATAGTGTTGGCCTCCAAAGGTTTTGCACACAAACTGCCTCTTGTAAATGGTCACTGGAACTTTCTACTCCCTTGAACTGCATTTGCATTTGAATCAGCAGAGAGTAACTTGGACCTTTCCAACAGTTTAACAGCACAGGCAGTTGTCTTCCAGTGCCTGTCCCTGGACACTGTTTAATCTAGCAGCATAAACAGAGCTGATGTGTTTCAAAGATGTCTAAAACTGAAGAAACACGATCAGTTCAAGTCACCTTTTCCTGTTCCAAAGGTGAGATGTTTTTTCTCAGTTAACTCAACTGGAAATGCACTAATTCAGTGGATCACAATATTTATCCACCTATTCTAAAGGTTTTATGTTTCTGACATGAACTTGTGAGAAACAAATACAAAACATATTATAAAGTATGCTGGATGTTCTGGCTCTTATTAGGCAAAACATGTTTATTTTAAAAGAAAGCACATCCTTTACTGTAAATACATCTTCAGTCAATCTTTATTCCACAGAACACTTCAGCATATCTTCAAGTCCTTGGTAGATTTTTATGTAAAAATATGATAGGAGGAGTAACTAGAAGTTATTACTTCTCAAGACAAAAGTGAAAACAAGAACCAGGTCTTTTTAGAGGATTTAGATTTCATTCACAATTATAAAAATCAAGTACTAGAACTATTTCCAACTTATTGAAGAGCAATATCTAGCTACATAATATTTATACACATTAATCTGTTCTACCACTACTAGTTTGCAGTGAAAAAAAGAGGGTTTTTTAACCTATATCTCTATCATTATAAGCAGTTTTCCTCATAACACGACTATAAAGTTTTAAAGCGACATAAAGAAAAGACAGCTTGGAGATATATTAGTACATACAATTTCAGGAGGAGGAAACAGGAAAAACACTGAAACAGTTAATGAACATCAGGTGTGCAAAAACACCAAAGACAGTAAAATTCTGACTCATAAAAAATAAATAGCTTCAACACTTCAGAAGAAAACTGCACAGAGAACCAAAGATAGAATTTATTTACTCAATATTAAAACTAGCATCAGACAGAGCAAAATGAACGCTCATATGATTTAGATGTAAAATTCCCATACAAATATACAACCAAGATTATGTTCACTTACTGCCCTAAACACCCCTGGTACTGTTGCCAACCCTGGTATTTTCTGCTCTGTATCTCTACAGTTGATACAGATGATAACTGCTAGTTTTAGGGGAAAGATACACTTGCCAACTCAGTCACTTTTTTTTTTTCAGATCTCTTACTTGGTTTGTTAAGATAATGCTGAACTTGAACGCTGTCCTCTGGCAAGCTGGCAGCCTGTCTTCATGTGGCTTGCCTATTTAGTAAGCACACTTACTCACACGTAAATGTCTATTAAATCACCTATAACACTTCAGAGTTTCCCTAGTGTCCATATATTAGTATGCATGCATCACTTCATACTTATGCAACATAATACACTTGCTGAGAGAAAGCACATGCCTTAATTTAACAGAAGACGGTAACAATACTGTCCCATCAAACAGGCATGGCAAATATTTCCCTGGAAAAATTAATGACTTCATTTATGTTTTGTTTTGGGTTTTTTTTTCACAAGACAGGTATCATGCCATCCTCAAAAATGTTTTGCCTTTATTGAAACTGAGAGGCACTTTATAACTTTATTATACTTGACTGCTCATGATATATCACAAATGACCCTTTCCAGATCACTCTGCACCGATCTGATATGTAGTAACAGGTAACATTTACCTCCTATAGAGAACCTAATGAGAAACATCCACTATTTCAACAGCTACAATAGAAGCACAAAAGTCTTTTCACTTTCTTTTCAGTAACTCCCTTTTCAAAAAACAGCCTGCTTAGAATTGTTCATGGCTCCCCTACACTTACCGCAGTAATGACTCAGCATCATGATAGCCAATGGGATGAACTGGAATTTTTGGGAGACCTACACCACTGGCTTGGCCTAATCGGTAGGTGTATTCTGAAAGCAAAACACAGATATTTTCATATTTCCAGCTCTCAGAAGGAATCTGTACAGTTCATAGCACAATCCTAACACTGGAGTCTGAGATAATTTTACTTCCCTCCAAGTCATGCTGGTGTTTCTTCAACAATCTCATTCTTTATGCTTTATCAACATGCTTTCAGACAGACAATAACAAAGATTCTCCCATAGTTTCTGCAGTCATGCTTTTAGAGCTGGTTGGAAATCTTAAAATTATTTGTTTGGGGTTTTTTTTCTGTTGAAATTTTTTAGACAGATATATTTCTCTCCATGGAAAATACCTTCAGACTAAGCCACAGGTAAAGAACAAGAGCAAAGAGGGACCCCATATTCTGATGCTTGGAACATTCAGCTGGAAACTAAAAAAAAATCTGTCAGTTGATAAGAGATGCAGATAAAATCATAATGCATTGGGCTACTGAATATTTTGTTTTGCTGTTTTAATGAACAAAATGAAGTCTAGGTTTTGTTCTGACAAAGTTCAAATAAAAAAATATATTTTTTTACAAATTATAATCTTAATTTTCACAACATGGACAAAACTTGATGTTTGCAAGCCCGCAGGTATGGAATAGTTTCCTCCTTAACACAACACTCCCTTGGTGAAGGAAGCAGACAGGGATTCATCTATGAGATCACTGACTCTGGCATGAAGAACCAGAAGTCTTCCTCATGGTCTGCTTCTGCCATGCTGCTGTTGTGAACAGCTGGCTAGAGGCAACTTTTCCCATCACTTAGTGACTGCTCTTCATGTCACTGCCTCCCTCAGATCCTCTGGCTCAACTGCCAGCAAGAATAGTTCCTAATGCATTTAGGTCAAAATGATCTGGGTTAGGTGCTAAATGAAACAGCTTTGGCAGAGCTCAAAGAAGCAGCTGAAGAAGCAAGAGGTGAAGAGGATGAAACAGTGGGCAATCATCTTTTCAGGAGCCTCAGCTGTAGAGAGATGACATGAGTCCCAGCATGAAACATCTCAGCATTGCCAGTAAGGGCTCTCTTAGAGGGAAAGCCACACAAATCCTGCAGAAAGGAGAACTACAAAAGCAAAGAAACCTGTGAGCTGTGCAGGCTGGCTCCTTGCTGACTTACTGATGAGAAGCAGAAAGAAAACACTAGAGCTTCAGCTGTTGAATACTCGTGTAATGATCTCTGGGCTAACTTGGGTATGTCTGTGAAGTTAAGCAGCCCAGCACTGCACTGTGTGGCTCTCAGTATCTCCTCACTTTCTCTCACACACCATTTACAGAAGTGGCCGACTGACATGAAGCCCAAAGCTGCCTCTTCCGAGCAACAGGAAGACCAGGAAAAAATGTGTTTTGTTACAAGGGAAAGGACATGCCCATTACCTTCTCCCCCACTTCCTGAAACCAGATCCTCAGAGCATGACTTCTCTAGTGTCACTCACCCTTTGCAGGATAACCTGGTGTCAGAGGATCCCCTGCCCCATTCAGGTTTAAAACATTTCCACGCTGGGCTCCTCCACCTGGAAGGTTCCAGCCATCTGGATAGGGATCTGTTCCTGGGGCGCAGTAGTCAGCAGGGTCAGAGTACAGAATAATTCCCTTGGCACCTGCCAATTCAGCATTCTTCACCTGCAAAGCACATCTCTGGTCCCTATCCAGTTCTTTGTAGCTTCACACCAGAGTTCAAGGAGCAAAAGAAAGTATTGTAAATTACAGTGGTTATTCCTCAGGCCTTTTACAGAGGTTGGGCAAAGTAAAGGTCCCTAACTGTCTCATATAATAAAATATCATGAAAACACATATGCAGGTATCAGGTTCCATATGAAAGTAAGAGGTCTACTGTTGCTTTGAATTTTAGTTACGAGATAAATGCAATTACATTAAAAACATCCTTTGCAGTATTACTACATAACCTGAGTTTGTATCTGTCATACAGATTAATACAATCAACTGACTATTGAAATATACACATCATGGATAGAAAAAACTGCATCACATGGACACAACACAGAATCACACAGAACTATCAAGGCTGGAAAAGACCTTTAAGATCATCAAGTCCAGCCTATGACCAACACCACCACACCATCTAGACCATGGCACTAAGTGCCACATCCAGCCTTGCCTTGAACACATCCAGGGACGGTGCCTCCACCACTTCCCTGGGAAGTCTATTCCAGTGTCTAACCACCTTCTCTGTGAGGAAGTGCTTCCTGATATCCAACCTAAACCTCCCCTGGAGCAGCTTCAGGCTGTGCCCTCTTGTCCTGTCACTGGTTGCCTGGAAAAAGAGCCCAGCCCTCAGCTGACTACAACCTCCCTTCAGGTAGTTGAAGAGAGTGATGAGGTCCCCCCTGAGTCTCCTCTTCTCCTGGCTAAACAACCCTAGCTCCCTCAACCTCTCACTATAAGACTTTCCCTCTAGTCCCTTCACCAGCCTTGTTGCTCTCCTCTGGACCCACTCCAGCACTTCAATGTCCTTCTTGAACCTTACCTTTCAATTACTCACTTATTTGCCTTATGTGTTCAAATGGTCTCCTGAACGTATCTCAGGGTTCAGACTGCACAGGAAGATTATTATTGGAGAGCTTGAAATGATCTTTGGCTGTGAAGCAGGCTAACTCCAAAGAGTGTGTATCTTAGGCTATGTATGGAAGAAGGACTGCTCTGCATGAAGTTTTGATTAAAAAAAGTCTTCTCATGTATCTCTATTATTGTATAATATTGATTGGTAGAGTGAAAGAGAGAAAATAGATGTCATATTGACATCCCAATCTGTTTTGCTACTAGATATGATGGTGATGTACAGTGTCTGAATGACAATGAATCCTCAACAGCTTTAAATTTGGGTATTTTAATTCAGAAATACCAGAGTCTTTTTATGAAATACAGTATTTTCCTTCATCCTCTATCCTATTCTTGCACAGCATTAGGAAGTTGGAAAATGACAGTACAGTTCTCCAGAATTTATACTGGCTACCAAATTCTTCAATATATAATCAGTCATTAGAAATACTACTTTAAGAATGAACATAACCCTTGGTGTGAACAAGGGCGTGTAATTTCCAAACCTCAGATCAACTGCCCCTCTAGATATTAGTAACCCTGGGGTGTTTGTTTTTCATCTTGAGAAAAGATTCCTAGACAGAAATACCTTCTTTGGTTTTAAAATCTTGGCCATTCAGATAGTATCTTTAAGAGTGGTAAAAAACTATAGTGAATCATCTGATCCAGAATGAGTTACATGCCACTTTTCACTGGTGAAAATGGTATTTATGTAAACCAGTGAGTTACCTACTTGAAAGTTAACTGATTAGTCAACAGCATATAATAAGAGTTGGCAATCCAGCGAGGAGATTCAGTATTTGATACCCTTAGGTAACTGAGAAATGCAAATTGTAGTTCTGCTTAAATTAGGGTCACACTAATTTCTGTACAAGAGCCAAACACACTTAAAACAGATATTTTTTTTTTTTACATCTCTGTTGAGGAAATAACATGAGTGTATGCCTGAAGTATGCACATGATTATCTCCTTTCCTGTCAGGCCATGGAAATCTGTAGTCTAAAAATATTCATATCACAGGGACACTAAATAAACAAATACAGAGTTTTAAATAACCTCCATATAATTATAGTCTCTGCTAGCTGTACAGAACCCATTACGAAGAAACACAATACATGTATCTTAAAACACAGCTGAACCAATAGGGAAGAACTATCTAGTTCAGAGTTACAGTGTATTATTCAAGAATGTTAGTAATATTTTGGAACAATTTATAGTATGAAAACTAATATAAAATTACATAAAGTTTTCCAACTTACTTTTATCCTATAGATATATTAAATACATATCAAATAAATATTGTGTATTTTCTACTAAGGAATCATCTTTGAACACAACTCCATGAAAACTCAGTTACGCTAAACTCTCCAGAACACTTTAGGTGTTTCAGTCTCTTGAAATCAACTGAAGGACAGCACAAGTAACATTTTTATATAGAGGCATTACCTTATTTCCTCTGAAGATCTTCCCATACCTGGCAATAACAATCTTTCCTGTGCAGTCAATTCCCATTTCACGTTCTAGCTTAAAGAAGTCCTCGGTGCGGCCATAATTCACATACACTAACTCACCCTGATAGAAAGAGGCAGAATTGGAAAAAATGTTAATGAGCATATCAAAAGGAGGATGTTTTTTACTCAGAGAATAAACTGAGAACAATGAGCTCTGGGAATAGCTATGGTATGAATTCTTTGATCATGAGACCATTGGGGTTGGACTAGATGATCTTTCCAGGTCCCTTCCAACCCCTAACATTCTGTGAACTCACTCCAAGCCTGTTTTAAACACCTATTTTAGGAAGGAATAAATTGCACCCTGGATATATCTCTCATTGATTATATCTCGAAGACTGTTTTAGAGTAAATGCCTATAAAAAGTCTCAAAGACTGGTTAAGGGAAGATGCTTACAATTTCAGACAACTAAAATCAGGTGACAGGAAACTCTATCTTAGTGCATTTCTCCGTATTACCAGACACCTCCAGAGAGATCTTCAATTTAAGACAAATCAGGAGAACAGTTTCACACTTAATAAGATTCTGGTGTTCTCTGTTCAGAGAATAATTAATAAACACAATGATTACTCTTGGGGAGGCTTTTCTGAATTTATGGAGTAGTTTTCCCTCTCAGTAAAATAAAGTGTAACTCTCCTGAAGTAAAGAAGGTTCTTCCAGTCTATTTAGATTAAGTGAACGGAGAATTTTGTCCTCCATTTTAACATAGTTTCTTTAGAATATATTCTACAGAATACCCACCTTTGCAGGCTACTGTATTTTTTGGTGACAAAAAAAAAAAAGTTGATTTCAGTAGTTTGACTTACATAATTGCAGAGCTGTAATTATGACAATTAATAGCAACCTGTGGGCTTCTCATGTTCAAGGCCCTTGTTCTACAACCAAGTGCAAAACAAGTTAATGTGACAGTAACATTTTATGGTGAAAGCCTGTTCACACTTTGCAAGTTTTTTTTTAAATAATGTCTTTGACTAAGTAGATGCCATCATATTAAGAAAAGAACATTTCTGATCTTTAGAAGAAGGTTTCATATCTACATTTGATATGAATGATATAATCCATATTCATAGCATTTTTCCTGGTGTTGCAGAGTAATTATTCAATATCTGGATTTCCAAAACTACATTGAAAGGTACTTATTTAAAGATTCTGGCAGTATTCAATTCGTTGCATAGTACATCAGGCTTCCTTAACTAAATTATTTTAGCACCTCTGAAAATTCTTCATCTTTAACTTTCGTTAACAGGACTAAGAACTCCACTGAAGTAAGAAATTCCTCATAGGAGCATTGTGACAGCTTTGTATCAATTTCCTAGTGATCTGATGAAATCCCTCATGTCTTCTCTGGGCTTTTTTGGTGTAGTTAGAGATCTCAAACACACCTCTTACTTGTGAAGCATCATTAACTAGATGGGAGCACTTTTACAGTCACTTAAAAAAGAAGTTACAAGCAGAATTTTACCATTATTTACGATGCTAATGTTCCAAAATTCTACTGTCTGACAAAATGTTACTTGCTACTTTATCTGCTTTCTGCTAAATATTTCTGTTAAAAGAAGTTTCTGCTCAACACTTAACTTTTTTTTCATCTCACTGTTTATTGGGATTTAGTTAAAATACACCACACAGAAGAAACATACATTTTCTGACAATCTGTATGACAGTCCAGTATCTATTCCATCTGCACTCCACTGAGAACATGAAATGAGTGGAAACTACTTTTAAATCTCTGTAGGGTCTCACTCCAGCAGGCAAGTAGCTATCATCCCACTTTGACAGTATTTTAACTGTCAAAACATAGTCACTGTCACTTATTTTTAAAAAGCAAATGTAATAGTACTAGCAATGCTGAACTGCATTTCCACAACTCCCTGCTCATAGCACTCATCCAGAAAATGTGAGAGCTGTGTTTTTTGCCACTCTCAGTATAAAGAACTTTGACCATTTCTCCCACTTTCCAGGAAGATAGCCTACTCATGAGACTGCAGTTTGCCTGGGATGCAGGTACCTTATAGCCTTCTCTCTTCATTTAACTTGGAGGCTTATGCAGGAATCATTTGTAAAATTAATGAGCAAAAAGAGAACTTGTGACTGATGACTGCACTTGCAAAGGTCCAAATATCTCTCTCCACAGCTGAGTTCTGCTTTTTAATAGTATAGTTTTTAACATAAAATAGATAAACAGGCCTGGAAGAACTCAGAAGAGCCCTGGACCCACTACACATTGCCACTGCTGAGCTCCCTCCTGTGCTGTTTGCAGAACAGGTGCAGACAACCACTCACTGGAGGATGTTGTTGCTAACAGTGCTAGGTAGGTACCTGGAGCTTTTGTCAAAGTGCTATGTAAGAAGGTGAATATAAGCATTACCTTTTGAAAAGACAATCTGTAGTGTTGGGGTTTTTTTTCAGAAACAAAGTTCTTATATTTAATAAATTAAAATAATTTTCCAAAGAAGGAAGCTGCAGCTTCTTGTCTTTATTATTTCCCATATCCCATCACTAACTGTAGCTCTCCACAAGCAATAAAGCAGTGAGGTTATTCTGTCATTCTTTGGGGATATTATTTTACGATACAAAGCCCGAATGCATTAATTTTACCTTACATTATGTTCCAAAATTCCCACTGCAATTCTTGAAACACTCAAAGCTCTTCTATCCTCCAGTACAAACTACTGGCCTGGTTTTCCAGATTCCTCTGAGTGTCTGAGGCAAATGAATACAGGATACCTTTTGCTTTTTAGACTTGCACAGCTTATTAACTAACTGCAGAATGTACATGGCCAATACTGGGCTGTGTGAGTAAAAGCACTGTCAGCAGGTTTCAAAGTCAGATCCCTATTTAATGCAGACATTGGACCAGATGACCTCCAGGGGGCCCTGCCAACCTACATTATTCTATGTATAGATGGGAAAGATACTGAGAACGACAACAAAAAAATTCTGATCTTACAAACTATTAATTGAAGCCACTAACGATCACAGGATAGAAAACTCCTATTACACAGGTCAGCTTTAGAGAAGAAAGCCTGTCAGCTGGTACAACGGTACAACAAGATAGAAAGGATTAATGTTAAGCTCAGATCACAGCAACACTTTTACAGCCAGCTAGAAATGCTAGCAAAAGCCATTTTCAAGCAAGCTGTACCCTGTGCAGTGATACTGTCAGTGTGAGCCTTGGGCAAGCAGCATTTTTAAAATCAGATTGTTCATTTAACTATGTAAATGTAAGTCTTATTTTTTCACCAAGATGGGAAACAATGTTGCACAGCCACAGAAATATCTGGAGAAGCTTATTGCCACTGACAACATTAAAGATTTATTACCATGCTTTTTAAGGAAAAGGTAAAAACTAAACACAGTTCTGACTTAAATTAGAGAAAAAATTAAACATATATGTATGCCTGCTCCATTTGAACATTGCTCTATCACAAAACTCTAAAGAACATCAGAGCTAGGACATCTTTCCTACCAGTGATATGTCAGGTTTTTAACTAAAGCCTAAGAACTTCCACATTATTCTGTATTGCTCTATGCTAGGTTACACTACACTATGATTTCCATCTTTTCTATTTCTATTATTTCTACTTCTACCTCTGTTCATCCTTCTATCTCTGCTTCTGTTTCTATTTTTGTTTATTTTACTATTCTACTATGTTACCTCAGGCATTCCTTGGGCTGAAAACGCACTGTAGGGTGGCACCACATCTTTAACACCTTCATATCCTGGAGGAGGAGGCTCAGATAAAGATGTGTTGAAAATCTAGTGGGAAAGAATAAAAGAAAAAAAAGTAAACCAGGCAATATGGACAAGAAGCACTGTTTCTTCAGGCACATTTCAAGTGTATTTGCAGTTTAAAGGAGTCTTAACGAGGAGGCCAAAACTTTAGCAAGCACTGGGCAACCCTTTCAGTACACAGGTTCAGTATGTGATCTTGCAAATCCCAGCTCCACTCTTCACACAGAATCCTGCTTAAATGAACTCAGGGTCCCCTAAAGTGGTCTCAGTACAGCAGGTAAGAGCAGGTTAGATCATCATGGTAAAAAATGCTCACATTCTGCTCATCCCTGGAGCTTCCACGAGCACTAAAGCTGCTCTGTAATGAACTGAGGCTATTTGTGACAGTACATCTTGAGGCTTAAACTCTATTCTTCAAGAAACTGAATTTAGCACTATCACCACTGTATAATGAGTCAAAGCAAAGAATTATGCTGACCATGGTTGCTTTTCTTTTTCTGAATAACGTCATAATTTTAAAACAATTGAAGTACAGAAAGTAAATCTCTTACATAATTCTCCTTTAATCCATATATGTCAGTATGCTAAATGAATCAGGGTAATTATTAGCATTCCTAGCACATACATTAAGAAATAAAGATTAAAAAAATAGAAAAGCAAAATGGAACCCTTCAGTTCTGTGAGCTTTGGAATAGGCCAAACACCATTAACAGAGCAGGGAACAGCTTTCCTTCCCAGGTTTCCCAGGTGTTTAAAAGTGTTTTTTTCCACTGGTTACAAAAACTGGTGCTTTCTGTACCTCATTTCCATACTGATCAATTATGGAGATGTAGTTGGGCTTAGTGTCATCAGGGTAAGAGAGCAAGACATCATAATGAACCAACTGAACAGAATCCAAACCAAACTCCTTCCACTCAGCTTGGACTTGCTGTGCCAGATGCAGATTCTCCTTTGTTCCTGCTAGGTGAGGAAGCCGTGTAAAATTGCTAGAGAAAAAAAAGCAAGGATTCAGGATCAGGCATTGCAGCTCCTAATCAAAACTCCTCTTAGCCTAGCTGGAAATAAACCCCTTTGAGATGACCACATTTACTGAGGCTAAACAAGGGCCCCGAGTCTTCTGCATTTATGCTTTTGCCTGTCTTATGCATAAGTTGAGGTAAATGGTTTCAGTCTGTCCCATTTATATTTTCTTCACAGTGTGGCTTGGCAAGAATGGCATAATGACATCAGCTGTGGGGTCCTGTCCTTGCTTTACTCCTTGTCTTCTGAGTGACCTTAGGCCAATCACTCCTATGCATAATGAGACTGACCTTCCTTGTGAAGTGATAAAAGAATTTACTATCATTATCTCTGTGTATTCAATTTAGAAATGTGCATAATTACTCTGATTCCTACATTTCATTAACCGGGTATTCTCCTTGGACCCCATTATTTTAATTAATTTTGGCAAAAATATTGATTTATCTAGAAGTTCACTCTAAGCACAGCTTGTTGGCAAATAAGCGAGAGTGCATCCACAGTGGCTTACAAAGAAGGAAAAGAAAAACTCAGCAGCTTGTGACTTAAGAGAAAAAGTTATCCAGTATGCATAACAAAGAGTGAAAGATATCATAAAGAGTGAGCAACCCATTCTGAAAAACAAATTGTCCCGACCATTGAGAGAGATCAGTGAAGTGAGCTGAAGAACCTCCCAGCAGAATGAGGCTGTCATCATGATGTCCTCACTTGTCGTATGACCATGCCATCAACATGCCACAGAAGCATGTGTTGCACCAGCTGGTGCTAATGAAGGAAACCAGATCTTCGATAAGGAAGGGGTATAAGGTTGGGAAATTAATCACACTGGGCCTTTAGGAAAAATCAAATTTGATTATTACTACTGAAATAACTGATACTCTAACACATTCTTTACACAGAAAGTAAATTTATATCAATAAATCATGACTACAGGTCTATTACTGAGTGGAATAAACACAGCTTTTAACAAATCCTACACTCTCATAAGAAAAAAATAATCTGTTTATAAGATTCCTAAAATAAGCAAATAATAGTACATCATCTTCCTCATAGTTAAAGCTTGTAAGTTACAGAAATTATGAAATTAATTACAGTATGTAAACTGTAATATATTTTTAAAAACCTATATTGACATCTTCCATTGTTTGAATTTTCAGGACCAAATGTCAGCAGCTTTGCTTCTAGGATTTAATAAAAGGTACTTGATCTTAAAAGAGTGTATTGATATGCTTAGTATATTTAAAATCACCTAATTTAAGGACTAAAGGATAGATAAGATGAAAAAATTATTGGGAAAAACATCTGGTCTTTAAAAAACTCTAAAGAGACAATTGGAGACTACTGGATTTATCACAGTCTAATGTATCATCAGTTGATTAGCTGCTATCTACTATGTCCTTTCTAGCTATTCATTGTGCAGAAGAAGAGAGTTTAGAAACATTTATTTCTTCATGAAAGGGAGTACAAGGTCTGAATAGTGACAGATTAACACATAAATTTTGTCATAGAATGAAAAAGTGTGAAGGGACAGTAGCAAAAAGGTATTAGGCCCAAGCTGTAGGAAGAAGTAAAAACTTGAACATTGGTACAATTTCCTTCTCTTTTACATTGATGTACTCCACTATTTTCCATTTAATCTCTCCTGTTCATTCATACAGCCTAATCTGAAGTGAATAACTTCTCCATAAATCACAGCGTATGATAGAAACTGTAGATAGGACACATAGGAGAAAGGCTACTCTACTTTCATTGCACAAGCATTCACCAAAGGCTGAGCAAGAACTCAGCCAATCTTGAATTACTTTAGGTAGTGAGATTACTGACAACTCCTCAACTGTTTCCAACACAAACAAGAATGACAGGAGCTGAGATGGACTGCTCTGTCAATCACAGCTCACTGGGACACATTAGATAAATGTCTGGTGGCATCCTTGGGCCAGTTTGGGCTTGCATTATTTTTTTTCTTTTTCTGACTGATTAGTCTACATATTGCTTACTAAAGAAACCGCTTGATGTTTTCAGCTTTCATTTCAGCCATAAATGCCACCTTCATGTCCTCATGAGGACTCGCAGATGTCTTCTTTCCTGTAGGTTTTGCAAACCAGCCTGTTCAACACACCAAAATACAAGAGTAAAAACACCAGTGCAACATTCTCATACCATTTTTCTTTGGTATCACCACAAGATTTTCACTGTGTATTTTACAACTGTTTTTGTCTCAGCACAGACTAGCAGCCACAACCTACAGTGATGGCACTGGCAGTCCCTCACAAACTTATTTACCTAGGCAGATATCAAGGCAAATAAAATACTGTATTTATTAATCACAGTTATTTCACTGTAGATGCTGAAGAGACTTTTCTATCTTCCTTTAGCACCAGAACATCCTGCTGTCGGTCATTTCAGTCATACCAGTCACCTCACTAATAAGGCAGCAGCTTTACAAAAATGCACAGAAACACAGACACCCTTTGTGTCTCGTAACTCCTTTCTCACTCTCTGGTCTGTCTGGCTCTTATTCAGGAATTCTTCCCTTAGCGTGCAGCACTACCAGGGTAAGTGATGAGAAGAACACCTGGCTAGAAATGAAGTGTTTCTGACATCTGGTTTTCATTTTTAAGTCAGACTGGACATGTTCAGTGTAAATGCAGCAGCAGTCACACGAGTAGTGCAAATGAGAGAACCGGTGGGGAGCAGAGAGCAGGTAACAAGCTGGTACCGACAAGACACTGGTCTCCAGCATGGCAAAAGGCTCTTTGCATATGAAAAAGCAATTCAGTCAGGACTTCCAATCGCAGGACCCCAAGTACATACCAAAAGACATTCAAAATACAAATGTCTCTTTTGTTCTGCTTCCTCCCCCAAACTGAGCCTGATCCATCAGTGAACCAAAAGAGTGGTAAGGAAGGCGAAATCTCCTTGTAGCAGCAACACACAGGCCTGCCTGTTTGGACCGAGGAGCAGGCAGCACATTAAATTAAAGACTATTTCACCCCTCCTGTCAGTGGTCCCACTATTTATCTTCCCACCTTTCTGGTTTGGGCAAGTGCCGTTTCAATGCAGCAGGGTCGAGGGGCCCATCTTCTGTTCCCTCCTCACAAACCCAGAGCCTCTTCTCTTGTCCATAGCAAGAGAATGATACGGTACAATAATAACTACTTTATTGAAAGGGAAATCCAAAAACAAGCTCCAAAAAAACCCCAACCCTTTTCCTGCGGAAGAGCCAGAAATTCTGGTGGGGGTGGGGGGCGGGTCGGGGACAGCACCGGCCTGGCCCGACGAGTAGGAAGGGAGGGAGGTGTCGGCCGGGCCGAGCACGGATTCACCTCGGGCACCCCTGGCACAAACCCTCGGGCACTGGAAGCCCACCCGCTCCTTCCGCCCACTTGGCCCGAGCCACCTCCCGCGGCAGACGGCGGTGGCCGGGAGACACCCCCCCCCCAACACCGATCCGAAGAGCGTCTGCATTGTACCGATGAGGAACCCGAGGACGAAGCACACCGCCGCTGCTCCCAGAACGACAGCCCAGAAGCGGCCCCTGGCTGCCCTGGGGCCGGTCGACTCCGTGACCCCGCCGAGCGACGCGCACATCGCTGCTGACCCCTCTCCGCGCCGCTCCCGTCAGCACCCGCTCCGCCGGCCGAAGTCCCGCCGCGGCCCGGCCCGCCCCGGAGGCGGTGGGCAGCTGGCGGGCGCTGGCGGTCGTTCGCGCCTCCTTCAGCTGCTCCCGCCTCTGACCGGCCGCCTCAGCCCTGCCTTGAGAGGCCTCCAGTCTCCCCCACCGCCCAGGGATGGGAGTAAGGCTCTCCGGCTGGAGGTGTCTGTGCACGCCCTGGTGCCGAAGCTGCTGCCCGGGCGCTTAGTGAGGTCTAGTCAGTCGGTCCAGGCGTGCCCATCTCCACTCTGCCTTTCCCAGTGCTTGCCCTAGATATCCTGCCACCCCCTGCTAAAAAGTGCGGTGGGGAGGTAAAGCAGTGTTTTCCACACCTGGTTCTCCGTGGCTGCTTCACTCAGGATTGTGCCGTGACGTCCTCCACAAGGCACAAGCCAGAGTGGGCAACACCAACAGGGCAAACGTGAGGGGAAAAAAAAAGGTAAAAGCCATTATTTTAAAATATTTATTTTAAGAAATATTGTACTCCTATACCCAGCACTCTCTGAAAGGTTATAAAAACTCTTCAGAGAGATATGTGTCCCTGTGAACATGAGTTGACTTCCACATATCTCTTTGCACTTTGTTTCTTTCCAGTTTATGGCATTTCAATCCCAAAGAATGCATGTGCACCTCAGCTGCCGGTTTAGAATCATAGAATCATTTAGGTTGGGAGAAACTTTTAAGATCATTGAGTCCAGCTGTAAACCTAGCACTGCCCTAAACTGTGTCCCTAAGCACCACATATACAGGTCTTCTAGATACCTCTGGGGATGGTGACTCAACCACTTCCCTGGGCAGCCTGTTCCAGTGCCTGGCAACCTTATCAGTGAATAAATTTTTCCAAATATCCAATCTAAACCTCCCTTGGCACAACTTGGGCTGTTTCCTTCTATCACTTGTTACTTGGGAGAAGAGGACAAGCCTCAAACACACTTGACTTTGCTGGAGTCTTTTTTCCCACCTCTTAAAATCTCTCCACCATATGGTTTTGGAAAAAACCTCTCCATTCAGTTTAGTCATCACATTTGGGGTGAGGCTGTACCTTTAGGTCCATGAATAAAGAGGAATTTTGCACACAGAAGTGACCTCCGGGGCTCTGCACAGGTATTCATACTCAGAACCCTTGCTCAGGTGCCAGCTAGGGAGACAGCTGATGTTTAAGATACAAAGTCTGTAGTTATGTTCTGTCCATGTCCACATTATACTATGGGTAGTTTGTTCTCAACAGCAAATGCAAGCACTCTACAGGACTGCTCTCATTGTACCACACTACTTTCTGATGCAGACAAAACCTGAGTTCAGGATGTATTCAAGACACTGGACTTTGGATAACTTCATCTGCAGAGCCCATTGTGCTAAGAAATCTTGGTATAACACCACTGGATGGGCCCTATGGAAAGCAGAAGTGTTGCAAACAGCAATACACCAATGACACAGCAGTTGCATGCTTTGAAATTTTGTAAGACTGTAAAAAAACTTCTGAATGACCAGATAGTTACATTAAAAAAAAAAAAAAAGAAAAAAAAAAAAAAGAAAGCATCCAGTATTTGTTATATTAATCCAGTGTCCTGCTTTATACTATCCTACACAGTCTGGCTGTATTGTGCAAAAGCCCTGATTTCAATACTGTGAGCAGGGTACTCTGCCACATTGTCTAGTCAAACCCATATGCCCGCCAACTTGCCCTCAACAACTTTGTGCTGACTGTTCTGGAATGCCCAGCTCTCCTCTATAATATATAGGGAACCTAAGTTTGGAAATGAGCACAGTGGAAGGTTGTACTCCTACTCAGCGGTCTGCTTTCCTTTCTCATTCTAGGGATCATACCTGGTATTTAGGAATCTGATATTCCTAAAAGGAGTAATATGGCCAGGGCACCTTTGGATATAGGAACTTGGAAGAGCTCCTGGATCAGCTAATTTCTGTTTGAAGCACTTGGAAACTAAGTTAATGAAGCACCATGAGACTCTGCACTGAGCAAAAGCATATCTTATCTCTCCATTAATATTCCAGCAGGATTTAATCAACCCTAGTGGTTTATGGCCACACTTATGCAAGTAAAATAAGATGGAAAGGAACAGTGAGGAAACTGAGATGGAAATATTGTCAAAAGTTTGATGGTGTGTGGTACTCTGAAACTAATTTACCTGCCCACACCATTTAGAAGCTCTGCATTACTGCTTTAAGAAATTTTATATATAGCCCTCCAGTGTGCCCACAGCTTGGGCAGGTCAGTATGACCCTTAACTACATAACAGCAGCAGCCAAAGGGCATAAGAAAGCTTTTTTCTAGAACAAATTACAGTTATGATAAATGCATAAAATGTTATGTTTGTTCCTGTACAGAATCGTATTTTCAGGCACTTTTCAGGCAAAGCCATTTCACTAAACCTAAAATGTTCAATAAACCAAAAGGAAAAGTTAATGCTTGTGTTCTCTCTATGCTTTAGTGGAAACTCTTCTACTCATAGAAGCACTGTAAGTTATTTTTCTTATTTCTGAGCTGTGAGGAATGTATGAAAAACACTTTTTTTTTTTTTTTACTTTATCCACCTAAGGAAACAAACTTACTATTTTTTGAGATGCAAATCTTATGTAATGTTTTGGTTAGAATTATCCTTTTACATATCATTTATCATGACACAGTTTTCCTTATGTCCTATGGAAGCCAATTTAATGTGACTATATTAGGTAGGATCTGTACTTGCAAGGTGTCAAGCAACCAAGTTGTATGTTGAGGTGCTGTTCAAACAGGTACAGTAAGATAATCTTCTGTGCTACTTTTCTTTTGATATATCTCCAGGTTTACTACTTAATCCTTTGCTAGCCCTTCAGCATGTGAAAATGTGGTCACATTAATTTAGTGCTAATAAGGCTTACAAATATTTGTGGGGAAGGTTCTTGATGGACCTACTAAATGCATGCTGTGAGTTTACTCAGGTTTGGGATTTGAGGAAGGGTGGGGAAAGGTTATCTCAGTGACAGTTTTTGAAAGTAGCCTTTCATTCCTCTGAGTCACAAAACTAGTTTGGTGACTGGGACAGGAACTTCCAAACTCTTTTAGTTAGAGCAAAAGGTGAAGAAGGTGAAGCCAGTTATGTCACAACTCACTGGAGGAACAGCCAATTTAGTGTGAAGATAATACTACAAGTTATTCTGTAGTGTCTGAGGACAACTTTTATAACTGAGAGAGAGCAGTTGCAAAGGACGTGCTCAAATGCACAGGGTTTTTTTGTGGAATTGGTGACAGTCTGGCTGAGAGTTTACGTGCCAGCGTTCAAGGGGAGGCCAACAAGGGGAGGTCCTGTGATTCATCTGCTACTGATTGCTCTCTCAAGACAAGAAAATGAACCAAACCTTCTTTAAACAACTAGAGGTCTCATGATTACAGGTCCTTCAGCATGAGAGTGGGTACGCACTAGAACAGGCTGCCAAAAGATGGGGCATGTACATTCTTGGAGCTTTTCAAAACACCTGAACAAAGCCCTGTGCAGCCTGATCTAACTTGGACATTAGCTCTCTTTTGAGCAGGAGTTGGTCTGAATCAACCTCCTGAGGTCCCTTCTAATGTTTTTCTATTAGTCTTTGATTTTAAGGGAGACCTGCTCATGGATTAATATGCGATCTGCTTTGTAAATATTAAAGTCTGTGTTTCTTTGTTACAAATTTGCGATACAGATACTGAAATTAAAAGGCTTGCCTAGTTCCCAAGGGTTCTGTAAGATTAAATAATTTATTTTGAAAAAAAAAAAAAAGTAAAGAAATTAATTAATTCCAAGTCTCTATTATGCTATGGAACCACTCAGTAATTAAATCCGAAGTGTTTCTGATAGAAATTATTGTTACATGTCTAATGAGTGAATTAAATTAGATGTATTGTTGCAAAGTGTCAATAGAAGAGCAGGAAAAGAAACCTAGAAGACTTTTCACCCAGAAAACTTTTCTTAAACTTTATTCTAGCCACATATTTTCAAAGTATTCAGAACACCAGCTTCACACTTTTTACTCATATAATATAAAACATGAAAATAATAAGTAGGTTAATAAATCGTGTTTTCCTTTCCCCTTCTATATATTGTTCTCATTATTTTTTCAATAGCAGTCACATGAATAAAAGTTTCTCAGGTACCTAGAAACCACGCTGCTGTTGATTTTCACAAGTCATTGCAGTGCTTCTGAAATATCCCATTCTGCAAGGTGCCACATATGCCTATGTACTGGAAACAAAACTTGAGCTTTCTTGGTATCTTTCTCCCTGTAGGTCTCTGTATAAAGAATGCTGCCTCTGTGCCTACGTGAATCACTGAGAAATTATAAAAGTCAATGCAAACAGCACCTCCCCAATTTTAATTTTTGGGATTCAATTTTTATTAGCTTCCCATGTTGGGTTTGTGCGTTGTCCTTATGCTGTGTGCTCAGAGATCTTTGGAGTATAACACTGCTGTGATAACGTTCCTTCTCCTGAGGCTCTAGTGACTATCAAAAAAAGCAGCCATGGCAGGACTAGTTTCCTGCTGTAATGGCTCACTCATTTTGTCCTCCTCTCTTCTGAGTTCCTTTTGTATCCTCTTTCCTCCTCTCCCAGCTCTTAAAACTCTGCAAGGGAGTCCATCCTTATGCCCTAGTAAAAATGGTAATGAATTTGCCATAGTAACTACCTGCTCAGGTGTGCTCTTCTGTTAACTCCCTTCTGTCTTGAATGGTGACAATAGTTACTCTGTCAGAATTATGCTCTCATCTTCTGGAGCCTGCTGATGAAATGCTGGACACTTTATCCTCTACAGAAGTCACAGAAGTGAATATCCATCTATTTGAAGGAGAGAGTCTGTTTATTCAAATATTACAGCATTTTGGGGTAGCTCATTGTAAAAGAAGAAAGAGGAAGGTACTGTGAATCACAGAATCATAGAATGGTTTGGGTTGGAAGGGACCTTAAAGATGCTCTAGTTCCAACTCCCTGCATGGGCAGGGACACCTCCCACTAGACCAGGTTGCTCAGAGCCTCATCCAACCTGGCCTCGAGCCCCTAAACTGGGGGGTAGTGAGGACGAGACACTGCCACCTTAACTGCCCCTTTACCAGGCTCCCTCTAACCTGGTGTTAGGATCTGGCTAACGAGCCTTCTGGACACGAGGCCTGCAAGATCTCTGCTACCTAAGGAAAGACCTGAGGTAAAGCTGGAGTGCAAATTTTCAACAGTCAGCCCCAATGTTGCAAGATACAGAAAGATAAAGCAAAATGAAGATGTCTGCACTGGTTTAATATCTTGCTATGCTGAATGAGGGATCTTTTGCTGTTATTCCTGCTCTTGACTTCACAAGTCAGTTCTCTCCCAGTTGTGGTGCTTACTGGACTGCTCATGAACTGATTCATTAGGCTTCATCAGCATGGCACAGAAGAGTATATCTCAACTTCAGTTTGCTGCTGGATTATGGTGTTGAATTGACCCATGGAGCAGTCAGACAAGCTGCAGATGTGACAAAAGGGGATCCAGGAAGTATCTGCACCTTTTGTGGCAGCAGAATGTTAAATCAGCTCAAGCTGCCATATGTTAATGTCACCATGAGAACATAAATGGCCTGTTATGACTGCAAAATTAACTCCACCATGACTGAATTGCCTTGAATCTTTCTCTGGATTGAGAACAAGTTTTTACAGAAGGACAATTTCTGCTGTGCCTGTTTTCAGTTTTGTCTTCCCAGGGCATTGAACTTTCACATATAGGAAGCATAGATTCCTCTGGTAGTTCTTCTAGTAAAGACTGGGGTGACAATGTGAAAAACAAGGAGAATGGAGCAGAATTAATTATGTACACATGGAAGTTCTCTCACATGTTATGGCATAGTTGATACAAAAATATATGCCTTTCTGCTCTGAGAAATCAATAAACTGCAATTGCAACTGCCATAAGATGAGCATCCTGATCATTTTTGCTTTCCCCATAGCTGCACTGGAGTGATCTGAAGTCTACTAATATCCTAGCTTTTTGCATGCTTCAGGAGAGAAGTAGAAGCGTTTGGGTTTTTTCTGTGCTTACTGTGACAGTCTGTGTTTGGCTCAGGCCGAAACCTGAGTCAGGACACAGCCACCTTATTTCAGGTGGCCTTTTGCCTAATCTTTATGTTTATGTGGGTTCATCCCTGGTTTGGGACCGGCTTGCATCCACTGGGTGTTCACAACCAGAAGTCTTACCCAGATACACACGTGCATCCACACAGAGACAGAGACTGATTAGTCGAGGAAGAGGAGAGCGGGAGATACTGGATACACTAATATTAACGAGGGAGACAAACTTGTGATGTATGAAAGTATGATATGTTAACAAACTGGGTATGTGTAACCACATGCAATATGCAATACCAGCAGAAGAGAGCAGGGAAATGTTTTATAGTTGGTGGTAAAGAGCCTGGTGCTTTTCCCCGTGTGGGGTAAATGAGGTGGGTGCTAGAGTGAGGTCAATTACGTTTGCCTGGGGGGGAGTATAACACAAAGGGATAGGAAAAGGTTTCCCAAATTAGTTAGCCACTCTTACAGTTCCCGTCATGACAAGCAGGCAGGCTCAGCAACGCTAGTGATGGGTGTGGTGGTCTTGAGAGTGCTTGTCGCGGACGGAGATAGGTAAAGCCGCGACTCACACCCCCACCTCAGGGGATCGAGAGCTGAAGACCACTCCCCGTCACACCCACAAACAACGCTTAAGAATCAATAGATTAAGTCACCGCCCCCCCCGCAGGGCTGCCAGCGCCAGACGCCTCGTCCGCAGAAGCGTCGATATCAATTAGCGCTTCGCTTGTTTTGTCCTCCATTCTCACTATCACCGCGTCTGTGTGCAGGGGCTACAACAGACCCTCGAATCCTGCCGACTACGCCAGTGCTGATTTGTGGAGATCTTAGTGAGCTGTTTATCGTTCTCCTGGCTCTGGACTGGTGGTCGAGCCATCGTCCAATGATGAGATCAGTAGCCACGCCACCCTCTATTGTGGTCCTGGAAACCAGTGATTTAGCAACTCTTTTATTCCTCCAGACCCCTGAATAGAGACTGAGCTACTATTATCATGCTCTAGGAGGATGGCAAGTTTCAGCTCTCTTCTTTGTTTCTTCTGGTGACTTCACCCGATGACACAGAAAGCCTGTAGTCCCAAACTCCACCACCACCCACGGAAACCATCACCACACCAGCAGCACCTGCTGCTCTGGCAGTCCTTTATAGTTCTTGGTGGGGTGGACCGAGGTTCACAGCTGGTCCCTTTTGGATCCTTTCGCTGATTGGCTGAATTCAACCAATCAGTGTCTTTTGGGTCCCTGTAGTTATTGGCTAGTCTTATAGTCTAATCATTACTTTCCATGTCATTACCATAACAAGGCTGCATTTTTCTCGCCACTGTCCTGTAAGGCAGGCTGTCTGTCGTTGTCCTTGTTCTGTCCTTGATTTTCCAGGCTGCCATTTTGTCTCTCTCTATCTCAGTCAATTTTGAATGGGAGACATATATATGTCTATTATTGTAAGGGGCTAGCGTTTTGCATGCTTCAGGAGAGAAGTAGAAGAGTTTGGGGTTTTTTCTGCACTTACCTATGCAGACTCAAAGTGTATTACCTGTTAAATACCCCTCTTTACTGATGGTGAGTAACAGTTACCTGATACATATTCTTTGGATTTTATAGGATAGTGATGTTGCTGTGGTTATCACTGTTGTATGTGTTTTGACAATTTTATCTGCTCCTAGCTGTTTTTTCTTTAAGATCTTCTATTGCAGCTGGAAGAGATTTAGTGTATATAGTCAGAAACAGGGATCTATTTAAAATCTGTTTGTGAAAAAGACATAGCAGCTTTAAATTTGAAAAACAAGTTAAAAATAGGCACTGCTGTTATGGCCATTTGTGTTTGTTGGGTGATTGCATCATAATGCAAAGTATGAGGCTTATTTTTTTAATAGTTTCCTGTTGTGAATTTTATTTTCTTGGAAATGAGAAGCTAATAATTCTCAGTGGGATTTTTCATGGTCAGATGTAATAAGTAAATATTTGCTCCAGAAGTTTGCAATGTCTGTTTCAATTTTTGTCCTTCAGGATAATTCTGTGGTTGAAGATTTCATGTTCTTTTATATATATTTTTGTTTTTTATTATCCAGAGAAATTAGAATTCTTGGCTTTAGATAACACCTTTTCTCCTGGGTAGTTTGAAGCACTTTATGTGGAGTACTTCTTTTAATTGCCACTGAGTCTGAAGCAGAGAATCTTTCTGACTTGTCTGACTAAGGCCACTGTAGTAGACAGGACGGTCTAATTTCTCAGCCTAGTGTCCTGACCACAAGACTACAGTAACTGCCTTAAATCCAAGGCCTGTTGTATTCTTTAAGTCTACACTTGACTTTCAGAGGATGAGCTAACTAGTTCTTGGTCTTTGCAACTGCTGCTACTGCAAAGGAAGTTGTTGGGCCCCATGCTGTTTAACATCTTCATAAGTGACCTGGATGTTGGGATCAAGAACACCCTGATGAAGTTTGCTGATGACACCTAGTTGAGTGGAGGGGTTGATACTCCAGAAGGGAGAGCCACCCTCCAGGATGACATAGACAGGCTGGAGGAGTGGGTTAGCGGCAATCTTATGAAGTTCAGTGGGGAGAAGTGTAAGGTCTTGCACCTGGGAACACATAACCCAGGAGTGCAGTTCAGCCTGGGATCCACCTGGCTGGAGAGCAGCCCTGTGGAAAGGCACCTGAGGGTCTTGGTGGATAACAGGCTCAACATGAGTGAACAGTGTGCTGCAGGGCAAAGAAGGCCACCAGGATGCTGGGCTGCATCAACAAGGGCATCACCAGCAGGGATAAAGAAGTCACCATCCTGCTCTACTCGGCACTTATCAGACCACACCTGGAGTATTGCTTTCAGTTTTGGTCCCTGCTCTACAAAAAGGATGTGGACAGGCTGGAGGG
Organism: Hemiprocne comata; assembly: GCA_020745705.1. Classification (NCBI taxonomy): domain Eukaryota; kingdom Metazoa; phylum Chordata; class Aves; order Apodiformes; family Apodidae; genus Hemiprocne; species Hemiprocne comata. The sequence goes on from CM036586.1 coordinate 208,406,555, forward strand.
GTCCAGAGAAGGACCACAAAGATGATCAGAGGACTGGAGGACCTGCCATATGAGGAGAGGCTGAGAAAGCTTGGTTTGTTCAGCCTTGAGAAAAGCTTAGGAGAGACCTTATTACAATGTTCCAGAACTTAAAGAAGATGGAGACTCCCTATTTACAAAGAGTCACATGGAGAAGACAAGGGGTAACGGGCACAAGATTCTCCTGGAAAGATCCCAATTGGACATGAGATAAATTTTTCACCATGAGGATAATCAAACATTGGAACAGTCTCCCAAGGGAAGAGGTAGATTCCCCCACATTGGACAGTTTTAAGTCTCAGCTTGACAGGGTGCTGAGCCATCTCATTCAAGCAATATTATTACCTAGAAAGGTTGGACCAGATGATCTTTGAGGTCATTTCCAACCTGGCATTCTATGAATGAATGATTTTGACAAAGATAGTTATGAACTGTATGCATGTGGAAAAAAATGCTACCAGGGAAAGTTCCACTTACCATGTCATGATTTCTCCTGTCAGTAAAAATTGGGGAGGGTTTCCCCCCTTTCATCTGCATATTTCAAGCATTGTCTTTCATTGAAAAATATTCCAGAGGCTCAGATGACCCTTCCCCCAAACAGACACCTAAATACTTCACTGATTTTCTGTAGTATTTGCCTGAATGACAGCATTCTTGCTCTCTAGTCTCCTTAAAAATAAACTTCACCAGTGTTACATTGGAATGTAAACAAGTAAATCAGACTTCTGAACTTTGTGTGATCACCATGTGAAGGACAAATTGAAGTACACTCAACCTGCTGATAAAAAAAGCAATTGAGAGAGCAATAAAAGGATATTCAGCTGCAGAAAAAAAATATGAGCAAAGGACGGAGTTCAGGTTAAAGACAGAAGTTGAAGAAAGGGAAGGCAAGAAAAAAAACAGCTCTTTAAAATAACTCTTGTGAAAGTCCTGCAGTGTAAGGGGAAAAATGCTTTCTCCTGCCCTGATCTCTAAAGTCCTCTGAAACTCTGTGTGAAAAGGAAGCTCTAAGATCTGGTTCCCCATGTTCAGTCAGTGAATTTGATATTGTTTGGAGAAATAAATTCACTTCAAGTATTCAGTCACATTGGCTGTTCTACCCAGCAGTGTAAGGAAAGCCTTCCTCTGCTGAGCCTGAAACAAGCACTAAACTAAATTGATTGAAATGGAAGTCTGACAGATTGCAGAGCGAATGAAATTGGATCTGTGGGGTCCATTTCTCCCCTCAGTCACTGCAACATCAATTACTTCAGTTGTAAACACTTTTCCTTCTTCTCTTGTTAAGAGATACCTTAATAATTCCAACACCACTGTGGTTCAGTTAAAATTACCATCTGCCTCTCAGCCTTCAAGGATGAGGTCAGTGAAATTAGTGACTCCGAGGATCCTTGCCATGTCTCCTTTTTTTTTCTTTTTTCTGTATACATGAATGGCAGTCAGGATTAATGTCTTAGTCTGTTTTCATTGCTGAATATCATTATCACAAAAAAAGATCTCACGTGTGCTTCAAGTGTTAGGCAAGAAGTGTAAACCAGACACATTTCTTGCACCTCCATAGCAGAAGACTGTAGTGGAAGTATGCATGGCAGTAGATACATGTGGGGTTCATCTGAGTATGTCCGGCCTAGATCTTACTGGTGACACAGAATTCAAGTCTGTCAAAGTATTGAGTATTAGAGCATTTAACTGACAGATTCTTGACCTTCAGCAGCTGCTGATCGTCAGTGAAATTAATGTAGACTTTACATTTTATTGCTAAAAGACTTCTAGAACAACCCCATTGATGAGAACTTACAGGATTTTTCACAAATGCTAAGAAGAACCTGCAAATGTTGGCTGTATTCTGCATCAAAACCTGTAAAAGTGATCATCTGACTAAAATTACATTAGTTTTCTGTAGAAGGTATGTGACATTTCATATGCTGTATTATTAATTTGTGTTGTAGGAGCACCTAGAGCCTCAGATGGGACTGGTGCTATGCATATGTAAAGAAATATGACACTGTAACAGTCCATACTAGACTGAAGGTTTTATATGAGTGTTTTACCAAAAAGTGTAATAATTTCTTCCTCACCTGAAGAACTTAAAGGTAGGCTGACTTGCTATAGCACTTCATTTAGTCTTTGGAGAAATTGTGTTCTACATTCAAAACCCACAGGGTGAATCCTTTAGACAGTTCTGAAGAGGGGGTTTAAAAAAGAAATGTTGCCAGTAGGAACTTGTTCTTCTGTTGGAACAAGCCAAAGTTATTTCAAAAGACAGCATGGAAATATGAAATCTGGGAAGAATGACTGGAAAGCTTGTATATTGACATTTTGAAAATATAAATTAAACAGTCTTAAATTGCATCAGTCCTTCTTTTGATGCTCTTGGCCACTGCAATATCAGCTTCCTGGACATCACAGTCAATCAACACCATGTGTTATTGTTTTAACAGTATTGTCTGAATTCTACAGTATCTAGTGATGTGTGGGTACAGGGGTGTTGGGGGTAGCAATGTCTGTAAGGTTGGTATTCTTCTAGACAAAGGATGCAGACCATATGGGAATCTCTTGCTCTTCTACATGCAACTACTTTAAATCTTTTTATAGGTAATCTGCAGAGAGTAAGTTACATGAAGTAGAGTGAAAGAGAATGCAGTAATTGAAGACTAGGTCTGTGACTGGTGGAGTCCCTCAGGGGTCGGTACTGGGACCGGTGTTGTTCAACATCTTCATCAACGATCTGGATGAGGGTACAGAATGTACCCTCAACAAGTTTGCTGATGACACTAAGCTGGGAGGAGTGGCTGACACACCAGAAGGCTGTGCTGCCATTCAGAGAGACTTAGACAGGCTGGAGAGTTGGGCGGAGAGAAACATGATGAAGTTTAACAAGGGGAAGTGTAGAGTTTTGCATTTGGGGAAGAACAACACGATGTACCAGTACAGGTTGGGGGCTGACCTGCTGGAGAGTAGTGTAGGTGAAAGGGACCTGGGGGTCCTGGTAGACAGGAGGATGACCATGAGCCGGCAATATGCCCTTGTGGCCAAGAAGGCCAATGGCATCCTGGGGTGCATTAGAAAGGGTGTGGTTAGTCGGTCAAGAGAGGTTCTCCTCCCCCTCTATTCTGCATTGGTGAGGCCACATCTGGAGTATTGTGTCCAGTTCTGGGCCCCTCAGTTCAAGAAGGACAGGGAACTGCTTGAAAGAGTCCAGCGCAGAGCCACAAAGATGATTAAGGGAGTGGAACATCTCCCTTATGAGGAAAGGCTGAGGGAGCTGGGTCTCTTTAGCTTGGAAAAAAGGAGGCTGAGGGGTGACCTCATCAACGTTTACAAATATGTAAGGGGTGAGTGTCAGGAAGATGGAGTTAAGCTTTTCTCAGTGGTGACCAGTGATAGGACAAGGGGTAATGGGTGCAAATTGGAGCATAGGAGGTTCAAGGTAAATATCAGAAAAAACTTTTTTACTGTGAGGGTGACAGAGCACTGGAACAGGCTGCCCAGGGAGGTTGTGGAGTCTCCTTCACTGGAGACATTCAAAACCCGCCTGGACAAGTTCCTGTGTGATGTGCTCTAGGTGACCCTGCTCTGGCAGGGGGGGTTGGACTAGATGATCTTTTGAGGTCCCTTCCAACCCCTAGGATTCTATGATTCTATGATTTCTGGAAGCAAAAGGTGAAGAATTAATTTCTGAGAGCTTGCATACATAATTAATTAATCTTGGAATATCTTATACATGGAATTAACCCTGAAAAAAAAAGAAAATAGTGATAATACACTCACATTCTTTAAAAATGCTGTTAAGAAGGCATGATCGAGAGATGGGAGCATTTCCTTATTTTCCTGTACTATTTACATTTAGCCACCAGATGGCAACCACAGACTGCCCGCCAGTCTGAGCACATTCGCCTTCTAGTTTTTTAACTTTTGTGATCCGAGACCATGCTCCGACCGAGCCGCTTTGCTTTCAAGGAAGTCAGCAAAAGAAATACAATTGTAAAAGGAACGTCGCGGATTATGGTTCTTCGGATTTGCACTTATACTTGCCTTATGAAAGTGCACATGATACTGATGTACATCATTTACAAATTGGGAAAGTGAAGAATTGGGCCCACTGTTATCCCTGTATGTGCAAAGATGTGCCCATATCACTTAAATCCAATACAGTAAATTCATTCTCTGAGAGTTACATTATTCTCACAGCTCTTTTTCTGGTCTGGTTAGGTAAGGTCAGGTCAGGTCCTCAGCTTGTAGAAAGAGACAATGAGACACATTCAATCGAGTTATATTGGCCTAAGCTACTGAAAACAATAGTCCTAGTTTTACAGTATCTGGTGTCATGCAGCCTACCAGCTGCACTGACACTAGATCTCATACATTCAACATGACAGACTGTGTTCAACTTTCTTCACCCCCATTCATTCTTTCCTTCCTTCTTTCTTATGCCTTCTTTTCATCCTCCATCATGTCTACTGAGTGTGGCAGTACTAAAGCTTACTTGGAGTGTGCCTCCCTTGGGGAGCCTGCTAGGATGCCATCTCCTTGTTTCAGCCCAGCCTTCCACTCTTGTATACTATGTTAAAAATAAAAAAACAACTCTGTTCTTCCTCTCTCACATCATCAGTATCATGAAAGTTGAAGTCTGACTTACCTACTGTGAAAGCAGATGCTTAAGTTCCTCAGTCAGAGAGATGATTGTCAACATTTTGCAGAGATGGAGTTCTGCTGGATTGGACCCTGTGCAAATCTGTCATGGGATGGGACCTTCTAGAGGAGGACTTACAGTCTAAACAGTGTGGGGGAGACACACTATTTCAAGGCAGAACAAGGGAGATCCCAGGTATGCTGTGTTACTAGCACTATAGTATTTACTGAACAAACAATATCACTTGAGCCAAGTGTTTTCCTGAGCTCTTAGAACTGGCTTTAATTTTGGTGTAGAGGCTACTTAATTTAGAAATTACTATCCAAGGAGAACACAAGAACAGCAACAGAAGCTGAGTTTTCCTGTGAGCTGCCAGATGTATTTGGCTTTAATTTTGCCTGTGTGCTGTGAGTTTTTCTGAGCTGGCAGGATTTAAGGAACATGCAAAAACCCAACATTTTAATACCTTTGCTGCTCCAATGAATAGTTTGGGTAGGCAGCCTGGGAGGGGTTATACATAACAGGGACATGCATGAAGCAAAATGAGTCCTAATAACTAAATTACATTTGTTTATTTTCAGAAGAAATCTCTTTATGTTAGTGGAGTTTCTCTGTATTTTCTGGAAGCAAAAAAAGGGCATTATATGTCTCTCTAAATCTAATTGCACTTTGGCCAGCATTGAGAGTTTTGATCTAAAAGAATTGCGGGATTTATATTTGGTTCTTCAAGTACCTTACTTAAAAAAAAAAAGAAAAAAAAAGAAGCCTTCAAAAGAATTTTAAAAACAAAAGAAAAACTCGTGTGATTCCCCAAAAATGCTCTGTAATGTAGGATGGGCTGGGGGGCGGGGGAGTGTGCATCTCTATGGGTGCATCTCATCTCTATGAAAAAAAAATGAAAACTTTTTGCAGAATTGGGGCTTTAGGATGTGATAATGACTGATGAATCTTGCACTTGTGCAGGCTGAGGAAGTGACAAGCCAGGTAATATAATTTTCTTTTCTTTGGTCACCATGTGATGCAGACAAACAAATGGAGGGTTTCCTCCTTGCTGCAGAACTGATTTTCTATAGATAAATTTAATCAGTCTGCAGCACAGCATCCTGGCTGTCAGCAAGCTCTTGGCTCAGCAGGCTCTAGTGCCACTCTGAGGTTACTCCAGGCTGGTGGAAATCAACTCATGTACAAGCTCAAATGGAAAATTGTATTAGAGTACTGAGATCACAGTGTCTTATAGTGGGACGGAGTGCTCTTTAACTGGATTCTGTTGGATTGTAAATCTGTAGCTGAAGTGCAATGCCACAGGCTCTTCTCTTGCTCTGTTTACCTGATGGGAGGGTTTAGCATGGTGGTGGAATGCAGCTCAGGTCAGCAAGTTGCAGCCAACACATCAGATCAGTTAGCAGGATGATGTACCTTAATGTACCTAGGAGGGAGCACAATGTGAGAGTGACTTGCATGGGTCATACTTATACTTAAGTCATACTTACGCCCTCTCTGTGACACATTGGGTGAAAAGGAGTACACAAGGCTGAAGCAGAGTGCAGTTTTGGTTCTGCAAGCAGCTATTTCAGTTTTCTTATCCTTTGTTTTGATCTGAGGACCAGTCTTCAAAAGAGACATGGCTGTGAAATTGATTCCTAAGTAACCACTTGTCTCAGTTCTACCTTAAAGAGCAGCTGACACATTTGGAATGCTGCACAGATGAGAAATCACAGGCCCACTTCTTTCCTTCCCACGTATTTCATTTGCTGGTAGCTTTTCTGAAAGGCTTTACCATTGACTGCTTCTTGACCTACTTTATTTCACATGTGTAGACCGGGAAGGATTTCAGCAGTTACTGTTCTTTCTCTTCTGGAAAGAAAAGCTGGCAATACTATTTTTATTCTCAACTTAGAAAAGAAGGATGTTATTCATGTCCTATGGCAAGGTCATCATTTGCCTTCAGTTTAGGTAATGTAAAAGAACACACCTACTAGAGCTTTTGCTTTGAATAAGAACTGCCAGTCCTTCACTAAAATACAAGATACTGCATCCTTGTATCTTCAGGATGATTTGTGTCCAACATGGATACTCCAATCTGTTGGTGCCTTTCTGTTTCCAGTCTTGAAGGTCAGGTTGTCAGTCTTGAATAGCTAAGCTACTGTTCATTTCTATTCAAGCTTCGGAGACTTCCTGATATCTTTAAAAAAAAACAAAGCTGAAAAACCCCTAAAAAGCAATTCCATGCAGCTGAGAGTATAAAACTGACCCTTGCTGCTGTGAAACAATATCATGATTCATAATAAAAATTTGGTTTTATTCAAGTTAGTATTGCACTGGAGCAGTGGTAAAACCTGACCTCCTAGAAGAGATATTGTATAATTTATAGATCTCTAGTAGCTACTATTTTATAGGCATCTTAACTTTCAGTAGACAAATACATAGGAAAGAACAAACATGTTATATTGCTATTACTTAAGAGGTACACAGATTATAGAGCATTGCAGAAACTGTAAATTACTTGCCAGAGCCCTCTTTGCTGCAAAGCCAGATCTATTGTTCTTTAAAAATGCATTTGCAATGGTACTGTCTATGGAATATTTACATTATGAAAAATCCTTGCGGTTGCTAAGTGCTTTGGTTGGGGGTGGGAGATATTTTTTAATGTTAGATAAAGTACTTTTGCAGACTTCTTTATCTGGTATTTTGCTGGGCTGTTGAGAATGGAGAGTCATTAATAAAGATGAGGCATTGGTGCTTAGCCAGCCAATTGCTTTTACCAGGAGAAAGGTTTGTGAAGCTCATGTTGACCGTTGGTCCTTGCCTTGATTCTTCTGCATCAGGAACTGGTTGTGCAAGGACTGTACTCTTGGATCTTTTTGATGTGTTCTGTGCTTCATGGCAACAGAAGAGCTCAGTGGTTATTTTTACCAGATGTTATACATGAGGAAATTCCATCTTGCATATTTGTTTTTTTGGAATAGAAACATCTTGAACTTTTATTATTATTACAGAAGATATCTGTTTATATTCCAGTGAGCAATGTTGGTACTACTCCTGCGATCACATGAAAATGCCTCTGCTTTTACATCCCCATCAACTGTGTCCTTCTCAATGTGTGCTCTTATATCTTTGTCTGCTTCTCATATGTCACACTGGAATGCATGTTTGGGGGCAGTATTATCTAACAACTGCAATAGAAACCTGTGTTAAGACTTTCCAAAATGACTAGTTATTGCAATAATTCAATTTGAGAGAAAGCAAAAGACCTTATCTTTTTGTTGCTGTTGTTCATTTGATTTTTTAGACAGGCATGAGAATTTACTTTCTGGAAGATCAGTCTCTCTGAGTTGTGTGAAGGTTTGCATCTGGCTCTGACTTGCTGTGTCAACTAGAAAATGACCCTTTGTGTTATTTTGGAGACTCACTCTTCTTCAGAATAAAATACACTAAATTTCATTAAATTTTCTGTTATGTTCATATGAATGTATAAAGCAGCTCTCAAAAGAAAATTGTTATGGTGAAACAGTTCTTGCTTTTTTACTCATTTCATCTCTTACAACTGTGTAGAGAACAGTAGAGCAAACAGAAAAAGTGATCAAGCTAGAAAAGAAAGACTGCTTCTGCAGTCGTAGCCATAGCATAGCAATTGAACCCACAAAATTCTTCTTGAATAACTGAATTATGCACTGGAACAAAGGGAGGAGGCAGAAAACAAGATGGGCATAACTGAAAGGGTCTGTTGAACAGCCTAGATCAACAACAGATTGGCTATTCAGATTTGCTGTCAAAATTCACCTCAAAATAATTTGGAGGGTAGCTTTGTTAAAGGACTGCAGTGTTTTCTCTGTGTGGTAACATAAAGCAAGCGTTGCAGTGTTCCAGGCCAATGGGCTTGAGGATATGAATGGTACTGTGAGGTTAGAGGTGAGCACTGCAGTCACATTGGGTCAAGGAATTTTGTAGTGTTGCTTATACCTGTTTTCTGGCTAATGTGTGTGTTTGCTTTCTAATATACCCTAGGGTACTGTGACCAATAGGCTCCTGTGTACGAAATTTAAGAGAAATCAGAATGTGAAGGAGTCTCAAACCAGATTATTGCTCACTATGCTGTGATGTGGCATCTTTTCCTTCTGCTACAGTCTACCCTAACCCATCTCAACCTCTGCCAGACAACCAAAATCCCCCTAGCTTAACCCTTTTTCCCTCTTTCTACTCATCATTCAGCAATGTACATCAATCAATACAAGTTGTCTCTGAAAATTGTGGACAGGTACTCAGACATCAGTCTATTTTATAAATTAGATACTATTCTATTTTAGGTCAGCAAGTCTACCTGGGCTGAGGCAGTTTCTTTCCAGTTGCTCTGTGTTCCTGTAAAAGTTGCTGTCATAAAACTTTACATCAGGAGGATGAGAACTTTCTCCCTTCCTGGCCAAAATTTGTGCCATAGTTTTTATAAGATTTTTTAATAATCTTATTAATTTTTTTAAGGACTCAGGCAAAACCCCCAATATTTGACTTTTTTGATTCTGTGTGTATTCACATGCTATCTTTGTCTCCATGGAGTCTGGTCTCCTTGTAGTTAAAAATAAGACTAAAGCCTGACACCTGTGAGGCTCCTGCTTTCCAGTTCTTGGAGGAATTTACCTATCCACTGGACCATTAGGGCAGCAACAGTATTCGTGAATTTAATCTTTCTTCATACACTGCCTTAGTAATGTCTAGTAGTTTTTTTAACGTTGTTGCATTAAAACCTTTGTCACAACTATTTTTTTTTTTTTAGCTAGCATCCTTGTCTGAATCTGGTCCTTTGAATTTAATAGGTAACTATGGAGTGATAAACCTGTCCTCAAAACTGCTTCCATGTATAGCTTCTATAGAAAATTTCTGTTGACCTTTGCCCAGGTCTTCTGATGTCATGCTTTCAGAAGACTTTTCATGATGATCATAGAATCATAGAATCATAGAATCCTAGGGGTTGGAAGGGACCTCGAAAGATCATCTAGTCCAACCCCCCTGCCAGAGCAGGGTCACCTAGAGCACATCACACAGGAACTTGTCCAGACGGGTTTTGAATGTCTCCAGAGAAGGAGACTCCACAACCTCTCTGGGCAGCCTGTTCCAGTGCTCTGTCACTCTTACAGTAAAGAAGTTTTTTCTGATATTCACCTTGAACCTCCTATGCTCCAATTTACACCCATTACCCCTTGTCCTATCACTGGTCATCACTGAGAAGAGCCTAACTCCATCTCCCTGACACTCACCCCTTACATATTTGTAAACATTGATGAGGTCACCCCTCAGCCTCCTTTTTTCCAAGCTAAAGAGACCCAGCTCCCTCAGCCTTTCCTCATAAGGGAGATGTTCCACTCCCTTAATCATCTTTGTGGCTCTGCGCTGGACTCTTTCAAGCAGATCCCTGTCCTTCTTGAACTGAGGGGCCCAGAACTGGACACAATACTCCAGATGCGGCCTCACCAAGGCAGAATAGAGGGGGAGGAGAACCTCTCTTGACCTACTAACCACACCCTTTCTAATGCACCCCAGGATGCCATTGGCCTTCTTGGCCACAAGGGCACATTGCTGGCTCATGGTCATCCTCCTGTCTACCAGGACCCCCAGGTCTCTTTCACCTACACTACTCTCCAGCAGGTCAGCCCCCAACCTATACTGGGACATCGTGTTGTTCTTCCCCAAATGCAAAACTCTACACTTCCCCTTGTTGAATTTCATCATGTTTCTCCCCGCCCAACTCTCCAGCCTGTCTAAGTCTCTCTGAATGGCAGCACAGCCTTCTGGTGTGTCAGCCACTCCTCCCAGCTTAGTGTCATCAGCAAACTTGCTGAGGGTACATTCTATACCCTCATCCAGGTCGTTGATGAAGATGTTGAACAACATCGGTCCCAGTACCGACCCCTGAGGGACTCCACTAGTCACAGACCTCCAAACAGATTCTGCCCCATTGACTACAACAATGATTTCCAGAGCAGTGATATTTGGATAAAAACCCATTCAATTGCAATATTTTCAAGTAAGGATGTGAAGACATATAATGCTTAGTTTCTAAACCATGTGTCATTTATTTGAGCCTGGTACATGGTTAAGTGTCTGTGGTTTTGCATCCTCTTTGAATGGTGCTTATAGACTTGACTCCTGCTTTGAATAAAGTCAGTGACAAATCTTAAACTATAATGGAAGTAAAGGTACTGTTGGGAACTTACTTACTTTAGGATAGATGCCAAAGGCAACAGGCAATATGAAGAAATCTTAAGCTGGTGTAGTTTGATGCTGCAGTATAAATTCAGGTTTTAAATTCTGTTATATACATTACGTGTATATAACCACATGTGTGTTTTTTAAATAATAATGGTGAAGCTGTTTGTTTCATTTCAGAAGAAATTCTTCACCAAGAGAGTAGTAAGGCAGTGAAATAGGTTGCCCAGGGAGGTTGTGGAAGCCCCCTCCCCGGAGGTGTTCAAGGCCAGGTTGGATGAGGCTTTGTGCAGCCTGGTCTAGTGTGAGGTGTCCCTGCTCATAGCAGGGAGGTTGGAACTTGATGATCTTTAAGGTCCCTTCCAACCTTAACCATTCCATGATTCTATGATTAATTTAGAATGAAACTTGCCCATGCAGTGTTGTAGTCTGCGAAATACAGTTCTATGTTAGGCTGAGAGCCAAAAAGTAAAACTGCTAAGGAACAACTGAGCAATTCATTTGTAACAGCAATACATCTTCAAATGTAGAGTTGCATAATTAGAGTGAAACCAGTTTGCTCTTGACAAACTAACAAGGTGGGATTTTTGTGGGATCAGGGCTCCACATTAGGAAATTCACTTGTTTTCTTGTAAATTGTGGTGAGAATGGGGCTATCCCTCCCATTACTAAGGTAGGCTAGAATGCTTTTCCTAAGTTAGATATGAGTTTGATCAGATTTGATAGCTTTTTTTGAAGAGCAGGACTAATGGCCTTTATTCTCCAGGGTTAATGTGAGTAGTTTGAAGACCCAGTCACACAGTCTCAATTATGATTAAATCTGTCACTAACTGAAGCTGGGTCAATCTCAAAAATATTTTTAAATATAATATATCATTGTGCCAACATCCCTTTCCTGCAGGTTATTTGTACTTGTCATTGCAGTATCTGTCTGAAATTAATAGCAGTAATGTTGTCAGATCTTCGTGAACTTTGCAAAGATGTGGCACTTGCCTCTTTCTAGGAAGTGTAGCAAGGGTGGAACGAGGTTCTTACTGGATGATGTTTTTCTTCTCTGGGCTGTGGGGCACTCTGGCTGATAAGAATTTATGGGCAGTCAAGTGCCATTATTGCCATGAATAATGAAAATACCTTTTTTCTGCCGAAATAGGAGTGAAAAATACCAATCAGCTTCCCTAAGAGGATCGGACTCTGGATTTACCTGTTGTCTGCATTTCTGCTTTCTTGTGTTATTTTCATTTTTTTGCCTTGGGTGTAGTTTCTGTTCACTATTCTGCATAATTTCTGCAAAAATTATATAGAAATTAAGGGTTGACTCAGTGCTTGAATCTTTGGCCATTTCAACCAGCATCTTCATTCAGTAGCATTTTTCTCTCTAAATACTAAATGTATTTTTTGTTTGTTTGTTTACAATTTTTTTAAGCCCACCTTGGTATCAGAAGGTAAATCACGTGCCATCACCTGTCCTCATGCATCTCTAGTGTTCAGCTATGCACGTTGACTCAACAGTGCCAGGAGACAATAAATGATGATGATTTTGTTCATGAGAGACCTAGTATCTAAGATTTGTTTTCACTCTCAGTTTGAACTGGGTGCAGTCCCTTCTGCAGCAATGTCTGTCGCTGAAGGGCATGTCCAGGACTTCACTGCCAGCTTATTTAAAGTAAGCTGTAGAATTTGAAGCAGGAATCCTGAGGCCTGGCCATCCCTTCCTAAGCTTAAAATTGATGTAAGGGAAAGACTTCAAAACAAGACTCCCTGCTGCACATTTGACTGATGGCATCAGACACAGTGGGTACAAAAACAGCACCACTATGGAAACGATGAGCTTTTAGAAGTGCAGAGAGCAGAACTGATGAGGAACTTGGATAAACCCAAGAAAAAGATGCTTATTGGACTTGAGTTTCAGTGTGTGATATGCTGTGTGCTCTTTCTGTTACTGGAGTACTGTCTTGGTCTGTCTGTTCTGTGAGAAAGATAATCTGTCATTGACACTGCCCTTTTTTCCTCTCAATGTGGCAAAAGGAGCAGGCATCATATCCTTAGAGCATGTATATCTGGGTGCATCTCCCTTTGCAACAACAAACTGATGGTGGGGCCACCACTGTCAGCGAGGCACACAGGGCTTTTGGAGCCTGGTGCAGAAATCTTGCATGCACAGGACATCACCAGACTTGCTGCACATTCAGTGTCCTCTGAGTAGGTCTTGCACAACTACTGTCAGGGCTATTTTGTGTTGGGTCCCTTTCACATGATAGGTCTAGAAATGACATGATCCATGAATGAAAACATCACTGACAACCTTACTCTTTTATCCCAGACCATCCAGGCTGATTGAAATAGCTCAGTACTCATTGGAGCTCAGCAGCCCCCATCCCAGGTATCTGCTGCAAAATGGAAAATGGGTCAAAATGCATGAAGTCCTTGTTTTTCCCTTTATATTGCTCTTGGAGTTGGTCAGAAAAAACCTTTCACACTCTTCCCAGCTTTCCTTGGAGGAGGATCCCAGTTCTTCCTTCAGTGTACCCAAAAAACGAGCAAGCCACTGTCATCAGGCTGTCTTTTCCTTCTCTAAGGTTTGTAAGCTGTTTTTACTGTATTTTAGACACGTTGTGAGTGTACAACTTGCACTGCTTTTCAATTTTGCTGACAGTACTTCCACACACTCTTTGTATGGCTGTGTATTCCCTTATCTGGTCTTCAAAATAATACTTGGGGCTGTCAGCATATCCTTCTGCATTTTTGCAGAAAGCCAATTAACCCCTCTGCACCCCTTTAAAAGCAGCCAGAAATCATTTGCTAATGCTCACTGAAGTGCAACTGCTTTACACCTATATCTTAAAATAGCATTTTTAAACTCCTGTAGTTAATAGCTTCCTTAGAAATAAACTTTCCTCTAATCAAAATAGCATTACTGAAGCTTTGCAAAGGCATATGCCCCTTAATTTCCTCTCTGGAACCCTAAAAATATAAGTTTTTTTCCTCAGGATATACCACCTTACAGCTAATGAAGCCCTTGGGTATTCCAGGACTGGAAAGCTAAGCTTGTATTCTAAAGCTGTTCTCTATGGCTCTAGTTAAACACAGTATTTATGTCCTACCCTTTAAGAACACTGATTTCAGTGGAGACTTTCAGTCAGGATTTTAATTTGGCATAGGCTCCTGTGTAATTCAAAGGCCTTTTCTTAATTCCAGTTTATTTTGTATAAATGATGTAATGTATGGTGATATTTGCATATTGAATGCATAGTCTACTCTTGTGTATCCAATGTGAAAAAATAACCTATTTTTCCATGGTTTGATTTAATGAAACAGCAATACAAAGAAACTTCAGAAGTTGGTTGTTCAGAGCTACACACCCACATGTAAACAAAGAGGTCTTAAGGATTAAAATTGCCTCCCAGTATTCTTTTTCTTCACATATTTGAGAGGACTTTCTTAAGCAACAAAACTAAAATTTCCTTATTTTCCTTTTCTCATTTTTTCCTCAAAATCTAAAATCCCAGTTTGTTAAGTGATGCCATCCAAGGGGAGCCATGTTAGGAGAGGAAGAAACAGAAAGCATCCAAAGATTAAAATAACTGCTGAAACCACCTCTGGTAACTTGGCTTGGTTACCAGCTCTCAGCCCAGAGCATTCCAAAGTTTGTGCTGGCGTATCATTCACTTGAGTGTTTTACAAAGTGGGGAATGCAAGGTTGTTTTTTTTCTTTCAATTTGTCTTTTGGCAGTCGAAGTGAATCTGTAATTTAGGCAGCTGCCTATTGAAGTATGTCACTACTCAAAGATCTCCATATATCATAAACCCACATCTGAAAGTGAGTGAATATCTATGTCGTCTCCATTGTATTTATAATTTCTCACATCAAGGAAGTATGTCTAGTAAATTAACAACAGGCCAGTTGTACTAAGGAGACACTATTCCATGACCTGGGCCAGGGCAACCAGAGACATCAATACAGGCTGGGGAAGACATGCTAGAGAGCAGCCCTCTGGAAAAAGACCTGGAGGTACTAGTGGATCCAAAGCTGGACATGAGCCACCAATGTGCAACTGCAGCTCAGAGATCCAACCGCATCCTGGGCTGTATCAAAAGAAGAGTGGCCAGCAGATTGAGAGAGGTGATTCTGCCCCTCTACTGTGCCCTGGTGAGACCTCACCTGGAGTGCTGTGTCCAGCTCTGGAGCCCCCAATACAAGAAAGATGTGGACCTGCTGGAGCGTGTCTAAAGGAGGGCCACAAAAATGATCCAAGGGCTGGAGCACCTCTCCTATGAAGAAAGGCTGAGGGAGTTGGGGTTGTTCAGCCTGAAGAAGAGAAGGCTCCGGGGGGACTTCATAGCGGCCTTCCAGTACCTGAAGGGGGCCTACAGAAAGGCTGGGGAGGGGCTTTTTACAAGAGCACATAGTGATAGGACAAGGGGTAATGGTTTGAAACTGCAGGAGGAGAGATTTAGGTTAGAGATCAAAAGGAAATCCTTTAGTGTGAGGGTGGTGAGACACTGGAACAGGTTGTCCAGAGAAGTTGTGGAGGCTGCATCCCTGGGGGTGTTCAAGCCCAGGTTGGATGGGGCTCTGAGCAACCTGGTCTAGTGGGAGGTGTTCTTGCTCATGCAGGGGATTTGGAACTTGATGATCTTTAAGGTCCCTTCCAACTCTAACCATTCTATGATTCTATGCTACTGTCTCCTTAGCTGCTTCAGATGTCTATCCACTACCTAACAAGCAAAACCATGGGATACCACATTAATCCCTTCAGAGTATGTTGCAGACATGCTCCAAAATCTAAGAATCGTTCTTAGCATGCAGGAATCTTTGTTTTGAAGTTAGAGAAAGTATTAGAGTGCTGCATCATCTAACCTATCTGAGATATTCCTAGCTGCTTGTTTGCTGCAGAATATAGCCATCTAAAGCAGTTAAACTTTACAAGAGGCAGAGGTTAATCAGGCAAATCAAAATAAAGAGGAAAATCATAAATATGAGGTGCATCCGTAAAATGAGAATGCTAGATCAATGTTAATCAAATAATGATTTTTAAAAGGAAAGCAAGATCTGTAACATGAGGGTGGTGGATCACTGGAACAGGTTGCCTAGAGAGGTGGTGGGGGCCCCGTCCCTAATGACATTCAAAGTCAGGCTTGATGAGGCTCTGAGCAATCTGGTCTAGTTGGAGATGTCCCTGCTTATTGTAGGGGGGTTGGACTAGATGACCTTTAGGGGTCCCTTCCAACCCAAGACATTCTATGATTCTATGATATGAAAGAAAGCTGGACAGGAAGAGAAAAATTCCTAAAAATATTTTTAAGTGCTTTTATTTCAAAAGATTGGAAAAAGCACACTTATAATTTTTGCAAGAGTTTCTTTGTTGAAATAACAATTTTCCAATTTTATTATTTTTTTTTACTAGATCTTTTTTGCCTACTTGAAAATGGAACCATTGCTGAAACAAAAATAATTTTAGATAATCATTTAGATAATCAAAAACAAGAGGAATAGAAACTTTATCAAGCAGAGGAGGGAAGGGAATCCTATTGTAAAAATTTTAATTGATGCTTGGTTTATTCTAGGCAGTAATTTCAAAAGGTGAGGACTCAAATATTTTCCTGAGCCTGATTCAGAGCACACTGAAGTCTATTCAGAGCACTTGGGTACTGGTGGAGGCATAGGTGAAATGGGATATAAAACCTGAAACTTAACTGGATACCTTAGAAGCGTTTCAGGTGATACTCACTACAATATAAATTATAACACTGAATCTTGAATTAAATCTGAGGCTGTATAGACTTTCCTTATTCTACATAGAATCTACCCTTTGCTGGTGATTTTTAGATTGTGTGTTATGAGTTCCTATGCTGGAATTCATCACAGCCAGTAACCACGGTCTGAAGAAGTACTTCTATGGGTTTGTTCTGTTATTACACTCTTCTGTTTATAGCTGTTGGAGATGAAAATTTGGACTACAAAGACCCTTGAGTTGACCTTGTATACCTGTTCACAGGCAGTCTAATTTATTCATGAGTGAAAAATAGGAAATGACTACCCACAGTGAGGGCATAAAAATAAAATCATAGAATGGTTTGAGTTGGAAGGAACCTTTAAAGGTTATCTAGTCTAACTCCCCTGCAGTGAGCAGGGACATCTTCAACTAGACTAGGTTGCTCAGAGTCCCATCCAACCCAACCTTAAATATTTCCAGGGATGGGGCAACTACCAAACCTCTGGGCAACCTGGGCCAGTGTTTCACCACCCCCATAGTAAAAAAAGTATTTCTTGTATCTAGTCTGCCTCTCCCTCTTTTAGTTTAAAACCATTACCCCTTGTCCTATCACTACAGACCCTGTTAAAAAGTTTGTCCCTGTCTCTCTTATAGACTCACTTTAAGCACTGAAAGGCCACAATGAGGCCTGCCAGAGCCTTGTCTTCTCCAGGCTGAACAGCCCCAACTTTCTCAGCTTTTCCTTATAGGAGACGTGCTCCAGCCCTCTGATCATTTTTATGGCCCTCCTCTGGATTCCTTCCAACAGGTCACAGAATCACAGAATCACAGAATAGTCATGGTTGGAAGGGACCTCTGAGATCACAGATCCCAACCATTAAAAAAAAAACAAAAACAAAAACCCCAAACAAACAAACAAAACAAAAGAAAACAAAAACAAAACAAAAAAACCAACACAACCCCCCCCCCCCAAACAAACAAACAAACAAAACAGAACACCAAAAAACCCACAAGAACACAACCTACAATCTCAGCCACTAGAGCGTGCCCTGAAGTTCCACATCCACAGGTTTCTTGAATACATCCAAGGATGGTGACTCCACTACCTCATTGGACAGGCTGTTCCAGTGCCTGGTCAATCTTTCAGTAAAGAAATTCTTCCTAATGTCCAATCTAAACCTCCCCTGCCACAACTTCAGACCATTTTCTCTGGTTCTATCATTATTCACTTAGGAGAAGAGGCCAACACCCACCTCTCTACAATGTCCTTTCAGGTAGTCCATGTCTTTCTTGTGCTGAGGACTCCAGAACTGGACACAGTACTCCAGGTGGGGACTCACAGGGGAGGAGTAGAGGGGCCTCGACCCTCTGGCCATGTTTTTTTTGATGCAGCCCAGGGTACAGTTGGCTTTTGGATGCTTTTAAGGCCAGACAACATAAATTTATGCAGCTTCTAAGGGGAGAGGGAATGACGAAGCAGGGAGACGGGCTTTATCCTTCAGTTGTAATTAACTATTACAATGTCAAAAGTCAGGGAAATGTGCCAGAAAAAGGGAAGAGAGTGCTATTGAAGAAGTGCAAAAACTGAAGTATTTTTTTCCAGTCACTCATGCCAGTAACATACATTAATAATCCAGCCAGTAGGGATTATGTGATAATGGCAATATCACTGTGGATTGCATTTGTGTTACAGATGTCCACTGCTCATGGCTCTCCTCTGTATTAGAGAACAGGGAAGATATGTTTCCAGGTGAGGCAATAATGCTCTGTCAGGCAGGCAAGCTTCATCACCCATAGAAAAAGCAATAATATATTGATCAGTCAGGAAACATCTCCTGTAGAGCTACTTGCCCTGGGAAATCAATCCTTGACTAATTGGTGCATTTTGTAGAAGCAGAATCTATAATAAGTCTTAAATCACTTGCTTTTCACATCCTGTACTTTCAGCTGGGTATCTTGCATGTTTTTATAGAAAATACTTAAATATTTGTTCCTAGTTCACTGTTCAGTGTTTACACCCTTTTCTTAGATCTTCATGGCTTCAGATCTGAGTTTCTCAGATCGACTCAGAGTTGCAAAGAAAATGGAGATTAAATAGGTAAATTTCCACTGTACTTCCACTATGCCATGAGGGGCAGAGAGGTGCAGATGGCTTCAAGTGGTGAAAAGACAGGCTGAGCATGAAGACAATTTTTAAATGGTATATGGACTGAAACGTTTTAATAGGCTATGTAAGCTACTGCAGAATATTATTCTTATTTTTTGTAATGGAGCACTCTTCTGTCCTTCAGCAAAAATACAGTTTGACATGTTGATAGAGCTGGTGGCTGATTGTACTTTACAATCATCATTCAAGGATCTAGAGCAAATTGTTTTGTTAATGAAATAAGTCACCAAGTGAACTAGGAAAACATAATCTTATTACAGCCTTGCTCTTTTCCCAGAACTGATTCAGATTAATCTCGGCAGTTTGGGATTTTCATATCAAAAGATTCCATAAACAGTTATTTAATTTTCTATCAGTATTCTCTCTCATAAGACTTTCAGTAGAGATATATTTGAATCTCATGCAGCAAAAAATCTGGCAAGCAAGATAAGTATATTATATAAGAAATAAAATGGGCATAATCAAAATTCTGTGGCCTGTCACTAAGAAAGTGTGCTAACATCTACTTATCACACAACCTCTCCTAGATTTGGTATCTATGTTGCAAAATAAAAACATTAGCTGCAACTCCATAGCTATATTTTTCTACCTAAGCAATAGAAAGGTCCAGAGATTTAAAAATGGCATATATTGGAGAGGTTACAATTGCATTTCAGAGCCATAGAAAAACCCATGACTTAAGCTTCAAACAATGACTCTTCACCTGAAATGCTTCTTTGTATTATCTAAAAATGTTAAAGTTGGAAGTACATCAAAATCACAGACAGATGTCCAAGTGCCTTCTGAAGTGGATAGGTCTGCCTGAAAAACCTTAAAGGAAGGACTTCATTATAGAAAATAGGGTTGCAGAGGAGGACAGATGAAGAAAAGGACAGTATACATGGGAATATATATGGGGTAGGTGTACCTGAAAGTTTTTTCACCTCTGAAAGGTGCCTACCCAACAAATCCTTAAAATCTTACTCATGGTAAGCATAGAAACGAGTTTATTCCATTTATCTTTTTCTAGGCTACTTCTTAAATGTTTGAAAAGTCAGTATACATTCTCTGCCTCTACTCAGTTCTCATGAGACCTCACCTGGAGTACTGTGTCCAGTTCTGGGACCCCCAACACAAGAAGGACATGCAGCTGTTGGAGTGAGTCTAGAAGAGGGCCATGAAGATGATCAGAGGGCTGGAGCAGCTCTCCTATGAAGACAGGCTGATAGAGTTGGGGTTGTTCAGCCTAGAGAAGAGAAGGCTCCAGGGGGACCTCATAGCTGCCTACCAGTGCCTGAGGAGACTGCAGGAAAGATGGAGAGGGACTTTGTAGAAGGGCATATAGTGATAGGACAGGGAAGAACAGTTTTAACCTGGAAGAGGGTAGATTTAAGTTAGACATTAGAAAGAAATTCATTACTGTGAGGGTGGTGAGACACTGACACAGGTTGCCCAGGGAACCTGTGGATGACCTGCCCCTGGAAGTGTTCAAGGCCAGGTTGGATGGGGCTTGGAGCAATCTGATCTAGTGGGAGATATCCCTGCATATGCAGGGGGGTTGGAACTAGATGATATTTAAGGTCCATTCCAACCCAAACCATTCTGTCATTCTATGATCTTGCTAGTCTTCCCTCTCTAAAGAAAACAGCTCAATTTTTTTCTTTATTCTAGTAAATATTAGTTGTCTTTTCACTAGCCCTGTTCCCTGAACTTCCTCCAGTTGATTCACATCCTTTCTGGATAGCTGTGTGAAAAATTCACTGACTTTACATACCAGACATGTAAAGAGGTGTCCTGGAAGAGATACAGATGGTAGTCAATAGTCTTCAGCCTGACAGAATGGAATGTTCCAAGATTCATGCGTATGGAAAAAGAAATGCAGGCACAGGTGAAGCTATGTTTAATCAATCAAATCAACTGTCATTGAACTTCGTCAAAATCTAATGCCCCAGATAAGGTTGTCGGGCATTCCAGGATGATATATCAATGTTTTTGGTTTGAGCAAGCTCTTTGGTGATTTTTTTCTTCCTTTCAGTGAACATTTTAGCAGCTGGAAGAAAAAAAAACAGCAAAGAGCTTGCTCAAACCAAAACAATCAATTGTAGTATGAATTCATTATACGTGGAGTCAGGTTCTGCTGCACCACACCCTTGTGAAGCTGGGGCTTCTTAGTTTTAGAAGGTATAAAGTGAAGTATGAAGTAGCTATGATTTCTTTTGAACACACTGTTAAAATAAATCAGCTGGATTCATGTGCTTTGGTGCTCTTGACTGAGGTAGTCATTCTGACAGATGTTCCAGGTGGAGTGATTTGTGATATATCCATTTAGTCATTTGTTCCCTTACATTTGTTGGTTCCCTCACATCTGATATTTTGCAAGAAACACAACAGCTATTTTGACTTCAACAGCGTAGAGTTCTGCTGGAAAGTAAAAGCTTTATCTGATACATCACAGAAACACCTGACATTTGATTGTAAGTTTACAGAAAAAAAGATTTCTTGCTATGATGTGCTTGAGAAAAATCATTCAATCAAAAACCAATGTTTATTTGACAAGACAGAGGAGTTAGAACTGTATCTTAACTTTTCTACAATAGAGTCTTTTGCTGTATAAACAATGAAGTACAGAAAGTTAAAAGTCTAAGGCAAGCTTTCCTAAATCATTGCTTTCCATGTAAAATAGCTATAGAATACAGTAAAGCACATAATTTGCCCAAAAGTGAAGAGGATGTAATGGCTTTCAATATTTAGCATAACCTCCGTGATGCATATTTGCTGTGTGTGATAGAAACTGAGGTGGAGAAAGGAGAGGTTGGAACTGAAGTTGGAAGAATTAATCTCAATTTAGAAATATGGAGGCTGTTTAGCCTAGAGAACAGAAGGCTCAGGGAGAGTTTATCAATGTCTATAAACACCTGCAGGGAGGATGCAGAGAGGATTAAGTAAGGAGTAGAAGAAAAAAGGAATCAATATGTAGAAATGATGAAACAGTGTGAAGTCATAGTTCTCTGGCTGAATGTTTGAGCAACAACAAGGAAGAAAATCTGTTTATAGATTTTGGAAAAATCTATACATCTGTTGAACTCTGGTAGAGAGGAAAATAGGAAGGGGGAGAGGATGAAGGTAAAGTTCTAAAGGTCTGCAGGAAATTTGTTTTTGTGCAAAGGCATATGATTAAATGAGGGACAGCAAAACCATCAGAAATTCTGTTTGGAAATTATAGTTTGGCTTAAGGATCTGTGTCAACACTTCTGGTCCAACATGAAAATGATACTGGTTATCCCAATAAATTAAAAAAACTAATTATATTATTATTAGGAATTAGGAATTCTAGTTTACTTAAGAAAATACCATGAAGATTTCAATGAGATTTTAGTCCATAGTTCTGGTTAAGAAAAAGGACAGAATTAGATGAAGTAATTTTGAACACTTTTCGACTGTAAAATAGATGATACTGTGGAAGACGTAGCAGGTCATCCTGATGTCTGACACACAGTGTTAAAATTGAGCACAGACGAGTGTAAGAAAACATCAAAGGTGTTGGACAACAATTTTTTTTCATAGCAGATCACTTACAGATGACTTTGGAGCTGTACACCTCTCTGATCTGAGGTTTCTAGTGGTACTCTGGTGGGTTATTGACCTCTTCCAGATCTTCTAACATTGATAGATATGAAAGGGGTAGGTCTAACTTATCTGATCCCCTGTGTGTGCTCAATTTTGTTGCAAGCCCTTCAGAAATCAGTGGGATGCCCTTTGATACAACACAGCACAGATCACTAAAGCCAGTACTTCACTGCTAAAAGTGAAAGGGTTAATCCCCAACTCATATTTCCCCCAGATGTTTATCCTAGAACAGTATAAAACTTTTGGTAAAAAGCTGGGGTATTTGTAGATTGGCAGTGAGTGGAGTTGAAAACTGACAACATAAACTACAATCCCCCCCAAAAATAATTGGGTTCAGAGTCAGGAGGAAGGAATATACTTTTGCTAACAAAAAGATGTAAGGCTGCATGGAGCACAGCTCTCCACAAGCTTACAATATTGGAATTTTACTGCTCTTCTATTAAAGAAGGTTTGGATGTTCTGAGGCTTTTTTTCCTTTTGGCATTTTTGTTGTTATTCCTGCACTGTTGCATGGATTGAGCAAATCACTGAAGCAACTCACCTTACATTATGTAGCATTTTCAAGTATGAGGTCTGTGCCCACTGTTTCTATTCTGGGCTAGCTGTGTTTTAAAAAACTTTTTGTGTTAGGCAATGCAAGTGCTATTAATTTGGGAGGAATTCTTAATGCAGAACATAAATTATTAAACAAAAAAACAACTTGCAACATTAAAAGTCTAAATTCCCATGAGAAGGAACATTGAACCAGGCTGATGAATTCCTAGATATGATTAATGATTAGAAGTGAACTCTTCAGTCATCAATTGTGTGGGAAGAGCCTTGTGAGTGGAGTTCCTGTAGCAAATCCTTAGAATATTGCAAGGCCATTTGCCAAAATGTTGAAGAAACTGTAATGCTGCTCTTCCAGTCAAAAGTGGGTGTAGGTACTAGTGTGGTAAGTTTGATGCCTTCTTTAAGGTTTAAGTAAAAAAGAAAGGAATTAATTGCTCAAGGACATGAGCATTCTCAGCATGAGAGCTGCCTCTTGCTTTTTATCCATATTTTGCAGGGTGGTGATGGTGTTTTTGCAAAGACACTGATTGCAAGGCTGCCAGAATAGACTGCAGTAATAAAGGTTTTGCAGAGATTAAAATATATTAATATCCCTAGTCTACTATAATGTACATGCTTCTATACTACTGCTGGTGGAGCTTTAATTTGTTAAAAGCAGCTAACAGAGTGTGTTTGCATATTCTCATACCAGTTTAGGGTTTCTGATATTAAAATACATGAAATTGATTTATGTTTTTACATGGTTCTTCTCTGCCTCCAACAATCCTTTTTTGTTTGGTTGGTTGTTTTTTTTGTGTTTGTGGGGTTTTTGTTTTGTTTTTTAATTTTTTTTGGTTTTTTTTTTGTTTGTTTTTTGTTTGTTTTTTATAGAATCACAGAATCACATTTGATTTTTACATTGTTCACAGCCCTGCCTTATTTCTCTTCCCTCTTTTTATTCCACATACATTTTGTGATTTTCATGGAATCTAGGGAAATCCAATCAGCATTCACAGTCACCCCTAGACCAGCCTGTTAGAAAGTGTGTTAATGAGGAATAGCTGATGAATTCCCAGCACCAGATGTTCTGTCCAACTGCTAACAGTTAAATGAGAACCATGCAAAAGTATAGTCATCTTCATGGTCTAACAGCATCTGGTCCATTTGCAGGTGCAAATGCCTCAGTAGCATTGCATTAAATTGTGTACACTGGATTTTAAAGGTAGCTGATTTTTTTGTATCAGGCTATGGGGAAAAAATAGCTGCTTTTGTTAGTAAATCAGTCTACTACTAGCTGTTGAAAGAAAATGACTGGAAATAAATCAGTTGCTGTTTAGGTTCCCAACTTGCAGATAATCCAGATAGTTCAATGGCTGTTTTCTGTCTAACTGAAGTTTTCCCCCTGCACAAGTGTTTACAAAACCCACAAAAACAAAACAAAAGAAAATACAGAAACGAGATGCATCATTTTGCTTTCAGTAGTTTTATTATTTTTGGAAATACAGTCACAAGCTGTTAATCTCTTGATTGTGAAATTTCATAGTTCAGGAATTCAGAAAGTTATGTTTTTGGAAGATCAGATAGTATAATGTCAAGCTGGGACAAAATGTATCTGCAGTGCAGTACTTTGGTAGAGTGATATGATACTGCTTTGTCCTACACAATATTACATAAAAGAAAACAGCATTGTTGTTTAATGCACACTTGACTGGCATGTGCACAAGTGATTCTCACTGCTGGCAATCTGAGGCAACTTAGATTCCAAACTTTATGGTACAGAACAGAGAATGGAATCAGTCCTGGTCTCAACATGGTGTCTTCTCAAACATAAATTTTGTTAACCAGTGCAGTTCTTCTTAGCTCCTTAGGTCCCATAGCTGACATTATCTCTTTTGTATCATTAAAGAAGAGAGCTACCTAGCTACCACTGATTGTGGCTGGTACCTTGGCCCGGGGCAGTGCAATGTCTTCTTGGTCCTGCAAACCAGTGGGGACAGCAGAGGCAGCTGCAGGACTCTGGAATGTAGCTGGGAATCTCTCTGCCTCTAATGGCAGAGTGTGAGGCTGCTGTGAGTCTCCTTCTCTGCAGACATTCAAAACCCACCTGGACAAGTTCCTGTGTGATGTGCTCTAGGTGAACCTGCCTGGCAGGGGGGTTGGACTAGATGATCTTTCTAGGTTCCTTCCAACCCCTAAGATTCTGTGATTCTGTGATTCTGTGAGATCTGATAGGAGCCATTATAGCCTCAATAAGCTGTTTTAGCTGACAATGGCCACAACTAAAACATCTGTTGCAGGCAATTAAAAAAAAAAAAAAAAAAAAAAAAAGACCTACATTGTCCTTTCTTTGAGGACAGATGAAAAAAATCTAAAATGAATTCTGCTTCTGCATACAAGAGGCCAGGTTAAATTTTTCATCAAAGTTATCTGGCTCATCCAGGGCCAAATTTTTGTCTTTCATGCCACTTCCCATGTGTATAATGATGTAAAGACTTTTTCCAGAGATCTGGAGATCCAGATCCAGAGATTCAATGGGAACACAGTGAAATTCAATTCTTACTTGTTCGTCTGAAGACTCACTCTACTTTAATTTGATTTCTCCACTGATCTTGTAGATTGGTAGAACACAAGGTACCTTTGTGAAGAGACATTGCTTCCTGCTGCTGAAATAGGATTTTAGTAGTCTGTGTTTTACGGGGCTTACTGTCATATACTTTGTATTTCTTTGAATGGATCTGTTCAAATACACAGAACTACTAGGTGTACCACAGTCTGCCAACTAAGCACCACCAAAATAATCCAATGAAATCCTGGGTTCAAAGTTTAATTTTATAATCAATTACATTGGTACAATTACACAGCTAAAGCTTCTATCGACTGCAGTAGGAGCTGCATCCATGACAGTGGATCTGAACCAGTTCCAGCATGGGAGGCTGTGAATATTGCTTGGAAATATTGCCCTCTTTGGCTGGCATAAATATGATATAAATGTGAGCTGCATTTGGCCAACAAGCTGATCACTTTTGGCAGAGACATGTCCTTGTTGGTCATCGGGGGTAACAGCAGAGTGAATGCTCTGCCTAGTGCTATTCCTCAGTGTGTCTGTTTAAGGACTTTTGTTGATATTGTCTTTGTATGAGTCCAGTCTCCAATGGTGTGGCTACAGCAACTCTGGCTGTTCTTCAGTTCAAACACCCAATACAAGAGGCCTCTAGGTAATTAAGCCTTTCATCTCTGCAGTGAATATTAAGACTGTAGAACAGTTCTGTTGGTTCATATATGTAACTGTATATGAGATCAAGCTCTTTTGCCTAATTTAAGGCATTCTGAGGACAGGGTCAAAGATATTCCTCCCAAACAATCAATCTAAGTGGCACTGCCCTATCTTCCTCTTAATGCCCTTGCAGTCATCTTCATGGTAAGATGATGCACTTACAGGAAATGAATGTACAAACACCACAAAGAACCCATAAGGTTTTGTTCTGTGCTTCCTAGAATTGGTATCAATTAGATCACAAGCTCTTTTAGAAGATGAGGGTGAGAGGAATTTGAATGTTTTCAGTGTTGAATACCTGATGTTATTAGCTTTAGGAAGAGCTGAGGTATCTAGATACAGATCTTACTTGCCAGTGTTGATGTAAATAAAAGGCTTTAATTCGTAGAAATAATAGACAAAAGATTCACTGAAACAATTTGACGGAAAACTTCCTGATCTGTTGCTTGGTGTTTTTTAAGCAAAGAGCTTGACTGAAATCAAGAACCATTTCTGTAGCACTTTTCTCCATTGGATATAATGCATATCCCCATTTAAGCACTTTCTTCTATCAGCCCCAGTTGTCTTGGAGTGGTTAGGGTCACAGAGGGGATTATCTGTGTTAGTAACAATGGGACTGACTCCTGTATTCTGTTTCCAGGCTGAGTGTCACGTTCTGTGAGGAAGCAGTCCCTCAGATTGTCCCTCAGCCATGACCAGACCAGCCACCGATCTTTTAAGCAGGGATGTAGTGGGAAGAGGAGTCTGAGGTGAGACCTTACCACTCTTTACAACTACTTGAAAGGAGGTTTGTCACGGTTTGACTCAGGATCAGCAATTACACCAGTGAAAATAGTGCTCTCAATCCCCTCCCCCTCCCACCCAGGTAGGGAAGGAGAGAGAGAATTAAGGAGAGAGACTTAGTAGAACTGAAAACTAAACTAGACAGCTTTAATTAAACACTAATGACAAAAGAAAATATGTATAATTATATACAAGTATGTTTAGGAATGTGCAAAATCCTATTGCCTCCCCCCACCCACAGCAACTCCACATACTGTTCAAGGAAAATTTGTTTCATCCTGGCTCGAACCAAGACAAGGTTGTAGCAAGGTGGGGGATGGTCTCTTCTCCCTAGTAACAAGCAACAGGACAAAAGGAAATAGTCTCAAGTTGCACCAGGGGAGGTCTAGATTGGATATTAGAAGAAACTTCTTCAGTGAAAGGGCCATCAAGCACTTGGAATAAGCTGCCTAGGGAGGTGGTTGAGTCACCATCCCTGGAGGTGTTTGAAAGACATGTAGGTGTGCTGCTTAGGAACATGGTTTAGCACTGGACTCGGTAGAGTTAGGTTAATGGTTGAACGCAATGATCTTAAAGGTCTTTTCCAGCCAGAATGATTCTGTGCTTCTGTAAATCCCTGCTGTATGCTCTTTTCCCTGGAAAACAGCTTCACAGAAAACACAGAGATGCCTTAGTGTTAAACATTGTTAAATCCTCGTCTAGAGATGCAGCTTTGCTGAAATCAGGTAGCGTTTCTATTTTTGCTGCATTCCACCCCATGCACTTCACTTTGTGGCAGAGAAGAGTTGAGTAGCTTAAATGTAGGAAAATTAATATGAGTGCTATTGATTTTTGGAGCAGGTGAATTGCACTGTTGAGGGTATTTTACTATTAGTGGTAGTGCGGCTTCTGTCTTGGGTGAGATCAGCTGTGGATAAGCATTGCTTTGTTTTGTAGCTGTTTTTAGCACTGGTTCCTCTGCTTCAATTGCCTTGAAGAAATTTGCTTTACTGAGTTATATCTCTAAACTGGGTTAGCTGACTGAATATTGTATTTTTTCCATCATAACAGAATATTAAGGGAAGAGTTTTCCTGTGAATTTTGCTGAGAGCAATGCATGTGTCAGTGTAAAGGCATCCTTCATGAGGCTGTTTTGTTCTCTTTCCTCTGGGTTCATTTTTGTATTCTTAGTTCCTTCCCAATAGTGCATTTGTTCAATCTGTGCTGCATTTGTCTTTTATCTTTTCTTTTTGATATTGTCAGGTTCTTTGCTAAGGGTAGACCACTCATCTGTGATTTGGATGATAGCTTTGTACTTTTTTTTTTATTTATTTTAACAAGATAATTTTCATCCCCTAGAAGCTGCTTGTGACTGTGGCTAGATTTCTTTCAGATACAATTCTCCTGATTTTTTTCAGTTTCCTTACAGCATTGCCCTACTTTTTTCTAATATTAGTCTTTATGGTTCATTGGATTATATTATTATTATTTATTTTTCTTCTTTTTT
The DNA here is from genome assembly GCA_020745705.1 of Hemiprocne comata. Lineage (NCBI taxonomy): Eukaryota > Metazoa > Chordata > Aves > Apodiformes > Apodidae > Hemiprocne > Hemiprocne comata. The sequence goes on from CM036586.1 coordinate 208,434,962, forward strand.
TTCTAGAGGTTTTCATGATTCTAGGAACTCATGCTTTTTCCACAGCACATCTGGTCAAGTGCTGTATTCCCTTCTCTTTAAAAACTCAGTGCTGTTCTGTTCTTCCTTTAATTTCTTTATTGGCTCATCAGTCAGGAAGAATCTAGACATATTTCCTCATAACTGAGCTGTTTTTTAAATAAAGGGATTTATTTTATTTACTCTGTGTTCCTGTGCAAGTATTCATTAGATCATTAGGGCAACAAAATTCCCATCTCCAGGATTGTTCTGAAACACTTTTTCCTATGTAGACTTGTTATTTCAGTGACAAGGAAAGTTGCAAAAGAGAAGAAGCTTAAATATCTTAATGCAAGCACATCGCTTCTTCAGCCTTAACTCTCTTCTTCAAGGAGCAATGCTAACAGCTGATTTTTAATGCTATAGTCTCTCTGAGCTGAAGAAAACATATATTAATTGTGCAGAGGTGCATATAGATTGTGTATCAGCAGGATTTGATGTGAATTAACCATTCCCTACCTTTCTGCATTGCCTAGATGATTTTGAGGTGAAAGCACACAATGCATGGATTACTGTGGTTCAGCTGAAGTCGGGGACACATTCTCTGCACCTTGGTTCTGAACACGTCTGTGCTTTGAAATCTGGGCAGCAGGTTGGGGCCAGTTCTACTTTGGATGCTGTGTGTGTTTGAGTTACTGAAAAGGATGTGAAAGACTTTCAGGATGTGTAGGTGTGATTTGGGAGTTCCCTAAGTGATAAGTTTTGTTGCATGCTCTTCAGAAGCAACTGTTTACAATGAGGCTTTAGTTTTGTGGCTTTTTTTTTTTTTTTTTTAAAGCACAGCTTCAAAACTCTAAAGTTTCATCCTTAAGTATCCTCCAAAAAACTGTTAAGTTAAAAAACTGTGTGAAGATGGAATCAAACCCTTTCAGGTGTCTGTGACTGATGCTATTGGGTTTGTTTTGTTTTGTTTTTTATTACTGTTATTGTTAGAATTATTTAACTTAAACTTTAATGTCTGCCTGAGTGACCTTCTCAGAATAGCCATTTCCCCTTGTCATCATTAGAAATGAGTCTCTTGCTGTTGCTAAAGAATGGGTTAAGGTTTGTTGGGATCTTTTTCCTCGTTTTTTGAGGGAAAAGGTAATGAAAGAGTAAGAAGGCAGGGAGCCAGAAATATTTATTGTCTGAAACCAGTATCTTTCCTGAAGTAATAGTTGCAATAAAACTGTCTTTTCTCATTTGCAGGATTCAATTTAAATAATAATAATAATATCACGGATAAAGTTGTTAATCTGGAGATTAGGCCAATTGTCTGATATGTGGGAAAATCCAGGTTTGCTGCCTGATCTAGTGAATGTATTTCCTTCTCCCAGATGAGTACATTAATTTCATGGAAATGCTTCATAACTGAAACATTTGCCTTCCTTGTATGGCACTTTTTAATCTCAACTTCCAAAGAGCTTCTCAATGCTAGACAAATTTTGCAATTCCTGTTGTTTTGGGAGAGACAAATGAAGCACCAAGCAGCCAGCTTGCCTTGCTACTGTTGTACAGGATGTAGGACTAGAGCCAATGTCTCTTAGATATCCACTTGCCTCCCTAAATTCCCTTGATTTTCTCAGATACTTCTATACACAATAACATTTACAGGCTCTTCATCTTGTTTGTTGTTATTCATTAACAGGCATGTTAGTAGGGCATTTCTTGCTTTGAATGATTTCTATTAGCTGTCATGGCAAGAAGGATGCTTGATTTGTAGATAAAATGTATGTGTGGAAGGCAAGATCCCTGGGATCTAGTTCTGACTGATGCACTTCTTCAGTTTTGCCTGAGTGGTTAGTCCTGTGCCTTGGTTTCAGCAGTTTTGATGAATAAACTGTAAACAAAGTTTGGCCCAATCATTGCTGTGGGGCTGAAAACAAAATAACTGTATAATGGGAAAAAGTGTTCTTGTGAAATTACTATCAAAGAGCAAACAATGCCAGGGTTCTGTTCCTAGACTTGTTGTGAGACATTGGGAAACACAGATGTAATTACTACCCTGCCTCAAAGGGATAACTATGTGAGGATAAATATATTAAGACTTCAATGATCTGTGATGGCAGAATGGCTGGCCATAGAAAGTCTACATGGAATTTAATACAAACCTGTTGTCAGCTCTTGAATTTGATTAAGCAGATATAATTTTGTTCAGTGTAAAAATCCCAGTTCTAATGTATTTTTCCCTTAAAAAGAAAAAAGAGCCTGTATCTCATGTTTATAGATTAAATCTCAAAAACATGTTCAAAGTAACTTAGATATTTAAATGTGAAAAACTGCCTTTTTTAATTACCTTTTTTTTCAATTGCATTCTTTGGATCTGACTCACAGACATTTTTAATGCTTGAATTTGGCAATCTTCTACTAGCTGAATTATCCAAAGGTAAAATCAAAATAGTATTTTCTCTTAAACCAGGAAAATAGTATTTTATACAAAAAAAAACAAGGCTAAAACTCATCTTTTGCTAAATGGGATAAAAAAGAGTTGGTGTTACTCATTTCTGAAATTTCTTGGCAGAGTTTGAAACCACTTTTTGACGTGGTCATAAGTTAACTACTGTGAAATTAGTCCCTGGTGCAAAGCTAGACTATTTCAGTATGTGGTAAAAAGAAAGATAATTAGTTTTCTTAACCTGCTTTATCTCAGCAGTTCCCCAGTTTGAAATGCATCCTGAGGGTGACTCTTTGATTTAAAAAATTACTTATTAATCTGTCTGAATTAACAAGAAAAACTGAGCAGCCACTGAGTTTCTGGATACAACAGACTGAATGCTAGTTTTAGCTTCGAAGTTCAGGTTATAACATGCTCTCCTGAAAGTCAGAGTTCCTCTTTTGGGGGCTGATTTTACTATCTGGAATATGTAGACTTTTCTCCTTCATTGGGGGAAGTTCTTGAAGAAATGATACAAGAAACTATCTGGGACAGAGGCTTGGCAGAGTTTCTGATTTCCTCTTCTAGCAGCCTTTCTTCCAGTTGCTAGATGTGCTTCTGCTGTTGAGGTTTTGTATGAAGCACCTCAGCACCCTCAGAGCTGTTACCTTTCTTCAGAGGAGTAACAGATCCCAAGGGGTGATTGCACTTAGGACAGAGCCTAAGTGGAAGCAAAGTTAGGTCAAAGTGGAACTATTGGGGAGGGTGAACTTTCTTCACCCTCTAAAACAACTAAACTGAAAGTCTCTGAGGGATTACTGGTTTGCAATGAATGCTGATTAAAACAAATGGAGCCTATAGCTTTCCTCCAGCTTTCCAGTTTGTGAAGACACCTACAGGTTACACACTCCATAAAATATTGCAATGTGAGTGATGATACCTTTGTACATTTGAATAACGAACACAACATGATTCCAAGTTGAAGCTTCTCAGTGTTGCTGTAGTCCCAAGCAATTAATTAAAAAGTGGGCCTGCATTCTTAACTCCCATGTATCTTCAAATGAAATGTCAAAGGGCTGGAATCTGTTAAAATGCAACTTGGATCGTGCGCTTGGGGGTGGAAAAAGCCACCTTGGATGGTGTATGGCATATCTCTCCTAATGCTACCTCCCAGCCCCAGAAAAATAAGGGAGGTTATGGCTCAGAATAGCAAGATGAAATGAAAGGGCTCTTTACCAGAAGGATTGCCCACTTTCCAAAGCATAACTGGTTACTGGAAAAAGGCCGCCTGGGAGCTTTATTAAAAAATTCTACAAAGGGAATCTGGATTTATCTCCATCTGTGTGTTGTTCTTGCTTTCCAAACCTCCTTCATTCAAAGATGTCTTTTCCTTTGAAGGCAGAAATTTGGTTATTCCCCTCAGTCTAAGAGAAGGAAGTTATTACCTGAACTGATGCAAACCTGTGTCCATGGATTCACAGTTCTGGGATCATCCCAAGTTGTCTGAAGACCATTAAATGCAAAGATGATGTGTGCATGTATTGCAAAATCAACAGTGCATCAGAACTAGATGGCTTATTGCTCTACTAAATAATGTTCAGTTCTGTCTCAAAGTTAGACTATTATATACATTAAAAGTCTTCTATAAGTATTTTAGAAGAACATAAACATCCTACATTGTTTGTTTAGAGTACGTAAATGAAAGTACATGTCTGAATCATGGTTCATACTGATATGTTTAGAAATTTATCTCTCAGCTGAAAGCAATAATGAAGACTACACACTGCCTAAATCCTAATTAAGCCCAGTGGCAGCAGAAAGAAAAAATCCTCTTCAATTAGACTTTATCAGTCTACAGCTACTTGACTCATTTGTGCTATGAAGAGAATTTACCTAAGAAAAAGGCAACTTTTCTTTAGAGTGCATACATAATCATATTTTAGGGCAATGGAGTAGAGAAAGAATGAATTAACAACTGTGCATGGAAAGTAGCTGAGATTACAGAGCTTGAAAACCTGGAATGAATTCACTGAATTTCTCTCCCTTGCAAGTGAGGGAGTCCAGCAATAAGACTAAAAACACACAGCAGTGTCCCCTGGTATTTCTCTCCATTGTTGTTATTTCAGCCCCATGTTATGAACACACAAATAGTTCAAAGGGGAATTATTATTGTTATAATTAATATTATCTACCAAATTATATTTTTTTAGAAAGCTAGGCACAGTAGGGATAACTCAATGACTGCTTAATCTAAATATATGAAACTATATTAACTTGGCAATGCTGAATGTAGATGATGTTCCCTGATCTTACAGCTGGGTCTTGTAATGTGTCTACTTTGTGTAACATCTGTTTTCCATTATATTGAGTATATTTTAGCTACCTAACTCTTTCTAAGGTTTCCACTTGTAAAAGTGTTACTTTTACAAACAAAACAGCATCAATAAGCATGTCTCTACTGAGCAATGAATCTTGATCTCTAGGGAACTGGAAACGGGCCTTACCAATACTGACAAAGTTAGAGTGAATAACAGTGCTTAGTCTGTCTGCAGAGTGCTGAAGATAATTGCTTCCTTTCTCTGGACAAGGACAGCTTTCTTTAGTCCTAGAGCTCTTGCTCTGCTCTCTTCTGCACCTGCTGTGTTTTTCTCCCACTTATCACTTCAGCAGTGCCTTTGATTTATAGGAGTGTAACAAAGTGATCCTTCTGCAAAGGACAGGGAAGAGTATAATATTCCAGTCACTATTATGTATCATAACTAGTGAACATTGTGAGGAAGTGAAATTGGGACCAAATCATGTTAATGGATAAACGTATAGTATTTTGCACATTCAGTCCAAATGTTGTGGACTGATGGTATCTTTTCAGGATACCCTGTCTCTCATGTCACTGCGTGAGTCCTTGATCCATAGAGGGCAGTGACAGTTTTGTCAGTTTTATCAGTTTTAGACAGAATGTTAATGGTTTAATGAAGAGAGCTTATGGAGTGCTCTGCCGTTGCTTAACAGATCCCATGTTGCTTAGAATTTTTGTACAATGTGTATAGAGCAAGTGAGCAGGGCTCCCAGTAATTCTAGTGATTCCTAACCTACCTGTGTATGGACAAACATTGTGCAGAAAAGTTCTGTGTTCATACATGTATTTGCACATAGAGAGAGCAGAATAAGACTCTCCAGAAAACTTGGATAATGTGACAGAAATTCATTTAAATAGGAATGTACCCTCTGTTGCTATTAGACTGCTGAACAAGCTGGTATCTTTCCTCAGTCATTAAGTCATCTTTTAATAAGGTGATGGAAAACTTTGATGTTACTGCCTTTTCTTGGCAGCTTAACCAACTGAGAAAACTGAATAAAGTTAATTGCAAGCTGACCCACAGTAGAGAAGCAATAGAAGTAAACATCACTTCACAGATTTTATAACTTTGACTATTTCCAGTATCACTTGTGCCTGCATACTGGAATTGCTGGGCTAAGGCTTTGTGCCCCATGATTGGAAGAGGACTGTATGAGCTCATTTAAATGCAATCCAACTGACTTTTAAAATGCATGATCTTGAAGTACATTGTTTGGAATCTGTGTCGGGACACTATGAAGAAGGATGTATTCTGCACATCCCACTTTATCTGTTTAAAACAAATATTAAAGGTAAAAGATTTATAACTGTTGACCAAAATGCTTATGGCTGCCTTGGAAATTCCCACGCTTTCCTCATTCTGCCCTCTTGGGGTTACAGAGGACGAAAAGCAGAAATGGGAAATGTGGCTGCTACAGTTTGCTTTTACACTGTCAATTCTTTCCAGCAGAGATAGATGCTTGCTGTGCAAATAGAAACTGCCACGATGGGAAGCCTGCTCTGTTTGAAGTCTCTCAACACCTCCACAACCCATTTAAATCCTCAAGTACACTCTAGGTCCTTCTAGACTGAGGGCAGGCCTCCTCTGTTTGATGCAAGCTAGGCATCACCCTTTTTGCCATGGTATAGAAAGCTAATTCCTCATTTGCAAGTGTGCAAAGAGTCATACTTCAAGAAAACGGCATCAAAGATGAAAGTGATATAATAATGAGCCCCAGACTCATATAGCCGCAGAAGTAGTCAAGATAGATGAGGAGTTTGACATAGCAGATGAGGATTGGGTTAGGGATCAGTTGAGTAATCTGGACATCCATAAATCGATGGGTCCAGATGGAATGCATCCAAGGGTGCTGAGGGAGCTGGCGGAGGTCATTGCTAGGCCACTCTCCATCATCTTCGGTAAGTCATGGGTAACGGGAGAGGTGCCTGAGGACTGGAGGACAGCAAATGTCACACCAGTCTACAAGAAGGGCAAGAAGAAGGACCCGGGTAACTATAGACCAGTCAGCCTCACCTCCATCCCTGGAAAGGTGATGGAACAACTTGTTCTTGTCTCTATCTCTAGGCATATCAAGGACATGGGGGTCATCAAGAGCAGTCAGCATGGTTTTATCAAGGGTAACTCATGTTTGACTAACCTCATAGCCTTCTATGAGGAGATTACTAGGTGGATAGATGATGGTAGAGCGGTAGATGTGGTTTATCTTGATTTCAGTAAGGCATTTGACACTGTCTCCCACAGCATCCTTGTAGATAAGTTGATCAGGTATGGGTTTGGTGATCAGGTAGTGAGGTGGATCAGGAACTGGTTGATGGGAAGGAGTCAGAGAGTTGTAGTCAATGGGGCAGAATCTGGTTGGAGGTCTGTGACTAGTGGAGTCCCTCAGGGGTCGGTACTGGGACCGGTGTTGTTCAACATCTTCATCAACGACCTGGATGAGGGTATAGAATGTACCCTCAGCAAGTTTGCTGATGACACTAAGCTGGGAGGAGTGGCTGACACACCAGAAGGCTGTGCTGCCATTCAGAGAGACCTGGACAGGCTGGAGAGTTGGGCGGGGAGAAACATGATGAAATTCAGCAAGGGGAAGTGTAGAGTTTTGCATTTGGGGAAGAACAACACGATGTCCCAGTATAGGTTGGGGGCTGACCTGCTGGAGAGTAGTGTAGATGAAAGAGACCTGGGGGTCCTGGTAGACAGGAGGATGACCATGAGCCAGCAATGTGCCCTTGTGGCCAAGAAGGCCAATGGCATCCTGGGGTGCATTAGAAAGGGTGTGGTTAGTAGGTCAAGAGAGGTTCTCCTCCCCCTCTATTCTGCATTGGTGAGGCCGCATCTGGAGTATTGTGTCCAGTTCTGGGCCCCTCAGTTCAAGAAGGACAGGGAACTGCTTGAAAGAGTCCAGCGCAGAGCCACAAAGATGATTAAGGGAATGGAACATCTCCCTTATGAGGAAAGGCTGAGGGAGCTGGGTCTCTTTAGCTTGGAAAAAAGGAGGCTGAGGGGTGACCTCATCAATGTTTACAAATATGTAAGGGGTGAGTGTCAGGGAGATGGAGTTAGGCTCTTCTCAGTGATGACCAGTGATAGGACAAGGGGTAATGGGTGTAAATTGGAGCATAGGAGGTTCAAGGTGAATATCAGAAAAAACTTCTTTACTGTGAGAGTGACAGAGCACTGGAACAGGCTGCCCAGGGAGGTTGTGGAGTCTCCTTCACTGGACACATTCAAAACCCGCCTGGATGCGTTCCTATGTGATGTGCTCTAGGTGACCCTGCTCTGGCAGGGGGGGTTGGACTAGATGATCTTTCGAGGTCCCTTCCAACCCCTAGGATTCTATGATTCTATGATTCTATGAATTTATGCTGGGATTGATCCTTGTCTATTCTGAACACTGAGCATCTTCCACATTTTAAGGTAGTAAATCAGTATCAGAGTGAAAACGAGTAGTAGGTTGAGAGGAGGTGCTATAGAATTCACATCTGTGATGAACATAGTGGAATACAATTCATGGACAGCTTTGTTTTCTTTAAGTCTCATTAACATATGGCCTAATAAGTTTCATACCATAGGCAAGAAGGACAGCCATAATTCACCATCAAAACAAAAATGGATAAGCAGACATGCTTTGGGAAGTGAGCTGCATAACACTAAGGCCCCTTTTAAACATGTCTTCTCTGAGTTACTTAAAATAGCTACTACAGAGCTATTCTATTTGGCTTTAACTTTATTTTGCACAATACTCAATGCATGGTATCATGATATGCACTGACATGGCAGAGAATGAACCAAAAATATCCTATGCAAAAAACATTAAATAGTTGCAGCTAGAATTAAAGAACTAGTGTTTCCAAGTTGGTGCTAGAACTAATCCCTGTCTTTGATGTTTCTGGCCTCACAGGGAGTGATCTGCAGTATGCACAAGAGGTGAAATTAGAATTCTGTAAAGGTTTGTGGGAGATCATGGAGCTTAGCAAGCTAAGTACTTCCATGAATTGAGCTCTACTACCTAGTTCCTGTTCTAGTTTAGATCTCAGAGATTTGGTTCCGATCCAGCTTATTTAAACTGGAACTGTATCAAAACTATCCTTCTATTTTGGCTATTCGTTAGTGATACCACAGTTAAAAAAGATTCCCTGGGTCATGTCCAGCAAAGTTTATGAAAACCTCACCAATCGAATGTTCTGTACAGAACTTATCAAAATCTGTGGTGTTTTGAGTTGCAACAAGGACTGTCATCAGTAAAAGACAAGCAAGCCATTAATCATTATTAGTTTTGATGGATTTCCTCGAATTCAACATTCAGTGCCAATCCCATGTCTCCAAGGAGGCACACATTACCTATATGATTTTATGTTGGTGTTATTCTGTATGATATGCTTAGGAAGCTATCCATTAAAAGATGCCATCAGACTAAGAAATTTAAAAGGATAAGTGACTGCCTAGCCACTGGATGTCACCACTGTGTTTAAATAATTATGAATATTTTTTACCCATTTACAAGCTTGCATTACATTTTACATCCCAGGTAAAAAAATGTTTATATACTTGAGAGAAAAACCTTCTAAACTTTAGCTTATCTGAATTAACTCTATCTCACAAAAGGCAGCGAGACGGTTTACTTGTCCTAAATTCTACTTCTTTGTAATCATTATGGTTTTTTAATAGAACAGCCCAGGAAAAGTCTGGAAAAATCTGAAGAGATCATGTTATCAGTCACACAGATGGGCTCAGAATGTTATGCAGAGAAATTACATGCCGCCTGCTCAGGTCAACAGATTGCCCATTAAGGACAGATAATCTGATAATGATTTAGGATGCATTTATGGGCAGAGGGGAGCAGAAGTTCTGGCCAAAGTTGTTCCCACTGAGTTGGAATAATACCAGTGGATGATAATTTATCACCACAGAACTGAACTGCAGCTACCTAGCTGGATGTACTGCCTCAACCTACCATGCCAGAAATGGGCAGCTGTATAAAAGCCATCACTGAATTATACTCGGAGGATGCTTTTTGTTGGCTCTTTTCCATAGCAAGAATTGTGAAGGGCATGCAATAAGTGTGCTACATCAACTTAAAGTCAGATTTGTGCTTCTTACCACTTTTGACTTTGACCTCTATTTCTTTTTCTTGAAACTAAATACGAGCCCTGATGCCGATGATGCCTGCATTCCAATTTAGGTGGCTAATTTTTGGTTATTTGATGTTAGAGTGAAATAAAATATTGTCCTTTTAAACACAGAAGTATCAAAAAAACGGAGCATACCACTATCTAGCCTTAAAATCCAGCTCCAATTCTTACTCCATCTCGTGACCTTAATCTGTATTCTTTATAAATAGCACTTGAGAAGATGGTTAGTAGGTTGCAATAAGCTAAGTAGTGAAGTCAATAAAGAACTTCTCTTTCACTCAGTTACCTTATATTAGTAAATATCCCTATGTCCCTATTTTCTTTCTTATTTCAGTAAGTGTTGCCCCAACTGACAGAAAGAGAGCTGGTACTTCACGTTGTGTATTTCTAATGCTTATAAGACCTGTGCTCTAAATGCCCTGATTTATGCATTGTTATTTAATATGAGTAGTTATGAAAGTCCTTTTATGTGCTGAAATGGAAATATTTAGTTAACTTGTCATTCCAGAATGCTTTGCACTGACAGTTTTGCTACCATCGTGTTGTTAGCTGTTGCTGGCATCATATATTTTAAAAGATTGCTCAAAATTAATTATGAAGGTGTTCCCCAAGCATGTACTCCATATTGGAGACAAAAGATGGCTTTGAAATTGCATTTCCTCTTGTTAAGCTCTTTTCAAAAGAAAAAAGTTTATTGCTTTATATGGTATAGCAGAAATGGATACGTATTTGGGGTGTTAGAACAACATCTGGGAACTGCAGTAGGAATGCTGCAGCACTGAACTATGCCAGGGTTGATAATGGATCCATGGATGCTTTCTTCCATTTACTAATGACACTAAAATAACTGGGTCTGGTCATTTTGGCCTTCTAAGACTTTAATTCTTTATACAGAATAGCTAATAGTCAGCAATTCCAGAATTTCAAAGAGATTCAGAGATTGGTTTATATTTCTGTAGCAATAATGCTTACAAACCTCTGATGAGATCAGGATCCATATGGGCTTGGTACTATACTTCTTCCCTGTTAATCTGTCAACCTACATAAAAATTGAAAAATATTACCCTCTTGTACTGTCTCATTGGTATAATCGGAAATATTTAAAATATTTAATATGCAAAAACATTTTAAAATTTATTTATTTATTTATTAAATGTTATAAATCAAGCAGGCATTAATTAACATATTAGTCTGGCTGGAAGAATTAAAACAATGTCTTAAAAAATGAAAGTAAAAAAAGACTTGCTGGTATCCCATGCCAGCAAAAAGAGACTTGTGACTATTCTCTGTAAAGATTCACTTGTCTAGACTTATTCTGGGTGTCTGGATCATCAAAACAACCAATGCAATTTAGATAAGAGATCTGAACGAACACAGCTTGTTTTGTTTCTAAGGCTATACTCAGATTCTAAGCAGGAGAAATGAGCCCATGTCAAGCTCTGACTTATTATAGCTAGACTGCTTCTTGCAGGCAACCTAACTCTTTTTCTGAACACTCAGTGGAAGAGTGCAATGTAAATGTGATCCTGAGACCACAAGAATCCTTGCCTCAAATCCTCAAAATTTGTGCCAATGTTCTTGAAAATTTGGTCGTACCACTAAAAATTGCTGGTTGTGTTGTGGTTTCTACCTGCCTGCTGAGGGATGGTGATGGACTTGATAACCAGTGTTAGACGTCTGCAACTGAGAAGAAAATTGCCTTAATTTTATGACTAACAAGCAATAAACTGTTATGCTGCAGGAAAAAAATCCCTTTTGTATATCCAGCCTTACTTAAGCTGTTCTTTTTGCATACTCTATGATTTTCAGTATATACAATATGTTTAAGCAGAGCATGATATAAGCATTTATTTTTCAAAGTAGCACCTGCCATTCTCATATTTTTAAAAGTATTTATGCTTTAAAAAGAAAAAAATCAAATGTAAAGGTGACAATTGCAGAGCTCTTTCTAAAGCTTGAGACAAATCAGAAAATCTGTAAGACCGCCAGGTATGATATTCAGCCAGGAAATGCTCTTGGTAGCTTTGGGACTGGGAATTTATGACACTAAACAGTTTCACATGGATTGTTTCTCTAAAGAAATCCTATCTTTGAGAATAAGACAAACAGAAGATGACATTTAGTCTGACCTTCCAAGGAAACAAATTTTGTTTTTATTATTTTAACAAGAGCTACAGATGTTTATCTGAACATCTGCTAAATTTACCCCGATTTTGAAGTCTGATAAAACAAATGAATGTTCAGTACATTAATATGAATTATTAATACATTTTTTTAAATAAAAAGGAAGTTTTGACCCATCCTGGCTGGGCAAAGGCTGTAAACCCCTGACCTATGCTTCATCATTTTGTGGATCCAAGAACACATTATTGTGATGTTAATGATATGCCCCAGTTTAAAGTGTTAGTGTCTGTAGTTAGGGGCGATTTGGTTACTTATTTCATAGCGGTGTAATATCGGCAAATTGTGGCACCTTTCCAAAACTGCATCAAAGTTAAACAGTGGCCCAGAAAATCACATAGATACTTGTAAACATGAGTCATAACTGAAACTATGAATAAGTTATGTTAACCATTTTTTGTCCAAAATATGCCTATTTAAGAAGAAAGAAGCCCTTCTCATTGCAATCACCTTTTAGAGAAAATCCCAATCTAAAATTGCATTAAAATGCTGTAAAGATTCCCACATTTTATATAAAGGCATGCATTACAGAATCACAGAATCACAGAATCACCAAGGCTGGAAAAGACCTTTAAGATCATCAAGTCCAGCCTATGACCAACACCACCACACCATCTAGACCATGGCACTAAGTGCCACATCCAGCCTTGCCTTGAACACATCCAGGGACGGTGCCTCCACCACTTCCCTGGGAAGTCTATTCCAATGTCTAATCACCCTCTCCGTGAGGAAGTGCTTCCTAATATCCAACCTAAACCTCCCTTGGAGCAACTTCAGGCTGTGCCCTCTTGTCCTGTCACTGGTTGCCTGGGAGAAGAGACCAGCCCCCACCTGACTACAACCTCCCTTCAGGTAGTTGAAGAGAGTGATGAGGTCCCCCCTGAGTCTCCTCTTCTCCAGGCTAAACAACCCCAACATCCTCAGCCTCTCACTATAAGACTTTCCCTCTAGTCCTTTCACCAGCCTTGTTGCTCTCCTCTGGACCTGCTCCAGCACCTCAACATCCTTCTTGAAGTGAGGGGCCCAGAACTGGACACAGGACTCAAGGTGAGGCCTCACCAGTGCTGAGTACAGGGGGAGAATTACATCCCTGCTCCTGCTGGCCACACTATTCCTGATACAAGCCAGGATGCCATTGACCTTCCGGGCCACCTGGGCACACTGCTGGCTCACGTTCAACCGGCTGTCCACCAGCACTCCCAGGTCCCTCTCTGCTGGGCTGCTCTCCAGCCACTCTTCCCCCAGCTAGATGCATTAGCTAGATGCATTTCGTTTTGCAACCTTTTGAATTGTTTTATCCATTACAAACATATTAATGAAATTGAGGTGTCCTAGACCTTTCTGTGTGTGGGTTCCCTTTGCTGTCCATGGGCCTACTGAAAACCACATAGGTCCCTAAGGAAGTGAGCGAGTATGGGAAAGCTTGGGACAGGTATCATAGAATCATGGAATCACAGAATCATAGAATGTTTAAGGTTGGAAGGGACCTTAAAGATCATCAGGATCCAACCTCCCTGCTATGAGCAGGGACACCTCACACTAGACCAGGTTGCACAAAGCCTCATCCAACCTGGCCTTGAACACTTCCAGGGAGGGGGCTTCCACAGTCTCCCTGGGCAACCTGTTCCACCACCTTACTACCCTCATGGTGAAGAATTTCTTCCTGATGTCTAACCTAAATCTACCCTCTTTCAGTTTAAAACCATTACCCCTTGTCCTAGCACCACCCTCTCTGGTGAAAAGTCCCTCCCCAGCTTTCCTGTAGCCCCTTCAGGTACTTGGAAGGCCGCTACCAGGTCTCCTCGAAGCCTTCTCTTCTCCAGGCCGAACAGGCCCAACTCTCTCAGCCTGTCTTCACAGCAGAGGTGCTCCAGCCCTTTGATCATCTTTGTGGCCCTTCTCTGGACTCTCTCCAACAGCTCCATGCCTTTCCTGTGATGAAGGAACGAAGTAATGAAGTTACCCCCTCGAGTTGTCCTTCTGTTCCTGCTGCACAGGGGATGGGGCTGCTCATGGATTATCTCTATCACTCTGTGTGCATTAAAGGTAAATTGGCTTCTTACTGCATTAGGCTTATGAGCCTAAGGGCTTATGAGCCTAACTGGCTCAGTATAATTTTTGTGTTTGGAGTTTTTTACTTTGATTTACCACTGGAAGATTAGAGATTGTGTAATTTAAAAAAGGGACAAAGGGGCAAAAAAAGAAAAAAAAAATACACATACGCTTAAAAATTTTATAGTTGACACACAAATAAACTTCAAGGTTCCAGTCACAATGACTGCTTGGTTTATTCATTAAGGGCAACAGCCCCCTCTTCCATTCTGTCCCAAATGAATTCTGTCTCAGAAAACTCTCAGATTCCAGAAACCTGTTCAATTAGCTCTCAGAAAAGGGCATGACAGCAGTAGGAAAAGGTGTAAGGACAGATTGCCATTGGCTGGTTGATCTATTCCTGCTGAGAATCTGCTGCAGAAACACACCAACAGCCTACTCTTTTTTTCTGTAAGGCCTCTGCTAACATGTGTGTGAGCAGTATTCTTACAGTACTTTTCCTGAATAAGGACTACACTGATTAGCTCTGCTTCTGTTTTTCCCTAGTTCAGAGCAAGGACTTTATAGCAGCTGACAAGTGGCAGAGCACCATCTGGGTTGGGTAGATGCACAGCATGAAAAGAAAACATACCTGCTGCACCAGCAACACGACAGATACATCCTTACGTTCACTGGAGGGCAGCTGGTCAGCTTCCAATGGACCAAGCTGTTGCACACAGAATTGGATAACCTGCTGAATTTGTTGCTGAAGCTGAAGTTACACTATTATTAATATGGGTCAGGACATGTCTGATCTCTCTCCCTACTAAAACACAGAAGTATTTAATTTTCGGATATGTTTGTTAGCCCCTCATTTCCAAGGGATTCATGATGGATTTAGAGGGATGCTAGATGTCTTCCTGGGGTTAATTAAGCTTAATTTCAAACACAAGTTTGAAGACGAAAGGCCAGATCTCTGAAGGACACATGCCTTCTGTTTCCTCAATTACTGTGAGTATGTGTTAATTGACAATTTGGTAATACCTCCTAGGTCTGCTATTTTAAGGTGAAGCATAGAATTGTCTTTGCAATGTTGTCTGACAGGCCTTTTCAACTTACCAACTCAATGTGTCTATTCTGGAGTGAGAGCTTTTTTTTTTTCTTTACGGCACTTAGTGGCTGAACATTAAACATAAGGATTAAGGGTGGTAAAAATAGAAGATTATTCAATTATTATATAACAAATATGACAAGTTCCAACTTCAGAGGAATCTAAAAAAAGGGTAGGAACAAGCAGAAGAAAAATAATTTCAAGGAAATATAGTTTGTTTCTCATCAGGCTTCTTCTAAAAGAACAGGAGATCATGAGAAGGTACAATTTCTAATTTTTAAATACCACAGTATAATCAGTCATAATTCAACTTATTTTAAAGCCAAAGAAAGCAATTAATGTGATAGAATGCCTGCGCACTTTAGATTTATTAATCTGAATCATCAGTAGTTGTAGGAGCTAGTTTGAATTTCTAGGAACAAGTAAGATCAAAGGAAGATCACGTGAGGTTGAATTTTTTCTACTTTGCTGGAAAACTTGTATTTTATAAATATGAAAACAGGGCATGAATATTCCTTGGGCCAAAAACAACTGCTGAAGCAGTTTTTCCTTCTATTCCCTTCTACTAGATGACTTTGAATTATTAACAACATCCAGTTTTTAATGAAATAACTGTAATCAACAAATTACAACCTTTGAAATCATGGTCTTCTCTTTCCACTACGCCAAAGGGAGGTTTAATGATCAGGAGATGGAAGAGAATTCTTTATTTTTGTAGTGAATTGTAAATTTTTCTCTTCTCTTTACTTTGCCACATCCCCTTTTCTGGAAAAGGAATGATCAGTATTGAAAAAATGGGAGAATGATCAAGGTAGAAAACTACTCAGCTGAAATTTTATTTTGAAAGAGAAAGCAATTTTTTTGCTCCACATTGTATTTCTTTTTCCTTAACAATTGTCCCTGGAAAACACATGGAGGGTTGAAAGTTGAGCAAAACATGATGTTTTTTCCCTCTGAAACATGCCACTGTATTCCCTCTCCTTCACCCTTTATCAGCCCTAGTTAATGTGCAAGCTATCTTGATGCCATAGTATGATTATGGAGGACTGGCCTAAATATTTATTAGAGACTTTAAATTTAGTCTTATACTTTCCTGTGCAACTCCTCCAGTCTCAGTTATCAGCTGCCTGTCTCTCTGGAAGGAGCTCTGAAAGAAGTAAGCAAAGGAAAGCATCCAGGACCATGGGGTGCCAAGCAGGCACATGTGGGATTCTTTTTGAAATTGTTGCTGAAATTTAAGGCCTCATAACTTCTGAAGGTTTTCACTTGTTTTGGGAAAAGAATCACATTTACTGACCTTGTGCTCCTTACCTGAAAACTGAATCATTTGTGAGGATGTCTGCTTGGACAGAAGGGAGGTTTCATGCATAGCACTGAGACAGGACAAGGGGAGCTCACTGCTGTTCACCAGGTTGGAGGTGCCATTCCCTGTTTCACCCTGCACCAGCTCCCTGGAAACATGCTCCTGCTGTTCCCTATCTTTTGTCTCCAGAGCTTGTTTGATTTGACTGAGCTGGGTCTGCTCTATAACTCCAACAGAATTATTCATTAATGGCATAGATTTATTTTTTTTCCTGCCCTCAGGTGAGCATTTCCAACTCACGGAGCAGTCAGGAAAGCCTAAGCACAAGGCAGCACTTGAACATAGAGAAGATGGGAATCTTGACTGCTTCCTTCAGCAATCCCCTAAATGTGACTGGATTACCTGTAGCATAATAACTCTTACTTTACAAATTACAGTACTCAAAGTGTCACTGTATTTTCTTTAAAACTGAAACAGTTTTGGAAGGTGATCAATGGGAACAACAACGCATCAGCTGGGCCAAATGCAAAAGTAATAACTATAAAACTGCACTTTTCCTACAGTCACCTTCATGTCTCTCCCATGTTAATTAAGACTTCAACACTCTTGCCAGTTAACTGAGTGAGGTATGAGAATATGACTAATCTAGCCCAGGGTCACATAGCAAGGAACTAGTGGCTCCCAGGAGTCTCTGCCTTGCAACAGCAAACTTCCCTGCTGGAGTCAGAGGGAACAACAGTGCTGCTTAATTGAATTGGCATTCTGTGCCCTGTTCTGTTCCCTGGAAACTGCACAAGTCTAGTATCAGTAAAGGCAAAATATTCCTGTTCTCAGATTCAGGATTTGATTTGAACCAGATGCCCTTTTTGGTCCCTAATAAGGGCTCATTCCCATTGGGAGTAACTCCTTGGTATATCAAAAACTCTTCTAGAGGAAATGCTGCTGAGCTTGGCAGGTCTCAAGAGGAAGCCAAAAAAAGATAAAGAGTGAGAGGTGACTTTTCAACACGGGGCCAGACTGCCTTGGGAACCTTTTCTACCCTGCAGCTGGAGCTGCCATCATCTGAAACCTGGCATCCCTTAGTGCTGCTAGTGGTGTTTATTTATTTTTGATTGCAATTTTATGCTTTAAATGGCATAAATGCCAAATAGGTTGCACATTATCCATGAGAAATTGTCTCTTTTCCCAGACAAGGCACTTGCCTGAGAAGCAGGTTTGTTGTTTTATTTTCTTTTTTAAAGTGACTGTTGGCTGTCATTGTTGATCTTTCACTGGCGACCTTTCAGTCCCAGTACTCCCTCCAATCTGCAGTTAGTTAACTGTGAATATATTTAATTAAAGCGGTGTCTCACAGCAGGGGAAGTATTATCAGTCTGCATATCATTAGGAGTTTTTTTGTTTTTATTAGTTTTAGAGTGTTTTAGGACTCATACTATGAAAATATCATGACATCTCCATCTGCTTTCTCTCGACAGAAGCTGTAGCCAGGCTACTGTGCAGTCTATGAGCTGAGTAAAAACTGTTCCCTCATCAACCTTGTTTTAATTGTAAAGCACTGTGAATGCAGTCTGGTTTTTGTCACCAGAATTTGTACTTCCTCATATAAAACAGTTCAGTGAATAAATTTATAGCAACACCTGTCAATGACTTGTGCCAGGGCAGTCAACAGAAAGTGGGAAAGAGGGATTATGAAACAGATAAAAAGACATATAGAGATTTGGAGGCATCAGTAAAACAAATGTCAGTGTTACCTTTTAGGCTAATAAGGGGAAAATAAAATTCTTTGGGAGTTAATTACCTGACAGGACTTCATTTGCTTCATACTCTTCCTCCCCTCTCTCTTCCAAACAAATTCAATCAGTTGCTATTGACATTCCCTGGCTGGTGGTTGAACATCTACCTGCTGGTTCAGGCCATACTCTTCCACCTGTAAATCCCAGAATCCTTCAAAACCCAAATATGTATCCCCTGTCATTACTGTCTGTGTCTATCTTCTGCTGCATTACCAATGAACCAGAAAACATCATCACAATATTTTAATCTTGTACTACCTTTGGTGAAATTCTCTTGACACTAAGAATTCAAGTCAGCCCCTACATTTACTGGGAATTTAGAAATTGCATCAAATGTGCTTGAAATTTGAAAAAGTGGCAGAAAATGGAGGCAACTGTTAGAAATTGTTGTTGATTTTGATGTTTTAAAACTATTTTCTTTTTCTCTAGATGCATTGCTGTATAGCAGATCCCTAATAGGAGATCACTGTTGATACAGTAAGACAAGTAGGTTTCTTTACAGGTTGTATCTGAGTGAAATGGAAATTCAAATTGGACAAATTGGTGCAAAAATGAAGTAATGCTCTGATGAATCACAGCTTTGTTTTATTTGGGGCGGGGTAGTCACAGTCGAATGAAAATAATAAACTCTTATCCAAGGCTACAGGCTTGCCATCATAATTTTATAAATTGCTGCTTCAAGAAAGTCAATTTGTTTCAGCTGCAGAAGCAGCTTGTGTTTTAAGAAACACACCCCTAGCTGTCTTCAGGGAGTCCATTAAACCTGTGGTCCTTATGGTTTGCTTAGAACATCACCAGGTGGAGATAGTTTCTGGTGAAGAAGAGAGAAATAAACAAGTTGTAGTACTCTGGCACCCTTTCAGACATGATGCTGCCAATGGTGCTACCAAGTGGGAATACGTGCTGACTGCAGCACAGCCAGTGGCAGCACTACCCAGAAATGCAGTCTTAGGCTTTTTGGGGATATCATGTGTATTAAATTCTACATCAAGAGGCCATTGAAAGAGCAAGAAAGCCACAAAAAGTTACTTGAAATCTTGTTGTTATGTTTGCATATGTTTTCTTTGCTTCCCTTGTCTCCCTTAGAAACTGCAGAATCAACAGGACTATCCAGAGGTGACTTGAAACATTATGATTGAAATAAAATCTCCATTACATCCCTTTCAATATAATGACATTTATCAAGTCAATAAATGTTGGCCTGCACATTAACATTTTAAAGGATTAGTACCATAATATAGCAAAACATTTTTACCCCCCAACAAGAAACATTTTTGTTTCCTCAAGGGGAAAAATGGAAACAACTTGAAGACTGTAACATCTCCCCCCCCTTATTTTGCACCTTTTGAATGCATCCAATTATTTTGTTCTTGTTTTAAATATCATAGAATCATAGAATCGCCATGGTTGGAAAAGACCTTCAAGATCATCACATCCAACCATCCACCCTGTAACCCCTAACCACTAAACCATCTTATGAAACAGCCTGTTCCAATGCCTCACCACTCTTTCTGGGGAGACATTTTCCCTAATCTCCAATCTGAACCTCCCCTGGTGCAGCTTGACCCCATTTCCTCTTGTCCTATCTCTGGTCACCAGGGAGAAGAGGCCAACACCCACCTCACCACAACCTCCTTTCCGGTAGTTGTACAGGGAGATGAGGTCTCCCCTCAGCCTCCTCTTCTCCAGGCTTAATCTCCTGGAGTTTTGGACTAGATGGCATCTAAACAAAGAAAAGTATAATAACATTTAAGTGTTGGGATCTTGGGATCTTGCTGACCATGGAAAAAATCTACAGGACAGATAAGGAGAACAGTAAAAGGCTTCTTCTGTCTGCTGGATGCCTGCAGAAGTGGGTGTCTATGAAGGGGTCAAAGTGAACAATTACTCATGCAGGTAGATACACTATTACCAGGCTCTTTCCCAAGTTCAGGTTGCTCATCCTTTCCTTTTCTGGAGCTTCTTTTTGTCAAAACCATGGAGAGTAGTGTAAGTACTGCTTTTCAAGACCAACATAATGTTTAAGTGCACCAGGAGGCCTTAATTGTCCTGACTGTCCTCACTTTGGGACCTCCAGTCCATGCACCTTCTGCTCTGTTTAAACTTGGGCTGTGTCCTTATGTCTTGCCTGAGCTACACGCTATTTATTTATAGCCCTGTCTCTTGCCTACATTTTGGACCTATCTTGTCAACTTGTCTCTAGTCTTGTCTCCAGCCATTCTTTGGCTGCTCTGGACTCCTTAGATACATGCTGGACCAGATTAATTACCTTCCTGGACCAGATTAATTACCTTCCTTTGTCTAGGACTGCACGTGGATCCTGATATCAGCATCCTGCTTTGCTCAGATACGTGGGACTTGCACCATGCCTCTGCTCTGCCCACCTACAGCTCCCAGCTCATCATCCTCCCTCATGCAGCAGCACTGCTCTTGCTTCTCCCTGACATGGGAAACGTTTATTTTCCTTCCTGCAGGAATCCTAAGCAGGATCTTAGGTATTATTCTATGAACAGCCAGAACTCAAGTTTCATTCAATCAATATATTGTTTAAACTAGTTGTGAAAATTAAAATCGTCAGAACTGAAATGGAAGCTAATTTCAAGATGTTTAGCATCTAAGGGAAAGAGTCTATGTATGGGGAAAATGAGATATATTTCATCCCAGAATTCTGATATTCTGATTGCATTAAACATGAGTGTGTTAGTGAGGATTATTGCCAAATGATGGGGGAAGAGGGGAAGAGAGGAAAAAGAGGCATTATATACAACCTTTAGAGAGGATAAAACATAATATGACTATATTAGACTCAGTTGGTTATAGGAAAGACTTTACAATGCAATTTGGGGAAGAAAGTCCTTTCCCAATGGGATGGTGGGTGGGAAATGGAGAAAACACAACATGAATTTCACAAGAGCAAACAATATTCAGTAACCCAACCATTCTCTCTGGTAAGATTTCTGTCTTTTGCTAAATAAAGGAGATGCAATAAATTTCCCTTATCTGGGCTTCAGTAAAGAATTTCAAAACAACAAACACGATGTCGTGATATATTGGACAACAAATTTCTACCAGAGAGAAGGAAGTATTGATGCCATTGACCAAGGCTCTGGAAACCTCACTGTGATTGTGGTGTCTTCCCAGCAAGGGAGTCATAACCCAGCCATGGTACTCATCTGGGATGCAAGACTTCAGACTATCCCAGATAATAACCCTGTTTCATGGGGTTTTTTAGCAAAGCAGAACTTAAGTTGACTGGCAATGTCTCCTTGTAAATATGTTGGGAAGGAACAACTGAGAAAAAAGGAAATGTTCTCTACTTCAAAGAGATAATTGTACCTGTTTTCACAGATATTATCTTAGAAATTCTTTCCTGTCTGCCAGCCTCCTAGGAGGTTACAACTTTTGGTGCCTTCTTGCAGCATTTGAAGAATTAGAGCAGCAATGTACAGCCAAGGCAATGATTTAGTAAGAGTAAAATGCTAAATGCCCTAAACATCTCCTTTAATTACAGAAATGCATAAAAAATTGAACTTATGATTTTCTGCAAAAGAGAATAGTGTTTCTTCAAGTACTAATTAGAGCAATGGTGAAGAAGTCTATAATAAAAATCATAGAATCATAGAATCATATAATATGCTGAGTTGGAAGGGACCCATCAGGATCATCGAGTCCACCTCCTGTCCCTGTGTAGGGCACCCCTAAAACAACACCATGTGCCTGAGAGCATCATCCAAACACTTCTTGAATTCAGGCAGGCTTGGTGCTGTGACCACTTCCCTGGGGAGCTTGTTCCAGTGCTTGACCAGCCTCTGGGTGAAAAACCTTTTCCTGATATCTAACCTAAACCTCCCCTGATTCAGCTTCCTGCCATTTCCCTGAGTCGTGTCATTGGTCACAGGAGCGAAGAGATCAGCACCTGCCCCATCCCTTCCCCTCCTGAGGAAGCCATAGACTGCAGTGAGGTCACCCCTCAGCCTCCTCTTCTCCAAGTGGAGATGGGATCATTAAAATTTTTTAAACCATGAATGTTCTGCTAAGCAGTTGCATTTCTTGATGTTCAAGGACCCAACATTTCTTTAAAAGCAAAGACAAAACATTTTGTTTCTTATTTCCATGCAACAAACCAATATTAAGGTCCACAAAACTGAAATTATTTGTTTCACAGTCACACTGAGAACTAATGTCAGTGCGTTGCAGTATACAGAGGTTTGACTGGTAAGTCTTGTGCTTGAGGAAGTTTTACTTCTCAACAGAACTTTCTGGTGTTGAACTACTGTAAAGGAACAAGCTTAAAAAGATGTTTGATATCTTTCCACTTTTATTTTTTGCCTATATTTGAACTCAGTCAACAAGCCAATGATACAAAGGATACCACAGAACTACCATTGCTCACAGGAATATCTTTTTGTTGATAAGCCCTTCAAAGTAAATATAAAACCCCAGAGAGTGGCCAAGAACGGACCTATCAAATGTTCAATATTAACAAACTGAGGTTTCTTTTTCTTAAGGGAAAGCAGAACTTTGTAGTCTCTAAAGCCTGAAATGTAATGAGAGAAAATTGAAGCACATTAAAGTAGCAAATGAATTTCCATGAAAATGTGCATCATAAGTCCCAGGCAAAGTTTTTGTAGATGCTGAGGATCTTGCACTTCTAGAGTTGATCAAATGTACCTTGAACTCCCAGGACAACTTAGAGTTAATGGTATCTTCCAGGAGAAGAGTTATATTCAGGTCAGGATTAAAGTGTGCTTTGGTATGTGTGAGGGAGTATCAAGGATGCAGAACAAGAGCATTAATAGCCACAGGGTTTGCCTGGCGGAGGAGGAGGAATGGAGTTGGGAGCTGGAGCAGTGGGAGGAAGGCGAATTAACATCCTGCCCAAGCACTAAAATGCCTCAGTATGGGTCTGCCAGCTCTAAACTGAGATATGATACAGAATCACAGAATCATTCTGGTTGCAAAAACCTTTAAGATCACTGACTCCCACCACAACCTAACTCTACCAACCATTAATGTAACTCTACCAAGTCCAATGCTTGAACCACCTTCTCTGCGAGACACCTCCTTCTCAGAGACAAAGAGCTGGACACAATGCCATGAACACTCTTACACCTTTGCAAGATTAGGGTGAAGGGGCAGCACCTCTGTGAAGCAACTGAGCTGCATGTAACAGAAATTTCTGTAAGGGTGTATCAAAGCTCTTGGCACCCTGCTGCACTGGAGTGAATAGGAGCAACAATCTCGCTCCCATTATACAATTAACTAATTATGACTCTCAGTAGAATTAAATATATATAAAATTCACTCATTCATATTCATACTTCTTGTGTCTCTACACAGCTGTGATTTTCCCCTACTACAGTTTGAATTATAACAGCCTAAATCTTCTCATTTTTCCACTTCTGTACACTTCTCATCCCTTCATGTTGTTGGCTGCAGCTGCTGTTTCTGAAGCAAAGGCAAAGAGGGAATGCAACATTTTCTTCCCTTCTGTGACTTCTCAGAACTGTTTTATTGACCCATTTGGAAAAACATTTTAACGAGGCTACACATTGTGCATAAATTGTTTTCTGTTTTTTCTGAATGAAATAATCATGCTTTCTGCTTTATAGTCTAGAAGGTGATTCACTGTCATTACTGAGCTTGTGTAATGTAGAAACCTTATGTCTAATGTAAACTTCTTCCATCACATGAAACATTTCATGGCTGAAGACAAGTTTTCACTTTTAGAGATGAGGATGTGCTGATAAGCTCCTTAAAACTGTCAGGAAAAAACTCTCAAATATGTTAGCCAGTTATGTAAAAACACTGAGAATTTGTTGCACAAACTTTAGGTCAGGCTATGCAGCCCTTTCACCTTCACTTTATCTACTATCTTGCCTTGAGCATAAGCCCTTTTTGCAAGAGGAAAAAGATATTTGGTTATGCAAGTGTCCATGTACACTGCAAACATCACTTAGAGATTTGAAACCAAACTGAATGTCATTTACACTGCAGTGATCTAGAAACATGCGACTGAGTTTAATTCAATTGTTTTGGAACTAATTTTTCATTTGTTCATTTGACAGCAAGTATAAATTACAAGTTAAAGTATTTTTGGGAAGTATAAGTTGCAAACTAAATTATTTTTGGGAAATACATTTTGCTTGTTAGTGTTTTCTGTCAAAACATAGTTGAGAGGTTATCTCTGTGTGTATTTGTACCTACGCCTCACTGCAACACAGAGAGAGACGTGTAGCCCCTTGCAGTCTGGAAACCCTGTGCCTCCCATTTCCTTTAAAAAAGGAGAAATCTGTGTTCCTGCTTGGTGGGAAAATAGCTTCGTGCTGGAATCCAACACATGTGGGCAGGTGGCCAGTAGGTCAAGGGAGGTCATTCTCCCCCTCTACTCTGCCCTGGTGAGGCCACATCTGGAATACTGCATCCAGTTCTGGGCTCCCCAGTTCAAGAGAGTCAGGGAACTAGTGGAGAGAGTCCAGAGGAAGGCAACAAAGATGGTGGGGGACTGGAGCATCTCCCTTATGAGGAAAGGCTGAGAGAGATGGGACTCTTTTTCCTGGAGAAGAGAAGGCTGAGGGGAGACATTAATGCCTACAAGTATCTAAAGGGTGGGTGCAGGGAGGATGGAGCCAGACTCTTTTCAGTAGTTCTCAGTGACAGGACGAGGGGCAATGGGCACAAACTGTTACACAGGAAGTTCCATTTAAATATAAGAAAAAACTTCTTTATGGTGAGGGACAAGGCACTGGAACAGGCTGCCCAGGGAGGTTGTGGAGTCTCCTTCTCTGGAGATATTCAAAACCCCCCTGGATGCAGTCCTGTGTAATGTGCTTTGGATGATCCTGCTTTAGCAGGGGAGTTGGACTAGATGACCTCTTGAGGTCCCTTCCAGCTCTGACAATTCTGTGATTCTGTGATAATTATAAGCCAGGGGTCTGTTTCAGCTTGTGTATTGTATGGCCTGCTACCAGTTTGCCAGATAGGCAGTCTTGGTTAGTCTGAGACACTTTTTACTGGGAAGCAGGTGAGGGATACAGCTTGTTTGCTGAAACTTAAGAAGCAGCTTAAGAGGAAAACAGGCCGAGTCATACATTAAGGCTTGGATCAATGTCATGAGATTGATTCTGTCAAGAAAGATAATCGATAAAGCTGAATGCTGCGTGGAGCTCTGGGGGTTTGGGATATTTATCTAAGCATGCTGGAGGACAGGAAACAAAACTATAAACAGCATAGGATAAACTTGCAGAGACACCCTAACTAGAAAATAATTTTTATATCAGATCTTTTCCATTCTGGTTTCATTTTTTAAATGAAAGCAGATTTTTCCTTTGTTTTTCTTAGAAGAGAAATTAAAAGCAATGCCCTTTTTAAATGGTGTCTTGAGAATCGTACAGGCATTCAGGAGTGAATTTATTTGCTCTAATTTGTTCATAATTTTCCCTACAGCAAAAATAAATCTTGGATAATTTCTCTTACTGCTTACAGTCCATATTATGATACATTCCTTTATGATGTTAATCATCATTCCTCTGTAATATTTGTATGACAGAACTTTCTGTTTCCTTTAATTTTTGTGCAGTTTACACTTCCAAAATATCCACTCTGTTAATGTGGAGGAAGAGAAACTGCATTATTTCTTTTAATGGTGACCTTGAGTTCTCCAAAGAATTGCTGCAGCAGATTCATGGCCAGCTCACTTCTTACAACCAGTCAACTCAGGCAAAAATAGGATGAGATCATCTCTTTCCAGTGTCTGAACATTTTATGCTGTGCTACTGTTTTGAGTACATCTTTTTTTCCCTTAGGTTCATGTGCATCTCTCTCCAGACAGCCAAATATTTAAAAAAAAAAAAAGTCTTGGTTATTCAGTCTCTGTTTATCTCAGTTGGAATGACTGATGACTGTTTTTCTTCTGCTTTTTGGCTGTTTCCTT
This sequence comes from Hemiprocne comata, assembly GCA_020745705.1. Taxonomy (NCBI): domain Eukaryota; kingdom Metazoa; phylum Chordata; class Aves; order Apodiformes; family Apodidae; genus Hemiprocne; species Hemiprocne comata. Next base: position 208,461,213 of record CM036586.1, read on the forward strand.
TTCTCCAACTCGAGTTTAAAAACTTCATAACAATATTTAAACTTCAAGAAATAGTAATATCTAAACATCCTAAATCTTGAAGTGCAAATACTCAAGATACTTAGCTTGGTCTTCAAAATTGCTCAGTTGCCAAGTTTACTAACGTGCTAAGACTGTCTCCAGGAAAGCAATTATATTAGTTATGTTTAATGCATTGATAAATTTTAATTACTTGAGGACCAGTTAAGTAATGACAGTCATATGTGTATAAGCATAGCATATACTGAATTATAAAAGCATTATTCTTATTTTCCTTAAACTAAACTGCAAACATCTGATTTCCCTCATGAAGGCTTTGGCCCAGTGACTCTGATCTGCTTCTTATGGCTCAAAAGAAAACAAAATGAACACACGTGCAGTTTTAAAATTACGTTTAAGTTGGATAACAGGTCAAGTATACCAATAAGTTTCTACAGCTTGATAAGGACTGTAGTTATGAATAATTTCCTTCTTAATAAAGTAATAGGGAATGCCAAGGAAAAAGAGCATATAGATATGGTGAGAATCTCTCCCCTGGAATAGTGATTTGAGATAGGAGCTGAGACATGATCCATAGCAAATCAAGTGCAAACTTGAAGTGTGGTGGTGTAGCTGAATATAAACAGAGTACTTGGATCTACCTTCGCAGCCGCTTCAGCTAGAATAAAAAGGTGTTGTTATAGTTGTATACAGAACAGAGATGACCACTACTGGAACATTTTTTCTGGATGTGGTCACTCTCTTCAAACAGAAGTATCAAGCAATTCCTAAGCATCCTGAAAAGAAGTGAAAGATTTTAAGTTTGGTTCCAGGTGTGTAAACTGAGCCTAATTATTTTACAAATTGAAATTTTACAAATAGAAATTTTACAAATAGAAATTTTACAAAGCTGATGAAGGTACCTTTTGAATATACAACAGAAGAAAACTAATCTGACAGTGCATGCTCTTTAATCTCGAAGAGCAAGTTATGCCTGAGGTCCAATCTAGAAATTGACGACATATCAATTTGTATTGAGAATGGAGTGAAACATTTGAACAGGGATGTTAACAAACTGCTAAGAACTATTACAAATGACAGTTTGTTGTTTAATGTTTAAATGAGAGTAGGTATCTTTAAGAAATATGGTTTTGGCATCACGTATTTCTTCTATATGCTTACATCAGCAATTGTGGGATAAAATAATTCAGCGTGTAATACATCGAAAGTAAGGCAGAGGGACTTTAATTGTATATTGCTTTTCAAATGCTGACTGTTTTTTAAGAATCAGTTGCTGTTGAAATCCCCACTATATTGTACATCAGCTTTGAAAGAACTTGTGAATTGGATCTGTGTAAATCATAATTAGCCAGCCAATGGCATCTTCCTTTGGAGACTGTGATTTAAGCCCTCTCTCCTTCCAATCAAACGAAAATAATTCCAATGCTTCACAGCAAGTCCTAAAAGAATGGAGCTAGCTGTGGACGTAGAGTGGGAAAAGACCCCTGAAATCCATCTCTTTGAAGAATGTGAAGATACAAATAATGATAGAAGAGGTGTTTTCTCAGAAGCCTGTTGTTGGGAAAAGGAAAAAAAAAAAGATCCATAATGATCTGTAGGAATCCCTGTTGACACTGAGGGTACTGATATGTTTGAAGTGCTTTGCAACATTTTAAGGTGAGCATTATGGACACAGTAAGTGATTAATCTTTTATGGGGTGTGAAGAAGGGAACCACTTGCTCTCTTCTTCCTTCTGGGTCTCCCTTAATGCATTCTTTTTTTAAAAAAAAGGTGGCACTTGCCTTTTGCCATGTCCTGGCTCTATTCCTGCCACTTCTGCATTGAGCATTTCCTCTGTCACTACATAGAGATGTGGCACACAGTGGGGATTACATGAAGCAGAGGGAGAGTACACCTACAGCAATATTTTATTGCAATTGGTTGCCTAGAAAGAAATAAGATATCTTTTACTGTTAAGTTTCACCTAAATTCACTTTAAATAGAGCTCAAAATGCAATCAGTAAGTTTGATTTGTAGCAGAGTAAGAGATTCAGTTCTTGGCTATGAAATTAGAAACATAATTTCTATGAAACAAAATTTCTATGAAAGTCCCAGAAATAAGAAGCCATAAGTTGCAGAAAGACATGTTGCTGATGTCTTTCTCGTCCCAGCTGACAGTTGGTTCAGACTCAGACTTGCAGGTTTCCATCTGCAGGAGCCTCTGGAGGCTGCCCATTATTCTTTTTTATCCACCTGTGCATGAGAGTTACAAGATGGTATTGAACACAAATGAGAATTCAGAGCAGTTCCAAGGAGCTCTCAGTTCTTCCTCCGTAACAATGGAGATTTATTAATACAATGACTTCTATTGACTTCATTCATTGTGAGGACAAGCCCACTGTTTTTGTCTGGATCTAAACTGCATTTTGAAATGCCATGAGTCTTGGTTATGTTACTTTCTACCTCAGGATGACCTTCCTGTTATGAAGTCAATTGCATTAGAGTCCAATATGATTTTTTCCCATCCCAATATGATTCGCCCTGTGAAACTTTGCATGGCTTTATAACAATTGTTCATAACATCCATATTTATCTGTAGACTTTGGTAGTCTTACAATCCTTGACATGTCTCTGGCTTTGGAAGAAGAACCCTCATTCCAAGGTACTGATATGGAAGTCGAAGCCAGTGTTTAGGGTAATATTGAAGTGTTTTAAAGTTTTCTCCTCCTACCTGCAGCATGTGGTCGATTTTAAGGGCCAGGCCTGATGACACTCTGCGAATTTCTGCAACAGTCTGATCCTTGTTTTTATGCTTACTGTGGATTATTTGTTATGTTTGAATGTTTTACAGAATTCAGCTCAACAAAATCCTATTTAAAAAGTACAAGGACTGGGAGTTCTTCCTCCCCTTATTCCCATTTCTCATTTTTTAAAATGTTGTTTACCATTCTCCTTTGTTTCTTAGCAGCTTCACATTCTTTCAGATGACCTTTTTTCTGTTTGTCTTCAGATGTGGCTAAAACCAGCTCTGTCGAGATAATTAAATCATATCCATTTTCCTCTCTTTCCCAGTCTGTGTTTAGTTATCTTTCTTCTGTGCAACTATGTGATTGGAGGCTGTCATACTGCAGCTTCTTCCAAGCTGGCAGTAACATTTCTCTCCCCACTAACTTCTCAGAAATTATTTCTTCAGCCTCTTTCAGCAGATCCCTGAAGTACCATCCTTCATTAATAATGTCACTTTTCACAGCTTGTTTCTACTTTCTGATACTTTTTGATGTGGCTCATTATTTCTAAGACTTCCTTTCTGTAGATTTTCATTAGTTTCTCCACGTGGTAGGCCACACTGTACCATCACTTAATAAGCAGGATACTTGATGGGATTTAGCAGGTAGCTATTGGCTGAGTACCATTCAAAATGTTTGTAACTTAAGTCACTGCACTGTTTAATGATTACAAATCAGCTTTGTTCCATCATCTGCAGCTCTTTGATGTTACTTAGATGCTGATGCCTATCTTTTCTAGCTTAGTCGACATTAAAAGAAACAAACAAACAAACAAGCTTCTCTTTTAAATCAAATTGTTCATTTTGTTTCAGAAGTTTGAGCTACGGTGTGATATTATTCCTTCATATTTTCTAGTACATTTTTTCTCTGCATATTCAGTATAAACTGTATACATTACAGTATTTTTTCTTGGTTTTATTCATCAATCTGTTAATTGTTCCTATTCTGACCAAACTTGAAAATGGTCTTAGTTTGCACCTATTCCTAGAAGTCTCCATTTATTCTATATGAACCTTTTTTCCTTACATGTATTTGAATTACAGACTCTAGAAGCAATGTCAGGGCTTTGTTGAACCAGTGCTACAGACACAGTGTCTATCCCTCTCCAAAAGGTTGTAGTACAATCAGGAGAGCAAAAAGGAAGGCAACCAAAGTGATTCAAGTTTGAGAAATAACTAATAGCAGAATTGGGGAGTATTGTCCAGGAAGAAACACACCTTTGGGGAAGAGGGTACATACATACAGGTCTTCAAAAACTTGAATGTTTGGGTAAAAGTTAGTACAGAACAATTGCACTTCTCAAACAATAAACGAGATGTCAGATGAAACTAGTTAGTTACTGGTTTTAAGCAGGCAAATAAAGTATTTGTTCATCTATAATTCAGCTGTAGAATAACCTACCAGTGGCAGTAGTGGACACTGAAAGGTACATGGTTCTTAATGTGAAAATCAAGGGCAGGAAAAACACCTCAAGAATTAATAAAAAGACTGACTCTGAGGAACTTCCTGAGCCACAAATAGTGAGATGCTGGAATATTATTCTGCAGAGTCATCTCTAAGACTCTTGCTGTTTTCTTCTGTTTTTCTTTCTTAGGCATCTGGCCCTGGCCACCCTCAGGGACAGGGCAGTGTATGAGGCCATTTGCCTGACCTGGAAGGAATAGTGCACACTAAAGCATTTTTTTCTGGCTTTTATAACCCAAACTTTGACGTTTGGAATTCAATAAATAATAATACAAATTGCATGTTGTCTTTCTGCATTTTGGGTCACTTATCATTGCACAGAGACCAGAGCCTGCAGGACAGTCAACTTTGAAAACTGGACTGGCTTTGCAGTGCTTGAGAGACATATCTGCCATGTTTAGTCTACAGAAATTCATGTACTTGGGGGCTGGATAGCACATAGTCCCTAAAGCAGTTCCCTCATGAACCAAATCTGCCTGTATGTTGCATAGGATGGGTTGGAAAAATATTTTGAAAAAGTGGAGGCGAAGAAAAGTTGCTAAGAGTCCAAACTTTCTCTTTTCCCCAAACTGTTGTTTAACTAACTGATACTCGACATGTGCCTGGCAAGATAGCCAGAATGACAAATTCTTTCTCAGTCTGTGTGGGGAAAAAAACATCTCCTATCATCCTGCTTTGTTTATGTAGCCCTGCCAAGGCACAATGATGAGGAGGGCTATTGGTCTTGTAAATCTTGTAATGTAACAAGTGGAAAACCAACATCTAGAAGGGTCAAAACCCTGGATTGCAGAAGAATTTTGGCCTTTTCAAGGAACTTCTTGGAGAAATCCAATCGGATAGGGTACTGGAAGGAAAGGGGGTCCAAGAGAGTTGGTTAATATTCAAGCACCACCTCATCCAAGCTCAAGGTTGAAGTGTCCCGAAGAGTAAGAAATCAAGTAAGAGAGCCAGGAGACCTGCATGGTTGAGCAGGGAACTTCTGAACAAACTTAAATGCAAGAAATAAATGTATAGATCATGGAAGAAGAGGCTGACCACTTGGGAAGAATACAAGAATGTGGTCAGAGAGTGTGGGGATGCAACAAGGAAAGCTGAGATCTCCTTAGAATTAAAACTGGCAAGGGAAGTCAAGGACAACAGGAAAGTACATTGGAGGTAAAAGGAAGACCAGAGGAAATGTAGGCCCACTGCTGAATGAAGTGGTGCCCTGGTGACGGGGGACATGAGAAGGCAGAGTTACTTAATGCCTTCTTTGCCTTGGTCTTTACTGCTAAGGCTGATCCTCAGGATTCCCAAACCTTCCAGACCACAGAAGAAATCAGGAGTGAGGAAGACTTCACATGGATTGAAGAAGATTGGGTTAAAGATCAGTTAAAGAAACTGGAGATCTTCAAATCCATGGGCCATGATGGGATGCACCCATGTGTACTGAGGGAGCTGGCAGAAGTCATTGCTAGACTGCTCTCCATCATCTTTGAAAAGTGCTGGAAAACGGGAGAGGTGCCTGAGGACTGGAGGATAGATAATGTCACTCCAGTCTTCAAGAAGGGCAAGAAACAGGACCTGGGTAACTACAGACCAGTCAGCCTCATCTCCATCTGTGGAAAGATGATGGAGCAGCTCATTCTGGGGGTCATCTCTAAGCACATGGAAGAAAAGAAGGTTATCAGAAGTAGCCAGCATGGATTCACCAAAGGGAAATCATGTCTGACTAATCTGATAGCCTTCTATGATGATGTGACAGAATGGATAGATTCAGGGACAGCAGTGGATGTTGTCTTCCTTGACTTCATTAAGGCTTTTGACACTGTCTCCCATAACATCCTTATGGATAAGCTCAGGAAGTGTGAGTTAGAAGAGAGGACAGTGAGAAGGATCAAGAACTGGATAAACAACAGAGCCCAGAGGGTTGTGATCAACAGTGCAGAGTCCACTTGGAGGCCTGTGACTAGTGGTGTTCCCCAGGGGTCAGTACTGGGCCCACTCTTATTCAACATCTTCATCAATGACCTGGATGAGGGGATGGGGTGTATCCTCAGCAAGTTTGCTGATGATATGAAGCTGAGAGGATTGGCTGATACACCTGAGGGCTGTGCAGCCACTCAGTGAGATCTAGACAGACTGGAGAGCTGGGCAAAGAGGAACCTAATGAGGTTCAACAAGAATAAGTGTAGAGTCCTGCACCTGGGGAGAAAAATACCCACCATGAACCGGTATAGATTAGGGGTTGACCTGCTAGAAAGCAGCCCCATGGAGAAGGACCTTGAGGTCCTGGTGGACAACAAGTTATCCACGGGACAGCAATGTGCCCTTGTGGCCCAGAGAGCCAATAGTATCTTGGGATGTATTAAGAACAGTGTGTCCAGCAGGTCAAGGGAGGTTCTCCTGCCCCTCTACTCTGCCCTAGGTGAGACCACATCTGGAGTCTTGTGTCCAGTTCTGAGCTCACCAGTTTAAGAGGGACAGGGATATAGTAGAAAGAGTCCACCAGAGAGCTATGAGGATGATTAAGGGACTGGAACATCTGTCATATGAGGAAAGGCTAAGAGACCTGGGGCTGTTTAGTCTTGAGAAGACGAAGAGGGGACCTTATGAATGTCTACAAATATCTGAAGGGTGGATGTCAAGAATGGGCCACTCTCTTTTCAGTGGTGCCCTGTGATAGGACAAGGGGACATGGCACCAAGTTGCAACACAGGAAGAAAAACTTCTTTACTGTGAGGGTGATGGAGCACTGGAACAGGCTGCCCAGAGAGGTTGTGGAGTCTCCTTCTCTGGAGACTTTCAAGACCTCTCTGGATGCATTCCTGTGTGATCTGCCCTAGGGGATTCTGCTGCAACAGGGGGATCGGACTTGATGATCTTCAGAGGTCCTTTCCAACCCCTGTGATTCTATGATTCTATGATAACTGGAGATCAGAAGAGGGAAAAATTGCAAGATGTAGGAACTGAAGAACCTCAATTGCTCAGAATCACTAATCATTTTAGGGACAAATTACTCTATTTTGATTTCTTGTCTGTAAAACCAGGACATCTCACAAGGCTGCATGCAAATTTGTGAAAGTTAGAAATGCTTATTTTCTGCAGGAATCAACACAATAAAATTTCCCAAGGAAACAGAATATTTCATGTGCAATGCAATGCAGGGAAGTGTGAGGCCACACACTGCATGAAGAGAATAAAAAAGGAAATACAAAGAAAGTTTTAAACAGCAAGATGATTCACTTGCTGAGCTCTTTCCATCAAAGGATCTAATTAAAAACCAAACCAAAACAGCAAAAAACTAAACCAAACCAAACCAATATGATTTATTAAGAGTAGAGAGACAGTCTTCTGAAGACAAAAGAAACACCCTGATTAACAACACATTATGTCCTAGAGCAGGTCTGGGTTAACATTAAGGGATGGCAGGTTTGGTTTGTTTGGTTTGTTTTTTTGTTTGGTGTGTGTGTGTGTGTGTGTGTTTTGTTGTTGTTTTGTTTGTTTGGTCGTTGTTTGTTTTTGTTGTGGGTTTGGTTGGTTTTGGTTTGTTTGGGGTTTTTTCTGAGTTGGGGATTTTTTTCTTTTTTTTCCCCCTTTTTAACTATCTTAACTAGTTAGTCTACTACTACCATATTTTCTGAATATCTATCCTCTGTCCTCTTCAACCTTTAGAGGTTTCTGAAGTCTTTCTGGACCTTTTCACAGAAATTTCTGTTCCCTGGAGCTGTCCCCAAACCACCCATTTTGTTGGTACTCTGTCAGTTTTCTCAGTCTTTGAGGTTATGGTTCTGAGTGCTGAAGGCATTCACATGACCCTAGTGACCATGGTTCCTGACCCTCCTTTCCTGCATCATGTCAACACTGGCAATTCTCAAACATCTTTAAGTTAGTGCTTCTACCTAGGCCTAGATGTATTGTATACCCAGCAGGTATCAAGCTGCCCATTACATGTTCTCACCTAAGTCCTGTTCTCGTTTGAAAACTTTAATTACAGTTGGGCTGCAGCTGGCAGGTCTTCTCAGAGCTTTTGACAAACTGGGAACTTTGATAAATGCTGTTGGATTTTTTTCTTGCAAATAAAGAATAAGATTATATCTGTTTCCATTCAGTATCTTGATGGTGAGAGCATATAGGTGAGATGCAGGAAGATTAATGATGGATAATGGAATCATAGAATAGTTTGGGTTGGAAGGGACCTTAAAGATCATCTAGATCCAAAACCCTTGCATTGGCAGGGACACCTTCCACTACAGAAGTTTGCTCAGAGCCCCATCCAACCTGGCCTTGAACACTTCCAGGGATGGAGCTTCCACAGCTTCCCTGGGCAACCTGTGCCAGCATCTCACCATCCTCATAGTGAAGAATTTCTTCCTCATATCAAACCTAAGTCTCCCCTCTTCAAGTTTTAAGCCGTTACTCCTTGTTCTTTCATGACATGCCCTACTAAAAAGTCCCTCCCCAGCTTTTCTGTAGGCCCCCTTCATACACAGGAAGGCTGCTATGAGGTCTTCTCAGAGCCTTCTCTTCTCCAGGCAGTACAACCCCAACTTGCTTAGCCTGTCTTCATAGGAGGGGTGCTCCAGCCCTTTGATATCTTTGTGGCCCTCCTCTGGACTCACACCCTGAGATCCATGTCCTTCTTATGTTGAGGGCTCCAGAACTGGACAGAGTACTCCAGGCAGGCAGTCAGGCAGGCTGGGCTGGAGGCAATGTCTTCCTTCTGGAGATGGTGTGACACACTCAATTTTTAATGTACCAAACAGGGTAAATAGCAAACGGCTTTCAAAGTTATGCTACAAAATGGTTCAGGTTTCCTTTCTTTTTTTACATCTGGCGTGATAAAGACACTTGTTATACATCAGTTTATGACTCCATTATGTCTCTTGCATTTATATGATGTGATAATCAAAGCATGAGACATGTCCAGCTAAATTAGAATTGCACTGATCACACATCTGTACGTGTCTGACACTCTTTTGAAATATCACTGTCTAGGCTAGCTTAAAATAATGCAAGTGATCGAAGGGCACCAGTTGTGATTAGAAATGGTATACAACAGCAATACTTTGTCAATTATTCTTGCTTTCAGAAAGTAGAAGTGCTATATGAGTTTTGTGAACTAATGTGGAGCAGTGTTGTAAATCTCCAAAGTCTGGTGGTTTTTTTTACATTTCTGCAACCCTGCACACACAAGTCCTCCTTGCTGCCTTTGTTCCTGCAAAAGAAAGGTTGTGTGAGTGAGCACTGTTCCTTAAAATACATTACTATTTATTTTCTTTGCACAACAGGGTTTCTAAATGCTGGTTCTTCCTTTCTATAGCAAAGACAAAGAATAAAGCTCAAGGGGAAACCTAAACTCAAATGTTATCTTAGCATTCAATAGAACAGCGTGATGTCTATAATTTAGAAATTATATGGAACAACAGGTAAACAATCAAAACATTCCCCAGTGAGAATGACAGTTTCTCTGTGATAGGAACAAATTTTCTTTGATGAGAACAATTTTATTCCAAAGCACTGGAATAAGATTATTTGTTTTAAAAGATAAACAGTAGATATTTTATAGCTACAGCAATAATAAAAAAGGAAATGGATGTTCCTATTAGGTACTTAAAACTGAAAATACTCATGCTTACAAATATCGTGGGGCGTAACACAAATGGATAAAAATATAAAATGCTATCAGGATATTTAAGATGCATTTTCCAATTTATCATTACAATAGTTTCTTTGGTGGAGGCTGTAAGAAAGAGATGTTTACTTTCAGTAAATACATATTTGTCTGTCTTTATCCATACACAAGCAGATGTACTGTGGATTTTTGTCAAAAGGGATTCAAGTTTAGGATTCTGGCTATACAAACAGCACTTGCATGATGCACAAGGAAGATGGGATGAACTGCTGTAGCACTCCTGTATTAGCACTGCTCACTGAGTGATGCCAATTTTTGGGTCCTGGGGGAGATGGTGACCACCCCTGTGCTCAGCATTCCCACCCAGGCATGACTGTTGCACTTGCAGTGAATCTTACCTAACACCTGGCTGACTGGTGCATAGCAGATGATGATTGCAATGTGCTAGTGGAATCACGGCTCTCAGCTAAAAGGGTAAATATTTCTACTAGTGCAACAGATGATACTGTTCAAACTCCTATGAGATACACATATATTTATGTATTTACTAATCCTACTAAACCGCTTTAAACAGTTCAGTAGGTTTTGAGGTGACTGTGGCTGTGGGCACCATTCTGTTCCTTCCCCGTCCAAACTTGCTGACACTTCAACATGTTCCTTGAGAACTTTATCTCAAGGTAAGGGGAGCAGAAGGTTGCTGCACTGGCTGGGACCAGTGCTGTGGAATGTCTTTATTGAAGATATGGACAGTGGGATTAAGTGTATCCTCAGCAAGTCTGCTGATGATACCAAGCTGTGTGGAGTAGTTGACACCCTAGAGAGAAGGGATGCCATCCAGAGGGACCTTGACAGGCTGGAGAGGTGGGCCAATGCCATCCTCATGAAGTTCAACAAGGCCAAGTGCAAGGTCCTGCACCTGGGCCAGCACAACCCCAGGCACGAATACAGGCTGGGGGGAGAATGGCTAGAGAGCAGTCCTGAGGAGAAGGACTTGGGGGTGGTAGTAGTTGAGAAACTTGACGTGAGCCACCAGTGAGCACTGGAGCCCAGAGGGCCAACCTCATCCTGGGCTGCATCGAGATATGTATGGGCAGCAGGGTGAGGGAGGTGATTCTGCCCCTCTACTCTCCTCTGGTGAGACCCCACCTGGAGTGCTGTGTACAGCTCTGGAGTCCTCAGCACAGGAAAGACATGGAGCTGTTGGAGAGGGTCCAGAGAAGGACCACGAAGATGATAAAAATGCTGGAGCAGCTCTGCTATGGGACTGAGGGAGTTGGGGCTGTTCAGCCTGGAGAAGAGAAGCCTCTAGGGAGACCTTATAGCGGCCTTCCAATGCCTGAAAGGGCTACAGGAAAGCTGGGGAGGGGCTTTTCATCAGAGAGGTCAGTGATAGGACAAAGGGAAATGGTTGTAAACTGAAAGAGGGGAGATTTAGTTTAGACTTGAGGAAGAAATCCTTCACTATGAAGGTAGGAAGGTGGTGGAATAGGATGCCCAGGGACTGGAGGTGTTCAAGGTCAGGTTGGATGAGGCTTTGTGCAGCCTGGTCTAGTGTGAGCTGTCCCTGCTTATAGCAGGGATGTTGGAACCTGATCACCTTTAAGGTCCCTTCCAACTTTAACCCTTCTGTGATTCTATGATTCTATGGCTCCCTATCCCTCCTCCACTTTCTTAACATTCCAGATTAAACCCACTCTGCAGCCTCTACATTCCTCAACTTCTGTGGTTTCTAATCCCAAATTTTCAGCAGCACTGCTCTAGGGAGTGTTGTCCCTCAGGGAGGAGAGAAGAAATATGTGGTTTGCTTCTAGTTTCTCCTTCCAGCTGCAGGAGAAGGAAGCCTTTGCAGACAACAGAGTACTGGAAGGAGACACAGATGGAGCAAGAGCAGTTGGTACAGAAGCAGAACATAGGCTGGAAGTCATGGATTCTGCAGTAGACTTGGCACATCACTATGATGGTTCAGCACCTACTAATGCTACTACAATATTACTTTATTGTCCATCATTGAGCTTTCTTAGAGATTGTTAAAAGAGAAGAAAGAATATGTCTGTTTCAAAGAAAACATTGGTATTTGAATCACAATCAAAACTCTCTTCCACATTTGTTCCAAAGTAGAAATTATAAAAATCTTGTTTTGGAAAAACATAAAAGGTGGTTTTAATTTTTATAGTTACATTTTTTAATGCCTTAACATTTATCACATCTTCTTGAAACATACCACAGCATACTGGGAGAAACACTGTGAAATTCTGTATCTCAAATTAAAACAGTCATTGAATACTAATAAAAATACCTGATTTTATGGATCCATCTGCTTCTACTCTGTGTGACATATCACACAAAAGAAGGTAAGCACCTGGTGTACTAATTTAAGGAGCAGCTGTTTTCAACAAGTCATGTTAGCTTGTTAATGTGCTACTCAGCAGCCATGCTAGGAGCTGGGACTGCAACTGCAAATTTATCCTTTCTATCTGTGCTCTTCCACTTGTGGCAGAATCAAGATATGACTTGTGCTTTTCTTCCTTTTTGCTGCCTGAATTTTGCATCATTTAGTGCACTGGATGAGAGTTTGAGTGGAAATGTATAGGTTCAATATCAGATGCCACTCAGTGATGAGCTCTAGGTCTAAAGGTCATCCTCGGTGGGATTCACTCACTTGTTTTGTTACTTGCTCCACTACCACTGTGGACTATGTTTTAGTTTCTTTGAACACATTTATAATCTTAAAAAAAAAAAAACCTACCAAAAAAGCCCTTAATGAAGGACCTACTTCCCAAAAAGTACGGAGATCTTTACAGAGATCAACTGTTATAAACTGATCAAGTTGCTGTATGTCTGGAAATTTTAGCTGGGTAAATAAAGTCCCCAGTTCCCCTCAAGAGAGCATGTCTTGGTGAAAGAAGATGGATCCAGGACAGTCTGGATGACAAGTATCTCTACTTGCAGAGAAACCTGATGAGAATGTATCTGTTTCCTTTATCAATGTGCAGCAAAACAAGGAAAGGAGAGAAACATAGAGAATAAAAGTGAACAGCAACCAGCTAATAAAAACATTTTCTGCTGAATGAGCTTTTTCCTATTAAAAGCATTAATTCTTGTCAAATAAAACCTTACAGATTTACATACTTAAAAATGCCAGTACCTTATTTAATCTTCCAGCACTCTCCTTGTAGACACTGGGGAATTTTATCTGATGAAAGACTCTGGCTTTGAACTGAAAAATTTATTTCCTTTGGGAAGCAATTTAATTACAGAGAAGAGTTTTTCATTTTCACAGAGACTCGACTACATCTTGTTTGTTTATTTCTTTTTTGTCTCTGATATCAGTGGGTTACCTTTACTGGCAGGAAAATGCAACTGCATTTCATTCCTGGCAAAAGTATTTCTCCTTCCCATAGTCTCTCTTAATCAAAGAGCAAAGTTTGCTTTGTATTAACTTATTGAAAAATGATGCTGTTTAGTGACCTTTGGATTTTAAGCATCTTTATAAATCTTTCCACTCTAAATTCTTTAACATTAATCAATATTAACTGTTTAGTTGATACCAAAATTCACATTTTTGGCTTCAAAATTAGATGATGATAGCTTAAATCCCACTGAGGGTACAGGGCAATAAAAAAAACATCCAAAAAATCTGCTCAAGGATACTTGGTGTATCATTAATCATTTTAATGATTGAATGTGCTTCAAACTGTGTATGTGAGAGAAAAAAACTTTTGGTTTTTAGTAACATTTAAAGAGTGAAACTGCTCTTAGGCAAGAAATTACCAAGTAAGGAGGAATTACTGCTGCATTAAGCCCAAGAAAACTGAAAATAGATGTCATTCATCTATGCTAGTTTATAAAGTGTTCCTAATACTTTAAACAAAAAAGGATTAATAACAATAGCAGAATTCTTACTAGGGGGAACAAGAGCATATTTTTCCCGTTGATTATATCTTACTCATTTTGCCTGAGATGAAAATTTGAATTACTGAACAATTAATTTTGAATGTCCATTAATTGAAGAAACTATGCCATTATTATCTACATTTTTTTAATTATTCTCTACACTTTATTTTTTTATCAGTGGAGCTAGACTTGCAGAAAGAAAAAAATATGCTTGAAGAAAATATTTGTGAAGAAAGCAAGCACTTCCTGATACAATAAGTATTTGCAAAAAGTGCTCATTCATAAATAATGTAACTATCTATTTTCCTTCCAAGGGATCTAGTAAGAAAAAAATAATATATTTGTATATGCTCCATTCTTTTTTCATCAGCTGCAAGTCTTGATACCCTTATGCAAGGTGTCCCAGCCTTTCTTTTGTTTTTATCTTCCAATACTTCCATGTGCAAACATAAACTTTGCTTTTCTCAATCAATATGTATCAATCTCTGCACTATAATAAATTCAGCTTTGTCTCACTTGCCATTTGGAGCAGTAACGTGCCTCTTTTCTGGGGATATTCCTTTTCAACAGCCTTTTTCATTGATGGACTTCGGTGGCTTCTTTTACTTTTCTTAAATAAGAGAAGTGAGGGGAGTGAGTTTGGTTACAGCCCTTAGTTTTGGTGAGGCTTTACAAAATCCAGAGTGGCCCTGTTCTCAGGGGGAAGCCTTTGGCAAACACAGCTTGGACCTGCAATACAGAAAGGTAACTGCAGCAAATTTTTAAGACACCACATAAATAAGGTAAAACAGAACAGTGCTGTCATAAAACATGGTCGGGGCGATACTAAATGGTTGTGGAAATAGCTCACTTAATGAGTAGCTGAGAGGTGTGACTGCCATGCCAGAATATTTATTTCTCTGTTGTGGAATTGGTCTCACACAAACTCAAGATCCACCGTTCATGATGCTGTTGGTTGGTTCAGTTTAAGTAGCCTTACCAGAAACTGTTTCATAAATTTGCAAGGGTTTGTGTAATGCTTGTGGCTCCAAAGGAATAAAGAACATTACAGAATCACAGAATCACAGAATGTCAGGGGTTGGAAGGGACCTCTGAAGATCAAGTCCAACCCCCCTGCTAGAACAGGACCAACAACTCGGGCAGATAACTCGGAAAGGCATCCAGACAGTTCTTGATGCCTTAACTCTAATAAAAGTCATTATTCAATGAGGAGACCTTCAGTTTCTCCCAGAAGACTGTCTAGTAAGAAAGCCGAAAGATAGTTTCAGGTAACAAGGACTTGCCCAAACTTTCTACCCAGATACTTTGCAAAAGAATGGCATGGTCTGAAAAAAAAGGTCATAACATCAGTCACAAGCTTATCTATCTATGCAAGCGAATAATAAACCTCTAGATAATTAAGAACACTCAAATGTGTTACTAAACTTTAAATACATTGGAAATGAAGGTTGACAAGCAAGCAGCATTTTATATCAAGTTTTGTCATAATGTCTGTCTCTAATAAATCTGGCTCTGCTTACACACAATAGTGAGGGGGGAACAAGGAGAAATACCAGCTGTATTTTATTCCCAGTCTTAATCACATAATTCCATGCACTTCTGTAATGTTGCTTCTTCTGTGCAAGACTTTGATTCAACACAGCACTTAAACATGTGCTGAAAGCCCCCACAGAGCAAAGAAATCCCTTTACTTAATTGTAAGCAAAGATTGGACCTCAGTGCTTGGGTTTTTTCAAGCTAAACGTGTGCCTAAGACCTTTACTGGATGAGAGCCTAATTGAATAAAACAGAGGATTTGAGTCTATCCCCTGTAATCTTCTCCATAATGTTCACAATCTTTCTTCTCTAAACTATCTCACCAGATACTGTTTACCTTGTCTTAGCACTAAATGCAACATGATCCACAGAAAGTTCCACAGAAGTCGTTGGGCTTCATCAAACTGACCAGGGGATGGGGATCCTCCAACACTGTGAGTTATCCTTTGTGGGATATATGAAGCAAGGAATATCAGTTAAATTTGCAGTGCAGTTAATTGCCAAGTAATTACTTGCCAAGCATTACTTCTACAAAAATAGCTAAATTCTGGAGTAAGGACCCACAATTGTGACAATAATAGGCACATTCTCAAAAACGTTCAAGAGGATTTTTATTGGAAGAAAGAGAAAAAAAGGTTGTGTTCAATACTAAATTGAAAATAAAATGCCATGGTCGTTGTAATGATTGCTGAAGGTGTGTTTGTACTGGAAGTCGTTTTCTGAAACTGGATCATTTAACAGTCTTCCACTTACTCTGGTAGATATTACACAGTCCTTTTCATAAAACAATAGTGCTCTAAAATTTAACAAGTTATTTTTTTCCCCCACTACTCTTACTGGAAAGGTGTTCCAGCATTTCCCTGCACCTCTCTGTTTTTTTCAGGCTAAATTTAATCATGAACAAGGTATAAATATTTATTCATGTACTGGTGTTCCCTTTTATTTAAAGAGTGGTAGAGTGCTTTTCCTTGTTAATGTTTACACTTTTACTGCCAACTGTAGTTGCTTTGTCTGACTGAATCCCATACCACCACTTCTCTCCAGGCTAGGCACATCTTGCTCTTCCACCATATTTGCATTACTCCTCAGCTCCCTGACAGGTGCTGCTGTATGCCACAGCCAATTTTTTTGTTTTGTTTTGTTTTTTCCTTGGAGCTGTTACAATCTTTCATCTGCATGTGGGCAGTTGGACATTTTCATATCTCTGGCAATAGCACGTATTGCACTGCAGATTCCCTGTCTATCCAAGGAGCAAAATGCACCTTCACAGAATCACAGAATTACCTTGGTTGGAAAAGACCTTCAAGATTATGAGTCCAACCATTAACCCAACACTGACAAGTCCTTAACTAAACCATATCCCTAAATATTATGTCTATTTGACTCTTAAATACCTCCAGGCATGGTGACTCCACCACTGCCCTGGGCAGCCTGTTCCAATGCCTGATAACACTTTCAGTGAAGAAATTCTTCCTAACATTCAATCTAAACCCCCACTGGTGTAACTTGAGGCCACTGCCTCTTGTCCTATCACTTGTAACTCACAGAATCATAGAATCCTAGGGGTTGGAAGGGACTTCAAAAGATCATCTAGTCCAACCCCCCTGCCAGGCAGGGTCACCTAGAGCACATCACACAGGAACTTGTCCAGGTGTGTTTTGAATGTCTCCAGCGAAGGAGACTCCACAACCTCTCTGGGCAGCCTGTTCCAGTGCTCTGTCACTCTCACAATAAAGAATTTTTTTCTGATATTTACATGGAACCTCCTATGCTCCAGTTTGCACCCATTGCCCCTTGTCCTATCACTGGACGTCACTGATAAAAGCCAGGCTCCATCATTCTGACACTCCCCCTTAACATATAACTCCATTGAACAGACCAATCCCCTCCTCTTTACAGACTCTGAAAGGGTAGTTGTAGAGAGTGATAAGGTCTCCTCTCAGCCTCCTTTTCTCTAGGCTAAACAACCACAGTTCAGATGCTACTCCTAAGACATATGCTCCAAACCCTTCATCAGCTTTGTTGCCTTTTTTTGGACACCCTCTAGTAGGTCAATGTCCTTTCTGTATTGAGGGGCCCAGAACTGCACAGAGTACTCGAGGTGCAGGTTCCCCAGTGCCTAGTACAGAGCTAAGATCACCTCCCTGGCCCTGCTGGCCACACTATTCCTCATCCTCAAGAAGGTCAGGATGCCTTTGGCCTTCTTGGCCACCTGGGCACACTGCTGGCTCATGTTCCGCTGGCTGTCAACCAACATCTTGAAGGTAGCTTGAAGGCATCTTTCAGAAGGCAAACTTTTTGAAACAGAGTAATTAGGGGAGAAATATCTCAATAGCTCCTTTCCGCATTTCCATGGGAATTTCCATAAAGTAGTCTACAGAAATGATTTGAGCAAGCTTTACAAAGACAAATGTAATGCCACATTAAATAAAGGCTAAGGCACTTTTTAAAGAGGATTCTGAGGTGTGACAATGTGAATAGGCAAAGAATGAACACTTCCTCAGGTGGAAATTTCTAGTACCTGGGATATCTGAGAAAAATTTGGTCATTTTTTCTCTGGCTGTATCGAAAGTCCTTTCCTGGTTTTACTTTTTTTTTTGACCATGGATAAAAGTCAGTTTTAGTCCTCAGAGTTCCTTTGTTAGCTTCATGCCCTCCTTTGCCCTTGTCATCCCAATTTTTTTCCTGCCCAGCTAACTTTGTAAGAAGAGTGGAAACACCAATTTGGCAGAGTTAAGGCATAAGAACGTGCCAGTCTCTCAGATCTGCAGTCTTGATGCTTTTAACTTTACACTCTTCTGAGGAAAAATTTTTTTCCAAGAACTGAGGAGTTATGAATGTCTACTCAATGTTGATGTTTACGATGTTTGCATAAGTATTTGTGGCTGTTGTACTGTAGACTTCAAGAGTTTCTGTAAACTATGCTCTGTAAACTATAAGAGCCGTAGTTTGTACTGTAATTGTTTAACATTTTTCAGTTAACCAAGACTGACGTGTTCTCAATGAGCCTCCTGGGAAACTTGGAAACTGCAGATTATTGGCACTGGCCTTTGTGTCCTGGCACTGGATCAGGATGCTCTGGCACAATGTTAACATGCACTACATCACCTTGGGATGCAAGCAAATGGAGATGTGAAAGAATGTTTGTTTCTTTTCTTAAATTATTGCTGCACACTCTTTTACCCTTTTTATTGTTCTCACCTGTGACTGTGCTGATATGAATAATTTCTTACCAGGTTTTTACTTATTTCATGGATTGTTCCAGGACTCAGTTATTAATGATTCCACTAAAGCTCTCACCTCTCTTTGAAGTATAGAACGTTTTTATTAAGTGAGTATCACAAAGGATTGCTATTCAGTGGTAATGTGTTAGTGTGATTGTTCAGTAACCTTTTTTTCCACAGCAGCTCTGTTCTATAACTTTTATTCGTGGTCTGGAAGCATTAATAATATTCAGTGCAGTGCTATAGCTAACTTGGCAAATGCAATAACTTGGCACATAAGCAGAGGAGTATCCTGTAATGGACTAAGGTACTTGTACTCCTCCCTATAATATTAGTGAGCCTGGTTTTGGAGTGTTGTATAAAAAGAAGGGGGTTTCCTCATCAAAAAGGAGGATTAAATGTCTGCTGAAATCCCTCCAACTCTGGAAACCTTGTGTTGGAGGGAAAAATTAAGAACTAAATGCACGGTCTATTCAGTTAACCAGGAAAAAGGTAAAAAAGGTCACTTGATTGGAAGTTGTATGAAACTAAAGAGAGGATAGATTAATTTCCGTGTAGCAGCATAATACATGATAATGACAGTGCTCCCAAAATGTTTTTAGTCTTGTTTGGTCTAAGAATATGGTGCATCCACAAAAAAAAAAAAGAAAAAAAAGAAAAAGAAAACAGAAAGAATTAAAAGATCATTTGCACAACTGATGTCATCTGCCTGGACTTGTGCAAAGCCTTTCACACTGTCCTGCATGACATGCTGGTATTTAAACCGGAATAGTATGGATTCGATGGATGGACCACTCATTAGGTAAGGAACTGGCTGGATGATCACAATCAAGGAGTGGTGATCAACAGCTCAATGTCCAGATGGAGACCTGTGACAAGTTCTGTTACCCAGAAGTCAGTACTTGGACCGGTGCTATTTAACATCTTTGTTGGTGACAGGGACAGTGGCATTGAGTGCACCGTCAGCAAGTCGGCTGACGACACCAAACTGTGTGGTGAGGTTGACATGCTGGAGAGAAGGGGTGTCATCCAGAGAGACCTCGACAGGCTTGAGAGGTGGGCTCATACAAACTGCATGAAGTTCAACCAGGCAAAGTGCAGGATTCTGCACCTGGGTTGGGGCAACCCCAAGCACAAATACAGGCTGAGCAGAGAATGGATCGGTAACAGCTCCAAGGAGAAGGACTTGGAGGTGAGGGTGGACAAGAAGCTCAACATGGGCCAGCAATGTGTGCTTGAAGTCCAGAAAGCAAATCAAATCCTGGGCTCCATCAAAAGAAGTGTGGCCAGTAGGTCAAGGGAGGTGATTGTCCCCCTCTACTCTGCTCTCATGAGGCCCCACCTGGAGTACTGTGTCCAGTTCTGGAGCCCCCACTGTAAACAGGACATGGAGCTCCTAGAGTGAGTTCAGAGGAGGGCCATGAAGATGATCAGAGGGCTGAAGCACCTCTCCTATGAAGACAGGCTGAGAGAGTAGTTGGAGTTGTTCAGCCTGGAGAAGAGAAGGCTCCAGGGAGACCTCATAGCAGCCTTCCAAGTCCCTGAAGGGGCTGCAGGAACGCTAAGGAGGGACTTTTTACAAAGGCTTGAAGTGATAGGACAAGGGGCAATAATGGCTTAGAACTTGAAGAGGGGAGATTTAGATTATATATTAGAAGGAAATTCTTCACTATGAGGGTCGTGAGAAGCTGGAACAGGTTGTTCAGGGAAGTTGTGGAATATCCATGCCTGGAAGTGTTCAAGACCAGGTTGGATGGGGCTCTGAGCAGCCTGGTCTAGTGGGAGGTGTTCCTGCCCATGCAGAGGGGTTGGATCTAAATGATCTTTAAGGTCCCTTCCAACCCAAACCATTCTGTGATTATATTATTATCTTGGTAGCTTGTGTTTATTTCCCTCTTGAGAGGTTTTAAAATAAGGCTAGCAGATTTTTTTAAAAGAAGTGCTCAAGCTCAAACAGAGCTGATTGGCCAAAACCAGAAATAATTAGTTGGAAATTTCTAGAATGCCAGCTTGGGGGAATAATGGTTCCTTGAACCTCCAAAATCAATGCAACATATGTTATAACCCCTGTACTGTTCTCAGACCTGGTCCTCATTCATAGCAATATCAGGAAAAGGCCCATAAATTCAGTGGAAGATGGATTGGACCTAAAACCTTTTAAAAGGTACAAGATGCATGTTAATGATCCATAGATACACAGGTCAGTTCCGCAATAAGTGGTCAAGAAAATCTTTGAAACAGTTGGAAAAATAAGTATAACTTGACATTTCTCTCAAATTGTCATGGAATGCACTCCAGCTGTATTTATTATACACATTTTCCCCATGTGCTATGTGCTTGCATTCTTTCATGATGAATGATGTTGCCATGTGTTGGAGTTGTCATGTTATCTTTCCTGTTTGAATCAGGAATGTGTAGGAGGTTATTTGAGGACAAAATACTGTAGGACCTCCTGTCATATTGTTGAACTTGTAGCATGGAGCTGAGCAGTGGCTGAATGGCTTGGTTTAGGAAAGAACTTCAACAAAAACAAAACACAGCCTGCTAATCACAGAATCACCAAGACTGGAAAAGACCTTTAAGATCATCAAGTGCAGCCTATGACCTAACACCACCACATCAGCTAGACCGTGGCACTAAGTGCCACATCCAGCCTTTCCTTGAACACATCCAGGGATGGTGCCTCCACCACTTCCCTGGGAAGTCCCTTCCAATGTCTAATCACCCTCTCTGTGAGGAAGTGCTTCTTGATATGCAATTTAAACCTCCCCTGGAGCAGCTTCAGGCTGTGCCCTCTTGTCCTGTCACTGGTTGCCTGGGAAAAAGAGCCCATCCCCCACCTGACTACAACCTCCCTTCAAGTAGTTGTAGAGAATTATTAGGTCCCCCCTGAGTCTCCTCTCCTCCAGGCTAAACAACCTCAACATCCTCAGCCTCTCCCTGTAAGACTTTCCCTCTAGTCCTTTCACCAGCCTCGTTGCTCTCCTCTGGACCTGCTCCAGCACCTCAACGTCCTTCTTGAAGTGAGGGGCCCAGAACTGGACACAGGACTCGAGGTGAGGCCTCACCAGTGCTGAGTACAGGGGGAGAATTACACCCCTACTCCTGCTGGCCACACTAATGCTACCAGTGCACTCGTGCCTTGCTGCCCTTTTGCCTGAATCTAGAGAATCAAGGATCCAGATCCCCATCTGTCATTGTCTGACTTTTCATTCAAAGTCTTTGGGCATAAATTTTACTTTTCTGGTAAGGCGAAGTGTGGGCTTGGATCATGCCTAATACCTCTAGACACTACAGCAGCAGTAAATACATTACCTTGAACTGAAACCACCAGCTTAATTGAAATTAACAAACTTGTCAGTCACCCAAATCTGGAGAAGCATTTCACCATAAGGAGGCCTCTGAGTCCATCGGAGAGCATACAAGAGAGCAAGTTGATCTGGTGGTGTGCAACAAGTGTAAAGATCCAGATTCTAAAAAGGAAAGAAATTACACAACATGTAATGCCATAAAAGCCATATCCCATCACATAGGGCATTACTCACATGGCACAGATCTTAAGAGTGAGATATATTTTGATTGCTATTTTACCCTTACATTGTGACTACACATTGGAGTTGTAGGAAAAATGATAAAGACAAACAGTGTGAAGCTTAAGTTTAATGGGAAAGTCTCTGAGAAATACAGGAAGTTCCTTCGGGAGGAAACTTTTCTGCTTCTGGTTTCTCCTATGACTGCAGTTTTCTCCTGAGCACTGTGAATTTTGAAATTTGCTCTGCATTTTTCTTCCAGTGGAAACAAAAAAATGAACTATCATCCCAAATTTCCTTTTCCTAGATGATCCTGTCCCTTCCTTAGATGTGTGGTGTGAGCACTTGGCCAGCACTCCTTTCTGATTGACTTTGGCCTCTGTATCTTGCACTCCTGGCTGCGCAGTGGCTCACTTGGAGACTGTTTCCTTTCTTGACCCTGCTGAAGGGCAGTGGTTAGGAAACTTTTCTGGGATGTGAATGCAATGGCATCAGTTCCTTCAGAGAGGTCCAGCTCTCCCACTGGTGGGCAAGTGCTCTGACCACTCAGATATTACGCAGAAATCGCACTTTCCCTATTCTCTGTAATGAAATTGGTGCCACCATTCTCTTCTTCTCTCATGAGGTCATTATTAAGGGTAAATACTCCGAGAAGGCACACTGGATCAGTCTCATTCGGGATTGTCCTGGGTTGAGCCAGGATGAAGTTAATTTTCCTTTTACTGATATTTTTTCCTTCAGTAAGCTCTCTTTTAACTAGCAACAAGTGTTCTGGCTAGTGGACTGATAACACTGGAATGTTTATGTTTCTGCTGAGATTCCAAGGTCGCTTCTTAGCTCTGCTGCTACAGAGGCTACTGGGGCAGGAGAATTGTATCTGTGACCCCCCCGTAGGGGAGCTGGACTAGACAGACAGCAGAACTGACCAAAGGGATTCCATTCCATAGATCTACGTAAGCTCTGAGGAAGGTCAGAGATCACAGAAGACAACTTCCTTCCTGCTTCTTCTTCCCTTCTCTTCCATCCATGGCCGGCGTCTGGGGAGGACTCCATCCATCCATCACCATCAGCCCCAGGCTCTGATCCCATACCCCTCATACCCCAGCCCCTGTCTGCTCTGCCTTATCTCCTGCCTGTGGGCTGAGACATTTTGGGACTGCTCACAGCTCAGGAGAGTGCCAGGGGAGCTGCTGGGGGTGGGGGGAGGAAAGAGGCTTTTGCACATTCCTGAACATACTTGTATATAATTGTACATATAATTAAAGCTGTCTAATTTAGTTTTCAATCCAGCTAAGTCTCTCTCCTAATTCTCTCTCTCCTTACCTACCTGGGTGGGAGGGGGAGGGGATCGAGAGCATTGTTGTCTCTGGTTTATTTTTCGATTCTGAGTCAAACCGTGACAAGTCAAACGGTGACAGGGATGCAGACAGAATTTCAGGGCCTGTCTGTCTAAATCTAGATTGCAGCAGAACAAAAAATGAGGAGCCTGTATCACTCCCCAGACTGGAAGGACATAGTGTTGTAGTCACGACATGTGCAGTCACTGCAGGAATTTGCAGGATGATAATAATATTCTGAGAGATGGAGACACCGAGAAGTTTAGGTGATTTGGCTCTTGATCATTCTCAGGTACATAGGCACAATTTAGGCTTCAGAAACCTTTTGGACCATGTCTGTAACATTAACTACACAGCAGTTAGTGTAGTTAATGTTACAGCACTCAGCAGTGTTGTAAAGTATCTGAATACAGTCCGTAGCAATAGATTTGAGGCTAGCAGATACTGATGCGAAGTAGACTTGGAAGGTGTGTGGGGAGTCCAGGTGACTTTGCTAATGCAGTAGAAGCAACCTTATCAGACAAAGTATGTGCTCAGTCTCCAAGAGAGTCTGCCTGCCCTGACAGTGCTCTGTCCAGATGGTAGGATGTAGCACAAAATTGTCATAATTGGAGGGTGGATATTCACAAAGCAGAGAAGAGGTGACACAATGCTTAAATGTTTGAGAACCATAACTTTTCTGATTATTCAGGTTGTAAGTAGAATCTATGGCCATTTCTGAGTTCTGTTAACAAGCAGTTTAAAACACATGCTCATATACACCTGGGATGGTTTAAAGCAGAGAAAGAAGACAGAAAACTTCCAGAGATCCCTGGGAAGGCATGATTTAGCTGCTTGCAAACTCAGGCTTTTCTATGGAGGAAGAATGCAGTTGTATTAGTGTAGCAATGGTCTCTGCCAGCCTCTTCTTGGAATGCTGATTCAAAACCTTTGGTTTTTTCCAGGCAGAAAGAAAAAGGGGATGTTTTCTACAAATGCACTCCTTGCCCTGTACCTAGACATGATGTAGGATCCAATGTTGCCTGGAGCATGAGTCATATACTCCACAGGAATTGTGGTGCTTGGTAAGTGGGCAGTGAAGTACAGTCGCTGGCTCATGAGTCATCAGCTTCATGCAAGTGGGCAGTCAAATCCTGCATGAGCTGATTTCTCAACGACATTTCTATGGGTATTTTGAAGTATGGCATATGGCATGGGCGAATTATTTTGGTTTTGTTTGTCCTTGCTGCAGCTTCAGCTTTGGCCAAGGCCCCACATTATTAGGCATGACCTATCTTACAAGTTTTACTTTCTGTCATTCCAGCTTTGATATGCTTGTCTAGAGAAATGTCATCATCTGGTTCTCTGTAAGTAGTTTCCATTTCTCTTTACATTCCAACAGCTACAAGGAAGTGAATGGAAATAGCAAACAAGATAAATAAACTATACTATTTCTTCTGCTGTTGGAGCTGCTTTGGCATAAAACTATGGTTCTGGTGAGTTTTAAATTTAAAATATGAATTTTTCCCTTTCACTAGTTGTCCTTTCAGTGTCATTTGATGATATAAAATAGCTGTAAACCTCTGTCCTGCTGTTCCAAAACTTCAGCTGGCATCTCATAGAGCCACAGAAATAGAATCATAGAATCCTTCACTTTCTGAGACATGGCTCTTGCTGCAGCCAAAATACCCCCAAATGACTTTCACAGAAGCCATGCCCTACTTGTACCTTTTATGCTTAGGGCCACGTATGGGTCAGACACTCCCTCCATCTTTATATGGAACTGGAGAAAGATGGTACTTAGCTTCCTCCCAGTTTTCTCCAGACCCTTGGTATGTAGATCCTCAGGAACAGAAAAAATGGCAACTTTCCAAGTTGTAAAAGAAAGACAGCTAGCTCCAGCTGGCCTGGATGAGACTTCTCAGCACTGCTCCTTGGGCTTGGCACCTCGTGGAACAACAGCCTTGCTCTGCTGCCAGCTGTCATTGCTGCTGCTATCTCGAGGAGCAGCCGTGTGCACCAAAATGCCTGGTCTAGCGTGGAAGCTTCCCTGGTGACTCATGAGGGTGTTGTATTTAAAAGCTGCTAGCAACAAGGTTTTTTTTTAAAGCCTTAATATAAAAATCAGTATTCAGTGCAACTCCTCCTCCAAGAAAAACAAAACAAAAGACAAAACAACAAACAAATCCAAATAATGAAAACCACCACAAAAAGCAGACCGGTTGCAAAGTGTAGCAATCAGAACAAGGGACATTGTGGATGTAGAGGTGCCCATAGTGTGATGACAAACCCGCTGTGCCTGCACACTCGGTTGCTGTGTGCCGGGCACAGAAGCCCGCCTCTTCCAGTGTCCCCCAGGGACACCTGATGGAGCAGGATCAGACCTGTAACAGAACAACCTGGCCCTTCCCAGCTTTCGAGGACCTCAAGTACAGCCCAACAGTAGTTTCTTGGACAGGCCCTTTTGTTTTCCCCCGAATTGCAGCACACTTTCATGCATGGCTGCTCCCCCCCTCTCTCCGGCTTTTGTATCACATTTCAGCACGGGGGAGGGGGAGGCTGGCTCAGGGTGGAACTGCAGGGAAGGGTTTTCCCTGTGAGGAAACGATCTTTTCAAGGTGGGGGGGGATGCGAGGAACCGGCCATCTCGCTCCAGGGCAGAGGCGGTGGCTACCCAGAGTCCCTTCGGGGGTGTCCCCAGCCGAACCCCCGGCGCCGCCGCGGCTGGGGCAGCTCCAGACACGAAGCGCAGCCGGCGGCAGACAAAGGGGCAGCGCCCGGTGGGCGCAGCGGGCCGGGGCGAGCCGGGGCCCGGGGCGGCGAGGCCACAGCGCAACGCCCTGGCGGCCGGAAGACAGGGCGGGGGGTGAGGGGTGGGGAGAGGGGAGGACCGGCTCAGCCCAGCTGAAAAGGAAGGCTCGGCCGCCCGTCCCCCCCGCACCTCCCCGGGTCCTGTCCCGCCGGCGCCCCGCACCATGGCTCTGTCCTGGAGGAGCTGGCTGGCCAATGAGGGGAGCAAACACCTCTTTCTGGTAGGGGGCTGCCCCGGTGGGGGTGGGGTGTCCCTCTGTTGTCGGCGGGGCTGACCTGCGGGGAAGGCTCGGGAGGTGGGCGCGGGGGTGCTGGGAGGCGGCCGGCGCGGGTGGCGACTGGCCCGGGGGGGCACCCAGCAGCCCTGCGGGTCGGGCCGGTTTGCGCGCTTGCCCCTGGCCCGGTGCGGGCGGTCCCAGCCGTGCTCGGCGTGAGGCGCCGGGGGGCAGAACACCGTTATGGATGTGGGTGCAGGGGTGGTTGGGAGGTACTCCGTGCCGGTGTGCGGCTGGCAGAGGTGTAGGCGTGTGCCTTGGCCCGGGGGCAACGCGGGCGGCCGTGTCCTGCTGGCACTCGGCAGACGTACGTTTGCTCTTTGTTAGATCCTCTTGGGCAAAGTTAGATGGAGGAGATGCGTCTTCTCGGAGGTCAAGTTCGTCCTGCCTTTGTCTCTTTGTTGCTAGTTTTTATTCTTTGGGTCTTTTAACGGCAATATAGCTAAAGATACAGAACAGCGTTTTCTGTGCAGAGGGTTTCACTGCCTCTCAGTAATCTTAAGCCACCAAGATAAAGTTTCATGAAGTTCAGTGAAAGTGAAAATTTCTCACAGAGGGGCTATTCCTTTTTATATTTTTAAAATATTTTGTGCCAGATGCTTGAAGTTTGTTTTTCCATCCCATTTACTCATCCTTATGAACACTACAGGCATATGAGTTTTATGAATGAAATTAACACTGCAAAGTTTTGCGCATGTAACTTTCACTTACCATCTCTTGTTTCTGTTTCATTTTAGTTCTTCTGGCTCTCCCTCAATGTGTGGCTCTTCTGGAAAACCTTTCTGCTGTATTATCAAGGACTGCAGTATTATTATTTGCATCAGATGTTAGGGGTGAGTGACCCAAACATTACTTTTTGTCCTGGAAATTGGGGTGCTGGGCAATGGGAAAGGGGCAGAACACATTTGCTCATCAAGGATAACACAGATTGCTTGTTAACTCTGCGAAGTGGGGAAAGATCAAGTGGGAGACTACTGGGGTACTGCTGGCAGTTGTTTAGGAGTAGAAAGTGAACAGTGTTGAGAAGAAAAAGAGCCAGCCAAGTGTGGGACAGCTATCCTTCCCCCTGTTCTCCTCCCTCCCAGTGTTCCCAGCTGCAGACAGGCTCCCATGAACACAAACATGCTCAACAGATGACTGGAGCTCAACTTTTTGTCATCACAATGTTAACCAAGCTTACGGGCTCGTGCTGGCAAATTCTTTCTAATCCAGTTATTGTGATAACATATTTGCTGAAAGAATTCTTCTGATAGGCTTAGTACTTTGTGGTCTTTGTCATCCTCATAGTTCCTCTGTTCTGTGTAAATCATTGTTTTCTAATAACAAATCATTTAAATCTGAAAGGTTTAATTAAGAATTGACTCTTTTTATTTAGCAAGGGTATCTTCCACCACCACTACAAGAACCCAGAACCTAGCTGGGGAAGTGAAATACTGGTCTGTCTTGTGAATTTATCCACAGCTACACCATTGCAGTTGTTTGGAAGGACTTACATTCAAAGTGAATAGATCAAGGGTTAACAACTTGCTGGAAAATGCTGTAGGGTTGCTCAGAATTTGAGAATCCAGGAAAAAGTGCATGATTAAGATGATGCTTTGTAATACTATGTCACACTCAGGAATAGATTTCAATGAAAAGTTGACGTGGGGTTAAAGCACAGATGCTGCACATCCTAACCTTTTGTAGAGTCTCTGGGTTTTACCTTTGATAGATACAGGATATTTTTTTCATATGGTTGATATTATTGCCATAGCTAGCCAGTTCCATGAGCTTTTGTGAACTTGCTTGAAAGTAAGTTGACTACATACTTTTCCTTCTTATGGCTGGCTCAGATATGTTCAAGAAATGAATCTAGGAAAGGTAGTGCAAAAATGAAGGGACTGATAGTACTGAAATCCTTCAAGATGATGACTTTCTTGACAAAGCACAAAAATGTGTTTATTTTTACCATAATCTCCAATGGCTTTGCAGCCCTGGGCATCCATTTGAAAGCTCTGTTTGCTCCTGGCAGAGCAGGTGGGTTGTTTATAAACCAAATGTTCTTGAGTCAACATATTGGGCCAGATTGTCAGCTGGTATCAATCAGCAAAGTTCCACTCGATTCAGAAGACTCATCTTCCTTGTACCAGCTCATCATCTACTCTTGTTTTGCTTTTCTTATCCTACAAAATGAAAAACACATACAAAGTAATGTGTGTTCAGAACCTGTGAAATGATGCAAGCAACAGACTCCTTGTCTTGGTAAGGAGATGAGAACCAGGAGGCCATGTGTTTCAGTTTACCTAACTGTGTCTGTAACTGTGGGAGTGGCTTGCAGTGTCTTTGTGTGCCATTTCTTGATGTCTGAAAATTTTGAGATTTAGATGAAAGTTATTCATTTATAATTCAACAGCTGATTTTTTTTCTTGTCCTAACAGAACATTTTTTTTTCACAGATGCTTTCACAAAACTTGGTTCCTTTTTCCAGCCAGTTAACAAAATACATAAAAAATTAATAGCATTTTTCAAATAAAACATTTTCTCTTGTTTTTCAGTGAGGTCTACTAAGGAGTTTTTTTCTCTCTTTTTATGCTACAATAGTCTAAAATCTCCTTAAGACCTTCTGCATCTGCAGCACTGGAAGATTTATCACAGGTGATTTTAACGTTTACCAAGTAACAGGATGGAGAACATGAACAGTTGCTGTAGGAAATCAGATTGTGACATGAAATGAAACTTTGGACTGAATATCCTGATTATATTCAACTCTGCTACATTTTCATGGCATGTCTTTTCTTTCTGATGTGAAAAAGGAGAAAGAATGAGGTTAGTCTTTCATTCAGTGGTCGGTGAAGTGGTTCAGTTTCCTTCAGTCTTCTGCTGAAGAAGGAAGCTCGGTTATATTCTTTTCCAGTTGCATCCTTTGCAACCTTGAAGAAAATACTTAGCACAGGATTTTAAACTTATTTAAATACCTCATTCTCACTCAATCTTTCAACGTCAATCTTTCTGATCCTTAATTCTATACATGCAAAAAGGCACTAACAGCACTGTGGTGTCCTGGAAGTGCAAAGAGAATTTACATGTCAAAAGCATTGATGTACTTGGAGGAGGTTAATCAGCATACTGTGTGATACAAAATTTAGTGGGTGAATTTATGTTGTGTCAAATGTCACTGCTTTACTCAGTTTGAGTCCTGTTGATGAGGCCATGAACTCTTCACTCTGGAATCTCCATCCCTGGAGGTTTTCAGAAACGCATTTGACAAAACCCTGAGCAAACTTAGGCTGAGTTTGGTGTTGAACTTGTTCAGAGCAGGAGGTTGGAATAGAGACATTCAGAGGTCCTCTGAATGAACCAGAATAATTCTGCGATTATATGATTCTTACAATGTAAATTCAACTAGAACCTAGTAGATTTAAACCCCTTTTCCAGGACTTTTGTCTTCATGTACCATCCCTTTTGATACTTAAATTGCTTGTAATACTGCAGATCATAGTCTTATTACATGAATGCATTCATTGCTGCTGGTTGAGGAACATGATTCAGCCTGGAGAAGGGAAGGCTCCAGGGGGACCTTATAGCAGCCTTCCAGTACCTGAAGGGGCTACAGGAAAGCTGGGGAGGGACTATTTACAAGGGTTTGTAGTGAGAGGACAAGGGGTAATGGATCAAAACTGGAAGAGGGGAGATTAATGTTAGACAGTAGGAGGAAATTGTTTAGTGCGAGGGTGGTGAGACACTGGCACAGGTTGCCAAGGGAAGTTGTGGAAGCCCCATCCCTGGAAGTGTTCAAGGCCAGGTTGGATGGGGCTCTGAGCAACCTGGTCTAGTGGGAGGCATCCCTGCCCATGCAGGGGGGTTGAAACTAGAGGATCTTTAAGGTCCCTTCCAGTCCAAACCATTCTAAGATGATATGATAAAGAAGCTCAGTTTTTCCTAATTAAATGTTAACTTGTGGCCTTACATTGCTTAAAGAAGAGAAGCCTGGGAAGCACCCAACAGGCATTAATTTCTTATGAAAAAAAAGAGTGTGGCAAAGAGGAGAGGAATATTCTCATCTTCATGTTAATGATAGATACTAAAGATGTAGTAGGCATAAAAGGAAAATTCATAAAGTACTTGTGACTCCAAAATCTTAATTGTTGGAAGTTTTGTTTCTGCTCAGCCAAATAAATTGTCCCGATAATTAATTTCTCTTCAAACTTCAAGATTTTTCTGTTCAGATTAGCTTGGCTGTATTTTTTTTTTCCAACAAGTTTGCTTTTGTGTGACCAGCAAATTCAGTCCTAAATTCAGTACTGGCCTTATTAGAGAACTCAAATCTTGCTTTTAACAGCATTAAATAAAATACCTGTTTCTTGTTGCTTGAGTTCCCCATGAACAGAAAGAACATTGGGCTCCTTTTGTCATGGTATAAAAGGTCTCTCCCTATTCCCTCTCTAGTACCTCCTTAAATAACTTAATGTAGTCAAATGGGTGTTAATGCAAGAGATAAGCTGCTGGGTTTTACAACAAGGTGGGAAAAATGCATTCTCAGAAGGCTCTCTTTGGGAAAAGACAGAATAGCTGGAAAAGGGGCTGAAGAAGAACAGTGCTGCCTCACTTTTTTATCTACACATTTGTTGCTTTCTTACTGTGCAGTACTTCTATGCTGCTTGGAATATTTTCCAGATGTTCCAGTAACTTGCATGTCTCTCCTTGCTAGTTCATCACAATGATAGAGATTTTACCAATTGAGGCCAAATTTGGCTTTCATTGATCCAACTGTAACTGCACTGCAGCCTGCTTTGCCCACAAATCAAGCACCGAAGGGAGCTTTGTATCTTGACCCATTATTTTCCTTAATGCAGGATTTTTTTTGCTATTTAATTGTCTTTTAACCAGGCTGAGATTTGCTCTTTAGGGTGTTACATGCAGCAAAAATGTCTAATAATATGTTTATGTTGCTATGGAAGCTATACAGATATATATATATGCAGGATTCTCTAATGAATATTGAGCATGTTAATACACAGGACCTTATCTTGATAGTCACCTCGAATTTGCAAGTTAATCTCTTCTTGCATTCTCTTTGCCTCATTCTAGATTTTTGGTTTGCCAAAACATTTTTTCCTTCAACCCTTTGTCCTTCCTGGACAACCCACAGCTCAGGAACTTGGGGTTTGTACCATACAGTTCTTCTTTTTGCTTTTTACCTTTGTTTTATTGATTTATTTATCTATTTTTTTTTCAATTGACTGTAATTCTATGAAGGACAAATATGTTATTAACTTTTATGGGACAACTTCCATTCTTGCAGAACTTCTTGTGAAACTGTCCATAGTAGAGGTTCAATTAGTAGAGGTACATCTCAAAGGATTAACTGAAATTTTTGCTACTGTATCATGTAGACTTGTATTAAAATAGTCTTGTTGTCAACATTGCTCCTTGTTCTAAGAGGATCATGTCATAATACTCTGTGTAGATCAGAACTGAATTATGTCCAAAATGTTTGCTTGGTTGATTATTCATTATATTATGTATTATTGCAGGTTTCCCATGGTAGTCCAACAATGATAGGTCTTGGAATAAAAATAGCTGCATTACACTCCAGAAGACTGGTTTCAGAGACCATATTACCTACCGTGTTGTGATAAGGGGAAATAATTCAACATGAAACCCTTAGTAGCAGAAGTTGCATCACTGCTGTGTGTGACTGTGGCTGAAATGTGACAATAAGCAACTTTCTGCTATGGGCAAGAGTTGTAGTGTGTTGTGAATCTCTTAGGGGGGACTTGGGTAGCCATAATCTCACGACTGATGACCAGCCTTGTCAAGTTTAGATCATGCTCCATTTTGTAGGACCAACCAACTGTTGTCGCTAATTAATTTATAAAATGCTTTCGTGCTTTGATGTTGCTACAGAGGGAGGGTGAGTCTAGAACACTCAAATCTAGAAGACTTAAGATTTCATCCCCATCTGTGTGTGTATCATTCTGCTTGGCACAAAAACAAGCTTGTAACTCAGTAACATCAACAAGAATCTTTTTAAAATTGTATTTCCTGAGAGCAGAATTATAACATGTTAAATTAATTGATGCATAGATTAATCATAGAATCATACAATCACAGACAGGTTTGGGTTGGAAGGGACCTTAAAGATCATCTAGTTTGAACCCCTCTGCATAGGCAGGGATACCTCCCACTAGATCAGGTTGCTCAAAGTCTCATTCAGTCTCTCCTTGAACACTTCCAGAGATGGGACATCCACAACTTCTTTGGGCAACCTGTGCCGGTGTCTCACCACCCTCACAGTCAATGATTTCTTCCTAACGTCTAACCTAAATCTCCTCTCTTCCAGTTTAAAACTATTACCCCTTTTCCTATCACTGCATGTCCTTGAAAAAGTCCCTCACCAACGTTCTTGTAGGCTGTTTTCAGGTAATAGTAATAAATATGATAATTTAGTCTGAAATACTGTAAATGAATATACTTTGTTTGGAGATTATCAGAAAAGTTGGAAGCCAACACTGAATTCCAAATTAAGATAGCGGCTTTCTTCAGATTGCATGACTGAGTTAAGCAGGAGGAGGACATCTAACACAAAGAGACTGTGCATAAAATGAACATGACTTAAATATGTGGACAGAAAGAATAATAGAATCATAGAATGGTTAAGGTTGGAAGGGACCTTAAAGACCAGCAAGTTCCAACCTCCCTCCTATGAGCAGGGACTCCTCACGCTAGGCCAGGCTGCACAAAGCCTCATCCAACCTGGCCTTAAATGCCTCCAGGAAGGGGGTTTCCACAACCTTCTTGGGCAATCTATTCCAGCACCTTACTACCCTCATGGTGAAGAATTTCTTCCTGATGTCTAACCTAAGTCTACCCTCTTTCATAAAACCATTATCCCCTGTTCTGTCACTACACTCTCTGGTGAGAGAGTTTCTCCCCATCTTTCTTGGAGGCTTCCTTTAGGTATTGGAAGGCTGCTTCAGGTTTCCCTGAAGCCTTCTCTTCTCCAGGCTGAGTAGCTCCTAATGCCTGATTGGTGAGTTACAAGTGAAAGGTGAAAACATGGATTCTCAGTAGTGCAGGGAAGATGCTTCATACCTCATGAAAGAGCTTGTCGTGGACTGAGATGGGTAAAGCTGCGACTCACACCCCCTCCAAAGGGGATTGAGGGTTGTTGGTGGTTTTTTTTTTTAATGCTTAATATAGTTCTTCAAATGTGATTAAAATATATTGCATCACTTAGTCTTAAAATAATTTTTAAAGGTTTGAAGTATGTGAGGTTGGGATTTATGGAGTCCTGCCCTGAAATCTTCCATTGTCAGGAAAAAAATCAAGTCAAACTTTAGTCAACGTTTTCACATGTTCTGGTAGCTTTCTGCTACCCTTGCATTTTAATTCCTTCCAGCTTCTTTTCAGCTGCCTTATGTTATTTTTTGCTAGACCTCCAGACAGATTTAGCAGGCCTAGGGGAATAATTGCTATCCATACTATTCAGATCTTTCCTCCATCTTAGATTATCTGGGCTCTGTTACTCAATACAAGGAATACTCTATGAAGAAAAGGAAGTCAGGTCAAAAGGAGGCACACTGTGTAGCACAGTTTGTCCCACCTAAAAATAAATATTTTTAATCTGATTTGGGGAGCAGCATGTGGCTTATGAATCTTCCCACAACTTTTCAAGGAGGACTAGGGCAGTGATTGTCCACTTACGCTTGCACTGCTGAAGCCACAGCTCAAATCCTCTGTTCAGTTTTGGGCCCCTCACTACAAGGACATTGAGGTGTTGGAGCATGTCCAGAGAAGGGAAACAAAGCTGGTGAAGAGTCTGTAGAACAAGTTTTATGAGGAGTGGCTGAGGGAACTGGGGTTGTCCTTGTTGCTCTCTACAGCTACCCAAAAGGAGGTTGGTCTCTTCTCCCAAGTAACAAGTGATAGAACAAGAGCAGGTGGGTTTGAGTTTCACCAGGGGAGGTTTAGATTGGATATTAAGAAAAAATATTCACTGAAAAGGTCATCAGGCTGCCCAGGGAAGTGGTTGAGTTATCATCCCTGGAGGTAATTAAAAAACATGTAGCTGGGGTGCTTAGGGACATGATTTAGTGGTGGACTTGACAGTGGTAGGTTAGTAGTTGGTCTAGATGATCTAAAGGTTTTGTCCAACCAAAATTACTCTGTGGTCCTATGATTCTAAGTTGCCCTAAACCACAGAAGACTGAGAAGTTTCAAAGAGAGGCTTCCAGAGAAAGAGTCAAGTGTCATGTCTCTTCTGCAGCTTGACTTGTTCAGGATTGTTGCTTGCAGATAGTGAAGGCTTGAGAATCAGAGACCCATCACATTTAGATATTGAAGGATTTGCTGTATTCTTTCATATTTTTATTTTTCCTACAAGATGAGCTTAAAAGGCGAGATAGGACAGTTTGAAGTCTCCCTGTATTCTGCTTCCTAATACCTTTCACAACCATTTGAATATTAGATTTCTGCCCACAGCAGTTGCAGCTAACGTTCATCTCTGTGTTTATAACTGAAAAACTTCAGGCCATTCTGTGATACACAATAAATTACTTTAACCCTCAGCCTAATACTGAGAAAATTTGCCTACCCGCAGAGAAGCTCCTTTCCCCTGCAGCACACAGAACATCCAACCAGAACTGGCCTTTTGCTTCTCTGTCTTACTTTGCACATTGTATGAGTGCAGCCAGGAGTCTACTCTGATTTCTGTGGGACCATGCATCAGATAGGGATAGCTGGAGGACTTAGATTTCCACCATGTCTCTAAAGCTTTTTCATGCTGTTACGAAGAAAGAAAATATGGTGGTTGCTTAATACTTGTATGGAGAAAAAGTCTAATTTTTAGGATTTGTAGTGGGTCCAGTTCCCTGCTATGTCTGCCAAAGGTTTCCTAAGTGAATTTGATTAATCCTTTATTTTTATGTACCTCTTTGCCCCTGCATGAAATAGGATAACAGCATGTGTGGTACTGGGTAGGCAGAGTACGGAAGGAGGCTGTCAAATGCTTGGATTTGGTATCAGAAAAGGTGGATGAAACTGTGTCTAGAAGAGACTGGCAGTATTTTCTCTCTTTTTGATCCTACAGCAATTTCACACGCTACTAATATTAAGTAACACTGTATTTTTTGTTTATGACAATGATAATCTTAGGAAGAAAAGAGGATTATGTTTCTCTTGTTGCTCAGCTAGTTCATAAGGATATGTATTCCCTTCTAGAACCAGCAAGTTGCCTTGAAGCAAAAGTTTACTATTGTTTTAAAATCCAACAATGCACTATGTTGATTTGTTGCTATGCCACCCAGGCAATGCAAAGGAAGTCAAGCAAGAGACCACTTGGAAACCATTTGGAAAGAATTAGTTTCATGGGGTTATTTTTAGCCTTTGGATATATGTTAAGAGCAAACTTAGTACTCTGTTATTCTTGAGGGTCTTCAATGAATAATGATTCTAAGCATTGCTAAATGTATCACTTGACATTTGTTTTCAAATTGATCAGGGGCTTGTTGCAGCAAACGTGATCCAACTTTATTTCTTCTGCATAAAACCGTCAATGACCCATTACAATTAATGCAATGGTATTCTTACACAGTAATTGCATTATGAATTAATATTTACTATTTATTAAATAGTGTCGTGGAAAAACACAAAGGGAGGTTAGTAAGGCAGCTTTTTCTGCTCATCATAGCTGATTAATATTTTTTGTACCAGTTAAATAGTTTGGCAATTTATTTATTACTTACAGTAAATTCTTTTTTTTTTTTCTGTTTAATACTATACAGTGTAGAATTAACTCTTATTCTAGATTATTCCAAACTAGACTGTTTTGTTGAAACTTGCAAGAAAAATTGTGCTTGATAAAGGAAGTCTTGGATAGCTGATACCATGCCTGGTTATCTTTAAACTGAAAGACAACATAAATTCTTGAGGAAAAAAATGATGTATCTTACAGATCATATAATATCATAGGATCATTAAGGTTGGAAGGGGCCTTAAAGATCATCAAGTCACAAAACCTCATCTAACCTGGCCTTAAAAACCTCCAGGAATGGGCCATTAACAACTTCCTTAGGCAACCCATTCCAGTTCCTCACCACCCTTATAGTGAAGAATTTCTTCCTCATGTCTAACCTAAATCTCCCCTCTCTCAGTTTACAACCACTACCCCTTGTCCTATCACTATCTTCTCTGATGAAAAGCCACTCCCCAGCTTTCCTGTAGGCCCCTTTCGAGTACTGGAAGGTGCTATAAGATCTCCTTGGAGTCTTCTCTTCTCTAGGCTGAACAGCCCTAGTTCTCTCAGCCTGGCCTCATAAGCAGAGTTGATCCAGGCCTTTGATCATCTTTGTGGCCCTTTTCTGGAACTTCTCACACAGCTCTATGTCTTTCCTGTGCTGAGGGCTCCAGAGCTGTACACAGCACTCCAGGTGGGGTCTCACCAGAGCAGAGTAGAGGGGCAGAATCACCTCCCTGGCCCTGCTGGCCACACTTCTTTTGCTGCAGCCCAGGATGAGGTTGGCCCTCTGGGCTCCTGCGCTCACTGGCGGCTCATGTCGAGCTTCTCATCTACTACCACCCCCAAGTCCTTCTCCTCAGGACTGCTCTCTAGCCATTCTCCCCCCAGCCTGTATTTGTGCCTGGGGTTGTGCCTGCCCAGGTGCAGGACCTTGCACTTGGCCTTGTTGAACTTCATGAGGTTGTCATTGGCCCACCTCTCCAGCATGTCAAAGTCCCTCTGGATGGCGTCCCTTCCCTTTAGGGTGTCAACCACACCACACAGCTTGATATCATCAGCAAACTTGCTGAGGATACACTTAATCCCACTGCCCATGTCTCCAACAAAGATGTTAAACAGCACTGGTCCCAGTACTGACCCCTGAGGGACACCACTCATCACCTGCATCCATTTGGACATTGAGCCATTGACCACAACTCTCTGGGTGTGGCCATCCAGCCAATTACTTATCCACCGAGTGGTCCATCTGTCAAATCCATGACTTGTCAGTTTGGAGACCAGGACGTTTTGTGGGACAGTGTCAAATGCCTTGCAGAAATCCAGGTGGATGACGTCAGTTGCTCTGCCACCACCTGCCATTTCTGTAGCCTTGTCATAGAAGGCCACCAGATTGGTCAGGCGTGATTTGCCCTTAGTGAAGCCATGTTGGCTGTCACCAATCACCTCCTTATTTTCCATGTGCCTTAGCAGACTTTCCGGGAGGATCTGCTCCATGGTCTTGCCAGGCACAGAGGTGAGACTGACTGGCCTGTAGTTCCCTGCGTCTTCCTTTTCCCCCTTTTTAAAAACAGGGGCTATGTGACCTTTTTTCCAATCAGCAGGAACCTCACCAGACCACCATGACCTCTCAAATATGATGGAGAGAGGCTTAGCAACTGCATCTGCCAACTCCCTCAGGATCCGTGGATGAACCCCATCAGGTCCCATAGATTTATGCACCTTCAGGTTCTTTAGATGTAATTTATTACAATTTTAAAATTGCGTTACTTATTAACTGTATTGCGACTTTTTTCAGCTTTTGAGTACTGGTCAAGAGCTACAAAAATGGTTCAGTGCACTAGGGTCTTGCATAACAGTAGTTCCACATAATTTGTATGTTTTTCAAATCATGCTCATTTAATCACTGAAATAATGTAACACATCAGCAAGCTCTAATAAAAATGTTTAATGACCATGTTTTTGAAGTTATTGCTTTTATGAGGTGTATAGCTCATTTTTAGCTTCCCTTTAGAGGAATAATATTTAATGAAATATGTGCAAACGACACATTATAGAGACATTTTACCTGTCTTTAAGTCCAATCATTTCAAGGGTATTGCTATTTTATCTGATAGTCCAAAAATATTTACAGTCTTCTAAATTGACTTTAAGCTACTGTGGGCAAGGACAGAAATGTTTATTGTGGTTGTTCATATTTTAATTCTTTTTAATCATACTCTGAAGTGGAAAGTGACATCAGCATTCAGTAAAGTCTCAGCTCAGCTGCTGAGGTTGTGGCATTTGGGCTCAGTTGTAGTCATTGCACTTGGACTCTGGACCAGTTGGGAGAGTCCAGAGCAGAGAGGAGAGCATGATCTAACGTCTGAAGAACATGACTTGTGAGGGAAAAGTAATAAGAATAAACTCATTGTGCAGGTGAACAGTGTGTGAAGTAACAGATGAAACAGAAACAAGGAATATTTGATGTAAGGAAGGAAATAGTAGAGGAGGTCTGGAGAGAGGGAAAGAACTAGGTGAAGTGATTAATTGTAGTCTTGTTCTCTATAATTCAGTAGGTTAGAGATGCTTGTGCTGTAAGTGTCCCTCTCTGTAACTTTCATGAGATCTGCACCTGGGACGTTTGCAGAGGAAAAGTTAGAACACATTCTGTGGCATGATTGCTGCTACTTCTTATGAGCAACTTTTGACAGAAGGTTCACTTATGATGTTTGAGGGAAGGGAGGCCATGCAGAGGAACCTTGGCAGGCTTTAGATGTGGGCCAGTGCAAACTTCAAGGCCAAGTGCAAGGTCCTGCATATGGGTCAGGGCAATCCCAAGCATAAATACAGGCTGAGCAGATAATGGATTGAGAGCAACCCAGAGGAGAAAGACTTGGGGGTCTTTGTTGATGAGAAACTCCACATGAGCAAACAAGGTGTGCTTGCAGCCCAGAAAGCCAACTGTATCCTGGGCTGCATAAAAAGAAGTGTGGCCAGCAGGTCAAGGGAGGTGTTTCAACCCCTCTCCTCTGCTCTTGTCAGACCCCACATGTAGCATTGTGTATAGTTCTGGTGTCTCCAACATAAGAAGGACATGGAGGTCCTGGAGAAAGTTGAGAGAAGGGCCACAAAGATGATCAAAGGGCTGGAGAACTTCTGCTATGAAGTCAGGCTGAGAGAGTTGGGGTTGTTCAGGTTGGAGCAGAGGAGGCTCTGGGGAGACCTTATAGCAGCCTTCCAGTAACTGGAGGGGCAACAGGAAATCTGGGGAGGGACTTCTTACAAGGGCACATATAGTGGATAGGACAAGGGGCAATGGTTTTAAATTGGAAGAGGGTAGATTTAGATTAGACATTCACTATGAGAGTGGTGAGACACTGGCACAGGTTGCCCGGAGAAGCTGTGAACGCCCCCTCCCTGGAAGTGTTCAAGGCCAGGTTGGATGGGGCTCTGAGCAACCTGGTCTAGTGGGAGGTGTCCCTGCCAATGCAGGGGGGTTGGAACTAGATGATCTTTAAGGTCCCTTCCAATCTTAACCATTCTATGGTTCTGTAAAGTAACCAGAGGAGAAATGGGATTTAAGGGGAGAGCTTGTTGCTTCTAATAGACTGAACATCCTTATCTTCAGTTTGCCTGCTGGCTTTGCAGAGAATGTAGGGAACATGGGTGTTACTGACTGTGAGTGCAGGAGGTTTTGATGTTTCATGGTACTCAGAAGCTCCTATCATGCCATCATGCTTGTGATCTTGCTAGACATGCTGAAGTCCAGTTATTTTATTCACTTTATTTTTACTAGTTTATATATTCTTCCATTTCTTTGACATGTAGATAAATCTGTAAAAAACAACTCATAGCAATTACATCTTGAAAGGCTTTTATAATAATTTTGTAAAAAAATATATCTCCAAATAAATAAAACCTTTTTATTCCTCTCCAGTTACATTTCTTCTTCTTGATAAAAAAATATATTCATAAAGAAATGTTTCACTAATTAATTTTTTTGACTGAGAGAGAAGATGTTCCTTTTTCTAACAAAGTTTAGTTTTGAAAAAGTAATTAATCTTTATTAATCTTTATTAGGAAATTTGTACCTGTTCAAATCATTCCCATACCTGTATTCACATACCAGTATTTGAGTTATCCTGTATTATTATAATAGCTTTTTATTAATTTTTTCAGGAGTTGAAAAACTTGGGGTTTAAAGA
Organism: Hemiprocne comata; assembly: GCA_020745705.1. Taxonomy (NCBI): domain Eukaryota; kingdom Metazoa; phylum Chordata; class Aves; order Apodiformes; family Apodidae; genus Hemiprocne; species Hemiprocne comata. Next base: position 208,501,563 of record CM036586.1, read on the forward strand.
ACATTGTAAGAAATATGCTTCCAGAAATCCATTGACAGTCTAAAAGCATCTTTTATATAATCTAGTAAAATGGTAATTCAACCTAATAACTAGGAGAACAATTTGCATTTTGCTAACTTTAAAAGAAATTATAAATGAATGAGAGAATATAATAAGATTAAAAATACAGGGTTATGACATGAATGTGTGCTTTGTTCATTTATTTGACAAGTATTTTAGTTCTAATTATGTAAGTTCCAAATATACCAATGAAAGCATTATTGAGATTAGATTTCATTCCAGTTCCTAGCTATTGAGCAGTTAAAATGGAGAAAACCTATTTCTTTAGGTCCAAATCTGGCACTGCAGAGTGTGAATGGATGAGAGTTCTGTGGCAATTCTGTAACAGTCCTTTAAACAATATTGTCATTTCAGTTTAAGTGAATCAATTCCATCTTCTTCTCGCTTGTTTACTAGAAAGTCACTACACTTTATTTAAGCAGCTGTTTAGTGTCCTTACAGTATTTATCCCTCTTTCCTAATTAATACATCTGTTGCAGCTGTCAGGTAATTTCTTAGGGGATGCTTATTGTTGTCTCAGATAGGTTTTGTTCTGTTGGCTTGAGCACAGATGAGAATACTGGTTCTTCCAGTAGAAAGTTGTCATTATTGCTGACAAAATTATTTTTTAATAATTTTTTGATGCAAAGGTGAGAGGTGTTTCCCTTGGAGAAGAGGATAGCATGCTGTGTGTACAGTGGGTTTTCCAGTACCTGTAAAAAACCTCATGAAACTCCACTACTCTGAGTCATGAGAGCATGGGAACCATTTGGGTTCACAGCAAAGAAAAGGAGGTTGAATACTGACACCTGAACCATTATACCACCTTTTCTACCTGTAATCTAACTCTTTTTATATTTGTTCAGCTAGGATTGTGTGTTAGCAGAGCTTCAGCATCTGTCCTCAATCTCAATTGCTGCCTGGTCCTTCTACCAATGTGCCGTGTTCTCTTGGCCTTTCTCCGAGGCTCTCAGAAGGTAAGTACTGTCCTCAGAATGCAGCAGTTGAGAAGGAGAGCCCTGGTCTCTCTATAGTCTAAAACTAATAGGAAAAAAAATAATCCGTGTTTATATCCCACTTTATTATACAGCATGCGCCTGCTGATACAATTTATAATATATAATTTATTATATTATTATAATTTATATTTATAATGATATAAATACCCAACCTGATATATTTGTTATCGTGGAAGAAAAAGAAGTTCTGCCAGTGCTAAGAGGGTTTGTTTTTGTACCAATATTCAGTAAACAATAGTGTAGCTTGTTTGTGATTTACCAGTTGCTTTGACAGAAGTAAAGCTTTTGACAAACATCTGTGTTTTCTAGATAGTTGTAAATGGAACCTCTGAGTTCCGTTCATCATCTGAGAGTGTCTGTAAGATTTGATGCCTATAGACACATATATGTTTGCAAATATAAATAGATCTCTTTCTCTCTGATCCAGCTCACTGGTCAGTGACACCTACAACAGTTGGTTTTGGAATTCCTAAATTTTAAAGCAAGAATGGGCAATGCTTTACGTGCCCTTGACATCTATGTAATACAGATCCAACTAATTTCTTCCTTGAGTCCTCAGAATTGGCTTATTAACATAAACCTGTACTTTTTTAGTTTAGGTAGTGTGCTTGCAAGGATGTAAAATCTAGTGACATTTTTAGTTACTATTAATTCACCTCAGTCTCTGTTAGTATCTTTTTTTCTTTGCTTTGTTTTAGAAGAGAGATTGCTTGAATTCTTCTCTTATTAGGTTGCCAGCAAGAAAACCAGAAGGCTGCTAGATAAAAGTAAAACTTTCCACGTGACATGTGGTGTTACAATATGCATCTTTTCAGGTGAGATCTTCCTGTACTGAGCAGCAGCTTGTTTGAGAAACACATTAAAGCAGTATTTTGTGGTTTTTCTTCTGTCGTACATTTGGGGGTAGTCTTGCTCTCTGCTTTCCTGCCTTAAATTGTGAATGCTTTCTCAGATACATGGGGGTTTTGGTTTATTTTTCCTTTAAACACATGGGCGTACATTCTACTACTGAGCCTTTCCTTAAAATTTCAGTTCCAAAAAGAACAGGTATATGAGATCAGGTCAAAATCTGCCATTATAAGTGACCTTTTAAAGTGAAGAAGCAGAATGCTACAGGCTTATCTGCAGAAGAGGGAGCAGTGGAGGCAAATACTGGATTTGTTGAAGAACAAACATTCTTTGATGGACACCTTTGAATGTTGTCTCCCAGCTGAAGAATTGCAGTATGGAACCGATTGCTGTAGTGTTAAAAAAATCTTAAAATGCATACAGCTTTCTGCCATGAATATCTATAACCTGACTGACTTTAGCAAAAATAATTCCTTAGTCCCTTATGTATCTCATGCAGGTGGTGTGATTATAGCTTGACATCTGGGTAGCCACTTTTCTTTACTTCAGGGGAACACCTACCTCTCTTGTTTATGGATCTCAGCTTTACTGTTTTTTTTCAGTCTTACATGTTGCTGCTCATCTGGTTAATGCTCTTAACTTCTCTGAGAATTACAGTGAAGATTTTCTGGCACTAAATGCAGCGAACTATCGTGGTGAGGTGAGCCAGATGTACTTCTATATTTTGCCTTTAAGTATATAATTTAAATATGTGATCATTTACATATCCAATTCCATTGTGTGATCTGTCCTGTGATCTATACAGTGCCACTGATTTTGTGCTTTGAAAACTCACTGTCATGTGGATTGCTGTGAATTTTATTTCTTTCTCTGGAGAAAATATGTATTTTTAAAGTGGTTTGTTTAAGCCAGCAGCATTTAGGCTTATTGCATTATGTGGAGAATGCTGTCATCAAGTCCTTTAATCTTGTGTCCTGTTCTGCTTATCTATGACATGCTTTAATTTTTGGTTAGCTCTGAATTGGTCAGGCAGTTGGATTAGAAGATTGTTATAGGTCCCTTTCAACTAAAATAGTCTCTTCTGTTCTTCTGCTTCTCTCTGTTCCTTGGATGGGCCTGATTGAGACACTTCTGCTGCAGTTTTGGTCAAATACATTCTGCATTTCTGATATTTAAAATGCAGTGCTATGCGACATATATTGAGGGTTTGAGGATAGGGAGATTTAAGAGTGAGTTTGCACTTCAAACTGCAGTGGGAACTGTAGTGGAATTAGTTATCTGCATGAACTGGGCTGGAAGCCGATTTCTACTTAAAACATACTTTGTTTGCATGACTTCTGACTGTGGTGCAGATCTCTTGAAGACATACCACAGTCCCTAGTCCCTCCTCCAGGTGCTTGCCTGTGCATTTGGCGCTAGAAAGATGTTTGCAGATTGTAGGAGTAAGACCAGAGTTCAGGACTCTTTCTTCTCTGGGCTACAGTCAAGTTCTCTCTTGTTTATATTCATTCTAGTCTCAAGTCTGCATTTCTTTTCTACCAGCTTCATTAGGAAACATTTAGCACGACCCTATCCCAGCTGTGTACTTTCCTGGAAAAGAAGAGCTTGACTCAGCCCAGGCTCATAAGGACCAACAACCAAGGTCTTCCACTCCCTGGGTGAATGATCTAATCACAGAGTTATTCTATGGCAGACAGACATGCCAACACCAACTATTGTGCTGAGGTTCTGGGTTGAGCTCAAGTGGCTGCATGTCTTAGGAGTGGTCTAACAGATTTAGCCTCATCAGGAGCATTAGCAGGAGCTTGCCTCAGGCATTAACCTGCCAGGGTGTACATGGCAGCCTGTACTAAGCAGCCTTAAGAATTTTGCAATAGAAATTGAGATAATAACAAGTTTTCAGGAACTTTTCTAGGATCAGAACCTCATGGATCTTAGGTACTCTAGTAGCTCTTGAACCTTTGTGCTTGAATCCCACTTAAACCTGTTTTTTAACTGTGATGGGCAGTCTGGATGTTACTGTCATCTTCTGTACATGGCTGTGCATGTTTGGATGCAGACAAGGTCGTGGAGAGGGTCACTTCATTTTTCCTGACCTGTATGAAAACTGCACATCTCCCCTCATTACATTTAACTGCAAGATTAAACAAAAAAAGGTTTTTATCCATAGCAAAGACAAAAGCTCATGAGGCGTAGAACTCGGGGGAAATGAGGCAGTTTCCTGTGAGGTTGACATATCCTCTCTTCCTTTCTTTCACATGTGGTGAAGGACACAGGAACATCTGGCCTTGTACTGTCTGCTCCTTTGTGTTCAGTCCTGCTTCACTGGAGTCCACTGCAAATCTCTTAGTGATGTAACTGCAGTAAAATGCTCACCACAGGTCTTTGATTTAAATTCAAAATCTCCCTCTCTTCTGCTCCCCTCTGTCCTCCCAAAGGTACAAGGTAACTGAGTAAAGTTACATTTTCCACAATAATTAGCAGTAAAATTATCTGAATCCCAGTTTTTTGTAACAAATCAGAACTGTCTCCCTGGGGGAATGCAAAGGTTAAAGGTTTAGTTTATGTTGAATTGCAGTCTATGTAAACTGCTACCAAATCCATTCCTTCATCCAGGTTTAGGAATTATTATACCATCGAGGGCATGAGCTTTAAGAGCTATTTATTATGTTATTCATATGGATATAAAATCATGCATCTTGACTTTTTGGTTTTTTGCCTGTCTCTTTTCAGGACCCAAGGAAACTGCTTTTTGCTACTGGTAAGTCTGTTGCAAAAATGAAGGAGAAAGTTTGCTGCTTCTCATCATCAGTTTCCAGACAAAAGGTTTTGATCCTGCGTTTGTATACTCCATTTGTTGTATCTGAGTGAGGCTGAGTTGTGTAATTTGTGTTAATATAACTTGAATTTGCTTATCCAATAGTCAGGAGGAAGGAGTTGCAGAAGCCCTGTGGTAGTATGAGCAGCATCTTCAAAGCTGTTGTACAGATGAGTCCGTGGAAAATCATCAGTTTCAAACAGAGATGCTGCATAATATTAAAACCAAATTCCTAAATGATACAATTTCTAGAAAAAGAAACACAACAAAAAAGAGGTCTTCTTGCTCCAGCTGGTTTATTTAAGGGTTGGTTTGACTTCAGAGCCATCTAACCTGTTATGCAGGAATGAGGCTGAGGCTTCAGCACTCATAAAGAGTAAAAAAGCAAAAACCTCTTTGGTGCAGGAATTCAGAAGGAAGGAAGCAACATTTGGGTGTGGAGAGGTGGGCACAAGCCTGAGCTGTAGTGCTTCACAAGCAGGTAAATGTTCTTTCTGAGGTCATCTCTTTTATTCTTATTTAGATCAAATGGAAGAATCCCAACTTGGCTGCATTTAGGGCAAGGCCCAAAGAAATCAGTCTGGTCAGCAATAAATGTGGTTCTGGACTCGTCAATCCCAATACATTTACTAGAATCGACAGCCTGTGGGAAAGGGCTTTCCAAAAAAACCATAAACAAAATGTAGGTCCTTTTAGAGGAGAGAAAGTAAGAAACTGAAATGATAGAAGGGGCAGTAAAAGTTAATGCAAACTGGAATTATGTTGGATAACTGGTGTAGTCAGTGAATCAGTGATGGAGGCTTGAAACAGGGTAACTGAAGGAGGAGGGAGTTAAAAATGGGGATGGAGAATCAGAACAAGTAGCTAAGGACTATATATAATATCTTGGATGTAGGAGAAGGACTTGGGGTGAAGAACCAGTGTAGAGGTGCCATCAAATACCATCCTGGCTTCTAGGGACACCTTCAGACCTCTCTAGTTAAGCAGAGAACCTGCAAGGTGAAAATCCTTTTAGCTTCTGACAGCCAGGAAAATACTGCATTTTCCAAAGTTTGACCACATTGTTGCAAAAAGCAGTGATTCCAAGTCATCTTAAATGTAAATCACTCAGATCACTGCTCATTGTAACAACTGGTAATTAAAATTTATTATTTGTACTGTGGGAGGGCCCAGATAGGGACCAAGGTTTTGCTGCACTGGGAGCTGTACAAATACGCAAAGAAATGGTCTCTTTCCACACAGTTCAGAACTAGATTTATTGGCTGTTTGTTTTGTTTTTTTTTTAACACAGTGAAGAGAAGGAATACAGAGTGGGAAGGATTCATAGTGTGATGGCTTTTCAGATCAGTCCAGGAAAGAACTTCCTTGTGTCAGGGTGTGACGATAGCTGTGGGAGGAACATATATTAAAGATGAGTTAGTGGAGGGAAAGAGAGAGTGGGACAGGGAGGAGGGGAAACACTAGAAATGCATCGGTAATTGGGGCAAGGTTGAGAGAGATTTCATGTTTGCAGTTTGATGGAGAATTGAAGAACTGCATGTAAAATGTGACCTGTTGCTTGAGTGACAGTGTCGGAAGCTGGATCAAGCACTGTTCTGCAATTGGATTGGAAGTGTTTGTATCAGGGGACATTGATAGCACACTATTTATCAGATTAGATTAAGAAAGGAGAAATGAAGAAGGAGGCAATGGAAGGACTGCATATTTTTTATTGCAGCTGCTTTCACACACACACAGAATCACACACACAGAATCAACCTGGCTGGAAAAGACCTCGAGGATCATCAAGTCCAACCATAACCTAAATCCACCCACCATAACCTTTATCAACCTGTTCAATGCTTAAATCATGTCCCTAAGCACCACATCTATATTTCTTTTAAACACTTCTAGGGATGGGGACTCCACCACCTCCCTGGGCAGCCTGTTCCACTGTCCAACCACTCTTTCAGTAAAGAAATTCTTTCTAATATCCAGCCTAATCCTCCCTTGGTGCAACTTAATTGTAACCTTTCCAGGAAGGGATGAAATTGTTTCTCATGCAGTTCATGACAAAACTTCCACTGATTGTAGAACTTTGGATTATTCCTACAGTTTGTGAAACTGAGGAGTGATTTGAGGTGTATCAGATCTTGGGCATCAGGTTTTTCAGCAAGTGGATATTGAGAAGCTTATAAAAAGATAGTATTTAATGTTGTCTCTTTATTACTAAAGAGTCTAAAATCACAATAATTTATTTAAAAAATTAGCCGCTTCTTATAATTAGGATGTGATCCTGTAAAGATCCTGGACCAATAAAATCTGTGGTTTTGCCATTTATGTTCAGGAAAGCAGGTTGAGATGCTTATATTCTGACACTAAAACAGCATTTATTTTGCTTTGTGCTTGATGATTGGCCTGACTGATTTTATTTAAACCCAAACACATGGATTTTAGGTTGACGTGGAACTATGCTTAAAAACTTAAGTTCTTTCAGAAGTAAAGTATTTTGATGTAATGCTTCAAGTTCTCAATTCTTAATTCAGATTCTTAATTCCTGGGATGGCAATTTTGAAGATAAGGTGCTGAGAAAAAGTGGTAACTTTGGTTGGGATTTCTACAATCTATCTTTAGGCTGATGGTTCACTGTACTTCATGTGCAGGATTCTACTTTAGGATGAGATGAATCATTCTGTAGAAATACTCTCCTTTGACTTAAAAAGGAACCCAACTACACTAGTTCTTGTATAGGAGTTTAAATGTGAGCAGATAAGCCAAACCCTTAGTGTTTTTAACCTTACCTCCTCAGATGTTGGCAGTAGATCACTCTCACAGACCCTGTTTTACAGGCAACAATCTCAGGCATGATAGAATGCCATGGAGAGTAATTTCAGGCTCTTTCTCATTCCAGGATGAAATGGGTTGGCAAACAATTGTAGTGACAGCTTGGATAGAAATTGATTTGCTTGAAATTCTGTCCCTGACCAGATTTTTAATTGTTATCTTTAACAGAGTTTAGGGTTTGGAATAAAAATGACATGAAGAAACTTGCACAGTTAGTCTTACAAATAAACAGAGACAGGGTTTGTTCTTGGTTACCCGCTTAGAGGCAAATGTCTTGAGCAAAAGGTTACAGGAGCAAATACTAATAGGAAGGTAGAGATGCGTAGTGAAATGCAAGGAAAAGAGCAGTTTTCTCTGGGGGACCGAGAAATAACACAACAGTTCTTTCCTATCTAGTTTGATAGATGAATTATCTTCAAGATATAAACACATGCAAGGATATGATTGAATAATGATTCATATAACTTCCTTAAAAGGTCACAGGAAACAAGTATACCTCTTCACAGTTCAAATGTTAAGTCATCTTATGTCTGTTTTAGTTCCAGGTCTGACCGGAGTCATTATGGTGGTAGTATTATTCCTAATGTGTACAGCTTCTACATATGCTATCAGGTAAGACATAATCTCATCATTATGCTGAAAAATGCCATTTGAGTAATCATACTCTCATACTGATTAGAGGGGATGAAGAGTAAAAGCAATGTGAGGCAAGAAGTAGTTAAATGTGTTTAAAATACCAGTTTTCTTGCTGTATTTTTTTTTTTACTAGCTTACAGGTAAATTAGCATAGTGAATTTTGTATTAAAACCATTACAAATCCTGATTAAATTGTCTTAAGAGAAAAGTATTGTTTGGGGAACGTGCTTGGTTAAAAGTCTAGACCTTTACAAATTCAAATACCTCTTTTTTTCCTGTTTGTACAGAGAGGCAGTAAACTAAGCATATGGAAAGTTCTCTCCAATGCATAAATTAGGTCCACTGGAAGTAAAATAAGTTGATATCTTTATCTTAATTATTTTCATCAATTAATTGTAACAGCAAACTGTAAAAAAAAAAGCTACAAAAATAAACCAGCAGTGAAGCAAATTGAAAAAGATCTGTGCTACTTAAGTAGAATGTTGCATTTTTAAAGCTCTGCTTCCAGTTGTCAGATATATTGTTTTTAGTGTAGATATATTCTGAGAGTATTGGCTGAATTTCTGAGGGTTTAGTCCTCCAGTGGGTTCACATTCTGTACCAACATTATGGAACACATTATAGTACTTGAGTGACTGGTACCTTGCAGACCTAGCCCAATGTTGTAGCTCTTCTAAGGCTTGGACTCTGCCATTGAAGCATATAAAAACCCCCTTGATTTTTATAACAGTCTCTGAATTCAAAGACTGATAATGTGAATACATCATCTTGATTCAGCAAGTGCTGAAAGATATTTTAATTCTATATCTTCAGACTTAAATGGCATTCCTCCAATGTGAACGAGACACATGGTTTTGAACTTCAGCTAATCTGTCTTTCCTAAGTAGCAATATTATCAGGTGCTGATTCAAGACAGAAGTTCAGCAAATGCTTGTGCATGTTTTGTAGACAAAGATAATTCCAGGATTGAGACCTTTGTGAGGAACTGTAGGCTACAGAAGTACAGGATAAGACTGCTGCACAAGGTGTCAGACACGGCTGCACATTACATAGTCCACACAGATGGCTCTACTTGCAAAAGAAAGCCAGTTTTGGGAAGATGGAAAAATGAAACAATTACTTCACTCTGCAGCACTGAGCCAGAACAAAGTCCTGTTTTCTCCAAGGCCATGATAAATGAGAAAAAAAAACAAAAACAGCATGTATTAATAATTGGAAAATAATAATTGTGCAGTTCATGCAACTAAGGTTTCCGTCTTTCCAAGTTACATGCTTATTATTTCCTTCTTCAATTTCTATAAGTGCAAGTGCTTTCCTGTCTTTCTGCCATCTAGCCAGCAGAATCAAAGCCCTTCAGAGATCATCTGCTGCTCCTGTTACTCTAGCAATAATTTGTATTTAGAAATTTTATCCTGGCTTCTCCCTCAGACATGTGGATCGAGCTTGTCTTTATAATTTGTTTTCCCAAGGAAACAAGCTTCCGTTTCCATCTTTCTGGCCCTTTTCAGTCTCTTTCCCTGTGGTTTCTCATGTGCCTTATGATGGCTAAGCCCATGCTATGGTCTTAGGGAAATTAATTGTAAATGTTCACTGCCTATCAGAGACTGGGCTTTTTTAAAAGTATTTGCGACACTATTACACTCTTCTGGATTTCAGCCCTAATCTGCTCTTGCACACTGAGCTGCTTAATCATTTCTTCCTTCATATGTTCTTCCTGAAATTTTCCTATGCATGGTTATCCTGCTACTTTTGTGCCTTTACTTGTTCAGTAAACTGTTGGAATAAGTATTAGGAGGACTGAATTACCTGCTGATGTTTTAAAGAGGGAAAGTGAGTATTGCTTGAAATTATTTCCTACATTTTCACTTTGCCATACCTGAAAATTAGACCAATATTTTTTGTTCAGTAGTTGTTTATTGGAAGGGTTATGAATTTATTAGAAAATACAGTAAATCCTGTGAATAAGTGCTGACGTTTCTGCTTACTTCTAAATGAGTGTTGTTCAAGAGTATTTCCACTGAACACAATTATTAGTGACTTTGGGAATAATATTTTTTAAAGGAACATTAAAATATAAGCTACTCCAATGCCCTCTCTTTTTGTAACCAAATATTCCAGTCTTCAGTTTCATCTTTTAACTACCACATATATTGTCCTTTTTCAAACTAGCTGTAACAGGGTTAAAACTGTCTTACTTTGTCCCTTTAAAGCATGGTAAGCTCCCCTTACATCTCTCAGTAAGTTAACTCTTGCAGGTTGTCACCAGCAAAATTCTCAGGTTAACCAAAACTAAAATTGCATATTCAACTTGGCCTCACATTTTCAGGACTCTAAAAATGCATTCTGTAAATAATGTCTATGTTAAGCCCTAAGAAGAAGGTAAAGAAAGTAATAAATGTTCTGAACTATAAAAATATATATGTAGCAGTAGGAAGACTGAGTGTATTAGAATTCTCTGTGTGTGTGTCTGTAGGACAAGACACTGGAACAGGCTGCCCAGAGAGGTTGTGGAGTCTTCACTCTGGAGATATTCAGAACCCACCTGGATGCAGTCCTGAGTAATGTGCTCTGGGTGATCCTGCTTCAGTGGGAGAGTTGGACTAGATGATCATTAGAGGTCCCTTCCAACTCTAACAATTCTGTGATTGTTAAACTGTGACACACAGTTTAAGATTCAATACAAGTAAGAAATATATAATTACTAAAATGTTGGAAAATATGCTTGATGGTAAGATGTTCAAGGCTCTCCATCCCTTTAGTTTAAGGAGATGAAATTGGGAGGACTTGATTACATTTAGGGGAACTTGATATAGGTGAGGAACCAGGATTTTATTGTGGCGGTATCTGCAGGAATGCTGAAAGAAGAATAAAATGCTCAATTGTCTGGAAGCTGACATTTAGATTCAGACAAGTAATATACAGTGGTTTTGATCAGTAATAATACCTAGCTGTTGAAAACAACACGTCGGAAGGTGGGATTGACTTTCCATCACTGAACAGTTGAAAAACTAGTGCATTCTGAAAAAAGTGCTCAAGATCCAATAAAAAATGAATTCAGGGTGCAGCTTTTGATATTGTAGCAAGATACCAAATTAAACCAGAGCTCCAAGACCTATTTAAGGCCTGGGGGTAAATGTTACTCTCTTTGTGCCTTCTCATTGTGCTTCCACTTCCCACACCATCATCCTTTACTTTCATCTTGCTGCACCTGGAACTCCTTACAGATGCTGCATGTGTAAAAGGCCATAGGAGGGGAAAAAATTTTGAAAGAAGTTAGCTATGGTGGAGGAATAGCTTCTTAGACTATGTTCTCAGAATTAATGTTTTTTATTTAATAATTGTTTTGGCTTATGAATGGAGGTAGGTTCTTTGGTCTTGGGAGGGACTCTCCTACCGTGCTGTGTAGTGTGAGACGTGTGTGTGTGTGCTGTGAAGTGGAATATTTTCTTAACCATGGTGGTTGTTGTTTTTTGGGGACTATTTACTCAAGAAAGGATGAACAGGCTTAACAGAAAACATTTCCAGATGAGTATTTTCTTTGGTCTTGGTTCTTTTTACATTACCTAAGAAATTACTGCTGAAAGGAAGTCCTCTTTCCTCCTCACCTCTCCTGATCCTCACAGTGGTAATCTTCTTGTTCCTCCAAGACCTTCAGTCCTAGACCCCCACCGTAAGTGGCCTCCTGCCCCAAAATTTCTCCTACCTGTCCTCATTTTGCCTTCTTGCTCTGGCTCCCTTTTGCCTGGTATGTCCTTCCACTCCATACCCTCATAAGTTTCTTCACCTTTCCCACCAGCCCTTCTGCTGCTGTCTACACTATCTGTTCGCATGCTGTACCTGCAGTGACACATTGTATTGGGGCAGGGAGCACCCAAGGAGGCACTCACTGTAAAGAGGCTGAGTTTTGAGCCTGGAGGCTGAAAAACTATTCTAAGTAGGACCTATGAAAGGAGTGAAGCATCCTAATTTAGGATGAGTTCTTTTGTTGGCTCTGTACTTCTGTGTCCTTCATCTCTCTCAGCTTTTCACTTCTGTGCCAGTCACCTGTTCTTCTCAACACTTAAAAGCTTGCAAGTACAGTGTGCCTGTAGGAATACATACTGGGTTTTGACTGTTCTACATGACCACATGGTGTATAATGATGTCCTGTGTGCACAGATCTGCTTTTAATTAGCAATTATTCCATCTGAGTGAAACAGCATTGAACCATGGTTTATTCTTTTCAGGGTTTCAAACTATGACATCTTCTGGTATACACACAACCTTTTCTTTGTCTTCTATATGCTGCTCATGCTGCATGTTTCTGGGTAAGTAAATGGAAAACACTCTCCCTTTTCCTGAAGCACAAGCAGAAAGAGCACTTGATTGCTGCCTTTCCCATGCTCACTTGTGCACAGTGGGCCAGCTTCCTGCTAAGGTGCTCTCCTCTTCAGTTTTTCAACAGGTTATTGTTAAAATAAAGTTCAGACTGTGGCTTGGTGAATTGTATGTTACTACAGCCAGCTAGCACAAACTTCTTCACTTTCAAGTTTATTCCTTATTCATTTTGTCCGTTTCTAATAGTAATGTTGGGAGCCCCAGAACTGACACAGTACTCCAGGTGGGGTCTCACAAGAGCAGACTAGAGGGGAAGAGTCACCTTACTTGACCTGCTGGTCAGGCTTCTTCCAATGCAGCTCAGGATATGGTTTGTTTTCTGTGCTGCAAGTGCACATTATTGTTCCTTTTCTGCCACCTCTCACCTGGCTGCTGAGAAGAGAATGTGAAGCAAAGTTGCTCATCCTTTTCTCTTTCTTCTCCACTTTCCTTTCTGATTCCTAAGGTGAAGAAACAGCTTTTCTCAAATAAACTTTCTCATTGCTACGATATAAAATATTCTAGTTTCTTGTTTTCACCAACATGAGATGAGTGTTCTCATGCCATGAAGCTGATGGTCAGGTCTGTATCTGGCACAAGAAGGCTAGCTCTGCCACAAGGTAGAGTGGCATCCACAAGTCACACTCTGAGAAAATCTGGTCCATTAACATCTCTGAAGTTGCCTCAGGGGATGTTGGTGTAGAGATTGGTATAGGGAAGATTGTGTATTTAAACGAGGTTTATTTCTCCATGTCGTCAAACATCTACTGAAACACAGGGTGTTGGGATGTCTGTGTGACACTGAGCACCTCTGCTTAAAGTAAACAGGGAAAGGTAATTAGACTAGTAAGATCACCATAGGAATATGTGAATAAAGCAAATGCAGCTTGAGATCTAATGAGCTGAAATAATGAATTCAAAACAATTGAAAGTCCAGGACACAATTCCAGTTCTCTGTGGGTTCAGTTTGTGTTGTTTTGTTAGATTTTTTCTGTGGCATAGCTGTGTTCATACCTGGGGAAGATGAATCTAACCTGTTCTCCTCATCCTGGGGCAGGGTGAACTTTGACTAAATTATTCTTGACAGGTGTTTGTCAAACTTCTTGAAAACATCTGGTGATTGCAATCCTTTAACCTCCTTAGGCAATGTGTTCCAGTGATTGCCTTTGCAGTATTTTCCATGTCCAGTTTATCTCCTTTACTGTATTATCCTTTGCCCATTGTCTTCCTAACTATGTTGCCACTCTGTGGAAGAAGAAATCTAGTTGGAGAGGTTTGCAAACCAAGGCTGTGGGAATACACCACCCATTAAACAGGCATCTTCTTGTACACAGCCTCCTGAGTACTGAATTGGAAAGTCATTCGGTGCAAATCTAAAATAACTGTCAGTTAAAAGTGGGAGAGTAATGAGTCATGGAGAGAGGGAGGCAGTTCAAGTGTAAGGTGCCTAAGTGTAGGTCTCTACATGTTTTCCAAATGTCTTTCTCCCATTATAGTCTAATGTGTTCTAATAAATGCAGTCAATGGAGCCTCAAGAATTCTTCAGCCATCCTGCTGCTACAGAGATCTACACTCAAGTGAGCTGGATTGATTTCTGGGCTCCATTAGTGATAATGATTAGCTGATCTCTTCTGAGAATAAAGGAAACTTAGATACCCACGCTTAGGTGTGCAAGTGACTCCTGTATGGCATGTCTTAGAGATTTGCAGACACATGGCCTGTTACTCCAAAGAGCAAGACATTTCCTGTGGCTGGACCGTGCAGGCAGAGTGGGTGATGATTTACCTGTCTTGGGAGTCTCTGCTTTTGAGTATTTCCACATTATTCTTTAATTCTTGTTTTGATTCAAATTATTATAGTTATGTTCTTATAGTGTCTTTTTCTCAGCAGTATGTAAAGTGACATGATTATTTGTCTTATATTATTGGTTTGTTCTTTCATCCCTACCCTAAGGGAGAGGAGAATCTTTCAGTCAGTTATTCTTAAAGACTTTTGTTGCTCTTGTACTTCTTGCAACGTGACTTTCAAATATTTTAGTAGCTTAAGGCTTGGTGCATTTAAGTGGGTTATAGTGATTCATAGGAGCTGAGAATAAGAGCCACTAGAGTTATCAAAAAATTATCTTCCAAAGGGTAAAAATTCTTAAGATTCCACTGACACATTGATCTTTAGGAGACCCCTCAAGCAACTCACCTTGAGTTGGGCAGTGGAAGATTAATAAGAAGATAGGAACAGTGTAGTTCCCTATAAAAACATTGAAAACTATTGGCCTCTAGCTTATCTTCATAAAAATCTCAAGAAACAGTGATGCATATTTTCCAACTCTAGCCAGAAGTGAATGTTGTCTGTATTTTGGGGGTACAAAATCAGGGCAGAGGTTGATGTATGCCCATGCAGATAGTCTGCATGCTGTGTTGCTTTGTCAGTAGGACACTTTAATATGAATTGCCCTTGTCTCTCCCATTTTTGTTTACTACAGGCGTCTGTCCTCTACTTACTGATGTGTACACAATGATTTTCATATATGGAAGTGTTGTACCAAATTAATATGTGGGGATATATCTTACAATCCTTTAAAGTTGTACAGAACTCAACCTTTCTGAGAGCTGATCTTGGGTGTGTAAGACAACTTGCCTTTCCGTGACAGCTTCAGAAATGGGAGTCATTGCAGCTGCTGTTAACAGGCAGCTTTGTCATCCCAGTTTGCCACTCAGCATGTTTGTAATAGTTTAAACAAAATGGGGATCACTGTAGGGAATGCTTGTGTTTGCAGTTCAGCTATTCATCTCTCAAGGAAAACTTTGAATCCTCTCTTGGGTTGTTCTGAGAAGACAAAAGCTGTGGGAGCAGCTGGTAGGCATGCACACAAGGCTGATTGGAAAAATATTGCATGTGCTGTGACTTCCAGCTAAATCCATGAGGCACTGTAGTATTTATGGAGTAGGGAACTAGCACAGTGCTAGGGGGCATCTGTCACTTTGCAAATATGCGACGACCAACAGTGATGGCAGATGCAAGTGATAGGCATGATCAGACAATAAATACAGACAGAAGCATGGGTGTAGGTGCACTTCCCAAGTGATTCTTCCAGGGTCAGATGGGGAGTTTAGAATGAGCAGGTTCAACTTCTGAGCTGTAGATTATTCACTGGACCATGCGGGAAGCTTGTTACTAGCTGTCAGGACTGCATTTCAGTAGGGAAGATTGCCAGTAGCCTGTCAGAGCCCATTTAAGTTAGGAATATTGCAGATGTCCTACTTCTCTTTCTTCTTGTGAATTAAGCTCTGTCAGTGCTGTTGCTGTGTGTGTACTATTCTGGAGAGAGGTAGGGGGAGCATATGTCTTTTTGGTTGATTGTGTACTTGAGATGAGCCTTCACCACACAGCCTAATGCTCGGAGAGCACGTCTCACCAGACACTGTGTCAGTGTGCCTTATTTCCCACCCAGCATCATCCTATACACCTGTCATATAGCCCTTTGTTTTTTTTAAAAATTTCTCGTTGTGGTTTTACTGTCATCAAATCCAGATTTGGAGGCAAGTAGTTCTTCTGAGGAATTGTCTTACCAGTATTATCCATTCTTCCCCATTTTCAATGATTCATTCCTATGTTGAGATATCCCAGAATGTCTCGGGTTTCCAGTTTTTTCTTCATAGTTTCTAGCTGCAGCTGCAAGTCCTCTCTTCATTTTGCTATAAATTTAACTGTAGCTTAAAATATTGACCCAAAAAATTGCAAGAAAGGTTCCTTGCTTATCACGCAGGACTTTCCTTTTTCCTTCTATTTGACAAGATGACATTCAAAGGAACAAATTATACTGTTGTGCACAAAACTGGTAAACACAAAGTAGTGAGAACATTCCTGCAGTTTATGATTTGGTAACTTACGGCACTTCTGCTACAGATGGCCTTAAAAAAATGGGGCTTGCTGACTGTAGGGATGAGTGAAAACAACCCGGGTGTGATTTAACTAGAATTGTGGTTATTTTATTTCAAGGCTCTCACAATATCTGCCCCTTTCAAGCAGCATTAAGCTTGAGGGTGTTCAGTGGGGGAGTGCCAAGTGAGCTGGAAAAGTTAAACCTTGCCTCTAGTGACAGAGGGCTCTATTGTTGCAAAGCTTCAATCTCATTGTAAGTCCTGAAAGCAAATGAAATAAAAATTCTTACGGAAGATGAGCTTTGTGACTGCTTTCTAAACTTCTCGCCAAATTAAGATCAAGTTGCTTGGTTCTAACTTACTTCAGTGTCTTTTAAAATTTATTTTTATTTTCCTGTAGGGGAGTGCTCAAGTACCAGACCAACTTGGAGGAACACCCTCCTGGTTGCTTTAATCCTAACAAAACACTGCAAGAGAATATGACGGCGCCAAAGGCTTTTGAAGAGTTGTTTCCTAACTATACTACTGAGCCGTTCCCAGAGGACTTATCAGTACCAGAACCCTTTGTACAAAATAACTTTATGAGAATTTGTTCCAAGGAACCCAAGTTCCAGTCACACTTCCCAGAGGTCTGTATGATCCGACGTTTCAGGTATTACAAGCCATGCCAAGTCTTTCAGTCAGCCATAACCACTAATTATTGCTTTTCCAGACCAGATGTTTTAATAATGGAAAATATTATTAAAACCTTTTCAGGCATTCAAAGATTTGGTGGGGAAAAAACAATCTGTATTAAACCTTGAACTGCATTACAATGTGGAGTATAGAATGTAGTGGAGAAATGTCGAGAAATTGGCTGTAATGTTCTTTTTTGTACGACATGAGGAGATGTATTAGTCTTGCTATAAGTGTGACTTTAAATTACAGCATGGCATTTCAGAGAAAATGTTTATATAACATTCATAAGGTCCTTTTGTAAGAATTGTGTGGCAGTAGTTAATTGAAATAATTAAACTCCATTTGTTCTCTTTTTTTTTTTTACCATGCAGATACAAGTCGTAGTATTCATTTCTGGGTTGCATTTGGTTGTGGTTTGGCTTTGTATAGCCTGTTGTTTACAGACAGGCTTGTTTTATATGTGCTGTGAGTAAGTGAGTGTGATGACAGTGGGGATAGAAAAGCCTTTTCTTTTTTCTTTTCTGTTTTCCTTTTGTTTCTCTGTTTTGTGGCAGCAGCTCTTCCTTCATCCAAATCTTCTCTTTTATTTGAGAAAAGATGAGCTGGGCTGTATTGGCAAGCAGCCTGAGGAAGTTTAGGAATATGGAGTTCACAAGTCCAAGGCCTACCATTCAACTCAGACCTCACGGGAGTTTATTTTTATCATTGTTTTCTGTAGAACACTTATGTCCCTTACTAGCTGCAGTGGGAACCCATTTTACTATGGAGCATGTAATCATAATAAGAAACAGTAAATTCTACATTGAAGTTCTTTTGGGTTTGTATTTTGCTATGGTAATACTCCTAAACTAGAAGCATCAGTGTCTATCTGGCTCTGTATGACACACAGGACATTAAACAGTCTCCTTAGGGGCTTAAGATGCTTGCTGTAGAACCATTTACAGGAATAGAAGAGCCATGTAAAAAAAATATGGCCACTTAGTGTTCTCCTGGCAGCCTGTAACATTATTTGGGGCTTTTTTGGATTTGGAAGTGGTTTATGCGCCTAGCAACACCGAGTTTATAAAAAAACCCCAAAGCTTAGATCTTCTGAACTACTGTAGTTCTTAAGGCCAGAGGTGCTTGAGGAAATTAAATACTCTGCTAGTTGCAGGAGATGCTGATGTGTAACTTCAAACATTGGGAAGGGAAGATGGATGGGGGTCAAAGCCATTTCAGTGCCACGGCTTGAATGACAGAGCAGATGTGGAATCAGTAGTTAGCTCTGCCATAAGCTGCTAGTAATTGAGTCATAGGATGGTATTTAGCTGAGCAGCTGCAGATGTCTCTATCTGAGGTAGTCACCCAGGGTTCCCCATATGGGAATTTCCAAATGGGCATTTCCAGGACATTATTTGTCTAGTGTACACATCTTCCACAGAGGCAAATGAATCGTGATTGAAAAGGGCCCATTTCTCTCCTTTGTCTATGATTTACACTAGTTTAATATACATATAAATTCTATAGCACAAGAATGCTCCTTTCTTAGCTTTTTGCTTGTGGCCAAGATGATTACAAGGCAATAGCCAAACAGTGTTTCAAGTCAGCCAGTGTGTTTCCATGAAGCTTAACAGGTTTTATAGAACTTTGGTCTGTTAGATTTTGAAACAGCGTATGTACTGTCTCATTCACTGCTGAAAACAGTTGCAATCTAACTACCTAAAACCAGAGCAACATGGTTGCAAATGAGGTCATTAGCATTTTGTTCCTGATGAGTTTGATGATTGAAATTGTTTGTGCTTGTGCATGATGCTGCCAGTTAGACTGATTAAGCCTCCATGACACGCTTGGATTTCTGCACGTAGAGAGATGTGGAGCTTACTTGTGACTGAAACACTACTCCACAATAGGTGTGATATGAGTCCTGCAAGCACTCATGAAGTTTTGAAATTAAAAATATAAAATGAAGAGTCCTCAATGTAACATTTTTGTTCTCCCATAGACCTGGTTTTGGATTTCTGGACCTCTGTGCTTGTACTGTGTGGAAAGGCTGTACCGCTACATCCGCAGCAATAAACCAGTCACAATAACTTCAGTGATAAGCCATCCCTCCAATGTCCTTGAAGTAAGGATGATGAAAGATGACTTTAAAGCAAGGCCTGGTCAGGTGAGTTAATGTGCTCATAAAAAAATCACTGCTGTTTCACATAGCATTGTCTGCAGGGATGACTTTCACTTTGTATGTACTAACCCATCACTGAATGTTTTGAACATATCTTTTCCATCACTTTATTTTCTCTGGCTGATTTTGTTTCAGTATGTTATTCTGCACTGTCCAAGAGTGTCTGCACTGGAAAGCCATCCATTCACCCTTACAATGGTAAGAAATAGGATTTTATTTCTGTACTTACCCTTTTATTTACATTGGGTGGTAAGCAAATGGTCTTTATTTCCTTCAAGGTGAAAATTTGCTCCAGAAGAGCTTATGTTTAATTTATGAGGGTACCAGTGAATACAAAATGGCATGATTATTATGTATGACAGTACTCAATACATTTTTAATTTTGTCCACTGTTGAGAAAATGGGATTTCTTCCAAGTCTTCCATAAATGAAAAACAATAAGGAAATAAAATCCACATGATTTTGATCACTGTGTCATAAATGAGGTTTCAGCCATTTTTTTAGATCTTAATGCAGAATGAGCACAAATTGTAATGAATTTTCTGTCATATTTCCTATTCAATTATGACATTTCTGCAACTGCCTTTTCCAAAGCTAGATAAGCATCAAATTTAAAAAGGAAGTTTCTAAAATAGTCTTCTGCTTTATTCGTGTATTAAGAGATAGAGAAATGACTTAGTGTTATATCAGTGAAGCCATATAACATTGGGATTATTATTTACTCAGCTCCATTGATCTAGAATGGTAATTGGACCCCTTGGAAACAGACTGGGAATAAAATGAAATGTGTATAAGTAGACCTGAAGTTCTCCAGGAGTGAGCAGTGCAGAGGCCTGGTAGATGCTGCCAAAAAATCCTTCTACTGCACTGCCTAAGTGGTTACAAAAAGCAGAGGCTAAGGTTGAGTATTAGTGGCAGCCTTTTCCTTCCAAAAGGAATAAAGGCTTTAGGGTTGCCTGAAATGGGTATTTGTCTTCAAGAAGACCATAGAGATAAATATTCACTTTTGATTATTTTCTTTGGACTGATAACTGATAATTTGTCCCCACTGAATTGTACCTAGTGCTATGGAACAACTGAGCTGTTTTATTGTTATCTGAAATTCAGAGTGCACAACCAGGTCCTGTCCACTTCCAGTTCTTTGGTTTTGTGAGGTGCTTTGTTTTTTGGGATTTTTTTGTTAATTTATTTGTCTAGATGATGAGCCAGGAGGCAAGTATTGTCACAGTGGAACCCACACTAAACTCCACCTGAAATAAATTTAGTGCTCTAAATCTGGGAGTGCATCTCACTTAAGGGAAGCTGCCTCTGTATAGCTCAGTGAAGCAAGATTGGCACTTGCATAGCCTGATATCTGCAAAGTTTTCCTGGCTATTCACCATGTACATTGAGGATGATGGAATGGCAGCTGTTTTTTGTGTAGAATGATTCAGTCAGTATTTACTTGTAAATTTTTATTAGTGTAGTGGTCAGAAGATAAATTTAAAGAACTTAGCATAATTTTCAATTGCTCTTTACACTAATTTGGCCCTAGCATAGGTATATTTAATTAAGTTAGACCTATTCTATACCAGTAGACATTTCTTATTAAACACTAATCTCAAAATATTTTGTTCTCTGATTTCTGACTGTCCATCTTAGTGAAAATTAAAATAATGGTAAAAATTTCATCTTTAGTAGTAATTGCAAAGTTTGGAAACTTTAGGACTCTTAAAAAGGTTTACTCTTCTTATATTAGGACACTGTTAAAACAATGGATGGTGTGACTCTAATTTTCAGAAATATTGTTAGGAAAGATTAGGCCTGGTTCAACAATCTTTTCCCTGGGAAAACTTCTTACTTGTTATGCTGAGAGTTTTGATCAGAAAAGAAACTGCGGTCATGGGTTAGATCATAGGATGAAGTTGAAGAAGAAGTTTTATTGAAGTCCAATTATTTGCAGGAGTTAAGGATTTCATCCAGTATTTCAAATGGCATACCATAATAATGCTATTAGGAGAAATTATTTTTTGCATGAAAACTTGTAGATCTAGGAGCTATGGAAAATAGGTCTCCTGTTGTGAGTCTGAGTTTTCTTAGTGCATATAACAAACTCATTTACATTCAGATAATGTGCAGTATCTTTCTTATATGTAAGTCTAGTTGATAAATCACAGTTTGTGTAATTTTTACAGTCACGTAGTAAATATATAACAGTAGAACTAGCAATTGCCACTCATGCACAATGCAACATATTTTAAGTATGTAATACTAGACCAGGCAATTTCTGTTCATGTTCAGTGCTTTACACTTCAAAGTGCAGTGATATCCTTCAGCATAGCAGCATATCCTTCAAGATCACAGATATTTTTTAACTATTACAAGATATGAATTTACCCCTGAGTTACTGAGCTTCTTTTTTATTGCTACAAACATATTTTGGTAGAACATCAACTATGCTGGAGAAATGCTGTTATTGGGTAAATGGCTGTTTTACAGCATAATGAGGATTTGAAATGTCTAGGTTTATAGCAATTCTTTTTTGCCCAGCCTAAGCAGGGGACAGTCATTTTCATATGTCTTTTGAAATAAGCCTTGGGCTGCTGTCC
This sequence comes from Hemiprocne comata, assembly GCA_020745705.1. Lineage (NCBI taxonomy): Eukaryota > Metazoa > Chordata > Aves > Apodiformes > Apodidae > Hemiprocne > Hemiprocne comata. The sequence continues at coordinate 208,523,408 of CM036586.1, forward strand.
TGCTTAGAAATTTGTTTTTTAGTTGTTTAATATGATGCCAAGCATGGGACTGTGTCATGGAGTGTACAGGCAATAGCTTAACTCAGTATTTTTTCTGCTCCCCTCTGACCTACTTGTAGTTACCAAGCAAGCTGGAACACTACTGCTCCTGCTTTTGTTAGATGATGATAATCCCTGGGTTATTTTCCTAGGCTGGTGTAGGAGCATGGGGCTCAGAGCCACAGCAGGAGCAGCAGGAGGGGTGCATGGGGCTTTGGATGCTGGAAGCACAGTGCAGTGATGACTGCAGCAGAACAAGGGGAAGACTGCAGTCTTCTTCCTGATGCTGTTGCCCTGCTTAGAATCATAGAATAGTTTGGGTTGGAAGGGGCCTTTAAAGGTCTTGTAGTCCAATCCCTCCTGCAATGAGCTGGGACATCCTTCAACCAGATCAGGTTGGTCAAAGCCCCGTCCAACCTGACGTTGAATGTTTCCAGGGATGGGGCATCAACCTCTCAAGATAACCTGTTCCAGTGTTTCACCACCCTCATTGTAAAACATTTCTTCCTTATATCTAGTCTAAATCTCCCCTCTTTTAGTTCAAAACCATTACCCCATGTCCTATCACAACAAGCCCTGCTAAAAAGTCTGTCCCCAGGCTCTATGTGAGGTCCTGTCTAAACTGATGAGATATCTCACTGTGCCTGAAGTATGCTTAAAATACAAGAAATGACCAATTCAGGCATATCTTTATCCTCTAAGTGAGGATTATAAGCAAAAGTGGAAAGGAAGGGGTGAGTAAGTGTGAAGGAGTCATGCAGACATTTTACTGGTCCCTTCCCTTTGAGGTTGTGTAATATTTACAATTCAGCTCAGTTTCTTACATAACACTGGGGTGGAGGAAAACACTGTGAGGCTGAGTAAAGGGCCTGAACCCACTCCCATTGCACTCTGGCAAAGCTCCCACATGTTTTACTTGGAGCCAGAGAGAGCTCTGAATTGTAACCAAGTGAACATAAAGAGATAGGCACTGACCAGAAATGTGTGCAGTGGCGTTTATTTCCTTTTCTTTTTTAGCAGTTGAAAGGGTTCTTCCTGCTGGTGATGGCAGGAATGAGCAGGGAGGTGGCAGAGGGTGTTTAATGTGGTCCCAGGTTGAGGAAGCCAAGTTTTGCCATACTACTCTTCTCCCCTCCGAAGACTCACCCCCATTCATCACACTCTGAGTCCTCCTCCAGTTACAGCTACAGTATTTCTCCCTGGAAGCCCAGAGGTAACTAAACCACTGCAGCCTGTTCCAGTTCTCAGCAACTGCCCAATCCAGCTCTGTGTGGGCAGAGTCTGTATGAAGAGCCATGTCGACCTCATTCTTATGGTACCTGAAAACCATAAGGAAGGATTACAGAGCACTAGGAGCAGCAGTGAAGGACTCGGGAGCACAGGTGGTGTTCTCATCACTCCTTCCAGTCAAAGGGAAAGGACAGGAAAGGGCTGACAGAATTGGAAAAGTGAATGAATGGTTGAAGGAGAGGTGCCATAGTCAGGGCTTTGGCTACCTAGACCATAAGGCTCTTTTTGCTAAACCTGGTCTGCTGGGGGCCGATGGGGTCCACCTGTCAGAAAAAGGGGAAAGAGCCTTTGGCCAGAGGCTAGCCAATTTAGTTAGGAGGGCTTTAAACTAGGGATGCCAGGGGAGGGTATCCTCAGCTCATTCCATGCCCACCATGGTGAGGACAGCTACTAACAGATGCCCTGGGCCTGGAAGAGAATCATGGGCCAACAGGGAAGCATGTGAGACTGCTTTGAAGGGGGCATATCTCAAATGCCTCTATGCAAACACACAAAGCATAGGGAATAAACAAGAGGAGCTGCACATGTTGGCATGCCTGCAGGGCCATGATGTTATTGGGATCACTGAGACATGGTGGGATGGCTCCATTGACTGGAGTGTGGGGATGGCTGGGTATAAACTGTTTAGGAAGGACAGGAAGGGCAGAAGAGAAAGGGGTGTTGCCTTCTACATCAATGACCAGCTGGAGTCTGTGAAGGTCCGCGGGGGGATGGATGAGGAGCTGACAGAAACCCTCTGGGTCACGATTAAAGGGAAGTCAGGGGCAGGAGATATCATAGTGGGGATCTGCTACAGGCTACCCAACCAGGATGACCAAGTGGGTGAGGCCCTCTTTAGACAGATAGGAGCTGCTCCACACTTGCAAGCCATGGTTCTCATGGGGGACTTTAACCACCCCAACATCTGCTGGAGGGACAACACAGCAAAGCACCAGCATTCCAGGAAGTTCTTCGAGTGCATTGATGACAACTTCCTCCTCCAAATGGTAGAGGAACCAACCAGAAAAGGAGCTTTGCTGGACCTTGTTCTCACCAGCAGAGACAGGCTGGTGAGTGATGTGAAACTCACTGGGAGACTAGGCTGCAGTGGCCATGACCCTGTAGAATTCAAGATCCTTAGGGCAGCAAGAAAAGTATAAAGTAAGCTGAGCACGTTTGATTTTAAAAGGGCAGACTTTGATCTCTTCAAGGATCTGCTTGCTAGGGTAGAGTGGGACAAAGCCCTGGATGGGAGGGGAGCCCAGGAAAGCTGGTCCATATTCAAGGAATGCTTCCTGTGTGCCCAGGACCAATGCGTCCCTACAAAGAAGAAGGCAGGCAGAAGTGCCAGGAGGCCTGCGTAGATGAGCAAGGAACTCCTGGACACACTTAGGTATAAAGACATAATTTACAGTGAGTGGAAGCAAGGCCAGATACCCTGGGAGAAGTACAGAGAAGTAGTTGGAGAAGCAAGAAATCAGGTTAGGAAAGCAAAAGCACAGAGAGAATTGGATCTGGCAGGGGAAGTTAAGGGCAATAAGAAAAGTTTCTATAGATAAGTTAATGATAAGAGGAAGACTAGGGAAAATGTGAGGCCACTTCAGAAGCAAATGGGAGAGCTGGTCATCCAAGGTGTAGCGAAGGCTGACGTACTTGATGACTACTTTGCCTCAGTCTTCACCAGCAAGGACTGGTCACACCCCCCATGTTACAGAAACCAAAGACAGGGACTGGGAAAAGGAGGATCCCCCCACTGTAGATGAAGTGGAGGTTCGAGACCACCTAAAGGTGAACAAGTCCATGGCTCCTGAAAGAACTGGTGGATGAAGTTGCAAGTCATGGTAGTTTGAAGTTCCTGCTGACTGGAAACAGGGTGACCCTATTGTGAAAGGCCATCAAATTAGTCAGGCAGGACTTGCCCTTAGTGAAGCCATGTTGCCTGTCACCAATCACCCCGCATGAAATTCTGACAGAGGTGACACCCAACACGCCCAAGTCCTTCTCCTCATTACTTGACTTCACCAGGACTAGCCTCACCAATCACTCCTCCCAAGTCCAGCAGGGACTTCAGGAGGATCTGCTCCATGACCTTGCCAGGCACAGAGGTGTGACCAGTCAGCAAGTTCCTTATCCAATGAGTGGTCCATCCATCAAATTCTGGTCTCGAAACTGGAACAATGGCTCAGTGTCCAAATGGAGACGTGATGATGAGTGGTGTTTCTCAAGGGTCGGTACTTGGACCAGTGTTATTTAACATCTTTGTCAGTGACATGGACAGTGGAATCAGCACCCTCAGCAAATTTGCTGATGACACCAAACTGTGTGGTGAAGTCAACAAGCTGGAGGGAAGGGATGCCATCCAGAGGGACCTTGACAGGCTGGAGAAGTGGGCTCGTGCAAACTGCATGAAGTTCAACAAGGCCAAGTGAAAGGTCCTGCACCTGGGTCGAGGCAATCCCATGCACGAATACAGGTTGGGAGGAGTAAGGATTGAGGACAACCCAGAGGAGGAGGACTTGGGGGTAGTGGTAGACCAGAAGTTTAACATGAGCTGTCAATGTGCACTTGCAGCTCAGAGAGCAAACCGTGTCCTGGGCTGCATCAAAAGAAGCCTAGCCAGCTGGTCAAGAGAGGTGATTCTCCCCCTCTGCTCTGCTCTGGTGAGACCCCGCCTGGAGTACTGTGTCCAGTTCTGAACTCCCCAACATAAGAAGGACATAGAACTCCTCGAGCGTGTCCAGAGGAGAGCCACAAAGATGATCAGAAGGCTGGAGTACCTTCCCTATGAAGATAGGCTGAGGAAGTTGGGGTTGTTTAGCCTAGAGAAGAGGAGGCTCTGGGGTGACCTTATAGCAACTTTCCAATATCTGAAGGGGGCCTACAAGAAAGCTGGGGTAGGGCTTTTTACATGGGTGTGTAGTGAGAGGACAAGGGGCAATGGTTTGAAGCTTAAAGAGGGGAGATTTGGGTTGGACATTAGGGAAAAGTTCTTCCCTGTGAGGGTGGTCAGATGCTGGCACAGGTTGCCCAGGGACGTTGTGGGTGCCTCCTCCCCAGAACTCTTCAAGGCCAGGTTGGATGGGGCTTTGAGCAACCTGATCTAGTGGGAGGTGTCCTTGCCCATGCAGGGGGGTTGGAACTAGATGATCTTTAAGGTCCCTTCCAGCCCTAGCCATTCTATGATTATCTGCCCTGTCTGTCCTTGTGTTCAATTTTCTTATTTTAGACAGGACATTATTGCATCTTACAATTGAATCTGAGCAGAACACAGTCAGCTCCAAGATATTTTAACCTGCAGTGGGGAGAAATACTTTCTGTAAATAAATATTTTAGTTGAAGGTTTGTAAAGGCACAAAGGATTTTTTTTTTTTTTGTTTGTGTTTTCACTTGGTGAATTTTTTTAAGGAGATTTGTCTTTCAGACCAATTGCACAGTATGGTCTGGAGATCAGACCATCCAAAGAAACATCAGAAATATTCTCTTTAGTGCTCTGCTTCCTGAGAATGACATTTCTTCACACTTTTGTGGAAGAAAGTATGGAGCTCATCTGCTGTGGAATACAGTTTAATTGTAATTATCTACAACAGTCTTTAAAGCCCCTTGGAAAATAAAACAAGTGTTAGCAATTGTACAATTCTGGGTTCTCTCATGTGGTCTCTGCTGAGTATACTACAGAGTCAATGGAAGCCACAAACTCTCACAAGTTGCAGTTTAGACAGCTTGGCTCCCAAAAAACTGATGTCTTCTAGCACCTCATAAAGCTTGATAACCTTGTTGTTTTAGTAGTGTTGATTTGCTTGTGGCAAAAGAAGGTAGGAAACAATTACATCACTTCATGTGGAACTTAAACTCTAACAGGCCAAGAGGTGAATTCTTCTAAATTTGGAGATGGCTCAGATCTGAGGTTTGGTGAAACTTCTGCTCTGCAGCAAACATCCACAAATGGAAGATCAAATGATCCATTATCCCAAATTTGAGACAGTTTTGCTTGTCACTGGTTTCCCCTTGAAACTGAAATCTGTGTTGTACAAAGATAGGAGATACTGTTCTGCCATTGTGGTGTGAATTCAGAGCTCACTTAAATTGCTGTCCTAATACCTTGAAGTTTAAAATCCTTTCTTCTGGTGCATGCATGGAACAGTGCAAACTGTTCAAAACTGTTCTTTCATCTCTAAACTAGAAGTATCCCCACCGAGGAGAAAAAAATTAGTCCTGATGGTACATGCAGTAGTGAATGGAGTCCTTCATCAAAGCAACTTTTACTTACTGCAACTTTTCATGGTGGTGGCTATGGAGGAGAGCCTAGCATGTGCTGTGGTAATTGAATGAGCCAGTTTGCAATGTCCTCTTTGCTGAAGTTCAGCTGCTGATGGAAAGGCTTCATTAAGTTTTGTTTTATGACAGCAGCATAGATCTGCAACTTGGAATAGTAATTTTTTTAATTATTATTTTCAGCTACAATACTGGGTCTCAGAGGACTGTCCTCTTTCATTTCTGACAATAATGTTTGTATAATAAATTCTCTTTTCAGGTGTTTTGACACTTCACCATAACAAGGTATCTGAAGATTGCTTTAGCAGCCAAGACATGAGATATCAGAGTTTTAAGCATTATGTGTAGAAAGCAAGAAACACCTTCTCTAGACTGGCACTCTTGTCCTGGAAAGCAGACAAAGGGGAGTGTTTTTGGATACTCCATACTTCTGTAGTATGAGGGCAAGAAACTCTTCTAAGAGCCATTTGAGTCAGGAGCCAAACTTAAATGCTCTGAACCACATTATTGCATTGACTAGAGAAGGTGCTGGAGTTAGTCCCTGGGAATCCCCTCTCAGGTGCTGTGGGTGCTGGGGAGGAGGGAGTGTTCAGGAGTTTCTGGCAACTGAATTCTCCCCTCTGTAGTGGGAATAAGTCAAAGCTGAGTTCTGAGGAGAGGACAAGTTTGCATATGCAGATACTCAGATCCAGAGACAAAATCCAAATATATATTATTGAGGAAGCATACTTTGTCTGATCAGAATCCACATTGAAATTCTATAAAGTAATAACTACTGAACCACAGGCAGAGAAACTCTTTAAGTTCATTAATTGTCTCAGAGTTGGTAAAAGAATTACCTTAAAGAGGTTCCTGGATGTACATGACAAATTATAGTACTGTACCTAAATGTCTCAGAGATATTAATACATGTTCTACTTTGAAAGTGTTTGGTTTGGTTTGATTTTTTTTTTGTAGATTGAGGTTTTTTGTTATCTCTGCGCCTCTTTTTAAGTCCATTTACTATCTGGATTTTGTCATGATAGGGTTACAGGATCCATACATCTACATTTTTGGGCTTGATGCCATGTCAGAAAGGTCTCAGCAAATAATACATGAGTATAAACAATGTCACAAGTAACACGTTTGCTTTTGTAAGAGAAAACCAGTGTTTTGCAGAGCCAAGGTTGTCTTTATCCCTGGATAATCCAGAGTTTGTTTAAAATCAGTGAAGGTATTAACAGTGAAGTTTTAGCTCTAAGCTTCTTTTAAGCAAGAAATCTTGTACTGCTCAAGGAGCAAAACTGGAGATGATGAAGAAAAACATGCCCTGTACTGTAAACTTGTGAAATAAACTATCCACAACAGGAAAAGCCTAGGGGCCAAATCCTGAAACACTTCATAAAATAATTGAGAAGTCGTTGGAAGTTTGCCTGAGTAAAAGCATGTAAGGACATAAGAGCTAAGTTCATACTGACAGACAAATACAATAAAAACAAAATCCAGCATCATGACATTCTAATAGGATTTGTTAAATATCTTGTGCAAATGGTTATGAAACTTGTCTTTATGAGATGATTTACAGAGCATTTAGGGAAATGCAGATATTGTGAAGTATCTTGCTGGCAAACTAAAGAAATCCCTAGAGCTTGTCTGCTCTTCATAGAAGTAGAAAATCTAGCAGCTGTTTGCCAAACAATTTAAGTAAAACAAAAATAGAATAGATTAATATTTCAGATGCCTTTAGTACTTCCTTAGACTTATTTGTTTGGTTTGGTTTTTGGCTTAGTAGTTTTGAGGTCTACATAAAAACTGTAAGTAAAACTTCACTTTCATTTAAACTTAAAAATCTGATTCATTTGGATCAATGGAACACAGAAATTGTTGTATTCAGATTCACTAAATCCTGAGTCCTCCTTCAGCAGATAGTTTAAACACAAGGTCCCTCTCATGAGCAGCATTTTTTTTCTGATCTTATGAAAGTAAACTTACAATATATGTATCAAGCACCTACTGACTTCAGCAAAAAAGTGTGTTCCTTCTCTGTGTAGTTACCAGATCATCCACTACCATCAGAGGTAGTGCTTCTAGGCTAGGTGCTAGGTCAGATTAGAGAACATCAACTTGAAGAAAACCAAGCACAACTTTTAAGCATGAATACAGTTAAGCTGTGGACAATGTAATATTAGAGGAAATCAAGAACCCTGCTGCCCTAAAATTAAGACCAGCTGACTGGCTGGGATCTGTGCTTTTGCCTGTCAAAATACTGTGTGTGCTGGTAGGGTGGTTTGGAGAGACACAGCATTCCTCAAGGTATTGGCAATCTGACCAGAAAACCTATCAATCCTTTGATGGGTCTCTCCATGAGTGCCTCACACTACTGGTGGAGCACTAGTCTGGAGGTGGCCATAGTTTCTGCTCAGGCATGATGGAGAAGGAGCCTTTTGTGCAATTCAGTTTCTTTGTTCATGCATGTGTCAGCTCAGTGCAGTTTTGGTTGGCAATGTGTCCATATACCCTTAGAGGACCTGGAGAAGCAGCCCTGGGCAGAAACATTGCTCTACAGCCATTTACTCCTTCAGGAACAAAGGCTTGCAGCCTGAGCATCCTGTAAGGCAGTGATTTGTTTTTTCCACTAGCTAGTGACTTGAAATGCATAAATACATGGGCTGAATTTGAAATTTGGGCTAGGTTTGAAAGGTTTTTACTGTTTTATAAGGGAGTTGGACTTGATGATCCTTATGGGTTCCTTGCAACTTGTACATCCTGTGATTCTCTGAAATGTGATGTGTCTGATGGGGTTAAAAGGTAGTCAGCAAGGTTTTCTTTACTTTGAGCTGCAATGAAACACTGACTAGTCTGTAGAAGTGTATCTTTGTAGTGCATCTGCAGCAGCCATAGAGCAGCAGTTGGACTATTGCAGACTCACTAGGAAACAAAAATTTCAGTAATTTCATATTATTTAGTCATCAATGTGTCTATTTTATGCAAAATTTTATACTTACAATTCTTGTTCTGTTTGCAATCCTAAGACATCTGTTACACTAGAGACTTGTGTTTTCTTGTGGTGCGAGAGTGGAATCAAGGAACAAATGCTCATAGATTGAGATCTATTAAAAAAAAAAAAAGGCTGTTTTGAACATAAAGTAATTTAACAACCGAGACTGCAGGGACTGAAGTAAAAAAATACTGAACTACAGACTCACAGGAATTAGTGGGTGTGGGTTTGTGGTTTATGTTACAGAAGTTAGACCCCAGATGACCAGAATGATCCTTCTTGGCACTGCAGCTGACCAGTAATGCATCCCACAGTGTCATGGTGTGTTTTTTCCACTAGCTAGGCTGCAGGTGTTCAGGATTGTACAACAAGGAGTATAAGGGAATGGGAAGTGAAAGGGAAGAGTGTTTGGGATATGTTTCTGCAGCTGGGCTGCTTGCAAGGAGCCAGCTCTGAAATGGGAGGGCTCTGGCTGAAGCAATGAGTATTCAAGGCATGGTGGTCTTGCATTGATCATCCAGACAACTTTGATTCTTAAATCATGCTCCATGGTTAGGATTTCCCCACTTTCAGAGGTGTTATAATGTCTGCTGATGTCTGCCAGTTACATTAGGATACCTCTAAAGCCAAGTCTCTAACAGGGAAAGCTTTTAGACAAAATCCAATCAGTAAAGTAACATGAAACAGGAAAATAAACAGAGCAATTTCAGAGAATCTCCCAGCCTTTGAGGCAGAGATGTGTTTGAAAGAGTAACTCCTCAGATTATCATTTTTTCCTCTGAAATTTGCTAATGGGATTCATTAGTGAAAACGGGTAGCCTAGTGTAACAGAGTTCACCTCCTATGAGTCAGACTGAGGTCTAGCTACTATTTTTTGGCTACCTTTATATAGCATGCATGTGTTTGTCATCACTCCTCTTCATTTTCTAATGTCAGGATGAATCATTTTAGGAATGTTTATATCAGTTCTGTATGAAACCAGACAAGCTACAGCTTACTGAGCTTCTGAGGTTCACATTTTCGTCAGTTGACAAAAGTTGAAAACCTTTTATATTTTGTTTATTTTTTTATTTTCCCCTCTACAGGAGGGAAAATAAATTGGTTGTATTTAGTTCTTTCTTTTCACCCAATTCTGCCTCTTTCCCAGACATGCTAAGTCTTTTATGTATTTTTATCTATCTGTGTAAGAGTTGGTCTGAGTCTGGAGCAAGGATGGGCTGATGAAATGGGGTTTGTGGTGCAGCTGGGTCAGCCTGGCAGGCAGAGGCATGGAAACAGATCAGGGGCTCAGTGATGTTTAAAACCCCTGCCAGGATATCTGCAAATCCATATTTAGATCATATCATGGCTTTTTCCTCTATGTGAAAGCCTTTTTTGAAGGAGTTTCCCTTTATTTAAACAAATTTTTGCAATGAGCATTTCAGTTCCCAAAATCAAACAAAGATGAGGTTTCACTTTGTTCTTCCAGCTGTGGCACAGATCATCTGTGTAACTTTGGGCACTATTCAGGCCACCTACTGCAGCACCAAGCACAGAAGTTGGTCTCTGTTGTGGTGCATCAGCTTGAGAGCAGTATCTCCACAGGAGCTTTATTTGCAGGGCCACATAGGGGTACATAACTTGCCCGTCCCTTACATCTCCTTTTTTCCAGGAATAGTTATCAGGAGTATTCAGCATGGATTTACCAAGGGGAAATCATGCTTGACTAATCTGATAGCCTTCTTTGATGTTGTGACTAAATGGATAGATGCAGGGAGACCAGTGGATGTTGTCTACCTCGACCTTAGCAAGGGTTTTGACACTGTCTTCCATAACATCCTGGTGAGCAAGCTCGGGATATGTGAGATAAAAGAATGGACAGTGAGATGGATTAAGAACTGGCTACACAATAAAGCCCAAAGAGTGGTGATCAATGGTGCAGAGTTCAGCTGGAGACCTGTAACTAGTGGAGTCCCTCAGGGGTCAGTGCTGGCTCCAGTCCAGTTCAACATCTTTATCAATGACCTTGATGGCAGGACAGAGTGTCTTCTCAGCAAGTTTGCTGATGACACAAAGCTGGGCAGATTGGCTGATTCACCTGAAGGCTGTGCAGCCATTCAGCAAGATTTGGACAGGCTGGAGAGCTGGGCAAGGTTCAACATAAGCAAATGCAGAGTCCTGCACCTGGGTAGGAACAAGAAAATGCACCAATACAGGTTAGGAGGTGATCTGCTAGAGAGCAGCTCTGTGGAGAAGGACCTTGGAGTCCTGGTAGACAACAAATTATCCATGGGACAGCAATGTGCCCTTGCAGCCAAGAAGGCCAATGGTATCTTGGGGAGCATTAGCAGGAATGTGTCCAGCAGAGCGAGGGAGGTTCTCCTCCCCCTCTATTCGGCCCTGGTGAGACCTCACGTGGAGTATTGTGTCCAGTTCTGGGCTCCCCAGTTCAAGAGGGACAGGGATCTACTTGAGAGAGTCCAACAGAGGCTATGAGGATGATTAAGGGACTGGAACACCTGCCTTACACAAGGAAACGCTAAGAGACCTGGGGGTTTTCAGTCTAGAGAGGAGAAGACCGAGGGGGATCTAATTAATGCCTATAAATACATGAGGACTGGGTGTTAAGAAGATGGGGACTATCACTTGTGCCCAGTGATAGGACAAGGAGCAATGGATTCAAACTCAAGCACAGGAACTTCCACCTCAACATGAGGAATATCTTTTTTACTGTGAGGGTTACAGAGCACTGGAACAGGCTTCCCAGAGAGATTGTGGAGTCTCCTTCTCTGGAGACTTTCAAGACCTGTCTGGCTGCCTTTCTGAGTGATCTGCCCCAGTTTTTGGTCCTGCTTTGGCAAGGGGGCTGGATTCGATGATCTCCAGAGGTCCCTTCCAACCCCTAACATTCTGTGATTCTGCAGTGTTATCCTGATGTATGCATCAGCTCTTCCATGGCAGCACTGTCATCAAAACCTAACATCTCTAGTCTAGTCTTCACAATTCTCATGGTAGATATGTACAGAACAACTGGAAACGTTCAGGAATTAACTATTTTCTTGCTAGTTTGCTCTTGACTCGCTCCAACTCCCTGCACTCCAAGGTCTAGAAATAATGTTTTGCAATATTCAATAGTATTTAATACCATTAAAATTATTTCAATAAGGTTTATCCAATGTCTTGTTCTGGGCACGATTCTTGACTGGGAGTAGATACCAGTGATGTTCAATATTGTAAGCTGGAAGCACACATGCTGATAACATAGTTTTCATTTGCTATATGTTGTTGTCACGATCCGATATTCAGATAGGTGACAATTCTTTTTATGATCTCGCCAGGACAAAACAAAGGTGCACAAACAGACACTGGGGCTGGTGTGCGGTCTTACCAGAGATGGGGCAGAGCCCCCTTGCTTTCTAACACTCCTCACTGCAGTGGGAGGCTGGGGTGGCTGGACTCTGCCTTCCCTCTCCTGGTATGAGCCACACTGCAGCTGCACCCGTTTGTCCTGCAGGACCTGTGGAAAGGTTTAAAGGTGATCCCAAATGGTGAAATTTAAACACAAATGAGGTCAGATGTCACGTGCACACTGAACTTCACTGGAGTTACTCAGCAAAGTCCCTAGACCAGATAGGACAGGGAGGAAAACAGAGACAGAAAAGAAAGAAGAAAGCAGAATTATGGAGATTAGCAAGATAATAGTTACCACCGCAGTCCAGCGACTTCGTCAGTGGGGAAGCCCTTTGGTGGGGAAGAGCTGCAGTGAGGAAGAGCTTCCCTGCACCCATACTGTCCCAAATTTTTATACGGTTCTTGCCTACTCCCCCCTGTTTCTCCCTGTCCTCTGTCTTCTTGTGCCTCAGAGATGGGGGGAGGGGGTATGGTGCCAAGACTAGGTCCTGCAGATAGTCTTTGTTTGGCTAATTAATAAGATAAGCCACTGAGCAACAATAAACAGGAGGTTGAGACAACTCGGCACCACAGGATTAGTTTACTGCAGTAGAGGTTTGGTCCTAGGAGGTGACTTGAAGCTGGCACTTTTTATCTTTTCCTGTTAAGTCGGCGGTTTTCATGAAATCTCAAGGCCTGGTTATCACTGGATATTCTGCTGCAGCACCAGCTGTAGAGTTCCTTTGTCTTCAATCAGCATGTCCCACACCACATTTCCCAGTACACATCACAGGGGAGTAAAACGGTTTGGTGGGTTGCTGAGACATCTCTACAGTCCAGCAAAAAGTCCTGTTTACCTCTCAGATGTCTCAGGACAAACACCAGACATCCTGAGTGCCAAAGTACATTGCTTACCTCTGGGATTGTTCGAGGCAAGCACTATACATCAGAATGTCACAGTTGTGGTCTCATGTGCACAGACTTCTTCACTGCTCATCACCTCCAGTAGATTTTTATAACAATATAAAGTGAGTGTGAAGTTTTATTACTGTGATCTAACAGTACTTAGTTCACTCACTTTGTGTTCATATAAAAGCAAGGCATAGAGGACAACTGAGAATCACTTTCACAACATAAAACTGATAAAAATACATGTCAAGCATGCATTAATCTAGTAGTTCATTAAACTAATTGAGTAGTGTATTAAATTTTTAAGATTATTAAGTATAATAATCTATATTTTATCTTAGCATAGAGATAAATAGAGCTACAGCTACTGGTGATTGTAATTATAAGCATAAAGTTCTCCAGGGATTGCTGCAAATTCCCTATGTGATATTTTACATTTCTATTTCGAGTTAGCTTGAAAAAAAAAAAAAAAAAGAAAAAATATGGAAAGGTATTTTTTCATCAAGATATAGAAAAATTTGTATGCTATAAGCTTTATCTACATATAAAATACTACTCTTCTCACTGCTTTAAATGTGAAAATACATACAACAATAAAATTAATATATAGGCATTGTAGACTTGCTCCTAAGTGATTTTTAGCTCTGAGGAGATCCATCAACTTTCCAGTGCTAAGAACATAGTTTGATTTCTCTAGGGGTGTAAATCTGCAGAGCTCTATTAAATGTAACAGAATTCCTTTGGTTTTCAATGGTTTTGGAGGATGGTCAAATGCTGGCAGGTAACCTGATGATGTTCCTGCCTGTAAAAACTTTCATTTTTTAAAGGTGTGGATATCTTGAGGTTAGACTAAGATTAACATAGCTTCACGTAATTACACTGCCTGCCACAGTTATTGGTGCACCACAGCATTTTAATCAAACGTGGCAAACAGGGTTCATTTAAGTAAAAATGCAGAAAAAACTACTGAAAAACTTAGCATTTGTGACCTTTTGTTTAACAATGGCTAATGTCCCTTCTCATAGAAGGGCCTTCTGTAGTCATTCTCTGCTGATCTGCTTTCTAACCAGTTGGTTCCCACTATGTACTAGTACCTGGGGTTATTCCTCATCAGAGGCAGGATGGGCAATTCCCTTTCATGATCACCATTAGCCCTAAGAAACAATCCAGTGAGTATTAACTGCACTGTGCTGAGAGCTGCATGCAGTTCCTTGTTTTTTCCTTATTGCCCTGGGGGTCCTGGTGGACACCAAGTTAACTACAAGACAGAGATGTGCCTTTCCAGCAAAGGCAGCCAACAGCCTCCTGGGCTGTTTAGGCAGAGAACTGCCAGAAGGTTGAGGGGGGTAGCTCTTCTCTGCTCAGCAGTCATGAGATACTTCTGGAGCTCTGTGTCTGGTTCTGAGCTCCCCAGTACAAGAGAAACCTGGACATACTGACCATGAAGGTGATTAAGGAACTGGAGCGTCTCTCATATGAGTAGAAGCTGAGAGAGCTGGAACTGATGAAGGAGTGACAAAAATTGAGCCAGACTCTTCTCAGTGGCACCCAGTGACAGGGCAACACAAACTGAAATACAGGGGGTTCCTTCTGAATGTAAGAAGAAAACCACTTTTTCTGTGAGAGTGGCACAAGCCACACAGAGAGACTGTAGCATCTCTGTCCTTGGAGACGTTCAAAGCACAACTGGACACTGTCCTGGGCCATCTGCTCTTGCAGACCCTGCTTGAGCAGGAGGATTGAAGTAGTCAGTCTCCAGAGATGCTTTCTAGTCTCAACCTCTTCTGTAAAGAAGGTTAAATATAAAAGAGGATCTTTTCATTGCACTGCATTATGAGTGCCCAGTTTACTTACTTTAAAGATCAAACTTCTGAGAAGATGTCTTTGAATGTTTTCTTAAGCTTCTGGCATATATTCTGTAACAGTCTGGAAAAAGCCACAATTTGGAGACTTAATTGTGTTTACTGAGATGAGAGAGGTAAAATGGTGTTCTGTGCAGGAAAAACGTAAATAAAATTTTCAAAGTTCAAATAACAGGTCCACAGGAAATCTTAAGTCAGACGAGGCCTCTGGTGATCATCTGGTTCAACGTTCTGGTGCAAGGGTTGTAGAATAAGTTATCCAGGGACCTGTGAAGCTGAGTTAGCAAGAGAAATCACACCATTTATCTGGCTACTGATTCCACAGTGAAGAATATTTTTCTTATATCCAGATAAAATTTCCCCTGAAGCAACTTGTGCCCATGGTTTCTTGACCTGTCACCTTGCATGGTTGTGAAGAGAGCACCTTCGTCTTCTCTCTAGCTATTTTTTTGGGTATTGGAATATAGTTATATCCCTGAGCCTTCTCTTATGTGGGTTACACAAGCATGTTCTTTGTTTGACCTTTCTTTGTATGTCAGGTTCTCAAATACTCCCATTGTTCTTGGTGGCCCTTTATGGGACCATCTACAATCTTTCTCACTCTTGGACTAGAGGAAATTCACTCTGTGTAGCCTAGATGATAGGTGTTTCCTCTGGTAAGATTTAGCAGCACAATAAGATTTTCCCAGAACTCTCTGTGGAACTCTCATACCCAGTTATAGGTATCAAAATAGGCTTCCTAAAGTCTAATGAGAACTAAATATCCTTTTTATTGGATAATTTTTCAAAGTAGGGCAGAAAGGAGTTAGTCACAAGGGTAATGTAAGGGATAACAGATTTGAACCTGTTGTGGCTGGAGGCAAGGGGTATTCTGCCATTAACTTCAATGAAAGGAGGGAATGACAGGCAATTTTATAGAAGATGTGCTGAACTGGGACTGTGCATAGTTGGACTAAGAAAATTACTCAGCCTCCTGTGAAACACAGAGAAGCCCTAGGACAGCCCAGACTGAAAAATAAACTCTGCTAAAGGCTCTTACAGAAGCCCCCAGGAGTGCAAATCTTTCTGCTGCCAGTATGCAACTTTCTAGCTGAGAGGTTGCTTACCTACTTTTATAGGGAGACCTGTTCTTGATATTTTTGTTGGAAGACATTGCAACTAGCCACAGCAAATACTGGCCTCATTGTGTGAGGTTTGCCTGCATCCCTTCCTTAATACCTTTTTTTTTTTTTTTAAGCCTGAGACTTGCTGAAGTAATTCTTAGTCTTAAGTTTCTGTACAATTTTTTTTTTTTTTAATAGGAAAACTTGAAAGATGACAAGGAATTAAATATGAGTCTGTCTAGTAATCGGTACTCTTAACAAAACTGCTTTTTTTCTTCGGGAAAATGGAGTGACTAGCTGGGACATTGTATTCCCTGTTCTCGGGCTGCCAAGATGTAGAGAAAACTCACATTGTGTCTGTGTCTGCTGCTAAATAAAGAATTGACAGGAACTGTTCCTCAGCCCTGAGGCCAGTGGTTTCTCACTCCACAACAGATTACCTTGGGAACACTAATGGTAACAGTCCAGAACAGAGCCAAAAAGTGTCCTTAGAAGTGTGGTGGGTGATGAAGTATTTGGTGCTTGGATTCAGTACCTGGGCCTTTTTTATTTATAAAGTAGATGTGTTCCTTGAATTTCAGCCCTATCCTCAGAATTCATATTTTTCTGGAGCTGCAGCAAAAAAAAAAAAAAAATAATACAGGAGTGTCATCTAATTAGGTGTTGGATTCATGATGGAGCTTTGTTAAATCGTTAACAGGTTCTAAGAAAGGTGTAAAAACTTAGTAGTAATACCTTCTATCAGAAAGAAACGGGTGGCATTGATTTACAGAACGAAAGTAAAGAATATTTTCTTGAGAAATATTTGCTTGTCCTGTTTATGTGTGAAATCATTTGCAGGTGTACCTGCAAAAGCTGTCCAGACAGTGCATTTGAAATCTTACTGTAGCTCACAGGGAACAAAGCTGAGTGGGCTCCTTGGACCTTTGATGTAGCTTGACTGGAGGTTTTTAGATACCATGGTGTGGATAAGACTGTAAATAATATCATGGCTGTGTTAGCAGTCATGAGTAAGTAGCCCCGAGGTGAAGGCATGGGTGCAGAGTGAGAGAGTGGTGGCTGCAAAGTGATTTTTATGATGTGCCATGCAATCTGGTGTTTTTCCTTTGCAAACTCTAAGCTTTGGCAAAGTGCAGCAAAATCTCAGTTTCCGTGTAGAAGAAAGCATCAGTTGTGTGAGACTGATCAGTTTGAAAATAGGTGCTGTGACATCTCTTAAATTACTTGATTTAGGAGTGACAGGGTAGTTCCTGTCTTTGAATGATACAGGCCAATAGTAGAAGGAGCATTTCTGTACTGTTGTATCTTTGGTTGGTGTCATTGTGGAGTAATGCTTAGTGAAGTGGCTGTTCCAAATCACACCCCTAGACAAGCCCATGCCAAACTCCTCTGTGACCAGAAAAAAGGGTTAAAAGTGAGTGGAGACTAGCCAAGCTCAGCTTCCTAGGCTGTACTGATGCTAGACCTACTTTTTAAGGGGTAGAGCTGCTGGTATGGCTGCTCGGAATGACCTATTTACACCAGGTTCTGTCTTAAACATACTTTGAATGCATTTTGTTATTTTCTTGTTGCTCAGAAGTGGTCCTTAATATATTTAATATTTTTAGTGCCCTACAGATACCAAAGCAACGTTTGGGGTCCACCTTAAAGTAGTAGGAGACTGGACAGGTACGTAGAAAAACAATTCCTTTTCAGAGACAAATACCTTTACTCCAACTGTTACCCTTTCTGGCTTCAGCAATTGTGGTGTATTCTCACTAGAGATCATTCATGCTTGTTTTCCCAAAGTTGTTTTTATTACATTCTCAGTGCAACCCCTGCTTTATTCAGACGTACGTTTCTTCAGATAACATGTTTTTCCAACTACTAACAGATCTTCTGATTGCAATGTAATAATTTCCAGTCTTTCTCCATTTCTGCCTCCTTTTCTTATTTTTCCACAGCTGGCTGCCCCTGTGCAGTGCAGTGCCTCTGTGCATAGCAGTGTCTGCAGAAATGCTGAAATGTGCAGCTCCCAGATAAGCAGATTTTGATGCCAGCAGTTTGGATGGCTGCCAGGTTAATTAAAGCTTGTGGGACACTGAGATTACAGGTTGCTTTCATGTTCTTCTGTGCTTTTCCATTGCTCTTTGACTGTCCTCCAGACTAGGGGTGTAAGCCAGGATTCCCTACAGAGGAGAATGGTAATTTGCTGCTCCCCGTGACACTTGTATACTCAAGTGATAGTTGTCATTATTCCTTGGGGACTGACTGTCTTCTTGCTTAGCATAGCATTTCCTTGTAAGGAAGACAAATACAGGACACCATCTTGTTCATTTCTTAGGAAGAAATTTTTTCCATGTTAATTTGTATCGGCTTGTGTGTTTGTGGAACTGATTCAAATTAGCTTGTTGCCCTAAAAGGGATTAGGCCAATTCAGGAAGATTAAGTCCGTGAATAATATCTGTAGAACTTGTTGGTCCGGCTGTATATTTGGCTGGGGAAGTTGCTGAAACTTCAATAGGCAGAGGTTGGGAGGAGGATGCTGTATGCACATAGGCTCCATAATCACCCTGATTTTCTGTTCTGGCTTGAAGTGTAGGATGTTGGCCAGGCAGAGGTCGGTTATGGGCCTAATTAGCCCGTGCTCTGCCCCAATATAATGGCTCTATTGTGGATATGCATCATTCCTACCTGGGAGTTGACAGGAGGCTGTTGGGACAAGTGGGGTGGAGAAGTACTAGCTAAACAAGAAGTGAGTTCCAAAAGAACTGGCATCTTTGAAGTTTTCTGATTGCCTCTGTGGTGTGAATTGCCCTCTACTTGCATTTAAATGTTATTCTTCCACCTCTGTATCTATATTCTCCACTGAGAGGCCTACCTATGAGGTTCAGGACACTGTCACATTACAGAGACCATTTGTTATATCAGTTTTGAGAAACAGGGATATCTCTCCTGCGGTCAGATTTGCTATCAAGAAGCAGGCAGTTTACCCAGCCCTTTATGCCACATCTGTACTGTGGAGCCATGTTCTCATGTGGTCCCTTAAGCCCTGTGACAATTAATGGTCTCTAATCCACTGACTGAGGAGGGATTATTATATTTGCCACATTCATTATAATCTTTCTTAAGTGTGCTCTAATGGCTGCTTCTGCAGACAGGATATTGGGCTGGAGGAGTTTCTGTGTGACATACTGTCATTTGAGCTCTTCTTAGGACCCATTCTCTCAGCCTTTATCCTATTTATTCAAATTCTCTTCTATATCACATTTTCACATTCCTGACAGTTTATGCCTGACACTGAAGAAAGTTAAGAATTTATTTTAGAAAACTCAATTAAAAGCCTAAATTAAAAGGATGCAAGAAAAAATGTAGATATGCTGTGAAGGGCAGAGAAAAAACAGTTTGAGACACTTCTCTCACTGGCTTCAGCTTCTGCTGCCTGCACCTGGGAGATGTGGTGAAGGAACAATTTGATGCTGTTAGTTGTAAGGACTTGAGGGGGCAAACACACTGCTGGCAAACCAATCCTGCAAGCTATGTTTTGAGTCGAGTCTCTGACACTGAGTCATATGTTGTGAAAATTCAATAGAATACCTTATGACCTTAGTGACTTAGTCTTGTAGGTTAGGAAAGCAACTGCGTGTCAAGAGAAAAGATAAAATAGAAGTGTCATTTTTCTGATGAGAAGTTGCCTATATCCCAGTTCATATCATTTTTGATATCCAGTAGAAGAAGGTGCATCTTCTGAAAAAGGTGGTCGCTCTATAAATAATTTTTTGCACAGGAGCAGATGTGTAGTAGATTTTCAGGCAATACTGTTATTTGCTTTTTAAAGCAATGACTTGAGTAATGAAAAAAGTAGGACAGAAAAAGTAGGGAAGCGAGGTAGAAACCTCAGAAATTATAGCTTTGGGCCTTTGTAAACCAAACATTAATCCATATCCCTAAGTGATGTATTTCGTGCTCCACTGAAGTCAGATGGTGCTAGCTGAGCTTAGAGGAGCTGAGAACCTACCCTTTTCAGAAGCAGATTTGGATAAAGGCACAACATTCCCTCTCATAATGTAGGCAGTGACATCCTTTAGATAAATTTCCAATACAAAACAGAGCTCTTCCATTTCTCATCTGCATTATGGTAGTATTATTAACTGGTGCTTAGCATTCATATTAATCACAGAAAACAAAGACACACAGCCACCGGTATCGCTGTAATATGCTCTCAACCCCCAACCACTAAACCATCTCCCAAAACACCATGTCCACACATTTTTTTAACACCTCCAGGGACAGTGCCTCCACCACCTCCCTGGGCAGCCTGTTCCAGTGCCTCACCGCTCTTTCTGTGAAGACATTTTTCCTAATCTCCAATCTGAACCTCCCCCGGTGCAATTTGACCCTGTTTCTTCTAGTCCTATCACTAGTCACTAGGGAGAAGAGGCCAACACCCACCTCACGACAACCTCCTTTCAGGTAGTTGTAGAGAGTAATGAGGTCTCCCCTCAGTCTTCTCTTCTCTAGGCTGAACAGCCCCAGCTCCCTCAGCCTCTCCTTGTAAGATCTGTTCTCCAGACTCCTAATCAGCCTAGTTGCCCATCTCTACACCCCCTCCAGCACCTCGATGTCCTTCCTATACTGTGGCACCCAAAACTACACAGAGTGGCTCCCTTTGTAGACCTCTGACCTGTTCATGTATCTAGTGTAGGGTGAGACTAGCCAGGCCCCAAGCATACTTTCCTCTTTTCATCCATTGTAAAGAGAGTCTATATATATACACCACTACCTCATAGGTGGGTAGTTTAGTTAATTGACAGATAGTTTTGATTTTTCCCATGTAAATGTTCCTAACATGATTTTTCCATCTTTTGCCATGTGCACTGGATATTGTGAACAGTGGAACAGCTATCACAGACCCCCCTAAAGAATCATTTTGTGATAATGTAATTACTATCCTTGTGCTGGCACATGAGTACTTAAGTCAGCACCTAGTGTATTAACAAAATGTTTTGTTGCTTTGTGGTGCCTCGTACTGTTCATGCCATTATTTTATCATATTACAGAGTGAAACCTATGGCCACAGTTTAGCTAGCCTGCCAGGACTCAGGCACCCAAGTCATGATGGGTTTGCAGTGGCTGACCTGTGGTAATTGTGAGTGTGAAGCCCTGCAGATCGGGTTAGCCCTGTGGCTCAAAGCTAAGCCAGCCTGTCTTCCTGTGTGGCTGTGGGGCAGTTATTGCAGCTGAGCTGGTGGATGGCAACTTTAAACCCTACAGTAACAGCAAAGTCCCCACAATGCCTCATGCATGGATCAGAGCTGTGAGATCCAGGGATTAGCTATAATACACTGATGTTGTTACTGGCCTCCCCCCTAAACACCTGTCTTGTTCTGCTTCTCTCATATCTCTGTGGTCACTTATTTCTCCTTAAGCTTTCAAAAAAATATCGGCTTAGTATTTACAAAAGGGTTTTTTGAAAGATTTTTGTCCCACTTACTATCTACTTTGTCATCAGTGTTGTAATCTGTCAGCTGTATGCTTCCTCTGTCCTTGCTGCTGCCTCAAGTACTACTGCTTGTTTAGTTTTATAGCTGACATTTCATCTGGCACCTCTAGAGGAAAAAAGAGAGGCCACAGGCCATGCTTTGTGTCCCACCACTTGACAGCAGTGAAAAAAACATGGCAGTGTATCAAGACAATGTGTTTCATTTCTAGACAAGTTTCAGAGTGTGAGACAGAAAGTGATATTGATGATGCCGAAATAACAGGCTTCTGAGACCATGCAGCATGTTTTTGTGGAAAACAAATACACAGCACTCTGAGGTGTTAAGGTGACCGGCATGCCTTGAGGCAATAAAACATTGCTGTCATGTTGCAGTGTGTTGCTGGTACAAATTGATGTGGGACCATGTTTAAAACACTGCTGCTGTTCTGCACTCTGAAGTAATTTTTATCTTGTAGTGACATCATCCTGCTGTGTAGGATCCTAGAGGCGTTCCCAAGGCCTGTCCACCATTCTGAGCAGCATGGTATTTATTGTGGGAATGGCTTAAGAGCATTTTAATACCACCTATTGAATCTGTCCTATAGGTTACTAAATGTCGTGGCAGGAGGAGGTGTTGATGTGTGCAGGAACTCTCCAGATAGAGCCAGGACAGACAGATCATGGGGTACTCTGCATTGCCCAAGTAAACTCTAGGTCTTGTCAGAAAATACATCTTTACTTAATTCTTCCTGCTAGAGATTGGGATATATACAGTCACTAGTTCATTTAGATACTGACTACCTTATTTTGAATCTGACATGGTATGATGTGAAGTCCTAGTCCTTTTCCTGGAAGGTCCAGATTTGGAGCAAGATGTTTCAGGGGACAAAAAAACCCAAAACAACAACCCTAAAACATTTTTTCAGTTAAAAGCAACAATTTTCCAGAACATGGCAAATGTATGAAAGCATGGATCCTGTTTAACTCCCTGTGGACTAAAACCTGAGACAGCAAAGAGTATGCACCCTATATATATATTTTTTTTTAAACAGACAAATATTTTAAGGCAGTTGTTTGGGATTTTGGAGGCTGACTTAGGATTTTTTGTATGCTCACCAGAAGAAAACAAACATACCTTTTGAGTTGCTCTGACAGAAGAACTATCTAAACTTGCTGGGCTGGGAGGGTTTGTCAAATTGTTCAGGAGCATCTAGGTGACCTTGTTAAGCCCTTGCAGCTCCTGAATGCCTGAAGCACCCCAAGGCTCACTGTGCCTTGTTGCACTTAGCTGGAATTTATCGGCAAGCGTAGGAGCTAACAAAGAAACAATATTTTATTTGCAGTAACCCTGGGAACAGTTTTAGAGATATTGAAGTAGTGGATCATTCAGTCAGTATCTACTATATTCTTAGCAGATCTTGATTCATACTGGAGGAATGTGTGAAGCACAAGATGACAAGAAGGAATAATAAGACTCTACAGAGTCTTCCCACAGGATGTGACAAGGTTGGCTCAGGAACACTGTAACTGCTACTGAGTTTCTTTAAAACTACCTGGTCACTAGTGATGAACAGTTGGTCAACTCTTTTGCTGTTGCCTCAAGCTCTGTTTGATTTGGGCCTTTTTCGTTCCATAGTAACGTGTATATTGTTGTGTTTAGTTATTCTGTGAGATTCCTGGCAGGGTGTAAAGGCATTATTGACATGGTACTGTTAGTTGTTCCTGCAAAATTGATGTGTGGTTTTGGAAGCAGAAGACAGAGATGAGATAGATGATTATTTTTCGCTGTTAGATTTTTTGGCTACTGATTCTTATGTTGTCAGTGAATCCTACCTACAGTTCTGAGGAAGATATCAGAATTGAGTGCTAAAAGGTTTAATTGTGTTTCTTTTTATATAATTTGGCATTAGTAATAAAAGTAACACTGTTACTGGGAGGTTAAAATACCTTAACAATATAATTAGCCTAAGTGTGCTGTAAGGAATACAAGTTTTATTCATCGTTGCCATAATGTTCATTAATTATTATATTCATAATTGCAAACAAGCTCAATAAAATACAGGAATAACACAACGGAGAAAAAGAAGGAGAATATTTAATTTACTGACTCAGTGCTGAAAGTCCATTTCCTCTGATTGAAGTATTAATGCTGAAGGTGAACACATCTGAATCTTTGGCTCCAGACCTGAATTGCTTTACGTTAGTTGAACTCCAGCTGAATTAGTATCAAAACCATTATACTCTGATTGAGTCAACCCTGATTTGAACAGTTTGTGAGTTTTACCTCTAGAGGGAAAAAAATATTTTTAGGTTAGAAAGATGCCTTGAAGGAAATTTTCTTTTACTCTGAAGTCCTTTCCTCATGCATCCTGTTATTTGGAAACTTCCACATTTTTGGCATATCCCAGGCTCTTTTTAATAAGGTAATGATTATAGTAAATTACAGGGCTGAATGATATAGATAATTTTTATCCTTCAATATAATATTCACAGAGTGTGTGGATGTTGCTGTAGTTAAGAACTGATCCAAGAATACAAGGCTGAAAGATTCCTTGCTGTGCCTCAGATGTTTCAAGTACCCTTAGGAACTACAGGAATGAAACCTGTGGAGCACATTAACATGTAGCAGCTGATGGGATCTAAATTAATGTAGTGAAAAAAAAGTAAAAAACCCTACTCATTGCTTTGAAAATAGAGTCAAAAGATAAAAAAGTTCTAGGATGTTATTTGGAGAGACTGCCAGGCAAATTTCAGGTTTTGTAATCACTATTTATATGCTGTGTTTGCCTATTTGAGAGTGCAAAGTCGCTGTTCTGCAGTTACCTGTTTCACCATTTTTCTGTTAATCTTTACTTAAGGAAGTGAATCTTTTCTTAGTTGTGCCATTTTTCTGTTAATCTTTGTTTAGGGATGCTTTGGGGAAGTCCCAATCTTGTAACTGTGCAGGGGTACACAGCTGCTTCAAGCAATGAATAGACAAAAGTCTGGCTGGACTTTCTGGGTCCTTTGTGTGAACACCTCTAACAAGCTCGGGTGTGTAATGGTTTCTAGAGAAAGGGGAGAGTTCACATCAAAATTGATTCCTGTGGAAAAAAAAAAAGGATGTGTGACAGCCACAAGAGCATTACTTCTTGCTTTAGAAAAAGAAAGCAAAGCAAACCTCAGAACTTGCACTGAGAGCACTGTGTTGTGACAGTGGGCCAGCAGAAGGTTTCCACAACTTGCCAAAATAGGTCTTTTCGTATCTGCTATAAACAGAATAGAAAAAAAATAGTTAAAAAATGTTTATGGCTATGCATTTTATATGAACTTAAATCACACACAAAGCTACATGCTAATCCCAGCTCTGTACTGGACTATGAACTTCATGGTTCCATGCCCCGAAAGAGTGGATACTCCCGTGCAGAACACAGAAGTGGGGGCAAGTTCCTGATGGGAATGGAGTCAGACTGCCAGTGCAATCCATTTTTTAATATAAAGACATGTTTGTGTGGGTGTCAGCCCACTACATTAATTTGTAATTTAAACCCAGTTTTGTTTATTTTTATTGGGCTTTGAAATGTCAAAAGCTGGTGAGACAGAAACGCCTTACTCTATAAAAGTTTAAGATGCTGCAAGGTAAATAAATTGCTCATGCATCTGAGAAAATTTTGAGTGAAATTCGAAATGGCAGTTGCTGCACGCTGAACGTGGCATTTCTTAACGAGACAAACGACTCAATTATCTCAGTATTAAGTAAAGCACTGTGAGATGAGACTGCAGGAGGAAATTCATAGGCTGGCAATCACTTTCCAAGATGTGAATGGGATTGCATTCCGATTCCCACTGTGGCACATGGCGTTGGGTGCCTGACAGCAATAAACAGCGCCTTGGTATGAAGTGCAGCAGCTGGTGGGCAGGGTGCAGCGTGTGTTTTGTTTCACTGACTTTATAACCCACGTATCTGCAGCTCAGACATGTTCTTGGTCTTCCTCTTTTTTTTTTTTTTTCTTTATTTAAAGTGCTTTTTGCTCAGAATGGGGATAAAGTGACAGAGCTTGTTTCAAAAATTGTATCGTGGTACTTCTTATTTGTATAGTTTGTGACATTTGTAGCAGATTAGATGGAAGTACACTATAAAAAATAATATTCCATGTAGGGAGAGGTAGTATCTTTTATTAGACCAGCTGAAACAACCAGAAAAACCAGGTTGTCTTTCAGGCATGCCAGTGCCTTCAGCAGGTTTGACAATGAGGCAGCAAAGTCAAAGCAAAGAGCAGGGAATGAAATAACATTCCCAGTTAGTTTTTAAAGCAATTTTTGAGAAATACGAGCAATACAATTGCCTAGTAAATTAACAGAAGATGCCTTCCCCCCTCTTTTTTTAAAAACAGTTCGTTTACCTTTTCCACGAGAAATGTTATTTAATTCTGAAAAAATTCACATGGTCAAAAGTACTGTCTGCAAGCCAAAAGTATCACTTGTAAATGCTCCCCCTGCTGCCTCTTAGGATTTGTCTCCAGCTTTCTTTAACTTCTCTTGGCTGGGTTCCCAGTTTAGGGTATATTTGTTGTAATATGCCGTGATCTCCCTCTCTCCTGGAGAGAGAAAGCACTTGCATCATGGCAGATGCAGTCTGACTGGCAAGTCTAACTGAGAAAAGAGATTGGCACATGAGAAAACTCCCCTGGGATTCGCATGAAGTGCTGCATTTTTAAGTGTATATATATATATATGCCCACACACATCCCTAAACTTTCAGCATTTATGTGTTGGGTTTTTTTTTACATTTTGATAATTTTTTTCTCTTAAAATCTCAATATCTTCTCCAAACAACATTTTGATTGAAAGTGTTTGACCATATATAGAGAGCAAGATTTGGAGAATGCTTTACACAAAGCCTCACTGAGTTCTTAGTAATCTGAAGGGACCCTGTTATGTGTATAGAAGCTGATAAACAGTGGGTGACTGCTTAGCTTTGTGACTTAAGTGGAAGCAGAAAATTTTTTTATACTGTAGTAAATACCAAGATCGTGAGTCAGGGATCCAATAGATCCAAATGTGCCCATGTGTGTTTTTATGTGTGTTGGACAAGGGGGTCTCAGTAGAGGGAGGCAGTGCCACAGTTTGACTCAGGATCGGCAATTAAACCAGAGACAACAATGCTCTCGATCCCTCCCCCTCCCACCCAGGTAGGGAAGGAGAGAGAGAATTAGGAGAGAGACTTAGCTGGATTGAAAACTAAACTAGACAGCTTTAATTATATGTACAATTATACACAAGTATGTTCAGGAATGTGCAAAAGCCTCTTGCCTCCCCCCACCCCCAGCAGCTCCCCTGGCACTCTCCTGAGCTGTGAGCAGTCCCAAAATGTCTCAGCCCACAGGCAGGAGATAAGGCAGAGCAGACAGGGGCTGGGGTATGAGGGTTATGAGGTCAGAGCCTGGGGTTGATGGTGATGGATGGATGGAGTCCTCCCCAGACACCGGCCATGGATGGAAGAGAAGGGAGGAAGAAGCAGGAAGGAAGTTGTCTCCTGTGATCTCTGACCTTCCTTGGAGCTTACGTAGATCTGTGGAATGGAATCCCTTTGGTCAGTTCTGCTGTTTGTCTAGACCAGCTCCCCTATGGGGGGGTCACAGAGTCACAGATACAATTCTCCTGCCCCAGTAGCCTCTGTAGCAGCAGAGCTAAGAAGCGACCTTGGAGTCTCAGCAGAAACATCAACATTCCAGTGTTATCAGTCCACTAGCTGGAACACTTGTTGCTAGTTAAAAGAGAGCTTACTGAAGGAAAAAATATCAGTAAAAGGAAAATTAGCTTCATCCTGGCTCAACCCAGGACAGGCAGTTACCAAGGGCTGTTGACACATTTTTAAGTGTTGGAGGGGGATTTTGAAGGAGAGGAGGAGTTTCAGAGATTACTGGCTATTTCGAGTTTTGCTGAAATGGCCGCTGTGATGATTTTACTGTACTGTCAATGATAACCAGCACACTGAGAAGCCTCCTTGTGTTACATGAAACAAAAATAAATCAGTGGGCAGTTTGTGCTCTCCATTGCGATAAGCAGTTTTAAGGACTGTCTCTTCCCATAAATTTAACATATTCCCTTATTCATTAAGCACACTCTAAGTGCCATTTCCTCAAGGAAAATGCCACAGACACCCACACATTTTCAAAGATGAAGCGGCGATGCTTTGCTGTGCTTTGCCAAGTGGCTGGTGCCAGCCTGACTGCACAGGGCTTTCCCTCAAGGATTTCACTTCCACTGTGTTAGCTGAGTGTCTCTTGAGCTTAGCTGTGGCTGGCTTGAAAAAGGCAAAATTTATAATTAAAGAAAGACATTTTTATAATTTCTGTTATTTGATGATTGCATTTTTTTAATGAGTTGAGGGGATTATGCTAATTGTGCCCTATTATTAACAAGCATGGCAAGTGAAATTTTCTGTTTAGCTTCCAAATAAAGCAACATTTAATTAATCCAAAAATTAGTTTAGAAATAAGATTTCTCTAAGTCTCCCATACTTCTCAACACGTGTACCAGAATGTGCCATTTCTGCATGAAGAGATTTTTTTGTTCCTGTGCCATTTTGTATTGCTGAATTTGTGACAGTACATTGATGGACATTGCTATATGCCAGGTTCTGACTGGTAACTAAAAGAATCAAAAGATAGATATCTAATGACAGCTTATAGCTATAGTTATAAGAATTGCAAAATCACCTTTTCAGAAAAGTACATTCCAAACCATTTCCTTACAATGATGTGAGGAACTGTGTGATCTAAATCAGATTAAACCACTTGGTTCTTTGGTCTAGAAAATAGTTAATAATGTATTTCCAAGCTTTTCTCTCCTACTCGAGGCTAGGAATACTTTTTCTGTTTACTTGAGTAGTAGAAGACTTTCTTTCATGTAAAAAAAAAGAAGTCTATTTTTTGTTTTATTACATTCATAACATCATGATACTTGAAAGATGGAGACAACAATCTGGTAGAACATCCTGCAGCATATTTTAAGGAGAGTCTACACAAGAGCTAGTGCTAAGTCAGCAGAAATACATATTTTAAAGAAATTATTGAAAAAGAGTAGAAGAAAGCTACACAGAATAGATTATATATAGTAGTTCATATTCAGGGAGTGGGCTGGCTTAAGTTCTCAGGAATGATTTGTCTAATTCAGATGTAAGTGGAAATAACAGAATTGCTCACAGCAGGGTGAAATTATACCAGATTTTGGATACATTTCTTGATACACTTGTGTACATTACAGTTTATCACCTATCAAAAAAAAAAAAAAAAAAGAGAGAAAACCAATATCTAATGGCTCATTTCATTTGCTTGTCACTCAAATTATTTCCTGCTAAGGTTTTGATATTGCCCTTTGAGAGAGATTATAAGAAATGGAGCCTCAGATGTGATTAGATCTTTGGAAAAATTGGACATTTCTTCACAGTGGATCATCCCCAGCTGACTAGCAAAATTTATATAGAAAATAGGATCAAGCTGAGCTCTGATCACTTTATCCTGTGTTGTGTTTCAGTTCAACTAGTGCTAGGAGTGCTTTTACAGAAGAACTTGTATGTATTCTCTCAAAGACACAGGCAGCTGAAAACACAGGAGAAATCTTTTTTTTTCTATAAATGGAGTCCCTTAATACCTTATTTCTTCTTTTGCTTCTTATCTGGAGCCTTGTTATTGTTACTTCTAGCATTTTGGTTTAGCCATGTGGTTGGCTGGACAGTTTCCCCCAAGGGTGTGCATCAGGCTGAGCACTGTCTCTGAGTATTCAGGGTGCTTCAGCTTTACCTCAGGCCCTCAGCACAGACCCTGAGAACAACTTAGCCCTTCAGTGTAGGTATTCACATAACTTAGCTATGAGGAAGTAAAAGTTATACTTAATGACCTTACTAAGGTCAGTTAAGCCTTGGTGATTAGTAACATCCTTCACAGCTGCAGCTGGAGGGAAGAGGGCTTGGCGATCTCACCCCTGCCTTATAGTACAAGGCAGGGAGGAAGGGGGCATTAACCAGGAAACTCCCATTCTCTTTGGCAAACTGTTTTCTCTTTAACATTTTCCCTTCCCCTCCCATCCCTGCCTCAACTATGAGAAGCCAGTGTCTAATTTGCCCAGCCTGTGGCAGGGCAGATTCTTGACTGTGTGGCCTTTGGCTGTGGGGACAGGTGTCTTCTAACCTGCTGTGTCCCTCTCCTCGAGCAGATGTGGGTTTGCAGTTTTATCCAAAGGTCTCAATCAACTCAGACAGCACAAAATAATGTTGGGTTGGTTTTATTTTTTTCCCCCCCATAAGGAGACCTGATTTATATCAGTTAGTGAAATTTAGGGTAACTGTAAGAAAGGAGTTGGCACAAAGATCTGGGATGTCCTTAGCTGTGATGTGTCTACAGTGGCATACTTTACTAGGCCAAAATCTGTGAGCACTTCCCTCCTGTTGTGGTAATGGAGTAGGAGTAGACCTGTTCTGTGTTTTGGGTATGTAAAACATTTTGTGCATCACCCACCTCAACAACAGTGGCTGAAGATAAAATATAATCTTATCAGTGTTAAATCACCCCTTATGTTGCACAGTGAAAGCCTCATTAGATCTTGAATCCAAATCATATGGCATATAATTTGTTCCTCCAAAATCTTTTGTCCTACTGACTTATGCCTGGGAAGGAATAAAGCAAAAGGAGCCAGGCTCTTCTCAGTGGTGCCCAGTGACAGAACAAGAGACACTGGCCACAAATTGAAATACAGGAATTTCTTTTTAAATGTAAGACAAAAATCTTTTACTGTGAGGGTTGTCAAGCACTGGACCAGGTTCCTCAGAGAGGTTGTGGAGTCTGCAACCTTGGTGATACTCAAAACTGAACTTAACATGGATGTGAGCAACCTGCTTTTGCTGACCCTGGTCACGGCAGGGCATTGGGCTAGATGATTTCCAGAGATCTCTTCTACCCTAAACTATTCTGTGATTCTGTGGAGTATTATACAGTAATTTCTGTGCATATCTGAGTGTAATAATGAAGCTGTGTCTGTATTAGTAAGAAGGTGAAGTGATCCTATCCTTACAGTCTAAACTGAGACCAAATACAAATAGTCAAAAACCAAAGAATGAGTTTCCAGTTACCGGTGGTGGTTTTGTTATGATACAAAATTTTAGCCTTGGAGGCTAAATTCCATTGGAGGTTAATTCCATTATTTAGTGACTGTCATTTAAATATGTTTAATGAAAAGTTCTTGTAACTTGTTCCAATGTATAAAATATATTACACTTGAAAACTTATTTATAGACCTGGCTAAAAATACCAGTGCATGTATGCATGTGGGTATGTACTGATGTTTGATATATTTGGTGACAAACTAATGCCTATAGCTGGGGATTATGTGACTGTGACAGCCCAAGAATAACACTTTGGAATCATGATAATTATTTCCATGAAGACATCAGCTCAGCAGCAATAAAGAGAAAAAAATATTAGAAGGGCAGAGAATAAAGCAGAGGAGATCACTGTGCAGCTGGGTATGCAGCTGTGGTGCTCCCAGGACTTGAATCCCATCTGCAGGCATGTTCCTCATTTCTCAGACAGGAGACAGGATGGGGCTCAGGAGGGAATGACAAAGATGACCAAAAGCATGGAAAGGCTTCCAAACACCAGACAACTGAATATGCAGGGACTCTTTGGCTTGGAAAAGAGATAATTTAGGGGAATATAGCAGTGGTCCACAAAATCTTGTGTAAGACTGAAAGAGGGAGTGTTCACAGTTTCTTCCAGTATCAGAACTTTTGGCCATCAAATACAGTCAGTAAGACACTATTTCAGAGCAAACATAAGGTAATGGCTTTTCATGTAGTGGGTGAGAGACATATGGAACTCCTTGTCCAGTGGATGTGGGAAAGATTAGGAAGTTTACATGGGGGACTCAGCAAGTACTTTAAAGAGAAGTCAAGGCTTTTCTTAATCGACAAACCACCTTAGGGAGAGAAGACCCACTGAGATAGAAGTGGTTGGAGGCAAAGTGACAGCAGCAGGGTATTGCCCTTTACTGATTCTTCCATAGGTGTCTGCAAGTGAAGCAAGATACTAGGGTAGAGGGGCCCTAGGTGTGAATCAATACAGCCTGAAGAATTGTGCCTTTGCTCAGCTCTTTAGGGGCCTACCCTCTGGAGCTTTGCAGTGCTGGATAGTATCGCAGTCATTGTGCAGCTGGATAGTAGCTCCATTTCAGTGTTAAAATCCCATGTAGCTTGTGAAAGGTTGGGCTTTCCCTAGTTTCTGTGTCAGATTACAAGTTATGAAGAGAGGGCCAGCTGAATCCTCCCCTCAAATAATTCGAGACTTTTTCTTTTTTGTGAATGTAAAGGAATTTTTAGATCAAGTGTCACAACTTAACTTAAAGGCAAAAAGGGATATACTGGTGCTTCATCATTTCTTTTTGGCATGTTGTGAAAGAGGAAAGTGCACCACTAGTGAAGAAAATGGTAGTTGAATCTCCTTCCATTGGCTTATGGGGAGTTCAAACAGCAAAGTATGGCCCTGCATGGCCAAAGGGAGCAATTGCAGAACTCAGAGCTAAAAAAATCTGTGTAAGGAACATTTGCTTCAGAGCATGTATTTACAAATACATTTTTAAATTTAAAGCTACCATTTGGTGTTTTGAACTCTGTTTATTGTTGCACTTTGTAAGCGCCAAGTAGTAGAAGGAATTTTACTGTCATGACAGAAATAGTCTTATACCTGAAGAAGTAACTCTGAGAAAAAAATAAGTTTCTTGATTAAGACATGGATTTTGAGCTCCAGCAGCCTAGCTAATCTCCAGCTCTGCCAGGGAGTTGCTGTATAGCCTACAGAAGGATTTCTAACTCAGCTTTGAGCATCAAGACTGTTTCACTTTGATGTTGTGTCTGCTTCTCTTCACTGGCTGTCTGGGGAACCCGAGTCTGGCAGCGTAGCTGATAGGCAGTCTGGGGCACTCTCTGCTGTCTTGTCAAGTTAGATATACAAAGTGCAGTCTAAATATGGTCCTCAGCATCTCTCTCCCGTTTTGAAACAAAGTGAGTGATGCTTTTTCTTTTCCCATCATCCAGACTTTTAAGGTTCCTTGAACAAGACCTGCCTTCTACTCTCTTTCTTCACTGGCTGATAAATTGGCATACACACATAAATCATTAATATTATAGTGTAAAAGAGGGAGCTCTAGTTAAAAATAAATCTGTCCAAGCTAATTTTGACATAGTAGGTGGGGCATTTTAGAGGCATAAGAAAGCACCTAGAGTTCCAGCAGGGAAAGAATATGCTGATGCCAGAATCAGTGAGGGAGAATGATTCCCAGCTAGTAAGCACACAGCTAGAGCTGACTGCTTTTTAGGAAGAAAATGCAGCTTAGGAAGGAAAGCAGGGTATACAGAGCCTCTCTTCAAAGAAGGACCCTTCTGCAGGTCCAGAGTGACTGGAAAATTCACTGCTGACCTGTGTAATGATTAGTTGCTCACCTTATTTTTTCCCCTCTGCTTAAATAAACTAAAATCCTGCAACAGAAGGTTGATCACTGTTTATTCACCTAGCTTAGAAAATGAAGACACCACTTGCCTTTCTGTAAAAGCTTCTCTGTTTCTTTTAAATAAATAAAACCAGCAAGGTTTTTTAGATAATTTTCAACTTTCTGGGTTTTTACTAGCTTTTAATTTTTTTTAGCATTTCTGTAAATGGGGGGCTCTAATTAGTCATAGAATCATAGAATATGCTGAGTTGGAAGGGACCATCAGGATCATCAAGTCCAACTCCTGTCCCTGTGTAGGGCAGCCCTAGAATCACACCATGTGTCTGAGAACATCATCCAAACACCACTTGAACTCAGGCAGGCTCGGTGCTGTGACCACTTCCCTGGGGACCTTGTTCCAGTGCTCGACCAGCCTCTGGGTGAAAAACCTTTTCCTGACATCTAACCTAAACCTCCCCTGATTCAGCTTCCTAGTCTTTCAGATGACTGTTCAGGAGGGAAGGAAATGGTGAAGAAAGAGGAGAATTAAGCTTCATGAGGCTTTAGGGACTGAGAATCTTGGAAGTTCAAGCTGATCGAAAAGCCTGTCTCTTTGTAGCAGCAAAATATACATGTTTCAGGGGCACTCCAAGGCTTATGATGTAATAATTCTGGAACTTTTAGCTCATCAACATTACCTCATCATTGTTTTCTTTCCTCCCCTCTTAATCTGATGGAGGAAATTTTTAGCACTGACTCAAGACGAGAGAAGTGACATTTCCTTAACTTCAGAAATTTTGGACATTAATAAGCCACAGATCAAACTAAAATGTTCAGAAATTTCATTTTACGCCATCTTGTCACTTGTAATAGTTTTGTAGCCCTTAGCTGGCAAAGACTTCTTCCTAAATGCCTTTTCTTTTTTACAAGGCACTGAGGAAACTACTTATGACAGCATTTCCAAATTTACAGAGCTTGAAAGCAAGTCAGATTACTGGGTCTCAAATCCTCCTAAATTCAGTTGGCAGTTTTAAGAGGGCTGACTTAATTTTTTATTGTTTGTTTTTTTTAAATTATTGCAAGGTGCTATTCATGACACAGAAGGTGCTCCAGACCACTCTGCATTTTGGATAAAACTAGACAGTTTTTTTTAGTTTGAAATTCCAGGCTTGGAAGTGTCCATGTGGTGACAGGTTTGTCTCCATGGATGCAGAAGTGCTAGAGGTAATTACAGAAACATGACTGCAAAATATCCAAATGTGGGAGTGTAACTATGGATAGACCTTTTGGTAGAAAGGTAGGCTTCTGGACCACAATGTTCTGTACTTTATAATTCATAAAGCTATTCTGTTCTCCCATTCTCTGGTTGTTTTCTAATCACATTTCTGTTTTTTGTCATGAACTCTGATTTAAAAAATCCATAAGACTGGTATAAAAATCCTTATCTCATAAAAAAACAACTACCATCAGTTTTACAGTGTTCTTAATTGAGTTGATTACATGCAATTCAACCTGATTTTATTAGAGGTCAAGATCAGTCTGAAGCTGCTGGATACAAGGTGTTTGAGATAAACAAAACAGTAATATCTCAGACTTCAGTTTTATTCTGCTGTGGCCTCATAGGCACCAGACCCATTAAACTCTGAAAGAGCAGAAGTTTGATTTTTCAAGAAACTTGGAATTCAGTGTAGAGACTTTGCTAATATTTTCTGTGAAGTATTTTGTAGCAAGAAGGAGCAAGGAAAGAAGAACCACAAGACTGGACTTTAAAAGTCAAACCTGACACAGCTGCAGTGTGTAACTTCTGGCATAATCTTCAAAGTTCTAAAGCAGTAGGAACTTCAGGGATGTGACAACATCAACAAACAAGGACAGTGCTCCCTGTGCCATAGTGTCTTGGTCTACAGAATGTGAATAATACTTTAATTCACAGTGACGTTCTATACAAATTATTTTTCTTTGCTTTGGGAGCCTCAGATATTAAAATATCATAAAATTTCCCTTTGTCTCTTTTTCCACCTTTCTAAATAGTGCGTCCTGGAAAACTAAACCAGTTTGAATGGGCTTCAGGCAGTACAGCCATTCTTGCTCATATTTTTCTGGCATTACTGTTTGTTCACCATACTGAGCATAACCCCATGCTGCTTGAGAACAACAATGTGCATCTAAATATCATAAAGGGAAAATTTCCCTTGAAAAGCATCCTTCTGTCCTTGTAAACTGGTAACTAGTTTGTTGTTACAGGTGTTATAAAGATGTTAAGTGAGGATTTATACTGAGATTCCAAGAGCTGACTTGTGAACATGTTGAGCTCAACTAATGCAAATTGAATGGATAGAATGTGGAACAGAGAAATAATTGCAGATTTTTAGAAGGAAGCCTTTTTAAACTTGGTTAAGTAAATGTTATTCATGTTATGTTAATAAAACAGACCAACACCTAGCCAAAAATCATCACATTTTAGGTATTAAACTGTAGGAAGTGACAGAAGAGACTCAATTTTGGGAAATGTCTCTCTAAAGTGATCCAAATAATGGTAAGTGTCTGTGACTTGCTTTGTTTCTATTGATACACTAGTGATTGCAAATCAAAATAAGGTAAAAATGCTCTAATTATTAGTTTCATCAGTTCTCAAGTCTTTTGTTTGTTGTTGTAGCATGGATAAGAAGAAAATCTTAGTTTCTTGAAAAATGTTCTCCCTTGCAAGATATCATTGTGATTTTTTTTCTTGCAAATTGAAAAGCCTTCTCTTGTCAAGCGTTAGGCTTCTGATACCTTTGTAAGAACACCACAATAACATGTTCCATCAGTATCTGCCAAAGCTCTAGTCACCTCCCTCGTCACCTTGCTGGATAGTCCTTCAAGTCAATAGTGTCATTTGAACTAGTTTGACTTTTGTACTGTGCACGTGTATGTTATATGTATTAACAAGAATAACATAGACCTGAAGGTGAAGCATGTATGTAACGGTCCTATGGGACAAATTAATCCTAAAGGCTTCTGTTCATTGTACCATTTCTCTTAAGAGGATTTGCAGGACGTGGAGCCTACATATGCTGGAGGAAGCTGTAGGATGTATTTGAGAGGAGGTGCAATGCTACTATATAGTTTAAGTGTTGCCATGGAAAAATGAATAAAGTCATACAGTGAAAAGAAAATATATCTGCCTGGGAAATTTGCCATAGCGTGGGGAAAAACATAAGAGCTGACTTTAACTAAAACAAGATCCAGTAGTGAAACTGTTTAGGCCAATTTCAGATGCCATAACTTGGCTGCTTTCGCTCCAGTTCTGGCCAGCCCTGTCACATTACTATTCAAAATATTTTCAAGATCATGGCTTGTTGACTTGAGTCCGGGAGTGCAGCCAGGTGGACTGGATCAATGGGAAAGGGCAGCAGTGCAAGAAAAAGAGTCACAGAGTAGGGGAGAGAGGTGGAATATGCCTGTCTGCCTGGGTGCCATCCATCTCAGGCAGAACAGTAGAGTGGAACAGAGCTGTGCCCTCCCAAGGGTGTGTTTTCTCTCCCAGAGAGTCCCACGCCCTTTGCAAGGTCTTCCAAATCAGTCTCACTCACTTACATACAATGTGGTGTTGCACAGTATTAAACTGAAGAAAAACATGCCTCCCCATGCTTTGCATTGTTGTTGCACCTGGTTATAGACCCTAAAAAACAAACAAATCAAACCTTCCAAAGATGAATCCTTAATTATGGTGACTTGCACCATGTTCTGGAGGTCAGAATTCTCAAGTCATGTTTACCAGTGAAAACTTCCTCTCATTCCTCCACCAGACACACACAAAGGCTGTTGGTGTTCATACAAAGCCATTTTATAAAGGTTTTCAGTAGCCTGAGTTATTTTGGGAGATTCCCAAAGTGGGGTTGCAAGTTAAGGTGCTCACTCTGACACATACACAGTTGGATATTTTGCATGACTGAAAGCTTCCTGAAGCCTTTCCATCCTTGTCCTGTGGCTTTTGAAGATCATATTGTATGATCTTTAAGGATGACAGGGCATACCCGCTCACAGCACATTGCCATGTACCAGAGGACTGAGAAAAAAGCAAACCTTTGAATCTTCTTAAACATTGAACAAGAGATCAAAAAGTAGGTTTAAAGGCAAGCTTTTTGTCAAGACAATGAGAAGGCTGTTCCCTGAAAGATGCTCATTAATTTTAATCTCCATCTTTACAGCATTGCATTTATTGTTGTTGGCCACTTCCAGTATCTGTCTTGGCTAGGTACAGGGAAAGCTAAGTTACATTTTGAAGATGTAATAATTTTGGAGGTATAAGTGCTTATTTATTTAAAATTTGAATCTGGAGAGGTATAGAAATCAAGATACTAAGTATCAGCCCTAGTTTGGTCTCTGGAGGATCCTGGTATCTTCTCTGAGAGGTTTGCAATATGTCGTAGCCAGCTGATGAAAGACTAGATCAGACCATCTGAGGCAATTGACCTTTAAAACGGGGCCCTTAACAAGAGAGTTTTTCTTTTGAATTTATTATGCTTTCTTCAAGGTATTACAGAATCACAGAATTGTTAAGAGTTGGAAGGGACCTCCAGAGATCATCTAGTCCAACTCTCCCACTGAAGTAGGGTAACCTAGAGCACATTACTCAGGACTGCAACCAGGCGGGTTTTGAATATCTCCAAAGATGGACACTCCACAACATCTCTGGGCAGCCTGTTCCATTGCCTTGTCACTTTCATGGTAAAGAAGTTTTTTCTTATGTTTAAATGGAACTTCCTGTGTTCCAGCTTGTACCCATTGCCCCTCATTCTGTCACTGGGAACTACTGAGAAGAGCCTGTCTCCATCTTCCTTGCACCACCCTTTAGATTTTTATAGACATTAATAAGGTCTCCCCTCAGCCTTCTCATTTCCAGGCTAAAGAGTCCCAGCTCTCTCAGCCTTTCCTCATAAGGGAGATGCTCCAATCCCCCTATCATCTTCGTCACCCTCCTCTGGACTCTCTCCAGTAGTTCCCTGTCTCTCTTGAACTGGGGAGCCCAGAACTGGATGTAGTATTCCAGCTGTGGCCTCACCAGAGTGGGAGAATGACCTCCCTCGACCTACTGGCCACGCTCTTCTTTATGCAACCCAGGATTCCGTTGGCCTTCTTGGCAACAAGGGCACACTGCTGGCTCATGGATAATTTACTGTCTATGAGGACTTAAAGAACCTTCTCCTCCAAAATACTTTCCAGCAGGTCCGCCCCTAACCTATATTGGTGCTTGGGGTTCTTCCTTCCCAGGTGCAGGACCCTACAATTGATCTTATTAAACCTCATGACATTCTTCTCTGCCCAACTCTCCAGCCTTTCCAGGTCATGCTGAAGGGAAGCACAGGCCTCTGGAGTGTCAGCCACCCCTCCCAGTTTGGTATAATCAGCAAATTTGCTGAGGATACACTCTGTCTCCTCATCCAGGTCATTAATGAACACATTGAACAAAACCGGACCGAGTATTGATCCCTGGGGGACACCACTGGTTACTGTCCTCCAGCTCGACCCTGATCCATTGATCACCACCCTCTGAGTTCTGTCACTCGGCCAGCTCTCAATCC
Organism: Hemiprocne comata; assembly: GCA_020745705.1. NCBI lineage: Eukaryota > Metazoa > Chordata > Aves > Apodiformes > Apodidae > Hemiprocne > Hemiprocne comata. The sequence goes on from CM036586.1 coordinate 208,561,696, forward strand.
ACCTAACTGTCCACTCATCAAGCCCACTCTTCCTGAGTTTCCTAATGAGGATGTTATGGGAGACAGTATCAGAAGCCTTGCTGAAGTCAAGGTAGATAACATCCACTGCTCTCCCCTCATCTAGCCAGCCAGTAATGACATCATAGAAGGTTGGTCAAGCATGATTTCCCTTGGGTGACTCCATGCTGACTTCTCCCAATGACATTCTTTGCTTACACATGTTTTTTGATGACATCCAGAATAATTTTTTCTAACACCTTACCAGGAACAGAGGTGAGACTAACTGGCCTGTAGTTCCCTAAGTCCTCCTTCTTGCCCTTTTTGAAGACTGGAGTGACATTAGCCCTCGTCCAGTCCTCAGGCACCTCTCCTGTTCTCCATGACCTCTCAAAGATGATGGAGTGTGGCCTAGTAATAACGTCTACCAGCTCTCTCAGAACTCATGGAGGCATCCCATCAGGGCTCATGGATGCTTCCCATCAGGGCCCATGGATTTATGGACATCGAGTTTGGCTAAGTGGCCTCTAACCTGGTCCTCCTCTACCGAGGGGAAGTCTTATTTTCTCCAGATGTCATCTCTTATCTCTGGGGTCCAGAACTTAAGAGGACTGGCTTTTGCAGTGAAGACAGAAGCAAAGAAGGCATTCAATAACTCCGCCTTCCCTGTGTCTTCAGTCACAAGGGCACCTGTCTCATTTGTCAGTGGGGCTACCTTTGCCCTAGTCTTCCTTTTTTTATTGATGTACTGGAAGAAATTTTTCTTGTTGTCCTTGATACTCTTCACCAGCTTTAGTTCCAGGTGGGCCTTAGCTTTCCTCATTGCATCCCTGCATTCTCTGACAACATTCCTGTATTCCTCCAAAGTGGCCAGATCTGTTTTCCACATTCTGTAAATTTTCTTCTTTCCTTTAATTTTTTCCAGGAGACCCCTACTCATCCATGCAGGTCTCCTACCTTCTCTGCTTGATTTCTTTCTCATTGGGATGCACTGATTTTGAGCTTGGAGCAAGTGGTGTTTGAAAGTTGCCCAGCTTTCATAGGCATCCATACCTTCCAGAACCTTGACCCATGGTATTCCACCGAGCAGATCTTTGAAGAGGTCAAATTTTGCGTTCCTGAAGTCCAGGGTTGTAGTCTTGCTCATTTCTCTCCTACTTCCACACAAAATAGTAAATTCCATCATTTCATGGTCACTACAGCCAAGTTTGCCCCCAACCTTCACATCCCCAAAAAGACCCTCTTTGTTTATTAGTACCAGGTCAAGCAGTGCACTGCCCCTTGTAGATTCCTCAACCACCTGCATCAGAAAGTTGTCATCAACAGTCTGCAGAAACCTTCTGGACTGTGCATGTCTGGCTGTGTTGCCCTTCCAGCAAAAATCAGGGTGATTGAAATCCCCCATGAGAATCAATGCCTGTGATCGTGAGGCTACTTTCAGCTGCCTGTAAAAGGCCTCATCAGCTTCCTCATCCTGATCAGATGGCCTGTAGTGCCACTTGCTGAGTTCTTGCCAAGAAGGGGCCTGTGCCCCACTCGCCCTGCCAGCGTGAAATGCCGTGCCATGTCCTTCTACCGTCTCCTCTCTCTCTCTCTCTCTCTCTCTCTCTCTTTCTCTCTCTCCTTTCACTCTCGGCTTCTCTGCCTTGTTTTTGCCAAGGGTTTCCTTACAGTTTAGCCACTGCAGAAGGGGTCCACTGGCACGATCCTTCGCTCTAGTGTCCTTCGCCTCTGTGGCTTCACCGGAATTGTAACTTTATGAAGTACGGGTTTGAGTTTTCTGGTACACAGCAGAGTTGTATCCAAATTAATGGAGTTCAGTTGTGGTGACATAACAATACATAAAACTGAATTTGAAGCTGGGAGATCCAGATTTTTACTCTGCTGATTTTGTGTCCTTTGATCTCCTTATCTGTAAACCCAGTGTTGGATGATATTTTGAGATACATGGGGATATAAGGGGAGGAAGGACTACACTCATCCTTAGGTTCAGTTCCCAGAATGAAAAACATTCATGAAAGAGATAGCTAGTGTTGAGAAACCCATGGTATAGCTACTACCCACAACACAGCCAAGGAACTGGTTTTGCAAATGGAGGATAAAATGTGTAGCCACAGGTTATAAGCTATTGCAGGAAGTGTAGGAGATGTGAAGGTGCGAAGGGCATCACCAGTGTCCTAGGTTTCTGTCCCACTGGAGGGCTGGTTAAATAAAAGGTGCAGGTGATGGAAGGAAAGAAGGAAGCAGAGCATGTCCTGTGCTATGGAGAGCTATGGGGTGTGCTAAGGGGATTTGGCTTGGGTAGAAAATTCCCTTCTATCCCTAAATCTAGTTATCAAGTGGATTTTGAGTAAGTTGCCATCTTCCAGGACCTGAGAAATCGATACTGATAGAAGCTCCTACAGTCTTGCTTACCTATTGTGTCTAACCACCTTTAGGGAAAGACATCAAAGAAAGGCAGCTACACAATCCACAGCCACCCCTTCACTTGGTTGTCTGTGAAGCTAAGTTATAAAATCCTTACCTACAGCAGATGATCCAATAATGCATTTTTTTAAATACATAGTAGCTAACAAAAAGCAATCCAGTCTTCTAACCATTCTTGAAAATACCAGAATTTGATTAAAAAAAAAGACATTTTAAAATATTGATAAAAGGGTTAACAGGAAACTGTTTTCTAGTCTTAGCAGCAGTTTTGTATGAATATGTAGGTTTTACTCCTTATATACTTAGCTTTGTCCTCTGGTAAATATTGCTGGAGAAAAGAATTCACTGATATTACTGCTTGCTTACTTGTGGCCTGATTTATAATGCAGAGTCACAGTCTGGGTTTGTTTTTTTCCTTTTTTCCTTTTTTTTTTTTTTTTTTCTTTGTCCTGACAGAAAGATTTCGGGATTTACTGCTTCTACATTCAAATCAAGACACAGAGATTCTGCCCATCTTTCAGCAGAGGCGCTATCCCAAGTAAGTAAGATCGTCTTCTTGGGAGAAGTAAAACCCTTATCTATTTGCAGAGAGGGAGAGTGAAGCATTTATAGCACTGTACATGCTTTTGCTGTGAAGTTCTAAGACAGAGCTGTCAGGGAGCCACACTTGCAAGTCTTTCAGCAGTGTCAGGGAGAAGCAGAGGAGCTTTGCAGGCGTGCCCAGTTGTCAGCGGGGAGGTGGTGACAGAGTGTGGACCTTAAGTTGCCTGGATCAGTGTCTGGTGGAGCTTTGTTTCACTTGATGCTGTGTTGACGTAAGTAGATGTTTTGTCAGGCTAATCCCCACTCTTTTCTTGTGGAATTATCATTGAATCATAGAATTACATCATTATGGTGACAGATTCCCTTGGATTTTAACACAGTCCCCTCTGGAAGTCTGCATGCACTAGCAAACATTTTTTTTTTCTGCCATTTTCAGGGATAGATGTACAGGCAAACTAAAACAAGTAGTTTTGTGTGATAAGGAGGTCTTGCATGTGTTAAGTATTCTGGACAAAACCTCTTCCTCTCCCAAGTAAAATACATGAATGAAGCAATAAATGCCTCTTATTATAATACTGGTTAAAAGAAACAGTCACTTTCAGCTAAATCTTGAAAAGGGCAGTGAAGGGGAAAGAAAAAAAACAGTCATCGCATAAACCATGACCAGAGTGAGAAATGAAAAAAGGCTAGTACAGGATGGATGGAGGAAAGAGAAGGAAGAAAGAATGTCTGGAGCCAATCCAGCAATGATGATGGAAATAAGCAAAGTTATTTATTTAATTACTACTGTTAGCAGGTTCCTGAAATACATAAGAAGCCAGTGGACCTAAGTGTTAGATATAGCTCTTAAAATCAAAAATATTTTATTTTTTTTAAAAGCAGGCAACAAATAGAACGCCTGAGTGCTGAAAACCAGTCCACCTCCTCACTGTGAATACTTGAAAATAAAAGCACTCAAGCGTGAAATTCTGATGGTGAAATTTTACATTGATGTCAAGGGAGACAGGGTTTTATCCCCCTGAATTTCCTCTTTGTATTATCCATTGTCACTGTTTTACTGGCATACTGGGGAGGTACAATGAGTGAGACTGTGGGAGACACCTTATGTTGATGGACTGGTCTATTTGTTTCACTAGGATTCCCATGAATTAATACCTTTGTCCTCACCCTTTGGAGAACTCCAACAGTTGCTTTTCCATGGTAGTAGAATGCTTGGCTTGGCTTAGATATTTTCACTTATGGTATGGATACTGTCAGACTGGTCTGAGGAACTAGTTTATTGTTCTTCCTCAAAGAACAGACTTATTGCTATATAAATAATGCCTAAGGTGTCTCACTTTCTGTTTTTACATTCAATTTATTATTAGCATTCTTGGCAAATACAATCTACTCGCAGTGGTACACATGGTCAGATTCATGGCTGAATGAGTGCCTGTCTTCTGTTCAATGAAGACTTCAGCTCTTTGGGGTTAATATGAATAGCTTGTAGTGTGGAGCTCTATTGCTGTTTGAAGTTAGAGTGGCCTTGTATCACAAAATGGTACATGTTTTCAGCCACATTACTTGGTAAGATTGACTGATCCCTCTAATATGTAAAATCAGCCAAACTTAAGCACATGATTGAAAGAGAAGCTTGCATATGTTCTTAAAAGGTTTCTGTTTATGGAATCATTAGTTGGTGCAAATTTGGGCTTGTTACAGAAATTAATAATTTATTAGAGCTTAAAGACATAGCTTAGTGGTGGACTTGGCAGTGTTAGGTTAACAGTTGGACTCGATGATCTTAAAGGTCTTTGCCAACCTAAATGATTCTATGATTCCATGATTAGGAAACTGGGTGAAGACTACTGACGTGTCCTGATTTCCCTAGGGGTGGTGCTTCAAGTTAAATACTTGTATTCAGCAAGGTAGAAAACCTGTCTATCTTCAAAATATGCTTTATCTTACTCCCATGCCAGGTTTTTTCCCTTGTCTGTGCTCATTTTCATTGAAAGGTCAGTTAACAAAAATGAAGATAATGAATAGTCGGTTCTCATAAATCAATGTCCCTTCATTGACTTCAGCTGAGCAATGGCTGGTTGTACTACAGAAGGATCTGAGTAGTAAGGTCGTTTTAATGAGATGTCATGGTCATGGGGCACAAGCTGGAGCTTGTAATGCTCATGGAAATCCTAAGAGCACAGAGGGTTAAAAATAGATACATTTTAGTAATGACTTAGCTTCATAGCTTGACTAAGCAGGGCTTAGAAGGTTGGAAGGACAAAAATCTGCATGTGTTTCAAAGACATATATCCAAAGGAAGGAGATTGTAAAGGTAGATGTTCAGCATCTCTCAGGATATTTATAGTCATAGTAATAAATATTAAAGGCTAAATAAGCAAACTATAATCCATGAATTTTTTGAATTTTGAAACCTTGATGTCCTGGCTTGAGTTATGTTCTTACACAATTGTTCTGTTACAACCTGAACGCCTTCCCATGGAGCAGTGGGCTGATGCTGAGTAAGTGCTCGTTCTCAGAGAAGATGTCTCTGGTCTGGAATGGCTGGAAGACATTTTCTAGAATATGCATACACATTGTTCTGCATTTGCTGGGCTAAATGTGTCAGAGAAACATGTTTTGCATTCCTGGTTCCTGGTTGATGAAGGGAGAAATGGAGGATTTTTTCATGGTCCTTGTGTTTGCCTGAGTTTATTCTGCTGGTCTTGCCTTAGCCAAGGAGCAAATAAATACTCTGACACAAAGAGGAGATTATAGAGAGGCCTGAGTTTACAAAGATTCAGGCTTGTAAAGCCAAACAGCACATCACAAGTGCTGCCTTGAATTATCACTGTGTCCCCACAAGTAGGGGGGCATCATGAGCACTGGTTCTCATCATGTCCCATGGCCTTAGGGAAATGCAGTACTATGCCAGCACATGGGTACAGCATCTGTCCTGTCAGCCCAACATACAGTATGGGTCCTCCCACTTTTCACAGAATCACAGAATAGTTTGGGTTGGAAGGGACCTTAAAGATAATGTAGTTCCAACCCCCCTGCATGGGCAGGGACACCTCCCACTAGACCAGGTTGCTCAGAGCCCCATCCAACCTGGCCTTGAACACTTCCAAGGATGAGGCATCCACAATCTCCCTGGGCAACCTGTAGAGCAACCTGCAAAGCAGGAGCTTGGCTTTATCTTACACTTCACTCACAGGACAATAGAACTGTGTCTTGGAAAAATTATAGTTATTGGGGAAGGAATATGGAAGTACGTTCTCCCATAAATGCCTACAGTGGAACTTCTTAAGGAAACATACAGCACTTTGCATAGTCATCAGTTACTGAACAAGCAGGACATGTCTAATCCAGGCAAGTCTTTTTGATACATCAACTGATTGTCAGAGGATAAAATGTGTGGTTCAGAAATCAGACTTCACTAGGCCCTTCTTGTCCACCTCAACAGGAAACCCATCCATGCATAGAGATAAATATTTTGAGGAGAAAATCTGTTCCCTAGCTGACATGAAGCCATTGCCACGTCTGTGAGGATTCACATTCCTGAAGCTAAGAATAAATCTGCAGCTTTGGGCAGCCAGATGGGTTGGGGTGCATAGCAGCTTCTGAGTGGACCCACCTGAGAAGAGCCTACACACACAAACAAAATCACAGACATAATTGCAGCTTGTTGCTTCTCTCCCTCACTCCAGGAAGGTGCTTAAGTCACAAAGGTGAGCTAGGCCAACACCACCAGGCCTGTCAACAAACGAAACTGTTGCAGTGAGTCTTGTTCTGACTCATTACTTTGACAATGAGCATTAGGGCTACTAAATTTCTTAAAAAACTGTTCAGGGTTTCACTCTTAGCATATTTCTGCTAGAGCTTTTCACGCGTTGGTATCAGGCTCATGCTTTCCTTGGTTGTCCACTTTGCTGATGAAGTTTCTACTGTTTTATCACTTGGATTTACTTATAAAGGCAAGAACTGCTGGAACAGTGACACAGGATATGGAAGATTGCTCATGAAAAATGTTACTATGCTCATTGACTGTAGAACCCAGCATGTTGGTGGTTGGTGCTGGCAGCAGGGGCCTAGACCCATCAGGGTTTTTTGGTATTTTCTTGCTGACTCCATTCTGCTGTGTGTTGAAAAGAAGGATACATCATTGCTTTGTGACACCGGAAAGAAGTGTCTCTTGTAGCTGGGCCTGATAATGTCAAAATTTAAAAAAAAAAAAAGGGAAGTGGTAAAAAAAGTATGAGAGTGTAGAATTAGGCTGGTGGGTGAAAAAAGGCAGGAGAGAGAATGACTGCACAAAATGGCACTTGAGAAGGATGCACCAGAAATGTTACGGATGTTACAGTTTTTTAGCAAATTTCTCTGTATACAAGTGACTTGAGAGTTCAGCTGTACTTTATATTTTCAAGATACTGCTGAAATCCTCAAAATTGTCAAATACATTTGTGGGGTTTTTAGAGGGATTATTTACCCCCTTTTTTTTTTTTTTCCCCTCTTCAGAAATACTTGCAGTCTTCATTCTTATCTACTGTGGGGTTTGGTGGAAAAGTTCTTGGATGATTCACAGGTTTTAAGAACAGAAGGAGCTGTTATGTTCCAGCTAATTTGAGCCCCTTCTTAACATAAGCCATAGAGCATTACCTGATAATCCCTGCAGCAAGCCTCTGGTTCAACTGGTGCATGAATTTAGTAAGACATCTGGTCTTTAAAGTAAGATGTTAAAAACTGGAAAATTCTCAAGCCTTTAGATCAGCTTGTTTCAATTGTTAATTATTTAACGTATGTGCAACATCAATTTCTTTAGCTTCAGTTTCCAGTCTTTGCCATCTCATTATACTGTTTTCTGCTAAAAAAGAAAACCCTGTATCATCTGAAATGACACCTCCACAAAGGAGGTTGAAGGTCATTTAAAAACTTACCCTTCTCTTGGACAAATTAAATAAATAAAATTTTGTTGCAGGGTAAAACTTTCTGAAAAGATCTCTCTCTAAAAATTTAGGTCTTTTTTTTAAACCTTTCCAGTGCCTCCTTTCTCCTTTCTCTTTTCCTTTTTCCCTTTTCCCTTTATTTTTTTTTTTTTTAACATAGAATCATAGAAAAGGTTGGAAGGGACCTTAAACATCATCTACTTACAACCTCCCTGCCATGAGCAGGGACCCCTACCACTAGACCAGGTTGCACAAAACCTCATCCAACCTGGCCTTAAAAACCTCCAGGGATGGGGCATCAACAACGTCCTTGGGCAACCTATTCCAGTACCTCAGCACCCTTACAGTGAAGAATTTCTTCCTAGTACCTAACCTAAATCTCCATCTACTTCCCATCAGTCATAAACTTACAAAACTTTATTTGGCATAGATTCTTAGTAAATTAAGGTAGACTTCTTGTTTATACACAAAAATACTGGTCATTTTCATGTCACAAAACCCCAGACAATACAGGATCTTAATTTCTATATAGATATGTATCTTCAAATATATATTTTTGAAGGTCATCTTTGAAAAGCTGCTGTGAAAGTTTCAGCTCAAACAGAGCCAAATTCTCATTCAATTCAACTCAATTCTCATCATGGAGTAGTCTAGACAAATAGGCGTCAGAAAGTTAGTGCCCTAAACCATTGTGACATCTGGTTCCCAACTGCTGCTCATTTTAATGATAATGGATCCATAATGAATCCATGCCAGTTTACTACAGCTTGAGATCTGAGCCAAGAAACTGATAAGATTTCATAAATAATACCCCAAGAATAAAACTTGTATCTTATTTGTAATTGTCTTGAGACAGTTTTTCTTTTTAGAGGAAAATTATTTGTGTCATACTGGAGAAAGTGGTGAGTTGTGGCTTCTGGAAACAGTGACACTCAGACTGGGCTTCTGCTGAGATTCCCCTTGAATCCCAGATTGAAGTACCTACAAGAGCAGCTAGTGGGATCATGGCCTAGAAACCTAATCCAGTTTTCATTAGAAACAAAGGCAATGTCCTCCTTGGTGTTCAACAAGTGAAAAATCATGACCTATGCATTTGTCACTCAGTCTTCACTGTAAAGGAAATTTTTAATTTTAAAAAGAGGTGGAGAACTTCCATAGAGTGATTTTCTATAAAGTGATTTTCTGTGAAGTGCTTTACAAAGGATGTTCTCTTGTTATGGAGAAGAAACTGAGGCATGGAACTCTAGTGTGAGCTACCAGTGTCATCCAGGAACAAGTCTCCTGGGGACAAGGCCAGAAATAGAAATCAGGTCTTCCATGGTCCTTTCAGTTGTATGCAATTGGCTCTCTCATTTAAAATAACATCTATCCTGTTTTCCAGCACAAAAACATGTGGCCTGCCCATATTGCTGAACTCAGATGGGAAAGTGCCAAGTGAAGGAGCCTTTCAGAAGTGCCCACACAAGCACTAAGTGCTTTGTGTAGAATTGTACATTAAGCATGAAAATTTCTGGTTTTGAAGTGCTCCAAGTTCTATTTCAAAATACAGGCTAGAAGCTAACTATCTCACCAGCAGTTCTAACGTAGTTTTAAAAATAAGGGCTTATATTGGTTTAAAAAACAGCTTCACAATTAGCATAGTTATAGAAATTCAAGCAACAGGCTCTTCAAAGAGAAAAACAAGTGCTAAAGAGTTTTGGTTGTTTATACAAGTGAATTCCTCCTTGACTTTATGGATTAAAGGGAACAGCATCATTCAATCACTCCTATATTTTTACCTGCACATTAACAATTTAATTTTTGGCCCCATGCTTTCAGTGGGGGACTTCAAAGGCTATTTTCTTTCATAGAAGCTATTAAAGGAGGCAGGATCTTTTCACAGAATCACAGAATAGTTGTGGTTGGAAAGGGCCCCTGAAATCACCAAGTCCAACCATCAGAAAAAAGCCCAAACCAAACCAAACAAAAAAAAACACCTACACAACAAAACCCCAAACAAACACAAACTCCACCAATTAACACTCACAACCCCCTCCCCCCCAGTCTCTGCCACTAGATCATGCCCTGAAGTTCCATGTCTACATTTCTTGAATATTTCTTGGTAAATCTTAGTGAAAAAAGGAAATAAAAAATATTCCAGCAGTGGTAAAGGGGAAAATGGATAATGGCCCTAAACATGTGGAAAAAAGTAAGAAAGAAAAAGGAGTTGCCTGCCATGTCTTCCTTTGTTTCATGTAAGACATAAGCAAAAACTGTATTTCCTGGTCTCTAAGGAGAGCAAAAATCTAGCAACGCTTGTGGCTGTTCTGGCCTTTCCCCAAACAAGGTTTGAAGAAGCAGGAAAACTGTTAGATACACATCTGAGCTGTACCACAAGTCTCCTTTCATGCTGTTTAATACCTCAGAAAACAGCAAACACTGCTGCTGCTCCTGGGGTATCAAAACAAATGTCTGCTCTGTGTAAGAGCAGAGAGGAGCATGAAACCTCAAGGCAAAGACGACGATTATGATGTTCTAGTTTTGCATAAAATGGGCAAGGATGGCTTGTTCTCATCAGGACATGAGCTTAGGTTTCAGTTTTAGCAACCTTTTGGTTGGTGGCACTGGTGGAGTGGTTCAATTCTGAGTGCCAGGCTCTTCAGTATATGTGAGGAAGGCACTTCACATTTCTCTTTCAGTTGGGCTTAAATCTCTTAGTGATAATCAGGGACATCAAGAGGCCCATGTTGATCTAACAGCATCCCCTCACTCTTCTGAGAAATGAATAGGAGATCTGGGTTGTGGGATGCCAACTGGAGCACCCTGAATTGAGCATCTCCAAGTAAACATGTACATCAACTACATTTCATAGAGGAAGATATCTCAGCATCTAGGCTAGAACTTACATCAGAAATAACTATCAAATCTTAAAAACTGGCAGTGCTAGAAAATCCATCTCATCCCATAGCACATTATTGCAGCTGTTGATTTTCCTCAGTCATGGGGCCAGGAGTTGACTACTCAAATACTGTGCCCAGTGGCCCAAGCCTAACCCCAAAGAAAGTTCTTCTACGACTAAGTCAAGTAGTTTGTAAGAATCACAAGTGCTTTTGAATGGCCAGACAGCGAGCAGCTGGAAAACATTGTTAGCAGCTGCAGAACAGCAACAGCCCATGGTATTAGCTGCCAAATCCTTCCTGAGTGTTGCCTAATCAGCTGGCTGAGGTGTTCATGAGCAGAACTGGAGACTAAAGTAGATAAGTCCTAACACAAATGCTGTTTGAATGGAAGATATGCACTGAATTGTTGGATGGCAAAGATAAATTGGGTGATATTCAGAGTTCCTGGTTGTTGTTTTTTTTAATAGAAGCATTTTATGGGTTACAGATTTGTCAGAAAATTACCAGTCTAAGCATTTGCCTCTAAAGTGAGGTGTTGAGTGAGGTGACTAGCAATGCTTTTCCTTGGTTTCTTGAATGTAGTGACATTATTTCTTTCCCCAAAGCAGTGACAGAAGCTGTGTTATAGGCACCGACCAGAAAGAAAAGATACTAAAATCATTTGGTTTAGAGCCTAATAGCTTTTATGCAACACTTTGCTTTACGACTTAATTAGCCATTGATGTCAAGTTATCTTTGTACTATGAGGTTTAAATTAAATTTGTATACGGTTGAGACTCATTTAGAACCAAATCTTGCAAGGAACTTTCCTCATTCCTCCAGGAGCTTGTATAAGGCAAAATTGCTGTAAAAAACCCACATGGGAGTAGGGTCAGTCCTGCCCCAAATCTACTTGACCAGTATGGAAACAGTAACCTCTACTGCAGCCTACGCAATTGTCAGTGTAATTGTTCTCTGGATCCTTCAAAAAGTACTCAAAAGTGTCTAAAGAAAGCCAAATGCCTGAGCACTTCGGAGGACTGAGGTCTTGCTTTCCTCTGCATGGTACATCATGATGTTACTTAAGCATATTATAGCTTTGTATTTTCCTTGCCTGTGTACTATATCTTTATGACATAAAGGAGTTTTTTAGATGCATTACTGTTGGTGATTTATAATATTGGAATGTTTAAGGTATAATTAATTCATATTTTAGACAATCACCATAACAGATTGAGTTTCTTTATTATATTGATTTCCCTCTGCTAAAAAAAATCTAAAGATCTTAAAAGAGATTAAGTTGTCTTTTCTTGCATGAATAACTGGAGCTTCCTAAATGGTACTTGAAATGCGGGCATTTATTTCCAGTGTTGTCTCCAAAATAATGGTATTTGCATCCTCTCAAAAACCTCAACAGACTTTGAAATCTATCTGTAGGGTTGGCTTTTTTTCCCATACTTTTTATGTTATGAGAGAAAAGAGAGCAACGGGAGTGTTTGGTAACAAATTCTCCATCGTGTGGTGCTAAAACCACAGCAAGGCTAAAGAAATGATGGCAGAACTGGGACATTTATTTTCTTGTGCTTCATCCTCAGGTGTATATTCTACTTGGATGAGGCAAATCATGTAGATGTAATGTTATCTTGTGATCCTATGATTCTATGATTTCTGAGTGGGAAGGGCAGGGGCTGCATTGGTTTTGTTTCAGTTATGTCCATGTGAAAAGCTATTGTGTTTTCCATCAAGAAAGAGCAAACATTCTGTGAAGGACAATTATTACGTGCCAGCCTCTCTTTTGACCCTGTTTTGTTTCAAGGAGATGACATGCAATTTTGCTTCAGCTCACATCAAACTTGTTGGTTTCTGAACATCTTGGAAGGGAGCAGTGGTGCTGAATATCATGTGGTCTGATGGGTAGGGTGGAAGGAGGGAGAGAAGGAGAGCAGGGAGGAGGAAAATACAGATGGAGATTTCTGTTTGGTGCACAGTACACACATTACATGGAGAAAAATACCCTAATTCAAAAGAACAGGTTTGCTTTGTGGGATCAGCAAAACAATATAAAATGATCCTGATCAGCTGCATAGGGCTCTGATTGTAATGAGAGCCTCTGGTCACTGCTTGTCTGTGACAGGTGACCAATGCTGGTATTTGCCAGCACTTTATTAGATGGCACTAACTAGCTGTGTAGTGTTTAATGGTTAACTTTTCTCTTTCTTGGTGCAGATTTGCACTAGAATTAACAAATACACTTTAAAGGCATTTGCGTAAACAGTTACCAAAATTTGGGTTGGCTCTCAATTTGATAGCAAAATAAAGCAGGTTGGCTGCAAGCAATTCTAAAGAGCATCACTGGAACTGAAGAAATCCATTTATCTCTGCATTGGCTATGCCAGCTATACATCATCAGATGAACCCTCCTCACTGAATTAACTTTGTTGTTATTTGGCCCTGCAGTCAGACTTGGGGACCATTGAATAGCATCTGCAGTGTGAGGAAATGTTCTGGCAATTGAGAGCCAGTTAAATTTGTTTCATTCCCCTGTTCCATCCTTCTTATGATGTCCAAGGAGAAGACTCATGTCTGAAGTATTTAGCATCTATGAAAAAAAAACATGTCTTGAGTTTGCTGAGACTGGGGATCTGTTTTTCTCTGAAGGTCCCTTGGAGGATGAAAGTTAAAGGAACATTGCACCCTATCACTTGTTCACAGAAAAAAGTATCAAAAGGGCTGCTAAATTGTGTGTAGTTTTATTATCATTGGGTCACTGATGGTAAAAAACCCCTATGCACTCAAGTATTTGAACACTGTCAAGTAAGGTTAACCAAACTGATGAAATAGAATTAACAAGGAAATAACAGGGCTGGTGCCTTTATCTACAGTCATCTTTACCCTTTCTTTGACTTGTTTGTCTTGCAAAACTTATCCAATGAGATATGAAGCTATCACCCTTTTTTAGGCTGAGTGTCAGTGAGGTCTGCAGACAAAAGCCATCAGTTAGATGAAACCGTACAGCAAAGAATTTCTAAAAACACTCTTGTGTAATGTTGTCCTTCCTTTCCCTTTATTTCCACATTAAGCACTGTGATCCATATATTGATGGGATTTATGGCCACCATTATAGATGTATCTATGGGCCTCACAGCCTTTTAATGAAGTCATTTTTGCACTGTTCTTCTCTGTTTGAGAAATACAACTATTCCTGTATAACAGGTAGATGCTGTCACATGGCATCAAACTGACTTGCCCAAGTTTTCCAAAGGAAGGTAAGGCAGAGAGCAGGTTGGATTCCAGCACAGCACCTGAGCTGCTGCATTTATCCTTCCTCCTTGTGCCCTTTGTAGAGTTCCTACTCCAAGGGGAAAAGTAACTTTTGATTAGGGACCTTTGGGCACTTTCTCAATAGAGGCAGCAGTGATAACGTGAGAAACACATGGTGGTGGTTTAACAAATGGTTGATAAATGCAGCCATTAGGAAAAACATAAATGCAGTTTGGGAATGTCAGAAAGGAACAGCCAGAAAGTGTTCACCTATCAGTCCAATATTTACTTTACAGTTTGTTTACATTACGATTGTTAGGGGAGCCCTTAAACAAAGTAAATGTTATGTGTAACACCTAAACCAGTGATCACAGCTGATGGATACAGAGTGAGCCTTCAAAAAATGAGGTTTTGTAGATACACAAAACCTAGAGAACTGGGATTTCATCCATTGTGTACTGTCTCTGTCTTGGTGTATTTACTTATAAATGAAGGTACTGCAGCAAGATAAATAGTAAAAAGTAGACTTGGTGTATTTTTAATATATATATATATATATACACACACACACTTGTACAGTGGATATCTGCTTGACAATATACCTTTCAGTCCTGTAGAACTAAATCCTGGTGTTGTGGAATTCAGTGACATTTTTGCTATTTGATTTGTCTTGGAATCAGATTTATTAATTTTTTTTTATCCTAGAGATAATTTAGCAAAGTATTGTGTAAATAAGAATACAGCACAGTATATTAAAAAGAAAAAAATAAAATAAAATGGAAGATTCAGTGCTGACAGGTGGCAAGCAGCAAATACATCTGCAGCAGGCAGTTTGAAAAGGTGTGAGGTATCAAATACGCAGTAATTCCTCCTGGGACTTGTTCCTTTCAATATATCAAATAATGAATGACAAGGAGGGATATGTAAACACCAAGTTAATTAAATCCTCTGATGATATTGGGCCAGGGAGGATAGTATATTTCAGAGCAGATGGATTGAAATTTCTGAATGATCAGGAAGTAGGTTGAAGAAAAGGAAGATGAGTTGGAATAGGCAGAAATGTCAGACAGTTCACCAAGAGAGAAATTGTCATCATCAAAGAATAAACAGTGACATGGGATGGGGAAAATGTTAGGATCATACCTAGCACTTTATAACAGTCTTACATTTGTGTGTATCTGAGTATTAAATGTGTTAAATCAAGCATTCCCGATCTTGTGGAGAGGAGGTCTGAGAAAGTGTTGCTGCCTGGTTTCACCAAAAGCATAGCTGAGGATGTAAATGACATTCTAGAAATGACTGTGGATCAGCATGAGGGAGATGGGATTAAAAAGCTGGGCTTCTCTTCCTCTCTGAAGGATCAAAATTGGCCTTTGAGACCAGACCTGAGGCACAGTCCTGTGATCTGCATTTCACCATGTCAACAAACATGACAGGGATCAGCTTGACCAGTGTGAAGCTGCTAGATACTGATTTTATGCAAGAAGTCTCATAAGTCAAGATTTGCTGTGTCTCTCTAGAATGACCAGACCAGTCACACACGATGTTTTCTGTGTATATACACAGAGCAACTTTTGGGATCAGGTCAATAGGAACTGGTATCGGACCTACAGGAAAGGCCTCGTCTTGGACCTTGATTCTGTGCCATATGTGTTCTGCTGTTATGTTCAACCTCTGTTCTCTTCAGTGTCTTACAGTCACCCCACCCTCTAGCAGTGTTTCACACCCAGTAGGTTGTAGCCTTCAGGATTTTTATGAAATGTAAGGGTGGAAAAGGTTATGAGAGGAATTATATATTTGAAGTACTCAAATACTAGTTCCCTCTCTCTATGTCACCAAGTCACTTCCTCCTCTGTCATGTTCAGGGTCAACTGTTGTCTCTCAGCTTCTTAAAACCCATAGAAATGCTAAAAACAAGACTCTTTCTATTTTAACGGATACTCTTACAGCACATAGAAAGATGAGAGCTTGAAGGAACTTAAAAATTCAAGGGATAAAAAATTCTTTGTTTTGAATAACCCAATAGGCCAGAGGGCTGTATAGAGGCATCTTTGTATGTCTAGAAAGGTAGTAATAATGACACTGCCACCTATGAATAATATTAATGCCATTATATAGAGCCTTGGCAGGACTGAAATTGAAACAGTGCAGACAATAATGGGCCATTCACTCTAAAAAATTGAACTTGAAATAAGAAGTTGGAGCATATTGAGAGAAAAACAATGAAGAGGTCAAGGTGGTTAGAGCTGGATTGAGCTCATCTATATAATGCAGTATATTGTCTGGTAGCTTGATAAGCTTCTGCCTGTGAATCTATGTGCAGACTCATCTGTACGCTTATGTTAACTTCAGAAATTCTTTCTCCAAGTTGGATGATCTCATCCTTAATCTGCCATTTTACTTCAACTATGTATGGTTTACTCTTGTGTTTGACAGGTGTTCTTTTATTGCCAGTTTTCTAGATCCCATTTCAGATAAGAGACTGTCTGCCTAAGGAAGTGAGCTTGTCTGACCATTGCTGAACATCTGGAAGCCATTTGAAGTTGCCTTCTCATTATCTTGCAGATGTCACTCCTTGACTGTCTGAGCAATTTTTAGGGAATTTCTTTCTATCCCTCCTGGCAGCTAAGTTCAAGCAAAGATACTTTTACAACCCTCCAAACCAGTAATTATTTGCTTCATGAAGCTGCCCTGAAGGCAATCTACTCCTATAGGCTCATTCACTGCCTTGTATAGGATATGTTTCACATGGAATGTCTTTCCTTAAAGGAAGGATAGCTGTGAGAGACATTTCTTCACAAAGAAAGTTTTCCAGAGAAAAGATGGGCACGTGACTGGAAGGAGTCACTTTGCTTACCTAAAACATACACCTTGAGATGGAAGAAGGTCAGCAATGGGGCATGGCAAATTTTTCTTGGTGATTTATTATATTTCAGGTCAGCATATTTGCACTTAGGTTTACTACATGTTTAGGATCGCATTTTGTCGCAGGATTAACTACTTCATCCCAACTGCAGAATTTGTTGTGCACTTTGTCCTTCTTTGTTTTTTCTTTTTATTTGCTTCATTTGGAATTCTTAATCTCTACTTAGTGTAGTCCAAGGAGCCTGAAAGAGCTGCCTTTGGATTGGGTCATGATATGCCTGGCCTCATCTTCAGATTGATCTACTGCCGACTACATCTTCCAGCACTCTAGTCAGCTTCTTCTCTTCTTTCCTTTTCTTTCTGCAGATACCTAGCTAGGATTTTAATTTCTGCACTTGTCATCCCTAGACTTTGTCAGCAGGTGCCAATTTTTTTTCCCAGCCATAAAGTGTCTTGGAGCTTGACCAGGAAAGACTATTGGCAGTGTGGATCTCTAGTTAGAGTGGTCTTCTTTTTCCCTCAGTCTACTCTATAAAAAAAAGTATTTTGGCCTTGGGTATAACATATCCTCTGAGTATGTTTCTAAGTGTTTTCTAAGTGCAAAGCAACTGCCAGGGGTTTGGGGACCACTACATCTCATATATGTACTGTCAGGCTTTACTGAATCCTAAACTCTCATGTAGACTTGCTACCTAACTTAAAAATACCCAAACCCTTGCTGAGGGAACTGCATTAGACCTCAACTGATGGTTAATATTTCATTGGCCACAATATTATATGGCCACATATTATTTGGCCACAATAACCCCAGGCAGCGCTACAGGCTGGGGGGAAGAGTGGCTGGAGAGCAGCCTGGCAGAGAGGGACCTGGGGGTGCTGGTGGACAGCCAGTTGAACATGAGCCAGCAGTGTGCCCAGGTGGCCCGGAAGGCCAATGGCATCCTGGCTTGGATCAGGAATAGTGTGGCCAGCAGGAGTAGGGATGTAATTCTCCCCCTGTACACAGCACTGGTGAGGCCTCACCTCGAGTCCTGTGTGCAGTTCTGGGCCCCTCACTTCAAGAAGGACATTGAGGTGCTGGAGCAGGTCCAAAGGAAAGCAACAAGGCTGGTGAAAGGACTAGAGGGAAAGTCTTATAGGGATAGGCTGAGGGAACTGGGGTTGTTTAGCCTGGAGAAGAGGAGACTCAGGGGAGACCTTATCACTCTCTTCAACTACCTGAAGGGAGGTTGTAGTCAGGTGGGGGCTGGGCTCTTTTTCCAGGCGACCAGTGACAGGACAAGAAGGCACAGCCTGAAGCTGCTCCAAGGGAGGTTTAGGTTGGATATTAGGAAGCACTTCCTCACAGAGAGGGTGATTAGACATTGGAATAGACTTCCCAGGGAAGTGGTGGAGGCACCGTCCCTGGATGTGTTCAAGGCAAGGCTGGATGTGGCACTTAGTGCCATGGTCTAGATGGTGTGGTGGTGTTGGTCATAGGCTGGACGTGATGATCTTAAAGGTCTTTTCCAGCCTTGGTGATTCTGTGATTATTAGAGATGTGAAAAACTTGAATCAGCATCTGAAATCTGCAATCCAGTTGTACCAGTGTGCTCCAGTATGTTTCAGTTGCTTCACGTTTCCCGTAGTAGCCTCAGGTACTGATGCTGCGGGTATTTCCACTGACACTGGGACATGAGATAACCTGTCTAAATGTGTAATTTACCAGGGAAGGCAGAGGGCTCAGTGCTGACACCAGCACTGGTTGTGAGAAGGACCCATGCCATCTGCTAGATCGCAGCTCTGAGATGGCCACCAAAGTGAACAGTATAGGCAAGAAAAAGCTTCCTGTAAATATTGAAAGAGACAAAAGGTCAAATATGGAAGGGTGGATTCCTGTGAAGCAGAAATACTGTTTGCAGTGAGGTGCACAGGTAGTTAGAGTTGTGGAGGAACATGGCCAGCATGCTCAACCTGCTTGTGATTGGTGATCTGCAGTATCTTATCATTTAATGCAAGTTACAACATTACAGATACTCATCTTTTACTGTATTAGCATAGGCAAAATTGGTAGGAGACAAGTTTACAGAGAGGCAAGGCACTTTACAAAATAGATGCTGTAATTGGTAAGGAAATAAGTGGAAAATTGGATTTCTTGTTATAATAAAATTAAATCATGTGTGATCTTTAATCAAAGGAATATATTTTGGAAATATTTTATAAAAAAGACAGCAAAAAGGCTACCATGGAGAAGAATTAATGCAACATTAATTAAGAATATTGACCCAAGAATTAGGTACAGGAAGTACATGTACTTTCAGAGAACAAAGTTGTCTGAATACATAATTATACTTTATTGTAGTTGTCATAGTGGTTTTGCAGACCAATTTAATGAAGTGAATGGTCTGTGCTGTTGCTGCTCTCCTACGATAGTCAGCAATGAGTGCTAAGAAAGATTGGTTCTCTGTAAATACTTTAGGCAATATTTAGGCAGTTCTATTCAATTCTGAGGGAAATTAACTTGGTCTGAGGGATTACCTTCAGATTGCTCTGGGAGTCCTGAATAAGGAAGAGCCATGGGTGCCCATCAGTTCGGCAAGTCTGTTTTCTGTTGCTTTCAAAGGGAGTTCTCTATTCTGTTTTAAATTTTCATTCATGGTTAGGAAGTTATTTTCTCTTCCTCGACGATGCTTCTCCCTCCTCTTTACAAGTCCAGCTCCCCATAGGTAGTTGTACAACTTCTGCTGCTGTAGTGTTCCAGAGTACTCCAGTGGGATCTTTTTCTCTGTGAACCTGCTTTGTGTCCCATAGAAAACTAGGGATGTCAGTTCAGAGTTTACAGACAGAGCCTTATGCATTGGAAAACAGAGGTAGCTGCTCTGCTTTTCCACTTTCTTGCCTTTGTCATCATGTCTTCAAGATACTTTCTCTTGCTAAGGGTGTTGAAGAAATGGAAATCCTTCTTCAGTCATCTCTAGGCATTTGAAAGTATAATAAGCTGAAGAACAGGTGATTTTATTTTTTTGCCCAGTGAGGGAGAAATAAATGGAACCAAGATGTACTAAACCCAACAGCTTTTCCAGCATTATAAAAATAATGATAATTTGGTATGTTTCTATGGGAAGAAAATCTGATCCTAGTTGTTTCTATAGGGGTTTGAGCCATCTATATTGTTATAATTAGATGTTTTACCAACTGATAGAGGAGACAACTTCTGTAGGAGAGAGAAGAAAACTTCTACAAGCTCTAGTACATATTGTAAAAAATATGTTTGAAGTTGAAAGGAAAAAATATGAATAATCAATCAGAAATTTAACTCAAGCTGTTAAAAAAGGGAGAGGATGCCTAATGAAATCTGAATTAGAGTCATAACACTTTGCAGTCTTGCACAAAATAGTATTTAAAGTTAATTGGACCCACTGGGTTTTGCAGACTTACTTGTCTAAGGGCCTGCTGTTTTCTTCAATTAAAACATCATCCTTCACAATGTCAGAAGAGCACATGGGAATCTCTGATCTCACATGCCAGATGTCACATTTTGTTACATTTTTAAACCTGAAAGCCATTCTACTTTCAGAAATCCGTACAAATGAAGGGTGATGTGCATTATTCCATGGTGGTTCTTTGTCTGTAAAAGGCTGTTGGTATTGACATGCTGTCAATAATCACAACTCCTCTAGAAAAGTAGTGTCAGAATGTATACACTTATTAATTGCGGTTTAAATAATGACATGAAGTGTTGCATGTTGTCTTTAAAAGATGAAGTGCCTGTCTTGATTTTTGCTGCAGAAAATATTTGAAAAGCTTTGATAGTACTAACTGCAGCTTCTTTGAAGAATAAAACAATGGAATTTGTTGTAGCTAGTTTTTTTTCTTAAAACTGAATTAAGCCTTGGACTCCAAAGTGATCTGTAATCAGTTCTGCTTTCTGCAAGCCTATCATATGAAAGATTGCTTCTACTGTAAGTTTAAGATTTGGATGGTTTCCAGTAATTCTTCCTTTCTCTGTATTATCCAAGTGCTCTAAGGAACCAATCATACATCAGGAAGCTCTCCTGACACACACAGTCACACAGCAGAGAGTCTGTCCTGATCAAACCAACTTAAACTAGGACATGAGGCAGCAGATGGTTATAATCAGACAGCAGAATTCAGGGAAGGAGTGAGATGGTATTGGGCCAGAACATGACTGAGCTATGGCAAGCACATAAGCCTAACTAATGTCAACTTCTGGTTCATTTTTTTTTTTTTTAAAGATATTAGAAGAAGGAGAAATCTTAAGAAGAAATCTTAAGGGATTTAATGAAATAGCACTCCAGATATTTGCAGAGATTTTCTGCTAGGCATGGAGGGCAGTGTGGGAGGAACATGAAGGCACTTGTTTGAATATTTATCATGTGGAGGTGGAGGCTGGTATTGTGGGTTATGAGAATGAAGTGATGGCATCTCGCTGGTGCATAAGAGTTATGCAGAAGAGCATAAGAAGACTGCTGCAGCCATCAGACAGTTGGTTTCTTGGAGTTGTCAGGCCATATCCATCATGGCAGTACTGAGCTCTGGACTTGGCATGACAAGTTAAAGAGAAGAATAAGTATGGCAGGAGGTTTGCTTACTTGATTTGATTTTGGAGAACTTTTTTCAAAACTTATTTATGCCAATGACTTGTAAATGTAGGTGTCTGTGTGTGAACTAGGCATCTGAGCTCCAGTTTTATCAGTGGAGATCTAGGTCTGGATTTAGATGCCTCAGGCTAGGTATCTAATGCCCCTTCAGTTCTGCTTGGCCTTCAGCTGTTCCAGAGAGACCAATCTCTAAGGTCCTGTTAATTGGTCCTGTCCAGTACAGTCTGCAGACATAGAGAGCAATTCATCACATCCTGAATCTCTGTAGGCCCCATTAACTGTACTGACTGCATCTTTTTTGGCTGTATCAGGGACCTAATTTGCTCACACAAAGATACCTATGCCTGGGCCTTACTAACAAGCTGAATACTGCTTTCAGGATATAAAATCCTATATTGCAGGGTGAAATCTTTGTTGATATTGGTAGTTTTGCCACAAACTTCAATCAGACTGGGACTTCACTTTCCATACTCTATGCAGTACTTCATATCCAAGCATTTTGTTCATTTTGGTTCTTTAATTAAAATTTCCTACCAGCCCTTGAATTACCTCCCCTATCCATCTGTTATTCCACTAATGTCCCTGCTAATGTCTCACAGTAGGTCTAAACGAGCTTAGGAAAAAAAGTTCTGATACAGTATCAGCATTTACAGTTGGGTAGTTATGTACAAGATAAGCATTACAATTTTCTGAGGTACACACTGCAGTAAAGCACACCACTGAGGTCCAAGTCAGACAGAGACATGGGCAATTCCTTATGGAAGATAAAAACTTGGGTCTCAAAAGCAGTACAGCTGCCTGTGTCCTGGAGACATTGTCCCTTGGGATAGGAACAGCCCCATGTTAGTGCAGTTGCTTTGCTCAGTGCTGGAACAAGCTGTCTTAGTGCTTGTTGGGATATTTCAGTACCACTGTATTGTAGTGTGTAACTGTGCTTTAAATAGAAAATATGTTCACCAGCTATCTGTAAGATGCTTTTTAATTATCTGCTCTGCTATTTTTTGTGATATATTCTGCTATAAGAAGCTTTTTTTTCTGATTGTGAGTTAAGAAATTGTGCCAGAATAACTGAGAGCACTTCCAAGAATGGAAATGAATACATGTGAAAAGAACAACTGATTATTTGAACAAGTTTGCCTGAAGTAGGAATTTCTACACTTTTAGTAAAATTCCATTCCCTCCCTTTATATTAATTAAATTAAAGCTGGGGGGAAAGGAGAGCATAGCATGGTAGTGTGATACATCTGGGGCACAACTCAAGAAAGTAATCTTATCCCCTTTGGCTTGTCTGTCTTTTTATTTAACTTCTATGAGATTTCATTCATAATAATTAACTGCTCTTATGCAAAACTTTTCAGTGCTACCAAATGAAAGGAGGAACATGTTGACAGGAAGTGAAAGTTGCATAATCTCTGCAAAAGTCAATGATTGAATGGCTGCTCTGTTCATCACTGTGCTATTTGATACGACATCAGGAGAGGTTTTATTTTCTTCCACTGACTTGAATAAAAGAAGGATCGATTCCTAACTGACCATCTCCATCAGGGTCACTTTTCCTTTAATTATAAATTATCCCCATAGTAAAATGGGATTAAATAATGTGTGTTTATGACATCCAACAAAATCTTCTGGGAGATCATGTTATCTTTGGAATCAGTCTTTTCAGGCAGTCTTGTGAGGTGGATTAACGCAGTAGCAATATCTCTCCAGCTTTTTCCCCATTTCTCTTTCTCACACTTGGAAGCAGTGGCTTCTGGCTCTTCTCTGCTGAGCCACATGCAGGCACAGCAGGAGGCTCTTAGCTTCTCTGGCTGCATTTGCTGTCCAAACAACTGTTCCTTACTCCCTCAGAGGAAGACATAGTGTGCAGATAGAAATATTTTGCAGGCCAGATGGGGCTAATGGGCCACAAACAGGAGCAATCTGACCAAAATGCATATTTAATTGAAGGCTGTTTCTTGAATTTATGGCATGGAGTTATGCACTGTGCTTGACTGGTTTGCAGTGACCAGATCTAGTTTTGCATGCATCAGCTCCTGAACATGTCAGTGGTATTCAGTGGCACTCAGACTTCCCAGCAATTGCATAGTCCCTTTTGGGATCAGACAAACATACACACCTCAGATAGCCCTCAAGTAGGCAATTCTGCTAAATGGCACCCTGAAAATACATGACTATTATCACATCCACTGTGGTATATCTGGAAGAATCTCCTTTGATGGTTTGCTTTTGGTTTGTTTGCTTGTGTTTTTTCCCCTAAAGTGTTGGCTTTAAGTCTTTATATCCAAATGAAAGTTAGTGCTGCTTGTGCAAAATGCAAGGTATTTCCCTTGGGCCTGCACTTGTGTCCATTGTACCTTTATGAGTGATGCTCCAGATTTCACCAGCTA
The DNA here is from genome assembly GCA_020745705.1 of Hemiprocne comata. Classification (NCBI taxonomy): domain Eukaryota; kingdom Metazoa; phylum Chordata; class Aves; order Apodiformes; family Apodidae; genus Hemiprocne; species Hemiprocne comata. The sequence goes on from CM036586.1 coordinate 208,585,563, forward strand.
GGCAGGATCTGGTTAGGGTAACATATGTGTAAGAGGTATGCTAGAAGACTTCAGTTGCTGGTCTTTATTATCCAGTTGTTTTGTTTTTTTTTCCTTTTTGCTCTATGCTGATACCATATAGCAGGACACTCTACCTCAGTGGGCCTGCCTCAGTTTCCCTTTGTGATTCAGTCGCTCTCTGTCCCTCAGTTTCAGTGCTCTTAGCCTGGAGTTGAATGGTTCCCATGGGAAAGGAGAGGGCATAGCAAATTCTGAACTGGTAACAAGCTTGAAAGTACAAATAGAAGGCCTAGTAGATGTCTGTGATGCCAGCTGCTCTCTTATGTTGAAGAACTCAGAGCTCAGCCTAGCCACAGCTAGGCCAAGTAGAGGCAAAACAAGAACAGGTAGATAAACAAAAGAGTTTGCTTAGTGAGAAAAAAAGGCTTTCTTGGTTTTCTGCTCTGTTTTCCTTTTGTTCTCCAATAGAGGATTTAGGAGGTATTGCTAAGGAGTAAAAAACAGCAGTCAATCTCTTTATTCTATAAAAGCCTAGTCCCATCTTTGATTGGAGACAATCCTGTAAACTCTCCTTAGAAGGTTTGTTGGATCTTCTCCCCTCCAGCAGGGATGCCTGCTCGAGGGGTTACTCCTCAAGAAGTTGAGAGAAAAGGACACCTGAGACCCATAACATTTGTGGACTTCTCTCAAAATGTCCTGCAGACCAGAATAATTTTAGAGTAATGAGCTGCTTCTCTACATTTCCTCTGTTGTTTATTTAAATAAAAGATACTCCTTTACCTCCTCAGTCAAATGATAGTACAACATTTAGAAGATCTCTTCAAGCAGCTGCTGCTGAACTCTGGACCAGCAGTGATATAATTTCATTAGTGGAAAAAAACCCTTTGTTAAGCAAGTGGGGAGTAAGTGTTATGTATCAAGAAACATTTTATGAGAAGATACTTTAAATTCTATTTATATTGTATGCACATATCCAGTTAAGTTTTTGTTGGCCCCAAGAATTTACTCCTAAATAAGGAGTGGATTTGTTTCTCTAGTATTCTCAGCATACTGGTACTAACCTACCTGACATGGAAAAGCTTTGAGATTCTCCAAAAGAATATCTGTAGAATAGTGTAGTCACTCCAGAATACAAAGATAAAAATAAAAATAAGCATGTTTGGGTTGCAGATGATTACCTATGAATATTAGTGAAGAATTTTTGTTATTTAAAAATGTCTTCTGCCAGCACTTCCAGTGCTTTCTGATGATGTCTGGTGGCTGGTCCACTGTCTTTTCACTTTCTCTCCAGGTAGGACACCAAGAGCCAAGGAAGGAATTTATAAGACAGGGCATAGTTAAGGATCAACTTGTTTGCCTCCAGATCCATCAGAAAGTAGGTACTTACCTGTGTTTAGATAAGACACTGTAGAAGAAGGAGCCTAATGTATGAGGCATCAAGATGCTAGCAGTAGCAGAGGTCTGGAAGAAATACCCTAGAAAGGACCATATCGGCCAAAGACACCCAGGCAAGTTATTTTCTTGACTGGTAAGATGCCAAGGATCAGATCACAAACCTAAAATGAAATCAGACTGAGATCTTAAGCCACAGCTAAGATCCAGCCTTAAAAAGGAAAAAATCAGATGAGGGTTGGAGGATATTGTCTGGAAAAAGAAACATCTCCTCTGCCTTTAATTCTCTGTCTGATGGTATAAAGGAGAAGCTCTTGCCCTTTTATTAGACAAATAGGGTGCTTAGGTTAGTTGCATAATAGTACCAGTATGTGTGTATGAAAATACATATGTTGGAGCTTCCTTTTTGTGTGGACTAAAGGAAGATATGCAGTTGGTATTCCATAAGTAGAATAGGGAGCATGTGATTCTTACTAGAGATATTAGAGCCAGTAGATTTTGAGCTATCTATGGATGATCTTGGTCAGACTTTCAGCAGTATAGGAAAGATTTGGAGGTCAAGCTTCTGAAGATGCCTAAACCACCATTTTTAAATGACAGTTAAATGAGTTTCCAGCAGTACCTGAAACATTAAAAATAAGTTGGAAATGGGACTCAGTCTGCTAAAAGATCTTTAAAAGCAGGAAGACAAAATTGTTATAAGAAGGAGAGGTCTGAGTCAAAGAGGTAAATTCAGTGGTTTTTACTCCTCTTCAGATAGCCTATATTATTGGGATAGATCACATTCCCAAGGGTCTGGATGTGAAGTGAAGGAGTAGATAGATGTTAACTTGTTCCTCTTGCTCAGTGAAGGATGGTTATGTGTCACCTTTTCTTTATTCCCTGGAGGCCCTTGAAAAACATGAGAAGCCATGAAAAATAGATTTTTGTACTCCTTTGTGCATTTCCTTTTTTCTGATGTTCAAGAAGTGAATTTCTTAGGCAAGGCTAGCCAAACTCTTCCTGCTTATGACCCATCAAGTTGTTATTGTTTCCAATGCAGCACTTTCTTTGCTCTTTAATACTAGAAAAAGGGCACTCATAATTTAGTTACCTCCACCTGTTTGATTAAGAAATGGCTTGTTTAATCATGGAATGTGCCAAGAAATTTCATATAACAGTTTTTCATACCACTTACAATTTAGTTTCTCTCCACAGAAAACTTTCCAAGAAAAAGCTTTTCATATTCTGCATCCTAAGACTAATAAAAATTGAAATAAAATCTTTGTAGGATGCTAATACCTGCCCACTCCTCCTCTTTGATTTTAGGAGCTTTCTCTAATGGTGTGGGTTTTTTCTTTTTCTGCAGACTGTATGTGGATGGACCTTTTGGAAGTCCCTTTGAGGAATCCCTGAACTACGAGATCAGCCTCTGTGTGGCTGGAGGTATTGGAGTTACACCATTTGCATCAGTATTCAACACACTGCTGTGAGTGAGCTTAAGCCTTTTAAAGTCATTTCCCCCAAATTTACCTTAGTAGTGCATGTCAGAAAGACTTTCAGAGTATTTAGAAACTGCCATTAGCATAACATAAGTGAGTGATTCCTTGGAGAGAGGTAGCAAACTGGGATACCCATAAATCTCATTCATGCTTTGTAACTTGGAGTTGTGGCAGAGTTGTGCCAGTAATGTAGCTGAGCTGGGACAGTGCCACCAACCTTTATATCCTGCCACCAGCCGAGCCTGTGATTAATGTAGTCACAGCTTTTCAGCTGGACTTGTTCCCCATGTCTCATCTTAGATGAGGCAATGGACTACGATAGTGAGTTTTTGAGAGTCAGGAAGCTGTGACAATTTTCTGCTGGAAATGCAGGGTCAGCCCTACTGGTCTTTTTTGACTTCCGTAAATATGTAAGCTTAAGGTTTTAAAGGAAAGGGATCAACTTGGATTCAGATAGAATTTCAATATTTACCTTCATTTGAAAAGTGGAAATTTTAGGTATGCCTTTTTCTTTTTCTTTTTCTTTTTCTTTTTCTTGTTTCTTATTTTTTAACTTAAAGCCTTTGGTATTTTATTCAGACCAAACCTTTCACCTCTTGTTTCTCGTCACACCAGCAACGTAGGTCCCACCATATCTTACACTGTGTGAAATAGGCTTGCTTTTATGATTGCTATTGATTTTTTTCATTCTTTTTTTTAGTACATTATTGGCTAAGAGCTTCAGTCACAGGTTAAGCACCCGTGTTTCATAGGCACTGTATAAATAGCCAACCAAAGCAACAAACCTTCCCGGAAGTGTTGAAAGGCTAGCTGGCTTTGAGAAGGTTTTACAATGCACAACTGAACCATTTGTTCAAAGATAAGCATGCCAAGGGCCAGCTCTAACTCCAAAGTGAATTTAAAACCTAGAGTTTAGTTCTTCTGTCCTTGATCTGGGCTGGACCTGGTAGTGCTGAGTACTTCTGAAAATGACCAGCCCCACCTGTCTCATAGTGCTGCAGCCCTCAAAGACCACCTTGGGCTCCCTCATTTTCTTTTCCTGAGACTGTATTGATCATCCTCTCAAAAACAGGGTACATTTTTTCTGAAAGCCTGGGGCCCAGTGGGTAAGTTGGCCGTTTTCCTCATGGTGGATTATCTTTGCCAGTGCTTAGCAAAAATATCACAGGTTATAATGATGGACCAACAACAGGTGATGAGAAATTTGCCACTACCATTGTATTATCAAAGGCTGTAGGAACCTGCACAGACATTGCCTTAAAAGATTAGTGTCCAAAAGGTTTTGTAATGTCCATTGATTGGGATAAAGCCATCAGTGGGCTTCCAAGTACTCAGTCCCGTAACCTACCTTTGTAGCCAATCTTCCTCTTGTGCACTGTACCATTGTAGAGGAGAATCACTCTGTGATTCTGGGAGAAAGTAGCAGTCTAAGTCTGCTTTCCTTCTTGGCATTTAGACATCAACAAAGCACTGGTTTAGTGGATGATCTGCCCATTTTCTTTGCCATGGCTTGGAAGCAGAAATTGGCAGGTGTGAACATGCAAAGTGCTTTATGATGCCAGCACTACAGAGCAGCAGTGCTGGTCCTGTTGTGTCAAGGACATGCAGGTCTGGGGAAGATTAGAAGCCTGCCCACATAGTCATTTGTTTCCTGCTCAACTATGTTCCTGTTGTATGTACATAGTTTAATTCCTTCTCCTGCCCTTTCCTCCACTTAACTGTTGAACCTTATGGTCTATTTTTAATAAAATTAAACTTACATTAAGGAAAGGCAGTGACTTTCATGCAGAAGGGTCTGTAAATAATGGGCAGTGGTAACACAGAAACACACAAGGAATGTTATATACATGTGGACATGGGTGTAATGGGGGATTGCACCTTTACTGCTTAATATATCCTGCTGGAGGTAGACCCAAGCATATATGTCTGAGGTGTTATTTTCATGAAGTCTGTTTCATGAAGTCTTGCAATCCAGCCTCTTTGTCCAGCTGCAATGTTTCAATACCAAGAATGGTGTTTTGTTACTGACAGACAGCAGTTCAATACAAAATGCTTTGCAATTTTCTTGGCTTTTATCCTTTTTTATGGCAAAAGGCACCTATTTCCTTGCTACTGCTTACAGTTACCTTGTCACATCTGACCAGATTGTGACCCTTCCTAAGGGCTCTGCAGGTCAACAGCTTACAAATAAAATAGCTGAAATCAGGACTTTAAAGACACTGTACTCTCCAGCCTTAAAGCACTTCTTTTCTCTTGGTGGGGAGTTCACACAAAAGGTGAGTTCTCAGCCCCTACGTGCTGCTGAGAATGAGTCCATCCTTGCTCCTTGGGCTTACAGTGGAGGTTAGGAGTATGGGGAGGTAAGACAGTGACTGGAGTCATGACTTAAGTAGATCTGTTAATACAATACCCTTGATGGATATGCCAGCAAGCCTAGAGTTTTGAATAATTAACAATGGATATAGTGAGATGGATCATAAAACTTTCCAACTGGGGTTGGCTCCTGGAACTAGTGTTTGCAGTTGGCAGGCTATGGTCTTCTCTATCTGAAAATTATTTTAGGATGAAAAGGAGGAAACAATCTGTGCACTAGCTCATTCAGTGATCAAAACAACAGAAAACAACGTTGATTAACAAAGAAGATACTTTGGATATTTGTGCTTTGTTTGAGCTCATTCATCATCAGGATTTTTTTTAACTTCTGTTTTCTTTCCCAGTTCATTCCAGTCCTTCCTTTATGCTATATTTGGTTTTTATTTGCATTAGAAATCTGACATGAGAGTCCTGTTTTTCTAAATGCAATGCCAGAATCTGCCCATGATTGCACTTTCCCCACCAGCATTTTCTGAGGACTGTAATGGGTCACACAGTTCCCTAACACAATAGAACTCTGATTTGATGTGGTCTCTGTGATTTTGCTAGACTATTAATTATAATCAACCAGAGCCTTTAATGTATAAAGCCAGAATTAAGTCCTGACATTATTGCATTTGTCAATATTTTCCTCTTATGCGTCACTTTATAAACCTAATAAAGAATTGACATAATACACTTGAACTTAAAATACCTGCTTTGCTTTAGAATAAAAGCTTGATAATGATCCAGGAATCCATGTTTGCTGCCCAAATCATCTGTATCACTGACAACTTTCTAATGTGGAAACAGTATCTGTGAAGGGTGTTAACCCTGTGCTAGAGATTTAATATTCTCAGGATCATCATAACAGGCTGCGTTGATCACTTCAGTGTCTGATCTATGATAGGGTGAAGAGCAACTCAGCAGTTAGTTTCTAATGGAAATCCACCTTTCCATTAATGAATACAAAGCACCCTGATTACTGTTTCCTTTTTAAATTATAATTTTTAATTACCCAAATATTTTCTTTTCAAGTGATGGCTGGAAAGGCTACAAGCTCAGAAGACTCTACTTCATTTGGGTGTGCAGGGACATTGAATCTTTCCGCTGGTTTGCAGATCTTCTCTGTATGTTGCATAACAAGGTAATGGGTGTTGCTTGGGAGGTAATGACAAAGTAATAAATGCAGGGTATGTCCATGCCACACAACTGGCATGATATAGGAAAATGCAAGTTCCAGCAGTATTTCTGCTTGGGCTACCTGTCCCAGACTTCCTTTATTCTCGGAACTGTACAAAACAGTCTCCAGTGTTTCATTGCATGTTGCACTTTGCCATGTACTGCTACTCTGGACACTTACCTGTTAAATTTATGACATGGAAGAACAATGTGCAGGTTGCAGAGTCTGGCTAAGTGTTTGGCTAGTACACAGATTGAGAATGGAGGGGGATTTACAATATTGGGAAGGTTTTTGAGAGCAGTGTAGCTTCCTAAAATAATATTTTGTGCACAGCATGATGTGCAACATTCTGGAGTGCACAAAGGAGTGCTATGCAAGCATATCTTCTTCATTAAAAAGCTCACTTCACTGATGCTGAAACCCAAGTCTCTCAGGATAGTAAGTACAAGTGACTTTACACTTACATTAAAAGAAGGAGTATTTTTTCACTTGCTGTTTTTATCATCCTTCCAGCTTTGGCAGGAGAATCGACCAGACTATATAAACATCCAGCTGTACCTAAGTCAAACAGATGGACTACAGGTATGTGGCTAAATGCTGTTTGTAAACTGAACTAGACCTTGGGGTAGTAGACAATGCAAACTGTCAAAGGCAAAAGGGAATTACTGCAGATGGTAAAAACAGGAAATGAGGCCATGGACTCAAGTGAACTCAGTTCATTGCTAGGGCAAGAGAGCAAGTCCATCCCCACAGCATTAGGAGAATCTAACCTAGTAGCCTTAACTTGATTAGATGTGGGCAGAAATCCATATCTTCCTTTTCTAGGAAAGAGGTCCTTCCAGGCCAGGCAATGGACTAGGCAGTTGGCCATGTTTTATGGGAAATCTGCATCATTTCTGGGCTAAAAGTCAAACCACAATAGGCCTAGGAGCTTGCAAGCTCAAATTTTCTTTTCAAATAAATATTTTGAGAGAAACTAACTATTTTTAAAAGCTTTAGATTGCTTCAAATATAGACAAAAGCTACAAATCTCTTGATATATAAGACTGAAAATTATACTGAACTTTCGATTATTATGTATTACCAACCCCAAAGCTAATTCCTCAGATCTTGGCATCTCCAGTAGCTATTTATGCTTATGATGTTCATTTTTACATTATTTAGCACATGAGCCTAGGCCTGATTCTTTACCCTGCTGTGTCTGGAAATTTCCATTGACTGCAGTGGGCCCAGAACCAAGCCTAAACATTACTACAAAACATGAAATGCAGTGAGAAGCCATGCCCAAAAGATTTTGATCTGCCTGGTATCAGGTGGAGACAGCATATAATTCACAGCTCTGGTAGGAGCACTATCCAATAGTCTAAATAATGTGATAGTTGCAGTAGTTATGAAGAGTACTCCATGGACTGAGTGATGTATGTCAACTGGAATGGGTGCTTGAAAATACCTAATTGATCAACCCGGTATGCAATCATTAGGATAAAATTAAAACCTGAAGCAGGACTGCATTGCAGTGACACAGCAAGACTGTAATAACAGACAATTCAAAACAAGTTTTCTAATAATGTGTATTGAGCAGCTACTGAATTTATTTAAGTTAACTTTGGTTTAAGTCTTTCTTTAAAGTCACTTTTCCTTAGTGGCTGTTGAACAAAACTGGCATGAAATACAATGCTGCTCTTGATTTCTCAAGGGGGAGTTAAACTCAACTCTCCATTGCCATACAGCTTCTGTGTTCACTGATGTTAGTCCAAAGTGCTGACTGCTACCAAAATTAGGGCAGTTTCGCTTCGTGCTGCCTTTGCTCAGAAGCAGCATGCCTGTGTGACAGCAGGGAGCCAAGCCCATCCCTCAGCAAATGCCTCCTGAATAGAAAAGGCCAACAAAGGATGGAGTTAGCCAAGGCTCTGTGTTTGTGCTGGTACGAGCAATGTTTCAGGTCATGCAGGAGTGGAGTGAATCTGGTAGCCTAGATAAGCTGTAACTCCTCTCTGCCTTTCTATGGCAGTAGGACAGAAAATCAAAGCAAGGGAATGCCCTGCAATGGAAGGGCATTTGACCTTATTGAAATGCTGGTGAGTTAGCACTGCTGGAATAGGTCAAGATCCAGCCAGGGAACAGTTTTGGCTGCTTTCTGCTGTTACAGCAGCTCAAAACAGCTGGCAAACCACTCTCAGGGAGAAAAGCAAGATTTCCCTTGTTACGTTTTCAGACCTATTCAACTTAATAGTTACTTGTACAAAGTTAAAAAGAAAAGGCTTCAGACAGAAATATGATTTTTGTATCAGTAGTGTTTCTTCCAGTTTAGCATTAAAAGCCAATGAGGGAATGAATAATAGGAGGACAGTTATTGTTTTATGGCTTAAATAAATTTGTTTAAAAGTAATGGGGAGATGAATGATCAGCTGCATGAGGAGCAATGTATAATGAACACCAAGGAGAGCCATTGAAAAGGCAGTGGGCAGAGGTGTTGGTGCATTAAATGGCTGCAGCTTTAATCACAACTGTCTGATACTTGTGCTCAGGTTTTACACCTCAGCAATGTGGTAAGTCAGCCAATGTCAGAAATGGGAGCCCTGGGCCATATGAGGCAATTTACACATCAGGCAGAATGGATTTTCTTTGTTTCTTGCAGAAAATAATTGGTGACAAATATCAAGCTTTGAACTCCAGACTTCTGATTGGACGACCTCGGTGGAAACTGATTTTTGATGAAATAGCAAAGTGTAACAGGCGGTAAGTACCAGTTTGGTTGAAGGGTGCCACAGTTGGAAGGGTGGAGAGATTATCTGTTTCCAGCTATGTTTGTATGAGAATATTTTTTGCTTTTATATTGGAGTGTAATGTTTAAGCTATTAGTGTTGAAATGAGTTAATATTTTGAGAGATAGCCTGTACAAACTGAAGCATTATTTTTTTTTACAGTCAGAACAGTTCATCTTTCCATGCAGCTAGGATGTTCAGTGGCCCAGAAAATAAAAGTAATAGATTTCCATCTCACTGCACAGAGATTCCATGTTTTTGTCCGTGGCAATATCTTGCTTGCAATATATGCTGGTTTTATTTATAAAGTTGCATTTTTTTTTAATTGTTGACTTCTTCTATGATTTTCATTATTTATAGTGCTGGTTTACAAACAGAAGGCACAAGGAAGACTCTGACTGTTCTGTGTTTATTTTGTTCAGAGGATACATTGTCTTTGTAGATTCCTGGCACTTTTTGATTCTTTGTTAAACCCGCCAATGCCTTTTTACTGTGCTAGGCAAGCATATTATGGTCTGAAACAAGACAACTGTAAACCAGACAAGACATGAAATGAGACTATGAAATGTCTTTGTCCAGATCCAGCTCTGTTGGTTGAGTATTTTACACCCCACTGAGAGTTTTCTGCCTCAAGAGCTGGGAAGGGTTTGTGTTGAGTCTTCCCTAGTTCACTTGTGGTCTAGTCAGTGGGGTGGGAGCAAACCGCCCTCAGTATCTGTTAATAGTTATCTGGGTGCACCACGTTAAGAGGTGCTTTCATGATCCTGTTCACCTGCAAGACTTTGCCTCAACAACATTTTGTCCTCTCTTGCACTTGCAAAATGAACATCTAACCATGCCTTATTGACCCTTCTCTGCTGAGGCTGGATATGACTGAACCCTGGCTCTTGAGAAGCATTGAGCATCAATAGGGATCACAGTCAGCAGACTAAGCTGCTGACAATATGTGTCTTGGATTCAGGTCCTAGAGGATGTTGTGGGCAGGTCCCTTGCCAGGATGCCCCAAAGGCTGCTGCTCCCTAGTAGGATTCTCACACTGTGCGAATGAGTCACTTAGAGAAAGGTTTTGTAGTGAAGAACCATGGGAAAGAAAGGGAAATAGAGAGGTCAGAGAAGCAAGTTGACTCTGGCTCAGAGTCCTCTGCATAGAGGACTGTTGACCTTTTATGTTCCATTCTAATGTCTATTTTGTTTAACTGTGTGAATGCAGTTTTAAAAGATGAAAATGACAAGGTTTCTGCTACTTCCTTGCAAGGCTGTAAGTGCACATACTGTAGATGAGGCTATTAGTGATAGTCATACTTGCTTTTTCTTTTGTGCTTTCCATGACATGACTCCTAATTAGACTTCAAGTCCCATTTGCTCCACATTTCCACATCAAGTCTTTAAATTGTGCCACCATTTCCAAGCATGGTATCTTTTAGTGCCTAGAAAAAGTTCTTACTCTTTGGGTTATTTTGCAGCTTGCTAAGATGTAGGCTTCCTCACCCTTTGTCACCCCTTTAGCAGGGTTTATGGAAATAGGACTGTATCTATAGATGTAGCTATATGTAACATGATAGTAGTGCAACCTGCAACTCAGCTATCCCACAGAAACTTCCCTGTTGTAGGTAAATATTCTCCCTATTTCCCTGGGTGAGACCGGAACTTCCATTTTTCTCTGTAGTCCAATTCCCTGGTCTCCTACTAACTTTATTTCAGTTCTTATTTCTCATTAACTTTCCACCTAAATGACCCTACTGTTATATACAGACCAAAAAAAAAAAAAAAAAGGGGGGGTGAGGAGGGAAGAAAACCAGAGTCATTTCCAACATCTGGTGCCAGTGTTCAGGCTTTCACATGTATTTGCAGTCATCCCTCGGGCTTGTTTATGGGCAGCCAAGATATTTTCCACTTGTTATCTTACGATTTTAGTAAAAGCTGCACATAAATAAACACACAGCTGGCAATTCTTTCATCGGTTTAGCCATCTGATTGGTCTGTGATTTGTGAATTGTTGCTGTTGTTGCTGTTTGGGTCCCAAATAAGCAATGTGCATTTGTAAGTGTCTCAGCTTTGCCAGACCTTCAGAGCGTGACATGGGACGAGCCAGCATCAGGTTCCTAAGTCTTTCTTCTGGACTAAGAGGAGCAGACGTGTGCCATCTGCTGTTGATGTTTTATATGACACCCACAGTCCCAAAGATTCGCGTTGGGACAGTTTACATAATGAATTATTTGTCTGTTTTTTGTGCCCTGTCTTTGGGGACGGAGCATTGTTCCTGTTCAGTTGTTTTCTGGATGAAAAGCTCACACTACGCCTTGGCTGCCACACTTTCTCAGTTTTACTTAGTTCAAATGGACACGTGTTTTTTTCCAAATAGAGTCTGACCTAGAAAAAGACATGAATATCTGTAGGACAGGAAAGTGTGGAGCATGATGATATGAATTCTTGTACACTGTAAAGGAGAAATCTCTCTCTAGGAATGAATATGGGATTTAAAAATTGAACATTTCAAGTCCTGATTCTGCCTCTCTAGGTAGTAAAGTATTAAAACTGTACCTTACCTCCTACTGTTCATAAAATGGCTGTAAGAATACATGCTGACCTACTCATCCCATAGGAACACTGAGGAGTTATTTGCTTAGTGCTCTGAATGAGTAAATCTTATATTAATGTTTAAAATTATTACAAAGAATGCCCCATAACATGATTTTTCTAATCGTAAACATGTCAGTGGCATTTAAAAGATTTTCAGACATTATACCTCAGCAAAACTGTCTATTTTCATTCAAGCAACAAGGTCAGCCATTGTCCCAGACAAGTGATAAGCAGTTACAGCCCTCCACCTCAGGGCAGTAGTGTGCTGCTTGGTGTAGTAGCTGCTCTCAGCCTGCTTGTGTCACAGCAACTGGGGAGGAGCCGAGCGGGGCAGGGAGAAAGGGGGTCTGCAAGCAGGGAAATGGGGGGCATAGGTGAGTGAGGACATGGGGCATAAACTGGGAGAGGTAAGTGGTGTGTGGAGGGATGTCCAGAATAGATTCTTATGGTGGGCATCCCAGGAGGAAAGTCTGGGAGCCTTTAGCTAACTGCATGGGGCAGTGTCTCAGTGGGGTTTCAGGAGACCACAGGTCTCTTGTGTGACCTTAGGCAAATAATTTAACCGTTCTGTGATTCTGTTCACTAGCCAAAAATTCTGTGTTCCTAGGAAGGACACTGCTCTGATAGGAAAGCATTAGTAGTCCATGCTGCATAGACATGGGAATACATTAGCAGGAGGTGCTGCTTAGACATGTCTGTGCTTTGGGGGCTATATATATGTAATGAAAGGGAGAGAAACAGATTAACACTTTGGCTTGTATTTATCATTTGTCTGTACTAATTAGGCTAATGAAAACAAACAACAACATTAATTCTCTCAATTAAATACACAGTAGAAGACAGATTCTTGCTGGCAGCTTGTAGCCCACTTTCTCCACTGTGCACAGATTAGAGGGTGTTCAGAGCCTGCAAGTGCTGAGAGATCTTACTTGAGAGCAATGAGCAGTAGTGTTCTCATCACTTCTGCAAATCCAGCCACCAACACAACACCCCTTGCCATTAAAAGGAGTACTGCCAGGACAGGAAAGTTTAATATATATCAGGATGAGAAATGTACGAGTTACGAGTATTTGCCATGGACTGATAGGAGAGATGATGTAACTGAAGGCACAGTCAGGGTTGTAAGGTATCTGTACAAGGACATCATTGCAGTTACCTGCATAACCTTGTGGTGCTTTTTGATATTTGAGTCCTCAGTTGTGCTGTGTCAGTGTTGCTGTGTGCTGGTACAGTGTGGGCTGCTCTGCTAGTCGAGCTGCTGCCTAACATCAGGCACGTGCACAGTATGCATCAAAGATGACTTCTTACATTTTTTAGTTCCTTTGTCTCACCAAACACATATGCAGGCAGCTTTAAACTGTGCATTTGATTATCCTGCATGTGCTAAGATATTTTATTTTAAATTGTTACTGGATAAAATGCTGAAACAGTCCTAGAAGCAGAGACCAGAACTCAAGTCTCCAGCCTCTTGGTGAGTACTGTCTATCACAGTAGTTAGAGCCATGTTCCCTTCTGTGTGCTGTCTCTCCATCACAGTAAATTTTCAAGATCCTTCCCTGTAGTGGCACAATTTCAGCAGGAAGATGAAGAATTCTTTTTTTCTTTTCATGATATAGAAGAGACAGCACCACATTCTCTTTCCCTGCTCCTTCCTTTCCCTTCTCCTCATCTTTCAAACCAAAGGAGATGGTGAATACAATGAATGTCTCAGTCCTGGTGTTGTGGATGTGACCTGTTCTGATACAGGCTACTGCTTTGAGCCCTTAGACACTGTATGACCATGAGTCTGACTTTGGCCTGTGTTTAGGGTGACCAGAGAGTAAAGAGCTTTTGTCTGTGGAGTGGTGTGGAAAAGTCAGGTTAACCAATGAATGCAGGCTGAGAGCTGTGGAGCATGAACAAGGTGCATATTCTGTGTTTGGCTTCTCATAAGGCTTTCTGATACAGCTGCTGAAAGAAAGAGTGCATGCTAATGTGAAACTAAAGCAATGAAGTTCTGCTGCTGCTGCCAGAAATAATCAGGGGTTAGTAGTGCTCTGTTTCCATTAGTGTAAAGAATCATTGTTAGTGACTAGATCTCCTGCTGGTGTAGATCACAAGTTACACTAATGAAGTAATTTTTAACAAAATGTGATTAATCATGGAAAAAATAGAGTGGGAAGCAGTAATTTTTCAATACTTGATGTGTTGAGACTAACATGAGGTACTTCTTCCTAAGAGTTGTCTTGGTCAAATAAGTAATAGGACTGGTTGGGTAAACACTTTGGAGAGATCTAGTGGCTTCAGCAAGACTTGATTTACTTGATTTAGTGAGCTGTTTTCACCTTAAAATCTATACACAGCTGGCTATATATAACACAGTGAGGCCAGAATCCAATTCTATCTATCATTAGAAGTTACTGCTTATTTTCAATGTCACCTTTTTTTATATTTTTTTTTATTTTTTTGACAGGAAGACCATTGGAGTTTTCTGTTGTGGACCAAACAAAATCTCTAAGATACTTCACAAACTGAGCAACAGCAGCAACTCTTATGGGACAAGGTTTGAGTATAACAAAGAATCCTTCAGCTGAAAGTCTGTTGGACTAGCAAGACTCTCTAGAAGATAAAAGTGCAATTTTTTCTTTGTACAACTTAAAAGTTCAGCTGTGGTTTAAACAGACAGAAATGTACCAAAGAATAGCACAGATTTTCTTATTTATAATTATTTAAGACTTTGGAAAATGATGGATGCAGCAGTATACCAACAAATAATAAGTGCTTATGCTCAAAGCCAAATGCACTATCACAATATTTGTGGCAGCGGTGATTCTTTGGAGTTGTTTCTATTGTTTCTGTTAATTAAAAAGTACAGAAGCTGGGGAGAGACACAGTTGCTTTAAAAGCTGAAGGAAGAAGAAGAATCTGTGGAACATTTCAACTTCTTCCATTTCAGTCCTCTGAAGCTGGATCAGTAAACCAAACCAGGTTAATCCAAATGACAGAACACAGTATATTGGAAAGAGCTATTGCTCTTGTTGGTATACAAATCTCATGGTTTTGAGGTGGAGACACCCCATAGTAAAGATTTTATGCATTGCAGATTTGAGGTTCTGTATTTAAAATATAGAGTGCTACTCTCTCTATCCTACTTACGTAATGGGTGTCAATATTCCCACCGTGAATAGGAGAGGGGTGGAATATGGAGGAAGATGTAGGTTAACCTGTGGAAAAGTGAGCACAACGGTGTAGCACTTGTGAGCAAACCCCAAAAATTCACAGCCTTTTGACACACTACCAGTTGCACATGGAGAACTCTTCCTTGCATTGATTCAGCATTCAGTGAGTTTGCAAAATAAGTGGGATTGATGCAGCTAGAAAGATGGAGCAAGAAAAGCAAATAATGGGAGCAGATGCGATATAATGTTTTATTATACCACACACTCAATGTACAAGTTGCACTCACTCTGCACTCACATGCCCTGAATGTCAAATATTTCAACCTTTCAAATGCTCTTACTGATTATTTTACAAGACAGCAGGTTGAAATCCAATTTTAGAAGTCCCAGAGTATGCTTGGTTGACTGTGACCCTTTGACAACCTTCCTTGGAGTCACTTGTTTGCACTGATGTCACTGAAAGCAAGATCAGGCCAGATCTACAGCAGAGTATGAATGAAGCCTTCATTATTGTGGCTTTTTGCATCTTCATTATTGTGGCTTTTTGCATCTTCATTATTGTGGCTTTTTGCATCATGTGTGCAGATATTTGCAGGAGCTGCCGTATGGTTTCAGTATGTTCCGAAGGGGAGGATCTGAAACATCCAAATTCAATCTCCCCTTCCCTTCTCCTCCCCACAGCTTTTTCCACTCTGCTCATAGTTGCCATGGAAGGACTAGAGGGCAAAACAGACACTTAAAAACTTCTTGGTTCTGAGGAGCAACATTTTTTCCCTCCATCCCATAGTCAATCCGACTTCCTTTATTTCTTCTTTATCCATTTTACCTTATTTTGCTGAGAAGACATTTAAGCAGGAGTCAGGCACTTAGCTGGCATAAAAACCCATCATTTTAGTGCATCTTAATCGAGCAGCATCATTTTACACTTGCTGAAAACCTGCCCTTTAATCTTCAGCAGAAGCTTGGGAGCAATACCCTGTAGTGTTTGCAGCACACACGGATGTGAGATGGCTCAGCATCTCTCATGCCCATGGTTCACCTGTATTTAGCACAGTGCATTTGATTCAGTTTACAGCTTTCCAATTAGTCCCTTTTTTATTTTTGTAGGAAAGCCATAAATTTCCAGCTCACAATGCAAAAACTCTGTACAGGGGTCTATAAGTATCAGTATCAGTGTTCAGAGGGAAGTATTTTTCCAGGAGGTGTTGAGTAGGCATGTTGTATGTGTAACCAGTGAAAATGAGTTTGGTCTTTGTCTTGGCAGCTTCTGCTCAGGAGTTGCCCTCAGTGGAGCAGCAGGGTGGAGGGGCAGCAGTGAAGCCACGTGGGGACATGTTCCTCAGTGTCTGGACTTTGCACTGAAGTTTTTACCTCTAGCTCTGCCCTATTTGAAATTCAGGGGGTAAGGAATGAGCCAGAGAGGGATGTATTCCTACTGATGAGAATTCTCAAACTAGCCTGGTGGAGAGAGAAGCCAAAGTAGAAATGCAGTGTGAGATGGGAGCCTACATTGCAGCTACTGATTTTAATTTTTTTTTAGTCTGGAGGGATCATAATTTTCCCATTGGATGTTATTCGTCCATCACTGTAAAACTGGAGGTATGCAGAAAAGAATTAGATTCTTATTAATCACTAATATTTCTTTCTAATACTGCCTGCATGAGTTTTATAACAAACGTAACACTGATGGCAATGTGCATAGAGAGTGGGTATTGCCAATCCTGCAGGCTTTTTTGTTTGCTGGCATTTACAGCTTGAAGCATGATTGAAATCATGACTGCATCTATTAACCACAACCAGACAGTGATCTTTTTCCTCTTGTTTGAGGATCTAGTACCTGATGTTTTTAAAATATGGTTTAGAGTCATCTAATCCCGATGCTGTTTGTGGTTTCATGTCTCCTCTCGAATAGATAGCAGCTCTGTTACCATATAGTGAGCAGCTGGTTTTGTAGTTAGCTCTGTGCTAAAACAGATCATATTTTCTGGCTCAGCTCCTATATTGGAAGTGCTTTGTAATTAAAATAATTACACTAGTACTGTGCTCTTGTTCTGCACTGTAATGCTGCATTAAATGCCTGTTACATTAGGCAGTGGTGTCAGAGATGCAAGCAGAGCCTGGGTCTCCTCTTTCTGCCTTTTTCCTGTACCAACCTCAGCTGACCCACTTGTAAAACAGGTTTGGGACTGTCTATGTTTCTGGAGTGTTGGGAGGCTTAATTAATGTTTCAGGATCACTTCAGTGCACCTGCAGTGAAAAGGTCTGTCTAATTGCTACGCAACCGTATTTGTATATTATTTTGTGAAAAGCTTCATCTGACCAAATCTCTCTGTTGCTGATACAATTTCTGAACCAGGTGAGAGAGAGTTTCAGGAAAGGCTAAAAGCCTCCAATGCTCTTTTCCTTTTCCTCGAGCTATGCTTTTGAGAGGGGCAAAATCTTAAGGGTTAGTCACTGTGACTTGGCTTCAGAAATGGCAGTTATGATAGACATGGTCTTTCTACAGGCTGCAGTGTCCTTGCTGCTTCTGAGTGTGCCTCCAGCTTGCAAAACTGAGCCAAGCCCTCTTTTAAACAACATAGCTTTTTTATCTGAAGGTCAACTATATATGAAAATATAACTCTGTGCCAGGCAAGTAAGTGAAGGCTGACAGTACTTCATTCCACGTTTACAGATCAACTGGATTTACATAATTTAATGTCTCTTTATGCTTAAACTGAGTCCTGTAAGTAGGTCTGTCATAAATGTCCTGCGGGCAGGGGATGAATCCCTCTATTTATTCTGCCATTTCTCTCTCAGTCTGTCACAAAACTGCAGACCCCCCAGTGTTTGCTCAGCGGGAACTTTATGTTTTATTCATCATAAATGTCTCAGGACATTTCTTTAAAACAGAAGTATTTTCATGCCATGATGGTAACCAAGCCTTTTCTCTGCAATGGGAATCCAGCCCTTGTGAGACTTGGGGGCTTTTCACAGCCAACAGTTGCATTAATCACATTTACCCAAAAATCCTCTTCCCATAGCACTGAGGTTATTTGTGTGAGTAAATGTTCACTGCCATAGCAAAGGACTGAGGAGTTGAGCCCTGTTGGAGTGTGGGAAGGTGTGATGAGGAGTGATCTTCACCTCTGAAGTCTGCAGGACAGCCCTTCTCTCCATGATGATTATTGGCTGAGTTTGGAGCAGCACTTCCCTATTTCAGCATATGGTACTAATAATAGCATGTGAGCTCTTCCTCTGTCTTTTACCTACTATTCTAGGAGACAGGACTGAAAAGACTGAGGAATCACTACTACAATCTTGAACCTGGCCTGGGGACAGGACACCAGTGCTTACGACAGACTGAACTGCATTGGGTAGAAAGTTTAAGCCAAATTAATTTTTCTGCAAAAATGCCCATTGTTTTGCTTTGACAAATTAGAGAACAGTGGCTGTAAAGAGAAATAAGATAACCACTCTTTCTGAAGATGCCTGCCCACACAAGCCTGATGTGAAGATGTTTATGAAAGCACTGTGGATATTCAGCTTCCAGTGCATCCTGATCACAGGCTTATTCCCTCAGCACTGAATCCCCATCGTTTTCCTTGGTTGCAGGTCCTGTCCTGTCTTGTTAGCAGAAGTACCTTGTAGGTGAGAGAAGTGCTACATATACTTGCAACCTTGTGCAGTGCCTCATACAAGCAGGGAGCAACCTGTAAGTGTGCCTTGCAGCCAGTGCCTTTACATTCACTGCCCCCCATCATGCAGTTGTGTCCCCCTCGTCATTTTTCTAGCATATTGGTGAGAAAGTGATGTGGAGCTGGCTGAGAAGGGGCAGATAATATGAGTAGCAGATCAGACATGTTGGGAAGAGTAATTCAGCCTAACAGAGCAGAGAAGTAATGGTTTGGTAAAAGATTTGCCTTTAGAACAGCAGCCTAAGAGAAAAGCCTCTACTCAACACTAAAGCACCAGGTTACAGTTTCAAACAACAAGACATTGCTCAGAGAAGCAGGCAGGAGGCTAACTAGTCATTGCCTATAGCAGTTAAAGCCTTGTAAGTCAGAGAAGAGTCATAGTTATTAAAATGCAATGTTTACTTGTTTTAAAAATAAAAGGGCTTCTAGGGAGATTAATTTTCACTTCAGCCTGGCAATAATTTCATAAACATGCCAGTGTGATTTAAGACAAGCTGGATCTGTTCCTCTCTGCATTATGCATCTGATTTGTCTGAAGGTTTCCCACCCCTCACAAATAAAAACAGTTTTTATTGTTTTAACAAAGAGGATTTAACAGCAAGGTTTAATCAAAATGCCACTGGTGTCTGTGCTGAACTGAGCTTCTCTGCAATTAATGTACATTTTTCAGGGATATATATAATACAGCTGACGACTCAGATCTGCGTGATGATTTGGGGTTCGCATTGTCTCTGCTGCTGGTGTATTTCATTAAGGCCACTGAAGTGATGCACTGGTGAAGCTCATGGAGCTGAAAAGAGACTCTTCATTCCCATGAAGAGCCTGATATTTTAGTGCCTCTACTGAGCATAGTAAATCCCAGAAACTCTGGAATTTCCATTGCAGGTACAGTCGGTTAATAAGCCAGCATCTTTAAGGGTTGAACCCTGAGTCCTCTGCCGACTGACATATAACAAATGCTGTTGCACAAAGGTTTTGAGCAACATCAGTTACTCTTTAAAGGGGCTGGAGGAGTACTTGTAAAGGTTTAGTATTCTGCTAGTTGTGTCACCCATGTTGTAAGAGGGATGGGATCTGTTTTGGTACCGTGGAATGCTGTGCACTTCCTCTGAGGTTATGATAATCTCCAAACTTGCAGTGGATGCTCAAGCTTTGCCCTTCCTGAAGTGTTAGATGCTGTAGAGGGATCATATTTTAAGAGGCAGCTGCTGGAGCTGTACTAACAGCAGTGGAACTGCCTCATTATTAAATGAGCACAGAAAGAAAGCTGAATAAAGCTACTCATCCTAAATGTAGATTGACTCATAACAAAGCCCTTGGATTCCTGAGGATGTCAGACCTTGCAAAAGATATTTTCATGATGTCTGATATCTGCTTCTTTCGGGAAAATCTGGTCATCTCACAGTCCAAAATACCAAACTCTCTTCCTAATCTCTATTCCCCCAGGAGGGGGAAGCCAAGAGCAGCTCCTGAAGCTTCAGGTAAATTGCTGTCAACTGAGAAGCAAACCAAGGAGGGCAGGAGAGCATTACGTATGCCAGCAATGAGCAGGATGAAAAATTTGGAACCTAGGAGGAAGGGGAAGGAGTAAGACATTTTTCCCGACTTCTCAACTCTAGAAATTATGAGTGAGCTCCACTGTCTGGATGCGGATACAAAGTCTCCCTGGGGTTTGAGAGCTAATACATGCAAAGACATCACCTTTCTATGCAGAACTTGGTGCTAAAGCACATACAAAAAACTAGTATATTTCAGTAAACAACTTGGAAATAAGCAATTTCTTTGAAATAAATCCACCACTGACCCTTTCCAGTTAACCTGTTTCAAAAAACCATCTACATCTGTTTTGCATCTTTGGGATTGGGAATGGCTTTACCTGTTAACTCCTCACCAAAATACTGGAGTGTGTAGTTCTCTCTGTGAGCTGTCAGTAGCTTTGACAGTTGGCTAAATAAAGTCTGTGTTCATTGCTGCTGACCCTAGGTAACGACAGCCTTGGGAATGAGAAGCAGTGTTACATAAATGTCTAGTGTACATAGCAACACTGAGAAGAGAGATGCTGCTGCATTGCTTTTGGTGCACCAGTCACACATTCAAATTCTGTCATTGCAAGGTCACATTGCTCATCTCATACTCTACAACCCTGGGGAAGAAATTTGGATGAGAGGTGGGGGAGGAATAGCAAAAACTTCCTCCTTCTGCTGTAACCAAGAATTTATTCATCGATAGCAGGGCTTTTTTTTTTTTTATTTCAAAAGAGCATATCGTTTCTTTTTCAGGGATAACAGGTTCTCTCCTGGTGCTGTGTTGTGGTGTTTGCATGTTAGACATGTAACACAGTGATAACAGGTTGTTTCTGAATTGGATAAATAACACCTCTGAGCCATTTCTTCTCCCTTTGATAATCTGAGAGAATTGCAAAATGCCAGAGAGCGTATTGAGTGGACTGTGTCCTGAGCTGCCCTCAGTGCAGCCTGGTTAGGAATGCTGCACACAAGCTCTGCAAGCTGCTGGGAAGTGGCGAGGTCTAAGGCAAAGAGGAAAACAACTCTTTTTAGGAGAAACACAGCAGTGATACATGATCTGTAGTCAGAAGCAGGCCATGTCACAACATCTTTGAGTGTGACTGAGTCAGAGCCTATCCTAAAGATACACTTTGGCACCAGGGGAAGTCACGGGCTCTTGGATCAAGTCTGCAATGTGAGATGAAAGCAGGTTTAAGTGTACGTGCACTTCCCACCTTGGAGCTCAGAGCTGTTGTATCTGAGGGTGAATTGTGTAGATAATGAGTGCGTTATCTACACATGTATAGACTCGTCTGTTGTGTGGTTAGCTGAGGGCTTGGACATACCTTTGCATTTCTGTAGCTTTGTAGGAGCACGTTGTTCAGGGACAGGGGAGCAAGGTGTGTTATTGAACCTCGTTAGGTGTTAGATACTTGAAAGCATGTACTGTCCCAAGCAGATGAGGATGGTGAGTGCCAGCTTCCACTGATGAATCAATATACCCTGCCCATATTTGCACTAGTGTTCATTAGGAATAAATGGCAAAATCTCTGTGTCAGAACACCGTTAATAACTGTTAAAAATATTTTATAAGAATGTGAAGATTCACTTCTGGTATTGTTCTTTTTGATTGCTTAAGCACATGTAACTGATTGATTTACACTTTTCGAGAAAAACATAATGTCCCCAAGCAGAGCTTAAAAACGTGGCTGAGATTCAGCTTGGCAAAAGGTCTCCACCTGATAGTGAAATATCATGGTCAGTTGGAGCTGGATGTATGTCAGCTTACTCTCTCTCTGTGGAAGATTAATATCATATGTTGTGTCAAGAGGCTTTTTCCACCCTCTGCTTCCTTCAACTCAGGAAAATGCTGCTTTGGGAAATGCAGAGGTCCTCAGTTTTGATCACAGCATACACCAGCCTTATAACTCTCTTGATGTACACAACCCAATGGGGTTCTTGTAGTCACTTTGATTAGCTTTAGGAAAGTGGTGGGTTTCAGTGTCCTAGGTGGTTTTTAGAATGAGAGGAGGGGCAGTGCCACAAGGACAGCTGTGTAGAATATGGGGAAAACTCATAATAGCAAAGGTTACGTCTGGATGAGAATCAGGGATTTGGTTTTGTGAAAGGTCATTTGTGGCCATCACAGAAATGAAGTCAGGTTTCTGCTTTCACACATAAACATTTCAGGACAGTGGGCAATGATGCAAAGGGCTGCTTTTTTCACTTACATTCTCTGTTTCTATACAGCCCCTAGTTTATCAGCTTCATATAAATTCCTCCTTTCACTGATTAAATATTTCCTCTCCTGGTTTCTTCGCTTCAGGGAGCTTGAGAGCTCATTGTTCATAAAGGGAAAGAGGAAGGATTGTGCTGTCAAGCAGATAACTCCAAACACATATGTTCTGCTCTGCATCTTTGAGAAAGAGGCACTGATGCTGCTGCGAGTATAGAAGGACAGAGATTTCACTGAGATTCAGATGTGATCAAGAACCTCTTCCAGGATTCATATGCTGATGAAGCTCTGGGCTTATTAATTAGCTTTTTCTGATACAAGAAGCCGTAGTCCATACATCCCAGGTAGTGAAACCTTTGGTCCCACTGAGATTTTATCTCCCTGTGTTCCTTCTAATCACTTGCATGAACAAATTTGATGAAGCACATTTGGGTAAGAAATGGTTCCTTTGGTCTGGGATGGTTTAGGAGAAAAGTCATAATTGTGACATTTTTCCTCAAACTGATGTCCAAAAAAGATATTTTGACTGGGCCAGATATATTCATTCCATGATGTGTGTATGTTTGTTGTTTTGGTTTTTTTTTTTCACGTTCTGTGGTTTTACATTGTTTATATAAATATATTTTCATTTCAGATCAAAAAAGGCAGAACAAATAACCCAAACACTTTTTTACTTGCAAAATGTTAGCATGTCCTAAATGTCTTCAGAGATGCTTGGAAGAAGAGTAGAAACTAGCTAGAAGAAACTAGTATTTTCTAATGGCAAAGCATTCTTTGGCATTTCTTTCTTTCCAACCTTCTTTAGTGAAAATACTGTTCAAACTAAGCAATACTACCACAATCTGAGCTTTGGCAAGTGAATATCTTCATTTTAAAGCAAAGCATCTCTGTAGGATCATGGCTACACTGTCACCTGAACCTTCAAGGCAGTGTCTGTGGCAGGTCTAGACTTGGGTCACTCCATAACTTAAGCTCAGAGGCTGAGCCAGCTGCTGGGAGCTCAAAAAACCTTGTGTCCAGGCAGGGAGCATACTGGTCATTTAGCTTTCTTTAGCCAGAGCTTATGTTATCTCATAATGGTTTCTGAGATGATGAGGATGTATAGAGTTAGGAATTATCTTTGAAAGAAAGATGACAAATGATCCATTTTTGTCTTACTTTGGATAGTTATTTGGGCCTTATAAGCCACGTGAGAGTTTAACATGTTAAATGTCCAGGAACTGGGTGTGGGTATCCTGAAAAGACCTTAGGCTGTGATCCTACGAGTCAAAGGACTTTTTTGGACCAGAGTGCTATGCAGACAAAAAATAATTCATGAAAATACAGACTGAGGAATAAAGATATGGACCCTCAATGAAATTGTTGACATCTCTAAAATGGAAAAGGCAATAAACTAAGATCCACTTTCCAATTTTTCTTTTAAGAAGTAAGCCTTAGAAGTTGTTATTTCCAGTTAACCTGTATAATGTGATAGAAAAAAACAATGCCCTGTCTTTTCTGTAGTTGCAGGTCTTGACTTTTTCACTACTGACCACATTCTTCCCTCACTATTTCCTGCTCCAAAAAAAAAGAGGCCAGAAAATCTGTTGTGAATTTCCAATTCTGTAATTATATTTTTTTTTCCACTAGGGCTGAAATAAAAATAATGTATTAAAAATGAAGGGGGCATTTGCTTTTTTATCTCTATACAATGTGCAAGATACCCATTTTGGAAACTTCTAGCATAAATGTCCACAATTTTGAGTACTCAGTGTTCTTTTCAGAGATGCCTTTTACAGTAATGTAATTTCAATCTTATGTTCAATTCAATTCTTATGTTTTTATACATCAGGATGTGGCACAATTCTTTGAAGAGAAATGTCTGCTTAGTCTCCAAATGGAACAGAAAGCAAAATTTGATCCTGAACTTTAATTTTTATTTTTTTTCCCCCCAGGCTTGACTATAAGTACAAGAACACTACTGAGTGTGTCCCTGCCCACAAGAAGTCATACTTCTTGTCATATGAAACGCCCCGTTTTGTAGCTTCAGCTTGCTGCCTCCCAACACAACAGAGGAACTATGTTTCACTGGCTGGAAGGATTTAAATAGGTCACTTGTAGCTGCATACCTCATAAACTTCAAAGAGTAAGCAATAAGGTTCTGACTCTGCTAGTCCCCAGCAAATGAAGCAAAGCTTTTACCAGTTAGCTGTATAACAAGGCAGAGGTAGAATATTGCTAATAAAAAAAGGTTTGGATTGTTTTTTTTTCTTCTATCTCTTTTTTCTGAGTCCTCTCCTGCTTTTTTTAGTTATTTTTTTGCTGAATCATGTGCAGAAATCTATTCCTATTGTGTTCCTTTCTTAATTGTGAAGGTAGGTGCGAACCATCGGCTAAAAAAGGGATCAGACAGGGACTAATCCTGGGCTGTATCCCATCTTCTAGCAGAGTTTCCTGACAAACCAGTCATGCTGCTTAGGATTTTCAGAGTAACATAAGGAATACAAGTTCACTGAGATTTTGATACCAACTGCATTAAGCTTCTTTCTAAAATCCCACATTCTTTTTGCCTACCGGTAAAATGGGGACAGTCACACCTGAAGAGTTTTTTAGATTTGCCTGGAAAATAGTCCATAATTTCAAATTCGTTAGTTAAATGGCAAAATTCTGATTGTAGTATGGAAATGATTGTTCTTTTCAAAAATACTGGACTGAATTAGCCATTTTATCTTAATGGCAATCCTGATAAGTAAAGTATTTGACTGCTGAGTTCTGTTGCTGTTCAGATGTTATTTTTACATTCTGTTTTATTATCAGGACACCCTAATGTGAGTTTATGTCTCTTATTGTATTTGACAAAGCACCATACATTTATACATCATGTAATTATGGCACTGTACACTCCAAGTATTTACTTTACAGGAAGCTTCATGACTTTGGAATAAACAACCATTCCAAGACTGGCCAAAACATGTTTGAGTTGCTGTTTCTGACCTGGTTTTGATTAATTACATACTGCCTTAATTGTGGAAGCATTGTGTGTGTGCATATGTGCGTATGTATTACTTCTGGCAGGGGAAGCTGGGATTTCACTGCTTAAACAGTGGCTGGAACACTGTTTGAGGTGCCCTAAACAAGCAGAAACATCCCCACAGGGTGGGCAGATATGCTACAGGAGACCCAGGATCCTCTGGAACAACAATCAGGGAGCTGGGTAGGATACGAGAGGTACCAAAATTGTAGTACACCCCCTTGTTTATCCACCCAGAGTAATTTTCTGAATGAAAACGTTAGGCACGTGCTTACTTCATGTGCCACCTTGGTTTGGGTTAGGCTGAGATGGAATTCATTTCCCCACAGCAGCCCTCATAGTGCTGTGCTTTGTACTGGGGGCTAAAAAGGTGTTGCTAACAAATCAGTTTTTTGACTACTGCTGAGCACTGCTCGCACAGCATCAGGGCTGTCTCTCCCACACTCTCCCTCACCAGTAGGCTGGAGGAGGGCAAGATCTTGGGACAGGACATAGTCAGGACAGCTGACCCAAACTGACCAAAGGGATATTCCATTCCATATGATGTCTGCTCAGCAAAAAAGCTAAGAGAAAAGAGGAGGAAGGAGAGGGGATTTTTTTTTTATGACATTTGTCGTCTGGAGCAACCACTACATGCACTCAAGTCCTGCTTCCTGGGAAGTGGCCAGACTTCACCTGCTGATGGGACATAGAGAATAAATATTTTGTTTTCCTTTGCTTCCACACATGGCCTTTTCTTTATTAAACTGCCTTTATCTTGACTCATAAGGGTTTGGTTTTTTTTCATCTTATTTCTCCCCGCTCCTGGCCTGCTGAGGAGGAGAGTGATAGAGCAGCTTGAGGGGCACCTGGCATCCAGCCAAGGTCAACCCACCACATACCCCTTGAAATTTCTGATAAATCCAGACCATTCACAATTAAGGACTGTGCCAAATGTATTATTTTTGTATCTGCAATTATGAGACCACCTCAGAAGCAGAATATATTATTTCATTCTCATACATAGTCATCCCACCACTCCAAATTACAAGAACACATGTACTCTGTGCTCTGCATGTCTTTGTTTAGAGCACAGTTACAACAGAAAACAGCACCTGCCTGACCCTAACACACCAAAACCAATGATGAACAAAGTTCCCTCCTACACCAGAAGTGTACAGAAATCCTTCCCACTTAAGATGAGCACTTGAGAACATGACTGAGGGGAATGTGATCTGGGTATTTGCTTTAATCTGCTCGCTCTGGTAAAGTATCTCACAGTGTGTTTTATTTGAAGCACCTGCTCAGACTGTACTGCTTGATAGGTCTTAATGGAGAGATGATGTTTTATAATGATCTTCAAGACAATGCTGAAAAAGCAAATCTGAAACAATTTATTTAAAACTTACACTTCCCAATGATGTGGTTGGTGTCTTTTGGGGGTATGCAGACTTTTCTGAGATTTTTCAGGATTGAAAAATAAGTTAATTTTTATTAACTAGTTAATTATTATTTTTTTAGACCAAGAGGATACACAAACTCCATAAATTAATTTCAAAGTTGTAGTTTATGCTTTCTTGTGCCAGACTGGTGTTGATATAATGGTGGCAATAGGTATCATCCCTCCGTAATGAGGAGTTTAACTGCAACTAGATGAGAAAAAGCAAAAAAAAAACGCCAACAAAAACAAATAAGCAAACCAACCCTGTATATTACTTCTCCCTTATTTTTAGTTGTTAGGTTAAAAACATGTAGAGAAAGTTAATGTCTCCACTTCAGAGAACTTCCTCAGCTGTGGAAATGTAAAAGCTGTTTATTTCTAGTAAGTGCAGGGTCAGTGACATACTGAGCAGAGCTATCAAAGGAAAAATTGGTACTTTCAAAAACTATTGCAGTGTTTTTCATTAAGAATATCCTTTCCCACTCACTTTCCCCTGGACAAGTAATGAGGTTTAGGAAAATGTGTTTTGGCTCATGAGCTTTGATTTTTTTGTCTGTTATTTGGAGAGGTTTTATGGGAAAAAATACACTACACAAATGCATTTGATCTTGAGAGAAATCTCATTGCTCATACAAGAGGAGTAGGGGAAGCACAGAATTAGAGAACCTTGTATTTTGACAAAACCTGGCTAAAAATGCTGAAGCAAAGAAGAAAATCCTTACACTGGGCAGCAAGCACAGTATCGCAGTCTGCTGCTTTCCTAGCAGAAGAGAAAAACTATGCTTCCTCTTCCCCTCTTCAGCACTGTCTGAGTATCATTGATCATGATAAATTCTTGATAACAAGGTGAGCAGAAGGATGGGCAGTAGCAGGCAAAGACTGCTCCTGCTAATGGATGAACCTTTCCAGAGAGGATACCAGCAGCTGTAGGCTGAGCAGCAGCCTTCTGCCCGATCCAGGCACCAACCTCTCACGGAATTTCATTTACTTAATGAATCAAATCCCCTAAAATAAATGAGCACTTTTCACCCACAATCAGTGGGGAGATGTGAAAGCCTTTGAGGACCTCCAGGGATGTCTGATTCACCTGACTTGGATTTTTACAATTCAGCATACAAAATCTGTTTCAAAAGCTCCTTTTCCCCTCCTTTGATGTTACAGGGAGGGTACTTAATTATCTGGAGAGCACAGCACATTACGGGCTGCAAATGCAGGTGCTGGTTAAGTGTGAACTGGCTGCCCTGTCCTAGAACATCTTAGCTGGAGAAACACCTGAAAAAGCAGTGTATGTTAGAAAACTGAGACATCTGAGGAAGACACAAAGGTGGTTCCTTACCTGTTTTTGAGTTGGAATTCTGGGGTAAAAGGGATAGGTACCCCATTGCTGGTCCCACCAGCCTCCTGAAACGTGGGAAGCAGCCGTGCAGTCCAGTTAGAGTCTTGTTCACTGCAGGGAACCTGATGCTTAGCCTTAAATGTGCCCTACAGTGCATTACAGCCACGTGTATGTTTCAGAAGAGCTGAAGAGTGGCACATTAGAATAATTTCTAATCAATGCAGCTTGGATTCTTTCTCCTGAAAACCCTTCATCATGTTTGTATGCACACTGACTTAAAATCATCTGCACTTCTCATCCATTTCCCATTTCCAGCTTCTCCCAAATTTAATTCTCATGAACTTAATGGCTCCATGATTTATTGTTACTCTTTCTGCTGTCTTGTTTAGCATATGCGTGAGCATTAGGCTGAGTTTAATAGCAGTGCACTTTCTAATCTGAGTTTGTGCTTTGATGACTGATGGCCTGAATAACAAACAACTTGTCCTGTCTCCCTCCCCAAAACTGTTCTTTTGGTTTTTCTGAAAATTAATTTTGCTAGCCCAAAGTTTCTGATCTCTCTACAGATTAATTTTTCAAACAAGCCTTCCTGTAGCTTTTTACAGTAGTATGTCTCCTTGTAGGAGAATGTCACCTTAATTATGATGACTGCAGTGATTCCTTGATCTATCATCTGTATCCAGACCTCTAATTGCAATTTCTAAAGTGACAGCCTCCCTGCAGACGTCCCTGTGTGTGCTCTAGACTGCCATGGCTCCTAGGATGAGACAAGAGGCAATTTTAAGTCCTGGTGTCTGGACTTGTGAGTTTAAGCATAATTGTTCCACTGAAAGGGAAAAGTCTGATGGGGAGTGATCTGATTTTCCAAAGTGACAAGCACCTTTTCTGGTAGCAATAAAGAAGACAGAAATGCTTCATTTTCATTTAGGCTTTTAAATGAGAGTTGTCCAGAGCCTGATTCTCCCTGGATGTTAGTAGGAGGTTAATGCTTTGAAAATCAACCCTCTGGATTAAATAATTAGGACCATGGGCTATAGAAGGAAAAGACTAAAATGAACTTTAAAGTAGCATCTCAAGTCCATGGTGATGGAAAAAAGGACATACAGCCTGGATTCTCTGGTGGTCTGTATCTTCCACAGTCACTGTGGCATTGACAAGATCACAGTTAAAGCAAATTGCTGCTGTTCTGACTTGACAAATCATATATTCACTTGCTCTTGATATAAAGGTCTGTAATGTTACCCAAATGAAAGGTGAGCAGGAAAAAGAGTGCTTATAGGGCTGTCTACACACATGTACAACTTTTAATACTATAGTAAGTGTATATTCTATAGGTTATATAGCACCTCTCTCTTTCCATTGGTATATGTATTTTGCTATCAGCTAATGGCTGTAACTCTGTCACTCTGGGATGTGTGTTTTGCTTCAGTTAAAAAAAAACAAAAATCACATTTTCTCATAATTACACCAATAAATATTCTGTATAGAGATACTGGCATGATTTTGGTCATTTGATACTTTTCCAACTACCTAACCATGTATATATTTCATTCTATACAGCCAGGTCATCTGACAATGAAATCAGCCCACAGTAAATTTAGCACAGCACCATTAATGGACCAGTATTTTCCACCCTGCCAATCTCCCAGGCAATTTATGAGAAGACAGTCCAGGCCTTCAAGTTCTTATTAGCAGATCTTCCTGACATGTTCTACTCTGTGATAAAAGAGCCAGCACATTTTTGTAATGTGCTTGTCTTTGCATGAAGGAATCACATGCAAAGAACTTAAAGTTTAGCACTTCTCCCAGATTTTTTTTTTTTTCTGTGGTGCACATGGACTATTTATTTGCAATAACTTGCACAAATGAATGAAGGTGAGGAATGACATTAATGTTGCAAAAAAAGCTGATCAGCATCAGTCACTGGTGGAGAAAAACACAATCTGACTACAAGGAGGGTTGCATTGGTATGCAAGGCAAGGAAAGCCTGGTGTGTGGCTCTGCCCTAAGAGTTAAGAGGCTCTGCAGACTACTTTCCTTTATTAATATTTATGACAGTGTTGTCAGAAATGCCTGGAAAGATATACAGCAGTTTTAAAATATAGCACAATAAAATGGTTGTGTTTACATTTTCCAAGAAGCAATTCAAACCAGAAACATTTTCACATTGTTATGAGTGAAGGAAAATGTGTGAAAATTTGTCTACAATATGTAATCGACCTGAAAATTCCTTGTTTGCTTCTTATTGTCTAAGCATGTTTCTTTTACTAGAAAACAATGAGGAAAAACAGGCAGGTGTCTTTATACATCCAAGTTCCTTTAAAATCTGTATGACAGACTCAGACAGCAAGGAGGTAGATACCAACCCTGTGGGCTGTTTTGCAGTGGCAACACTATACCAGCCACAATAACATGGAACAATCCTAGCACTGAGCCCTCAAGGATCCCTTTTCCTGGTGCATAAAATAGTGCAGTGTGGAGTGATAGGAGAGGGAAGTCATGTAAAGCTGAATGAAGTTGCATGAAGGGAGATGAGCTGAAGGCCAAGCCACAGTTAGGGTCCAGAATTAATATTTATTGCTGAGTTCTTGTTTCAAAGGGGATTTTGTGTGTATGCAGAGAAAGAACTGGTTTTTCCACATATTTTACTAATTCAGATTTCCAGAACGTTTTTGTACTGTGTTAATTCTGCATGCCTGATGCCCTCAGGAGAAGGAGGTAACAGGCAGACTCCTGGGAAATGAGACACCAGGAAGCCAAATGGGTGCAAGATGGATAGGCAGAAATAGTTTGGTTTTCTACAGTTATAATAGTTATAGCTACTTTGTATCTAATTTAGAGCTTATTATAAAAATTACTGTAAAGGGCCAACTTTAATGAGAAGGTCTCATTGCTGCCAATTTTTAGCTCACTATGGAGACTGATTCAAAATGGCTTGAATCCCTACACACGTGTATACACAGATGGTGAATTGCAGAATTAACTCAATGGAGGGGACGGGTGCTAAAAATACAAATTTAGGGAAAATGTGGGAGAGAGAACAGAATGAAAAAGACTGACAGCTGCTCATTGTCCAGCCTTGACTAAATGTGACTCTCAACTGTCTGGGGAAGAAAGAGACCAGGCTAGAAAATGAAAGACTTCACAGAGGTAAGAGTGTCCAGCAAGGCCAGAGACATACAATACAAAGTATGTTATAATGAAGCTGCAAGGTACCCTGTAGAAGATTTCTGAACATCAGCCATACTGTATTTTTGTTTCACTATGTGGAACAACATGGTGTTGATACTGCAAATACAACCCTGGATGCTGATTCTGGTGGGATGCTCATCTAAGAAGAACTGTCAGACAAGCCTAAATTCAGTGCCCACTGGGGCCAAGGTTTATCTGATTGCATGGTCTACATACACAAGATCTAGATTTTATTGCACCAAGCACTGTAATGCCCCTTTTTTGGCCCTGATCCTGTCAGACTAGACTCCCCAGGCCTGAGCCAACTGCCTAATGCCAATGGAAAATGTCATGTTTCAAGTCACCTTGGACAGATAGGGGAAAACATAAAGGCAGGGTTTTAGGCTCTGCCCACTCTGATCCAATGGGATTACCTCCAGGTAATCCAGCCTCATGGCATTACATTATTCCCAATTAAAAAATAATAAGAAATATGCAGGAGCTCCAGCTCCCATTTCAGGAAATCATCTTTAAAGAAAAGAGGAGCTTCAACACTTTTCTTACATATGTCTGAGCACAGGAATAAGCATAACCCTGAGCATGACCCTGAGGAGCAAAATGATGTGTCATTGCATTTGTAGCCTGCAGACAGAAAGCACAAAATCTCCTGTTGGTGCAAGTGAGGTGTGCCAAGAAACCATTTAGTGCTGAGGTGCTGAAGGAGTCTCTCTCCTGAACCATCCAAAAACTAAGTGCCCAGTCTGTGCTGGGTCCCCAAAAAGTCAATTGGAAGGATCAGACATGTCTGCAGGACAATTTCTCTTGTCCCAAAAATAGTTGGTTTAAGATCCATGCAGCCAATCCCAACCTGACAGTGGTCTTCACTTCCCACTCTGGGGGAACCTAAACAGCTTGCTCAGAAAAGAGGACCAGTTGGGTTTTCATGTGCTCAGAGTCAGATACACTTCTGAACAATATGTCTATCCTCAGGCTGCTTTGTTAATTGTTTCCTCTCAGAGCAGACATAGTGTCTGCTATGGTGAATGACAGTTAAAGGGGAAGAATGTTTTGGGGGTATGTATGCCTACAAGTACGAGGGGGATACAAATTCCCTTTCATCAGATGGAGCTAGGTTGAGGTCTCTGTGGTGAAACTTCTGAGGAAAGAAACCAGGAAAATAGCTCCTAACCAAAACTATTCTATGATTCTATGAATTGGTAGATGTTCTGGGGAGAGCATAAAGAGACTTTAACTAAAAGGTCACAACGTTTGGTCACAGGGTATGAATTATGCATTCTATGCTTTTGGGGAAGAAGGGATCATAGAGTCATAGAACCATTCTGGTTGGAAAGGACCTTGAAGATCATAAAATCCAACCATAACCTAAATCCACCAACCATAACCTAATCTACCCGTTCAGTGCTTAAATCATGTCGCTAAGCACTACATCTATATTTCTCTTAAACACTTCTAGGGATGGTGACTCCACCACCTCCCTGGGCAGCCTGTCCCACTGTCCAACCACTCTTTCAGTAAAGAAATTCTTTCTAATATCTAGTCTAAACCTCCCCTGGTGCAACTTCAGGCCATTTCCTCTTGATCAAGATGATCAAGATGATCAAGAACTGGCACAAAGTAGAAGCCCTGATGAGCCCAAACCCCACTTTCTTCCTTCCATAGACGATGAGTTGCTGTGGCCAAAGGAGGGAGGCCCAAGGAACACTGGTGAGATCTTCTGTGGAGAAGACACTACCAGCTGGAGACCTGAACCAGACTTGTTGGCCCTGTCCTTTGAGAGGGATGTCACTTGATAAAAATTACTTTAGCCAATATGAAAATGAGGCACTGTCTCCAGAGGTAGTGAAATACCCATGGAATACTGCAAAGGCTGAGGTAAACTTGGTTAAAATAGTCAGGATTTTTCTATCAGAACAACTTTTCTAAGGAAAATTATCAATTTACTGACTTGACGTATGTTGCAGAAAGGCATTGTTTTCAACAAGTTTCCAGTGAAACACAGGAGTTGCCTCCCTGCCAGAGCATACACCCAACCAGGGATTTTGGCTCTTCTGCAGTACGTCTCAGACTACCACAGCCTTTCAGACTGTCTCAAAGCAGGACATGTGGGATTTTAAAGGTGCAGAACCCCAAAATACTCCTATCACATTCTACCCCTGGTACTGGGGACCCCAGAAGTGTACCAACTCCAGACTCCCATAGGAGACACCTTTCTTCCTGGGAACCCCCTGGAAGCTCATGAAACTTCCATTCTCCCTCCACAGATTGAATGGGTCTGTATATCTT
This sequence comes from Hemiprocne comata, assembly GCA_020745705.1. NCBI lineage: Eukaryota > Metazoa > Chordata > Aves > Apodiformes > Apodidae > Hemiprocne > Hemiprocne comata. The sequence goes on from CM036586.1 coordinate 208,619,133, forward strand.
AACTCCACTGTGGTTGCCACTGTTTCTGTGTTTGCAGCTCTCCACCTGCCCAGTAGAGCTGACTGGGAGCAGAGAGTCCAGTTTTCCCAAGCAATCATGCACCTTTGGCTTCTGTGAACAGTTACGGAATAAAAAGAATTTTTTATTTTAATCTCACCCTTCTATGCCCCCAAAGTTTTCCCTTCAAAGTTCTTCTGTTAGCTTTGTCATATTTGTTCAGAAGAATATGTCAGAATAAGGATTGCATAATAATTTTAAATATTTCGGCCAAACCATGGGTACTGAACACAACAAGCAAGGTTTTTAGAAGAAACACTGAACACCAAAGAGTGTTTTTCAATGAATGCCAACAGAGGCTTTTTCCTATTTTAATTAGTTGAAGTAGTCCAGAGAAATTATTAGTTAGAGAAATTATTAGTTGTAGATTTTATGTGGAGTCCTTAAATAGACTGCATAAAAACTTTTGTGTTTCTCTGACTTTGAAACAACCAAGATGTATGAAGTTAAAATTTAAATATGGGTGTTTTTCCTCTGCCACTAGTATTTATTTCTACCAACAGAATATGCTGGGTTATATAAAATACAAATTAAATGACTGAATGGACCACTTGATATAATTCCTTCCCACCTGCCTATGCCTCAGTGCCAAGAAGCATTTAAAATCCCATGCATTGTGTTTGTTTTTCATACTTACAAAGATACTGGAGAGCATTGATTTACTAGTATCTTAGATCATCAGTCAGAAGCCAGAGGAAAAGAGACAGCTTTCTTGGATTTAAGACAGGAGTCTTTCACATGGGAGAACAGCTTCAATTCAGCAAAAGGCTCTGCTTTGCTGAGCTGGAGGCAACTTCAGCCCATGCCTTCCTGAGTCAGAGAACTAGAGCAGATCAGCAGACACTTAGCTCCTAGGCATGGGATATGGTTGGATTTGAGGGTGTAGATGGTGACCTCTCCTTCTATTGCTGGTGGAATACCGGTAGTTTAATTCCCACCTACTCTTTTGCTCATTTCTGTGATTGTTGGCTATAGGCTCTTTAGAAGGGAGAGGCAAGGCAGGAGAGGTGGTGGGGTGGCGTTATATGTTAAGGAGTGCTTTGACTGCCTAGAGGTCAATTCTAGACACACCAAGGCAGAATGTATATGGGTGAGGATAAAAGGGAAGGCCAATGAGGCTGATATCCTAGTGGGAGTCTGCTACAGACCACCTGACCAGGATAAAGAGACTGATGAGATGTTCTTTCAACAACTTGGGGATGTCTCATGTTCGCTGGCCCTTGTTCTGGTGGGGGACTTCAACTTACCAGATGTCTGCTGGAAGTACAACACAGCAGAAAGGGGCCAATCCAGGAGGTTTCTGGAATGTATAGAAGATAACTTCCTGCTACAGCTGGTAGGTAAACCTACCAGGGGTGGTGCCATGCTAGACCTACTGTTCACAAACAGAGAAGGGCTGGTGGAAGATCTAGTGGTTGGAGGTCGTCTTGGGCACAGAGACCATGATATGATAGAATTTACAATTTGTGGTGAAGTTAGGAGGGTCGTCAGCAAAACCTCTACCTTGGACTTCCAGAGGGCTGACTTTGGCCTCTTCAGGATGCTGGTTGGGAGAGTCCCTTGGGAAGCAGCCCTCAAAAACAAAGGAGCCCAGGAAGGCTGGGCTTACTTTAAGAATGAAATTATGAAGGCGCAGGAGCAGGCTGTCCCTGTGTGCTGAAAAAGGAGCCGGCGGGGAACAAGACCAGCCTGGTTGAGCAGGGAACTGTTACAAGAACTCAGGAATAAAAAAAGAATGTATCAACTTTGGAAAAAAGGGCGAGTGAATCAGGAAGTATTTAGGGATATTGTAAGGTCATGTAGGAAGAGAATCAGAGATGCAAAAGCTCAACTAGAACTTGAACTAGCCATCTCTGTAAAGGATAATAAAAAATGCTTTTATAAATACATTAATAACAAAAGGAGGGTCAGGGAAAATCTTCATTCCTTATTGGATGAGGAGGGGAACTTAGTAATGGAGGACAAGGAAAAGGCTGAGGTGCTTAACACCTTCTTTGCCTCAGTCTTTAACAAAAAGACTAGCTACCCTCAGGACAACTGGGCTCCTGAGTTGGTAGACAGGGATGGGGAGCAGAATCCCCCTCCTGTAATCCAGGAGGAAGTAGTTAGGGACCTGCTGTGCCACTTAGATCCCAACAAGTCCATGGGTCCGGATGGGATTCATCCTAGGGTGCTGAGGGAGCTGGTGGAAGATCTGGCTAAGCCACTCTCAATCATTTATCACCAGTCCTGGCTGACTGGGGAGGTCCCAGATGACTGGAGGTTGGCCAATGTGACACCCATCCACAAGAGGGGCTGGAAGGAGGATCCAGGGAACTATAGGCCTGTCAGCCTGACCTCGGTGCTTGGCCAGGTTATGGAACAGATCATCCAAAGTGCCATCAAGCGGCATGTGGAAGACAACCAGGGGATCAGGTCCAGCCAACATGGGTTCAGGAAAGGAAGGTCCTGCCTGACTAATCTCATCTCCTTCTATGACTAGGTGACCCGCCTAGTGGATGAGGGGAAGGCTGTGGATGTGGTCTACCTTGACTTCAGCAAGGCCTTTGACACAGTCTCCCACAGCATCCTCCTGGAGAAGCTAGCAATCCATGGCTTCGACAGGTGCACCCTTCGCTGGGTCAAAAACTGGTTGGATGACCAGGCCCAGAGAGTGATGGTGAATGGAGCTGCATCCAGCTGGCGTCCGGTGACCAGCGGTGTCCCCCAGGGATCAGTACTGGGCCCAGTCCTATTCAACATCGTTATTGACGACCTGGATGTGGGGATTGAGTCCACCCTCAGTAAATTCGCAGATGACACCAAGCTGGGGGGGGGGAGTGTTGATCTGCCAGAGGGTAGGAAGAGGCTGCAGGAGGACCTGGACAGGCTGGATCGGTGGGCCGAGGCCAACGGCATGAAATTCAACAAGACCAAGTGCAGGGTCCTGCACTTTGGCCACAATAACCCCAGGCAGCACTACAGGCTGGGGGAAGAGTGGCTGCAGAGCGGCCTGGCAGAGAGGGACCTTGGAGTACTGGTGGACAGCCGGTTGAACATGAGCCAGCTCAGGTGTGAACCATGAACCAGTGTGCTCAGGTGGCCCGGAAGGCCAATGGTATCCTGGCTTGGATCAGGAATAGTGTGGCCAGCAGGAGTAGGGATGTAATTCTCCCCCTGTACACAGCACTGGTGAGGCCTCACCTGGAGTACTGTGTCCAGTTCTGGGCCCCTCACTTCAAGAAGGATGTTGAGGTGCTGGAGCGGGTCCAGAGGGGAGCAACAAGGCTGATGAAGGGACTAGAGGGAAAGTCTTATAGGGAGAGGCTGAGGGTGCTGGGGTTGTTTAGCCTGGAGAAGAGGAGACTCAGGGGAGACCTTATCACTCTCTTCAACTACCTGAAGGGAGGTTGTAGTCAGGTGGGGGCTGGGCTCTTCTCCCAGGCAACTAGTGACAGGACCAGAGGGCACAGCCTGAAGTTGCTCCAAGGGAGGTTTAGGTTGGATATTAGGAAGCACTTCCTCACGGAGAGGGTGATTAGACACTGGAATAGACTTCCCAGGGAAGTGGTGGAGGCACCGTCCCTGGATGTGTTCAAGGAAAGGCTGGATGTGGCACTTAGTGCCATGGTCTAGACGGTGTGGTGGTGTTGGTCATAGGCTGGACTTGATGATCTTAAAGGTCTTTTCCAGCCTTGGTGATTCTGTGGTTCTGTGATTCTGTTTGTTCAATAATAGCTGGGAGACTGCAAATGTCCTTGTATGACCCTTGAAAGCAGGATTTCCACAGCAGGAGAGGGATATTAACACTTTGATGTGAAAATCACAGGACACCTCCTATAGGAATGTCTGCTCTAGGTAGACCCTTCCCAACAGACACACCAGCCCTTAGTGTTTTGTGTCTCTTTAGCTCTGTAAAGAGTTGCTGTTTTATTAGTTCAGAGGACAATTTCAGTGCAATTGCCCTGAAATGGAAGTGAAACCATGTAGACAGCCAGCTGAAAAACAACATAATGCCATGAGGCAGTTGTGAGAGAAAAATAGCTTATCTGGGAGGTGCTGTGGCATTTCCTGACTATGAAAGAGTACTCAGCCTGATGGGTAAAATACTTTTTCCACATTGTCCTGGTTTGAGAGAACCAGGATAAAAATTTCCTGTAGCCATACTAACCTGAGACCATCTGAGCCCCCCATGCTGCTGCCGGGCTGTGGCTGTGGTACTGACTGTGGGGAAAGCAGCTGTGCCTGTGGGGAGGAGAGAATGGGTCAGGTGACCCCAATGGACCAATCACAGTGCTCCTGCCCATGGGGCTCAATATAAAATGGCTCCTCAGAACTCTCTCACCTGGCCTCTTTGGCTGGTTTGTTTGTTTGTCTTTGCCTCTTCTGTTGCTCCCACATCCTGTTTTCTTGCTGGAAAATAACATTGTTCACCAAGACAGGTCACCTTCCCCTAACTCCTGGAGTGGGACTGGCTCAGATCCCCCAAGGTTTTTGTGGACTGTCATTGGGATTGTGAACTCAGACACACCCATCTGCTGCCAAGACCAGTTTGGGACTTTTCTGGTTTGGAAGAAATTACAGTGAGGAAGGTGGGGCAGGAGGTGCTCCAGGCACTGGAACACAGATTCTCCTGCAGCCCATGGTGAAGACCATAGAGAGGCAGGCTGTCCCCTTGCAGCCCATGGCAGTCCACCATGGAGCAGATATTCACCTACAGCCCATGGAGGATCTCATGATGGAGGAGGCAGGTGCATCTAATGGAGCTTTTGATCTTTGATCTGTGGAGAAATGAGCCCATGCTGGAGCAGGCTTCTGGCAGGACCTGCAGAGAAGAGGAGCCCACACTGGAGCAAGTTTGCTGGAAGATCATGTGACCCTGTGGGGGACCCATAACAGTACTGTCTGTTCCTGAAGGACTGTACCCTGTGGAAGGGACCCATGCTGGAGCAGTTTGTGAAGAACTGCAGCCCCTGGGAAGGACTTGCATTAGAGAAGTGTGCAGAGTGCTGTCTCCTAAGGGAGGTACCCCACACTGGAGCAGGGGAAGAGTGTGAGGAGTTCTCCCCTGAGGAGGAAGGAGCAGCAGAGACAATGTGTGATGAACTGGTTGCAACACCCATTCCCTGTCCCTCCACTGCTCAGGGGGAGGAGGTAGAGAAATTGGGAGTGAAGTTAAGCCTGGGAAGAAAGAGGGTTGGGGGGTAAGGGTACCCTAAGGTTTGGTTTTAATTCATATTACCCTAATCTGACTTTTGATTGGCAAAATTTAAATCACTTTCCCTGAGTGAAGTCTGTTTTGCCCATGACAGTAATGAGTGAGTGATGTCCCTGTCCTTATGGCAATGCATGAGCCTTTTGTAATATGTTCTCTCCCCTGTCCAGCTGAGGAGTGACAGAGCAGCTCTGGTGGGCACCTGGTGTCCAGCCAGGGTCAACTCACCACACCTTGTTTTGGTATGTATGGGTTACCTGTATATAATATATCATACTGAGCAACAAAGTCAACCATAATATGAGCAATCATTAAGACAAACTGAACAGAGGTGGACATGGTGAGACTAGGTTTCATCTCCTAAAAGCCTTTCAGCTCACCAGATGGATGTGAGATGGTATAGATGATGATGACTAAGTGGAGCGTTTGAGAGAAGTGGTTTCTGAGATCCTGCTTTCTGCCCCTGTTGGCATACAAACAGGACATTATGAGAGCTGGAGGGAAAATATTTAGGTCCTAGAAGAAAAATGTGTGTCTATGGGTCATTTGCCCTGCTCCGAGGCACTGCATATTTTGCTTACTGAGCTAAAGGGCTTTTTCTCTTCTTACATTCAAACACAGTGAGTGTGACACTGGTACAGTCAAGCACCTCTCACTGAATCCATTCATGAATTACATGGATTGAGCCGCAGGATTGGAGCCTAGAGTTGTAAAAGCAAATAAAAGAGCATAGAATTATACATTAAAGGCACCAACACGTGCTGGTCTGGTTTCATAAGAGCATTATTTAATCAAGTATAGGAAATACATGGTGTTCTTTGAGTGGTGTGGTAGCCTATGTTGATCTGGGAGATCTTTGTAGGAGCGGATCTGATAAGATACTACAACACTGGAGGTTACAAGAGGCTTGAGGAGCAAGACTGCCCATCCTGTTTATGCATCACACCTAAACAAGGTATTTGTAAACATGAATCAAACACTGCATGCTTGATTAGCACCTTAGTAACATCACTGAGTTACTGGAGACCTCTAGAAGTTGGACTGATAGGATATATTATTGTAATCTTCACTTTCTGTGAGTAAGGGTTGTATCTCTGAAGAAGTTGTTCTTCTCTTCCAGCAGGTCATAATGAGCCCTGTCGACACAGCAGCAAGTATGCCTCCAATCACAGCTGCTCCAAGCAACCAAGGCCAAATCTGACGGGCTTCCTCAAGGTAGGGTATTAAAAATGCATGGAAAGAATTAAGTTCTGAGGAAAAAAGAAAAAGAGAGTTTATTTTACATGATGCAATGTGCTGTCAGTTTATAGATACTGTAGAACAGAATACTGGAAGACGGAGTGAAAAAAGAGATTACATTGTTAAAAACTCTCTGAAGGTCAAAAATATTTTTAAACAAACCTCTTTGGACATTATAGTCTGTTTCTCAATCTTCATATTAAAGGCCGGAGTAGAGTTCACTGTCCCCAGTGCTCTCTATGGTTTTGTTAAAACTGTAAGACTATGACCCAAGAAGTCTGATACAGTATGGCCAAAGGTTCTGCTAGCTCAGCATCCTGTTGGCAACAATAACTGAAACAGAGCATTAGGAAGAGTTTAAGAACAGGTCAAGCCTATTATGACCCTGACACAAAATACTTACCCAGCCTCCAACAATTTGCAGCTCAGGGATTTCCTGAACCAGATGTGGTGTTGATGTATTTAATCATAATTAGAGGATTTTTTCCTTCTGTCAGCTTTTCTAGCTGCTCTTTGAACTTTTATCACAACTCCTTGCAGCAAGGAGATCCTTGCTAGAGCACATGTTGGGTGAGAAAAAACCAAACACTTCCTTTCACTAATTTTCAACGTGTCATGTGCTCATTTCATGTGATAGTTCCTGTATAGGGAGAGGCAGTAGACAGCTATTCTCTCATCATTCTCTGCACACAAACTCCTTAAAGAAAGAATTGAAGCCTTCTTTCTTTGGGAAATCCAGGGCAGCTTCTTGCTGGTTAGATAATCAGTTGCCTTCTTGCTTTGTGGTATGAATGCATGTGTCTGTTTTTCTCAGTATGGCTTGATGAGTTACGAAAACCCTGTCGCACAGGGCTCTCACGTCACAACAGAGGTTGGAAGGTGACATCTTCAAAATGCACCCAGCAATCTACTGGCTTGAATTTGAGAAATGAGAATACCTGTCCTCTTGGATTAAACAGTATTTGAAATCCACATCTCCCAATTACTAGTAGGTATTCCTATTAGCTGCAATTACTGTCTTTTAGGGAAAGAAAAGGGGACCCCTATAGACGAACCCTCCAATGTGGCTTATTTTCTGTAGTGTTCATGCATCTGGACTGACTTAGGTGTGCTCAACCATACTTAGTGAGGAATGTTCTCTCAACAGCTATAACTGCCTTCCTGCTGTCTTGCATTTTCACTAGTGCCCAGAAAAGTAATCCCATATATCTTCTTGCATCATGGTGCTTCTGAGTGCACATTATGTGCGCTGTGCTCTGTAGAGATGCTTTTGGGTTGCAGCACCTTTAAGGCTAAGCTATCCTTAGCACTTGTCTGAATCTCTCTCTGAGATGCAGTTCAAATTTTGGCTGTGCTTATGCTGAACATATTTTGTCCCTACACCTCAGCTTCAGTTTGGAGAATGTTTACTTGCTATTTCTCTGGTCCTTGTTTTCCAGTTAATCCAACTTTGTGTTCTGAGACAGTATTTGTAAGAGTCTTCATGTTTAGCCTTCTGCTTTTGAACTTATTAGACATATAAATGCTACATCACACTCAGAATTACAAAAAAAATAGATTCTTCATATTTTAGAGTGAACCTCACAAACCTCTGGGTGCGAGGTACATTGTGTCTTTAATCCTTCATTTCTCATCTGTCAAATGAAGACAGTGCCATTCACTGAATCCTTCAAATTGTGAATATAAACTAATATTTCTGCAGGACTCAGCTGCTATATTGATCAGCACCAAATAAAAATGTTAGAGGAAACTTCTTCAGGATCTCAGTTTTAGTGTGCAGTAGATCATACATTAAGCTACATATTGCTTAACAGGGAAAACAAAAATCAAAAGTGAAAAGAATTGAACATCTTGTTCTTAATGGATGCTGTCTATGCTGTATAGGGAATGAGATGGGGGTATGGGGAAAAAAGCGTGCAACTAAACATGATGCGTGCATGTAGAGCTGGAGGGTGAATTATGGCTATATAGACAACTTTAATGCTGGCATTTCTGAACTTTGTGTGCTTCATTTTGTGATTCTGATGTTTTTTAATTCAACACTTCTCTGTTTATATTGCGAACATGTTTGAAGTAGACACAACCTGGCTATTTAAACTACAATATGCATATGCTTGGACCCCCAACACAGGAAGGATATGGAGCTGTTGAAGTGAGTCCAGAGGAAGGCCACAAAAATGATCAGAGGGCTGAAGTACCTCTCCATGAAGACAGGCTGGGAGAGTTGGGGTTGTTCAGCCTGGAGAAGAGAAGGCTCTGAGGAGACCTCATAGTGGCCTTCCAGTACCTGAAGGGACTTGATTTCTGAAGGTCCTTTCCAACCTCTATAATTCTAAGGGGCTACAGGAAAGCTGGGGAGGGACTTTTTACGGGGGCTTGTAGTGAGAAGACAAAGGGGGATGGCTTTAAACTGGAAGAGGTAAGATTTAGGTTAGACATTAGGAAGAAGTTATTCACTGTGAGGGTGGTGAGACACTGGCACAGGTTGCTCAGAGGAGCTATGGATGCCTCCTCCCTTGAAGTGTTCAATGCCAGGTTTGATAGGGTTTTGAGCAGCCTGGTCTAGAGGGAGGTGTCCCTGACCATGGCAGGGGGGTAGAGTAGATGATCTTTAAGGTCCCTTCCAACCCAAACCATTCTGTGATTCTCTAAAGGAAAATTGATGCATAATCAGAACCAGATACTGTTTTAATGTTGTGGAGAAAGAGCATTATCATAAAGTTCTATTACTTGCAGAGTTTTTCTGGGGTATGAGGGTTTTCTAAGTGACATCTTAAATTCATACTTTCTCCTTGAACCATCTCCTCTATCAATGTTAGCTGGACATCTGAGCTATCTGCTTCCTAGTAAAACATAACATGACTTTAAGATTATGAGATGTCACATTTCACAGCAGGCCCTTTCAGAAGGGATTAATCTATTTTATTGTGTCCTGATAATCACTCAAACATGCCCTTCTCTTGTTTTCAGCTTTAGTCTGTACAATTTTTGTCATTTTCTCAAAGCCAAAAGCCACCACCTGGCATCTACTGCATGTTTCTTTTTGCTGCACAAAGGGTGTTTGGCATTGCTATCATACAGTTGTCATGGCAGCTCTTCAGTGTCAGAGGATGGAGCACTCCAGGACACCCTATAATCTGTTAACCTGTGACTGTAACACAACACTAAACTATGACTGGCCTGGCTGCCCAGACAAAATCATGCAAACTGGGATTTCAAATGTTCCATTAGCATAAACTTTTATAACTGTGTAAGGCCCAAGAGTGCTGCAGCTGTGTTTTCTGATGACTACTTGGGAAAAGGGTCAAGGGAGTGGTGGTGGTAGGGACAACACATCGCTAATTTGAGAGAGACATTAGCCAATGTGAGTTCCATTCCTTTATGTCAGTGCTTGGAATGAATTGGTAATCCTCCCTGGAAGCTGCCATGAACATTGATTAAAACTGCCCTTTCAATCAATAGCTTCATGAGAAAGCAAGAGGAGGCCAAGTCAGGCTGGTTCTTGATATCTGGTCTCCCATTAGTGACTAATACGAACAATATCTCCTCACCTTGCTCTTTCTGACAGGAAAACAGCAGTGATCACAGTCTTAGCATTCAACTCTTGACATACTTTTTTTCTCAGAGACTGTTAGCTCTAGCTAACAACAACAAATAGCTTCTTACTCTTAATATATCATATAATATCATTGCTTTTAAATGTAATTTAAAAATACCAAGTAGTCCATTTTGTGTGGGTTGCTGGATGTCATTGAAAGGGTAGAAAACCACAACAGTGTAATTTCAAGGTGAAACAATGTGTCCTGTATTTATAATAATAATATGGAATTCTTGTGATGATCTATGAAACATGCCAATCTAATTGTTGGGCATCCTGAGATCTTCCTTTTATGGTAATATGAAACATTATTGATATAACGGATCTCAAGGATTAAAAAAAAATGCCTTAGCATGTAAAAATAAACCAACCCAGAATTAATTTTATATATTTTAGATATTCATTCTAAATAAGCTAGAGGATTATGTCTTTCCAGGGTTAATTCCACAAGTTAGAAATAAAAACTGGCTGGTCAAGAAACAAAACAATTTTTCTATCATTTATCTGTTGCCATATGCCCCACTGATAGGTTGACAGTTGTGCTATTTAATTTTACAAGCTTTTCTACCCCTAACATGGTTAGTTAATGGGCATGAGGTTTTAAAGCAAACCTTGAGGCAGCACAAACATCTCTTGCTAGGTCAAGCTTGCAAATTTTTTCTTATCCCAGCAAGCAAATTCTTTCTCTCTGGTTTCTACCACTTACTGTGTGTGCACAGTTCACTAATTGTGTCCCTCTGGGTGGTCAAAGGAGATGTCAGTGACACTTCCCAAATCAAAAACTAGGAGGATTAACTGAGAGAGATGCATGTTATTGAGCCCCTCAGTCTGTCTTAAGGCAGAATCACTTGTCTCTGCAGCCATGGACAGTTCACCACTCCCATTAACTTGATCAGGGTCTCCTGATTATTACAGCCTGGGAACTCTTTTGTAATGTTATCTTCTGACAACAAGGAAAGAAAGTCTGGAGAAGACTTTGAGCAGGCAATGATGGCACATCTGCAGAGTGGAATACTGGCAAAAACTGATTACTTTGGAGTATTGCAAGGAGGTAAATCAAATATCCCTGGGTGCATCTATAGAGAAATACTCTTTGCTTTTTGTTTAACAATCTCAGTTAACACTTGCAGTTCATAACTGCTATTTCACAGTTTGCTTATATACATTTCTGAAAAAAGAATTGTAGAATCATAGAATGGTTAAGGTTGGAAGGGACCTTAAAGATCATCAGGTTCCACCCTCCCTGCTTATGAGCAGGGATGCTTCCCACTAGACCAGGCTGCACAAAGCCTCATCCAACCTGGCCTTGAACACTTCCAGGGAGGGGGCTTCCACAGCCTCCCAAAGGTCAACCTATATCCAGCGTCTTATTACCCTCATGGTGAAGAATTTCTTCCTAATGTCTAACCCAAACCTACCCTCTTCAATTTTTAAACCGTTACCCCTTGTCCTATTACTACTCTCTCTGGTGAAAAGTCCCTCCCTAGCTTTTCTGTAGCCCCTTCAGGTACTGGAAGGTGCTCCAAGGTCTCCCTGCAGCCTTCTTTTCTCCAGGCTGAACAACCTCAGCTCCCTCAGCCTGTCTTCATAGCAGCAAGTGCTCCAGTCCTTTGGTCATCTTCGTGGCCCTTCTCTGGAAGAGGTGAGGTCTGGGTGTAGGATACCTGATATCACCACAGTATATGCTACTAGGCTGTTAATAATTCAGCAAAAGAGTTTTATACACCTAAATGGCTCCCAGGAAAAAAATAAAAATCCAGCTTTAAAACTCTGTATTTCTGTTCGTCCATTAACCATCACTATATAATGATCAAAACATCTGCTCATACTCTTCTTTCTAACAATATATTTTTGCATCTTGTTTTCTTTGGTTCTCTCCTTCTGTTTCAATTAACCTTAATCTACACTATCTCATCTCTGCCTGAAGAAAATCCAGGGACCAAAATGCTCTCTTTTCATCTTTCATGTAATATGTAAATGTAAAACACTTTCCGATGTAGCATTTCTCAAGTGTTGTCACTTTTAATTGCTTTCTATTGTTTTGACATCCACATTTTATTGTGCATGTTACTATTTTATCATAGGCTTTTATATGCATAACATCAACTTTTCACATTGTGGTCAATGGTGTGTTCTCCTGAGCTGGGAGACTCAGCAGAGTTCCTCCTTGGTGGTACTATATTTGCCATCTGCCACATTTTCTACTCACTTCATGTGATTTTGCAACCAAATTGCTGAACGGCCAGAAATAGAAATGAGCTGCACTCAGACTCTGGATCTGAGCTTTTCTCCTGCAACACATCCATGAGCAACCTGGCTTTCTAAGTTGTAATAGCAACACTCTTACCCCTTGCTTTACCAGGAGTGTCAAAGATTGTGTAAAAATTGTGACTGATGGGTAGATTGATTGAATAATAGAATCATAGACTCATAGAATGGTTTGGGTTGGAAGAGACCTTAAAGATCATCTAGTTCCACTCCCTTCCTCCCCCTCCCTGCTTCCTGCCGTGAACAGGGACACCTTCCACTAGAACAGGTTGCTGAAAGCCCCATCCAGTCTGGCCTTGAACACTTCCAGGAAGGGGGCATCACCAACTTCTCTGGGCAGCCTATGCCAGTGTCCGACAGCCCTCACACTAATTTCTTCCTCATATCTAATCTAAATCTACCTTCTTTGAGTTGAAAATTGTTCTTCCTTGTACTATTGCTACATGCCCTTTTAAACAGTTCCACTCCAGCTTTCCTGTAGGACCACTTCAGACACTGGAAGGCTGGGTATATAACTGGGTAACAACTCCTGAGCTTGGAATTGGTCACTGCCTACATTTAAAAACAAAACAAAACAAAAAAAATCACCTGGCCACACATATACTGGTCATAAAATTGTTGCCATTGAGAGAGTGATATTTGATGGGGAAAAAGCTGTGTCTGTGAATTTATCTGTTCCTGTTTCTGGAAGAAAAAAAAAAAAAAAAGACTTAGTCTAGGCCTTCAAATGTAATTCCTTGGAATAGCTCATGCCATGGAAGATTGTTTTGACAGCTATTGCTAGGTGGTGCCGTTAGTCTTCCAAATGTTTATTATTGATGCTAACAAATGTTCATTTTCAGTAAGCCATGAGGGTTGTGGTAGTTTTACAGTTCACAGTTCTCATGTTAAGGAAAGCTGGGTTTCTGCTCTGGTTTCTGCTCAGATCAGCTCCCTAGTAACTAAACTCTGACATGTGTCTTTGATTCCAGAGGGATGGCTTCCCACGTGCACTGTTTGTGACCACTTCTGCTTCAGGGCTGCTGTATGTATGAAAAGAAATGAAGCTGCAATTAAAATAACCATACACTGATTGGCTTTTCAATGGAAAGCAAGAGTCCAGGCCTCAGCTTTTTCTCAGGGTAACAACAATAATATAGCATTAAAATACCATTTTGTCCCTGGTTTATTTCCAAGTTTTATTTCTTGTAAACAGCCTCATCATACTCTGTAGTCCTTCTTCAGCTCCACCAAAGTGCTAGTGCTGTGACTCAGAACTTCTGCCCTTGCTGCTTTCCTCCAGCTACTCCCTTTAAAACAAGAAAGCCAGGTCTGGAGGACAGGACAGAGCCAGGTTTTGTGTGCTCATTCTTCACACTGTGCTCTCATCTTCCTCTGCCTTTCCTCTTCCTCCTTATTTGGAAGAACTGCAGAAATGCTTCCTTTTCTCAACCACCTATTTCTTCACTGCTCTGATTTGGTTTTCTTGGTTTGTTTTGTTTTTTTTTTTTCCTTTCTAACTTCTTCCTATTTGTCTAGTAACTCCTGGCTGCCAGTCACAGACTCTGTTCTCCCTTGAGTAGATGGGAGCTTTCAGAGAGGGTGAGTAGGCATTCCTGCTTCAGCTCCTCTGTCAAGAAGCTCCTGTTTACTGTTAGTCAGAAAAGGAACCCAGCATTCCTCTCTGGAGAAAAATCTGGGTTTAAACACTGGTGTGCTGAGAAAAATCCATATCTGCATTTTGAGAGTCCAGTCCATTTCCCATTTGTAACTGGTTTCTTATCCCTTCCAATAAGAAATAGCTTAAGCTCTCTTCTTCACAGTGAGCTTAACAAGGGATTGAGTGACATTCAAGGATTAGCTGAGCTTTCTGAACGAGGTTGAATTTCACTCTTTGTGTTGATCTTTCAAACTAATTAAGGAGCTACTTTCTTTACCTCTGTGTTAAGAATACTGGCAGAATTTGACAAGAATTTTTATTTTCTAAGGACTATGTGCTCCCTTGGAAAAAAGGGAAGATATCAAGAGGCAACAGAACTGAATTGTTGATGGTAAATAGTTTTCCATTTGCTTTCTTTTGCAGTACCAATTAGGACTTAATATTTCTGAAAGTCATCATATTTGGCACCTTTTTTTTAGTTACACAATTCTAGGAATATGTGGTTTTAGGAAACTACTGGCTTTAAAAATACATATAAATATTTCTGGTCTTTATTAGGAATTAAATTATGGCAACATGAATAAAAAGACAAAAAAGTCGACTAATAAGACCAAAATAATCATTTAGGGAGGGACTTTTTACAGGGGCATGTAGCAATATAACAAGCAGTAATGGCTTTTAGCAGGAAGAGGTTAGATTTACATTAGACTTTAGGAAGAAATTCTTCACTGTGTGGGTGGTGGGACACTGGGACAGGTTGCCCAGGGAAGTTGTGTCTATCCCTTCCCTGGAAGTGTTCAAGGCCAGGTTGGATGGGGCTTTCAGCAACATGCTCTAGTGGAAGGTGTCCTGGCCCATGCAGGGGGGTTGGAACTAGATGATCTTTAAGGTCCCTTCCAACCCAAACCATTCTATGAAATTGCTTATGGCATGTTAGGAGGAATATTGAGCTCTGTCTCTGGGTTGTGGTACTGAAACAGCCTGAACCATTATACACGAGATTTGCAGATACCTTTTGTTACCCATAAAATAGTCAAAAACACATTTTCTGGGTGACTGTGAATCAAGCTAGGTTTTACTTGAAGTGAATTAACAAGCTAAATGCATGATTGGATGTTTTATCAAATATGAAGAAACCGTATATCACCATCAGTAAGCAAACTGTCAGAAAGGCAGGGATGCCCTGAGAACTTACTGTTTTGATAAAGGTAAGAAACAAGCTATGAGAATGGTGTGATTACTAAGTTGTCCCTGGTGCTTTTGTTATATAGTTATTGGACTTTTAGCTCTTAATTGCCTTTTAACTGAAGAGCTGTGTTCACAGGAAGTTTTCTTCCTCAAACAAGAAAAGTAAACATGCCCAGCAACATGCCTGTTCAGTGGCCTATGCTCTGCAAGGATACTTGCATCCCACATCCCCGGGAGCTTTTGGCAATTGTAAACGTAAGAGATCTGATCACTCCAATAACCTGTTTTATAAAGGATTGGGCCAAAGTATCTGAACAATCCTCAGTTCTAGACCACTCTATCTTTGACAGATTTTTAACCCTTCCGGTAGACATTAAAGAGGCCTGTGCTACTCAAGTAAAACTACTGAATCCACTCAGGACATGACACCTGGTCTGCCTGAGGTTTCCCAGCAGCTACAGCCCTAAGGGCCTCTGTCCTCCTTGTCTTGTCCTCCAAGATAGATGCCCAACTCAAAACTATCTTCAAACAGCAATGGAAGTCAAAACCATCGCTAAACAATGCAAAATGTATTTGATTAAATGAAATTAGCATTATGAATGATTGTGTTCATATAAATAACCATAAAGTTGTGTTCAAATAAATAACAATAGGGTAAGCACTGGTTCAAGAGCTGCACAGACCCTGTGTTGGCCTTTGGTGCTGCAGTGAATTTTACTCCATGATTTTTAAGAGATCAGATTACATTTGTAAACTTGAAAGAGAGCTTTGCATCTGGCCTTCTTCAAACCATGGCCAGAAATCTGAAAATCCCACTGGTTCCCATTTGTGTTGCGCTGCATCTGTTGCCCATGGCAAATGGCAGACTCAAAATCCAGCACTTTTTCTCCCCAGTTCTGACCATGAGCTGACTGTTTGGGTCAGATTCTGCTCTTAGTGGGCTAGGATAAATAGGATTGTTATCAGCAGCTGATTTTTTGTTGAACTTTTCTAATGTTAGCATTTTTACTCTACCTCAGACCAGAAATGTGAAAACAAGCAGGTACAATTTGGGACTATATTCAGGGAAAAATCTGGAATAGAAGGATTTTCTAATCTCATCTCATTTTACAGACATATTCTAGGTTCTAGGCAAGAAATCTGACATTTACCCAAAATAGTAACATTACCTGGTTCTTGCAGATACTCATAGTCATACCCCAGCTCTCTTGAGGGTTTAAAAAATTCTCCATTTCTGTAAAGAGGGATAAAGGGGACCATGTAATTTTCTCGATTGTGCCCAATGGGTGCGTTGGCTGCCGGGTAAACTTCTAGCATGGGCCTATGTCTTCTTAACCATCGCTCAAAAATGCTGTAGAAGAAAAAACATGTCAATTAATTGTGGAAATTGGCAAAGATTTGGGTTTTTTCTGTGATTTTTTTGTTTGTTTTTTGTTTGTTTGTTTTTTTGTTGGGGTTTAATGTTTAGGTTTTTTTTGTGACCCTGGGGACAGTGGCATGCAATGACTTGTGTTCATGTGCATGTAATGCTTTCCAGATCATCTGGGGTTAGCTACTTCAGAGCTGAGTTCCTATGCAAGCCTACAAAAATCAAAGGTCTGCAGTGTTGCAGAGATGCTGAACATGCTTTTACATTCCATAAATGCAATTCATTGTCTCTCTATGACCTGACTGCAGTTTCTGCTCTGGAATTCACATTATTGTGAAGGATAGAGAGAAAAGGATTAAAGACCTCAGTCCTTATTCCACGCCCTCAGAAACATTTAGGGCTGGTTCTAAATAATCTTGTTGCCAGCTGCTCAGTGCTGTTCCTCTATTTTCTTACAAAAGGTTTTTCATGCCTGCCTTAAAGTATGGCTACACCAGTGTTGGTTTAACATCAACAAGGAGGTGGAAACATCTGAGGAAGAAGGGTAAGCTATATGAGTCCAGAAACTTGATAAACCAGGTCAGCTATCAGGAAGGAGTCTTTTTCTAACCATAGCTTTTTCACTGACCTTGGTGTCTGCATAGTTGTTTTACATGTTCTCACTTCTCTCTCCCAGCTGCTGTTGCATAGCTTTTTTTTCTTTCTTAAAAATGTTATCACAGAAGTGCTACCACCACCACTGATGGCCTTGGCCAGCAGCAGGTCTGTCTTGGAGCAGGCTGGCATTGGCTCTGTCTGACATGGGGGCAGATTCAGGCATCTTCTCACACAAGCTACACCTGCAGCCCCTTTGCTACCAAAACCTTGACATACAAACCCAATACAAGCTGTCACCCACACCATTGATCTCAGCTGCTACTTTCAATTTTTCTCTGCCAAATTTTCTCCCATTCTATGTCTATCAGTGCAGGGCTTTATGTTTATCCTTTAACTTGTAAGCAGAAAGCTTAAAGGCTGCAGTATGGAGTTTGTATTGACATTTTCAGGTCAACTACTGGATGTCTTTGGAAAGCAAAATTAACAACCATCCAAGACATTATCAGTTCTCCTCCCTTTGGGTCAGCTTTTTCTGCTCATTTATTAATTTTGTTTAAATCCTCACATCCTTTCCCTGATCCCCTGCTGACCCTTTGGTGTCAGCCAACCTGGATGGTTGGAATAAGGCAGTTGGCAAGATACTGACAGGGAAACAGATGCAGGTATCTTATATGTGAAGGAAGGCAACCCCATGCTTGATCAGAAGATATTGGTAGGAGGGGATTATCAGCATCATGCTCAGGAAGGGATCACTGAATTCATTTATCAGTTACAAGAGTTGGAAACAGTCTAAAGAGACTTGTAGATTGTACTTTAATTGAGATCTTGGCTCAACAGTTGCTGCTCCCTGGCACTGGCTGCTGGCTGGAGGACACAGACTTTCCCTCCTTCTATAATTATTAACCAGCTGTTCAGAGCCTCAAGTTATCTCAGAAACACAGACCCAAATGCAAGTGCTCAGCAGTACCAGGATCTCTGCAGAGGATCAGGGGATTCTGCTGGTAGATTTTTACATCCTCTCTTTGGGCAAAAATGTTGAGAAACTTTTTGCTTGCCATTCCAAATTAAAGCCCTCTCACACTCATCGAAGAAAAAGTAAGGCCAAAGCCTTCATTCTTTTTTCAGCATCAAAAGATTAATAGATGACAACATCACTATGTTCATACTTGTTGTCAACCCTTAACAATGCAGGTATTAAACTTGATTAAAATCTTCATTTGTGGCACTCCAGTTAATTTCATCAGCCTTGTCTAGAAAAAATCTTGTCAGAATAATAACGCTCAGCTGCAGCTTTCAGATGGATAAATTTAAACAATGATATCAAGGCTTCAGCTGCAGTTATCACAAGAAAGTTTGAACAGAAACTGTAATCAGATGTCTTTGGAGAGCAGCATAGATAAATTCAGTAATGATTAAAAAGGACATCGAATATAAAGGAAACCAAGGCATTATTTTAGCTTGAGGGGAGTAGTAGGGGTGTGTGTTGGACTGCCTGGCTTTTAGTTGTATCTTGAGCATGGCACCCTGACTATCAGAGCCTTGTTTTCCCAGCAGCTGTAGATGGGAGCTGAGATAGCTCTTCTCTGCAGCACGGGGTTGTTAGAGGTACAGAGATATTTTGGTTATGGAACATGATAATATCTTAGGAAGAAGGCAGAGATAGGACTTTGATCAGGCTTTCAAAGTCTGGTGATGATCCATACCCTAACTTCTGAATGCTCAGAAATTCTTGGGGCCTGATTTTTAGCAAACGCTGAGCAGTCACATTCTGAAAATCTGGAAGGCTGATGAGCACAAGGTTCAGAGCTAGAAATCATCATTTGCCTGAAATAGATTTGTATGACAAGCCCTGAAATGCAGCATCCTCTCTGGATGACCTAAATGTTGCTGTTTCATAAGCAATTTCAAGAAGAATCGTTAGGCCAGTAATCTTTCAAGCAGAATGCAAATCCAAAGCATTTCCATGGAAATGAACATATGTACTTTTGGATTCCTTCATTTGCAGTGTGGTTCCCACTTCAGATATCAAGCTTTTCTTAGCAGTAGCATGAGCATTGAATTGTCTGCCCTTGCAGCTGATCTTTAGATTTACTTGCAATTGTATGCCTCTAGTTACTGATGTGATGAGCTGTGCTGATGCACAAGATATGTTGCACAATTCTTTGTGTTGTTTATGAACAGTTCTCTCCTTTAGCCAGCATAAAATCATATAATCTTTACTGAAATTTGTTTCATCTAACATATCTGTATGCGACTGTAGAAATCTTAGAAACATCTGTTAAGGTTTTAAGAGTAACACCTTCCATTGCTCCCTTTGGAATAGCTGGCCCTGTGCATTTATCTTGGCTCTTTTTTGGTTTTTTGACACTTTGAAAAATCAGGATCATATTCTGCTTGCTAATAAAGCAATTGGCTGAAGCTGCATTTATGCTTTCCACTTACAGTCTTGTTCCCAGCTTGTTCAGTAAGATGGGCTCACAATACTAATTTTTTCTTGGCAAGATAATGCAAGATGCTTTGTATTTTCATGAGGATCTTCATATTTTTCTTCTTTTGTCTTAGAAAATTGGGAGATTGGATGTATCAGTAGTATTTTTTACATGTTCATCTGTTCGTATTTCTGTTTTTAAAAAGGGAGCACTACCATTTCCCTTCCTGACCCATATTTTGTAAGAAAATTTAGGGAAGAGGGAACCTTTCCCCTTGCCTTTCCAGAAAGGTTTTCCAGCTGAGTGGAGAGAGAAACCTCCCAATTGCATTCAGCTGGGGAGTAAATCCATGGAGAGGGTACAACTTAAGCTTGTTGTGTGCCATAAACTATTTCATATCAGAGAGTTACATTTTATGACTCCCAAGCTGAGGCTGTTAACTCCCTTCATTTGCTTTTTAGGGAAAACTAAAATCTTGAAGTAGCCTATGGCTTTTGGTATCAGCCAGGTACTGACTTCATCACAGTGCTGCCATCTCTGGGGACTTAAGTTAACTGAAAAGTTTTGGGCCAAAAGTACTATATCTGGATAAAATAATCATGCTGTCTTTTGTTTCAGAGTACTTGGACCACTGAATTACATGTTGTAGGATACTTTTTTTCCCCTCAAATAAGGTGCTTTTTTACTCCCTAGCTACATTAAAGGCAGAAAGTGTCAAATGTGGTCTTCTTCATGCAATACCATTCTTTCTGTAGGCAAAGAGAACACATCTGAACAGCTATGATGGATCGTCTGACAAGTCTTTCATGTGCCTGAGCCTATAGAAGCAGTTTCTTTATCCGATAATGGGCTTGTGGTTCAGTGAGAGAGATAAATCAGTACTTCCATCATCAGATGTTGATCTGCTTGCTGTTGATAGAAGCTTTTCTTCCCTTAAAAGTAGCCATGTCGTAAGTTATTTCCTTTTAGTACTTTGGAAATACGTACTTGTTTTCTGTGCTTTGCTCACTAGCTGCAAACTTGGAAGAGCTTAGGGCTGCAGAGTTAAAGCTACATGCAGGGAGACAAAATAATGATGATATTAGCTGGTCCTGTCATGAAGTTACAAAGCTCCTGGTAGAAAAAACAGAACTGCAGCAGAACAGCAGACCTGAACTCCCTGAAATTGTTGGTTATCTTGGCAAACCACAGTTATTACATTCATATGAACCTCTGCTTCTTCCTCTGGACCTGAAAGCCTAATAAAACAGGACTGTGAATTGAATGACATCTGAAGGGCCATTTTATTCCACTTTTCCTCCATTTCTTGATGTAATCAGGCTAAAGGTAACAAAATGAGAATATAAAAATCAGATTGGTGTTCTGTTGTATCCAATCTCCATATTCCTTCTGTGCCAAAAAAGTACTGGACAGGAGTTCAGTGAAAAAGAAATCTGCCTGACTCCTACAGCAGTTTGGTTGGTTACTTTCTTCCTCAGCATGTAGACAAAGAGGGCAAGCAGATAATGAGTTATTTGTATAGGTAGGAGTGACCTTTTCCAGACATGGAGACTTTTTTAGCATTGCAATCCCAGCTAGACTGGTGTTGTTTGGGAGACATTGGCAGTACTGAAGAGACCAGAGGGGAAGTGAGTGTGATGGGGAATACAAGGAGGGCTAAATGAAGGGAGAGAAGACCTAATCAAAAGTCATGAGGAATTTTATTGAAGGAATGGAAATGGGGAGAACCCAGTCTGGGATCCAGAAGGAATAAACAATAAAGCAGGTTATCTGGTCAGAGGGATTCCCAAAAAGTCGTAAAGGCAAAGAATATTATTTCTACATATTAAATACATTTTAGAAAGGTTAGTGACCTTAGAGAAAACAGGCACAGAGCAAAAATGACTTGCCTAAGTTCACACTAGACATGGTGGGGTGGAGTGGGACTTCAACTATGGTGCCACTTTGTACCTACCAGACTATGATACCTCTTGGAGTCAGGTTATACTATTGCAAAGCCTGTAGTCTCAATTTTATTAAGCTTTTTTTTTTTTTTTTTTTTTTTGCTATGTATCTGTATACAGATCTCTCTAACTATTAGTGAGCTTAATACATGTGTGTACCAACACTGATAAGCCTAAAGAGCTAGTATGTGGTAAAAGGTAATAAAGACTCCCACCTGGTATGTTTATGCTTTTGTAGTTTAAATTATTATTCTGGGGAAATACACTTTGCTTTTGCAAAGAGTTTTAGTGTGTTAAGGTGCTTTTACAGAGAAAATTAAAGCCATCTATAAAAGACATGGATATATCACTTCCATTTAATTGCATATAAATAGATCTGAATATTTTCCTTGTTCTGCTCCTTACATACCAGATTATACAAAGTGAAATGAAATGAGCCTTAGTAGAAAATTAATTTGAAAAAAACCCAAACCCTACCTTGGTTTAAAGAATAGGGAAGGGAAATATGATTGATTTGAGGATTATTAAAAAAGGCCACCAATATATAGTTCTGAATTCACATTATATGAATAATATGTGCAATGGGAGTCTAGCTAATGAAAGGATGAGTCAAGAAATACATGGGTTTATGTTGCCAGTGGGAAATATCAAGCACAGTATAAAAGCAGTGCTGTATTTAGGCTGCTAATTTCATACTGTTCCAGATAGTGTTGTGTGCTTTGAAAAAAGATGCTGCTCACAGGAAAGAAAACTTAAAACCTGGAAAAAGTAAAGTGAAACAATGAGAGTAGGCATTTTCTTTATAATTTTGAAAAGAGTCTCTTCTAAGGGCCATTTCCCAACAGCGTGTCTCCACAGTCATGAGCAGAACTACACTTGAGTGATTGCAGTGTAGGAGGAGAAATGAGACCTTAAATATCTGTTGTTAAAGATTTCCTTGTATTGAACTACTACAGAGACACTGACACATAGTGTAAACCTAAATGGCATTTCAGGAAGATTTTCTAGGAGAAGTTTAATCCTGTGTGTTTACCTTGGAATTAAGGGCAGCTGGAGAGAGGGAAAGGGGGAAGAATAAGGTTCGATATCTCTATGTGAATTCTTCTGCCACACTCAGGAATGTGTGTGACATGGCAGGTGTCCCCAGTGGAAGGACTACAGTCCACTTCTGATGAAGCCTCATGGTCAATGTAGGGCTGTACCACTACAGTAACTCAGTGCTGATTTCCTCCTACCTTCTCTCTTTCCTTGTGTTCTCACAACCATGCCATAATCAGTATTAAAGAATTTATTTTTTTTTAAACCAAACATTTTGTTTGTTTTCATTTGTTCTGTGATAGCTGAGGTGAGATAAAGTCACAGACCTTCTTCAGTATGCTTTTGTGTGATGGTAATTACCAGCACAAGGGAGGAACAGAGATGAGCACATCCAGGTAGTGAGTAGGACTTCTTCTTCTTCTTAACCTTTGTGCCATGTTGAGCTGACTTAAAGCAGCAGTGAAACTGTGCCCTTTGTTTCTAGTAGCCTGATAAACCCATGCCTCAGCTTAGCCTGCACACCATACTAAATGCTCCAGCTGTTAGATGGCCACTTTGTAAGCCACTAATAATTTTATCACATTCAAATATGAAGCCATGTCACTAGTTGTGTTGGATGTCACACAGGGAATTTCATTCCTCATCTACAGTTATGAGACTGAGCCTAGATTAGGCTGACTGTGGCAGAAGAAAGGCAGAAGATGTTACTATGAGCTCATTTATACAATTTGTTTCAGTATTGTGAGATCTGACATTCTGTAAAAGAAATCTGGCAAGCAACATTTGGAAAGAAAGGGAAAAGGAAACAAATTGAGGAAAGCTGAAATGCCAGCCCAAGGACTGTGATTTCACAGTAGTCATCACTTTAAAAGTTGGCACTACTCAGCTAGTATTACAAAGTCACCTCAGGTAATTCCCATCCCAAGCATTTGGGAGAAACATCAGTGCTTTGGTCCTAGAAGAGCTGCTGAGGTTGTAAAGTCAAGGCACTGCACTGTTTGCCAATGTATGCAGTTATAGTGCAGTGTTGGTTTTTTATTTCTTTTTTTTTTTGAAGTTGGCTAAAGACACTACAGGGACTCTTAGGCAGCTTGTAATCTAATTGCACCAGTCATAATGCAAGTGTCTGATTAAAAACTAAGATGCTGCCCTCAACTATTGTGAAAAACCCATCCAAGGTCTCTGAGGCTATGTCTTTGCTGCTGTTGAATCACTGCTGAGGACTGCCCTGGGTTACAGTGCTCTCTGTGTGTCCAGTCACAGCTGCTGGGGAACATCCATGCTTCCAGCATCACTTCCAAGCTGCAGCATGTGGCAAGCATCCTTGGGCATAAGGTCTCTTCCACAAACCTTTGCAGGACCACTGTGAACTTACTTCTGTGACACTCCCTGGACCAGGAGAGACCTGTTTGTGCATGTGTGTGTCTGTCTGTGGGTGAAGCAACTGGGAGACCAGGGCCCCCAGGGGCAGTTAATGGGTAGATTGAGTGTCTAAGGCCAGTTACTGGGGAATCCAGACTGTGTGCGTCTGTCTATCTATCTATCTATTGTCTATGTGTCTGTCTATCTGTATTGTATATTTTCCCATAACAGGCTTTCATCCAGGTCAGCCAAAGAGGACATGAGTCAGAGGTTGTTGGTGCTCTTGAAATTTGTGTGGGTGCTGTATTTTTTGTGTTTTCTATGTAGCTGATCAACTACACATGCAGATATGCCTATGTATACATACAACTACTGTGTGAGTGTGCCTATTAGGAATACATGCTCAGCTTCACTGCTGCTTGGACCTGAGAATGTGGAGCTGTGGTAACCATACCTCTATTGGGCTACCAGATTTGGCAATCCTTAACACTTTAAACACAGACTTGCACAAAAAAGGATACTTAGGCCCAGTAGAGCTGTTCCTTCACATAATGTTTTGCTTCTGATTTTGTTTCTTGGAACATATGGATGTAGATGTATTATACGTCTCTGAAATATGAATATTTGCTCTCAGGAAAGGTCTGGCCTACTTAGTTGTTTCCTGTTACTTCACATTCTGAACAAAAAGTTGGTTTTGTTCACCGCAGTGGACTAGACCACCTGGGACATGGAAGGGCAACATGAAGCCCATTACTTATCCAGCCAGATTGACATTGGCTGCAAGCTGCCTCCTAAAGGACCATTCTCTGGATCAGGCATAATAATGTGCACCTTGCTAACACCTTCCCACTCTTTACAAAATACCACCAGAGCTGGGGAGCCATGTGGTGCCTGCGGGTCTTGGCATCGTTTTGCTTCACCATCCCACTGCAGGCATCTGTACTTCCTTCCATTTCTTTTATTCTCATTTGTGGCACAGCTCAAACTGGGTGTTCAGAAAGTGTCAAATAAAGGAAACAACAGGAAAGGAGACAGTAAAAGCATGGTTCCATACAACCAATCCCACCTAAGAGACAACCAATGCCACTTGCTTTGCCCATGCCCCACTTTGTTGAAAGCTTCAAGGTGGGCAGCTGCTGGGGTTAAGAGATATTTTTAATATTCCCACAACCAATGTGATTTAGAGCAGTTTTTCCCCTTATCTTTAAAATGCCCTCAACACCTCTGTAGGACTAGGGGAAGAGAAAGGGTTTTCAGCTTTTCTAGCTGAAATTGTTCATCTTTATGTCAAACAAATTAAGTATCTGTAGCCACTTGGAGAAAACACAGTTGGATCTCTCAGTGCTGCTTAGCATGCTCATGTGGGTGCAGAGGGCTACAAAGCTTCCAGTAATTGCTCCAGTACTCATGTAGTGCTCTAAGTGTTTTCTCTTTTGGAATAAAAAGCTGCTCAGGCCTCTGAATCCTGAAGATGAATCACAAGTAACAATCCTGAGCAGAGACCACTTTGGGTGGTAAGGACCAAATGCCACTCCTCTCTCAGACAGAGCTGCTGAAGTCCTGGATTTCTGTTCTACGGTTGCTGTGCCAATTTCCATTAGTTGCACTGTGAAATGCCTAACTCTTCCCAGGAAATCCATACAGCTGCCTGTCTCTTTGTCTTCATTGTGTCAAAGTGTGGGGCACAGCTCCTGTACCACAAAGCCTAACCTGCTGGCCAGCCCTATAACCTACTTCCCAGGCAATGAACCCCACAGAAATACTTTTGTTTTCTGTTTTCTAGGAAAACTGGGTAGGATGAACCCATAAGTGCTGAGCACCGCTTATGTTTGTTCAGTTGAGGATGCATTACAACATAAAGAACTTAACTCCTACTAGAGGAGATGATGGTTAAGCTGAGCACAACACATCATTCACAACACTGAAGGCAGGAGCGGAGTGTTGAAATTGTGTAGGAATCTGTGTAGGGGAATGTGAGTATTCTCTGGTGTGGGACTAAGTAGTGCCTCATCTTAACCCAGTTATTGACAAAGCAAGCTAACTACTCCAGAAGCTTATTCTGCACTTTGGCTGGAAAGGAATTATGAGTTTAGGTGAGGCTTAGGATGAGCTGAGATTCAGTGATGTATCTGATCTAAACTCTACCCATTTTCTTAGTCAAGTCAGCCTCTGTTTTACACCAATGGAAGTCAGCAATGACTCTTCTAGGTGCAGGAGACAAATTATTACTCCTTAAAATAGCTTTCATCATGTGTGTTGTTTCACTCTTTACTGTCAAACCAGGGTAATTTTCATCTGGAAATATTTGTTTCTCATCCAGATTTAGGTCTCGGATGCTGTCCAACACTTCAAAACCCAAGGTATACATGAGAGATGATGGAGTGCCCTCTGTGCTTTGTAAATGAGGAAATACAAATGTAACCACATGTTGGGCGGACAAAAAAAGTAAACATTTGCTGGTATGTATATCTTGTGTCAACTTGCTTAGGTTCATCTTTGCCACAGTTTGCAGCTAAGAGAAAAACATCACTTGAAGTAAGAGATAGTACAAATGTCAGCTGCTTTGAAGTTTAATAACTAGTTTCTCCTGAAGAGAAAGATAACAAGTAGATTAAAATGGACTGCTGTGGAGGTAGCTGGACTGACTCTATGTAACCCACTCCTGTGCTCTTTAATTCAATTCTTTTGAGACTGAGAGATTGTCATTATTGAGGTTCACAAGGGCATGTAATACAGAAATCACATCTACGGTAACAAAGTGATAATTTCTTTTGATGAATAGAAGGTAACTACACGTGGGTGAGAAAAGTACCATGTTTTCCTGTGATTTTTTACAATTTGAACAATTACAGCAGCTATTATTGCAGAAGTGCTGCAGGAAGGAAATTCAACACTATGCTAGCTGTCTGCAACAGAGATTGTCTTGATCGCTGTGTCACAGAGAGAGCTTTCTCCTCCTCCAGTGTTAAGAGAATAGGTGAAGACTAACTGTGCTGCTCTTGCCAAGGCTTCAGGGCAAAATAACCTTTCCTTTTAAAAACCACTAATCACTTGCATAATATGTAGTGTACAAAGTGATCCATTCTACAACTGCGTTGGCTGAACTAAAATCTTGCAGTAAGAGTGATATGAAACATTCACTTTAAAAGGGACTATTTGAAATGAACCTCTTATATTATTGATTCTCAAGAGCAGAATGGGTCATTACAGACATCTACCCTGAATAATGACATGGCAGGTGAGACTGCCAAATACTTTATTTCATATATAATCCAGAATAAGTCTGTTTAACCTTCCTCTTGCCATTCCCCTAAAGCAATATGGATCAACAGCACTATCGGTTTTATATACGTTTAGTCGATAAAAAGAACACTTGTCTCTAGAGCCTGTTCCTTGTCCTTATTTCTCTCTGTCTATGATTCTGTATGGTCTGTGGATTGCCAGAGGACTTATTTAAGAGTGTGTTACTTTAGATGCAGATGAAACCTCAAGTGTATTTTATAGACTCACCCCCTGTCTGTCCAATGGGCAAAGCAGGAACATCTTCTGGAGGAGTATTGTTCTAAACCTATACTTCTTTGCTTTGGCTTCTGGCCACTACTCTAGCCATGATACAGGTTAGATGGACCTGTGGTGCAACTTTCCAAGGCTATTCCTGCATCACTTTGGGTGCTTTGCATTTGCAGTAGTAGAAGCTGCCCAGACTCACTGAGATAGATGTTAGAGTCCAGCTCCATTGTCTTGCTGTAGGATTTGCCTTTCAGCCCCAGACACAAGGATATCAAGGAAGAGATACTGGGGAGCTGTGTTTCTCAGCAACACCCCAACCTTCCCACTTATACTCTGTTTTCCACGGATATATTTATGTGGTATTTTGCAGTAGATGTGAACTTACTCAACCCACATACTGAGCCCACTTTGAGTGAGTCAGCTCCATCAAATGAGATGAATAGCTCTGTTTAACATGTTACTAGGCCTGAGAGGTTAAGAGGAGAAGGTTGACAGCTCCAGGTCAGTGCCAAGCAAGGGCCTGTAGTAACAGAGTGTGTGTCCTCCTGCACATTCATAGACATCCCCATGGGGAAGCAAAATTGAGAGAAATCTTTCCCTGCTTTCATTTCTAAAAATTTCCATGCTTGATTTTCCCACCTGTCCAGTACTCATCTGCTTTATATCTCATACTTGTCATAGAAGTTTGTCTGTGCCTAAAAAGCTTGTGACCAAAGTCACTCCTGGCCCACCCTCACATGAAGCTCTGCTGGAGAGGAGTTTTCTTCCTCTGATGTCTCTCCTGGTAAAACAGAGCTGGTTTCTGTGACATGGTGTTTTCCAGCACAGCAGCTGCAGCTAATGAGGGGATTTCGTTAAGCATTGAGAGATGTGAGAGCTGGGCAGTGTTGCTGCCATGCAGGGGCTGTCTAATACATGCAAGGTAGGGAAAAAAGGTCTGACAGGTAGTTGCCATGCAGGATAGATTGCAAAAATGTAATTAATTCCCCTGAGGGCTTCAGAGAAAAATGCCCCACCCTCAGTCTTATTACATACATGACTAATGGGTCATAAACCTGAAGCATTACGTGTGTTATGGGTGTTCGTATTATAGTAACTTCTGAACTTGAGTTTAAAAGAACCCCCTGTGCAGAATAAAAAAAGAAGTATTTTGCCTGGACTCATCCAATCAAAAGACAAAAAATAGTGCCTCAGCAGAGCTGTTTGCAACTGAGCTGGTCACTAGTCAGTGACTGTTTGACTACAGTCTCTACTGAATGTAAGTGGGGCTCAAAAGGAGATGTCTGTGTCTTGAGAAGAATAGAGCTTAGCCAATGCTGAAGGTGTGTCTCCTTGCAGGAAATGAGCTGCCAGGTGTGGCTCTGATGCAAGCCTGCATGTTAACAGGTTGTTAAGGTATGAACAGCTCACCAGCTGATGCCCTCATTCACCCAAGTACCAGGAGACATGGGAGCTCTCTGGGACAGGAGGGCCAAGGTGATCTACACAGTGATCCTTGCTACTCATAGACCTACAGATAAAATGGTTCATGGGGGCTTCTTTGAATATTGTGCTACTGCTCCACAGTGTTCACATTTAAGTACTTCTCCAGCTGTTCTTGGCCTCCTGCTGCTTTCCCTGTCTGCTTCTGAAGTGATTTGTTTCCCTCTTTATTCAATTACCATGCATTCAGCTTATGCATGCAGTCCCACTGAAACTATACAGCCCCCACCGATACTGTCTCACCCATCCCATCTCTGCTACACCATGAACATGTTGTTTTTGTTGTTAGGATTTTTTGTTTGTTTTGTTTTGCTTTTTGTTGTTGTTTTTTCTGTACTGTAGCATTTTATAATCCAGATGTTTAATTCCCAAAGGCAATCTAAAATTTTTTGATATGTATCGTCAATATGAAATGACTGCAACACCTTCCAGCTTCCACTCAGCTGCTAGATATCAAAAGATATGTTAGCAAAATGCAAAGGCTTTTAGGAGGCAAAGTAATCTTTGGGAGCATTAGAGGTTGTCCTGCTACACACCATATCTCGGCTCTGTTCTGGAAGTGGTGCAAACACTCCTGGATCAGAAGCAAATCTGTGGGTCTTTGCTCTTAAAAACTGTGCTTGCTTATCCCTGGGCATGGCAGTAGCCCAGTGATGTTCATGGTTTCACCGAGTGATGGAATTTTAACCATGTTTCACCTTCATGCCAAGGACAATTATGGAGATGACTTCAGCTCATCCACTGGCTTTATGCAGGCACTTGGGAGGAAATAGTGCCTGGGCACAGATAGTAAGATCCTGAGCTGACACGATGCAGAAGCACTGTGGGTTTAAGGTTGCTGTGGGAGGAGATACGTTGCTAATGACAGCTTCTTGACCTGCCTTTGTCTAACAGATTTCATATGGCTCCAAGCTATAGTTCACTCCACTCCAGAAAAATATGAATTTTAGGCTTGTCATCATTTTTTTGCAAAGATAGCTCAGAAGAGTAAGCCTTGCTGTGCCCACATCAAGAGAGAAAATTAATCATAGTGTTTATGCAGTAACTTCTCCATTTTTACACCACGTTATTATTAGCTGATATATCATTGTATTACAATCTCCATCTCAGCTGTCCTTAAGTCATTGTTTCAATGTCTCTAAGTTTCCATGTGCCAAATGGGGATAATACTGCCTTGGCCTTGTGCTCTGTCTGTGTTGTCTCCCACTGGAGAGAATTCAGCATCTGGAATGAATCTTATTTCATGTATTAAGCCTGGAAACCTAGTGTTGCCTTACAAGAATTTCTAATGATTCTTTTTGAATGCTTTCACTCCAAATGTTCCAAATTCTTGAAGCAAATAGTTTTTAACTGCTAAAGATGTCTTGTTTCCTGTCATCATTTCAAAACAAGAGAACAACTTGTTTTTTCTGATGCCATTTTTTTGGTTTAAAAAACTTGAGATGACATTTAAAAGAAAATGAAAATGTTCTGTTTCAAAAACAGAGTAAAAATAAGAAGCTTTTATTTTGACATCGCCTGGGAGTGAAAATCAAATTTCCTCTTGTTAAAGTATTTTCCAACAAAATCACTTCTGTTGTAACACTAACTATTTTATTTATTTATTTTTAAAATTTTTTTTTTTGAGTGGAAGAAAGGACTGGCATGAAGGTGACTGTATTGAGTCAACAGGGACTGAAACTGTCCCTAAAGCTGGCTTAGGGAGTGGGGCATTGCTGGCATGCAAATCAGGATGTGTAGGTTTGAGGTTTTAATACATTTTTTAACATATTCCTCCATACATGCTTTTCAGTGTAACACTTTACTCATAAGGAATGTGTTAAGGAACATTTTATTGTTAGATCCTCAGATAAGCTTTTCCTAAAGCTCAAGCTCCAGCCTGCCTCTGATCCAGAAGGGGTTATTTTAGCATCCTGCAGTTGAGTCTGTGGCAGCTGATGTTGTGGAACAGCACAGAGATGTTTGCCTTGATCAGGCAGAATTAGTCCCATATTCATTGGGCTCTGAAGCTGAGGCATAGGAGAATTTCTCCTGCACCTGCTTGGAAGTGTGCATGTATGTAAGAGGCTGTAATTTAGAGTGTTCCGTTCCCTCTGTGACCTTATGTTTGACTTGGACCATTTCTAACAGAGTGCATGAGTACACAGACCAAATACACACACCCCCTTCTACCCCAAAAGGTTTTGCCTCTTTGATGCAAGTATTTAATCCTGAAGCAACAAGATCAGAATAGGGATGTTCAACTGTCTCTTCTCATTGCCCTTTCACATGATTGTAAATGAAGAAATTGCTATTATCTCCTGTTGTTCATGCTGCTGTAATACCTGAGAGCCATTGTCAGAGGCTAAGAACATGCCATGCTACACAGCCCAGCTAAATTAGAAGTCCCTCAATGACAGAGCTTATAATGCACACATAGGACAAAGGACAAGAGATTGATACAAACAGATAGGAGGAGGAATAGGCAACCATGCAGTGGGACTGCATCAGTCCACCCACTAAGCAAAGGTTTCAGCTTACTAATGTCTGGCTTTTCTGCCAGTGTCATGTTGAAAGGAAGAAGAGTGCCTGAACCTGTGGATGTGTATGGTGAACAATGCCCAGCAAGGAGAAGCATGGAGGGACTTGTCAGAATGCCAAACAATGTACAATGCAGATTGATATAATGAACTTATTGGAGGCGTGAGTGAATTCCTTAACAAGGAATAAGGAATTATTTGAGGATGGGCAGTGAAGGAAGGGCCTTGAAAATAGAGACCAGCAGTTCATTCCAGGTGACAGAGAGCAAAGGAATGGTAGAAAGGTATGAACAGAGAAGACCACCTGGGCAGAGTGTTGGGTTCATGCAGTGATGGTTGCAGCAGTGATGGTTGGAGCTGTGCAGTTACTCATGAAAGCTGGAGAAAAAGGTGTTGTAGTTGTGGCACCACTACAAGTGACAATCTGGGTCTAGTTTTACAAATAGTCTGAGATGACTAGGGATGGAAGAGACTGATAAACCTACACCCTGTTGTGTTTCTCTACAAAATCAGTTTTAAATTTCTTATTGTAAAATCAGAGCCTTTGAAAGTCAATCACATTATTGTAATAAACCCTGACCACTACTGCAGAACTTTGAAAAGAGGTAAGAACTGGGGCCCTGTTGCATTGGTTGCTGTACAGATATAAAGTAGTATGGTGATCTTTAATGATAACTTATTTTTCCCATTGCTATTTTTTTTTTCTCACAGTTTTAGAGGGAAATTTTTGGGGTGGGATGTTAGTACAGTGGTACAGAACAAATAAGAAGAAAAATGGAAGAAACAAAGGACAGAAGTGCAGGGAGAACAGATTAAGATACTATGTGGCTATAGGGATGGAGGGTCTGAAAAAGTCAGCACAGAGGAAAGAGTTCTTTTTCAGAGTAAAGCAAACACCCAAGTGAGCTCAAGTGGGACTGTGGGCCCTTGCTTTCACTGCTTGTGCAGCTGCTCCTTCCAGCTTGAGTGGGTTGACTCCTCCCCTGTTATTCCCTTGTGCTGACTGTAGAGCATATCTGAATAGCAAAGAGATTTGCAATTAAGAGTAATGCTTCAGAGAGCTAAAAAAACTCTCATTTTTGCTGAATGTATATTTTGTTGCATCTTTTTTTATTTTTTTAAGGCCCACTCAATTAACAATTACTGATTTTCAGGATGGTCACCTGCTTTTACCAAGCACTGAGGTTTGATCCCTAGGTCTTCTAGCTAGCAAATAAGAAGGCAAGGAGCCTAATTTATCATTGTTAATGAAACTGTTGCCTGGGTACCTTCATACTTCTGTGCTGCTGAAAGGGAATGACCTTTCACCTGAGAGATCTCAACTACACCTCTGCTCCATCCAGCCTTCCCTCATTTAGTGCATCAGGCCCAGGTAGCAAAGGCTGAGGGGTAGCAGATGGGAGGCTGACTGTTGCTCAGTTTGGAAAGCAGCTCCTAACATTTGGCTCACACCTGTCAGCAGACTTCGTGTACACTTGTTTATCCTCCTCTGTACCATATGTTTCTATGTAAAATCACTTCCAATGATCTATTGCCTTACTTTTATCACTCCTATTATGGTCGTAACTGAGCATTTCACAGTCGTTAATGCCTTTACCCTGACAGCATCCCTGTTGCGTAGGCTTCTAATATCACCCACTTTACAGATGGATTAGTTGAAAAGCAGATCAGCAGTTCCTCAAAAGTCTTCAAGCACCCCTTATTGAAGTCAATGGGAAGGAAACAATTCTCCAGGAGATGCAAGTTTGGGAAAGCGAATGATGCAGTTTTACTCTAGGAATTTGCAGTGGAGTGAGGAATCCCTTTTCTGGGTTCTACATGAATGCACAAAGTGCTGGACCACTCTTGATTTCTTGACACAGAGCTGTTTCCTGACTTTGCAAGACCTGGAAGACCTGTAACTGGTGGTGTTATCCTGCTCTAGCAGGGGGGCTGGACTCGATGATCTCCAGAGGTCCCTTCCAACCCCTAAAATTCTATGATTCTATGATTTTTACACCCTTTGCCAGTAAATCCCCATCTCACAACTCTCCATGTCCTCATCAAGGCCTGGAAGAGATGGTGTCCTCAGCAGAAGGTTTAATTTAAAGGTTAGTTAAAAGCCCATTGGCCCAATGTGGTGATAACAATCAGCTCAAACGTGTTCTGTCCAAATCAGAAAAGTTAATGTGGACAGAAAAAAATGCTTTTGCAGCTGTGGAGACATTTCCTGTTCTATTCTTTGCATTCTTGCTTACCTCTCAGAAAGGAACTTCTTCGCAGTCCTTCAGATTTAAAGTCTATGTAGGAGAGGGGTTTTTAAAAATGTACTGTACTTACCTATCAGTCACTTATTAATTATAACTAAAAGCATGATTAATCTGTCATGGATAAAGCTGCTAAGTAACCCTAATCATGCTAATGTATTTCTGTCACTTATACAAAAGGCAGCATTACTATCAGTTTTTACATCCATGTGTACTAAAGCCCATATACACACAGCAGCTGCAGGGCACTGGTGATGTTCTTGCTTCCAAAGATAGGATGAGGTTGCATCATGGATATCTGTATTGCCCCCATAGTGCCTATGTAGTGATTTATTTCCTCAACACTAGTAGAATTTAATGATGTTATCTAAAATGGATATTTCTAAAAATCTAAATACATGAATATTTCTGAAATAGCAACTACACTTATGAAAAGTATTCCCAGGGGCTCATAATGGCTATGACTGAAATTGCTGTGTGGGAGGGGTCATCAAGGTGCTCCTTATGCCCTGCAATGAGTGGGAGCTAAGAGATGTGTAAGTCTTCGACAAATGCAAATGTCTAAGGAAAACAATTATTTTAAAACTGCAGAGTATAATGTGTTTTTTTTTCTCTGAATATTCAACTGATCCATTTTTTACTAGCCTATATGTTGGGAAGTTAATTTGAGGTGCCAAACTTGAAATTTTAACCTCACCTGAAACCCTTGTGCATCCATCTTGTCAAGCAGTCAATGGCTGGGACATGCTACATTGCAGCTAAGTTACACTGTTTAACTTTAAAAATGTTCTGAAGAAAATAGCTTTTCACAGGGAAGAATTTAAAAACTGACTCCTCCAGAAAGCTAATTATATTGGAGCAGAAGACAGGTAGGTCGCCTTTTGAAGGAATGTTTCCACTGATGTCTGGGTGACCTGCATAGACATGATGTCCTATTTCTGGGTAGGTAAAGTATGAACCATTAGGCCCATTAAATATATGAACTACAGAGAAATAACCCAACTTCAAATTTGTCTTTCACACCAGATAGCTTTTTGGTTAAATATGATCAAGTTTTACATAAGGGTTTTTGTGTGAACACTTGGAACTGAAGAACTGCACTGCAAAATGATGTCAGCAAGATGTAACCAGCATCCCTCCTGTGCTGCAAGCCTGAGTGACCCAAAGAAAGAAACCATTTTGATTTTCTTCTGGTTAAGTGCCTTGCTGCATGCACACAATCTCGGTCAGTAGGTTTCTGAGCATACAAATTTATGACAGTCCCAAAAGTTTGTAGAAGGTAATAGTTCTTTTGATCTAAGCATTTTAGTAGCCAAGTAATGGTCAGTTAACGGTGGGAAAGTAGAGGAAGATTGGTAAGAAAACGTAAGCTGCTCCAGAATAAGTGTTGTTCATGTAGCTTTTACAGTCCTTTGCTTAGCTAACTTTTTTTTTTTATAGTTCTTTAGCCATCATGGTTTGTTGTAATACAGTCCACAGTAAATTTTTTGTAGCCATTTGCATGTATTATAGTGACACAGAAATTTTTAAGGTCACTTTTAGATCTTGGAATGCCATCCTTAACATAGCAATTTCACTGTTCTTGCAAAACTGTGCTCCCCTACCCTTCCTTATTAATAAACATGATACCCTTCTTTTTGCTTTCCTTTCATTCTGCACAGCTGTACTCTTCTCTTTCATCAAGAGACAGTCAGAATTTTGTTTGTCACACTGAAATACAGATTTTTTCTTCTTTATTTATGAATAGCACGCTTGGATTTTCCTTATGGAATAGCAATTAAAACAGCACTGACATTTAAAATGTAAAGGAATTGCTCCAACTGATTATAGTTGTGTTAAAATGAGTCACACACTTTTGGTCCAAACTTCCTGACATACACATCAATATATATTAATCACTATGACATCACTGGAGAACTATTTTTACCTTGGTGATAAAAGCTGAATGCATTTGTCAACTTTTCAGATTATGTTTAACCCAGTGAACATTAAGACAGGTTAGGAGAGACACTTGCTCTCAAACAATAGCAGAACTCCATTGCACATGTCTGGAAACGCTGTGCATGTAAAGACTTAAAATATTTGCAGTTTTGAAATATAGATGGAAAAACACACTGTAAAACAGGAAAGAAATCAAGTTTACTAAGAAGAGTTAAACTCACCTGTCAACAAATGCATGGTGTAGTACAAAGATAGGATCATTTGCAGAGCCTTCTACTTGGGACATAGAGCCATTCATGTAGATGTGAAGTGCATTATGCAAACCACTTTGAGATAGGTTTGATATTGCAGTTCGTGGATCAGCAAAGCCTGTGATTTCAAGAGGAAATAAAATGCTGATATGACAAGGCATATAATTCTTTTTCCAGCAAGACTGAAGATCAAAATGCCTGCTTTTACTTCACTTATGTTCAGCTTTTTAGACAAGGGTTTAGGAAAACACGTGAAGGACTGCTAATATATTTCAAAGGCATTGCAAAGATTAAATTAGAATAAGCTAAATCAAAACTCCTGCCATGTAGCTAATGCAGCATATCAGCAAATGTACTGCTTAATTGCTTTATATTTTTAAATGTCTTTGTCCTTTGTGTCTGGCTGTTAAAAGGCAATGTAATCTCTGCAGACATTTGTGTGTATACATATATTCGTGTTGAGAAAATTTATTAACTTTATTTTCATTTTTTATCTCTATACCTACAGGTTCCTAAGATACAATTGGCACCTAGGAACCAATATACCAGAATAGCCATCCAGCTTTCTGATGGTAATAGTATGACAAGATTTTGAGAAATTCAAGGAAAGTCAGAGTAGAATAAATAATCAAGATGGTTGGAGGAGGCAGAGCTGGCTTGTGATGAAAATTGTAAGGCTTCAAGGTGGAGTGAGTCTGGATTTAAGAGAGAAGGGAGAACATGTTAACAGATAACTGTGGGTTTTAAGTACATCAGATGAGGACCAGAATTATTGAAGACACTGCATGGTGATATTAACAGCAACTGGCAGAAGTTCTCAAAGGGAAAATCTTGCCCACAAGATTTTGCCTGATGGTGAAT
This sequence comes from Hemiprocne comata, assembly GCA_020745705.1. Taxonomy (NCBI): domain Eukaryota; kingdom Metazoa; phylum Chordata; class Aves; order Apodiformes; family Apodidae; genus Hemiprocne; species Hemiprocne comata. Next base: position 208,655,864 of record CM036586.1, read on the forward strand.
GCTATGCTATCTAGCTGTCAGTCAGGGGAAACAGCAGAATAAAATATTACATATGAAGAATTACGTACATTGACAGTGTGGCCAGAACTCACAGGAACCAATGGCAACAATTTTGGCCTTCTTTGCTGGTGGCCACAATGCACAATCCCTGGAGGTGTTCAAAGCCAGGTTGGATGAGGCTTTGTGCAGCCTGGTCTAGTGGGAGGTGTCCCTGCTCATAGCAGGGAGGTTGGAACCTGATGGTCTTTAAGGTCCCTTCCAACCTTAACCACTCTATGACTCTATGATTCTGTCATCATTTGGATCAGGAAATTTCTGTGAATATGATGAAAAGTATCTATCTTTATGTCGTTCTGAAGCAAATCTTCTTGTATTCAGCTGTGTTGTAAGTATTTTTAAGGGAAGATAAATGTTACACAGAGTCTAGGCAGAAGACTAGATGTTTTATATCAGACTTGGCATACCTCTTAAAATTTCTTAATGCATTGCAAATGCTTGATTTAATAATTCATTAAAAATATACAGAATTCTCCTTTTGACTCTGGTCAACTTGTCATGAAATATCTGTGTATAAGCAATATAACTTAATAATAAAAAAACTCTGTAACTGGGACAGCTTTAGCAACCTCACCTTCCAGTTCCCAGTTAATTGGGGTGCATTCAGTTAGTGTCAAAAGTGACAACATGTTTAACCATGCACATGAGAAGTTCCAATATCTGATTTTTGTTATGAAAGCTCCATATAAATTGTAAAGTTAACAGGAACAAAACCACAATGTAGTGTCACTTTATTTTATTAGCCTGCATCTTATTCTTTTCTCTCAGACTTTCAAAAAGACTTCAGTACAATCTGCTATTCAGGATGAATGAGGTAGAGCAAATAAAAACCAGAACATATGAAAGCATGAGAATTTTTTCAGAGCACACGAAAATTTGCTAAGGTGGCTGCAGTAAAATCACCTCTACAGCAGATTTGAGGCTACAGATCTACAATTGCAGTGAGCTGAATTAAGAGCTCCCTGCCTCTAGATAGGGGAACTCCACTTTCCCAACCTGCCTTTCCCCACTCTGTGCCTTCATCTCCCATGTTAACTGCACCTCATCAGTCCTTCTGTGAACTGATTTAACTCACTAATCTGGCAGTAAACTACCCTGAAGTGTGAGATGTCAGGTTTTTTCCAGGCTACTCAGATACAATATCTCATGTAAGGATATGATAAGAACCAGTGTTGGTACCAAAAAAGGAGGAAGAGTGACTGACTGTTGGATGGAGGAGATTGCCTAGAGAAGCAGGACTGTCCCTGATGACACTGACCTGTTAAATCATCTGGTCAGTATAGGAAGCTGTAGCATTCACACATCCTTTTAAACCCTTGTTTAATTCCAGTGCATTAGAAGTAGCCATTAGGGCATACACCACTGAAGTGAATTCGAGTTTTACGAGGGGTTTCAGTAAGAGGAAAATCACATTTTGAAGACATCAAAAACTCAATTCTGATCCTGATTATAGCACAATAAATCAGCATCAGTGATTCAGGGGACTTTAAGTAGCTTCACTGGAGCTAGGCCAAATTAAATCAGATGGGGATTTAGCCCAAAGTTTGTTCTGGGAGGAGCTAATGATGCCACTCAAAATTAAGGCTGCCTGACAGCTTTAAGGATTATATATAGGTGGTTCTCATTGAAAATGCAATTGGGTCAGGTTAATGTCAGCAGAGGGTATGTAGAGCTTAGAGAATATTAATAGTATTCGGTTCTACAGGAAGGGAAGAACCATTCCAACAATCCTGTGTCCTCTGACCATCTTATTGGACTGCTTACAGTCTGTGAGACAACTGTGGTGTCCCTAATATCACTGAACTACTGATAACAGTATTGCAGGTGTTGGTTTTTTTAACTGAAAAGCTGTTCTTCTTACAAAATCCATTTTAGTTTTATATTACTTTCTAGGCCAGTGGTAAGTACAGACAGGAATTTAAAAGTCAAATTCTGCTTTGTTTGTTGCATGTCAAAGGGGACTGAGGGGATTGAGTGCACCCTCCATAGGTTTTCAGATGACACCAAGTTGGGTGGCAGTGTTGATCTGCTCGAGGGTAGGAAGGCTCTACAGAGGGACCTGGACAGGTTGGACTGATTGGCCAAGGCCAGTTGTATGAGGTTCAACAAGGCCAAGTGCAGGGTCCTGCACTTGGGTCATGAAAACCCCGTGCAAAGATACAGGCTTAGGGAAGAGTGTCTGGAAAGCTGCCTGGCAGGAAAGGACCTGGAGGTGTTGGTAGACAGCTGGCTGAACATGAGCCAGCAGTGTGCCCAGGTGGCCAAGAAGGCCAACGGCATCCTGGCTTGTATCAGAAATGGTGTGGCCAGCAAGACTAGGACAGTGATTGTCCCCCTGTACTCGGTGCTGGTGAGGCTGCACCTAAAAAACTGTGTTTAGTTTTGGGCCCCTCACAACATGAAGGACATTGAGGTGGTGGAGTGAGTCCAGAGAAGGGCAACAAAGCTGGTGAAGGGTCTGGAGAAAAACTCTTATAAAGAGCATCTAAGGGAACTGGGATTGTTCAATCTGGAGAAAAGGAGGCTGAGGGGAGACCTTATTGCTTTCTACAACTACCTGAAAGAAGGCTGTAGCAAGGTGGGTGTCAGTCTCCTCCCAAGTAACAAGTGATAGGATGAAAGGAAATGGCCTGAGGTTGCACCAGGGGAGATTTAAATTGTATATGAGGAAAAAAATTTTGACCAAAAGGGGTGTCAGGCCTTGGAAAAAGCTGCCCAGGTAAGTGGTGGAGTCACCATCCCTAGAGGTATTTAAAAGCCATGTGGCTGGGATGTTTAGGGATATGGTTTAGTGGTGGACTTGGCAGTGTTAGGTTTATGGTTGGACTTGATGATCTTAAAGGTCTTTTCTAAACTATATAATTCTATGATTCCATGTCTGAGTCCAACTGGCTGAAGTACTTTGTCCCACTCTCCCCAAAGATTATTTTTTTCTTAATAATGATTTCACATTTTAAAGAAGTTCAAGTCAGATGAATGCATCTGCTTTAAAATAGGAATGATTATATAGGTAGAAGAATTTTAAGGCCATATCCTTGTTAGTCTTTCAAGTTAGTGATGTTCTTCTGGCTTATGTTTTTGGAGTTTTTCTGCCATTGGCAAACTCACAGGAATTTTTTCAGAGTTAAATATTACATATTTTGTCAAGTAGTGTTATTGCTGTAATCTCTGTAGAGCGAGGTAGCCATAAGATCTGCAGAATTTGGACTAGGAGGCTGTAGTAAAATTAAAGTTTGTGATTATCTAATTCAGACCATGTCACCATCTAGTTTTTTCTTAAAATTACTCTTGTAGGGCTTCACTCCAGTCTGATCTGAATAGTCTTTCTAGTTCTCTAATAATGACCCTCTGTAACTTGACAGCACTTTCTCAATGTGCAGCATAAGATTACCCAGAGGCTGAGGTTTGAGCTGGATGAGGAATGTTTGCTGTAGGCTAAAACTTTTTTAATTAGAAGTTTTCTGATGGCAAACTTAATTTTGAGAAACCATTTTTCATTAGCTACATGGATTGCAGTGAAAATGCTGAGAAATTTTTCCAGATGAAAATCTGTTATTCCAGAAAGAAAGGAAACTGCCCTATTAAAATGAAATTAGATTTTGAAAAGTTTGATGCTTTATTCCATCATTTCATGACAGAACAGCAGTAACGATACATAATTGTGACAGACAGTGGAATGCTATGACGTGGCTTGACTTGATGGCAGGTGTCATGAGTTAATTCATGAATAGTGAAAGTGACACAGACTTTTAGATGTTTTTTTTTAATGTTCTTCTGTCACTGTGTGCAAAACTTAGAAGGCATTGATTTTCATTTGAATTTGCTGTGAATAAAATAGTTTCTAATATGAAATTTGCCTACAAAGGAAAAGAAATTCTAAGTTTTTCAGCCATCTCTTTTCCTTAGGAGTTAGTGTTCAAGGTGTCACACCAAAATGGAATTGCACAAAGAAGAAACACAGCTATTTAATTTGCAGTCAGCTAATCCATTTCTGATCTCACCTGATGCATATAAGCTAGACTAATTTTCTGTTCTCTTCTTGTATCCATGAAGTGTCCAGTGAAGCCAACAGCATTCCCCAGTAAGGGTCACAATTCAACAAATCCTATTTGAAGGAATTACTTCCAGTTAAAGGAACAATTTGCAAACTGCTTCTAACCTGTTGCTTCTCAGTCAAAGCAGAAAGTGGCCTGTCCCAGGGTGAGAGGGCAACCACTGTGCCCTTTCTCAGGGATTGTTGTTGTTTTATTGACTAGTATTAACATCTGCTGTTTATGGCTACTGTTGTTACTCTTCAGTGACATAATTTCTGTCTCTAGCAGCATTTTCTGTAAGTCAAGCACAGATTAAGCCTGTGTTGTTGGTGTCTGTTCATACCAATGCTGATACCTACTCCTTAGAAGAGTGAAAAGGCCTTTTAAAAGGGACTTCTTCCAGTGCATTCGAGCATGGAGGGGCAGAAAATTTTGCCCAGAAGGGATTCTTCTACATGATTATTTCTTCTGAGTGATCACAGGTGCTTCTATTACAGAACTAAAACTGAGGAGTCATTCTCAAATTGGTGTAAATCAGGAGCCACTTCAATTACAATCACTGGCTTGGTTCTGGTCATCTGTTGTAAATCTAGAGTAACTCCAGTAAAGTCAATGAACTTACTTTGGATTTACTTTAGATCTAAAAGAGATTAGAATTTGACCTTAGGTCTATTGGCACAAACTTGTGTAAACAAGAAAAGAAGGATTGAAAAGCTTTTTGCTTAGAAAAAGAAGTGAATGTTGGGAACTACAGAGTATTAGCAGGTTTGTAGGATTGTCATCACGCAGTAGGCACTGGCACAATAAATGCAAGCTGGCAATTTAAGCTTGGCATCTGTACACAACAAAAAATGAAACAGGCCATTTGTAAGAAAGGAGCTAACACAAGATGGGTGGGTTTTTTTATCAGTAAAACCTGTTTAAAATCTTTCCACCACCTTTTTCAGCATTAGCCATGTATTCTTGCCTTCCCGTTGCAGTTCATTATCTTTTCAGCTAAGTAAGTTAAGACAGAAATGTTTGTGGTCCTGTGGTGTAAAGCTGAGTGTTGAAATAGTTCAGGTTAAAAAACAAAATATCCTCAAAATACATATATACATATGAAGTTGCCTCAGAATAACACTATGTCTGATGAAATAAGCTTCATCTCCATAGTAATGCAGATAAATGCTTACTGAGCCACATCTGGCTTGCATTCAAACAGACTCATCACCAAAATGCCCCTTGTCATGGAATGCTGTAGACACAGTCTCACTTCAGTGATCTCTGGCTCTAATGAAATATTCTTATGGAAAGAAAAGTAACATCACTCTGTTGACCTTTACTCACTTCCTTATCAGCTCTTGAGCACTGTAGCTAGGCTATAAAAATTAGACAACTATATAGAATCTGGCAATTGCACTGGGGGTTGGACTAGGAGCAAACATGGTCATTTTCTTAACAGAATTTCCCTTAGAATAGAGAGGATCTAAAGTTAGGTTGTTTTGGGATTTTGGTTTAATGTCTACAGAGTATTTACTGAGGGGACATTCATTGCCTCAGTCTTACCCTACTGAGCTTTTCTTCACTGTGCTACAGGTTCCCAGGCTCTACATGGATCCTAGGACTCACAAGCATCTACCTTGACTGCCAGGAGAAAAGGAGCTGCTTAGTCTCTTTCCTTCCCTTTTAGAATCACATGGGAGGGATCCCACAGATGCTCTGAAAGGGCTAGGGTGCAGGTCAAGGAGGGCACATTTGGATGGACTGATAAAACAGGTGTTCTCTGCCCCTGCATTGGGCTAACTGGATGCATCCAGAAACCATGCAGCACTAGGACCAAGATAACATGCTGCTTCTGTTGCTACCTAAGCTGTATGACTTCTGACTTGTGTACATCCTCAAGAACATGTAGGTTTTTTTCCCCAATCTATTGGAAGAACTAAAAACCATTAGAGCCTATTGGTGGCAACCATGATGTCCCTCATGTGGCATTTGGAGGGCTCCAAATGGAGCTGGAGCTTCATAACCTTGGTTAGGAGAAAGATTAACACACTTCAGCTTCTGAAGTGTTGTTACAATAAAAAAACTCACTTGGAGGAAAATTTGATCCTGAAGAGCTCTTTTCAGATGCAGTGACATTGCTATTATTCAGATTACAGCATGACCCTCTTCAAGCATGATTGGCAGATGACACTATGATATTAACAAAAACCAGCTGTGACTGCACTCACTAGTCATGAAATTAATGTGACAAAGAGCCAGCAATAGAGTTTGATAGACTAATCAGAAAAAAACCCACTTATTTTTACTTAAGTTAAAATAACGTCTTCCAGGCTGTTTGAGAACTCTAGGTGCTCTTCTGATCATTGTGCAATTCTGTTGAACATCTCTGTTGTTACCTTTTATCAAATAGCTACTGTTATTTTCAATAAGAAAATGTATCCATTTGAATCAAAGGAGTATACTTGATCTATGACACTTTCCTAGTTGTCATTTTAGACTTAGCATTGGCAAAAAAAGCAGGTTGTACTCTTTTTCTGCAAGTGCTCATTGAATTCTTGTTATTTAATGAGCAGTCATGATATGAAATTCAGGCTTTGTAAGTGAGTGGTCCATTTTGACTCTGCTGCTCAGTAAACCTGTACGTGACTCTGCATAACTCCCACAGACTGTGCCTTGCTTTTGTTTACAATACTGGCAGCACAATGGTAGACCCTCATTATTGCATTACTTTAAAAATTTCAATACCCTTTCTCTGCTCTTCTTATTCCACCCTTTGCATCTGTTCACATACTTTATGGAGAGAAATGCTAGCAAACCTGCTCAATTGTGTCACCTTTTTCTTTCCCATACTTCACGTGGTCCCCTTTTTCAAAGGAAGAGAGCACAGCTACGCCCAAAGCTGGAGTCAATTAATGTCTTTATTCTCTGTTGGCTTCAGAAAGCAAATCTCACATTTTATACTGTTTTTAGAGCAGAAAATGGTTGACTTTTTTTTTTGTTTTGTTTTGGTTTGTTTGTTTGTTTTCCCATTTTTCTCCTCAGAGAAAACTTTATGCCATTTCACACCGCATTAAGAGTAATACTGAACATATTAAAAGCTTTGCTTTCTTATCCTTGCACTAACTCCTATATTGCATTGTTTTGGCTCCTCATAGAATTGTAGAATGGTTTAGGTCAGAAGGAACCTTTAAAGGTCATCTAGTCCAACTCCCCTCAGTGAGCAGGGACATCTTCAACTAGATCCTCGCACAGTTCCCTGCAAGCAAAAATCTCTGGGACATCAAAAGTAGATCCTATTTGATTAATCTGTTATATGATACTGTAGCAATATTTCTTGGTGAATATTGAACATGCTATCCTTGTTTATTACCAATTTAGCAAGGTTCAAAGAGATTGGTTGACAGATAACTAAGAATAACTATTTGTTTTACAAAAGAACCTGTGTTTACTAGCAAACTAGGAACATTGGAAAACAGGTTGGATTGTTAGATAATTAAGAAAAATAAATCAATAAATTATTTTGGAAATGACACTAAGGGTAATTTTTGAGGTACAACTTAATCTCTCATCCTTCTAGTTTGGGGAAAAGTCTGCTGTGGAGTTCACCATGACGGAATGTAGACACAACATGCTAACTGGCAGCATCCTCTTTCATCCTTGTTGCCCAGCCTGGCCCCTGGGAGACAGTAGATTCTAGGGCAAACCTGTAATCCACGTGGATGTGGTTATGATCATGTGTAAATAGATTATTAGGTTATCTCCTTTTATGCAATGTTACATTTTTTTGCTGTGCCTGGTGCTGACTATAGCAGAAGATAGTATCTCCTACCAGATGGATTTTGGGATGGGTCTAGTTTACAGTTTCTGTTTTCTTATCAAATGACTTTAATGTGACTATTTCTGTTGCTATTCGAGAAGAAGCATAACTTTTTCTTTTTTCTTTTTTCTTTCTTCTTTTTTCTTTTTTCTTTTTTCTTTTTTCTTTTTTCTTTTTTCTTTTTTCTTTTTTCTTTTTTCTTTTTTCTTTTTTCTTTTTTCTTTTTTCTTTTTCTTTTTCTTTTTTCTTTTTTCTTTTTTCTTTTTTTTTTTCTTTTTTGTTGTGTGATGCTTTATGGAATCAGCTTAAACTGTCCAGAGTTTAAAGACACTAACCGTAGAGAGAATCAATTTATAGATGGAAATGGCATAATAGAATACTTTACCTTCCAAAGTGTTTCGGAAACTGTAATTGGCCATTTTATCCATGGGTCCAGATTCGTACTGGGTCAGTGACAGGCAAAATTCAACTTCAGCTGAAGATGGGAGCCTTGGGGTCCTTGACTTATCGTGGCTTCCAGGATTTCTCATTATAGGCCCCTCACTTGTGGCATCACATAAAGCTTGTTGGCTGTTGTACTCTTCAGACCGAGTGCAGATTACCTGTAGAAAACACTTTCTGTTAGCAGAGTTGCAATTGTAAAAAGTACAAGCAAACTAAAGAAGTACTTTGATTAATAGATTTTTGAAGGATCAAAGACAATGTACAGTGTAATAAGCTTGTTTCAAGTATATATATATAAATTTTAAAGTTTTCCATGTATGATTTTAGTATAAGCTGGGTTCTTGCACAGAAGACACCCTTCTACTACAGTCCACATTTTGAAATAATACATTAGTCTGTATCTGAAACTACCCATGTGGACTAGGGCAGCAATTCACATGTATGCCCTTGAAAATTCCCTGAGGCTGAATCCAGTGTTACCTACCAATGCAGGAGGACACAAAGACAGTTAAATCTGCTGAAGCTCCCAAACGCAGGCTTTTTGGCTTCAGCAGACTACTGAACAAAGTCATAATCACAGGGTTTTTTCTCCCCACACAGTAAAAGGGGGAATTCTCAACTTGGACTATGAAAAAACACCGTATTTTATTCTGAAAATACCTGTCTGTGCTTTTCCAGACTGAATGAGCACTTAGTTTCACTATATCTTGATGATATTATATGAAAAACTCAGTAAAAATGCTGCTCTACTTCCCAGGAATGTTGTGGGAATTAACGTATATCACGATCTGAGATACCGTAGTGATGGGCATTGGGAAAGGACCTTAAACAGAGATATGGATATTAAATAGATATGAAATACTGTCGGAATTTGTGTCAGGCAGAAGTCCAGTTACTATGGTAAAACAAGTCATTATCTGTCAGATGATCTGTAGTAGCTGCCATTCCAGTCTAAGACTCCTGGAAGAGCAAGGTAGTTCAATGTAACTTCAAACGACAGTCAGCTGATTTTGGCTGAGAAACTCCTTCACATGCCATAGGTTAAAAGTGCCTGTAAGTGTCACTAAGGTGCTGCTTAATATCTTTTTAAGCCACAATAACTTGTTATCCAAAGATGTGGGTCTTCTGACCACCATGAGCTTTTATAACATCTCTTACTGCAACCTCTGCTTGGTCGGAGAAGTGATGGGAAGGAGGTGGAGAGTTTTTTTGTCATATACTGGTACAATAAACCTACAGGGGGTTAGTATATTTTTACTTTCTATTCAGGAACTTGCCTAAAATAGGGTCAGGATGGAGGATGGAGAAAAACATAATGACACAATGACAAGCAGAAGATCAGGCTAGAGCATTTGGTGAGTATGTAGAGAGTAGTGGAGTTGATGGGACTATGAAAATGAAACAGAACAGTGGCTCAGTGTTCCTAAGAGTTGTTTTGTATCCCTTTCAGGTGAGGCTGAGGCTCTGAATCAAAACTGCTGTTTATTGTGTTCCTTCTTTTCTGAAAAACCCACCAAAATAAAAAAAAATTCTAAACCACCAGATTATAGGACTCAATTACTAGCAGGTAATCAGTATGGTTAATGAGAACTTTGTGTGGAGAAAGAACAGGTTTCAGTATTGCGTGAGACATCAGAGAGGAGAAAACACATAGCACTGAAACCTCCAGCCTTTTATTCTGGAGGTGTACTTCTCTTCCATGGACCAAAACTATAAATGAGAAGGTGAGTGAAAGCAATCACGTCTGCTGTGAATGGGATGAAAGAACATGAGATTCTCTGTTAGTGAAGGAAGTGAGTAGGAGAGTCATTTCATCAGCACTAGCTCTGTACAAGTTGCCAGATTGAAGCAACACTTTAGCACAACCTCTGCAGCCAAGAGAGAGAGAAGCATCTCCTGAGTGTAATTCAGCCCTCCTAAGCCAGCCAACTGTTGGTGCGATGTACTCACCTCTAGGGGTGCCTAACTCTCTCCATTGACTAAGTCAATGAAATAAAATGTGTAAAAAAAATCAATGCAAAAACTGCCTCTGGACTGCAGTTAGCAAAGGGAGCAAAATTAAGAGCATTCAACTTAATGCTCTGCTTCTGCACTAGAATGGGATGAATCACACCCTGGAGGCATGAATGTGCCTCTGAAGTGACTAAAGACAGAATCAAAGACAAGTTGCTTTGCTGTCTAACTAACTTTTGTATGAGTGGAAGGAGATGAGATGAATCCTTTTCTAAGTGATTGGACGACAAATTCACTTGAAATGTATATCAGAGCTGGTGATGTAACCTAGAATTCTTAAGAATCTAGAGTTCTTAAATGATAAGTTTCCTATGAATATGAATATCATTAATAAATTATTATTATAATTATTTTTTTTAGGAGATAAGTAAGCTTATCAGTTAAGTCTATCCTTGGGGACCACTGTGTTAGCTGAACTCTGCCCTAGTTGACCAGCAGAGAGTTTCATGTGCACATTTCCCCCAGAACCTCACCGAGTGGGTCAGGATTGTGCATCTACAGGACTGAGGTCAGGACTGTGCCTCTAAGAAGTCCCTTTAAAGAATCCCCACTGAGAAGGGAGTGGTGGTAGCAATCTTGAGAGACCTACAGTTATATACACAAAGCATAGCTATGATGCTATTTTTATGCTTGTTTTGTGTCACTGAGTTTATTCCCATTAGAAGGACAATAGGGGCACGATTCAGGCTGGGGGAGATTCAGGCTCTAATAATGTCTTTGTTTATAAAGAAAGCACAGACCTAAATCCCTAGAAGTGCAGTAGTGAAGAAGGCAAGTATGTCTTGACTGGTGGAGCTCAACCCAAATGGAGTACTTGGCTCAGAAACTACATGAATGTGGATTTTCTGTTTAGCTCGGGTTTCTATTCTGTGTTCTCTACCCTGCCACCTCCTGTTTTTTAATCCTCTCCCCACTGCTCTGAGGATGTATCCCCCTTGTGTCCTAAAGAGGAATCACATGCTACCTTCAAGACTGACTTTTCAGATGCTCAGATAGGGACTCTTCAAGCATGAGCTCAAATGTATCTAAACGAAGGAACACTTCCCCTTCGGTCTGTTTATCCATTTCAGTGGGATTTAAAGCAACTGTTATTTTTATGAGGCTTACAAATCGCTTTTTTTTTTTTTTTTTTTTTTTTTTTTCTCCCCCCATTTATTTCTCAGTGTAGCCCTCATTAACCATCTGATTAACAGAATTCATCCTAAACGGAAAGCAGATGCTGTAAGTCGTCTGGTAACTCATGGTCAAGAAAGGCCAGCAAAAGGGGCAGGAATGAAAATGCTTGTCTGTGATCTTCTGCTATTTGTTCTGAATTAAAAATGAAAGTATGATCATAAAATTAGCCAGGATGATTTTCCAGAAAGGTGTAACTTAGGTGATACAAATTATGGATCTATCCTGAAACTATAATTTGATGTTTTATCAATCATATGATGTGCAGGTGGTAACAGAACACAGTTCAGTTAAACTTTTTTTGTGTGTGTGTGTTAAATGTGTGTAAAGCACACACAAAATGGGTTACATGGGCTTTCTTTTCATTCAGCAGGAGTACTTTCTACTAGAAGCAAGCTGTTTTAAAACACGATTTTTTGTTCCCCTTCAGAACAGTCCTGAGCAAATTTCTCAGTTCGCCCGGAACAAAGCTTCATATTCAACCTGCACCGAGTGCCTGCTCTCCTGCATGCGTAAATTCACTGGTGCAAGGCAAATTGTTAGGAAGATACTCTGAGGAAAAGCTTATGTAAGTGGTTAGCAGAGCAAATGCCAGCAGATGGCACTCCAGAATATGCAGCATCGCTCCTGGGCCTGGTAGCACCCAGCAAAAAACTCCCTCGGTGCACTGCAGCTGAGATCTTTAGCACAGTTTTTTGCATCGTTTCTTAGAAAACAGGCTGTAAATGTGTGGAAGTGTTGCTGCTGTCTCGCACCTTTTTGAAAATGGGAAATCCTTTTGTCTTTTAGTTTGCAACTGCTTGCACAGACCGGCCCCTGTGCTTAAATAAAGCTGATTGCATTACAACTGTTTTTCAGTTTTTTTGTCTGCTAATTTTAAATTCAAAGCTTTGGGGGTTTTGGTGAAAAATTGTTTGTGATTGCTTTGGACATATTAGATCTGCAGTCACAGGGACATGCATTAAAGCTAATATTGAACACTTGGAAAAAGGTGATTTTTCCCATGGTATTAAAATAGCTGCTTACACAGTGATCTCAAGTTCCTTAGTTTGCTGGAGAAGCACAGCCACTGAAAGGGTAAATCAACATGTCTACTTCCTTTAGAGCTGGTCCCTTGCTCTGCTTCTCTTGAGTCTGTCTCTGTCCAGAAACTGGACCAGCATGTTTGCATAGTGATATGCTCCAGGTTAATAGAGCCTAAAAGGTTCACGTCAGGGTGCAGCCAGAGCAGCCTTCTGACTTGTTCATCTGTGGCATCCAGCTCAGCTCTCCCAAGGGTATGATATGGGTACTTCCTGGATGTGCCTCTTTGGCACATCCTCATGTCTCCATTTGTCCTACATTAAGTCCAGACTCCTAAATTGGAGCCTTGGGTCCCACTTTTTAGTCAAAAAGAGATTTTACACTGATTGTTTTTCTCTGTCTTTGTCCACCTATTCTCACATCCTTGCTTGGAAACAGCATTTGAGTGCAGTCCTCTCACTGGCAATTGTAAAGAGGTTTAATTTTTACTTTTTTTGGCTGCATTAGGGTCAGGCATAATCTAATCCAAATTAAATGCCATCCATAATCCATTTATCCACCAAACTGGGAAAATGCTAGGAAATGCCCAAGTAACCCACAACAGAACAAACTGTGCTTTGGGACCTTACTTTATAGGCAGAACTTTAAAAGGTGCTTTATCTATAGCAGACCAGAGTTTTTTAAGAGACTGTGTATATTTTTATCTGGCTCTTCATGTACTTTTGAATATTAGCAGAAATGGAAATGTAAAACAGAGAGAGGACTGAATGAAAAGAAGAAAACTCAGAAAGCAAAGCTTTAAAGAAATTCTAAGAAACAACTTTGTGCAAGAATAAGGTCATTATTTATCTTTCTGACCCTTAGAGCATATGCATTAACTGGAGGAGCTATGAAACTCAAGCTAAAAGGAGATGAAACAAACATTAAGTGATAGCACTGAAATGAACCCAGGGCCTTCAAGGTATTTTCTCACCCTTCAGCAAAAGCTGTTTGAGTTTCGTCTAATTGCTCAGAGGCAGCTCAGCACTGGGGGTTAGTTTACACCCCATTCAGCTCCTCAAAATGGTGCTGGGGTGGAGTACGAAAACTCTGTTGTCAATTACTGTTGAAATATTCATTAACACTTTCTGGTTGGGCACTGTGTGATTCCCTGTTCCCTGAATGTATCCAGGCTGTGCCGTTAGTGTTGCTGTCTCCATGTCTACCACAAATTCCTCTCTATAGGACAGACACCTCTCTATAGGTAGGCTTCTTTTTCTGATGAATTATTAACAAAACCCAATTTTTAAGCAATTCCTTAACTATTAATTTATAGACCTCTGAAGGCGAACACTACATGACTCCTGAGCAAGCACAACTCTATACTAGAGAACAACCAAGCACCCACAGGCCAAACTCTGCTATCACCCACTTGTGATCCAGTGGAGGAAGGGAAATACTTTGAGGTTAGTGACATAAAGAGGCTGAGGGTACCCAAGTGGCTGCTCTGGCTGTGTGCAGGTCCTGATTCCCTCAGCCTGTGGTACTGAGGCGTGGCACATGGAGGCATCTCTTTGTACTAGGAAATGTTTCGAATTTATAATCCATATAAGCAATCCATTAGAAGACCAATCTTGATAAACTCTTATTCTACATTCACTTACTCCATTTGGGTTGTTGTTTTTTAATTTACCAGCCTGTAGCTGGCACCAAAACCTATTAAGTTGAAATAAAAAATAAAATGATTTTGTGAGACGCTCAGGTGACCACAAGCAGATGGATGTAAGACCTTGGCTGATTTAAGGATAAGAAATGTAGACTTTTGGTGTGGACATAAAACGGTACTTCAAATGTTCCTCTCAGACTATTCAGCTGGCAATATAGCTCCCTGATAAACTGTGTTTCGAATTAAATAACTGTGTCTGAGTAGCTGAATTTTATATTTCTTATGAAGACATATTTTCAGATAATAGATCTAAAGTGCTGTCATTATGACTTCAGGAGCTTTGTATCAATTTTCTATTTGTGTAACTCATTTTCGTTTTGTAGCAGCTTTGTGTTTGTATAAGTGGTTCTGCAGGTGATACGGATTGGACAGCAAAAGGAAATTCTCCGTGCTTGCAACAAAGAATTGTCTGCAGGCTTATGCCAGCACGTCTGAGAGCTCTCCACACCATGCAATTACTTCTCTCAAGTCACTCTTCTTTTCGGAGAGACAAAACACAGGGGACTAAAGTTGGTGGTATAGCCTGCTTGCCACAATAGCAAGCCTAAACCAACACTTAAGATTCCTCTCGCTTTATTTTCATCATAGTCTGCCTGGCACATTGTGGGGATACCCAAATTCTAATGTTATCTGCAAGCAGAAAGATTCTGCATTTCTTTACAGAAGGCTTTTTAAGCATTTGTATCTCCACTGACTTCAGTTATTTCTCCAAAAATACTTCTGGTGCAGAGAAGAATTTCACTTACTACTATTTAAGTGAGGCATAATGATTATTTCTTTAGCAAATCCATTATCTTGAATAGTTATAGAAATGGGCACTAAACCAAAAAACTCTCAAAACGTCATGGAAGATGTCAGTTTCCCACATAGCTTTCCACTAAGTCAGCATGGAATTGCAATATTTGGTAGAGGGTTAGTGGGTGTCATGCAGTCCTAATTTTGAATGCAATGCTTGAATAATCACAAACAAGTAACTGAAAACACAAGAAAATCTTTGCCACCTACCCTAAAACAGGAACCAAGCAAACAGATAAAAACAGTAAAGATTCCTGATAGTCTTGCTGGTAAAATCAGAAGCAGGAATCAGAAGTTGCACTTAGATAATAAACATGAGAAAAATGTGGACAGATAATTCACTCAGCTAAGTGGTAATAGCAGCGTGTTGAAGAAAAAGTAAGGTAAAAGCAAGAATTTCAGCATGCATTCATGGGTATCCATGTTGCCATGGTAACTTCTCAATGGAAGAAAGTATTTTCTCCTTTCTTTAGAGATTAAAAGAAGAGAGATGCTGTTCTGCAAATAGGCATTTTACTTTTTTTTTTTTAAATAAATCTGTAACTATTTCCTAACATAGCAGGCATTGTTTTGTTATGCTTTAGAAAGAGACGTAAAATTCTAAAAAGGATGCCACAGTATAGATGTGCTATTCAAAAGGTTTTTCTCTTGCTCTCTTTTTATTTTGAATGCTTATTAAGGGCCTAAATTCCTTCACATTTCTGGATCCTCCTCTTTTTTTCTCTTTTTTTTTTTTTTTTTTTAATTTTCTCTTGCTGTTTAGCTACAGAGCTTGGATAATCAGCAAATCTACTGCTGTTTTCTGGTTAAAGCTAAGGCTGTTTTTGTTTCCTTTTGATTTTCTGGAGTGAGATTCTGATCTCTTTATTTGTGTAATTTGAAGGAATTGCATTGACTAAGTTATTCCATCAGGCAATTTTTAAAATTTGGATTCAAGGCTAATAATCTGTTTGTGTTAAATCTTCACCCCAAACTCTCTGACTGAAAATGCAGATCTGCTAAATCCCTTTCATTTCTTATCTAGATAAGGCAACACAGATACATAGATTGAAGATGTTAAACCCTTTGAAGATACAGTTATTGTAGCCCTGTTTTGGAAATTCTGATAAAAGTGTAGCTTTCCAGATGTGGCTGAAAAATATACGTGATAAGCAGCCATTTTCAGAAATTACCTGGAAAGCTTCAGCAAAGGACTTAGGTGCTCTTACATGTATAAATTGGCACTGGATGTGCTTTAAATATGGCACAATTTTTATTGTTATACCTATTGAAGTTATGAAAAAAAAAACTTCTTAAAGCACCTTGATTCATAAACATATCTTTATTTTCAGAATATATTTGTGGGACCTAACCTTAAATGAGAAGTTATAAACCCGACTGTTCCTTGAGTATGTTTATTACTCATACAACTTCTGTGTACTTATTATCAGGATGGAAAAATTCTAAGAATCTGAATATGATTAATAGTACCTTTGAAAAATGAGCTAAACATAACTACCTGCCCCCCATCAGGTCTTTTAGAAAATTCTGGCTTCAACTTGCTGATTCCTTTATATTATCTGCCTCCTACTACCTTGGTTATCTCCTCCACTATATTGTATTGATAGCTCCACTTGACACATGTATCTAATGCAATTCTAGTTTCATTTAATTCACTTTAACACTTGTATCATTTTCACATAATTCTTTATTCAATTCAGAACAGAACAGCATCAGATCCACTTCATTCTGGTAATGCAATCTAATTGAGTTAGTAGGGTTCATCCAGATTCATACTGTTAGAAATGAGCAGAATCTTAGAAAATGGGATGAAAATATATGCTTGTAGCTATAGGTATTTTATAGCCTACACGAGTAAATTAAACATGCCTAGGAAAATTTATGAGCACTGAGGCCAAATGGCATGTAATACTTCATGTCCATGCCAGTAAAATAATCTTAGCCTCCCAAAGAGGTTATCTATAGGCAAACCTGGAAAAGGTCCATGAAAAGTACCTTTTTGGGGGGAGAACTAGTCAATATGTACAAAAAGTATGCCAGAGAATGTCCTAAACAAGTCTGTTACAGTATATGAGAATATTTGAATTTACAGATATATACAAAGCCGATATTGTTCAAAGGACACAAATCAAGACTAAATACAGTATAACAGCCCAGTTACTTGCTGTTTTGTAATGCCAGAATATGAAAGAGCTGCTGGAGCTTGTGTCTCTTTCACTTTTCATTAAATCACTAAAACTGCCCAACCTTCATTTAGGCTGTTGCTACAGAAATAAATAGAACGAAGATAGATTTACACCATCATAATCATAGACTTCAATGCCAGAAGGGACTGTTGCTATTGTCATGATGGAGTGTGTCTATGAAAGCCAATAGACCTTTGTCACTGTATTTTAGGCAATGTGGCAGTAACGAGCAAGAGACAAAAAATGTCTAGAAGCTCTCAGTGTTAGAACAGTACAGTATAGTTCAGCTACATGAGAACATCTGTGTAAATATGTACATTTACCTTGGTTTAATTTGCAGTGCTTTTAGGTGGCAGGAATAGCTATCGAGTTTACTTCGTAGTTCCTTTGAGCGACAGAGATTACTTCTTATGTATCTTTTGAACTACTGATGTGAATGACACAGCTGGTTCTTCTACAGCCTTCTATGCTCTGTTTCTTTGTTAATTTGAAAGCAGACAAGCTTAGTCTGATAGCTTTTAACTCTTGGATAGAAGAAGGCACTGGGAAAGGCACAGAGCATCTGAAAAGTCTTTGCTTCTATATCCACCACCAGTCACCAACTGTCTTGCAAGAGTTGTGTTCTAGCAATTTGTGTACATAAATCCTACTTTTTCTCACCTGACTGCTTCAGTAGACCCAAGCCTTTCTACCCCACGAAAGGCCGTGTCTAGACTCAGAAGTATAACTTTCTACTTTCCACCTTAATTCTTAATTAACCAGCTTAAATCCTACAGTCAGAGAGAGAAGAGACAAAGAGCCGAATGAACAGCTCTAAACGAAGAGTACGTCCACATAAAATCCGATTTGCTCTCTGGTAATGCTTACTTTCTCTCCAGGAACAACTAAGGGAATGAAGCATGGCTAAGCTCCCAGCTTGTGCACCTCACTTAAGTGCCTAAAGTCAGGTAGGATAATTCTGGCAAATCAACCTTTCCTTTCCCCTTCCCCTTGGACTGTACTTACCTGCCACGAGGAGAAAAATGATGCTGGGCTGAGTAAATTAGGGTTGGTGGGATGTCTGCCACCCATGTATTCATCAGTGCAGACCACGCAGTCTTCTGCATCTCTCCAGTCCCAGTAGGGGATGGTGAAGTTCTCATCACCTGTTATCTTCTGGACTTCACGTTCCCACATCAGCAGAAAGGCTCGATGCCAAGGCAGAAAACCAGGGGCTTCATGGGCAAAATCAATGTCCCGCCACACATTGGACCCACCTAGGAGTGTGTCTCGAGAGGCATAATAATGCATCCACACAAACACATCATATACGTTGATGTTTCTGAACATGGGGTTAGAGCCATTGTTCATTTGACTATACGTGCCAGTAGCAATAACATAGTCTCGGCTAGGGGTGTTCTTTGCCAAGTTAAGGTAGGCAAGAAACTTGTCCTTCTCACTGTTGGTGAGCTGGAAGATGTTTCTTCTCGTTCTCAGTTGCCTTTCATTGCAGTTGGGTCCTGAGAAACCAAACTTGCACTCCCCACAGTTGAATCCCATGAAGTTGCCTTCACATTTACACGTCCGGTTGTAGAACACAGAGGGCCAGTCCTCTCTGTCATCCACTCCTGAGAAAGGGAACTGTGGTCCCAGTGGAGCCTGAGAGAGAAGGATGTTCTGGCAGGACCCTCTGCGGGAAAGCACCCCACAAGGGGACCCATCTCCACCCCAGCGGGGACAGCACTCTTTCCTCAGCAAGCTCTGTGTGTTTGCACAGGCTCTGGGAAACTGCCCGGTGGATGGCTGAAGGATGGCCAGCAGAAAACCCATGGCAAACAGTGACATCCTCATGGAGCAGCAGGAGAGCATTGGTGTTACGCTTCAGTGCACCGAGTGTTCTCTCTGACCCTTCCACAGTCCTGGGTGTGAAAGAAATTCCTGCCCTCCACTGGGAATACTTCACTGCTGACTTCTGCTACAGTGCACCCTCCAATGTCCTTCCCCATTCCTACCCTAGATGCATTTACACACAAAATACACTTCAGGGTTAATCTGATTATCACATGTTCTGGGTGAAATCCAAGTGACTTTTTTTCCCCAGCCCTTACAGGTTTCAAAATACAAGCACTTATTATAAACTTTAATCTTGTGCCTAGCACATGATTGCTTTCCTCTGGCAATTGGAAAGGAAGTAAAATTAAAATTTGGACACAGAAACAATTGTCAGCTCTTCAAATTCCTTGTTTTATTATATGCTTTAGAGTAAATGGTTGCTTAAAAAAAAGGCTCAGAACAATCAGTTAAATAAGCACAATGAACCTAAAAATGAGAAAATAAAAAATGTGTGTGTAAGCTATCAATTTTTCTAAGAGGAGGCAAGCATAAAATATGTCAGACTGTGTGTGAGCACAGGGCTGGACCAGAATAAATTTTTATCTTGGCTTTTTTTGTATTTCATTGTCAGTTGCCTTTCCCAGGCCAGCATATGGCAAAGTAGCTTGACAAGGAAAGCAATAAAGTTTTTAGAAGAAAATAGTTTTTTGTTCCTCTAGAATCCATAGGGCTTTGACAGTTAATGACACACTGAAATCTGCACCCCAATCTTCTCCACAGGTTTGTGGGGAATACAGCCCATCTGCCAATAGATTTGTGGAGAGCACTTAAGCAGCTATCTCTGGACCTGGGGAAAAAAACAGGACTGCTTTTTTTCTCCTGTGAAGCAGTTTGCAAACACCATATCTGTGTTCTCCGCTCAATACCTTTACCAGGCAGCCTCCAGACCACTCAACTCTTTCTTCCTATACATTAGCCTGATCAGAGCTAACAGAGCCCTACGGGTGGTGTTAGAAGTTGTACATTCTTTGAAGTTGCCCCTCGAGGCAAAGGGACAGCAGTTGTTGCACTGCTGGTCAAATCTCACATGAATTATTGACAGTTTTCTTCAGCTACCACTGTTATTAGTAAGTGGTTTTGTTGGTTTTATTATTTTACTAAAAGCATTGTGAATTTTTTGCTAATGTTCAGGGAGAATCCCAGCCAGGCAGGAACTATGTACAGGCAAATGAAGTGAGTACTTTGCTGGGAAATTATGCCTTTTGCTGGGATCAGCAGGTCATCACATGACCATGCTGAGGAGCACGAGGTGCTCTAATCCTGTTGGTTTCTACGCCTCAGGTATTCCAGGAGATTATCCCTGAGTCCCTCTGCCAGGGAATCTGTGACAGGGAAGCTTGGAGCAAGCAGGGCAAAGGAAATGGAGTTGCTTTTTCAAAAAATATTTATAACCACAGACTAATATTTACTGTTGTTTGACTGATTCCCCTGGTTTTCATGCTAGGCTTGTAAAACAAATTTCACAATATAAATGTTACTTGTTTGATTTATTTTGTTTTCTGTGTGCCTGCCTGTTTGGGAAACCTTTGCAATTTATTTCATTTACGTTGGAGGATAGTATAAAACTACTGTATGTGAGAAGAGGTCCATCTGTGAGGATAATGTAACATAATTTTCAAAGAGAAGCTATAGGGATTGGGAAAGGTTTGAGGCAAAGCCTCAGAGTGAACCTAAAAAACCCTCAAATATATAATAGAATAATAGAATCATAGAATGGTTAAGGTTGGAAGGGACCTTAAAAATCATCAGGTTCCAACCTCCTTGCTATGAGCAGGGACACCTCACACTAGACCAGGCTGCACAAAGCCTCATCCAACCTGACTGTAAACACCTCCAGGGAGGGGGCTTCCACAATCTCCCTGTGCAACCTATTCCAGCACATTACTACCCTCATAGTGAAGAATTTCTTCCTGATGTCTAACCTAAATCTACCCTCTTTCAGTTTAAAGCCATTACCCCATGTCCTATCACTGACCTCTCTGGTGCAAAGCCCCTCCCCAGCTTTACTAGAAGGCCCCCTTCAGGTACTGGAAGGTGCTACAAGGTCTGCCTGCAGCCTTCTCTTCTCTAGGCTGAACAGCCCCAACTCTCTCAGCCTGCCCTCATAGCAGAGGTGCTCCAGCCCTTGGATCATCTTGGTGGCCCTTCTCTGGACCCTCTCCAACAGCTCCTGTGATGAGGGCTCCAGAGCTGTACACAGCACTCCAGGTGGGGTCTCACCAGAACAGAGCAGAGGGTCAGAATCACCTCCCTGGCCCTGCTGGCCACACTTCTTTTGATGCAGCCCGAGATGTGGTTGGCCCTCTGGGCTCCTGTGCTCTCTGGTGGCTCATGTTGAGCTTCTCATCTGCTACCACCCCCAAGTCCTTTTCCGCAGGACTGCTCTCTAGCCATTCCGCCCCCAGCCTGTATTTGTGCCTGGGGTTGCGTTGACCCAGGCAGGGCCTTGCACTTGGCCTTGTTGAACTTAAGGAGGTTGGCATTGGCCCACCTCTCCAGCCTGTCAAGGTCCATCTCGATGGCGTCCCTTCCCTCTAGGGTGTCAACTACTCCACACAGCTTGGTATCATCAGCAAACTTGCTGATACACTCAATCCCACTGTCCAGGTTTCCAGCAAAGATGTTAAACAGCACTGGTGCTAATACTGATCCCTGAGGAACATCACTCATCCCTTGCCTCCACTTGGACACTGAACCACTGACCATAACTCTGTGGGTGCAGCCATCCAGTGAATTACTTATCCACTGAGTGGTCAATCTGTCAAATCCATGACTTGTCAGTTTGGAGACCAGGATGTTGTGTAGGACATTGCACAGATCCAGGAAGATGACATCAGTTGCTCTGCCATTATCCACCATCTCTGTAGCCTTGTCATAGAAGGCCACCAAATTGGTCAGGCATGATTTGCCCTTAGTGAAGCCATGTTGGCTGTCACCAATCAACTCCTTATTTTCCATGTGCCTTAGCAGATTTTCCAGGAGGATCTGTTCCATGATCTTGCCAGGCACAGAGGTGAGACTGACTGGCCTGTAGTTCCCCTGGGTCTTCCTTTTTCCCCTTTTTAAAAATAGGGGCTATGTGACCTTTTCTCCAACCAGCAGTAACCTCACCAGACCACCATGACCTCTCAAATATGATGGAGAGAGGCTTAGCTCTCTCCATCATATTTGATGTCTTTTAGACAGACAGTCATACACACAAATACATTCAATATCCTATGTTTATATCCCAATAAGATTTTATGTTCAATGTCAAAAAATAAGAATCTGAGCCTTAACAGTTGTCATATGTCAAGTTTGTGAAGCATCTGGATAACAGAGGAATCCCCTATGGAATGGTATGAATGGGAGACACTGAATGAGGAATGTGGCTGAGGAGCAGCACAAGCCCTCAAGAAGACCTGCTATTGAGCATAGTCCTGTTTTGAATAACTTAGTTATTCAGCTAACAGTTGAGAAATAAAACTTTCCATGTATCAACAGCCATAAGCATTAAACAAGTAAGAAAATATATTTTCCTATTCCCATGTGTGACTGTAGGCTTAACGGGACATTCCATCTCTCTTGTGTTTCCACCCAGCACTCTCTATTTCATTGTTCATCTAACAAAGCCATCATATCTGCATGAAGTTTGTGCATAAGTTGAATTTAGTCATTTTGACTGAGAACTCTTTCACTTGCATTCTGCTGATGAGTTGATGTCACCTTGCTGTATGAGTCTGAGAGACTCATTTCTCACACCTGGGTCCCTGAGTTTGACTGTGGGTCAAGACTTACTCATTTAAGGTACACAAACGCTAGGTGGACCATAAGATCAGCATGGAGAAATCACACTACTTTCTGTATCCAAGAACATGAAAGGAAGGGGTTTGGTGGCCAAATCCAACTGGATTCCAAAGCATAAATGACCAGGAACCACTTCACGGTAGGGTGAAGAAAAAAACCTTCAAAACCAAGTGGCATTGGGGGTCTACCTCATAATACTAAATCTTAATTCCACCCTAAAGTTTGCAACTGCATCAGTTGAAGTATTTGCCTTAGTCTAGTAGAGTAGCACAGTAATGACAGTATTTAAATGGGGTTTTCATTACAAGGTAGTAATAGTAGTGTAGTGAGATGTCTCACTCAAGTTTGCATGTCAGCTTACTTGTGGCATTAGGATCAGATTTTCAGCACTATGCTGCAATGATAAACTAAACTGTTCATACAGACACTGCCTGGGGCTTTCTGATGTGGTATGGACAAAGAAAAGGAACAATCCAAATAAAAAACAATGGCATTGAATGGGGATTCATAGTACCCCATAAAAATAACTCTTGGTCTCCTCAGACTTTACTGGGCTGATCTTCAAAAGATCATTTCTTCCTTTTGGAAGATGTCACAAGAAATTTCAATTCTGGACTTCTGGCACTGAAGCAATTGAAGTTTTAGGTAATAGTTGTAGGGTTTAAAATCCTTTGATAGCTGGATGACACCGCAAAGGTAGTATCTCTCAATATTTCTTTCTAGGGATTCCATGGGGACTTTAAGGTTCTGCTGTCTATGTTGAGAGGGAAAAAAAAGAAATGTGGGATGGAAAAAAGGAGAATAATTTTTAAACTTAATTATTTAAAAAGTCAAGTACAAAACTGTGAAGAAACAAAGGCTGGATAGAAAAAGTTTGGGTCGTTCAGTTCCTGTGTAAAGAAAAACTGTCAAGAGAAAAATAGAAACAAAAATACATGGTTATTTGAAATGGGTGAGTACAAGGTCAATGAGAGAGCACTGACAAGTGGAAGGAAAGATAGTCTTTTAACCAGAAAGCAAATTCAGTCTGACAAACCAATAGACTCAGATTCTGTCACTTGTTTAGCATCAGCATCCTTATGCACTACACAAGGCACCTGGTTTCAGATGTTTTCCTGAACTTCTGCTGAGCTTGCATTTCACATAGCAGAAGGACAAGACATGATTTTTTTTTTTCCCTTGCCCCATAATCTGTGTGCCAGATGGAGCTATCAGACTTCTCAGTGGTCTGCCAGTGAGCCAAATCTGGCTCCTGGCCCACTGGAGAGGGAAACCAGAAGTGCATGTAGGACAATGACATTTGTACATGTCACAGATACTATGCTGTGGTCAAAGCTAGAATGAAAAATCTGTCTTCTGGTTACTGATGAATGGGGAGAAGGAGTTTAAGAAGAGTCCTGCTAGACATTTAAACATTACACAAGGAAGAGGAAAATATTAAATTTTTAATAATCAACTTTCTATCCTTAGGTGAAAAAAAAAGTTTCTGATTAGAAAGTAATAATTTCACTAAGTGTACTCCAACTAATAAAAGCTGTTTGCTAAGAAACAGACTAGAAATTCCCACAAGTTTTTTAGCCTAGGACAAAGATCTCTACACATTTTGGTTCAATATTTGAAAATAAGGTTAAATACGCATTTGGATGTGTGAAAGGAGAACAGCCCCAGGCTGAAAAATTATTCTGAATACTGTAAGTGATCAACTTTTAACTCAGGAGTTGCATAGCTAATATGCAGTCAGCACCACTGATGGCCTGATGAAGCCATGGGCATATTCAGCCATGAGTGGGACGTTGGGCCTCTAATAATGAAATTCCTCACAAAGGTTCAATTAAGCTTGCCTTGTGCAGGAATTCAAAACACTCCTGTCACCCTGGCCAGCCTGAGTCCTGAAGTCTTGCAGAAAGGATTCACAGGTGTGGTTGGTTTCCCAGGCTAAAGTTATCATGATTATGAAATGCAATCCTTGCAGTAACGGATCAGCCCCTTTCCTGATCCTAATGTAACCTGGCCCATGCATGAATCCCCAGCCTCAGCATTGTCAAATCAGTCAGAGAAGACAAGGCCAGTGCTCTTGTTTTATGGGTTTTATAATGCATGCAAAGAGGAGAAATACCTGTTCTAGCGAATACTTAAAGGTGTGGCCAGATGATATTTCTTTGGTCATAAAGCCTTCTGGCACAAAGTTAATTTATCCATTTTAACAATATTGAACCAGTGAGGGACATCAAATACCCACCAAAGCTGCTCTACCACTCTCCTTCTCAGCTGAACAGGGAGAGAAAATATTACAAAAGGCTCATGCATTGCCATAAAGACAGGGAGACCACTCACCAACTGCCATCATGGGCAAAAAAGACTCAACTTGGGGAAAGCTAGTTTAATGTATTGACAATCAGAAATTCAGAGTAGGGTAATGAGAAACAAAAGCAAAATTCAAAACACCTTCCACCCACCCCTCCCTCCTTCACTGGCTCAAAGTCGTTCCTAATTTTGCTACCTCCTTCCCAGCAGCAGCACAGGGGGATGGGAGTAAGAGTTGTGGTCAGTTCATCACACGTTGTCTCTGCCGCTTCTTCCTCCTCAGGGGAGGACTCCTCACACTCTTCCCCTGCTCCAGTGTGGGGTCCCTCTCATGAGAGACAGTCCTCCACAAACTTCTCTGACATGAGTCTTTCCCACAGGCTGCAGTTCTTCACAAACTGCTCCAGCATGGGTCCCTTCCACAAAGTGCAATCCTTCAGAAACAGACTGCTCCAGCATGGGTCCCCCTCAGGGTCACAAGTCCTGCCAGCAAACCTACTCCAGCATGGGCCCCTCTTTCTATGAGTCCACAGGTCCTGTCAGGAGCCTGATCCAATGTGGGGTCCTCTGTGGGCCACAGGTGGATGTTTGCACCACCATGGACCTCCATGGACCTCCAAGTCCTACGAGGAGAGGCTGAGGGAACTGGGTTTGTTTAGTTTGAAGAAGAAGAGGCTGAGGGGTGACCTCATTGCTCTCTACAACTTCCTGAAAGGAGGTTGTAGGAAGATGGGAGTTGGTCTCTTCTTTCCAGTGAATAATGACAGGATGAGAGGGAATGGCCTGAAGTTGCACCAGGGGAGGTTTAGGCTTGATATTAGAAATAATTTATTTACTGAAAGAGTGGTTTGACAGTGGAACAGGCTGCCCAGGGAAGTGGTGGAGTCCCCATCCCTGGAAGTGTTCAAAAGAAATATAGATGTGGTGCTTAGGGACATGATTTAAGCACTGAACGGGTAGATAAAGGTTATGGTAGGTGAATTTAGGTGATGGTTGTATTTGATGATCTTCAAGGTCTTTTCCAACCAGGATGATTCTGTGATTCTATGAACTGCAGGGGGACAGCCTGCCTAACCATGGTCTTCATCATGGGTTTCAGGGGAATCTGTGCTCCAGTGCCTGGACCACCTTCTTCTGTTCCTTCTTCACTGACCTCAGTATCTGCAGTTTTTCTGCTCACATATTCTCACTCCTCTCTCCCACTGCTTTTGAACAGCAACTTAAATACATTATCCCAGAGGTGATACCACCATCAATGATGGTCTCGGCCTTGGCCAGTGGCTGGTCTGTGTTTGAGCCAGCTGGCATGGGCTCTGTTGGACATAGGAGAAGCTTCTAGCCACATCTATAGCCCTGCTGCTACCAAAATCTTGTCACACGAACCCAATGCAGAGTTGTACTGGATCAGTGCTTTTATTATGTGGCTGTGGTGTTTTTGTTCTGGTATTGGGAGCCTTACTGAAAGACTTAGTGCACCAAAAAATAGATATTCAGACTTGTTTGAAAACATAGGTTAAATATTGGCGGCAACATCTTGGAGTAGGAAAAAAGTAAATGATCTGCAGTTCAAAGCCAGGGAGAAGAGGCACTGATGGAATTAGAACAATAAAAGTATAGAAATAGCAGTGTAAGACAAAAGGCAGTTTTTCCCTGTTACAGGTTGAAGATGATATTAGAGTAGTTACCAATCTGCCAGTCTACAATCTACATGATTTGGGGTTTTGCTGCAGGCGACACAAAGCCTATCTGATATCTATCAGTCTTGATGACAGAAGAGCATATAAAGGGGATGCTGAAGCAATGTTTCCTATATTTTTATTACACTTTACTCATGCTTCACCTCTGCCTTTAGCTCTTTGCTGGAAGACAGCCTCACTTCTGGCTTTTGAGAGCATGCTGGGCAGAGTAGAAATTTTGATTAGTGGGTCTGAATGCTTTCCTATCAGCTTTCAGAGGCAAAGTACCATACAATATTTTACTAGTGTGTGGCTGATACCTGAGTTTGGCCTTGATAGCAGGCTAGGGCCCAGGTTTAACTAGGTGGATAATAGCTTGCTGGTTCAGGAAATCCCTGTCTCATCTAACAGCTCACTGAGGCTGAAAGCACTGAAAGTTTTCCAACAACCTGCAAGGAAACTACTCATATTTTTTTGCTGGCTTAGTGTTCTGCTTATTTTCCAAGGGGAACTGATCCCTGCTGAGGGATCAGACAAGCATGCTTAGCTCATGCAAAACTAGGGGTAGTAACAACTAAGGGAGAGGCAAGAACTATCTTTGCTCTGTTGGAGGTTTCTTGGACTGGCTTACCCATTTTTCAAAGCTGCATCCCTTGCCTTTCACAGAATCACAGAATCACCAAGGCTGGAAAATACCTTTAAGGTCATCAAGTCCAGCCTATGACCAACACCACCACATCAGATAGACCATGGCACTAAGTGCCACATCCAGCCTTTCCTTGAACACATCCAGGGATGGTGCCTCCACCACTTCCCTGGGAAGTCCATTCCAATGTCTAATCACCTTCTCTGTGAAGAAGGTACCCCACAGCTGGGCCTCAATCAACTGCAGATTCTTACTCTAGCAGTTCAAAATCTATAATCTCCCTCATCCTTTCCAGTGTCCTCTGATGAACTTCAGTTTCTGAGGGCTGACTGATAGGAACCTTCCTCCTGGGCTGCCCCCCCATGCTTGGTTCCTCTGCAGAAACAGCTGTGTCTATGAAGTGCCTCTAGGCCCTTCTCACAGACTTGTCCTGCTCCATTTATCCAGCTCTGCAGAGACATAAAAGAATAATAAAAACTCCTAGTAGCTGCCTGTTGGTTTTGTGTGTGTGTGCACATTTTGAAAAACAGATAATCAAATAGTGTATTAAAAAACATGAGAGTGACATTTAGCAGAGATTGGGTCTCGGCAGCTCTGGTTGGTAAGGTAAACATGGCTTTGCACTGTCAAAAACTAAATTTTGAAAAGAAATGAGAGAATCAGTTGGGACAGGTACATGTTTACAAACCAGATGGGACTCTCTGAGGCTGAGGTCACCTCATTTAACCCCTTCTGAGCAGAGAGAACCTGGGCTTCCATGAAACCTTGTCTCTGCTTGTAGATAGAAGGTGGACCAGTGAATCAGATAAGCAGTTCACATGTATATTTTTCTCTTATGTTTAAGCACACATTATTTTAGTAATAAATTGGCCCTTTTAACATACAACCAAAAAAATCCTTTGAATACTTAAGAATGGTGAGAAGAATGCTGCAGTTGTTTTAAAGTGTATCCCAGAGATGCGGTAAATCAAAACTTTGTGGGTGGGAAAAGATAGCTGACTTTTTCATATCTATAGAACAGCTTTTAAAATGAAAACCCACCAAAAATGTTATTAAATATGGCTAGTTCTAACAGGAAAAAATATATACAGAGGAACTTAATCTCATATATTAGATTCAGACTTTTCCCATGCAATATTGTCCTAACCTGCAGTAAACTTTACCTCCTTTGGGTTTGAAAAGCAGCTTAGCTGGCTACACTTTCAGATACCTCAGAGAACTCCTAAAACAATGAATTTTTGTTGCTAATAGGTTCTCAAATTCCACAGCTTTTGCTTTGCCTGAAACCCCCTTATCTTGGTAACTCAGGTAAAAGGAACAAATCAGACAAAACTGGGCTGATGAAGACTACAATATACAGATATTCTCTATGAGACACACTGGGAGAAGAAAAGCTGTGGAAAACAAATGTTCCTTAATCTCCCAGACTGCTACCTCCATATCTGCTTATTATTGCAAGATTTTCAAGCAGGGGCCTCCTGTGCTGCAATGGGCAAGAAAGGAGCAACCTGCAAGTCCAATGTGCCTAGAGGACAATAACACGTCTTCCTTTTTCTTCCCCTGCTCTGCAGAATGGAGAAGATCATGCGATTCTTGAGTTCCAGATCATTGCAGGGAGAAAATACAGATAATAAAGTAGGCAATTATAATAGCTCCCCTCACATTTCTATTAATTTAAACCTCCCTACAGTGTATAAAAGATAAGGGAAAAAGACACACAGTGTTTGGAATTCAGAAAATCTTATTAACCTTCCATAACTGTCTGACAATACTCAAAGGCCCAGCTACACAAAGGACTCACATATTAGATCTTGTCTGATTCTCCCCCCACCTTTCAAATAATGACTGTAATAATGAATCAAATTGTACTGAATTTGACTTCCTCTGTAGAACTTCACTAATGAATCCACAGCTAAATAAATATATAAATAAGACCTTGACATTCAATTTCACTTCAATGCAAATAGCAGATAAGAAACTCAGTTTCTCACACTGCAAAATCTCTGAATAAAGAACAAAATGTCTTGGTAAGGCATTAAGCATCTGGGAAAATGGGGGAAAAAGAAATCCTTCCAAAGTAATGTACAAAGATTCTGACAATAGCTGACAGTTTTGAGAAACACAGAGGAGGTGAACTTTGAATTATTTTTCTCATTTTTATCCTGTTTTTGGTTTGTTTATTTTTTTTGCCATTAGGATACAGTATGTTTGAAACACATCGTAGTTAAAATGCAAGATCCCTTGTAGTTGAAAATTTTTATAGCTTCACAAGTTGACCAAAAAAATTCAGGAAAGAAAAATTATCAAGGCCTCTTTAGTACAAACTCACCATCTCTGACCCAGAACTCCCTGAACCCTAAATTGCTTGAAAAGGGGAGATCACTCCAGGGAAACATCTCTATAGGTGTATTCTGTGCCCAGACCCCTGGAGCTTCTGCCATGGTCCATTGTGGGAGCACGATAATGGACAACATGATCCTTTGGTTTGACCATTCTTAAGACAAAAGCAGATTAACTATTGCTCCATTGCAGCCAGTGGTGTGTTTAACACAGATGTCACCAGGCAGTTCCTGGTCTCTACTACAGAGCAGTGCAAATGTTACAACCCAAATGTTACTGATATTCAGCAGCAAGGTTCCTGGAGTAGCTAGAAAGGAGAATGCACAAAGATTTGGCATTTATTTTATAAAGTGAAAAGTAGGCCTGTTTACAACTTTTCAGAATAAATTACAAAGAACTGAATGGAAAAAAAAAAATAGAACTTGTGGCCAGCAAAACAGATTTCTTCAAGGTTATTCACATGATACTATAAACTTTATTTTTTGTGTGTATGAGTTCATGTACCTAGAAAGACACTTTAAATAAATGAATGGCCAAGTATGTTCCTGGAAGTGCTTTCCTCTCTCCAAGTCAGAGAATATGTATAATATACTAAAAATAAATAGTTTGGGAAGCAAGTGACACATCAGCTGTGAAAGTAATATATTAACAAAGACAAATTAAACAGGCTTATTCAAGGAGAAATATGTTTATTATTTCTAATGTACTTATAAGAGACTCTTGTGATTAAGGACATGGAGCTGTTGGAGTGAGGCCAGAGGAGGGACAAGAAGATGATCAGAGGGCTGGAGGACCTCTTATTTGAAGACAGGCTAGGAGAGTTGAGATTGTTCAGCCTGGAGAAAAGAAGGCTCCGGGGATACCATAGTGCACCTTCTAGTACCTGAAGGGACTACAGAAAAGCTGGGGAGGGACTTTTTGCAAGGAAATGTAGTGATAGGACAAGGGGGAATGGTTTCAAACTGGAAGAGAGTAGATTTGGATTAGGTATTAGGAATGAATTATTCACTATGAAGGTGATGAGACACTGGAGGAGGTTGCCCAGAGAAGTTGTGGATGCCCCCTCCCTGGAACTGCTCAAGAAGAGACTGGCTGGAATTGGAGAACCTGGTCTAGTCAGATGTGTCCCTGCCTATGCATGGGGGTTGGGACTAGATAATCTTCCAACCCAAACCGTGATATGATATAATATGATATGATATGATATATTAGAATGTTTGAATTAAATTTAAATTACCCCTACTCACACAAGATGGTCTTAGCCTAAGCAATTTTATCATTAAAGTCTTTTTGTCAAAGTATGGTTTCATAGACAAAACAAATCAAGTAAAAATGTGGAAAGTCTTGAGGGGAAAGGATAATTTCAGAAAGTGTGAAAGACTGACTGGGTTCTGAGAGCAATGATTTGGCAGATCACTTGGGAGGTGGGAGAAGCAAAGAATTCAGAGTGAGTTCCCAAAGGGAACTTTATACCAATCCTTACATTTTTATAAAAGCACACAAAAATTCTAAAAGCCTTCATGCTTATTCCAGGATCTTTTTGCCACAATGTGCCTATCTCCCTACAAGAAAAATCTATCTACATTATAAATGCACAGGTGCTATTTTGCATGTGTGTGTTTATGCTGGCTGGTTAGGGAAAACAAGCTGGTAAAAAATGTGGTGTTGTATGGTAAAAGGTATTCCTTCAGTGGCAGTGAAGTTTTAGTGTTTTGCACTGATGCAGAGCTGGACATTTAAAAAAGTGTCAGACACAGAAAAGGTTTTGCTAGAAGCAGCTTTGTGTGTTTTAGTAAATTGTAATGTGATCTAGCATTAAATACAACCAAGTTTATTTTGAACTTCATTTTCCACTCACAACAAGCACCATCCTTGGATGTATTCAAGAAACGTGTAGATGTGGAATGGCATCCACAGGGCATGCTCTAGTGGCTGAGGTTGTAGGTTGTGTGTTTGTGGGTGTTTTTGTGTTTGTTTGTTGGTTTTGGGGGTTTGGTTGGTTGGTTTAGTTTTGTGTGTTGTTTTTTTGTTTTGTTTTTTGTCTGTTTGTTTGTTTTTTTATTATTGTTGTTGTTTTTTGGATTTTGTTTTTTTTTATTTATGGTTGGACTCGGTGATCTCAGATGTCCATTCCAACCATGACTATTCTGTGAAAACAAATAAAGCCACACCTAACATTATGTTGGGTAAAATGTTTTTAAACATGTGGAAACTACAGGGCAATATTGTGCATCACGATTATATCTCTCTGCCAGCATGACCAATGAGGGGGGTCATCACTAAGGAGTGGTAAGGACACGATGAGAGAAGTACTGGAAGTGGTCCATAGTGTGAAAATTACTGACACTGTGCATAGGATTAATCTTACTTGCCCTTTCAACCAAAAATGAGCAAATAGCAATGAAGAGAGAATTAGATTTCAACACCTCTTGTGTAAACTCTTTCTCGAGGTTTCTAATTTTTATGATTATTTTGCACATTGTGCTTAAAAGCAAACACTGCCTCAATGCCATGAGCTGGTACTGGATTCTCCCATGGAAAAGAGAAAAAGCTCAGAAGTTCCTAAAAACTTTTGCTTGTAGCGTTTCTATATGGAGTGATGTCTCAAGTTTTCTAGGTCTGGTATTTTCAGATCTCCCAGAACTAGAAGTAAGTGTCAGTTCTGCTCTACTTTTGAGAATGTCTTCATTTTGTGGGGGCACATCTCTTGTTTTCTATTTCTGATGCTGAAAAACATCAGACTTCAGCCTTACTATTTGGGTGACTGGTGTTTTGCAGGAGGGTTACTTTTATGGATGAGGTTTGGGTTTTTGTAAAAGTTTCTATTTACTGAATTATTAATAGACTTATTTATATGGACAGGACAAGGAAAAGCTAATAACCATCAAACCAGTCTGTGAACATGCCACATTTTAAACCTGTCCTTGAAAGTATTTGATTTCAGTGTGATCAATATGTATCTATGTCAAACATCTTGGGCTTTAAATACTTTAGGTCACTCAGAGAACTGCAAATAGTTAATGTGTTGGTATGATGGAAAATTAGGTATTTTACCTTCATTCACATGTAAATAAATTGAGGTTGAGAGAGATCACAGAATCATGGAATCATAGAATGGCAGGTTGGAAGGGACCTCAAGCATCATCTGGTCCAACCTTTTTAGCTGATACTATAGTTTATATGAGATGGCTCAGCACCCTGTCAAGCTGAGACTTAAAACTGTTCAATGTGGAAGAATCTATCACTTCTCTTGGGAAACTATTCCAATATTTGATTGTCCCCATTGTGAAAAGTTTACCTCTTGCATTCCATTGGAATCTCCCCAGGAGAATCTTGTGCCCATTACCCCTTGTCTTGTCCATATGACTCCTTGTAAATAGGGAGTCTCCATCTTCTTGGTAGCCACCCTTTAAGTATTGGAACATGGTAATGAAGTCTCCCTGAAGCCTTCTTTTCTCCAGGCTGAACAAACCCAATTTTCTCAGCCTCTCCTCATATGGCAGGTCCTCCAGTCATCTGATCATCCTTGTGGCCCTTCTCTGGACCCTCTCCAGCCTGTCTGCATTCTTTTTGTAGAGCAAGACCAAAACTGAACACAACACTCCAGGTGTGGTCTGACAAGCTCCGAGTAGAGCAGGATGATGGCTTCAAATGATGAGATAAAGTAGCCTGGTGCTGTGGCCACACAAAGCCTATTCTTAATGTGTTTGCAAAGTTGTAGAAAAACTAACAGCAACAACAAATTAAGTTTTTATTAACAGAAAGCTTATTGCAGGGCCAGTTTTTCTATCTCCTCATTTAGTTTAGCCTGAGAGTTAAAACAAGTTCATGTCACATTTCCAGCATGTATCTATCTCACTCTTTATTCTGTCAATAAGTTTTCTTTATTCTATGTACAGGACAACCATTTGTCTTCACTGAGGAACAAAATTATAATGAATAAAAAATTATTCCAATGAAACTGATATAGATAAACCTCATTGTTGGTAAGGGAGAGTCCACCCTACATGTTGAATTCTTCTGATTAAATGAACCTGAGCCTGAACCTGAGCTATTCACCTGCACTGATTTACAGTTATTGGAGAGAATCTTAGAGTTACCGAAGCTTAGTTACTGGAGAGAAGTTACTGAAGGATCTTCTCCTCAGCATTGGTCAGGCCACACCTGGAGTATTGTGTCTGGTTCTGGGCTCCTCACTATAAGAGAGACATGGACATACTGGAGAGAACTCAGCAAAGAGCCAAGAATATGATTAAGGGACTGGACCATCTCTTCTATGAGGAAAGGCTGAAAGAGCTGCAACTGTTCAGCCTGGGGGGGGGAGGAGAATTCTCAGGGGGGAATCTCATCAATGTATATAAATACCTGCAGGGACAGTACAAAGAAAATGGAGCCAGGCTCTTTTCAGTGGTGTGCAGGGGCAGGACAAGAGGCAAAGAGCACAACAGAAACATAAGAGATTACCTCTGAACATCAGGAAACACTTTTTTTGTTGTGAAGTTGACTGAGCACTGGAAGAGGTTGCCCAGGGAGGCTCCAGTCTCCATTCTTGGAAGTATTCAAAAGTGATCTGGATGTGGTCCTGGGAAAGTGGTTCTAGGTGGCCCTGCTTGAGCAGGGAGGCTGGAGCAGATGGTCTCCAGAGGTCCCTTCCAACCTGAAACCTTCTGTGATGCTGTGGAACAGTAAATTTTAGAAAGTAAATTACCTTATCCTAAAGCAAACCAAATACCTAAAATAGGCTAAATGAAATACTTATTCCTTTCTATTTATTATTGTAGGAGCTTATGTTACACAGCTGTACAATATCTACATTGTAGAAATCTAAAATTTGGTAAGATGTGGTCAATGCTGGATGATTTAATTATTCAAGTCCTTTATGTTTGAAAGTTGATGAATTACATCTCTTTTTATTCATCTATGTATAATCTAAATATACTGATACTGACTCACGGCTGAAAAATTATGGGATACTTGCTGCTCTGCTTCCTGCCAATACTGAAACAGTGCACATCACATAAAGAGTTTCCTTATAGCAGATCTGATAAATGAGCAAATACAAATAAATGAAACTTCAAATGGAACTCACAGTGGTCTTCCATCACAGGAGTGCAGTCATTTTATTCTAAAATAGATAACCAAGGTGGTTCAATTTAAGCACTTTTAGAAGGTGCCAATTTCTCTCCATTACTATGAAGAAAAGTCAAGGTGGTGAGCCCAGAGTCAGATATCTGAAGCAGGGAGAGCTGTAAGAAAGGGGATTTTACCCTTGCTTTTAACCATGCATTTCCTCACCAGAGTAGGCCTGAACAGCCCTCAAACTCACCAAAGATGCCATTGGCTGCCCACCAGTACAGCACTGCTTTGTATTCAGCTTCACTGGAACGTTTTCCTATTTCATAAAAGCAACAGAAATAAAAACAGCCCTGACTGAGTTGCTGATTGAGCTGCTAAAGGCATCTTTCACAAAAATGAACTTGCTTTTGCATTTATTCAGCTATACCAATAAGTTTACAGCAATTCTAAACAAACTATCCTTACAATGAAATGGGGTTGATATATGCTCTGATTTGTAAATATGAGCTGTCATCTATATACTTCTAAGTACTGACGAATCAGAGGGAACATATTCCTGCAGTATCAGTTGTTTTGCAATCTTTATTATATTCCTGGACCACCTTTTGAAATAGAAACAATATTAAGGATAACAAGTCTTTCCCTCCAACAGTATGAACAGTATATTTTCTGCAAACTGAAGAAGAAGTTTAATGTTACCAGATTTATAAGCAACGGAGTCAAGGAGTGTTTCTCCCTTTTTAGAATAATATTACTGAAGATGTAAAGCAGAATGATTTAAAAAAAAATATCCACTTTTGACTAAAGGAGGCTATACACATATTGACTTCAGAATGCAATTACTATGGAAACAACAAACAAAGAGGATGTCTCAGAGCATGCCAAGTTGAAATTCATGCCTGGACTGATTTCAAATCTCTTCCTTGCTGAGAGCTACAGCTGAAGGTTTTCAGGCTGAATTCTATAGGAAAAATCTTCCAGTGTGTTATTTTCATTCCTCAACTTCTCCCCCTCTCCTATTTGACAAAAAGGCATGAATAGCACATTTTTTTCTTAAAGGCTAATAATTTTGAATGCCCAAATTCTTGTGGCATCTACTTGTCAAACATTTTTTGCTTTCAAAAATTACCACGTAAAAATAGCACTGCAGAAGTTAAGCCTGTGAGTGTGTCACTCCAGGTTTTTATAATCAAGGAACAGAAACGGACAATTTTGGTTGCAATCTACATGATCTTTTCAGACATCTACTTCTTAATGATCTGAATTGCATGCTATAAGCACCAATTTCCTGCCATTTACTTTAAAGGGTGTCTGCATCACATTTGCATTTGTATATATAAATAGATTGCTAAACAGAACCATATTGTCATGTATTATATCACATATAGTAGACATATATACAGGATAATCTGTGTTTCCAAGATTACTTCTCCATTGACAAACAGCCCATTTTAAAAAGAATTATGAAAGATGAAGAAAAAAACCTTAAAATCTTGAAAACTAAGTAGTAATTTGATTAATCATGGAAATGTAATCTTCCAGAGCATATGCTGATGTTATTAACCAACTAGAAGGTGTGTTTCAAGCCCTTTTATTAGCCAAAATGTTTTTCAAGTTATTGGAAATACATGTTTAAAAATGTATTTTTGGCAGAAATAAAAATATGTGACAGCAATTTCAGATTTTAATACAGTAAAAATTATGTTGTGGAAGATGGTATTGGGAGACAGCATTAAAGCTTGCAAGATAAAGAATATATCATGCTGGTTGTCATGAAAATTGTGTAAGTAAAACCATGTAATTTTCATTAAGAAGTGTGTGAAAAAAGATATCTAGTCTTAGATATCAATTTTAAATAATTGTATCTTTTGCAAAGAACCAAGGAGTAACCAAGATTTTTTAGAAGGAATACTTCTACTGTATACTTCTTGGGAAGATAGGAGATGGATTCATAGATGTATTGCCACTTTCTAAAATTAAGAACCATTAAATGTTCTGTTTGCTTATGTTACTGCACATATTGCGTAGGGAGAAAGGAGGAGGTTTTGGGTACAATTAAAATGGAACAGCAAGAAACAATCTCATCTGAAAATAAAACAATATAGAGAAGACTGAGGATCCTCATTCTTGATCCTACTTTAGTAGATATTACAAGGTTGGTCTGGATAATAAGAATTATAATTTTCATCATATAGTTTTCTTCTTCCAGTTTACCAAACACGAAATAAAGATCACTGCTGATTTAAAAAAAAAAAAAAAAAAAGGAAAAAAAGAGGAAAAAATGTCATTTTCTCACCAAAAAAATCAAAACTCTTAATTACATTTTGGGTTTACCATATATTTTCTCTGAATGTTTTAATCTTTTTGTTTTCTTTTAGTTTATTCCAAGCTAGCCTTCCATATCATTGTTAAATGAAAAGTTTGTGTACTTTACTTAAAGTACTCAAAGTCAGTCTTAATCTTTCTTTATCTTCTCTTATGCTTTCAACTGAATTCAAGTTGAGTTTGCTTCTGGTTTGGTGTGTGTGATCAAACCTATATTGACTAATGAAAAAAATGGCTTTCCTTTTAATTATCTATTCAAAGATCTGAAGATACATGATCTGGCTTCAGAATGAACATGCACACACAGAGAAAAGCTCATACGTGCAAAATATTTCAGAAATTGCTAAATTTCAAATTAAAACAGCTTTATTTTGACTTTTTAAATTTTTATTTATTTTTTTTTAAGAATATAGAATCTTTGTGTGGTCTTATAAAAGAAAAAGGTGAAACTACTTAAAAACCAAATTGTATCTGACAGTTACAGTTTCTTTTGGGAATGAAGACGCATAAATTTAGATACCTGCATGCAGGTATCTCCATGGAGGTGTCACACGTGAGATAGGAATTTATTTCAGGTCTCTGCACTTAGATGTTTGAGTCATTTCAACTGGAAAGGGCTAAAAGATAAACCACCAGACTGACTGGCCCCTTCTGGACAAAGCGTCTGGAAACCTGCTGAAAAATTCTTCAGCTCTAAATACCATTTATCTCAGCAACTGAAGGGTCTGTAGGAATCTACCTGTAGGATTCATCTCTCCAGGTGCCACCAGACATAGAATCATAGAATCATGGAATCACTTAGCTTGGAAAAGACCTTTAAGATCATCAACCATTAACCCTACTCTACCAAGTCCCGCACTAAGCCATGTTCCTAAGCGCCACATCTAGGTGACTTTTAAACACATCCAGGGATGGTGACTCAACCACCTCCCTGGGCAGCCTGTTCCAATGTCTGACAACCCTTTCAGTGAAGAAGTTCTTCCTAATATCAAGTCTAAACCTCCCCTGGTGCAGCTTGAGGCCATTTCCTCTGGTTCTATCACCTGTTACTTGTGAAAAGAGACCAGCATCTACCTCTTTACAACATCTTTTCAGATAGCTGTAGAGGGCAATGAGGTCTCCCCTCAGCCTCCTTTCCTTCAGACTAAATAGCCCCAGTTCCCTCAGCCTCTCCTCATAAGACTTATTCTCAAGGCCCTTCACCATCTTTGTTGCCCTTCTTTGGACACACTCCAGCACCTCTGTGTCCTTCCTGTATTGAGGTGCCCAAAACTGGACACAGTACTCGAGGTGTGGCCTCACCAGTGCTGAGTACAGGGGGGTGATCACCTCCCTGGTCCTGCTTGCCACACTGCTCCTAATAAAGGCCGGGATGCCATTGGCCTTCTTGGCCACCTGGGCACACTGCTGGCTCACATTCAGCAGCCTATCAATCAGAACCCCCAGGTCCCTTTCTGCTGGGCAGCTTTCCAACCACTGTTCCTTAAGTCTGTAGCGTTGCATGGGGTTGTTGTGGCCCAAGTGCAGGACCCGGCACTTGGTCTTGTTGAACTTCATAGAATTGACCTTGTCCCATTGATCTAGTCTGTCCAAGTCTCTCTGTAGGGCTTCCCTACCATCAGGCAGATCAACACTCCCCCCCAAACTTGGTGTTGTCTGCAAACTCACTGAGGGTACATTCTACCTCCTCGTCAAGATTTTTGATAAAGATGTTAAAAAGAAATGGTCCCAACACTGAGCCCTGAGGAACCCCACTTGTGACCAGCCACCAGCTGGATTTATCTCCATTCACCACCACTCTCTGGGCCCGGCTGTCTAGCCAATGTTTTGCCCAGCAGAGTGGAGTCCCATCCAAGCCATGAGCAGCCAGTTTTTTATCAGAATGCTGTGGGAGACAGTGTCAAAGGCCTTACGGAAGTCCAGGTAAACAACATCCACAGCCTTTCCCTCATCAACCTGTCAACTAGGAGAGCGATTCAACCACTAAAGGGTAGGCATCTAGTGACATTTGAGTCTTGATGATATCCCAATAGAATCCCACCTCAGAATCCAAAAATATATGTCTCCCTCACGTTCCATGCTGTTTAGCCAGACCAGTACAATCTCAAATGTGCTATTGCATCCCAGATGTCAGCCTGACATCTACACAGCAGAAATGGAAGAAGTTTAGACACCTAGCTTCTGTGTCAATATGTATGTAGGCTGAGAGACTTGGGGTTGTTCAGCCTTGTGAAGGCTGCAAGGAGGCCTTATAGCAGCTTTCCAGCACCTGAAGGGGCTACAGGAAAGCTGGGGAGGGACTTTTTACAAGGGCATATAACGATATGGTAAGGGATAATGGCCTTCAACCAGAAGATTGTGGATTTAGGTTAGATATTAGGAAGAAATTCTTTAGTGTGAGGGTGGAGAGACACTGACACAGGTGGCCCAGAGAAATTATGGATGCCCTGTCCTTGTAAGTGTTCAAGGAGAGACTGAATGGGACTTGGAGCAACCTGGTCTAGTGGGAGGTGTCCCTGCCCATGGCAGGGAGGGGTGGTACTAGATGATCTTTAAGGTAACTTCCAACCCAAACCAGTCTGATTCTACGATATCTAAATGAGGGAGTCCTGATCTGAAATAGAATCTTACTGAGTAAGTTCTTGGTCATTTTAATCTTATTAGTCGCAAAACCAAATAGTGTTTATAAACAGTGAATAATAAACTCAGTATTTGACAGGCATTTTGAAGTATATTGTGAAACCAACATAGGCCAAATGTCATGTTTTCATGTGCATTTAACTGGAGCTTAGCTGCATGAAAAGTGGTTCACAGTATAGCTTGAAAACCATTAAGGAAAAGATGCAAGCTGAATTTATTTACATGTGTGACTTTGGAGCACCATTGTGAGCTATAACCATCACCATTTGTGAACTCACATTTCCCTCTGCTTGGCCATGTCCTCAATGTTTTCATCTTTTGCTCCACAGGGGTACTTCCTCGGGTGAGATGAATCTGCACGAGGCTAGATCCAACAGTGTTATGTGTAAACCATAGCACATATAAACCTGTGCTATGTCTTCAGAGCCCTCCAAAATAGAATTAACACATTGGGAATCCAGGCTGTTATTCTTATTTTGACAATGTTCTTATTATTTTATCCCACTAATCTGAT
This sequence comes from Hemiprocne comata, assembly GCA_020745705.1. Lineage (NCBI taxonomy): Eukaryota > Metazoa > Chordata > Aves > Apodiformes > Apodidae > Hemiprocne > Hemiprocne comata. Next base: position 208,696,275 of record CM036586.1, read on the forward strand.
TTTCAAAGATTTATACATTAATTTTGCATACTTTAATCCCTGAAACTATGCTTGGAAAGCCCATGTTATAAATACCACAGAGCTAACACACATGCCAGTGGCAGACAAAATTCATAAGAAACAGACAAACCTCATAATAATAATTTCGTTATATCACCCTTATAAATCTTCCCAGCTGTTCTGACACTTTAATTATAAAGTGACAATTTCAGTCTTTAAGTATTGTGGCCTGTGTAATAGATCATTTCACTTAATACACATTATGACTCTGGCTACTGTAGAGAAGACGTTTTACAATCCAGCTCCTTTACTAAAGCAGAAAGTCAACGAGAGATTAAATATTGTAACTATAAAACTGGATAAGAAATTGGGGCAGTGTCACAGTTTGTCTCTGGGTTGGCAGTCAAACCAATAACAATAATGCTCTGAATCCTTCCCTCTTCCCCAAAGAAGGGAAAGAGGGAGAAAAAATGAGAGAGAGGGAGGCTTTCTGGGTTGAAAAGTGAAACAGATTGATTTTAATTATTAGTGATAAGGGAATATATACATTTATAAAGGGATGTGCAACACCTGATCCCCTCCCTCCTCCCCCAGTGACTCTCACAGCAACTCTTCTCCCTGGTGGCTCCAGCTGAAGGGGGGAGTGTCTGGGCACATGGACGGGGCCCTCGGGTGTCGGCTGGGAAATAAAATGGGGAAAAAAAAATAGAGCCTAAGAGAGGGCGATAGAAGTGACAGTAAGCAGAAAAGTGAGAGAAAAAGGAAACAAAAAACTTCCATAATGTCTTAACCTGTATCAAAACCAAATAGAGACAATATGATGAGAAGGGAATATTCTGATTTGCTGATCCTACCTTCAGTCTACTCTGCTCCCCCATGGGGATGGGGAGGCTGCAGACAACTCAGAAGTGTCCTTGTCTGTTATCAGTCCACTGGAGCTGCTAAAAAAGTTCACTGAAAGAAAAAAAATCAGCAAAGAGAAAATTCGCTTCGTCCTGGCTCACACCAGGACAGGCAGACTTGAATTTATTGTAACATACATACATACAAAATATGTGAGGTCTTCCACATCCTCCCTTTCCCACCATTCCTTGGAAGATTGTTTGGTATGGGCTGAGCAGCCTGGGGTCAAGAAGCAGGTGTTCAGTTCTGGAGCTGTTGTACCCAAAAAGTGATAGTTTCTGAAAGCTGCATGTAAAGGACAAGACACTCCAGCAACTCACAGACAGGAGACTAGAAATAAAACCTGAGCCAGGAATAAAGAATGTGTAACTTGTTTTCAGTCTAATACAGTCTTAACATAATTACAGTCAGGCAGTTTGAACACCGTAAGAAAAGCGGGGCGGGGGGGAGTAGGACAGTTGGTTGTAAATAGAGAGTTCAGAATGACAAAATGAAAATAAACAGATGCCAGTAATTATAGAAGTAACCCAGTAATTATAGAAGTAACTGCAGTCCATAACATGGGACTTCTGGGGTCAGCTCCTCACTTAGACACTTACGGAATTTCACAGTAATGTTAATAAAGGCTGAGAAGACAGTTTAGTTGTGGTTTATTATGTACATCTATTCTTCTTCAAATTTACCTACAGAGCTCTAGTCATTCCTCCTGTAGCCTTTACATCACTCAAAGTCATTGTTGTCCAAGTAAAAATACCATCCTTTGTCTTCACTTTGTGGTATCTTTCATTACAGACCTAGCACTGTTCAAGATAGTTTCAATAGACAGAGTCTTACAAAGTGGTGGCTTAGCCCAGAAATGTTCTGCTTTCTTATCACTTTGGTCCTTGTTTTGGGTCCATCTTGCTCCATTCCCTTTGCTGATTTCAGCTTTGTTGTTATCATAAAGATTTAAAGGTGTTTGACTAGGTCCGAAATATGAATGTTGCAATTAACATTGATTTGTGTGCATTCTTTTTTGCAAAGATGACATAATTTCACAGATGTCTTAGGACACAGAATTTTTAGATGATTGTTTTAACCTCAGCCTACCAAGCAGAAGTTTATAAGCAATGAAAGATTATCAAGCTGGAATAGAGCTATCCATTACTTTGCTCAAAACCAGAAGCAGTCCTCCCCACATACGATCAGTTCTTTTAGCTATTATCCTATTAGCATATGTCTTGGTTAGACTCTTAACATTGTATGGCACAAAGTGGCATCCAGACTTAATGAGCAACTCAAATCTAGGCACTCATGATTTACATTTCTGGGTGGCTGATTTTTTTCTTTGTTTTTAAATTGTGAAATTTGAAAGGAAAAAGAATATTATGGCCTCTGGCCATCAGCTTTACTTTTTGCTTCTCTACTTATTTTCCTTATTGAATGCTTCATCTTTTTATTGATGAACCCATAAGGTTCTGCACATAGAGGAACCCATACTGAAATCAGCTCCATATGGACAGACCATATGTGCACACTGAGTCCCACTGAAGTAAACTTTGGTTAGCATTTCTGATTTCTGCTATAGTAACATTCTTGTGTCCCTAACCATGGACCCAGTTGTGCCAGACACTGTACAGACAAAAAGAAAAACTTAATCTTAATGCTAGCAGGTGGACCATCACAGTACAGACAGGATGAATACTACGAACCGTAATGGTGGCAGACAAGATTGTTAAATGGTACATATCAGTATTACTCTGTCAGACTTCATGAAGCCATCATATTTCTATGAATCCAATTAATGTGTAGCCCTCTAGAAGAGGTCATTCTCATTTCCTTTCTGGGTATAAATCACAAATGATCTTTCCTGTTGCCTATGAGATTGCACGTGTGTCTTAAGATTAAAACGAGACATCATTTTGCACTCTGGGTTTGTCTACAGAGGGAGGCAACTGTGAAATAAGGGGTAAAGTGAGCACGTAGTGCATTAATAATCTTACAGGATCTCATTCCATTCTCAAATTGGAGTTAATCACCTTTTTTTTGCTACTATGCAGTAAACATGCCCCTGTGGAGAGGCAGTATAAAATATCCATTTCTGTATAAATTTATGCCTACTAGTTCTTTGCAGACATTCTCCTTTAGGACAATCTTGTCTGACAGCAGAATCAAACCAAGGGTTAATCTTCCAAAAGCTACATTTTCATGGCAAATATTTACTTTTAAGAGATGTAAAGAATGATGCTGATCCAGAGAACAAAGGTGAGGATGTGCTTGTGTGTCTTAGGAATTTTATAGAGGTGGCTCTTCAGGGAGAAGGAAAAAAAAGATGGAAAGGCAATTGTATGTACCTACTTTGTGATTGACAAAGCTGCACAAGTTTTCAAAATCAGGCTCTTTCTAAGTAGGTCACAACTATACTGCAAACTCCTTGCATTAAAAACAATGGATAAAAATCTGGAAACTGAAGATTAAAAGTAAGATTCAAAACGTTAAGAGTTCTGATAATGCCCCATTAAACCATTCATCTAGGCCTGAGGTGGATCTTCTATTATTTATAGTCTTTAAATCAAGTTTGGAAGGCTTTCAGGATGAAATGCTCTTACTTAATCCAAAGTTATGGGCTTTACTTACAAAATTTCTGGGTGAGAGTCTCTGACCTGTACTATGCAAGTAGTCAGATTAGATGATCATAATGGTCCCTTCTGGCCTTCAAATCTATCAATTTATTAAGCAATGCACTGTAATGCTGTGATGCAGAGGCAATTTACATCAAGATCTGAAGAGTACTTAAATTAATTGTTTCATTAAAATCCATTTGAATGCTTTTACAACTTGATACACACTACTTCTGGGTGCTTCACAGATTTTATTAGGAGATCTTCAGCCCCACAGAATGTATTATGATTGCCTGGCCTGACTTGTGCATTATGCCATCCGTAACAGAGTGTTCCTGGGGAATTCATACGGTGAGAAGCCCTGACATCACATCTAGTGTCCGTGGGTGGTTCTCTGGCTATCACTAGGAGGTGCTTCCCAGCAGCTCTGCTCATTGCTCTCATTGGCATCATGAGGAATGAGTTCAGCTCTGTGTGGGAGCGTATTTCAGATCTTTCGTACACCTACAGCCTTATGCCAAAAATAAGATGCAATCATTTGTTTCCTAGGTGATAACTGCACTGAGCATGCGTGGTCCTTGTTGCCTCTAAACTGGTGAAGTATGTCATCAGCCTTTCTTGTAGTGCTTTTGAGGCAACGTATCAAGCAGCTTTTACTGCAGAACAAATGGCTTCTTGATTATGTACAGATACGGAAAAAATGTACTGAGGTTTGCACCTCAGTACTCATTCTGGGCAAAAGTGATTTTATACAGTTTGTTTGCTTTTTCTCTGGTAAGTAAAGGGAAGATGGAGCAAGAGATGTCAGTTTCTAAATACTAGAAGACCTTTTAGATGTTCTTTCTTGATTGTCTGCATCTGCATCTGTATGGTGGTACAGAAGTTCTAGTTCAGACCTTGTTTTCTCATGCAGACATTGAAAACTCGTCAAAGCAGAATATCATACAAGTGTGTCTCCTAATCTCTGGTACTTCTGAATGTCAAAAATATGTCAAGATATTTGCTTTACACTACTATCCTTTGTGAGAGACAGTAAAGAGTAATATAAGAAGTATAACCAGGCTTTTTACTATTCTGCTAGAATTTTTTTAGTTCATTCGTTTATTTCCAATATTTTTGAAAGTCTGTAAGTTTTGAAAAAATGCAAAGAGTTTCTGAATTCTCGAAATACTCTACATGATTTATTAACTTGCATTTTGTTTTTGTTTACTATTGCTATCTGTATAGGCCCTTATTCAAAAAGGTAGTATTTTATTGGAAAATCTATTAAAATCTTTTTATTGTTAAAAATTCTTGACTTCTGTCATGCCCATTAAGGAGCCAATCAGTGAGGACTCTTGCTATGTATTCTTCTCCAATTAAGACAAATATTTAAGTAAAATTAATAATATCCTTCTTTTTTTAATAATCCTAAACAACGTGGACAAACTGATAGGATATCAATATAAAGGCATTTTTATAGTCTTAATTTTGGAAGATCAAGTTTGCTGATTTAATTTATGGATATTTCATCCTGATTATAAGCAAGAATCTAATTCCAGAGTTTCATGTTTCTTGTTTAGGTGGTGTCTAGGCTTAGATGAAGGCTGGAACAATCTCTTTGCTATGCCATTGACTGGAAAAGTGAGGTGGAATCCCCAGTTCCACAAATGGAAGATGTACTAACTGCTCCTTCCTCTTGATGTCCATGGGGACTGTTATCTGTGCTTGCCACATCTGATGTGTGTGTGTCTGTGTGTGAGAGACAACAAATGGAATGCAGCTGTCCCAGAGGGGTAAAAGGATCTTGGGGCAGGAGTTAGCAGGACTCACTGAGAGGGCTTTAAACTAGATTCGAAGGGAGGAGGGGATAAAACTGAGCCTGTAAATAAGCCCAGGGGATGCATGCTGGGGTCTGTAGGATGGAGAGAGGACTTTCTCTCTGCTGCCTCAGTTGAGATGGGGGATAGAGGTACAATGGGAAGCAAAAAGCCAAAGGTTATTGATGGTACAGCAGCCATGGAAACACCTGAAAAGGATAGGGCAGGAATTAGAGCCTGTGACCACAAAAGGGTATCAAGATCATTTACCCATCTGAAGTGCATCTATACAAACTCACACATCATGGGCAACAAACAAGTGGAGCTGGAAGCCATGATGCAGCAGGAAAACTACGACATAGTGGCTATCAAGGAAACGTGGTGGGATACCTCACACAACTGGAGTGCTACTGTTGATGGCTACCAGCTGTTCAGGAAAGACAGACAAGGAAGGAGAGGCAGTGGGGTGGTGTATATTAGGAATTGTTATGAATGTCTAGAACTAGATTATAATGATGATAAGGTTGAGTGTGTTTGGATCAGGATTAGGGGCAAGGCCAAGAAGGCTGATATTGCTGTGGGAGTCTGCTATAGACCTCCCAACCAGGGCAGTGAGGTGGATGAACTGTTCTATAAATACCTCGGTAAAATTTCATGGTCGTTTGCCCTTGTTCTTGTGGGGGACTTCAACTTCCCTGATGTCTTCTGGAACTATAATACAGCAGAGAGGGTACAGTCCTAGAGGTTCCTGGAATGTGTCGAAGATAACTTCCTGACACAGATGGTGAGTGAACCAACCAGGGAAGGGGCCCTACTAGACCTGCAATTTGTGAACAAGGAAGGGCTAGTAGGAGATGTGATGGCTGGAGAGCATCTTGGGCACAACGACCACGAATTGTTAAAGTTTTCTATTCTCAGAGATACCAGGAAGGGGGGTAGCAAAACTGCCACCCTTGACTTCCAAAGGGCAAATTTTAGCTTATTCAGCAGATAGCCAGAATCCCTTGGGAATATGTTCTGGAGGGTATAGGAGTCCAGGAAGGCTGGACGCTCTTCAAGGAGGAAGTCTTGAAGGCATAGGAGCAGGCCATCCTCATGTGCTTTAAGGTGAGCGGGAGGCGTAGAAGAGCAGCCTGGCTGAACAGGGAGCTTTGGCTGGTTCTCAGGGAGAAAAAGAGAATCTATGGCCTTTAGAGGAAGGGGCAAGCCACTCATGAGGATTACAAAACTGCTGTGAGGCTATGCAGGGAGGGAATTAGAAGGTCCAAGGCACAGCTAGAAATTAATCTAGCCTCTATGGTAAAGGATAATAAGAAAAGCTTTTATAAAAATATTGACAGCAAAAGAAGGACCAGGGAGACCTTCCATCCCCTATTAGATCCAGGAGGAAAAATAGTGATGAATGACAAGGAAAAGGTTGAAGTGCTAAATTACTTTTTCGCCTCAGTGTTTAGTAGCTAGACCATTTCTGCTGAAGGAATCAAACTCCATAAGCTAGAGGAAAGGGACCAGGAGCAAAGCAATCCTCCCACAATCCAAGAGGAGATGATCAGTGACCTACTACACCACCTAGACATGCACAAATCTATGGGGCCGGATGGAATGCACCCAAGAGTGCTGAAAGAGCTGGCAGGGGTGCTCATCAAGCCACTTTCTATCATTTACCAGCTGTTCTGGCTGACTGGGAAGGTACCAGCAGATTGGAAATCAGCCAATGTCACCTCCATATACAAGAAGGGACAGAAGAATTATTTGGAAAATTACAGGCCTGTTAGTCTGACTTCAGTACCAGGGAAGCTGATGGAGCAGATCATCTTGAGTACCATTATGTGGTGCATGCAGAACAACCAGGTGATCAGGCCCAGTCAGCATGGGTTCATGAAGGGCAGGTCCTGTTTGACTAACCTCATCTCCTTCTACAACAGGTGACATGTTTATTGGACGAGAAAAGGGGTGTGGATGTTGTCTACCTTGACTTTAGCAAGGCCTTTGACAAGGTTTCCCACAGCATTCTCCTAGAGAAGCTGGCTGCTCATGGCTTGGATGTGCACATGCTTTGCTGGATTAAAAACTGGTTGGATCGCTGGGTCCAAAGAGTCGTGTTCAATAGAGCCAAATCCAGCTGGTGGCCAATCATGAGTGGTGCTCCCCAGGGCTCAGTGCTGGGGCTGCTCCTGTTTAACATCTTTACTGATGATTTGGATGTAGGGGTAGAGTGCACCCTCAGTAAGTTTGCAGATGACACTACGCTGGGTGGGAGTGTCGATCTGCAGGAGGGTAGGGAGGCTGCAGAGGGATCTTGAGAGGCTTGACCATTGGGCCAAGGCCAACAGCATGAGTTTCAATAAGGCCAAATGTTAGGTGCTTTACTTTGGGAACAACAACCCCCGGCAGCACTACAGACTTGGGAAGGAGTGGCTGGAGAGCTGCCCAGCAGAGAGAGACCTGGGGGTGTTGATTGACAGCTGGTTGAACATGAGCCAGCAGTGTGCCCAGGTGGCCAAGAAGGCCAACAGCATCCTGGCCTGCATCAGGAATAGTGTGACCAGCAGCACCAGGGAGGTGATCCTGCCCCTGTACTCAGCCTTTGTGAGGCCACACCTTGAGTACTGTGTCCAGTTGTGTGTGCTGCGGTATAAGAAGGATGTTGAGGTGCTAGAGAGGGTGCAGAGAATTGTGACCAAGCTGGTAAAGGGCCTTAAGAATAAGTCTTACAAGGAGCGTCTGGGGGAACTAAGGCAGTTTAGTCTAGAGAGGAGGAGGCTGAGGGGAGACCTCATTGACCTCTACAACTACCTGAAAAGATATTGTAAAAAAGTAGGTGCTGGTCTCTTTTCACAAGTAACGGGTGATAGAACCAGAGGAAATGGCCTCAAGCTGCACCAGGGGAGGTTTAGACTTGAGATTAGGAAGAACTTTTTCACTGAAAGGGTTGTCAGATGTCAGAACATGCTGCCCAAGGAGGTGGTTGAGTTACCATCCCTGGATGTGTTTAAAAGTTGTCTGGATGTGGCATTTGGGGACATGGCTTAGTGATGAACTTGGTAGAGTAGGGTTAATTGTTGGAGTCCATGATCTTTAAGGTCTTTTCCAACCTGAGCAATTCTGTGATTTTGTGATTCTCTGTGTGTGTACTTGAGCGAGTTTCTTTGAGGATCCATTTGAACCTTTTGTATTTCCTAATTCCTTTGCAAGATGATTTCACCACACTTCTCCCAAAAAAACAAAACAAAACCAAAAACAAATCAGATGATTGTCTGCTGAATTTCTCCTGTACACAAATCAGAGGATTGAAATGAAACTGAGGAATAGGAAGCTCAAAAATATGTGGAGCTAACTACATCTAATCTTGTATTTTTTATTTGAATAAAAATATTGATTGTTTTAGCAGGTTCAGGAGAAGGTCACACAGCAAGATCATAATCTGCAGAACTTTCAAATGGTAGCACACTCATAAAACTTAATTTACATGGACAGCTGTGATATTAAAACCTTGGAGGACTGCAGTTTACAGGACTGCGACAGAGCAAATTCTGTGTCTTAGAGGGCATGATTTTTGAACCTGTTTTCTTAAATTACATTTTGATATTGCATCTTGTTATGAACTGATTTGTAGGAAAAAAAATAAAATTAATCTAGATCACAAAAGCCCAAAGTGAGGTGTGGTGAATACTGTCAGTCACATGTATTGATCTGATGGCATACTTAGATACTATATTGAATTGTAAGGACAAAGCCTTGAATATTGTGACAGCTAAGGTGAGTTTTGTGATTTCCTAACATTATTTTAAAACTCTCTAATCTGTTCCAGAAGTGATCTTTCAGTAATTTGTTTCTGGCTACACAGTAATTTGTGTTTAATCAACACAAGCAACAAACTTACTATTTTTGGAAATAATTTCTTGAATGTGATCACTAAAATATCTTAGCAATGTACATTCTCTGAATCTTCTTTAAATTAGCAAACCATTACCAAATTGATTCTACTCTCTGCAATTCCTTCACAGCCTTCCTGTTCTTTAGTTTAATTCCTTGACTGAAATTATTAAGGGTATTTGGAGAATTCACAGGTGTCCTCTCGTTGCCAGAAGAATAATGTCAGTACTGTCAATCTCAAAGACAGAATGCAAATGCTTTCTGTCCAAAACTGGAAAAAAAAAAAAATCAAAAAAATCTAGGCTGATATGTCTTGAGCAACTTGTTCCCTCTTTGTATCAACAAAGTTCTTACATCCTGGGTTTCAAAGATGTCAGACTCCAGGTAAGCAAAATCATGTTTCTTTATTTGAAAAAAAAACCCAACAGTTTCAATAAAGAGAAGTTGTACCAGTATTTCTAAAAAGCCTAAATAATAGAAGCTCTTTACTGGGAAAATACTAGCATCACCTCAGAAGGGAATTGTCTGCTCAGACAAACTAACTGACCATCTTACGAGAGTTTTGTTCCTCTCCTTCCATTGTGGTCAAAGCAATGTTTTCAGACCAGTTCATGTATGAACTTGATGAGTAAGAGTTGTAAATTGTTTCTTTTTTTTTCCTGTACAGCACAAGGTTTTATTGCTGCTTAAAGCAATACCTCTGCCTTTCTTGCTGTAACATACATCGACATTGCTGCAGTTTTGGCTTTACATATAACCACTGTTCTTCTCCTGTATCACGTCCTCCAGCCACTGGAGAGATTAAGCTGTTTCTCTTTCTTAAATCTAGCCTTTTATTTCATGTTTTTTAAATTATGCTTTTTATTCAATGGGTACTGGCTCAGGACCACCCAAGAAACCATCCACCTATAGAAGTATTTTTCTGTCTTAGTGCAGCTTTTGGATTTTATATGGTTTTAACCAGGCTCCTCTTCCTCTCACTCCAGCTTCACATCAGGTAAGTAGGGAATGACAGATTTTGTCTACTTCCTTTCTAAATACTTTTTTTTAGCAATAAACCACCACTTTAAGAAAAGTCTGGAAAGCTAACAAAGCAAACATTTGGCCTTCTCTAGAGATTTACTAGAAACATGGAGAAGTTACTGCAGTTTTCTAATACCAGCTTAGTAGCTCTGTACTGTTATTCTTAGCTGGAAAAAAAAAAAGACTGTTTTTTTCTACTGAAGCACAAGTTGAGCAAGATTTCATGGTTCTCTTACTCATGCTTTACCCTTTTTAACTTCCGCTGTGCCCAGAGATGATCCAACCCTTCTTCAGAGACAGAATTCCAACCACATACTTTTTTCATATATTTCTTTTTTTCATCTTCTTAAAGTCTGAAATTGTCTCTCAGAACTTCTTGAGGCCACAGTGGGATTTTTCACATGGCTTCTTAAGGTCAGAATTCATATTGGGAATCTCAGTGGGGCCGCACTGTGATAAGTGTTTCTGTCAGCTCAATGCTGTGGGAGTAGATGCATTAGAAATATGTATAATAGGGTAGGTTTGACAAATGAATAGTGCAGAGTGTTCTTGATCACACCATGTCTCCGAGCTGCTTTTATGCACAGCCTAATGTTTAAACACAGAAAAAGTGAAGAAGTGCACATTTAAATTTCATATTCAGCTGGTGGCCCATACTGGGGTAAAAACAGACAGTTGTTCCCCTCAGTCCCCAAAAATAGATTTCTGCATGGGTCTTGGTAATTATTTAACTGGGCAGTTTTTGAAATGTTTTTCCTTTTTAATGAAAACCATGCCATGTGTTCATCCTACTTAACTGTAAGAGTACATAACATAGGTATCTGCTACTCCATTAGTTAGTCTTGCTTCTATAATTGGTCAATCTCAACATAAATACTCTTGAAGCCTTTTTAGGGATGGCACTAATAACATCACTCAGGGATCAGTTGCTCTCCATTGCTTATGAAGGGAGTATAGATGACCAGAGGTGGACATCATGTTACAGTTGTCCATGTCTAATAAGGAGAGTTCCATTGTGTACTCACTCTCAATACTTAAGCCATTCATGCTTGCACAGTTCTGGAAATGATTTTGATCCATCAGCAGTGAGATTATTCAGCCAGCACACTATCAGAGCACAACTCTTCTGACCTTGAATGAAAAAGTCAAAAGAGACGTTGGTGAAGCCCCAAGTATGAATGGAATATGACTGCTCATCTGTGGCTTTGTCTTAATAAGGCAGCCCTAGACATCAAGAGTCATAATAGCAACCAACAACTTGGCTGATTTTCTTTTGGTTGAATTTTCTTTAAGTGGGCATTGGCAGGCAAAGGAAAAAAATCTATCTTTTTATGTAAGAAGAGGTTGGCTTTTGTGAGAAAGATGCCGTTTGACAGAGCAAACTTCTTGGGTGCTTGTGTAGATAGTTTTACCTAAGGGAAAAAGATCTCAATATGTAAGTGAAGTGAAGAGAACTGCATCTGGTATTTAACTATAGTGCAAAGTAATTTATCTACTAATATTCTTCATCAACCTCTTCAGTTTATGGAATGAGTAAAAAACATTTCACGAACCCAAGAGCTTGCTCAGTACTTGAAGTCATGCCAATAAAAAATTGAGGTGCAGCTGCTTCTTCAAAAGGCTATGCAAATACTTATATTGACAGAAACTGAAAATTTGTGAACAATTGCCATTCTCTTTGTTGGGTCTCAAAAAAAGGAGTCATCTTCAAAATACAAAGACTTTTTTGTTCATTCAGTGTTTCTATGGTAACTACAGTAATTGTTTACCTAGGAAAGCATTATTGGGGATTCATAATTTAAAGCTATATACCAAACACAGCACCTTTTGGTTACTGCTGGTCTTAGTTCTTTTTTTTTTTTTTCCTCTCTTTTTGATGTACTAAAGGAAGAGGAGGGACTGAAAATATTCTTTGTGTATGACCCCTGCCACTTTTACAGGTTCTCCTTCCCAGCTCACATTTTGCACAGAAAGAGCTACAGGCAAGGGACAGAGATAGCTCCAAGACACCTTCTGTGGTAGATGGACTGCCAAGCAGCCACGTGCTGATCTGAGCCTGCATTACTTCTGGAGCAAGGTTGTTCTGTGCTATGTATTCCCCAGTCTTTTGCCAACCTCCTTTGTTCATGGAGGGAATGGGTATCTGATCACAGCATCAGCAGGAAGAATTGGCTGGCCAAGAATATCTAGAAATAACAGTGTTTCAGCTGAAATACACCAGTAGAGTGACTAGTGAGGTTTTGCCACATTCATTTGGAGGACAGAGCTTTGCTGAGGTAAAATTCATCATGTTTAAAATTTGTTCTATTTGTTTTAATGCAGGGAAGTCCTGAGAATGGTCTCCAACCAAGGGGCAGTTCTCCACAATGGGAATGAAAAGGATTTGTAAGAATGTTTTATACATCTGATATAAATATTTCTCATTAGAGCAAGGTCTGGATCCTGGAATGAGCAAAGTTCCCATGGAAGAATCCATTTCAGATTCAGGAACTTCTCTTCCTTGTATTCAGAGTCAGTCTGTCCTGGGTTGAACCAGGATGAAGCTAATTGAGGCCAAAGGCCTCAGCCGTTTTACCCCCACCCATCTGAGAAATCCAGAGTTTCTTAAAGCTGTGTTAGAGAGTGAAACTAAGAAAGCAGATGTTTTTAAATCAGATGATGGAGCAGGTACTTCTGAAACAGATAAAAGAGCAGGCTCTTCTCAAGCAGACAAGAAATCAGACCACTCTCAAGCAGATAGAAAAGCAGGCCTTTCTCAAGCAGATGATGATGATGATCTTGTCCAGTCTTTCTCTCTAAAGGAACTGTGCCTCATGAGAAAGGACTTTACCCACATTGATGGTGAGGGACTTCTTCCTTCGTTGCTCCTATGCTATAATAGTGGGGCTGAAACCTATGATGTGGATGAGAGAGAAGCCAAGCAGTTGGGATCCCTGGCCAGACATGCTGGTATTGATAGAGCACTTGGTAGTAAGATGGGAACTACCACCCTGTGAGGGAGAGATACCCCCATAAGGGTGACATTGAATGGCACTGAAGCAGAACACCCACTCTTGAGAGAGCCATCATATATTTGAGAGAACTGGCTGTGCGAGAGGTGATTTATGATAACAATGGACTTACAAATCCTGATGATGTTCTGTGTGACACACAAATATTCTGGAGGTTTGCACAGGCTGTACCGGCAGTACATGCCCATATATTCTCCTTCATGGGATGCATTGATGACAACACAAGACCAACTGTGCGTGAAGTGGCTTTCAGAGCATGACAGTATGGAGACATGATCTCTGATTCCCATCCATTCCACACCTCAGCCATTGAAAAAATGACTGGCAGAAAGAATAAGATGCTGAACAGATGGGAATGTAAATGCCAGGAACTCCCTAGAGACAATTGGTCACGTGTTGCAGCCATAAGAGGAGACGTCCTGCTACGAGACAGCAGGAAGAGAAACAGGACCCACTTCGACGCCATCTGTGGTCTCTCTTACGTAATTATTTTAAAGAGGTCATGAGAATCTGGTACAAGAGATCCACTGATATTCTCCAGATATGCGTGCAAGAGCTATTAAATAGAAGAAAGGCAGGAGACAGTTCTTCCAGGAAGAAGGTTACACCACCACTCAGTGCTGCTGTGCCAGACATGCTAGAACTTCAGTACGAGCTGGAGTCGAAAGTAGCCAGGTGGTATGCCACTACTGACATTGCTCATGCCTTGTTCACTATTCCTCTAGCACCAGAATGTAGGCCACAGTTTGCTTTCACCTGGAGGGGAGTCCAGTACATCTGGAATCGACTGCCCCGGGGGTGGAAACACAGCTCAATCATTTGCCATGGATGGATTCACGCTGCGCTGGAGAAGGGTAGAGCTCCAGAACACCTGCAGTACATCGATGATATCATTGTGTGGGGTGACACACCAGAAGAAGTCTTTGAAAAAGGTAAAAAGATCATCCAAATTCTTCTAGATGCTGGTTTTGCTGTAAAAAGAAACAAGGTCAAGGGACCTTCATGAGAGATCCAGTTCCTGGGAATCAGATGGCAAGATGGACATCGCCAGATGCCAATGGACGTGATTAACAAGATAACAGCTATGTCCCCACCATCTACTAAAAAGGACACTCAAGTCTTTTTAGGGACTGTTGGTTTCTGGAGAATGCATATTCCAAGTTATAGCGAAATTGTGAAACCTCTGTATGAGGTGACCCAAAAGAGGAGTGACTTTAAATGGAGTCCTGACCAACAGAGAGCTTTTGAGCAGAATAAAAAGGAGATTGTGCAGGCAATTGCCCTTGGACCAGTTCGAACAGGGCCAGACATCAAAAATGTGCTCTACACAGCAGCTGGGTACAACGGTCCTACCTGGAGCCTCTGGCAGAAAGCACCAGGGGAGACTCGAGGTCGACCCTTGGGATTCTGGAGCCGGAGCTACAGAGGTTCTGAGGCCATCTACACATCAATGAGAACGAGATACTTGCAACATATGAATGAGTTAGAGCCGCTTCAGAAGCGATCAGCACTGAAGCACAGCTCCTCCTGTTGCCCAGATTACCAGTACTGAGCTTCATGTTCCAGAGTAACCTTTCTCCTATCCATCATGCCACCGATGCCACTTGGAGTAAATGGGCTGCTTTGATTACCCAGCAAGCTCGAATAGGAAGGCCTCATCGTCCAGGTATTGTAGAAGCAATCACAAACTGGCCAAAAGGCACACACTTTGGACTGCCACCACAAGAAGTGGTGAGACGGGCTCAAGAATCTCCACCATATGATCATCTACCAGAGACTGAGAAACAATTTACTCTTTTCACTGATGGCTCTTGTCGTCTTGTAGGAAACCGCCAGAAGTGGAAAGCTGCTGTGTGGAGTCCTACGTGGCTGGTAGCACAAGCGGCTGAAGGAGAAGGTGAATCGAGTCAATATGCAGAGGTAAAAGCCATCCAGCTGGCTTTGGACATTGCTGAGCGAGAGGGGTGGCTGAGACTCTATCTCTACACTGACACTTGGATGGCAGCAAATGCCTTGTGGGGGTGGCTAAAGCAGTGGCAGCAGAACAACTGGCAGCAAAAAGGTAAATCTATTTGGGTGGCTGAGCCGTGGAAAGACATTGCAGCTCGGATGGAGAAACTGGTTGTAAAAGTGCGTCATGTAGATGCACACGGACCTCTGAGTCGAGCCACTGAGGAACATGGACACAACCAATGAGCAGATGAGGCTGCTCAAGTGTTCCAAATAGACTTAGACTGTGAATATAAGGGTGAACTATTTCAGCTCGATGGGCCCATGACACTTCAGGTCACCAGGGCAGAGATGCAACATGCAGATGGGCTCATGACCAAGGGGTGGACTTAACCATGGACGCTATTGCGCAGGTTATCCGTGACTGTGAAACTTGCGCTGAAATTAAGCAGGTGAAATGGTTGAAACCTTGTGGTATGAGGGGAGATGGTCGAAGTACAGGTATGGGGAGGCCTGGCAAGTTGATTACATCACACTGCCGCTATGTGCTTACAATGGTGGAGACAAGTACAGGATGATTGGAAACAGATCCTGTGCCTCATGCCACACCCCAAAATACTATCCTGAGTCTTGAGAAGCAAATCTTGTGGAGACATGGTACTCCAGAAAGAATTGAGTCAGACAATGGGACTCATTTCAAAAACAGTCTTGTGATTGAGTGGGCCAAAGAACATGGTGTTGAGTGGATAAACCATATCCTGTACTATGCACAAGCCTCAGGGAAAATTGAAAGGTACAATGGTCTGTTAAAAGCCACCCTGAAGGCAATGGGTGGTGGAACTTTCAAAACTTGGGACAAAAATTTGGCAAAGGCCACCTGGTTAGTTAATACCAGGGAAACCATCAATCGGGCTGGTCCTGCTCAGTCAGACCTTCTACACACTGCAGATGGGCATAAAGTCCCTGTAGTATGTGAAAGAAACCTGTTGGGTAAAAGTGTTTGGGTTTATCCTGCTTCAGGCAAAGGTAAACCTGTCTGGGGTGTTGCTTTTGCTCAGGGACCTGGACATACCTGGTGTGTGATGATGGAGGATGGTGAAATACACTATGTACTTCAAGGTAACCCGACTCTGGGAGAGAATCCTTAATTTGACTGTTGGTAGAATGTAGAGCCTATGTGTAATATATGGTATGGAGTAAGGGGTGGAATGTCCTGGGTTGAGCCAGAATGAAGCTGATTTTTCTTTTACTGATTTTTTTTCCTTCAGTAAGCTTTCTTTTAACTAGCAACAAGTGTTCCAGGTAGTGGACTGATAACACTGGAATGTTTATGTTTCTGCTGAGACGCGAAGGTCAGTTTGTTTTACTCAGTGAATCTGCCACTGCAGATGCTACTGAGAGCAGGAGAGTTGTATCTGTGATGCCCCCACAGGGGAGCTGGACTAGACAGACAGCAGAACTGACCAAAGGGATTCCATTCCATAGATCTACGTAAGCTCAGAGGAAGGTCAGAGATCACAGAAAACAACTTCCTTCCTGCTTCTTCTTCCCTTGTCTTCCATCCATGGCCGGCGTCCAGGGAGGACTCCATCCATCCATCACCATCGACCCCAGGCTCAGCCCTGACCCTCATAACTCTCCCCACAGCCCCTGTCTGCTCTGCTGTTATCTCAGACAGTGGACTGAGAGTTTTCGGGACTGCTCACAGCTCAGGAGAGTGCTGGGGGAGCTGCTGGGGGTGGGGGGAGGCAAGAGGCTTTTGCACATTCCTGAATATACTTGTATATAATTGTACATATAATTAAAGCTGTCTAGTTTAGTTTTCAATCCAGCTAAGTCTCTCTCCTAATTCTCTCTCTCCTTCCCTACCTGGGTGGGAGGGGGAGGGGATCGAGAGCATTGTTGTCTCTGGTTTATTTTTTGATCCTGAGTCAAACCTTGACACAGTTCCAGTGACACAGATTTGATCTCACTTTAGGTAAATTTGGGGACTTCACAACCTGAACAGTCCTGTCCCCATCAACTCCTTGATGTTCAACAGAACATGCCAGTCTAGGGTGCAGATGTAAACAGGGGTGAGTTCAAATGCCAAAAGAAACCTCCCAGTTGAGTTGCACTCAGTCAATACTCTACTCTCACTGCAGAAAGACAATAGGGTATCACACAGCAGAATAATTGGATTATTCTTTCAGCCTTGATTGAAAGCTCTCCCCCTCTCAGATTGGAATCCATTGAGTAGAAATAAGAGTGCCAGCATCAGACTTTGAATAATATGAGAGTGCTAAACCACTTTACACAATGCAGAAAAAAGACTCATGAAGGTATGGAGTTTCCTAGGCAGCTTAGTGTTACTGAATTTAACATTTTTTTTAAAATATAGAGTCAAGTGTATTTCTATGAATTTCAATAGGTAGTTCTGTCTATACCCCAAGCTCTCCTTTCAATGTGTGCATGCTAATTGCATTTAAGTAAGATTTTCACGTGTCAGTTTTGGGTCTCTTGTTGAGTGTGCTGGAATTCTTTGATGTAAAACAGTGGTGAGAATTGTACAGGAAGAGGTAGCTGGAGACAAAATGTGTATATACTTAACTTAAAGATATTGGAAATAACAAAGGAAGTAAGAAGAAATTACACAAATGGAATTATTTTTTATTACTTCTACAAAATTGAAAATGCTTATAAGAATTGAAATAACATAATTGTGAACTTGAATCATAAGAATAATACCTTTATTTGTAAAGGCAGAATGTAAGTCAAATTTCCTCAGGTGGAGTTGCTGACCCTGAATACTCCTACTGATATGAATCAGAGTTGTAGTGTGGCAGAAGTTCTACTTACCCATTTTGTTAAGTATAGCCATTTTGCACTTAAAATTCACTCTCTGGAAAGAGCAAAGAAGGAATTACAGGGAGCACACATAGAACAATACCCTAGAGTAAATTCAACCATTTTGTGTTAGTTTTTTATTCAGATGTCCTGCAGACTAGTTCACTCAGTCAGTACTCTACTCTCACTGCAAGACTACATCTGGAGTAGTGTGTCCAGCTCTGGGCTCCCCAGTTCAAGAGGGTTAGGGACATGCTGGAAAGAGTCCAACAGAGAGCTATGAGGATGATTAAATGACAGGAACATCTGTCATATGAGAAAAGGCTAAGAGACCTGGGGCTGTTTAGTCTTGAGAAGACTGAGAGGGGACCTCATTAATGTCTACAAATATCTGAAGGGTGGATGTCAAGAATGGGCCAGTCTCTTTTCAGTGGTGCCCTGTGATAGGATGAGGGGAAACAGTGCCAAGTTGCAACACAGGAAGTTCCACCTCAACATGAGGGAAAACTTCTTTACTGTGAGGGTGACGGAGCACTGGAACAGGCTGCCCAGAGAGGTTTTGGAGTCTCCTTCTCTGGAGACTTTCAATACCTGTCTGGACATGTTCCTGTGTGATCTTCCCTAGGTGTTCCTGCTGCAGCAGAGGGGTTGAACTTGATGATCTTCAGAGCTCCCTTCCAACCCCTACGATTCTATGATTCTATGATTCACTCTTAAAATATTTTTGTGGGCAAATCTGAGGGCATCTCTATTCTACAATATTTAGCCACATCTGATACACTCCATTACTTACCCGAATCTCCACTGATCTGTATGAGTTTCTGTTCCCCTTTTATACTCTTCTTGCAAGTGTCCTCAGAGTTCTGTGTTCGGTCTTCCTCTCTCATGTCCTTTTTTGCCACTGATGAGCATAAGGACCAGATCAAACGAGAGCTTATAGATACCTCCAGTCACAGATGCTAAATCTAAATCTAAGGTAAGAATCCTTATCCAGGGACTACATAATGTTGAAGGAGTTTCACAGTTAGGTTCAATTTGAGATTTCTTAATTTTCCCAGCTAATAAGAGCTGGATTGCTTCCTTGCACAGAACTAGAACAGTCTTGGAAGTGTTGGGCATTTCAGTGCCTCCTTTACACTGATGCACAAACAAGAGTCAAAAATTAGTCATAGATTACTTAATAGCACACTGGTATAATACATGTATCCCTGTGAGGAATAGGTACACTTTGGAATCTATGAAGAGAAGTGGGCACATTGTAATGCCTCTTTCTTTGTCATCTTTAACAAAATGTTTAAGGTTGATCAAATGAATTGCACCCTACAAAAGAAAATTTCCCTGTATTCACCCTGAAGAGAACATTAAGTTTGTATATAAATCTCTAAAAGATAGGCACATAAATCTCTTAAAAAAATAGGCATATAAAGTCAGGTCTTTGCATTCCTTAAGCTTGGAAGGACAACGTCAACTAAGGATTCTGAGAACAGCACTTTTATTATATCCTGGCATGCTACTATTGTGTTTTTTAAAATGTATTGTATAGCATAGTCTGCACCTTTTTAGTCTCCTGTGTAATAGATTTGACATTAGGATGCTTACTTGACTTTAATTATATGATGAATTATAACCATGCTAGATTGTTCCCACCTTGCTCTGTCTCCTCTATCTTATCTAGTAGGGAGTAAATACTAATGTATATGTATATCTGTATATGAATGTGAAGACGTCACATAATTCATTTTTTTTTGAGCTTGTCTTACAGATTACTTTGTAAGAAAGTAGGCTCTTGGCTCATCTGGGCCAACACACTATCATCTTCTTGTCCACACTGTCTTTCATTGTGCTGTTTGTGTCCCACAGTCTTTATTAATTCTGGAACTGAGGAGAATATGAATGATTGTTCCCTTAGCTTAGTTATTTTCAGTCTTAAAGTGGTAGAGTAGTGAGCATGCTCTTTGGAGATATTGATTATACTTGGAGACTTATTCATACACTTTTTACACCTGCAATTTTCTGTATGTATTAGCTCCTAGGAGTGTGGAGATTCAGAACATGTTCAGCCTTGCTCAATGTGTCAGTATCTCTAGATGCTGATGCCACCAAAGTAATGAGTGCTGCCAATAGCGAGCTTACAAAATGTAGCAATTGTGCCTCCTTATTCAGGTACTTCTTTATATATATATAATATTGATCCTGATGCAAACACGTACAGGAATTTCCATTTTATTTACTTTAAGAATAGTGTCAAAATAAGAGAGTAAATTTCCTGATAGGGGAAAAGTAGTCTACCATCAGTGAAGACAGTGACTAATTTTATGGGTTCTATAAGAAGATTGGGAATAATTGGAAGGGAGGAAGGGAGAAAGGAGGAGGAAGAGAGCAAAAGAAAAGAGCCTTTTATATATCTGTATTTATTGAGACCCTGTTTAAAATGTCTGTGAAAGGCATTAGGAATGTAAGTGTCATGGTCATCCCCATCCATTCTGTTTGCCTCGTTTAATCTTTGATCCAGCTGCTCCAAACATCTGGCACAGTGAACTCTGACTCTGGGCTCTGATTCAGAAGTCCTTGGGGATGTGCATGAGAGCTGCTTTGCATCCAGCATGGCTGCATTCATGCAACTCTGTGTGTCCTGCTTGTGTGGGGACCATCTCTCTCCTCCACTGTGGGCCACCCACCACCTTGCCAGCCAGCGGGGTGTCTCTATTGCCAATAAGAAGTGGCTGCTTTCTGACTCCATCATCACATTCATGGCCCCTGTGGGGGTAGAGAACTGTTGTGACAACCCAGAAAAGCAATGGCATCTCCCATCTCCCCAGATCCCTCCAACATTTTTTCCTTCCAGGGCCTCTGTGCACAGTGATTCCACTTTGCCTTCCATCTCACCTTTCCCTTCTACAGACACATCTCTCCCCTCCTTCTTCCAGTCTGTGCTTTCTCTACAAACATCCAGCCCCTCTTGTCTCCAGTTTCCTGACTTTCTAGCAATTTCAGAGCCCATGGTTAATGGGAAAGACAACTTCCAAGGGGAGTATGGGTGTAGGGAGGAAGAGGAAGGATGCTCCTTACCCATCACCCCACCAGGGCAGTGGCAGGAATGGGGAAGCCCTTGGTCACTAGTGGGCTCCCCCCTCTCATGTAGCCTACCCCCCATGCCTTCAGGGCTCAGCACAGAGGCCCTTGGAGCTAAGTAGAGGGAATGAAGAGTTAGCGTTACATGCACACATGCTCACAGTGCCCTCAGTTTTAAGGACTGTCTTCTGCCTGGGCTTCAGCAACTGGACGAGCCAGGAGAGCTGGAGAAGAATGTGAAGCAGGTGCCAGCTGATGGGCTCCCAGCCAGCCCCAGGCTGGGGCTGAAGGAGGATGCGAAGGAGAAAGAGGCCAGGCTCCACATCTGGTGAGGACATATGGGTTCTCTATCCTTCACCCTTTGGGACAAAAGGAGCAGCCAAGGTGGTAATCCAGTGAAGAGAGACAACAGTAAGGGGATCACAGGGGATTAGGAACATGGCTGAAGCCATAGCAAGACTGCTCCTCTTCCTCTGTTCCCCAACAACTTTAGCAAAGTTATCTCAGATGGGCAGGTGTGTGGGAGGGTTGTGGCAATGCAGTCACCCTGGGGGAGCCACATCAAGTGGCAGCCAGGATTTGGGTCATTCAGTTGTTTTTATGTTTTTGGTTTTGTTTTGGTTTTTCTGTTTGTTTGCTTTATTTTGTTTTATTTGTGTTTTTTGTTGTTTGTTTTTGTTTTTTTTTTTTTTTAAATGGTACTATTTTAAGCATCAAACCAAAGAAAAGCAGCAGGGAGTGCCATCTGTGGAGCAGTGGCAGAGAATAGCTGTTAATTCTCGAAAATGGATGCACGAGCTAATCCTACCCTGCAAATACATCCTGGTAAATGGTCGGACCCAGGAGCCCTTTAAATGCCAGATCAGCTCTTACTTAAATAGCATTTTGCTTTATTATTTATTTATTTTATTTCACTTT
This sequence comes from Hemiprocne comata, assembly GCA_020745705.1. NCBI lineage: Eukaryota > Metazoa > Chordata > Aves > Apodiformes > Apodidae > Hemiprocne > Hemiprocne comata. Next base: position 208,718,253 of record CM036586.1, read on the forward strand.
ATTTATTTATTTACTAAGAATAGCTTTGAATAAAGAGGTGATCTTTGTCTGTTGTTGTGTTGCGATTGTTCCTGGTTGTTGGTGGTTGTTGTTGTTGCAGCAGGAGTTCGGGGAGGTGTTGAGTTTGTCAGGACTCAGGCTACCTGGAACCCTTCCCACCTGCACACGTGTATCCATACCCCTACACGGCCCCTTCTCAGAGCTGTGGTGCCCAGCCCTGTCCTGGGGGTCCCTGCCTACCCCGGGCGGAGGAGCGGGACTCTTGAGTGTGAATGAGAGGTGGTGTGAACTGTTGAGTGTGAATGGAGCTTGGGCGTGTAGGGCTGAGCCGTGAGGGGGAGGAGGAGGGAGGGAAGGGAGAAGCTTTGAAAGGATGCAGGGATGCCGGAGGAGAAGGTAAAAACATCGGCTGGCTTCGGGAGGGAAGAGTTAACCGAGGAAAGGTGTATGAGTGGGGCGCAGGTAGTTATCAGGGGAGAGAGATACTGTGGGTTTTGCGGAAGGATGGGGAAGGAAAAGGGCTGGAGGGTACAGAGATATAGGCAGAAGGTGGGCAAGCCCGCAGCCTGCCCGTGGGTCTGCAGCAACGGCCCAGGAATGCTGGTTGCGGAACCGGGGGGCTGGCAGCGAACTGCAGTACTTGTGGATCTACGGACCCCGGGGGCGGGGGGCAGAGGGGAGGCAGCTCGGCGGTAAGGGGGTGCCTGCAAGTGGCAACTGCTGTGGGAAGAAGCGGAGAGCCGACGCAGGCGGAGGGCAGCCTGCGGAGGAGAGGAACAAGGGGCACATCCCGCCGGCGGGGCTGGCAGCCCGGGCTGCCCTTGGCAGGAGCATCGCTCCCCGTCTCGCCGTGCCCGTTGCTGTCGCGCTGCAGCCAAGGGAAGCAGCAAGGGCTGGAGAGGACAACCTGTCCTTCCAGTGGCAAACAGCCTCTTCTTCCTGATGATACCGCTGTGCATGTGAGAGAGTAGGGGTGGTGGTCACTTTTCTCGCGTCTTCCCCTCTCCCCTTGCCAGGGAGCAGCAGGCAAAGCCCAGGGCTGGTAGGCTCCTTGGTTTCCTAAAGGGATCTATGCCACTTGGTGGCACTAAAAAGTTGCACTGAAGCCCGATGCTCTCCCGGCTCAAAGCGGAGCCCCCTCGCCCCCAGCCCCGCACCCGCAGGTGCGGCAGCGCCCGGCCCGCCTTGCAGCGCGGTGCCGGGGGGACGGGAAAACTTTGGCTGAGCCAATTCGCAAAAATCCACTGGGACCACAGGGGTAAACTCTTGCCCGCGACTCGGTTTTAAAAAGACCCTCCCCCCCTTTTTTTTTTTTTTTTTTTTTTTTCGGATGATCCTGTCCTGAACCGAGCGCCGCTTTCTTACTTGCGGGAGGAGGGTGATGCGCGGGGGGGGGGGGGGGGGGGGGAAATGTCAGTTTACAGGGGGACTTTGCAGCCTTCAGAGCACCAGGAGAGCCTTCTTCTCGGGGCAGAATGCAGGTTTAGTCACTTATAAATACAGAGAGGTTGCTGCCGTGCATATGTGAGGAGGGATGTAGGTGTTTAAGCAGGTGGGTCAAGCTGCAGCAAGTATTTAGGAAGACCAAGGCTGTGGTGACAGAGAGCAGAGACCTATCTGTTGTTTCATTGTTTGTTTGTTTGTTTATTCCTCCTCCTCAAGACTCATCCCCGCTACCCCCCGCCCCCCTTAAATCCAGGGACCATTCACGCGTCTTGCAAATGAGACCTGGCTGATGCTGAGAGAACAGTGTTGCATGGCGCGTGTGTATGTGCATGCATTCGCGGGGGTAGGATACTCGGTCCTCAGCATTTGCCTGTGATCAGAAGAAAACAGGATGTGCCCATAGCTGGAGGAGTGACAACGCTAGCCGAGTGGGGCTCACCTGCTGGTGATCTTTGCAGAGGCATTTGAGGATTATTCAGCTCCAGAAGGTCTGTGCAAGGAATGCTATCTCTGCCGTTGCTGAAAATAGGAGGTGGCTACCCCTACCCATCTTGATTATTGCCACCAAAAGGACCTCTTTGTCACCACTGTAGAAAGAAAAAATTGCTGCCACCGACAAGGTAATGCTGCGGGTTGGGAAAGGGGATTTGTGTGCCCTGGGTTGCAGACAGAAACCCTGTGGATGCAGAAGGAACTATTTCCCCTTCCTCCCTCCCTCTCTCCTGCTTTTGCTCCATGCCCTGGTTGCCGGAGGACAAGCACGGCTCCTGGAGAGGGGGGGACGACACTCAGCTAGCCAACTGGTGGGGTGCACCTCCAAGAGCTGCTGGGGCATCAGCGTCTTGGAAGGCTGGAGGGCAGTGGGCACTGACCCCAGGAGCAGGAGAGGTGTGGGGTTGAGGGGGAACTGGGGTACTGCAATACCTGGGCTTGGTGATGTGTGTGATATAGCCCTTCTGTTCACCAGTGTCTTGCCAGGAAGGGATAATGGAAACGGGGATGTATTTGTTTTCCAGAGACAGCCGGGCTTAGCTCAGCCATAGACTTTTCTGTGTGACCTTGGGACAAATCACTTGGGCTCTTCTGCTCAGCAAGTCCTGTCTGCTCCTTATTTAATAATCAGAGCTAATGTCTCTGTGTACAAAAATGATTCAGTAAGGGTTGAGAAGGACAGCGATACCACTAGCCGAGCAGGGAGACAGAGACCTGAGATCCGGTGTGTATGAACACATACACGTCTATAGACACAGCCACTTAGTTGTATTACAGCAGGTAGATATGCTGGGAGTTAACCTTGTCCAATAGTTTCCTCTAAGACCCAGCTCTGTGTATTAAATTTATTTGTAAAAAATTTGCTCGTGCATGGCAAATGTGACCACCACGGCAATTTTTATTACTGGCTAATTTTTAGATTTTTTTTTTTCCCTCCCCCCTTTCTTAAACCTGCCCTGGGCTGGACTCTGGCGGCGGGCGGTGCTCAGCACCAGGGACAGCGCCCGCTGCCCGTCTCCCTCCTGCTGCCCGCTGCCCGCTGCCCCCTCTGCCCGCTTCCCCCTCTGCCCGTCCCCCTCCGCTGCCCGCTGCCCGCTGCCCCCTCTGCCCGCTGCCCCCTCTGCCCGTCCCCCTCCGCTGCTCGCTGCCCCCGCTGCCCGCTTCCTCCTCTGCCCGTCCCCCTCCGCTGCTCGCTGCCCCCGCTGCCCGCTTCCCTCTGCGCGTCTCCCTCCCGCTGCCCGCTTCCCTCTGCGCGTCTCCCTCCCGCTGCCCGCTTCCCTCTGCCCGTCTCCCTCCTGCTGCCCGCTGCCCGCTGCCCGCTGCTCGCTGCCCCTGCTGCCCGCTTCCCTCTGCGCGTCTCCCTCCCGCTGCCCGCTGCCCGTCCCCCTCAGCTGCCCGCTCCCCGCCGATGCCCATTCCCCGCTGCCCGCCCCTCCGCTGCCCGTTGTCCCACGCTGCCAGCTGCCAACTCCCCGCTGCCCTCCCCTAGCTGCCCGCTGTCCGCTGCCCGCAGCCGGCGCTCTCACACCCAGGGGCTCCACTGCCCTGGCAGCCCCACTTCCATTCGACCTCCTCCCCGAGAAGGGCTTTCCGGTGGCTGTGGGGTGACTGTAGGGGGAGGCGAGCATTTCTTTCTTCTGGTCGTGAGGACAAAGCTGGGATCAATCTCGAAAGCAGAGTGGCAGAGGACCGTCTTGAAAATACACCACTCTAAACAATATTAGAAGGATAATGTGTATAGAGGAGTTAACTGCCAGGCTATTTTAATTTTCTATTATTTCTTCATTATTATTATTATTATCATTATTGTTGTTCTTCTTCTTGTTGCTACATTCCTAAACATTTATATCAAATACTAATATTTTGCACATTCTCAAATACTTTAACTACATGTTAATATTGATGCTACATGATCAGAAGTGTCAGAGAGCGACACAGAGTTAATAATTATTTCAAATGATCAGAGAGCAATTTGAGGGTCACTGTCTAGGTTCTTTGTCATTTTATTTGCCAATATGTTTATAGCTTTTTTGGTATAGTGGCAGTACTGGAATGCCACCTTAACATCACCCTTGTAACTTGCTAGCAAATGTTGTTTGGAATTTCTATTGCTTTTCTTGATCACCTCGTCCAGATCATGCAGTTTCGCTAATTAATAAAATGTCTAGGATTACAGAGAAATCACACCAGAGGTATTAGTTCCTGCATTGCATGGTGTAACAGGTTTTTGGCAACAGCAGCAATAAGTAATAGCAATAAGTAATATATTTAGCGGAATTGCAGAGATCATTGCAAGTTTTGCTGGGAAGTTAAGTACCCACATATTAAAATACCTTTTTTTTCACCAACCAGAAAGTGTGTGTGGGCATAATATGGGGGAGAACTTCCTGGGCTTGCTAAGGAGCTTGCTGGTAATTTTAGCATTCCATGTTTATTATCTATGAGTGCGTGAGATCAGCACACTAGTCTGTTATTTTCAGTGGCTGTTCTGGCCAAATGGTTGTAATTCTTCTGTGCTACTTAGTTTCCTCCTGTTTCTCAGTGGAATTACAGGAAGCGTGTTCATAGTTTCTCCTGTTATATAAGGCTGTTTCCTTTTTCAAAGGGCTTGATCCAACGCCCACTGGAATCCACAGCGCCAATAATGAATGCAAAGACTAATGGCTGTTTCAATTTATTTATTCATTTATTTATTTTGGTGAATGGAAAATTTAAATACAGTAGAAATCTCAAACCAGAGCAGTCTGCTCATATTCATGTTTTTCAGCTAAACATCACTTGACTTCATCAGGTTTTGTGTGATCAAACCAAATTACCTCCGAGGAGTGCATGTGTGGGACCTCCTGCAACCTCAGCCTCCCTATAGCTACAGACAGACGTAGCTTGCCAGAATAGCTTGAACTCAGTGCTTAGCATTTGCAATGCCAACAGCCAGCACAACTGAACAAAGGCTTATCATAATTTTTTCCTCACATTGGTCCCTACTGAGATGAGCCAGAAGGTCTCTTCTTACATAACTGTTTTTCAAAGGCGGGCCCACCTTTTGCTATCCAAAGATCTCCACTGTGCAGTAAGTGTCAGGACTGACTCTGGACCAGAAATTCAGTTGCTGCTTGTTAACATTCTGTCTTCTCTGGTGCTGAAACCTGGGTTAGTTCCTTAGGATATACTGATGTGATCCATATCTCTAATGACAGATATCACATATCCGATGGCATTTAATTAATTGCAGTATGTACTGTAAATAAATGCCTGGAAAGCATTTAATCAGCAGGTGCATGGCTGCAGGCTATACAAATATAGCATATGCATAAAATTTGCCACTACATATCAATGGAAGGCCTAAGTTTTAAAGATTGCTCTGATCTGGAAAACGCTTTAAAGAGATGTTAAACTTTAGGTAAGTCTTCACAGATGTTTGACCAATAACATTCTTAATATGCTTAACACTGACCATATTCCTATTCCTGGATTCCACCATAAACTCTCACTGCATCACAACACTGTCCTGTGGTTCAGTATTCAGGTATTTTATTTTTATTATTTAAAAAATGACTGGAGATTTAGATACTGTGAACGAACAGGCTGTAAAGTTAAAAAATTGTAACAAAGAAGATACCTGAATGAAAGTGTCGCTCCTTTGATTTTTTCTTCCCTGATACAAAATAGGCTAAATCAAAATCTTTCCTTTACTGAGCTTGTGTTTTATCTATTAGAAGCGACACAACCTAGAGAATTCGATTGCCAAAACTACAGGTCCTTCACTCTGAGGTCACTAGTGGGCGCTGCTTCAATAATTTAAGACAGAAGGGGAAAGGGTTTTATTTTTAAGGTTTAAACACAGTTACACCTGCGGTAGTAGAAGCCCTTTAGAAAAGTCAGATGTGCCCCATGTATAAACTCTCAGTGGCGAACATAGTGGAAAATCATCCCTTTGTGAACTGGTGTTCATAGTTTGATTTTTGATCAAGATTTCATTAATGCTGTTAGATACTAGGGCTCTTTTTATTTATTTTGGTCTGTACAGACTGTAACTATAGATGGACTTGCATTTGAGGTTGAAATAAATAATTTTCAGGATTTCATGATGTTTCCTGTAATATTATAGATGCTTATTTTCTACTTTGTTAAACCTCAACGTGAAGTAACTGGAACTCTGCCCTGAAGGAACAGCTGAGAATTTCTCCTGACAGCGACTGGCATAAAGTTTTTACTAACAGAGAGAGCAGAGGTTATAGAAAGCTGTAGAGTGCTTCATCAGATCTGTGTCATCAGTCATCTGGGTATCCCTTAAATTTTTGTCTAGGGTGAGACTGAGCAAAGGACTGATAGGCAGAGTTAGCTCTCTGCCTCACTACTTCTGCAGTCGCTCCGAGTGTGCAGGTAGTGCATCAGAAGACTGAGACCACAGTGTCTGTCATTTATTGTTAAACCATGCAACTTCAGGATTAATTTATAGTTAGATCCATATCTGAAATAAGCTGGAAACCTTGATACACAGCAGTAATTAAGTGCCTGATTCCATTTTGCCTATGTTGCAGTAAATTAGGAGTAGCTCCCTTGATGCTAAACAAATTGAACACTGTGAAAAGTAAATTCGACCCTAAGTGCTGTGCATGTTGATTTGCTTGTCCATCAATGAAAACAAATAAATGCATATACATTATTAATTGGGAAACTATTCCCATTACTTTATACATGCATTCAGGAGTTCACTGTCTTTGATGCTGCTGATATCTCTGTTATCAGTCTGAAGACTATAGCATGTCCGACTCCTTTTAGGGTTAACAATTTAAACAGGAATTAAAGTTAAGCTTATGAAATTTTGCTTGATTTTATTTTAGTACCCACCCTGCTTGTAATAATAAGCTTCCTGTTGTAGGAAAGAGTGGTAATAAAAACGTGGAATGACTTCTATGTGACTCCCTTGGGACAGAAGTGCAGTAAAATTGCGTATTTAAACAATTCCCTTAGCCATCTTCACTTCAGGAAGATGTTTTCCAGGAAATGCAATTGGTGTGCTTAGTCTATCAGGTCTGTGCTCAGACATTGTGGCTTAAAATGGGATGTGTTCACATGCCATGACCAGCTATATCCAGTAGAAGGATGACAGCCAATAAGCACAAATTGAAATACAGGAAATACTATTGAAGCATAAAAAAGAACCCTTTTAACTGTGATTGTGGTCAAACACTGGAACAGGTTTCTCAGCGAGGTTGTGGAGTCTCCTTCTTCAGAGATACTAAAAACCTGACTGGACATGACCTGAGAAACCTGATTGAGTTGAACTTGCTTTAAGCAGAGTGGATGGACAAAACAACTTCCTGAGGTGCCTCCCCACCTTGACCATTCTCTGATTTTTTAGGTTTATAAGAGCAAGAGTAAACCCACAGAACTAGATCTTTATCATACAAATATAAATCCACTGAAATTTAGCAGGCTCACTTAGCCATGTCAATGAAAGTTCCACTTTGTTTCACTGCATCATGAAAGCCTAAAGAAAGTATTGACTTCAGATGTTTTGGATGTGAGTCCTAAGCCTAATACTATAAAATGTAAGGTTTTTTCTTGGTGTAACTAGTAAAAGCTTTGTAAGTCCCAAGTAAATTGATTTTCACTTTAGTACAGTGGAGCATGTGAAGGAATTTCATCAATTCTGAAGAAACTGCCCCTTCTTTTCCCTCGGATGCTATGGAGTGGGAGGATTTGATTGCTTTCAGAACTTGCTTTTGGCCCATAGGAACCCACCAGCCATGACATCTGCTATTATTATGGAACCAGAAATATAAAGGAGACCTTCAGCTTGACTTCATTCTTTACCTTGTAATTTTATACTGATAGATACAACTGTAGACAGAGAAGGGCAAACAGCTGTTCTTTGGCATGAAGAAGATTAAAATGGCCTCGATGCCCTCTCTTTCTCTTATACTCTGTATGGAAATTGCTTAATCCATAGATATAAAACCAAGAACAGAATTACTAAACTTGTCCAGAAACCTGGTTGATGAGAGTTATAGAATGAAAATGGTCGATAGCAACAGGATTATTTTTGTTGTGTCACAAGCTCACCCCAATCCTCTGAACTCCCTCTATTTGTACAAATGCAGCTGCACTGGCAGCTACATTATAAAAAGGCATCTAATTGTATATCCAGTGGCAGTCTGAGGCAAAGCTGGCATTTGTCTAGATATAGTTGTGCTCTGTATGTGTAGGCTTAATTTGAGAAAATATGCATCCATGGTTTTAAAAAAATAGAGTACTGTTTCTGTTCAAATATTAATAAGTTAGTAGATAATTAAAGATTTTTTTTAAGTGACAATACATTAAATTAGTCAGAGGTATACAAATTTAATAGCTGTGATATTATGCCAAGATACCTTCTGTCTTTCATTCTTCAAACTGTTTGCAAATTATACAGTATTGTCTTCAGAGTCAAGGAAGAAACAATTGGAAGACATAAGCAGTAGTGATATTCTGTAATTAGAGACTAATTAACCTGAACTGAACTGCTGTTATTCCTCAGTGGCAAAGGGTTGCAGTATTGATAAGCTAACTCTTCACAGACTAGAAAAAAACTTCTTGAAGTTCTACAGTTGTCTGAACCTTATTTCATTATTAAGACTTTCTATTACCAGAAATTAATATTACATGAACTTATTAATATTGTGATTAATATTAAAAACATTTCTATTCAATATTTCCTCCTCTTAAAGATATGGATTTCATTTGTGAATATTCACTAAAACTATTCCATGATTTCCTCTCTGTAAATAGTTTATAATTTATAGATGTCTAGGTAAAATAATAATTATAATTAAAGAAGGCTAAACTCAAGCAGAAAGTGTTTCTGGGTTTGAAGATCTCATCTTCAGAATCAGGAAGATTTTCACTGAATGACCTAACTGAGGGGGGAAAATTCAAGATTAAAATACTGCTAAGTTTTGAATCTGAAAGAAACAGAGGCAGATACCCTATGGCAAGGGTTTCTTTCACTTAATTGCATCTGAGCATTATTAGTCATTGTTAATGGATTAGAAATGACTGGTGGATCTGAAATATGTGGAAATTTCTGTGTTCCTTTTTATTACATCAAAAGATTTATGTCAGAGATCAGGCTCTGTCCCAGAAATGTGCATGTGTTTTTTCAGTAATGAAACTGGGCATGTGGTTCACTAACCAGCTCAGCATCTTCCCAGATTGAAGAGTGTGCTTAACTTTCTGTACTATCAATGGATCCATTGGATCCAGCAATAGATGATACTTTGATGTGTTCAGGGATCAAGACCTGGACAAACTACTGTTTAAGCTTTATATTTAAAACCAGAATCATCCTGCTGCAAACCCACTGCTTTGAATAGAACATCTTCAAGATATTAATTCTTTGCTAATTCTTCTTCTTTTTTTTTTCTTTTTTCTTTCTTTTGTTTTTTAATCCTTTATGAACACTAAAGCCTAGTGCAGATTGAATTACAGAGTATCAACAAACATAGCAGATCAAATATTTTAGGCAGTAAAGCATCTGCATAGTTTCTATGTTGAATTTTTTCTATCAGCAAAGTCTGTATAGTTGTCCACAGTACCAGGATTTGTCAAATTGCTTATTGGTAGTGTTTGACTTAGGGATATAAAAAGATTAAAAAAATGTCACTGCTCTGCTGTTTTAGAAGTGTTACTCCTCTGCTGAAGTATTCATTGCCTGAAAGAAATACAAAGATTAATAACAAAATCAGTTTTCATGGCCCTAACTCATTTTCAAAGTTAATTTGTTTAATGCTGTGGTTTACAAAGAAAGACCAGATTTACAGATTTGAAGGACCAGGTTCTGCATTACTTAGAATATTGCAGGAACAGTTCTGTTTGTCAACAGCCGTTTCCTGGTGCTGTAATTGGTAACATAGTACGGCCCTAAATACATTGACGTGACATGTGCATTTGTGATGTAGAAAGTGTCTGAAAGTAAAGGGACTTGTTTTCAAAGACACACATTTGACAAGGCAACATATTTCTTCTTTGGAATGAAATACTTCTCTGTCTTTTGTGCTTTTGAAAACATTTCCTGAAAGAGTTTTTAAACAGGCGTGTCAAAGAGAAAGACACAGATTTATACTAGCAGAAGTAAATGCCTAAGACTGTGAAGCACTGAGGTACAACAAGGTTTTCCAGCTTGAGAAGTGACAGAAGCAAGTGTATATACAGAGACAACATATTACAGACATTAACAGCAGTAGGAATAGGTGAAATTTTAAAACAGATTACAAAGCTGACTTTATAATTCATTTTAAAGCTATTTCTCTTTATTCGTTTTTGAAGGTGATGAGGATTATGATCACATGTGCAGCTCTGCATAGCTTTCCACTTGGAGATGATGGTGACTCCTTAGAGAATATATGCAAAGTCCTGGTTAACCATCAGCATAGTGCTCCTTTCATCCTAAAGGTTTGGTAACTGCTTTTCACCAGCTCTCCGGTTTTGTTTCATCATGTTGTCTCTACCAGCCTAAACCATTTCCTAAAATGGTCCTTCTGCTGGTCCTTGCAATCCTGTTATTGAAGGAAGATGTCCATGGGAACTTTGGGCTATTGGTTTCTGCACAGGCCAATGAAAGAAGGGTGGTTGCACACATGCCTGGTGATATTATCATTGGAGCTCTATTCTCTGTCCACCATCAACCAACTGTTGACAAGGTTCATGAGAGGAAATGTGGAGAGGTAAGAGAGCAGTATGGCATTCAGAGAGTGGAGGCAATGCTACATACCCTTGACAGAATTAATTTGGACCCCACACTGTTGCCAAATATAACGCTGGGATGTGAAATAAGGGACTCTTGCTGGCATTCTGCTGTGGCTCTGGAGCAGAGCATTGAGTTTATAAGGGACTCTCTAATTTCATCAGAAGAAGAGGAAGGGATGGTGCGATGTGTGGATGGATCTTCATCATCTTTCCGCTCCAAGAAACCCATTGTTGGTGTCATTGGACCTGGCTCTAGCTCAGTTGCTATCCAGGTCCAGAACTTGTTGCAGCTTTTCAATATACCTCAGATTGCTTATTCTGCCACAAGCATGGACCTAAGTGACAAAACTCTGTTCAAGTATTTTATGAGAGTTGTGCCATCTGATGCACAGCAAGCGCGGGCTATGGTGGACATTGTCAAGCGCTATAACTGGACCTATGTTTCTGCTGTACATACTGAAGGTAAGAAGTTATTTTGAACTACTTTGATGTGGTCAAATAGATAGATTAATGATGGTTTTATGCTTTTGGTTTTTTGCCAGTCAGTTGTCAACAGTATAAACTTTTACTTTACTTAATAACTATTTCATGTTTCCTATGGGGCTGCAGTAACTTCATGTTGATAATGGCTGAAAAGAAATTTGAACAGCAGGATTGTGTGTGCTCTAGGGTCACTTGTTACTAAAAAGTGCTTACTCTGGAGTCTCCTAAGTGACTTTAATTTGATTTAGTCAACATTTATTTATTTGTCTTACCTCCCAATCAGTGTATTTATGTAGAATAATAATTTTAACTCTATTAGTATTAATGGGTAATGAGAACATGTCTGTTTTTTCTAGTGCAGAAGAGCACTAAATCATCATTTGAAACAGTAGCTAAGTCAGAATGTGTTCCTGTCTAATGTCTGAGGCATGGAGGCACAAAAACTAGAAAACATGTAGTTCTGGATAATATTAAATGCAGGTTGTCCCAGCTCCTGGAGAATTTCTGTCCTTTTTATTATATTCCATGGAGTGTCACAGCCACTTCCTACTTTGCATCTGGCCATTGGTTTTGGGACTGAGCAAGGGAAGTGTCCTCAAATTTTCTTCATATGCTTATGCTCCATCAGGCATCCAGAAAATCAGAACTGTGTGCTAAATTGCTTTCTTGTTTTTATTAATTTGAGTTAAAACTTAAGCTTTTTACCCAGTGTTCAGAAGAGTGTATGATTAAATGGAAATGGTGTGGAAAAGCTTACCTGATTTCGTTATTCCTTGTATTGACAGAGTTTAGTGGGTTCATCCTGCTGTAAGCATCTAGATTTTAACTCTGCCTTAAGAGTAGGTTTCACTTGTCCCTCTTAATGACATCACCATTTAATGAGTTTTCTGGAATTAGGTTCTGTGATGAATTCTAGGATCTCACTGGGTCACCTCTATTCAGAGACAAACTTGGAATGGAAGGCTCAGAATATGATACGAGAATGAAAAATGTTATTAAGAGGTTGAGTAGTGGCGACGGCATTTCTGAACAGCAGCAGATGCTGCTGGCTTTATTACAACCAATAGAAAGCAGATTGTCCTTCCCACACACTGAGTATGCTTCTCTGGCAGCCTTCATACTATTCAAAGCCCTTTTTTTGGGGGGGATGCTGGTCCAATGCTAGTATGTAGAGATCATCATCCACCTACAGAAACGCAGAGAGCTCTACAATATTAAAAAAAAAAGAAAAAAAGCTAGAACTTACACACAGATTGTTGCAATCATGTTTCCATCAAGATAACAAAAGCTGATAAATAACTGCAGCCTCTTTTGTACAGGGATGCATGAATATATTAACAGCTCAATATAATGGCTTGTAAATCCCCCTACATCACATCGTGTGGCAGAGATATTCTGTGCCAGCTGATGCCTTTGACATGGTTTGCCACTATACAAATATGTATGAATAACATCAATGTCAAAAATAACGTCACTGATGGAGCACACTAGCATAAGATTTTATATCCTGACTTCTTTTGGTGACACATCTAAATTTTGCTATGAACAACTTTTACACCTCTGCTTATTGAGAAGCAATGTTTATATATTTAGTGTGGGAACTGTCAAGCTTATATAAAGGTCTGATTCTGCAGAATGAGGATACTTATTTCTACCACTTCCTGTGGACACTTTGTTTGGAGCAGATGGTAACATATGGCACGTTAATCTTATGGCAGAGGAACTTTGCACTGTGCATTGGAAAGATGGGAATAGGGACACAAGGGTTGAAGTTGGGGGTAGCTGCTATGGGCAAGACAAGAGCGCAAAGTGACAGAGCAGCTGGGCGTGAAGAAGGAGAAATGATGAATGATGTACCTAGAACAACATATGCCTACTTCTGCTGGTGTTCAAGTGGACAAGATATGTTGTATTTTGTTAATACCTGAGGCTTCATGTCCTTCGTGTGACACGTTTGCAGCAACATAACTCTGGACTTCAATGAATGAACGTGAAACTTGGATTCTGGGAATCTTATGATCCCATCATCTATTTGCATGGTCTGGACATGATGATGAATATGCTTTCCAGTTAAATTACATCGCACAACTGCTTTCTAACAATAGAACAGATGGTATTTATAATGGGATAGAGAAATACAAGGCAGTCAAGGTATTTCTTTGAAATGTGACAATGTCTGATGTTGTGAACATTTTCTAAAGATTATGGCAGATGTTGTCCCTCCCAGGAGCAGAAAGATTTTTTTTAAAACTCCAGAAAATACTCCTATAGATGAATGTTAAAGGAATTCAATAAAAAAGCAAAAAAGTTTTTTCTGTTTTTTTTTTTCATATTAATTTTCACGTTAATACAGCACCTGTTTACTTGTAAACATTCTGAATATGATCCTATGCTCAATGTCCTGCATTCATAGATGTTATTTAAAAATAGGGGAAAGAAAAAACATTAAATCCCCCCCTCCTTGCAATTTTTATTAACTTAGGATCTTGCCCACCCATTGATAGAGGGTCTTCTCTCAGTGCCTCCATTAATTCTGGCCATCTACATTAATTTTCTTTAACTAATATTCATGCAGTAACCAGACTCTTGTGAAATACAATTTCTGGCTTCTGGGAAGGATTTTGAAGGAGAGGGAGGGTCGATCCACTCTTGTAATGCCAGACTGGGAGAAGAGAAGAGGCAGAAAAAGCCTGGTTGTTTCATTGCTTTGGTAGTTCCACTGGCAAATGAAGTTATTGGTCTCTTTTTGTTCTAGTATAAGAAAAGCCTGGGATAAGTCAGAGGTTTCATAATAAAAAACTTGCTGTTTGAGTCTTTCCTTCTGCAGTGGATTAATATTTTGGGAGCCTGATCTGAAGTTTTATTATTAAATCCTTTTTGAGGATTTCCAGGTTAAAAATATGCAAAAATTTTGAGGGGTTCTCATAAACTTTGCTCCTTTGATATTTAGTATCATGGTTTAATCTAGGTGATGCCTCCAGGTGTACAAGTAACCAGTATGAGAAAATTTTCTTAAAAATTTGGAAGATAGTAAGCACTATTGTCAGTGGAGCTCTTGAAATTTAAGGAGGATGTTTCTGCAATCCAATTAATAGGAAATATGAGCTACAAATGAAGGTTATTTCTCATAAAGCAACAGTCATCTCCACTTAGTGTAGTGTATTTTACATATGCCAATCAGAAATCTTTGCAAGTCTTAGACAGTCATAGGCTGTAACTCCCCCTGTTCAGCTCTGTCAGGAGCGACATATACCACTAGTGTCATTATCTTCCCCTGCTCTCCAACTCTTCCTTTCATTTAATGATTTGTGGGGCTCTACTCTGAACCAATCTGGCTTTAAAATAAAACTTTTTCACCCACCCTCAGACAACTTTTTTAAAAAGCCTCATTAATTCTGAAATCCAGGTCACACCATGACCGCACAAACAGACATATTAACACTGTGTGTCAAGGAGGTAAGAGGGAATGGGTAAAGAGGGAAAATGTGATGGGAAACTCCTTGTACTAAGGACCTATCACTTTAAGCCTGAAAACAGTGCCTTCAACTTTATGGATTGCTGCAACAGTCACACAGAGTTGACTAGAGACTATTTTATTTGAAATTTGCTTATCGGTCTAGTTCTTTCAGACTAGGCCTTACAGGTCTGGCCTTACAGATATTTTTTTCCACCACTGTGATAGGAACAGAGCTTAAACTTTCCTTAAACTTAAACCAATTTGCACTTCTTAAATCAATTTTGCAAACAGACAACAGGTCAATAATGCAGTCAGGAACTCTGTCTGTGTGTCTCTCTCAGGCAAAGTAGCTCAACAGAGAAAAACCCTTAGGTTTAGCCCCTCAATTTCTCAAAGAAGTTTAGGGAACTTTTTTAGCTGATGTAACGGTTGTCCACCCCCAGGGAAACTAATGCATGGACAAGGGAGTAGAGAGGAAAATTTGTGCCTGTATCTGGATTTTGGGTGGTGATGTTTTGCATGCAGATGGGCTACGCAACTCAAGCACTTTCGGAGTTTTGTCTCAGCCTTTCCTTGCTTAAGCACTGAGCACCAAAACTAATCAAAATGGTCGAGGAAACCAGGGAGAAGCTGGCTGGCTGCCCCAAGAGACAAAGAACTGTCTGTTCACCTCATTTCCCATATGAAAGCATCCTCCAGTCTTTTTGAAAGATCAGAGGAAAATATATGCTATTTCCTCTTCTCTTATCATTGCAGTTTGAAGGCCTCATTGAAAGCCTATTTGAACTCAATACTCCCCTGTTGACTGGAATGACATTTGGATCAGGCTTTCCTAGTCAGAAGCAAGGTCAATCACTAGGTCTGTGCTTAATATTTGCCTGGAGGCAAATGAATTAACAATTTGAAAAGCAACTTTCATTGCCACTGGAAACCATTTATTTTGCCTCTCTGAATAGAGAAAAGAGGTGATGTATGCTGGAAAAATATAACTGCACAGGGGTATAACTGAAGCACAATAGGCCAAATTTATTGGGGATGACAAGGGATAAATTTCACTCCTTTATGTAAAAGCTGTGATTTACTCTTGAACACAACATCAAGAAAAAAGCCACCTTGTTAACATTTTCCTTAGACAGCTTTGCAGGTAAACATGGGATCTAACTCATCCTCAGATTCCCCTTCTGTTCACTATCACTTTCCTCCATTTAAATTTATTGTAAGTGAATATAAAGAGGTGGTTCATGTCTATATTCTCAGGATGTACCCCGGGGAGTATTACAAAAGCAGAACTGAATTTTTTTTCCCTATAGATAAAGGTTATTTCACACATTTCCTTTCGTATTTGTTGAAATGTGTCTGGTTACAAGATTATTTTTGCCTACATCCTTTGCTACTAAGTAAAGAGCAAAATTAATATTAGTCATAGTCTGTGAGAACAGGATGAAGAAATGAATGAAAGCAACAAATTGACCTTTAACCTGCTGCTTTGAACAAGTTGTACTTATATGACATTGTGGAGGTTTTCTTTCAGACTCTAGATTTTTCCACTTTAGATCCAAAACCAGAAATATTATTTGATTTTCACTAAATAATATTATTTAAAATCAGACTAATTTTATTGTAAACATAGCTCGGAATTTTCATGCTGTATACGCAGAAAAAAACCCAAACCAAACCAAAAAACAAGCACATAGAAATAAGGTACCAAAAAAGGTTATTGCTAGACCATGAAAACATTTTCCACTTCACAGAAAATGTATTTCTAAAAATCTGTTCCTGGAAGATGGAGAATGTCCTGTCAAAGGACTGGAGAATGTTCTATTTCCACACTGTTTCATTTTTGTCCTTGGGTAAAATGGAGTTTAAAAAATGCACTTGGAGTTTTTATTATTGGAATTACTTTTTTTTTTTGAGGGTTTTAAACCATTGCTAACATAAATGTTGAGATTAGGATGATCACAATTTGATATGCTCTCAATCATGTTAATCTTGTAGCAAAAACTAAAAAAAAAATCTCATTTGAAAGAAAATAGGGGAAATGGAAACCCAGTTCCTTTTTTTTCCTCTTGAGGTATTTGCTAATTTTTATTGACTGTTGACATCTGTAACAATTTTTTTCCCAGTTTCAAATATTTGTCCTAGCATCACAGTTGTGTAAAGTGATCAAATGCTAACAACCAGCTGGGAATACTCAGATAGAGAATGGAAGCAACATGGAGTTAATGTTTTCTTTGTTCTACAGTGACTGACTAACTGGGCAGCACTTTAACACTGTTGGCACATTGCTTAGCCCAGACTTACCCACTGTGAGGTATCTTGACTGATAGAAAAATACAAAATAAGGAGTATTCTTGTAGTAGTGAGGATGAAGATTGTTAGTGGGAATACCCTGAGAGAGCAAAGGGAAAGCGAGTGAAGAGGTGTACTGTTCTAAAATTTTTTTTAAAAATCACTTTGAAAGAAATATATAAGGTAGACTTAGATAAAACCAGGACATTTGGATCTTCAAAATGTCACTTCATTCCTTTTGTTTTATGCCTCAATTAGACTCTTGCTACCCAATGAAAGTTGCAGTGTCATGAAACTTGCCTTCATTGAGAGGAGACAGTGGGAGTCCAGCATCCTCCAGGTTCATCTTAAAATTTGTCTTTTGCCTTTGGGCTGGAAATGGCATAGCTCTTATCATTATCCCCAGGGTGCACCTCTTCAATCAGGGAGGGATCTATCAAGTTGATGAGATTTGGAGATCTTCCAGGAAACGAGGTTTCACTGTGCAGTCCCTAATAGGTCAGATCAATTCTATGAAAGATGGTCCTTCTAATATTTGTTATCAGAGAATCATAGATAGTGACAGTGGTTCATTTTCCTGTATTTCTTGTTGATACTTGTCTTTGACATGAAACAATAAATATTATAGATCTTGCTGGAGAAGACACATTCCATACAATTAGAAAAAAAATGTTCCTGAAGTATTTTTTACCCCAAGACAGAATCAAAAGCCAAAATAACATTTTTTTAGTGAATAAAAGCTATGATGAAATGCAGAAGTCTGTCAAAATAAACTGCTTGTCTTGTGTTTATATTAAAATAGTTAATAAAAGGTAACTTCATAAGCTAAACAGAAACTTCACTCAAGAAGATAATTTTTTAATGAAGTTTGCACAGATATTTATGTTCTTTGACAGTTTTGATAAAAGGTGCTTTCTTCAGGAAAGAACAGAAAGGTTCTCGCCCATGCCATTTTATTTGACATGTCTTCTTTACCACCAGTTATGTATAAAAATTAACCGTTTTTTGATACATTCACATCTCATTAATCCTATAGTTAAACAGGGGCTAATAAAGCAGGTCCCATTATTCATTATTTGTGACCATTTGTAGTATTTTGGCATCTGTTGTATTACTTTTACTTCTTATTCTTGAAAGCATAGATTATTTTTTCCATACATGTTACCTAGTGACAATAAATTTAAGTAATGAACTCCTGAAGTTATAATTTTTCCTAGATTTAAAGGTCAAAAGTCCAGTTAGTACACTTTGATATGAAAAAAAAAATCCAGCACATTATTTTGCATTATTTGATATAGATCTTATAGAGAATTCAGGGGAGATCAGAGCCCTATTGTGATGGGAACCAGCAATAAAGGAGAGAGACAGAAGAAAGATACACAGTGTCACTGGAAAGACTAGGAGGATCAGAACCTGCTTTTCCAGAGTGCTAGTTTTAGAACTTAGGAATGAAAATATCTTTACGAGACACTAGAGTTTAGTTTCCTGTCTAAACAAGGAAAAGAAAGATGTTCTGCACTTATCAGAGTCTTTATGTATCAACACCATAGTGTAGATAGCGTAATAGTGCAGGAATTAAATAATGTAGTTTCCAAATCAAAAAGTTCCTGCATAGCTAAGGAGCAGAAAAGATATTTACATTCGTCATAGAATCATAGAATGATTTTGGTTGGAAAAGACCTTTCACAGAATCACAGAATCACCTGACAACCATTTTGCTGAAGAAATTTTTCCTAATGTCCAATCTAAACCTCCCCTGGCACAACTTGAGGCCAGTTCCTTTTGTCCCATCACTTGTTACCTGGGAGAAGAGACCAACACCCACCTCGCTACAACCGCCTTTCGGGTAGTTGTAGAGAGCAATAAGGTCTCCCTTCAACCTCCTTTTCTCCAGACTGAACAAGCCCAGTTCCCTCATAAGACTTGTTCTCCAGACCCTTCACCAGCTTTGTTGCCCTTCTCTGGTCTTTCTCCATCACCTCAGTGTCCCTGTTGTTGTGAGGGGCCCAAAACTGAACACAGAATTTGAGGTGCAGCCTCACCAGTGCAGCATACAGGGGGACAATTCCTGCCCTAGTCCTGCTGGCCACACTATTTTTGATACAGACCAAGATGTTATTGGCCCTTTTGGCCACCTGGGCACACTGCTGGCTCATGTTATGTTGCCTGTCGATCAACACCCCCAGGTCCTCTTCCTCTGGGCAGCTTTCCAGTCACTCTTCCCCAGGCCTGTAGCGTTGCATGGGATTGTTGTGACCCAAGTGTGGGATCTGGCACTTGGCCTGTTGAAATTCATGCAATTGGCCTTGGCCCATCCATCCAGCCTGTCCAAATCCCTTTGTAGAGCCATCCTACCCTCAAGCAGATCAACACTCCCATCCAACTTGGTGTCATCTGAAAATCTACTGAGGGTGCACTCAATCCCCTCAGGCTGTACACAGTCCCTTCGACATACAACATTCAAAACAGAATTTGACCTTTAAATTCTTGTCTGTCCTACCCACTGGCCTAGAAAGTAATACAAAACTAAAATGGATTTTGTAAGAAGAACAGATTTTCAGCTAAAAAAACCCCAACAGCTGCAATACTGGTATGAATGTTGTAGTGATGTTACAGATGTTATGTGGAGTTGCCATGACCTAGGTGCAGGACCCAGCACTTGGCCTTTTTAAATCCATACATGAAAGACCACTTCCTGTATTTACAATAGATAACTTGCAATTTCTCTGAAAGTTAAGAAAGGCAAAAGGCCTTCATGATTCTTGAATAATGCAGGAGACAGTGATCTTGGAGGTGAACCAAAAATTATAGACTTTGCCTCAATTTTATTTGGAAGCTGCTGGATAGAGAAAAATATCCTATCCATTTCACTAAAATCTGACTTCAAGGTCCTGGTGATGTGGTAATGCCGTAAATGCATTATACATAAATACATTTTATGTGTATGTATTAAAGAAGTGATTAGGAAGGTTATTTAACAGAACCATTTACCTTGGCAACCAAATTTTGAGATGATCCCATTCATAGATCACAGCCTTGTTTTTAAACTAACATTATTTAACTCATCATTCTAAATACATTGACTGGAGAAAACCACAGTTAAGATTTCCTCTAACTGAGGGCTGTGGCTTTGCTTTTTTTTGTTTGTTTGTTTTTTTCCTTCGTTGCTTTTTGTTTGTTTTGGTTTGGGTTTGGTTTTGATTTGTTTTGGTTTGGTTGGTTGGTTGGTTTGTTTGTTGTTTTGTTTTTTTTTCTGCCTGGTAGTGTCTGGCAGCATTTATGATCACATGATCCAGGTAACATATATGTGGAAACCTCTATATAAAATCAATTACATTTTCAAAGGGCAGACAAACAATGGGGGATGGCTAGTGCTAGAAGTGCAGTATGTACTAGCCAAGTTGGAAAGATAATTACTGGGGTGGCTGGTAAATCTGCTCATGGAATGAATCCCACTGCCAAAATCCAACCTAACTGCTGAGAACAGTGAAAATGTTAGGAAAATTATCTGTTAGTCTGTTGTGATCTAGTTGCACAGAATCAACCTGGTTGGAAATGACCTCAAGATCATCAAATACAACCATCACCTAAATCCACCCACCATAACCTTTATCAACCTGTTCAATGCTTAAATCATGTCCCTAAGCATCACATCTATATTTCTTTTAAACATTTCCAGGGATGGTGACTCCACCACCTCCCTGGGCAGCCTGTTCCACTGTCCAACCACTCTTTCAGTAAATAAATTATTTCTAGTATCTAGACTAAACCTTCCCTGGCGAAACTTCAGGCCATTCCCTCTCATCCTGTCATTATTCACTGGAGAGAAGAGGCCAGCTCCCACCTCCCTACAACCTCCTTTCAGGGAGTTGTAGAGAGCAATGAGGTCACCCCTCAGCCTCCTTTTCTTCAAACTAAACAACCCCAGTTCCCTCAGCCTCTCTTCGTAGGACATGTCCTCGAAGCCTTTCACCAGCCTGGTAGCTCTTCTCTGGACATGCTCCAGCAACTCGACATCCTTGTAGTGAGAGGCCCAGAACTGAACACAGTCAAATGGTTCTAATTTGTCCTTACCTAGGGTGTGATTTTATTATTTTTTTTAACTTTTCTTCCTGTGTTATATTTCTTCAACTTCCTAGATGATGTTACAGGTATTAAGAGGAAGATGAAGAGAGGTACTGCCAAAAGAAAAGTGCCAAATTGTAGGGCAAGGACTATGATCAGGATCTAGGACCTGGCAAATTACTTACCTCAGTGCTAAGTTTTTTTGTGAACAAGAAGATTACAGCAGGTGAACCAGTTGTCCAACATTGTTATTTTGGAGTGCACAAAGGTTTAGGTAAGTATATATACACTGCAGTTGATCTAGCATGGTAGAGTCACAGAATGCATTCAGCTTTCTCTGATTTGAAATTGCAGAATTCTATCCTCCTTATTTAACTTTGCTATGTAAGATGGGTAATAAAATGACAGTTAGTCAACGGTAGTTATTGTTTAGGCTAAAACATATTGTTTATGAGGATACACATACTGTGACTTCATTTAAGGACTTAATGTAAAGACAGAGTTGATTACACTTTTGGGTACTTGTTCAGACTGTGAACTATCCTTTCTTCAACTGAAATGACTGGCTGTGTTGCTCCAACCTGTAGCCCCTGTATCTTGATATGGTCTTAGAGCTTCTCTTACCAGGCATTGATCTGATTTTTCTTTTGGCTCAAACGAAGAGTTTTATATCTCCCATCACTTCTGTAAATTGGCTTTTCCAAATGCTAAGTTATTCTTACAGAACTTGTAGAAACCTTGCCAGTTTTGACAAATCCGCTTTTAAGAAAATGTACCCTTTTTTTGCTCCTTTTTGGGGGATTCATTTACTTCTTGCAGTCCACAGATTTTCCAAAGATCAGAGTACAAGCTACTGTTTCTTACCTTATTAGCAAACCAATACAGCCGTGGCCTCTAAACAGGTACTGTTTATTTTCCTTTTTATAGTTATCTGCCTCCATCTTGTCATAACTCATCTTCTGTCTATCCAGATTACTATCTTTCCTTCCTCACTGTTTGGTGGGGTTTTTTTCTCTTCCTACCATCTCTTTTTCTGATTATCATAACTCCTTGCTTTTCCACTCCTGTTATTTTTAACTTTATTTTTCCTCTAATCCCTCCCTGGTCAAAATAAAATTATCAAGCAATTTCAGGTAGATAATTCTATGACTAAGAAAGGATGCACTGATTTGGAAATCTCAAAAACTTCAGTTTGTGTGATCATGACTATCAACCAATGCAGACTGAGCCCTCACTAAAATAAAGGCCATCAAATTTGCACATTATTCTTAAAGTTCTTTCACCTGGAGAATTCAGACTTAATCCCAATGTCTTCTAAAGTTCAGGATTTAAGGTTTTACTCATTAAAAAAAAATAAATCTGATTGTACCTAGATTATTCTTCAGCAATTCTACATGTATTTTGTCCCAGAGCCTTGCATATGACAGTTGTTCAATTTGCAGATTTGTGAAAAACAGGACATTTTTCATTTGCAAACAAAACCTTGAAGATGAAAAATGACCTGAAATTCTTCCTCTATTTTCACCTTCATCAGTTTCAAGAATCTTCCTACCCAACTTTATTCTCGATTACATTCGAATAGGTTCTTGGCCAAAATATCTCTGGCACTTAAAAAGCCCAAAACCATGACCCATCCATGTCTCTCCACCAGGTTGCCTCAGACAGTCCTTGTAAGCAAGACAAGTGAGCACTGGGGGAGAATTCTGACGTGTTCTTGAGGGTGTTCTCTGGCTCGCTGTGATCTCAGAGCTGTGCTGGACATGCAGCTGAGATGCATCCTGACAGCAAGTGAGTGAAACTATATTTAGGCATGGCAAAGGAGCAAAAGCAGGAAGTTCAGAAAGGGATCTTACAACTCCTGTTGATGGAGGAGAAGCAGTGAGGTTAACCTCCTTCCTCATTTCCATGCGCTCTTGGCAGCTCAGAGAATAATTTTATTGTAGGTTTCCAAAAAAGTCCAGGAAGGAAAATCATTAAAATATGCAGGTGCTGCTCATTTGGTTTTATGAGTAGAACAGAATTTAAGGTTGCATTTGACAGGAAAGCAGTACCTATTTTTTATTTCATCTTTACCACACAAAAACAGAGGATTCAAATCCACTTCACAACAACAGAAGCTTTGCAAAGGATTAGGATATGTGCCCAAGATTATACTATGAGAGAGTGTATATTATCTTGGCAATACAAGCTTCTCATATGTCTTCAGTCATGGTAATTTATATAAAGAGTTTCTTTGTTTTTTTCCTTCCAACAGTATGAAGTTACCTCACTCATTTTCATGAATATGCAAAAAAGGCAGGCCATTTGTCTGACCTATTTCTTTCCCTAAAGGGAAATTATGAGACCAGCTGAAATTTAAGGGATCTACGAAATGCTGAAGTTGCATCAGATGGTCTCTTTCTCTGACTTGCTTCTGTCCCTTTAAAGCCCACTGGATTTAGACACTCAACCTCTTTTTTTTGACACCTCCATGCCTACTGAAATAAAAACAACAAAAAAGGGATATGTGGATATTCTGTGTCTTACTGGATATGGGACAGAAGGTTTTGTTCACTCAAACAGAATTTCTACAGAGGAATTTTAACTTTTTTTCTTTTTTTCCCCAAATCCAAAGACATTTATACAAAAGCATAAATATTAGCATGCCTAAGTAACTAAAAATGAAGCATCTGGTACAGAATACATCCAGGGTTCTCAACCTTATGGATTTTGAACAACAGTGAGGGTTTTGTAATGACTGGGCCAGGCTAGGAATGTAGTTTCTTCTGGTAAGCTACATAAGATTCAACCAAGTAGTGTAAGCTCTGTAGTTATAACAACATCCTGCTATAGGGTTTTATTGAAAAAGTGAAGGCACCTGTGGACTTACCCATCTCTCTTTTCCCTCACCATTCCTTATTTGGTTGCTTCTTCAATTGTGCAACTTTTCGGTCCCTCCCTCTCTGACCTCTACCCCATTAACCAGAACTGTATGAATCATCTAGGCTGACATAGTCCTTTTCTTTCCCTGCTCCCAACCTGATTTTATTACAGCTTTATGCATTACTCATGTGTGTTCAACCAACACTTCATGCAGACAGATTCTGCCATGTGAGCTGTTCGCAGGCTGTTCAGGGCTAGACAATGCAGTGGGACAAGTGACGTAAGTGGTGCTGACCTAGAAGGGAAGGTGCTGAGAAGCTTCTCAGTCACACGTGGTTGCATTTGACCATGTCAGGCCAAAACCAAAACCTTTCCATTCACACAGGATAGCATGTGTGTCACACTAAGTCATGATATGAGAGGGAAGACTATTGCATCCTCAACTCTGTGCTGAGGATTTGCCTTTGCTGTTTGGTTAGCTTATCACAGAATCATTCTGGTTGGAAAAGACCTTTAAGATCATCGAGTCCAACCATAACCTAACTCTACCAAAGACTAACCTAACTCTGGACTACCTGGAATACACATGTGGCCCTTAGGAAACTGTAGAGAACATGCCAATGTCTTATGATAGAGAAACTGGTTCAGGTACACCAAGGTTGCATCAGAAGGAACCATTACATTGTTGTGCTCAAGTTGATCAGTCCATTGGGAAGTATAGCATGGGACATGTCACTGCGGAGCTGAGGATCTCAGCTAGTGGCTCAGCACAACCAGCTAGATCAGAAAGTGTACCTGAAGCCCCTTCTGTAGCCTCCTGTGGACATGCCTCCAGCCATCTGCAATGGGGCCTGCTTAATGATTTTTTAATGGTTTGGCATTTTGTAGGCTGAGAATTGGCACACATGGATGTCTTTGAAGCATTTGTTCCAAACACCCACATTTCAAATGTGTGATGGAAGTGCTGTGAGGATCATTACTTTGGAGAGTAAGGGACACTCAGACACTACTGGTAATGTAGGGCAGAGAAGCTCATGGCCACGTAGTGTGTGTACCCATTCTGTTGCAGACCATGCATGGTTTGTGCCCTTCGAGAAAGTACTCTGAAACATTACTGAGAAAAATTACCTTGATTGACATAGCATCCCTGGAAAGGCAGAAAGACAAAGGACATCACTGTAAGCCTGGAAAACTGAAAGCTCGAAGGCTGATTCCTATTTCTCTTCTACACACAAGCTTTTGAGTGATTATTTTTTTCTACTCTTGAACAGTTGGTAGAGTGGGTGTTACATCCAACACCTCCGTGTGACAAATCTCAGCCTACAAAATACTGACATGTTACATTTCATTAACCATATGGGACCTAATTTTGCTGCCAGCTAAAATACAGGTGCAAGTCCCATAGGATCCATTTGCTATAAGTGCATGGGCCCTGTAAAACCTTGCAGTACAGATAAATGAAAAAACACTGTCAAGGTCTTCCCAGAAAGTAACATTTTAGTATTTTGCAGTCATGTCCATAAAGAAAACTGGCCAAAATTAGCCAGAGTCCTTAGAACAGTGGAGTGTTGCCATCCTCTGTCTACAGACAATCTGGTATAAAGCAGGATGGCTTTGGCAGCTTGCTCCCTGCCCTGTCTGTCTCACCGGGATGTCAATTCAAAGATTTGGGTGCTACATAATGCCACTGGCAGCAATTTCATAATGGATTATTTTATCAGGTGGGCTGTGGAGGGATGGGAATGAACTCTGTGCAAATTGGATATGAATGCCAAGAGGACTCATAGCAAGAGGGGAGGAAGCAGAGTATCAAAGGTAGCGGTGAAGAAGAAAGGTAAGTACAGGATTGAGAGAAACAAAGTGAAGAAATAGAAATGGTGCTTCTGTTTCACTGTTTCACTGATACAATTTCTAGATCTAAGTATTTAATACACTCTAGATGCTATTCAGAATATGACATCTACAGGCCCTGAATTGCTTCACAAACTAAATATAATATTACTAGGGAACCAAAGGACTGAAAGCTGGCATGCTTTGCTGAATATCAACCATGGCACTAATCTTGGTTCCTAGACCTCTAGTCTCCCTTGTACCAGGTTATCTTTTGTGATTGATGGTCATAACCTGTTACCGTATGGGAGGTGCTGTGCTGGGTCCTTCCCCATTGTTTGTGTAAATTCAGTGAGGAGCATAAGGCCTGAAGTTGTTCTTCAGATGTGAGAATTCAGCGAGGTGCTGCCAAGGGACTAAATATTTCTGCAGATATAGATAAATTTCAAGCAAAACCAAACAGCAAACTGGAATACAGCAATAACTCAAAACTGTGTTTGCATTTATAAGCAGTTGATTTGTCCTAAATATGTCAAGTAGAAATGACTGAATTTTGCTTTATAAAATGGCTCTTCAAATCAATCATGTTAATAACTTCTCATAAGCTGATGGTTTCTCTCTGGCTAGATAAATGTCATTTTGATATGATCATGGTAGAGGTACTACTAGCTTTATTACATAAGAAAGAAATGAATAATTTTTTAGAGGAGATTGTAAAAAAATCATAACCAGAATGATGACAATGTTTGAGAGGTTTTTGTGTGTGTTTGTTCTGTAAAATGGTGTGAAAACATATTTTTATAGCATTTTCCTTCATTTTTGTCTGTAGAAAAGAAACATTTTATAGAAAAAGAGAAGCAGGTTTTTTTAAAAAGAAACTGCTTTTCTAAATGGGAAGAGTGGGTGTCTGCATTTTCTTTTTCTGTTGGTGGAAGTTGCTATGGTCTTACCACCTACACATCACATCTCTGGACAGGGATGGGTTAGAGTTCATATGCTCAATGGCTGTTTTTGCTGTCCTCTAAAAATAGTGATGGTGACATCTGCAGTAAAACTGTTTTTTTAATCTCTATGGGTGTGTGAGAAGATGCTCTGAATTCAAAGATCAGCATTTTGCTTGGCATGCAAATTTTCTTGAATAAATAAGTCTGATTGTTTTGGGATTAAATATAATCTAGAAAGTATTTGGGGTGAACTAAGTAATTACATACCTCAAAAAGTTGGTCAGATTGTGAATATCATCTATTTATGGGCTTTTCTTGAAATGTTTTAATCTATGATATGTTGTAATATTCTAAATTCCATAGTGACATTTTTGACTCAGCATAGTCTTTGCAGCTGAAGTC
Source organism: Hemiprocne comata (assembly GCA_020745705.1). Classification (NCBI taxonomy): domain Eukaryota; kingdom Metazoa; phylum Chordata; class Aves; order Apodiformes; family Apodidae; genus Hemiprocne; species Hemiprocne comata. The sequence continues at coordinate 208,745,253 of CM036586.1, forward strand.
TCCACACAGTTACTGAGTTATATTTTCTAATAGGAAGGATTTTTGTAAGAAGAAAGGGTATTTACTGCCTTTCTTCAAATAATAAATTTCTTTAAATGGCTACTGATTATTTTCAAACAAACTTTTTGTAAGGTGTCTGAATTTTCTGGCAGAAAGTCAGTAATGAAATATCCAGTCCTGCAGTTGACCGATCTTCTGAGTTATTAATAAATTCAATATTAAGTAGAGATATCTGACATATCTGTGGATAAAACAGTTGTGGAAAAAACAGCCCCTACTTTGGCTGTTTCTTGGTCTGTGCTCCACAGCCTTGAACCAGTGCTGGGCTTGTATGCCATGCTGTCAGGTACTTCTGCACTAATAAGTGTACACAGGCACTGACAGCTTGTTCAACAGGAACATGAGGACTTCTCTCACAAGCCAAGAACTACTTTATTTTTTCCTACCATTCTGCATTCTTTGTGTATCACTGTGATTTTGTTGTCTATTTATTTGCACTGAAAGCTTTTCCTTTCTCTTGTTACGCATCTGAATAGCATCTAGCACAAGGTTCCCTCACCTTACCTGCTGTCTATATATGTCATATAGAAGTAATTTATGAAAAGAATTTCCATTCCCAAATGGAAATGGACATGCAGTCTTGACTTACTTTACTGATAAAGCCTGAGTCCTTTTCCTTCATTATCTATTCTATTTCTTTTGCCCGGAGAGTGCAATGGAATTGGACTAAAAGAGACAGCAGTTTCAATCCATCACATACTCTGCAGGGCTCTGGTTCAACAAGGGCTCTGAACCCTGTTGCTGTTTCTATTCTGTACAGTTCAACTGGCTAAGAAGCAGCAAATCAAAAAGTATCTCTTGCTGATAGACAGTAGACTTCTGAATGTATGTTTGACAAGTTTTAGTATTATCTGTTAGAGCAAGAACAATGCTGATAGGAGAATTGCCTGCTTAACTTAATTACATTTTGTCAAAGACTCTTACTGTGTGTGGTAATCAGTTTATCCATTTTCTCCCCTGTAATACTTTTCTCTGAACAAAGTCCCTTGACTCTTCAGTCTTTACTGAAGCAGAAACAGCTATCGTATGGTAAATCCCGTGAAACCAGCACCTTGGGTAAAGTTGCTGTTGGAGACCGTAGATGGCTAGCAAAATGCTTGTTCTGCCTATTTTTGATGTTGGTATGAAAAAATGGTACTTGTAATACGCTGGTAGCTCAAAATTGTACCAGAATATTGTAAGCACCCACGTGGAACTTAGGACACTATTCCACTTCTGGTGTCAAGACCTTATATTTCCACACTTCTAACAGTAATTTTAGTCTTTTTGATATAAATTAACCTAAGCTGTTTGGGACAGGGAATGGAATCTCCCTGGGCATGTATACATTACTAAATAAAAAAGGCAAAGTTCTGAGCTTAAACACTACACTTTCTAACTGCTCATTCACACCCTGCTTCTTGTCTCTATAAAGAAAATGTGCTGTAATGAGGACCAGACCTAAAGAGTGGATGCAAATGGATCTACTACTTGTACCTGTCCTGTCCTGTGTCTGCTCTTCCATTGCGCAGAAGCCCTTGTGTGAACATAAAGAGGCAGCATCCTCTTTGTAAGCTTTACAGTAGTAAATGTCATGTAATTCTGAATTTTCAGTTGCTGTACCTGAAGAATCTTAATTTGCTTGTTCTTGACAAGCTGGCACAATCTGATCATACCAGACCTGCCTGTTTTGAATACTTCATGTTTCATGCTGTCTCCAACTGTGCCTGGAAATTATTTGGGACAGTAGTATTTGGCCCAAGCAAAAATTATTCCTGGGACTATTACAGCAATTTAATGCCATAGAAAGTCATGTTTCGGTACTGGGGAATGTTCTCTGCTTCTCTTTTAATATACTAATATAAATACAACTTTTTTTTCCTGATAAATACCTTTTTCAACTGCAGGCATGTATTAAAGAATAATTAATAGAAGTACAAACACAGATTTTCACTTCACTCGAATCTTTGCATAGTCTTTGTTTTCCAAGCATCTTAACTTCTTTGCAGCTCTCTACAGCTTCTTGAGATATTTAATAGCTGACAATGTATTATTATTAAATGTACCTTGTTTTATTGGAGCAAAAAATGAGACACTAAAAATTCTACCTGTGACTTCACTCATTTTTAATTAAATGGATGTATTTTGTATAAACATCAATGTTTATTGGAAAAGGTTTAATTTCCAAAGAACAGGTATTTGAGAAGTTAAGAGACAAAATTAATTATATAAATTAAACTACTCAGGATCAGACAGTCAAATGTAAAGCAGAATGGGCACTAAGGCAAAGACAGCTTTCTTATCCAAATTTTTCATCGCAGTTAATGGTACTATTGGACTAGGATCCCCTGGGAATAGACTTTCCCATTGGGAATGAAGGCAAGAGCTCTAAAATCCCTTAGAATATTTATATAGATATGGTATCATTGATATCCAAAATAATAAAAAATTGAAAATTGTAAAAGTCAACATTAGTTAAATCCCACAAACCAAACAAAAAATGATTACTAAAGTCTTCCATTGCTCTGCACAGTTACGAACGAGAACAGATTGAGTCAACATTAAATGTAATTCAGTCTTGGCCCTAAGCCAAAACAAGCATTTTTTGGCATAGGCTTGGTAAAAAAGATGTCCCCATTTCATCTGTCTTCAAGTTGCTAACTAAAGAGTCCCACAGACTCTATCTAGTCAGTGAAGAGTCACTTTCAAGGGGCGATTCAACCCTCCATTTTATTTAACCTTTTCATTAGTGACTTTGGGTTACTGCCTTCCTAACTCAAGTACTTTAGATAATATTTAAAATCATGTGTGCTGAATAACTGTCTACATAAAGAAAGGCAAAGGCAAATTTATTGGCAGGAAGGAAGATACAGAAACAGAAAGGACAGAAAGGACCACAACTGCAATGGAGGAAAAACTCTTCAGTAAAATTAAAGGAATAGTTGGATAATCTTGGTCCCAGAGGATTAAGACTAGTTATCAGCGAAATAATAAATTTGGCAGCAAGGTCTTTTTCAGAGAGACTTTTAGATAATCTTTTTGGTGTTCTTTAAAGAAAATATTGTTTTAAGGGTGGCAGCATAAAGCTGGAGAACAGCACAAAAAATGTATATGCTTTAATGCATGTTTGTATGGGTAGAATGATCTCATTATCCACAGACCATGTCTCTGTAGTATGTTTGCTCTCAAATGACCTTTGAATAAAAGAATATAGAAATAAATGTAAGATCCCAGATATATACATATACTTTTTTTTTTTTTCCATGGGATTATTGATTTTATTTTATTTCTTCTTCATAGAGAGAAAATTTTAATTTTTTCTGTTCAGGCTAACTAAGTGCTTTTACAGTGTTATAGAGGAAATTAGAGTTAGGGTTTGAGTTTCCTAGTAGCTGGAAAAAGCTGCCATGAAATTGAGGTTGCAGGAAACTGCGTGAGATGGAAAATGAAAGTATGACATTGCATAAGGTTCTTCACAGAAGTCTTCAGTGATCAACGTTGGGACTAGTTTCATGTAATGCTTTTGTAACTGATGTAGGTATAATTAGTTTAATCCCAGGGATTTTCTAATGATGTAAATAAAAGCGCAAATGTACAAGAAGAATTAGATAGTTTTGGAGACCAGGATGAAAGAAATAGTACCAGGCACTCAATATCTTGTCTTTCGGTATCTAACGTAAACAGCCCAATCCAGGTGCACAGTCATTGAAAGCTTCCTCTGTAAATAAGTAAGAAATTCTGACACCTGAAAATTTTTAAAACTCAACTTTTTAAGTGACTTCCAGAGAAGTTCTGAAGTGCATAATGATCTCTGTTGACTAACTGTGAAGCTCAGAGTGATGAAACTCCTGTTTTGCCTACCACAAATACTCCTTTTGCTTAACCGCTAAATGTTAATTTCTCTGGTTCCCTGAGAGCTCATCACTTAGCTCCTGAGTTCACCACTGAACTTGTGCAGGATTTGCTGCTCCAGCTGGATCCTTACAAGTCAATGGGACCTGATGAGATTCATCCAAGGATACTTAAAGAGCTAGTGGAGGTCATAGTGATACTTCTCTCAATGGGAATCTGGGGAGGTACCAGTTGACTGGAAGCTGGAAAATGTTGTCCCAGTCTTCAAGAAGGGCAGCAGGGATGACCCCAGTAATTACAGGCCTGTTAGTCTCAGTGCCTGGTAAGATTATGGAGAAGATTATTCTGGGAGCTATTGAAAAACACCTAAAAGACAACAGAGTCACTGGTCCCAGCCAACATAGGTTCATTAGAGGAAGGTCCTGCTTGACCAACTTGATTTCTTTCTATGACAAGGTTACCCACCTAGTTGACCAAGGGAAGCCAGTTGATGTAACCTTTCTGGATTTCAGAAAAGCCTTTGATACTGTCTCTCACAGTATCCTCCTAAACAAAATGTCCAGCATCCAGCTGGACAAGCACATAATACATTGGGTGAGTAATGGGCTTGTGGGTCGAGCTCAAAGAGTCATAGTAAATGGGGCCACATCAGGCTGGCCACCGGTCACTAGCGGGGTTCCACAGGGATCCATCTTAGGGCCAGTACTCTTTAATATATTCATAAATGACTTAGATGCAGGACTTGAAGGCCTACTTAAGTTCACAGACAACACTAAATTGGGAGGAGCAGTTGACACTCTCGAGGGCAGAGAGGCCTTGCAGAGGGATCTGGACAAATTAGAGAGCTGGGCAATCACCAATGGCATGAAGTTTAGCAAGGAGAAGTGCTGGATTTTGCAGCTGGGACACAGTAACCCTGGATATACAGACAGTCTGGGGAGTGACAGGCTGGAGAGCAGCCCTGCGGAGAGGGACCTGGGGGCTCTGGTCAACAGCAAGTTGAACATGAGCCAGCAGTGTGCCCTGGAAGCCAGGAGGGCCAACTGAGTCCTGGGGTGCATCAAGCACGGCACAGCCAGCCGGTCAAGGGAGGTGGTTGTCCCACTTTACTCTGCACTGGTGTGGCCCCATCTTGAGTCCTGTGTGCAGTTCTGGGTGCCACAGTACAAAAAGGATATGAAGCTTCTGGAGAGTGTCCAGAGGAGGGACACGAGGTTGGTGAAGGGCTTGGAGGGGATGCCATATGAGGAACAGCTGAAAGCACTTGGTCTGTTCAGCCTGGAGAAGAGGAGACTGAGGGGAGACCTCATTGCAGCTCACTGCTTCCTCACTAGGGAAGGTGGAGGAGCAGGCTCTGACCTCTTCTCTCTGGTGACCAACGATAGGACCTGAGGGAATGGTAGGAAGATGTGCAGGGGGAGGTTTAGGTTGGACATTAGGAAGGGATTCCTCACCCAGAGGGTGGTGGAGCACTGGAATAGGCTCCCCAGGGAAGCAGTAATGGCACCGAGCCTGACAATATTCAAGAAACATTTGGACAATGCCCTCAGGGACATGGTATGAACCTTGGGGTTGTCTTGTTCTGGGGCAGGAGTTGGACTTGGTGATCCAGGCTGTCCAAGGAGATGTTTGAGCCACCATCCCTGGATACATCTAAAAAGACAGATGTGGTGCCAGGGGACAGAGTTTGGTGGTAGACATGGGAAAGCTAGGGTAGGGGTTGGACTTGATGATCTTGAAGGTCTTTTCCAACCAGAATAATGATACTATAATACTAGGAAGAGAGGGTGTGGGAGAAAAGAGAAACAAATAGGGTAAAGATTTAAAAAAGGCAAATGGGATCTTTGAGAGGTATTTTTTGGGAAAATAGAGTGTTTGTCCCACTGTACGGGATTCAGTAAATCATCTTACAATTGTTGCAAATGGGTAGTTGTTGATGTCTGGGGAAGTGGGAATCAAAGTGGGGACAGCTGCAGAGAAGGGTTATTATTGTAATCTGAAGAGCCTATCATGAAATAGGAGCTCAGAAGACTTGTCTTTGTTTAGTGGAGTAAAATGAAGCCTGAATAATATCATTACTGTCTTTAAATACATTGCATGACAATGATGGCTGAAAGAACTATGTTAATACATAAATGTAATAAATAAGTGTAGCTTGAGGATTTCCAGCTCTCAAGTGAATGTGGCTCTAGAATAGCATTACAATAGAAAAACTTTTTGTCCAAACTACAGCTAGTTTTGAGATGAAACTTAATAACTTAATGAAGGGTTGTTCACATGTCACTGTGTCACTAGGGTCATCTGGAGTCACCTTGGGAGGCTATTTATCAAGTTTACACTTACAGTGCATGCATTAACTTCAGCAGTATTTGTATTGCATTTTGAAAGAAACCACTGATTGAGGTTCATCTGAAAACATATCTTCAGAGCACTTGACAATAAAAACAAGAAGAAAATGGTTATAACATTGGCATGTTTAATCTGGATGAAGACAGTAAGACATACTGAATTTTCGGTTTAGCTTAATTTCAGTCCCCTGAAAAAAACACTGGCATTAATGATCATGTAAATGAGCTGAGCTACATAGCTGCAAATAGGGGAAGAACAGTAATTTATAAACTGGATTAAATGCACCCTGACAGATGGAACAGAAGGTATACAGTCTGATGTTAAAATCTACACCAACATTCAAATAAACCACTGGTTATGCCATGTTCAAGTTAGTCAAGAGTGCAAGAAAAATGGCCTGTTATTGAATAAAGTTAGGTTAAGCAGAGGTAATTCCTGTGGCTTGTTCTTCATTCTCCTGTCTCCTTCTCTTTTTGAACACCAGTGTGCAAGAAAAAAGAAAGCAGGATTGAATGGAAAGCAGTTTTGTACACACGGGGAATTTGCAAATTCTAAAGGAATCACAATGGAGTTTGATCTGCCTAGTATACTAATGACATATTAGAGAAAATACCAATTAATAATAAGGTTTCTCAGTACAGGAATAGATTACAATTGGAGATTGACCACACTAAGAAACAAACAAACAGACCTCACACACCTGAAATATATCTCATTGTACTCCTAAATGGCCAGAGACTGGATTTTTTTACTACTAATGTTCCTCTTGTGTTAAGGATTCCAGGGCTGTACACAGTACTGCAGGTGGGGTCTTAGAGGGGCAGAATCCCCTCCCTTGACCTGCAGGCCGTGCTGCTTTTGATGCAGCCCAGGATGTGATTGGCCCTCTGGGCTGTGAGTGCTCATTGTTTGCTCACGGACAACTTTTTGTCCACTGGTACCCCCAAGTCCCTTTCTGCAGGGCTGCTGACAAGAATTGCTCCTACTCAGGTGCAGGACCTTGCACTTGGCCTTGGTGAACCTCATGAGTTTCACACAAGCCCACTTCTTTAGTTTGTCCAGGCCTTTCTGGATAACATACCATCCCTCTGGCGTGTCGACTGCACCAGTCAGCATTGTGCCATCAAGATACCTGATATCCTGATATGGTGTCATTCAAATACCTGAATTCCTTTTTGTTCATTTGTTCTCTTATCCAGATGGGATCACACATGTTACCAAGGGGAACTACTCTTAAACATTTAGGGTTTTTTTTTTACCAAGAGGATGGTAAACCTTTCACCAAGTTCCCCAAAGAGGTTGTAAAGTCTGCATCCTTGGAGGTATTCAAAACTTGACTGGAAAAGGTCCTGAGAAATCTGATCTAAGTTGCCCCTCCTTGGAACAATGGGTTGGACAAGGTGACCTCCAAAAGCATCTCCCAAATTCATTCTATTCTCTAAATGAATTGTTGGGGGAAAAGAAAGGATACAGACCACAATGCATTTTGAACTAGCTTAATCTTATTCCTCTCTTCTCCTCATATATTTCAGATATAAAAATACTCTCTCAACAGTCTAATTAGATAGACTGTGATCCCCCTTTCTGAAGGATGGAGAAACACAGGATGAGGCAATGGTCGTTGTATATTTCTAAATCATCCTGGTGGAGCAGGGCTTTTAAATTCCAAACTAAGTCTGGGTCAGCCCTTGCTTCATACAGTAGGATATAACTACAACAGAAGCCAGAAGTAGGTGGAGCCCTGATTTCACTGACAACACTGTAGGACAGGAATGACAATGAACCGTGTCAGGGAGGGATGGGGCTACAACTCCCATATCTTTCCCACTGAGCTATCTCTGAATTAATTTGGGCAGAGTACAAATTTTCTGCAGCAGATGCAGAAGGCTATCCTCACAATGTACTCTGGGCAGCTTGAGGTAGGTGAAGGAAAATTAAGTCTATGGTATTCCATGTTTCTTGTTGAGAAAGAGAACATGGTTCTTTAGAGCTGAGCATGTGAATGTAAACAGTGCTGAATTATGCAAGCCTGTGGTGTCTTTCCTGGGTATCAAACAATAGTTTTAAAAGCTAAAAAGGACTCCAAGATGGGAGTTAAGCATATTGCCTGTGGGTTGATATGTGATGCCAATATGTTGCTAAGCATTTTTGAAAAATTAACCTTTTCTTATCTTCTGTAACAGATAAAGTTGAAATAATAAAACCCCTCAACTTTTAACTGTTAATTTTAAGTAGATTTGTGTTATGAGAATCTTACTAATGATGTGTGTTTAAAGATCCTGTGATCAAAGTGGTGTGGAGTAGGATTGTTCAACTCTGACTCTCTCAGGAAAATAAACTAGAGCTTTTACAAACATTGCAGCAACACAAAAGGTTTTCAAATCAGGACTACTGCATGTCCATTTGGAAGCCTGAACAGTATGAATGTGTACTCATTCATATGTGCATGTAATCTAACTCTCTAGCTACGTGTAATGACTAATGTGGTCACACAAGGTCCATATTCTTAAATGCAAGACATTATCAGTGGTTGTACCAGGAGCTGTACTGAAGATTTATGCCACCTTTGTGTATGTTGCAAAGACTCAGTGCTGGTGATTTGATTTTTTTTTCCCCCCCTGACAAATGCAATCAGATGGAAAGCAATATTTCACTGTATCCAGAGATCTAATGTGGATTCTAGCTTGAGTAACTGCTGTTCACAGCAAAGCAAAGATACATTCAGATTTATCTACGATGAGTAGATTTAAATAATCCAATAGCTTAAAACTAATTGACTTTTATGAGGAAGAAGTGGGGCCTACATTTTTATGGGGCCCATATACTCACATGTTTATATTAATACATAATTATTCTCGTATCTATTATGTGAAAAGCTTAGGGTCTGTTCCAAAGCTCAAAGAAATTGCATGAGACTATTTATTATATCCAAATTCAAATATGCAAAACAAGGTAAATCGATATAAGGACTAGGAAGTGCAGAGGAAGTAACGATGTATGTTCAGTCCATTTTTCCCTCTCCCTCATCTGCTATTACTGCCCAGTTTTACAAACATGAGGGCAGAGTTTCCTCTTTCCTAGGTTATCGATTACTTATGTGAAGGGAAGCATAAAGCAAGATTTCATCCCACCCATGTGCAGAGCCTCTGCTCAAATGAACAATGTAGAGAATATGTTAAAGATTGTTTTCTGTCTACTGCTGAAGACATGTGGTTTCTTTACCTGCTCATGCTAAGGCAGGCTTGTGTGGTAAGAGTTTTCATGTTGCTCCATAGATTTAAATGTCAGGAGAAACCCTTCTGCTCAGACACTCAGACTTTATGCATAACACAAGTCACAGAATTTTACCCAGTAAATCAAGCAGTGGAAGGAATCATCCTTTCCTCTAATGTGAGTGTTTCAAGCCCATGAACTTGTGACTAAACCAGCATATATCTTATTGAAAAACATTTGGTCTAAATGTAAGGCCTCCAGGAGATGATTAATCAGCTACATCCTTTAATTATGTTGAAACAGTTAATTACTCTTACTGTTAAAAGTTGTCTTGCTTCCAATCTGAATGTGTCTGTCTCCATGGAGACATTCTTCTATGGAAAGAATAGGACGCCGTGACCTCTCACTTCATAGAGGTTTCTATTTGTTGTCTTTCTTTGTAGATTACTTGTCTTAATCTCAGGCTATGATCATCCTGACTGATGGATGCGTCCTGATAGCTTGGTGTAAATACAGAGCTGGTCTAATCTTTGCAAAACATGTGTTTTAGGCTTACACAAGTATGAGGGATATCAAAATCTGGCTCTCACAGTAAACATGCTGTTCTCTATAGCTAGAAGAAATCCTTGTCCTTAAAATGTGCTTCAATTTGGCTTCTCCTGAACCAACTTTGTGAAGGTTTCCAGTTTTGATTTCTATTCAACTTGGCTATCAGCTTCACAGAGGGAGAGGTATCCTTGCCAATATTGTAGACATCACCTTCAAAAAGACATATTGAAGTGGGGAGAGACTTGCCTTTTACTGATACCAACCTGATTTTATTATGCTGTGATGTCAGGGAGCAGTTGCTCAGCAGTCAGTACTGCTGAAAATAGATTGACCCTTAATTTTATTAATTTATTTGCAGCAGGTGATTCTTTGCATCACTTACTTAAGGTTTTGAAATCTGGGATTCTGAGCCAAAGACTAATTAAGGCAGTTTATGGCACATTCCTGCCTTCTCTTTCATTGTCAGCTGCTCCTAACCACAGACCTATATGCTGTTCAAACCCAAATAAGTTACTTTGTGTGTTCCAGGACTTGGGAGCTTTGATATATGTCTGTTTCTGACTAAGACTGACCACAACAACCATATTTGGCTATGCATATTTTTCTTCTTGATGAAACCTGTTTAAAATACCAGAATAATAAAAAATACAATCTATGTTTAAAAATCTAATTTTATTGATCTACACTAAATATCATGTATTGATGACAGACATTTTCAGAATCAATATATTTTGCATTTACTCTTACTCAAACACCATCTAATATTCACACAAGGAGAAGACCTTAAAACCAGCAGCACACTGTGCTGGAAAAGGTATGGATCTATTTTAATTTCTTATGCTCTTCAGCTTTGTTCCACCCAATTCCATGGTTTCTCTCCAGGGAGACCAGGGGTTTGATTTTGACTCATATATGCAACATCCAGGGAATATGTGAATTGGAGGGGGAGGAGAGTCTAGGCTGACTTTTACTGCCAGTGCTCACATAGCATCTTAATTCACTAACAATTTCAAAGGTATTAAGTAAACTATTACTCCTTGTTAAGACTAAATAAGTCAGTTTGCAAATTGGTCAACTTTTAGCAACAGCAGTTAAAAAATACCAGTCCTAATGAGATGCCTAAAGAAACAAGAATAGCTTTAAACATGTAAATGAAGCTCTGTTTTTCCCAGGTTGTCATGTCTGATAGTGTCTCATAGCTTTAAGGACAAGGTGGAGTCAACAAAGTGTGGGGTTTTTTTGTTTGTTTGGTTGTTTTTCTTTCTTTGCAACACTGACATTTTTAATTAAAGTTATTTTGTGCACCCTGAAATTAAAAAAGTCTGAATTCCTCTCCAGTCGTTTTTTTTTCCCCCTTAACTCCTCCATCTCACTAGCTGTGGTTTGGTACTCAACAAGTGTCAGCTTGATGGACAAATGTCTTCTAAAGAAAGCAAGCTACAAGTATTAGAAAGTCTTTGTGGGAACAGAATAAAGGTAAAAATGTGTATCTTTTCAGAATAAGAAAAGGGAAATTTGGACTTCAAAGATTTGTATTTTGAAAGCATCAGATAGGAAAAACAGGCTTAAACTCTTCCACTGTTTCAATTAATTTAATGCTAATGTGGTCTTTAAGCCTTAATTGTGTTTCATTTTTATGATCACTTACTATAATCTCTGGGTACCTATAGGATAAATCTTTGCTTTCATAATTTCTGCATCAAGTCATACATTTTGTTATCATATAATGCAAAGTTACTAAAGGGAGTAAGGCAACAAGCATTTACGTGGCTTTTTCTATCCCAGAAAACATGTGTGTGTTAATAAAAAAGCATTTTAATGCCAAAAGTTTATTCTGTTTCTTAAACAGATACAAACACAACATTGGGAAATTATTGATACAAAATTGTATTTCATTCAAGCACTTCACTAATTAAAAACATAAAAAATAAACCCATCATTTTTTAAAATTACACAGTGTAATTGGTGGCTTCTTATTTGCAGATAAAAAGGACTTGTCAAGCCAAGACTTACAGTGAGGGAAATTCTGTCACTTCTTTTTGGGTCTACCTATTCCAGTCTTTATTTGGTCTCATAATGAAGAAATTTTATTGTGCAGAGCTGGAATTTTCCTTGAAGCAGCTCGTGCCTCCTGTCCCATCACATGGATTGCTGTGATGAGACCATTGCTGTCTTCCCTGTAATGATCTGTGAGCTGCTAGAAGAAAGACATTGATTAAATCTCCCTGAGGTTTCTCTTCTCTAGGCTGAATAAACCCAGCTCTTTCAACCTTTCTTCACATGTCAAGTTCTTCAACTTCCAACCATTTTGGTGTCCCTCCACTGGGTGTACTCCAGTTTTCTTTCTTTTTTTAACTGCAGAGAACAAACACTGAGTACTGCCAACAATTTGAAGTCATGGACAGGCCGATTTTTTATATCATGAAAATGTCCTTTTTCTCCCTCTCCTCAATTCCTGCTTGAATCTTTCTCTGCTTGAATATTTTGGGATCTGTTTTGATTTGTGTTTTATGACATACTCCATGGGGACTAGTTGTGGAAAATACTTATCAACCAGAAACATAGCAAATTGTATTTTACCTTATTTGTAGCAATTTATTTTTAGGGCCATTTCTATTTTACTTAACAAAAATGAGGACATTTTCCATGCAACTTGTTTCAGGGTTTATTGCACAGGTATTTGTCACATTTTTTCATCACTGTGAATACTTAGACTTCTGAGGTATTTTCAAATTATGTGGGAAGGCAGTGGTATCATAAAGGTCTGATCTTCAATGGAATGTATTTAGTGAGAGCTGAAAGCATTTGGCAGCTTGTAAGAATTAGTTGAACAAAATTTTCACTGTCCTGGATCATGGTCTGTCTATTTCAGCATATTATTTCTAAATATTTGTATTAAATGTAGGAGAAGGTAAAAGAAATGGAGTTGTGTTTTTGCATTTCACTCGTGGCTTGCAATATATCTTCTATTTTCAAAACACAGAGCCTTTTTGAATTATTTCATTGTTTGCTGATAGAAAAGCTTTCCCCTGTCTTCCCTCTACAAGTCCCTTGCTGGGACTCATCTTCTTTTCTGTATTTAAGAATCACACTTTCATGCCTCTTGATTTTGTTTAACATTTATCAATGTACTCATTTTTTGCAGAAGCAGAACAGATTTAATTGCTCATTGTTTCTTTTCCCACTTAAATACTGTAGCAACACAGACATGAAGAGCAGATTAATATCTTTGCATTCATATGCATGATGAATTTCTCAGAGTGTACAGAGTTACTGCATGGTGTTGTACCCAGTCATCATCTCAACCAACCATCAATGAAGTGCACTAGCTCGTACATCTTTCGTTGTTCATGTGCTGTAATACATTGTGCTTGGTAACCCAGCTGTATGCCAGAGCTCTTGTTGCCAGTGCCTACTCAGTCACTGTATCAGACTCTTTCAGCCTCCAGTTCTCTCTACAAAGAGCTTGGACACTCAGCTCATCACAAAATGGCTGGTTCTAGAGACAAGAATACGCGAAACTCCCATTTGTGTTAATGCTGCTACTGAAACTGAGCATGAAGGTTTAAACTATATCTCTTCCACCTTTTCTGACTTTTTTACTTTTTTTTTTTTTTTTTTTTTTTTTTTTGCATTGCACATCTGATGTGCCTGCCAGGCATCACCCTTGCAGACAGGGTGAAGGTGGCAGATGTCACCTCCATCTAATCCCCAGTTTCCACGTTCCAGGGTTCAAAAGTAATGGAAGTACAGGTGAACTGGAGTAATGGTGCTGATGTGTCACAGTAGATACATCTGTGGATTAGAGATGAGAAGCTTTATCCAAAGACTAGTGAGAGGCTCCTTGGACCCCATCAGGCTCTGGGTTTGGCACCTGTCCCTGACAGTACTGTATCTGGCCAGTTGTGATGTTGTACTGAAGTCAGTACAAACCTCATACAACATTACTGAGAATTTTAGGAATTCCTCTTAAGACAAAAAGCCTTCCCTTTTAAGCAAGGCTTGATTTATGTAGCCATGTGACCTGGCTGTGTGCTGTGTGAAACAACCATTTCTCTTGCTGGCCTCTGGAGTACACTGCTTTTGATGTGTTCACCTATTATTTACTGAATCAGTGGCGTGATATTTGACAATGTTTGGATGATGGCAAAGAGAATCACAAAGATTAAAACTGACCTTTTAAAAGACTCTGTGAGCAAGACATGCACCCATGGGTTAGTGCTAAAAGGGATTGAGAGCCACCAACATCCTATTAAGTTCCAGGCAGAAGATTGCCCCCTCGCTGGAAGTGTTCAAGGCCAGGTTGGATGGGGCTTTGAGCAACTTGATCTAGTGGGAGGTGTCCCTGCCCATAGCAGGAGGGTTGAAACTAGATGATCTTAAAGGTCCCTTCCAACTTAAACCATTCTATGATTCTATGACTATGATTGCAAAAATTCAGGCTCACTTAAAACTAACTTTTATATCTTAAAATGGATTGCACACATCCATCCAGTTATCAAGCAAGGAAAAATGCATTTGTTCATTATTCTATCTGAAGAGAGTTTATACCTCAAAGTCAGCATGGTGGTTTGTTTCTGACTGCTGTGTGATATTCTACATCAGACTTCTGCCTTAAATAAGGTCAAAAAAAGATGCCCTTTGCCAATACTTGACATGTGAATGCAAGACTCCTGTCAGCACAGGTGCCAGTACCAGCTGCAGAGCTCAGCTGCTCCTGCTGATGGTTGCCAAGTGGTGTAGTGGAACAACATATAAATTAAGATCCTGCATATATGAATTAAGTATTGGTGAATGGAGCCATCCCTATGAAGCTAAGCTTTCTTCTAGATGACAAATTCAATTACATGTAAACAGTGCTTAGACTTTAGCTGAGGCTTTGGCGTCTTTTCAATTTAAGAAACTGTTCTTGCTGTCCCAGATGATGGAATGTGGACTGTTTGGAGTGCCCTTTTGAGTAGTCATACCACCCAAGTTTTGCCAGCCCCACCCGCAATTCAGCCACCACTGCAGGCAATCCCCTGACTCCCACCTGAGTACTGGAGGAACTGACACCTGATTTCCACTGCACGTGGTGGAAAATTGCCTGAGTGTTTGCCTGTAGGGCAATACTGCCAGGTACCAATTCACAGTGCTGCAAGCTGAGACTATAGAGTCTGAAAGACTTTCCCCTTTACTTGCTGCCGTACATTATTGATGCCAAATATAATCAGAATGATGTTAACATAACTCTGCTCTGCTCCAGCTTGCTGGCACCAGCTGGTATAACAGCAGCAGTGACTGTTTGCTGTATCAGGGCACCCTTGTTTCTTTTTTCCCTTTAAGTTTAGTGCCTAACTTTGCTGCTGTTTATGGATGCTCAGACTTGATCTGACATTAAACGCCTGATGCTGAACATGTCATAACTTGTGCAGTACTGGGCATTTCTGGGTATTTCCAGATAGAGGAAAATGGCTTTATTTAATTGTGGGGCAGTTAGGGAAACTGCTACTCAATTCAGTGAACTTGGGAGAGCCTCTAAAATGGCCCTTACCCTCAGGTTGCTATCCATGCATTTTACACGTTCTTTTTAAAGGGATACAGTTGAGTTGCATAATTAGGATTTAAAATAGCAAAATAGGAGCTGAAAGACTGGAGAGTGGAAAGAAAAGAGGTCTGAAAAGCCTGGGAAACTTCCCCTGACACAGGACCAGCTGAAATGAAATCTCCAGCAGCAGGGACAGATGGTGAGTACAACACTGCCATCTCTTGAATACCCTCTGCAAGAGCTGCTTTTCCACGGATTTCTTTTACTCAGTCGAGTCCAGTCAGGGCTGCAGCTCCACCTCACACGTCCCGGAACACTGGGTGCTTCAGCCTCCCTCTACAAGGCCAAATGACCTAATTGAAATCCAGACACGCTGAGAGAGGAAAACAAACAGCAAAAAGGCAGCGAGGAAACAGGAGGAAGCTGACGGTAGTATGATTGCAGTGTTCTGTGACAAAAGGTTTGTGTCTGAAATCCTTTTTCATAGGTTTGAAATTTTAGAATGTTCAAGGCTAAGGAGGCTATTAGACCATCTAGTCTGTGTGCCTGCCTATTGCAGTGTATTGAAGGTTGTTGGGGTTTTTTTTGTACTGGACCTGGCAGCTTGTTATCAGCTGAAGAGGAGCTTCTAGAAAGGTGTCAGAGGCTGAACAGAAAAATGAACAGATTGAGAATCTCTTGGTGGTTTGAGTTACCCTCATTCTTAGAAATGTATGTGTAATCTGCAGTTGGACTGTGTTCAGCTACATTTCACAGCTACTGCCTCCTTATGCCTTTCATTGCTAAAGTTGCAAGTACCTGGTGTTTTTGCCTCTGTGAAAGTATTTCACATGACAGGCACGCGCTCAATCTACCTTTTCCAAACTGAACATACACTTCAGAGAGAGAGGGGAAAAAAACAGAAAAAAAGGAAAAGAAACAAACAAATAAAACCCCAGATACAGATCTACCACACTACTGTAGCCACCTCACTGCTTAGCTTCTGACCTACTACCCAATTTGAGGTTGAAATCCTTCAAAAGATACTTTCTGTCTTCTGTCACGTACTCGCATTATAGTAAATTAATTACTGCGATGACACTTAAAATCTTGGTACGTGGATTTAGCAATCCCTGGAAGGAATGTCTTCGTTTGATACATCAAAGGGATTCCTTAGGCTTTCTGCAAATTCAGAAGCAGACTCGGAAAATGCTCTTTGAGTCCGTAACAGCTGGAAATTATCTTTTAAAAATTAAAGAAAATTTAAAAACCCCGAGACTCTGGCAAATTACTGAAAAGCTTCCTGGAATGCTTACCCTGGGGTAGTCCCTCACTTCCCTCACAAAGGCAGAGCTCTCACTTTGGGAAATACTGTGTTAGCTAGTGTAAAACCAATATAACAATTTTACTTTTTGATACAAATAAATTAACTAGATAATCTGTCAGAGTTTTCTAGCCTTAATTTGTCCTCATGTAAATACATCTAGGCTGTATGCAAAAGAGAAATCAGATACAATAACAGTCAGCTTATATATTTATTTAATTCTAATCCATATTTATTAGGAAACTTGAGGAAAAAAAATCAAAATATATTTCTGAGTGAATTGAATGCCGCACTTTAATCCCCAAATACTTTTCATCTCTCAGATCTTGTAATTCACAATTTTTAGCATCCTTACAAATTAATTCACACTGCTTTAAAACTTCTTCTTGTACAACTTTATTCCAAAGCTTTAATAATGAAATGGGAATTACTTTCTCCATTCTACACTTCAAAGGGGGGGCTGACTGATGCTTCCCTCATGTCATCCAGTGACAGAAGAGCAAAATATTTTGCCTGCACTTCAGGTTTGTCTTGGTTATTCTGCAGTCATCTCGTAATGGTTTTAGAACACAGAATAGCTGCTTTGTGTAGATTCATTTTCAGATGTTATTCTCCCAATCCACCAGTCACAGGATCATAAAATCACAGAATGGGTAAGATTGGAAGGGACCTTAAAGATCAACCCCCCCTGCATAGGCAGAGACACTTCCCACTAGATCAAGTTGCTCAAAGCCCCATCCAACCTGGCCTTGAACACTTCCAGGGAGAGGGCATCCACAGCTTCCCTGGTCTCAACACCCTCACACTAAAGAATTTCTTCCTGATATATGACCTAAATCTACCCTCTTTTCAGTTTGAAACCATTACTTCTCATCATTACATGCGCTTGTAAACAGTTCCTCCCCAGCTTTCCTGTAGCCCCTCCAGGTACTGGAAAGGTGCTCTAAGATCATAGCATCATAGAATCACAGAATGGTTAGAGTTGGAAGGGACCTTAAAGATCATCAGGTTCCAACCTCCCTGCTACAAACAGGGACACCCCACACTAGACCAGGCTGCCCAAAGCCTCATCCAACCTGGCCTTAAACACTTGGGATGTCTCTGGGAGCCTTCTCCAGGTTGAGCAACCCCAGCTCTCTCAGCCTGTCCTCATAGGTGAGGTGCTCCAGCCCTCTCATCATCTTCGTGGCCCTTCACTGGACTAGGTCCAACAGCTCCATGTCTTTTTTATGCTGGGGGCCCAGAACAGAACACAGTGCTCCAGGTGGGGTCTCATGAGAGTGGAGTAGACTCACCTAATATGCAGTTGTCAATATTTTTGTTACAAAGTATATAAAAAAAAAATCACCAGTAGATAGCCAATTTTTTAAACACACAAACAAAAACCTTTAAGTATCACAAAATACCCAGATGTCTTGAAGGAATGCAAATTCCCACAGGGTGTTCTCTAGGGAGTAAGTAGGTTAAATAACCATGGGGTTTTTTGTACATTCTTTATCTAGTTTCATATATTCCATTCAAACATTCGCAGCTCCTTTTTGATTGATACATGGGTTTTATGTTCTGCCATCTGACAATAAGAGCAAAGAGTCTTAAAATTCCTGGGTCCTGGATAATTTTCCCTATGCTTTTCATCCCTTCAGTCACAGAAGCACGTCCATATTCATGCACTTAACAAACATGGTACCATATAACAAACTTGTAAAAGCTTGTACTAATTTTCTGAACTGATGACAAATTTTAGTATGAGTCACAAATCTTCAGTAATATTCACTCATCTTTTGCATCCATCCGTTGTCAGGGTAAAAAGCAAATTGATTTAATAACATACAGAACATTTCATTACTCTTTAAGGTTAAAAACAAAGTAAAAAAAGAGAAAATTCACTAAATCTTTAAGCTGGTTTCTGATAAGTAAAATCAAACTGTTCTTTGAGGATTTCGCTCTTTTGTCTCACTAAAGCAGTTTAAGTGAAATAAGCCAGGGAAAAGCTATACTATATATGTTATTGGAAAAATGAGGTAAGAAAGGGAAAATTGTTACTGTCTGATTATCTGCACCAAAACACTCTTTGTAATGTAGTTCTTGAACATAAAAATAAAACATAGTGTTTGTAAGGACAACTTTGCATTATTCAGTGGAACTTCCTTACCCCCCTGTAGAGCAGTTGAAGCGATGATGAAGACTGAGCTACAGTTCTGTTTCTTGGCAGGGTAAACAGTCATTACTGTGTCAAATTGTGTATGTTCTGAAGGTCGACTTGAGGAAGTGTAGTTCAGCTACTACTGCTTGTCAGAATTCTTGGAACTATTGCCCCAGTGGTGGGACTGATAGAGTAGGGTCACAATATTCATATTTGTAGAGGAAGACTGCTGGTACTAAGGACCAGATGTCAACACTGTACGTGTGAATTTGTTTGGGTTTTTTACTTGGGAGTAGCTCTCCTCTAGTCCTAGAGGTTTAATACCCAATTGTGCTGGTGTACAGTAGGTGTGCTTTTGGAGCACATCTTCCATTTTTATTCAATTCAAAAGGAATCTAGCTCTCATACTCTCTGAGCATACCATGTAAAGCAGACCACAATGAAAGGGGAAAATTAGGAGATTTATTCCAGAAGTGCACTTTTAGTCTGAACTAAATGTAGATGCAACCATAATTTGCTAAGAAATATCTGCTACAGAATGAAAAAATACCCAGTTGCTTTTGTACTGATTAGACGTATTATTCAGACAGCAGAAAATGAGAGCCCTGGATTTCTTTTGTAAGTTGTCAAACCAATTTTGCCAGCAATATCTGTTCAGATAACTTTGGTAAACCAGGTTGACAAGTTGTAGGGAAGTGAGAGCGGTACAGAATAAATATCAGTGAATTTCTTGGCCTTACCCCCAGACTGGTCTCCTTCTCAATTGGTCTTTCATTTTTTCTCCAAGGTTAGCAGATGTTTAGCACAGCAGGACAGATGTGGTTATGAAAGAGAACTTGGCTGGCAGTAGTTATTCAGTCAAAAAAAACTCTCAGGGAAGAGGTGATACATGATCTCTGATCAGTACAATTTGATTTTGTTGTGTGATGCTTTATCAAATGATGCAATAAATGTATATGGTAGACTACAAAGTCAGCTTTAAGTTCTGTTGTGTATTCTACTTTCTTTCAGCTTCAATATATAAAGGTTATAGTGATAAAGCAGTGTTGCAATTAAATAATTGAGTGTTTCCAGGGAAGAGACATCACAACCTTTCTGGAAACCTGTTCCAGTGTGTTGCCCCCTTTGTAATATTTTTTTTTTTTCTTATATCTAATCCAAATCTACCCTCTTTTAGTTTAAAACCGTTACTCCTACAGGTTCTACTAAAAAGTTTGTCTCTATCTTTCTTATAGGCCCCCTTTAAATACTGAAAGGCCACAATAATGTCTCCCTGGAGCCTTTTTGTTTCCTGTGTTAAACAACCCCAACTCAGCCTTTCCTCGTAGGAGTTCCATCCCTCTGACCTTTGTTTTTAAGTCACATAAAGAACATTTGAAGCCACAAAGACAGACACAGACCAGATCTAAGGGTGAGGAGCTGCCTACCTGTTACTACATTATATTGCATAAAAATTTGGCTGCACTGGAAAGGAAGTGCACATGGACTTCAACCCTTACAGCTACTCTTCATTACCCTAGTCTAACCATCCTTTTTCTGTCCTCTCCATCTATACAACTACTTGATATTAGTCAAATACTTCTATGTAGATTATCCTCATTTGGCAGAATATTTGCTGAACATTTGGCATGTCAAAAATAATGGAAAAATATACTCTCCAAAGGTTTCTTTTGGTAGTTTTGCCAAGTGGGAATTCAATGAATGAAGGGAATGCTCATCTTTTGGCCATAGGTCATATTTTGAGGCCTTTCTATTAAGTCCCTACTCTGAAACTCTCATTAATATAAGGAGAGATTGTTGAAGCCAGTTAAAAAATCATGAAGTGCCTGGTGAGTTACCATTCAAGTATGGTGCTTATAGCTTGTTTCTGTCCTCCTTACACATGCCAATTATTTTCTGCTGCTTCTTACAAAAGGTGCCCTGCATTATCTTGCCTCTGCATGCTCTGTTCTTGTATCCCTGGCTTGTACATGATGAAGGGAAAAATCAAAATGTAGATCTTAATATGATAGGGTGAAAAAAGTAATTTCACTGCTGGAAAACTGAATTATTCATGAACATAAACTGTGATATTGAAGTTTCCAAAGTAACAAAGGAAAGCAATTAAATAAATAAATTACTATGAACATTGCTTTTAATGGACAGTTGAACCATTCTTTTAATTAGGTTCAGGAGATTAATTGAGCCAAGTTTATTTCAAGTCATGAGCGATTCTGTGATGTTTGAGAGAGAGGAGTGAGGCTGGAAATTATGTGGGAGGAAAGGGTGGGAAAAGCAAGCAGATACTTTTCCCCAAAGTATTAAAAAAAAAAAAAGAAAGTTATTGGATTTGCTGGTACCAAAACCCTGAAAGTATTAATCAGCAGCAATGGGAGCTTATGTGGTTTTTTTTGGAAGCTCCATTAGAGAATCCTTACTTTGGAGCCCTACATCCAGACATCCCCTTCTCAGACTGAAACTGATAAAATAGGAGGGATTCACCAGGCAAGGTGCATGTCTACAGCATTAGTGTCTTCCTCTGAGAAGGTTATGACTGGATCTCTACTGTCAACAGGCACTTCCAGAATGAGATTTATTGCATCCTAGAGTAGACACCTGAATGACATCAATGAAGCTTGCAGCAGAAGCATCTATTTGTTCCCCACTCATCTTAAATGGAGCCTGGAGTGACAATCATGGCTATAGTCATGTCACAGTTACAGCAAGTCAGATCATTGTATACGTGTATGTCAGTGATCTAGTTGACTCCTTGAGAATAAAGGTAAACAGCAGTAGGAAATTTTTCATTCGCATGCCTGTTTCTCCTCATTGAAGAGATTTGATCAAGTCTGGTATTTATTTTGAGCTGCAAGTTCAACTTTCCTTGCCTGTTAAACTTACTTGCCTCTCTTAGCTCCACAATGAAGCCTCAGAAGCATCAAACAGAAGTGAAAAATCACTTCCTTTGATGGGTCTGCCACTGTTCATGCAGCCCAGGATGCTATTATTTCCATCACTACAAGAGCACACTTGATGCTTAATTCCTTGTTCACCTGGACCCTCAGGTCTTTTTCCTGCAGAGTTACTGCTTAGCCAGTCAGGCTCCAGCCTGTATTGTAATATATGGTATCTCAACATCCATCCTGTTAAACTGTTAGCAAACTCCCTGACCTGGTCAAATGAACACTTTTACGGAAAGTCCAGACCACGTCTGAGTACTGAGGATAAGCAGTCAGACTATGGCCACCCTGTTTTGGAAGGTAAAACATAGGGACCAAGGCTGCTGTGACAGTTCGTCCAGTGGGAAAGAATGTCCTAGGGCACAGCTAATTTCAGTATCAACATGAGCCAGTATCAACATGAGTCTTCCAGCCCTGGGAGTCCATGGCCCTGGGCTTATTTTCTTGACTTTACCCTCTGTCATGTTCTCCCTTTCTCCCTCCTCATTATAGCTGATCCCAGTTAACTACTGACTTACTGTTGAGTCTTCTTTACAGAATAAGTTGAAGTTTATAACAGATGCTGACATCAATCTCATCTATAGCACAGTGATTCAGGATAAGAAACAATAGATCCCAATTTAAAGAGCAGTTTATTTCTGTCTTCAAGTAGCACTTAGATCCAGCCACAATGGGTACTTTAGAAGTAAATGAGGCAGTTAAAGTGAAAGCTGCCTGACATCTAAATTATGTTTAGTATTTTCAAGGGAATGTAAAGGAGTCAGGTGCTCAGTTCCCACTGAATTTCAGAGATACCAGTTTCTCTGATTCCTCACACCCTTTTATAAACTCCCAGGCTCTGTCTGTATTTTGCATAGTTTCTTATCTCAAATGTCTTTCCTTTTCTGCTTTTATTCTTGACCTGAAAGGAAAGATTAATTTTCAATTCAGTTCAGAAGTACTCAATTTCCACCTTTCAGTTCCACAAAGATTTGCAACTCTTTTTTTTCTTTATAATTTTTTTTCAAATAGACTAATTCAAGTAGAATGTGTTGCAGAGGTATAAATATGGAACTGTTAAGACACTTTGAGAATCTCAGTGAAATCTACCTGGATTACACTCTGTCATAAAAACTTGTCTGAAATTATATATATATTTATTTGTCTGATTTATAGCAAGATGATAAAATCAGCTTTATTGGCTTTTTTTCTCTGTGTATGCTTTTTAGTTTATATTTACTCCTAATTCCATGAGTTGTACATGAAGAATTTTCATGAAAGCCTCCACATTTTCAATTTTAAAACCGCATTCCATGTAATTCTGGCTGCATTTCCTGCAGTAGCATTGTCAATTTGCTCATCAATTTCTAGTTTACATGAGGAAAGATTTTTTTCCTCCTAATCTGGCCCCTAGAAGACATCTTGTTCTCCTGAGTGCAGCAGTTAGACTTGCAGCATATGTTGTGACGGAGAATTGAGATGTCTATGTGGAGTAGAGATCATATTGAAAGTTTTCAGGAAATGAGCTTTAAGTACTGCCTACTCCCAGCCCCATCCATCAGCTTGGCTCTTTCCTACAGCAGGAATTATGTAACAAATTTAACTCTCCGTTTGGGCTTGGACATCTGTCTTTGTAAGGATCCTGTGTCAATCTGATCTCTTCAACAACACATTGATTATCTTCTATGAATGCATTTTTTCTACTGCTTCAAAAACTTGATGGTAAATAATTACCTCGTAAGAGGTGATTTATTTTGTTTGAGTCCACTACATTAAGATACAAAGTTTTATCATGCATTACTAATACTCTTTCTCAGATCCTTTTTAGTGCATTATGAAGAAAAATGTTATGGGTCAAAGACAGCTGGATTCCTCTCCTCCCTCCACCCCTTCCCCCTTTGTCTCTCCAGATACATCTGTGCTGCTAAATAAAACAACACAGGATTCAGAGGCCCATTGGCATGATTTTGTTTGCACCTCTACATCTAAACTCTTATTATACAGGAGGCCACATACAGCTATCTACTGGAAATAGTGTTTGGCCATGCTAGTCCCTGAGCCATAGCCACACACAGTTTAGTACGGTGTTAGTTGATGTAGACAAAAATGTTGATGGGGTCAAGAATAATAATTATATATCATGGAGGAATGCTGTTTAAGCTGGTGTTCATACCCAGTCCCGGAACCTGTCTAGTTAGAGAATATATATTCAACCTCAGTCCTCTTCTAAAAGTGATATTCCTTTTGTTTTTTTATTCTTGACTGTAATCACATATTTTTTCCTGTTCCTATAATGGAGTTAGAGCACTCTAGCTCTAAGTACATGCAATACCATACAGTTCTTGGTAACATACATTGCCAAACTAACCTGTATGAAATTTATCTGGACTTAACCTCAGAATGTCATCCTATCCTGTTATGAGTCGATTTTGTAACTCTGCTTTGTGAGCTCAGTCACCTTTGTGTTGTGCTCTGCTCAACGCTGTGCTGTGTCTTTGCTACTATATGGTAATTCTAGGTTTGGTACTTGCAGTTATTTCCTTTCTGAACCATTTTGATGAAGACCTGAGGGTCAAAGAGCCTTCTTAAGCCAAAGTAATTATCTCTATTAAAATGCAGCACTTGGGAGAAAAAAGGAACACATTATCTATGGGCCAAGCAAACAAATTTTCAGGGCAGCCTAAAATGTCCAGGATATCTGCCTTAAATGCTTCTCACTTTTAGTCTAGACATCATTTCTCTTTTTTTTTTTGGCTTTGTTAATTATGAGAGAATTTGGCAAGCTAGTTTGAAGGTCAAGTCAGTCTCCTCAGAGCCCCTGGTTCTGCAGTCCTGAAATATCTTACCTTTTTAGTTCTCCTAGAAAGTGACTTTATCTTCCAACTTGTGCCCTCAACAACACTCTTGATTTAACTTCAGATGGTTAGTACATAACACAGTGTTTAATGCAGCGTGCTCACATATTTGATACCACCAAAGGGGAAGAGATATCTGAGAAAACTATATAAAGCTGCCCTTTGAGACAATCTGCCCATGAGCCTTTGGCTCATTACCCCTTCCCGCCCTCACAACAGACTGTCCAGAACAGCCATCAAGAAAATGGGAGTTTATATTCCCATAACAGTCTTATTTAACCTTCATATAGGGCAGCATCTTCACAGGGAAGGTTCATTAAATACTTTTTTCAGGCCACATGTGCACTAAATCTCTGTTAAAAACACATGGCTTTGTGTTTTAGCAACCAGCCCTTGTTTCCTTGTTTCAATTTGGTTTGCATGAGTTAAAAATTTGTATCTTTCCTATCCCACTTATAGCATGAAGAGCTTTTTCACTGATTTCAAAAAAAGAAGATACTTGCATTTTAGTGTACAGATTAGAGATCTGTATTATGGATATTTAGCAAAGATTTCTTTATGTTTGTAGGTAAAAAATAGCATAAATAATTTACTATCCACCTTCCCACCACTCCTTGAAGTCATAGGCATGGAGAAAAATATATCTTTTGCTGAGAAAAAAATTGTAAGGCAGTATGTTCTAAAATTCTGGATGCTAACTTGGAAATTATCTTAACATTTTGATGTGTAAACCCATTACTGCCCTTGTGAACTCAAATTATAGTATTTCCTAGTCTTAAAGGCCATTGTAACACTGCCACAGGCAGTGAAACATTGTGATGTTACACAAGTGGAGTTTGCAAAGATATCTTAAACAAAACAAATTGAGAATACCTCTCATCTTTGATCACTGTCCCATTTCTGTTAATAAAGTTATTGATATGTAACTCTCACATGTTCTATAAATCATTCGCTACTTAAGTGAAGAAGGATGTAAAGGAATTAAAATGTCTGAAAAACAGTTTCCATGCTGCTAGGGATGTTTCACTGTGAAAAGGCAACACGTTTAAATCTACTGGAATGACCATATGTCTTTATGCTGGTAATGAGCCAAAACAGACAGTATTTATAGCCTTTCACTTCTATGTATACTCACTAAACAATCAATATACTAAATTAAGCTCTGATAAGACCAGTTACCTTAATCTCTTCAACCACAGAGGGATGGATTTTCAGAAAAGGGTATAAATGCCCATTGTGACCAAGAGGCAAAGAAATTACACATCATTACCACTGTTTAATCTTTTCCTTTGTAGCTTTGTACAGTATGCAATCAATTTCAGTTCATAATTTCTCCTTCTCTTCATCAGTCATAGTAATATTTAATCACAGTTGCAAGACCAGGGGGAAAAAATAACTATGCAAAATGTTAAAGCTGAGTTAAATAGGAAAAAATAGCTGCAAGAAAAGAGAGGAAACTTACTTTTATCCAGTCAGCAAATGCTTTGATGTCAAAAGCCTTTAAAGTTAAAATGCTTAGCATAGGCAACCCATTGAAAACCAGGTTTCTGGTAGGTGTAAACAAGTTCAGGATCTTGAAAGCTGACGGTCATTGGTGTGCTTGCTTTGCTTTGATATTGCAACATAGACTTTGAGGTGAAAGATCTGGGTGCTTTTTCCCTGTGGAGTCAGATTTTTGGGAAGAAAAACTGAAATTCTCTCTGACCTGTATAGCATAGCAACTCGAAGAGCAATAACTCTGACTGTGGAAATGATTTTCTGCCAGAATGAAACGAAGTTGTATCAGTCCAACTGGTGGCTAGTATGAGAAAAGAGTTACTAAAATACTCCAAGTTCTAATGGATTTATTGCTTCATTTGGATGCTTGTTGAAGTTGCTAATTACCTTCAGTATTAAGAGCATACATCTTATTACAATCTATATTTTGGAAAAAACACTGAGAGACATTAGAACTTGGCAGGCACATAACAGCTAACTGGACATGACTTCTAACACCATGGTACATGGTGTACACCTTGGTACATGGTTTTGAACTGCTGAAGTCACCTCTGCCTGATAGCTTTTGTAACTCAGTATACAAATTTTTCCTTTGAGTCATCTAGATGGCTTAGATGTTTCAATCAGAATTCTTAAAAATGCCTAAGTTTACAAAGTCATCTTGGTTTCCAGATCTTTTTACTTCTATCATAGAATGAGATCAAGCTAGGAATTATCTTTATATGTGAGGAAATTTCCATTTATGAGTTAAGAGAATAAAGATAGTACTAATTGGTTGCATAATATTAAAATATCTGGCATGTACATGAAGGCTCAGGCTGTTAATTAAGATAAATTGTGAGAATAGTCATACAGACTATAATTTCCATGTAGACTTAAAAAGCAATAAAATTATCTTGGTGAAGGAGGAATATGTGATAATAAATTCATCTGAGAATCTGATTCTGCTCTGATAGTTCCAAATAATCTGCTAATAGCACCTGTGTTTTGGGTTCTCAGGCTTCCTTCTATCCTCAGCTTCGTGTTTCTATGTTTCCTACACAGATAGTGATGGACACTTCTAGAGGGCAATTCCAGACACACTTATCATGAGTAATAATTAAATTAAAACTCTGGATAACCTGTTAAAAATCTACCACTCTCCCAGCCTTTTTGTAAACTCAAATCAGAGATGCAGGAGTCATTTATACCTTAGTTTTAGTTACACATTACTCACAAGTGAAAGGTCCCCTGTGCCCTCAGACTGGTCGTTAGGCAGTGTCAATTGTGATGATTATTGTTTTCATGTGTTAAAAAAAAAATGCTGGGGAAAAAAAATAATGTATCACAAAACAGGATGAGAAAAATCCACGTGTGGTTAATTTATCTCACCTGTTTTTCAGTTTCTCTGGGAACACAGCTTCAATTACCTCCCTTGGAAATCTGTTCCACTCTCAAGCTGGTATCACTAGGATACATTTGGATGCTTATACAACTGCCAACCTTTCCTTAAGACTAAAGGATAATGAACATGTTGTAATGACTGCTGACAAGAGAAAGTTGGATAAACCCAACTGGGATTAGGGAGCTGCAGTCCTAGGTGGTGTTAGGATAAGAAAAAATCCCACATACCTAGTTACACCTCACATGGTTTAATACTATTCCAAGCTCACGTAACCAATGCCCACTGGCTTACATGTGTTTACTCTTCTAACTCACATGCATTCATGGAGCTGTTTCATCTGAGAGTCTCCAAGTGGCTCAGAAATCAAGCCTGACTGCATGCCTGTGAGACAGATAGAAATGATACTGCTTTTAATGTGCAGATGAGAAAGTGTCAGATAAAGTTTCATGCTGGCAAGGGAACAATTTCACTAAGCTAAAAGGGATTTCAAGTAAGAGTGATTTGATTGCACTAGTGAGGTTGCTGAGCTCACTGTCTCAGCTTTTGTCTCTCACTAGAGGAAGACACTGAGAAGGTAGATGCAGTGTCCCTCATCCTTCCCTTCTGGAGGCAATGGTGCTGGGATTCATCTTCAGGCATGTGTGCCCTGTATCTCATTAGGCCAGCTTGTGTCTCAGGGGCTGTCTTGTCCCTGCTGCAGTTCCTTGTCTGTAGCCAGATCTTCCCAGTCTCCTCCCATACAAATTCACATCTCCAAGGCTGTTCTAGTCCTCCCATCTGCAGTATCATATTACCCTTTCATATCCAGTATCTCCAGCCTCTAGTCCTTGTATCATCCCTGCTCCCTCATTTCCATCACAACTAATCTCACACAAGCACTATTCCAATACCTCAGTCCCCATTTAACATCTTCCATATTCTCCACATCCTGGTAGTATCACCCCAGCCTTCTCACCTTAGTATTCACTGTTCTCAGATCATACTGTTCCACCATCTTTGCCATTCAGCACTATCCATAGCCTGCTTACTTTCCTGCCCAAAGATGCCTTCAAGCTCAACATTTTTCCATGCAACCACAGCTTCCAGTGACCACCATGACAACATCATAGCCCTTTTAACTGCACTCTGAGCTTCATCCAGCTGTACTAATACTCCAGTCACTCAATTCTGCCATAATAGTCCTGAGACTATCCTGATCAACACCCAGTCAGCACTAATGACTGTATCCACTCTCTTTTCATCATCTTCACTGCCAAAGCCTAACTTCTGGCACAATCTATGTCACTTTCTTCAGCCTTTTTCGCTCTCAGGAAGGCACATGGAATACTCTCTCAATAGTAATTTACACAGGAATCATAATTATTTTCTATCTATAATCTAAAACTCATTGACTATGTTGGATAGCAAATGTGTGACACTTTTACAGCTCTCTGTTTTGAGAGGTGAAGAAAATTACTGATTTTCTCAGCTATGTGCCATTCAAAGAGACAAGCTGAGCAATTTAATGGTTATTACACAGAAAAATGTGTTTCCTCGATCACAGTTTATCAGTGCTGGAAAATTGATGCTAGTATGTTAGTGGAATTTTTTTAAAGGTAAACCAATGGTTCATGTTCAGCTGAAATCTGAGGGAGAATTTCTTAGTATTATAGTATGTTTTCTATTTTTTTCATCATGTTCTTCCTAAACACCATCTTCTGGCTGCTGAAAGTTAAAGGCTACAGGGCGTGTATGGATGCTCCACCTTAGCCAGTATATCTGAATGACTATGTCATTCAAAATGTTCAAAAATATTAAAAAATGGGTATTCAGTGCACATCCTGTTGATATTTGAAGAGACACCTTTTAGATACTTAGATCTGTAGATGTGCACCATTGTATTATCAATTACATATTGACTGTCTGCCCATTCACTTGAAAGAAAGGCCAAAATGATCTGAGAAGCCGGATACTGTCTTTATTTAGACCAGCACACTCATTTCTCCAAGTAAACTTCAAGGGAAAACAAACTTCATGAACTAGATTGCTAGGCAATGATTGCACAAAACACTTGACTAAAGAATGAATTGAATTTAGATGAGGGGGTTTTGGTCCATAACAGAGGAGTGGTTCAGTGAGCTTGTCTCTCATATTGGAAGTGCTTTATGTGACAGCCTGTGGGTGGTCCATGGTGTACTGACTGAACTTATGCAGAAATTTTAATGTGGAACAGAAAGAAGCTGTCATTGTCTTTTGCCATAAAAGATTGTGTTAGTGGAGAAGTAGTGCTCTCATGTGTTGGCAATATAGGCAAATTCTTCAGCCAAACTCACGGTGAACTTGGTGGCTACTTTGCTAAGTGACAGCTGAGAAATGCAGCTGCACGCTCTCTCGCTAACACATCCTTATAAAATAAGGAAATCAATCACTGTGGCAACTTCTGTTTTATCCCTTGAGAGTTTGTTAGTGTACAAGGACAAAAACACCATAGAAAACATGCTTCTCCTGATGTGTCCCTGTGTTCCCATTTGACCCATCTGTGATCACATGAAGAGAATGAACTGCACAAATGCTGGGCCAATAATCCTTTCTTTGGGAGCACCACAAATGAACTATTCACAGCCAATAGGTCCTGTGATATGCTTTAAAGTCTTTGAGGGCTTATTCCTGTTTTTATTGAAATCAATGATGAGCCTTCTTTTGATGACGATGATGCAATGAGAGCCCCAAGCACTGTATGTGAGCTGTGTCATATGGGAAGCTGGAAACCTGAAGAACAACAGGGAGCAAAAGAAGAAAAGGAAGTTATTTTGGGTTCAAAATTTAATATCTTTCAGTAAGCCTCAATAAAACTCCTTTGTATTACAGGATTGGGTTACATAAGTGAAAGAAATAAATTATTCTCTTTGATCTGTTTTTTTGAATCATTGACACTGCTAATCTGAATCTATTACCATAACTTTATATTTCACTGCCTGCTGCCCAGAATTTCCTTCTACTTGAGATCTGCATACCTAGAGGTACCTGTTCAACTAGCTAATTTTCACCTGCTGGACTTCTTGCTGACCTTCCTTTTGGCCTGCTCTTCATCACTGTCTGGCTCCACAGTAAAAGAGGAGAACAGAGACACAACATTTTGTAGGGAGCTTTTGTATAGAGTTTCCTTTCACTGGAGCTAGGGTGGCTGCCAGATGTAGCTGCCAGCAGCTCTTTGGAGGCACAGCCTGTGTATCTGAAAGGTTCCATGCTGATTCCCCTCAATGGCTGAAAGGGTGGTTTAGAAGAGAGGAAAAAAGGAAATAGATTTCACCTCTGTGCTCGGCAAGATCACAGAGCAGATCCTCCTGAAAGCTCTGCTAAGGCACATGGAAAATGTGAAGGTGGTTGGTGGCAACCAACACGGCTTCACCAAAGGCAAATCATGCCTGAAAAATTTAGTGGCCTTTTATAATGGGGTCACAGTGTCAGTAGACAAGGAAAAAGCAACTGATGTAATCTACCTGGACTTGTTCAACACTGTCCAACATGACATCCTGGGCTCAAAATTGGAAGGATATGGATTTGATGGATGGACCACTCCGTGGATAAGGAGTTGCCTGGATGGTCACATTCAGAGAGTAGTGATCAATGGTTCAATGTCTAGATGGAGACAAGTGATGAGGGGCGTTCCTCAGGGTTGGTACTGGGGCCGGTGCTGTTTAACATCTTTGTCAGTGACATGGACAGTGGCATTGAGTGCAACCTCAGCAAGTTTGCTGATGACACCAAGTTGTGTGGTGTGGTTAACACACTGGAGGGAACGGGTGCCACCCAGAGGGACCTTGACAGGCTTGATAGGTGGGCCCATGCCGACCTCATGAAGTTCAACAAGGCCAAGTGCAAGGTCCTGCACTTGTCCCTGTTGGGAAAATCCCAAGCACAAATACAGGTTGGGTGGAGAATGGATTGAGGACTGCCTTGAGGAGAAGGACCTGGGAGTGCTGGTTGATGAAAAGCTCAAGATGAGCCAGCAATGTGCACGTGCAGCCCAGAAAGCCGACAGTGTCCTGGGCTGCATCAAAAGAAATGTGACCAGTAGCTCAAGGGAGGTGATTCTGCCACTCTACTCTGCTCTCATGAGACCCCACCTGGAGCACTGTGTCCAGCTCTGGAATCGTCAACACAGGAAGGACATAGAGCTCTTGGAGTGAGCCCAGAGGAGGGCCACAAAGATGATCAGAGGGCTGGAGCACCTCTACTACAAAGACAGGCTAAAACAGTTGGGGCTGTTCAGCCTGGAGAATAGAAAGCTCCAAAGAGACCTCATAGCAGCCTCCAGTACCTGAAGGGGGTCTACAAGAAAGCTGGGGAGGGACTTTTCACCAAGGTGTGTAGTGAGAGGATGATGGGTAATGGTTTTAAACTGGAAGAGGGGAGATTTAGGTTAGACATGACAAAGAAATTCCTAAGTGTGAGGGTGCTGAAACACTGAAATGGGTTGCCTAGGGAGGCTGTCACTCCCTCCTCCCTGGCAGTGTTCAAGGCCAGGTTGGACAGGGCTTTGGTAAACCTGGTCTAGTAGAAGGTGTCCTTGCCTGTGGCAGAGGGAATGGAACTAGATGATCTTAAAGATCCCTTCCAACTCTAGCAAAAAAAAAAAAAAAATCAAGGATGGGATTCAGCTGCACAAGCAGAGTTCTGGTTGCTACTGAGGCATCGTAGGGCATGCCGTGATCCTTCATGGGGCACAGAGATATATTACAAGAGATACAATTCCAAGGCATGCAGTAGGGAGCTACCTTGTGGCCAGCAGGGGTAGGAATGTAGTTCTTGCCCTGCACTCAGCACTGGTGAGGCCTCACCTCGAGTCCTGTGTGCAGTTCTGGGCCCCTCACTTCAAGAAGGATGTTGAGGTGCTGGAGCGGGTCCAGAGGAGAGCAACGAGGCTGGTGAAGGGACTAGAGGGAAAGTCTTATAGGGACAGGCTGAGGGAGCTGGGGTTGTTTAGCCTGGAGAAGAGGAGACTCAGGGGGAACCTCATCACTCTCTTCAACTACCTGAAGGGAGGTTGTGGTCAGGTGGGGCTGGGCTCTTCTCCCAGGCAACTAGTGACAAAACGAGAAGGCACGGCCTAGAGCTGCACCAGGGGAGGTTTAGGCAGGATATTAGGAAGCACTTCCTCACGGAGTGGGTGATTACACATTGGAATGGACTTCCCAGGGAAGTGGTGGAGGCACCGTCCCTGGATGTGTTCAAGGCAAGGCTGGATGTGGCACTTAGTGCCATGGTCTAGATGGTGTGGTGGTGTTGGTCATAGGCTGGACTTGATGATCTTAAAGGTCTTTTCCAGCCTTGGTGATTCTGTGATTCTGGGATCTATTAATTGACACTAAAAGTTACACCACACAATTTAAAAAAGACAAACCAAAACTGAAACAAGTTGAAGCAGTTCTCAGCTGACTGCTACACTACCACGATCACAGATAAGACAAGCTAGAATGAGCTGAAGCCAAGGCAAGACCCCACCCTGTAAGTTCAATAAAAAGACTGTGGCCTTTGACCAGTAATGGCAAATGCATATGTATAGGGCTACAACTTCACCGTTGCCAAAATAATGCCACGTGTCTGCCTCCAAGCAGCTGCATCATTCCCCAGCTGGGAAGTTAACCCCCTCCATGATTATGACTAGGATATGTGTATGCCTCACTTGGGACAGACGATCCTACTTCTCTTTATAGTCCAGACAATTGTGAGGAAGACAATAATGTTAGGGAGAGGAGAGAAATATATGAGTTAGTGCTTTTTCTTTATAAATCTTACAGGCACCTCAGTCTGTCAGTCTGGTATCACCCAGCTTGAATTTATACAGATAAATAAAAAGAACTTGCCAAAATCAGGCCTGAAGGCTAAAACAACAGCAGGAATATAGAGCATCCTTTGAAATTACCATGGAGGTGGCTGATCCTAGTATTGTTTATGATGGCTGAGAAGAGGAAGAGCACTGGTCTTTGGAGAGGGAAGGAAGGAAAAGGTGTCAAATCCTGTCCAGCAGCTGAAGAGGATCTGCAGGTCACAATTAGCTCTTGAAAATATACGCAAATGGAAGATCTCATGGATAAACTGGATCACTAAGAGATTAAAGGGTAAAAAATTAATAAAGTGTAAATCAGTTTTTCCTCTGAATGTTGTATTCCATTTAGCATTATGAATCTATTTTTGTTCTATTGCTGTACATTGTCCACAAGTCTCAGAAAGGAAATTTTGCAAGTGTCAGCCAATACTGATTGACTGACTGGCACGACTGGTTGATAAATGTCTTTGCTGAAGTTCGAGGCTTGTTGGAGAGTGGCAGAACTCTGAGAAGTTGTGATGAGAAGTGGACATGCAGACATCCCTTAAAGGCTGTGTTAGAAAAGGCAGCTCCATTTGCAGGCTGAAGTAAAAACATTGTGGGTCCCACAGTTTGCTCTGACTTGCACTCTGGAAATACTACCAAGACCTTCACACAATATAATGCTTTTTTTCTTTTATTTCCCCCCTTATCTTTAAAATATCTTTCTTTTTAATTTATCTTACATTTATATTTAATAAAATTTTATTTACCAAAAACCACAATCAAAAACTCTGTTATCTGAGGTTGGAAAATTTTGAAATGAAAAAAAGCAGTATTAAATTAAGTAATGAAACAGATTTATTTATTTTCTCTCACTCCAGAAAAATAGCCTCCCATTTTCTAATTGCTAGCATTTTTCTTCTTGAATTGAAAACCTGCTCAGGAAAACAGAACTGTCTTCAGGACTACTGTCATCTGCATATTCAGCAACTGGTATAATGCTTCTTTAAAGACTTCAAATTAAGTCCTGATTAGCATGAAATGTCCACTGGCTGTATTGGAAGTGAGTAACGTTGTACGAAGGATTTGAGATATTTAATTTCTATGGCAACAAGCATTGGATCAATGTTTTGATTTAGGATACAAAAATTGTGACAGCTGACTTGTTTGAATCTTTTTAATGATTTTGTACTTTAGAAAAAAATGCATCATACCTGAAGATTTCAAAGTACTGCTGTTCTGGAAGGGAAGTAGCAGCATTGTTCTTCAGACATAAAATAATTTACTGCTTCTTCAAGGCAACACAGCACACAGGTAGATGTCTCAGGAGAATGGAAAGTTTGGACCTCTCCAGTGACACAAATCTGTATCTTTTTCAGACCCAATGGTTCACCAATGGCTTGGAACTAGTGAAATAAATAAGTATGAATAGATGAACAATTTATCAGTGACATTCCAAAGACTTCACATCATCACCCTGAAAGCAGAGGATAGTTTAGGGTGAAGATTCTTTCCTTAGACTTTTACATCATCATGGAAATGAGGTTATTTTCTCAGTGGACATCCTTCAGTTTCTGTCTACTCATAATACTCCTCCATCAATCTTTGAAAGTTCAAGTCCTGACATCCAAAAAATTGTCACATCTGATTTTCTTGATCCCTGCATGACATTCTACTGTCTTCAATCAATCACTGATAAACATAAAATCTACTACCATCTGTAACAGTTAGAACAAATGAGTGCCCTTACCAGCCCTAAGTACCTCCCTACTGCATGCCTTGGAATTGTAATAGGTTTAGGGACCTCTGCACTAAGGAGCTACATGCTAAAGTAATAGTTTGTGTGCCCTTTTCCTCCCCCACAGGTAATGCAAGCCTTCAGCCCAGCTATTCCTAACTTGTCAGGCTCCTCCAAATGATATAACACTTTTAATCAATATTCATTTAATTGCTTGTTTTCTTATGAGCCTTTCAGGTACACTTTGTCTGTGCTTTCTAGTTTTCCTCTGTGTCTACTGGACTAAGAACTTTTATCACAGAATCACAGAGGGGTCAGGCTTGGAAGAGACCTCTGAAGATCATCTAGTACAACCCTTCTGCTAAAGCAGGATCATCTACAGTAGATCACACAGGAACATGTCCAGACAGGTTCTGAATGTCTCCACAGAAGGTGACTCTGCAACCACTCTGAGCAGCCAGGTCATTAATGAACATATTGAACAGGGCTGGACCCAGCAACAACCCCTGTGCAACACCACTAGACACGAGTCTCCAACTAGATTCAGCCAGTTCCCACTCCACCCCACTGCCCTATCATCCAATCCATTTTTATGTATCAAAAGGTTGTGCCACAACATTAGTGTTTAGCTGATGCCAATATATGGTATCCCTGAGAATGATCAACAACTCTGAATAGTTACCGTATTAAGGAGTAATGAATATGATTCCCTATTTCTGATCAGATTAATTTTCAAGATACGAAGTTGCACAATTAATTTATTAGAAATTATTATACCTTTTTTGAGATTGCCCATATTAACTAGCCCTGCTTTAATCTGTATGCTCCTTAAAATAAGCTTCATTGGGATTCAAAAGCTGAGATAAGAGGAAGTAAACTCATGTTTCAGGGATTCAATATTTCTACAGATAAGAGTAGAACTCATAAATTTGGTCACTGCTAGCAGATTCTATAGAAATCAGACAACATTTCACAAGAGCTTCTGTTATTGATCACTAAATGAGTGAGTACAATTATAAGAAGATTTCAGCAGAAGTGTAATTGGAATAATGAAATGTTATAGGATTTGTTTTTGTAAGCTGATGACTTCTTGCTTCTTTCAAACTGAGATCCTAATTATGCTTTTCAGTGGAGAAGTCCTCAACCTGATTCCAAAAACCTATGCCCTGTTATGTGAAGAGCAGGTCCAGATGCTTTCTTAGGCCTTTAAATAGGATATAAGCTCTTCTGTCATCCCTGTCTGTATAACTCCATACATATGGGATGTGTTGCAGTTTTCAGCTATTTGTGATCTATCCCTTTGAGGAACACAAGCACTTCAGTACAACAAACTAGCTTGCTGGTTATAAAAGCACCATACATTATTATTTGAATCTCAGATTATGCATATTTTTAACAGTAAATCCTGTATTGTATCTAGAAATTCTAACCACATGAAGACCCCATCACATTAGATTTATTATAAGAAGGCCATGTTTCTCTCATAATACTTTACTATGGTCAGAACATTTCCTGGCCATGACAGCTTGTGAACCATGCTTGTCTGGAGCCATGTTGCCTAACCCAAGGAAAATCATGTGAGGGAATGTGTTTACAGTTAAATGGTTCAGTCAATAGTAGACCCATTTTTGAGTCTGTGCCTTAAACTAAACTGAAAGGTGCCAACAAAGAGAAAACTTTGCTTAGATGCTAGAATTTGCACTCTGGATGAGTATGAATGAAAAATTTGAAGAAACGTAAACCAGGTTTTCTCAAGAGAAGTTTCCAGACATGAAGCCTCAAACAGAAAAATGAAACCTCTATGATGGAGGCACCCAAAACCACACAGGAGCTGACTAAGAGTGAATATTCATTCCAAGCAACACTATTTAGCCTTCTGATAAATCAAAAATAATACCACAGATTAGGACGTTGGTTGGGAATATTAATACAGTACACCACAACTACTTAAGAATTAATAAGCTTTTTTTACTAGTCTTAATATAGATAATCTTAACATGGATAATAATAATAATAATTCCACATATGCACACTCAGACAAAAAGGAAAGCCTCCCCCTCAGGTAGCCAGAATCAGTTATTCAATAGGGACAAGGCTCACTCAAAGATATATCTAGGAGAAATATCTCACTCATCAAAGATGAGGTCACTCAATCTCAAGAGGTTTCCTTAGGTGGCAGACCCATTACTCCAAGGGAAAACCCAACCACCTTCCCAGCAGGGACTCCATTTTTATAAAGTCAAGTCTGACCTGTGGTCATTAATTTGTTATTAATTAATTAATTTGTTATTCTACCTGGGGCAAAACACCCCACTGCAGACCCTGTTCATTGTCAGAGGTCCCCCCCAGCAATCCCCAGATTGCCTTCAAAAACCAGGTGCCACCCTGTCTGCTGGCAGTTCCACAGCCCAGCAGGCGTTAAGACTAGAAATTGATCTCAGCACCACCCAGTTTGACCTAAAGTGGTGGACCAAATAGAGGTTCTTTTGCCATCTCCAAAGAGCTTAACATAATACAACAATCCCCAGCACCAGGGGGGAAGCAGGAGTGCTCTGCCACACCCTCGAAGCACCAAAAAGCATGAAATAAAAAATTCTCATTTCACAATGATGATGATCAAACAATGGAACAGGTTGCACAGAAAGATTGTGGAATCTCCATCCCCAATGATATTTAAAGGTTCACAAAACAGGGCCCTGTTGATCCAAGTCTGATTGGGGCATTCAACCATATGATCTCCAGAGGTCTTTTGCAGCCTCAATTATCCTCTGATTCTGTAAAACAAGGACTGGTATTACTGGTGGAACAAAGCTGAGGCTTCTCCTACTTCTCTTTTACTGGTTCCAAAGTTGAAAGACACCTGTAGATGTACTCCAAATCCAACTCCTTCAACCCCCACCACTGGTACAGTGCAGAGGGCCGTGACTGTGATGACCTTGTGGCAGATGAGACTATCAGATTACCTTACCCAATAACTCATCAAAATAAGGCAGTTCATGCACTGGTTGCAACGAGTAACAGTACATCACTGTGTGGAAAAATGCATGTGAATATTTTCTCTTGGAATAGCTGAGTCACACCATGAAGGTGGTTTTTATGACTGTGCAGGATGTCAGTTTTTCTGCCTTAATCAAGACCCTGTGCTTTCTGCATCCTGCTGATGTATGCTGCTATGATCTGCCCTCCAGTGTGTCTACCCTTTGCTGTGCTTGCATAGTGTAAGTCCTTTGGTGACATTTCCTTCACTGAATTTATGATGGTAAGCACTGTGGGATGTGTGCAAAGCTACTACTTCTGAAACTGAGTGATTGCCTCTTACACAAAATGCCACCTCCCATTTGATATGTTAATTTCAGAATCTAATTATGTTTTAATTAAAATAATTTTAGTTCATAATCATAGATCCTGGTCCTAAAAACCGGTAGCAATTTAAAAACAGTTATTCAATTCAGTATATATATTCTGAATGCATTAACTTTTCTCAATACCAATACTGGTTACATTCTGGCTAATTAAAAGCAATGAGTATAAAAACTCTTGCAAAGGAGCTGAAAAATAATATTTTTGCTTCTGACAACATGAAAGGACAGATTGCCACTCTTCTGAAGCTCTTGAAGACTAACCAAGAGTAGAGTCTGGTCCTTCATTTACTGAAGGTTTAAATAAGCTTGTGTCATGGTGACACTAAATGGATATTAACAGCTGTCTCTGAGACCCTGATTCAGGAAAGTATAATTCTCAGTTCCATTATAGATGAAGAAGAGATGTGTGCAGTAATTAAATATTTTGAAGAATTGGAATTTAATGACATAATTTCTTTAAGACAGGAAGTCCTGATTCAGCTGAGGGTTTGAGTACAGGTATTTTTTTTTTTTTATGTTAGCTTCTACAAGAATAAACACCTCATTATTTTATGTGTCTCCTGAAGAAAAGAGATGAAAACATGATCAGAGAATACTGTTTCAGCTGGAAACTGTCTTTCTTCCAAATGAAGTTAGCATTGCTGGATCTAGAAGATCTGAGACCTTGATAAATATTTTAGTATTAAAGAAGAAAATTTACCATGCAGACTATGATCTGTATTACTATATCCTGCTGTCTGACCTAAATCAAGAAAGGAGGAGAACGTTGATTGCCAATAGACTTCAAAACTTCTTATCTTAAATGTGACATGTCATGTAGACTTCACAGTATAGAACTTGTATACAAACTGTAAGTCAAAATCTATTCAAAAGGTTTTTTTGATAAACAGGTTTAGTGTATTTTAGAATAGCAAGAGCTATCAGAGCACTGGGACAGGCTGCCCAGGGAGGTTGTGGAGTCCCCTTCTCTGGAGATATTCAAGACCCACCTGGATGCAGTCCTGAGCAATGTGCTCTGGGTGATCCTGCTTTAGCAGTGAGATAGACTACATGATCTGTAGAGGTCCCTTCCAACCCTGACAATTCTGTGATTCAATGATAAGGATGGACTATTTATTTTACTTTTTTTTTTTGTTCTTATACTCTATGAGTCTTCCTTGAAACATTCTCTAGTATATTGAACAGAAGGCTCTTGGTTATGATAAATACATAATGTATTCCATACTGGAGCTGTTGATCCTACACAAAATGAATAAGTTATGTACTTCCTTATGTTAAAGT
This sequence comes from Hemiprocne comata, assembly GCA_020745705.1. NCBI lineage: Eukaryota > Metazoa > Chordata > Aves > Apodiformes > Apodidae > Hemiprocne > Hemiprocne comata. The sequence continues at coordinate 208,785,054 of CM036586.1, forward strand.
ATAATTCCCTTATATCTTTGTCTCACTTGTCAGTGGTATTATGGAAAATGAATGGTATAACTACTAAAATAATCATGAAAAGAAAAAAGACATATAAAAATAATATGGACTGGTTTAATAAGACCCATTCAATGAACAAGGACTTCTGGAATACATTACCTACTAATAGAAACCTGCTGACAACAACTTAGAAACTCAGATGCAAGAAAATGCTGATTTCACCTTTAAATGATGGCACTGAATTTTTAAAGTACAATTACATATCAGATGATGTGCAGACTAAGTCTGATTTTTCTGCACAAGACTGAATATTTACAGCATTAATCATACCTCACTCAACCTCACTTGCAGCTGACTCCACTTCTCAGATATGTCAGGATTTGTAGGATTTATCGCTCTGTGCCTTCTTGAATCATGCATGCTCGTTTCTGCTGTGATGCACATAGGATGGCATCCTTTGACAAGGATAGCAGGTATCTGGCTCTGAAGTCCTTAAGGCCTGTGTGACCCTGGTTTGATGATGTGGAACCCCCATAAATTCTCTGTTCCCCCCTTTCATAAAAATGAAGACTTTTCCTCCCATGCACTGACTCCAGGCTTTGAGATTTCAGCCTGAGTTTCTTTTTTTAAGATTGTCGTATGGTATTCTTTACTCTCCTCAGATGTTAAAATATGCCTTGTTATTGGTGGCAAACCAGTAGGGTCATTTAACCACTAGACCTCTTTTTCTACAGAGTGCTTTTGAACCAAGACTGCATAGGTGAGTCAGACCCTCTGGGATTCCTGACAGGGATCACATTCACTGGCCTGTGTTGTGCTGGCAGTGATAGCAGAGGACAGTTATAATAAATTCTGGTCTCAGACACCTCTGAACTGGCCTGCTTATGGGGTGCTGAGGGAGATGCTTCCTGTGCCTTCCCTTTTCCACACCATCTGCTGCAGAGGTTGGACAAGTCACCACAATATTTCTTTCTCTGTTAATTTAGCACTTGGTAAAAAAATAGAACTTGGTAAAAAAAATAGAATTTTATATAAACTAGGACTTCTAATACTCCCTGCTCAGTTATTCGGCCACCAATGTTTTTGTGACCAGGGAGACCAAACAGTAATAACAAGTTACTAGTGTGCAGCTATTGTTTTTCTGCAGCAATCCAGCAGGGAGAGAAACTGAATTTCAGTGTGTGCACAGGAAGGCCAGTGGGAATGTTAGGATTTTCCTTCTGTGTTCAGTAACCCAGATGAGACCTAGAGGAATTATTATCTGAGTGAAATTCAAATGTAACAATGTTTAGGGGCCCAGCAGTAATTCATATAAAATTTTTGTATGCCTGACAGAGGGCTTTTCATTTAATTAGATTGATAGATGGTGTTTTTAAATTAAAATTTTAAGAACAAAAGAACTTACAGACCTGAAATCTGTGAAGAAAACCATGTAGCTGTAGAGGGGAATGAAGAGTACCTGTTACCATAAGACAATGAATAAAACATAAAATTTCACCTTGTATTTTCACTCTTCTATAAATAAAGTGTGGTAAGCTTTCATTATATTCATTGCTACAGTCTTGAGTTCTGCAAACATATATGTTACTGCAGGAATCTCAATAGCATTAGGTGCTGTTGAGCATGTAAGCTTGTTCTTGATTCTGCCCATAAACAGCATAGAAAAAAAAGTGAATTAATGATCTTGATGAAATTACTGCATTGAAGAAATTCTTTTCATGTCTAGACCACGGAAGATTTTATTTATTAACACCTCTTCCTCATGATTCACAGGTAAAAACCTGACTGGAGTACTCATTTACTCTCCAGGAATGCTGTTTTAATAACAGATGTTTTATTCTTGGAAGAAAAAAATACAGGTTTAAAATGCTATATGAGAAGCGACACGGAAAATGTGTCACTTAGTAATTGAGAGATATTTTGGAATAATCTTTTTACTGTGACACATCAGTTTTTTGAAAAGAATCCCATGTATCCCCATGGGTAAGACAGGAGAAAAGGGAGAGTTAGCGAGTTAGAGAATTTAGAAAATTTGAAGAACAGTTTTACTCTGCCCAAAATAGACAAATCCTCAAAGTATTAAAAACTTTAACCTGTTTTTATTTTACTATGTTATTATTATTTTTATTATATTATTAATATTTATTTTATTTATTTTTAAATTGCATTTTTACTAGTATTGTTAGGGAACCCAGTGGCCAGTGGAAGGGAGAGTACCCCAGGTGTTGCCTGACCACAGAGATAAGCTGGACACCAATACTGTCAGTATGTTTATTGTCATGCTCCCAACTGTGGTCATCAGGAGCAGGGCTACCTGACTGTCACTTGTGCAAGGCCTTTGTCATATTATTCACTGTCTCTTACATTTGCTTTTTTGTTCCAAATTTCTTCCTCTTCACCACCCTCATCCTCTCTGCAGCAAACAGCTTATCTCTGTTCACTCCTTCCACATTTGCCCTGCTTTTGGTGGTTTGATAATTTTATTTGACGTTTATGACATTGTTGCCCTGGTAATTTCAAAAAGTAGAGCTTCCCAGAAGACAACTAGGAGAAATTTCTAGTATCAGGCAAAATCAGAGAGGGAAGAGGAGAAGAGAATCCTTTTGCTTCTATGCAAAACAGGGTTGAAACAGTCTATACAAAGAGGTGGCTCAATTTGTAAGCACAGTGACGGAAAAAAAAAGTCTGAAAAACCTGATTTGGTGAAAATAACTCTGTTTCCTAATCCACAGCAGAAGTATGAGATATTTCGTGTTTTGTTTTGTATTGTTTTGTTTTTCTTTCATACAGTCTGTTGTGGGGTTTTTTTGTTGGTTTTTTGTTTTCTTTTTGGTTTTCCTTTTTTTAATTTTTTTGTTTGGCTGGTTGGTTGGTTTTTTTGATACAGTCAGCAGCACAAGTCGAAACCTCTTTTTCTTTAGCACTTCATAATGAAGCAAATGTTTAAATGGATAAGGGCAGAAAAAAAGAAAAAGAGATACACATTTAGCCACTGAATGGAATTCAATAAATTGTTCCTTGGCTAATCACAATATTGATTTTTAACACTGTGCACCATCAACAAGGGAGATGGAATAGGAGAAAAGGGAGACCGGTATTCAAGAATTCTAGTTGGAATCTTTCACAAGATGTATTGACAGTGGCATTGTGGAAGGGACACTTGCATTTATTAAGTAATATCTGATTAGAGACTGATAAACCGTTTGTGCAAAGGACAATAGCTAAAAAGAGCAATGGTTTATTCATCTGGGCTTAGAAATGCAGATTAAAAATAGAATCTTTCAGAGCAGCTACAAATAGGGGATGCAAAGATTTGGGAAGTTGCTCCCAAGCCAACTATGTTTATAACATTTTCAATAGTTTTGAGTAGCTTGAAGTAACTCTAATAAATCCTTAGAAATATCTGGATTTTGATACAAAAAGCTATACTGTAGAGATTAATTGACCTGCTGCAGAATACAGCCTTAACTTGGTGTGGAATAGACTGCCTGACTATTTTGTTTTCCTTAGGACAAAAGATTATCAGTCAGGACAATCAGGACATTCAGAAAAAATCAATTTTTTATTCAATGTTTGCTTTCCTGTTATCTATTGTCAGGAAACAACTAAAGTTCAACTTATGTTCTTGGGTCAAAACAGTTTTTTGCTGATGAACCTGGAATCTGTGATCCAAACTGCATCCCAAAGGAGATAACGGGAATTAGTAATGATGTGTGCACTACTTGGTCAGATGTTTCTTTTTTGTTAAAAGAAAATTTGAATTGCAGATCTTACAGGTTAAATATAAATGGAAATTCCAAGCCCCTGTGAAAATAAGTTGCCAAACATGTCTTAATTATTTCTTTCAAAGCTAAATTTGTACATAAATGGAATTAATTTTTTAACTATTTAATTTAATTATTTTTAAGGGAATTTGTCAGAGAGTTAATAAAGTAATGACTTTTAAATACTGATGCAGAATATAGAATTGCCTCAGATATGTTTCTGGGGAGACCTAGAAATGCATGGTCATGTGGCTATGTCAGACACTAGCTTGCTTACTTCTAAAAGATTCAGTTTCAGTGATAAAATCTCCCATTCGAGGTAGCATTTTTTCATATGATGTTTAGAGAAAGAAAACAAAAAGGTTACTCTCCATGATACTCGTCCTTTAAGTATTGTGCAGTAGGAGTGTGTGGATCTTGTTCTTTGACCTCTCAAGGCCTTCATTCAGCCCAGCAGCTGAGGAGGGATCATGGGTGACTACCACGATCTTAAGGACAGGATGTTCCCTGATACTATCATTGATGGAAAAGGAAGGCAGGCAATATTTGTTAGAGTGTTTATCCACAACATTGTTTTGTTGATATAGGGAATATTTTTGTAAGCACTTTAACAATGACTGACATTTATTTTTAGGGGAAAAAAAGCTCTCTTCAAGTTTTCTAAATGAAATCTTTGATGAACTAATATCATGAGACTCAGTCTAGGCTACTATGAACCAAGAAAAACACGCTGCTAGATTAAACCAGTAATACTTGGAGCAAAAACTAAAATATGTGGATGCAATAGAGAACAATTTATTTATAAAAAAACCCCATACAGTTGAATTATTTGCAGAATTCTGTAACTAAATCCCTTATGCTTACCAATCATTCATAATAAACATTTTGATTCAGCCTAAAAAGTGACCCATTTAAAGATTGTTATTGCTTATTCATAGAATCATAAATTCAGAATGGTTTGAGTTGGAAGGCACCTCAAAGATCATCTAGTTCCAACCCCCCTGCATGGGCATAGATCATATTGCTCCAAGCCCCATCCAACCTGGCCTTGAACACTTCCATTACTGCATAATCTCACTATAAATAGATTTATACATAATACATATCTGTTAATTTTCAGATTATTCTCTTCAAACAGCTATAAAGGGCCAGGATTTTCTTTTTTCTTAACTGAAATACTTTTTTATCCTCTTTACTTAAACCACCATATCTTGCTTCTCTTTGCTCCAGACAGCTGTAACTTCTGCCCATATTTTGCTTTTGTGTACAAATGAATAAAGAAGGATTTACTCAACTCTGGTGCTCCCAAGCTATTTAAATGTAATTATCATTAGATCTTTAGATAGGTAGTAGATGCATTTATTTTTCTAGCAGTCTAATATCTAGTTTCACCTCACACCTTTTCTCTGCTAACATCTTTCTGAAGGAGACAATAAACATACTCTGTTTACCTGCTCATAAAGATGGAAAGTGACTGTATGATTACAGAAAGCTTCACCCCTCTCGAGTCACAGTAGAAGCAGTTCCCATTTATCAAGTCATAGAATCATATAATCACAGAATCCTAGGGGTTGGGAGGGACCTCGAAAGATCATCTAGTCCAACCCCCCCTGCCAGAGCAGGGTCACCTAGAGTACATCACACAGGAACTTGTCCAGGTGGGTTTTGAATGTCTCCAGTGAAGGAGACTCCACAACCTCCCTGGGCAGCCTGTTCCAGTGCTCTGTCACTCTCACAGTAAAAAAGTTTTTTTCTGATATTTACCTTGAACCTCCTATGCTCCAATTTGCACCCATTACTCCTTGTCCTGTCACTGGTCATCACTGAGAAGAGCCTAAATATTTTTAATGTCTTTTTATTTTGAGAAGGAGTTCTGAAATGGAAGTGCTCTAATGCTCCAATGGGAGGAACGTAGGTTCTAAGGGAAAGATCCATTGAGAAGTTTTCCTCTTTCTTGGAGGGCAAGGATCCAGCATTTACTTGAACCTTCAACTTCTTGGCATTTCTCAGTCAATACTTACCCATTTGTAGCCAGACATGTACTACATGCATTAGGCCATGAACACTGATTTCACTGAACTGGTGAATGGACAGCTCTCTAATAGCCTTTGAGGTGTTAGCAATGCACAGAGCAGGTACTCCAAATCTGCTACAACTAACAACCTACAATGAGTCATGTCAACAGTCTGCTCTCAGATCTTGGTCTCAAATCCCTGGAATTAAGGCTCATAAGCACTTTGGGCATAAGAGAACACCCCATCAAACCCCTATAGTACTTCCAAGTCTGGCACTGGGTTTTGTGGCTGTCCTGTCTCCATGTTGTTGACTCTTATGGAATCTCATTAACTCTATTCTCCAGTCAAGGGACAAAAGAATTTGGTCTGTGGCCACTTCTCTAGCTGGGAAGACTACAGAAGCTTAATTCTGTTTCCTTACCCTTTGCCTGCCAGGATCCATGGGAGATGGTTTCTCAGCTTTAAAATGCTGAAAAATTATTTGGCCTTTGTTGTTGAAACATCACATGGAAAATTCTCATTCCATTTGCTATCTCATCTCCCTTGTGGCCTGTGTTACAGCATATTACAAGCATTAATGTTTGCCATTTGCTAAATGCTTAGTGTTGTCACTGATACACTTATGCTTAATGAGAAAGCTCACAGATCAGTTACTTTAGAAATGCATGAAGCTGACATTTTTCTGAAGGACAGAACTGAAGTATTAACTAAAAGAAAAGTTAGCAAACCCAGCTTTACTTCAACAGTTCTACCCTGTCGTATTTATTTCATACAAATTGTCTTTTCAGATCTGACATTGATGTTTCATATTGCAGATCTTTGGAAAGACATTCTGACCAAAATAATATACTAGCTGTCTCTTTTTCAGCTTAAGTTCTTGGATTTGGCATTTGCTCAACTACCCTTATAACAATTACCCTTTACTTTGCAGTTCTGTATATTTAAAAGTATAAGGCAAATCTACTCATCTATTACATTGCTTTGACTCTATAATTCTCCTCTACATTGAATGTGGCACCAATTGCCTTAAATGTTGTCAAAGGTTTTCAGGGTCTGGAACTGGCTAGTAAGGATGCTTCATCTGATGGACAGTAGTTGTAAACTTGCAGCTGGTTATTTTGGGGAAATAATAAAGGTTGTTTGAGCAAGAAGACATTTTATGTGAGGCTCCAAGCTGTATCTTGCTCTCAGCAGCTCTGATGTTGCAGCTAAACAAACTCTATGCTGGCAAAACAGATTGTTACGAGTCTGATAATTGGAAACATGTTTGTCAGACATTTGATAGCTTCAGAATTTTCATCCAAACATTTTACGGTGTTTAGTTGCCTATATAGTTTGCAGATAATTTTAACATTGTTTACATTTAGCATCATAAAATCAGTGTCTTGGGATCATATTCAGTGTGAAATATTTTGATTAGGATAAAAACAGGGCAATTTTCCCCACATGCACATCTCTGCCAGTATGTATCAACTGTCCCTAGGACAGGGGCAGCAATAAATCCTCTACTCTGTAAACAGTTGGTCTGAGAGGTTTCACAGAATATCATCAGGGACATCCCATAGCTTATGTCCCTTTGGTTCCCTTGTTTTTCTAGAGCAGATTCTGAATACTAACATCCCAAACACGTGGCAAACTTTGTGCATTTCCAAGAACCCATCTATTCAGAGGAGACTTTGCTGCTTCTCCTGACAATGTCCTCCCACGTCAGAAGTAAGTGATTTGAACCTCTCTGACTGCCCCTCCAGACATCATGATGTGAGGTCACAAAATGCAAGTCTGTCACATAAAACAGCATTATGCTTCCAAACACAGACTGTGCTCACCTGCAGTAATCAGAGCTGATTGATCATTTTAGGAACATGCTTTGAATAGAATAATATCTGTATTCCATACTAATATATGAAAGTGCAGATTATTTACAGATTTTTCATTATGATTTTGCTGACACCACCCTATTCTTGTTTAAAATAGAAAAACGAGAAGTCCTCTGAACAAAGTGGAAAAGAAACCTGTCAATATCCACCATCTGGCATTTATGTATTGTACTGCATTTAAGGATGGAAATGCTTACTTAACTGGCAATTGTCTGACATGAAGTACCACAAAAATTGTTTGGTTTATTCAAAAGCTGTGTAGTGTGCCCTCAAATGTCCTAAAACTCAGAGCGGATGGTAATATTGATGTGAATAACACTCATCTTTATTAGCCACATTATAATTTCCCAAATAACAATCTTAAAATTGCTAGTTAAAGTACAACAAATTGAATAAGTTCCTTTTGGAAAAAAAAAAAAGCCTATCAGATGCGCTCAAAGTGAACATTTTGCAAACCTGATTACCTTTTTTAAACTGAGCTTCTATTTCCATCACTGAGTCTTTTGTAATATGTATTTATGAACTTGTATGATCAGATTCATCTAGTAAATTGGTAGATGTGAAATGAAAGCTATGAAATAACTTCACTTTACCTAGGCTAGTTCTTTTGTTTGTAAACAGTACCTTTTTATTTGTTTGTATATAGTAACTTTTTTTTTTACTTGTAATTTGATTCAAATACAACTAAGAAACAAATAATGACTTAATTTACCTGGCACATTAGTTTCTATGAAATGATCATTACTGTATTTCCATATAAATTTCTGTACAAACCGAGGAAGAGAAATAGAACTTTAACTAGCACTAAAATATTTCATTTCAAAAGGGTAAATAAAATATTTGTGTCTTTCACACGGATGATCACAGCTTGTGGTTAGCATATCACATTCCTATGTTGATGTTTTCAGCAAGATCTGTAAAAGTCACAGCATAGAACTATTCGTAATACAAATGAGATTTTAAGAACTTTGATCTGCTTAATCTGGTCTAATTATCTAAACTGTTTCCAGGACTGCCAACAATGAAGTACTTTGAAATCAGCAGACATGTTCTAAGTGAGCAATTTTGAAAGAATAATTCAGCAGCAGACCTTTCATTTTCTTATAAGGCATTCAAATAGAAATGTAATTTCTTCTACAAGTCTTCGTGTTCTCTCACTCAATATCTTTTCCATGATTCTTCTGTTTGTTTCACTGCATAGATTGATTACAAATCATTTGCTGTGAACATTCACCACTAAAAATGGAAGATGTATTGATTAGTTGTGGTTTACTGGGGAGGATGGGCTTAAGGTAGCTTTACTCTTCTTCCCCTCCCATCCAGAGCTTTAGTGTCTGCTCTCAAAGCATACAGTGCTACCAGAGGTGCACAACTCTTATTCCTTCTCTCATTCACACTGGGTGTGTGTGTCCCACAAAAGATTTTGTGAAAGGAATTAGTGTAGTTCATAATCAGGGGAAGGGCAGACAGAAAACACCGTATTTCTTCCCAAATAACAGTTTGAATGATACTAGCAGAGTCTCTTTCTTCATCTTACAACAGACCACATTCCTAGTAAGAGGAGAAGTAGAAATAGGCAATTATTAGATTTATCAGGAAGATTCAGTTTATTTTGGTCTAGTCAGGTTTAAACAAATGTAATAATGTGTAATTCGCTCAAGTTAGCTGAAAGGGTTTTGACAAACCTGATCTCCTTTTACAACAGGGCAACCTACTTATTGGATGAGGGAAAGGCTCTGGATGTTGTCTGTCCTGACTTTAGTAAGTCATTTGACACTGTTTGCCACAGCATTCTCCTAGAGAAATTGGCTGTTCATTGCTTGGATGGACGTATGCTTTGCTGGGTTAAAAACTGGTTGGATGGCGGGGCCAAAAGAGTTGTGGTCAAAGGAGTTGAATCCAGTTTAGGCTGGTCACCAGTGGTATTCCCCAGGGTTCAGTACTGGGGCCACTCCTGTTTAATGATCCAGATGAGGGGATGGAGTGCACCCTTAGTAAATTTGCAGATGACACTAAGCTGGGTGGAGGTATTTATCTGTCTGAGGGTAGGGAGGCTCTGCAGAGGGGATCTAGACAGGCTTGATCCATGGGCTAGGGCCAATGGCATGAGTTCCAATAAGGCCAAATGTTGGGTCCTGCACTTCAGCCACAATAACCCCCGGCAGCGCTACAGGCTTGGGGAGGAGTGGCTGGAGAGCTGCCCAGCAGAGAGGGACCTGGGGGTGTTGATTGACAGCCAGCTGAACATGAGCCAGCAGTGTGCCCAGGTGGCCAAGAAGGCTGATGACAACTTGGCCTGTATAAGGAACAGTGTGACCAGCAGGACCGGGGAGATGATCTTACGCTTGTATTCAGCACTGGTGAGGCTGCATGTTGAGTACTGTGTGCAGTTCTGGGCCCCTCACTACAGAAAGGACATTGAGCTAGTAGAGGGTGTCCAAAAAAGGGCAACAAAGCTGATGATTGGTGTGGAGCATGTGTCTTACGAGGAGCAGCTGAGGGATCTGGGGTTGTTTAGTCTGAAGAAAAGGAGGCTGAGGGGAGGCATTATCACTCTCTACAACTACCTGAAGAGAGGCTGTAAAGAGGAGGGATGTGTCTATTCAATGAAGTTACAAGGTTTTAGATTGGATGTTAGAAAGAATGTCTTTGCTGAAAGGGTTAACAAGCATTGGAAAAGGCTGCCCAGGGCAGTGATGGAGTCACCATCCCTGGAGGTATTTAAGAGTTGTATAGACATAGTACTTGGGATATGGTTTAGTTAAGGACTTGTCAGCGTCAGGTTAACAGTTGGACTTGGTGATCTTGAAGGTCTTTTCCAACCAAGGTAATTCAGTGATTTTGTGACAGTTAGGATGACATTTAGATTATATGATATCTTAATTCACTTATTGGTTAGAGTATAATTAAATCCTGGACAGAATGGTTGACATTTGTTTCCTTTTTTTTGTATTTTTATTTTTTGTTTGTTTGTTTTATTTTTTTTGGTCTTGGTTTTTTTGTTTGTTTGTTTTAGCTTGATGGACCTGCATATTCTTCTTCAGGGCACAGGGGCAATCTGAGAGTAGAGAGAAGGAGTGTTATGATACTGAGTTGAATTGAATGCCTCTTGAAAATTGTGTTTGTTGTTTGTTTCTTTCCATGAAAAAACTTCTTAAACAAAAATAAAATGCAATCTTAAGACAAAATCCATAAAACATTTTTTTTTTTTATAGCTTTGTCTATTTTACAGCATTTCAATGGTATTAGAGCCAAATGAAACCATGTCACTTCAGAATATGATGATTTGTAATATTCTTCACAACTACTATTACAATTTTTCAAAGCATTATGGTCTTTGTATATGATGTGAAATTCATCTCAAAATGATGTATCATTTTTAGCTACTACTATTTGCACATTGTGAAGTAACATGAAAAAATAACATAAATCCATATCTTAACAAGAAATGTATCTTAAACCTCAAGTTTCATTTGATGCATTTTTTTTCAAAGTAACTAATTTTGAAAAGGCTTTAAAAAATTTAATTTTACAGTAAGTTCTGAATTTTCGGTTTCTATTTCAGTTTAAAAGTGTTGAAATGCTTAATTATTATTTTTAATATTGTCTACATAGATATTGGCCATCTCTTTCTGCTGCAGTCTCTGTGCTTCATAGGTAGTGCCTTTATTGAAGCAATATTGGTTTTCCTCATTTTCAGGTATCTCTTGCATTGATTTAATATAATGAAACCATTTTAGACTCTGGCCATTTCCCATTTAATCTTTCCCATTAACCTTAAAAAGCCCAAGATATCAATGACAGATAATATGGATAATTTAATAATGGATAATTAAATTAGCACTGTTATTCCTACTTATTGGTACATTGCTGGCAGTGTATGCACCTACAGATTCTCTCAAGTGTTGTAAAAAATTAAAGAAAATTATGTGAGCCACACAGAAACTCAAAACAGTTTCTGAAAGAAGGGAAGTGATAAGAAGCAAGGATCCCAAAAGTCTATAGGAGTTAGAACTGACTCTTTGATGAGTTGGTTATCTTTGCTCTTTTATTATAATAGCAAAGAAACAGGGGAGAAACAAAAAACACTGATTTTTGTTTCATAACATTTCAGAAAGTTTGTATCTTAAAACATGACTACAAATTCAAATGTGAATATAATACTCTCATTTTCTCTTTGTTGTGAACATTTAGGTCTGCTGTTTTATGATCTATGTAAGGATTGTCCCAGCTGGAGAAAAACTTAATGCAGATGTAAGCTACCTTTAAAAAATATTAAAATAATAATAGAATCATAGAATATGCTGAGTTGGAAGAGACCCATCAGGATCATCAAGTCCTGGAATGTCATTGTATCCTTGAACTTCCAACTGGACCATACATATTTTAATTTCATTCCACAGGCTATACCTTTGGGGAAGAGAGGCTGGAAAGCTGCCAAGAGGAAAAGGACCTGGGGTTGCTGGTTAACAGCCAGCTGAATATGAGCCAGCAGTGTGCCCAGGTGGCCAAGAAGGCCAACAGCATCCTGGCCTGTATCAGAAATAGTGTGAGCAGCACAGGCAGGGCAGTGATTGTCCCCCTGTACTTGGCACTGGTGAGGCTGCACCTCAAAAACTGTTCAGTTTTGGGCCCCTGACTACAAGAAGGACGTTGAGGTGCTGGAGTGAGACCAGAGAAGGGCAACAAAGCTGGTGAAGGGTCTGGAGAACAAGTCTTAGAAAGAATGTCTGAGGGAACTGGGTTTGTTCAGTCTGGAGAAAAGGAAGCTGAGGGAAGACCTTATCCCTTTCTACAAGTACCTGAAAGAAGGGTGTGGTGGGGTGGGGATTGGTTTTCTCCTCCAAGTAACTAGCAACAGCACAAGAAGAGATGGCCTCAAGTTGCACTAGGAGAGGTTAAGTTTGGATATTAGGAAAAATTTCTTTATTGAAAGAGTGGTCAAACATTGGTACAGGATGTCTGGGGAACTGGTGGAGTCACCATCCCTGGAGGTATTCAAGACATGTAGACGTGGCACTGAGGGACATGGTTTAATGGGCACAGTGGTGTTGGGTTGATGGTTGGACTTGATGATTTTAGAGGTCTTTTCCAACCAAAATTATTCTATGATTCTATGATCAAAGACAATCTATATAATTACTGTTTTCAAGCAGCAAATCAGTAGGGATTGTGTGGTGGTTTTGGTCTTGTTCAGTGTGTGCTCTAGATTTTTAGAGTTAAAATCTTGAAATAAGAAAACATAGCGAAAATATTTCCAAATAACTTCACCACAACCATCTCACTAATTTCTGTTCTGAATATCATTCTGCATATTTTAGGACAAAAAGTCTTCAGAATAGCTCATCTAAGTTCTTTTTAACACAGCCTATTAATTTCACTGTGTTTCCTCATGCATCCCCTAAATTGTAGCTGATTTTGTGACTTGAAGACATCCAGAGTTGGCTGATTCAGCATTTCTCTTGTTCTGTATGTTGATCAGCCTAATCATAGATAAACTCTTCCAGTTTCAAATTACTAGAATAAATAGACATTTAACCTTTGGTGTTTTCCCTCCTTCAAAGCAGTATGGCCTAGCTGCCAGTGTGTAGGCTAGATCAAGGCAGAAATTCACCCCCAAGTCATCTGCTCTTACACTAATCCACCCTGGAGATAGAAGTCTCTTCTGTGGATATCTTCCTAACATCCCAAAATCAAAGTAACATCAGCCACTCTGTTATGCACCACAATCATCCCCTTGTTCTTATTTCTCACAAACTAAAAAGATTAAGCTTAATTAGTTGGGAATACAAGCCATTTTCTCAAGCCTTTGAAAATGTCCTGTGGGGTTTTTCCCACTGTTTTGCTAAAAATAAGAATATTGGGATATTTCATAATGTAGAAATGAATTGTCCATCTCATCTAATATTGTAGTGATGGGATACATGAATGCTGTGACATTGTTGTGACTATAGCAGGGAAGCTGGTGAAGCTGAGGGTCTTCATAGTTGTGGAAACCTTAAATTGCTGTGAAGTTGTCACTGGACCTGACTTAGAACCAGCAGAATCAGACCAGTCACAGTCCAAGGCTATCAAACAAACCCTGAACACAGGATGGCATTCTGCATTACATCTCTAGCTAACTAGGTTCTCTACCAAGTCATTTGCAAGTCAACTTTAAACCTACAAAGTCAAGAAATTTCCAAATTACAACTTAAGCTCCATCCTTAAATCACCCTTATAATGCAACACATTGTTACATGTACTGTTGGTGGAGACATTTGCAGTATTGATATATAATGAGATCAAGTAAGGACAGCATGTCAGCCATATATCCTAATTTACGTAATACTCTGCCTGAGTCAGGCCATAGTATGGACATTTATTTCAGTTTGTGTCCCTCATTATCTGCTACAGGTACATAGTGTCAGTGTGGATGAGGTGGGGGAGGAGTCAAAAACAACCTCAAAGAGAACACAAGCATTTTGAAAAACGTTCTTCATTTGATAGCTGTAGAGTCACCCAGCTTCTCCCTTTGAGCTTGAGAAAGTCCTTTCTCTCTTGGACCGGGACATATTTGTACCACAAGTCATGCCTGGATGAGTGCCTCTCTGACACAACCTTAATTTGAAATCTGGTAGCAAGTGCTCTTTGTGCCCCTTCTTTCATCTTTCTAACATGGAATAAAATTGTCCCTCTGAAAGAGGGCAAATAAGGTCAGGCACAGACTGCTTCTGACTCATATGAGATAATCTGCCACAAAAATACATTTTCTCCACAAGTCAAATGTATACCATGAAGTTTAGGTTGTTTTTAACCAAATTGTTTACACACTGTCAACCTTTGTGAGACTGAGATTAATACTTTTTAAAATAGAAAAGTGTTCTTATGGAATAGTGATTGATTGAAATTCTGGAGAACACACATTTTTTTTATAAGAACAAAACAGATACGGTAAGTGAAAGTCAATATGATTATCTCTCCCAGAATATATCATCTTTGACTGTGGGCAAGAAGAAACAATTTATAAGAGTGAGATGTTTTTTGATTTTTGATTTTTGATTTTTCAGTCTTTTGCCTGAAGCTGCCAACATGTATGCATACAAATGTAATGGTGACATCTCCAAAGAATGACTTATCTTCAATAAAACTATCTCTTTAAAGTTGCCATGGTTTGGGCCTAACACAACAACAAAGAATCAGCCACATAGCCACTCACTCAATTGCCCCCCTCACACGCACTGGGATGGAGAGGACAAAGGCCAACTAGATGCTCATGGGTTGAGACAAAGGGCAAGGAGGGTTCTTCACTGATGAAGGTCACGGGCAGAACAGACTCAACTTGGGGAAAAATAATAATTTAATTTCACCCTAATCATATGCACAGAGGACACAGACAACACAAAGAGCAGTGCTTACATACCCCACCCCTCCCTTCTTCAAAGGCTCAAATTATTTTGTTCCCAGTTTCTCTCCCTCCTTCCCCCCAGCAGCACAGGGGGACAGGGGATGGGGTTTAGAGTGAGTCCACAGTTTGTTGTTTCCTGCCACTCCTTCCTCCTCAAGAAGGATCACTTACAGTCCACCGCTGCTTCCCCACAGGGTCTCTCCCATAGGATACAGTCCTCCACAAACCTCTCCTTCATGCATCCTTCCCATGAGGTCAGGAGCAAGCTGCTCCAGTGTGGGCTTTCCACAGAATCATGAGCTGCTTTAGGAATAATCACTTTCCTGCCGCAGGGTCTTCCACAGCTGCATAATCCAAGTCCACTGGCAGCAACACCAAGTTCACCCCTCCTGGCACCTTCAGGGAATGTTCTACCACATTCCTCCATGAATGCTGGGGAACAGCCTGCCATCCCACCATATCATAGAATCATAGAATCATAGAATCATAGAATCATAGAATCCTAGGGGTTGGAAGGGACCTCGAAAGATCATCTAGTCCAACCCCCCCTGCCAGAACAGGGTCACCTAGAGCACATCACACAGGAACGCATCCAGGTGGGTTTTGAATGTCTCCAGTGAAGGAGACTCCACAACCTCCCTGGGCAGCCTGTTCCAGTGCTCTGTCACTCTTACAGTAAAAAATTTTTTTCGGATATTCACCTTGAACCTCCTATGCTCCAATTTACACCCATTACTCCTTGTCCTATCACTGGTCATCACTGAGAAGAGCCTAACTCCATCTCCCTGACACTCACCCCTTACATATTTGTAAACATTGATGAGGTCACCCCTCAGCCTCCTTTTTTCCAAGCTAAAGAGACCCAGCTCCCTCAGCCTTTCCTCATAAGGGAGATGTTCCACTCCCTTAATCATCTTTGTAGCTGTGCTCTGGACTCTTTCAAGCAGTTCCAAACCATGGGTTGGAGGGAAACTTCTGCTCAGGCACCTTCTACCCCTTCTTCCTCACCAGCACGGGGAACCCTCTGCCTCTTCAGCTTAGCTCCTTCTCACTGCTTGTTCTTCTCAGGTCTTCACAGAATCACAGAATCACAGAACTACCAAGGCTGGAAAAGACCTTATCCCAGTTCTTTCATATGTTAATTGCAGAGGGGCATCCATTGTCTCTCTAATGGCTCCTTGGCTGGTTTTGGAGCTGGGGGAGATTCTCAGCTTCTTACAGGAGCCACCCGTGGGGCCCCTCCCCCGCTACCAAAAAATGTGCCAAACCAGCACAGAAGTCAACCCAACAGACTGTTACCAGATAATAATGTTGTGACTTATTGCATCTAAAATTAATATTTGCCTGTCCAGACCAAAGGGAAAGCTGTGATTTCCTTTGCCATTCACAGGAGTAGAATATTAAAGAAAAATTTTAAAATGGGCAAAAAAATACAAAGTCTGTATAATAAGTGTGAGAAGATAAAAATCCAATCTTATGCTGATTTTATTGCCTGAATTTTTTCTAACACCTTCCTGCAATCTTCTTTAGATATAGCTTTTACAGCATCAACCAGAAAACTGATCTATGTGTAGGCAGTATTGTATGAACTGTTGTTTAAAGATTTGTTTAATTTTGGGATTATTTTATTTGAATATGTATTCATAACAATAACTCCACTCAGAGTGAGGACTGTGAAAAGAATAAAGAATTACTTTATTTTTTTTTTGACCCATACTCTGGGCTTACATGTATCTGAATAGCTCCATTATAGCCCCAGTAACTTTCCAGTGGAGAGAAACCTGTTTGTTAAAGTTCTTCTGATTATTCTTATAAATGTTTGTGAAGATTAACCATGTAATTATTTCATTGTTCAGTTTATTATAGTTAAATTACAAAAAAACTGTGTAAGATAGGTCTGAATTTTGTTTAGGAATTTACAGTTATCAGCACAGTTCACTTCTTTACTGAAGTGGTATCTCTGTTAAGCAGAAGCTACTACAGACACTTACCTAGGGACTGCTGTGAAAATGTTCTAACACAGGTATCAGACATTCCTTGTGTTCACCCACTTTTTCCAGAGTGCTGAGGGAATTGGCAGATGTAGTTGCCAAGCCACTCTCCATCATATTTGAAAGGTCATGGCAGTCAGGTGAAGTCCCCAGTGACTGGAAGAAAGGACATGTCACACCCACCTTTAAAAAGGGTAGAAAAATATGACCCCGGGAACTACCAACCTGTCAGCCTCACCTCTGTGCCTGGGAAGATCATGGAACAGATCCTCCTAGAAGAAATGCTAAGGCACATGGAGGACAGGAAAGTGCTTCAGGACAGCCAGCATGGCTTTACCAGGGGCAAATCCTGCCTGACCAACCTCGTGGCTTTCTACAATAGTGTAACTACATCAGTCGACAAAGGAAAAGCAGTCGATGTAATCTATCTGGATTTCTTCAAGGCCTTTGACACGGTCCCCCACAGCATCCTTCTCTCTCAATTGGAGAGATATGAGTTTGATGGGTGGACTGTTCAGTGGATTAGGAGCTGGCTGGATGGTCACATCCAGAAGCTCAGTGTCAATGGCTCAGTGTCCAGATGGAGAACAGTGACAAGTGGTGTCCCTCAGAGGTCTGTATTGGGACCTATGTTGTTAAATATCTTAATCATTGACAGTGGCATTGAGAGCACTCTCAACAAGTTTGCTGATGACACCAAGCTGGGCGGTGCAGTTGATATGGCAGAAGGACAGGATGCCATCCAGAGGGACCTGGACAAGCTGGAGAAGAGGGCCCAAGTGAACCTCATGAGGTTCAAGAAGGCCAAGTGCAGGGTTCTGCGCCTGGGCCGGGGTAACCAGAAACATCAATACAGGCTGGGGGAAGACATGCTAGAGAGCAGCCCTGTGGAAAAAGACCTGGGGGTACTAGTGGATCCAAAGCTGGACATGAGCCACCAATGTGCAACTGCAGCTCAGAGGGCCAACCGCATCCTGGGCTGTATCAAAAGAAGAGTGGCCAGCAGACCAAGAGAAGTGATTCTGCCCTTCTACTATGCCCTGGTGAAACCTCACCTGGAATACTGTGTCCAGCTCTGGAGCCCCCAACACAAGAATGATGTGGACCTACTGGAGCATGTCCAGAAGAAGGCCACGAAAATGATCCAAGGGCTGGAGCACCTCTCATATGAAGAAAGGCTGAGAGAGTTGGGGTTGTTCAGCCTGAAGAAGAGAAGGCTCTGGGAGGACCTCATAGCAGCCTTCCAGTACCTGAAGAGGGCCTACAGAAAAGCTGGGGAGGGGCTTTTTACAAGAGCACATAGTGATAGGACAAAGGGTAATGGTTTGAAAATTCAGGAGGAGAGATTTAGGTTAGAGATGAGAAGGAAATTCTTTAGTGTGAGGGTGGTGAGACACTGGAACAGGTTGCCCAGAGAAATTGTGGAGGCTCCATTCCTGGGGGCATTCAAGCCCAGGTTGGATGGGGCTCTGAGCAACCTGGTCTAGTGGGAGGTGTCCCTGCCCATGCAGGGGGATTGGAACTAGATGATCTTTAATGTCCCTTCCAACTCTAACCATTTTATGATTCTATGATTTTTAAGATAGAAACATCCATTTGTGACATGATTAAATGAAGATGTCTACATAGCAGACATTTGAAGTTAAATGAAATAATCCCACCTTGCATGTCTATTTATATCTCTTACTCTGTGTTAAGTAATCAGACAGTGAATGAGTCATACAAGTTGCTCTTCATTTGGGTGAGCTAAACAGATTGATTTCTTCCACTCTTTTGTTACACGTCATGTTTTCTAATTATTTTTAATTTTTTTTATCTGACCATTAATTTATCATTCTCCTTGGTTTTTTATACAAAACCAATCTAACAGTAGCAGTTATATCAAAGCCAAACACAGAGATAAGGTGACCCTTTATTCTGCTTCAATCAACCTCAGTTTATACTCAGAATCACAGAATCACAGAATCTTAGGGGTTGGAAGGGACCTTGAAAGATCATCCAGTCCAACCCCCCTGCTAGAGCAGGGTCACCTGGAGTATATCACACAGGAGTGTGTCCAGGTGGGTTTTGAATGTCTCCAGAGAAGGAGAATCCACAACCTTTCTGGGCAGCCTGTTCCAGTGTTCTGTCGCCTTCACAGTAAAGAAGTTTTTCTTCATGTTTACACGGAACCTTCCATGCTCCAGCTTGCACCCATTGCCCCTTGTCCTGTCACTGGACATCACTGAGAAGAACCGGGCTCCGTCCTCCTGACACTCACCCTTTATATATTTAAAAACGGTGATGAGGTCACCCCTCAGTCTCCTCTTCTCCAAGCTAAAGAGACCCAGCTCCCCCAGCCTTTCCTCATAAGGGAGATGTTCCACTCCCTTAATCATCTTTGTGGCTCTGCACTGGACTCTTTCAAGCAGTTCCCTGTCCTTCTTGAACTGTGGGGGTCAGAACTGAACACAATATTCCAGATGCAGCCTCACCAAGGCAGAATAGAGGGGGAGGAGAACCTCTCTTGACCTACTAACCACACCCTTTCTAATGCACCCCAGAATGCCATTGGCCTTCTTGGCTACATGGGCACATTGCTGGCTCATGGTCATCCTCCTGTCCACCAGGACCCCCAGGTCCCTTTCCCCTACACTGCTCTCCAGCAGGTCAGCCCCCAGCCTGTACTGGTACATGTGGTTCTTCTTTCCCAGATACAGAGCCATTTGAACATACCATTGCCCAGTAACTTATGCTGAACTAATGAACTGACTTTTCAGGAATCATTGACTGTCTGAATAGAGACTTCCAGTCTACAAATACAGCCCTCCTCTTCTCTTACTAAACATACAACTTCACATTTGGCTGTACTCAAACACTTCACTAGTTTATGCTCACCTTGCTGAATCATCCAAGATGTTCCATAACTTTGGCCTATTTTTGTTTCTATTTTTCAGTTCGTCTGTCTTCATGCTGGTTTTGGAATTGATTAAGACATCTTAATTTTTCTCCAGGCCTCTAATAGAAACGTTAAATGCCAGAAGGTCCAGGATTACTCCCTGCAGGATCTGGCTACGTTTAATTCATTAATTTCCCTTCATGATTTAGAGATTATCAGTCAATTCATAATGTGATGTTTCATATATATGATACTATTTTTTTCAGGTTTCTTAATAAAAATATTATTAATTACTAGGTTGAAATGAATCTCATCAACACTATTAGCTTTATCAAGCAAAATTCTAATTGAATTTTTAAAATAATTTTGGTTTTATAAAACTGATTTTTCATATCCCATTAATGATGCTACTGAGTTAATTTAGTTTTAGTTAGTTAAACTTGGTGTTTTCTTTGGTTAGGATTTATATCAAATGGTTATGCCTATTCTGCCATGATAATTTTGACCCAGACAAATACAATTGGTTGGAAAACAGGCTGTATGGGAAACGGTTTGAAAACAGACAAAATGGGAAAGCATGAAATATCCTTCAGCTGAGACAGAGAGAGTAGACCCTTCCACTTCTGAGAAAACAACATCTGCTATTGAAAAGAAAATTAATGTCAATAAACTATTTTTTACTACTATTGTTATGAATCCCAGAAACATTTGCAATTACTTTTACATTATAACTAGAGTTTCAAAGAGGGATTTTAATGAAATCCTTTAACTCAAGTTTTCAAGGTTTTCACATTGTTTGCTCCATTCATTGTGTACTTGTGTTTATTTTTGGGGCCAAGACACAGTAAATTTATTAAAATATATTTTATTTGTCATTTGGCAATCTAGTTTCAAAACAAACTGCATCCTTTTGAAGGACATTAAGATCTTAGCTTTTTTAATTCTTTCTCATTGTTTTGGTATTAAAAGGGATTATTTCATGCTTGCTTAAATCGCCCTACTTTTTACTATTTTGCATGTAATGGATGTAATATTTATCAAAAGGTGGCCTATTTTATATATTGTTCTTTTTCTGTAACTACTGTCTCACTGAACAGAGATATCCCATCCTAACTCAGGAATTCATTGTATATTTCTTGCAGCTCTAAATTTTCTATTTGCATCTGGGAAAACTCACATGTCCAAATAATTCCCTTCTGGACCCCTGGATACCTGAGAAAAGGTGATCACAATGCCCATTTTGTTTCTAAGTAAGGGATAAATTCTGACGTGATCCTTGTCCTCAGCTGAAAGAAAGATAAAAGACTGGCATTTCAAGGAGAAAAAAATCTACAGGTCAGAAATTAAAATAAATAAGAATCAAAAAAAGATCAAACTACTACGCATCAACAGTTGATAATTATTTTACACTTTCTGAATTGAAATTTTTCAAAATTTTGGACCTACTTCTTTTTGATTTGAAGAGGAAATGGCCTCAAGCTGCACCAGGGGAGGTTTAGACTAGGCATTAGGAAGAACTTTCTCACTGAAAGGGTTGTCAGGCATTGGAACAGGCTGCCCAGGGAGGCGGTTTTGTCACCATCCCTAGATGTGTTTAAAAGTCATCTAGATGTGGTGCTTGGGGATATGACTTAGTGTTGGACTTGGCAGAGTAGGGTTAATTGTTGGAGTCCATGATCTTGAAGGTCTTTTCCAACCCAAGTGATTCTATGCTTCTCAATCTCTGTGCTCAACTCTCATTCAAAATCAGAGGAAATGATGAGTGAAATAATTCTAGCTATGACAGAGATTCTTGCTTTTCTTCCAGTTTTGTTTTTGCTGCTGTGTTTTATGGGCACTACTTCATTGCCTGTTGCAATTTACCCATACTTCCAAGTTATTCATAATTCTTCAAGTTATTAATTTCCTTTCCTAGGAAAACTGTTTAAAAGTGTGACCAGAATGCAATTTGCCAATAGATAGTAAAACAAACAAACAAAAATACCCCTCCCTTAGAGGAGCTGATCCAGATTAAAACATTGAAATACACCTGCATGCATGGGTTCATGTAAATTATTGGTCTAAACTCCCATAATAGTTGTTAGAGATCTATTCAATGGAGTGTAGAGACTAGTTATCTCACCAGAAAGTAGGCATTGGATTCCTTATAGTTGTCCTGACTGACCCCCAGCTGCCAGTCCCCAAAGATATGTATACCCGTTACGCCCTACTTTTAATTCTCAACAATTCTAGTGTCTTAAAAACTACCAGGCACCTACTGAACTGAGCCCCTACTGGCTGATACACCAAACCCCACACGTATGCACCTAAACTCAAGTTTCTTGACTGAAGTCTCTGAACTGGCCCTCACCTTTGCTGTCACTAAGGCTGCATCTACTCTGTCAAGTAACTGTGATCTGAGGTTCACCCCTGAAACCCATGCCCTGGTTCACACCCACTTCAATGCATAGGCAATTGACTCCTCTTCTGGAGTTGTCTGCTTCTCTCCAAGTCAGCTGTGGTGCTGGAGACAGTTTGCTCCAGGGAATGAGGTACGTGCAAGTTCCCTGTACTCTACACAGTCTTCCAACACTGTCCCAATGGACCTTTTGTTGCAAAGCACTGAGTTTCTCAGGCTATAGATAAACATCCTCAGTGTCACATTGTAAAAACACCACGGTGACATGGTACGTGAGGCTTAGAGGAGACACTGCTGTGCATTGTGGACACAGGGATTGAGATTCAATTGCATAAGTCTAAATATACAGTGTTATTTTATGAATTGACAGGTATCTCTCCTTGTCTTCAGCTGATGCTTCAGAAGAATATGGGTTTCCTGTAAAGCCTGTCTCATTTGTGCCAACTCTGTGCAGATGGTTTGGATATATTAGGGCATATAAATGGCATTGGGAGCCAGTAATCAATTTTTGTAGTGGTTGTTTTTAATAATACAGATGTAAGTATTATCACGTAGTTCATAATGATAATGATAATATTGGCATGTTCTCTTTTAAATTTTCCAAGTTCTTCCATTGCACAAATTGAGGAAAATTCATATTTCAAAAGTGAAATGAAAATTCTGCCTTTATGTTTACAGGGAACAAGATGGAAATGTCAGCAAAGTACATTCTAGATTCTGAGGGCCAGAAGGCAAATAAGTAGAACCCCACATTCACTAATGATATTTCATATTTTTGACCAATTTCATTTTTGTTTTAATTTCAGTTGACAGTGTGTATGGGATTCCTTCTATTTTTGTATACTTACAGTTGATGGTATTACATTAATTCAAAGCAAGTTAGGGGCAACTTCTTTCCTTCGGGGAAAGAGCTAACCATCAATGCATTGTGAGAAAAAATCATTAATTAACAAGTTGTGGAAAGGTTACAGTGAGAGAGAACATCTTAGGATATGGAAGCTTTGGAACAGCTTTGATTGGTGAAGAGCCATCTGACATCAGTGTTCCTCTGTGTGAGAGAAAAAGTCATTTGTAAACAAACTTTGAGACATTAGTGATGACATTTGAGAGATGAAATCTGAAAACCTGTCTTGGTGAAACCAAAACAGAATAAATGATTCCCAGTGAGTCAGAAAAGAATTCAGAGCTCTCTAAAGAAATGAGTCAGAAACCAAATACAGTGAGTGTGCTAAAGGCACGAAAAAAATAACTGTAGCAGTAGGAAGAAGCTGCAGGAAACTCAGCCTAATTCAGTCAGTAGCTAATGTGATCAAAATCTGTGAAGCAGTTCATTTGTATTAAATATGTCATGAGGTATTTTGAACACTTCAAGAAAAGTAGAATTGAATAATCTGTTTGCTAGTTATAGGAATTAAGTGTTTCATGAGAAAGGCAAGAGTTCGAAGTAAGGGAAAGAAAAAAAAGTAAAGAAACAGAGTGCCACATAAGGAACAGTTGCCAAGAAGGGATAAAACTTGCATTGCTCCCACCCTGGACAGAGCTTGCAGCTGCAGACATTGGAATGAACTGCCTAGGGCAGTGGTAGAGTCACCATCCCTGGAAATGTTTAAGGAAAGACTGGATGTGGCACTTAGTGCCATGGTCTAGCTGATGTGGTGGTGTTACATCATAGGCTGAGGTCTTTTCCAGCCTCAATAATTCTGTGAGTCTGTGACTCTGTGGTTGGGCAGTCTGAAGGCTTTGCCATTATGAGCACTGCCAGGTGCTCTGCTTGCTGTGGTATGCATCCATATAATTACATCAGCCCCTTCATGTAAATGTGGCTGTACTAATAAGATGTCCTTTCCCATTACTGAGTACTCAGACTAGAGCTTTGTGATACTCATAGCAATTCAAAAGCTATACATAAGCATTTAGGGCATGAGTCACCACTATTTGCCCCTGGTTTAGTCATTAACAGTTAGAAAAACTGCACATAAAATTGATGTTAACTATAACTAGAAAGAGCTTCAAAACACTCTGTTCTAAATTGTACCATCAATCTGGGGAGATCTGCACTCTAAAAATGGAGTTGCCGGTAAGATCAGACTGGACATCTTACAAAAATGTCACTACTAGCTGCATTCTTTATCTCCTGCTAATATCAGGGTCTATGAAGAAATATTCCTATATGTAATAAAGTATTTGCTTATTCTGAATATGTGGGTGTGGCAGAGGAGAGAAATGCAGTGTATTCACTTGCTAGAACTACTGTGAGATCTACCAAGAGGGTGTGCAAAAAATACAGAGATTAAAGGCAGAGAAGTAGGTAGTTGCACCTGGGCTCATTTTGCTTACTTTGATTTGCATAGACTTTTTGCCAGTTTTGTGCCCTGGTTAAAAATAGCAGTTGAATGTCTAAAATTTACATATTGAAACATATTTTCTGTGAGTATCATATCTGCCACTGCCCTCACATCTTTCCATTGCAAAATATTAAAAAGGTAAATCGGAACAGTCTCAGAGAAATGAAATTTAAAATTGATTGAGGATACTTTTCTTCCATATGAAGTCCAGGAACATCTGAATATGCTTCAGAGGAGGCATCTACTTTTCTGCACTCTTTATGCTAGGTAATTACCAGATGGAAACTAAAGGGAACAGAAAGGCTTGGTGACCATGCAACAGGCTGTCCAGGGACAGCCAAATTGCTGTTCTCCGTGTCTCATGAAAGTGCATCTCCAGAAAAAGGAATAGAAATTCAGAGTCACTTTGTTTTCTTGGTCCTTTGTATGCCCACTGACATGTCTTACCAAGAGGTGAGGGGGATGTTTCCAACCATATTAACATATGACCGGATAACTAGTGTTACAACTCTTTAACAACAGTAGCAGCAGGTTTGGGTCCTTCTGTCAGAAGGGAATTAATCTTAAGTCTGCCACTTTTGACACAAATATAAAAAGAATGAGCACTACTGCCACCCACACTGAATGAACGAACTCTGCTCTGTCCTCTGTGAAGACTCCAGTTTGTATGACGTGTGGAGACAAAATAATGCTGAAATAAACTGATTTTCAAAATCAGTATGCAAATACACATATGGTGTATTTTAATCTAGTAATCTAGTATCATCTGCAGTTTATCAACTTCCTCTTTCAGATTTGCCAACTATCCAGCTACACTAATTATCTTCTACATCTCATCTCACATCTCCAGCTCGATCCTACTGTATCTCCTTATAAGAAACATTCACAGTTACTTTATTTGAACTGATGGAATTTCCTTTTCAGCACCATACTTCTAAGGCCTAAGATGACTAACAGAATCACAGAATCACAGAACTACCAAGGCTGGAAAAGACCTTGAAGATCATCAAGTCCAGCTTATGACCAACACCACCACACCACTAAGTGCCACATCCAGCCTTTCCTTGAACACATCCAGGGACGGTGCCTCCACCACTTCCCTGGGAAGTCTATTCCAATGTTTAATCACCCTCTCTGTGAGGAAGTGCTTCCTGATATCCAACCTAAACCTCCCCTGGAGCAGCTTCAGGCTGTGCCCTCTTGTCCTGTCACTGGTTGCCTGGGAGAAGAGACCAGCCCCCACCTGACTACAACCTCCCTTCAGGTAGTTGAAGAGAGTGATAAGGTCCCCCATGAGTCTCCTCTTCTCCAGGCTAAACAACCCCAGCTCCCTCAGCCTCTCCCTATAAGACTTTCCCTCTGGTCCCTTCACCAGCCTTGTTGCTCTCCTCTGGACCCGCTCCAGCACCTCAACGTCCTTCTTGAAGTGAGGGGCCCAGAACTGCACACAGTACCCAAGGTGAGGCCTCACCAGTGCTGAGTACAGGGGGAGAATTACATCCCTACTCCTGCTGGCCACACTGTTCCTGATACAAGCCAGGATGCCATTGGCCTTCCGGGCCACCTGGGCACACTGCTGGCTCATGTTCAACCGGCTGTCCACCAGCACTCCCAGGTCCCTCTCTGCCAGGCTGCTCTCCAGCCACTCTTCCCCCAGCGTGTAGCACTGCATGGGGTTATTGTGGCCAAAGTCCAAGACCCTGCACTTGGTCTTTTTGAATTTGGACATTACAAAGATCATGGTGCCAAAAACTATAGATCCTTCAACAAGATGTTTTAATGGTAACTGTAAAGTAAGCTTTTGAAGACTGATGAACACTCTGCTTAAGAAACTTCACAGCTTAAAAGTAATTATTTTTAAGAGATAGTTACCTGAACTAAATTATTATGATACCTCCTGGGTTTGTCATACCTTCCATCACTGATCCTTAGAGCTAACATTAGTGATAATGCCAATGACACCAAGCTATGTGGTGTGGTGGACACGCTGGAGGGAAGGGATGCCATCCAGAGGGACCTTGACAGGCTGGAGAGGTGGGCCTATGCCAACCTCATGAAGTTCAACAAGACCCAGTGCAAGGTTCTGCATCTGGGTCGGGGCAATCCCAAGCACCGATATAGGCTGGGCAGTGACTGGCTTGGGAGCAGCCCTGATGAAAAAGACTTGGGGGTGCTAGTGGATGAGAAGCTCAACATGTGCCATCAGTGTGCACTTGCAGCCCAGAAAGCCAACCTTATCCTGGGCTGCATTAGGAGGAGCGTGGCCAGCAGGTAGAGGGAAGTGATCCTCCCCCTCTACTCCACTCTCGTTACTCCCCACCTGGAGTACTGCATCCAGTTCTGGAGTCCCTACTACAAGAAAGATATGGATGTGCTGGAATGTGCCCAGAGAAGGGCCATGAGGATGATCAGTGGGCTGAAGCACCTCTCCTATGAAGATAGACTGAGAGAGTTTGGGTTATTCAGTCTGGAGAAGAGCAGGCTCCGAGAAGACCTTATGGCCTTTCAGTATCTGAAGGGGGCCTACAAGAAAGATAGGGAGGGACTTTTTAAGATGTTGGGTAGTGATAGGACATGGGGGAATGGCTCCAAGCTAGAGGAGGGTAGATTTAGATTGGAAGGAAGGAAGAAGTTCTTCACCATGAGGCTGGTGAGACACTGGAACAGGTTGCCCAGAGAGGTGGTGGAAGCCCCATCCCTAGAGGTATTTAAGGCCAGGCTGGATGGGGCTTTGAGCAACCTGATCTAGTGGGTGGTGTTCCTGCCCATGGCAGGAGGGTTGGAACTAGATGATCTTAAAGGTCCCTTCCAACCTTGATAATTCTATGACTCTATGATTCTATAATAATAGATAAAAGCAATAACACTTAATGATCAGCTGTGACCTCTTTGAAGTTCTGTGAAGATCAAATATAAATTAAGCTGCCCAATTTTCTCGTGAGTCTGTATATCCATTTACATCAACGGCTAATGTATTGCATGCTCCTATTACCATTTACCACATTCTTATTTTCCCTACTTTTGATTTAGATCCCTTTTTACATCTTCATTTAAATTACACTGTAAGCTTTTGAGAGCATAATTACCCCCTCCTTTATATTTTTCATTGGCAAGTATGGCATTGCAGGACTGCCATAATATTAATGATCTTGGGGCTTTACCAAATTATCACCAGACTGTCAACAGTAGAGTATGAATAGGGATTAGTTAAGAATTCAGCCAACCTACCCAGGTTTTTAAAGGATATTTCAAGGATGATTGACACAAGCTGCAGGTGGATCCTCTTGAATGCAATTTTTGAAATGTTGGAAATCATTCTCTGTCATCTTTCTGATCTCCCATCAGCATATGGTGATGGATTAATGTATCAATGTATTAGATCCCAAAATACCTTACTGAAATTACACCTTACTGGAGGGATCATTGCTGTTATGTAGCTTGAAATTAGGGGGTTGCATATAACTATGATGAATGGAGATGAAGTAGATTTGTTTTGCTAGACACACTTATAATTTTAAATATATATCTTGTCCCAAGCCAGTTTCTTCCACCCAGACAGACAATATTCCTTTTTTACTTTCTTCCTCCTCTCAACTGTCTTGAATGTACTTCTAAGGGTCAAGATTTCTGGCAAGAATAAGGGAAAAAGAACTTGCAACTGATATTATAAGAACTCTGAGAATCTAAATTTTCCTCATTTGATAGGAAATAGCTATAAAATATTTTTGTTCTGATAGGGAAGTGTGCATTCTGTTAAGAGTCCCATTTCAAAATCACATTTTGCACTGCATGAAGATCTGAACCTAAGCCTTGGACTTGAATTTTTTTATGTTGAGGGATGCTTCACATTGAAGTCCAAGTTCAGATGGTAAAATGTGGTCTTTACTGCTATAATAGGTGAAACCAAACACTATTAGAGGTGAATACTTTGCTTTGGTCTTTTCCAACGTCATATTTAAATGTAATGCTGTCTTCTGTGCTTTCACTTCCACATCAAAACACTGTAAATAGTGAGGAAACCGAACCTGCTAAATATGTATTGGTGACCTTTCTGTACCATTCCTTCTGAAATCTCATCTATGAGGTTGAAAATTTAAGGCTCACAAGACAAAGGTCACCCATCACATACTTAGGTTTGGGGTGACATTGGTCACAAATTAGAAGCCTATTCATTAACAGGTCTGTGTTTGAAGAAGCCATTTTTTCACTAAGTTCTGTCCAGAAGATGCACTACTCCTAAATGAAAAGTGATCTGAGTTGAAGAAAAAGTTTTATCTCAAACGAACTGACATGAAGGAAGGACTGAGTACCAAGTGAACAGTAATAGAGGTGTGATGTAACTAGCAGGTAGTTGGCATGTCCTCTTTTGTTCTTCTAGGTCTCATTTGGCAGCTACCTTGCACTAACAGTTTTTCAAACTTGACACTATGGTCATTACTGATGTTGTCATGCTGAAAGTAGAAATAGCAAGGGTTAGGACCAGTGTGTCTACAAAGGAAACTTTAGAATCCAAATTTTCCTCCAAACTGTCCCACACCTTCACTCAACATTCTTCATCTTTCTTGAGTAATCTTTAGTGAACATTCTATGCTTGTTTCATCAATTTCCTAACAACTACCCTCAAATATAGGTGTTTTGGGGTTTTTTTTGCCTGTGTTCTGTATTACCTCTGATATATTTGCAAGAAGCTATATTCAAAATAAAAGAAAATCAGTTCCAAACTATAAACTGCACAACAGTGTTCCTTTTAATCTTGGATATAAACCATGAAGGGTCAATTAAATCAATAATATGATCGTTCAATGTTTTTATTTGGAAAAATAAAGGTTTTAATTATTTTAATTATTCCCAATAATTTAGTTTCAGCAAGTTAATTTTACTCTTGTGTATTTTGGAAAGCAGCAACTAATATTTTCATATATTGGCAAAGATTAATGACAAAGCTAGCTGCCTGGTGCCCACTAAGGGAACACGGATTGCTCCAGTGTGGGTCCCCCATGGCATCACAGGTCTTTCCAGAAAACCTGCTCTACCATGGGCTTCTCCCTCCACAGGCCACAGATCCTGCTAGGAGGCTGCTCCAGTGTGGCCTTCCCATGGGGTCACAGCCTCCTTCAGGGCGTATCCATCTGCTCTGGCGTGGGGTTCTTCACAGGCTGTAGTTGAATATCTGCTCCACTGTGATTCTCCATGGGCTGCAGATGGACAGCCTGCCTCACCATGGTTTGTACCATGGACTGCGGGGGAATCTCTGCTCCAACTCCTGGAGCACCTCCTGCCCCTCCTTCTTCACTGGCCTCAGTGCCTGCATGATTGTTTCTTTCACATATTCTCACTCCTCTCTTTCAGCTGCTCTTGTGTGGAAGTTCTTATCCTTTCTTAAACGTGGTATCACAGAGGTGCTACCAACATCATTGATGGGCTCAGCTTTGGCCAGAAGCAGGTCCACCTTGGAGCCATCTGGCATTGGCTCTGTCAGACATAGAGGAATCCTCTGGCATCTTCTCACATAAGTCACCCCTGTAGCCCCACTGTTACCAAGACCTTCCCACGTAAACGCAATGCACATAAATACCTTTGGACTCTACAACTCTCTTTGTTGGAGTTCTTGTATCTAGTACATTTCTGTTCATTAAAAAAGATACATATTTTCTTAGAGAGCCATATCCAGCCACTTCTGTATTTCTCTTTCTCTCATTTTTTGCAACAATAGAGAGGTATGCACTGTAATTTCATCTTTGACAAGATTGCTTCCTTTCTTAGTTTACAGCTGCTTTTTCTCAGGAAGTGTAAATGGTAAAAAATATGTCCAATAAACCCTGTCAAAACCAGAATTTATGTTTACTTAACCTGGAGAAGAACAGCAGTGATATTAAATTGTAGAGTAGTTTTATTTCCATTCAGAGAAGGATATTAAATATTTTAGAATGAGATGATTCTGAGATTATTGAAACTATGATATGAAAAAACCAAAACAAGTTGTGTTTGATTGACACAGTCTGTATTCATTAACAGGAGGATGTGAGCTATGAATAATGTCTTCAAAGTATTTTTGTACCAAAATTCCTAATTGAATTAATTATACATATTTGAACATGGAAGAAATAATACAGAGACTCCCTTAAAAATAAATAAAAAATAAAATACCTACCTGTTTTGTACCAGAAGATGTATGAAGTGTATTTACTCCACTGGATTTGTGGCATTTTACGAATTACTGCAATACTTCCATTTCAATAACCCCAAAGCAATGATGGATTCTCAACAGAGAAGTTAATAAATACCAAAGACAGCAATCTTCATCCAGACCTGTTGATTCTCAGTTCATGCACGGGCTTGTTGCCAAGAGAGACATTCAGCTATGGAGGCCAATGAAAGTATTACACTAAGACTGGTTGCATAGCATTTTTAGTCTTTTAAGTTAACTGATACATTGCAGAACCAGCTGATAAAAAACGTTTTTTTTGAATGATGTCGAGTTGCTTTTGGCAGAAGTTGGGAAGATTGGTCAGAATTTTATCTGGAGCAGAAGGAGGGAAAGAAACACAAGTTGCTGCTGTCAGCTGCAGTGATGGCGATGGATGCAGTGGAAACTTCAGATCTACAGCATGGGAGAGGGACTAATACCAGACTGAGGCATCAGTAGGGGGAGTGCTTCAACATTTTAATTAAAAGGAGTTTTGGCCCACAGATCTCTCTATGTTGCTGTGCCTCTGGAGGCATGCCTGTGGCAGAAAACTAAATTTTGAGAACTAAATTTTGGGCCATGTAGTCCACTGAGTGAAGTAGAAAGGAAACTGTTGAAGGGTTCCCGTGACATCCTTTGGTCTCACCTATTTTAAGGTTTCCCCTGAATGGTGTCATCTCCTCAGTGCTACAGGGAATAATGCTGATAGTTTCTAACACCACCTGATATTATTTTAACAGCGAGCTATTTTTTTTTCTCTGAAAAGTAAGATTTAAAGGTAAACAAAATAATATGAGAACTCAACTTGAAGTTGACAAATAGAAGGAAAAAAGAAGTTAAAAAATGTTGGTTCCTTTTGGTGAGAAAATGGAAACTTTTTATTTAGGAACAATCCTGGCATGAACATTCCTGTCACTGCATCTAAATAAATCCATGCAGTAGAGATACATATATCTGTCTACTTATCTTTCTGTCTATGTTCTGATCTGTCTGTGCATCTGCATCCATTTCTTTAAGGGTATATTGTGGCAGATGGTAAAGGAAGAGGCCTTCTGCAATAAAGTCCTTAGAAAATTCAGGACTGGGGGGAAAAAAAAAAGAAAAAATTATTATGATTGAAGCGCTTAGCCAGAACTAGAGATGTAAGTTACAGAGATGTAAATTCCCCTCCTACACGTGAGCTCACATACACATACACCCCCTTTGTGTGACAATGAGGACGTTTTAGTGCTGAGTTTTAAACTGCCTAAAGACGTTGTTCCAACCACCTTTTCCCCCCCTCTGTGTTTTCCTGTCCGTGTGTTGCATTGACCCCACAGAAAGCTCGGGAAAGGAAAATAAATTGGATTTTTGTTGTTGCAATGACATTAGCACTCTAGTGCTGGGGAAAGTAGGAGGTGAGACAGTGTGACTGGGAGAGATGAGAGAGAGTGTGATGGACCCTGTCAGGGGCAGCATCGCTGTGGATCAACATAGCAATGAAACTGCTTCTCAGACCCAGTGTTTAGTATTTTTACATGAAGGATCAAAGGCAATCACCAGAAGTAACTAATGATGGAGATAACAGAGACTAATGACATTTTTTTGCCCATTAGTGGCTGTCACTGCAGCCTTATTTGATCACTACATTTCACATGGAGAAAAAGATACCTAGGGAGAAAGCAGGATACTAGTTTATGTCTTGTATCTATGGAACAGAGCTTGCTGCAGCTAAATGATGTGTGAATAAGCTAGGAAATTTTTAGAACCTACCAGTCCTTTCAAATGTATAATGAATGCTAACAACTTAGTGATGTTTCCTTGGACTTGGTTTTTATCATCTAGAAAAGCTAAAAACAATGCATTTCAAAGTTAATTGCAACAAACGACTTATTCTTTACCTGATCATAAAAGCATGCCAGATTGTCTTTTCTCAGAAACTACTCAAGACAGGTGTGTTACAACTAAAGCTGTTACAAGATGTAACTTTGTTCCATGATAAAAATTGTGGTTAATAGGGGTAAAAGAAATAAGGATAAAAATAGGAAAATAAAATAAAAAAAAAATATTATTATTTAAAGCAAACAAAACCCCACAAACAAACGAACAAAAAATGCCAAAACATAGGAAAATACATTTCAAGAGACATATTTTTCCAGGAAATACATTTTTCAAAATAAAGAATAGATATACATTTTGCCTTTGCAGCTACCAGACCAGCAGGATCATGTTCAACTCATTTCATAGAATCATAGGATACCAGGTTGGAGGGGACCTCAAGGATCATCTGGTCCAACCTTTTTAGTTGACACTATAGTTTATATGAGATGGCTCAGCACCCTGTCAAGCTGAGACTTAAAACTGTCCAAGGTGGGGGAATCTACCACTTTTCTTGGGAGGCTGTTCCAATGTTTGATTGTCCTCATGGTGAAAAATTTACCTCTTGTGTCCAATTGGAATCTCCCCGGGAGCAACTTGTGCCCATTACCCCTTGTGTTTTTCCATGTGACTCCTTGTAGATAGGGAGTCTCCATCTTCTTGGCAGACACCCTTTAAATACTGGAACATGGTAATGAAGTCTCCCCAAAACCTTCTCTTCTCGAGGCTGAACAAACCCAGTTTTCTCAGCCTCTCCTCATATGGCAGGTTCTCCTCTGATCATCCTTGTGGCCCTTCTGTGGACCCTCTCCAGCCTGTCTACATCCTTTTTGTAGAGCAGGGACCAGAACTGAAAGCAATACTCCAGGTGTGGTCTGACAAAATCCGAGTAGAGCGGGATGAGGACTTCTTGATCTCTGCTCGTGATGCCCTTGTTGAAGCAGCCCAGCATCCTGGTGGCTTTCTTTGCCCTGCAGCACACTGTTCACTCATGTTGAGCCTGTTATCCACCAAGACCCCCAGGTCCCTTTCCACAGGGCTGCTCTCCAGCCAGGTGGATCCCAGTCTGAACTGCACTCCTGGGTTATGTGTTCCCAGGTGCAAGACCTTACACTTCTCCCCATTGAACTTCATAGTGTTCCTGCTAACCCATTCCTCCAGCCTGCTTTGGTGCAGAGTACTAGAAGAGGATGGAAAATATGAGAAAAATGAAATTTTTGTAGGTGTGACATTTCTTCCAGACAGCCTCTCTGAAAGAAAATTCTACTTTGAATTCTATTTTTTTGCCATATCAAGACTGGATCTATGTTACATCCTGATAGGTAAGAGCGTGTTCAGTCTGTCACTATGCAAACCTTCCTACACAAATCTTAATAGATAGGATCCAAACAATATGATTTGATTCTTCACCTTCAGAATTAAGTGATTGAACATGAGGTTTTTAGATTAGAGTAAGCAAAATTAATGGGTTCAGTTTTAAGGAAGAAAATTATTATACTGAAGTCAGATTATATCATAGGTTATTTTAACAAATTATCTTCGCAGCCAGAGGGAGAAGTTTATAATTTTGGAATGACCATGGAGGCTATTTCTAACTGGAAACATTTCCCATCTTTTCACCAGCACATATAAAAGAGGAGAAATGCTCCATACTCTGCTTCTGTCAGATAGATACAGTACCAGCCTGCAGTGAAAGTACTAAATATAGGGGCAGGAAGAAATATGTAGCTGCCAAGAAAGAGGTAGTAGGTGGTGCTTATGTTAAGCTGTTGCCTCAGCTTAATGCCATCTTTTTCATTTGTTGATGTTCATATGCTTTTCTATGGTACTCCAGTTAGGTTTTGCTAATTCTTTTAGGTCTGGGCTTCTAAAAATCTCTTGAGTCCTTTTAGATGTCATACAGCCTATCTCACATACCATTGCTCTGTTCAGAAATGTTATCCCCTTATAAGGGCTTATATTTCCAGTCAATCCCATGACCATCTGTATCTCCTTCTGACCATTGCAATTTGTTTCAGTGTCAGACCAATTACCTTCATCACTCTGAGGAGTCTATAAATCACACAGAAACTAAACCATGTGGCCTTATTTGTGTTTACTGATAAGAAAACACCCAAAATTCCTCCCCCAAAAAGAAGAACTCAAAACTGTTTGTACGGCAAATACTTCTCCAGAATTTACTTGCATGGAGCTTTAAAACTTTAAATCTCTCAAGAAATTGTTTTTCAAACAAAAAATGAAATATAAAAGGGAAGTAAATAAAATTAAAAGGGTATGCAAAATACTTCAGGCTTTTCTGTGGTTGTCTTGAATGCACTTTGACAGCAGTCAAGTTGTTGAGTTGGTTTGACACAGTTTAATAATTTGGAGAATTTACTATGGCTCTTAATGGATTGAAACTGTATTTAGTTACTATTTTTTATGAATTAAAAAAAAAATTAGTAATCTACCTTAAACTTCGGCTTCTGAAAAACCTTCTTATCTGTTTGAAAAATGGCTATTTTTCTGTAGACAATATTAAAAACAAGTAATAAAGAATTTATAGAATTGTGCTTTTGAAACATTTTTTTAATACATGGTCAGTTCAGGTCAGTTGTTATTTGGGATTTTATCACTTTTTCTTTGAATGTGTTTTGACACCTGTCAGTTCATGCAACTTCTCACAAATCCTGCCAAGTTGCACCAATTATATCCCAAATTATATTTATCCCTCCCATAAAAAAATGCACCAGGAGAATATTTTTGCACTGTTTTGCTCGTGTGATTCAGTGAATATAAAACCCTGCGTGATTTTTGTTGATGTCAGAATAAAGTGTTTAAACATCTTGAAAGATGACACCACTTGGCATTAATTCTTTAACAAACAAACCCTTGTTTCAAACCCTTATTTTCTGTACTCAGTTTATGTTCCCAAGTAGCTCAAGAGTAGAAAGTAGGCTACTTTTTCAACTAAAAGTTGATGGTTTCTCATAAACGGTCAGCCAGTGTGTATTTAAATGGCCTGGTCCTTCTACAAATAACGTAGTAAAAGTTCAGTTGAATGACTCATGATCAGGCTCACACTCTGGCTGAAGGATATGTTTGGTGGTTGTATAGTGAAAGTTAAATAAAATGTTTTGTTTGCCTACATTATGAATGTCTCATTTAGATGGCACCCTTGTGTATACCAGGCTGACATGGTACTAGGAGCTGTGCAAGAACAGAGCTAAAAAACAATTGTAATGGCCAGTCTGTGTGATTTAAATGTCAAAAATAGCCACAAAAGCCCTGAAATTTTGAGCAGCTGGTCAAAGAAAGGACAACCCAGTCCTGCATACTCTTACAGACTCAAAGAAAGAGGCAAGGTCCTCTGAAATACTGAAGCAAGCTAGCCAGCCCGTATTTTTCAGTCGCCTTCTTTTTTTTTTTGCTATGGACTGAAGAGAGAAGGTGGATGTCTCTGGAGGCAGTGCAGGAGCTCTGTTACACCAAATGTACAGGTCAACATAACACATACTAGGTATCTTCATCCATTTGTTTGTGTGCTTAGCATCCTGCGGCAGTACTAGGATCTGTTCAAATCTCACCCAACATGTCCCTGTCACCTAGCCAGTCAACAGTTTGACAGCACTTTTCTCCTTTTTTTGGGGGGGGGCAGGCAGGCAAGAGTCAAAGGTAATAATGAGAAGCAGGGGTTACTCCTTTCAATGGCAGTGAAGTTTCCGGGTGAGGGGAGATGAAGTTTTCTTCCCTAAAGAGCTGGTTTTATGTTACAAAGTATAAAATGTGCACATATAAGGGAAATGGAACTTTACAGCATGACAGACAACACTGTATGCTCAGTGCTCCAGCAATCAAATCATTATTGAGCTTTGGGTGAATCATGGTGTTGAAGAGCCTTAAAGAGAACAATAGAATGAGCTTCAAGATATCTATGAAGCACTTGTCCTGGGTGTGACATAGCACATAAAATACCTATTCAAAAATGTAACAAGTAGGTGAAGGAGATTGACATCACAGGCTGATCAGAAGTGAAATTTATATTTCAGGATGCAGTGAGAGATGACAGAATAGATGAGGAAAAGCTACTAGCAGCCTTGGAAGGCAAAACAACTGGAAGTGAAAATAAGTACTTTGGCAGGGCACCAATGGAAACATGTACTTAAGAATGTCTTAAATTCAAAAAACTAGTAATCCAACTGACTTTACTGGAATGACCTTAATTAAGCATATCCATAAATACCTGGTTAATCTGGAGCTACAAAGAGTAGGTACCTGGAGTACCCTGGGTTGCTAGGGGGGGGACAAAATCCTAAAAAGTAAGAACATGATGGTACCTTTTTAATTTGTTAGAATTAGTGACTGAACATCTATTAGTGTTTGGAAGATACATTTCTGAATTCTGCTGCAGAAGGTATTTTTTTGCATTTCTAAAAGGCCAGGTGTCCTTCCAGAATCTCTCTGTATATGATAAGTAAAAAAGGACTCCTACTGGAAAATGTCAGCCTTTCTGAATCCCTGTGATGCCAGAGAAACAGAGATACATTTAGTTATGATAGATACATGTCTCCATTAATAACCAGCATCTTTGCTGAGAAGACTCCCTTGAGGATGCTATGTCCACATCAATGAAATGCCCTCAGACTAAGATGTATTATCTTGGCAGCTGCTCTGAACTGAAACTCACAAAATCTGAGATGTTGATGCCTGCCAATACCTATTAACAAATGGCAGAATAAAATTATATGCAACCACAAAAGCTGAGCTCAACTAACAGAGATCTGCAAGACCTAGTAATGCAAGACATCTCATTCAGTGTGAAGGCTGAAAGTTTGTCCTGAATTTACTCCTTGGTCTGTTATTCTAGAGCTTTTGTTGCTAAAAAGGCCAGGGATTAGTAAAGTCTATAGCGACTGGGTAATCTAGGCTTTTTATATGTCAGCATTCATTGTCTCTTTCATTAAGTAGCTTTCTATGACCCTGAATTAATTTATTTTTCTGGATTTCTATAGGATGTGTGTGAAACAGTTTAAAACATGATCTACAGGATTTACAGAGATTTAAAGGCATAGGAATACTTAAAATTCTTTCATACCTTTAAAACTGTTCTACCTGTTGTTACAGACACATACAAACATGTTGTTTGGTAATAGCCAACCATTTTTAGACTAATTTGACTTGTAGCTATGACTGATGAAAAGCATATTTTGTTATTCTTTAGCTCTTTTATTTTTATTTTTTTTTAATTGTGGACAACCATGAAACAATGCAAATCAACATGAGGTTGTCACAGCCTCACGAAACACCCCCACAAAACAATGTGGCAAACACTGGTTTCAACAGATTTCCAATATGAAAGGAATGCAGAGAGCATTAAGGTATATCCTGAAGTTATCTACTTTTTTGTACATGCTCATGTGTGTACTTATGCATTTATATTCTAGAAGACTCTTTGCCCAAAGCAGTGTTCAGACTTCCCAAGTGAAATTTTACCTTTTATTATCATCTTCAACCAAATGGTTATGCCTGAAATCAGGCTTAATTTTACCTAAGTGTGCTACAGACAAAATCTCGACTATATTTTTTCTCTACAGAGAAACGTGGTCATATAAAGTTTGAAGAAAAAAAAAAAAAAGACAACTCAGGTGAAGGGTCTCACATGGTGCAAGTTTTGTCTGAAATACCTAATGGTGGATGATAATGGCAAGATGAAGAAATCCTCTGAAGGGTCTAAAAACCCTCTTCAGCACCATGAACTGAAACAACAATTTGTGTCATGTAGGAGTTCCTGGAACGTTTTTTTCTGCATCAGTTTACTTGTCAAAAACCAGGGAAATATTCCATAATGGTGTTTATTTGGCTTATGAGTATAAGTAACCTCTGGAACTTGTGGCTTTATTAATAATTTTATAGTGTTCTGACATGTTGGATTAAACCATGGGATTACCTTAAAGGTATAATAAACTTGAATTTTACAAAGGATAATGGTATGCTGAAAGATGACAATGATTTTTAAAACTGGTTTGTAAACTACACAATTAGTTCAAACTGAATATACAGTATTTTCCCTGAAACTAGATGGTTTTTTAGAAGCTCTAGCAGTGAAAATAGTCAGGCGGTTTGAGGCATTTTTTGTGTAATGGAGTCTATAGTTTTTGACAGCTTCTCAGATTGTTTTCTGTCAAATCTGGGTATTTCTTATGTTGTGTCCAGTAGTTTCTCTGTTAGCTAAACCTCAGGTTAGTCATTGATCTGCACACAGTTGGAGAGTGAAAATGCAGACGTTAAAAAAAAACAAAAATTCTATTTCCTATTTCTGTTCCAAATGTACTGAAACTCTGGTGAATTAAGTGAAGAACAGAGAACTGAAGGTAGTGTGTAAGGAATCAGATTTAGCTAGCTAAACTTTTAGGAAAATTATTATTTGAATTGCTACAAATGAATGAAGTTTAGCTATGGGATGAACTGTTAGACTGTCATCCAAATAGTATACCAAGTGATCATAGCTGACCATTTTTCAACATGATTCATGTTTTTGTAATGGAATAAGTAAACGAATTCAGGCACTAAGCAATATGAAATATTGTCTGTATTTCTCTTTGAGTAGTTCTGTTTCAGCTATGTACCTAGCAGTCAATTTGTTAAACTGATGGAATCATAGAATGGTTTGGGTTGCAAGGGAACTTCAAAAATCATCTAATCCACCCCCTCTGCCATGGGCAGGGGTATCTTGCACTAGATCAGGTTGCTCCAAGCCCCATCCAACCTGGCCTGTAGCATTTCCAGGGAAGGGGCATCCACAACTTCTCTGGACAACCTATGCCAGTGTCTCAGTCTCTTAATAATAATTAATATCTTCTTACGTCCAATTTAAAACTTCTCTCCTTTAGTGTAAAATCGTTGTTTTGTCACTAGAATCCCTGGTAAAAAGTTTCTCTCTGTCTTTCATATAAGCCCCTTTCTATATTGAAAGGCCACAGTAAGGTCTCCCCAGAGGCTTGTCTTCTCCAGCCTGAACAATCCCACCTCTCTCAGCCTTTGTCTGGTTATTGTCAAGTACTACAAAATGTTTATTAGCCCAGTAAGAAAACTGTTCCCATTTTCATCAAATTAACTAGGATTCCAAATATATTAATTTGTGCTTAAATTTAGGAATTGGTCTGAGGGGATATTGTTAGAGAAGGCAAGGATAGTTGCCCTGTTCCCACCTCTCATCCAAGATGTCTCCCAAATATTAACAGCAAGAGTTTTACCATTATCATGACGCAACAGAGGCTCAGATATTCCAAAGCCATTTTTTGCTTTCATCAATATTTAAGGAAAGAAGGTATTTCACTAGGATTAGTTTTGTGTGTAAATGGGGCCAGGATAAAAACCTTTGTGTCAGGAGTTCTGCCTACAAGGCTATTTTCAAATAATCTCTCTGTTCAAGCAAGGGTTTTCTTTTCCTAAAGCAAGTATAAAGCTAGAGAGTGCATACTGAAGTGTGCATTTTCAGCAGTGCCTGAGAGTTTAGCCCTTAGGCTGTTCTTCAGGAATTTCTTCTTTCTTCTGTTGTACTGCAAAACACCTCAGTTTCATATGTATTATACATTTGATTGTTTGATTAATTATTTAAGGCTTATTGTAATTGATATTTCTGAATGGCCCCTGAGGGCCAGCTGTGTCTCACCTGAATAATGAGCAGAAATTAAGCAGTGATTACCCTCAGTTTTCTGAAACCATAATGCAGCCATTTGCTTTTCATGGTGCTATGTCACTAGAATAACCACATGCTCCTCCATTTTTGCCTCATTCCAACTAATCTGATATGTATTAATGACTAGACCTTTACTTCATACAAAGCCATAGAACAGCAGAGTTGGAGAAGAAAGGGTGTCCTGTGTAATCAGAACTTCACACAGCACTTCTTACCTGCTAAAAATACAAAATACTATGCTGCATTGGCCTTGATTCGACATTTATGTAGCTTGTGTGCATGATCCATGTCAAAGATTTATCCAATTTTCAGTGAAGCACTGACAGACAATAGATCAGAGCAAAGATCTGGGAAGTAACGGACTGTGACAGTTTCTATACTCTGTCAACAGCTCAGAGAAAGAGTTTGGAGCATTTGCTTAGACATATTTTGTCTCAGGTTCCAAGGAGCAGAGTAGTAGGAGAAATTAACATTCATTTTTAACTAGCACTTAGAGATCCTTGGGTGAGTCATTCAATATAAGTGAAAGTTATTACTACTAATTATTATCAATTTGGGGAAATAGATTTAGTATTGTTTTCTTCATGGTTTAATTAGTTCAGTTCCCCTGTTTCTGGGTGTTATTTTTTTTCTCTATGCTTTAGAGTTATTCTTGTTTCATTTTAAGAATACTCTAATTTTATTCTGGTAATTTTACTCAGTTTTATTGAGTTTCCTTTTAGAGTTCTTTTGATACTTGTAATAGCAATGGTAAGGACTAAAGGTTCTTGAGAAACATTAAATAAATGGAGTTGGACCAAAACCCCATTAGCTTTTCAACCTGAAAAAAGATGCAAGTCCTCCTGGGATTGATTGTGTTTATAGTCTACTCAGAATTAAAATGAACTTTTCTTATGGCCCACAGAAGTGACAATTTGGAGTGCCTCATCTCAATTTCTCTGTGTGAACTAGACTCTGGAAGCTGCATTACTTAGATTAGGAGAATTGCTAATCAATGCTAAAGTAAGTAAAAAAAGGGAAGACTAAAACTTGGACTTCAAATCAAGGACAGGAGGAGAGACACTGTGTGATGCCTTCAGAGGTGGCATTCATCTAACTAATGTCTACAGTATAAATGTCTATAGTTCCAAGAGATGAGCCATCAAGGTCATTGATAAAGATGTTGAACAGGACTGGAGTCAGCACTGATCCCTGAGGGACTCCACTAGTTACAGGTCTCCAGCTGGATTCTGCACCATTGATCACCACTCTTTGGGCTCTATTGTGTAGCCAGTTCTTAATCCATCTCACTGTCCATTCTTTTATCTCACATATCCTGAACTTGCTCACCAGGATGTTATGGGAGACTGTGTCAAAACCCTTGCTAAGGTCGAGGTAGACAACATCTACTGGTCTCCCTGTATCTATCCATTTAGTCACAACATCATAGAAGGCTATCAGATTAGTCAAGCATGATTTCCCCTTGGTAAATCCATGCTGGCTACTCCTGATAACCTTCCTCTCTTCCATGTGCGTTGAGATGACCTCCAGAATGAGCCGCTCCATCATTTTTCCAGGGATGGAGGTGAGGCTGACTGGACTGTAATTTCCTGGATCTTCCTTCTTGCTGTTTTTGAAGACTGGAGTGACATTGGCTTTCCTCCAGTCCTCAGGCACCTCTCCTGTTTGCCATTATCAAACACAGCCCATACCCATGGTAAAGTAACTTTCCCCCTGGAAGGAGACATGGTCAGAGGTACAGATTTATTTTTTGTATGTGGGAAACATGAAGGCTATTGGGAGAGAGGAGCTTTTTAAGAAACTTTAGTGACAAGCAGAGATGCCTGAGGAATAAAAATTTAAGGAAGACAGGTTTCTAAAGACAAGAGTTGCTGAAGAATGGAATGAAGACACAAGAATGCTCACTGTTGAGAGTAGTGTGCTGGATATCCTTCAAGACTCTGCCTTCTATCTAGCTATAAGAAACACATTTTAAACTGAGTAGTGAAAGTAAGCAGAAGAGTTACTAAGTAGCAGTACAATACGATTTGTACAGACTGTTAGAACATCTTCAAGGCAGCAACTGCAACTTATTTTGCTTTTCAAGTCCACCCACTAGCACACTGTGGTCTTGCTCTTTTCTGTTTTCAGAGGGGAAAGCTATAATAAAAACTCTGGTT
Source organism: Hemiprocne comata (assembly GCA_020745705.1). NCBI lineage: Eukaryota > Metazoa > Chordata > Aves > Apodiformes > Apodidae > Hemiprocne > Hemiprocne comata. The sequence goes on from CM036586.1 coordinate 208,827,590, forward strand.
TCTATGCAAAACTTACTGGTTTTTCCTTTGATTATTTTGCTTCTCCCACCTCCCACATCTTTCATTTTTTCCAACTATTTCATCTTCTCTTTGAATAATATTTTGAACCCTTTGAGACTGAGAATGTCTTTCATTTGTATTCACAGTGATTAGTACAATGGATCATGTCCTTTGATCCTGGTTTCTGTGCATTACAGTGAGGGAGATGATAACAAAACAGCTGTGAATGACAACAAAGACTGAATAGTGTCACTCTGGAGTTTCTGAACATTTATCAAGTTGTGTTGCAACAGGTGATACTTACCACACTTTCTGTAGACACAAACAAAAAGCTTATTGAGGCTCTAAAATACTAGTTTGCCCTCTTGTTATTCCCGTGCTGCTTAGGTGCTGAGTTATAGCTCAAAATACTGGAAGCACTCTGCTGTCTCTCCACCACCATTAGTCCAGGTTCTGTGCCTTAGTGAAAGGTGAGGACTCACCAGGCTGTGTTCAAGCAACAGTGTATTATGCAGCTGTACGAGGCCATTGCCAACAAGGCATTCTGGGAGACAACCTCCTAGGGTTTAAGTTGTAGACCTTACTTGTAAATTTATTTTAGTGGACTTAAGAGAAAAACAAAAACTGTCTGTCTTTTTTCTCTTCTCAAAAAGAATTCTGAAGAAACCTTCTAAAACAACTGCAGGTACCTAATTTTGTGGAAACAAAGAAATCCATTACTTTTGTTATGAAAAACAAGCTGATCACAACAGGTCCTTTTTCCTTTGAAACCGTCTCATGCCACAAATCAGCTTGGAAATTTTATGAGGAAGTTTAAAAATAGAATCTTTCCAAAAGGAGAGATGTCACGGCTCAAACCAGGACAAGAGAGAAGGTTGAAAGAAGCCACACAATGTTGTCACATAATAAAGTAGCACAGGCAAAGTGGGGCTAACAAAAATAGTAGTGGATACCTTAGTAAATCTGATAAAGCATGTAGTGCACTGGTTAAAGAAAAAAAATAATAATTCCTTTTTTTTTTTCTTTCACACCCTACAAACAAAAACTGCAAAGAAAGATGTATTTTGTTTGCAGAATTTCAATCAGGATTTACTGCTTTAAACTGCTTATACTGAGAGGAAATCAACAAAATACCATTAAGCTCTATGCAGGAACCAAAAGCAAAAAAAGTGTAATTAATACTGTGATATATAGCAATGATGAAGAGACTAACATGCATGAGCTCACTCACATGCACACACACATAGGGACCCATCCAATCATTCGGAGGCCAGCGGGCATCATTACTGAAGTTTTCCACCTGCCAGCCATGTTAATGTTATTTTTACTTATGAACCTAATTTATACAGCTTATTGCAGCCTTTGGTTAAAATTACCCACATTATTCATGTACTTTTCAGAATTACAAATCATTTCACATGCTATGGGGATAGGCAGATATGCAAAGCAGCTCTTCCTATACATACCAGCTAAGCCCAGTGCAATTCTTCTCAAACGTGTTTATTGGAGAATTAAAGCTGTTTGCTTATAAAAAATTGGAAATCTGTGGAGCACAAAATATTATGCATAACCTTGTAAATCAGATTAACTGGTGTTCCTTCTTTCATACAGTAAATTCCATAGGGAGCATCTGTTCAAGGCAGTGCCTGATGACCTGGCACCAGATCAGAGAGCTTGCTGCCTTCTGCACTAATTTTGGAACCTGGTCCAAGTGGGAGCATCATTACTTAAGCTCAAATCTGTTTTACACTGAGATTAACATGCTGTGATACCTGCTTATTGTGGTCCATTAGTCCTTGTACAATTTGAGCAGTCAGCTGTGGTGTGTTCAGGGGCTCAGTCTACTCAGTTTGAAATGCTAATGCCTTTCATAACATCAACATTCAACACTGGTGTGGTCTTTTTTAAGCAAACACACCATGATGGTTGATGAGGCAAACAGAAAAGCAAAGAGGTCTGAAAAATCAGAGAAGTTTCTCACAAGAACTAACCTGCTTTTTAAACTAGTATTTCATTGAATTTGACAAGACAAATACTGATTTATTATGAAGACAATGTAAAAGCTATTGGAGAAATACTTGTTTAAGACTGAGGATGAATAACTGCAGGGGTGAACTGCAAAGGAAGGCAATGTGGTTTTCATGTCCTCAAAGAAGAACGGAAAATGGGCTTTAGATGTAACTGACTCCAGGAAAAGATACGGGGTGAAATTCTGTTAGGCACCTCAAACATAGAGGGTCTGTCTTCCTCTGTCTTTATGCTAAATGTTTGTTTGAATTTTTTGTAATTTGTAATGATGGAATCACTTGAAGTAAGAAATGTTTAGTTGATGCTTAGGATCCGGCCACATGGATGTAAAGGACTATAAAGGAAACAGGCATCTAAATCATACTGAAATAAGAGGGTAATTTTTGACGTAGCAAATTAAAATGAAAAATAACTAGTCTGGAAGAGTCATCAGTTTAAAATAATGAAAGATTAGATAATCTATACCTACAGTGTAACTAATTAATAGTGGTTCAAAGACTTAGGAGTGGTCAAAGAGTAAATGTATTTCCTTACGGTTGGGAGGGGTGCTGCAAGAAAAGGATCAATGTCTTTATTCTAATTTTTACTATGTTCCAAATGAAACATATGTATTTCTTGCATTGATAATGAAAATTCATCCTCACACTACATAATTTTACTTGTGCCACACAGCACTGAAATCCTAATAGAGGAGAATAACCTCACCTGAAAGTGTTATCTGTTGACATGAAGTTGTTGGGAAAATCTAATCTGATATACACCTTATCAAAATCAGGCACAAATTAGCAATACACATATCAAATAAGGGGGACTTTTTATATAATAGCCTGTCTTTATACTTTAAGACAGATATTTAAATTCATGTAATATTATTATTTTTATTTTTATTTCTAAATAACTGTTCATTGTACACTTAACAAACAGTGCACTGGTAAAAAATAGCACTGCTATTTATTGGAGTTTGGCAATTTAAAATTTTTGTAATAGTTGTGATTACAGTCAACTAAAGCAAAGAAAAAAAGGCCTTAGAAAACCAAGTATACCTAGAACTAATAGTTCACAAAGATTCCAATTCACTTTGAAGTATTCAAAAGAAGTCTGCTTACCACGGATAACTTTTAATGGACTGCTAGCTTGAAGATTTGGGGTTTTTTTGGCTTAAACAAGTGATCAAAACATGATTAATAATGGTTTTGGCAGAAATTTCAATAGTGAATGAGATACCAGCCACTCCACAATCAACCAATTAAATATTTACCACTGGTACTGGGCCATCTAAAAGAAGAGAAAAGAAGTGGTCTGTCACCTATTGTTTACAAAATATCCTCAGTAAGATTTATTTATTTATTTATTTATTTATTTTCCCTTAGCACATAGTTAGTGGAACCAAGCATGCCCACAGAACAATGGGAAGAGAGGTTTCCCAAAATAAGCAGATTTTCTAAATAATCCAGTTATTTCACTGGAACCTAATAGGCTAAAATTTCCTAAATCTAGTATTGGGCTGATTATTTGTCTCAGTTTCCTACCCTTAATTGGGAGAATAAATGATTTCCTTGATTAACCTCTCATTAGAGCTATAAATTTATTTTTAAGGGTGAGAAAAAATCTTTTTCTGGTCCAAAAATGCACTGCATATTTCCTACAGAAATAAATTGCATATCAAGAAGTTTTCCCCTGTGAGGAAAGCAAGGGAGGATTTTCCTAGGATTAACAAGTGAGAAAGACAAAGGTATAGCATTTTAGTCACTAGTTCAGTGGTCAAGGCACTCAACTGGAGAGCTTCAGATCTGGGCTTCAGTCTCCTCTTCCCAAGGAGACGTAAACCCCAAATTACTCATAATTTAGGAGAATTGCCTGAGTGCAGGGTGAGAAGCTTCGGATTGCAGTGTACTTAAATTTGCTTACTGATGGTCTTTCATTTTGTTAGGTGCACAGCCCTGTCTGATTCGGTTGAAAAACAGTTTTAGAGAAGGATTTTGGGATACTGGTCGATTACAAATTGGACATGAGCCAGAAAGGTGTGCATACAACACAGAATTCAGTTTTATTCTTTGCTGCATAACAAGAAGTGTGGTCAGCAGGTCAAAGGAGATGATTCTGTGTTTGTACTCTACTCTGGTGAGACCCTACCTCAATACTGAGTCCAGCTCTGTGGTCTTGAGTACGAGAAATTCATGGACCTGTTGGACCAGGTCCAGAGGAAAGCCATGAAGATGATCAGAGAGCTGGAGCACCTCTCCTATGAAGATTTGCTGAGAGAGTTTGGGGTTGTTCAGGGAGACTTTAGAGCACCTTCCAGTACCTGGAGGGGGCCTAAAAGAAAGATGGAGACAGGGCTTGTAGCAATAGGACAAATGGTAACAGTTTTAAAATGAAAGAAGGTAGATTTAGGCAAGATAGAAGGAAACGATTTTTTACAATAAGGGCGGTGAAACACTGGAACAGGTTGCCCAGAGACGTTGTGGATGCCTCACCTTTAGCAGTGCTCAGTCAGGCTGGATAGGGCTTTGAGAACCCTAGTCTAGTGGAAAGTATCCCTGCTCATGGCAGGAGGGTTGGAACTACATTGTCTTTGACTGTTCCTCCCAACACAACTCATTCCATGATTCTAGGATTCTGTGATTTAACATATTTTGGGTGGGATTTTATGGATATCTGAAAATAGCACAAGTAACAAAACCTAATTACACATTCTACAGCTTCATGAAGGTGTATAAGATAGGTAGATGTATCACCTCATCCAGCTTCTGGTTCCACTCCATTTGCTATAGATGGAACACAGTGCCCAGGAGGATGACTGTCAAGATCCCAACTAACAGTGTTAAGATCCTAACTAGCAAGTGCTGTAGGAGACAATCCATCTATCCTTCCATTATAAATAATCAATTGTCTGACGTGTTGCAAGTCTTTTATTTCATGTGACTTTATGTCCATTCTCATGCTTTGCTTTTGTTGTCTAATTAGAATTAGGTGTTTTAGAAAAGTTGATTCTCTTACCCTGTCTTTGTGTCATGCTTAACATCATGAGGACAGCACCTGAGCTTAGGTCTTCAAGTAATATTTAGTACTAGTTGTATTCATAATAATAACAATTAGAGATACACAGTTGAAGGATTTAAATACTTAACACAACATTTTGTTTTATTGGCAAGGTAAGTCAAAAAACCTTTCGCCTGTCCCCTTTCTGTTTTGCTCTTTCTTTCTCTTCTCTCCTTTACACACCTGTGCCACCTTTGTATTTTGAGAAGTTCCCTTTGGTTATTGCCTCATATAAACACTGCCTGTTACAGTCCACCGCGGTCGGACTGTTCTGAAATTTGATTGCTGCTGTTGTGTGGCTTGATCTCCACTAATATATGAAATCAAGACAATGTACTGAACGTATAAGTGGTGAAAAGGACTTTGACTTCCCCAGTCAGGCCTGAGCCTCACACCTGACATAGAGTGCAGATAAAATCTAACCTGGGGCTGAAATCCTTAAGAACATTACAATTTCTTTGTGTGCAGTACTTAAAAAAAAAATCCAGAGACCAAGTTTGTTCTGCTTTTATCTTGTTCTTTTATATATTTTTTTTAAATTTTATTTCTTTTCTTCCTCCTCCTGGGATTTAACCTGGGGATTTTTATAAAAGGCATTTTATAATGAGGTGCTTCAATGTTGATGAGCGCCTTCACCAAATTCAGTATCGGGTGTTTAAACAGGTCTATGAGGTTTTCAAGAGCCTTGTGAGCTAGTGGTTTTGGAAAGATAAAAATTAAAATGAAGCTCTGAGAAAGCTTTAAATACGGAAAGAGAAAAAAAACTTTAATATCTGTCTATTCCCTGCCTCTTCTTTCTGTATGCTTCTTAGTTACAGTTCAGATTAAACTAAGTCCAGGCAGGTTAAGATTTCAGATTGATTTTTAAAAACATGCAAGGGAAGTGTCCTGCCACAGGCTTTCAGACCTATTTATGACCTTTGGGCATACCTCTAAAAGAGATGCAATAGTAGATAGGTTACTAGCCTTTTTAAAGATATATGCCAATTCTAGAATTAAGACAAAAATTAGCATCAGAGATTGATGGCAATCAAATTTCAAATATTCTTATTTTTTAAAATACCAAATCTGCAGGAAAAATAGAAGTTTCTATTTTCTTAACAAACTACCATTGTCATAAGAGAAAGACTACAAACTATTTAAATATTTTGCTTCATATTATAGGAATGAATAGCATGAATATATTCTGCTATGAAGACAGGCTGAGGGAGTTGGGGCTGTTCAGCCTGGAGAAGAGAAGGCTCTGGAGAGACCTTATAGCACCTTCCAGTACCTGAAGGGGCTACAGGAAAGCTGGGGAGGCGCTGTCGAGAGTGATGATAGGAGAAGGGTAATGGTTTTAAACTGAAAGAGGGGGATTTAAGTTAGACATCAGGAAGAAATTCTTCACCACGAGGGTAGGAAGGCACTGGAATAGGTTGCCCAGGGAGGCTGTGGAAGCCCCCTTCCTGGAGGTGTTCAAGGCCAGGTTGGATGAGGCTTTGTGCAGCCTGGTCTATGTGAGGTGTCCCTGCTCATAGCAGGGAGGTTGGAACTTGATGATCTTTAAGGTCCCTTCCAACCTTAACCATTCTGTGATTCTACGATTCTATGAATGTTTTTGGTTTTATGGGATCATTTTGAATGTTTTGTTTAATTTGAAGAATTTGTACTTTATTACTTTGATTTCAGCTATATAGAAATGTAATGTATACTTTATACCGCACCAGACCTTTGCCTGCCATATATATCACATATTATATTGCACACTAAAATATATTATTTTGTTCTAAAGGAAATTAACCAAAATAATACAGGCTGACATTGCTGAGGGAATAAGACAAATTTTTCCCCTTAAAAATTATGTCAGTCAATATATATTGTAAAACATACAACAATTTTTTTTTTAAATGTTTAATTTAGGCATTTTAGAGGCATTTCTGTAGTTTTTTTTTATTTTTTTGCTTCAAGTGTTATTACCAGTGATGACATTATTATTATTATTATTTTTATTATTATTTATTATTATTATTATTCCAGAGTATTATAGGAATACTTAGGACTACTGCAGTGATCTTATCAACCTAGACACCTCACAAATATTAAAGTAAAACTTGGCCCTTAGTTCACATCTTTTAAGTCCCTTTCCATTCCATATATTTTATGATTTATTTTATGTAGGGGATATTACTTTTAAACTTGCAAATTATCTTTTTCTTATCTTTTTCTTGCTAGCAGTTCAAATCTTTTTTTTTCAAATTATTTGTATTTAAAAAATTTGTGTGTCTGTGTCAAGGTTATTGTTCTAGGAAACGGATGGTATTTCATGCCTGAATTTTCATTTCTATGCTGAACATATGACAACTTTTGGTGTGCAATGAGTCAACATCCTGCTGTCTTATATTCCATAGTTGGAAAATGAACAAGTACCAACATGAAAGATTAAGAGAACTTAACCCAGATTACGTTTTGACATGGTACATAGGCTTCCCACAGTGGAAGATACAGATCAGATACTCCTGAGTCAGAGGGAACTGAGATTGGATTTCCAACATTCTTTATAAGGGTCCTAATGAACGAACGTTACTGGCAGTTTGGGCAATGAAGGTCAAATAACTACATATTTATTTTTTTTTTCCTCAGGGGAAAAGCATTTAGGAAAAGGAGCTTTAATACAAAAAAAAATTAGGGTGACAGAAGTTACATTTTTTTCCCAAGGTCTAAAATAACAGTTAAAAAACATTATAACAGAATACAGAGAGACATGTTAACGTGCATGTTTACTTAATCATACCTCATCACAAATTTATGCATTATTTTCTTTCTGCTTTCTCTATTGCTTTTGTTAATATCCTCCCACCTAGTCCAGAATTTTTAGTTTAAGTGTGACAGGGTGAGCTTGTTTCTATTCCCAGATTTCTAACCAAGTCAACAGTATCTTTAAAAAAATTTGCAATGCACGTGTGTCTTGGTTGGCATCCTCAACATTGTCCAGTTCAAAGTCATTTGCAAGTTTTATTAATATTGTTTACTCCCTCTGAAGATCATTAAGTTGGATGCTAAATATGATAGATTACAGTGTTTAGCATGTGACATGAGGCCACCATCTTTTGCATCCTTTGCAACTCAAAAAGAGTTTCAGGTCCTCTGATCATTTTGCCATCTGCTCTTTGACCAAAAGACTCCATGTCCTTTCAGGAGAGCCCAGTGCTCTCCAATAACTGCATATATTTTTAAATTACCCCCTAGGGAAAACTTATATGCAGTGCTGCTGTCTGTAAACATTTTGCTAATGGTTTACTTTCCAACACCTAAGCAAACAACAGCAACGTGTAAAGCAGCAGCAGTGCCCATAGCACATTTCCTTTACTGCCAATGGCATCATTGAAATCACCCTGATTAAAGAGCACTTGACAGGGAGATTTTGGACTCGGTGATCTCAAAGGTCTCTTCCAAACTTAATGATTCTATGAGATCCAGATAAATGAGCACAGACTGATCTTCCCGAATGCTCTGAACACTCATTAATCTGTCGCCCAAGTGCCAATGCTGATCCTGCAAATGCTGAAACTTGCAATGTAATGTGAACAACACTGTAAGATCTATTCCCCTTTATTCCATCCCTTCTCCCAGCATTGACATTCAGGTTATGGAGAACTTTCTGGAAGAAAATACATTTGGTCATGGAAAATATGGCGTGGCTCCTAAACGTGCTGAAAGCAAACATGGGAAAAAAAAAAAATATGAAGAGACATCAAGTCTGACACTACTTTTCACTTACGAATCATAGAATCATAGGGGTTGGAAGGGACCTCTGAAGATCATCGAGTCCAACCCCCCTGCTGCAGCAGGAACACCTAGGGCAGATCACATAGGAACACATCCAGATGGGTCTTGAATGTCTCCAGAGAACGAGAGTCCACAACCTAGATAATACAATTTTGTAATATGCAGTAATGGTGTGGAGAAGGAATGTCTTAATAGTGTTTTGGTGGCCCACTTGAAACAGCCTGGCCATTTCAGTCCATGCCTGGATAGATTAATTTGCCCACTGATAAATAGAGTGTGGTCATTAAATTTGTAAAGAGTGCAAAGCTGGATAAGGTGCTCCTAAAACAGAAAAATCTGACGCTTAAATACTGGATAAGAAATGATTGACTGAGAAGCAGTTCTGCAGAAAACCATACTCAAAAGATGAAAATGGATCACAAGAGTCAACAGTGTCATTCCACTATTTAATAGGGTAAATATCATAGTGAAAGTATACAAAGAGGTAATATGTTTTAGAGATATTAAATAGCCTTTCAATTCTACCTTTGTGAGAGACGGACCGCGACAACCTTGCTCAGGCAAGTTGTAAGGTGGAAAAGTAGCATATCTTCACAAAAAATGCACATCAGCCTGATTGGACAGCATGGACTGATTGGAGATCAACCACAAGAAAACAGGAAATATGAGAAGTGTAAGAACCAGGATCATTAGATTAAAACTGGGCTAGTTAATATGAAAAAAAAAAAATAAATAAAAGATGTTAATGTCTTCTGAGAACATCAGTTTGAGAAGCTATTCTTGTATTTGATAGGAGATGATGTAATAGGCTTTTAATGTCAGAGACCATAGAAGAACTAGGGGAAGTGAACTTATGAAAAGACTGGTTTGGCTCCCAAGCTGATTGTCCAAGGTGGCCATGAAATCTCCATCATTGTAAACAGATTCAAAAATAACAATTATTCTGTAATTATTTAATACCTAACTATTCTTTTGCTCTAGAGCAGCTTAGTCTGAATTCAGGAGATCATATTCTTGCCTTCAACCCTGGTCTCTATTACTATCTTTTCTTTCTTCGTTTCTGCATCCAAATGATGAGCATAGTAATGTTCTACTTGGTAAGACCCTCTGAAAAAAACTACCTTTATCCCTAACATATTTAAATGCATTTTTTCAAATATTCTTATAACATGCAATCTTTGTTGTGCTCCAAGAGGAACAATTATCTAACATGTTCCTCAAATAAGACTTTCTCCAGGAAAGTAGTTAGTCACACAGTATAGGACCTCTCATTCTACACAGTATACTTTAGGAATGATTAATATGCCCCAAGAAACTTCATATTATCCCCTTCAAAATCTTTTGACAAGCACCCCTGGGAAATGCAGGGTATCTGCCTATATCTGCTTTCTACTCTGAATAGTCAGGGGTTCCTGACAGACCTCGCTGTTCTCAGAGTTCAGATAGGGCAAGTCATGAAACCCACTCTTGTCCCAAATGAACATTCTGAATATGAATGTGCACAACAAGTTGAAGTGAAATTAAGGTGGTCTCTTTGGAGTAGCCTCGTTATAATGTACAATTACTGTGGGAAGCATTAGGTGTTACAGTTAAGACAGACGTTAGACATACAGAGTTATTGTTGCTAAAATAAGCTTGATATGATTATTGTTACAACTAAGCCATGTGAGGTTCTGTGAGGCAAAATTGTCTGGTTTCATTCAATCTGTTCAACAGACATGTGGCCCTCATTACTGTAGTTATCTGAGTTTCTCTCCATCTATAATAGGTTTATTCATATGTAACAACTGTCAAGAAAACATTTTTACCTCCATTTCACGTATGAGACAGGGCAGAAAGAGAGGCACTTACCAGAAAGCTCAAAAGATTAATTGAAGACCTTCAGAGACTATCAAATCCGTGAATAATCCTTCTTTTTGCTGGATTACTTCTGGCAGTGCTCATTCAGTGCAACAGCAAAATAGGACATTAGGTGTATTTCATAAAAGTCCAGTTGCAAACCATAGCAGAGTTAAGAATTAATATTACGTGAAGGTATGTTACAGGTTGTGAATATCCAGAAGGGTGAGATTGTTTACCTGTAGAAGGGTCTAACTCTTTTGAGAAGCATAATAATTAATAGCCTAAGCCAGAACTTGGACTGGGTCCAAATACCAGTGAAGAAATCCCAGGCAGATGCAGTTCTTGGGAATTCACTACACCCACGATGAAAGCTATAGGATCACAGACCGAAGTGGTTCCACTACAAAGCCATCTCCTTTCTGTAACAGCATTAGTCTCCTGAAAGGATCAGCCTGTAGTCCAATACTGCCAGTCTCATTTGCCCTCATTTCTGTCTGAAAACCAACCAAAAAAAATGAAGAGCGTCCCTGGAGTCCTCTTGGAACTGCGATTTCATTAATGATTTCATTTTGAAATGAAATTATGAAGTGACACAGGAAATATCTAAGTTTTAGAGTCAGGTAGATAGAAAGAGCTATTTCACAAATAGAAAGCACACAAAAATTTTAATCACTCCAGCCTGAAAACAAGGAGAGCAGTCAGAGATGGCAGCATGTTTCTGCAAAAGCTGTTAAGCTTAAAATCCTTTAACAGACATTAGCATCACGGAGGACTTCAAACATTGCTTAGTTGGACGAGGCCACAAAGCTGCAGACGTGCCAGTTAGCAGGATGCATCAAAGGATAGAAAAGTCTGTTTCCAGACTGTTCCCTTTTGTCACATAACAGCAATGCTTAAATGAGTTTTTAAAGTTATGAAGTGATAATTTAAAAATAAACAGAAGTGAGGTGCATTAAGCTGTGAAACTAGGTCAGCATTTTCTTAAGAGGAATGAATTTATTATTTAAAAATATCCAAGAGAAGATGAGAAAGGGAAGCAAAACTTCAGTATCAAAGGAATATTTCTGAGCTGTCTTTGATGAGGAGATAATGAACAGATATATTTAATTTAATTAAGTACAGTTATGTTTGGTTTATATTGGATGTTACTTCACTAAAATAATTTAAACATTAATTATTTAATCAAAGATTTTGTGAAAGGATCTGGTCTAAATACCTTTGAATGAAAACTTCTGATGTGAAAAAAAGCTAGTAGGTGAAAATTTAAAACCTCACAGAAAAGAGTTTATTTTATTTCTTAATTAAATATGTTGAATTTATTTTAAAATGTTTATTTCTGAAATAAAAACAAACTATTTTCTTGATTTGAAGTACATCTTTGGGTTTTATTTTGCATTGCAGAAGAAAATGAGGCTTATATGAAGTGATAAAATGGTCAATATCTAAATTAAATATTATAAGATCATTTCAACAAATTATTTCAATCAGGCTGAATTGAATTTTAAGAGGATTAGAAATGGAGGGTTTTGGATAGCTAATTTTTTTGTGATTATGAAAACCTTTCTTGCCCTCAATGTAAAAAACTGAAAATCTCAAAACTGTTCCCAGATAAGGAAGTTAATTTTAAAGCCAGTATGATGTCATGGTAACTAATGCTTCTTTACATTGATACCTCTTGAATTGTTGTATCTTCATCTATCAAGCCACAAAGGATGTAGATAATCCTTTCAGGTCTGAGTTTTATGAACACTTAGCAGTAGATAAATGTGGCCCATAGTGCTTCCAGTTTGAGTAGAAATGATGAACATCCAAGGAAATGGATATATGAGTTCTCTATGGTCATATAGATAGCTAAGGACAAAGTCCTAACTACAGTCATCAGTGTGTTATGTTCCTTGTAAGGTCTTGGCTGGTAGATCATGCCCTCTGAATCACTTTGATATTATCTATGCTTTAGTAAAACAGGTAGAGCAATTTTAAAGATGGAGTAGGTAGTATTCTTAAATAAATCACTGAAGGAATTTTTGCCCTGTGACATTCCTTTGCTGTTTTCTAGTTCTCTGATACCTCTCCAAGCCCAGCCAACAGCCTGGCTGCTTTGACTGAGTAGTCATTTCTTTGGAGTAACCTTCCCTTGACATGATCACTTGGTTCTGTGTGAGGAGCAACAGATAAACCTTGACAACTCCAGACGAAGAGCATAACCTCACAACAAAACAACTCTTGTGTGAGAACTAATTGCATGTAACAGGCCATGTTTTCATCAAGGGGTCTTCCATCTTGGCTGCATACTCTGCTGTGCCCAGTTCTGCAGTGGCCCTAGGAAGAAGCTTCATAACAGGTGTTTCAATGTGTGGCTCCAAATGAGGCATGGTGCTGGAGGTACAATGTGGTGTCATGCTGAGGAAAGCCTGGTGGGACTTGTTCTGGATTGCTGTCATTTCACCAGAGCAACATTTGGTTACTTGTGTTCCAAATGTTAGAGATTATTTTATTAAAAAGATTAGTATCCTTGCAGGTTTGTGTGTGTAATTCCATGAAATTCAGACTTTCAGATTGAATATCTTACGAGGAATGAGCCCAAAGACCTTGAAGTTGCTATCTAGCACTCAAAATAATTGAAGGGGAACAATCCAGTCTCAGAGTGATTTTTAAGGAAAAGATCTGATTGGAGACATTTAAGTCAAATATATTTTGACGAACTATTCTCATTTAAGGTATTTTTTAATGGACTGCTTTTGAAATGACCTTTTTCTTTTATTTTTTGTTGTTTTATAACATCTACACTTAATATTGAAACAGAAATCACATTTTAAAATCATTTAAAGAAAATATTTGTATCAAATCAAAACAGGTTTGTTTTGTTGTTGTTTGTTTTGTTTTGTTTTTTAAACACACATAAACAACTCCAGAATTTCAGGCATATGTGATTTCATTTATTCTGTACCCTTGGTTGTGGAAGCCCCGCCCTGGAGGTGTTCAAGGCCAGGTTGGATGAGGCTTTGTGCAGCCTGGTCTAGTGTGAGGTGTCCCTGCTCATAGCAGGGAGGTTGGAACCTGATGATCTTTAAGGTCCCTTCCAACCTTAACCATTCTATGATTCTATGATTCTATGATTCTTTAGAATGAAATAATGTTCAATTGTCCCACTCTATACACAGACATAGATGTACCAGAAAGGCTGTGATTTTCATAATGTTGTATCAGTGGCATGTGGCTGCTGTAGCTTCTCAAGAGATCTGGTATTACGTCTCTATTGTTAGTAGAGATGAAACTGTAAAAGGCTCATGCAGTCATGGCAGTTAAATGTGGACAATAACTAACAAGTATCAGTAACAGTAGATACTACTGGTGTTTTGCCATGATTAATTTGAATTGAAACATTCAAAGAGACCGAGTTTCCATTTAGGAAACTATTCTATACACCCATATCCTTGACTTTTAGAAAGATCATCCTGGTGATCAATCAACACATTGCCTTTCATAAATGTCTTCTATTTCTCCCACATGCATTTTCAAAATTATACCTACTTATATTTTTTAGGTATTTCTGGCAAAGTGAATCCTATTGATGTCAATGAAAGCTACTAAAAAATGAAGGTCTATATTCCCTGTATTGCTTGCAAAATATCTACTGAAAATTTCAACCTCGTTTGGTTTATCTTCTGTGGCTCAGATGCAGAACAGAATATTACACTGTTTTGCTCTTCCTCCTCTGTAAAAATGGTGGTTAATTTGCATCTGTATTCACTGATACTCTCTTATAAACCAATTACCTGATAAAAATTTGCATGTGCAGCTAATGAAAAAAAACCTCTTGTATTTAAAAAGAAATATCTGACAGTCCAAAAATCCCTGGGCAGGAGAAAATGTAGTTCATTATTCATTTGGGTGTATGGTTTTTTTATCTCATATCAACAACCTTTAGTGTGATAGAGCAGATGTCAGTGTATTTTGTTTATTATTTTAAGATTAAAAACCTTGCTGGTTTGTTGTGCAATATAGCTAAAATCTTAGCAGCTTATGTTCAGAGAGTTTAATTGCCTCAGTCGCGGGGCGAGAGAAACAGCAAGAGCAGCCTGCCGTTCGCCTGACCCTTTTCTTTCAGATTGAAGTATTATTATGTACTGCACTACACTGAGCTTCATCTAGAAAAAAGCACAATCTGTTCTTTTTAAGCTTCTTAATAGTTTCTAGTACTGATTCATTGGAAGTGGAATTAGCAGATTGTTACAGTTAGGCTGTAGGTGGAGATGCGTGTGCTTGAGTTTTGAACAAAATTCCAGCTCTGAAGCAGTGTCTTTTGCATGATGATGTAATTGATTTTTTTAAAAACATGCAGAGACATATGGAAGTAGCTTTTAAGCCAGGCTTAGGGCCAGCCATTCAGGTAGGCAACATGCAGGATTCAGGCTGGCATTTTAAAAGAACCCAGCTGCCAGTTGTTGCCACGAGTATGGGACATATTTACAAAAGCTATAAACAGCAAGCAACTCTGATTATGCCACCGACAGACAAACTTTCAAGAGAATATCCAGTAAAAAATTGTGATACCTCCTCCAGCAGAACCAGTCACAATATAGAGATGCCAATTTCCAAATGCTGAAATGGAGATGGGGCTTGGCAGAGGAGGAGGAGCTGAATATAAATTGACCATACTTCAGCTCCAGCCTGTGTTGTTTGCTGAGTCTTTTCTGCTGAACTAGAACTAGCCAAGCAAAAGTAAATAAATCTCTCCCTTCTGTTTAACTTTTCCTTTGGATCTTTCTTTAAATTTAGAAGTGTAAACAAAATAGCTACACAGATAAATTGCCAGGAGTTAAGCAGCTTCCGACACAGGGGACTCACAGAGACGTTGCTTTGGTTCCAGCATAGGGGTTCTGAATTAATTTTCACCTGGAACTGAAACTACAAACTCGTCCTCAGAGTCAGGTTGCATAAGACCTTACCTTGTCCATCCATGTGTGCAAATCCAGAAGTGCCTGTATCCTTCTCCTTGTGTGATAGACTTGGCTGAGTGGTGGGAACTGCCATGTCAGTGGAAACTCTTGCTGTGACAGTTTCAGTGGAAATACCACAGTTCCAAGAAGCAAATGTACATGAGGAGCCCAGTTCCATACAAAAGCATGAAGATAGTTATCCACTCTGAACCTCACATCACTTCCTCAAGGAAATTATGTAAGGTAATTTCCCCAGTTTCATTCTCCCATTCCCTCTGTACCCTTCATGCACATAAAGGTTTTCCACAGAAAAATAGCTCAGAGGAAGTTAATCTTAATATATGGTGCAAAAGATTTCAGCAGAAAAGATCTTCTTTTTCCATCAAGGAGTGCTCATCATCCCCACTGTATAGCTCAAATTAAATATACATACCTCATCAAACCTCTTGTACAACAGGGGAATTCACTATGAATAATTAATTAAGTAGAGTTTAATCAGCGATGATCATGACAAGAACTCCACTGGTGTATTTGAGCATCTTGAAGCAAAGCTACTTTCTGCTTTCATCAAATCTCCCTTGAGCTCATGGCATACAGCTATAGTTTTCTCAGCTGGAGAACCCAGTTACCCTCAGATTTGGACTGCCAGGGTGTTTTTCTTCTAAACGTTAAGAACCTAAGATTTTGCTAAGTGGCCGTGGTAGTTTAACATGTTTCCTCTCATTTTGGATGATGCATTGCTTTCTGCATGGTTTCACCAAATTTCCCTGTCTTGATACATGATGAGACCTTGGCATTTGTGCCAGAGTAACCTTTATTTGACTGCAAAAATGTTAATGTGCTTTGTGTTATTACAAGACCTACTATTTTTCAGTACTGTAATTAAACCTATTCTCAGGTCTATAGCAAGACTCAGGGTAACAGTTTGTGTGTTTATAACACTTTCAAACAAAGAGTGCAGTATCTGGAACATTGAAGAGATCCAGTTCTGTAAGTCAGTTAGACTTGGCTGTGAATTTTCCATTGACAGATTTTTGACAGAAAATGAACTCTTCATAATTTCAGTCTCTTTGAGAAATACTATGAAACAGCTTTTCCTCAAACTTCCATCTTATATGGCAAAGCTTGATTTTTTTTTTTAATTTCTTTTAAATTTTCTGCTAGGAAAAATGAAACACAACATTTAATTTGATCCAGATTGAACTAAATGGGAATAACTTTAAACAAAGTCATGTATTTCCTGTCAGACAGCTTAATTTTATTTTAGATGGCCTCAGGTGCTGGTCAGAGTTATATGTGACTACCCCCATTTTTCCTTCAGACTGACTTCTGAGCCCATAATACATCTTTCATGAGGCATCACATTTTTGACCTCTAGCTGAACTGTTTCAGCATCTCATGGGAATCACTTGATGCTCGTGTATCACAGGAAACATAGTTTCTCCTAAAAGCATGACACGTGGTGAACCACTGGGCACCTGATTTACAGCTCCCAGGAAACATTGCAACAACTGAGTTTAAAAATCCTATGACATTTTCCCAGGCACAATTTGCATAGTAATGGCTTTTCCATCAGGCCTGATCACAGCAGAGAAGAAAATAAAAGTCGTATTAGCTGAGGACATCTGCATTCAGGTTGCTGTTTTGGTTGGGTGCTATTTGGAAATTTCAAGGTCTCAGTGACTCATTCCTGATGTGAAATGAAGGTAGCAGTGTTTCCTCTCTTGTGGTCTTTGTCACTTTTGGCTATTCTGATGGTAACATCTTTAAACTGGAGTCAGTGTTTTTCACGATCATGTATAGTGCTGAGCCTAATACAGCTTCTAAACTCTAGCCTCAGAGCAACAGGGATGGTTCCCCAGGTGGGTAAGCTGAATGCTTGGTGGCTCCAAGGTCCATGGGCACAAAACCAGAAGACAGCCCAAATCCATTTGATGCTCACTGCTTCACATATATTCTTACTTATGCTGGTAAAAGAAAACATTTTCCTTACAGATTCTGCCATTTGCAAACTAACAAAAAAATAAGTGAAGGATCACCACCTCCTTGAGACAGCATTAAACACTCTCATTTTTATTAATGTACTGACTGTTTTTGTGGAATATTACATAGAGGTTAACGCAATATTTTGGAGAGAAACTTTCTGCCTCAGAGATTTTCTTATTTCAATAAGACATGAAAGAGTTTTAGACAGCCACATGGAGGAGCACAGGGAACCAGAAAGACAATCCTGGTCAGGATGATTGTCAGTGGTATCAGTACACCCACCATTTAAGCACTGTGACTTTTATGTAGGCCTGGGAATGAGGAATTTTTTGATGATGAGAGAGAATAAATAATAAATGTATCTAGCTGTTAATATTTATTATCAGTTTATTCTGCAGAGGAAGAACATATTGAAAGAAAATTTCAAATATTTCCTGTTGGGTTGGTAGACATTTAATTAAAAAACAAAACCAAAACCAAACACCAACAAAAAACAAAAAACAACAACAACAACAAAACAAAACAAAAACCAAAAACAAAACAAAACAGAACGAAAACAGAAGTAGAATTAGTTGATCTGTGATCCTGTGATCTCCATAACAACAATCCTGTTTTGCCACTCATTCTCCTGGATCACCCAAAGTTCTTTCTTCATAGGATATGTTTTATCTTTCAGTGTAATTAAAAAATTGTTGCTTTTCAGATTGCATTAAAAGCAAAGTCATGTTGTTATGAATTGTTGTTTTGTTTTACTTATATTTAAAATATTACATCTAAAAATTTATTCTGAATATATATTGTTATTTTTTCTGAAGTAAACTCCAGAACGCTTGGTCACATTCAGTCAAATTAAGAGAATCAGAAGAGATTGCAGTTTGTGCATACATTGTACACATTGTGGACCAGATCATCACAGGTGCTGAGGTATCTAACAACCTTTGGTTTCAGCAGAAACACAGGGTCCTAAACTGAAGTGAGGTTTCTAGGCAGATTTGTTGATCTTGGCTTGAAAAATAGATTAATTAAAATGGGGAGGTTGTTTTGTTAAGATTGGTACACTGATCTCTGTGCAGATGTTACATATTCTTGAAAATATTTTCTGTTTGGAAAGCAAGAAAAACTGCAAATTTTAATATATGAATGTGTGTTTCTGTTTATATTTAGGAAACTATGGAGAAAGTGGAATGGAAGCTTTCAAAGACATGGCAGCCAAGGAAGGGATCTGCATTGCACATTCCTACAAGATCTATAGCAATGCTGGTGAACAGAGCTTTGACAAGCTGCTGCGAAAGCTTCGGAGCCACCTGCCCAAGGCAAGAGTTGTTGCCTGCTTCTGTGAAGGCATGACTGTCAGAGGGCTCTTAATGGCCATGAGGCGCCTGGGGCTCGCTGGAGAATTTTTGCTGCTTGGCAGGTGAGTAATGCTATGCAATTACAGCCAGCATCTTGACTGAGCAGGGCAAAAAAATAAGACAGTCCAGTCAAGCAAATACATACTCATGGTGTCTCTTATACATGTGCATATCTAAAAGCTAGAAAGTAACGTCAGCCATGTCATAATGGTACACACTGTGTAAAGACATGCATCATTCTCATGACATGTCACGCAAACACAAGGCCACTTGGCCAGTCTTAATAACACTGTGTAAGAGAAGGCTGACACACAAACATTTGCATCTGTATCATGCATTTTGCTCACTGCAGTTTAAAATGTGTCATGGATATGTACAGCCTGAAGCTGTGCGTCATTTGAGCAACATAGTGGTAAGAATCGCTGATGGGGCCTCGCGTTGGACCTGAAG
Source organism: Hemiprocne comata (assembly GCA_020745705.1). Taxonomy (NCBI): domain Eukaryota; kingdom Metazoa; phylum Chordata; class Aves; order Apodiformes; family Apodidae; genus Hemiprocne; species Hemiprocne comata. Next base: position 208,846,998 of record CM036586.1, read on the forward strand.
CAAATCTTCCCAAAACAGGGTTTGTTAACGATCACCTTTTCCTCTTAAGTCAATGTGTTGACATGTGCATACTGTCCTAAAGGCAATATATAGGTAATTATTTCTCTTAGCTCAATGGTATCTGTGGTTCCTTCCCTAACCACCAAAGAGAGAAAGGAGTACTTGTTCAGACGTGTTCACTCAGCAGAAAAGAACCTGCACTAGTAAGCAGGGAAGTAAAAGGTCGTGATGTAAACCTAATGGGATCTCTCTGTTGCTGTGTATTTAACAAGTGGACCCTAAATCTCATGAGAAAAATGATGTATTGACCACAAAATGGAGCATAGTGGAGCATACCAGGAGTCAGGTAATGTGGCCTGCTGTCTTTCTAGTGCACTGTTAGAGGGATGGCCTGATGCTGTCCCAAACATGAACCCTACAGAAACACAAAGAAACAGTGTCAGTGAAAGCAGATGTCCCAGTGACACCTTTCAGGAAACTTGTAAGGACTGCACATCTGCCTAGCTGTCTTGGAAGCTGGGATGCTGAGACTGTCTCACTGGCAGGACACCAGCCTCTTTTCCCAGTCTGCCATGTTGCACACAGGTGTCCTTCTCCCTTCCCCTTGGGCAAAAGGGAAAGCAAACAGGCAACAACAGGGACTGCTGACTGTGCCCTTATGCTTTAGGATCAGCCTACATTTTTGAAATTTCAGATGTGAATTGCTTAATTATTTCTCTGTCTTATGGCAACTGTGTCCACCCTCCCTTTCAAATGCATTTTAACTGTAGATTATCGTGGTCTTTTACTGCACTGACATCCAAAGGAACCACAGCCCTTAGGATGAGATTTACATAAACATATTTAGATTTCTACAATTTAGGCACTTGTATGTAGGCTAGCCATCAGGATTCCCTCTATAGTTAATGGAGAAAAATGGGACCTTTTTAGGTCCCTGGTTTTTAATGTGGACATTTTAAGTAGCTCAGACAAATCCCGTTCTACAAAAGGCCTTGAACAAAAACTCTCTTGGCAACTGACTGAGCTGGAAAAGCCTGGATGCTAGTTGTTTAGATTAAAGTGGAGCAAATGCCACTTCCACTATCTCTAGCTGAAGCTGTTGCCACACAACCTTTGTTGTCTTCTCTTATCCTAAACATAAGTTGCCAATTGTCTGCAGCAGCAGCCAGATTTAGAGGAATGTAAGTGCTGGTTTCAAAAAGTATGTTTGCCATGAACTCTTCCAGACTCCAAGCCATACTTAATTTTATATGGGATTTGTTTCTCTACAACAGTGCTAAATTTAGCCTTCCAAAAGGTGCTTTTATGAGTAAGGACTTCAGGAACTGATGACTGTGAATAAGAATGGAGAAATACAGCTTAGTTCTGCAAAGAACCAAGGTCTAGGCTATGGGTTTGTGGGTTTTTTGGTGAAAAATACCTGTTTCTAACTGCACTGGGAGCATTCATGCCTAATTATAAAAAAGCTGTTATTTAGTATATGACTTTTAGTCAGTAAATTGAAAGTGGTATCTTCTCTCAGAAGTCTAAATTGTAAACTGCTTAAAGTCAAAACTAAAATCCTTAATTCTACCAGACCATGTGTGTCCATGCCTGTGGAACTACTATTCACTTTGTTTGTAAAAAAAAATTGCAACATGAATGAGAGGTGTTTGCAAAGAAAATAAAAGAGAAGTGTAGGGATTTTTTTTTCCTATCCTTTCTATTTATTAACAGAGATTCCAAGATAAGGGCTGAGAAGTGGCTTCTCAGACATAGGCTAACCTGTCCCCAGTCAGGCGCTACTGGGGACAGATGTAAAGTAATTACACTGACCTTCACAAAACTAGAGCATTTCTATAGCAGAGAGCTGAGTACAGCTGAAGTGATGTATTCTCTCTACATTTCTCTGCACTTGGGAGATCCCAAGAATCTAGAGCTTCTCATGTCCTTTTGATAGGTTGGATTCAGATTTGGTATTAAAAACAGGTATAAACCATAAATAAAGCAACCAGTTTTGCTTTGAGTCACCCTTAGTCAGGAGTCCAGACTGTTTTATGTCCCTGCAGTACAGCAAGACTGTTGAATGGGATGTGGGATGTTGTGGAGTGGTTATTTATGTTCCACAAAAATGTTTATTCTCACCAAAATGGTCTCCTTCTGCTACGGGAAAATGTCTAGGCTTCTCAGCAGAGTGGAAAGAAAAAAGCAAAAGAAAAAACAGGTAACTTGGAAGCAGCCTATTCGATGTAGATGGGATGCAAGACAATATAGCCATTATCCATTGGTGGCTTGAGTTCCTGTAGGGATTTAAAACTCCCTTTTCCAGAACCGAGACAAGCTATGTCCTCTCTCAGTTTCAGCTGTTTGGGGGTCCACTGGCTATGAATATTGAACTGTTGGTCCAGAGTTAGCCTGAATGGTCTGTTCTGGGGACAACAGCCTAAGGCACTGACCTGGGATAGATGTGACACTTAGAATAACCCACGTGTTGCAAGCAGATGATGTTGGGGTATTTTTTGTGCATCATTTATATACGTGAAAAAAACATTCAGCAAGATTTTGAAAAGAACAGATGGCTCAGAGCACTCAAAGGGGAAAGAGCTATATCTGAAATAAAAGAATTCTTGTGCAACTAATCAGTCCTGTGAAGTTATGCAGGAAAATGGAGTAGGCTAAGATTTGTGCTGGCATTCCTGCTCTGATCCTGGAGTTGCCCTGGCCTGCCCATTCAACTGAGGAGGTTATAAAAGGACACTCCAAGTGTTGGGGGAGTGCCTGTCACTGAAATGTAATGGGCTCACAGGGAAACCTGCATCTACTAATAGGTAGTTATTTGTTATCCAACAAATGCATTTTGCTCCCCCCTTGTTCTGTGAACTGAAGAATTATTTCATTTCCAAAAACACAGAAAAAACTAAATTCCCAAAGCCACACAGTTGTCCTATGGGAAACCACAAGAATTAAACATTTCCACTTTCTATGGGCTTTTTTTTAAGGTTCCTTTTCTGATTTGTTTTTGCCTCTAATATTTCCAATGTGAAGCCTTGCAAAAATACTGAATTTTTTTTTGAGGGTATGGATTTCATACAGCACCGGTTTTATGCTCAGCTAAACAGAAAATGGAGTGGCCAAGGAGAGCACATATCAAATAATTCACCCTGTAGAGCCCCAAGGGGAGGAGAAAAGATATTCTTCAATAAACATTCCACTTCTGACATACTATGCAGTTCCTGAAATTTCATTGCCTGCCTGTGACAGAGAGGAAAGATGGCAAGTCATTAATGATTTTAGCATTCCAGAGCTTTCTGATTCATAGAAAACATTTTAAGTGTTCAACAAATATTTACCTCATGCACCTTGAGGAATTGGACTTATCCTCAGAAAAAAAAAGGTGAGTGTGTTGACTTTCAAGTGTGAAAAAATATTATTTTAACCTAACTGTTATTCAGCTTAATTGAGATCTGGACACTGGGCTTCATCTATTTGTCCTTACTGTTTCTGTCATCCATAGGTCACATGCCAGGAGATATCCTTACAAATAAAATTAATTAGAGAATGACAGAACTATGGAGTATTAATTGTGTAGATAAAAGCAATTTTTTGTAGGTAATTTTCAGCTGTTCCTCATTTTATGTAAACATTTTATGTTTGCCCTCTTTTGACTACTAGTGGTAGTGTTTGACCAAATATCTGTGATAACTCCCTTCAGTGATCATTTTATCTGGTGCCTTTTATCTACAAGGATTCCAAAGACTGTCTTGGAATTACTAAATGTTCCAGTGGTCGTTCATACGATTTTTCTAAAATGCAACAGAAACTATGACTCACCACTAAAATTAAACAAATTAATGATAACTGTCCTAAATAAAACAGGTTCAGACAACAGCACCACAGTACTAGGTAATTTGTTTCCTTTTTTTTTTTTGCTAACTGGCATGCTTTTATCCTGTAGTCTCTAACACTTTCGGAATGGGACTTGGGCATGGTGTTGGTGACAGCAGTGTCAGGGATTGTTACCAAGAGGCAGTTTGAACACACATACTCTGTTTTGAGGTAGAAGAATGTTAAGATACATGGATCCAGGCCTCACATGTATCCCACCTCCAGACAAGAGAACTGTCCCTGAGTTGTTTCATTCAATATTATAAAAGTAGTTATGGTGCAAATCTACAGAGCAAAAAATGGAACTTTTGCAAAAGATTTCTGATTCCAAATGCATGACAGTAGGACTTTTCCTATCTTAAGGAGAGGAGAAGGGAAAGGAGAGGCTTATAGAGATAAAATTATTTGCTCAGCTTCCAAACAGCATCCCAGAGGCAGTATTGATCTGCAAGGAATTACTGGGGCTTCCATACACGTCATGTTCCAGTATGTGTATTATGTCAGATTTACTGTGGTATTAACCACCTCATTTTAGTGAAGAGAAGTTAATTAAGATTATCTGGACTCTCTTTTGTCTAAAATGACAAAAATAAACACAACCAGTAAAAAAATATAGCAGAAATGGAAATGTTTCCTTAAGCTCTAGCACTGATTCTGATTTTCAGCTTTCCAGTTGGAGAAACATGGCCAAAATTTATCAGTCTGATTTAATCTCCACATGGCTCATAAATACTTATTCAGTCAAAGGTTTATAGAGATTAGACAGAATTGTGTCTTGGTTATAATATCTGCAGGAAAAGAATGGGAAATCTATAACTACAGAGCATACCACAGAGTTTCCATGCTTCCTTGAAGTGCAATCAGGACTTGATGAGTATGTCCTTAAAAGTCCTTGCAAAGATTAAGAACCACATCCTGCATTTTCAGAATTCACTCTGTTTTGTGATATTCAAAGGTTGTGCCTCAAGACAAGGGGAACCCTCTTGAGTATGCCATCATTGGTGGCACATGTCTGACTGAAGGTGAAGAAGGGGAGAACACAAGTTCCAGAAGTGTGATGATCAATTTAAGTGTGGCTCTGCAAAGGGGCAGAGGGCCTGGTGAAGCAGTGCCCATCCTTCTCAGAAGAGCTCATGTGTTTTCCAGCTTTGACAAATCACCTCTTGTAATAAAAAAAACCTTCCTTAGCTCCTGAGGAGACGGGTTGAAGGAAATTGTTATTGACTCTGAGGTTCACAGATATTGCAGTAAAAAGAGCTAAGTAGAAGGTGAGTAGTAAAAGTGAGGACAAGGAGGAAGAATAAAATGCAGAGGACCATTAGTTACAGGAAATCCCAAAAAGTAACGTGGTTGATAGGAAATGCAGCAATATAGGAAGAAAATCTGGTTAGCAACCAAAAAGGGCAACTTCTGCTGAAGGAAAATTAAAGCAGGATAGATGATCTGAGGGAAATGAGTTCTTTTTAATAATTTAAAAAGAGATCTTTCATGAAACTTGTAAAAGTGTCTTTTGAGTGAAGAAAGATCTCACTGCAGAGGACACGAATATTTCCCTCCTGGAAGTGTGCTGTATGGTGTGGGTTAACATGCCTTTTTCTGTGTTCGTACAAGTCCAACTGGCAGAGAAGTTATTGCAAAGTAAATGAGGATATGAAATTTTGCCAACCTGACATATGTACTAAATTTATTCCTGGTTATTTCTGCTACTTCAGGGAAAAATTAATCAGCCAGAAATCTTCTGTCTAGAATAGTTCTAACTGGATAACCTTTGAAAAAATGTGGAAGCTAGATATAGTGTTAGTGTGCAGATCTCTATTCTGTGCAAAAAATAGTGGGCTCAGTTTTGGGCCCCTCATTAAAAGAAGGACACTGAGGTGCTGGGGAGAGTCCAGGGAAAGGCAAAAAAGTTGGTGAAGGGTCTGGAGAACTAGTTTCATGAGGAGGGGCTGAGGGAATTGGTGGTGTTTAGCCTGAAGAAAAGGAGGCTGAGGGGAGACCTTATTGATCTCTAAGACTACCTGAAAGGAGGTTGTAGCTAGGTGAGAGCTGGTCTCTTTTTCCAAGGAACAAGTAATAGGACAAGAAGAAATGGCTTCAGGTAGCACAAGGGGAGGTTTAGATTGGATAGTAGGAAAAATATCTTCACCGAAAGGGTTGTCAGGCACTGTCTGGAACAGGCAGCGCAGGGAAATGATGGAGTCATCATCTGTGGCGACATTTAAAGGACCTGTAGATGTGGTGTTGATGGGCATGGTTTAGTGGTGGACTTGGCAGTGATGAGTTAACAGGTGGGCTTGATGATCTTAAAGGTCTTTTCCAACTAAAATGATGATATGATTCTAAGATAAGCAGGTGAAAAAGTACTTTCAGAGTGCAATCAGGCAACCCCATCCTGTATGAGGAGTCTGCTGCATTTTGGTTCAGTTCATGGTAGATAGGAGCCTGCAGCAGCCTCACCTGAATGCTGTTTCCTCTGAGGCAACTGTCTGCTGCCCACTAATTTATTTATCTCTGAGTTCTCTTGCTCAGGCATCAATGTGAAGCCCAAGAAATAAGCTATTAAATTATACCTAGTAATCTAATGCACTGTAGTTAGCAGCATTAAGTCAGAATTTTCATAGCCACCCAGAAGACAAAGAACTTAAACATAAACCAAAGGCTTGCTTTTCCAGAGCTGTAAAAGTGATTAAGGAATTTAAAAACTGTCTTCCTTCCTATTTCCAATCAGTGTCCTTAGAGGTAAAGCAGACTAGATGGTGAACAGTAACTTAGCTTTGAAAAGGAGTGGTCTCTATTTTACCTGGCAACCTTGTAGCTCAGAAACCCTCAAGTTGAGAAATAGCAGTCTCCAGCTGGGTCCTGCTGTAGATGAAGGCAGCAGAATGGCTGGCCAAGGCCACTTGTGTAATTACTGAAAAGAGCATAATTTTCTTTCTAAGATATAAATCACAAAAGATTAACATAAGGACCCCAAAACTATGCTTGAGGATTTTAGAGAGATGGATGAAACAAGTATCTACACTGAAAGCAGATTAATCAACTTGATTTTCTTAATCTTCTTTTTTCTCTTTTTAAAACTATTTCTAATAAATATTACATCTTTCAGTCCAATTTATTGGGCACTAATATGGATTGAGGTAGCGGGGGATGGGAGTAAGCTCTAAGCGTGTTTGGAAGAATGTCTTAATTTGCCCTTCAGGAATGGTGTATCTTCCCTGCACTATGTGACATGGTGTCTGGCAAACATCAGAACAATTTCTAATGTGCATTTTGGCAAGTCAGCACACCTGTGGATGTCAATAAGAGATGCATATGTCTCTGAGAGGAAGTTCAGATCCTACATATCTGAATACTTAACATTAGAAAATAAGCATGGCTACATCAGGTCAGATCAAAGGTGCTCCAAATCAATGTGAAGTTTCTGGAAGTGGCCAACAGCAAATGACTGGCAAAAAGTAACACCAGGCCAGGATGGAGCAAAGTTCTCCTGCAGCATTGTTGAATCTAAGACTTATCTGCAGTCCAGGAACCTCCTAAATCAAGGTGGTTGTCTTTGTAAAGGAAGCTCTTGTGCAGTGCACTACTCTTAATAAAAAGGAAGGAGGACAGACATTAATAGATCATGAGTGCAGAGCTTAGTGATAGGACATATGAGCTTTAATACTTAGTACTATATTTATTAGTGATTTTGCACTTGTCATTACATTTATATGTATTTGCTTTTTCTCTCTAAATCTCTGTAAAACCTGTGTTGTCCTTTAGACTAGGAGGCTTCAAGCTCTTTGGATTATTCAAGTGTTACCGTAAAGCAACACTACTTCAGTGAGCTCAAGAGGCAGTCTTGCTCAATAGGAAACAAACAATTAGTTGATATTGGTAATGAGTATATCCTTCTTATGACACGACAATTCATGAGTGTATACTTGCTGAAGAATCTGATGTTTCTTATCTAAGACTGGCATTAAAAACCGAGGGGAAGGTAGCCAATACACTTGAGTAGAGTGGTACCTTAGCACTGTAGAAAATGGCGCTGGTGGGTAACTCAGAGTGTCATTCAGGCCTTTCACTTCTGCACTGCAGGATCATCTCTACCAAATTCATGCTTTATTATTCTCTGAATTGGATCTGCTTACAATCTTTCAAAGTCAAAAATTCCAAAGCCTCTTTGGGCAACTGTTTAACTACTCTGCACTCTTCTTAATTTCTAACCTACATTTATAAAAGCCCATTTCTTCCTTTCCTGTCCATATAAACAAAGGGAGCAGTTAATTCCCTACCTTTCTAAGACCATTATTTATATATTTGAAGACTTATGCTTACCCTCAATCTACTTTGACAACTTTCAGTATGAAAGGAAAACAAAGGTTTTACACTTTGGAATAACATGAGATTTTTGTTCTCCTAGTGGAAATGAGACATGGGGAAAAAACCTAGAAAAAGAGGTGGCAAAGAATCCTGAAGCATTGTATAAGATTTATTTTTATTGCAAGAGGACAAATCCATGAGATGATCTACATAGTTGAAAAACAGACAGTGAGGCAATCTCGGAGACAGCTTGATATTGCCAGCAGACCCATACTTGCAGTTCTGCATGAAATCAAGTCAGTGGCATTGCTGGGAAATTGTGTCCATCTGTGGGTGCATCTCTGTCCTCCCACAAGAAAGATACACTTCTGATTTTACTTGCAACTTTACAGCTTATTAAAACTCAGAATAGGAGAAGTCTCTGAGTTGCTCATTTAAGACTGTTGTCTTCAAGTGTATCTTCTGAGAGCCATAGGCAAACCCACAGAGAATTTTCTGACAGGAGCCTGTTTTGAGAATGGAAGAGACTCTTCCAATCTAAGAAAATAAACCAAAAATACTCTTGAAACAATAAAAATATTTTCCATTTAAGCTGGAGGAAAGATTAGATGCTTTCTTGTCAAAAGCAAGAATTCAAGCGATAAGAAATTAAGATCTTACTTTCCAGCGCTGTTCTTCCACCATTCTGTGTAAATTACATGACAAAAGGTAACTATATAAAACATTAACACTAAGACTCAAAATATGATCCAGTATATATTCCTAGAAAGATTTAAAAGTTAGTATTGTCCTTGAGATTTTTATAGTCTTTAGAACAGCTATAGACATTTGGTTAATGAAGTGAGCCTAAAAGGATCTCTATTAAATGCTTGGCATATGTTTGTCCAAAAAAACCCCAAACCTATTTCTACTTCTTAAAAGTAACACTGTGACAAATAGGGGTTTGCTGGAAGGTACTGATTAGCAGTTCAGATCTGTTTCCTTTCTATGATCTTTCTCTGTAATATGTGGGTATGCTATTTTCCATGACTACTTCTTTTCTCTTTCTTTTTTTTGATTTATCTGCATCATACCAGAGTCTGCACCTAGGAATAGTGACTCACCGCACAGGCACAAACCACACACACGTCTAGATACAAAGAAGGGATTTATGAGAGAGAAAGGCCCAGGGGTTTGTAGCTCCATGCTACCACCTTTGGATAAAGAGCAACTGTTCCAAATCTTGTGGTCCAGGAACAGCCTCTTCTCTCACAAATCTGCTAGTAAACGTGTTCATATCTTACTTTCTGTGTCCCACAGAGGTCCTTTTTGTATTCAAACAGGAGAAATGTGTGGCACATAAAGGGAAAGAAACACTGGATCACTAGAACAATATTCACTCTCATGTCCCAGATTCACAGCTTTTGTTATGTGTGCTCGACATTTCGGTTAGAGAAGGAAAGTGGGAATCAGAAAGGCAAAGGAATGCTTTCTCTATCCACATTTGAGATGATTTAGGAGGACTTAAAACACCCCAAAGATCTGAACATAAAAACATTACCCATGCAGCAGAGATTTATACCAAGGAACCCATCTCACTAACATTGCTGAGTGATAATGGAAGAATCTTTCTCGGAGTAATGAAAACTGCTGATTTGTAAACTTGCAGTGTAATTCATTTTTCTATCACTCTATTAAAATGACAAAGTAGCACACGCAGCAGTGCATTTCCCCCTCACTACAAGAGAATTGATCGTTTCTAGTGAAGCCATTGTGTCTCCAGAGGTTAAGGCTGAAGGCGACCGATAACGTGGATAAAATACCAATGCTCTATAAACTGCATTCTGGTGGAATTCAGTTCACTACTGCCTTGAAAAGACATTCTAAATCTTGGCAAGCAGATGCTGCTTTCAGGAAGAGCAGACGAAATAGCCATGTACTATTTCAAAGAATGAGGCCCAAGATGAATTCTGTTGATTTTTCCTATTAATTACAAACACCATAGTAACGAAAGGGATTAAATGAACAGTATTTTTAATTAGGAAGGCAAAAATAATAAAAAAAAATCTATACTTATGAAGGAGCCATATCCTTCAACCTTTTTTAATGTTGATTAGTAACAATGAAGAAAGTGGAGGCTGGCTGAATCATAATGAGAAAGTCATCTCTAACCTGGGAAAATGTATAGTTATAAAAAAAAAGGTGATGTAATGCATTTTAACTAGTGTGCCATTAAACATGCTTTATCTCTAAATGCTGACATGGACAAATCAATGTTCATCTTGGATGCTGACTGTTTTTAACCATGATTGGCTGAGCTGATTTTTAATATAGTTCCACCAACACATACCAAAAAGAAAATAATTCCTTGTATCCCCTAGCAGTTAAACCAAAGGAAGTTAACAGTGCTTCTGCTTGAGTAATTTTCCCAACTTGGCATGTGTTCAAAGGTTTCAAGGTTTGGCTATATCAGTTAGTTTTCCTATTCAAATGTGCATCACTTAAAGGTTGTCTGAGTAAAAAAAATGCTTGTTAACTGCTCCTAAAGGGATTTTACCTGAGCATTTCTGACCTGACAAAATTATACTGTAATGTATGATCATATCAGCAATATCTTGAGGAGGATGACTGTCACAAAATTCAGGCCTTGAGGATAGCTATACAATTAATAGAGTCTGGGGGGGGGGCTGGGGGTAGGGAAGGTGGAGTGAAGCAGAGATAATACATTAATTAAGTGACTTTTCTCTGGTAGATATGACCACAGATATTTATGCAAATATCTAGAAACTCCTACATAGAAATGAATATCCAGAAACCAAAACGCTAACTGCAGGTTGTTCTTCTGGTTTTGTTGGTAACTGATTACTTGAAATCACCTTACATAGAAGAAGACAAAAGAATACACAGTCGCTGTTTTTTTTTTAAGAAACAAAAAACAAGAGAGAGCTGCTTCTGAAGCTGCATCTCTCAGCTGAAATTTTGGAGAAGGTTTATGTGTATTTTTTCTTTTTATTATAACTTGTATGTTATTATGTAGCATTAGTATAGAAAATAGATAGCTTGATTACTAACGCAGCAACTGCTCTGTAATAAATCTAATTACCTCTTGTGGCTGCATAAATCCTTGTCATGGGGGATCTCCCAGTACAAGGGCTTGGGTAGAGGTAATTAGTGTTGTCTAATAATCTCTCAGTTATTTTACACTAACATGTCAGTTTCAACTCCTGACAGCCATAAGCTTCATGACAATTTGATACTTCATTATAGTTGTGCTCTTGTAGTCGGAAGACTAAATTATTCGTACACCCCAAAGCATTAACTCCTCTCTCCCAGTTGATAACAACAGGGCCAAAGAAGCACCCTGGGTACAACAGCAGTAACAAAAAACATCAGGTACCACAGGACCTGCATTTTGTTCAACTGCAATAATTAATTTGGGAAGTGCCGAAAGTCATCCCCACAGGAATGCAATTGAGGTGCTTCCAACCCACCAGTGAAAAGCAAGTATCTTTCTTCTGAGTTCTCCTATGAAGTGTCCAGGAATCCCCCCAGGGTCAGGATAGAGCTGGGAACCAGTTGCTTTTACATTAGGCTTTCTTATAGCAAACTGCACTTAACTGTTGCATTTCTCAAAGAGTGATGCTCACCTTGAGCTCAGGGTGTATCCCAGAGAAAGCTTTTTGCCCCTCTAAGATGGACATTCACTTCTATGTAGAAGTTTCTAGATGTTTGCATACATATCTGTGGTCATAACTATCACAGAAAAGGACCTATTTCTCTCCCAAATAAAGCAGTCATGTTCTTTGTCATAACTTAATTCTTAATTCAAATAGATTTTTATCTGCACATTTCATAGCATTGATGGAGAAGAGCAAGACTGATCTCACCTAAGGCCAGTGCTAAATACGGTTTCTGTTCACTGAACTAGTCAGTGGAGAGGTACAGACATGTACACAGGCTGATTCAGATCTTAGGCAAATTGTCCTCTGCTGTCTCTAGTAAAGGGCATTTGGGATGAATACATTCAAACATCCATTATGTGCTGGGAATCTGGGAAAATAAACTTTGAGCAATGTATGTCTCGCTCAGATGGCATACTGGCTTCTTGGGAAAACATCATTGCTCTTCAGGTGGGTGGGTGGATGGGAAGGTCTTCCTCAGGCATAGGTTTAATGGACACCTGGTCTTTAAAAGTGGCAGAGGTCTATGGAGGGAGTCTACTCAACCGTAAGAAAGTATGTAAAAGAAAGAGAATTCTTCAATTCTTGACTTCAATCCTTTTTTTTCCAGAAACAATATATAGTAAGATCACATCCCTGCAGACTCCTGCACCTTTTCTCTCTGCTCAGAAGCAGGTTCTTGCATCTCCTGCTGCCTTCTGCCTTGAAAAGGAATTGTCAGTTAGATGTGCCAAGGGACAGCTGAGCCTACTAAACAGAGACCGACTGTTTCCCTGCTTAGTCTGAGGAATTAAACTCCTGAAAAATCATGTGGTGTTGGCAATTCCCAGCCAAACCTGTCCTGGAAGGTAAAAACTTCAAAAGTTTGAATCAGTTGCTATCTGTGCATCTCAGAAGACAAAATTCAAGGAAGAAATTTGTCTTCTGAATTTGATTTCAGCCCTACTTATTCTGTCTGGAGATGTCACATCCTGCCATTTCTGGTGGTTTAGGTGGTTGGGGGTTCTCAGAGACAGACCAAGGTGAATCTGGATACATAAAACTACAAGATAGTTTCTAAGATTGCTCTCTGCCCCTGTATGTAGAAACTTGAATGGGCTGCAGCTCTCTGAAGGCAGAATCCACAGTCTTAAGCAGTGTTATTTTTTCTTACGATTTATGTGCTTAGAGCAAGTGAGTATTTAACATCAGAAGAAGGCAAGTGACTTCTAAAATTAACTCTAGACTCTTGCAGATTGTTTCCAAAGGTATTTTTTGAGCTGCTGTCTTTTTGAAAGTGTAATTCATAATAGCAGACTAAGGTTGTACATGGCTGTTTTGTTTGTATAATCTGTATCAGTGGTCAAGAACCAGGAAACTTAGGGTGTTCCAAATGTATTAAGTAAATTGCTACCTATTTTTTATTGAAACTTGATTACTTTATTGCTAACAATTTTTCATTAAAATATTCACTTTAGAAAAAAATATAAAATTTTATTTTGATAGACAAGAACTTTTATTGGAGAAGTCCTCGGCTCTAATAATCCATGTTTTTTCAAAGTACTGAAAAAAAATCTTCAGGAGTAAAAAAAGCTTTATAGAGTTCTACAAATTAGATTATTTTCATTACCAGAGTTACAGAACTTTACAGCTAGAAAATTTTGGTTAATGCTTTTCTATATTTTTGTGGGCATCACCCTTCTTTCTTGTGATTTGGTTCATTATGGCCGTGTCACACTGGGGATGTACTTCCCATAACAATTGTAATGATGGCATTTAAATGAGCTCTCAAATCAGACTCAGGAGCTGTAAGCAATACCAATAACCCTTTTTTTTTGCTTTGACTGTTTTGGGAGGTGGTTTTTTTGTTATTGTTTCCTTTTTTTTTTCACACCAGACAAAAATTCTTCTCAGATGAAATGCTAACCTTGTTCTGTGACAAACCATGAGGAACAATAATAAGTAATGTTTATGAACTACGCTTCTGTCCATGATAATTTCAGAGAGAGGTATGATTTCTACAATGGACTTTTTGCCTTGGCATCCTATTACAGCTGGGAATTGCTTCTTATCATGATAAAAAAAAAATGTCTCATCCTCCTTTAAATCTCTGTTTGGATATTCTCTGTGGTCCTTCTACAAGCATGGAAATTGGTACCATACTAGGAGCATCAACTATCATATCACTTCATTCTCTTACTTATTTGTATTCCCCTATCTTTATTTATTTTTTTTTCTCCTGTGTCTGATTTTGTGTCTGAGGGTTTTATGTGGCCTGTGCCTGCTCCCCTTAACACCCCAGACTCCTGGATTGTATCTATGAATCTTAAATCATGAAGTACTATTAATGATAGATTCTACTCACTGCTCCTAATTACATGGTTTCCCATTAATTGGTTTCAGGCATTAAAATATTTTCATCTATCTACTTGCTGTCTGAGCCTTTTGCAGGTGAATCCTCTCTCACATGCTTAAAAATACCCAGAGAATTTGAGACCTCAGGGAAAGCAGGTAAATCTGTCACTGAAATTGGAGATTCTTCTCAGCCACTCTTCCCACAAGCAGTTCCAAAACTTAGAGATGGTGTGCAAATCACAGAGCACAATTTGTCTTTTATTTCAGAATTAACATCTTAATTGGATATCTTGTTATTAGATCTTAGAAAAAAATGTTCTAAGAGTCTTCAATACTTAATTAAGATATAGGGGTTTTTTAACTGAATTTTGTACAGTAGTGGATATGGTTATTGAAAAAAATCAGTTGAATAAAAACAAGTATTTTAATAAAGGCTTTTATTCTACATTTAAAACAAGTGCTTTACTTGGGTTAATGCTTATTAAGAAAACTTCTCTGGCACCTTGAGTTATCTTTACCCTAGATTAATGCTTTGTTAACAATCAAACCTGATTTTGCTGTATTTACCTAGCTCTTTGCCTAAAAATGATTTTCTGAAATGAATATTCCTTGTTTATGAGATAGTCACAGATTTTACACCATCCATTCAGCTTGAGTTTCTTATATGACGTGCTCTTTAAGTGTAGATTAGAGAGACTGACCAATCCCTAGTCATTAGAGTCCTGTGCCACATTGTTACTGACTGTGTAAGAGGAATTTGACATACATTCATTCACTGTTCAATTTCAGTGTTCTAAAGAATGTGTTGAGGTTAAATAACTCTGTCGGTGTTGAACATTAAGTTACTGTTTTGAGCAAACTAACTTTATTCACACCATCCATTCCTGGGCTTTTGTTAGCACCTGGACTATGATTTTTTACTGTTTTGCCTCGGTCCAGCTTTATATTCAGAAACACACAGAGATTATTAAATATCTACTATACACGGATTTGCATAAAGAAATCATTCTCTATCTTTACAGAGTCAAAATTTAACCTGAATCACTGTTTTCAAGTATTCCATACAGCTAATGAGAAGGCTGGAGGTTTCCATAATCTCTTCTTCCATAGCTAAAAAAGCCTAGTACTCAATTTTTCCTGTGAAATTCAGTGAAATTTGGGATCTGGAACAAAAGGTATCTGGAATAGGAAAAGAAAGAAGGATATTGATATCTACTACAATGAAGCAGATATACAAGTGCAAATGAGTTACTAAAGTCTTGTCTGCAGATGCTGATTCCATACCTTTCCTCATAGCATCCATGCGTTGTAAGGACAAGCACAGTGATCCACATTATTTTTTGATCTGCATTTTGTAAACCTCAAAGATTCATGCACTGGTTCATGAAGTCAACAGAAGGTCATTGCAAATCAATAAACTCACATGTGTTTTGTCTACTTCTATTAACCAGACCCTCAGGTATCTGAATACTAATGTAAATTAGTATTAATATATCTGAATAATAATGTAAAGCAATCAAGGAATTTCTTATTTGTTGGTATAAGAATCTTTCATTTCACCCATGAAAATCATTAGAGAAAGTACTATGGAATTTAATAGGATAGAGTCAGGAAGGGAGGAAGCATTTCTGAATCATACTCAAAAAAAAAAATCTGGATCTCCTTGTACTTTGTCTACTCAAATGTATTTAAAAAGGAGTGTAAGTGTGTTAAGTACTTCAATAGCAAAAGCAATTTGCACAGTCTCCTTTGAATGTCCTATATCATTTATGTGATACGAGCATGGAGGGTCACTTTCAGTAACAACTAGGATATTCTAGAATGAAAAAAATAGCACAAAAGAAATCTACTACTTTAAAATTAAAAAGTGGTTGTAAGAATGTGTCTGGTTGTTTCCTGCTTCTGATATAGGTTAAAAGATAGCTGAAAGTTGCAGAGTTGCACGCTTTTATTTTCAGGAAGAAAATAGTCTTTAAAATATCTTTCCAGTATTGTCACTGTATTTTCCTTTTACAAAATATCAGTAATCATTTGAAATCAAATGAGAAGAAATTAAACGACTTTCCATGCCACATCAAAGGTTTAGAGATGCTGGAGCATATTGTGGGACTATTCAACTTGTCTTCTGCTTGGAAAGTGGGAACATTTTCAAGTTCTCATGAGACAAGAAATTCCACATTCAATAAGTCCCTGGACTGTGGATCCCAAGGGGCAAGTTTTATTGGAATAACCTGGTTTTTAACTCTCACTGTTGAAAAGTGGTTGTTTTGGGGTTTTTTCTTTTGCTTTTTTGGGGTTTTTGTTTGTTTTGGTTTGTGGGGGTTTGTTTGTTTTGGGGTTTTTTGTTTGTTTGTTTTTTTGTTTTTTCCCATTTTATAATCCTGGTAAAAGTGCTATTCTTGGGTACCCAAGGCATATACATGTTGTATACTTTTTCTCATTTTTACGTTTTTCCTTGGGTTTTGTGTTTATGTGCATCATCTCTCTGATGACTTCACCATCCTGTTAGAACAATAAATAAAGCAAAAGAGAATTATCATGGCAATGTATGTCAGATGATAAATAAACACTTTACAAATGAATGTCTCATTATGACACTAATTTAATAGCAAGCTTTTTTGAAATTGTGCATTTTTGTTATGGCAGCTGAATTGCTGGCAGCCAAGGAGCTCAGAACACAGAGAAGCTTCAAGTAGGCTGAAAAACCCAACAAAGGAGAGTCACTGGATTAAAAATACCCAAGTGTTTTATGCAAGTGTGATGTATCGTTTTAAAGGAAGTGAAGTGTGCTTGTACTGAACCAGAACTCTTGGGCTGGCTGTCTATCTTGCAAAAAATCTTGAGATGTTGACAGGGAGAGAAACGTTGCTGTATTTTATGTACAATGGATATTTCTTTGTGCTATGGTCTCCCATTACTTAAATCTGCAAGCATTTTCCAGATTTTCCAGGTGTTACCTTTTCATGTCAGAGACCATGTCTGATGCACTGGGTCCTGAGACAGCTGAGAGGCTGGGTTTCAGGAGCAGCAGTGCCCCATCTCTGTGCTCATCTGTTGTGTTGGGCTCATGGGTAAGAGCCCTGAAAAAAATCTGATTTCCACCCAGTCCTACTGACAGGCCTCTTTTGGGGAAAAAAGAAGCTGCTGATCCCTGAGTAGACTTTCAAGATCAGTATGAACTAACAAGTATGAAAAACACAGTAGGTAGCCTTCATTATGTTTATTTAACATTTGGGTTGGAAATCTATGTCTCCTTCTACAAATCATCCTCTCTATTGACTATAAAGGGAAACCAGTCAATTAGCTTAATCTGCTAATGTTGGACTCTGAGACTGGATGTTTTGAATAACCTTCAAAGTTTCAAATACCTTTCATAAAGGAAAAATGTATTTTCACGCATTAACTCAAATTCATTGTTGGACTTTACTGTCTTCATAGCTGAAAATAATATTGCCTAATTACCAGTTGCACTGCTTGAAATGTAGTCTTAGTCTGTATGCACCATATGGGTAAATTCTCCAATTCTAGTTTACATGAAGATGGGCTCTAAGGAAGGATGTATTCGTGTAAGTTCAGTGCCATCTTAATTGTCTGAACCTGGACTGTGTTTAAACACCTTCAAATGCAGAAAGAGGAGCCCACATCTGTCTGCATCACAGTTTCTAAAGTCACTTATTCCTGCTCATGTGGAAAGTCTGTGGTAATGCTTAAAATCAAGTCTAGACTTTGCATCCCTGAAAAATAACCCATCCTTATTTCTTCATACTCAATGTCTTTTCAGTGCCCAAATTCTCTTAGTAAAACAGCTGTCCTTTATGTCCTTGGATTACTCAGAAGACATGTAGGTGTTTAAAATCAATATTAAATAAAAGAACACTTAAGATTTGTTACCTATGTGACATTTTCTCTAACTGTAAAAGAGCCCAAAGGCTTGGACATTTTCTCACCCTTTGAAATGTCCAATCAAACCAGTTGGCCTTCTTTGATTTGAAAGAAATATTGGTTTGGGGTTTTTTTCCTTCATCCTAGAATTAATTATAGCAATGGATTTATAGTCACTTGTAAAATCTTGCTCAGAGTAGCTAGTAAGAAAACAATATTCCTATAACTTCCATGAATGAAGTGCAAGCTTTAAAGTGTGAATTCAGTTAATGCAAATAAAGCTAATGAGATATATAAAAAGTTATTTAAATAGCACATCAATTTTATTTTTGTTCTCAAAAGCCTTGGAGAAAAATCAAAGAGAAACATAATGGGGAGATCAGATATTACATGCCAGAATATAGGCAAATTAAATTGCTGCTACTCATTTTCTGAATAATGATGGATAATGGCTTCCGGTGTTTAAAGATAAACATACTATAAAGAAAAATGGAACTAATGGATAAGAGCTAGAAAAAAAATGTATCTAAAAATGGAGGAAGACATAATATAATAGTATGTTGGAAGACAGAGGAAAAAACAGATGCACTGAGAAGAATGTAAACAATCATAAACTGAATGGAAAGGAAAAATGAAACAGAGAAGGTGCAGAAGAGAGATGATGCTAAGGAACAAAGGTGACTGCTATGATGAACCAGATCATCAGTTGTGTCTCTACTTGGAAAAAAAGTTTCCTTAGCAAGAAGTGAAAGTTTCCTTAACTCCCCTGGGCTACTCCCACCATCTTGGTTCCATCAAGGAAACATACAGAGGATTGACAAAGGAGGTTTTTTGTTAATTTGTATGATCAGCACAAACCTTTACCAAATTAAACGGGTGGCTTGAAGTGCCTTCTGCTAGCCAAGAATGAATCTGAAGACTTCATTTCATTTGCACTCTAAATATGGAAGTTTTGGAAGCCATCTGACCAGTACAAGATTTTAAAAATTTACCATAAAAGACTACCTGAAAATAATATACTACTACTTCAATTTTTACCAATAGTTACTTTCCTATAACTTCAAGAAAACAAATCATTACAATCAGTCCAAAAAATCTTAATTGGTGGTGAGCAGTAATCACTATGAATTGACAAACATTTTAACTCAGAGACAAAAGGAAATTTGCTCTGGAAAAGAGTTTCCACTTGTGCATGCATGAGAGTGTTAATTAGGCACTGCTGAAACTAACAATTCCCAGAGACCTCTCATCACATGATTTTTGTAGAATTGTGAGTTCAAAACCATCCTCAGGACTTGAAACAAGTCCAGATAAAGCTATTACTTTTAAGATACCAGATTTGTGTTCATGGCAAGGAATTAACCCATCCTGTTTGATGCCAATGAGAATGTTTTGCAGCTCAACCTGTGATTATTTAAGTACCAATATAGAAAAGTGGCAACATCATTTGGCTTTTTAGCTGCTGTCATTTTATTTGAGATTTCAGTAGGAAACAGAAGCAGCTGGAAATATCTTACTGAGGTCTCCTCTATTGTATTTCATTATCACCTAGTGGCACATGAAAAAAAAGGTTCGTTGTACTTTGTGGAAATGTTACTAAAAGAAATTGGTCAGTATAAGCATGTCTGTGACCTTGAAGTTGAATCATTTCAAGTTTTTTCAAAAGCTTCAGAGGTCACCATGCTTTGGCTACACAGATTTTCTCTGGCCACTGTCATGGTTTAACCCCAATTGGCAGCTAAGTTCCACTCAGCCACTTGCTCACTGCCCTTGATGGGGTGGAGGAGAGAATCAGAATGTAAAAGTAAGAGAACTCATGGATTGAGATAAATACAGTTTAATAAACAAAGCAGAAGTTGCTTGTGCAAGCAAAGGCAAACAAAGGAATTTATTCACTACTTCCCACGGGCAGGCAGGTGTTTAGCCATCCCCAGGAAAGCAGGGCTCCATCACACTGAACAGTTGCTTGGGAAGACAAACACCCTCATAGAATCATAGAATCATAGAATCCTAGGGGTTGGAAGGGACCTCGAAAGATCATCTAGTCCAACCCCCCCTGCCAGAGCAGGGTCACCTAGAGCACATCACACAGGAACGCATCCAGGCGGGTTTTGAATGTCTCCAGTGAAGGAGATTCCACAACCTCTCTGGGCAGCTTGTTCCAGTGCTCTGTCACTCTCACAGTAAAAAAGTTTTTTCTGATATTTACCTTGAACCTCCTATGCTCCAATTTGCACCCATTACTCCTTGTCCTGTCATTGGTCATCACTGAGAAGAGCCTAACTCCATCTCCCTGACACTCACCCCTTACATATTTGTAAACATTGATGAGGTCACCCCTCAGCCTCCTTTTTTCCAAGCTAAAGAGACCCAGCTCCCTCAACCTTTCCTCATAAGGGAGATGTTCCACTCCCTTAATCATCTTAGTAGCTCTGCGCTGGACTCTTTCAAGCAGTTTAGATTCTTTCAAGCCCTCATTCCAAATGTCCCCCTTCCTTCTTTGTTCCCCAGCTTTATATGCTGAGCATTATTTCATATGGTCTAGAATATCCCTGTGGTCAGTTGGGATAAGCTGTCCCAGCTGTGTGCCTTCCCAATCACTTGTGTACCCCCAGCCTACTTGCTGGTGGAGTGAGGAGCAGAAAAGGCTTTGACTGTGTAATAACTGCTCAGCAATAGCCGAAACTTCCCTGTGTTATCAACCCTGTTTTCAGCACAACCCCAAAAAATTTAACCCCCCACTAGCTATTTTGAAGACAATTAACTCTATCCCAGCTAAAATCAGCACAACCACTTAGCAGGCATTCAGGTTTAAAATCCAGCATTACCAAACTTTAGCTTCATACATGCTAACAAACTGCAGTTTAGAACAAGACTTTTTAAAAGTTACCTGTAGGAGCTGGCTGGCTCAATTCTTTGGCTAAAGCTGTAGAATAAGTTCAGGTAAACAGATTACAGGTTAAGAGGAAAGGGTTTAATCAACATGTTGAATCAATATTATATGTATGATATGTAGACTAGAACTGTTTTACATAGGTAAAACCATATCTCTGACCCTTAGATTTATAAGGGCACTGAGAATACTTCGGGACTGGACTGATTTTATTAAATTGTAGCCAGCTAAAAGCTGGATATCTGACCCAAACTGATAAATTAGTTTTGTTCTATGGTAAATGGAAAGAGAGAGACATTTCTAGAGGAGAATTAATTCTTCCCTAAAATAGATTCCTTCTGTTGAGGTCTGAGTTCGACCCGGGCTGGAAAACTCGAGTCAAGACACGGATTGCACCTTCTCTTCTCCTCAATTAGAGGAGGAATAGCCCCTAATTGGCTGGTTTTAATTTCCCAGTGGGTCCGTCCCTAGCTTGGGACCAGCTGGATACACCAGGTATGTCTATAGAACACAAACCCTGCCCAGATGTGTGCGTGCACCAGCACAAACACAGAGACTGTGCTTTAAATACCACTTTACTATAATAGTTTTGGAGCAGAGGGAGTATGTGGGGGGGGGGAGAGGATATGCAAATGTAGTTATAGGAGACAAACTTGGGGTGTGTAACTTGTGATAGGTAAAAAGAAAGAAACAGTATTATAATTGGGGGTAGGGTGCCCGTCGAGTTTCCCATATAGGGCAGACAAGGTGCGTGTGTGAATGTGGCCGGTTACTTTTGCCCAGGGAAAAGAACACAAAGAAAGGAAAGATTCTTACAGACCCAGAAGCAATGACAGGTTTGGTGGTGTCTGTGGCTTTGAGAGCGGGTTTTTGGTGAGCGCAGTTTTCAGCGAGCGTGGCTCGGGCAGGGGGCTCGGGCAGGGGGCTGCTGTGGCAAATGGCTACAACCAGCTGGAGCTTCACCGACTGGCCTGGGAGCACTGATAAGGGAGGGTTTTGGGGAGCAAGCAGTGATTCCAGCTCTTTTAGCTTTTTTAGTGTGCTCTAGCTCTCTTTTCCGTTTCTTCAGCTCCTTTCACGCAGCTTCTCAGCGAGCAGGCTCCACGAGAGAAGAGGCAGGAGTGCAAGCAAGCAGGAAGCAGGGAAGAGCAGCAGTCCCGGAGTGCAGGGGTGCAGGGAGTATAACTGGAGTTCCACCCCAGCCACCGGAGGCTTTTTGTGATTCTGTGCTATTCCTTTTCCTTCTATCTTCTTTTCTTCTCTGTCTTTTCTTCCAGTAGCAAAGAACAATGTCCGACGATGACAGATAATGATCCATAATGGCCGTCCTATTTACACGCTCATGCAGGCTGGTCTGGCCTTTTGTCTGCTCAGTCCTCAGCTCCTACCTGTGGCTCTTGCAACAATTTTGCCATGGTCCAGACAAAGGCTGGGTCCTGACTGCACACAGAGCAAAGGGGGGCAGGGGTCCCAGCCGCAGCGCCCCCAGGGTTGTAGCCGCTTCGGTTTTGTTTTGTTTTTTTTTTTTTTGTTGTTGTTGTTGTTTTTGTTTGTTTGTTTGTTTCCTTCAACTTTTATGTCTCTCTATTGCAATCAGTTTGTGTGAGAGACATACCTTTTGTGGAGGCCAGTCCTTCACACCTTCTGTCTCTCCACTAGTTATAGAAGGAATCTAAGAGGTCAGTTTTACAGAATCACAGAATCAACCTGGTTGGAAAAGACCTTGAATATCATCAAGTCCAACCATAACCTATATCCACCCACCATAACCTTTATCTACCCATTAATGCTTAAATCATGTCCCTAAGCACCACATCTATATTTCTTTTAAACACTTCCAGGGATGGTGACTCCACCACCTCCTTGGGCAGCCTGTTCCATTGTCCAACCACTCTTTCAGTAAAGAAATACTTCCTAATATCCAGCCTAAACCTCCCCTGGTACAACTTCAGGCCATTCCCTCTCATCCTGTCATTATTCACTGGAGAGAAGAGACCAACTCCTACCTGCCTACAACCTCCTTTCAGGTAGCTGTAGAGAGCAATGAGGTCACCCCTCAGCCTCCTCTTCTTCAAACTAAAAAACCCCAGTTCCCTCAGCCTCTCCTTATAGGATTTGTCCTCCAGACCTTTCACCAGCCTGGTAGCTCTCTTCTGCACATGCTCCAGCAACTCAACATCCTTCTTGTAGTGAGGGGCCCAGAACTGGACACAGTATTCAAGGTGTGGCCTCACCAATGCTGAGTACAGAGTCACAATCACCTCTCTACTCCTGCTGGCCACACTATTCTTGATACAGGCCACGATGCCGTTGGCCTTCTTGGCCCCCTGGGCACACTGCTGGCTCATGTTAAGTCAGCTGTCAACCAGCATCCCCAGGTCCTCCACCATGCAGCTTTCCAACCACTCATCCCCAAGTCTGTAGTTTTGCATGGGGTTGTTGTGACCAAATTGCAGGACTCGGCACTTGACTTTGTTAAACCTCATACAATTGGCCTTGGCCCATTGATCCAGCCTGTCCAGGTCTCTCTGCAGAGCCTTCAGAATGCTGTGGGAGACGGTGTCAAAGGCTTTACCAAAGTCTAGATAGACAACATCAACAGCTATATCCTCATTCACCATTTAGATGTGTAGCTTATCCTGTCTGGCCCCTAACTGCCACTGCAAAAGGGTATGGATGTCCTGGAAGTTCTGTTTTATATCTGCTAGCATTTTGCAGATGTCTCATATGCTATCAGGAGATTTAAATGAACTAGAGACACAAATATAGGAAACTGGATTAAATTCCAGTTGATGAGATTTGGCCAGAAAAACAACCTACAGGTGATATAAAGTTTAAAAACTTATCTCATCCCTACTGCTTTGAAAATCTCTCTCCTCTACCCTCAAAGAACATACAGATTTGCAATATTAAGCAAAGCAGTAGTAAAACTTAGTTTGACATAAAAATAACAATATTTGATAGAAGAACAACATCACCTTCATGATCAAAGAAAGAAATTTAGAGATTTCTTTTTCCTCAATGTTATGTAAAGCATACACTAAAATAAAACCTCTGTGGTCCCAAGTATGTAGGAGAGTTCAAAGCACAGTGTAAAGTAGAAGAAGAATGCAGGACGACCTTCATATAGCAGAGTTATCATCTACCTTAGCAATGGGTTTTTTTAAAAAAAATTTTTGCAGTTTCCATGGTGGATCTGCTACCAGGTGTTTGGGGACTGAATCTCAGGCTAGATATTTGATTAGTATGAACAACATGGATATTAATTTGCCTAGAGTCTCCAGAAGAGTGTAGGCAAGTACTTAAATGAAAATATATTTAATAAATACATTTCCACATGGCTGCATACTTGTCAGTGGCTTTAATCCAAAAAGTGAGTTTTGTTTTCCATGAAAAAAGCAATTAAAAATTAATATTTGTTAGTTTGCTTGTAAAATGCCTAAAAAAGTAGCCTTCAGGAATAGTGGCCTTCGTGTATGGCCAACTCTAGAATTTGTTTTCCAAAAATTCTTGAGAGATATGACTATTTGCATGTAACAGTTGCTCTGCTTTTTTATTCTTCACTCTATAGTTCAAGAAGATATTAGAAAATATTTGTTGTGTGTGGCAATTAGTTTTTGCAAAAGCTTATATGTGTGTAAGGGCTTGGGGAGTTACGTGTAGCATTTTGAATATATTCTGTTACTTATTTATAAATATTTACATGATTTATACCAAAATTTTGACACTCATCTCCATTTCTGAAATTTAAACACAGACCTTGACAAATGTTGTGCATATGCCTAATTTTAATTGTAGATAAGATTTGAGGGATCTTCAAGCTGAGTTTGAAGTATTTTAAGCAATGACTGCTGATGTTTTTTAGCATGCTGGCAAGGCACCTATGCAAGTGTCCATTTTCCATCACTGAGTACAGCTAGGGGAGGTGAATCTCAGCATCTCACTCTGTCTGCCTACCCTGTTCCTGTGCATAGACCATCCAGGCAGCCATTGTGACAGTCTCAGCCTAACAGAACCCATCATGTTGTTGAGATAGTGTGCTAGTAATTACATGAACAGTGCCAAATGTCTTCAGGAGATCTTATTACATATTTCTAAAATATTGGCAATAAAAGAACCATGTAAAATTATTAATAAACAAACAAAAAAACCCATAGCCAGGTGGCAAGTCTGATAGCTTTCCAAGACATGCCAGTCAGAAACATTCTGTTCAGTGTCTAATCACAGGTTAACTATGTCCAGCACGTTTTTAGGTTTTTTAATAGGCTTGTTTATTTCAAATATTTTACAGTAAGAGTAAGTTTGGTTACTTGTTCTGGAATGTTTTAAGAGTGGTAAAGAGTCCTCATGTCTGGCGAAGGCCCGGGTTTTCCTGTGCAGTTTCTGTGGTCCAGGTACTTCAGTGACTTTCAGTTGTATCACAGAAAATATTTATCTTAAATATGTTTGTTACAATTTTTTATTTTAATATTTATAATTGACTGTAAGTATAAAGTGAAGATTAATGCCTTGCTGTGCTAAATAATGTAATATGTCTTATCCTTAAATATTTATACATACTGAGAAGAATTTTGCTAACAGGACAAAAACTTTCAGGGTGTCATTTAACTCTCAGTTCATCCTGAATATAATGGACTTTGATCAACTGAAGGTAAAGTGCAAAATTAACCTGAAGTGTTACTTCTTCTGAGATTAGTTTTTAAGTGGGAAGATTATTCTGTACTGCTTTTAAAAAGACTTTGATTAATAAGAGGTGATTTTTTAGAAGGTGCCTCATCAAAATGGAATTTTTTAAATTTTCCTAGTTGTTGCAATATGGGAAAATAATTTTTATTTAACAGCACTTCTGGATAGAAAAGAGCACCAAAAATTGTGGAATGGAGCACAAGTACAACTGAGACCCTGTTTTAGCTTGTATCAGTTCATCTCCCAATAATTGTTTATGCTTATCCATGTCCATCTGGGATGTTCAGCTCTAAATCTGAACTATGAATTAAAAACATTTAGGGGAAAATCAGAGGAAAAAACATCATCAGCAAACAAGACAGGAGGTGTAGCAGCAGAAGTGGAGGAAAAGTAGCTCGTTCTGTGTAAATACTCTGTAACATGTCAGCACTTGTTAGAGGATCTGCATCCAGGTGCTGCTGCCAAAGATGAATGTCACAGCCTGTGAGTGACACGTGCATATAGGGAAGAGGATAAATGAGTTATGAAAACTTATAGAAAATATATACATCTTAGTTTGTCAAGTGGTAATTCTCTTCCTGTTTGCACCTTCTTTCAGGAGGCAACTTCCAACTCATGGTCTGCAATGATACAAATTGCTTTGTCTTCATGTCCTTTCAGGTCTTGTCTCCTTTGTACACACCTTTCTGTAAGCTAGAGAGGGCAGGAGTCAGGTAGGCAGTGTTTTTGGGGTGCCTGATGCATTTTATACATGACACACTTCAGGCTTGTGCAGCCAGTGTCTTATTTGCATCAGCTGTAATGGAGAAGCAACAAGTGGTGTACGACTCAACCTCAAATGCTGCAGAATATGTAGGGATGCCACCCATGCTCAGCTGCATGAACACCAAAGGTAAGCACTCTTATAGAAGCTGGGAACCTGACCCAATATTTTGTTTAATTAACAGTTTTTCTTGTTTCTCCATCTTTGCCCTAGTTCTTGATATTATGTTACTCCAGAGAGCCCTCTAGATTTCTTGGTCTTTCTATTTAAGATGACTGAATTTCTATGGATATTTTAAATCTTCTTAAATGTAGTATGCATTTCCACTGTTTCACCAATTCCTTGTTGCCTAACTGTGTCTTCCTCAACCAGAAGGTCTCTTTCTCTCTGGTTTCAGGGAATGTTTCATAGAATCCTAGAATCCTAGGTTTGGGTTGGAAGGGACCTTAAAGATCATGACAATTTGCCCAAAGACAAGAAAGAATAACCTTAATTAATAATGACACAATCTTTAAACGAACAAACAACAGCAGCAGCAAGCCATTCTCTGATATGTAAGTGTATAGCTGTGTTTAAATCACACTCTTACCCAAAAACTGTAATTCAGTGCCATCCCATGACTGAAAGGAAAAATTAATCCAATTTCTGTGAGCCATGTCAAGCCATAGAAAATATTGCTGGCTTCAAAACCAACAGGAACTTCCCCAAAATTTTGTCTCAAAAAAGTAGCACTTAGGAAAAAAAGGTTGATCTCTTTTCCTTGCACCACTTCTACATAAATGGCACAGGGAAATAAACTAAATTTTCCCTACCCAGGAGAGAGGATCCCTATAGAAATTGAATTAGAAGTGAGTAACCAAAAAGGACAATTTAAAAAAGATGTAGACTAATACAGAATTCCTGAGCAATAAAGTGGAGTATGTGGTGAGGTGAAACAAGCCATTTTAAGAATAACGCCGTAGGCATAACAGACACTACAGAAATGATATGGTGACATGGTTGTCCTGGTAGGGGTCATTGGTACTCCGGAACATGGTGTTTAGAAAGGTAAAAACACAAATTATTGCCTTGGGATCATATCCCACACTCAATATATGGTAGACTTTATAGAGATAAGAAGGGAGAAAAAAACATAAAATAAAGTCAAAAATAAAGTTGAAACAACCTTGGAGTAGTTGAAGCAATTCTACTAATTTAGTGCTGAGTATCAGCTATACTTGGAAACAGAAATAAGTATTACCGTATTCTGGGCCCTAGTGGAAAACTTTGAATTCTCAGGAAGAGAGTGGAGAACAAAAATAAATAGTAATGATGAGAGCCTCCTGTTCCCAAAAGTGTTAGCCAGGAGACTGTCGTTTGGCCAATAAAAAGGTGTATTATTTTAGACCTGTTATTAGAGCAGGGACACCTCACACTAGACCAGGCTGCACAAAGCCTCATCCAATCTGGCCTTGAACACCTCTGGGCAGGGGGCTTTCACAACCTCCCTGGGCAACCTATTCCAGAGCCTTACTGCTTTCATGGTGAAGAATTTCTACTGGATGTCTAACTTAATCTCCCCTCTTTCAGTTTAAAACCATTACCCTTGTCCTATCACTACCCTCCCTGGTGAAAAGCCCTTCCTCAGCTTTCACGCAGGCCTCCTTCAGGTACCGGAAGGTGCTATAAGGTCTCCTGGACCCTTCTCTTCTCCAGGCTGAACAGCCCCAACTCTCTCAGTCTTCATAGGAGAGGTGCTCCAGCCCTTTGATCATCTGCATGGCCCTTCTCTGGACCCCCTCCAACAGCTCCATGTCTTTCCTGTGCTGAGGGCTCCAGAGCTGTACACAGCACTTCAGGTGGGGTCACACCAGAGCAGAGTAGAGGGGCATAATCACCTCCCTTGCCCTGCTGGCCCCATTTCTTTTGCTGCAGCCCAGGATGAGGTTGGCCCTCTGGGCTCCAGCGCTCACTGGTGGCTCATGTCGAGCTTTTCATCTGCTACCACCCCCAAGTCCTCCTCAGGACTGCTCTCTAGCCATTCTCCCCCCAGCCTGTATTTGTACCTGGGGTTGCACTGACTCAGGTGCAGGACCTTGAACTTGGCCTTGTTGAACTTCATATAGCTGGCATGGGCCCACCTCTCAAACCTGTAAAGATCCCTATTATTAAAGAATAAGGACGTCCTGCAGACAACTAAAAACTTGTAATGGAATACAATGGAATAAATTTAGATTAAATGCAACATACACACCAAAGGTAGATTGCACAGGAATTACCTGGTAACTTTGCAAAGATGACTAATTCTCTTAAAAAAGTAAATGCATCACCAGAATTTCTGTACAGCAGGTGTTATAATGCCACTGAAAAAAACAGTTAACTGAAAAGAAGTGTAAACATTTTGAAAAATAAAAACAAAATCAAGACTTCATGAATAATAGTTTTGTTGAAAGAGAAAATATTGCAATACAGGAAAGGCAAAGATGTGCTCTAGGGCCAAGAATATTATTTTCACAAAGGCACATGGCACAAAAAATAAAAGAGCACTAGTGAAATTTGCTGATAAGTCAATATTGAGGCACTGCCAAAACAAAGAAGAATCAGAAAATTGAATGAGAAGACAAAGAAGACTGCAGTAATTCAAAGGAGACTAATGGGGTGCTACAGTGTTAAACTGTGTACATCACACCACTTCATTTTTAGACGGTTTGGCTGAGGTGAGGGTTTCTACTATTTCCACCAGTGAAAGGACTTTCATTGTAAGCATGCAAGTAATAAGAAATACCATGATGTAGACACATGCACATAGTGATTAATCATAGGAGACTATGTTCTATGACTGTGCTCTGCTCATCTGAAAATGAGCTGATAAAGTTTCCAGCAGGAATCAGGTAGTACTGCTCCCACATACAGAACTACTGTCTAAGGTACAGCTGAGATAAGGTACTTGGATAGAACAACCACAGTCTCATCTGGAAGGTTCTATAGTGTCTTCTGTGGTTAGAAAAAATACAGTACAACTGGAACATGCATGCAAAATACTATAGTGTGGCTTGAGGAATTAAAAGACCTTTTCAGGAAACTTTGAGTGAAAGCTTGATCAGTGAAGCACAATGAAGGAAGAAAGATTGCATGTTTCCTCTCAGTAAATGCAGTATGTCAGAGCAAATCCAATATTTCAGTTAAAGTTGAAGAAGGTGAGATGTTCCTTAAGAATAACAATGCCCAGCAATGGGTCCTCGGGCAAAGAAGGCCAACTTGGCTTCCTGCATGACATTAAGAAAAGCATTGCCAGCAGGTCGAGAGAGGTGATCCTTCTCATCCACTCAGTACTGGTGACAGATAACTGGTGTGTTGTGTCCAGTGCAGGGCTCTCCTGTTTGAACCCTTTCTTACACATTTTTGTGTCCGTCAAAGTAGTGGCAGAAAAAAACAAGCTTCCAAAACCCAGTTAGCTTTCTAAGAGAGGTTTAGCACTTTAAGCATTTGAGCAGTTCAGGCAAGGGATTGCATTGCATGGCACGTGTGCCATCAGGGAAGTGGTCTTAGTGAGCCAGGAAGACTCTCCCAATGCTACATTACTATGTGTCAAAATGAAAAGGGAAAAAAAAGAAAAAAGACTGCAGGTTTTCAGTGAGGCTGCAGTGAGTGTGTCACAGACCTGCCATGAACACTTGTATTTCTAAGTCTTCTAAATTGCTTATTTGCTACTCAGCAGGAGAAGGCCAGAATCCACAGTAACAGCTTATTCAAGTACATTTCCAGTACAGTTTCAGGGCCTTTGTTTTCATCAGAACTGGGGGATAGTCACTGTTTTACTTTCATCTTAAGTATCCCATGAGAAGCAACTATGTGAACTCAAGTTTTTCATGGGGAACAATGATTAACACTCTCAAATACTTCAAGGACAGAAGTCAGTAACCCTTATTCTACTGTTCTACTCCACTTGATGTTAGAAAATAAAGGAATTCTATCAATCAACACAAGGACAAAAGCAGCTACCTAGACTGCTTAAGAGATCCAATAGAGAAAGATACTAAAGTGTTTGATGAGAAAAGGATCTTTCACAAGGAATACTTCAAGCAGAAGTGGGCAGACTTTTTTACAATGGATGAGGATAATCTGACTTATTAATTAAATTGTATTGACTAGATCCATGATATTTTACAGTGTCATTTCAATGCTGACAGGTTTGCCTTTAGCAGGTGCAACAATTTAAAGTCCATTATGAAGACAGGCTGAGAGAGTTGGTGTTGTTCAGCCTGGAGAAGAGAAGACTCCAGAGAGAACTTATAGCAGCCTTCCAGTATCTTAAGGGGGCCTACTGGGAAATTGGGGAGGTACTTTTTACAAGGGCATTTAGTGATAAGATGAGAGGCAATGGTTTCAAACTGAAAAGAGGGTAAATTTAGGTTAGACATTAGGAAGAAATTCTTTAGCGTAAGGGTGGTGAGACACTGATGCCCCCTCCCTGGAAGTGTTCAAGGCCAGGTTGGATGGGCCTTTATGCAATTTGGTCTAGACCCTGCCCATGGCAGCACAGGTTGGAACTTGATGAGCTTTTAGGTCCCTTACAACCCAAACTATTCTATGATTCTACGGTTCTGTAACTATCTAATTAACATTTGGGTCTTGTACAGTCCCTCTCCTCCCAGTGCTCAAAATATGTCAGTGAGAGGATAACATTCCCACTGAGCCACATTTGGCATTGCTGCTGGATAAGACTGCCCTTCACTATGAAAGAATATCTCATCATTAACCCAGACCATTATATTCAAGCTCATCTTTAGGTTGATGCACCATACTTAAACTCATCTGCTCATGTTCCCTGCACTGACATTTTGCACAGGGCCCTTCACTGCAATCTTACATATTTGTCTAGTATAGAAAGAGACAAGTTTATTAAACCTTTGCATTCCTGAGGTTTAAAATTAGAGAAAATGAAGCAGGAGAAAAGTAAATGTAGGGAAAACAAGTTATGGCTAGAGGATAAATTAAATGACCTCTACACACATCAGCAAAAACATACAAAAAATTGAACATGAGAATAGGATTGGAAAAGATGATTGCAGGAAACTCTTAGTGACACTTTTCACAGTTATTAAGTTTTTCAGGTGCTAAAATAACTAAATATAATAACTAAAATAACTATTTTTTTTTCCTTTGGATTTTGAAATAATTCAAAGAGCTATTAATTCATTCATCTATAAACTTAGAAAGTAAACCTTGTTTGTGTAGGTATCTGTGTTATTGTTCAGGAATTCATCTTCAGTTTTGTGTTTTCTAGAAAGATTATCTCTAGTACAACTTCACATCAGCAATGAAAAAAAAAATCTAAAAATAATGAAGGCATGAAATGAAGCGTTATATTTAGCCCACTAAAGATAGCTGTTTGACTATTTTTAGACAAAATATGTAAGACTGCAAATTTAAAGCTTATATATTGTCCAGTCAGGCCAGTAATTAGAGATAGGAAAGCCAGAATGTTAAATTTAGAATATCTGGCATTTTTAAAAAGTGCTCAAGGCCAAGATCTTCCCTTGCAATCATCCAGTTAAATCCAATCACCCAAATTGTTAAATTATCCAGAAGAGAATTAAGAAGTCTAAATAAATGGATTTGTTTTACATTTAACAAATTATAATTAGAGTGAATCCATAATCCTTTTCACTGACAACTTTTTCAAAGATTAAAAATTAATGAGATTCTTTCTTGTCTTCTCTTTCACTCTGAAACTTTCTCTCACAATATTGAGAAATCTAACTCAGAGTTAACTGGAAGTTTTGTACTGAATTTAATTGCTGTATGAAAAACCTACTGTTTACAAGCATTTACTTAGTGGTACCATTTCCAAGGGATTTAAACATCTAGAGATAAAAGAAACTATTCTACAGTTTTCAAAATCTAAGATACCTTCTTCCTGCAATTTTACTAATACAGTATTTCACTAGATCTTCACTAAGTTGCTATCTACATTGCAGCCTCACTTTTCTAGTGCCAGGATTCTTTGCAACCAAGTCTCATTTCTCTGGTAAAGTATGTCCTGATATCCAATTGTCATGGTTTGACTCAGGATGGGCAATTAAACCAGAGACAACAATGCTCTCGATCCCCTCCCCCTCCCACCCAGAAAGGGAAGGAGAGAGAGAATTAGGAGAGAGACTTAGCTGGATTGAAAACTAAACTAGACAGCTTTAATTATCTGTTCAATTATATACAAGTATGTTCAGGAATGTGCAAAAGCGCCTTGCCTCCCCCACCCCCAGCAGCTCCCCCAGCACTCTCCTTAGCTGTGAGCAGCCCCGAAATGTCAGAGAAGACAGGGGCTGGGTTATGAGGGTTATGAGGTCAGAGCCTGGGGTTGATGGTGATGGATGGACAGAGTCCTCCCCAGATGCCGGCCATGGATGGAAGAGAAGGGAAGAAGAAGCAGGGAGGAAGTTGTCTTCTGTGATCTCTGACCTTCCTCTGAGCTCACGTAGATCTATGGAATGGAATCCCTTTGGTCAGTTCTGCTGTCTGTCTAGTCCAGCTCCCTTCAGGGGTGTCATAGATACAACTCTCCTGCTCTCAGTAGCATCTGCAGTGGCAGATTCACTGAGTAAAACAAACTGACCTTTGCGTCTCAGCAGAAACATAAACATTCCAGTGTTATCAGTCCACTACCTGGAACACTTGCTGCTAGTTAAAAGAAAGCTTACTGAAGGAAAAAAAAATCAGTAAAAGAAAAATCAGCTTCATTCTGGCTCAACCCAGGACATTCCACCCCTTACTCCATACCATATATTACATATAGGCTCTACATTCTACCAACAGTCAAATTAAGGATTCTCCCCCAGAGTCAGGTTACCTTGAAGTACATAGTGTATTTCACCATCCTTCATCATCACACACCAGGTATGTCCAGGTCCCTGAGCAAAAGCAACACCCCAGACAGGTTTACCTTTGCCTGAAGCAGGATAAACCCAAACACTTTTACCCAACAGGTTTGTTTCACAAACCACGGGGACTTTATCCACATCTGCAGTGTGTAGAAGGTCTGACTGAGCAGGACCAGCCCGATTGATGGATCCCCTGGTATTAACTAACCAGGTGGCCTTTGCCAAATTTTTGTCCCAATTTTTGAGAGTTCCACCACCCATTGCCTTCAAGGTGGCTTTTAACAGACCATTGTACCTTTCAATTTTTCCTGAGGCTTGTGCATAGTACGGGATATGGTATATCCACTCAACACCATGTTTTTGGCCCAGTCAGTCACAAGACTGTTTTTGCAATGAGTCCCATGGACCCATTGAGCTAAAAAGAGTTCACCCTTATGTTCCCAGTCTAAGTCTATTTGGAACACTTGAGCAGCCTCATCTGCTCATTGGTTGTGTCCATGTTCCTCAGTGGCTTGACTCAGAGGTACGTGTGCACTTTTACAACCAGTTTCTCCATCCGAGCTGCAATGTCTTTCCACTGCTCAGCCACCCAAATAGATTTACCTTTTTGCTGCCGGTTGTTCTGCTGCCACTGCTTTAGCCACCCCCACAAGGCATTTGCTGCCATCCAAGAGTCAGTGTAGAGACAGAGTCTCAGCCACCCCTCTCGCTCAGCAATGTCCAAAGCCAGCTGGATGGCTTTTACCTCTGCATATTGACTCGATTCACCTTCTCCTTCAGCTTCTTGTGCTACCAGCCACGTAGGACTCCACACAGCAGCTTTCCACTTCTGGCGGTTTCCTACAAGACGACAAGAGCCATCGGTGAAAAGAGTAAATTGTTTCTCAGTCTCTGGTAGATGATCATATGGTGGAGCTTCTTGAGCCCATCTCACCACTTCTTGTGGTGGCAGTCCAAAGTGTGTGCCTTTTGGCCAGTTTGTGATTGCTTCTATAATACCTGGACGATGAGGCCTTCCTATTCGAGCTTGCTGGGTAATCAAAGCAGCCCATTTACTCCAAGTGGCATCGGTGGCATGATGGATAGGAGAAAGGTTACTCTGGAACATGAAGCTCAGTACTGGTAATCTGGGCAACAGGAGGAGCTGCGCTTCAGTGCTGATTGCTTCCAAAGCGGCTCTAACTCATTCATATGCTGCAAGTATCTCCTTCTCATTGACATGTAGATGGCCTCAGAACCTCTGTAGCTCCGGCTCCAGAATCCCAAGGGTCGACCTCAAGTCTCCCCTGGTGCTTTCTGCCAGAGGCTCCAGGTAGGACCGTTGTACCCGGCTGCAGTGTAGAGCATATTTTTGATGTCTGGCCCTGTTCGAACTGGTCCAAGGGCAATTGCCTGCACAATCTCCTTTTTAATCTGCTCAAAAGCTCTCTGTTGGTCAGGACTCCATTTAAAGTCACTCCTCTTTCGGGTCACCTCATACAGAGGTTTCACAATTTCACTGTAACCTGGAATATGCATTCTCCAGAAACCAACAGTCCCTGAAAAGGTTTGAGTGTCCTTTTTAGTAGATGGTGGGGCCATAGCTGTTACCTTGTTTTTCATGTCAGTTGGGATCTGGCCATGTCCATCTTGCCATCTGATTCCCAGAAACTGGATCTCTCGTGAAGGTCCCTTGACCTTGCTTCTTTTTACAGCAAAACCAACATCCAGAAGAATTTGGATGATCTTTTTACCTTTCTCAAAGACTTCTTCTGGTGTGTCACCCCACACAATGATGTCGTTGATGTACTGCAGGTGTTCTGGAGCCTCACTCTTCTCCAGTGCAGAGTGGATCAGTCCATGTCAAATGGTTGAGCTGTGTTTCCACCCCTGGGGCAATCAATTCCAGGTGTACTGGACTCCCCTCCAGGTGAAAGCAAACTGTGGCCTACTTTTCATTCAATCTGCTGGCAGAATCAGAGACTCCCAGAATCATTCTGGTGGAAAAGACCTATAAGATCATTGAGTCCAACCGTAACTTTACCAACCACTAACCTAACTCTACCAAGTCCAACGCTTAAACAGTGTTCCTGATCACCACGTCTACATGCCTCTTAACACCTCCAGAGATGTAGATTCAACCACCTCCCTGGACAGCCTGTTCCAGTGCTTAATTAGCCTTTCAGTGAGGAATTTCTTTTCTAATATCCAATCTAAACTTCCCCTGGTGCAACTTCAGATCATTTCCTATTGGCCTATCACTTTTTACTTGAGAGAAGAGACCAAACCCACCTTACTACAACTCCCTTTCAGGTCTCCCTTCAGTCTCCTTTTCTCCAGACTAAACAACCCCAGTTCCCTCCAATTCTCCTCATAGGGTTTGTTCTTCAGTCCCTTCGCCAGCTTTGTTGCCCTTCTCTGGACTTGCTCCAGCACCTCGATGTCCTTCTTGTAGTGAGGGGCTCAAAACTGAAGACAAGATTCAAAGTGCAGCCTCACCAGTGCTGAGTACAGGGGCATGATCACTTCCCTACTCCTGTTGCTTACACTATTCCTGATGCAGCCTAGGATGACTTTGGCCTTCTTGGCCACCTTGGCACATTGCTTGCTCATATTCCTGGAGAATTCTCCTCCTGGAGAAACTGACTCGTTACGGCCTTGACCAGTGGTCTGTGTGGTGGGTGGGTGGGGAACTGTCAGACAGACCATACCCAGAGGGTGATAGTAAATAATTCCTCTTCAAACTGGCCACTGGTCACAAGTGGGATCCCCCAGGGATCAATATTAGGCCCCATGCTGTTTAACATCTTCATAAGTGACCTGGATGTTGGGATCAAGAGCACCCTGATGAAGTTTGCTGGGGACACCAAGATGAGTGGAGAGATTGACACTCCAGAGGGCATGACCACCCTCCAGGATGACCTGGACAGACTGGAGGAGTGGGCTAGCAGGAACCTTATGAAGTTTAAAGGAGAAAAGTGTACAGTCTTGTGCCTGGGAACACACAATCCAGGAGTGCAGTTCAGACTGGGATCCACCTGGCTGGAGAGCAGCCCTGTGGAAAGGCACCTGGGGGTCTTGGTGGATAACAGGCTCAATGTGAGTGAACAGTGTGCTGCAGGGCAAAGAAAGCCAACAGGATGCTGGGCTGCATCAACAAGGGCATCACCAGCAGAGATAAAGAAGTCGTCACCCTGCTCTACTTGGATCTTGTCAGACCACACCTGGAGTGTTGTGTTCAGTTCCAGTCCCTGCTCTACTAAAAGGATAGAACAGGCTAGAGAGGGTCCAGAGAAGGGCCACAAGGGTGATAAGAAGACTGGAGAACCTGCCATATGAGGAGAGGCTGAGAAAACTGGGTTTGTCCAGCCTTGAGAAAAGAAGGCTTTGCAGAGACCTTATTATCATGTTCCAGCACTTAAAGGGTGGCTGCCAAGAAACTGAGACTCCCTATTTACAAGGAGTCACATAGAAAAGACAAGGGGTAATGGGCACAAGTTTCTCCTGGGGAGATCCCAATCGGACACAAAAGGTAAATTTTTCACCATGAGGACAATCAGACATTGCAATAGTCTCCCAAGGGAAGTGGTGGATTCCCCCACATTGGACAGTTTAAAGTCTCAGCTTGACAGGGTGCTGAGCCATCTCATACAAACTATAGTATTATCTAAAAAGGTTGGACCAGGTGATCCTTGAGGTCCCTTGCAACGTGCCATTCTGTGATTCTGTGATTCTATGATTCATCCAGCTCTCAATCAACACCACCAGGTCCTTTTCCTCTGAGCAGCTTTCCAGCCATTCTTCCTAAGCCAGTAGCATTGCATGGGGTTGTTGTGACCCAAGTGCATGATCTGGTACTTGGCCTTGTTGAACCTCATATAATTGATCCAGCCTGTCCAGGTCCCTGCAGTTTACCTGTCAGGATAAACTACAGACACAAACCTGTATGGACACTCAGCTCAAAAATGCAAAATCTTTGGGACATTTTTTTCAAGCAGTTTTATTAGTTTTCAGCTATTCCTTTCCTCCCTCTCATTCATGACTCTGCATTATGGAACAATGTACCCTCACAGGGTATAAGACCTTAGTAAACCTTCCAAAGCATTAATTCCTCTCTTAATCATAACTGATAGAAGCCTTTCCTCAAGCAAAAATGGGTTCTGCATTTGTTAGTACTTGACTTCTACAGTGAGGAAGACCAGATGAAGCACACAGAGATATCTGATTTAAACCACTCAAATACGTAATATTAAGGATTTTTTCCCCATTCTCTCTTACAGTGATGTTAGAGGAATTATCCATTTTTTTAATAAACAAACTTCCTGGAGAGGAAGTGCAGACACTTCCATTCACGTGTCTTAAAGGTCTGGAAGACCTGTGGAAGAAACTGATTTAATTCCATTGGAAACCTGTTGCAGTCCCTCAGCGTAGGAAAGCTCACTGCAAGTCAAAAGAGTATTTTAAAGGGGAGGATTGTCTGTGACTTATATTCTGATGGTTTCATCAGGAATTTCTCTACAGTGGGCATAAGCTCACACTCTTGGGTCTGGAATGGGTCATGTCTTTCCCAGCAAGAAACTTCTCCATCAGAGCTGGATTTCAGTGGCATGAAGTGACTGTCAGAGTTTGAGTATGAACCAAATCCTCTTGACAGTCTTTTAAGCAAAATTACACTTATTCAGAAAAATGATCATTATCTTTTATTAAAACTGTCACTAGGGTTTTTGACTGCCACCAAGGTAAAATCTTCACATCTTTAAAACCTCTTTTCATATATAGTGATGTTATCCTGGCCTTTTTTTTGGTAGTACCTCATGGGTTACTCATTAGTTCCTTAAATATTGAAATGCTGTGAACTAGCTATTCTCACCAGCTATGTCATAAAAGATCACTGAAGCAGAGGGTAACATATTTCAGGTTTCTTCTGGTCAATTTTAGTCCTCTGTAAGACTTTCATGCAGGAAAATAAAAAATAAGAAAAAAAGAAATAAAAGAAAAAAGAAAAAAGAAAAGCTAACCCTTTGAAACAGCAGCTACTACTGCTCTACAGTAGCAACTGTTTGTTTTTGAAGACAAAACATAGTGCTTATTCATCCAGTTTTGCACTTGAAATAATTACAGGCTTTATTGTATAACATCATAATAAAAAAATTAGTATTAGAATAGTGATCAGAGTGCAGGCTTATCCTCTGGTGTTTTTTTTTAAAATCATGCAAAACTACAGATGTAAAAGAGAGAACCATGAGATGGAATAGAAAGAGCTGTATGGCACTAGAAAACAGGTTGGATACATAGACTGGTGTGTTGCTTTTTCGTGTTGCCATGCTACTACTGCCAATGCCAATGCCAATGCCAACAATTTACATTTGTATAATCACTCATATTCCAAAACACATGGCAAATCACAGGGCAAATTATGCTTTAGGTTATATGGTTTAGTGAAGACACAGATGCTTCCATTCTAGAGTTGCACCAGTGCCATGAAGAACAATTTCATCTTTACTCTCCACAATGAGTGAAGAGTGAAAACGTGAAGCCCTCTTTTCATTGGGATGCAAAAGTAGTGTGGAAATACAGAATAGAAGATGTATCTTTTTCTCAGCACTTAAAGAAAACATTTGTAAAATCTTAGGCAGAAATTATACCTCAGAAAAACGTGCATTTCTGGAGAGGTTGTAGCAGAAAGCTGACATGTGTTGCCTGTAACAGCTCCTTTCTCAATGATTTGTATCACAATTCTAGCAGTGCAACCTTCTTCAAGGACTGACTGGTGCAAGCATACTGAGAGCTCCTACTGGTATAAGATAATAATATGGCAACAAGATAAGCATTATTTGAATGAACTACCTGCTAAAAATTTAGTTAAGACAACCCTCATAGGCATCCTGAGAGGCATTAAGGCCTCACCTTGGGTTATTCAAGCACCAAGCACTTAAACTCTCCACTGACTGGCTGAAGACCCGTTGCAAAATACAATGTCATTTTGTCTCCTCTGCAGTTGGCAGAATTTCCATATCTGGGCTCTCAGCCTGGATTTTGCTAGAGCACACAGTAAATCTGGCCAATGGCTTTTTGGGTAGATAGAAGAAAATGCTCTTTTCTTTCAGATTGCATTGCTTTTTATGTTTGTCCCCTGCATCGAACTTGCTGTCAGATAAAAAGAGACAAGCAGACCAAAAGGTAATGCTGCTTAAAAATCTCCAATTTCGATTTCTTTTTATCTTTTCACACTGTGTTGATCCCTAAGCCAAATGCATTTTTTTTTTCCTGTGAAAATGAAATGTATGTCCAGCTGAGTGATTCCAGATCAAAACATTGGCTTCTTCAATGTGGGAAAATCTCCCAGACTGGAAGAACAGTGTTCTCCGATGCCGATTCAGAGCAGATATTTTCTATCCTAGACATTTCTGGGACTGGAAGACCTGGTTCCTCTCTGTCTTAGAACCACACTCTGAACACCACTGTATAATCACAGAGTATAGCTTTATGCACCATACTACCATGAATATACCACCAAAACAAATAACTTTTTTGAATGTTCTGGACTTTTCTAAAAGGAAGATAAAAATAGAACACAGAAGATTTAACCTTCAATTGACCTGAAGACATGATTCTTCATGTAACTACTCAAATTTAGTGCTGTCATAACTTGAATTCAACAGGTATGTTAAAATCAGACATACAGTCTTTTAGCTGTAATAGTAGATAGGGTAGGAATTAGGAAAAGGAGAAGCTTGGATAATCAGATGAGACCCAAGAAAAGCCTACATATTGCACTAGCTCCCTTTCAATTTCTTACTTTTTAGTAAGCCTAAAAATGTTATACAGTGCTATGTCTTGTCTGTGCATTTAAGTTTGCCTCTAACTGGCTTGTGAGAGCATTATTTTATTGGCTTGCTTTCTCTCATTTAATAGTGGTCATGTAGTTCCTATTGATCTGCACCTGAAGCTAAGCAACATCTTGGCTTTCTCTCAGAAAGTAGATATCCATGGCCTGGAATTATCTCACCTAAATAGAGCGTTAAATGATGTGCCCAAGTCAGAAGTGTTAACATTCAGATATCCCATATAAAGCATTTATTGACGACAAAAATAATTATTATGTCTTGAGCCAACCTTGCATGGAGCACAGAGAGGACCCAGGAAGAGGTGCTGTCTCTCCTGAACATGACCAGTATGTACCCTAGGCTTCAAAGCCTGGGAAGTCTCTGATGTTGCTTTATCTACCCATATACATATAGCCATACACAGGTAACATACAAGGTGTCCCTGTGTCTGCTCCAGAAAGTGCTCAGCATGGGCAAACCCATAGGATACAATCTTCATTAATTCTTTCAAAGGCCCATGAACCCACTTTCCTGGAATACATTAACAGAAGGGAATATCTTGTCCTATTTCACTGCCTACATTGCCACTTCAAGCACCAAGGAACCACCAATTATGTTAATTATCTTCACTCTGTTAAAAATAGTGCTTGATTTCTTAGGTTTTTGAAGATCTTTTTCTGGAAGACAGATACTTTGTAATGGAGATACTAATCCAGGACAGGTTCTGATGATTTTACTCACACCAAGTCATACATTTCTGTAGAAGTAGATCTGCTAATTACCCCTGAGAAAGGTTGTTAGCAGCAGGAGGAGATATTTCAGGCCACTTCTCTGATTTATCAAGGCAGAAGGTAGAACCTCTTTGGATGTCAAAATTTTTTGTGTAAAAATATCTTTCAGTGAAGGACATATTTCAAGTACTTCACTTATTTGAAAAAAAATTTGAATAAGATATTTCTGCCAAGAACAAGAATGATGCTTATAAGAGCTGCTCTGGTGTGAGGAAATAAAAAGAAGAAGTGGGTATCAAGATTTGTTGCTGTTGACATAGGAGCACTTAACTAGAATATTTGAGTACATAAATAATCAAATGTTGTTTCCTGATTAATTCCTTTATTTATTTTTTGCATATATTAAAAATATACTGAATGTGTGAATGTTGTGGGTCTCGGGAGGGGCTGGGTTCTTTGTTCTGAGGAGTTTTTTGTGGCACTAAGATGGAGCTTTTGCTATTGTTATCACTAATAGATTCCATGTTTTTCTTTCTGTACACAGAGATGTCCTGAAGTAATGAATTATAAAAGTTAAAGCCACAGGGTTTGGCCTCTGTATCTTTATGAACTAGATGTAAACGACAAAATGTCGAAGGCCACATGCAGCAAAATCACCTTCAAACAATGTCAACCTTGGGGAACTATAGTAAAGATCTTCTGTGATCTGTGACACATTGTTAAACCCAAACTCTTGTTTTAAGGTAGCTGTGGGTATTAAGCTCCTTATCTTTCTCAAGAAAACAGCAACAAAGTTCAAGCCTGCTTCTCCTCAGAAGGAGCAGATGTGCAAGATGTCAGCAAAAGGCAAGAAGCAGAGAGGGATTGATGGAGAGTGCTGGAGGTTAGAGGAAACTCAGGATGGAGAGAAGATAGAGACAGAATTCTGTTCTTTTGGTTACTAAAAATTCTATGATCAAATAGGCATCTCACATGCATGGATGCACTCTGATTTTTTTAGATGATCTTGATCAACTATCAGAGAGAGGTTTTCACTGAAAAACTTATAACCTTGATCGACTTAACTTAGCTTGATGAGACTTTAGATTCGGGGCTTTGGTTCAGTTCCTTATGTATTTGAAATCAAGGAGCAACCTAACACTCTGGTTCTATATTCCCACTATATGCAGCATGGGTGTGGCCTCACCTTGAGTACTGTGTGCAGTTTTGGCCTCCAAAATGCAAGAAAGATATAAAATATTAGAATGTGTCCAAAGAAGGACAGCAAAGATGTTGAAAGAGGGCATGACTTAGGACACTTGGCTGGGGATACCAGATTTTGTCAGCTCAGACAAGAGGAGGCTGTTTAAGGGGTAACCTCGTTGCTGTATACAACTTTCTCCTGAGGGGTACTAATAGTGGGTTGCTGATGTCTCTGGTGTCTGTTGACAGGACATGAGGGAATGGCTTAAAGCTGCATCAGGGGAAGTTCATACTGGATATTAGGAAA
Source organism: Hemiprocne comata (assembly GCA_020745705.1). Lineage (NCBI taxonomy): Eukaryota > Metazoa > Chordata > Aves > Apodiformes > Apodidae > Hemiprocne > Hemiprocne comata. The sequence goes on from CM036586.1 coordinate 208,889,270, forward strand.
AAGATATTCATTATGAGGGTGATCAAGCACTGCAACAAACACCCCAGGGAAGTGGCCGTGGCCGCACGTCTGTTTGTGTTCGAGAAGGGTTTGAACACTCTTAGATATACGGTTTAACTTTTAGGTTGTCTTGTGTAGAATCAGGATTGGACTCCATGGCCCTTGTGGATCCCTTCCAACTCAGAATATTCTATGAATATGATTCTACAATTCTATAACTCTGGTGAATACAAATGCACAGTAAGCTCAGGGTATCGTATCATATTGGTTTAAAATAATCTAATTTCCATTTACATGAAGTTAAATTGCAGTGTTACCTATACTCAATCTTTTATCAATTTTCTAAAGTCAAAACAATTGATACATCTTTTTTAAAGGAATACAGTGCTAAATTGACCCACCAAAAAGTTTTTTACTTGAATGGTTAGTAATAACCATTGTTTCTCCATATTAAAGGCAAATTATTGTAATTTCCATCTGCCTTGAATACTTCTGTCTTGGTAGGCTTTTGCTTTTTCAAATAAAAATAAAAAAAAAAAAATTATTTTTTTCCCATATTCAAATAAAACTGATCATCTTTTTCAGTTAGGCAGCTGAGGGAAGAAGTGATTTTGAGAAAGATAGAAGCAGAAATGTCATTCTGATCTGTAAAACTTGGGGGAAAAAATTAGTTTGGCATTTTTCATCATGGATCTGTTGCTGGGCAGGAACAGTAGGAGCTCTTTCATTGTTGTTTCTCTGGATTTTCTGTACACATGATATAGTATGATTTCAATTGCCCTGATTCTGTTTTAAGCAAGTAGTTTGTTTCACTGTTAATGTGTGGAAAATCAAACTGGCCCTCTGCCAGTATGGGAGTCTCATACTCATTTTGCATTCACTGTTAAATTACTGCTGATACATCCTTCACTGTCACTGCAAGTATGTTGTTCCTTGTCCATATGTTGCTGCATGCTTCTTCATTTCTGTCAGTCCTATCTCTTGGTTTGAATTAGTCTGTCTTCTATGCCTCCTATATTCTTCCTTTCTTATTCTTCTTTCCTGTTGCTTTTGTTTGTTTTTTCTTTTTTTCTGCTTTCTCCTTTTTCTTGCCCTCTCTCCCTTCTCACACAACTTTCAGAAAGGAGTGTGGTTAATTCATTTCTGTCTGAAGATGAGGAGTAATGTAGAGGTGGTGATCTGTTCCTCCAGTTCTAGGTCTCAGAAGGATGGCATTAGATGTGGATCTGGTCAACTAAATCCCACATGGAGACTACACATTACATCTTTATTTTCATATTCCTTGCTTCTTTTTAACGTGGTCACCTCTCCCTGGCAATATTTGTCTTGAAAAACAGCTCTTCCCACTTTGCTTCATGCTCCCTCAACCATGCTCAAACCCAGAATTCCCCCTCCTCTATGTGTTAGGAGTCCAGTCTCTGCTGGTAACCTCCATCCCTGAACCACACATTACTGGAAGTATTAAGGACCCTAGTTTAAATTACTATCTATTCTCCTTCAGAGGTATTTACTCCTACAGAAAAAAAATATACAGAAGGAAGTTACTTAGTTTTCACTCTTTATTAGTGGCTGGAAAATAAATGAGGGTTATTTCCAGGAGCCTGACCAAATGTAGCCCAGCAGTAGCTTTGAGTACTGAAAAGAAGTGTTGTAGAGCAAACTATCTCTGGTAGTCTGCTGTGTATGGTTGGACTGGTATCTTTGTGAGACAGGGAAGGAAGAATAATCCAGTTGCAAAATGTCCCTTAGAACTACAAATGTTCCCATCTCAGGACCTGTCTCAGTCTCCCAAATAGCTTTACGCAAAGCAGCGTTTTTCCTGTTTTTTTCTACTGGGCTGCTCATGTTGAAGCTACCTACCCTGCACAGTGATTTGAACCTACAGAAACTCTGAACAGAATAATCACAGACTCACAGAAATGTTCTGGTTGGAAAAGATATTTAAGATCATCAAGTCCAGCCATTAACCTGACCCTACCAAGTCCAGTGCTAAACCAAGTATCTGAGCACCACATACATCTGCACATCTTCTAAACACCTCCAGGGATGGTGATTCAACTATCTCCCTGGGCACCCTGTTCCAGTGTTTAATTACCCTTTCAGTGAAAAAGTTTCTTCTAATATCCAATCTAAACCTCCCCTGGCACAACTTGAGCCCATTTCCTCTTGTCTTACCACTTTTTACTTGGGAGAAGAGACCAACCCCAGCTCACTACAACCTCCTTCCAGGTATTTGTAGAGAGCAATAAGGTTTCCCCTCAGCATCCTTTTTTCCAGACTAAACAACCCCAGCTCCCTCACCCACTTCTCATAAGACTTGTGCTCTAGACCCTTCACCAGCTTTGTTGCCCTTCTCTGGATATGCTCCAGCCCCTCAATGTCCTTCTTGTAGAGATGGGCCCAAAACTGATCACGAGATTCGATTTGCAGCCTCACCAGTGCCGCATACAGGGGGACAATCGCTGCCTTAGTCCTGCTCGACACATTATTCCTGTTACAAGTCGGGATGCTATTGGCCTTCTTGGCCACCTGGGCACACTGCTGGCTCATATTTATCTGGCTGTCAATCAACACCTTTTCCTCTGGGCAGCTTTCCAGCCACTCTTCTCCAAGCCTGTAGCATTGCATGGGGTTGTTGAGACTCAGGTGCAGGACCTGGCACTTGGTCTTGTTGAACCTCATACAATTGGCCTTCGTCTATCTATCCAGCCTGTCCAGGTCCATCTGCAGAGCCTTCCTACCCTCAAGCAGATCAGCACTCCCACCCAGTTTAGTGTCATCTGCAAACTTACTGAGACTGTATTTGATCCCTTTGTCCAGATAATTGATAAATATATTAAAGAGACATGAGCCCTGGGGAACACCACCTGTGACCAGCCACCAGCTGGACTTAAATCCATTCACCACAACTCTTTGGGCCTGGCCACCCAGCAAATTTTTTACTGAGTGAAGAGAACATCGACCTAAACCAGAAGTCGCCAGTTCCTCCAGTAGAATGCTGTGGGAGACAGTGTCAAAGGTTTTACTAAAGTTCAGCTAAACTACGTCCACAGCCTTTCCCTCATCCACTAAGGGTTCACCTTATCATAGAATGAGACCAGGTTCATCAAACGGGGCCTGCTTTTCATGAACCCATGCTGAGTGGGCCTGTTTGCCTGGTTGTCCTGCATGTGCTGTATAATGGTACTCAAGATGATCTACTCAAGAAATTCTGGTCACTAAAACAGTCCAAGTTTAGTTTCCAAGCTTTATCTTCCTTGTTGATGCACTAGGGGGAAGGGATGCCATCCAGAGGGATCTTGACAGGGCTTGGGGAGCAGAACCACCCAACACTCAAGAAGTTGAACAAGGTCCTGCACCTGGATTAGGAGATCCCTTGGTATCTATACTGACTAATGGATGAATGGATTGAGAGCAGTCCTGTGGAGAAGGACTTGGTGATATCGGTAGATGAAAATTGCACATTAACTGGAAATGCACATTAACCTGAAAGTCAATTGTATCCTGGGCTCCACTCTGGTGAGACCCCACCTACAGTACTGTCCATTTCTGGAGCCCTCAGCATAGGAAAGACATGAACCTGTTGGGATAGGTTCAGAGTAGACCACAAAAATAATCAGAGGAATGGAACATCTCTCCTAAAAGAACAGGTTTTCAGCCTGGAGAAGATAAGGCTCCTGGGAGAACTTATTGCAGCCTTTCAATATATAAATTGTTTATAAGAATGATGGAGAGACTTTTTACCAAGGACTTTAGTGACAGGACAAGGGACAATGGTTTTAAACTGAAAGAGGATAAATTTAGATTGGACATAAGGAAGAATTTTTTTTTTATTATGAGGGCGGTAAGACACCGGAACACGTTACCCAGAGAAGTTGTGAATGTCCCATCACTGGACACATTAAGGGTCAAGTTAGAAGGGATTTTGTGTAACCTCATCTAGTGCAAGATGTCCCTCCCCATGGCAGGGGCTTTGGACTAGGTGATCTTCACAGAATCACCAAGGCTGGAAAAGACCTTTAAGATTATCAAGTCCAGCCTATGACCAACACCACCACACCATCTAGACCATGGCACTAAGTGCCACATCCAGCCTTGCCTTGAACACCTCCAGGGATGGTGCCTCCACCACTTCCCTGGGAAGTCTATTCCAGTGCCTAATCACCCTTTCCATGAGGAAGTGCTTCCTAATATCCAACTTAAATCCTCCCTTGGAGCAACTTCAGGCTATGCCCTCTTGTCCTGTCACCAGTTGCCTGGGAGAAAAGCCCAGCCCCCACCTGACTACAACCTCCCTTCAGGTACATGAAGAGAGTGATGAGGTCCCCCCTGAGTCTCCTCTTCTCCAGGCTAAACAACCCCAACATCCTCAACCTCTCCCTATAAGACTTTCCCTCTAGTCCTTTCACCAGCCTTGTTGCTCCCCTCTGGACCCACTCCAGCACCTCAACGTCCTTCTTGAAGTGAGGGGCCCAGAACTGCACACAGTACTCGAGGTGAGGCCTCACCAGTGCTGTGTACAGGGGGAGAATTACATCCCTACTCCTGCTGGCCACACTATTCCTGATACAAGCCAGGATGCCATTGGCCTTCCGGGCCACCTGGGCACACTGCTGGCTCATGTTCAACCGGCTGTCCACCAGCACTCCCAGGTCCCTCTCTGCCGGGCTGCTCTCCATCCACTGATCATCATAAATGTCTTACTTTGTACATATAAATCTGTATCTGTGTAACATCTGTGTTTGCAGAGTAAAGTAGAAGCACCTCACGCACAGCTGATATAGAGTAACAGCCTTGCTTTCTCCTTGAAAAAAATAGTCATTTTTACCATTATTCTGCCTATACTTCTTCTACAAGATCATAGCTAAGGAATTTAATTCATTTTTTGAACCCTGGAAGAACAGAAGGTGATCAGAGTTTATATAAGTAATTGTCTAAATGAGCAGTTTCTCAACCTTAGAACAAGAACATGATGACATCAAATCTGAAACTTCGGTCTGAAAAATGAGAGTTCAGTACAAGGTCCCTTGCCTTTCATTTATCTTGGAAAAGAGCATCTGGGACAGAATAATACTTCAAAAGACAAAATTAATAAGAATGTAGTTTTGAAATATTATTGAGTATTGTAGTCTGTAGATCTTTAGAAAGCACCTGAAAATCACCACTGTATGGCAAGTCATAGTTATTAGAATGATTTTGTGGATAATTGAAAGCTAAGTGTTACATCATGGGCTGGTTAACACATTATTTAAAAAATTGCACTGTACATTGCTTGTCACAGAAAGAAAATAGTGGTTTCCTGTGTTTAACATGTGTGGGTCTGGGGCAGAAAAGGATGGGTTTGGCTCCAGGAATCAATAGACTGAAAAGAATTTTCTTTCTACAATAGGATTTCTTTGTGGAAAAGCATTCAGATTCTGCATATGTCTACATACATGGGTGATTTGTGTACAGATTTTAAACACTTGTCTCTCTGGTCTTTTTTGAGCTGCCAGGGTGCAGGGGGCACAGTAGTAATAGACTACATTACACCTCTCAGTAGAATTAAACTGTTATTCAACTGAGCTGTGCAGCACCAGGAGTGAACCACCTTATCCTTTCTCTGTGTTGGCCTCATTCCTGCACTAATGCTGATGATCTTGAATTATCATCACTGAGAAAATGTTTATGAATAAGAGAGTGAGAGAAAGCCCCTCTGCCTCCATGATCTTTCTTCCCTTCACTATTCTTACACAGCTTCTTCCAGGAACTGAGGCACAGGGAAAGATAGAAACAAGGAGTGGGACAGGCACATAGTTGGCAGAGCTGTGAGTTTTAGTTATGAGAGCTATAAGACTAGGTATTTCTCATATGACCTAGAAGTTTGGCCCTCTTTGTGAGTACTATATTGGTAAAGCTTTGGGAGTGTTGCCAAAGGCTTCAGCAGAATCACTGATTTCTGTTTCTGGAAGGCAGGGTATACATGGTTATACATGTAGAAAAATTGAAGATAAACTCAGGTACTTTTGTAATTTTAAAACATTATTACAGTGGTTGCCAGTACTTCCAAAATGAATTAAGGCCTTAACAATTCTATAAGTGAATGTCATGGGTAGATTCATCTCCTCTGCCTTAGAAATGAGATAGTTTCAGCTAGTCCCTTTGGACTAAATGTCGGTATCATTTTCTATTTTGATGTTTCCAGCAGGTTTTTCAAGCGTTGTTATGGCTGGTTGTTTGTTGTTTGTTTTTTTTTTTCCCATTTCTGATTAATGACTAGTAAGGGAGTCATTAATCAGACATTGACACCTACTTTGCAGACATTGACTTGCCATGATAATCCTAACAAATCTTTTCCTTGAGGTACCTATACTGATGTCCTTGGGATCGCTACTTGGATGAAGAAGCCCTAATACAGTGACACTAAATCAGGCACTAGAGACAATATTCTCCAAAGGTATAAATCAGCACCATCTCAAAGACATGACTGGGACAGTATCACAGCTACAAACTCCAGTAAGACGGTTGGGTAATACAGCAAATATTAAATAAATCATGGGAAAGATTAAGAAAGAACAGCTTTCCCTTGTGTGTACTAAAGCAGGTTTCACATTAAGTTAACAATTATATTTAATAAATACTCATCTACTAGAAGATAGAATTAGACCACAAATGCATATTATATAATGTAAGCTCACTAGTGTCTGTCACATAATACCTTTCACCACATCTGTCAATTAGAGTTTTGCAATTCATGGGCTGATTATGACTTTAGCTACCAGCTAGTCTCTCTATCACAGAAGAGGTGCAACGGTAACATACAGAGTTTTTGTGTGATACAGTTGCAGGAACAGAGAGCTTTAGGCAGACTGCAATGCAGGTACCAGTGCATTTGTATTTGATATGCAAAAAGGAAGCTTGAGTTTCAAGTCTAAATCAAGAATAGGGACTTGAAACACAGTGTCCTGTATCTGGGGACTGTGCCCTCTGCATTTGTTACCTTAAGACAAAAAAAAAGAAGCTCTTGCTCTTTTTGACCTGGAAGCTGACCAACCTGTCGTGTTAAAACTGAGACAAGGAAAGACTTCCAAACAAATGCATGATTTTGATGAATCACCTATGTAATTTTCCTGGAAAATTACTGGGCACCTTATCCTTGTGTATCAAATGAGACAATCACCTTTGTGGGTTGCCTTGTTTCCTGTACTGATATTTTCTGCTTCCTCTGGGAGCGATGATAGGGATAACCAGTGACCAGTCTCCCAGGGGTAAGAAAGGAAAAAAGGGATTCTGAAATCTTAAAAACTCAAACCAATCAGACTTCCATGAGGAAGCCTTGCTTGCAAAGTGTGTTTGTGTCTTTCAGATGAGCATGGGATGCGGATTAGCCAACATTTTGCTTATCTGTTGGCTTTACTTGTCATTTTTTCAAAGTGAAATCAATGCAGTGACACAGGAAAGCTTTATATTCCAGTTTTGTAATAGTTGTTTACTGAGCAATACACAAACAGTGGTCATAAAATGTCCAAATTCTTAATTCATCAAATAGCTATTATTGATATGGAAAGTAGTGCATAAGTACAAATATACATGAAGTCAGAAGACTTCAAATAACAGACAGAAGTGGGAAATTGTTAGAGTACATATAACATCAATATCTAAAGTCAGTGGACAAGAATAGAAAGAGGAAACTCAGGAAACCTAATCAAAGTTTAAAACCATGTTTCAGGTACAAACCTGGTTTTTTTATTTGTATACCTATGGTGAGTTGCCCAAAAAAAATTCTTTCACAGTAGTATTTTTGTATCTTACATAAATGCTGCTTTACTTTCTCTTTACTTTGGAAGTGGCATATCAGGACAATTATGGCAAATTGACAGGAATGCTGATATCACATTAAATTGTATTTTTAGACCTCAGATGTAAAATCAAAAGAAATGCACAATAATATAATTTGCTCTACAGTAGCAGCCTGATTTTACAGCAGAAATAGCACAGACTAGACACAAAGTAATATCAAATGCATCAATTAATGTAAACACAAAAAATTCTGAGAAATAATGTTTTACAGCTCTGATCAGCATAGGTGTTTTCATAATAGCAGCCAACAAAACAATCTGAGACAGAAATATAATTTAGAATTGATGATCTCTTTTGAGCATTGCAGCTCAAAGCATGAAAGCTGTGTATCCCTGTGCCCACTCAGTTTCGATATGATAACCAGCTGGGCTCAGCTTTTTCTGAGTGAGCTCTCCTTCTAATCCACTCAAATCAGTACAGTTATAAAACAAATGAGGATTATCAACATCTACTGCAAAATTATGCTGCTTCTGTGGCTTCTAGATTATCTTTTTATTTAAAACAGAAAATTCTGTTGGTTAAGCAGTAACTGCAGGACCCCCAATATTTGAAATTCAAGTATTTACAGTGTTGTGATGCTGATGACCTAGCACTAAGGAGTTTCTATCTATCTTCTGTCCTTTGTGGGGGGAAAGAGGTGCATTGTATGTGGGAATGTAGAAGGAATAGATGTTACCAAAGTGTTCACAGCAAAAACAAAAGTCTCCCACATCTCCTCAGTAAAAGCACAAAGGCCATTTCCAGTAGCTCCTGCTATCACAGCATAAGTAGGACTTGTACTCTTCATGAATGAAAACCCTGTTCATATCATATTGGCTGCAATTGTGCAAGCACAGGTGGCAATACCACATGCAAGCTCTTTAACTCTCCTGGCAATACAGCAGTCTTTCCCTCCATAATGGAGGAATCAGGAATATCAGCATTTCACAGCCTCAGTCCTCTGTAAGGAGGACATCTTTCACAGAGTTATGTATGGCAGCTGCAAAGGCAGTGCAGGGCTCTGATTTGAGTTAATCATAGAATCGTAGAATAGTTTGGATTGGAAGGGATCTTTAAAGATCATCTAGCCCAACCACTTGCAATGAGCAGTGGGTTCTTTAATTAGATCAGGTTGCTCAGACCCCCATCCAACCTGACCTTGAATGTTAATAAGGATGCCTCAAGTACCACCCCCCTGGGCAACCTGTGACAGTGTTTTACCACCTTCAATGTAAAATATTTCTTCCTTATATCTAGTTTGAATGTACCTTCTGGTAGTTTAAACCATTAGTCATTGCCCAATCACTACAGGTTCTATTAAAAAGATTGTCCCTGTCTTTCTTAGGAGCTCCTTGTAAGCATTGGAAGGCTGCTCTAAGGTCTCCCTGAAGCCTTCTCTTCTCCAGGCTGAACAATCCCAACACTCTCAGCCTGTCCTCATAGAAGAAGTCCTCCAGCCCTCTGATCATCTTTGTGGCCCAGTCTCTCACATCTGTAGGCACTGGTACATGATTCTGGCCTGATGAACTGTTCCCAGCACAGGAGGCTCTAAATTGTAACCCCTGAAGATTACTGTTATAGGGGTGTAATTTGTGCTTGTTTAACTAAAAAGTATGAGACATGGGCAGGCTTCAAAATAAAGATGTTTGATTCCAACCATTACTGCTAAGAAGTAACTGCCCTCAGCTGCCTTTGCAACCACTTAGTGTAATGGAAGGGCTTTAAGCAGGACAATAGTCAGCTTTCTCTTCAGTGGTACTGTGCTAGGAGAGGCTCCAGATAAACTGTTATTCTTGGGGTTTTCGTATCCTTTTTTTTTTTTGTATACACATTAAATTCATATACAGGAGAACACATACTGAAAAAAAATAACTGTTGGAAAGTTAAAACAAAATAGACATTTAAAGACCTCTTCCGTGATTAGCTGGTGATTTAATTTTGTAGTTGATGAATATATGTAACAAAGAACATATTAGCTCACATAACAATTGTGTGGCAAAAACACTCCTTTACTAGAAAACGAAATTTACTGCAAAACTAAAAAAAAAAAAAAAAGGAAATAATTCATTTGTAAAGGCATCTGCCCAAATATAATTATGTTTTTCTTAACCATATGCCTTAATGTGCTGGCTTAATCTCTCAAATTGAACAGATTTGACAGATGTGTTGAATTGTTGTTTTTTCTTGATTTTTTCCTGGTTGATAGAGCATGTACTAAAATGAGCATCAGATTCCTGGCAGCGAAATTCTAATCACAGCAGTTCAATAGTATGTGTCTTATCAGGTATACAGCCTTTTACCTGTTTAGGTCTATAATACATTTCAATTAAAAGAATTAGGAATATAATTATGCTTAGGAAAACAATACCAGAATTCTACCAGTTTTCTGGTATTGTGCTTTTGTTTGCATTATACAAGGGCAATCGAGCGTACTGACAGACATTCACATTTACATTACAGGACAGGTATTATGTTTCCATTTTCCTCAGACTATTTCTATTTTTGGAAATGCCTGTTGACCAGCTACTCTGTTTATCCAGTATGTTCTCTCTGTGATAACTAGGTAACAATTGCTGGCAAGACATCCAGTACAACCCCAATACGTTTTTCTCAAAAGGAATGAGAGGGTAATGAGGTGTGTCATCCTAAAAGTGAATTGTATTTCAGTGTTAGGTCACACCTAACTCTTTATTCAACCTGGAGGCACATTAAGCTTTCAGTTATGCTTATGTTTATTTCTTTCCACGGCTGAAACACAGAAAGTGAATCTGAGATGAAGAGTCTGATCTGGAGGAAAAACAAATTAATGGGTCATAGAGATGGTCAGTGCCCTTCTGAGGCCACTAGAACAATCAGCAGCTTTGGTCAGCTAGCCAACTAGTGCAAAGGTATAAATGCTAGGTCTACATCTATGACTGAACAGAGTGGGTTACATACACCTGCATGTAGTTCATTTTGGAGCAGCATTTAGGTCAGCCTATTCTGTCACAGCTAAAACCTTCCCTGAGCACTAAGTGCAGTGAAGATGAATTTCAGATTCATGCATCTCACATCCACATCAGAGCTGTTAAGGTTGATCCATCCTGTTAGAAGTGATCTAACCTGCCCGTGCAAAAGTAAATCAGTAAAGTTCCCTAGTTAACCCAGAAAATCTGTTTTGGTTTATTTACTATGTTCTCCTCCCCATTATTTGGAAAATCTCGGTTGCTGTTGTTCTATGTAAATATATATATATTAATCTGTGAAGTCATTATTTGATGTTGGTCTGGTCAATAAACAAGAATGGCCTCTGGACTTAACAGAAGTTCCCATCGAGTGCCCACTGAGTTAAATTCCATGCAGGTTTGTGCTTTATAAACTCTCCTTAAACTCTGCATGTTATATGGGAAAATTATTCTTACGCCTTTTAATTTAGTATCAGTTTCTGCAGAACAACTGTCCCTTCTACCCAGTCAGAGTTCCATTTAAATCGATGGGACTGTGTCAGTATAAAGCTCCATGATAACAGATTGCAGTGCAAAATTGAAACATGATTATAAACCATATTAGTTTATGGAATATAGAATAGAGAAGATTTGAAGAATGTCTCTGTTGGAAATGAAAGATCAAAAATATACCACTGAGTTTGTTGGTTTTTTTTTTAATTTCTAAAATTGGATAGCAGACATTTGGCATATGAAACAGCCCTGTAACAAAGCTTCTGTAAAACATTTTAGACCTCTGAAGCTAAAAACTATGTTCTTTTTAATGCTGTTAAGGAGAAGCCAAATTCAAAGACTAACAAGTTGTAATTGCTTTCTGAAAAGAAGGCTGCCTAAAGTGAAGGTTATTTTGGTCCATTTATAGTGTGTACAGCATTTTCTAGTTAAATTATAGAAAATTATAGGCCATGGTTTTCTTGCTGCCTTTAACTAGCTTTATATGAATCTCCCAGTTCATCTTTGATATTTTGTACTCATTGTATTAAGTTTATAAAAAATGTTGTTCCCAAGCACCCCAGATTTCTGAATAATTAGCTTTCTGCAGAGACTAATGGAGAGCCTGCTATTCTTTTTGGTTTAAAACTCTTCAGAGGACCAGCTTCTGTATTTTCTTTGTCTCTGTTACTTACAATACCGAATAAAGTTCATTTTCTTTGAGGTCAATCTTGGGGGAGCACAGATGAATTTATTATAACCAGCACCATAGAACAAAGAAGCAATGAGAGCTTTGCTACTTTAAAATAAAAACTAAAATGGGAAGTAGGTCAAGTCCTCCTGATTTAATGCATTCAAATCCTTGCTCAACTCGGGCCATTTATAGAAAGCAAAAGAAAAATCGAGATGTTTTCAAATAGTTTCTCACTCTTGAATAAAATCACATAACCTATAACATGATTTTAAAACATTATATATGAAAAATCAACTTTGATTAATCTAAATATGTCAGTGCTTTGTAAAGAAGTAAGGGATTGCCCACATGGCCAATTGAAACACTGTGTAAGAGCAATGAGCATTAGTTAAGATATTTGAGCCAAAAAAAAAAAAAAAAAGAGACAAATTCAGGAAAGACAATCTCACTAGTGAATATTGAATGCAGTAACTCCAAATGCAGCCTCTGGCTTTGGGAGCTGCTAAATTGCCAGGAGCTGGAAATGAGCATAAATTAGCACTGGAAAGATAACTGTGTACTTATAGCCAGTTCTGGCAAACATCAGAGGCAACATACTGATCCCTGTGTAATTTTGGTCTGACCCACTGTGTTAGTGCTGATGTTTTTAGATATTTACTTCCCTTTCTATCTTTTAAGCTTATTCTGACTTTTCTTAGAATTTGGAACAGCTTTCTGCTTATTGGTATGCAAACAGGCACTCTGCATATGGGAACTTTCGAGTCAAATAAGATATTTTCTGATATATTTCTTGCCAGCAGCCATAATCCTTTTGTAACTCAAGTTGAGTAATTTTATTGCTGTTGGAATGTCTATGTGCTGGGAATTTACACAAAGCACAGTGCACATTTCTGTGTCCTTGGAGTTCTAAGTTTCTGTGTACTAAGAAAAAATTGTAGGAGACAAAAGACCCTACAGTCCTGTATTTGATGGACATGTGTGGTGCAGGTTTGTATCCCATCCTGGGGATTGGACAAACCTACTTACACATACATACAGACACAGAGATGCTGAAAGACTCACAGTCCCTGATGGGAATAAATAGGGCTGTGCTCAGGGCTCATTTTAGCTTCACCTAAAAACTTAGCCAGTAATGCTGGGAGATGCCCTGAAGCCCCAAGGTTTCCATCACATCTCTTGTCAAACAGATCTGCTTTGTCTCTGTTACTCAGTGACTGTAAGGCTGCTTTGAGACTTGGGGAGAAGAATGGAAGAAGGCTGAAGTGTCTTTAGCTGGTTCATGTCTTCCAGGTTTTTATGGCTTGCAGTCTCATCTGATAGAATTAATCTGGCAGCCTTTTCCAGTAGTGGGGCAAGGTTAGGATGAGGACAGCAGTCAGACAGAGAAGTCCAAAGCTGAGAAGACAGAAGTGGTTCTAGAGGTTTAAGGAAAATTGTTGAAGGACACAACTGACTTACATCTCAATCCTTGGCTGAAGCTCTTCTCATCAGCGTTCACAACTTGGGTGTCAAGTTGACAGCTTCTGCACTAACCAATAAGTGAATGCATTGGCTTTTTATACACTACTGTCTGGCCAACACTTTTGTGTCTGTTTCTGTCCAATTTAGCCCTAATTTTAATAAGCTTTTCTTACCTATAGACCAAATTATTTCAACTTATAGTACACTGCATACATCTAGGAGTTAAAACCATTTAGAAACCTTCAGCCTTCAGCAGTACATTTGACACAGCTTCAGCACCAACTCAAAAGCCTGAAGTCTCTAATCTACCTCTTGCCCCGTCACTTACTACTGTATCAGGGGCAAGTTAAGAGCTTGAGTTGAGAGCACTTTGGCTTGTAAGCCAATGTTATAATCTGCTGTGCTCTGAATGTTCCTGAACATTGTGTTCTTACCTCAGACTCTGCCTTTACTCCTGAGTCATGAAAAGAATCAAAATTTTTAGTGTATTTGACTCCATTAATCACAGAATCAAATAATCACAGAATGGTTGAGGTTGGAAGGGACCTCTGGAGGTTGTCTGGACTAGTACCCTGCTCAATCAAGGCCACGTAGGACCAGTAGCCCAGGAATATGTACAGCTGACTTTTGAGTATCTCCAAGGATGGAGACTACACAACCTCTCTGGGTAACCTGTGCCAGAGCTCAGTCACTGTTAGAGTAAAAACGTGCTTTTGATGTTCAGGCAGCATCTCCTGTGTTTCAATTTGTGCCCATTGCCTCTGGTTCTGGCACTGAGCACCACCAAAAAAACCATGGCCCTATCTCCTTTGGTCTCTCAGCCTTTCCTCATAGGAGAGATGCTCCAGTCCCTTTATTCACCACTGTGGCCCTTCATTGGATTTTCTCTAATAAGTCCAAGTCTCTCTTGTACTGGGGAGCCTGGAACTGGCCGGAGTGCTCTGGATGTGACCTCACCAGTGCTTAAAAAAGGGGAAAGATCACCTGCCTTGCTCTGCTGGCAATACTTTGTCTAATGCAGCTGAGGATACCATTAGCCTTCTTTACTTCTCAGGCCGTTTGATATGACACAGGACCTGTGATACCCTTGCACCCTTACAAAGTGACAGAAGAGAGTCAGGCACGATACCTCACTGTGCTTGAAATGACACCAGACACTTGTGATTAGGCCACTCAGTCACCTTTTGATGTTAATTCACTACAACAGAAGTCCAGGTGACGTGAAGACATTTACATGGAGACACGTAAATCTATGTGTTTTACACTGGGTTTGGAAAACTGTCACTACTGTCCTACACATTCTGTTCATTCTTACGTGCCTGCTCTGATCATATTTATTACCAAAAGTGCCACAATAAGTACAAATAAAACATCTACTTTTCTGTACAATATAGATCTTCTCGCAGAACTGCTGCACAACCTCCCAAAAATATTGATTGGAACTTTCTAATAAAAGTCTTCATTCTTCTTAGCTTATTGAGTCACAGGCCTCCTAAAGTTGCTTTACTAACACACTTCTTGCAAATATGACTGGCACAATTATTTCTGTGATTTAGCCACTAATGATCATCAGTATTATTGGAGAAAATCTGAAGTGTTCAATTAGAACTAATGACGTGCTTGGAAAAAAATAAACTACATTTTGTGATGGCAAAATTTAAAATTAAAATTTCCATAACTCATCTTGAGTCATTGGAAGTTTCTGGTATGATATGCTACTTGAATCAACACCACAAAAACAGGTGTTTGACTCCCTGCAGTTTCAGTGTGTTTGCCTTTTTAAAAAGTATAAAATTGACAAAAAAAAAAAAAAAAAAAAAAAATAGGTTTTGTTTTCAATGTGTAACACTGAGATATGCAATTTATTTCCATAAATGAAAAAAAATACTTCTAAAGAAAGGTGTCCCTAGAAACTGTATTAAGACATAAAAATATTTGTCACATTTAAATAACACCAGAAAAATGAGATTTTATATATATATATATAATGAAGATCAAGAATTATCCTGGTTTTAGATTACTGTTTTAAACAAACAAATCCAAATCCAAAAATCATTGCATAATATTTTATAATTATCCTATATCTTATATTACTGACAGGTAAGTTTTCAAGCACAATAGTTACAGTCATAATTTTTTCAGTCTGAATTTCATCTACAAGTATGGTACACCATTGTCTAATCTGAGACTCATAGACTATGCCAGAAAGCTCACTGATTTTCTGAGGAAACTGCCAACAACACATCCTTCATTATAGGACCTCATGAATCTCTTCTGGCATTAAATGTGAAGAACCAACAGGCAGGGTATTTTTATTACAGATAAAGAAATTTTGTCCAAGTGGTCTAATTTTGTCGATTAGACATATAAAACACCCACCAGTACTCCAGTTTCACCAGGAGCTTTCTGGGATTCCTTCACAAACTATATTATTTTAAGAAGAGAACAGGGCTGCATAGAGTACAGTATCTCACGTTGTAGTTAGAGTATTTTGATGTTATTTACAAAAAGAAAGGTCATTAGAGGGACAAGCCTAAAATATATGCAAAACTTTTGTAGTATAGCTATACTGGATGGCTGTAGACATGGATTTGTAGAGAAATATGGGTTGGAAGGCACCTGTGCAGGTTTAGTTGATCCAGACCTCCCCAACACAAGGCCAACTTTGATCAAGTTACTAAGGGCCTTGACCAGTCATATCAATTTGCAGACATAGGATGGAAGCTTTAAAAAAGAGGGGCTTGATACCTGAAGAGTAGAAATTGGAGACAATAAATGCAAATTCAGCAGTGACAACATATCTGCTTAAGAATTCCTGGCCATATTAATGAGGAAGAGGAACCGGTGTAGCAGAAGGAGTGGTCCCAGACACAGAAATTGCTTCCTGTAACACCATTCTGGTACCAAGAGAGAATGAAACAGGAAGAACTGGTGGCTCGATAAGATAAACAAAAGAAGCTAGAGAAGAGCAGATCAAAGAGTCTCTTGACATACTTGGAACAGTTTAGGACACAATGTTTTACCTTGTAGATGGGTCAGATTGAGTGACCCTCTGTGTGCAGAGTTATGAGTCATTAGAAATACTAGTAATTTCTCAAGGTCTTTTGTGAGACCCTTTCACATTTTATTGTGTTTACCAATACCTTTGCATCCCTTGAACTTCCTGTAGCTGTTTTGCTGCAAATGAAATAATCCTGAGCTGCTGTGGCAGGAGAAGAAAATTAGGCAGGTGAAGAGTTGAAAACCTGTCCTCCTATGAGAGCAACAAAACAATCCAAAGACCCAGAATTTGCCCCTTTTATCAAAAGGGAGATTTACTGTTTCTGAAACTCAGCTACCACTGAGAGACAGTTGAGAAAGCAGAGCATTTGCTGAGTTCTTTCTCCAGATAAAATTAATTTGTCAAGGAAGTCAGATAATAATGGGAGGCTATTTAAAAATAAAAAATCTCCTTTTGTGGAACGTCTATTATTTCACTAGTAAATAAAATACTTTTTTTACAGTATGAATTCACTGTGCAAGGAGAATTTGAAATTGATGTTTAAGTTTCCAATAACTGGCATAGCACAGCACGTATAAACTTGCTGTTTTAAGGACATATATCATGTTTAATTTACAATGAACTTGCTGGCTTAGTACAGGAAGAAAGTGAGATATGAAACCTGGGTGTGCGACTCAGCTGACTCTGATCTGACTGTAGCAGGAAGGCATCAGAGAGCAATTCTCACTTGGAATCTATTCAAAATAGAACTGCTGAATCCTTTAAGCCAATCCAGAAGAAACTCAATTACAAGAAGTGACATTATACAACATAATAAAAGTAGTGTCAGCTCCAGATTCATGAAGGCTTGTTGACATAGGGAGTGAGTCAAACTGATAGGACCATGTGGTGAGAAGGAGTGTGTGAACAATCCTCCTTGTCTTCCTTCCAGAGAAGTTTGTGGCAGCATTCTTGACTGCAAATACAGCTCATAACCTTTAAATCCATTTGCACAAATGCCACAGTGCCATGCAGATAAGATGAACAGTGTTGAGCAAAAAAGGGTGTTCTGTGAAGGGAGGTCCACAACACAGCTCTGCCACATCTAGGTACAGCCCATGCTTGCTAACATTGAGCAAGATACAATGTTTGTACTGCCACAAGGATCATCTGTATAATTTGTCATGAATCATTGCACAGGAATTCACTTTCCCACAATGGAAATTTAAAACAATTTATTCAGTGATGAATTGTGATATAAAGAATTTTAGAATTTTAGATTGCCACCAGTTTTAAGCAACCATGGTTAAAAGACCATAAATTCACAGAAGACTGGATAGTAGCTACTTCTGAAGCCAATTGCAATGTTTCTGTTGACTTTTTGGGTTTGAATAAGCTTCACAGAAGAGGCAGATCACCTAAAATACATTATTATCCTCCAGTCAGATAAATGCTGATAAAATAGAATCATAGAATAGTTTGGATTGGAAAGAACATTTTGTCCAACCCCCTGCAGTGAGCAGGGACATCTTTAACTAGATCAGGTTGCTCAGAGCCCCATCCAACCTGACCTTGACTATTTCCAGGGATGGGACATCTACCACCTCTTGGTCAACCTGTTCATATACAAAGCCATGGGCAGTAATAGTTCATACTCTGCTACACTCTTGGTTCCACAGAGATCTATTCAAATTGGAATGGGAGTAACTTATTAAGGAAACAAAGATCTTATCTCATGAATAGGCTAGTTGAAATCACTTTGTTGGGTTGTTAGACTGGGAGAGGGTTGAATTATTCCCTCTGAAAGGGTGAGGCCAAGGATTGGGTCAGAGAGACAGAAAAGAAGAAAACTAAAAATCATAAGGAAGAGGAAGATAAATTAAATAATAATAATAACAACAACAACATCAATTATCTATGAGTAAAGATGAGCTACAAATTAGAATTTTCTAATGATGAAAGCACTCAGGTTCTGGAGCAGCCTTCCAGAGAATAATAATAATGAAAATATTGTCATTTAAGGATGGAGATTATGTCCAGCACTACAGGAATCTGTTGCCCATGAAAGAAAACTAATTGAACATGGTAACTCAGAATATGCTTTCTTGTGTGCTTGTACTAGTTAAAAAACTGGCTAAGGACACAGAGTTTAACACTCTGTGATTAGCACACTCCCAGGCACGATTTTGGCCTGAACCTAGAAGCACTTTCCTTTTTCCATGGCATACATTGTTTCAGCAGGCAGTAGGAATGAGACCACCTTGTTGAGGGGAGGGAGAGAAAGAAAAACCTTTGATCATGGACAAATTTCACTGTGCCATTTGTCACCAGTGCCAGGGAATGACTCCAAAATGTTTTAGTAGTAAAAATTTATCCTTTCAGTTTTGTATTCCTGGTAATTGAAGTAGAAATTGTGCTTAAACTGCAGATTTTCAACTTGGAGACAAAACTTTGGAGGTTGGTTACAGCCAGCTACCACCACGGTATTGCTAAGGTATTTCCAACCCATCAGTAGCAGTTACAAGTGCTATCTTCAGTTTATGGGGCTAAGCTCATTTGCACAGGAACACATTTCTTATTTGTAAACTATTAATTATTTATAAAAGTGACTTTGTTTCTTATTTTCTTATAAAATCCCTAAATCAGTCATTACCTTCCTTCCAGAGATGATGTCAGAGGGACTAGAGGTTGGATGCGTTGTTCTCAGTCCCCTTGGCTCCTAGATTGTCAAGGTTTGACTCAGGATGGGCAATTAAACCAGCAACAATGCTCTTGATCCCCTCCCACCCAGGTAGGGAAGGAGAGAGAGAAAGAGGAGAGAGACTTTCTGGATTGAAAACTAAACTAGACAGCTTTAATTAAACATTAATGATAAAAGAAAATATGCACAATTATATTGTGCAAGTATGTTCAGGAATGTGCAAAACCCTATTGCCTCCCCCCCACTCCCAGCAACTCCCACGGCATCTCCTGAGCTGTGAGCAGTCCTGAAATGTCCCAGAGCACTGCTGGAGAGAGGGGAAGAGCAGACAGGAGCTGAGGGGATAGTTATGAGGACCAGGACTGCACAGGCCTAGGGATCAATAGTGATGGATAGATGGAGTCCTTCCCGGATGCTGGCCATGGATGGAAGAGAAGGGAAGAAGAAGCAGGAAGGAAGTTGTCTTCTGTGATCTCTGACCTTCACAGAATCACAGAATCTTAGGGGTTGGAAGGGACCTCCAAAGATCATCTAGTCCAACTCCCTGCCAGACCAGGATCCCCTAGAGTAGGTTACACAGGAACGCATCCAGGCAGGTTTTGGATGTCTCCAGTGAAGGAGACTCCATAACCTCTCTGGGCAGCCTCTTCCAGTGCTCTGTCACTCTCACAGTAAGAAGTTTTTCCTCACATTTATGTGAAACCTCCATGTTGCCCCTTGTCCTATCACTCTCACCTTACACTGAGCTTATGTAGGTATATGGAATGGAGTATCTCTGTTCAATTTTGCTGTCCATCTAGTCCACTCCTTCCTATGGGATGGATGTAGATATGACTCTTCTGGTGACCTTGCAATCCTGGTAGTAACATAAACGTTCCAGTGTTATCAGTGCACTAGCTGGAACACTTGCTGCTAGTTAAAAGAGAGCTTACTGAAGGAAAAAAAATCAGTAAAAGGAAAATTGGCTTCATTCTGGCTCAAACCAGGACATAGATGCAGGCTATCTAGTGTAAGGTACAAGTATTTTGGTACTCTTCCAAGCCCCATTTAAATAAATTGGTAATTTTTTCATTCAGGATAAGTCTTTTTAGCCCCTAAATTTACACATATAAACCCTCCAGGTGGCCTTCAATGCTTACAGTAATAGACTGAAGAGTTTACTGCAGTGTATTTCCAATTAGCTGTTTTATAAATATGCTTTTTTATGGACAAATAAATCTTTTCATGTAATTAGACAGGAGTTTTTGTGTTGTGGTTTTTTTTTTTTCCTTTACCAAGCAAAACTTTCAGCTTCTGCAATCTTATCCTGAGGCATAAAGAACATATTTGTAAAGCACAATACTTTTGCATAGTTTGCAGTATTCTCTAGTATACAACTGAGGTTCAAAATTTTCTTTCGCCTCGATTAGAATAACCTTAAACTTTTTCATCAAATATCAGATAACTAGAAGAGGAATTAAGTTCAATTGAATGTGAATAGAACTTAGAGCATAAGTTCCTTGATAATTATTCAGTCAAACTGCCATGTAAAGGCTTCAAATGGGGATATCCTTTATAAACTTATGATTTGGCAAATAGTTTATCAAGATTTTATTTTTTAATGAAATAATTGGTTTCAAAATTAGTTGAGTGAAGGTTGGTAATTCACATCAAGAGGCTGACAGGAAACCAAATTTAGTCTCTTTTGTTGCTTTTCTTAGTTTTTTCTATGTTAAAAATGTAGAAAACTAAGCTATAGGGTGCCTTCTAATTTATTACAGCCACCTGAAGGACTAATTACTTCCTTATCCTCCTAGTTAATTCAGTAGTACCTTAACAGATTCATACCTTAAATAAATCAGGTCTGATGATGAATCAGAATAAGAGAGACAAGCTGACTGATGCAGTGAGTCTAAGTGAAATAAAAATTACAGCTCCCAAGTAGGTGATTTTGCGAAAATAGTGGGCCCTGCTCTTTGGTCTTTTAATGATCTGCAATGCACCAGAATGGCCACTGGCATGTAGCAGAGCTACAGAAAGGACGTTTTCCAAACTTGGCTGCATTCATTCATCTTCATAATTTCTTCTTCTTTGCACACACTTACTGTTCCTTCTGTGAGGCCACTTAGCAGCCTCTTCAACTCTGAGTTGGGTACCTGAAACACCCATATCTGGGAAGGTATTTCATAGACAGTGGCAATCCTGCATTACTACCCGTTCTGACCCAGCATTTCAAAGACTCTCTGTAACTATTTTCTCATCTTTTAAAAAGTCTTCCCTTCTCCTGTCATAGGTCTGAGACAAGGACTTTATTTTTATTCACTATCTGTGAATACATGAGAGCCCTGGTACATTGCTGAGACTCTCGGGCACTGCCACCAAGCAGGTGACACGGATTTGGTGGCTGCATTCTGTCCAGCAGCATCTCCTCCTACCACTTCACAGAATTACTGGTTTAGCCCAGCCACACTGCTCTGTGCCTCTGAAGGTGCTGCTTGCCAACCTGCTGAGCAAGACATAATGTTATTCTGTTATTTATTTGGGCTGGGACATTTTTTTTTTTCTTTTTCCAAGATCCCAAGTAGGAACCCTCTTTATCTGTCTCTGCATTTTGTCCAAAGCATGAATGGTATGTCTCAATCTTAATGTATTCTTTACCTCAATGTATTCTTTATCATGCTTACTTTGACTCTATTGACAGGATTGAGGTAAGTCGTGTGAAATAGTCATTACACAAAAGATTAAAGCACAGACTAGCCATTTTCTTTCTTTATTGTGAGTGATTCTTCATTAAGTTCTTTTCTGGATCTACTTTTAGTCACATAAAATCAGACAAGAACAAAAATAACTTAGACAGAAATTCAGAAATTAGATATCTTTGAATTTGTCTCATAGAAGGTTGGAGTCCCACTGTTCAGTACTGTAGGAAGCTATCAATTATTTCATGCCTTAGAGGCCACAGTCATGAACTGACACTCTACCATACCCTGCCAGAAAACACAAACCAATAGGACTGTCTGTCTTCTAAGAGACAGGAGAGATAATTGTCTGTCACAAAGTTCACAGAAATTTAAGTCTTTTGATAAAGAGACAAAGATTTACTGCCTTACATCTATTTCAGTGGAAGTGAGGTCTACATACTGCAGTCTAGGTACCTTTAGTCTTTTTTTTTTTTTTTAAAGATTAAAAAGTAAATGTACTTCTAAATTTTTCATTTAAGTTCTCAAAACACATTGCTATATCCAGAATATATATTATTCAGGTTCACCTAATGGTTTGCACTGTCTATCACTCTATTCAGTTATAGTAAATGTTTCGGAGAATAAAATAAAATTAAGATTTTATTCTTTATAAAATACTAGGACAAGGAGTTCAGTGCACATGCTTTGAATTAATTTATAATAAAGTAGGCAATTCTAATTACTGTTAAATTTAAAACAGATCACTGGAATTACAATTGCTATAAAAAAGACATTTAAATCAAATCCACAGTACTTTTGCAGCTGGTTCTAATGAATCAGCATCTTACACAGTGCACCTGTATTTCACTAGAAATCTTCATCTTTCAAGAATGAATCTTTGAAAAAAACCCAAAAATAACAGATGCTTCATTATAAATTCTCAAGTCCAAAGAGTTCTCAAATCTAATGAATGCCCAGCATCCCTTACAGCTCCATTTCAATAGCCTGGGCTTCTTAATGTGTTACTAGGTCAAGAAAACATCAAGGAACTGTGAAAACAAAATGCATCATGAAAACTTGACATTCTCTGCTGGAAAAAGGCACTGGATCAAAGAGATGGCACCAGATCAAAGAGGTGGCATGATGGCACTACACTGTTACAAGGCAGAATAGATGGTTATTGAAAAAGCAATAAATGTTAGTAAAAGACATGATGTTCAAGTAAGGGGAAAAACGAGATTGTCACTTGAAGGATGCTCAATGACTACAGTTATCTACCCTCTGTTTCTTAAGCCCTGTTCCCACTCTGACCTACTTGCTAACAGAAATAGTCCTTCCATAATGTTACCATTTTGATTTGGAGTTGGCACCACTGCTGTCTCTTTGCTGGAATGTTTTGCTGTTCTTATTTGGCAGCTACAATCATCCTTTTACATACAAAGTAAAGGAAAAAATATCCCTCTGATCATACCCATGGTAGACCTAACTGCAGTAATTTTCTTATACTTTCACTTTAAACAGTCATTGTTTTCTTCTTTTTTTTCTATTGTTTTCTGTGGTTGCAGCCTTCAGTTATTGCTCCCTTCCTTTTTTCATTTGTGCTACATATGCCATTGAATTCAAGGTTGGACACTTCCTGAGTTACATGTTTTTTCAGTTTGGCATTGCAGATGCACTCTTGCTCTATTATTAAATTCACTTCTTTGTGTGTGCTTTTACAGCCAAGACCTCCTTCCCTGCAGAAATACTTTGAAGATCAGCAAACCCTAAATTAAAATGAAAAGAGAATTCTCTGCTGTCTTTCTATGAGCTGCTGGCAGTGCTGTGCTTTAAGCCAAAGCAAAGACCTAGGAGCATAAAATGTTGTCGGTTGTATTAGTTTGGTTGGCTGAGTAAAAACCATATCTTACAATGTTAATTTTGTCCAGGGAAAGATCAAAGTCTTTGCTGCCAAACACAGTCCCATGGAAGTGTCCAAGACAGTTGACAGCAATCTGCTGGAAAACACAGACAGCCATGAAGAGAAGAGAAGCAAAACAAAACCTTCCTTACCTTCCAGATGCCCTCTGTCTTTTCCCTAACACACGAGCTGTGATCAAAGTCTTATATTTTATTTTGGTGTCAGAAGTTTCTTAGCAACTTAACCTCTAATTCTTCATTTATTTATTTATTTCTGCCAGGGAATACAGTTGCTAGAGCAAAACTAGATACACCTTTCTGAGTAACATGGGGATGTTGTACATGCAATATTCTGGATCAATATTTTCCAATTTTTATAAGCCAAATTTCCTAACAACCAGAATAGATCCCACTGAGAGAATGTACATCAAGATAATTTATTAGTTTGGATTGTGTTCATGTATTGGGCTCACAGCTCATGGTTTGGGAACCACTGCCTTCGATTAGGAAAACAACATCTATTTCTGTGTTTTCATTCTTTTCACCCCACCCCCTCTTTTTTGTAACAGCTCATCATTCATAATATAAACATTCTCTTAATTTTTGTAATTTAAAAGCAATGAAAGTCTTTGGCACTTTAATTGCACTAATTATGAACATGTGGTATTAGTTCACTTTTTTTTCTCGTTAATTTCAGAAGATCAAGCTGGGTTTTTTTAATGAATTAAAGTTACATTTTCATTTTTAGGAACTATGCTTATTTATCTTGTAAGGTTATTTTTTTTTTTAATTCTTTTTGCCTAATTCTTCCTCCTCACATAGGCACCTCAACTTCAGAATAACATCAAGCTACTTCAAAAACTGTTTTATCCGTCTCAATTTTCTGTGACTAATAAGGGTACCTTAGATAAGATAGTGCTTTTATTTTAGAAGCCTTTCCGAGTTAGGCAATGCCTACTTAGAGTAAGTACTTAAATTTCCTTCACAATCCTTTTGGCAGACCTTTAGGCATCAGTTTGGACTATAGAAGTTAAAAATGTAGGAAAACTTCACCTGTGTCACACCCTGGATGCAGACTATTTTGAAACAAATTCTTACTAGAAAAGGACTTCTGATTTTGTTTTTCTGCCTGAAGGTGCTGGCTAAAGCAGTTTTGTCTCTTCACCTCCCTACATCACTTCTTCACCTTTTCTTTTTTTTTTTTTAATGAGCTATTCAAGTGGTTAAAACACTTATAAAAATATAGATGGATATAAACGTAGATGTGTGACAAATACAGAAAAACATGAGTCTTGGGTTCTTAGCCCACAAAGACTTCAGATTTAAGCTTCTAAATCCTATGTGCACTTTGATCATTACTCTCAATAATTACCTTTCTCGTTAAAGATATCAAATGTATTATCCCACTGAAAGTAAACACAATCCCATTCTTCCAAATGTATATGAGGCCAGATGGTCCATAACATAGCAGAGGTTTTAAGAAAATGAACTTAAAAGAAAAACCTCAGTTGTCATAAAATGCAACACTAAGACAATCCTATTTTATCATCAAGTGTAGGAGTGCTGACGAGCTTCAAAACTTTTGATAGCTATAAAATAATCAGCACATGTTGCTTTATTTTTGCTTCATTGGAGTTATAGTTCACATCCTTTGTAACAGTAGTGCTGTGTGGGCAGACAAGCAGTCATAACACCCTAGACTATTCCAGCCATATGGATACTCTGATTTATTGTCAGAAACTGAGAAAACAAAACAAAATAAAACAAAAACAAACAAAAAAAAACCCCAACCAACCAACCAAAAAAAAACGAACCCCAAACCCAACAACAACATCAACAATACCCCCAAAATACCCCAACAAATATTTGTGCAAGTGTAGCTTCTTGTTCATTACATCATTGAACTGAATGTTAAGGGGAATCATCTTCATGATGACTCTTCAGACATCTGTTCTGATGGCACTTAGCAATTAAGAGCATTTTGTATTAGGGCATTTCCTCCCAAATTCTAAAATCTTACCCACTCAACTCATTCCATGTAAATACTGTGGAGGAATAAAAGTCAAACTGGTTTCTGTATTTCACTAGGATATTTCCTGAAAAATTTTGTGTGTGCAATGACTAGCCACTTTTGTCCACTTCTGACTTTCTGTCTCAGAGGATGAAGTAGTTGTGTTTCCAACAAACAGCCACCCCTCGTGGCTGGGTACCGTGCAGTCCACACAGCAAGGTGTCTACCTACTTATCTTCAAAACATGAACTGTGGTTCTTACCCAACAGTATTTCCTTCTTTTATTTCCTGTCCCTATCACAGCCCCAAGAAAACCAATCCCCCCTCCAAAAAAAAAATATAGCAATACATTGCTGAATTTCTGTCCCACTGCACTGGAGAAGCTAGTTTTCCAATGAATTCTTATTCTCAGCTGGGTTAGTGTCAGCAAACCCTGTGGTTAGGTCTGGCTAATCACCCCTTCACAGACCTCATAAGCAGCTCAGTGACAATGGTGCTCCCATGTGCAGTATATTCAGAACAAATACCTGCTTTTCTCCCTCCAACAGTTGCCTTTCACAGTGTTTGTTCAAACTGCAGATCTTTGAGATCACTACAGGTCTGTTGTATTTGCTTGATGGGAGATGTGGACTGACAGCCTAATAGTAAGAGACTTAGATCACAGAATCACAGAATCATGGTTGGAAAAGACCTCTAAGATCATTGACTCCAACCGTTAACCCAGAAAAAAACACACCACCATGTCCACTAGGAGCATGTACTGAAGTGCCACATCTACACATTTTTTTAAAACCTCCAAAACCTCTGGAGAAACAATCATTTGTAGCAGAATGCCACAGCCGTGTCATCTGTAACAAACCAGTGTTCACGAGACTGTGGTTACATCACCCTCCATCATGCTCAGCTTTCAAACCCTTCCTGGAAAGGTCTCAGCTCCTCTCAGAGCTGATCCTCAGCTCCTCTCTCTGCCCACTCAGGGTAGAAATCAAGCTGAGCTGTCAATGAGTTCTTAAAAAATTATTCTGAGATACTTTTCTCTCAATCACATCTGTTCTACTACATGGAAATTACTACAATGTTCTCTAAGTCCCTCCTGTCCCAGCTTAATGGTCTAATCATCAAACTGTCCATTCACACTTTATGGCCCAATTAATAAATTGCTTCAGGCAGGATTTTATAAAAAACAATATTAACATATTATTTATAGGAAAGGGAGTGCTGAAAGAGATATGATGTTGAATATTTGTTTTGTTTTATTACATGGTACAGACAAATACTCATGCCAGGATGATGAATACAACAGGATTAAGAATCATAAGAGAACTTACTGTGGTTTGTTAAGAATAAGCAGGACAATCTTTAATGCAGAATAAAAAAGGAAGTAAATAAAAGAAATGTGACCTTACAGTAAATGTTCTTTTAAACAGCAGAAATTTAAAAATAATCAGATTGAATACTCAACTGAAATATTGTATTTTTATTTAATGATCATAAAATTGCATTCAAAATATCAATAAAAGCGTTTTAAGTATCTAGACTAGCAGTTTGTTACTATGAGCTGAAAGGGTTAGCTCATAAGAAAAGCCACATCTTTGCTGAAAATTGATTGGGATTATATGGCCCAGAAAACATATTCTAATGGACTTTGAAATACAAATTAATTGAAATTGGCATGCAGGTTCTTTCTACTAAACTTATAATGTCTGTCACATGGACAATTAGAAAAATATCTTCTTCTTTATTTTTTTTTCTTTCACATTTCTTCCTTTCCTCTGCTCCTTTTGAAGTCACAGATAATGTTAGGATTGACTTCAGTGAGAGCAGAATTGGAATATATGGAGCATTTTTGAACAGTTCTTGTGTGCTATCTTTGAGAAGGTCAAGTAAGTCCATTGACTTACTATTGTTAGGTACTTTTGAAAACTAAAAGTAACCTAGCATTAGTTCATGGCAGAAAAGATGTGTAAGCAGAGTAAGAAAACAAACAGTTTCAAAATGTGCTGTGGGTTTTTTTCCTTAGCATAACTCTGTTTAAAATAGGGCTTTTTTTAAAATTACCTAACTCTGCTGTGAAAACCTACCATTGAGACCTGCCATCATGACCAAAAGTTCCTACATCACTTGGTTGTGTGCTCCAAAGTCACTTAGACACCATAACCTCACTAATTTTATCTTATTTCATCCCCACTTAACATTTTACCTTTTCTTATGCTTCTCACAGCTAGGAAAGCAAGTCTATGCCCTTAATCAATGTCTTTTCCATGCCAGTGAAACAGAAATGTAACTCTTGATGTTCTTATTCAAGAAAGTACGTTCCATGTTCTACGTGGGTTAGTGAACTGCCATGGCATAGTTCTCAGCTGGACTTTAATACTTCCTTTTATGTTTGCATTTTCTTAGTTGTAAATGTTGTTTGGAAACAGGGATTTGGATTCAGCACATTATATTGTGCATAGCTTTGAAAGATTAGTCTTTTTTTTTTCATTTGGCAAGCAGATTTGATCTCAGTATTTTTCATGTTACAGAACTGTTCCCCGTAAACTTTTACAGAATATCTAGAATATTGTAGGTATTGAACTAAAAATAAGGTACTAAATTGTGGAAGCTCAACATGAGCCAGTAATGTGTGCTTGCAGCCCAGAAAGCCAACCGTGTCCCGGGTGCATCAAAAGAAGAGTGGCAAGCAGGTTAAGGGAGGTGATTCTCTGCTTCTACTTGGCTCTCATGAGAACCCACCTGGAGTACTGTGTTTAGTTCTGGAGCCCTCAACATAAGAAGGATATGGAGCTCATGGAGAAAGTTCAGAGAAGGGCCACAAAGATGATCAAAGAGGGCTGGAGCACCTCTTCCTATGAGGAAAGGGTGAGAAACCTGGGGCTATTCAGCCTGGAGAAGAGAAGGCTCTGGGGGGACCTTATAGAGGCATTCCAGTACCTGAAAGGTGCCTAGAGGAAAGCTGGGAAAGAACTTTTTACACGGGGTTTTAGTGAGAGGACAAGAGGTAATGGATCAAAACTGGAAGAGGGGAGATTTAGGTTAGACATCAGGAAGAAATTCTTTAGTGTGAAGGTAGTGAGACACTGGCACAGGTTGCCCAGGGAATTTGTGGGCACCCCATCCCTGAAAGCGTTCAAGTCCAGGTTGGATGGGGCTCTGAGCAACCTGATCTAGTGGGATGTGTCCCATCTCATGCAGTGGGGTTGGAACTAGATGATCTTTAAGTTCTGTTCCAACTCAAACCATTCTATCATTCTGTGATTCTATGATTCTATGTTGCTCTTACTTCATGATGATCAATGCCAATCAAATTTCTGAAATGTGTACACTCTATCCAATTTTCCACTACCTGGAATATTCAGATCACGGTTTGGTTCAAATTCACTCTAAAAGATAAAATTATTAAACTACTCCCAGCAATGAACAGTGTTTGTGTTGTCTGTGAAGCCAGTGATAAACAGTTGAAGTCATTAATAGTGTTGCCCTCGACTTTGGTATGAATCCTGAATGAAGGGTTATTAAGTGGAAATGTGTATATTACATATTTTAAACAAAGGATCTTTCCCTACAATTATTGTACCATTTACAGAAGAATAGATAGAAAATATATTAGCATACATGAGCCACATAATTTATCATTTTAGTTGGAGACCTTTCAACTACAGAGCTCTACCAGAGAAAGGCCTTGCTATGTATTAACTGAAAAATCATGAGAGGTTATGTTCTATTATCATAAGTTAGCATTGGTTTAGGATATCAAAGGCCTGGCTACACCAAAGAAAGCAATAAAAACTCCAGATGGAAACATACTGCCTTACCCCATGTCTTACATATCACTTTGAAATGTTAACAAGGTACTTCTCAAATGTCACTTATCAAACAACCCCTCTGAAATATGATTGCAAGACAGAAAAGGATGTACTTAATGAAGTTATACTTTATTTTACAAAAAAGGGATTGAATTTTTGTTTTGCATCACTATCTCCTAAAATTTGTCATCTATGTGCATAAATGTATACTTTAATTATGGAACATATTTTGCAATACAGTTTTTTAAAGGTCTTGTCAAATAACAACTTGTTGTATTATTGCACTATAGAACAGATATTTACATTTTCTAGGTAACCCTTACATTTTATTATTTTTTCTGTAGGCCATTAACACCCACTTATTTTCAAAGCCTTTTCTACCAGATTTATAGCCAAAAACCCCAAAATAGTATCTCCATATTTGGAGATGAATGTGTAGTTTTACTGTTAGAACTGTAGTTGCAAAGACAGACATAAAGGTGCTGATAAATTGTACATGGTATTTCTTAGTGGTAACCATAGCCACGGTTCTGAAACTGAAAGCCTGATTTTTATTTCTTAAGGGCTTTGCATGAGTGTAAGCATTTTTTCCAGTAGTTTCACCCAAAGTAGGTTGAGAATCCTATCCTAATCCTTTCTGCTTTGCAGCCTGTTAGATACAGATATTGTGTTAAATGACACATTTAACTTAAAGTGTGACCATCTCATCACATTTTTGTGCTTTTTCTCTCAAGTACATTTTGAATTGCACTTGTTTTCAACTTTATACATTGACTACTTGTATTTTTAAACAAGTTTCTTATGCAGAAGGCAATTACATAACTAAGGTGCAGATCACCCCTTGGCCTCAATCTTATTTTTGTTAAGGGCAGCCTCTGCTAAATCAGTACAATAAAGGAGCCATAAAAGTGCTGCTCAGTGAGAATCAGGCCATTTTGAGCTGAGAAACTGAGCAAAAGGCAATGGTCCTGATCTAATGGCTTCTTCTGGTCTTCACATGTGTGAGTTCTCTCCAATTATTTTGAAATTCCTCTTCCACATGGGTCATTGGAACTTAAAGAAAACTCAGACATATTTATGCTGAATGAAATTAAGTTTTGGGGGTTTTTTGGTGACATACCAAAACACCAAGTTATGGTAAAGAAGCCACTGGATGCGCATTTTTTGAAAGTTTTTGTGTACTCCCTTGTTTTGGAAGTGATTCAGGAAAAAGTTGTATGACTTGCACCTTTAACTCCATCCCAAATTGGAACGATCCCTTATGGCTAAAGGCCACTTCAGATCAGGCATCTATTTCTTTATGTTACTGACATAAATCCTTCCTCATTAAAATGGTAGAACATTCATTATAGCACAATGTTTTCAAGAAGAAGCGGGCTTTGAATGCCGTAGAGCAAGTGATGAATTGGTCAGGTTGCAAGGTCTTTAACACAATTTCTGCTTTCTGATGACAAGGAAACTTTCTAGTGATGTTCCTTCTCTCATAATCATTAAAGTGTGTGTCTATCCCCACAAATGTTTGAGTGAAAGAACTTCATCTTTATAGCCTATGGAGGCCTGAATTATTCTGAACCGAGTTTCAGAAAATGAAGGGCTTATAAAGCTGTTTCATAATTCAACTCTGGATATCTATGGGTATCCAACATGAATGCAAGGGATGAGCTAACCATCAAACATTATATTATCTGAAAGCAGGAACTGAATTAATTAGAGGGATGTGTCTTGATCTGAGCAGAGAGCTAGGAAGGCAGTCCTAACTGATATGAGTGGCAAAGCTCCAGATGATCTCAGCAGGAGGAGGATTTCAGTGTACTTACCCTGCTTGGATCTATATTCTAGGTCTGACTTGGTTTCCTTTGCCATATTAGGCTCAGTTTGCTAAGCAGGATGTTAAAAAAATTACTGAAATTACTGATTCCCTAGAGGACTGTGAATATTTGTATTTTTTATTAACTGTGTGCTAATTATTGCAATTATCACCTTGACATTACTTAGTCATTCTCTGAAAAAAACACAAAAAATCTTACTTTACATCTTTCATTTAAAACCTTTGCACATACAGAATTTGCTGTTCATTGTACAACTGTCAGTGTTAGGTCGATGGTTGGACTCCGTGATCTTTAAGGTCTTTTCCAACCAAGGTGATTCTGTGAACTACAAATTTTATATCAGTCTCTCTAGATATACTATAGAGCATACACTGACACCTGGAAATGTGAGACTTATATTTTTGATCACAAAAAAAAAAAAAGTGAATCTGCTTAACTCTGTGCACTTAGATCAATGGAACCTTTCTAGGTATGTATGGTTTTAAAACACCAGCTAAAAATACAAATAATATTGTTAAGATATCATCCTCACCTTTTTGTTCCATGTTTAAATTGTGTGTGATTCACCTCCAAGTTTCTGGTTAGTCATAAACAAATAAAATTGCTTTTCATAGGGGTGTAATAGGTTTGAACACTTCACAAGTATAAATACAAAATGGGACATAACTTGTATAGAGACATGAGAGATATTTCACTGTGTGCTACTTTTTCCAGGCTAAAAATGCTATATGTTCACAGGAAATATATATATATATATTTATGTATACATACACAGATACATTCATATACATGTATATTTATGTGTATTAGATTTTCTGTCAAGTAAGTGGATGCTTTCACTGAAACCAATTTTTTTTACCCATTACTGAAATGTTTTTAAAGTAGTAAGGCTATCTAAGTTGTTTGTTCATTCTTATGACTACGTTTTTGAATTTATCATGAAGATCATTGTTGCATATCCATAAAAGCAGTGCCTGGATGTCTAATGGAGAATCATTCTTTTACTGGCAGCACCAGTAAATCATTGACAGAAGATAATTCTGATTCAGAATAAACTGTTTTTCTCCCGGTGGACTTTATATAATGGAAAATCCTCTCAATCAATGCCAGCAAAATCAATCATGAGTAGTAAAATAGCATTGGCTTATATTTATGCTCATATTGTGATGCTGTAGAACAAAATGAGGATCTTCCTGCTTTCAGGATCATCCCAGAGTTGTTTCCATTTAAAGGGCATGGGATGTACAGAAAATAGCTTTGTGGCAGTGTTTCAGGACAGAAGGTTTTTGCTTATCATTTCTGCCAATCTTATCTGATTTCTGCATGTGGCTTTTTTTGGTATTTATTTGTACAGGTTTAGTAGGAACATGTCATTACATTGCATTCTGCATTACAGTTTGATACCTGAGAAGTTATACTGAAGCCAGGCATTCTGGGAAAGCTAAAAAATCAGTATTTTCAGGTTGGATGGGGCTTGGAGCGACCTGATCTAGTGGGAGGTGTCTCTGCCCATGCAGGGAGTTTGTAACAAGATGATCTTTAAGGTCCCTTCCAGCCCAAACCATTCTATGTTTTGTTCTATGATTTGATTGGAATGTTTTATAGATGAACTTTTTTTTTTTTTCCTTTTCTCTGCTTTTGCTGACATTATGTAACTGGTGTCTTTTAGGCTGTCCTTATGAGAAGTTAGCAGTTTGAGGAGCTTAGAGTGAATTATAAATATGAGTCAAAAACCTTAACATTGTTGAAAAGAAAAAACTGCTGTATTTGGTAAACATAGTTCAAGGATATGAAGTAATGTTTCAACCCCATAACAAATCATTTCTGATGTCTGATGGCCAATTCCCAAATAAATTTTAGGTTTACACAGCACATCCACCTCCCTTTTCTTTTACTCTCTCTTTTGGCAGTTATCTAATGTGAAACCTGAAAAAAATGGTTCCTGCTCCCATTTTCCCAACATGTCACCATGAAAATAAATAATTCATCAAGTTTTGCTCCTCTTTCCACTTTGACCTGCCCTAGATTTGGTCCTGCTCTGGCAAGGGTGTTGGACCTGATGATCTCAAGAGGTTCCTTCCAACCCCAACATCCTGTAATTCTGTGATTCTGTGATTCCTTATTAAAGACTCAGCAGTTCCTCCTGATAGCTACAGGGAAAAGGCTGGAGCTAGTATGGAAACTGCCTGCTGAATTCAGCATGGGAATGTGGGCAAGTATGAGGGAGTCCCCAGCTTGGAATAGGATGTCTCTGTGTCTGTAAGTAGCACAACAGGGAAGTCCACATTTAGTCCACAGAGCTCTTCTTTAGGAGCTCATTGGCACCTGCACCCAGGTCACATCCTTGACACTATTTGTCAGCTCTTTCAGAGCATCCTAAGGTAACACTAAGTCTGTAGAGACAAGGACCAGCTGGGCACTTTCAGGAAGAACGAGACCCAGGCAAGTCAGAAAGTTTAGAAAACAGTTTTTGAAAGGTAAGTTGGAAAGACCTGGCTTATTAGGCTACACAAACCTGAAAACTTATGTAAATGATTGTTTTAAAATGAAGGCAGCAAACAATAGAGGGACTTAAACTGTAGCTCAGATTTACATTGTAACTTAGGCAAAACAATTGTAAGACCTTATAAAGTTGTCTAGGTATCCAAAATGCCTTTCTTCCTGGTTAAAATGTCAAATCTTTACCTTCTCCTTGCTAGAAGAATTTTTAAGGGATCAAGAGAGAATACTGCACAAATTGAATATCCTTGGTGTTTTAAGAGCAGCATTCAATCAAATTTCTCTTTAATTTAGGGGACAACCCATACAATTTATGTGTACAGATATAATTTCCTCCAGTTACTCTGATTAAAAGTGAGAGATTGCAAGCATGAAGAAGGGGCATGACATACTAGAACCTATATTGTATTGTAGACATGACTATAGTCAGGCTGAATTATTTTGCTTCTCTGAACTACAGATGCAGACAGCTGCAAAACTCTCCCTTTTCATGCAAATTAGGTGTTGCTATAGACTACCAGTCTCTCAAGTTGCCATCACAACCTTTCTCAGTTTGAGGAAGTTTGGATACTCTGCAAGTAATTAGTACCAGTAGTCCCCTGTGCAACGTGTCTGCCAAATTCACTGCATAGCTTCTTCTTCTAGTTATCACCTTGCAGAAAACAGTGTGTCATACAAATAATCAGTTCATTATTTTCCTTTGAACTACCCTTACATTCATTTATCTTTATAATATGCGTGAAAAGTACAACGAAGATGAGGAACTGCACTCTAAAAAAAGCCAGGCAGCAAGACAAGAATGCTCATTCATTACATACACAGTTATTGTAAAATGAACTCATCTAAATACAACAATTTACAGCAGCTCACCAAAAGCAATTCCACCTTCCTGATATTAACCAAACAAATTTCCCTTTGCAAGATTGGCAGCACCTTGCAGAAGAGCAGAAGGAATTTTTAACATTTTTAGAGCTTTTCAGATACAAAAAAAACCCTGAAAGAGCAGAGAAATACAAAAAAAGAAAAGAAAAATTAAAGACATCCACTCAGTTAAAAAACTCCACCACAGGTGGAGAAAAAATATCAAACATATTCTCAAATGCTATTGGTCAGATTTTTGGAAGGAGAGGGATTTCACATGGGCAGGACAATTTCCATCGTCATTATGTTCCCTACAAACAGATTTTTTGCGTAATAAAAGAAGACCAGTCTACAGTTTAATGAATCTACTCATTAACTGCAGTAGCTCTAGCTATAGATTAAAGGGGGAAGGACTTGAGAGAAAAAGAAATCAACTCAACTGATCCCAAGATACTGCTGCATTTTCAGTTTAGAAAATAAGAGGAACTGTTTACAAAAGGGGAGGTGGAGAGTCTATTTTTGTTGTGTACATGTATCTCTCAGCATTTTTTCTAATCTTAGAAACAGTGGTTTAGAAATGTATCCTAAATATTCCAAGCAGATTTCACAGAGATCCTAAAGCTGTGTTCCCCAACTCACTGTTAGCAAATCGTGACATTTCAGTGATCACAGTTTGTCCAGAGCCAATAACTAAAAGTTGCCTTTGGCATAGTGAGTTACTTAATGGACCAGACTAGGCAAGCTGTCCTCAGCATTCTATGCTGTATTCCACTGGTGTAAAAAGAGCATCCATCATGTTAGTTGTAGAGACAACATGTAACATGGTGAGGATCTGTTGCGGGAACATCTCTTCCAGTTGGCAGTCAGGATGTCCACCCACCTAGTGGCACCTGGTTTAGCATTAGTTTCACAATTAAAGTTTCACATAGTACAGCAACTGAAAAGGGTTGCAGTAGTTTCGGCAAGTGCCAGTGTGCACAGTGTCACCTGCTTGCTCAGCCCCTCTTTTACTATTTAATATATACTCTTGGTAAATTTTGAAGCAGATAATACCCTTCCAGTCATAGGTTGTGTGTCTTTCTCTACACACTTAACTCTCAGCATAATGGAGTTCTAATTCTCATTCACACTGTCAGGATGCTGCATGGAAGGGAACAAAAACATGACAGGCATTGACATTGTTCAGCAATACTTAAGTTCAAAGCTGTTCTAGAAGGATATTATGGTACTGAATGGAAAAATAATAATTTATAATATCTATTTAATCTGTTTATTAAGATTATTATTATTATTTTCTTCTTTGAAACCTTTTTAGTCCAATTGGCCTTCAAATTTGCAGTTCAGCCTAAGACACAGTTCACCCTAAATCAATTTCTATTGTTTGTTGATGTTTCCCATAGCAACTGCAGAAAGAGAGAAAAATACAGCAATGAGAAAACTAGTAAAGCAAATCATCTTGAGAAGTTGGGGAAATAATGAAGGAAGGGCAGTATTTTAACTTTCTTTGCATTCTTTCTCTAATCCATTGGGTTTTATACAATGGTCATTCCCAGACTTTTGTCAAACATCAACATAAGCAAATACAAATACAGACAGAGTGGATGTCAAAAAGTCAGATAACCTATTGTGCTCCCTTCACCAAGGCAGGGTCATTTATACCAGATGGATATTTGTCTAACTTGTTCTCTGACACATCCAAGCTATTCTAGTTCCTCATACTCTGTACTGTGGAAGATTTTCTTGATGTCTAAAATGTGTCTTTCTCCTTCCAGTTAAAGTGATGAATGCTTACATCAAAATGATAAACAAATTATGATCTTTTTGCTGCAGCTTTTTATGTACCTGAAGATAGTTACCATATTTCTCCTCTAGTATTATGTTTAGTTCTTTAGGCTATAAATTTTCAGCTAATTCAATCAATCAAGTTTGACTCACTTCACCTTTTTGTAAATTTCTTTCAGGAGGGCTAGCAGTTTCTTGACTGCACTGTATGAGCCCAAAGCAACCACCACCATCATGCATATTGAATAGTCTTTATAGTCCTTAAGTGTCTTTTATGACATCTTCCCCATGCTTCAAGCATGAGCTTGTTCCTGTGGTGCTCTTCAACTGAATGCTCTCCTCCCTCCATGGTGATTATTTCCAGAAGAAATAAAAAGACTTCCTTCAAACAAGTGGAGATAGTGGCTCTCCTGTTTCAAGTTCTTCCCTTGTTAGTACTGCAACAGTAAAAGCCACTTTAATCCTTTTCCTACCTTTTGTGTTTCCATATTTTCTTTGATGCAGGAGCATTTTTTAAAAGCTGTTTCGGTTTTGGTTTTTTGTTTTTGTTTTTTGTTGGGTTTTTTTGTGGTTTTGAGTTTTGTTTTTTGTTGTTTTTTTTTTTTTTTAGAAAGAGCATTAACAATAATAATAATAATACAAAAATAGTATTATAATAATAATAATATATTAATATACTAGTATTAAATTAATAATAGTATTATAATTTATAATGGTAAATAACAATAATAATTAAAATAGTATTATTATTAGCCTGTATCACATCATCAGCCTTTAAGGAAAATGCCCCAAGCCTGTGAGGAAGGCTTTCTTAACCACTTGTTCACCTAAATATTCTATACACCCTACTGCTAACATAAAGACCCATCTCTTTCACTAGCATGCTGTCCTGCACTGAGTTAGTGGTAACATACGAACTTCGTCCCTTCTGTGAGTGAGGGTGGAGATCCTACTGAACTTCTGTTGCAACTCCTTGTTACAACTGCTTTCTGGTGCTGGAGCATCTTTCTTCAGTTGAGCCAGTAGATTTTAGTGATGAACCTTTCATAGTGTAACAACCAATGGAGTACAAGGGTATTGCCACCTAATGCAGTAATATTAAGACATTAAAAGAAAGGAGGTTGAAGGAGCAACAGACTAGACTGTATAAAAATAAGAAGGCATCTCCTTCTCTGTCCCTTTCTTCCTTATCTTCATGCTCTCTACTGAGTTCAGAGGATGGCACAGGTCTAATATCCCAAATACATCTATATTATCCTGTCATTGACACCCCATGAGTTTTGTTACTCTACCGTGGGTGCAGAAGTTAAATATCGTGCAGTACTGCTGCTTTTTATATTAATGCAAACCTATTTACCTACTCCACTTTCACAGGCTTTTAAATATTAGTTTAGCATTTGCTTTGCCATATTGTCTGTCTGAGCTTTTGTTATCTCTATGTTGTTGTCTCTACATTGTTTGAGTTCCTCTTTTATATAACACTCCTAAAAGCCTCTTAACCAAGAAGTTAACTGAAATACTTGAATGAAAAGCAGCTCTGTTCAATTAAGAAGTGTTGTGTAGAGAAGTTGAGAAGGGTTATGTAATATGAAGTTGTTATTGCTATATTTTTCAGTAACTTCAAGTTATAAAATGGCACCCCTGTTGCAAATCTTCTTAGAGGGGATAACTATTCATAAAGTAATGCTGTACATTTGGATTAGATCTACAAAACTGTTCCTCTGAAAAATTATAGAAAAATTAATTACAAGAAAACATTTTCTTTCTAAGGTGTTTTTGAGACAACTCTTAAAGCTGAGATACTGACAGCACAACTCTAATTCTTTTAAATTCTATTCAGGTTTGTTTGGTTTTTTTAATACGCTACAGAAAACCTATCACTTCCCACATTCATAAAACCTGTCAGATTTTATAAGGATAGATAAAACTGCTTAAAAACTTGCCAAAGATTTAAGACGAATGCTTTGAAGAAAAGTTTAAATCTCTCATAAATTTAAAAACCCTTCCATGGCTTTTACCAAAAAACAGCCCATAAATGGTTCTAACTGTTGGTCCAATAAATAGTCCTGCTGGAAAGTAGGGAGTATTGGCAGTATGGAGCCTTCTGACCACCGCTGGGAACATTAACACCTGTGTTCATCCCCAACTGGATCTGAGCTTGAAGGTTAATATTCCAAGTGCTATACTCAAGCTGAACATCAGTGCTCATCTTTCTCCTTTCATGAGAGTATATTTTCCTATTCTATGCTGAGTAATCCAGTGCTTTTGAAATCTGAAGCATGTTTAACAGTCGCTTCATTTTCATTCCGGACTCTGGATATTCTTTCTGCCGCTGGTGAAGTTATTTATTGACTTTGCAGCTGCCCAAGACATAGTTAAATGTCCAGTTTCCTGTGCAGAAGGACATACTGGTTGAGGTCTTGAGTTCCGCACTGGGTGAGGACAGCTGAGTCCCTGTGCAGAGGAGAGGGACTGTGTTGGGGACCAGTGCCTGCAGCAGGCTTCCTGCCAGCTCTGCAATACCAGAGCAAAGTTTAAGCTAGGTGGCCGATGACCAAAATAGAACAATGGAACCAGACAGATGAAGGTCATCAGCATCAGTCACACTAGGACTAACTATTTTAAGTTAGAGTTAGCTTTAAACAACTTACAAACTTTTAAAATAAGACAAATTAAACTTTTTTTTTTCTTTACTTATTCAGCTTTCAGAATTTAAAGGTGCTTTCTATTGTCAGTAACATCAGTGCCTTTTTAGAAGGAAAAAAATCTGATATTCTTCTACAATTATCTAACTGTAAGACCTGGGGCTTTTAAAAACTGAAACATCACATTCATGATAAAATAGCATAAATCTGCAATGCTCTAATGAGATAAGTATATTTCTAGTGGAGTTGAGTGATATTTTCTAAATGTCAGTACTTCCAAGAAAATCCATTGTGAAACTGGGGAGAGAGGAATCATCTTCTGGAGACAATCATGGTCAGGCATGATGGGCCTCTGAGCAATCTGGTTTAGTTGGAGATGACCCTGCTTATTGTCAGGGGGTTGGACTAGATGACATTTATAGGCCCCTTTCAACCCAATATATTCTATGATTCTATGAATTAGCCTGAGAAGTTTGTGACATTTTGTTCGATTTGGATTTTCAGTCACTTCTGGATACTTGCAGTCTGATCATTGCAAGTAGAAAGGTTAATGTACAGGGATCAAAATTCTGTGTGCAATACATGGTTAAGTAATTTCATACTACTCCAGCCACCAGCAAACAAGAAGTAAAAAAAAAACAACACATGGATCTGCATGATGCTTCATTAGTCAATCTGCCAAAAGAATTTATTGCTTCAGATGTAATGTCATATTGTCACATCATCTGAGCTGTGAGCTGGTCTTTCTGCATGAGCAGTGTCAGCCCATTCGAATGTGCTTCTAGCTCTTTGTGCCATGCTCTGTTGTGCAGTATAGACACAGACTGCAACACAGTCCTGCTCTTCACGCTGTAAGAGGTCTTGTCCTCAAGGTCACCTCCTTTCAGGTAAAAGGAGGATCATCTCGGTGTCAGTAAACCACTGAATTAAAGATTTTCTCTGCAGAGCTAAGTGAGGCTTTGCATGGTGCAGAGATACACAGCAAATTTCACGACCTCTGATTTTTAATGTTATTTGAATTACCTGAAGTGAAGGATGAAGAACATATCAGCTGAGTAGGAGATGCCAATGACAAGCTTAAGGAAAAGGAAAACACTGAGTTCTTCTACTAAAAGTATTACAGGTGCTTTAGTAGACTCCACCGAGAACCACAGATGTGGGAGTGTGCTCTTAGGCCCCGAATTTTATTTTTAAGAAGGTTCTTTTCTTAATCTGTTGAACAGCTAATGTTGTGTCTCATTTATCCCTGCAGTGATGGCTGGGCAGACAGGTACGATGTGACAGATGGGTATCAGCGTGAAGCTGTTGGTGGAATAACAATCAAGCTCCAGTCTCCTGATGTGAAATGGTTTGATGATTACTACCTAGAGCTTCGGCCAGAAACCAATCAACGAAATCCGTGGTTTCAGGAATTTTGGCAGCACAGATTCCAGTGCCGGTTAGAAGGGTTTCCTCAAGAGAATCCGAAATACAACAAGACTTGCACAAGTAAGTGAATTTATTACTTCTACTTTATACACCAGTATGACTGAGGATCTGTTGTAAACAGCTCATGTTGAACTGATGCAGCCTGGTCTGGTGGAATAGTGAGTGGGGATGGAAGGAAAAAGGCTGGAGTTAAACACTTGCTCTTTCCAAAATGACATTCACCACAATATAAAAAGTATTCAAATCTCTAAATAAACAAATAAATAGTACCTAGCTCCTTTCTGTGTTTGGAAAATTTGGTGCTACTCTATCTAATTAGGGATCCGAACACTTTCAAAAATGTTTATTTTCTGAAACAGGGCTATTCATACTGTTTTACCCCACAGGAGCAAGGAGAGAATTAATACACTAAAATTTATCTGAAGTCCATGTGGTAATGATGATTATTTGTGTGCTTCAGAGAGAAGACTAGCTGGTTTGAAAGATTTCATTAGGCTTTCTTTCAGCCATGAGTCATTTCAGGAAATGCCATTTTGAGCTGCTATTTTGCATTAAAATACACTGATTTTAGCTAAAACTGCCACAATATTTGTCAATTTTGCAAAACAGTGGCAAAACCTTCTTATCCCAGAAAGATATGGTGCGTTTGTTTTTTGTTTTTGTTTTTTATTACTTCTGTTAATTACTCTTTATTTCATGAGATGCCAAGAAATACTAAGACAGTGGTCATCCTGCTGGTGTTGAGGCATAAGGTGGTGCTATGCTGGGCATTAGCCCAACCACAGCTCTAAGTCCCAAGGGACTTTTCCTCCTAAAACTGTCAATATCTTCCACACACCCCTGAGACCACAAAATGGCTTTCAGGGTCAAAGTCTTGGATTTATACAGCACAAAACACCACCTGAGTCCCACTTAACTTTCCTAAATCAGTCTTTCAATTTGTAGATGGTCACAGAGCATGTTTGTGGCCAAGTTGGGAAATGAATCTAGGAATCACAAAATCTCAGCCTACACCTTCAACATCCAACTGACTTGTCTCCATTATATTTCTTCTGCTACCCTTCCAACACAGCCTAACACAGGCTTTATTTGCTCTGTTGACAGGTACTGCATATTGAGCAGTAAACTTCATTGATTTCCCCATGATAATGTAGATCTCTTTCCTGAGACATCTGTACAGTGGGCATGGCTGGATACAGGCTGATAAAGACCTGCTTTCTATTGCTGTGCTATGTTAACAACAACATATAAACTTGGCTTTTCTGGTTTTCTTTTTTTTCTTTCTTTCTTTTTAGCAACACTGGGAATTTAATTTCTGTTTTATATGAAAGATTGGAAACTGTGAAATATAGGTGCCTACAGAGTCTTTCATAATGACTAAAATGCAATTCATCACCGCAAATAAATTATCT
The DNA here is from genome assembly GCA_020745705.1 of Hemiprocne comata. Classification (NCBI taxonomy): domain Eukaryota; kingdom Metazoa; phylum Chordata; class Aves; order Apodiformes; family Apodidae; genus Hemiprocne; species Hemiprocne comata. The sequence goes on from CM036586.1 coordinate 208,931,172, forward strand.
TGAGGGTGCAGGGAGATATTATTTTAGACATGAAGTTGCCCAGTCATGGGTATGAAACAACTTAATCCTAAAGCTTGAATAGCTCCTTTTGAAGAGCAATCATCCCTAGAAGGTCTCCCACAAAGAAATCCTGACCCATCTGCAGCTCAAATAGATTCCTAAAACCAAGAAATGTCAAGAACACAAAGGAATGTGCAAGAATTACAATCTGCTGATTTGCAAATCATGAAGAAAGGAAAGCACTAATTTCCTAAATACATTGTTCTCATTCCTTATCCTCCAGCTTTATTGTCGTAGTCAATGCTGGGCCATGATGCTTATTAGAAAAGAATAAAAACCAGATTATAATAGCTTTAATTCTTTCTTGTTGCTGTAGGGCAGAAGATAGTAATTCAGCTGTGGAGTTCCCCAGAGTAACAACACTATATGCAGCAATCAATTAAAATTGCCCATTTAATCAGAGTTTTCACAAAGGAAGTTGTTAGTCATCATGTTACTCAGCTTTATAGTTTTCATTTTGATCTAGACCATCTGTCAAAATACATATAAAGGAAATTCAAAGGTTTGCCAGAAGGATGACATGCAGGAAGGACACAAATGTGTTCTCTGAGAATTGCAGGAGGGAGAGATTTTGATGTTGGGATTTTAACCTCAAAAATAACAATATTTTTTAACTGTCATAATAGTTTTTGTTTCTACCTAATTTCCTATGTTCTATATGACTATGAATATTATGTCTTTATATCAATTCTCAAAGTTTTGAGTTTGACCTTCCCTCATTTCCACTTCACAGCTGTAAAGATGATATTTGCCCTTGATGGTCACAAGGAATTAGGGCAGCAAAGCTGGTGAAGGATCTAGAGTGCAAGCCCTATGAGGGGCATGTGGAGGAACTGCAGTTGTTTAGCCTGGAGAAAGGGAGGCTGAAGGGAGACCTTATTGCTCTCTACAACTACATGAAAGGAGGTTGTAGGAAGATGGGGGTCTGTCTCTTCTCCCAAGTAACAAGCAACAAGACAAGAGGAAACAGCCTCAAGTTGATATTAGAAGAAAATTCTTCACTGAAAGAGTTATCAAGGACTGGAACAGGCTGCCCAGGCAGATGGTTGAATCATCAACCCTGGAGGTGTTTTAAAGACGTGTAGAAGTGGTGCTTAGGAACATGGTTTAGCACTGATCTTGGTAGACTTAGGTTAAAGGTTGGACTTGATGATCTTAAAGGTCTTTTCCAACCAGAATGATTCTGTGATTTAATGGACTGTCCTGACAGATTCTGCCTAATTATGAATATATTAGTGCTGCTTCAGATTTATCTTAAAAAGAAAACAAGACTATGCCCTTCAGTGTATCTAACTGAACACATTCTCCTCTCCAGCATCTGCATAAAAAGAAATAAAATGTTAAAAAATTTTGCACCAAAAGGCAAGCTATTCTTTACTTCTTTGGATAATAATGAAAAAATAAACATAAAGCCCACTGGTGGTGATAGATGAGATCATTATAAAATTATTGTGTCTATACAGAAAGCAACAACCATTACTTTAGTGGAATAAAAATTAATTATTCTTCACAAAGTGGTTGTACTATCATGAAAATAAAAACAATGGTTAAAAGTATAAACACTTTATTTAAACAGCAAGAAAATATGCACAAGGAGATATGGCCAAAATCTGAATAGATAATTGACTTCACCTATGCCCCAGGTATTAACTTAGTTGTTTAAACCTCTGTATTTACTTTGCTGCCTAGTAAAATTGTAGGCTCCATTTACCTTTGTGACAGAAAATACACTAAATCATAAGTCAATGAAGTCAGCTCCAGTGACTTGTAGGGTTTTCCTATTTTTCAATATAGCTATCCATACACAGTGCCAAGCAGGTATTGTTATTAAATGAAGACACAGTTTAATAAAATACACAAAATAAAACTGTGAAATCAGCCAAATAAAGAGAATCAAAAAAACAGTCCAATATAATTTTTTCTCCCTTCATTTCTACCTAGCATTAAAAAGTCTCTGTTGCTTCACACACACTTAGTTCACATTGAGGTGAAAATTTTAGTATCAAGCTCACTTTTCATTTGCAGATTTGAACGTTCCTACTTAATCCAAATGGACATCACTGCAGCTGTTAACTACATTGATTTCCTGCCCAGCAGGAGCACTACAGAAATTGAGAAGTTTGCAGACTTACCTGACTCAATATTCAGTGTAATCAGTTCCATGCCACAAGAGAGCTGCTACAACCCACGTCTAAAGACCAAGAGTCAGAACAAAGAATTTAAAATGCTTCTTTAAAGAGACATGTAATGGCCTCCAAACACTAAGGATTTTACAATAATTGAATTTGGCTTCCCCACTGGCACAAGTCAAATATTTTTTTATTATCTGGGACCACAGTAAAGATCGTAAATAGGTGTGCAGGTTGATCCAGATGAGTGACTCCACTCAACAATCAACCTCAGGTTATAGAAGGCTAATGCAAGCCTTTGATATTGATTGTCTTTGGACCTTTGAAAACTAGGTGTGTATTTCTTACAATTGTCCACACCAGAACCAAAATTCCAAGTAATTTTTCCTCCTAGTGAGGGTGTTTTACAGCTGTGTCTCAACACAGAGCAGAAGCAAAGCCCAATGCAAGCAAAGCATGTTGTGAAACTCTGGCTCAACTGACATTAGTGGAAAAAGCCAAGTCTTCAACATCACCAGGAGGAGGAGCATATTTATTACACTTACCAATATGAATTCTTTTGTCTTCACTGCTAAGTGATCTTATTTTTTCCATGCTGTGTAAAAGCCAGAAGCATGGATGGAACAGCATTTTAAGGTGTTACTTAAACACAGACCAAATTTAGAATACAAATCCCAAGTATCCATAATCTAAGTGTAAGACAAGAAAGAACAAATAAAGAGATGCTGATGAGGCAGTGCAATATCTTTGTTTGACTGACAGAGGTTACAGACTTTAAAAAAAAATAGTTCCCTGTAAAGGAACAACAGAAAAAAGAATCTGAAGGAAGTAGGTGGGGCACTTGTGCAGGTATTTACAGCAGGGTCCTGGTATTAAATTTTGTGGTTTAAAGCAGCAAGGTAGAAAACACAAAAGGAAACGATGGAGGCTGAGTAATCACAGACAAAGATCAACTAGACACAGGACATGGAGGGTACTGAAACTGAGGAAAGCAACTTATGCCTGACAAGCTTGGGAGCAAGGAGCTAGTGGTAGGGTTCATAGGGAAGAATGTACTCAAAGTGATTAACAGGGAAAAGGAGAATTGCAGCAGCATTCCAAATGGATCTTAATGGGATACAGAAATCTAAATATTTCATTCATGCTTTAACCATGTGGTGTCTCTGAGATAAAAACACTTTTTCCAACAGTGCAAAAATTGACATCGAAGAAGGATGACCAATATATCTCCAACCAGTTAAGAACAGGATTAAGAGTGAAAGAGTTTATTCACAAAAAGGGAGATTAGGAAGATTTGGGATAAATACAAGAAAAGTTTTGCAGCTCAAGGTAGAGAAGAGCATATAAAATGTAAATGCAAAAATTATCTACTTGTTTACTGAACCTCATCCAGCTCCAGTTATTTTAATGAGGTAGAAAGGACCCACAGAAAATCCCAGCATTTCAGCTGAACAGAGATTTGGTTTAACAAATTGTCTTTTTGTGTTTCCAGATAGTACTGTGGAATAAAACATGACAGCACTGCAGCACATTAATAATCTGTTGATTAATCTAAGCTCAAATGCCAAAGTTGGTTTAATCAGAATACAGCTGATAAAAAAATATGTGCTGTGAGAATGGAAGGACATTTGCTGTATTTCAAGGAATGTGTCACATTTAGACTTCATATTTCCCAAACGTGGCATTCCCACATGCTTATTTTTAGATTGCAAAAGAAAATGGAACAAATTAAGTTCAAATTCATTTGTATTTATTAAACAGTGAATTAAAAGGCCTTTTAAGGATGTAACCTGTTTTTCACTCAGTTTGGTACCTGATATGTCATGTCCTGTGCTTGGGCACTGGCAAGCTCAGGGATGATCCAGCCCTTATTTTATGGCCCACATTTCAGATCTGGAGCTCAAAGAGAGTTTTTCACTAATTTTACAGTAACACTGGCTCAGGTCCAGAAATTTCCAAAGGCAGATCAGCTGTAAGGCTTAGATACAGATCTGATTTTTCTAGAAACCTGATATAATCTGAATTGGGAGCCTACACAAACATGTCACTATTTTCTGACCCACTTGGAGAAAGAAGCAGCACTGAGGACTGCTTTATGCTCTGATGTGTCTATTTGAAAGACTTTTTGGGATGTATTGATCCTGATTTTATTACATCTGTAACTCAAACCTATGAATAGCTTCAGTCTTCTAACTGCTGGTATTGAATTAATTAAACTCCTCCAAAATCTGACTACAAAGCTAAATCTATTTTTCTTTCACTTTATGTTTCCTGCCTTCTTCCTTCCATATATTAGATATATTTAATGATGTACCATGCTACTGTGGTTTTATTCTTTATATTATAGTTCCTTTACTCTTTGCCTTGAAAATTATCTAAAAGATACTAGTATCATTATACAGGTAGTTCATGTCTCTCCAACCTTAAGAATAAAAGTAAATTATAATCAAATTTATTCAGATTATATCCTTTTATTTGTAGATAGATAAATTGGAGTAGATTCTGGTTTTCCTCTCAGCAGTTTGATTTCCTGTATAGATTCAAATACTTCATATATACATGTTTGCAAGTACAGGAAGTTTTATGGCAGCATTTAATGTAGTGGTTGTGTTTCACTGTCATTTATGACCAAAGAAATTGAATTCAATAGAAGGTGAAACAATAGTAATGTTGTGATGAAAATGGTGTGAAGAAATAGGTAATTCATTTATTTATCTTCTCCGAGGATTTACTGTCCCTGTTACTCTTTTTGCTGATTTTGCTGAAATGGACAACAGAAGCCAGACTTTCAGTGGTTTGTAGGTGCCCAAAGGATGCAGGTCAATCTCTAGTCAGAGCTGTGAGAGGTCTTAACATGCCTTGCTCATATAGGTTTAAAAAGATGTAAAGCAACAAAGTCAGCTAAAAACTTGGAAAAAAATCTTTTGAAAGTCCTCTCTGCATTTCAGGACACTTAATTTGGTCCCAGAGTCATTCTCAGAGGAGATGGAGGGGAGACCTCATTGCTCTCTACAGCTCCCTGAAAGGAGGTTGTAGGGAAGTGGGCATTGGCCTCTCATCTCAGGTGAATAATGACAGGACAGAGGAAATGGCCTGAAGCTGCACCAGGGGAGGTTAGACTGGATATTAGAAAGAATTTCTTTACCAATAGAGTGGTTGAGTCAACACCCCTGGAAGTATTTAAAAGAAATACAGATATAGAGCTTAGGGACATGATTTAAGCACTGAACGGGTAGATCAGGTTACGGTGGGTGGATTTGGTTATGGTTGGACTTGATGATCTTCAAGGTTCCTTTCCAACCAGGATTATTCTATGATTCTATGATTCAAATTTAACATTTTATTGACTATCATTACATAAAAGGTAATGGTGCTAGTATTGGATTTCAGTTGCAAAGAGTGAAAGTTAGACCTGGTCAAAAACCTTTGGTGAGTGGATTGCACTGGAAGGTACTTGTTTGTCAAATATGAAAAATGTTCCTTAGCAGCATGTTGAGTCAATGATACTGACTTTGAAAGAAAAACATTTAAATTAGTAAGTTTCTTCCTCATTTCAATAGCACTAAAGTGTTTTTCTTTAAAGTTTATAATTTATTTTCACATTGTTTAAGTGTTACACTAGGGTTTTTTTGCCTCACCATCAAAATGACATTTTCCAGTGTTGCCAAATCTCTTTCTTCTTTTTTCCTCAGAATTTTCTTTTCAGAAATGATAACATCCAATCTTGAGGTTTTCTATTCATTTTGAATGTGAAAGGTCATTTGAACTACTTGAAATTTCCCACAGAGTAAAAAATAACTCTGTTCTTCAGCCCAAGAGCCTGTAAGACATTAAATTACATTTGATTTTTAGCAGAAAAATACACCTGGAACCTCACAAATAACATAGAACTGAAAGTTTCTTGTTCCTGTCCTATTGTTTTAACAGAATGCTCTGATTACAGGTTTTGAAAAGGTTCCAAAAAAAGTCTTCTGTATCTTTAAACAGTGTTAACTTAATTAGGTACGTACCTTGTGCTTTACTTTGGTTCATATGTACAACCTTTCCTCTGTTTTATAAAACTCCAGTCATTTCTTCACTGAAGAGACATGCATGTTTCTGGGATTTCTGGCTTGGTGCCATGCTATCCAGAGCATGCAGATCCAAGGAAGGTTATTGATATGTTCCCAAGGAGCACAACTGTGGCAGCATGGACTCATGACAAATCTACAAAGCCACACACCATATTCTGCAGCAGACAGACACTGCCATGTCTTTCTTGCAAAGATTAGTCTATTGTCCTGAATATTATTTTTTATGATTTTTATTTTTTGCTGGTGGCCTTGAACTTCAAGTACTGCATGAAAGTGAATGTGGGTCATGTTTGCTAGCAAAACTAGAGCTCATTTCTGTCAGCCTCTTGTCTCTCAAAACAAAAATTAGCACAAACTATAGATTTAGTCATATATAGGTAAACTATAGAAACTAATTTGTGAATTAGTTATGGGGAAGCGTTATGAGATAGTTGGAGACTGTAGGTTATATTTCTGGTTTCCTGTGTGCTGTCCCCTGATGGGATGCACCCATGTGTGCTGAGGGAGCTGGCAGCAGTCATCGCTAGACTGCTCTCCATCATCTTTGAAGAGTCCTGGAAAATGGGAGAGGTGCCTCAGGACTGGAGGATAGCTAATGAGTGCACCCTCAGCAAGTTTGCTGATGATACGAAGCTGAGAGGATTGGCTGATACACCTGAGGGCTGTGCAGCCATTCAGTGAGATCTAGATAGACTGGAGAGCTGGGCAAACAGGAACCTAATGAGGTTCAACAAGAATATGTGTAGAGTCCTGCACCTGGGAAGAAAGAACACCATGCACCAGTATAGATTAGGAGTTGACCTGCTAGAAAGCAGCCCCATGGAGAAGGACCTATGGGTCTTGGTGAACAACAAGTTATCCATGGGACAGCAATGCGCCCTTGTGGCCAAGAAAGCCAATAGTATCTTGGGATGTATTAAGAAGAGTGTGTCCAGCAGGTCAAGGGAGGTTCTCCTCCCCCCTACTCTGCCCTAGTAAGACCACATCTGGAGTCTTCTGTTCAGTTCTGGGCTCCCCAGTTCAAGAGGGATAGGGATATACTGGAAAGAGTCCAACGGAGGCTACGAGGATGATTAAGGGACTGGAACACCTGTCATACGAGGAAAGGCTGAGACACCTGGGGCTGTTTAGTCTTGAGAAGAGAAGACTGAGGGGGGACCTTATGAATGTCTACAAATATCTGAAGGGTGGATATCAAGAATGGGCCAGCCTCTTTTCAGTGGTGCCCTGAGATAGGATGAGGGGAAACGACACCAAGTTGCAACACAGGAAGTTCCACCTCAACATGAGGAAAAGCTTCTTTACTGTGAGGGTGATGGAGCACTGGAACAGGCTGCCCAGAGAGGTTGTGGAGCCTCCTTCTCTGGAGACTTTCAAGACCCATCTGAACATGTTCCTGTGATATGCCCTATGTGTTCCTGCTGCAGCAGGGGTTTGGACTTGATGATCTTGAGAGCTCCCTTCCAACCCCTATGATTCTGTTCATATGATTCTATGATTCTGTGATTTTGTCATAAACAACCTTTTGATTTCTGAGAAATTTTGAAATAATAATAAAAAAAGACATTACCAATTTGCCTGTATTTCAATGTTAAACTCATTGCATAGCAAACAAACCTTTCTACACTTTGACAAAAATATACTCCCATATTCTGTCTCGTATTTTGTTCTTTTGTTTCTCCTTGGAGAAATGAAATAAGAGGTGGGCTGCCTGGAATACAAAGTATTTTCACTCTTTTACCATTTCTCCATTCTTTAAAATTCCAAGGAGTCACAGCTTTGGAAAAGTTAGAAAGCAGAAGAGCACATTGAACCACTGTAATTTTGCACTCTTTCACATCACTAAATCAGAGAATCACAGAATAGTCACAGTTGGAAAAGACCTCTAAGATCATCGAGTTCAACCATCAGCACAGAAAAACCACCATGCCCACTAAAGCATGTCCTGAAGTGCCACATCTACATGTTTTTTGAACACCTCATAGGATGGTGACTCCCTGCTTTATGAAGCTTTATGTCACCAGCTGACAAAAATAAAAAAAATATATTTTATCTTCCTTGAGAGTAAAAAGTAGGGAAAAAAGAGGCAGAATGACAGGTTTTACATCAAAAATCTCTAAAATAATGCATTTAATTTAATATTGTTATGAAGAACGCTAAGTACAGGAAACAACAGTGAAAGTTCAGAATTTAGAATCACAGAATAGTTCTGGCTGAAAAAGACCTTTAAGATCATCAAGTCCAACCATTAACCTAGAACACTTCCAGGTCCACCACCAAACCATACTGCTGAGCACCACACATCTTTCAAATACCTCCAAGGATGGGGACTCCACCACTTCCCTGGGCAGCCTGTTCCAGTGCCTTAACCCTTTCATTAAAGAAATTTTTCTTCATATCCAATCTAAACCTGCCTTGGCACAACTTGAGGCTTTTCCTCTTGTCCTGTTCCTTGTTACAAGGGAAAAGAGACCAACCCCCACCTCACTACAACCTCCTTTCAGGCAGTGGCAGAGACCGACAAGGTCTCCCCTCAGCCCCCTTTCCTCCAGGCTGAACAGTGCCAGTTCCCTCAGCTGGTCATTGAAAAGCCTGTGCTCCAGACCCTTCACCAGCTTCACGGCTCCTCTTTGAACACGCACACTTTCTGCAAGATTTGGTTTGGCTTGGTTTGGTTTTTCTTTATTTGGGGGGGAGGGGGCTGTCTTGGCAGAGTTATTTCATTACTCCTGCCAACCCTGCTCGCAGATGGCTCCTGCAGCTCCCACCCTGTCCCATGCCCAGGCAGGGAAGGCCCACCCTGGTGCTCCCCCCTCCACAGCAGGGGCATCCAGAGCTTGGGGCTGCAGGAGAAATGCTGGAGGATGCAAACATCCAGCACTGCCTGTGCCAGGAACTGGCCCATGTTGCAAAGGGACTTCAAGCACCCATAAGTGTTTTCTTGGATCAGTGTCCTTAAGTACACTAATTGTTTTTAAATGGATCCAAGAAGTTAACCATTGCCAGTTGGAGTCACTTTCTTGGTGAAAAAACATGTTTCTTTTCCATCATCTACATATTTGTGTTTTGGAGAAGTGACAACAGAAAAGAACAAATTTGGATTAGGAGTTTGGTGCTGGGCAGTCTCTGTGTGGTTAATCACAGTTGCTTTCAGACCCTGCCCCTATATAAACATGCTAACAGCCTCATGCCTCAGCTCCATAGCTGTGGGGTGCACATACTTAGCTGTTGGATGCTTGCCTTCACGTGGCCCCAAGCCTTGTTTTGTGAGGTGTAGCTGAGCAGCACTGTGTCTGCTCACCCTGACTATTGATAGGGTGATTCTACCCCTCTACTCCAGCCTGGTGAGACCCTATCTGCTCTACTGCATCCAGGTCTGGAGTTCTCTGCACAGGGAAGACATTAATGTGTTGGAGCATGTCTAGAGAAGGCCACAAAGATTAGGGTTGGAGCAGCTCTCTTATGAGGAAAAGCTGAGAGAGTTGAAGTTGTTCATCCTGGAGAACAGGAGGCTCCAGGGAGACCTCCAGGGAGCCTTCCAGTATCAGAAGGGTACTTACAAGAAACATGAGGGTGGACTTTTTAGTAGGGCCTAGTTGCAATAGGACAAGGGCTAATGGTTTTAACCTAAAATAAAGTAGATTCAAACTAGATATAAGGAATATTTTTTTTTACAATGAGGATGGTGAAACACTGGAACTGGTTGCCCAGAGAAGTTGTGGATGCCCCATAATTGGAAACAGTGCAGGGGGGTTGAACTAGATGACATTTAATGGTCCCTTCCAACCCAAACTCTTCTGTGATTCTAGGATAGCCCACATTTATCCTCTGCTGTAATATTGCTGGAGTGTCCTAAACTAGGTCACCGTGTAAGCAGAAAGGATTTAGGTTACAACACTCTAATTTTTTACTATTCTCAGACTCTTCTTCACCTTCAGTATTCTCACAGAGCTATAATAAAGCTGGGAACATCCATATTGTTACAGACATGCAGAATATATATTTAAGAAGGAAAAAGCATGGATGTAAACCACCTACTCCAGTGGCAGCAAAATCGTAAGCTGATATTTAATGCATTTAACTGTATTGCAAGTGTCACCTGAAACTTGTATATAGATTCCATAATGATCTATAGAATAGATATTTACATACTTATATTTCCCATGAAATCCTTGAAATCTTGGATAATTTTAATTTCATTTCAGACACAGTGCAATAGCACCTCAAAGCTCCAGCCAACTTGTCCTTTGCATTAAGCACAGGAAAAACAGGAAGATAATGGGAAGTAGTCTTCTTTCTGAGGAATATTTAGTCTAAAGAAAGATGGAAGATAAGAAGTAGTAGAAAGGAAGTAATACTAGGTAGGAAACTGAAGGACAGATGGGTTTTCTGACTTGGCAAAGAAGGAACAGAATTTGTCTGTGTGATATTTTGTAGAGAAAAATATTGATGGTTTCAAACTGGAACTGCCTTATGATCTCACAGTTTGAAAAATAATATGATGAGCCCTTATTTACTTATGGAAATTACTTGGACAAAAAGAATACAGAATAAACACAACAGAATTGAGGGATCTGCTCACATGCTTTAACCACTGAGATTTCCCTTATTTCTCAGAGAATTCCACAATGTTTTATCATTTATGATTGCAAGTACTGTCTGACTTCCCTCATTAGCTATGATTTGATTCACCCTGCATTCCTTGTTGCCTTGTACATCTTCATGGCAGGAGGCAGACTTCTTATTTTTGCAGTACTTATCCTGAAGCAGTATTTCTTGGTTCTGAGGTACTGCCATAGAGATTACCTTCTGTAATCATTTAGGCATGATCACCAAATTCAGCACATATTCATAAATAGCTTGATTATTATTCCAAGCAATGTTTTGGGGAAAAGTAGCTATGCCCTGAAAAAAATTGCTGAGTCCTACCACAGAAAGGCTGCTTAAGCCTGTCAAAATTGCAATAAGAATTGACTGGAGACCTGCGAATTGCAGTTTTGTATCTGGCCCACGCACCTTGTCACCTCTGTACCTCCAACTGCTGTTGTGTGCAGCAAACTGGGAGTGTTGCTGAGTCTGATTGCAGACCCTGTGGGCCAGGAGAGATTCACAGCTCAGGGCAGGTTTACCCTAAACTGCCAGTATCCTGGTCCTAAAGCTTGAACACTGATTTTCAGCTGCAGTGCATTATGTGCTTTCCTGGGGCACTTTATCTCTTTTAGTGTCTTTAAAAGGACATTCGATACATTGCTCTGAAACTGCGACACTCAGTCCAAACCAAAGCTCAGTGAGCAGGAGCAGTTTGGAGACTGACTCTGAAAACCCACACCTGAACTGAATTGAAACATTCAGGTGAACATTTCCTGTTTATCCTGACATGCCACCATTACACATCCTGCTGCCTTTCCCCAGCCCACAGGAAAGCAAGATATTTTATTTCCTTCTTTGTAAGTTTTCTCATATGAGACTGCGTAAGATGGAGAAAAACAGATCTTTTACAGATATGAGGTTTTTTACTGTAATAGAAAATATGTTCTAGTATGGATATTTTAAAAAAGCATATGGGTTACAGTCTGTGGAAATTTATTCTATGCCCAGTAATTTTGTAGGAAACCCTCAACTTCTATTATATTTTTCATTATATGTCATCATCAATAAATTAATCCATGCCACCTCTCCATCTCATGATGACCTGTGTCAGGAAAGGTTCTGGACTGAAGGCAGCATTTGTGGATTAATTTAAGGATAAGTGTTTGACCTTCAGCAAGGACAGCAGACACTAACACTTAAGTGAACAATACGTTTAAGGCTGCTTAAATTGTATCTCTTATTTTAGAGATAGATTTATTTTTTTTTCTGACTTAGACACTACCTTTTAGCTTATGTATTCAGACCACAGCTTGTGTATTACCCTAAGGTAAATAGTGTTACACATTTCAAGTCTGATGTGCTTAAGTACTTTGTGAAATGGGTTGAACGTTACTTTCAGACTTAACTATTTTTTTAATACTGACATTTTTTAAGACTATGTTATGGTGTATTAAAAAGCAAAATTTTTGTTTTGTCACATTTTTTGGGATGTTTCCTTTAACTACAGTCTTGAGGTACTTCAATCTGATAGTCAGACTTGGCAGGTTGGATTTGCCCCTATATAGCAAATGAGACAGTTAACATCTCAGGGAAATGTTTTCTCCAGCTGCAGGAAGTGTATTCAAATTCTCAAAACAACTAATTCCCTCACAACTCCATTGACAATTGCCAGCAGCTTCTATGAAGAGCCTCATTACAAATCATCAGGTGAACTGAATGAGATTCAATGTTTAAAGAAAGCCAGAATAATAATTCTATAAAATTGAAGCACAAAACCCAGTGGAGAATGTTCCTGTAAGAATTAAGTTATTAAATTTTGAAGAAATTGCATGCAATAAGCAGATGAAATAGGGTTTTGTAATAAATACTGATGCAAACCTGATTCATTCTAATGGCTACTATAATTAACTGCAGGGTTTATGAGCTGTTAATTTTGAGGATGAATAACTGGTTAAACCAAGTTTTGTGTATTGCAATGTAATATGCTTTATCAATTTCCCACTTAATTTCAATTAATATGGGTTTTACATGTATTCCACTGTTGAAGTTTTTATGCCTGTTATTTTAATTAGGAAAAAGCAATACCTTGGTAGAACAGAACAAATGAGCAACACTGTGTGTTGTTTCCAAGTTTTTATTCCATTACAGATATTTCAAGTTCATATCACTTAACTATCCAAAATGTTAACCACTGCTCCTGAGATTGACTGGAACTGGGAGTGCCAGCTCCCGCATGAAATAGAAGGGGAAAAGGGATCTCTCTGTCTTCTCGTTCACTTACTGACCTCTATGCAATCATTTTAAATTCAAACTAAGTACCTTTGCTAACCTTCCTGATGTTTTCAGTACTCCAAAATGTTTCAGTGATTAGAACTGCATGGTGATGTTACTGTTCATGGTCAAAAAGGGGAGCTTGTAGGTGCACCTGGTTTATGACGGGATGAATCACCAGCTGGAGGTTCTTACTAATCTGCACAAAAGGTGCCAAGACATCAGAGTAGATGCATGTATTCTGGATGGATATTGTTAAACTAGATGAGTGCCACCCTGAGAACCATATATTAGCCTTCAGTTCTCTCAAGAAAAAAAACAGTACATCAGTCTTTTAGTGGCATCTATTACCTCTCACAGTGTGCTGCAGCTCAGCCAGGCAGGTGTAAGCTCCATCCCTGCCACCTGCCAATGCCTCAATGGGAGGCAAAATCCCATAGAGTGGCCAGAGAGGGTTATTTGCATTACCCCTACTCCTGGCTGCCCACACATGGGACTCCCTAGCTCCTAGAGATTGCTGCTTGGCTTATAAAAGGAGAAGAAATCTTCTAGTAGAGCTTTGTTTGTACTCCCTCCAGAGCCAAATCTTTCCAGGTGTCTGACAAGCTCCCAGCACCATTGATGCAGCTGCTTTATCTCTAACTCTTCTCTCTTCCCCAGTTGTCACGGTCCGACAGCAGCGGTAGCGGGCCACCAGTAGTCGGGATGCTTCTGTGACTTCCTCTCTTATTGAGAGGGATTTTTAAAAGAGACCGAGGGCTGGGCGCAGCGTTCACCTCGCACAGAGGAACAGCCACTTGGGGACTGTATTTTAGAGCAGAAAGAAAGATGCCACCCTCACCACGCCCACAAATTGTTACTGACACCAAATTACATTTACGAATTTACCGGTTCATTAAAGGAAAAGCCAAACTAAGGGACAAGGGTTCAGGAAAGGTAGACTGATGGATATATCAAGGAAATAATTCAAAAGTAATATGCCCTTATTAAAATGTACACTCCGAGGGAGGGGTGCAAGGATCAATGGAGTAGAAGGGAGGAGGGCGAGCCCGACGAAAATCCTCTTTCAGAGGTCGTGATATGTGTGCGAGTATGAGGACAGGGACCGTGGTGAGGCCAGGGATTTAGGGGATAGGGTGCAGGGTTTTGTGACCCTCCCATGAGGTCTCGGTGTGACTTGCAGCTCCTTTTCCAGCGAGCAGGCTCGGGGGGGGGGGGGCGGCTTCCCGACTGCAGGCGCTACGATAGCGCAGGCAGCCGTAGCAGCGGTGACCCCAGCACAGTCCAGCCTCTCCGGCGGTGGCTTCCCCGGTAGCGGCGGCGGTGTCCCGGCAGCAGCAGGTTCTGGTCAGGCAGTAGGGGCGGCGGTGTCCCGGCAGCAGCAGGTTCTGGTCAGGCAGTAGGGGCGGCGGTGTCCCGGCAGCAGCAGGTTCTGGTCAGGCAGTAGGGGCGGCGGTGTCCCGGCAGCAGCAGGTTCTGGTCAGGCAGTAGGGGCGGCGGTGTCCCGGCAGCAGCAGGTCCTGGTCAGGCAGTAGCGGCGGCGGTGTCCCGGCAGCAGCAGGTCCTGGTCAGGCAGTAGCGGCGGCGGTGTCCCGGCGACACCCGGTCGCTTCCCCAGCGGCGGTGTCCCGGCGGCAGCACAGCAGGCAGACAGCTCCCCTGTCAGGGGGCAGGCAGGTCCTCCGCGGGTGGTGTCCAGAGTAGGCCACACGGGACCAGCAAAACTTGTTGCTTTTTATATTCCAGGGACCCCCGTTTAACTTAGTGTCACTGTTCAAGTTTGTGCCGCGATTCATTCTTCTTATTAACATATTAATAAGGCCCAAAGCCAATTAGCATTCATGGGTCCAAAGCCAAGGCGGGCATTGTTAGGGGCAGTCCATCACCTTTTGTCCATTTTACTGCCTTTGTATCACAACCTTTGTATTCCTTTTCTTGCCTTTGGCCCTATCAGTAGAACACTCAGGCCTGTTCTTGTTGGTCCTTGAGTAATCAGCAAAAGTCGCCTCTGCTGGCTTAAAAGGCATTTTATTTAGTCTTATGTGGGGGGAGAAGATGGACTGTTCTCCACACCAGTATTAAAGATCTGCTGGCTGGAGTGTAGCTGGAAGCTTTGCTGATGACATACAAGGCAGAAAACCTCCAGCCTACTCTTCTTTATCTGGACTGGTGCTGCCAACAGAGCAAATCTGTATTATTAATAATACTGGGTTATAAAAAAAAGGTCTTCAGGGTTCTGCTGAATGAATTTTTATTGTGTATTTCACAGAAGCTCAAATAGAAAATAGAAATCCAGACATTTTGTTTTAAAAGCCAAACAAAGTAGGGTTCACCAATTCTGGCTGAGTAGACAAGAGTCCGCACCTAACCCACATCATCAAACCCTTCACAACATTTTAATACATTCATCTGCATTGCATCATTATCCTCACTTTATAAATAGAGAGGTGCAAGGGACGGAAATAGGAGAGTTATTAGTGCAGGAACTTCTGGTACAGTAAAGGAGCCATGCCTCGGACAGTCTGTTTGCACAGGATTGATTCCTATGTTTCTGAAACGAGTGTTGTCTGAAAGGTCACTACAGAAGAGACCCCATGTTAGCATTTGCAACTCAACAAAAGATTTCTGAGAGTTTGGAGAGATTTCTGCACTCAGGGAGAAGTTTCTGGATTCCCCAAATCATTGTATTTTAATGTTCATGACACACATATAAAAAGAAAAGCATGGGAGAGAAGTAGTTGAAAAACAACATACATGAGTTGTGGCGTTGCACAGAGAAAAGCATCAGCTGGATAGTAAAATAATTAAAGGGAACTTTAAAAATTCTTTTCTTTTTTTAACATAGTTGGTGTGTGTACCAGTAAAAGCATCTGCCATGAGCTAAGACCCTTAAAAAGACTTTTCCCACCATTAATAACCAACCCATCAACAGATGGCTGAAGAGCTGATCATATTTTAGTCCCATTCAATAACCACCCCCCTTGCCATGTTCCCCGGCAGGCCAGATGACTCTGAGGACACAGCACGTTCAGGACTCCAAGATGGGCTTTGTCATCAACGCAATATACTCCATGGCGTACGGCCTCCACAACATGCAGATGTCACTGTGTCCCGGCTACGTGGGCCTCTGTGATGCCATGAAGCCCATAGATGGTCGGAAGCTCCTGGAATCCCTCATGAAGACTAACTTTACTGGGGTCTCTGGGGACATGATCTTGTTTGATGAGAATGGTGACTCACCCGGAAGGTAATGTTGACATTTCTCAAACTGTTTAATACCAATCAAAGTTAAGCTAACTGTATGTAGTAGATGCATGCAGACTTGGCATAAGAACTAAGACCTCATACTTTCATTTTTACATTTCCTAACTTTCTATGCTTATTTTTCCAAATTGGCTCTTTTTATTTTTATTTTTTTAATGTGCTTTTTTTAAAGTGTTTTGTATGATGTTTAAGGTTGAAGACTTGATCTTTCAGTTATACCATCTTCCTGGATGAATTTGCGTTTTCATCTGTGCCATTTAAATGTACTACTCACTACAAACCATCAGACCTCCAACTTTATATTCTTAGACCATGACAGCCACAGCATTGCTCTCTCTCTGAGTGTATAAATGTATGCATTTCATTGAGCAATAAACAATCATAGCAGGCATACTTCTTTTAATAAGAAAGGCAAAACAATATCTGAAATATTGTGTTGATTAGTCCAGGATTTTTTTTTTCCCCTTCAGAATTATTACAAATATCCATATCTTCTAAATAAAGCCTTTCCTTTTGCATAACAGACTGAGCCATTAATTCATATTTGCTGCTAGAAGCCAAATTGTATTTAATCAAAGGTTGTTTTGATTGCAACTTAAGCACATATACATATATACATCTATGTTACAGAAGACAAGTTGTTGTTATTCTATGACATATATGCAGTATCCATAGAAATGAACATAAAATAGACTGATGAGGTCTTTTCTGGGCTTCTGCCTGCTCAGCTGTCAGAAGGTGAACAGCAAGTGTGATAGCACTCAAAGATTTTTACGTTATATTTCAGTGGGTAGATTCCTGCCTCATTCCCTGCATTTGTGTCAGTTTGATTGAGGCAGCCCTTTCTGTCTACATTATTGAGGCATCTTTATGACAGCACCGTAGAAGCAGATGGCTAGAGGGAAAATTGTTTATCCACTCATTTCAATTTTCTCTTCTCTCAGTAATATGAACTGAAAGGGAAGCACTAACTTCCAAGTAGAGATGGGTAGGAAAAGGTCATTCTATTGGTCAGAATTTTCCAAAAAACTTCTGCAACTTAAGAAATTAATGTATTTTTTCCTTTTATGTGAAAACCTGGATTGTCCCCAAAAGAGGGCAGGACAGCCACCTACAAAGCAGTCTGTGTGTCTGGAGAAACAAATTTTCAAACTCAGACTCTAAGGAAGTGCACTGTGAGCTGGTAGGAGAGCTCAGACACAAATTGGCAGAAACTCAGGAAAATTTCAGATGGAAATTTATTTTCAGCGCTGTTTTGGTGAGCAAGGCTGTCTTCTGCTAAACATGTCTATTTTTACAATTAGCTGAACTCTTAAAAAAATGCTATCTTGATTTTTCTGACCAAATTCTTTTTAAAAGACTTGTCCCATACTTGTCTTAAAGGATTCACATTTCATTTTATTTGTGCTCAGATGCAGTGAACTGCATCCTTATTTCTATAATTTTAAGTATTTTCTTGCAGAAAGACTGAAGTTTGCCATTAATAAATTATATGTGACTTGACAATACACTAATGACAATATGTAAATGTTGCACAGAGACCTTTAGCTTTACCTTTTTCTCATGTTGGCGTGCTTAACTGCAATGTTTTAATTCCATTTTTTGCAAGGAATTTAACTGAACGTCTTGGGTATTTTAAAATTCATTCTAAGAAAATGGTTAAGAAATTATATCCTGTCCAGCTGAAGAGTGTGAAGACACCATGATGACTGTGAACCTCAGGGTATGCAACATTAAGGAATTCCAGTCTCACTGGAATTTGTGTGATACATAGTAATGTCCTGTCTACTCAAACTAAGGGACTGTGTGTGGTGACAAAATGCTCCCAGAATTCGTTTATTTTGAAACATAGTTCTTTGTTCCCTCTTCTTCTACAGTAGTCACATAATTAAATCCAACCCATGGGCTTAAATTAGCCAACTTTGAGTCAAAATTTACTTTTTCGTTATTAAGATGGCTTTATAGGAAATTCCATCTCTAAGAGCCAGATTTTGAGTAGTTTATAGTCTTTTGAGCACAGCCAAACACTATTTGCAACAGCTGGGAGATGGTACAGTGATATTGGAATAACTCATCTCTCCTGTTCACTTGCATTGATAGCTGCATCTTCACTTTGTAAAACAGACATTTAAATCCTCCCAGCTGTACTGTGGTGGTGGTGTTAAGCAGGAAATCACAACATAAAAAGCCTTTCTGACCTAGATAGCTCAGGATTTTGACGTATAGCAAAAGGAGTTTGATATTATGCAGGATCTGATTAATGCCACAAGATGCTTTGAATCTTGGCACTATGCCAAAGTCCTTCATGTGTGTGTTGAGCTTTAAGCAGATAGACAGACTAGTGGAAGGCTTGGTTTAGGTGAGGAGACATTGAACAAAATAAATGAATATGGAAGGAATAATCATTATTTTTTGCTACCTAGTAAATACTATTGAAGCTGCAAGGAAGAAATACAGAAGTCAAGAAAAATCAAGAAAAACAACATGCTGATGTTCTTCTGGCTGTGCTACCAATAGAATATGGATTCTCAGCAACTTTGTGGCACTTCTGTTTTGAAATCAGTGTTTTGCACTGTGATTAGGGCACTGCTGGAAATGTGCTATTGCACCATCTGGTCTCTCCTATCCTAAAGTGACAAACTGCCTCTGTGGTATCTCAAGGAACCTCCAGGGAACCAGTGACTCATGAACCTACTCTACAATGGCCTTACTGAGTCTGGCTCAGTCCACATATGCTGCTCTCTGCAGAGAGCTTGTGAGAGACACATCTAGTTTATTTAATTGGTTAGGTTTCTTTCCACTTTTCCCCTTGGGATGTACTCATGGAACTACTACCAGAGGGATAATTGGTTTAGTTCCTGTGGCCTGTTAACCATATGACGACTCATATGGTATGAGTAACATCATACTGCCCATCCAGTGAGGCTCTACTTCATACTTTCACAGGTTGCTTGCAGTCTTGTACCTGACCTGTCTGTGATTTTGGCATTGAATGCCTGCCATAGTTTCTTCACTGGCTCCATTAGACTTTGTTTCCTGATACAGAGCATCCTGAAATCTACAGGTGGAGAATACCATAGAAAAGTTTTACCACAGTTTTGTGTCAGCCTGAGAAAAAAAATTGATGTTAGTTATAACATGGCTACTGCTTGTCAGTCTTAAACGTCCTTCCTCAAAACTTAAGAAAGATACTTCAGTCTAGTACTTAGGAGATTGACTGTTTTAATCACCTGGTTCTTTTACTTATCTGTTCATTGGACTTCACAAATTGCACTCTGAAAATACCACTCTTAATTCAACTCTTTGCCTTGGGGATTAATTTTGTGCCTTCTGCCAGTAAAAAGTTGGCTCTTCATTTATGAACCAGACAGGTTTTTAAACCTATGATTGTGTTCTTCTTCTCAATCTATATAATTTGTTCATTTTCCATCAGTGAATTTGATGTTGCTTAGTCAGATTACTGCTAAACCCACTAAAAAGCAGGTGAAGGTTAACATCACCACTTCAGGAGTTACCTAACTTTCCCTGCATGCCTTACAAATAAGTACTATAAGAACTGACCTGTAAGTCAAAAAGATGGCCTGGCATTCAACATGCCAGTAGGAGGCTAGGGAGTCCTACAGCTGCTCCACAGACTTTCCATAGGAGAGCTAAAAAGATAGGAGGAGGAAGAAGGAGGAACATGAACCTGAAAACTCTGATCAGTTTTGTCTCTGCTCTTAACAATTCTGTTCCCTGACAATGAGGTGATGTCACCAAAAGCAGCCTAGGACTGAAGCATGAATACTTCTTTTCTTCCATACCATACTATAGAATAAATTAAATGTGTTCTGATCACTGAGGCATTTTATAAAAATGAATAGCATTTGCTGCTGCAATGCTGTAGACGAAAAAAACCCAAAAAAGGGCAAGTCTCAGCTTCAATCTTCAAATGCCTGAACTACAAATTACCTCTTGATAATTAGATCTCCCTGAAGCCTCCAGCAAGTCCCAGAGTCCTGGATTCTGTGCCTGAAGAATGTCTGATTCCTGTCTGGGTGCCACACCAAATTGCACCTTGCAGTCTTAGAACACAGGAAGTTTCTTTTGATCCCACATGCCTAGGTTGCTTCTACCTCAGTGTAGGAGCTCAGCTGTCTTCAGGATTCCTCTCTCAGGAGGGAAATAAGCATCTGCAGACATTGGGGAGCACTTAGCATTGAGAATTGCCATTATAGGTTTAGATTTCTCTGTATCTGCTCTAGAGGAAACCCAGGTTCTCTATG
Organism: Hemiprocne comata; assembly: GCA_020745705.1. Taxonomy (NCBI): domain Eukaryota; kingdom Metazoa; phylum Chordata; class Aves; order Apodiformes; family Apodidae; genus Hemiprocne; species Hemiprocne comata. The sequence continues at coordinate 208,951,824 of CM036586.1, forward strand.
CTGAAAGGATTAATCTTGTCTGGCTCATTTCATTGTTTCCCTTCAACAAACACAGTCATCCTCAGAAGCTCAGTCGCTTAACCCCCAAGTGTTTAGGGAACTTCCATGGTGATAGGAGAAAGCAAATTGAAATGCTAAGGGAAATAAATGATATCACAAAAATTACTGGGAGAGACTCAAGGGCAAGCATAAAGCGTGAAATGTCTTTTTTTTTTTCAACAAGCATGATTCTGACTGTATAGTGTTCCTTTAATATGAAATATTTTGTGTTGTTCTCCTCTACTCAGCTATGTCTTCCCCTTTGTGTTTCTAAAGATATGAAATCATGAATTTCAAGAAAATGGGGAAGGACTACTTTGATTATATCAATATTGGCAGCTGGGACAATGGCGAGCTGAAGATGGACGATGATGAAATATGGTCAGAGAAAAATAATATCATCAGATCCGTGTGCAGTGAACCCTGTGAAAAAGGCCAAATAAAGGTAAACATGTTCTCCATTCTTGTGCAGTTTACACAGCCTTGAAATTTGAAAGCAAGTTTTCCCTGACTCTTACATGGAGACAGCATCCCATACCTTAATTAAAGTGCACAAATGTATGTATTTAGTTCTTGTATCATAGTCATCTTGCTTTTTTCATACATTGTTGCTTTCTTGTTCTCCTATATCTGTGAATTGCTGGCTTTTTTACTCTCATGTTCCAAATGCTTTAAAACAGGTATTTGGGGGTTTTTCTTTGCCACGTATTTTTACAGCATCTGATTCAGTGAAGTGCAAATCCCTGTGACTTGTCAATACAATTGCAAATAAATTATAAAAAATAATTGCTACTAATTCAGAGCTAAACATAGACACCTAAACTGGAACTTTATTAATGAGAATGTAAGTCTGTGGCATCATCAGAGAATACTGATAACTACCTCTATTTAGAACTTCAAGAAAAGTAGGTAGGTTTTTTTTTTTTTGGAAATCATACTTTGTTTTACTGCTGCTTTGTTTCCACGTTTTTGATTTTTCCTTCCTCCCTTTCCATGTTGCAGTAAGTAAGCAGGGTAGATGAATCTGTTGTATACTAGTTGTCCTCTGTTATCCTTCAGCATCCCATAACACTGCAGAACAGGTAAATACTGCAAGTCCTTAGCTTTTACCTTGCAGTAATTTATTTTTATATAATACTTATATCCCCCCAACCTGTGAACTGAGGGGATAGACATGGACAGCAGAGTGCCTCAGACTGGAATAAAGCAGCTGTAATTTCTGACATAAAATCATAGAATAGTTTGGGTGGGAAGGGACCTTAAAGGTCATCAAGTTTCAACCCCCCTGCTATGAGCAGGGACACCTCAACCTAGACCAGGCTGCACAAAGCCTCATCCAACCTGGCCTTGGACACCTCCAGGACGGGGCTTCCACAGCCTCCCTGGGAAACCTGTTCCAGCACCTTACTGCCCTCATGGTGAAGAATTTCTTCCTGATGTCTAACCTAAATCTCTCCTCTTTCAGTTTAAAACCATTACCCCTTGTCCTATCACCACCCTCTCCAGCCTTCCTGTAGGCCCCCTTCAGGTACTGAAAGGCCTCTATAAGGTCTCCCCAGAGGCCTTCTCCAGGCTGAATAGGCCCAGCTCTCTCAGCCTGTCTTCACAGCAGAGCTGCTTCAGCCCTTTGATCATCTTGGTGGCCCTTCTCTGGACCCTCTCCAACAGCTCCATGTCTTTCCTGTGCTGAGGGCTCCAGAGCTGTACACAGCACTCCAGGTGGGGTCTCACCAGAGCAGAGCAGAGGGGCGGAATCACCTCCCTTGCTCTGCTGGCCAAACTTCTTCTGATGCAGCCCAGGATGCAGTTGGTCTCACAGGAAGCTGGATCACTGTTCTCCTTTGTTAACATGACATACCTACAAAACTGGAAGCAGCTACAGTGAGGAGCTGTTGGGAGGCTGACCATATTCTGCAACACAAAGTGAATCTTCAGAGTTTTCCAGTATTTAGAAGACAGTCGTCAGGTTTTATTCACTAACTGATCTTTGACAGAGTCAGCAAGCAAGTTTCATCTGACCAAATGTGTATGTCTTCAGTGTAGGCCTATATAGCTGTATCAGACTTCTGAACTTCCTTTCTAGTAAATGGAAATAATATATTATTCCAGATAAGGAATCATCTCGTCCTCCTGCAGGCTTTGAAAACATGATATGAACAAAATATGAATCTTGTTGTAGAAACACTTCCTCTCTTCACTGATGGTAAAAGGCACACAACCAGTCTGAACCATTTGGTTCAGACAAGAATATACTTTCTGCAGACACATAAAGGAAGGCTGGATGAATTACTCCCACAGGAACTCAATGTTAGCCTACTCCAACCACAATGTCACATACATGAGAGGACAGAGATGGACAAACAGATAATAACTTCAGAACTGAGCAGCTCTGAGTTCCTTTATGATTTGTTGCTACAACAGAGGTGATGGGAAGTATCTTAAATTCATTAATACAGTCTCCTTCTATTTTCTCTTTGTGCTTTCAAGGATTCTCCTGAGAGAATTCTTTTCCATGAAGCCAATTCATCACACACATAGACACAGTGTCTGAAATATTCTTCATGCTTCTCATTTGGTTATTGATGATAAATCTCAAAGCTTATTTCACAGACCTTTATTTTCATGGTCTTCACAGATGATGGGGAGGCCTTGACCCTTCCGAGTTCTATGGTGGTTTTCCTACAGAATTCTGTGGAGCTCAGTTATTATGCAGGAATTTGAAACATTCAGTTTTATGATATCCAACACTCAACAGTATTTTGTACAACCATCTGAAGCACTTGGTAAAATCCAAAAACCAATCCATCCCTACACACTTTAAATAATGAGGACATATGATTATTTAAAAAATTATGGGTTTGAAGAATTGCCCAGGTGACAAGGGGAGGGAAAGGAAAATACTTCTTGTTTTAAAGAGAATTATTTTTGTTAAAAAGGAAAGAAAAGATTGGTTTACAGTTAAGTGCTACAGCAAACAATTTCTCAAGAAATTAAAAATAAAGTGATGAAGAAATAACTGACTCACCAATTTAATGCAAAAAAAAGTCTGACCTGATTCTAAGTAGTAGAGAACAATTATTTTGATTCCTAGAAAAGGATACATAATCCTTGAATGAATTAAATCTGGGTTAGTTCTGGGTAAGAAATGATCAGCGTACCAGATCCTTGAGGTCCTTTCCAACCTAGCATTCTGTGATCCTATGAATCAGTTCTGTGAAGGATTTGTCAAGTTCCAGATATTTTATAGAAGATGTTGATTTGGCTAAAATTTAACAGAAAAGGGTAAATTAATTATGTTAATAAAATGTTTAGGTATATTTGTAACAGTGTATGGTTGCTTTATTGCCATTTACTTTTCTTGAGTATTTTATGCATTGTAAAATTATAGATTTTTATAAGGCATCAAGTTTACCAAGATATGTGTCTAAAAAATTAGTACAAGCTTCCCAATAATTTATTTTCCCAGACACAAGAAATTTTGTAATCTGTTCAACTTTTCATTCTACTTCAAAATAAAAGAAATCCCAAGACGTGAATTCTTCTGGAGGAAAGATATTCTATTTTGCTCTAGTCTCAAAAGTTGCAGAGCACTTTTGCTCTCATGGCCTTTCTGTCAGTTTAGCTATTCAGATGTGGCTTTTCTTCTTTTCGTGCTCTACAATTTTAAAAACAAAACAAAAAATTGAAGTTTTCAAGTCCCCATATTGCTGATGAAAATTATATAATTTACATGTTCCCACTGTAACATTGCAAAGATCAATCCAGTTCTTTTTTATTGCTCTCCTTTATATTCCATTCATTAAAATTGCAATGAAGGTGTTTGGTTTTGAAGCCATTTTCTAAATTTATCATTGCAAAAGATACATAAGTCAACCTACTTCTTATGCTATAATTGGGAGTATTCATTTATAAATTGTTTGGGAAGAGCAGAGAAACTGGGGAGACTTTATTTCAAAAGGAAGACATATTGACAACAAGCACAGATGTTTTCAGTGCTCAGAGATGATAAATAAGGATCTTGAAAAATCTGCATCTCAATTGTGAGTGTGCAATAACATTTGGCAGTAACATACAAAATCAGAACTCAGCTCAGATGTTAAAATGGATAAAGATAACATTCTTACTATTAAATGTTAATTAGAAATTATGTTAATTAGTAATTAAATAATTCTGGAAAAGGCATGTTCAGTTTGATGTCTGGAAAAAAACCCACTGTTTTAACAAATCACTCATAATTGGATTAAAAGTAAGCAAGCCAAAAACCCCAAAATGAACCCTTGGGGAAATAGTGCTTTTGACAGGATTCCATGTATGGACCACAATGGAGTGAATTATATGCCTTGAGTATCATGCATTGGCTTCTATAGACACATTGCCATGTAGAAGTGTTGAGTTTTGTTAATTCTAAGAGGGGAAAAAACATCTGATTGTCTTTCTGTACCTCCACTCACATTTCTGTAGGGTTGATGGTTTGTTTCTTCTGGTACACACATATTGGGAGAACTGAGAACTTGTGTAATTTTTTGTATAAGCAAACATATCATAAAAAGGAGATCCCTTTAAAATATTTTTTTTCAAAAAAACCTCAACAAGCAGAAAAACACCTCTATCAAAAAATAGATTAAAAAATTAAATTAGCAATTGGGGCAGCATGAATGTGCATTTCTGCTGGTAAACAAAATGTCACTTTTTATCTCAGGTGATCCGTAAAGGAGAAGTGAGTTGCTGTTGGACCTGCACCCCTTGTAAAGAGAACGAATATGTATTTGATGAATACACGTGCAAAGCCTGCCAGCTTGGCTCCTGGCCCAACGACGACCTCACAGGTAAATGAGTGGTGGCTGTGCTCACATTGTCAATTAAAATGTTCACCTGCTGAATTGAAGAAACAAATGCCAGATACAAGTGAGTATGAGGACTGTTTCGGTCAAAACAAACCCAGGGATAAAGATGAAAATGTAACTGAGGCTGGAATTGGACTTCTCAAATCAACTTGATTCAGGAAGTGTTGGTATAATTCAGCTGTTTTCTAGCGACCTGAGTGACGGGATCTGGAAGAAAGAAAAATAGTGCCGTGGGTTTGTATTCAACCTTGTCCTAACCTCTATTTGGTGGTGCAGATCTTGTCCTTCCCAAACAGGTAGAGAAACTAAGTCCTTGTCAGAGAAACTATTGAGGGAGGTCAAATTTCAGAGTTTTATTTTCCTCCCAAGCAGCTACAGAAGAGTTATGCAACACTTTCTTTTTCAATCTGAAAAGGTTATGAAGTAGTTGGAACTAGTTGCTGTAATTACTGCTGCTAAATGCATGAGTGCTGCAGATAGACTTAGGTTTGCTTTAGTCTTTTGTTCACCAGAGTCTGCCAGAATACAGGGTTCATGTTCTCCTTGCCATGCTCTTGCAGAATAGCAATTTGACTACTATAGAGATAAATTGCTCCAACACTTGTATCCCACAGCATCTCTTCTTTATAACTAATAAACAGAACTCAAGTATTGCAAAGTTTAGAGCACATACCACTTCAAAACACTGTCCAGGGATCAGGTTCTCATTGTGCCAGGCTCTGTATACCCAAGGGGAGAAGAATCAGGTGTTTTGTTTTGTTGTGTTTTGGTGGTTTTGTTTCCAGAAGAGCTCACAGACTTGTTTTGTGTATAATTTCTATGGAAGAGGGGAGAAATTTTTGAAGTGAAAGAGAGGGAAGACAAAGGAAAACCAGTTTGCTTGATGAATTTATGTAAGTGGAAGAGTGTCAGGCAAAGCTTGTCCTAGAGACAGATTTTTTTATATAAAGTTAATCCTTTCCTGATAAGGAATGTTGCATTGCTGTCATATATGTAGCCATGAAACTGATGGGGTATTTTTCAGAAAATGTCAAATAATAAACTTTCCATGAGAAAAAAACCTTTTAACTGAGAAAGCTGAAACAGCAATGAAATGGATGTGCAATTGCTCCTCCAGCCCCACTCCCTCAGTCCCGCCCCTCCAGGCACTCACCAATCAGTCAGCAAAGCCTTCTCATCTCAGGGCAAGTTTTCTTATGCCAGGAGAATAGAAAATCTGAGAAAAAGAGACCTGGTTCCACATGGTCCCCATAGAGGAGTACTGATGGTGTGGTGTAAACTCAGGTTCACCTGTGCTTGGTGGGTCATCCAGAAGCCTCCAAAGCCCATGTTGCAGGGACTAGGCCACCGCACCAGGCTGGTCAGCTTATGAAGGTCAACTAGTGCAAATGGTCAACTCTTCAACAACCAGGGATCCTGTCTGAGATATGGCAGATCCCAGCTCATGTCTCTCTTAAAGTGAGCACCTGAGGTTTGGTCCAACGTAGCTGGAAAAGGAGCTGCTACAAGTCAGTTAGGAGGGAACTTGCTCCAAGTGCCTCATTGGACCAACAGATTCTGAAACACCAGTGATGGTACCTGCCCATTGACCTGTTGAAGCTTGGGTAATTAGCCTGTAAGCACCATATGTGAGGCAAAGTGGAGTGGGACAGCCACCAGGTTGGCTATTGGGCTCTGTGTTTTGAGCTGTCTCCCCAGGGCATGCAGATCTACATGCCTCAGGCAAGGCAACAGTCTGGGTTTATAGAGGATTTGCTTTCTGAAGGTCTTTGCCTTCAGGATGAAAGAGTAGGATGGGTTGGCACCTCAAAAGCTCTTGTCGGATGAGTCAATGATTTTCCACTCAGCTCAGATTGTTTTAAAGGCAAGTAGTTGTCTTTTTAGTCAAGCCAACTGCTTTCTGTATTACATGAGCTGCTATATTTTGCAAACCATTTGTCTGGCTTTAGACATACATTTTATGCCTTAATAGGAACCTAAGTCAATAGGCACACCAAACAACCCCTCAACGTCCGTGCCAAGCAATGTCCCCCAGGAGAGCTAACCCTTGTTCCTCAGCCAGACACAAATTCAGCAGGCACTGTTTTGAAACTGAACTCTGCCTTGACCTCCATGAGCACAGCTGATAGGATTCGCACTCCTGGTGTCAGGACACCCATCACCAGAGCTTCACTGCTGTGCAGTCCCTGCTTAACTTACTATTCACATGATGGCTGGATCTTGTCTTATTTAGCTTCGTATTTAAAACTGATTTGAAAAAGTCTATTACCAGATTGTCCATACAATATATTGAGCTGTATTTTTAATTATTATATTTATAGTCCCAACTTTTGCAGCTTGTAAAAAACTGCCTCTCAGTTTTGTTTGCAACATAAGATTTAGTAATAAATGTGAATTAAAAGTAAGGACAGGGAGATGTATTTTGTATTCTGGCAAGGAAGTTTCCCTTCAGTTTTGTAAAGCATGCACCAATCCCCTTGAAATGTCCCTATATTGGATATTGCAGCAGTCTGTGTCTCTTTGTTGCTTGATAAAGCCATGTCTTAGGTAATGTCAACTCCACAAGGCTACACGTATAAAAAGCTCATTGGAATAAGTTTCTTTGCATGACCACTGTTAGATGAGAGTCCTGTAAATATATCAGCCAAGCACCTGAGAAGTTTTCAGTGTGGAGCTTCACTTCACTGTTTGCCAGAGATCTGAACTTGGATGAAAACATTTTTGGAATCCTTTCTTGGCTCAGACAACCAAACATCTTTCTTATGCTCAATGATTAGCATCAGTTTTGTGCCACAAACTTCACTATATCAAATGTTGCTCACAGAAAGGAAGATAATAATGTTTTTTTTCAGTCAGCTGTGAAATACCAGGATTCAGATGCAGGGAGAGAGAGGGCAGAAGGGATGCAGTACATATAGGAAAATTAAGTTATTCTCAGAACAGGAAAAGACATTGGAATTCTGAAGTAAAGGTACAGGAAATCCAAAGGTAGTGGGAAAGACAAGTGGGAGGAAGAGTTTCTCTTGATTAAATCAGTTACTGGAAAATATCTCCATCTAGAAGTGAAGCTGAGGCAAGAAAGAGAATGTTTAACCACCCATATTTTATTTCCCCACAAATTTCAGTTTGTTCATGCATAAAATATGCCCCAGGGACCAGGCTCCTCCTTGGACAAAAAAATCACAGAATCACAGAATCTTAGGGGTTGGAAGGGACCTCGAAAAATCATCTAGTCCAACCCCCCTGCCAGAGCAGGGTCACCTAGAGCACATCACACAGGAACTTGTCCAGGTGAGTCTTGAATGTATCCAGTGAAGGAGATTCCACAACCTCTCTGGGCAGCCTGTTCCAGTGCTCTGTCACTCTCACAGTAAAAAAGTTTTTTCTGATATTTACATGGAACCTCCTATACTCCAGTTTGCACCCATTGCCCCTTGTCCTATCACTGGTCATCACTGAGAAGAGCCTAACTCCATCTCCCTGACACTCACCCCTTACATATTTGTAAACATTGATGAGGTCACCCCTCAGTCTCCTCTTCTCCAAGCTAAAGAGACCCAGCTCCCTCAGCCTTTCCTCATAAGGGAGATGTTCCACTCCCTTAATCATCTTTGTGGCTCCATGCTGGACTCTTTCAAGCAGTTCCCTGTCCTTCTGGAACTGTGGGGACCAGAACTGGACACAATATTCCAGATGCGGCCTCACCAAGGCAAAATAGTCTTTCTCTTCCTTTTCTCCAAATTTATCTGTACCATTCCTATATACACCCCAAGTAATTTTCTTCCTCCTGGTTTAGTATGAAGAAATGCTTTCCAATCTACTGTAGTTCCCCTTCTTTCCCATGCATTGTGTTAGCAACATTCATACATTACAGCACCACCTCACACATTAGTATGTCTAGTGTGACTGACCCACATACTCAATTAGAGCAGGAGAAATTCACAGGCTTAAGTCCAGAAGTATAAGCCAATCCCTCCACTGTTCCTCAAAGCCCTTCTCTGCAATATATTCACAGTGGAGGACAGAGAAATAGATGCTAGGAATGTTTTGATACAAATGAAGGGATTTTCTTAACAATGAGGACCAAAACTAAATTAAATTAATTTTCCAGTAGCTTGATGAGGATGGCTTTTTCATTCTCCAAAAACACAACTGACTTTGAGGACATGGTGTTCTGCATTCAAAAATTGTGCCTTGGAAAGAGCAGATAAGTTTTGTTCAGCATTATAGAGCTGTGGATGTAGGAACATCTTGGTTCAGTTATCACTAGTGCTGGTTTAAGGGCATTTTTGAGGTGGGAAAGGGGAAATTATTATCTTGCTGTGATTCACAGACAGCATACAATAATAACAGAAGCAAAGTTTTGTCTAGTGACCTCAGGCACTGCAAGGAAAGTAAATTACATTAATTTCAGTGACACCTGGATTATCCCTAGGTTGTATTGACAATTTTGTCATTCTCTATGTCTTTCAAATACACCGGCTATTTGATTTTCTTAATTGGATTCCCATGAAAACAGGAACTAAAATATTCTACAGCTCTTTAAAAGTTTCTGTTGTCATTCAAGGAGAAGGTGAAATACATATGTTTTTTATTATAGCTCCAAAAATGCTTTCACCAAATAAAGTACAGTAAACCCAGGACAGCAGAGACATGATCTTGTCTGCCTGTCTGATAGTGCCAGATAAGAGCTGGATTATCCAAAAGACCCTTGAATGGAAAGGACTTAGAAAAGGGCAAACCACCATTGGGCCAAGGGCAGGGGCGATGCACGATGTCAGATCTCATCAGATCCCCACCAGGGCTTGGTCAGCTCTTCCTGCAGCGTGCTGGTTTGGGCTGTGGCAGAAGCTATGGGGGTCTGAGGCTTGAGAGTGTCATATGATTGGACCTTGCCCCACCGCCCCCACCACCCCCTAGCAAAAAAAATCATTAACCTCTTGTCCAAAATATTTTCAAATGGTAACAGCTTGTCACCATCAAGCTGGTTTCTTGTATTGTTGCTTGCAATAAAGTTACAGTCATTGGTAATTTCAGCAATTGGCTGACACTTGTGGGCAGAAGGCAGAACACAATTTAGCCTGTGCTGACATTGATTTTGCCCCTGAAACATTACTAGCATCTTGCTTTTCACTATAATTGGTAAGGCTGTAATTCAGACTGATGGTAGAAGAACAAAATTTTTATCTGATTTTAGCATTATAAATGCACATCAGCAGACATAATGTTCAATTTTCACCCTGAATTCCTGTGCTTTTTTTTCTTTCCTTTTTATGTCTTATTCCAAATGAAATGTAACCATCTTGCATAACTCACTGTCACACCAGCCTCTTGGAGAAAGTAGATGAGGATGCATTAAGTGTTCATGTGACAGTATGATGACCAGCATCTCTGGCTATCATTTTCTCCCCTCCCTTGTTGCTGGGTTTGTAAACTTTCCTTCCCTCCATTGCTTGTTCCAGGTAAGGTGTGAACTTTAGCTTCCAGTCCATTTACAGCCCAAGCCTCCAGTGTGAGCGAAACAGAGCTTCAGACTCAAGTGAGCAGGTTCAAGAATGCTGAGCTCAACAAACAGCTCTTGGAGGCTGCTGGGCTGGATGAAAGGGGACTTGCCAACAAAGCCAGAAGGAACAACTTGTCATTATGTCTTACATTATGGAAAGTTTGCTGAATACAACATAGTCTGAACAAAACATTTACAACACACAGAGCCAGCGTTTTTTGTGAAAGTTAAATCAAAACATTAGAGCTAACATAAGGATGGGACTGATTGCTGCAATTCATCAGTTGTTCCAGTCATTCTGCACATTTGTATAATTAAGGAATCATTCCCCATGTGGTGACAGAGTAACTTTAATGTATTATTCTAAGAGTCATGGCCTTGCCTTTTGCTGCAATGCATAAATCAGTACATTTGAGTTACCAGGGATTTAGGCTCCTGAGCTGCAGATACCCCAGCTTTCATGGTTTAAAATATGACCAATTCCAGCTCCTGCCCTGAAGAACTGGCAGAGTAAACACATGCACAGTCCCTTGAGCATCCAGTGACTGTGCAAACCTGCCTTTGCTGATGGTTTCAGTATATGTGCCAGCCTGGGAACTGCAGCAGCTAAGAAACCAGCACGTTCACCTCTATATGCCTTGCTATTGTAGCAACTTCAAAATGTCCCACTAGAACTATGCAAAGAACTGGTAACTATAATAATTTACCATAGCAGCAGAACTTCATGCCAAAATGTTAAAGGTATCATCTCTCACTTCAGCTGGTCCACATTTCATGTGGAGGTTAGGGGACTGATTTCTCACCCAGGACTTTGGTGAGTGTAATCCTCACTTTTGCCTTGTCAGTTTGGGTAAAATGATGGGGTTTAAAAAAGCTACCCTGCCAGCTTCATGTAGATTTTATTCTGACTCTCATGACAACTAGGATGTGGCTAGGTTGTTGTTTAGGCTTCAGCCATGATGGTGTTTGGGCTCCTGCTATCCTTTGGAGTATTTTGTCAGTGGGTTAAACTCACTGCCCAGGATGCCAAACCCTACTGAAGAATATTTAGGAGTTACTAAACCAGCAGTAATCTTCTGCCAGTTTTAGTCCTCATGTGCAGATTCAATGACTTTTAGCTCATGATGTTGACTTAAGAGACTTCACTGAATTCCCTTCACTTTGCAGAGTGCACCCTGTTCACAAGCCTTCATCTGTCATGTTCACCTTTAGAACTAGTTTAATTATATATTTTATGTTGCCTGCCATGAAAGGGATTTTCAGTGTTAAACTAAAGCAGTTTTATGGATGATGAAGGCATGGGAAGGTCTCCCAGTTGTCAAGGCTATAACAACAAATTAGAACAGTGTCAAGATCAAATCCCCAGAAAATACGGACTATAATACAGTGTTTCATTCTGTGAACTCTTCTCTCAGATGAACTAATTTTAATGAAATCTGAAATCTCAGACATGAGTGACAAGTTTATCTCTACAGAGAGGCTACAGGGTACTAATAGACTTATGGCAGTGGTCAAGCCTTCAAGACCACCTTCTCACCTTGTTTCTGACACAGCTTAGCCCATACTTGAAGTAGCTAGATGTTTTTCTAAAGTACCAGAACCTTTTTTTTTCTTCCCAGAATATCCTTATACATCCTTATCTTTAATTTGTTGGTGACTTTTGATGTTCCTTTCAGAAAACTTTTCCCTACCATATCAAATGGGACTCTGATTTTTTTTTTTTTCTGCTTGTCTTGCCATTCACATCTGTATTTAGTGTCTTGCTCCCAAGGGCTACGTTTCTGGCAAGAAGAACATAGAGGCAGTTTTATGTTAATTTTACTGGGGCTCCAGTCCCAGAAGCCATGAAGTCTTGAGCACAGAGTAGAACAACTCTACACCTGCTCCAAATTGGACTGGCTCCTAACAGCCTTTCCACAGCCAAAGATTGCTTCAGCACACTGCAGGAACCACAAGACAAGGCAGCTGGCTCTGTTCCAGTTGGAGCTTCTGAGCCAGCTAGGAGAGAAACCTTTACAGGTGTTTGAAGATGCTGATGAAGTGTAAGAGGTTGGCTGTAGAACAGGATCTTGTCCAAATGACCATGAAGCATACACATATTTAGGGGACAGGAATGAGTTCTTCTGTGTTACCATTTTTCAGCTTTTGCTTTGATGTAGTCCTGGCCATCAATCTAACCTGAACTCTCACAGTGTAGTTTTCCCATATCTCTTTTACTTGCTCTAGTTGCACCTTTCTGCAAAGTGCCATTGTCAGAAACCATTAGCTGCAAAGCTATTATATGAAAATCTCACCAATCATTGCTTTATGAAGACTGTCCAGTCCTTAAATCTTAATTGTGCAATAAATCATTGAAGAGTTTAGCATTGTCCTTGTAAAGTATACCCAGTGATGGGGGAAAACTGGGACAAGTTTTCAACTCTTTTTTCTGGTATCTTATTAAAAGAATGTAAAAAAGTAATAAAGCAAGGAAGGCATGAAATAGACTGAAACTAATGAGAAATGCTTGGTTATGATTCACCTGTGCTGCAACATTAGAAACTGAGCAGAATTCAGCCCCTATATCATTGTCTGCAAGTAAAGGCCAGCCATCAGATAAATAACTTTTCTTTACAAATTTCCTGTCCAAGAATATACATAGTAGTATTAGAAGATGGTAACATTTTCCCAAAACCTTAATTAAATCTTTATAAAATCAGAAATAGATTCAGAGGTCACTTGCTCATAAAACTTCTTGGGGAAGATTTTGAGGTCCCAGATGCCCATCAGCCAGTGTTAATTACTCTCCCTGTGGAAAATACAGAAGTGAGCACCCAACACACCACCCCTAAGGGGTGAAGTGCCTTGCCACAACCAAACCCGAGTCAAGCTGACATCCTTCTGTCTGACCTAACCAGACAGCAACCTGTTTACAACAGTCTAACTTTTGAAGTCATTTAGATTTTGCAGTCAAGGATAGTCAAGCTTAATACAATTGCAGGGGAAATAAAAGCTTGCAGTTGCATTTCCTCCACTGCATCATCTCCTTCCAGCAGTCTTGACCTGGCTGGCAACGCCTACATGTCTGCTATTGTCAGGAATTAACACTCCAGAGCATCAAGGTCCTTCCTCCTTATTCAAATGGCATTGGGTCAGACTGAGATGCAGTTAATTTTCCCCACAGCAGCCCTCACTCTGCTGTGCTTTGTACTGGGGGCTAGAAAGGTGTTGGTAGCAAACCAGTGTTTTGACTACTGCTGAGCACTGCTCGCACAGCATCAGGGCTGTGTCTCCAACATTCCACCTCACCAGTAGGCTGGAGGAGGGCAAGATCTTGGGACAGGACAAAGCCAGGACAGCTGACTCAAACTGACCAAAGGGATATTCCATTCCATATGATGTCTGCTCAGCAAAAAAGCTAAGAGTTAAGAGGAGGATCAGAAAGAAACCTGGGGCAGAACCTTTTACACTGGCACGTAGTGAGAAAACAAGGGGCAATGGTTTAAAACTTGAAGAGGGGAGATTTAGATTAGATATTAGGAGGAAGTTCTTTAGCGTGAGGGTGGTAAGGCACTGGCACAGGTTGCCCAGGGAGGTCGTTGAAAACCCATCCCTGGCTGTATTCAAGGCCAGGTTGGATGGGGCTCTAAGCAACCTGATCTAGTGGTAGGTGTCCCTGCCTGCACAGTGGGGTTGGATCTAGATGATTGTTAAGGTCCTTTCCAACCCAAGTCATTCTATGATTGTATGATTCTGTGATCAACCATTGTGTATACTGAAGCCCTGCTTCCCAGCAATCACAGAATCATTGGAGTTGGAAGGGACCTGTAGAGATAAACTAGTCCAACCTTCCTGCTAAAGCAGGATTGCCTAGAGCTGGACATTGCCAGCTGATGAGAAGTATAGAATAAGTATTTTGTTTTCCTTTGCTTCTGTACACGGTTTTTGTTTTTACTTTATTAAACCTTTATTTTGACTCACAATTTTCTCCATCTTATTTTTCCTCCATCTTGTCTAGTTGAGGAGGGAAGGGTTAGAACAGCTTGGGGGTCATCTGGTGTCCAGCTGAGGTCAACCTACCACACCTGTCCAGGCTTTACAGTACCCAAAGAAAGGAGGGATGAAGGAGGGATTCCAGCAACAAGTTTTCTGCCGGCTTTTACTGTCCATTGATTTGTACACTGTGGAAAGAAAACCTTTGACTTCCCATGACATGCATACATAGAATTACTAAAACCTATACATAGACTGAAAAGCAAGTGGTGCACTGCTAGTTCAGCTTTGACACTAATTTGTTGAATTCAGCTCCATTTAATGAGTTAGATGAGATTTTAATTCCTCAGAAATCTCAAAAAGATTAATGACAGATAAAGAAGTGAGCAGAGTGTGCCATCCCAAATTACCTATTATTTGCAACTCTGGTTCTAGAAAATTTTTGTAACAGAAAAGATAGCATTTCTGGGAAAGAAGCACCCTCTTTTTCTTGACAGCTAGCATCTGTAAGACTCTTCTCCATAATCATTAAATAAGTACCAATATCCTTCCTAGTGCACATTTAATAAATAGGATGGACAATAATTAAATATGATTCCAAAATTTATTCATAAAGTACTATATTTTAAACAATTTAAAAGGAAAATTCCACTGTGAGAGGTGGATGCTCTTAATCAGCTTGGTTATTTTTTCAATCATCATGTTATACTCCAGAATTACTGAAATAAGCTGTCACAGAAATGTATTTATTGTGCTGTTATATTAACATAATGTTAGCCTACACTCATTATAATGGCACCTTCCTGAAAGATAAAAAAAAAAGATAAATATCAGGAAAACCTGTAACTATATCAATAAACAACCTCACTCCTACATACTTCAGTTTACCTCATTTTTTTTTTCTTTTTCTGCAGGTTGTGACCTCATCCCGGTCCAGTATCTCAGATGGGGTGATCCTGAACCAATTGCAGCAGTTGTTTTTGCATGTCTGGGTCTGCTGGCCACCTTGTTTGTTACAGCTATATTCATAATGTACCGTGATACTCCAGTGGTCAAATCATCCAGCCGAGAACTTTGCTACATCATCCTGGCTGGCATCTGCTTGGGTTACTTGTGCACTTTCTGTCTCATCGCGAAACCTCAACAGATTTACTGTTATCTTCAACGAATTGGCATCGGCCTCTCCCCAGCTATGAGTTATTCTGCTCTAGTAACTAAAACCAACCGCATCGCAAGAATCCTGGCTGGAAGTAAGAAGAAAATTTGTACAAAGAAACCTAGGTTCATGAGTGCATGTGCCCAACTGGTCATTGCATTTATCTTGATATGTATACAATTAGGCATAATTGTTGCCCTCTTTATAATGGAGCCACCAGACATAATGCATGATTACCCCAGCATCCGAGAGGTCTACCTGATTTGTAACACCACCAACTTGGGTGTCGTAACTCCCCTTGGATATAATGGATTACTAATTTTGAGTTGCACCTTTTATGCTTTTAAGACAAGAAACGTCCCAGCTAATTTCAATGAAGCAAAGTATATTGCCTTTACAATGTATACCACCTGCATCATTTGGCTGGCTTTTGTGCCAATATATTTTGGGAGCAACTACAAGATAATTACCATGTGTTTCTCCGTGAGTCTGAGTGCCACAGTGGCCCTCGGCTGCATGTTTGTGCCCAAGGTCTACATCATCCTTGCTAAGCCTGAAAGAAACGTACGCAGCGCGTTCACCACATCGACCGTGGTCCGCATGCACGTCGGGGATGGAAAGTCATCTTCAGCTGCAAGCCGCTCAAGCAGCCTGGTGAACCTGTGGAAAAGAAGAGGATCATCTGGTGAAACCCTTAGGTAAAGTTTTCTAATGTGGGAGTGTGGGGAAGTCATTATGATCTTCTGAGAGTTACTACTAGTGGAGGAACAAAGGGAAATCTATGAACTCCCTTTGCTTCTGCACTGAGAGAGGAGTATGTCCTCTCTCTCACATCCATTACAGTTTCAGGTTTGATCTAATCAAAATGAGTGCAAAAGTAGGAGACAGAGCAACGGATAAACAATTACAAGGCTGAAAGTACTGGCTGTGTCAACTGTACAAACATGTTTCCTATCTGTAGGTAGGGAAATAAGGTCTTAGAAGAAAAAAAATCAACAGAACAAGAAATATAACTCCTTGCCTTGTCCTGAATCAATCTCCTTCCCTTAAATGAATTGCATAGTGTCTGTATTTTGCGTCTAGTCACAGCAGTAAGGTAACAGGGTTGCTGGTAGAGCTACTTAATCAAGGTGGAGTAATAAACACTGGCGGCATTGTGAGCAGCCACCCAGGCATCTGAGGATTTGTTTCACATGACTCTTATATATACCTTTTATCTCCTATTCCCTTGATTTTTCCTTCTTGTATTATCTCTTCCTGTTTTCTTTGTGTCCTCCCCGTCTTATCTTCTTTACCTTTCTTGATACCTTTTTCTGTATTCACCCTCCTAACTCCATCCAATTCAGATGCTCACAGGCTCCACTCTTTCTACCCTTCCTTTGTCATTGAACAGCTGCTCCTTTGTGAGATATTCCTTTGTTTCTTCCCAAGGAACTTTTTTATTTGAATACAGTAATCATTAAGACAACTTGTATGTTCAGTGTAAAAAAATTACAGTAAATAAACACTAAAGAGAAAGGAAAACTCTGCGGTGGAAATATTGCCCTGCTTCATAGATAGAGCATTCAGAAGTACACCCAGCCCAGTGGTTCATTTTAATCTTTTGATCCCTTTCACTTTTGATATGGGTGCTATGGGGTTGATTTGGTTTATTTAACTGTTGGCATAAACAGAGAATTCTGCCTATATGAAAGTGCAGAGAAACAGCTTTGTCATTCCTCAGCTATACATGTCTAGCCAGGAGGTGACTTATAGTGAGATTTCCCTCCTCACTGAAACACACATGGATTTTAGGACTGATAATAACAATAATTCCAGGAATGCCATTGTTCCCAGCTGGAGTTGGCATGCAATGAAGGCAATTGTACTTGCATTTTTGTGTGAACTAAAATTTAGACTTAAAGGACGATTTTATCAGTAATACCTGCAGGACAGATTATATCAAAGTGATTATTTGTTTCTGGCAGATTACTACTAATTTCTCTTTCAGTGACTTTCATTGGTACAGAAATG
The DNA here is from genome assembly GCA_020745705.1 of Hemiprocne comata. Classification (NCBI taxonomy): domain Eukaryota; kingdom Metazoa; phylum Chordata; class Aves; order Apodiformes; family Apodidae; genus Hemiprocne; species Hemiprocne comata. The sequence continues at coordinate 208,969,351 of CM036586.1, forward strand.
GCCAGTATCATACAGTTCCTTTCCAGGTGCAGAGTAGGATGCATATTGAAATTATAAATCCATCACAGCTTAAGCGATGGTTACCTGAAATGTGCTTTTCCACAGCCTCTGTCTGTATGCCTAAGGTGTTCAGGTCATTCTATAACAACTTCTGGGCCAGCTAAAAGAAACATTCTTCATAATACATCTTGAATATGAGGGCATTCTTCCTCTTTGAGATTGTTGTTTTCTCTCACTTTTGCTGCAGAGCTTGTTTGCCATCTCACAACTTTTTTACTCAACAGATTACAGATGATGGGAAGATCTTGGGCTTGTGACAGATTCGTTTGTCATCTGTTTAGGCCTCATTTTGTAAGATATTGCTCTAAAATCTTAGTTTTGTTCTGAAAAGTAAGGAGTGTATCTTGCAATTAAATATCCTAAAAGGCAACGTATATTTTCTTCTTTTTGAGGACTCTGTTTGCATTTCTTTATATTCCTCGATGAGCAGATAGCACCTGCAGTAGAGAGTTATCAGCAGAATGTACTAGATCATCACCAGCAATGATTTCTTATTCAATACAACAGTCTTGGAAATGTCTTCAATCCCAAAGAGGATTGAGAGTACCCAATATGCGTGGGTAGTAATGAGAAAAGCAGCACAGAGCTGATATATTGACATATTTGTCTAAATATAAAGAACTAGAACATTTCGTTTGAAACTTGGAGAATAACTATTATGTCATCAGCAGTGTCTGAACCCTCAGCTGGCCAGTGATGGAGCCAGTGAGTTCAGAAGTGCTTGGTCAGTGTGTGCCTGAAGGATCTGGGAATCCAAGAGGAAATTTATTTCATTGATCACGGGAAATTCTCTTTAATCAATGCCTATTTGGTTGCTGAAAGAAAACAACACAGAGTCCTGAAATGTGCTGAGTAAATTTAAAATGCTGCTCAAGACCTCAGCTGTGTCTGATACCATCTCCAAGAAAGAACAGAAAATCACTTTCAGGTTCAATTTTGCTTACTGTAGAATATGAACAGAATCTGACCATTTTACTTAATATTCAAATGTTCCTTTAAAAAAAAAATCTTGTTGCACAAAATAATATGTTTCAAGGTATTATTCAGTACAATACTCTAAAGCTTGTTTGGATAGCTGTTCAAGTAAACACTGAACTACTCAGAATGAAAGGAAGTACACACTAGAGCTACATGCCATTATTTAAGAAACTCAAAGGGATTTTATTTAAAAGAAAGTGAGTCACTGTTGAATTTTAAAGAAACATGCTATTTAAGTCACCAGTGCATAGAGGGGGCCCTATCATTAACATTTTGCTTCTTGACACTAATTTATAGCACAGTGTAGTATTGCATCAAATCATTGTCAAACAGATAATGTCAATGCTCCATTCAGAGCTTTCACATCAGCTGCAAAATGACAGATAAGACTGTTTTCGCCTAAATAAAGCAAGGCATCTGTTAGAGTCCTAAATTACTTTCTGCATGGGGTGTTCTTCTGTTAAGAAAACTCAGGCGAGCTGTGGGTACATGTTGGAATGAATCTTCACATACTGAAATATGCAGAAGGAGAGAGTAAAACTATTTGTTGCCTAGTGAAATGAAAACATTTTTGTGTAGGCTACGGTGATTAGCAGTGCTCAGCAAAATATGTTCTACCCTCATTTAAAAGCAGGGCTAACAAACCAGACATCATGAGAAGTGACTCCACAAAGAAGACTAATGAAGTTATTGCTGGAGTTAAAGCCACACAACCTGAGTTGGGATGCATCTGGACCTTCTGCTTCCATTTATCTTACCAGTTCATTTCATAGGGACTAAGAAGGCCACAAATAAATGGAGCAAATCTTATCTTAAGGTCCCAGGAACTATTATCACATACGTTACAGAGCCTTTTGCAGGAGTCCTAAATACAGGGCTAATTTATCCTCTCCACATTCTCAAATAACTCTGTATCCCAAGTAAGATAAGGACTGTGTGCATTTCTGCTACAAGAGCTGCTATTATGATTATTTCTAGCCAGGACTGTTCACCCAAAGGTCTCAGTCATGCTGCCTTGGCCTGGGGGATAGAGCAGAGGTTCCAAAGTTTCTCTTATCTGTCTCGTAACTTAGCCTGGATTTCACACAGTAATTTGAACACTCTAGGTGTTTATGTCTTCTGGAACATGTCTTTAAATGGCCCAAACCACACGTTTTATTTTCCTAGTTTACATATACTGACCCTTTAAACACACACATGTCCCTCCACTGACCTGTAGAAAAGCCAGTTTGCCTTCCTTTAAAGGGGTAATAACCTGCTCTGAGTGACCAGCAAAGTGTTAAAAACAGTTCTAAACACTGTCTCTCCCACACATATGTACTAAGCAAGTCTTAAAAATCCTACCAATATTTTTCTTTCTGCCTTATAAATTTTACCCAAATCATCACAGTGCAGCCAATTCTTCTCCTCTCCAATTATCCCACTGTTGGTCAGAGACACCCCAGTGCTTCATACCTTCAACTTCTTCTTTTGGAGGTCCTCAACCATCTTCAATGTTCCTCAGTTGCTTCAGAAGAAGATTTTGCACTCTTCCACCCTGTAACATGTTACAGGAAAATCAAGAGGAACTTTGAATCTTTCTATAGATCAAGCTGTGACCTAGGCACAAACAGCAGAGCTGCTCAGCCAATGAGGTGGAAACCTCTGAAAGAAGAGTTGGGTCAGAAAACAGCATTGCAATCCCAAGTTAAGGCTTTCTGCTTGGAGCTTAGAGAATTAATTAATGTGACTCTCCCTTTTATTTATTTTTGCAGTGCAGTGAGAGGCAGAAGAAAGAGATTAGACAGCTAAAGTGTTTTTTAATTGCCACTTGGCCATTCTCCCTGCTATGATGTAGGACTCATTTAGGTTTCTTCTACCACATTCTCAAAAGACAGAATCTGGTATGTGTCCAATACAAGCCAAAAGTACTCTGCTGAAACAATACAAGATGGATGATCATCATCTAAATGAGTTAGGCTTGCTGAAAGTAACTATTCCTTTAAGCAAAAGGACTGAGCAGTATTTTCAATCTGTTACCCAGGCAGGCAGATATGATTACTCAACAGGAAAGAATCATCACCAGCAAACTCAGATAATGTTATCCATATTCAAGATGTGTTGGCTGTTTCTGGTACTGCACATAATTCCTCCACACAGATGGTTGCAGCACACTACTAGACAACAGAAAAAAATACACATCAATTTCTGCACTTTATCAGAGACTCTTACCCACAACAACTCACAAATCTCATTGCGATTAAAGCTTAGTAGCCTGGTGAGCTAGTGATACTTTATTCCACCTGGATTTACTACATGATGCAGTATTTGCTAAATAATTCAATATAAACTGTGGCTGGCAAAACCAATGAACTACTCATTTGTTTTTTTAATGTATTATCTTGTCCTATGAAAAAGTTTGTCTACCACTCTGTGACTGCAGAACTGGGCATTGCTCTGTATACATCTGCAGAAGTCATAGGACCCCATTCATTAGTCAGGGGGATCCTTTGCTCTAGTGAGCCAACACTCACCCTCAGGTGAACCACAGAATTTTTATTGTATAAATCATTATTATTTTGGTTTTTCTTACTCAGCCACCTAGGAATCAGGTGCCGTTTGGGAGCATTTTTTCTCCCTCTCAAGGTCTACACTGGTACAGTAATAGAATCACAGAATCACAGAATGGCAGCAGTTGGAAGGGATCTCGAAAGATCATCTAGTCCAACCCCCCTGCCAGAGCAGGGTCACCTAGAGTAGGTCACACAGGAACATGTCCAGGTGAGTTTTGAATGTCTCTAGAGGAGACTCCACAACTTCTCCAGGCAGCCTGTTCCAGTGCTCTGTCATCCTCTCAGTGAAAAAGGTTTTCCTCATGTTTACATGGAACCTCCTATGCTCCAGCCTGTACCCATTGCCCCTTATCCTATCACTGAATGTCACTGAGAAGAGCCTGGCTCCACCCTCGCCCTCGACACTCGCCCTTTACAACCCCTCAGTCTCCTCTCCTCCAAAATAAAGAGGCCCAGCTCCCTCAACCTTTCCTCATAAGGGAGATGTTGCACACCCTTAATCATCTTTGTGGCTCCATGATGGACTCTTTCCAGTAGTTCCCTGTCATTCTTGAACTGAGAGGCCTAGAACTGGACACAATATTCCAGATGTGGCCTCACCAGGGCAGAGTAGAGGGGAGGGAGTACCTCTCTGGACCTACTAACCACACCCTTTCTAATGCACCCCAGGATGCCATTGGCTTTCTTGGCTACATGGGCACATTGCTGGCTCATGGTCATCCTTCTGTCCACCAGGACCCCCAGGTCCCTTTCCCCTACACTGACCTCCAAGTGGTCAGTATGTACCACCATACTGGTACATGGGCTTGTTCTTTCCCAGATGCAAAACTCTACACTTGCCTTTGTTGTATTTCATTAAATTTTTCCCCACCCAACTCTCCAGCCTGTCTAGGTCTCACTGAATGACAGCACAGCCTTCTGGTGTGTCAGCCACTCCTTCCAGTTTTGTGTCATCAGCAAACTTGCTGACAGTGCACTCTGGTCCTTCATCCAGGCTGTTGATGAATATATTCAATAGTACTGGTCCCAGAACTGACCCCTGGGGGACTCCACTAGATACAGGCCTCCAATAAGACTCTGTCCCATTGACCACAACTCTGACTTCTTTCCTTCAACACTTCCTCAGTTTAGCTATGAGGAGGCTGTGGGAGACTGTGTCAAATGCTTTACTGAAATAAAGATGAACCACATCCACTGTACTACCATCATCTATCCACCTGGTTATGTCCTCATAAAAGGCTTAAGATGCATAAAAGCATCTTAAGGGACCAAGCACTTAGCACAGGTATCAGAAGAAGCATTCAGGTGTCCAGACTCATGTGCTGTTAAATGTCATTCCCTGTCTCCTATGAGGAAAACATAAGTAAGGCAGATTTTTTTTCACTTGTCTGAATTTAGCCCTGGACCACCAGTGGCTATAGTTAGTGTTTACATCAGACAGTACCCAACTGTGCCATAATGAAATATTTTGGAAACAGGTGTCTACCATCACAGTGTATGCTCTGTTTTCTGCAAGGAACAGCTGGTTTTCCCCCAGATCTGCTCTCTTTTTCCCTCTTATGACTGATTTTATCTGCTTCATTACAATTCAAACAAGATCTATTTTGATCCACAAAATAAGAAAAATATGCTTGGATCAGCCTAGAATGTGGCATTCATGGTTTAAAAATACAGCAGGCTAAATACTATGTCACACCTCAGCATCAAAATCTTGAGATGAGTTTTTACACAAGCCTGAACTGAAATTTCTCCCAAGAAACCCACCCTTTTTGTCTGAGGAATTTTTTCAAACATTCCTTCTAATTCTGAACCTGATTGAAATCCCTTTAAAACACTGGAAAAAAACCTACAAGTGAACCAAAAATTTCAGGCTTGAACAAACTTGAGCAATCTTGGCTGTTACAACTTCTTCAACATTGCTACATTGCATTAGGAAAGCCTGGAGAAAAACACTTGAGTTTCCAGACAAATGGGAATCCCCATCTGAATAAACCTCTGGCACTGTTAGAGGCCACGTGCCAAGGGGCTCCAAGAAGCAGCCCATTAAATCCCCATTGCCCAGATGTCAGATTTTAACTAGTTGAAACCCACATTCATGAATAAGTGGATAGATTTGAAGCTATGGTCATCAAGATGTGATCAAATATTTTTAGAATATGTGTGTGTGTTTTCAGCATGAGGATTTCAGATGTAAATGGGAGCGATTCAAATTCTCTGTGCCTCAGGAAGATAAGCTGCCTGAGAGATGAAATAGGGCTGATATTGACATGGAGCTTTCAGTCCTGTAAAGAAGATGGAGTACAAGAAAAACTGGGGGCGTTTTGTGGAAAGCTGAAGCTGGCTCACATTCTGCACATGTAGACCCGTTGAGAGAGACACTGATCATGAGTTTCTGCCACAGCACATTCTATTGGGACACATCTCTTAGAGTACAAGTGCCAATTTTGTCTTCATTTATATTCATCTTGAACAATTTCTTTGACACATTTTGAATGATAATAAAAGAACACTACACTTCACTTCCAAACTAGTTTGTAAAAACTTTCATCTTACCAGACTTTGTCAGGCCATGGGTTATAGGTTCATACTGACAATTTTCACAGCCGAAAGGCTGAGATACTCTTGGTGGCCTGATTGGTCATGTGGTACACTAAGACTAACACTCCATCAGGTCCACTGCCTGACAAAACAAGGGAAAACTTAACTTTCCCAACCCACAGAATAACAGCCACAGAATAAAAAAAAAAAAAAAATATATATATATAAAAAAATAATCATTGGTTCTGCAGTTTCTCCAGGTAGTTGCACTGTTTTATGCATAGAAACATGAAACCAAATATAGAAGAGGTTGTAACCTCATCATACTGAGCTCAAGACTGGAGTATCTCCTGCATGGAGTTATATCAGCAGCCTGTCAGTTATGTCAGTATGGATTGCTTTCCTGCTGGAGCCTGGTGGAGCCATTCTGTCTTGTATAAAAAAAAAAAAAAAAAATGATGGGAAAAAACAGAGAGTTATTTTCTGACCTGCTGAAAAAAAAAAACACAATGATTTTAATGTCAGAAAATGGCAGAGGAGAGGTTCCAGCCTGGGTCTCTTGTACTCCACAAGTCCCCCATCCTTCAGGATTTTATATTAGCTTTACACTAGAAGACCCTTACCATTCTGGTTTTATTTCACTGGAAAGGGGAACATTATTTGAAATTCTTGAGTTTTATAGAATAGACAGATGATTTACTGGTCACTTTAGTTTTTTTAAATAAACTCTTATATGTATGGAGAACTAACCAGGAGATTATAGAATAATGTCCATCAGGAGAACTATTGCTTAAGAAGTTACATTACAGAAATGAATGTAATCAGCCTTGAACTGCAGCAGTGAACCAGCTTTTATCCATTGCTTATCTGCCTGCAATAAATCCCTATGGAAGATGAAAAGTGAAAGTGCTGCACAAAACAGGACCAGGGATTACTGTAAGGCAAAAGATCTCACTGACAAATCATCATGTACCAAAAAATAAGTTAATTTCTACAGATGCTCTTTAAGGGGACCATCAACTGCAAATTGCACAGAATTGCTCAGATGGCTTTATACTATGAGGTGGTGGCAAAGAAGTGAGGGGGAACCTTCTTACACGATGTAATGTCATTAGAGCAGGCAAAAATTTACACCAGGTGAAGGTTTGGCCCACTGGATATTGGTCTTATTTTAAAAATCAAAATCTAGCCATAGCAATACAACAAGATATTATTTGTTTCATAGCTTTGTTAAAAAAGAATTTTGATGCATGCAGGAAAAACATATCTGACTCCTCAGAGGAAGTCATTATCCTTTTGACTGATGAGTCTGCATTTATTAATGAAACAGTTCTCCAATGGATTACTTGGAGCTATTTTAATCTAATATGCTACAAAAATTCAGGTTGAGAGATTACTAAATTATTTGAGTCCTTCATTTTTCCCTAAATAATTTAATCTTGGTGTCTTTTTGGGCAACCTTGTTACTGTGATTAATTAAACTTCAAATATTGTGACATGACTGAAGAATATTTTGTGAAACATGGTAAAAGGTATTAGGTCTGAAGGATTTTGATAAATTGCTGCTAAAACATTTCATCTGTGTAATGAATTTATATTCTTGAATGCCCTGATTACAAAGATTTTTAATTTGTGTATAGGGATGGTGTTGTTGTCTTGAATTTTCCCCAAAACATACATTTAATTAAAATACTGTTTGATTTATTGATTGATTGATATAAATTGTTTGGCTGCATTAACTGAGCATGTGTATTCAAGCCTAATTTCTGGAATTATTTTTATTATTAAGATAGCGTCCCCATCATTTTGAACAAAATATCATAGCTTTACCATGCAAATTAAATTAGGTGGTAAAGAGTTTCCTGCCTACTGTTGCATAAATATGCTCTAGATTGCAAAATGCAGTCCTGCTACTGTAGTACAAAAAAATAATAATGAAGGAACAGTGAAGATGACCCAGGAGTTTGATTTATTTTACAGGAAGAATGAGCTGAGGTATTCTCTATTTTTTAACAGCAGCATCTACTCCTTTTAAATTTATTTTTTGTTTCCACCTTCAAGACTGTCTCAGAAAATTCTGGTGACAAATAAGTGTTACTGTATATGTTATCAGTATTGTCTTTATCAGTCACACTGAGACAAGCCATGCAGATGGACTCATTGTGCATGAGCATGCATGATGTAGATCCTGTTGCAAACTACCATCGAACCTGAGCACAGGTTTGCCCACCAAAGGAACCTCGGGTTCTTTCCAGAGCAAACTTTGATCTGAACTGGCTTTGTGATTCATCTGACAAAAAGAAAACTAGGACATCCACCCTCATCCCAAGGTCCAAACAAGACATGAGCCAGCCTGCCACTATAGAAAGACCTGTATGAATTATAAAGATTAGTATTTGTACTGAAATACTAGAAGTTGGTGTGGACTGATAGAAGGGCTGGAATTTCAGCTGACTTAAGACTGCATTTGGTTATAGATTTTTTAAAATAATTGTGACTGAAATTCAAGGCAAATGTCTGTTAAAATATATAAACACAAAACTCGCTTATTTTACTGTAGTTTAAATTGTAGCATTATATAGTGCAGTGATTATCCCATTTGCTGCCAGCTGATGACTTAGAATGCAATTATACATTGCAAAAAATGAAAAAAAAAAAGTTATTTTACAGTCCAATATCCAGTAATGAGATAGCAGGAAAAGAGAGGTTAAAATCTAATAAAGAAGCCTAAAGATGAAAAACATCAGAAAGCAAAATACAGTTAGTGTATTAAATATACAGTCTAGTGTAACAGATCCAAGTAATAAAAAGCAAAAAGCATTGGAAAAGAGAAACTTCTTTCTTGTAAGTCAACAACATTGAAAAATGTCATGTTAAACTCAATGTCAAGGTTAGATACTGCAGAGCAGGGACCCATCCATCCGTTTCACAAACCTAGTGGAGTTTCTAACATTTAAAATGCTTCAGAGCAGAAGAGGTGCAACTTCCCTTCTCAACACCTTGAAGGAAATAATGAACAAAGTAATGAGACCTTCCTATGGCACCTTTAGTTATATATACCTGAGGAAAAGAGGGCAGAAGTTCAGCATAGTGAATAGAATGGGTAGAACAAGAATTCTTATGTAAATAAGACCATATTGTACAAAAATCCTATCCAGTTATTTCTCCAACATTTCAGAAATACCCTTTCTGGAAGAAGGTAAATAAACTTACTGGCAATATTTTGCTATCGATCTAATCTTCCCTTGAACCAGTATAATGCTTTGTATATTATTCCATCAAAAATGTAATTTTAATTCACCAGCTGCAATTACATCATTGCTTAATTAGAATAAGCTGAAAAAATATATTATGCTGCATCTGAAAATAAAAAAATTGTGAGTTTGACTTCAAAGTAATTCTTTTTGCTGGAATTGTGCGATTAGGCAATGTTTATATGCTGATTCTTTTTTTTAAAGGAATGAAAAGTCATGGTTAAGAGCATATAATTTATTTTAGCCATAATATAAATGGGAAAATGCCATGTAGTAAGCTGAGACCCCTTAAAAGTATTGAATGCAACGTGATGCAATATCAAGATAGCATGACTGATCCCACAGAAGGGGTTTTCAAGAACACAGTATATTTGTTCAAAGCAGCCCCTGCAGTAACAATGCTAAATGTTTTTCCAATTTCATTCTTTACTATGTGTTCAGAAGCATATTGTTCATATATGTTCACAAACATATTGTTTTACTTAGTCTAAAGGCCAGTCTGAACTCTGCTACTATGAAATGCAAGTTCTTCGTAATTTCTTGATGTCGAGACCAGGTAAAAATACTACTTCTGTGTAAGATCTGACACCTGAAACATGTAACTGGGTCTGGAAAGGTGGATGGCTCCATGACATTTAGCAATCCATTCAAGTTCCAGGCATAAAAACATTGAAAAGTCTCTGCAAAAATGATGGGAAGCAAAAGCAGTGTTTCATCAATACACTGTGAAACTTTCTGAATTCCCTCTCCTCCACTACTTTCATCTTTCAGGGCTTCAAAAAACTGCTTCAGGTTTATTCCAGAATAGCCAAAATGAGAGGTTTGAGGTTGAAATAATAGCTATTACCTGCTTTGATTATTGTTAACTTGTGGGAAAAATCTCAATTCAGAAAGAGTTTTAGACATCTAATACCATTTTCAGTATTTCAGACCAAAAATTGTAACCTCACTCCTCTTAAGTGTTTCTGGGGAAACATCATTATTCCCACACTTGCAAGGTACAGTTTCAGCAGGACATTACTCCTGTTGATTAGAGCTACTCTGTTCCTCTGGGGTTAACAGTGCCAGGCACACATTTGCTGCTCAGTAACTAACAACATTTATGCATGGCAATATGAGATTGCAATTGAAATTGGGTTGGTGACATCTCTGTCTCCAACACAGGAAAAATTACCTTTCCTTTGCATTGCATTAAAAAACCCAAAGATAGCCTGAGATATTGTTTAGTTAGTTCAAATTTTTACTGAAAAAGGAGAGAGTAAAAACATCTTATCTCTAAGGCTAAAAGCCAGTTTCTAATTGCTGGGAATTTTTTTATTTTTTAATTTTTTTTCAGAGGACAAACTATATGAAACAACTACTTGTCACTGGTGGAGGCACTTGCCTTTTGGGTAGTCTTTCTCTACCAATGTAGTGTGTATGTTTGACCAGAATCTGTGTGTTACTACCCCCATTCTACCCATAGACTGTTTTCCAAGGGTTTTACTGTCTTTGACCAAACTCTGCAGAAGTGTGAGCTATGGCAAATCTTCGAAGTCTAACGTCCAATGTCCTCAGGTACGGGATATACTGCCATATGGAACGGACTGTTGATCAAGGCATCCAAGACCCTCTGCATGGAAACTAGGAGAGAGTAAATTCAGGAGGGACCATGAGAACAGTTGGATCTCACAGTAACAGTCAGGACCACCAGGTTACCAGCACCTGCTTCTGAAGTGTAAGCATAGTATAATGAAGACCATATGTACAGACTCAGTTCTTGTCAGTACAGGGGCCCACACTTTCCCTGGAAGGAAAACAAACAAACAAAAGGAATCTGCACATTAAAACAGGTTTCTGCAGCATTTTAATGAATTACTATTAGTCTCATTCAGGATGATGTTTCCATATTCCCTCTTTATTTCCCATAGCATCCATTAATTTTGGTCTACAGGAGGAGTTTTGTTGGAAAGTGAAGAAGGCAAGGAAAAGGTCTGAGTGTCTTTCAAACCCGAGCAGTCAAGCTGGTGTTTCCTGCCGTGTATCACATCTACATTGAGTTCAATAAAAGCCAAGGCAGTACAGATATGGTTTCTCTGAGCCCAGGAGTAAGTTTCTTTCTCTCTACTGATCCCCACTGGAGAGTGCAGAACACTGCTGTGTAAGACAGAGTGATGGGACAAAGTATTTGACAAACGGACAAGCACAACAGTAACTGAATTTCTGGGAATTACTACCCAAATTTCCTGACACTGACCATCACTTATGAAACGTATTAGTATGTATCATTTAGCATTTTTCTTCAGATAACTCACCCTTGTGCAAAAAAGAAAATGACACAGCCCACAATGCCACATCCAAAGACCCTAAACAAACACTAAAAATTAGCCAAAAATTTTTCAGTCCCTCAACAGAATTTGGTAGTTGCCTTTCTGCACAGAAATAAAAGTCTTCTCTCTCTTTTCTAACTACTACATAGTCCTGGAATTTAGAATGAGAAATCTTTTCTTGGAAATGCTGCTCACACTGTAGTGTTTTGTGCCTCCTCCATACACCTGCTCAAATACCAAATTAATTTTCACATTAGCACTTTTTATGACAATTGCAAATAAATGTTTGAGTGGGTTTCTTTCTCCTCAGATTAAATATTTTAAAACAAGCCTCTATTTTAAAAACCAGGAAGGGGGCATTTTTCTATTGCATAACATTCTGAGGCAAAATAATGTCCTTTTCCTGCTCTGAAAGCTGAAATCCCATGTTATATAAAACCCTTGGTGTGCCTTTCCAGAATGGTGAACACAAAGAACTTTGCAGCTTGCATGCACTGCTTAGATGCACTTTCCACACTAGGAGGGTTGATCAGAGTTTGGCCACTGTTTTCATCATTACATGGATATTTAGCACTGAACTAATGGCAGTGGAGCAATTACTGTGTTCAAGGTTTTGAGGCATTCTGTGACAACATACTATTTCTGATGGTGTAAGTTACTCTTGAGTGGATTCATACTGGAGAGATTCATAGTATTCTCTCTGCTGACTTGCAATTTATGCTAATGACTGAGGAATGGGCATTTTGGAGAGGTTCTTTATCTGGGTCACATGCTTCTTAACCAGGGGTTTTTCAGGACAGAGTTACCAGGGACACTTACCTCTCGTTTCCGTTGGCTATTTTTTAGTATTCAGCTTATTGTGAGCATTTAGAGTCTCCAAATTCTTTCTCTAAGTCGACTTTTCCTCTTTCTGTCTTGTTGGACATGAAGAACCTCTTCCTAAGCTCTGCTTTCTTTGATGTCTAACACCTTCACCCCAACTTTTATTTTCTTTTCATTCCTGCGAAGTCTCTACACATTGTTTTCTTTTTGCTCTTTTTCTCTAGCTACTCCAATTGAATCTGTATGATCCAGTTTGATTTCTTTTGCATTTTTCAGTGAATTTGTCTACTCTCTAAGACCCTCCAATTTTTCCTTTGCTCTAGGAATCAACTTCATTCAATACATATGTGTCCTGCATGAGCTTCATGCCTATCTGGGAGCACTGCATATACCACACTCTGGATTGTCCTAAAAACCTTGGTAGCCAGACTGCAAAGCTCCTGTTGTTCTTCCTTTCAGTAAGGTTATAATTTGTAAATGAAAAGACTTCTCTGCACTGAGTACAACTTATTTTACTGTCTGTGGTTCACTCTCAGATTCACTAAACTTCTTCCTTGGCTATTTATGCAATATACAGTCTCTGGGGAACTACTACGACTGCATCCAGAGTTTAGCCTCACTTTGTGTATACTCAGGTTATTTCTCTTTTACAGGGTTGTTTCCTTCAAGGTACCTTTTGCTATCTAGACCAGGTTAATGGACAAGCAATAAAGTAGTAATTTATTCTGTAATGTTAGCAGTGTTAAAATTGATCAGCTTCTCCACAGAAGCATGTCAAATACCCACAATGCAGCTCATAGCATGTGGGAATGGGATATCACAGCGTCTCTGAGAATACATCTGCAAACAGTTTTCCCAAACTTTATTAAAGCTTTTAAATAGATATATCAACACCTAGCATGAGAATTTGTATAATTAGGGTGAATTTCACCACTGGGAAGAGAGCCAACATAAGACCTCTTCAATGCTCACATCCCAGTCAAGTGCTCAGAGAGTAAACAATGACCAGGTCTTATCCTGGCATCCTATCCACAGATTAATTACATCCTCAAGTATTAAACTGTTTCTCCATGTGAATTTTTTATCCAAATGCAAGGTATGATATTTAAAACATATCTAGCAGTGCACTGGGCTCTAGGATTGGGGTTGATTTCACTTGACTTTATGTCTGCATCTTAGCAAGTCATCTGGCCTCCTTTTATTGCTGAAGGAGAGAGGAAGGCCCTTTCACAACATGAACTGTGAGCTCACTCCAATTTTATCCCAGCAATCAACTACCCTGGTGCTTGCAGAGGAGCAAGTCAAGTGTTACAGTGTGGAAGACCAGAGAATGATGACGTTAGATTGAGAAAACAGCCACCAGCTCATTTCTCACTGATCCTTTATTGAAATGGTGTTTCCCTTAAACTGTTTAGCCGAACATTTTGGTCTAACTCCAAAAAATATCTAAGACAAGAGGTTAGCATGTTATTTATACTGTAGAATTTTTAGTTCCTCCTATATATATATGTGTGTGTGTATATATATATATAAAAGAAAATTGTGAGCACCTCTCCTGCATAGCCCTGTTTGCTTCAGCACAGGTCTGGGGTTTTATGCAGTTATTCCACCCCTTCCATGGCTCCTTTGCACTATGCCCCACCACTGCCACGGTAGCATCCATGTGCATGGCCCTTTGCACAGCAGCTGTCACAGAAAGCTGAGCACACAATCACTTCTTTCTGTTTGCTCCTGTTGTTGTCGTGATTTATTAGGTACAAAGGCAGGAGACTGGCCCCGCACAAGTCGGAAATAGAGTGTTTCACCCCAAAAGGGAGTATGGGGAATGGTGGGAGAGCTACAATGACCAGGTAAGCAAACAGCAAGTGGCCTTAGGGCAGTGTGATATGTCTGTGACCAAGAGGAGCAGCCCTGGACAATACCAGGCCAGATTCTCTGTCTGTACTTCCTGTGCATCCCATATAGTATGTTTAGAAAAGAAAAAGAAAAAAGGAAACACGTGGCCACTGCTGATTTCTATGTTCCATCTGACCGTCAAAAAAAACCCCTGCACGTGTTCATTCAAGTGATCCAAACCACGTGTCCTGTGTGATGTTGTCGTAAGATGGTGCTTTAGGGAGGAGAAACCTTAACCCTGACTCATTAAGCTGGTAGAGCAAATGAATAGACAGCATTAAGGCTTGGAGTAAGCAGCTTCAGAACTCCTCTGGCATGGTGGTCCCACTGCATATTCGGAGTTACGTTAGGTCTAATCAAAACTGCTTTTAAAAAAAGAAGAGAAAAACTAATTGATGAAAACATTTTCAGTATGAAAATGTTGGTTCTTCTCAATCAATGTATCTTGTGGGAAGGTGCTGAGTTTTACAGTTGTTTTAAGGAAAGGTTTCAAAGTAATTTTAAAGAGTTCAGACCATCTTTTTCATAACTTTTTCCATTTAATTTAATTTATATATTTATTTTCAATTTTGTTTTGGCCATTATATATTTCATGACATTCCACACCAATGTTACAATTTTAATGCATATCAAATATTACAATTTTTCAGCATTACTGGGATGAACTGTTTCAATATGGCCATTTTGATGGTTTTGTGTCTAGTTAATTCTCTGAAATATCTTGAGATTGCAGCCATTCCTTTCATTTTGAGCCCAGTCAGATTTCCAAATGTTCAGCTCTCCCATAGACAGAAAATCCATTTCTCCACACTTCTCCATTAATAAATCAATAGGCTGCATATGTCACAGATGGTTATAAATCTTTCATGAAACAATACTCTAAATAAGCACTATATTATTTTGCTACCTTCTACTACAAGGTAGAAGCATTTTTTTTACCATTTATTAAAACATCTACTCATTTCTTATTGACCCCTGTAAGGTATTTATAAATGTGACCTCAGAGCACAGTAGGACCAAATTGTGCTTTTCCCAAGTGTTACCTCAAAGGTGAATTTTATAATTGCAAGAGGGTGTTTTGTGAAACACTTGCACAGAGGTGTGTTCCCCTTAGACACAACAATATTCACTCATGTATGTAAGGCTACCAACTAACACAGCCACATAGCACACACCTGGGGGACTCCTCCTGTTTAAGTAACATCAGGAACATTCATTGCTGAGTGTTGTACAAAGTGTATACACACCTGTTGGTCTTTGTCAGCTGGGATTCTGTTTCTTGTCAGTGTGTTGTCTGGGTTATTTTTTTCCCTTGCATTGCCTTCAGTGATATTTTTTCTTAATTTAAAAGCTATCAGGAGTCACTATATTAAAAAAATTAAAGAGAAGTACATATAAATGTCAAAGAACTGTATTTTGTTGTACAGTTTTCAGCTCTGTTTTGCCTGGCCATATACATACACTTGAAAAACTTCTTTTTTATATTTTATATCTTCACAGTGAAGAATCTGTTTGCATTCCAGACTGTAATCGATCTGAGTCAAGTAGAGAGGAGAAAAAGGTTCCTGTTAAAGAGGATGCCCTAACAGTCAAAAAGACTGGAAACTGTGTCAGTCTCATAGTTCCACAGCAAGACTGTCAGCTGCAAGACCTACTCAAACAGTTAAGAAAACCTGCTGCTTAACAGAGAGTGCAATTGCATTTGATGGCTGTGTTTTGTTGTCTTCAGCCACAGTGTCCTGACCAGTGGTCCTTGTCAAATTTAATGAGCTGAATAGAGTTGCCACTGAATAGCCTGGGAACCTCCCAGAGAGAATGTTGCAGAAGTGAAAGTAGGTGCCATTCTTCTGTTTCAGTAAGTATCAGACCACAGAGTCTTCAGGGTTGGAAGGGACCTCTGAAGATCATCTAGTCCAACCCCCCTGCTAGAGCAGGATCACCTACAGTAGATCACACAGGAACACATCCAGGCGGGTTTTGAATGTCTCCAGGGAAGGAGACTCCACAGCCTCTCTGGGCAGCCTCTTCCAGTGCTCTGTCACATTAGAAGTGAGACCCGTGCTAGTAGTAACTAGGATGAAGTGCAATTGGAAGAGGACAGATGCAGGAGTCTGAAAAAATCTCATCTTATCACGTGATAAAAAGGTTCCATGATGCTGACCAAATCCCACTTACATCTTTTAAGTCTAAAACATGCTAAGAAATTTCATACGGTACTGTATTGTTCAGCTTATTTTCTTAAATTCCTTGTGCAATATTACTTTTGTGTTCCAACCCTTGTGTGGATATTTTTCACATCAGGGCCTATCTCTGTATATTAGTCTTACAAATGGCTTAGCATTTTTCAAGATGAAAAGTGACATAAAAATAGCAGTAATGTAAGACTATTTCTAGTTAGAGAAGTTACTACAACCTTCATCACCTGTGTGAATCATTCATATATATCTGATAAAATCAACTATGGAATGAGATGGTTTATGAGGATTTCACAAAGCAGGCACCAAAAATTTTCTTTTCTTTTCTTTTCTTTTCTTTTCTTTTCTTTTCTTTTCTTTTCTTTTCTTTTCTTTTCTTTTCTTTTCTTTTCTTTTCTTTTCTTTTCTTTTCTTTTCTTTTCTTTTCTTTTCTTTTCTTTTCTTTTCTTTTCTTTTCTTTTCTTTTCTTTTCTTTTCTTTTCTTTTCTTTTCTTTTCTCTCTCCTCTCCTCTCCTTCTGCTCCTGCTTTCAGGGTAGCATAAGCTGATGGTTTCTATTTTTCCCAGTTTCAATTTCATTCTTTTAGCAGATTATTGATGAAAAAAAAAGAAAAAAATATTAAGCAATGTTGAAAGCATCTTAAACCTTTGTGCATCAGGAAGCAGAACTCACGGTCCAAGAGGTGGCACTGTCCTCTCTCCACCATGTGATCAGGATGCTCCAATGCAGCAGAGATATGCTCAGGGAGGTTTGAAGTCACATTTTTCAGATGAGAAGCGAAACCCAGCATTAGCTGCCTTAATTAACAACTGCAGTGAGGTCACAGTAATAGAGGAAAGTTACATCTGGCATCAAAATCAGTTTTGCATGTTGAGTCATGACCATAGGTGTCCTAGAAATGTTTCATTCAGGTACCAGACATTTCACTTCCAGTTCTAGCCAGGGATGCTGCTGAGACAGCTGCCAGCACTAGTGCCACTGGTGGCTGTGCTGGTAGGTCATTGGCAAAGTTTCTGTCCATCAGCTCTCTCACTTAGTCATTTCTTTCATCCTTCTGCATTGAAGTAATTCATATAAACAGCAGCTCTGATTTTCATGAGGAAAGGAGGTATCAACAGATTATAGTTCATACTGTAACATAAATAAATGTCCTTGCAGTTGTTAACAGAAAACAACTCTTTTTGTTAATGAAATAATTGCAAAATATGTTGTTTACTTCTAGAACTCAGGACAGGAAAAAATGAACTTCTGTCCTGTATCATTCCTGTTGTGTTTTTCTTTGTTGTTTATCTCCATAGAAGCAACACAGGGATACTTTCAGCTAAATTATTTGAGTGATATATCACTAGCAGCCTACTCGTGTGTGGCAGAATTGGCTTTCACCCAGAGAAACAATTATACAGGCATGTAGAGGTTTCCTTAAAAGCTGTTTAAAATGAGGGGAATAACAACAACGTAAACAATTATAGTGGTAGAATTGACCTAATTTAGACACTTCAAGGTTCTACATTCAGTTTTAGCCAGTCCTCCAGGTTGTCCTACAGTCACAGGAGAAACTACAAATTCTTCTTGCAGATGTACTGGAGTTTGCCACTTCAACCACTTATTTCAGTGTTTTTAGCATGTGGCAAGGCACTTGCATTTTTACAAGGATGAACAACTTGGGTCACTACAAGCAAAACATATTGATCTGAGATTCGCTCAAGCAACAATAGTAGAGAAACAAACTACACACGAGCCCGTGGTTGAATGCATCACAGGCACATACACAGATCACCCCCTATGAAGAGTCTGTTTTTAATTAAATCTACAGAGAGCACACAAATCCTCTTCAGGCACAGTACTTATATCATTAAGTCTTTGATAAGGTTTCAGCAGAAGACTGAAAAAACAACAGCTTCTTACTATTTATTTTGAATAACGAGTTCTCCTTGGCAGAAAGTGGTATGGACTAAGTTGAGCACAGAGTTTATCCTGTTTAGCATTGCCAGCTGCTTCTGTGGATAAGACAGAGGGACTTCTCCCTCAAAGACAGAAGAAGACTGTTTTTAAGAAACAGGCTTGGTCTGCACAGTCTTGGAGCAATAACTGAACTATGTCAGCTTCTTAAAAAAACAAGATATTACTTTAAGTTTGAATGCAACACTCTACCATTGAAAATTCTAAGCATAACTTCATTGCCAAATTTAGCTCAATAAAATACAGACCAGTGTTCTGAAATATGACCTCTCATCATGGACTTAGAAATTAAAGAATTTGAAATAATTTCTTATAATATTCATGTAAGGACAGGTTGCCAACAGACCATACAGGTCTCAATCAAGTTATTGTTCAGTATCTGTTTCCAGTTAGAAGTGGGAAATAGAGATTAAAAGAAAAATTTAAAGGAATTTTTGTTGTCTATCACATACTAATATCAATATCTGATTCCAGATTTTTTTTTTAAATAAAAAAAACCAAACAAACTGAAAACAACCAAATGCCTAATGGGAAGGGAACATTTTTTTTAACACCTAAGTGGTTAAAAAACAATTAATATCCCTTATGAATACAGAACAAACCCTTAAAGACAAAACTTAAGCACCTCTAAAAAGATGAAGCAATGGAAGAAAATAAGAAACAATACTAATTGCTATTCTGTCAGCAAGTGGACAACTGTAGGGGAAATATTTGAAGTATCAGAGACTTCTAATGCTCTCTCCTTTATGCCACTTTCATTTCTTGTACTTACTTATTGCATCATGGCAGGTCTAGCAGGTTGGGAAAAAGATTAGCTACCAAAATGAAAACAGCTTTTAGGAAAGAGACTGGAGAAACAATTAGTATGACTAGTTCTGAGGAAATCCCTCTCACACATAAAATCAAATATAATTAACCTATCATGAAAGAAAACAAAAACAAAAAAAATGTGCCCTGCAAAAGTTTTTTGTTTATGAAAAAAATAAAAAGAAATAAAATTAAAAAAAAAAAAAGTATTTTGCTAACATTTTAGTTTGGAAATTTTGTCACTGATGGATTGAACCTTGCTTTTCTCCAGATATGACTTGTACTCTGCTCTGCTCCACTCAGTAATGTGCCAACAGAAGAGTAAAGCGGGGCCGAAAAATATGTATTCAGCCAAACTTAGCAGTGGAATCCTTTTGGGAGCTCGAAAGTATAATTCTGCTGCTCTCACATGAGGGAGGCAAAATCTGTTCACAAAAAAACCTCTAAAATTTAACTGACCTAACGTTTCATCATCGAAGGGTCATGGCAGAGCTGGGCACAATAAATGTAAACAATTCCATTAGTAGACATCAGAGTCTATGGCTCTGATTTATTTTGTCTGCATTTCAGTGGTTTCCAGTTAACTTGACAGAGGAGCAATATGCAGTTAGAGCAGAATCATAAAGTACTTTCACTGGAAATTTACCCATAACCCAGCTTCATACCCACAAATGAAAAGAAATGCTGCTTTCACAAAGGTGGTAAATGATCACATACCTCAGTCCAGTGTTGACTTTGTAGGCCATAGATGCAGTGTGATAAAGTAGATGATACATTTCTGACATAACAATTCCAATTATTGCTGGGCAAACTACTAGGATTTTAACTAGGATTATAAATTTCACTCCTTACTGATAGATTGTTGCATGCTTCCTATTCAGTTTTTTATATCAAGGAATTTGAAATGAATAATGGTCAAGTCTTTCAAGTTTTTGCAAAAAATTTACTTCACGCAGCTACTGGGTGACATTTTGATGCCCAGGATCTCCATGAGAGCCACACATACAGCTTGATTACTCTTGGTCACAGCACAAAGGTAGTGAAGGAGTGCATCAGCCAAGACTGAACCAAAACTGAACAGGGATTCAGAGGGGCTGGTGACAGCTGCTCCATTGAAGATTTAACTGTCAATTGCTCTTGTCCAGGGCTGGAGACATCCCCAGATTCATCCTTTTCCTTTCTCCAGGCTCGTCAGCCTCATATCCCTCCTTAATAATTGTCTCCTGAATGGTGACCAGGGAGAGAGTGACATCTTTACAACCTCTTACATCTGACCTTTAGTCTGCTGAAAATGTCTATGCATTTAGTGCTCATGTACACACTTAAAGCCATAGGGTTTGAACATTTGTATTAAGCAAGTGCCTGAGGTCGGGGGGGTGCTAGAATTTACCTGTTTCTTCAGGCAAATGTTTCTATTTGCATTAGCTAACCCTTCATGTTAATGGCATTTATTTTAGCTCTGTGGCAGGCAGGTCTTTCACAGACACCTCTGAGCTCTGTACTTCACAGGAGTTAGGAGACCCCACCAGATAGGACATCCAGAACTGGAAGTAGGCCGTCTCCTTCTGTCAGATCAAGGTTAGGAGTGCCAGGTTATCCAGCCTCCTTGTCCAGCTCAAACTCAGCTGGAACTGGGAAAAGGATGCATGGTCATCCTACCAGAACTAGAAGCAAGATCTTGCCTCCCAAAGAATCCAAATTCTGCTCCTGCTGCTGGAACTGAGTTTCCGCTGGGCTCAGGACTCATCATGACCAAAGGGCCAGAGCTCTCTCAGCACTTGGAACAGTATATGGAACAGAGGCAACAGATTTCCCCTGGAAGATGCTAGCCCCAGCTTCTATTCAGCTCAGAAGCACATCCACTGAAATGCAAAGAGTCAAAGTGATCAGTGCTAGAGGTTAGATTTTGCTTTTCCTGCTCACTTTGATTGAGGCAGAGCAAAAGGAAGAGATTGTCTGAACAGCAAGTTATGAGCCACCATCTGATCTGCCTGGCATTTTGGGGGTAGGTGCATAACACCAAACTTCCAAGATCCAGAAAACAACCTGGGGATCACTGGAGTGAAGGGGTGAGCCCTCATATACTCATAAAGACCATCTCCAAGTCTAGCATCTCTTAAAATACCCACTGGTTTATGTTGTGTCTGTCTGCTGGATTCTGTCATGCTGCTTTTGAAGGGGAAACCCGTTGGCGTACGTTGTGTTACATGATCCATTGTAATTCCATGTAATGCATTCGTGGACATGAAGCCACAAGAAGGTTTTGTTTACACTTAGCACACAACTTTTTTTTTTTTTTTTTAGATGACTGGAAGAGCTATTAAACTTTCATGGCAAGCCTCCACATGAAGGCTGGCACAAATTCATCTGTGTTTAGTAAACTATGTGTCTCACAAACTGTTACACTGCAGGCTAAGGTGTCAGTGTATATATTTCAGGCTTAAAAAGCAAACAAACAAATTTCTGATACTCTGCCAGGGTCTCCAATGTGGTTGTCTTTCCAAACATCCTAAATGGATGTAGCAAATGTTTTGGAAACCAAAGTGAATTGTTTAAAGTTCTGTTTCATTTTTTATATGTGTGTGTGGAGACTGTTTTTCCTGTTGACATAATTTCGGAGTCATTGTCTGTTCCAGTTAAATATTTCTAATGGTCCTTCTTAATTCCAAGAACTATAGGTTAATGTATGTATAAACACCAGCTCATCAGCTGAAGGAAGCTGTAAAAGGAAAGAAGTGGTTTCATGCTATGTGTTTTTAAGTGCCACAGCTGGCTTTTCTTAAGTAGGAAGAGGAGAAAAATAAGTAACTTTGATAAAGAGCAAGGTATGATAGGGGCTGAAGAGAAATTTCCCTAAGAGGACTCATTTTGCAGGAGATCTCCACTCACAAGCAACATAGGCTCTTTCTGAGTATTTCTCCAGTACTTCCAAGTACTGGGATATAAAGAGATTTTTTCCCCAGATTATGTTTCTCTATCTCCCAGTCTACTCTCCCTGACCCATACCAGGAATCTGTGGCCAGCACCCTACACCAAGTTGAATGCTCCCAGGCCAGCCTACATACCAGCCCTCTGCAACCCAGCCAGTCCAGGTCTCTCTACTATTCCCTTCAAGCATCTACTTCTTCCTCGCTCCTCTGTGCATCTCTCAGTCCCACAGCCCCCCTTCCTGACACCAGTCCAACAGAAGGGAAACCAAAAAACTGCTCCTTTCCCCATAGTGGACTCTGCCTATGTCCAAAGGACAGCAAGCAAGGTGTCAGTAGTGGCCATGAACTAGCACAGAGTAAGTCACAGCTGGATGCACAAATGGCCTGTGAACTGAGCTGGCACACTCCGCTTGTTTTCCTAGAACATATAAGTATAAAAAATAAATATATCACAATAGGTAGAACTAGATGTAGATATAGATGATACTGATATAGATGAAATAATAGTCAACTTTATTATTAATATAAGCTCTGGGACACCACAAACCCATGGCATAGGTACAGTGAGTACATTTTTAACTCTGATGCAAGTTACCATCTTATCTCTTTTCTGTTTACAGCTCCAACGGGAAATCAGTTTCCTGGGCCCAGAATGAGAAAAGCAGTAGAGGAGCACACCTGTGGCAGCGGTTGTCAGTCCACATCAACAAAAAAGAGAATCCCAACCAAACTGCAGTGATCAAGCCTTTTTCTAAAAGCACAGACAGTAGCCGACATAGTAGCAGCGCTACGTTTCCCGAGGCCAGTGCCAAAACACTTTACGAGGTGTCAGAAGCAGAAGAGCAATACCCAGCTCAGTACCGGCCGCAGACCCCCTCGCCTATCAGCACCCTGAGCCACAGAACTGCCTCCGTTAGCCGAACAGAAGATGATGCCCCTACCTTCCAATCAGAGCCTCCTCAGCGAAGTAGCTCCTCTCAAGGCTCCCTCATGGAGCAGATCAGTAGCGTGGTTACTCGCTTCACAGCCAATATCAGTGAGCTGAACTCTATGATGCTTTCAACAGCCACTCCAGGGACAATGGTAGCCGCTCCTCTCTGCTCTTCATACCTGATTCCACGGGAAATCCAGCTCCCTACAACAATGACCACATTTGCAGAGATCCAACCACTTCCTTCCATTGAAGTCAATGGCGCTTCGCAGTCAGCTAGGAAACCTTCAAATGGCAGCATCAAAGAAGGCACTTCAGAGACCCCATCAGCTAAGCAAGACCTCGAGGAGTTGGTAGCTTTAACTCCTCCTTCTCCTTTTAGAGACTCCATCGATTCTGGAAGTGCATCTCCAAGCTCTCCAGTCTCCGAATCAGCTCTCTGTATCCCGTCCTCCCCAAAGTATGACACGCTCCTCATCAGAGATTATACTCAAAGTTCTTCTTCGCTGTGAATGTAGTTCAAGACAACATTGGATCTCAACGACTACAAGCAAGTAGTGAGAAGACAGCCAAGCCTTCAAGAGCTCCAGTGTTTATGCAGATAAGAGTGAGAGGCATTGGGTCATTTTGTCAGAAATGGAGAGGAAGAAGAGGAATTACTTGATAAGTGGAAACATCAGATTTATGATGCTGTTTTAAAGACAAAATGACTCTCGGCAGATTATCGTGGCCTTAAAAAAACATGGGCTTTTCAGAAACACTGAATATATTTTTGAGGGCTTATAAGGTGTCTGTTAAATCAGTTACAAACCAAGTGCTTTGCTTTAGTATTAAAATGAACCGTGTGTACAATATACAGGGCGGGAGGGGAAACTAGATTGTAAACAACTGTACAATGGTCTGTTTACTCTGATTCCTTACCCAGAAGTGAACCTTGATATTTTATCAAGAATAGAAGACCAAACATTGAATGTACATTTTCTAACAGACTCAAATCTGGGACCAACCTGTCAAGCTTTCTTTTTTTTTTTTTTTTTTTCTTTTTGTATGAAGATCTCAAAAAGCAGTAATGTATATTCAATAACTACCAAACTTTTTGCTGAAGCATATTGTGTCCGTAATACGTTACACGTGGATAACACTAAGCTGAGGCTTTGCAGTGAGTGACTGCAATATGGAGGGCTTTACAAGTGACTTCTCAACCTACACATTTGTTTATGAAATTCTCTTCTATCGGTATCAAAAATTCAATTTGTTAACATTGGATTCACCTTCACAGCAACAAAACCCAAGGAAGACTTCCTGACTATTTCACCATGTTGCCAACTAATAATGAAGTAGCAAAAAATATTTTCTGGAGTACTGTTTTGTAATACCCTTATCAGGGCATGTTGTTGAAGTGAATATTCTCTTTCTAGCAGCACTACCAAGCTATATTATAGCTGCACTCCTTAATGAAAGTAAAACGTTTTTATGGACGTTCTTATGTTAACATTACTAGTTAAAACACTTATTTGGGCTCCCACAGTCTTTGCTTGTAGGGAACAGGTAAAGACCCTAAGGATTTTCTCCATACTTTGAATTCTGGGAGACCAACCTGGGTTATGGTGAATGCTGTCAGTGGAAAGGTCATCATAATAATACATATATAGGCAAAAAAACCCCACCTTGTGTCAAAATCTGCTTAGAGGTGATTTAGCTAATCTTTAATAAGCAAGAATTTTAACTTTATTTAGCTGCTGATGCCTTGCAGCTATGAACAGTGACAAAAAAAAAAAAAAAAAAAAGAAGAAATACTTTGAAAGCAATATAGAGTAAAGGTTTAAACAGAGAAGACCTAATGAGGTATGAACCAACAGAGTCTTTCTTTGTTTCTTAGCAACTCACAGAAGAAGCAAGGGGATTCCTCATATTTTTTTCCTATATCAAGGTAGTACAGTTTAGTGCACTTCATCCTGTCACAGCACTTTTTTAATACAGACAGGGAAGAGTTTTAAAGTTTGAATAGAAGATAAAAAATTTTTGATAGGTGTAGTTACAGAGAACTTATAAGTCAGGCCCTAAACGCACAATGTATTGGCTCTCTCCTCCATGACATAGCTGTCCTCAGGTGCCAAACTTTTATGAGTTTCTTTTATTTTATTTAAGAATAGTATGAATTGGTGAGTGATGTACTTCAATTTGAAGTTCAATTGATATAGCCTTATACAGTAGACTGCCTAATGGAAGGGAGCCTTGAAATATGGCTGCTGCGTTTCATTTTCAAAACCCCTAGATCTTATTTCTTTGAAGATAACAAAGATTTTCTAGTCAAATTTCATTCACCTTTTTTCTCGCCCATGTCCAAAATAAGAAGTGTTTGATTAAACAAATGAACAAAAATTAAAAAAGGAAAGCACATTCACATACTTCAGCAAAGAGCATATTCTGTTCCTTTGGGAAGCTAATTTCACTATTACGTGCTGCACCTCAATTAGCTGCTCAACAACATTTAAAAAAATAGTAATAGATGACTGAATCCAGGCTAGCACCTCACAGAGATACTCTAGTGACTCTGTACAACCTGCACAAGGCAGTGTTATTTAATAGCAATCTGTGGGCATGCTTATTTTGCTAGGTACAGTCGCTTACTAGCTCTGCCTTTAGCATGAACCAGCAGGTCACAAAACAGCTCTACTCCAGAAAGCAGGTAGATACACCAAGTCTGTAGGTCCTTGTTGCTTATATGTAGCTCTCTGCAGCTGTATGATTTCCAGGCCACAGCTTGGTTTTGCACTCCTGGTTCACAGTATTAGCATGTCTTCTCACTCCCTAGCTGCCCACATCCTTAGGAGAAAGCACCTTCTTGCACAGGTTACAACCCACATTTAAGGGAAGGGCATATCCAATCAGTCTGTGACACAAACATGCACTTCTAGGCAGTCTAGACCACTTAAATGTTGTTAATGGAAGACTTATATGATAATATATCTTTCACATCAGTGCAATATTGTTTTGATATATAGAGACCTAACTGAGATAGTTAATGTGAATTTCAAAGGTGTTCTATTACTATCTGTTCTCTTATACTTTAAGCTGTTGACCAATGTCCTTACTAGAACATACTCCACCTTGATCTTTCCCTTAGGTTCCCATTTCCATAGTCTTCTCTTATGGTGGTGGGCACTTAATGTATTCTTGCTAAAATCTGTGGGCTTCACTGCACTATGAAATAATCAACAGTGGAAGTAAAAACTATACAGACAGACATACGAATATTTTCTTGGAAGAAAAAAAAAGAGTAAAAGCAGTGAGAAACAGAAACTGTCAAACAGTGACCTGGCATAAATATACCTCTTCTGCTCCCAAATTGCAATTCTGCACAATCCTGGCCATAGCTATTGCTCAGAGCTTCTTGACAACCTTCATGTATTACCAAGATTATACGTATATATGTGTGTACACACGCACACACACTCCTCAATCTAACACCTGAATATGTGTTTTAAGAGGCTAAAACCCTACTGTTACATGCCCCAAATATTAAATAGTTCTGCTCACTCTCACTTTGGGAGGGGTCATGCATCTTTTGTATATCCATTAGCCAAAGCAGAAATTTTAATTGCACAAGGAACTAAGGATGGAGCATGCTGAGATTGGACCTCCCTATTGTCAGTCTATCTTTAATGAAAGAGAGGTCAGCCTTGGTGGCATTTAAAAAGGCAGAATCCGTTTTAATTGCACAGGCTGGAATGTGCCAGTGTCACCTTTTATGATATGTATGGTTTTCATCAGAGGGACGAAAGTTACTTTTGGTGAAGAAGAAGAGAATTATGTAATGACTGTGGTAGTAATTCAAAGGAGCCCAGCAGGAGATTTGCAAGACTGGGAAGTCCTTTGATAGAAGCCAGTGGGTTTTACACAAGAAAAGAAGAAAATTGTGAATGACAGACACTATGATTTTATGAGGCTGTTTGTGTGCTAGTCTCTGTTTAGGACATTAAGATACAAAGACAAGGTTTTTCAGCCCTAACAGCAAAGGTTACAATCATGACCACTTTCCAATCTAACTAAAGAATGTGCAAGTACCAACTGACTGGCTTAAAATTGCCTTCCAATTCAGTGCTGCTGCCAGAAAGGGAATTAAAGGAGTTGAAACTATTGTCATTCTTGACCACAGGGACCTCAGAAAATCAGTTATTTTTTTGTGCTTGAGACCAACCCAGAAGAGTGAAGGTAAAACCACCCCTGGAATATGGGTTTTTAAACTAAAGTTAACTCTGGCAGGCCAGTTGGGAACATGTGTTAGCAATACTGAAGAAGAACTGCATTTTTCAATTGGCTCTGAAGAATAATTGCATGACTTTGGAGATGTGCTTCCTTGTACTTCTATCTGAACATTTGGTGCCTAGACTCAAACAGATATCTTAGACCAGAGATATTTAGACCATGACTCACAGACCACTTGCTGATGTTTCAGGGAAGCTGGGTTGATCATAAGGTGCTGGCTTCTTCCATTGATTTCCAACTAGAAAAATGAATTAAAAATTAAATGCTAATTAAAAATTAGCTGTTAAAAATTTTAAAAGAAAAAAAAAATTATCTTGCTTGGATGTTTATTCAGTTGCTGCATTTGCAAAAAGAAAACTTTGTGATCAAAACTGGGAGAGTAAGATCTCCAAAGAGAGTAAATGGGAAGGACAGTCCATGATTTAAACTCTGGATGATAGCAGAGTTCATCTGGTGATGTTTTCTTTAGAGAGGCCAAGACGAAACTGCATGGGTGAAAATTCTGTAAAGTGTGCAACTTTGCTGTTCTGATTAATACATAATTTAGGAGGTAAGAGGAAAAAAAAAACATGGCAGCAACAGACAACATTCAGAAAATGTCGGGTCCTTAGGGAAATGAGATCATTATGCTCAGGATTAATAATGTGAACATAACTTTTTCATTGCATTGGACACCAGTGTCATGGGTCACCCAAAAAAGGACTTTGGTACCTAAAGTTAGAATTTCAGCAGAATTTAATGCCTACATTTAAAACTCAATTTTAATACCACTATTCAACTGCCATCTTACTCAGGCATCTAGCATTATATGTTCAGAAGTGCCCTGATCTTGACACATTTAATTATCTTTGCCCCCAGCTCATGCTAAAATGCATTAGGGATCCAGAAAACAGCAGGTCCGAGGTTAAATCCCAGTATATGCCATGAGTACACACAGTGCAGAGCACAGAGGCAGACAGGATCATACACCCTACAAAATGGAATAGACATGACCCTTTGTTTCATGGCTGTGGGTCTGGTTATGCTGCTGGTTTTATAATAACCTTGAGGTTAGAGCAGTCAGGTAGAAGGCAAGATACCTAAATTCTGACCCAGCCATTGCCAGAGGTGATAAAAATCTTTCTCTTGGCTGGAAAGGGCTCTAATGACTCTGTGCTGGGGCAATTTCTGTGCATCTCACTAAGGTAACTTCACCAGACAACAACAAATTCAAGAGTCCCAGTGTAGAAAAGGAAGAGCTACTCTGCACCCTGATAGGACATACACTGATATAATTAGGCATGGTATATGACCATTTAATATAAAATGCTTTAAAAATCTCATCAGCAGGAACCAGGTGAGTATTTTAACTACAAAGAAGTGGAGACAACATTATTCCCGTGCTGTGTATTGGCTTAAAAAAGCCCCTTAAATACTTCCCTGAAAAGTGCTTTAGTGACAGGAGAAGGGGACGTGTCCTTTCTTTCCTCTCAGTCTGCAATCATCTTGTCTTCCACCTGGAGTTCTCAGATCCCTCCATGGAAAGAGTCTGGTTCCTCTTGCATAGGGGAAGGAATTTAATTTGAGGTTCCCACTTCTCCGTGGTTGCATAAAAAAGGACTCACTTCATTTTCCTCCAGCCATATTTTACAAAGGCCATTCACCTTTGAAACAAAAGTGTCCAGAAATGAGTCCCAGTTGAAAATTAGTATTATCTTCTGTGCATTGCATTTCCATATTAGCTCAATTAGAGCAATCTCAGACATCTCTTTCCTTCCTGCAATGCTTTCCTGGGCATCTAACTGTCCTCACAAACTTCACATTATGGTTAGACATTTAACAAAGGATTCTAGCCTCCACGCTAGAGCTAAATAGTACTAAAAATAAGCATTACACTACATAACTTCAAGTACTGAAGTCCTTTACTGGTACTGGCCTTTTACATATTGAGGCCAAAGGAATCACTCCAGATTTATATCCAAGTAAAGAAAAATCTAAGTTCAATAGCGGCCAACCAAGTTTAGATCTTGGCCATTTGTTTCAGGAGGAAGTGATAATGACAGGATCCTCCTCCTGCTTTCTTTTGAATCAAACAGATGTATTTTGTTTAGTTCTTTCTTGGAGTAACCTGCTAGGCTTGGTGAATAGCACATTTCCACTATCCTTCTTTATCATTGCTACTTTAGTAGGTATCACAATGGGAAAATTGTACTTGAACTGAAAGTTTTGAGCAATGTGAGAGAATGTGTGCAAAACTAAGAAACAGGTCACAGTTTTCTGGCAGTTTCATGAATCTCATAAAAGGAAGTCAATTCTCCCCATGAACAAGAAAATCATTCATCTACTACCCATTTCAGTATGCATTGCACTTTTTAAAGGCTTCAGTTGAATTATCTGAATTCACCTTTTTTGCTATGATTTATTTTCATATCCTCTGTTCAAACCTCTGCAATTGCCACTTACAATTTTATACTGTGAAAAGGCAAAAAGACACAGACCAGTGAAGCATAAAGGTAAGTAAAAAATTCACCTAGACGACACATTGGTGTATATGGCTGGTTTTGTCTCTTCTGACTGATGACAGTACAAACAAACAATAATCACTAAGTCACTCCAATCTGCCAAATGGGAACAAATATACTATGTATATTACATGTACTAATAGGATTATATGGCAGCTGCTGGTGGTATTTGTAATTAGAAATCTATATAGAATATAGATGTTTTAGAGAGACGGTGCCAATTCTAAAAGATTTGTGTGGGCTACAAGTGCTTGTAATTATTTTTATTTTAATTTGCTAATAACTTATGAACAACTGGTTTCAAACATTCTGTGAGCATTTGTTCTTTTTTATGTTGTTGCTGCTTATACTATTAAAAAATAGAGAATGTAAAGTTATTATTTTGATGTGAATGGAAAATGATTTTTCATAAAAATTAACATTTTTATCAGCTTTGGTTTTGCTTTCTACCTGTACAAATGTAATTTATTTTAGCATTGAAAAATACATTTGCTTGTTTCTCGATTGTCTACATCATGTTATAGTTGGTGTTTATGTAGAGTCAGGTACTTTTTGAACAGTATTAAAAAAAATTCTGTGATATGACTGAAAACTTGATTTTTTTCTCTGCAACGCAGCTACGTTTTCAGTGCATTTTTCTGCAAACCAGGTGTGCCTATACACAAACAAACTCTCTAAAGAAAATCATTCACTCTCTCTCTTTCTGTTGTTTTAAAAGATCAACTTTACATCGATAAACAATAGAATCACAGAATCACAGAATCACTTAGGTTGGAAAGAGCTTCAAGATCATCAAGTCAAATCATTAACCCTACTCTACCAAGCCTAGAATTAAGCCATGTCCCCAAGCACCACATCTAGGTGACTTTTAAACACATCCAGGGATGGTGACTCAACCACCTCCCTGGGCAGCCTGTTCCAATGTCTGACAACCCTTTCAGTGAAAAAGTTCTTCCTAATGTCTAGTCTAAACTTCCCCTGGTGCAGCTTGAGGCCATTCCCTCTTTTTCTATCACAAGTTACTTCTGAGAAGAGATCGGTGCCTAGCTCTTTACAACGTCCTTTCAGGTAGTTGTAGAGGGTGATGAGATCTCTCCTCAGCCTCCTTTTCTTTTGACTAAACAGCTCCAGTTTCCTCAGCCGCTCCTCATAAGACTTGTTCTCAAGGCTCTTTACCAGCTTGATAACCCTTCACAGAATCACAGGATCACAGGATCACAGAATCACAGAATCACAGAATCACAGAATTGTTGAGGCTGCAAAAGACCTCTGAGATCATCAAGTCCAGCCGATGACCTAACACCACCACATCAGCTAGACCATGGCACTAAGTGCCACATCCAGCCTTTCCTTAAACACCTCCAGGAACAGTGACTCCACCAGTTCCCTGGTCAGTCCATTCCAATGTCTGATCACCCTCTCTGTGAGGAAGTGCTTCCTGATATCCAATCTAAACCTCCCCTGGTGCAGCTTCAGGCTGTGTCCTCTTGTCTTGTCGCTAGTTGCCTGAGAGAAGAGCCCAACCCCCACCCAACTACAACATCCCTTCAGGTAGTTGTAGAGAGTGATAAGGTCCCCCCTGAGTCTTCTCTTCTCGAGGCTAAACAACCCCTTTCTCTGGGCATGCTCCAGCACCTTGATGTCCTTCTTGTACTGAGGTGCCCAAAACTGGACACATTAATTGAGGTGTGGCCTCACCAGTGCTAAGTACAGAGGGACGTCCTTGGTCCTACCTGCCACACTATTCCTAATACAGGCCAGGATGCCATTGGCCTTCTTGGCCACCTGGGCACACTGCTGGCTCATGTTCAACTGGCTGCCTTATCAATCAGAACCCCCAGGTCCCTTTCTGCTGGACAGCTTTCCAGTCACTCTTCCCCAAGCATGGGGTTGTTGCAGCCCAAGTACAGGACCCAGCATGTTGCATGCTGTTCTAGTATAGTTCAATCTTTCTCTTATGAAACAAACACTATCTCATTGATGAGGCTTATGTGGATTTTCAAGTCGAGGAGAAGCAGCATAATAATCTAGTCCCGAACAACAAAAGAACAACCTGTTCAACTGAGAATACCTATATCAATGTGTTATTTATAGAGCTATAGTAAGAAACCACATTACTCCTACCATTGCAGCTTCACATCTAATCTTGAATTGCAAACCGAACAACAGCTGAGGAAGTTTTCTGTATTCTTTAATAATCTGGTATCCAGGGCTCTGCCATTGTCACTACTAGAAATCACTGCTTTACCTCAAGTCTGGCTACCCTGTTTCCGGCCAATTGATTCTGTTTCAGTTTTCCTGATAAACAGAAAACAAACAAACACTAAGCAAACCCAAAACAAACAAAAACACCACACCAAACAACCAAAACTGCCTAGAATTAAAACTTCCCCAAAACTGAGCTTCCTATTTAGAAATCCTCTCCATCCCATTCAAAAATCTGGTCTTAGACATATTCTCACTTAGACTTGCATAAACCTGGAATAATTGCACTTCATGTGGTGAAGCAACAAAATGTAAACTACAGCCCTCAGGTGGAAAACCATCATACACAGTATTTTCTAAACATATATCCAGAGAGATTGCTCATTTGTTTTATTTGCTGTTGCAGAGTTAAGGGGAATAATTTCATAACTCAATGCTAGGTAAAGTGCCCATCTCCAGCTAAAAATAAGACAAATTCACATGGTGTCTTTGAACAACCCAAAAGCCCACATCCCAAAGTATATTCTTTCCATGCCAAATTCCGTGGCAGTTGTTTGAGTGAAATACACTGTTTTAGGTGAAGAATGTTTTAGCAAAAGAAACAGTGTAATGACATTGCACTTTGAAGACAAGGAATTTGAAAACAATATGAAATAGCCTGCTTCATTGCAGAATATTTTTAAAGCATTGTCTGGAACACTGGTTTTCATTTTTTTGTTTTTGTTTGCAAGAAAACTTCACAGAATCATAGAATCATAGGGAGGGAGACTTACAGGTTGGAAAGGGAACGACACAGCTTTGATGAAAACAATAATGATGAAAAAGAAAATAATGAAATACGTACAAATATATGCAAACATAGGCAAAACCACAATTGAGCTCCCCTCAATAACGCTTAGGTCACCCACGAGGCTGCAGGGCAGGCCCTGGGGAAATCCTCAGTAGAGCTCCTGGAGTCAGCAGTAGAGGGGAACTGGATGCAAAAAACACATGGATTCAGGAACACACACATTTGAGGCAGAGACAGAATGTAAGGCATCCTGCCAGGACACCAGCCATGGACAAAGATTTATTTTGAGAATGATTTGTATGGGATGGAATACTTTGGTCAATTTTGGTCAGCAGGCTTGTCTGCTTCTCCCCACAGGAGGGTTGCAGACGTGACTCCTTTTCCTCCCTTTAATTTCTGATGTATAAGAAGTTTAGTGAGCTTGGTTCTGCTTACTATTCTCCAGCAGTAGCTATAAAATCAAGAATTATCAACCCCAGAAACAGGCACTGACTGAAAAACATACTGCTAATTTCAGCAAATGCAGCTACATAGAAGAGACTTGACTGAAAAGTAGAATTGCTAAAAAGAAAATTGGTTCTGTCCTGGCTCAAACCAATATACTAATAAACTAATCAATCCCATCCTACATTTAATCACAAACTAGTGTTTACATAAAAGTAGAAGGGGATGATTCTATTATATGCCTTCAGAGATATCAGGACATCTAGAGGTGAGAAAAGCAAAAGCTCAATTTCAGGGAAAATTTGGAATCTAATTTCTCTGCCTGTCTGGGGTATGATCTTTCTCTCACTTTTGGTCTGTAAATGCCATCTGGTACCAGAGAAGCCTTAGTGCCTGCCAGTGCTGCTATGTTGCTACCAAAAAAAAAAAATCCATGCAGAAGGATATTTTTTAAAAAACCCCTCTTGATCATACTCACCCTATTTCAACTGTCTAGGTCATGGACTTGATCTGATGATCTTAAGAGTCTTTTCCAACCTAAGTGATTCTATGAAGCTGTAATAGGCAACAAGTGTCTTTAAGGGAAGCAGAACATGATGGGTAGCTAACTAAGATCCTGGCTCCTCTAGGCCCTGCTTAGTTGAACTAGTATGTGCACTGGGTGTTCCTTTTCTTCTTCCTTACTTCTTCTGCTCACAACAGGGATGAACCTTGGGAGCCAGGCTAAAATTTGAAGAACTGCAATCTGCCTTTGTGTCTATTCAGGGGCTGTTTAATAACTTGTTTTCCTGTTGTAGGAGTTTAAGAAAAAACCACAGTGGAGTGCATGAGGCATTTGTGATGGCAAAAGAATTAAGACTAAGTTGCTTTCACTTATGTGGAGACTTCTGTAATTTTTTTATTTTTATTTTTCAGGGAAGTTCAGCTTAAAACCACCACCTGCTTTTATTTGTTTGTCTGCTTGTAGGCCAAGTCTTACAATTTAATCAAGCTTTTTAGATAATACAAACCAACCAGCATGCTCATTCACTATGATTTTGTAACAGGGATTCAAAACTTCCCTCCACAAAACTTACCACATTTAACTCCTTCACAAAGATCAGCAAATGAAAAGCTTCACTGGGAGGTGTTGCCTGGGCTTTCTTATCTATGTTGTGAACATAGATACTTCAGATTTGTGCTTGTTTGGTCAGGTAAAGAGTATGCTCAAGTGTTTGTCACAAGATTTATGTGATCTGTCACACACACTGCAGGCTGATGCTTGGCCCTAATGAGAGCAGTTATCAGAACCTGGGTCTCCTCTACTGAGCACCCTCTGCCTGAGCCATTACCAGGGCTGCTCTAGAGCCTCAGTTATGAACGCACTTAAATGTGTGCAAGAAACAAGAACATCAGTTGAACCTCAAGAACCAGTTTGGACCCACATTTAACTTTGTAGATGATGAATCTGGAGAGGAAGATGCAAAAAAGACATGGATTTCTAAGAATCTCAGTCTAAGATTGAGGACAAGATTGGTTTCTGAGGACAGTAACCGCTACAGAGTATCCGCAAACTAAGGCACCAATGGCAAGCTTACAAATAAAATGCCAGCATGGCACAATATAAAAAGGACATGTCCCATATCCACATAGAAAGACTAAAATGGAATACTGAGGTAAATTACCTAGGACAAATAAGGAAAAGGACACTAAAAACAAAAATTCAAGTCTATATTAAAAGTGTTTGTTGAGATCCAACTAGAAGAGTAATCATGAGACTAAGCATTTGAGAAGCAACTAAAGAGGCCAGCACAACTCTGGAGGCCCACCTGAAGGCAGACCAGTCAAAATTGCTAAGTACCACGTTGCCACAATGCACACTGTGGATGGAAGAGCATTAAAGAGTGAGCTAGAAATCTTAAAATTATCTTAACAAGGTCACTGGATTTCCATGCCAGGGTCATACTTAAATCCTACCATGAGCTCTAAACTGTGTGAGTTGTCAGTATTTCCTTCCAGATTAAATTGTCCTATTTCCTCTTCCTTTTTCATTGTGATTTTCTGACCAGAACCATGCTGGACAGTTAGGCAATTGCCATAGGAAAAGCTGGCATCAAGTTAGTGCAGGAAAGTTCAAAACAAAAACACCAGCCACATTCTTCCTTGGGAAGATAAAGCTGGCAAGCATCGCCCATATATGAACACCAAATGTCAGAAAGTGCTCAGCCAAACAGCAGGCTTCACCAAGCTCCATCTTAAAGCAGTATAACAGTGTCATGGCTTGTGCCACTTCCAGTTTATCCCAGCTGCCTTCCAATAGCCCTGGGAAGCTTGGAACAGTGACTTCATTAAGTTACAAAATACCAGGCTTCTTGGTCGTGCTGTTGTCCAACAGCAAACAGTATCTGTTCCAGCTGGGGAAAAGCAAAACCATAGCCCAGATATAACATGACATGCATTTCTACAGTGAATTAAAAACCCCAAAGATGAAAAGCTGCAGCTGAACACAGCCACTGAGCAGCCATGTCTGCTGTAAATACCCACAGATATAAAGGGGAGCTCATTGGGCAGTGATAGTTTGAGTTCTACCCAAAAGGTGCACATCTTGTACCATGCAGCAAAACTTTCTTGTTCTGTAGCTTTTTGTTAAAACAGGCTGAATGTCAAAGGAAAGGAAAGAAAGCATTTAGGATTGCATAGAAAAGGCCAACTCTGCTATGATGGATTGCACTAAAACACAGGAATTATCTTTTGCTTTCTTATTCCTCACCTATCTGCTGATGGCAGACTATGGGATAGTGAGTTTTTTAATTCCTTCATTATCATTTCATTACCCCAAGCCAACAACATATTCACAACATGATAACTGACTGAGGACGTTCCATCAGCTCATGCTGCATTGACAGCAATTGTCTTCAAAACAGGTCAGGAGATACAAGCAATGAGTCAAAACTGGCTGAGAAGGAACATGCAGTCAGCTGAATGAAGCAAAGCACCACACACATTTTACTATGCAAGGTAAAAAATAAAACAACTCACATTATAGTAATATCAGTCCTGAATAATTTCACTGAAAATACCAGTGATAAGTGTGAATGAGAAGTATGGGTGTCTAACAGATCAGAGCCTGAGCTTGTGTTCAGAGTGATTAGCAGTGTAATGCTTGCTGTACTTGTTTTCTCTTAAAATGCTTCCATAGCAGATGTTTGACAGAGAATGTGCAGCTTTTCGTAATTGGTATTTATTTTCCCAGCTTCTACATTTGATAATTTTCAACAATTTATTCGCTTTGGATTTTCCTAAAAAAGTTGTCTGCAAAAAAATGGGGTACCCGGAAACTCTTTTACTTTTGTTATTTTTAATCAATCCTTCATAATTTTTTATTAGTACTGCCAGCCTTGGTTATTTTTCATTTAAACTAAAACCCAGAAAAACAAATCCCAGTGTAAGTCAGTGGGAATTCAGCCATAGAATTACTTAACCAGTGAGTAAGTCTGAACTTCATTGTTCACCTCATTTGTGTTGGAGCTGATAACAGCCCGTTTGCCTCAGCAGGGGCACTGTTCCTGGTAAATAACTGAAGAGGGATAATTTTCTGCAGACAGCATGTTCACAGAAGTACAGCTCCTGACTAGAGCTGGATTTGCTCCTGACTAAATACCCTGTTTTATTCTGTTCCAATTACTTTTGATACAAAGCTAGTGTTCTGGGAGAGTAATTTCACTAGGATGGTCAAAGGCTACATCACGCCAGTCAGTCTCAGTGCTAAAAAATGTTTCCATTCATCTTAACCTTACTAGGATAGACTAGAAATGAAGTCATGTTCTCTGGTTTAGGACTCACTCTGACTTGAAACATCAGGGTGGAAAAAAAAATCAGGGTGGAACACTAAGAGGTCAACATAATTGCATCAAAACTGAGGAGAATTATGACTCTGTGGTCAAAATCTTTCTGAATGTAATGATTTTCAAGTCACATCTCTTCTTCCATCCTACAGGGAAGAGGGGAAGAGCTCCAAATGGGTGTTCAAACCGAGCCCCAAGGAGTTTTTGCTACAGCTCCTGGAAAACCAAAACACAGTTATCAATCCAACAGTTAAAACTCATTCTCCTCAGCGATGACAACAGTTTCAATGGAGTTATCAGGCAGTGGAAGGGTGTTTAGCTGGGCTAAACACAAATAATTAAATCTTAATACCCACTGGCTGAGCAATAAACATGTATTTCTTGTATATGTTAAATGTTATATGCTTTTTGCATTAGGGGGGTTGGTACAGGACTGGTCAAGGTGGCATTTTATGCAGTCTTCAGCAAACAAGAAGAGCTGCTTTTTCTCACAACACCTTTGCGTTTTCTAAAGATGCCATTTATACAAACACTACAATTGACTTGTTTATGATTTTTTTTTAACACAAGGCATCAGTGAAATAATTCTAATTGCTCATCACCTTTTTTTTCCTGTTTCTCTTTACCACTCTTTCCAGAGAAGATGAGTACCTCTGATGCTGTATTTCTGCAGTGTCAGCTCACATTGCACAGCACCAGACAGGTGAAGCATATTATCTACACAAGGAAATAAGACTTTTTTTTTTTTCCTCCACCCACACATCAAAGCAAAAGTCACAGAACAGGTCAAATGTATTACTGTTTGTATGACATGGTTTCATTCTTCAAACATTTCACCTTGTTAGTTGTCAATTTAGAGTCGACTGCAATAAAGAGGGTCTCTGATATTCCAAACCACTGTGATACAATCTGTAATAAATGAGTTGGCATTTTCAGTAACTAATTGTATCTATACTATATCTGAATCACTTTTCATAATAAATATTCCTGTATGAGAAACAGAGAGACACAAAAAGTGGGTCCCTTATAGGAAAGTGCTACAGACTTTAAAAGAAAAAATAATTAATTGATTTAGTATTATTTTAGTATTTTTGTCTCACTAAAAATATGACTTAGTCATGAAAATAGAAAAGATAATGGGGTTTAGTTGATTTCTTTGACAGATCTCTTCATTATTGGCATCAATACACAGAGTTACCAAGCCAGTTGGCCATGGTCACCCAAGTGGATGGATGTTTGTGGCCTGATGCACTTGTGGGGTATGCTTTCAAACATTCTTCATTGGACTTCAAGATACAGAATTTTTGCCTCACTTTTGCACAAGCCTAAAGCTGACACCTGGTCTGTTATGCATCAGCTAAAATATAGAAACTCAGCAAGCTGCATGGTACATGAAAACACCTCAAAAACTCCAAAACAATCAACGCCCCCTCTCCCTAGTATTCCCCCTTACTAACCAAAATTGTCGTTAAATATTCAACATTATGGAAAGTCAAAAAAGACAAAAGTGAACCAAGTTCCAAATTAATGAGTCTGCTAAAAGGAAGAGAATTTTGGTCCACTGTAAAAGAGATCAATACATGGGGAAAGCATACAAATAAAATGCATTATGCAACTTCTCCCTTTCTAATTCCATTAGCTGTGTTTCCGCTTTCAAGAACAATGATAAAACTTTGCTTTGCACTGCTGTAGAGTAGCAAAATCCGAGTGAAGACAAGGTAGTGATAGCTTTTTATGCAGTGCAGCAAACCTGAGGTCAGTCCACGGGGGATAATTTAAGGCTGACCCCAAACACAACCTGTGAACCACCCCTCATACCTCACACTCAGTGGGATTTAGCTAATTACCTCTATGACTTGTAAAAAGACAGAGTCTTGTTCTGCTACAGCTAGGATTTAATGGTCAGCTTAAAAGGTCTGAAACCCCCTCATCCATCCTACTTCCTCAGCTCAGCTTCATTCAGCCTAGGCTCTACAGGCAAATACCCTGATCTCGTGCAATGAATCTTACAGCTAGAACCTTAGCTGTGCCATCTCTACACTTCCCATCTCAACTGCCACTCAGTTAAAGTGTTTGTAAAAAACCTGCAAGGAAAAATATCTTTGCGAAGATCTTCCTGAGTGTTTTATTTCCAAATAAGTTTATTTAAGCACTGTTTTTCTTCTGTATAGCACAGTCCTGCTTCTTAATGTCAGAAATCCCTTTGGTGGAGCAAGAATAGCACTGGCTGTCAGCTCTGTGGATTTTTCTCTCTTGTCACATCAGAGATAATCCTATTATTTCTTCCTTGAACTCACTTCATAAGGACGAATAAAATGAAAATCTATAAACCAAAAGAGAGAAAAATGAAATAAACCCCACAATGGAGTACAGAAAGCTGTAAATATTAGGAAATTCTTAGGTGATACACTTCATTCCAACCTGTTCAATTCATTTTTATGCCTTATTACTTGTCTCAGATGATCCTTAGGTTCAGCAACTCCTCTCTGTTTTTGAATCAAATCTCTAATGAGGTAATACGTTGTAAGTGGTTTCCCCCAAAATCCTCTCTAAAGTCTACACAAAACAAATAATTTGATACACCCCAAATTCTAGGCAACATCCTTAATGTATCTACTATTCTTTCACCCCAATAAATCAATAGCACTTTGGCTTTTCTTGGTAGCTTGGAGCCAGCTAAAAATTAGCAGTGGACGCCCAACTAAAGGAGCTGTTTTTTCCCACTATGCATTTCTAGACCTAGCCATTTGAACTTGGCAAAGGAATACAATTTAAGTCCTCCCAAAAATTCTATCTCATGATCTCCCCATTTCGTCTCCTTTCCACAAATATTTGTTATACTAGTCCTTCTTTTGTGCTCTAGAAATATGTTTTTTTTATGGAGAGGATTTTTTTGCACGTTTTGGAAATACTGCTATGACAGTTCATAACTGAATAAATACTTTGGTCTTAATGCAAACATCAATATGGATAGTTACATCCTGGCAGATGTACTGTTTATCCATAACATTATTCATTTATTTACTCTTATTGTGCCTCACATAAACACATAAATAGTGCACAAATCGAAAGAGAGGAAATAATTTAAAAACTTTGTACACTGGCCTTCATTTGTGTCATGCTCAAAATTATTCACCTCAGGAGACGTCTGCTCCTTAAAAGTC
Source organism: Hemiprocne comata (assembly GCA_020745705.1). Taxonomy (NCBI): domain Eukaryota; kingdom Metazoa; phylum Chordata; class Aves; order Apodiformes; family Apodidae; genus Hemiprocne; species Hemiprocne comata. Next base: position 209,009,779 of record CM036586.1, read on the forward strand.
ACTGCTAAGTTCACCACCCCCTCATGCTGCTAAGACATGGTCCATTACCTTGATGATGCAATTTGCAAAGGGGTGCTAGTCCATGAAGCAGTCTATGTGTCTGCCAATAATAACTTCACAGACACCGGGAGAAAAAACAAAACAAAACCAAACGACCAACCAAACAAAAACCACACAAAAAACCCCCAAGTGGCACACCATGGTATTATGCAGGAGTACTTCTAATTCACTGTGGAAAACTTCTGATACTTAGCAGTGCAACAGAATAGGGCAAAGAATAAAATAAAATAAAATAAAATAAAATAAAATAAAATAAAATAAAATAAAATAAAATAAAATAAAATAAAATATTAAAAGACCACTAAAAAGGAAGAACTTGTCCACTGGAGGAATTCAAGTTACAATGTTGTTTTGTTGATGTTCTTTGTTCTCATCCATGATGGTTATCAGGGAGATACTGGATTGAGTTTGTAACTAGAGCAACTGGCATAAAGTACCAGTGAATTCCCCAGAACTGCATTGATTTACACCAGCTGGGTAATGGAGGAGGAAGTGAGCTCAATTTTGTTAACAACTCCAGTGAAAGCTAGCTTGGCTTTCATTTCTGTTAAGCCAGCTTGGCCAAAAGGCTCTAAAACTAAATAATAGCAAAGTTAGGAAGAGAAAGACAAAGCTCACACCAGGGAAGTGATGTGTCCACTATTGTGAAGCAGGACTGCATTTAACACTAAGGCTACATGCTGCTCACAGCATGAAGGTGTTGCTGTATCTGAGAAAGGTTTGCTACCAGCCTGGGGATTGGTAGCAGTTTGCCACAGGTACAACAGGATCTACCTGTGACCTTAGCAAACACTTACATATCAGCTCATGCCATGTTCTTCATTGCCACAGCTCATGTGGTATTGACAGCTGGCCAGGATGGTCTAGGGCTAGAGCAGATGTATCTGCACCCCACCACAGATATGGTGGGCATGGTACCAAAAACTGCAGACACATGACTCAGGAGCTCAGCTCTTTAACTCAAGGTGCAATAAACTGATGTCTGAGCAGCTTTAATAGTTGATTTGTGAGTATTTTGGAAATTTCCTGCCTTTACAGCATCCAGACAGGATTCATCTGAAGGAGATTCTCCCTCACTTAACAGAAGAATACCAGTACTGAGCTCCTCTCATCATCACAACCACAAACACTATATACAGACTGCTCTCTAACCTGTTGCATTTTCAGTTTTAAACACAATAATTCAAAAAACCCTGCACAATGTGACCAATTAAAAATTTTTCAGCTAAAGTTTCTCCATGTGACTGCTTTTCTCTGGAACAACAGAAATGCATACAGTCATCCATGACAATGTGTTATCTCACATTTTACTACCTCCATCTGCTGTTTTGCATGTGTACTATCACTTTCACCTTCAAAGCCTGAATTAAATGGTTGTATTTTGCCAAACAACATGGGTAGATCCCAGACTTCTAATAATAATGGTTATTAAAACTAACTTTTAACTACATTTGCATTTTTCGGAACTTCCAGAAATTAGTGTATCATCATAAGGTAGTCTGTGCATCCCATCACAGTTTCTGTCACTTCAGGTACAGAGATACTGTCTTTCTTAGCTTTGAAGAACACCCTGTGATCTGTGAACCAAGCACAACATGCTGGCTCACATATATATTTCATTTAGATACTGGAAACCACGTGGTGACCTGTCAGGAAATTTGCTAAAACTTAGTGTTCGAATGTTGTATCTATTGATTATGGTAAAATATTAGCATACAATATATTTTTTTCTGCAACTATCATTTGTGTTTTATGAAATTCCACTAGTTTTGATAAACAAAGGTGTTAGTTGAAGGTCAAGTCACCTTGGTGGCTCAGTTCTTGCATCTTTTTTCTGCTCCCTCGAAAGTAATGCCTTACACCTGAGAAGTGTTTCTTTATGTCATGACACTAATACTTCTGTACAGCAGAGAGAGTTGGTTTTGTCCATTAAACAAGAAAACCTTTGTAGCAGATTTCTGGTTCTGATTTTTATTTTTTTTTTTGGTAGCATTAAACAGAATGCACTTCTTCATTTCAGCTACTAGGCAACTAACAACTTTCACAACAGTCATCAAAATTATTCACAGAGAGGAGGAAACTTAGTGAAGAGAGACGTTAGATGGCTGTTGCTTTCTCAATGCCATGCTTAGAAATGAGGAAATATTAAATCATTGAAAAACAAACTGAAAATCCATGGTTGTCCAATGCATAGTATATGCTGTCATAAAATAATTCATAGGTGTTAGGAGAAAAGAAATGTAACTTGAGGATTTAAATTAAAGGAAGAGGGATGAGGAGCATGTTCTTCCAGGTTAAATATGCTTCACTGAGACTATAAATCAAATGCAGTCAATAGCAAGAAACAGTAGTGACACGTTCTGGGGAGCCACAGAAGAATAATGAAAAAGAAGCAGTTTGGAAAGCACTCCAACTCAATGCTTTAGAAGAAAGATTTTCATGGACATTGATTTTTGAGGACTTATTAGTTGAAAGTTATGCAACAGCACTTGGCTTTGGCGAGACCAGCTAAGCAAACACTGGTCCATCTTATGGGTCACTAACTTCATAAAATTCATTCTAAAGACAAAAGCAACAGTAAATGACATGATGAATCCTCTGCAAGAAAATACCGGCTTCAGGGAACCTTCAAAATCTTAAATCCTAAATCTTCTTGTCTTCATTTCCAAATAATGGATTATCATGTATATACCTTCCTTGCAAGGCATTAGAAATGTGTTTGGGAAACACTCTGAAGATAAAAACACTTATATAAGCACTGGACATATCACTGCCAAGAATAAGAAAGCTTTTAGGTATGTCATATTATCTACATAAAGGACATGCTAGGGAATGTAATTGTGTACTGGTTGTAATTTTACTATTCTGCCACTGTTATAGGTGACATGGCACAAAATCCAATGTTTTAAGACCACTTGAGATTACCTTAACATACTCTCTAACTTTCTGAATCTTACAAGTGATATTAATTTTCCCACTGGGAATTCATTTGAAGAAAACTTAATGTAATTGTTAAAATAATTCAGCCAATTATCAGAACTTCAGCTCTGGGGAAGTAATCAACTGTCTGTGTGAAATGTTACTTTTGCAGACTCTGAAATATGTGTTTGCCTGGAAAAATTACATGTGATTATTATAAATTCTTAACAAGAATTAGTCAGATCATTTCTCATTTTGCAACTGAGACTTCTTCTGTCCCAGTCCTCTACTGGGAAAGTCAAAATATCTTGTAGTCTTGGGGTCTATCATATTCCATGGCAAGAATGTGTCTTAGAATATGTTAAAATTAGGCTGTGATCTGATTTAATTAATCTTTATTTATTTTAATTGGAAATCTAAACACGCAAAACAACATAAAACTACAATGACTGTAAGTGATTTAAATACAGTTGCTAACTCATGGTGGAACTGAGAATAGCTCTGCCCAATGGTTTACTGGACCTTCCAATTAGTAGAAATGATCTGTGGTTGTTGCTTGATAATTCTGAGAAAGTCCCTTCAGTCCTCAGAATCAGAATCCTTCAATTACACTGTTAGTCTTACATGTATGCCTCTGTCTTAGTCTTGCTGAAATCCTGGTCATCTTCTATGTCTTGGTCAATACACCATTTGTTTGAGAAAATTGAAAATCTATCTTTAAATAGAAACAACTGTCTTCAGTGTTGTCTCTACTGTTGTCTGCTTTGCTTCTATTTCAATTCACAGTATTTGGATGGCTGGTCTTGCTCTCTGTTTTTGTTTGATTTGCACAGGGGATCCAGCTCTCCTTGGCAGCAATAGACTGTCCATTACGTGACGCAAACAACCACAGAATTAGTTTCTGTTTTCTAATCCAAGAGATGAGCCAAAGCTGTCTCTTCACTCCTCTCTGTTGCCATTGCCATCAGTCACTTTACTATCAATGCCTTTTGCATGTTGCCTTGTGAGTGCATTGAACAGGACAACTTGTGCTCGTGTTCCCATGTGGTGTTGAACTGTTTGGAGTGGTAAGTTCTGTGACTCATGGCTTCATTTGGATAGCTGGGATATGCTTGCCCTTGCTGTGCATGCCTTCAGTTTCCTGATGCCAGCTACAACCCACAGCAACATGTCATTTCTTCAGAAAGGAGCTGAGCATATGAGACAGCTCTGGGACAATTTGGGGAGTTTTAATATTTGTTTGATCTTTGAATTTCCTCCTTGAAGCACATATTCTATAAATTTTTTACCAAGTTCATCATGACTTGCCTCCCACTTTTCTCACATCAAGATTTTAGTTAAACTGAAAGGTTACTGAGTAAGGAGCTTGGTTGAAGCTGAGTTTTACACTTGATGGCACTCCTCCTTTTAAGCTCCTATGAAGTCCAAGGAACTTCATTGCTTGTCTCCTGTGTTTCTTTTACTAACAGCTTCAGACTGCTTGTGTTGTGTGTGCCCTTTACTTGGCCACATTTTCTCCAGTCTAAAATCACCTTTTATCATTTTTATGGGTTGATATTATGAGTAGCTACACCATCTATCAGGAAACAAATTGGTCTTTATTGTAAAAACAAATCATAAAATGCAGCATTCTTCTTTGGTGCAGCAAGAACCTTGGGATCTGCCAGGCAGCATTTTTCTTGTCCTGGTTAGTGTAGAGAGAAAGGCAGGTTCATTCTTTCTTTCTTTTTCTCTTTCTTTCTTTTTCTCTTTCTTTCTTTTTCTCTTTCTTTTTCTTTAGCTCCACCATAACAGAAACATTTCTCATTTGAGAACAAAGCAGGCTTGGAACCTAACTCTTCAGAAATATTTTTATTTAGCTCAGTCAGGATCTGAATCTGGATGTACCATAAGGTATTGCCACCTGCACAATTATCTCATCCTAGAAATCTATGAAGACTGCATGCAATGCTACAGGCCTGAAGGTTCTGATTGATAGGCTGCTGAATATGAGACAGCAGTGTGTCCAGGTGACGAAGAAGGCCAATGGCATCCTGGCCTGTATTAGAAATAGTGTGGCAAGCAGGGCAAGGGAGGTGATGGTCCCTCTGTACTCAGCACTGGTGAGGCCACACCTCAAGTACTGTGTCCAGTTTTGGGCACCTCAGCACAAGAAAAATACAGAGATGCTGGAGCGTGTCCAAAGAAGGGCAACAAAGCTGGTGAAGGGCCTTGAGAACAAGTCTTATGAGGAGAGGCTGAGGAAACTGGGGCTATTTAGTCTGAAGAAAAGGAGGCTGAGGAGAGACCTCATCACCCTCTACAACTACCTGAAAGGAGGTTGTAAAGACGTAGGTGCTGGTCTCTTCTCACAAGTAACGGGTGATAGAACAACAGGGAATGGCCTCAAGCTGTGCCAGGGGAGGTTTAGACTTGACATTGGGAAGATCTTTTTCACTGAAAGGGTTGTCAGACATTGGAACAGGCTGCCCAGGGAGGTGGTTGAGTCACCATCCCTGGATGTGTTTAAAAGTTGCCTAGATGTGGTGCCTGGGGATCTGGCTTAGTGTTGGACTTGGCAGAGTAGGGTTAATGGCTGGACTAGATGATCTTGAAGATCTTTTCCAACCTAAGTGATTCTGTGATTCTGTGAAAATATCAGTCGCAAATAAGAATTAACAATTTTTAGGTACACTCTAGAACTCCGAATTCAGGTAAAACATGCCAGCAAGCCAGGCAGAATATTATTTTCTACTGAGGTGTGGCATTTTATGGTTGCTAAAATAGTAATTATAAAAATAAAAGGTTATGTTTTTTTATATTTTATTGAGTTTAGCATTTAAATAGCTCTTTAAGGGTACAACATATGTAACAGTATATAACTTATTGCCAGCATGGCAGAAAAATGGTAAGGACTTTGAGTTGTGTAGGGACAGTACCTGCATGGACTGCTCTTGGCACAGCTATCTGGCAATGCCATTACTCTAAATTTTTTGGCTCTAACTAAGGTGATAATTATTACAATGGTCAATACTGCTGGCAATGATTTCACAGCAAAGCTTTTAAAGGTAAAAAATTAAATAAGAAAAGTCAGTCCATGTGGAATTTGCAGTCCAGATAACAATCTCACTCCTCAGGCTTGACAGCCTCACTGTTTTGCATCATTTAAAATTATTATGGTTACCAGCAGTTGAGACAGTGTATCACACACTTAGATCATCAGGCACTCAGTATTTATCAATATCAAGATATTGACAAAAAATTACAAAAAGTACTGTGGTGCCAACAGTGCTTTGAGATTTCTATCAAAGTTAAACATAATTGTTTACAAGAATCCATAGAAAGACAGAACTGTATGTCTATGGATGTCTCAGGATAGATGTGAAATACATAAAATGGATTATTGGCTAGCAAGTATGTACTCTTAAATATGAGTCAAGTGCCCTCTTCGGACAATCAAACAACCAAAAAGATCTTTTTAGATGTCTATGGGATTGAAGATCCTAGAGTTACTTAAAATCAAGACTACGCAACCAGTAATTGTAATATCAGAATGAGAAATCACTCCTGCTACAAGGGGGAGTGTGCTGTGTATGATACCAACCACGTAACACTCTTGTGAAAATTACCTATTGCAGGACAGTTAAAGTCTGATATATTGGAAAGATGATATGTTAGGTTTTATATGGAAGAAAAATTTCTTCAGCAGCTAGAAATACATTATGTATTACAGCTTCTTTCATCTTTATCTATTAATGTATTCCAGTCTTGGCTATTCTAGAATAATATATTCCAGATCTGGCATACTGCTACTGTAATGGAGAAATTTTCTATAATGCTGACCTATTATAACAGACACTAGATGCAATCTTATGCATTACTGTAATGTTTAAATAGATTTATTCAAATGGTAGAACCTTTCTTTAGTTCCTGCGAATAATGAACTTACTGTTATATTGACAAAAACTTATGGACTCTTCTGAGCTAACATATTCCAGCCTCAGTCCACAGGGTGAGAACATTTCCATAACATTTCTTTGCAGATTAATTGATCTAACTGCAGTGAGGGCTCTTATCATTCCTCTGCCTGAGCTGAATTCAGCTGCTAATCATGCTGCAATTGGTGCAGTTGTGCTGCACTATGAATAGCACAGAAGATCATGTTCATGATGAGGTGATCCTGAATTTAGTAAAACCACTGCAGACAGAGGACAAAAGGAGCAGCAATAAGCAGTAAAATAAGCAGATAAGGTTCCAAACATATAAAGAGCATCTCTGATGATGAAGGCTGCCTGATGTCTCTGCCAACAAAGCATCACTATTAGGGTGCTGCTTGCAGTCTCATTGGCAGCATCCCTGCTGTAGATGCTGTTACTGAGCCCTGCAAGGAGATATTGAGCTGCTGCTACTTTGTTCCCATGCACTGTAGGGCAGTGGCAGAGGTATCAGTGGAGGGATTATTCCCCATATTGTCAGCCTTGGATTAAAACAGTTCCTTTTTAGGATCAGAAGTCCAGGCTAGCAGTTGGGATCAAGCCTCCACAGACTGATACTTTGTTCCTTTCTCCTTGTTTGCCCTGGCTATGGATAGAGCATGGCAGTGTTTTACATTAGTAGAGCATTAAGGATGTAAGCATGATTAAAGCATTTTTCATGTCAGGGAGGGGATAATTTAATCTATCTGTATAAAACCTACAGATGTAGTTTCATTTGGACTTCATAGATAATTCTCAATGCAAATAGACAACTACTTCCAAGAGGAAATTAATCCTCTCACTTTAGACACATCAGGACAGGAAAAGCTGTTGTCTGGAGATGTCTTGAGCTCTATCTTTCCATGAAACAGGGAAAATATATGACTAGCATGGACTAAAGGCTCATCTTTAGACACCTACAATTAGGTGAGCAGCATTACTTTTACTGTCAATTTTCAGTGGGAGACAAAGCAGCCTTTCTCAAAATCAAATTTCTTTCTGACAGTACGATCAATGTGAATGGAACTGAGAACTTATAAATCTGACTGCAATTCCCAGTCCATTTAACTGTCAATTAGAAAGACTCAGTATTTTTCAGAGGAAAAAAAAAATAATTCAGTTGGCTGAATTGACTGGCATAATGGACAATGAGAGAGCAGTGGATGTTGTTTACCTTGGGTTTAGCAAGGCTTTCAACTGTGTCTCCTGTAAGATCCTCATAGAAAAACCAATGAAGTAAGGACTACACAAGTGAATAGTGAGATGGACTGAAAATTGGCTGAACTGGTGGACCCAAAGGGCTGTGAGCAGCAGCACAAAGCCTAGCTGGAGGCCAGGGGTCCATACTTAGGTCAACACTGACTAACTTCATTAAAGATGATGGGACAGGCTGTACACTCAGCAAGTCTCCAGGCAATACAAAACTGGGAGGAGTAGTTGAGGCATCAGAGGATTGTGCTACCTTAGAGGCTGGAGTATTGGGCCAACAGGAACCCCATTAAGTCCAAGAAAGGGAAATGTCAAGTCCTACACCTGCTGAGAAATAGGCCCAGCCACCAGGGCAAGTTGAGGCTGACAGCTGGAAAGCAGCTTTGCAGAGAAGGACCAGGGGGTCCTGGTGGACATCAAGTTGAACATGAGGCAGCGATGGACCCTTGCAGCAAAGGAGGTCAACCACTTTCTGGGCTGAAATAGGCAGAGAGTTGCCAGGATGTTGAGGGAGGTCAGACACATCTGCAGTGCTGTGTCCAGAGCTGGGCTCCCCAGTACATGAGACATGGACATACTGGAGTGAGTCAAGGAAAGAGCCATGAAGATGTCTAAGGGTGTGGAGAATCTGACATATGAGGAGAAGGTGGTACAGCTATGGCTGATTAGCCTGAAGAAGAGAAATCTCAGGGGGGTATCTTGTCGATGTGTAAGAAGTACCTGGCATGAGAGAAGAAAAAATACAGAGCCAATCTCTTCTCAGTAACATCTAGTAACAGGACAAGATGCAGGGGGCGCAAATTGAAATACAGGAAATACCACTTAAATATAAAACAAAACAGTTTCATCGTGAGTGTTGTCAAACACTGGCACAGGTTGCCCACAGAAGTTGTAGTGTATCCAACCTTGACCTTGAAAATATTCAAAACCCAACTAGACAAGGCCCTGGGAAACCAGCTTTAGCTGACACTGCTTTGAGCAGGGGTTTCAGCTAGGTAATCTCCAGAGGTCTCTTTCCATCTCAACTGTTCTATGATTTCAGGTGTGCAGAGTAGAAAAAAAACCCAACAAGAACAAGAACAAAATAAAACCTCTTTTGTCCTCACTTACACCATAGATTTTGAAGTGAAACATCCTTGATAAACATACCTTGGCATTTCTGAAAGGAAGCAGTTTGTGGTTTTTTTAACCAGACTTCTAAATGCAGTTGCAGACACTGAGCAGTTAAGTGTGAATAATTTGGCTCATGTGTCTATTGCACACTATTTAACTATTCAATAACGACTATCATTTGTACACTCTCCATTTTCTTAGTCTGTCCTAAAGTCTTAGGTATAGTAAAATACTCTTTATACTGAATGATTCATTCCAAGTTTAGCTTGGACAAACCTTGCTGCTTTTGCTTTTCCTTCAAAAGCTTCCTTAAAATCTTCTCCATATAGTCTTGCTCTTGCTCATAAAAAAAAACAGATGAAAACAGTCTTTCTGGGACTCTTGGTTATGAACTGTACATGTTTTCCTACCTGTGTTTTCTTCACTATGTATCATAGATGTCTGTTATGTTAACACAATTGTTTCTGTACCTTGCTCACCTTCTTTTAACCACATATGCTCTTCGGAGCTGCAGACAATTCTCTCTTTCTTGTGCACTTTGGAATTCATGCCTCCAAGAAGCTAACAAGGTTGGCTCTCTCACAGAGACCAATTATTTTAACTCCAGTTATTCCCATTCTCAGTATGATTTGGTGGAAAATCCACTTTATTTTCTATGCATTTCTACTGTCTAGACAGCTTACTAACCCTTCTCCAGAAGTCATCTTCTCTTTGTGTTCATTAGATCTCAACAGTATAACCAAATCGCCCTCTACTTTTTGTTACTTGCAAGCCCAGAAGTTTTGCTTCAGCCTTTCCAACTGTCTTTGCTAAGAGGTTGCAGCAACTGCAGCCAGGTGCAGTTAAGGAGAATGGCAGTGCTGTGTCATTGCCAGCTCCAGGCTCTGAGCCTTAGGCTCTCCTTTGATGAAGGAAGAAGAAGTGAAATTTCTTCACAGGTGGGGAAAAAACACAAAATGTCTTTGGGTTCACTGAGAATTTTGTTGAATTCTGCCTAGACTGTTTTGGTTTCTGAAGTCATCTTACAGAATAACTCCAAACATCTGGAGGCTTGCAATTTTAATGACATTTCCCTTAGTGACAGACTTAGAAATAGCTCATCAAGCATAATGACAGTGGGATGAGTTAAAACATGGTGTTACTGCCTGTTTGAGCTGCTAATGTCTATTTTGTAGCTGATAAATTCCCTGAGCTAAATTACACCCTTGGATAGGAAATGGCTATCATAAAAAACAATGGGAGTTTCCATGGACATCAAGGGATGGTAAGTAGCCCTCAGAGAAAACAGTACAAATATATTGTCTCTTCTACTAGTCGACCCCATTAATTAAGAAATCAGAATGTGATAGAAAAATATTTATGGTGAGCAGATGCATTTGCTGAATGATTATTGCAAATCTGGTTTCTAAACCTAACATATACAGCAGGGCACTCAATATTTTACCATGAACTTTAGAAGTCTAAATAAGTGTTACTATCAATTCTCTGTAAAGCAGCAGAAGTGTGGCAAGTGTTTTGCTAAAGGTCACCTCTACATAGGAAACATTTTGTATCTGACTCAGCTGATGTACAGGTAATACACTGATCTCATTGGCACGTTGCATTATCCCCAACTGTTATATCCACACATTTTTCACCTGATACTGTAAATTCTGCAGGACATGATCAAAGTGGCTGTGATTCTAGCAGCCCTGGACACCATAGATGGGACTAACTAATTTTAGGTATCTGTGATATAAGACAGACACTCCAAAGTCTCCACTTATTCAACACATTAAATCAAACTGGGTAAGTAGTCCTGTCAGACAACTGGAAACTGAGACACATTAACATTAAAGCTAATAATAAGCACGAATTTACCATTAATATGCAGACAGTATGTTTGGTCTCACATTTAGGTTGATGAGAAATCTAAGTAAGCATTGAATACCAGATCATGTATTTCAGTGCTTAAAGAGATGTGCTTAAGTTAAGCTACCACTATCAGAAAAGCCTGGGCCAAAGCTAAAATCCTACACACAATCATCAAACAGGGCTTTGTATTTTACAGCTTCCAATACCTCTTTCTTGTGTGCCATGACTTTTCAAACCTGAATAAGAATGGTTTGCAGTAAGAATGATGGCAAAAGGTTGGGATTCATTTCCTTGAGCTGTCATAGACCCAATAAATGTGTCACAAATGCCATTGTCCTTCATATTTACTTATGCATATTTTGTGATTTCTTGACAAGATACCTAGACTCCATGATGACCCGGAATAATTTTATTCCAATTCTGTCTTACCTTTCAAATTGAGTTTATTTAGAAGCATGATCTGATCCTTGTTTGGGAAAGAAAAAGATAAAAATATTTGTCTGCAGCTGAAACACAAAGCATGGGGAAAAGTGCCTTATATTTCTTCTCTGCACTGGAACATGTCAGTGTCACTTGGTCTGTGGGCTTGACACTTAAGAACCATCTTGCTTTCATAAAATCAGGTAAATGAAAGTGATTGCTGTTGATGTTTGCTTTGTTCAACAGTGTATTAACTGTAAACTTCAACAAAAAAAATCTGTCAAAAAGCAGTGGAAATATTTTGAACACTTTTGTCCCAGGCTGGTGCTATAATCATTGACGTGAATTAGGAGTGTCTTTACTAGGCTTTATCTCAAGTCTCTGAAACTAATTTTACAGTGAAGTAAATCTGGCCTCTGTGCTGGTAACATAGTGTACTGAAATTGATATGTATTTTATATGTCAAAAGCTGGACAAAGTAATGAACTGGAGTCAATGTAGAGTTCAGTCATAGTGCATCATCTCCTCAAAACTAAGAAATAAATTTCCCAAGCCAGCAACGATTCACGGGTCCTGCCCTTTCTCCAAAGAGCCCAAGGGCTCAGGGAGCCCATGAAAAGTACTACCTCCCTGCATGCAGGGTGTAGTGCAATATTAACTCCATCTGTAGTCATCAAGACAATGCTGGAATAACCCTTAAAGTCCTAAAACAGAAATTAGGGAGTCATTGCCTTTTAGGAACCAGTGGTGAAAAACAGAATTTCTTCTGTATACAATAGTCTTTTCAACTAATGCTATGAAACCTTGTCTCTGCACTTTTGAAACAGGTATCTTTAAGACCTTTAGTAAAAGAAATTTGTGGGGAATAAATACCTGTTACATAAACCTACTGATGTCATTTGTTTTAGCAATAGGCTTTTTTTCTTTAAGAAACTGAAGGGCAAGATACTGTCTCAGAAAACACTATCCTCTATCCTACTGGCTTAGGAGACAAGAAACCTTGTTGTTACAAGGTTTATCTGTGGTCTTTAATGTTTTCCTCTGTGCTTTTCTTTAGCTCTCTCAAGGTCAGACTCAAAGCTGAATATGACAGAAAAAAGAAAATAAATGAGCACTGAACTTCTCTAAAAAAGCATTTCATCTCAGACTGAGATCCTTTCAATCTTTAAAAGATTTTTCTCTCCTTCCAGTTGTCCACTTATTGTCATGAGAGCTCATCCACTTTGCAGAACAGAAAATTTCCTAAATCTCAGTGACTTACAGAAGTTATTTGTTGGATGAGAACGGGTCCAAGCACGAGAAACTTCAGACCTTCCTGACAAAACAGCTGGACTTTGAAGAATAGGTAGAATCAAAAGTGGAATTTTTAGTTGACTGATGTTGTAGTAAACTATTTTTTCAGGAACTCAAAATGGAGTCAGTGCCTACACAGTTTCAGAAAAGAAAGTGATTGATCCGGACCCACTGGGGCTGGCACTTCCTGGTGTAATATAAAGTCCACAGGTAGTAGGTGCTGCCCTTTGACAGCCCTTGATAGGTTTCACCTCTTCCTTTTCTTCACGCTCACATCATCATTTTCTTTAGAATAGAACTAGATCCCTTCTCCTATTCAGCAGTTTGTGAACTCCGATTAACATCTCACATACACAGAAAATTGGCACAGATCATAGAATCATAGAATCATAGAATCCTAGGGGTTGGAAGGGACCTCGAAAGATCATCTAGTCCAACCCCCCCTGCCAGAGCAGGGTCACCTAGAGCACATCACATAGGAACGCATCCAGGCGGGTTTTGAATGTCTCCAGTGAAGGAGACTCCACAACCTCCCTGGGCAGCCTGTTCCAGTGCTCTGTCACTCTTACAGTAAAGAAGTTTTTTCTGATATTCACCTTGAACCTCCTATGCTCCAATTTGCACCCATTACCCCTTGTCCTATCACTGGTCATCACTGAGAAGAGCCTAACTCCATCTCCCTGACACTCGCCCTTAACATACTTATAAACATTGATGAGGTCACCCCTCAGCCTCCTTTTTTCCAAGCTAAAGAGACCCAGCTCCCTCAGCCTTTCCTCATAAGGGAGATGTTCCACTCCCTTAATCATCTTTGTGGCTCTGTGCTGGACTCTTTCAAGCAGTTCCCTGTCCTTCTTGAACTGAGGGGCCCAGAACTGGACACAATACTCCAGATGCGGCCTCACCAATGCAGAATAGAGGGGGAGGAGAACCTCTCTTGACCTACTAACCACACCCTTTCTAATGCACCCCAGGATGCCATTGGCCTTCTTGGCCACAAGGGCACATTGCTGGCTCATGGTCATCCTCCTGTCTACCAGGACCCCCAGGTCTCTTTCACCTACACTACTCTCCAGCAGGTCAGCCCCAACCTATACTGGGACATCGTGTTGTTCTTCCCCAAATGCAAAACTCTACACTTCCCCTTGTTGAATTTCATCATGTTTCTCCCCGCCCAACTCTCCAGCCTGTCTAAGTCTCTCTGAATGGCAGCACAGCCTTCTGGTGTGTCAGCCACTCCTCCCAGTTTAGTGTCATCAGCAAACTTGCTGAGAGTACACTCTGTTCCCTCATCCAGGTCGTTGATGAAGATCTTGAACAACATCGGTCCCAGTACCGACCCCTGAGGGACTCCACTAGTCACACACTTCCAACCAGATTCTGCCCCATTGACTACAACTCTCTGACTCCTTCCCATCAACCAGTTCCTGATCCACCTCACTACCTGATCACCAAACCCATACCTGATCAACTTATCTACAAGGATGCTGTGGGAGACGGTGTCAAATGCCTTACTGAAATCCAGATAAACCACATCTACCGCTCTACCATCATCTATCCACCTAGTAATTTCCTCATAGAAGGCTATGAGGTTAGTCAAACATGATTTACCCTTGATAAAACCATGCTGACTGCTCTTGATGACCCCCATGTCCTTGATATGCCTAGAGATAGAGATAAGAACAAGTTGTTCCATCACCTTTCCAGGGATGGAGGTGAGGCTGACCGGTCTATAGTTACCCGGGTCCTCCTTCTTGCCCTTCTTGTAGACTGGTGTGACATTTGCTGTCCTCCAGTCCTCAGGCACCTCTCCCGTTACCCATGACTTACCGAAGATGATGGAGAGTGGCCTAGCAATGACCTCCGCCAGCTCCCTCAGCACCCTTGGATGCATTCCATCTGGACCCATCGATTTATGGATGTCCAGATTACTCAACTGATCCCTAACCCAATCCTCATCTACTATGTCAAACTCCTCATCTATCTTGACTACTTCTGGGGCTATATGAGTCTGGAGCTCATGGGGAAATCCTGCAGGAGTAAAGACAGAGGCAAAGAAGGTGTTCAGCACCTCTGCCTTCTTTATATCCTCTGTCACCAGGGCTCCCACCTCATTCAACAGTGGCCAATATTGCCTCTAGTGTTAGCTTTGTTAGCTATGTATTTGAAAAAGCCCTTTCTATTATCCTTAACCTGACTTGCAAGGTTAAGTTCCAAGGAAGCCTTAGCTTTCCTAATTGCCTCCCTACATCCTCTGACAACAGCCCTATATTCCTCCCAAGTGACCAGCCCCTCCTTCCATGATCTGTAGATTTTCCTTTTCCACTTAAGTTTGCCCAGCAGTTCCTTTTTTAACCATGCTGGTCTCCTAGCTCCCTTACTAGATTTCCTAACCATTGGGATGCTCTGATCCTGTGCTTGCAAGAAGTGGTCCTTGAATGTTGACCAGCTATCTTGAGCCCCTTTATCTTCTAGCACCCTGTCCCATGGGATTTCCCTTAACAGTTGATTGAGGAGGCCAAAGTTTGCCCTGTGGAAGTCCAGGGTTCTGGTTTTAACAAGAAGATGGGTAGATGGCAGGGGTGGGGTGCAAGGTTTGGCCAGACAAAGATATCAACCAGCCACTTGCTAATACAAAATTAGCTCCTTTTATTCCCCATTCTCCCTGTTTTTCCAGCCTTGTTCTTTCCCAGTCCATCTTGATGTCTCCCTTTTTCTGGCCCTGTATTGTCCCAAATAAACTACACTAACAGACAGCAATTTTTCCCTCTTGGTTCCACTTTTGCTACCTTTGTACCCAAACTTGGTATTTAAGATGCTGTTAACTTCAATCATCTCTGCAATGTCAGGCACGGCCGAAGGGATTTCCCGGGCATTGCCATCCCAGTTCCTCAGAGGTCCCCAGTGCTCACCTCCAGGTGACAGTGGGGTCTGACTGTTTCTCACACAATTCACCCTTAAACATCTGTAAAATTTGTCCATCCCTCATGGTGTTATCCATGACTTTTGTTACCTTCTCACTCTGATGTTATTAAAGGCAGCAGTTTCTCATGGTCTGTTCAGCTACGTAAACCTGAGGCTGGGGTCTAGTCATTGGCCTGCCCACCACATCATTAATATTTTTATTTATGAAGAGTCAGCTTTGAGGATTAATTTTCCCACTATTAATCACTTTTTAAAATTTTTTTAGACAAAGAGTATTCTGGAGGTAGATTTCTGCATACAGTACTACTGTATATCCTTGACATATACAGGTTAAATGACTATACTAAGGGCAGACTATTAATTTTACTTAAATACTCAGAAATAAGTCATCTAAGTGAGCTAAATCCATGTGACTTCTCTAAATTGGTAATGAAGAAAAATGGACAACTTTGATTTGACTTGATTTGATTTGATTTGATTTGATCCCATCACCCGTGCCTTAAGATGCATTGACTAGTCCTCTGAAAGGAGCTTACACTGATATAAACCTTTCCTATAGCTGATATCAAGTGCAATGAATTCAACTCTAAGTGCATTAGGGACTGATTAATCATCTTAATTATTGCAAATATTAACTAAAGGTCATGTTCTATTTACTAGTTTTTTAAATTAAATTATTCATCATCTAGATTTGATTGCTGTTTCAGGTTTGAAAGAACCTCCTAAAATCTTTCTTAAACTTTCCTCTGCAGGAATAAATCTTGAGCACTCATCATGCTTGCACAGTGGATTCTTCATAATACTTGGTTTAAAGAGAGGAATTGTATTTCAAGCTTAAAAAGACTCCATAGAAATTAATCCATCAGCTACAGTAACAAGGTGGTAACCATGCTTGATAGAAAATGCTTCATGCAGAGTTTGTAGATAATATACAAAGTGACTGTGAATAATTTTATCTGGACACGTGAAACAAAAATAGCAGATCTGCCTGTAGTGAAACTTCTATCTTGTGAAGTTACTTCTTCCTAAGTGAGCTGTGACCCTCCAGGGTAAGCAGATTGTAATCAAAGGGACTAGAGACATTAGGGGGATGTTCAGGAAAGATGAAAGATCATCCAAATAATTATAGCTGTGAGCACTTTCAATTACCCTCCACATGATAAAAAAAATCACATATTCAAAAAGCTAGGGACTTGGCCATTAAGTCCCTTATTGCAGTGTTTACCTTGAGATTTAGAAAGTGCTTCTTAACTAAGATTTATTCTGACAACTTTTATAATCTAAAAATATTATTTTTCATAATTTTATAGAAATATATTTAAAGCAGCATTTTGTTAGTTTTCAATTATTCAGAAATTTAATGCTTCCAGAATTTTGGTTTTATGGAAAGTTTTGGATTTTTTTTTACCAATCCTGGACTTAAAGAATTCAAAATATGAGAATTTATTGCAGAATAGAGTTCCTCAATTCCAGCCATTTCTGTTCAGGATTCAGACCATAAATGTTTTGTTCAACTTGCATTGCTATGATAAACTCTCTCCAGCTGGCCTTCTGAGTGACAGAGGCAGTTCATAAACACAGGCCAATGAAGGAAAAAAGTATGTAAAGCCAGAAAGCACTTTCAATCGAGTTTCTTACACCAAAAGTCACAGGATTTGTTTTATTTTCCAGCCCAACATCTTGGAAGAGTTTCCAAATTAACTCCAAAGTCAGCCAGTCTCCCCAGTAAAGCACTTGCAAACTCTGCACAAAACATGATTCATCTCCCAAAGATTATTATGATGCAGTTTTCATATTCTACCAAAGGCCCTTCTTTTCTTTGGCACTGCAAGATCTCTCAGATAATAAACCAATATATTCAACCTGCAAATTGAACAAATCCAGAGGTGAGATGAATGGCTAAAGCAAGAAGGGTCCAGTTCAAACCCGAGTGAGAAATACCGTGTAAGAGAAACCCATGTTCTCCCTGTCTCTCAGCACAGATAATCACAAAGTTGATGGGGGGGTGGGGGGGTGTGGGGGAACATGTTGTCTGGGCCTTTTCTTTACTGTAGTGTGTGCATCTATCTTTAGAACAATCAGGCAAACATGAACACTTCTCTCTGGGCCACAATATAGGAATGTAAATTATACAGAGATGGAAAGTAAAGCTGTACTTCTCTAGCAAAACATGACAGACAATTTCCTACTCAGGATTTGTGGATGAGCATTTCCTCTAGGCTTATGTGCCCATCTGCTGGTCCTTTCTAGATCATTTATAGGTTTTTATTTGAAAAGGTAAAAATTTCACACCTTAAACAGAAGACTTTTGGATCCAAACATGCTACTTGTAAATGCATTAATTTGTGAGCCACAGCTTCACAGCATCACAATTAATCAGTGATTACTCGCTTATCTTACAGCTGGGAATCTGAAGTAATGACAGGTAAGATTTGGCATGAACAGATGCACAAGATCCTAGTGTTTAACCACTGTGTTTTTTCCTTGGCCATTCAGCAATTCTCAAATGTAGAGGAAGAGATGATCTGTGCAGGGTGAGGTTTTCACCTGGTGCTGTATTCAATTGTCATCTGGTATCCTCTGCAACAAATACTAGGTGAGGCTCTCATCAATAGGATAGATACTATTCTGGCTGAGTGAGCTAGAAATCTAGCAAGAATTGAAAACTCCTTCAATGCTAAATTGAACTCTGAATCCTCAGTACCTGACATGTTGAGAAAAACAGGTCAATATGCTTTGCACTATTAACACAAAACAAATGTGTTTACTTTGTAAATAATATTTTTTTGGGTGGCTTTCTTGAGAGTGATGTGTTTTCATGTTGGAGGGGGGTTGGTTTGGCTTGGTTTTTTGTTTTGTTTGTTTTTTAGTCTTGAATGTGCAAGACTTGAAAGGCATCTCATAAAAATTACCAGCTTCTAGGCATTGGACTCAAGATAAATTAAGCTATAGGGGAGAACAATTTTTAAAAGTCAGTAAGAAAAAGGGGGCTAATTGGGCCTCTGAGGAGGGTCAAAGGTAAGTCAACCTTTAGAACTGAGATAGGGTCTGACGCAAAGTCATGAAGCTACCTGACATCAGAAGATAAGATTTTAGCTGTATTTTGTTCTTCATAGGGGCAAGCTTTAGAACTGACAAAAAACACGTGATGGAAACTGATTAAAAAAAAAAAAAAAAGTGAGTTAACAATAAGATCACTTAAAACTTGACAGTAAAACCACTGATTAGGTCTTCCTTTGTTCTTTCAATGTGTGTCACTTCTCTGTTCTTCCTCTCTTTGAATTGCAGTTGCAGGTCATGTGAAGACAGCTGTAAGACTCACATTATCAGATAGCCCGCACAGCCTCAGGCTTCAAAGTAAGGAAACTTTTTCGATCGATTCACATTTCTTCACAAAACACTGGTGGGCTAATTTTGTATCAGCAGGCTCTGAGCAACATCAGTCCACCACGGCACTAGTAGTATGGTGTTACAGGGACTGCTTGTCTTTCACAGTCTAAGCCATCAAAAATAAAAGGTCATCAAAATGTCAAAATGAGTTTTCGGGTTGATTCAGCAGAAGTATGACTGTGTGCAGTGTGTTTTGCTGACTGGTCCAGTAGTGGCAGGATCAATAACCATGAACTGGTTAAACCTTCAGGGCTCACCTATGCTATTCATGGTTTGGCACCTTGCATTGCACATACAGGCTGTTAAAGAGTCTTTGGCTCCACTTAGTTTTTTCCTTATCTTGAATAACTAGTATTGTACTTAGGCATTAGAAGGGAACGTCATAGCAATTCTCCTGGAATGACCCCTGGAATAGCTCTGATGGGTGGGAACATCCTGTATTTATTAGCAACGTTATTCGAGTTCAATAAAATCAAAAAAAGTCCTCAGTGGACCTATATGCAAACATTACACCTAGATACAGGACACAGCCTCACAGAGTAATGAACCTTGCATCCATCCCACCCATCTTTAAGCACCTAAGAGTCCATCTGTGCTGTTAAACAAAGAGTATAAAAAAGCAAGCTGAAGCACTGGAGCTACATGGTTTGCACTGCTGGCTGACTCTCTCTCCTCCTGTGTTTTATTTTGGACCATTCCAACTAGCTCTCCCCATGAAACATCTGCTACACAGAAGGCCAACTCCAAACAGTGTGAAAATGAGTTAGTATCTGATAATTGATTTAGCAGTACAGACAGCTTAATTTATGCCCTCAGGTTAGGCACATGGTCACCCATGTTGATTATAGTGAACAACAACCTCTGAATTTTAGGATCTGAGTTACCATCTGATGGTTTCTTCTCCACTGACAAAGGGTAGGAATGTACTTTACTAACCTACATACCTCATTTAAACACACAAATCATAGCTTCCTATCATCTGGCATTCATCATGTTGTTAGTAATACACTGGCGAAAAATGTATAGATACCTGCCCATTTTGCTAAAGGATGTTCATCAAAAAAATTATAGGCAGCAAATTCCCTAGGGTAGACACGCAACCAGCTGCCAGCAATGTTTTAAGTTCAGTGTCTAATGTTAAGCTTAACAAGCAAGTTCTTAAATCTAAAGAGTATGAGCAGGACCAGTGCAAGGGACACTAGAAAGCACTTGCAGGCTTTCTGGGAAAGCATGTAAGAGAGAGACTTCCTGCCTGCAGGCAGTGCACTGCCTATCACCATCATTCAAGAGGAAGTGGTTGCTGTCTTGCTGTTCTCAGAACTGTGAATCAAGAGTTAATCATCCTCGTGAAGTCACAAGGCATTAAGCTGTGGTTTGAATGCCTCAGCTCAGAGACCTTTTCTGAATCCTGGCTGCTTTTGCCCATTTCAGAGTCATTTGACTTGAGCAGTAATATTCAATGTAATCAAACCTAATGACCATAAATGCAGGGTTTGTAGGATGCATGCATCATTATTTTTCTTTTGAACAAAAAATGCAAAGCTATCTGAAAAAAAACCACTAACCTATTTATTACATTTGCCCTCTGGTTGCAGTTAACTTGCCTCTTTTTCCTGTTAATTACTGAACCCTCAAAGCTACTCCAATAAACTTCTATTTGTTATTTCCTACTTCAAGCTTACCTCTTGTTCCTTTCTCCAGCCACTATTATTACACCACAATGATCATTGTGCATGAAGGCTGTTGTCAGGTTCCAAGAAATATTTTATGTGCAGCTAAACTTATGTATATGTATGAAGCATTGATGAATGAGTAAATTTCATTATCTTTTCATGTTAGCACTGTCAGAAAACAGCTGAATGCTACTTGAAAAACAAATAGGCAACAGCTCAGGAAAATCTACAGACATTATTGAACAGATATGGCTAGTGGAGATGCCATGAATATATGCAGCTTGGCCCTTAGGTTCTGACCCTAAATGCTAGGTATTGTTTCTGTGAGGTGTAGGTAAAGGGCTGGACTGCAGCTGGATTACTATACTTTTGATAAATTAAGACACATTTTTAGACAAGGTTTTGCCTCTCAAGTAATTGGAAGATATCACAACCCCCTCTCATTTTTTGTTGTTTGGGACCACCTACAAGAATATCCCCACAATTACTTGATTCTTGTTGCTCCCCTGATGAATTAAAATGTTAAAGCACTGCCCAGCTCCACAGATGGCAAACTTGGGTGCTTATATATGAGTTGTACAATGCCACATGTGGAGTCTGTGGCTTAGCCAGACTTCCTTCTTCCACTACCCACTTCTTCCATCCATCCAAATGAGGTGACTTCACTTTTGCACCATTTTTTGCACCATGTATCCAACACCCATGTCATCTTTTGCTTCTGCTTTTGTGCAATACGAGCCTAAAACCTCAGTGGATTGGTGTTTCATGTTGTTTCTGTATCGGTGAAAGGAAAAAGCATAGGAGCAGCCAGATTGCAAGACTTTTACCTAACAAGCACTATTTTCCCTATAAAATAAAACAACACTCTACCAAAACATTGACTGTTAACCTTCATTCCAGATGAAAAGGAATCACTAGAAAGAGAAATACCAATTCAGGGAAGAGGTTAAGTGCATGTTTTCATGTCCTGCTAGAATGCTAGGTGGCCTACTACTAATAGCCCAGATTCTTCTTTGTGTGCTTCATTTCTAAGTTTATATTCAATCCTGCCAAAATTCAGTCTGAATAAATAAAACCTCTTGGCAAGATTGCATGAAATAAATTCAGAGATTCTCAGAATTCATTTTATTTCAGAATTTTTTCTTTTTTCTGTGTATAAAAAGAAAACAAAAATAATCAAAATAAAAGGCTTTCAGGATTAGTCCTCATAGTGAGATCTTTTACTCGGTGGTAATAAGTGATTCCAAGCCCTTGTGCTTCCACCCACACACACTGCAAATGTTAACTTCATGTTAACCTAATAGACTCTGTCCAGCCTAGCTGCTGCATAACGACGGCTCCTTCTTGCAAGCCAAGAACACAAAAGAAGTGGGAGTTCTGGAATGAACTGTTGCTTAGGCCCTTTCATCAGCAGCTCGCTCCAGGGAGCTTTTCAAACCCCTTGCACCCTACTTTGCCTGAGACTTTTGAACAGTGCTTGGCACTATTCTGCTTTAATGTTGTATGAGCCAGGCTCTTCTTGCAAAGGAAGGAATGACAGGACAGACCAGGTCAGGCAGGGGGAACATCCCTTCAGCTGGAGTCCACAAACCATGCGGAATCCTCTGCTCACATAAACATCACTGCTTCCAAGGACTGCTCAGGAATTTATCATAGAATCATAGAATGGTTTGGGTTGGAAGGGACCTAAAAGATCATCTAGTTCAACCCCTTGCCATGGGCAGGGACACCTTCCACTACACCAGGTTGCTCAAAGCCCCACCCAACACAGCCTTGAGCATTTCCAGGGAGGGTGCATCCACAGCCTCCGTGGGCAACCTGTGCCAGTGTCTCACCACACTCACAGTAAAGAATTTATTTCTTATACCTAATCTAAATCTGCCTTCTTTCAGCTTGAAACTGTTTCCCTTTGTTCTACCACTACATGCCCTTGCAAAAAGTCCCTCCCCAGCTTTCCTGTAAGCCCTTCAGGTACCCAACTCTCTGAGTCTGTCCTCACAGGAGAAGTGCTCCAGCCCTGTGATCATCTTTGTGGACCTCCTCTGGACTCCCTCCAACAGCTTCATGCCCTTCTCATACTGGGGGCTCCACAACTGGACAAAATTCTGCAGGTGAGTCTCACAAGAGTGGAGTAGAGGAGGAGAATCACCTCCCTTGACCTGCTGGCCACACTTCTTCTGATGCAGCCCAAGACACGGTAGCTTTCTGGGCTACAGGCACACATTGCTGGCTCATGTAGAAATTTTAATAACCAAACAACCCATGTCCTTTTACTGAGAGCTGTTCCAAATCCATTCTCCACCCAGCCTGTATTTGTGCTTGGCATTGCCCTGACCCATGGGCAGGACGTTGCACTTGGCCTTGTTGAACTTAATGAGGTTGCCATGGGCCTACCTCTCAAGCCTGTCAAGGTCCCTCTGGATGGTATCTTTTCCCTCCAGCATGTCAACCACACCACACAGCTTGGTGTCATCAGCAAATTTGCTGAGAGTGCACTCAGTTCTACTCTCCCTGTTGCCAACAAAGATGTTAAACAGCACCTGTCCCAGTACCAACCCTCGAGGAATGCCACTTACCACTGATCTCCACTTAAACATTGAGTTGCTGATCGCAACTCTTGGGGTCTGATCATCCAGCCAGTTCCTTATCCACCAAGTCATCCATCCATTCAACCCATATCTTACCAATTTAGAGACCAAGATGTTGTGTGGGACAGTGACACGTGCTTTGCACAAGTTCAGGTAGTTTTCCTGGAAAACTCAGAAATTTAGGTATCAAGTATAATCCATTATCACTTCTAGCATTTAGTGCTCCACAGTATTTTAGGGAGAAAAAAAAATGCATAGCATTCTTATTGAGTACTTTAGGAAAACAAACCTCTTATAGGCACAATCTTCTTGAGAAGAGTTATGTTAAACATTAAATCTGTGGGAACACGTTTGGGTTCACGTCTGTCTGGAAGCTTTAAGCTAATCCCAAAGTTGCGAATTTTAAGGTGCAGTTAGATTGTCTGAGCAGCATGGCTCATGTTCATAAACACAGAGCTACAGCCACTCTCCCAGATGTTCATGGCAAGCCTTCTGCCTTGGTAACTCAGCCTTGCCCTTCCAGCCTCAGCTGGAGCTGGTCTGCCAGGCTGTGGTGATCCAGCAAGGCTGAACTGCCTGTGTGTTGGACACATGTATGCATTCTGTTCTGCCAGCTCAGCTGAGATAGCGACATTAACACCAGTGAGATCTGTCAGAGCCCTAAATTATACCTTTTTCCTTTGTTCTCCCACCTGTTATTTGTCTTTTTAGGTAATGAGGTATCTGGGCACATAAGTTTGCCTGCAGCCTCCAGATTCTGTCAAGATATTAATAGTAAATCTTCAAACTTCTTTAAGGGTTATGTCTAAAAACATACTGCTAGTGTTTCTTGTTCTGCCCTTAGAGAATTTCCTGTTTTTCTTCATTTTGTGCCTCATGAAACCACTCAGACCTTGACTCTGTAGCTCTCCCCTAGACAGATGTAGTGGGATCTCTATGTGGGCATCTTACCTAAGCAGGAGATGCAACCTAACCACCACTCCAAAACTTCAACTGTAAGATAACAGCCAGCAAAATTATAGATTACCAGTAAAGAAGTTAATCCAATGCTGATAATACATTTCCATGTCTTCTGATTTTGTTTTTTCATGCTTGCTTAAAAACAAGACTCAGAACAAAGCACGATTGCAAAATAATTGAAGTGAAAACACTGAATTTAATGCCATCCTGGAGAACACAAATTAAATATATTGTGAAACTAGTTTTGGGAAAGCCCTTAGTTTGCAATATTCTTGTTTTTCTAGACAGGTTCTTGCTCAATCAGTATGTGTCCAACTGGCTCACAAATTTCTTTATGATTTTCCTAAAGTGAAAGCAAGTGCTAGGTTTCCCAGATTTTAGTTTTAATGCTAATGATCAAGAAATCCTTCTGACTAGGTAAGGAGCAATCACAGGATTGTAAAAGCAATCCTGACTGCTTAAATATTCAAATATTTCACACATATGTACACACCATATTTTTTGGTATCTATGTTAACCCCAAGTTTGCACTAGGATTTAATATTATTGCACATTCAGCAATGGAAGGTCTTTGCTGCAGAGTTGGGTCTGTGTTTAGCAGCTCTTCCACTGGCAAGGAGGTTATTGTCCAGAAGAGTAGAGGATGTAACTGAGAGAGGTTGTAAACTCGAGGGGTAGGGAAGCAAGTAGCAAAGCAAGAATGAGTGTGAAGAGCAATGAATGGGCACTTGACACCGAGAAAGAGAAGGGTAAACTTTTCTGACTCCTTTAGTAAGCAAGCAAAAAAGTGATACAATCACTTGACACTTGCCTGACACTTCTTTGGACAGAAGTGTCATTTATTTTTGTAAAATGAACTACACAGATATATTCAATCCCTTCTGCTATAAATGAACCTTTGGAGAGTTGAGAGCAGGGACTGCACTTTGCTTTTCCTGTGAATGGGGGAGGACAACCCTGTACCAGAAATACCATACCAGAGCTGGGGGAGATCTGGGCACTGTTTGCAAAACTGCTGCAGTTTCACAGTTGCTGATGCTGTTAATCTCACTACAAACCTCCCAGCTGGGGTTTCTTTCTTCTTCTTACAACTGTATCATATGGTGGTTTAACCTTTCCTTTCTCAAACACACAAAGCTGCTAGCACTCCCTGTCACACTGAAAACCCTGACAGCACAGACCTTACAACATCCCCTCCACCCCAAGGTCTCAGGCCAACCACAAAGCAAAGCAGCACACACAAAATGGATCCCTCCAGGCTGACAGGACACACCAAAAAAACAGGTATTTGTGCTGACCACGGTTTTCTGCTCTGTTTTGACAACTACAGACCACTGTATTTCAGCTGAACCTCAATTACCCAGACCAAGCCCAATCACATCCCTCCAGAGACCTGTGCTTCAGGAATTTCCTTGTTGCCCAGAAAGGGGAGAGAGCAGTGTCAGCAGCCCAGGTGTACATCAGGGTGTCTGCTGGCTCCATATTGGAGAGAATTCTCTTCCCACAGTGTGCCACCAGTGAAGAAGGGCTGATTTCTTTCCCATGTCCTCAGGCCATTCCAGGACCTCTCAGTCTCTTTCTGAATCTGGCCAGCCCCTGTACCACGGATACGGGGCAAAGAGATGACTACTGTTAGTCAAGCTGAAGGAGTCCAAGGCAGTGACAACACTTCAGGCTGCACATCCTGGAGCTTTGGCACTTTGTTATATGTGAAGCCCTGTTTTGTTGGTAGCTTCTTGAAAAGGTGTTGATGCTGCCTTGAGAAGCTTCTGAGAAGTATTTAGCAGGTCAGGGGAGACAAAAGGTTTTCTCTCTCAGTCTGAGGGGTGTTAGTTTTATTCAAAATAACATCAAAATCTGAAAGTACCCTTCCAACAGGCCTTCAGCACCACAAAAGGAAGTTGTTTTCATGTGCTCTGAGTAGGCTTACTCAGCAATATGTGGGGAGAATAACAATGATTCCTTACTGCTTCAGTCACCAGGAAACCAGATGGGGATTTTGACATGTATGCAGCAAAACGGGAAATTATGTCCATAACACTTAACCAAGGTTTGGTTTCCTCAGTACTCAAAACAAAAGCCCAATGTTTCATAAAATAGCTTCAGTATTCAGAAAGGGACATTTTCCACCAATATACTTGTGTGCATCAAAATTGGTTGTAGCCTTGGAATTCTTGTACTAAAATCATCATCATTTTAGATAACCATGAATCAAGTGATATTTGCTGCAAGCCTGGAAGGTGTTCTCTGCAGTGTCTTTCCCAGATTTCTATGATGGTAATTACTCGGAGATTGCATGAATATGTTCTGCATTTTTAACTGCTCATGCGATGTGTCCATGTACTGTGAGGCAGGGTGAGAAGACACATTTATCCTGTCTCTTGAACAGATGGGCCAGACCCCGCTGCTGATTGCAGCTTCATGCAGCTGTTTACACTCATGTGAAATGGAGATTAGATGGCTGAAATGGAGATTAGATGCAAAGAAAATGTACCGAGGTGGTGTGACTCAGTGTTTCAGGCCTCATTCCTCTCCTCCCATCTCAACATTGTTGTCTTAGAAACCACAGCTACCATGAATAAGTGTAATGTCTCTGTGAGGGAATCGTTGTGCACAACTCCAGAGGACACTCTGGGGTTACCACTATGTGGTGCCATGCCAAGTCTTTATTGAATGTGGAACAACACAGGAACATTATCACTATTAAAATAATCAGGTCTGCAAGGCTAAAAGCTGGAGAAAATGTGAATTTCAGTCTTACAGATGCTTCCTTTTCCTGTTTTGACATCTGCAAACTTGCATGAGGTTATTGTGGTAGGATGCACCATCTCTCAATATGTCTGCCTCAGTTTCCCCCTATGATTCAACTGCTTTTGTCTCTCAATTGTACAGACCCAGGCCTGGAGTGGAAAGATCCCTATGAGAAAGGGAAGGCCTAGCAAACTGAGCTGGTAACAACCCTGAAAGGTACAAACAGAGGCCGAGCTGATGTTCATAACACCAGCTGCTCTCTGGTGTTGAAGAACATGGAGCCCAGCCCAGCCACAACTAGGCCTGGAACGGAGATAAAGTAATGACGAACAGAAAAACAAGAGAGTTTGCTTGGTGGGAACTGGGCCTTCATGTTTTTTTCCACTGTTTTCCTTTTATTCTCCAACGAGAGATGTTGGAGGTATGGATAATGGTTAAATGACAGCAGTCAATCCACTTTCTTCTATAAAAGCCTGGTCCCATCTTTGGTCGGGGGACTTCCGTACACTTTCCCAGGAGGTTGCTGGACCTTCTCTCCTCGAGCGGGGATGCCTGCCAGAGAGACTAATTCTCAAGAATTAAGATCCACCCAGGGACACCCAGCTGTGACCAGGCAAGGGTGAGAGATATTAACTCCTTTATTGCCTTTATTAGCAAACTTAACATTAAGTAATTTTCATCATTAAGTTTTAAGATGATAGAATCCTTTGAAATTGAGTTATGTTCTAGGCCTAGTATAAAACCTGATAATAAGTAAGGTATCAACATTTTAATGGTTAACCTTTATTGTTTGATCTACTTATAGATAGTAAATTTTATTGTTAAGATATCTTTGCATTTTAACCTTGGCTCCTGTTCCAATCTCCCAATTTCCCTACAATTGGACTGTGCTTGTGCCTTCCACTTGAAGGAGTTAAGACTCCAGTGTTACATGCAATAAATCTTGATCTGTGCATATATGTCTTGTCTGCTTTCTTGCCCCATTTGGGACAGTTATTCAACAAACAAAATACATTAAACAATGCATTGTTTATACTGCAACAGTACATAGGAATTGTAGGACTCTTCTGTGGTAGGTTCTGTAGAAAACCATAATAGTCAGCTCCTAACCCTTGTGCTCTGTCCCCCAGGGATTATCCATGTGCTAGACAAGACAATAACTAGAGATAATGGATGAGGAGTACAAACAAAGACATGGTGAGAAACTATCCCTCAGCTTCTTATCCAAAGTGGTGTGAAGCAATCCTAAGATTAACGCAAGCGATCCCTGAGCCTCTGTAAATAGGTCTGATGTTGCTTCCAATAAAGTAAAAATTGCTTGCAAGAGGGAACAAGCAGAGGAGATTCAAAGTGGGAATAAGAAGGGAAAAACTGAGACAAGCAAGCTGAAAAAAACCCAACCAAACAAACAAACAGAAAAAAAAAATACCCTGAGCAAAAGAGAGAAAAAAAATAGTGATGGTGGTTTTATGATTTTGAAGGCTCATATGACACTGTGACATGTGACTCCAACAGCTGGCAGAAAATTGCACGTGAAAAAGAATAGAATTTTTGCCTCTGTTTCTAAAAAAAGAAATGCAAAAAAGACAGGGAAGGAGATTGTGGGTGGTACATCTGTTTCATGGTGATTAAGACATATCTGCTGCAATATAGATACGTGAGGATTTGTGGATATCTCCCTGCTTTTGACATAGTACCATTTTCACCTGCATGAACTGGCTTGCACTTGACATGAGTTGGTGTTGAGGCTCAAATTGGGAGCCCTGGAGCCCCCTCTGATTCCCCCTCTTCCCCTGACAAAATAACACTGTTGATTTTAATAGAAAGGCTTTTTGTGCTTGTGTGCTCTATGTTGTGTTTATGACAATGTCAGTCACAGCAAAACACCCTTGTTTCCTGTTAGTTGTTTCATGCCATACAATGCAGTTGTGGCAACTCATAGCATCACAAGACAACTAATTTTTGTAATTTTGCATTTAAAAGAAATCAAAGCTTCTCTATTCCTGTGGATGATGTCTAAAATCTTGTGGGTTTTTGTGCTGATGTTCCAAAGATTGTTGTGGCACAACCTCACAGCATTGGCATGTTTTAAGGCACCTCAAAATATGTGCATCTTGGGTGTAGCAGTTTTGTTAACAATATTTTATAAAGTTACAGCCGAAAATTATGGGAACATTTCCTTTTCTTCAAAGAAGAATGAATGAATATGCACAGAATTATTCACTGCAAGTTTCTCAAATGTATTCATAGATAAAAGTCTCATGTTTAAAGATGAGATAGACTCAAGACAACTAACTCAGTGGATTTATAGATTAAAAACAGAAGCAGCAGCTTCTGACACTCAATTTATTCTATTAAAGACAACACTAACTCAGTTAGGATTTTGTCTGAAGTGAAGCCTTGGTCTGCTTAAAGAAAGAAATTATCAGCTGTTGAGTAACAGAAATGAACAGCCCGGTGGTGTTATGTTCTTAGTTTAGCATCATTCAGAAAACAGGTAATTTTAAACCTGGTGGCATGTTACTGCAGTTTCTCTAGGTTCCCACTGTGGGAAGAAGTGGGAACAGAAAGAAAGAGGCTCCTTCAGAGAGCAGTTCAAAACGGGAGTCTAAGTTAGCCTCCTTAATATGTTTTCTATACATGCCTACTTACTATTGCAGAACAGTAGGACTGGAGATGTGCCTCTGGGTCACTGAGCTTAGTGTGGGCTGTGGCAAACACAGTAATCCAGTCCCTGTAATCCTTCACTCTGCTCCACCCTAAGTGCACTCCCAGATTTCCCCCTTCTTTGGGATAACGCATCTGCTTCCAGGGTAAGAGCTGCCTTCTGATTTCCAAACTGAAATTTGACCTGGCCAGTATGTGCCCATCTGCTGCTCTGCCAGCAACCATTTGGTATCAGGTTACACACAGTTCTGGTGTCACCTCCCCAGCAACCATAGCCAGTAATGGTGTATCCAGCATTTCGTAGTTGCCTGGATGCAAGGAGTGAACGGCAGAGCTGATGATAAAGTTCTTTATCTCTTTTAAATGGAGACAATCAAAGTGCACTTGCAAGAGCTGCGATTTGGATTGAAGTCTGATTGCATCCGTGTCTCAAATGAGCTGAGGAACCTCAGATAAAAAGCTTTTTAATTTCATATGTAAAACAAGGTGAAAGAGTCCAAGAGAGACTCCATTTTTTTGTGGCCCTAGTGTCAAAAAAAAAAAACAAAAAAAACCAACAATTGAAGACTGAAGTTGGTGATAAACAGGAAGGAAATTACAGAAAGTTTTTCTGGGAGAAGACATCACATTTTTTTCCTGCCAACCTTCAGGTTAGATCGAAAAGTTAAGTGTTTAGGGCTGGCAGCATTTCAGAAAACAGTGCTACAAACTGTGAAGCTCCTGACACACTTTAAAATGCATCAATTCTATAAGCCACGAGGCAGCCTGGAATAACAAGTGAAGAAATAAAAGAAAAAAAAAATAAAAAAGAAAAAACATCCAGTGTTTGTTTGCAAAACTCAGGGTGGAAAAGCAATAATGAATATTTGGCATATGCCCAAGGTTCTTTGGTACTCACAGAGTTTAACTGATGTTTGGCTTTAAGGTCACATTTCACAGATACGTGTGTGTATTCACCCTCTGCAGCCCCATTTTAAAACTAGGCAGAACTTCATAGAGTTACAGGTAGTAATAATAGAAGGATGTTGGCTAAGCACTTAAAATTGCAAATATCCTTTGTTTTTTCATTCTTTCCCAAATAGGAGGATACCTGATATAGTACAGGAAGGTTTCTTCTGGTCTGCAGGTAGCAGTACATAGGAACAGAGAAGCACTGGTATTTGAGTGGGAGCTTACTTTGCTTGGTCTCAGTTTAGCAATTGATAAAGCACAGGAACAACTCCCGGGTGCCCTTAGCTACCAAGCAGTAATGGTCTGCTCTGCACTGGAAATACCTTGCCACCTGACAAATAAATGTGCTCCACAGATCACAGCACACCTTGCTGTGTTGAGCATGTCTTTGTCACCAGTTTCTGAAAGAGCTCACCCAGGCAAGGCCTAGACGATTCAAGCTCCCAGAAGTCACACAGGTGTGTGTACAGATAACCCATGCCCTAACACCAAACTTTGCATCACGGTGATGGAGGCAGTGCTCAACTTCATGGCACAAAAAACTGTTTTGGGTTTGCAATGGGCAGCAGAGCACCCCTCCTGAGTTGGCACATAAACCTTACCTCAAAACAACATCGAATAGATCATCTTTTTTGACTGGAATAGGCAGACCTGTGTGCAAACCAGTGCTTTTAGCAAACTGCTGACTTGCACATCATAATAAGAAAATATGCCAGAAGCTTGGAAAAAGGGGGTTAGATCAAGAATTTATTAGTCCTATTATGGACAGTGCAGCACAGCAACAAATTCACTGCTGTGACTGTACTGAAAGAGAAGCTGCCATTCCCCTCCTCCAGCTCCTGCCTGCTTCTCTCCTGCCTTGCATCAGACCCAGCAACTGTCTAGACACAGATTTAGTGAGCTGATGCAATAGAAAAATAGTTCTTTTTTGGGAGAGCATGTTAGGATTTTTTTGTCTGGTCACCTTGCTCACCTGTTGACTGCTCAGTCTCTTCCACCAGGACCACCACCTGCTGGTCCTGGTGGAAGAGTGAGAAAGGAAGATGTAGAGCAGGACTGTTCTTTGCAATGGCAGCCTTCAATTATACCAGCTGAAGCAGAACATCAAACTGCAAACAAACACCAGGAAATGAAAATGAGTTATCATTTGAACTGTTTACCTATTTGGAAGTCGACTGGAAAGCCTAAATATAATGGATTTTCTTGGAGAACTTTCACTGTTTTATGTCCACATCATATAGCTGTATTGCTGTCAGGGTTTCTACTTTTCATGGCCATCCACTTTCCCAACTGATCCACACATCGTAACATCAACTTGCAGGAGACTGGATTAATTTAGCTTTTCTGTCTTTTTCCTCTTTCTTTCTTTCTTTCTTTCTTTTTCTTTCTTTCTTTCTTTCTTTTTCTTTTTCTTTCTTTCTTTCTTTCTTTCTTTCTTTCTTTCTTTCTTTCTTTTTCTTTCTTTCTTTCTTTCTCTTTCTTTCTTTCTTTTTCTTTCTTTCTTTCTTTCTTTCTTTCTTTCTTTCTTTCTTTCTTTCTTTCTTTCTTTCTTTCTTTCTTTCTTTCTTTCTTTCTTTCTTTCTTTCTTTCTTTTTCTTTCTTTCTTTCTTTCTTTCTTTCTTTCTCTTTCTTCCCATTTCCTAACAGAGAAAATAATTGTGTTTACTTATGGAGTTGTGTAAAGAATTAATTAGTCAATGTTTGTAAAATCCTTTACACTTTTAAGATTAAACTGCTCATATGTACCAAGCACTCAGATGGGAAATCTGCTTGTATATTGTATGTGATGGTTCTGAAAAATGACATTTCCCATTAGTGAAGGCAACTCTGAGAAGGCCACTTTAATTTTATTTTCTTCTTCACCTTCTTTTATTGAATCACACAGCTGGAGGTCACTGTCCACTCAGTACCAGCTCATGTCTCCCAGTACCAGCTGGATGTGCTCTGAGGAGATGCTTCTGCACTCTCAGCAGCTCGGTGATCTTTCTGGGAGTTGCTATACCAAACTGGACCAAATCATCCAACTGACACCTCCTTGATGCTATAATATTCTACAGATTTAAATACCTGAAAGGAAAAATATTTTAAAGTCGAGTTTGTCTCTATTAAAACTTACTGAGTTCCCAGCAGTCTTGGAGATAATGGGATTTTCATGTTGCTTTTAATTACAGCAGAGTTTCCTGTTATTCTGTCATAATTAGAATATTAGCTGGATATTTTAGCAGTATTTTAATCAACATGGAATTAGCATTTTTATTGTAACAGTCATTACAATAACCAAAGTAATAATTCCCAGGAAGCCTCCACCCGAATTTCCTAACTTTCTAAAGAGTAGTGTGAATTCAACACCATTATCGCAAGACATGTTTTTCCAGGAACAAATTGTTTATATTTATACACACACACATGCAGGCTCTGCAGTCAAGTATTCTGTGTATCATCTTTCAGAAAAAGTTGGCAGAAAAAATAAGTCAGCAGTGGACAAAAGCCAGGCAAACTAACCGAAAGGTGATATTTATATTTGACTTATGGGATCAGATTCCACTATGATTTCTGACCTTGCAGTGTGCTGTAGGGAAAACCAGTCTCCACCAACACCCTTCCACAATTTGGGTGCTTCAGCAGCAATTGCAGTGAACGGGGTTTCTTTCCCCTAGCTCCAGCTATTCCTAGTCCCTCCTGTACTTCAGCAAGGTGGTCTTCCATGTGGACCAACACAACTGGCTTGGAATCATGCTAAGGCCCAACTTGGTGAATTGATCTTAATTAAACATATCCTCTCATCCCCCCCCCCCCCCCTTTTTTTTTTTCTTTTTTTCTTTTTTCTTTTTTTTCCCCCCACTTTTTAATTCC
Source organism: Hemiprocne comata (assembly GCA_020745705.1). Classification (NCBI taxonomy): domain Eukaryota; kingdom Metazoa; phylum Chordata; class Aves; order Apodiformes; family Apodidae; genus Hemiprocne; species Hemiprocne comata. The sequence continues at coordinate 209,043,358 of CM036586.1, forward strand.
ACTGTATAATTTTCCCAGTGCATTTCACAGTGCTGCACCTCAGACGAGTGTGTCAGCATATCTGGGAAGAATTATGCTCTCAGGCAGAGAACCCACCAGATCATTAAAACACTAGCTCAGACTGTGTTTAAATCCCACCCTAATACTATTTTCTAGTGCTATCATTAGTATTATTTAGGCTTTGGACAGTGGTAGCACTTTAGAAAGCTACTTTTTCGACCGTTAGAGACAGTAAAGAAAATAATAAAATACCACTGAAATTATTTGAGGAAAATGTACTGGCTGTTTCTAAAAATAAGAACCTTTAGAATTCCTCTTCTCTGTTTTATTACTGATTCCTGCATAGAGATAAATCACAAACTTACCCTAAAAAAATATACAAAAGCAACTTTCTGAAAAACAGTAGTTCTTTCCAAGACAGCTATAAGCTTCAGTTGTGAATTTAGACCTCCCAGGTAAAAGTGCTGCATATGCACACTTGAGAAATTATCCTGCTCATTCTGTTCACAAAATTAGTTCCCATGATTGCTATCAACTGTTTGAACTGCTCCATATAGAGAGTGTCTTCCCTTAAAAACACCCCAAGTTTATAGGTGCACCAAATGGATACATATTAGCCTCCCTCCTTCTAAAAACCTCCAGAAGGAACTCCACAGTTCCGCTGTGGAGTAAACAGGATGAGTTCAATCATGCATAAAAGCATATAGTGCTAAGCTGCCTTAAGTACCCTGCAGTAAGAGATGGTCAATTTTTAAAGTGAGATAATTATTATGTATGGATTAGTGCTCTGAAAAATAAGTCTTTGACTCCAGCTCTTCACTTTTTAAAGGCACATAATTAGGACATTGTCATTGTATAGAGCCAGCTGCAGAACAGCAACAACTGTCTCAGTAAGGAGTTAATTTCAGAGCCTATGCAGGGCTATAAAAATGCTCATATTCTTGCACCTTTCTGAAACAGGAAAAGGCAGTCCTCAATTAGGCTTAGGTTCTCTATATTTAAAAATTAGTTCCTTTATACAGTGCTCACAGCTTCATCAGCAGTAGGGGTGATGGTACACTGATAAAAGTACAGCAGGGCTTGTAAGGAGATAAATTTTTTTTTATCAGACAAATACAGCTGAAGTAAGTGGATAGCTTTTGTGCACAAGGTTACTTTTTTCAATTCCGTTTTCACTAAAATTAGCTTTTGTGTAACACTGAAGGCACATGATCTTTGTGTTGTCCCCTTAAAAGCTGTGTATGGCTCATTACCTCTTGGGCCAAGATTAGCTCTCAAATTGGGGAACTGACCTGACAGAATAACAACCTCTTCTGGGGTTTTTGCTCCTCACATTATTTTCAGCCAGAGCATTTCCTTGTATCACTTCTCCAGTCACAGAACTCTTCTACTTGTACAGGCAGTGACAGGTCAAAGTGGACAGGATTCAGATAGGCTATAAATAAATGCTTTATTTGTCATTCTTTACCAAAATTCTGCATATAAGCATTCAACATGTGGTCAGCTAAACTTCATATTTTTTGTCACCAAAGGAAAATCTCTCTTTTTTCCCCAGGTAATTGCTGCTGCCTGTGCCAATCCCTGAGTGAGCTCTGGTGAATGCTGGATCCTTTACTGAGGTGATTCAACTCACAAACGTAGCAGAGAGCTATTCACTTTCTGGAAGTTTTTGACTGATTGATTTGACCTCTCTGTGTGTGACTTTGCCCTCAATCTGAGGAGTTCTGTAAAACACTGATAAAACACATTTTAGGGAGGTCTTATAACAGATTTGATAACATTTTGTCTTCAAGAGAGCAGGTAACAGCTTACCTGAGTGTAAAGTTCAAGGACAAGTCTGTCACCAAGCACAGATGTTCCATGTGTCTCACACACATAGTGGGACTCATTTATGACTGTATTTCACTGGCAAACCCAGGTACATCAGTGCTTGTGGCCACGGAGGTTGTTTTTTTCCATGGTAGTAATTAACTCAGAATTACTATTGGAGACACAGAGAGTTTTTGCCTTGCTTGAACAGGCAAAATAAACTACAGCTGAAGAGCAGAATTAAAGCGAACTCCAGACTGAACTTAAACCAACTCTTCCTGGTCTCAGAGATATTTTACTTCTCCATTATTTAAAATACACCTCTATTTGCAATTATATATTTTTACTCCAAGGCAAGTAAAGAGAAACCAGTACAGTTTTGCACAGGGACAGCCTGCAGTGGCTACAAATGGAAACTGAAAATTTAGTTCCAAAGTATGGCACAAACAAAAAGAGGCAGGATCACCCAGTCAACATCATGGGGACAAGATGAAGATGCCACAGGCCTTTTCTGCTCCTGCATATAAAACGTGAAGAACAGTAATACAGACATCTTCCTAAGGTCACTGGGGACTTTTGGGTTGCTTTCAGAAAGTATGGAGCCCCCAAAAAAATCTCATTGGTAAAGAAAGAAGGCAGGATGATGCCTTGTTAACAGCACTGAGGAGATGGCTGTCTGGATCAGGAATGGCAAGGCACATGCACCTGCATGGTAAGTTCAGCAAAATGTAGCTGCCTTTGGAACAAAAAAAAACCCAAAACAATGCTAGAGCTAAGGGTTTTCTTAATAACTCTTTTTTAAAATGAGGGTATTTTTACTCATTAGTAAGTCTTTTAGCCTTCTTGATTGCCTATCAAGCAGGCTAAATATATATTTGAGGATGTTAAAGCATCCACATTTTGAATCCCAAGAGACAGTGGAACAAACACCACTTCCCTCTGCACACTCAGCTGTGTGCTGGGCTGTGCTCAGGCTCACAGTTCAGTGGTGACATCTCTACCCTTCAACAACACCCATTCCCTGTAAACAGTGTTTTGTTGGACCTGAAAGATCTTGCATGTCACTTAAGCTTACATCTTTGGGGGGAATTTTCTGCACTTTTTGCTGACTGCTGCTGTGTCTCAAAGCAGGTGCAGGTTTTTGGGCTCCACATCTCATACAGGATGAGTGCCACATGGTTTTCCAGCCATGACACATGGCTGCTGAGGAAACTATGAGTCACTCCGTGCTGCTAAACCCATGGTGGACAAGAGGCCTCGTGCCCCACAGCTGCAAGGTGGTCATCTGAAATTACATGGGAGACCAACCTGCCTCTGTAGGGGAATTTTTCCAAGTGTGGAGGCCAGGATTTGGGTAGTGGAGCAGTGCTCCAGAAAAGAGGCTGCCCTTTGCGGGAAGGGTGTTTGGTGGGGAGGTAGATGGGCTCTGAGCAAGAAGATGCCCTTTGGGGAGGAGGACTTCCATTGGAGTGAAGGTTATCTGTTGGCATGGCGATGCCCTTCTGTGAGTAGGCTGCCCTGTGGTGGTGGCCACCCTTTGCAGAAGAGGACACCCTTTGGGAAGGACAGCCTTTGAGGAGAAGGCACTTTGGGGAAAAGGATGCCCTTCAGGAAGGTCTTTTTTGTAGAGGAGGGCTTATTTTGGATTGGGACACACCATTACGTGAGGAGAGATGCCCCTTGGGGAGGTGAGTGCCCTTTGGTAGTGGGTGCCATTTACAGGAGAAGATGCCCTTTGTGAAGGGCACTGTCTGGGGAGCACAACTCGTGGGGACGACATCCTTATGAGCTGGGTGAGGACCCCTCGTCACGGCCCTCAGGGTACGCCCTGCCTTCCACAGCGAGGAGAATACCCAATCTCTGCCGGAGGTGGGATAACTGGACACACCGGCCTTCTCCCCATCCCCACGCCCTGCATCCCGCGTCGGGCTCCCAGGGGGTACCGGCGCGGAAGGCCGGCCCCTCACGGCACGGCGCGGCAGTCCCGGGGCGGGCCCGGGCCGGGGGGCGGGGAGGTGGCAGGGCGGGGCGGCCGCGCCGCCCGAGTCCATTTCAGCGGCGGCGGCGGCGGCAGGGGAGGGGATCGGCGCCATGGCGGGGCGGGCGCACTGGGCCGTGGTGCTGGTGGTGGTACTGCCCGCGGCGCTGCGGGCCGACACTCCGGCCAACTGCTCCTTCTCCGACTTGCTGGGCGCCTGGGAGCTCCGCGTCTGGCGGGGCGGCGGCCGCCACGGCAACTGCTCCCAGGCGGGTGAGACCACGGCGGCCCTGCCCCGTTCCCCTTCCCCGCGGAGTCCCGGGGTCTGCCCAGCCTCTCTGGGGAGTTGGTGGGGGGGGGGCTGTGAGGCTGAGGGAGGAACGAGGCGGGGAAGGGGGCGGTTGAACTTCTCCGTTCCTGGAGGCCCTAAAACCGAAGCGGGCCGTGGGAAAGCGGCTGCCTGTCTCGACCGCAGCGGCCCCCGCACCTGCGGGTCGGACCCGTGCTGGCTGGCGGCTGTCGTGCGGAGCTGCCTGCCGGCCGTAAGGCCGAAATAGCTTAATTTAAGTTAAGCAGCGCGAAACACTCGAGTTAGCCTTGCACTGGGTGACCACTGCGGAAAGCCCCGTTACTCTTCCACTTCAGTGTCTTTTTCCTTTTTTTTTTTTTTCTCGTTTGTTTCTTTGTTTCGATTTGGACTCAACTAGGCCTCTTCGTAAGCACTCCAGGCTCACACTGGTTGCCTCCTTCCTTACTCAGAGCCCACAGATACCCTCCTCCTTCTCAGCTCAGCCTGTCCTGACAGCGACTGTCCCAGAACAGAGTGTGGTGCTGCTGCTGGGTGACACACCTGAGCAGCTCCTGGTAGGCCACCAGCTCCGAGAGCTTTCCTGCCTGAGGAGCCTGGCAGCATCAGGAGAAATAGAGATACCACTTCCCTTGAGGAGATAATAGTAGTGGGGAGTTAAGTTATTGTATGTCAGTAGTGTTTTTCTAAACCATCTGCATTTTGATCAGACAAGTGGCAGTAGGAGCAGTGGAGGTGAGTGGTGGAGGGAGTCAGAGCGCTGATGTGAGGGAGTGTGGTGTAGCTGGAACCCCATCCCAGATGTTTGGGGGAAGATTTGGTATTTCAGACACAGTGCCTGAGTTACACATCCAAGTCCTGTGTAGCTGTTTAGCAAATTACGTTTAGATAACCTAAAATTTCCTGGTGACAGCTGTTTGGTGCCGCAGCTAATTAAATGTGCAAATACTGTCTAGCAGTGGGAAAAAAGAGCATGTAGGCCCACTGACAGGTAAGTGAAGTCCCTGAAGTGTTTGTTTGATGCTTTTTTGCAGAAAACTGTATTCAAGTGTATTTTAGCACCTTTTGGAATAAAATAAATGTTAAAACATTCTTTGTACTAATTTATTTTTCGCGCTTCCACAAAATAATAATGCAATGTTTGCATTTCTTGCAGGACCTGTGGAAAGAAAGGTGCTTGTGAATCTTCAGAAGTTAGATGTAGCTCAGGATAGTCTGGGTAACCATGGTTTCTTCACTTTGATTTACAATCAAGGCTTTGAAATTGTGATAAATGACTACAAGTGGTTTGCATTTTTTAAGGTGAGTTAACTTGGTGTGTTCTGCATCACTCACTGTTGATAAAATGGTCTGTAGTTAGGATTCTTTTGAGTCCCTGAGGTCCATAGTGAGGCAGTTGGGATACTTGGTTATCTTTGGCTCTAAGGTTTGCTTGGATTGCTAGATACAGGACTCTGTAAATGTAAGGAAACAGTTATCAGTGACTGGGTAAGGAGCAGAGGGAGGGAAGAGGTATTAATGTTCCACACTGGGCATTATCTGAAAAATCTGTTAGAGATGCTGCTGCTTTCCCTTCTGGGCATGCTTAAAACAATTGAAGGCCTTTATGAAGCTAACTGCTGATAGCCTGGAATATTTTTTTTTCAGTTTTCTTCCTGACACTATGGACCCTAGTGAAATAGCAAAAATCATTGCTTCTCTCTTTCTTTAAAGATCATAGAATCATAGAGTTCTTTGGGTTAGAAGGAACCTTAAAGATCATGTAGTTGCAACACTTCTGCATGGGCAGGGACACCTCCCACTAGACCAGGTTGCTCCAAGCCCCATCCAACCTGGACTTGAACACTTCCAGGGATGGGGCAGCCACAGCCACCCTGGGCAACCTGTTCCAGTGTCTCACCACCCTCACACTAAAGAATTTCTTCCTAATGTCTAACCTAAATCTACCCCCTTCTAGCTTAAAACCATTAGCACTCGTTCTATCACTACATGCCCTTGCAAAAAGTCCCACCCCAGCTTTCCTGTAGAGATGTTCTCAAATGGTTGAAAAGTTTAGAAAGGCCATCTGCTCCCCTTGCTGGAGGATTTCTAGGTTCTTTAAATTTTATTCCAGAATATTGGTTTATATATAAGGTGTCTTAGAATCTGCTTAGAATTGTTCTTTTGGAATAGTACTCTATATTGCCAGTCCCTGTTAACAACTTCATATTAAGCTGAAAACAGTGCTGGTAGACAGGAGAAAACCCACTTGCTGAGGAGTGCTGTGCTGCTGTCCTGATGAGTGGCATGGGTATGGAAGTTGGCTTGAAGGAATCTCTGCAGGATATCTCTGCTCCATGGAAGGCAACTGTTTTGTGCAGCAAGACTGCTCAATTTCAGTAAATCCCTATGCAGGAGCAGTGAACGTGTTTCTGGGTTGTTTCAGGAAGTGTGGTCTTGTGTCTGGCTTCAGATGAGCTGATACTAAACACCCAGGCTTTGTCCAGGCATAAAATCTGTGAATGTTGGCTGGTAGTAAGAAGAATGATGAAATGACTTTTGCTTTAAATTGTCTTTCTGGGAGCCATTGTAGATTATTTCACAGCAGCTAATTTCAAGTCAGTGTTTTCAGATGTTCACAAAAGTGAGTGATCCACTCTTCCAGGAAAACTGAAATCCTTATGGAGTAGAAATGATGTGTGAGGCTCCAGATTTAATTGCAGTTTCCTCCATGCCAATTGGACCTCACTTAAGTTAAAGGAAAGGGCTGTGTAGCTTGTTTTACAAGACTAATGGTGAGGTTGTTTACTTGCTCTTTGTTGTGGATTAACCCTAGTAGGCAGCTAAGCAGCACTGAGCCACTCATGCATTTCCCCCCCCCAGTGGGATGGAGGAGAGAATCAGAAGGGAAAAGTTTTAATAGGTAAAGTGCAAACAAAGCAGAATAAGGAATCCATTCAGTACTTGGCACCAGGAGGCAGGTGTTCAGCCATTTCCAGAAAAGCAGGGCTCCATCGTGGATAAGTGCTACTGAGGGAGGCAGATGCCATCCTAAGGGCATCCTCCTGAGGCAGATGTAATTCTGAATGTCCCCCTTTTCTTCTTCTTTCCCCAGCTTTTATTGCTGAGCATGATGTTGTATGGTATGGAATATCTCTCTAGTCAGTTGAGGTCAGCTGTCCCAGCTGTGTCCTCTCCCAGTTTCTTGTGCACCTGCAGCCTACTCATTGGCAGAGCAGTGTGAGAAGCAGACAAGGCCTTGATGCTTTTTAATCACTACTCAGGAATAACTGAAACATCTGTGTTATCAACACTGTTTTAATCACAATTCCAAAATGTGACACTATGAGTTACTATAAATAAATTAGCTCCCAAAACTAGTGCACTTGTATAACTAGACTAAAATAAGAATACCTCTGCGAATGACAGGTTCTTATACTAGAGCAAAAGCAAAGTGTGAGAAATAGCTGACATTCTCTTATCTGTGTAAGGTAATGACACTTAAATTGCCATGATGTGCACTCCTCATAGGTTTGACAGGTGATACAGAAAAAAAACTACACACACTAAAGGGTACTCTTGACAGAATTAATCTGAAACTTCTCAGGCAGGGACACATCTATGACCTTCCTTACGATGGGAAGGCCTGCCTCAAAAGTGGCAAGAATTGCTGCCACCCTGAAGGCAGTAGGGGAGCACTGTGTGTTGTGTTGTTGTCCATAAACTCAGGCTTGAGGTGTCATCTCTGACTGGTGTGGAATTCAGCAGTCATTGCTGGCCTCGGTGGATTCATCTGAGGAGAAATATAGTTGGACTAGCCGTTTGAGAACTATTAAGCTGATATTTTACACTGAAATGCAGAGTTGCTTTACAACCCATTATGGTGAGTAGTGGAAACAGGTGTTGATTATCTAATTCTTGAAGGTGAGGAGTTTAATCACAGAAACAGTCAGTGGCCTGCTCTGGAATATAAATGGAGCTGTGGGGTACCAACTTGAAGAAGGCTGAGAATCACTGAAGGCTTTACTGCTTCTATCTCTACCTTGTGTTATAAAGGCCTGGAAGACAAGCACTATGTCAGGTGACTGATAAGTGCTGATCTCATGTACTCCTCTGTGTTTATGAAATCCTAAATGCATTGATTTGCAGTAGTACTTTTAAACAATAGACCAAACCTGTATAACAGCGTAATTTAGGCTGGAAGGAACTTTTGGAGGTCATCTTGATCTAACTTGCTGCTCAACCCAAAATAAGTCAAATATACACCTGAGCAGTAGCAGAGCACAGAAGCTTGCATTTCATGATCATGAATGTGTCTTAGACCTTTGTAGGCAAATGAATTAATTGCTAGTTTAGCAGTTGCTTTTTGGTATTGAGAAATAGCAAGCTTGTTTGGCTCATCATTCAGTAGCAGCAAATGCATCAGCAAGATGTGCTTAAATTAAAGGCTTCTTTCCTTGAATATTATACAGAGGATTAGAGCCCAATTCAGTTACCCTCTATCATTTTGCTGCTGTAAAGGAAATAACAGATTACCAAGATGCAAGCAAAAAGGAAATAGCACTTAGTAAATGCATTTTTTTTTCTTTGCTGTAGACAAGTAGTTGACTTTGTTGAGTAACATCTTGTAGTAGTGTCTATCTGCAAAACTGTTATTTCACAATTGTCAGTGGGGTTTGGGGCAGAAGAAATGGTTCCTTATGAACTGCTTGACCTTGTGACATATTTACATGTGCCAATCTGTTTACTTTGAAGCCAATAAATATTGCATTACATATGAAATGGAAATGCAAAATATCTAGTTCTGGTGTAAACTGAAAATGTGGTTTCTTCTATCAAATACACCTAATGCTCTTTTAGAACCTGTTCCATAATCTTCTGCTGGAAAGCTTCTAGGGAATAAGTAATACACTGGGCTCAATGCATGTTTCAGAGGTTTTTGAAGAATGATTGCCTATTGTTTAAAATACTCCTACCATTTGCACCTGAAAGTAACATAAACATAACAGACTGAATTCGCTCAGTGTTGGTCAGAATCTCAAAGCTGCTGGAGTGGAATAGTGTGAATGCTGATTGAGGAGGGCCTTCCAAAGGCAAAGCAAAGCATAAAAGCAATCTCTTAGAATATTGCTTAGCCTTGATAGCTATTGAGAATGGGGATATTAGACAGAGTCCCTTTCAAATTCAGGGAAAGGAAGAAATACCTTAGTTGGCAGTCTCTCACTTTACAGCAGGAAGATACAAACAAGTATTTTTAATATGGGGTAATTTGCTATTATTTTTACTACTTGGTAAAATTATAACTGTTCTGGAGTTAGCATTGGACTGTGGAGTAACTTTTTGGTTCACGGAGCAGTTTGTGGTGATGGAGCAGCCATAATGCAGAAAGCCTTGCACATCTCCTTCCATGCCTGTGAGTTGGGGCATATCAGGAAAGTATTAATTGCTTAAAGGCTGCTCATTAATTTCAAGTTTTGTTTATGTTGCACTAAAGTTAAATCATGTGGCTCGGACCCCGTCATGGTGACAGGGCAGATAAAGCATCCTGATTTATTTACTGTGAGGCTTTAAAACTTTCCTCATACTCTGTCATTGAAGTGATCAAATGGAGCTGCTAGACTTAATAAACAGCAGTATTTGAGCCCCTACAGTACTGCATGCATTTTGAGCATAGAAATGCAACTGGTGCTAATTGAACTTGCAGGATATTTTTCCTTAATGTTAAAGAACAAAGCTAGTAATTGCTAACAGGAGTGCTGTGGGCTGGTCTAAATGGTGGCTTTATCAGAGTGTGTGGATGTAGACACAGCCTGGTTGATGATGCATGTTTCAGTGAGTTTTTAATATCGTTTAATTCCTGTGGTTTACTAAACATGCAGGGACTAAAACTTTCATAGGGCCTTACTGCCTTTACAACTTACTTGCTTTCTCACGTGGGGACTGTGGAAAAATTACTTTCTACAGCAAAGGAGTGGATTGGGTGGGCTTATCAATGTCTTTTTTCCTTAGTTTGCTTAAATAGCTTAAGTAAAGAAGCTCTAACTGTTTTATTTCTAATGGTTGTTGTACATAGACTTGTCCCTCAAGGCTTGCCAAGTTACATGCAGCATTCTACTGCGTTGTCTTCTATTTCTCACAAGTTGTAGTTACTCTGCCTGGTGTTTGTTTGCAGCACAAAATAACTTGTTTTATGGGAATGCTCTCCTTTCTTCAGTGTGTGTTCCTGTAGCATCCCTCTGCTGAACTTGGATGTGAAGTTGGTGTACTGACTCTTGGCAGAAGCTTGAGTACGTGCTTCTGCTGGATGGGATGAGGAATCTGTAGTGCTGTGCAAGATACAAGGCTTTAAAGATTATTTTTCCCGAGGGATGGCAAAAGAAATAGGAACAGCAGAACAGAAAAAACTAGCGTGAGGCTGAAAGTTGAAGCTAACTTATTTCATCTATTTGGTATCTTTTTAGTACTTCTTTAATGTTAAGACTACCACTTGGAAGGGGGACAGTCTTGTAAGGTTCTCACTGTTTGTCACTTAAGCTAAGTGGTACTACAGACTTTTGAGATGTCCCCTAGCAAAACAAAGAAGTCTGGCATGTTTTCATATTTAAAAAAACAGCACTACTTCAGCAAAAAGAAATAGATTATAGAATATTCCACTACTCCAGTATACTAATCTTTTCCAGACTGACTTGGTGACAGCTTTGTCACATCTTTTCCTGTTTTCCCCAGCACCCCTAAATTTGGTTAAAACCAATTTGCATTCTGAAATAACCAGCCTAAACACGTATCAGTAGTTAATGTTTACATTTCTGAATATTAAAGGAAAAAAAATTGAATGTATTTTATTTCATGTTGCTAAAATAGAAGCGCTAGAGTTGCTAATGATATTGAATCATCCTGAAAGTTAATTTCTGACCTGTCTTACTTGGGCTTACTGAACTAGCAGTTTGCAACTCCTGCTTCCCTGAGGTGTAAATCTGAAATCTTGAATCTCTGAATTGCAGAGTGTTCTGTAGAGCAAAAGAAATGCATTGGTAGTTATTTGCTTGCATTTTATATTGGGTAGCAAAATGCAGCCATTTATTCTGATCATATAATCTTATGTATTTTTGTATAGTAGGGTGTCTGCAAGTGTGCAATCTTGTTCTAATTTAAATTGTGCTTCCCTTATTAAAATATACTACACTAGTAAATTTGATGACTATTGAGTGGTTAATCTTTACACCAGGATTAGTGTATAGTGTAGTCCTGCCTTCTGGAGCTCAGTTTATTGTCTGAATGTTACTTAAATTGAGAATAATATGTGTAAAAGAGGATGGGATGGCAGCATGTGAATGTAGCAATGCTGAATTCCTGTTAAAATGCTGTGTCCAATAAGGTCTCTGTCCTTTCTTGTTTTCCTCTTAGGGAGATTAAAAATTTAAAGCTTTAAACAATTACATTTTTTTACCAGGACTTGAATTGAACATGCAATTAGTGTATGTCATGATGACAAACAGAGGAAAGACTTTACTAGAAGTGTAGTGTACCAAAACACTTACCTAGGTTCTGGTATCTGATAGCAAGCCTTGACTTTTAGGTACATGAAGCTGTTAAAAGTTAATGTTGGAGTTGCTTTTTGGGCATTAAGCAAAGTCACAGGAGTTGTCAGACTTGAGAAAAATATGCATTTGAAGTAGAATTAAAGCTTGATATTTTAAAACCTCAGAATTGGAGCTGTGATTATAGTTTGGGTGCCTTTCTACAGGGTTTTTTCCAGGTTAGTCAGATTGCTGGGTGGAGTTTACTTAATGCTGCAGATGGGAGTATTGGTAACTGTTGTATGAAGACACATTTTACTTTAAATTTATTAATCCTCTTCAGTGGTAAAATGAAGACTTACGTGGCTGAATAAGGAAGTACTAGGATTTTGAACTTGAGGCTTTAGTAACCCCCTCCTCACCACCAGCTTCAAACGAGTAGCTCTCAATGGATCATCGTTTCTTATTGTCTCATTTTGATGGTTCAGGTGAAATGGTTTTTTGATGCTCTTCCACCACAGCTCAAACTTAAAGCAGTTGCAGGAAGTCTCATCTTCGGTTCTGACTTCTAAAACAGAAATGCTATAGCACAGCTCTCAGTAAGAGGCTGCTGGGTGAGAAACTTGCCATCCTCCCTGTATTTACTTTTCGGGTTGCTATGAGATGTAGTTTGTCAAACTTTTGCAGCAGTCTGGACTTGGTTTGACTAGTCCCATATCTGGTGCTAGAAACCACAGGGCCTTGAAGAAAACAATCAGTACTAGGAGGTCTCTTATATTTTGCCTAGAAAGCAACTGTTGAACCCAAACAATTAGCACTTGCTAGTTGTTAGTGATGCTGATGCATTCTTTGTTGCTAAAAGTACAAGTCACAACTTGCTTGTCTTCCTCTGTTTGATAAAGACCAGTTTCTTTCATCTGCCTAACCTTCTCTTGATGCTTTTTGGTTTTGAAATCAAACATGGTGCTGGTTGATCTGGAATATATGTTTGGCCACTTCATCTGAAACACAGGCAAGAGGCAGCTGGGTGGGTAGGGACTATTGCTGTGCTAACAAATGCATCTGCTCAACACAAGCTTTTTCTCTTTACAGTATAAAAAGGAAGGCCAGAATGTAACCAGCTACTGTAACGAGACTCTACCAGGATGGGTACATGATGTACTTGGCCACAATTGGGCTTGTTTCAGTGGACAGAAGATTTCTTCATCTCCCTTGGATGTCCACATAAATGAGCTACCTCTCCAGAAGCCCAGGGGAAAGTAAGCAACAGATAAGTGACCTTTTACTGGAAGAAAATGTTTGGTAACTGTGCTTCAGGTTTCAGCTAAAACCATATGGACCAGTTCTGTTACTGAAGATGAAGTTAATGGCAGTGATAATGTTGGGAATAAACCTGAATGCACAAAAACAGAGGAGAGTGTGCCAGTCACATTACACAGTTTCTCCTTCAGTCTTTGAAGGCCAATTACACAACTGACATGTCTAAAGAAGATTATTATATCCTTCTAGTCAGTCTGTCTCAAATTTCAGAAACCTTGCCTTGGTCCAATAATTGCATGTTACTTTGTCAGTACCTACCAGAAGACACTTCCAGAGTTAGTCTTTTCCATACTCAGTTTAGAGAACACCTTTACTTTTTAATACCAGCCCTTTTCTTGCTGTTTTATTTGATTGCTTTTGTTTGCAGACTTTCAAGCAGACGTTATGTGCACAACTTTGACTTTGTAAACGCTATCAATGCTCGCCAGAGGTCCTGGAGAGCAACAAGATACAAGGAGTATGAGCTCTTTTCTCTGGAAGATCTAACTAGAAGAGCTGGAGGTCTCTATTCCAGGGCTTCAAGGTACTTGTGGATAGTTTATATTATAGTGCCCTCAGGGAGGGATTTGAGTAGGTCTTGCATCTTGCTGACACTAATCTCATGAGATTGACACCCACTCCATTTAGATGGAGACTATTTAAAATTGTTTAGTGTGAAGTAAGTGCAACTTAAAGAAGCCAGAAGTTGACAGCTGAGCTTTATGTGATTGTTTCCTCACCTAGAGTGTGTGTGTGTTACTCAAGCATTTTCTCCTCTTTAGACCAAAGCCTGCACCTCCGACACCTGAGTTACTCAAAAAAGTTTCAAGCTTGCCAGAATCTTGGGACTGGAGAAATGTGAATGGTGTGAATTATGTCAGCCCTGTTCGGAATCAAGGTAAAAAAAAAAAATAAATCTAAACTCTGAATGAAATGTTCTAGAGCTCTTTTGATGTACTTTGTAATTTGATGTTAACAAGAAAGTTTTGCCTAGTGTTTTGCAGTTGACAGATTGCACCTTTACTATGAATAACCTGTGGGAATTGGGTGGAGTCCTGGCTGAAAATAATGTCAAAACAGAAGGTAGTACTGGCTGATGCAAACAGCACTGTCTCTTTGCTGGAGTGAAAGCCAATTACCACAGTGCCCTACATAGAGACAGCTGTCAGGTTTTGTCCAGATAGTCTGTCATGTCTGCATGCTAACAAAGCTGATGTCCATTTAAATTCTTTCTCTCATTCCTGCTAATGGCAAATTATCATGCAGCTTTAATGAATAAACCCATGAAAATTCTTCATCCTGCCTCCAAATATTATCACCCCAGTAACTTCAGGGGTTACTTAAATGGCTATTTGCAAGAAGAGTTTTCAGTCACTATGAAAATTGTGGACACTGATAAATATAGAATACTTGTAAAAACTGTTTTTATTTGCCCCTGTGAATAGGATGTATTTACCTCAAAGCAGACTTAAAAGGATGCCATTCTGGTTTATACTGATTTTATAGGGGGTGCTTTTATAGCACTGTGTGTGAGATACCTGGATTAGACAGTTACATACTGGAGGCCAGGAGTGGACTTGGTTAATATCTCCTTTCCCTGCTCCACCACCATTTCCAAATAAATATGCGTGTGCTGGTAGTATCTGTTTCAGCTTTGAGGGAAAGGGAAATGTAACACTGGTGTGGTGGGAAGGGGATCACTTAAATCCCTGGCCCCTCATTTATGGTTTAAGTTTTGCCAAATTCAGGCAGTGGGACTTCTGGTAGCAGAAGCAGCATAGGAAGATTTGTGGGAGTGCTAGCTCAGAAGCTGACACAGTGTCACTGGAAGATGGCAGTAGGAAACAATACACTGCTATGCAGGTGTGAGTCCTAGACTGTGTCCTGGTATGAATTGTGAATATTCCAAGGGCTCTTTTACCTTCCAAACAGTTGAACACTCAGTCCCAAACTTACCCTTTCTCCATTGTGGTGGTTTGAAGTTTCTCTGAATGAGAGCTATTCTTGTTTCCAATAATAAAGCTACCAACACTTTTTCCTGTAATCTGAGAATCCATGCTGAGTATGTTAAATGTCTGTGGAATATGCATTCTGCTTCATTAAATAAGAACTTTATATTTCAGGCATTCAAAAGTTATAAAAAAATCCCACAAACACAAAACCTCTAAAAGATGTCCTTGAGCACAACAGTGCTAACATACAGACTGTCTTTCTTATGGTAGCTTGTATGATTTTCTGAGGCACTAGATATCAATGCTTCATTAAAATGATGGTATTAGAAAGTCTTAGTTGTATAATGAAGATTATTAGATGACTAATTAGAAAATGCCATGATCATGGCTTCCTAGATCTCATGTGCTTCTGGAGTCACTGCTTTTTACCTAAGGAGAAAAAAATACAGCATCTGAAGTGGAGAAGAATTTAAAGGGAAATGTGCATTCCATGTAGAACACTGTGAGACATGGCAGGGTTCATGGCACTGCAGTTTTCTTGGACTGTAATATATACAGTGTCAGAAGCTTTACTGAAGTCTGCCTACAGACAACAACCACAGCCTTTCCCTCATTCACTAAGTGGGTCACCTTGTCACAGCAGGAGATCATAGAAAAGTGAGTGGAATCTGATGTGGCTGAAGGTTTAATTGACTCTGGGAGAGAATTTGTGGGAAGTCTCACAAAAGTAACTACTTTTGCAGCTGTGTTGGCTCTCTGCTGATGTAGTGTGGTTGTCATGCTATGGGCCTCACAAATACCACTGTGGTAGCAAGGAGAGAAATTTCATAACCCCATCAGACTTCAGAGTGAAATGGTTATGGTAATTGCATTTTTTTACATTTTAGCACACAAAATCCAACAAAGTGTTCTGCAGAGTGGCCCATGGTGGATGTTGTGAATGTACAATGAGTGGGAGGCACCTTTCACTGCTTCAGTTTGCCCTGCTGGGCAAAGACTGTTCCTGTTTAGGCTGATTTTGCCCCTTCTCTTCAGAGATACATCTAATTGACTGAAAGTGCAATTTCATAAAGTCTTGCTTTTGTAAAAGCTGTGCTTTTATACACCTACACAGTTCAGGAGAAAGTATTTTGTTTTGTTCCTCAAGCCTCCCTCCTTTTCATAGCTCTGCAACATTTGAGTTTCCTGCTGCAGGAAACAAGAGGAAATTGGGCACCTTGGTGACAATCAGTAGATAAAATAGGACTTCATCCAAGTAATTGTCCTTCCCTGTGATGCCTGTCATTCCACTTCTAAAGGTTTTTAACGTGTTTCAGGAAGCTCCTGGGGAGACAAGAGGCCTAAAACTACAAACATTGCTAAATTTTGATGGAAGAGTAAGGAGACTTAACTCTCTGCCAGGAAACAGAAGAGAAATTAAGGTGCCTCCGAAAAGCCAGCATAAAAATTACATGTACTTGGGAAGTAAGGGGAGCTGAGATGAATCCACTAAACTCTCTAAAGTCAGTTATTTTAGGGGTAGCTTTAGAGATGGAATATTTTTTCAAACTAGAAATTACAGTATTATATCCACTGGTAGGTTGAAATAATCTAAACCAGTATCGTTAGCATTCACTTAAAATAGTCAATTGCCCATTAGGGTATGTGCTCCATAAAGGGTTATAGTCTGAGGCAGCAGGTAATGAGCCTTGTCAGTCCTGCTAATGTCCCTGAAGGTTCACTCTGAAAGAATAGCATGGCTCTTCAATGATACTCCTGCAAAACACTGAAGAGCAATAAATTTTCTCTTGAATAAGCTCAGGTGTTCCTTCAAAAGTTGTTAGAAATGTTTTTTGAATTGCATACTTAAAAGCTAAATGTATATTTAAAGTTTTTGCTCTATCAGTGTTTAAGTTCTAATTGCTGTCTGGTAGGCTTTTCACTCTTTTCAGTGGACTCTAGCAATAGTTGTAACTGAATCACAGAATCTTAGGGGTTGGAAGGGACCTCGAAAGATCATCTAGTCTAACCCCCCCTGCCAGGCAGGGTCACCTGGAGTACATCACACAGGAACTTGTCCAGGCGGGTTTTGAATGTCTCCAGCAAAGGAGACTCCACCACCTCTCTGGGCAGTGCTCTGAGGTGCAGGTGACTTGCCTTGTTTATGTTGCTGACTGCTCTTCCTGGTTCCTTTCTCTTCAGGCCCATGTGGCAGCTGTTACTCATTTGCCTCCATGGGCATGCTGGAAGCAAGGATACGTATCCTCACAAACAACACTCAGAAACCAATCTTTAGTACCCAGCAGGTTGTGTCTTGCAGCCAGTACTCTCAGGGTAAGTACACTGGGGTACACAAAGATAACTTTCAGTATCTATAATGCTGTGGGATGAGATTGTATATTAAAAACTTCTATGCTTTCCCTATCACCCACACTTTAGTGTTTTTTTTCCATAAAGTATCTGACAGGCTATAACTTATAGTACTACTTTTTCTTAAAAGATTGCAGAAAATATTTTAGAGTTGTCAGCCCACCTTATTCTAGGGGCTGAATTGAACCAAGAGCAGTGGCCTTGTGCTCAGGATGTTATTGGACTTTAGGTAGATATAGCTGGGAGATGAGGGATATCTAAGGAGTAGGGCTAAAAATATAGCTAAATGGCAATGCATGCCTAGAAAGAGTGGAACCTAATATCCTCCCAAAAGCACATTCAGAGGGAGGAGGAACACACAGGGAGGTGGAGATGAGCAAAAGCAATGGCTAAAGATTTCCAAAGGACAATACTTGTGTTAGGGCAGGTCTTTTTGCTGCATGTAGCTAACTGCTCTTCCTGATGGGGAGTGTCAGGAGCAACCAGATGTAGTCCATTCATTAGTGTTTCCAGTATAGCTTCCACAGATACAAATTCTGTCCAGTGTGTTCCACAAGCCAGCTGTAGCTAACTGGAATATTAGGATTATTTGGGTCACTGCAGTTTGTGTTCAATACTGTATCTAAAAGTATTCAAAAAGGTTTGAGTAGGAGGGTCTCCCGCCTCAAGTAAGTCTCCAAGGGATTAAGTAGATATTTTTTGTTTAGGTTGTGATGGTGGCTTCCCATACCTCATTGCTGGAAAGTATGTGCAAGACTTTGGTGTGGTGGAAGAGGACTGCTTCCCTTACACAGCCCAAGATTCTCCATGCACTTTCAAGCACAGCTGTTACCACTACTACACTTCTGAGTACCATTATGTTGGTGGTTTCTATGGAGGCTGCAACGAAGCCCTGATGAAACTCGAGCTTGTTCAGCATGGGCCAATGGCTGTTGCCTTTGAGGTTTATAATGATTTCATGCTTTATAAAGAGGGAATCTACCATCATACTGGGCTGCAGGATGACTTTAATCCTTTTGAATTGACCAATCATGCTGTCTTGCTGGTGGGCTATGGTGCAGACCCAAAAAGTGGTGAGAAGTTCTGGATTGTGAAGAACAGCTGGGGCACCTCTTGGGGAGAAGATGGTTACTTCAGAATCCGCCGTGGCAGTGATGAGTGTGCAATTGAAAGCATTGCAGTGGCTGCAACTCCTATTCCAAAATTATAAATTGAGCTTTTCATCCAGTGCTTGGTCCCCAGCCATAAGAACATACTGATTGTTAGAGACTGCAGTTAAAATCTGTCTCCTCACTTCAACAGGGGAGCTTTAATGAAATTTTCCAGAATAGAGCAAACAGTTTCCATAGGTGAGAGCATGAACACTGTGAGCTCTGCTCTGTGCACTGAAGGTTTCCTCTTGAGTCTCACAGTAGATCACCTACAATGCAATGGCTGTTTTGGTACCATGGTGATTGTTACTCATCACTGGATAGACATCTTCAGTCACCAGTCCCATTGTCTTCTGTGGACAATCTTCAGATCTCGGAGGGAGCATCTGCTGTGATGATCTACTCAGAAAGGACACTAGTGCCTTACTTCTCAGAAATCAGGAAATTCAGAATGGAAGTGTGTACTGGGGAGGGAATGGGCAATTACACTGATTAAAAAGAAATTTTAAAGCTCTAAGTGTCCTGCAAAAAAATGCATGTCAAACCCTTATGACAATAAAAATGAATTCTCCATTTCAGGCTGTTACTGAATGTTCCAGATCTGGACTTTATTTCTGTGCTTTGCAATTGATGATCTCAGAGTTCAATAAAAATTACCCCACTCCCCACACACAAGGAGTTTGTACTTGTGGAAGGAGTTGGTTCTTTATTTCAATAACCTATTTAAGTTTTGAACTTCCTGTCAAGAACTTTTACTTTAGCAGGGTCTAAACTGGTGGGAAAGGAGGATGAAGAGAGGAATTAGGAACCTTCCAGCTGAGGCCAAGATTCTCACAGCAGCATCAAGCAAGGTTGTCCAGGAGTCTAGTAGTCGTTCATGTGAATATGAGGCAATTCATTGAATAAATTGGCTAATTCCTCAGTAATCCTGTGTAAATCCTCTCTGTTAGTCTGTTGCACTATGCCTTTCAAATAGACAAGGTAGAAAAATAGAGTTGAGGCAAGGTTTGCAGTACTTGGAAATATCAAGTTCTTTGTAGATGAAACTCAGCTGCAACACAGTAGTTGGTTAATGCAGCACTGTCCTTTGCTGTTCATGTGAGTGACTTAGAGGCGAGTCTCGGTTTCATGGGTAGAAGATTATTTCTTGGGTAATCTTCTGTTACAATATGTAACCAAAGTACTTAGTGTTTTTATGTATAAAATAAAATCTTAAGAAATTTTTATAGGAGGTAGGGAAATCGGTAAAACTGAGAAAAATTGGAGGGTTGTCTGTAATCAAAATATCCTCTTTCAAACTCCCTTTTGCCTCAGCAGCAGAATTTCACAAGAACTGATTGACTCCAGTTTCATAAAACTGAGGGGCAGGGTAAGGCTAGCTTCATGGTTTTGCTTTCTTTATTTGAAGGCCCTGCCAAAAAAACCCTAAACTATGTTTAGAAATGTAGAACTTGTGTTTTGCCAGAATTTGAACAAGAACCTCGGGAATAGCTTATACTGTGCATTGAATTGTTTTGGCTGAGGGAATTGGGAAAGGGAGTGTGTGTCTGTCTGTGTGTCTGTCTGTGTGTCTGTCTGTGTGTCTGTCTGTGTGTGTGTGTCTGTGTGACAGAGCCAGGCATTTGTTTCTTCCCACTTGAATTAATTGGTGTTACTGCAAACTGAGTAGTCCCATGAGGACTTAACCCCTTGGTAGCAGTACATCATGAAGAGGTACATTCTCCCACATACCTCTTTGCCTAAAAAGCACAACCTTTAGTCTTGCACTTCTCCCTCTCTTCCCCTTTCTCCTATAACACTGTTTTCCCCAGGGAAATTGTTACTGGAGTGGGAGAGACAACACTGCTTTCCCCCAGCAGTGTATGGGTGGTTTCTATCTGTTGTGTTATCAAGCATAGTAATGGTCCGATGGTTCATGTGCTGATAAACAGCTCAATAGGTCACCCACTACCCTTTTTCCAGGTATTTTAATTAAATTAAAGCTGAAAATTGCTTGAAAGAATCAAGGATGGAAGAAATGGTTGTCTGTGCTTTCATTTTGGAAGAAAAGACTATGTTGTCTGCAGTGCAGTGCTAACAGCAAGCTTCCTGCCATGCTGATATTACAGCTGCACAGCTTGACCTAACTTGGCTGACAGCTTCTCTATACATAAGCAGCCATGTTGACACCAGTATAAACTCTCTTGAGGTGCAGGAAATGGTCTTCTTCATATAGATGGTGTGCAGGCTTGTCTTGCCACCTGTGAGTGCCTGTGGTCTCACTGTATAGATGCAGTAGTTTTTTAATATCCTATGCAATTCGAAGTGTCGTTTCTTAATAAGCAGGTATGTTCTTTAAGTTATGGCTTTGTATGAATGTGCTAGGTTCTTGGATTTCTTTAAATTTTCTGTAATCTGTAACATCTGTAGCACTTGAGATTATTTGAAAATAAGGATATAAAAGCTGGGTATTTCTTACTGTTTTAACTATCCTTCAGCCATCAGCTCATTATCAAACTGCTGGTGACCTTCATGGCACTACAAATACAAAAATACTTGCTATTCACTATGCCTTGTATCATGTTAGCTACATGAATTTTCAGTAAGATCGTGTGTTATATCCTTGGAAATCCCTGTGTCTGTCTATCTGTCACTGCTTGTGTGTGGCAGCTGCACTGGTGCTACTGTGAGGATGAGAGAGCTCAGAGCTGTCTGTCACCATCACTGCCCCCAGAAACTGTCATCAGACGTACTTGTTTGCCTCTGGCTGACTGTGGTATGTGAGTGTCCCTGTTTTCTGTATTTCAGAGTTGCACAGAGAAATGTCAATCAGCCTGAAGGAGGTAGTTAAGTGGCCAGCATGACATATGTGGATTCTCAACTTCTATTTGAGATTGTGGGCCAAGTAGAGAAAGTACATTCAGGACAAGCCAGAGGATTTCCTTCCCACAGCCTGTAAGGGTTTCAACTACAAGAGTTGGTAAACCTTGAAAGTTAGGTGGTAGCACTCCACTCTGTGATGGTGCAGGCTGGGACACAGCTTCCCATGCTGGTATCTTTCCAGCTCCTTGGAAGTCGAGGAACAGGGCTAAACTTGGCTGTAAGGAGTACAGAAGATTGGAAATAAATTTCTGCCCACAAAATAGACAAAATGGAGCTCTGTGTGTCTCTGCAACTTCACCTTTTTTTAAGAGCTTATAGTTTGCTTAGGTGGCTTCTAGCTATAAATGATGCAGTGGGTTATGTGGAGTAGTTTAAAATGGGAAACAAGCTATATCACTCAGGAGTCTGATTACAGGTTTGGCAGATATGCCTTGCAGTGAACAAGTAGGGGCCCAATCTATGTAACTTATCAAGGAAGATGACATGGGGGATGATACTTATAGGGGAAATGGAGCTAATCATCAGCCCAGCAAATGGAGATATTAAAAGTTTGGTATTTTGAAAATTAATACATCCAGAGGATAAATAAGCTGTTGTTATTTAAAAACGAGCATAACAAATCCTTAAAATCTATCAAGGGCTGTGCTGGAGAATCAGAGTTGGGTGATTTTGTTGTTTGAGCACTTTCCTGGCAAAAGAACTGCTCAGGGAATCCAGTGGTTGGTTTATGAAGGAGACCTGGCTGGATCATCGTGACTCCTCCTCGCTCGGTGATCTGAGGACTTGAAACATGAGGTGACTTTTTACTTACAAGGTTGTCAGTCTAATTTTGCACCATAAACTGCATATAAAGCAGGAGTTGAAATGGTTGGACTGCTTTAAAAGGTTCTGCTAAAGTCAGACTTCCCACAACCTCGGAAGACGTCAATCTGTATTTTTCAAATACTTGGTTTTCAAAGTGTGATTAGAACAACATTGTAGGTGTTGTTAATTGAATAGATTCAAAGATGTCAAGTGGAGAATTTTGAAAAGCGTGTTTTCTCAATTTTTGTATTTAAAAAGGGACAAATGCTGATTTATATTTCTGGGAGGAAATGAGAGAAGACAGACTAAGCATTTTTTCAGTGCTTTCAGTCTACAAAACAACATCCTTTAATAACATTTTCGGTTTTCACTTCTTCATTCTTCCACTCCCAAACACCAAACGTTTTTTCTTGCCCCACCAAATAATTAATTTCTTAAAAAAAGCCATTTCTGCTGTGTGTTGAAATTCCCTTTAAAATACTGAAGTTATCACTGATTTCAGTTTTACCTCAATGGATGGGACTTAACTCTGATAATACGCAGGGATAGCATGGGCTGATACAGCTGGGACTGTCTCACTTTGGGTTGAAATAAGGTAGGAAATGGTGTGGACTCTGGAAGGTGCCAAAGTGCACTGTGTAATGCCTCCAGCCTCTCAGGAATGTGGTGCAGGTGAGACGTTTGGGGGGTTCTCTGCCCAGGTCTGCCAGGACTCTGTGGGAGCTGTGGGGTGTTGCAGGAATGGGGCAGGGAAGGCTGTGGGGTGTTTGGGTCTCAGGTGGCCTGAGCCACTGTACAGAGATGCCTGTCCCTGCTGAGTGTCTCACAGCACAGCCTTACTAATGCCCTCATTTACACCACTTCACCTGAGAGCAAAATAACACTTGAATTGTAAAATAAAGTGTACTAGCTAGGGCAGCAAGCCCATGGGTGCTAACACTCTTGTACCCAGACTGTTCATGGCTCACTCTGGTTTCCTCCACTGCAGTGCATTGTACATGTATATGTATATTTAGCTACTTTTAAAAAAAGTCCACCTCAATCTGAAACTTGACTTTAAATTTTGAGGGAGAGACCCCAGGCTTATTTAGAAAAAACAAAACAACTCCTTTCCATATCCTGAACAATCTGGGCAGCACATGATAACCAAACAAAAGTTGGAAGCTTTGACTATGGTTATGAAAGAAAAAAACTATACTTGGCTACCCCTTCTGAACAGTGAGTTTGAAGAGAAAAGGCTCACACCCTGCTTGGCTGAGTGTCAGGGTATCTCGTGTGATGAGAAGAAGGTGTCGGGGAGTGCAGCTCAAGCAAGCTGAGGTTTCTCTGCAGGTTGCTATGGCTTCTGGATGTGCTTTCCGCTGAAGCAGTGTGTGAGCATGTGTGTGTGGTATGTTCAGGTTCCCAAACTAAAAAGCATTTACTGTCGGCTGGGAAGTTATTAATGACCTGCAAAATTAGGAGGAGGTCAGGTGCAGTGCATTAACAGAGCACCAGTATATATCAGTTCTCTCTGGCAGGTGGGGCAGGAGGAGGAGGTTGAAGCCTTTCTGTACTGGCTATAGAGAAACAGGCATGTGCATATGCAGGATTTTTTCTGTAAGAGGAAAGGCACTGACATGTAGTTCTACCAATTATTCCTAATCACTTCATTTGGATGAACTGACTTGATCCTGCAGGTGCCCTTTAGCTCCTTCACCAAGCATGTTCTGCTATTTGCACTTTAGGGTATATATGCATGTTTCTATTTGAAGTGGTCCCTGGGACCCCTGGCTTATCTCATGAAATAGAGAATATGTTTAAGGGTGGTGTAGAAGGGTGATAGCACTTTAGTGATAGGACAGGTGACAAATTTTAAGTACTGTAATAAGTACCAAAAATATTAAGAGTGATGTTTTTGCCCTACGGGGATTTCAGGAGTTCGGAAAACAGTTTGGATTCTTAAATGTCCAGGATTTCCAACCTTGATGCTTTGTATGTAAGATAGGGAACAATTTAAAAAACTTGGCTAAATGTACAGAATCCTTCATATTATATTTAACAAAGGAAATATAGTATATATAGCGTGTTTTTTTTTTAAAAGCCTCGTGATTACCTTTTCCATTACTCTCTTTACTTCAACACGTGACAGTAATACAAAATGATGGCCTCTTCTATTGTTCTGTTTAGCACTGAGCCAGGATAAATGCAATTTCTGGTCTGGACTGAACATGAGATTCCCTAAGATTTTTCCTCTCATTAACACCAACTGAAGGACACCAAGTATTTCAGAAGAGAAATCTTCCTGAAAGCAGATATGCTGTGACCTCCAGGAGCCCATTACTTCACCTGGAGACTGGGATACCTAGTAAGTTCTGCTGCTTGTTGGTACCTGTGTACCCAAAAAAGGAGGGCAGATCCTATGCTTTTACTCATAGAAACTGATGTTTTGTGGCCTGAACAGTTGCACTGAAACCGGTGACACTGCTCAAGGAGTCAGAACTTGCTCACTGTATGTAATGTTTATCTGCCCAAAAATAAAGTGCTCAAAAATTATAGATGATTTCCTGAACTTCCACCCTGTTTTCTCTCTTCTAGTGACAAATTTGTATTTGCAGAAATTCACTCTAGCTTATTGAAGAATTTTTCCATGGTTATTCAAGCTTCAGAATCACAGATGGACACAGTGGTACTCAGTCATTATTGATGCCCACTGTGTCTTATCGCAGCCGAGGCCTCAATATTTAGATGTCAGTGCATAATGTCCAAGTGAAATGCAACATGAGTAATGACCCAGTTTAGAGATTTTCTAAATAAGCAGCAACCTCTCCCCTGTTACAGATTGCAGAGAGGCAGAGACATACTGAACTGCATACCTATTACCTTTTAGGGATACATCATACTGGCATCCACAGGAGCAACTAAAATATTATTATTGTTCCCGTCAAGAGAAAGGTCAAGAACAGAAGGAATTGCTTTATACCTGCAGAGATAAGGGTTGGGTTTGTTGGGGTTTTTTTTTAGGAAAATAAGTCTTTTCTTAGTTCCCCTTTTTCTTCCGAGGAAAGTATGATTCTGGACATTTTTACACAGAAATATGTTAGTGCCTATTTTTAATATATATAAAAAAGGAAACCATTTCTCAAGGCACATTGTAAATGTGTTGCCACAGCATTTCACTCACATGAGGAGCTAAGACCAAGATCTGATTATACATCCACACTGTCTGCAGTTGGAGCAGCTTTTAATAACATAGCAAAGCCCAGAACCCTCACTGGTACTCGTTCTCACCCAGAACCAGGACCTCATTTTTCATTAATACAACCAAAACCCACAGTGTTTCCCCAGGTCTAACATCCCCTTGCCCCACACAGACAAGGGAACGATCCATTCTGACTGAAGACCTGCTGACTTCCTGTGGTGATGATGTTGCTGTGATGGCCACATACCGCCCTTGTGCAACCCCACAAACCAGTTGCAAAACATTATCACAAATGTCAAACATCAAGAAAAGCCATATGGTGCTCAAAGCAAGCATTTCTTGCTTGAAAAGCAGTGAATGTATTTGACTAATTAAAAGTTTAAGAAAGTGGTCTCTTCACCAGAGAGCCAGCACCTCACCTCGTGTATTCCAGTCAAGCTACAGCAGACTTTCTCCCTCAAAAAACTCTCTTTGTCTTCAGACATGCAATGGCTCAGTGGATCGTGTAGGTCTGCATGTTCCTCCCAGAGGAGGGTCAGGAACCACACTGATCATCACATGGGACAGGACTGCTGTGTTGACATCATCAGTCAATGTGACTGCACCTTTTCTAGGCCCACCAAAAGGGACTGAGACAGTTGTCCTGGGTTGAGCCAGGTTGAAGCTAATTTTGCTTTTACTAATTTTTTTTTCCTTCAGGTCCCTGAGCAAAAGCAACACCCTGGACAGACAGTACAACAGGATTTAGAACAAAGCTATATTTTTAGAAATTCAAAGAGAGGAAAATATGCCCACTGTCTCCTTGCAGCACAGGTTTGCATCCCTTTATTCTTGCTCACAGTAACTTTTCTAGCTTTTCCCCACTCTCAGCAACCTATGTGTAGACTCCTTGGGACACCAAGATAAGACCTTTTCTTGCTGTCCTCTCTGAGACCTGGTTGTACTGGCTGTCTTTTGCCCTTTTGATCAGTGTCTCCTCATCCTCCCTCCTCATCCTCCATGCTCTCCCTTTGCTGCTTCTCCTTCCAGAGATCTCCCTTTGCCCATCACCCTCACTGACACTCCAGAGAAGGAGCAACCCCTGTGCCCTTCCAGAAGGAGTCACTTGATGCTAACACAGCAGCCAGGAGGCTCTGTTGCCCAGAGGAAAGACACTGAAAAGAGAAGAAGATACAATCATAGAATCAGAATCCTTTTGGTTGGAAAAGACCTGTAAGATCACCTGTCATGGCAGAGCCAGCATTTTTTTTTCTTCTTTGTGGAAGTGGGATCGCAGGGAAGGCAGTAAACAAATTAGAAGGTAACCATGAGCTTGGACATACGTGATCATCCACAGAATCAAAACACCACACACATTAATGCTGAGGAAGGGAGCTGTACTTGGACACCTGTAGCTGAACTTTTAAGCTAGAAATTTTGTAGTAATTAACATTGCAGGGTAGCAAAACTCAATGTAAGACCTATAGAGGGGGAAAGTTTTTGGATGAGTCTTTCTTGTACTGTTTAGGATCTGAAAATGGTTGTGATCTTTTGCCTCTCCATTCTGTCCCACCTCTGTGAAGCATTAGGATTTGCTTAGGATTTTGCTAGTCTTTTTACCTGGATGCTGCTGAAAAGGATCTGTCCTTTTCTTCTTGACATCACCCCTTAATGGCATAGGTAGGCAGGTGATCTGTCCTTTTGTTGTTTGTCTTTTTAGATTGCACCTTCTTTTAGGATGTCCTTTGATTTAGGCTGCCTTTTGTTACCTGTTCTGGGTGTCCTGATGGCCTTCATGCAGATGTGCTTGGGAATGTAACATGCTGCCAATCCAGGTGCCAGTGGAACCTGCCTTTCCTACAGCCCATCTCCTGCCACCCCTCCTGGTTCTTCCACAACCAGATAGTCCCATTCATTTTTCCATTTAGAGAAATTTTAATGCTGCTATTACAAATCTCTACACTCCTAACGAGTGATACAGAGCTAACATTAAATTCTGTTTTGTCAGCCTCTAATTAAAAAGGAAAAAAGACTCACACTCTCAATGTTACAGCCTCCAGCAATCAGGAAGATGCAATCACCCTATTTCTTCTTCTTTCTTCAGGGCAGCACACATGGAAAACAGATACATTATGTGAAAAGAAGCATTGCATTGCTTATATTTTATTACCCCACTGCTGAGTTTTATGTATTTGATTTGGCCTTTTTAGTTAATTTCTTGTAATTGATTCTTTTTTTTCCCAAAAAACTGGATGCAGTTTCCTGCAGTTATTATCTTGCTGAAATTTAAACCTCTGCATATAATCCCAAGGTTAATAGAGGGCTTCAGGAAAGGAGGGAGAAACGTAACTGAGTGACAAAATTCATAGCCTCAACAGCCTTATTAACATAGGAGATTTAGAGGGAGACTTTTGTGTAAAGAGAGTACAATTCAGACTGCAGACGTAGCCACCAGACCTGCAAATGCTCAGCTTTTGGAGCATTCCTACTGATGCCCAAACACCTACAGGGTGAGGTAAGAAGGTCCCAAAATAGGGACGGATTTTAAGTGGGCTCAAGAAATTGACCAGAACTGTGATGCAGAACTGGGGCTCCCAAAGAGGCTGGGAGCAAGAATTGTTGCATTTGGACCACGAGCAGAGTAGGAAGCCAAAAGTAAAGAGACTGTTGCTTTGGGTATTCCAGATAGATGTTAAAAATTGCCATCAGCATTGGATGCTTTGCACAACTTCTGTGACTTTTGCAGCTGTTTTCAAGATTAAGGAGTATTGTGTTTTGTTGTTGTTGTTTTGTGTTGGGTTTTTTGTTTTGGTTTTTTAAGAGCCTTTTGTTGATGTTCATAGTAATTTTCACAAGTGCGTCAGCCTTTTTTTTATTCTACTTCTGAGTATGGCTTAGTTTGAATCAATGCTGTCTTCATAAAAACTGTCAGTGGGGCCTCAGGAAAAGGAAGCTAATGGCACTGGTCATCCCAACCTACTGCATGGTGGCCAAGCATGAACAAGACACCACGGAGGTGACCAGAAAGTCTACCCCTCCCCACATGGATCATTTTGGGATTCGTCAAACTGTCCACACCTTCCCACCAGCACATTTGTTCTTGTGAACTTGTTTTGGCAGTCAGGGGGACATTGTTCCCGTCACCAGTGACACAACTTTGATGGCATTTTAGCATCTAGTTTCTGTGTAAACTTCCAGTGCTAGATGTTGTAAACAGTTTAATTAAGCTAGCTGAGGTCACTGCTTGCTTTCCCACATCTCACCTATGTTGGTTGTAGCAGCATCTGCAGCTGGGATGAGACTTGAGGATATCAGTTTTCTTTCTTCTCATCGTCTGAGTCCCAAGAGGGTGTTCAGTTTTCTCTGAAAAAAAATACTCACTTGGACTGAAGAAAACTCTTGATACATGAGTGCTTCAGGATGTCATCTGTTGGCTGTTTAAAGGTTTAACAGTCCTGTTTGTAGCCTGCTACAGAGAGACACTAGAAAGAGAAACACAGGTCAGAAACAGCAGAGAAAGGGGACTTGCAGACAGAACAGCAGGTGATTCATTACCATCTCAATATGTGTCATTTACTGATAATGACAGTGTGCACAGGTAAACTGCCCAGCATATTGTGGAGTTTTAGAGCCCTCACACTACTGCACAGCTCACCTTCGTGCCTATGAACACTGTCTCGTAATTAAGTGTCTCCTTGTGGATGGCTGCTTTTCAGCCTCTTCAGACACCAAATGTACTGAGTATGAATATGACTTGATTGCAAGATATAAACTAAGTCTATAAACCCATTGCGCCAATAATCTGATTAATTCAGCATGTAGGTCAGCTATTAGAAACCTCTGAGCTCTTCTCCTGAGATACTGAGAGGTCTTAAATTTCTCTGACTTGGCAAGGTACTGTGGATACTTCATGTCTTCCCTGAAATAGTCAGGACTGCATAGGCTCAGGTTCTCAGGGTATTATTTAATTTCATTGTTTCATTATTTCTCAGGTCATTATTTCATGCCAAACATTGTTCTATAGTCTACTCTAGAGCAGTAAAGCTCTTGGGAGCTTTCCTGTGTACACCATACCCCCTGAGACAGTTGCAGCAGGAGACAAATGAGGCAAAGAGGATTACAGCTGACAGTGCTGTATGAATGTATTGCTTGATTTCTCATATAATGGGCAACTACTCTAAGGCTTCTAATGCATAATGACCTAAATAACTTAGATGGACCTGCTCCTTAAACTGAATCTACTCCTAAATGTCTTTTTTTCCTTGGCATTAGAAATATTCTTACATATTATGGCTCAGGTATCTGGAAGAACCGTCAGGTTTTCAGGCTCCAGTCCATATGGGGGATTTCAGTCACCCCCATATCTGCTGCAGGAACAGCACAGTGGGACACAAGCAACTCAGGAGGTTTCTGGAGTGCATTGATGGCAACAGGTGACGGGGGAGGAATGTAGACTCACTGTCCAAGCGTGCAGGTATGCACCCATAACGGCCAAGACTGATGTCATTGTGAGACCACTCTTGATTATCTTTGAAAGATCATGGTGAGCAGGACTGAAAGAAAGAAAATTTCACTGTTAGCTTCAAGAAAAGGAAGATGGAGAATTAAGGAACTCCAGGCTGGTAAGCATCACCTTGATCCCCGTAAAGGTGATGGAGTAAATCCTGCTGGAAGCCATTTCCAAACATAGTAAGGACAAGAAGTTAATTTGGAGTAGTTAGCACAGATTTATGAAGGGGAAATCATGCCTGGCCAAATGTATGGCCACCTAGGATTAAATGACTGGGTGTGGACAGGCTTTTGATGCTGTCTTCCATAACATCTTCATAGATGAACAGATGAAGTACGGGGGGGTTAGGTGAATGGGCAGTGAGGTGGATTGAAAACTGGCCAAATGACCAGGCTCCAGGCTCAAAGGGTTTTAATTGGCTGCACAAAGCTTCTGTGGAGGCCACTGACTAGTGCTGTACCCAGGGATCAATACTGGGGGCAATACTGTTCAACATCTTCATTAATGACCTAGAAAAAGGAACAGGTTGCACCCTTAGCAAGTTCGCAGATGATACAAGGTGACTGATACACCTGATCAGTGTGCTGCCATTCAGTGGGACTTAGGCTGGGGAATTGGGCAGAAATTAATCTCATTATGTTTAACAAGAGGAACTGCCAAATCCTGTAGTTGGAGAGGAATAGACCTAAGCATCAGTGCATGCTGGGGGCCAACTAGCTAGAAAGAGCTTTGCAGAGAAGGACCTGGGGGTCCTGGTGGGCAACAAGTTGAACCTGAGTCTGACAGCCAAAGAAGACCAACATCTTCCTGGGCTGCATTAGGCAGATCATCATCAGCATGGTTGAGGGAAGTGGTCTTTTGCCTCTATTTAGCACTAGTGAGATACACCTGGAGTGCTGTGTCCAGTGCTGGGCTCCCCAGTATGAGAGACAAGGAGGCCTGAGTTCAGCAAAGGGTCACAAAGATAACTAAGGAGGGGGGGCACCAGGGAGAGGCTGTGAAAGCTGGGATAGTTTCAGCTTGGAGAAGAGAAGGCTCATGGGGATCTTATCAATGTATATAAATACCTGATGGGGTGAGTAAAGAGCACAGGCAAAGATGGAAATTCTATTTAAACATAATAAAAAAGCTTTTTACTCTGTGTGGTTGAACACTGGAACAAGTTGCACAGAGAGATCCAGAGTTGCCCAGAGTCTCGATCCCTGAAGATATTTAAAACCCAACTGTGTGTGGCTGAGAGGAACCTGTTGTCAAAGGCTCTGCTTTGAGCAGAGGAGTTGGACTCAATAATCCCCAAAAGTACCTTCCCACCTCAGTGATTCTGTAATATTTTAAATTATAGTGAATACAACTGACAAACTGTAGTCCTGATAAACTTTTTTTCGGATAAAGGGAGTATCTTTTGTTGTTTTACTCCATGGTTTAAATTTGCAGCTTGGAGACCCAGTCCTTAATGGAAATTATTTAAGCCAATGCATACTAATTTAGGATCTATTCTTATAAACATCCCTGAACATGAAGTTGGTGCTGCTGGGTGAACACCATTAGAGACTGATAGTCTCCAAAGAATCAGACTTAATTCTACTTGAATCAGTCAGCAGTTTTGCTGATGTGATTCAGCCCTGTTCTTAAAGATTTTCCCTGGTGAGGACAGGGTAGACTAGTCTTTAAGCTCCTGCTGTGAGCACCGAGTCTGGACCCTCATAGAATGGCATAATGCAGATTACTGACTCCCAGAAACTTTCTATCTTAATTTAGAGATACCTATCTGTAGCATTGTGACTGTTTGATCCTCATCACACAAGTAACTCACAATACCTGAAATGGCTTAAACTGCTCTGCTGTCACTTGGGTCCAGGCTTTTGCTGGTAGCTCTATAGTAACCCTGTGAGGAGTGTGATTGCAACCTCAGTGAGTGCTCTTCCACTCTGCTCATTGAATCCAAGACACCACATCATTCATTTGGAACTGGCTCATGTCAGACTAATTCTTTGCTGTGTGATGCTTTCACTGCCATCCAGCCTCAGGGACATCCATTTTAATCTTCCCAGAGCATTACTGACCCCTCGTTGTTAGATTTTTCCCATGGCAGACATTCTGGTTCTCGCCCTTATTGCTTTTCAAGTTGCACTATGTTCATGTATTCCCAGGTGACCATTCAAAATGCACTTGGTGTAAAATGCACTGCAACCCATCTAAGATTTGCTGCAGGCTTCAAAGGATAGGCCTTAACTTGAACTTTATTATGGGTGAATCTATTAAAAAAAAAAAAAAATCAGCCTTGAGAAAGGCAATTACATCAAATTATTAATATATTTGAGTCTGTTGGAATAGAAGTACATGTTTGCATCTGAGCACAAACTGTGGTCACACAGGTGACTAAACTATCTGAGATGCCCTGAAGCATTGATACAGCTTGAGGATATGGAAGGTATATTGGAATGTGCAACAAGCAGCCAAACCAGGCCCCTTTATCAGACTAAATTTGTAACTGGGAGAGAGAGGAAAGCTCCCACTCCTCAAATACAATGATTTGTGCACCTATAGGTTGCTAACATTTGGAATCTCTTTCCCTGTGTTCTCACTATTTCTCTGCCCTGAATCCTGCCTTGCCTTGAGGTCTGATCTTGTGGAGTCTCTTACCCTAGAAACAGATCCGTTGCAAAATTGCACCCTCAACCAGTAACTCATACTCTTCTAAGACTTTTTTAATAGGGCTGTAATTGTGCTAGAGGGAAGGGGTTTTGACAGGTGCAGTTTCTGACATAAAACAGACACTGCCATAAATTATTCCTGCCATCCAGACCTTGTTTTGTAGGACAGCTGGAGTATAAGTCTCCAGAGGTAACACTTGGGCATGCCCACTAAGTCCATATTTTGATGTTATTGATAGAGTGCTTTCAGCCAGGGGGTAGACTGAACTTTTAATGAGTAAGAATAATTGAGCGCAGAGGTTACAACTCATTTCCCAACAATAACCTAACATCTGACCATAAAAGATAACCTGTGCTACAATTGGTTGCATAAATATTTGTTTAGATATTACTTGAGGGATCTTTCCTGATAAAATGTATTTTCTGCTAAGTTAATTATAAGTTAAATTTAATCAAAGGAGAGTTCTTGCTATGTTTGACAAGTCAATAACCATTCCACTATGGGTATGTTTGATCAGTCAACAGTAATTTTTAGCTGAATGTCTTAATCACAGGAACAGTTGGAATAGAAGAAGGGAAAATCCAAACTAATTAATTCTTTCTAGTCCAAAAATAAAATTGGGGGAGATGCACCATTTTGCTAAAAAAATCTATTTCTCTGTAAAAGATTATTTTTGCCATGACTAACCATTCCCATAATGAAGTCAGTGAACACTCTATGACTGAAAAGACAAAGACAATATATTAATAAAAGATGAACAGTCTTCTATGTAGCTACCAATTTAGTATTTAATCTATACCCCAGGATTAATTAGGATATGGAAATCTGGCCAAAAAACTGTGTAGAATTTCAATGGTTTCTATTTTTTTTTAAAGCAGAACATAAAATAATCTTGTAATTAATTTTTGTGTATATATATATACACACCAACAAAGATGTGCATGCATACACATATGTATATTTAGCATTTCTCTGGATTATGGTGTCATTTATATTATATCATTTCAGTAAGATCAATATGATGCCACAGTGTAACAGTGATAGCTGTGGTTTAAAAACCCTAGATAATTATATGGCAATCCTTTAAATACATACATTTCTAATAATTTTAATGTGTGTCCTTGGGCAAAAAACGATTACCCAGTGCTTTCAATATCTCAGACAACGTTGTTGTTACAACTGTGGTGCTCAGTCAGCATTGATGTCCTCTTCTGTGGTATATGCCATGCAAAGAGATAAAGATAAGATAAAATCTGGGATGCAGTCACACTCTCCTTGATTCCCGTCAATGTAATTGCATCTTCACCACTTCTCTCAGAGAAGATCTCTACTAATGACAGAGATATAGTGAGAAATTCCTGAAATTTATCACTGTACAATGAGTTTCAGTTTTATACTGAGGCCAATACAGTCTGTGATGCCTTAATTTGATGGAGTTTTCTTACATGTTATCACTTACAATGGAGATTTGTGGAGTTAGTATCAATTCCTGCCAATTAACACAGAGCATTAATACACTATTGATATTAATATAGGTTTTAAAGAGAGATAACAGAGCATCAGATGGCACTCACTGTTGTGGCAAATACTATAGTAGATAGACAGGGAATACAAAAATAAAACAGCATAGATATACACAATGTCATGTGGAATTTCAATTATGATTTACATTGATTTCATAGAATCATAGAATGTTTTTGGGTTGGAAAGGATCTTATAGATCATTTAATTCCAAACCCCCTGATGGGCAGGGACACCTTTCACTAGACCAGATTGCTGAAAGCCCCATCCAGCCTGGCCTTGGACATTTCCAGGGATGGGGCTTCCACAACTTTCCTGGACAAGCTGTGCCAGTGTCTCACCACCCTCACACTAGAGAATTTCTTCCCAGTGTCTAACCTAAATCTACCCTCTTCCAGTTCAAAACCATTCCCCCTCATCCTATCACTCCATGCGCTCATGAAAGTCCTTCCCCAGCTTTCTTGTAGCCCCTTCAGGTACTGGAAGGCTTCTCTAAGGTCTTCCCAGAGCCTTCTCTTCCCCAGGCTGAACAACCACAACGACTCTGTCAGCCTGTCTTCAGAGAAGAGGTGCTCTAGCCCATGGATCATCTTTGTGGACCTCCTCTGGACTCACTCCAACACCTTCATGTTCTTCCTATGTTGTGGGCTCCAGAACTGGACACAGTATTCCAGGTAGGGTCTCACCAGAACAGAGTAGAAGGGTAGAATCACCTCCCTTGTCCTGCTGGCCACACGTCTTTTGATGCAGCCACGACATGGTTGGCTTTCTGGGCTGCAAGTGCACATTGCCAACTCATGTTGAGCTCCTCATCACCCAGCACCCCTAAGTCCTTTTCCCCAGTGCTGTTCTCAATCCATCCTCAATCCAGCCTTTAGCTGTGCTTGGGATTGTCCCAAGAGGGACAAGTGCAGGACCTTGCACTTGGTGTTGTTGAACTTCATGCAGTTTGCACAGTCCACCTCTCAAGCCTGTCAGGGTCCCTCTGGGTGGCTTCCCTTCCCTCCAGCGTGTCGACCACACCACTCAGCTTGATATGATCAGCAAACTTGCTGAGGGTGGACTCAATTCTGCTCTCCATGATGCTCTCCATCTCAAAGATGTTAAACAGCACCAGTCCCACTACCTACCCTTGATGAATGCCACATATCACTATTCTCCATTTGAACATCAAGCCTTTGACCACAACTCTTTCAGTGTGACTATCCAGCCAATTCCTTATTCATCAAGTGGTCCATCCATCAAATCCATACCTTTCCAATTTAGAGACAAGTATGTCGTGCAGGACCATATCGAACATTCTGCACAAGTACAGGTAGATGACATCAGTTACTCTTTCCTTATCCACCAACACTGTAACCCCATCCTAGAAGGCCACCAAATTTGTCACGCACAATTTGCATGATTTAATAAAGATTAAAATGTATGTATTTACCAGAGAAAGTACTGATAACCAAAATATAAACATAGAAATATCAACTAAATTGGTGGCATTTTTATGTGTTCTTATTGCCTGGACATTGTTGAAGGACCTGAAATAGCAGAATAAGGGCTCCGAGGCACCATCTGGTTCTCCCAGCTTAACAAGGTACTCCCTGTCAGCTGAGCCTTGCTAACAGCCTACCTGTGGGTGGCAAATGCAAGCTCATATGGTTTATATTAGTTGCCCTTGACTGTGGACTCAGCTAAGACAGATTACATTGCATCAGCTCCAGGCTAAGTGCACTTCCCTGGAGGCCTCTGCCTGCAGCAAATCACTGAGTCGCAGTAACACGGTTGTGTGCCCAAAGGGATTAGGTGGCATCATCAAACAAGCCTGGCAGTGATTGCTGAAGACATGACCATCCAAAATTATCTGCCTTACCGCGTGGTAGGTCTTATTATTCCTGCAGCAGAGCTGCATATGAGCAGGACACCTCCCTGCCCTGGTACCTTCAGATCCCAATGAAGCCAAACCAGAACAGCTGCATAGTTCAGGACATGGCAACAGTTCTCCAAAAAGGTGGAGAAAGGCAAATGTGAGGGCCTTATTACGCCTGAGGAGCGTTCAGCAGACAGTGTCTATAAAAGCCATTTTACCATGGAATTAGGAGATCGGGGTACAGCAAAACACTTCAGTCCATGCTTCTCTTAACTCAGTGACTCATCCCTCTAAATGCAACGGAGCCTCCTGCTTGCTGCCTCCACATCTGAACACCTCACTGAGCACCTCATTTGTAGCCTTACCACTACTGGGGTGACCCTGAGTAAGCCTATGAGGAGCTCATTGTACCAGGGTGTTGCTGGGGCCAAGAATTTAGCCAGGTTCAAAGAAGAATTGGAAACTTAAGTAATACGATTATCCAGAGCTATTATAGCTAATGCTAACAAAAACTTTGGAAGAGAGGTAAATCCTCATGCTTCTGGGTGTAGGCCAGTTTCTAACTACACTTACTAATACACTAAGACCTTCTCCAGTTACATAATATCTGCTCACAGTGATGTCTCATGCAGTGTTGTCTGAGCATTGGCCATCATCAAACAAGGATAAAAGACCAGGTGCAATTTCACCCTCATCCAAACCACCAATTTCTTCATTTGCTCAATTGCTAAACCCTTTCAGCCCATTCTTTTTTTAATCTCTAAAATGGGAATCATCAACATTAAAGGTGAATTGTGAGTGCTTAGAAGTGCTTGGATATTGGATCCTCTCTGAAAACAACAGTGCTGTGAAGGTAACATTCACAGATACATGCTGCCAGTAGCAACAATAATAAGGTTGAATCACAAAGAGATGTTAACTGATTGGAGAGAACTGGTTGGCTACTCAGATTGCAGCCTTTTTTATGATGCCTGTAATTAACAAGGCTTAGACCTTTAAAATTTTATCTCCAAACAGAAAAATACAAATGACAGCTTGTTTTTGGAAAGATAATTTATCTTATTGAAAAGAGGCCTCTTATTAAAATTAAAAAAAAAAAAAAGAAGAAAAAATAATATTATTTTCTCCTTAAATTACCTATTTCCACTTTTTGTGTGTGCGTATATACAAACTTTAAAGATTTGGTTATAAAAGATTGTATAACTTGAGTGCTCTGAATTCTTTGTCTGCTAAAATCCAGTTTTTGGACAGATGACAAATTTCTAATGCCATTTTAGTGTACACTTGGATAAGAACTCCATCAACTAATACCTCAACAAGTATAAAATATATTTTCATTTTATCAAGACCATCAATAAATGTCAAAGTCATTCACGGATGAGTTTCACATGATATTTAAATTCTGGGGGTTTGCTATCAAAGCTGTTAAAAGAATCAAACACCTCTAGGCAGTGGAGAGGTGTTTCCTAGCTAACCTGCCAAGTTAAAACTGTCAGTGTGTTCTTCATTTAAAAAATTCTGTCAGTGATTTACTCAAATGTGTTCAGTTGTTTGCAAATTTGATATCACTTATTTTGGAAAACAGAGGACTGTTGAGACACTGCATTCATATGCTCTAATGCTGTCATGCTTTCATAACTTCTGATTATTGGAGTCATGGGATAAATCTGGATTTTTTGCATTTTAGAGTCTAGTTGTATGAAAAAACAAAGCATAATCTGTATGCTGCATTCAGCAGATGTGAGTGCACTTGTACATGCAGAGACACAATCACAATTATGTTAATTAAATTTTAAAATACATACCTCTTATAATTAAATTCACACAGCCCTCCTGGGGTGGACACATGTAAAGATGCTTTATATCATTATAACTGACATTTGTGGAGTCTCCATCTCTGGAGATATTCAAAACCCACCTGGATGCAGTCCTGAGTAATGTGCTCTGGGTGGTCCTGCTTCAGTGGGAGAGTTGGACTAGATGATCATTAGAGGTCCCTTCCAACTCTTAACAGTTCTGTGATTCTGTGATTTCTAGTGATATAACTGCATTCACACTGACTTAGATTGATTAAAACCAAATTGCATCCAAAGTTGAAGTCACACTGGTTTAACTTTTGCACTTTAATAGAGGTGTGAAACCTCTTAAAGGGGTTTTCTGCTTTTTTTGCAGTGACTGGCATTTTAGAGATGGCTGGAAAGAAGCACAGGGAGATTAATTATCACAGAGAAGGCAGTGATTAAAAAAAAAAAAAAAAAAGTGTGTAAAACTAACGCATGACAGAAAGACTGTCCTTCCAGCAAGGAGCAAAACAGGGAACAGGACTGTTGCATGGATTTTCCGGCAAAGTCTTTAGTAGCCAGACTAATCCCAGACACACCTCGTGCTGACCTTTACACACAAACGCACAGAACTTTTCTGGGAGACTTTCTTCCCCCAGTCCCTTGCTTACTTCATCTCCCAGCAGGGCTGCCTGCTGGTCCTGGTGATCCTGCTTCCGTACAAAGGGAAAGAGCCTCCACCTACCTTCTCTCCTTCCCTCCCCGGTTCCTCACTCCCTCTCTCCCCCTCAGGCTGGCAGGATTCCTCGGGCAGAGCATGCAATCAGTTCGCAGGGAGCAGCCGCAGCCACAGGAAAGATGCAGAAGCACAGTCAGAAGGAGCACCTCTACAAGCTGCTGGTGATCGGGGATCTGGGAGTGGGCAAAACCAGCATCATCAAACGTTATGTCCACCAGAACTTCTCCCCCCACTACCGGGCCACCATCGGGGTGGATTTTGCCTTGAAGGTGCTGAGCTGGGATGCTGAGACTGTGGTACGGCTGCAGCTCTGGGACATTGCGGGTGAGTACAGAGGAGAACCCTTTGCTCCGTAACTCATCCGGAGACAATACAAGATGCAGACCCAAGTTCATTTGAACTAATCATTTAAGTTGGAAACTACCAGTGCCTATGGGGTGAGGGAGAGGAGACTGAAGACAGAAAACTTTCGGGCAGCTTGTCATTTTGGCACTTCCCTAAAGTCAGCAAATCCACAAAGAAGGGATGTCAGAGTAAAACTTGCCCTGTCTCTTTTTCTCTCCCAAGCCCTTGGACACATGCAGGGACATGGGCACCTCTCTCCAAATGCCCCAATCTGTCCTCTGCAGCTACCACTGTTCAGCTTCCCTCATTAGACTATCAGATCTCTGTGATGGGAGAGAGAGTAACAAGAATGTACTGTTACAGCTATTTAATTTGGTGGAAGAGATGAGGGATTCAATAAGATGGTTAAAATTATTTTTATAGTTTAAAAAATAAGGAAAAATCATCTTCGAGTTACTTTATCAAAATACCT
Organism: Hemiprocne comata; assembly: GCA_020745705.1. Classification (NCBI taxonomy): domain Eukaryota; kingdom Metazoa; phylum Chordata; class Aves; order Apodiformes; family Apodidae; genus Hemiprocne; species Hemiprocne comata. Next base: position 209,082,409 of record CM036586.1, read on the forward strand.
TCCTTCTTCCTTTCCTTCCTCTCCTACCTTCCTTCTTTTGGCCCAATGAAATGTAAACAACTTCTGTCATGCTTTGAAAAGAGAAGTATTTCTATTTGGCAATAATCCTGGTTGTTAAAAATGTATTCCAACATCAAGCACAAAAAGGTAATTTATTCTGGGCAGGAATAAAAAAGAATAGAGAAGCCCAGGTATCCTTGTCTACTTACGTAATTAGAAAACACTTAATTTTATATTGTTGCTGTCAGAGCTTCGGAGATTTTATACTTGGCTTCCAGTTAAAACCCCAACTTTTTATTTTTGCCACCTCCATTACTAGGAATTAATGGTTTTTGTTCAGTCCACGAAATAATAGTTTATCTTGATGGCATATTTCACACACTATAACTAATCATTTTCCAGTTAGTGTACATAGGAATCCAAATACAGGCATAAACCAATAGTTTACAGCAAAAAGGAGGGTGTTTTAAAAATGCAATTAAATGAAGAAGTTACATTTGTTAAGTAAGGAATAGAGGTGAAAATTATCTCAGCTGTTAAGCAACTGTGCCAGCCTGTGGCCTGGGCTGTGGGTTCAGTGATCTGGTCTGGAACAGCACTGAGTAGAACTAGTGAAATGAGGAAATTCTTGACATTCTTATCGGCGGAGGGAGTGCCTCCCTTCTGCGCTGAGCCGCCTCATGTCTGAGCTCTGAATTTGGCACCAAGGTACTAAAACTTATGCAACAACACTTATGCCTTATGCAAAGCATGCATAACCTCAGCTTTTTTGCACCTCAGCGTAGTCTTGTGGGTTTATGGTATTAAATACATATATACTCAGTTTTCTTTATTAAAAGTTGGAATACTGGGGAAAGCGTTGCTTTAGCTGCTCACTGATTACAACCATAAACACATACACATCCAGCAAAACTTTGCTGCATGGGAAAAAGCATTTAATAGTAAGTTCTGAATGCATCAGGGACTTAAAGAATGTATTTGCATGCCTTGTTTCAGAGATTTATTACACTACTAGTCATGTGCTGGCGGATCATATGATGTAGCTTTCAGTCAGGCTGCAGAAGCAATTACACCAAGTTGTAGCGCTGAATGACTAGCATGCTTTCTGAGTTATCACACATGACAGAGAGAATTACAGCATAGTACTAAATTTCATATGAATTGCTCAATTCAAAGCATCTCTGTGAAGGTCAAGACAGTGGCTGGTAATAAGAAGAGCCACTGTCTCATTTTTAATGACTTCTGTGTAAGGAGCTATAGCTGTTGATGGCTACACATAGAAAATAGGTTCTGTAAGCAACACACTGAATTCAGACCAGCACGGTGCTGGTATAGAAGTTATCACAAATAAAGCTGATGGGAAAAAAAATTGTTTAAAAATGAAAATGAAGTAAAACTTATTGGAAACATGAAAGGAATGGAAGTGTTCTGTCCTGGCTGTGGCTGATCACATGTCACCACTTGCAAAACAGAAATAGGTGAGGATAAGCAGGAGGAAAATAAAATCTCTGGTCTCAGAACACCCTCTCTCTTTTGGCAGAACATCTGTTATTAGGTCATGTTGATTTTGGGGGGTAAAGCAATACATTTTCCATATCTGACCCAGCTGAAGGATGTTGGCTCAGCATTTAGGACATCTTGAACTGAAGCAAATGCTGCAAATGTATCAATATATGAATATATGTTTGTCTATATCAGGTATCATTTTGGCTCTTACATCCTCTCCTCCCCTTCCATTATACAGCCAGTGACTTTACTAGTAAGCATAATGTGTACTCTCCTTGGACTTCACTCTATGGATCAGTGGGTAGTAAATTTTTAACCATCTAGAAATAATTTTCTCAAAAATGTTTTGAGTAAAACTGGTGTCAAGCTTATCTACATTATTAGTAGGATTTACATACAGGATAGATGACTTAATGGGAGGAGTGGCACACTCCAGCCATGGTAGGACCAAGCAGTTTACCTTTACAGACATAAGAAGAAAAAGCAAATTCAGTTCATCTGGTGTCATCTAATTTCATAGTTAAATGTCGTTTATATTTCTGCAACATATTTTTCTGCATTCTTTAATTTGATTTAAAAAAAACACTATAGTAAGATCTAATAGCTAAATGGTGAACTTGCATTTATTTAGATAAGAGAGAAATGCTGAGCAGTAAGGAAAAGTAATTCAGGAATAAGGTAGGTTCTGCATCACATGAAGACTTGGGGTTTTTAAACAGATAATATATTCCTGAAGCTATGGGTGTTAGACAGCAATAACTGGACAAACCTTCATGGTTTATGATGTTATGCTATCTGTAACAACAAAATGGCATCAGAATCTATGCATTTATATGTGATCAAGTGCTTAGATTTTCAGGCAACTGAATTTTCATTAATTTGTGTAGGAGGACATGTGCATAGTAAAATTCTCCTTGTTTTTCATTTTCTTCCAACAGTTCCATTTATTTCATTGAATGTCCCAAATTCTTAGATTTGGTGTTCATGTTCCTCTTCAAGTGTTCCATCACCTTTACTGCTATGTGATGCATCTTTCTATTTTGCTCCTTAGTAAATTTTTTATGTGTGTTTCTTTATCTTTTCTGCTGCCTTGGTGTGAGTGTCCTTTAAACTAAGTAACAGACTTGGAAGGAAACTCTTAATTATATTTTGGACAAGGCTGCTCTGGTGGGGGTGGCCCTGCAGATGTAGACTGGGACTGCTTTTAAAGAAACCAACTACTGTAGACAGCAGATCCAACTATATTTGCTCTTTGCTTCTCTGCAAGGCTGCTCTCAGTGCTAATGTCTGTGTTTTGTGCCCACACAGCCCTGAGATCTCTCTGAAGACCAGTTGTAGCTAGAGATTTACTGCAGGGACCAGCTCTGTGAGCACAGCAGAGGATAGAGAGCAGAGCTTCAGAGCTTTTCCCCTCCCCTGCCACATGACACAGCCATGTCAGCATCACTGTTACCCCTTCTGCTGAGTATGTGTGGGCTGGATTATTCATTGTATCCAAAAATATGCTGGTTTGTTTTCACATGGCTGAATCTCATGTCATAAACAGTTGGTCTGATGCAGTGGAGATAACCACACATCAGAAGCAAAAGAACAGTTTCATTTCCATTCCCTGCAACTTTCACCTTCAGAAAGAGCAGTCTTTGCACAGATACAGGCAGTTGTCTCAGCAGTTGTAATGTTTTTAAGACTATTATGCTCCAGAAGCAGTAAACAGACTGTTCACTAATGCCTGGCACAGCACATCCTCAGCGGTTTAGGATCTTTGTGGCTGCTAAGCACTGTGGTACATATGCATAAATAAGATAGTCATGGTGATTTCTAGCCTAAGTTACCTTGAAATTACTGTTCTGCAAACATAAAAAAGTCCCTGGCTGTGATGTTTTTATTTCAGTATAGATTTGTGGTAGGATCCATGGGCCTGATCTGGATGACAGTTTGGTTTTCCACATTCTGAAGTGGTTAACACTGTCTCAAGGCTGGTTTAAATTTCAGTCTCTAAAGACAATGGCTTGAATTCAAGGGTGTAAATTCTGAAAGTTATTTTTAATTGAAAGGTAGAAAATGTTTAAATCTTCTTCAGAATTTCCAGTGTTGGCTAAAGGCCCTCTATAAAGCACAGTGGTTCCCAGAAGCTTTTGCCTCTAAGGATGAAGGATAGTGACATAGAAGTTAAATCCATTGTAAAACTGGGCATTGGACAGTTCTAATCAATTTTTATCTTCCACCATATTTCAGATACTGTGGGTGAGATGGTGGAAATTATCTGTGTTTTAGCATTTTATCATTATTTTGTATAACTTTTATCAGAGATTATAGTGGTTAATGGAAATTGCAGACTTCTGTGCAAGTCATGGCAAATTTATATAAGGTGCATTTTTATGAACTATGAAGATTCAACTGTTGATTGCTTTAAACCCATGATACCTTTCCTGCTGCAGAATGCCACTGAGAGTAAGATAAATATGCAGGTAGGTTCCATTCAGACAGGAAGTCCTTCCCTTTAATGGAAATCTTGTTGCTTTGGCACCTTGGTCTTACTGGGTTCACTTCAAACTGGGGTAGGATTCATCCAGTTGAACAATTAGACATTTTGTACTGAACCATCTAAGTATCAGCTACTCAGCCTGGGCTCGCCATGGTGTGGAGGGTAGAAATTAAATATGTCCATAATGAAGCTTATGTGAGCACTCTTAAATCTTAGAATCATAGAAACATAGAATCATTTGGGTTGTAAGGGACCTTGACATCATCTAGTTCCAACCCCCCTGCCATGTGCAGGGACAGGTTCCACTAAGACCAGGTTGCTCAAAGGCCCATCCAACCTGGCCTTGTCTGTCCTCGCTGAGAAGATGCCCTCTAGACATCTCTTTTCAGTCTCTGACTGAGATAGATAGATCCAGTTAATTTTTGGTACCTAAATTAGAGCTGATGAATCCCAACATAACTCACTGTCTCAGTGGGCAAAGGCCATCAGACTCGTGGGATTTGATACCAGCTGCCAGTGGCTTCGCAAAGGATGCAGTGAAGTACAGTGGGCCAGATCAAACAAACATTACACAGGTTTCTGACCTTTCTAATGAAAAGCAAAACCCATCTTCCCCAGTCCCTCTTGCAATAAAGCAATTTCTACTGTTCAAGGCTGCTTGCAAGCTACCACTTAATGGCTGATCTATTTCCTAGTGCATAATTACTGCCTAAGCCATTGTGTTGCTGAAAACCTGAGGCCAGATTCTGTCACCTTTCATACATCAAACAGTGCCTATTTTCATGAGTTATTCTGCTAAATGAGAAAGTTTGAGGAACCTCATCTATTAAGATAGGTATTGGTTCACACAGGGGAGAATTTTCACAAAAGAGAGTCCTCCTGGATCCACAGACACGATATTTATCTCTCCAAGCACAATGAAAATACTAGAGATCACTTTTTTCACAATGTAAATTAAATAAAAATAAAGTCATTATGCAAATGACATAAAACTAAAAGTCTGTCGTTTAGAAACCACCTCTTAGTCCATTCAAAGTTGCATAATGTCTTTATGCCAAGTGTATTCATATATTAATTGCAACTGATGGGGAAAAAGACCACTTCAGAAAGGGTTTAGGCATTTTATTCAGCCAGCAGCACCATTCTTTATCTTTCTTTGAAGTGACTGATAATGAAAATTGGTGAGTTGTTCCCTCCTGAAGAAAGCTTCTTTTACAGATATGGTGGCTTTCCTGTGCAGTGAAAAACCCTGATACCTGCAAAAGTGGCTGGAAGCAGGAGGAGGAATCATTGTCACACCATTTGTCAAAACTTGGTGTGCTACTACTAGCCAGAAGAGCACATCACAAGAGTCTTTTCTTCCTCTAAGAAGTTTTATTTTTTGTGATGAGTGAGTTTATGCTGCAAGTCAATAATTTAATTCATGGTCTATGACGTGTCCCACCTATCTTAGAGAGCTGTGTCCCAACAAGTATCTGTAAGACAGAACTTCTTACTTGGGCTGTTAGCTGTTCTTACATCATCTACATCTCATCTATAGTGCAAGCAGCACAAGAGTTTTGCATGAGAAGTATAAACTATCACAGAAAAAGACTATGCATCAAAAACTAGTTGTGTATGTCGCTGCTTGCCTTACCACTAAGTTTCTGGTCAGACCTTGACTCTTGTTTGAAGGCACCTCCTTGCAGATGAAAAAAAATTGCTCAACAAGGAGATTATTGAATAGCACATGACTTAGCCATTCATCTCATTAGCTCACTGATAGGAATCATAAGACATTTTAATAAAGCATAGCAATAAGAAATTTTCAATTTCAACTTTCAACTTTCTATCAACCAGAAATAATTTATTTCCATCTTGCTTTATCAATGGGACACAGTTTAAGGTAAAAAAAGTCTAACATGAGTTGGGAGAAGGCAGACGTGCACTTTTAATTTCTGTATCATGTGAATTACTTTCTCCTTGCTGCAACAGCTAGTGCAAAACGCCAAAGATAAACATCACAGGTGATGCTGACACTGCAAGTGCATTCAGAGGCATTTCCATTAAATGAAACTGCAATGTTCTAGAAGGCCAGGAAACAGCACTCTTCAATTCTCAGCCCAGCCTTATATTTGACAGCACAGTTTCCATCAGATAAAACCTCCACAGGTAACCTTACTAGAGTCAGAGACAGACTGCCAATCTTCTTGTCTTCCTAACCTACTCAAAATTATGCACATGGAGAGAATAAGGCTAGAAACAGGTTTCCATTGAATATTGTCTATTTTCATAGCACTTTTTCTCAGCTATGGAAGCATATAGTTAAAATAGAAGAGTTGTCTTGCTTAAAGACTGCTGTTGGCATGAGATGTTTCAGGAATTTATAATTCTTATTCAGATCACAGCTCAGCAGTGGACATCAATGGAAATTCTATTTTTTCAATTGAAGAAAAATTCTGTGTCATTTATTTCCATTCTTGGAAACACTTTTTTCAAATTTCCCATGCAAACAGCATACCTATTAACAAACCCACAGCTGATCAACATACCACATCCCAACATCAAATGTGTTAATTTTTATACCGTTAATAATATAAAATGGTACCTATTCACAAATGCCCATGTTTGAATATAATAATATATAGTTAGCTCACAAAAATCAGGTAAACAGCTTCCCAGAAGAATTGAGCAAATGAAGTATAAAGCTTCTAAACAGATCTACTGTGAAACATCCCCTCCCAGACCTTTTCACTGGAGCAATACAGCTCTTCATGTTGCTACTGCTATGCTATTTCTTAGAACACTTCCCATGTTTGTAAGGCTTTAAATTCACCTTTCTCACATCTGTGTTTTCATTTGCTAGTAAAAGTAAATTAAAAATAGCCTCATATGGCTCCAGAGCTTAATTTTGTTTCTGTTGATTATTATAATTTGCCTGATAATATGCAGGAACCTCTTCAAACATGAGCAGATTGATTGTGTTAGATGTTTCCAGCAAAATACCAGAGTATTGAGGAATTTCCAATCTGTTACCTAGATTTTTTATGAAATCCTGTTTAAAATCCTAAAATGTATACCAAGACCCTCAGTACTGTCCCCAGACCTAGAAATCTGTCAGCTTAATAAGACTGTACACTGAAGTTCAAGCTTGTCATAAAGCTTGTCATGAAGTTATTGGATTTCCTTGAATGTTTGCTTTAAAACTTCTTTTTCATGCTATACTCTCTTGCATTTTCATACAAAAGAGTCTAGTGTGGTACTTTTCATTATTTAGGCAAACAGTGGCTATCCAGAGAGTTGTAAAATGAAGTCCTACCTTCAGTAATGTTCTCTTAGAAATCATGCTACATGAAATACTGACTTTGCTTTGAAGCAGTGATTTTTACAAGGTGGTGTTTTTTGTTTCCCTTCCTTCTTTCTTCATCACAGGTCAGGAAAGATTTGGAAACATGACCAGGGTATATTACAGAGAGGCCATGGGAGCGTTCATTGTCTTTGATGTTACAAGACCTGCAACCTTTGAAGCAGTGACAAAATGGAAAGAGGATTTGGACTCTAAGTTGGTTCTTCCAAATGGCAAACCTGTGCCAACAGTCCTCTTAGCAAACAAATGTGACCAGGGAATAGATGTTCTTATGAACAATGGCATCAAGATGGATCAGTTCTGCAAAGAGAATGGGTTTGTGGGCTGGTTTGAAACATCAGCCAAGGTAATGTTTCCATTACTTTTTAAATGTTTCTCTAAATACAGAAAAATTGGTTCCTAAACTAGTTCACTTGGTTGAAGTGTTCACATAGCAATGTTCCTGTCTTGGAAAATTTAATTAAAGGTGAATTTGTAAATTTCAGTTCTAATTCTTTTAGGCTTTTATTGCAATGCAAATTTTATGGAATGTTCTGAGATGCAGATGCTCTAATATGATGGGCCAGCAGTGAAGGATGTAACTGGTGAGCAGCTTACTGTGTAATAGCCTGGGGAGGAAGATGACATTTGGCAAAGACAAAAGTTACCTCTTATGAGTGACATGAGGATATTTTTCATAATTCTCAACAGTGAATATGATCTCAAAATATTTATATAACCACTTTGCCTGAGAAATTCTGATTTGAGACAATAGCTTTATTGTGTTCGATTCCAGAAAAAAAAATAAAGTCAGTCTGCCATAGTGCCTGGATGATGCTTACTGTTATAACCTCGTGTTCTCAAAAGCCTTTTCAAAAAAAACCTCATTTCCTGGGAGGAAAGAAAGGTTGGTGGTCAAAGTGCCAAATGAGCTGCTCTGAGGTTCAGTTCCTTGCCTTGGTACAGATTTCCTGGGTGCCTATAAGAAAATGGAGATAAAAATAAGAAAGGGCACTGGGACTTCCAGAGTATAAAGGCCCAAGGTACAATGGTCCTACCTATCAGTTTGAGATTTCTCAGATAACCTCAGTGCATGCAAGATTTGGAGAGCTGGCATGTGAAATATTGATCTGAACACAACAGTTCAATGGACATTGTGATTATTGTATTCTCTGATTATGAAAGCTGGTGTCACCATTAACAGCTCTAGGGAGTATTGGGTGTTTTAAATGTAAACAGTTTGGCTCTGGTTTGACCTAGATTTTTACTAGACTGAAATCCAAAAATGCTACATTCAGTTGTTTAATTTCTTTTCATCACTTTATGAAAGTTACTTAAGAGCCTTTAGAGTGTATACTTGTATTTTACTTTCCTCGTCTTGACTCCTTCTTTAAGCATTTATAAGAAGTCTCACTTGTGATACAACAGCAGGTGACTGGCAGCATGTTCTGGACTGCCTCAATCATTCCATGAACTCTGGGCTGAGACTGCAGCCTTTGGGCCCATAAGAAAATGGGGACAAACTTTTCATTAGAGTCTGCTGCGATAGGACAAGAGGTAATGGTTTTAAACTAAAATAGTGAGGATGGTCAAACCCAGGTACAGGTTGTCCAGAGAGGTGATAGATGCCCTGGAAACAATCAAAGTCAGGTTGGATAGGACTCTGAGCAACCTGATCTAGGTGATGTCCCTGCTTGCTGGCGGGGGGTTGGACTAGGTGACCTTTGGAGGTCAACCCAAACCATTCTATGATTCTATGTTTTTATGTCTTTGTGGTCAGTGTGTTTGCTTTTCCATTGAATGGGTCTCAGAACTAGTAAAATGAGTTTGTTTCTTCAAAATCCCATTTTCGTCTAGGTCAATGTGCAAATTTTTTTGCTCTTTAAATGGGTTACTTCCTATTCCCTCATGTGCAGGACCTGGTTCAAATTCAGGTCTGTGGTTCTCCACTGATTTGTGCTGGATGAGGCCACCAGAATCCAGCGTTCCTCGCTAGAATATCCTTTTACTATGGACAGAGTCTAGTTCTGGTTTAAGAAAGGCCAAGATCTCTTACATCAGCTTCTTCATTTTAATCATGGCAGAAAGATAACTGTTGCAGAAAACCAAACAAACAAAAGCAAACAAAAACAAATCTAAACAAACAAAAACAAACAAAAATAAACGAAGAATGAAGCATGTAGAATGACAAGTTTCTGTAGAAGATGTGGGGAGTTAGAGGATTATTGTCTGACTAATTATTATTATTTGTATAAGGATTACATGTTCTTGCCCTTTCCAGTATTCTGTTAGGTCTCTGATTGTCCTTTAGGCTACAAATAACGTGAAATATCTGGTTTTGAGCATTTGGGAGCTAGTTCACCATTGGTATGTAACCCTGTGTTTTCTTCAAAATTACTTTTTCTTGACATCTACATAAGTATACATTTCCCGGGGACAAAAAATAGCTGAAAACTGAGGCCTGAGGGCAAAACCACCACAAAAGTCATGTGGAGAGAAATGAATGACAGATTGTTTTAAAATGCTTGCATCTAAAAGACTTTCAAAGAGAATGAGAGAGAACAGGATGGACCATTGTTTAAAGGGTACAGGGCCATAGTTTCAGTGTTCTAGATTTGGATTAGCAGAGTCATTCGGCTGGTCATTGCTCTTTGGCCCATGAGAAAGGAATCCATGCCATGAATTCCATACATCAGTCCTCAGCAAGCACCTGTCCACCTCTTCAAAAGAACCACATTTATTGTGCCACGGGCCTTTGCAGGTCATGGCAGAGGATGAATGTACAAACTATTTCAAAGGCCACAGAGGGGTTTTACCACAATGATGGAGCTGGTCTTGGGCAGAACTATGGAAGTATGAAGGACATGTAAAGTTTAATAAACTCACAATAGAGAAAAAGTTTTCCAAGTTTTTCTAAGCCACATAAAATTAAGACTGTGTTATTTTAAACACATGAAATAATACCAGAAAGAAATCCAGCTGTTACAAGACATCTTCAAAAGCTACTGTGAAGGGAACAGTGAGAGCTGAGGACACATGGCTCTTACCAGACTGTTTGCTGCTTCTATAGACTAAAGGCTAGGATCTGTGTGATGCTGTGTGATTCTGTGATCTGCTATCTTGCAATCCCCACACCTACTTTCCAACCAGAATTAGACGTTTCTGACTTTAAAATTATGCAAAGCAGATTAATTCCACTAAAGATGGTAGAATCACAACATTTAGGCTAAATTAGATCAGAATAATTTCCCCACTTGGTCTAAGTTCTGAACTAAAACCCACACCCTTTTTTTTCTAAACATAAGTTATTATTACTGCTATTTTAAAATATTGGATGTTACATGTATCTGGTATTCTTTCAGCCTAGGGCATATTAAATAATTGAACTATTGTGCAGGGAAAATAACAACCTAGCTATGTTTGCTATAGAGAATAAAAGCTCTTTTTGTAAAGCAGAATTAACTCTGGGAGAGAAGTCACCATATTGCAGCTAGCAGTTTAAGCAGTTCAAATAAGTAGTAACTCTTTTTTATGGTATCCTGGAATAATTAGATCTCCAGAGGTTTTCTGGAGATGTGCTTGGAAATGTTATAGCCTTCAGAGCAAACTGAATATGATTTATGCATTTTGGAAAAACAAAGGTGATTACTTACAAAAATACATCCTTTACTTCTGGTTGCCTTGCAGAAAGCAGGATGCTGTATATGTACCTACCATATTTCAAGCTGTCAATGGCTAGAAATTTTTGTCTGTAACACTGGCAGATTACACCCAAAAAAATCACTGTATCACTCCCTGGTGTTGTTTTTCTTAAGTTAACAGCTTCACTGTAAAACATGGGAGCCACCTAATGCGTTCTCAGGCATTAGTTTTGATTCTTACATTAATCTAAAGGAAATACTCAGCCTGTTCCAATCTTCTGCTCCCTATAAAGATAGAAGAATTTTTTCTGATAGTTTGCTGTGTACGAAGTGCCTTGTTGGGCAAGAGCACAGTACAGTATAGTCATAAGTTAGACATATCACCATATATCTGGGTGACATCCTGGTCTCTTTTATATATGCATATTTCGTTTGCTCATATTATTGCAGTCTGAAAAGCACATCCCCAGACAGTCATGAAATAACCCTTAATAGTAAATTCTTTAATAAATTTCATAACGACAAATATTGTGAAAGATGCATTTTTTTAAAGGAAGGAAATTTCTCCTTCCTGTCACACATTTAATTATCCAGCACGTGGCAAGAGTAGCTCAGAGCTCCACTCACATTTCCAAGACTATGCTGTTCTCACCACCCTCCCTAGTTCAAAGAGGTGAGCTTTTGACATGGATTAGGAAAGCAACAGTTTCAAGCTTACTATCACTTCATAATGAAAATGGAACTTCTGCATCAAAACAGACAAGTTAGGCAAAACTAAATATGCCTGAAAATACCTGCTTCAGAAGTAACTTGAAATACCTTACAACTGACCATGGCTGTGCTGTGATTATGCCTGAGTTCCTCTTTTCCCTGCTGTAATTCCACTGTCATCAATATAGAAGAAAGTGACAAGACATCCACTTTTTGTCCAAAATGCCCAGAAGGGCGGGTAGCCATGCATTCCAGATCCTTAGCAAACCAGGCTAATCACACAGCTCCTTGTCTGCTAATCATCGTAGCCTGGAGACTGAATGAGCACTGAGTCTCTGGGCTGTTTGGACACATCCTGTTTGGACACATCCTATTTGGACCAGGAAAAAGTTATAGAATCTTTTTTCTTCTTGGAAACATGGATAATAACATGCACTTTCTCCAGCTTTTGTCTGACAGGCAGCCCACAGTGTGTCACAGTGCCCAAACACTGAGGTAGTAGTTAGGAGTCCTCTTTGCCACTGATCTTCTGGGAGACCTTCAGAAAGTCACACTGTCCTCTGATCCAGCCTTTCCTTCCATAAAGCAAGGACAGCAATTCTGCTTATCTTACCAGTGAGCTCTGTGAATGAACCAAGCTCTACCTGCTCTTCTTTAAATCACAAATTCTTCAGTTCTTCTGACTGCACAATTATTAGGAAAGTTGAAAAAAACAAGCTACATGGTAGACTTGCAGAGGAAAAGGTTATGTGGTTTTCATTTCCATGAAGACAACCAACCTCTGGACATGTATTTGAATCAGGCTGACATACTACAGCTAATCTGCTGATCTAGTAACTGAAACCAAAGCAAGCCATTTGAGACTGCCAGACCCAGTTAGGGATCTGTAGCTCCCTACGTTGTCTTTTTAATTCATTAAAAAAATGTCTGACCAATCTCACCACACAGAGCCTTAGAAAATATTTCAGCTTCTACAATAAACCAAGAAATGAAGCTGACACCTGAGGCAGAAGCTTTCAGATCATATATACAGTCACTCCTCAAAGAATCCTCTGCAGAGTTTATTTTCTGCAACTGAAAAGGAGTTGCTTCAGATCATCCTACAGGTAATAGAGTTGCCCTATATCTCTCTGAATCACTTTTATGAAATATGTTACTTAGTGCTGGCCAAAAGCTGTAAATTCACAGAGTCACAGAATTTATAAGGTTGGAATGGACCTCTGGAGATAATTTAATCCAACAACTTTGTTGCAGAATAAGAGCTCTAGGGAATTCGATTACAGAAATAATCTTGTTCTCAGGGTTGCAATCACAGTGGTTCATGTCCATGAATTTCACGTTCATGCATCTGGGTGGCTTTTAACTTACATGGTTGTGGTTTCCTAGAAACACATCCACAACAGCATGGCACAACATCTTAATAAGGCTCTGCTGCCAGTGGTTTCCAAGGCAGGTCTGCTAAGGGAGCAGTTGTGGAGTCATTCCCTCAGATTACTTGCTCCAGGGGAGTGCAGGTTAAAACATCTTGGAAGTCATATCTCTGCTCCTGGATTTCAATGCATTATAGAAATGAAATTTGGGAACTCTATGATTCTCACTAGACTCCCATCTTACACCTGAATATTTCTAAATTTGTAAATGTTTACATAAGGGAAGTTGATTTCCTTCCACTCCAGTAGCAAAGTCTAAGGTCATGTGTCTAAGAGGAGCTGGCTTAGATCTCCCCAAGTGCACATGTGGGGTAGCTATGCCTGCATACATGTTGCTCTTCATTGTGAATTTTGGGGATTCAGGGATTCAGAGAAAGAAACTACCCAAATGTAGAAAGGGAGCAATTTTATACCAGAAAACAACCAGACAGACATTTCTAAGATACCTGCATGGCAATGAAAAAGGTTTCATTTGGAAGTGAGAAAGGCCCATAGAACTAGCAAAGGCCTTTTTTCTTTTGTAAAGAGTTAAGAGCCAGCCTAGTCTGAGGGGATTTATTTCATCTATTAAAAGGGAATGCTCTAAATGTTAATGTTCTGCATCTGCATTAGAGATTATAGATAAAGCAATCCAGACTGCAAAGAAGCTTGCTGAGCTTGCTGAGCTTGCCTACTGCTTTGAGACATACTCAATGAAGTATTTGTTTTCCCTTCAGTTGGTTGTTGTGTTGCAAGGCTGGGACATTACCTCCCATAGGAATAGTTTCAAAGGTTTTAAATCATGCAACTCTCCTTCCCTGCCCCAAGTTGCTATCTTTTCCATAAAGCTGCACTTTGAAAAGATACATTTGAAGAAGATCAATCTACAAAGCTAACTGTAATTTCATTTGTCTCTTCCAGTGCTCCTTTCTGGTTTTCAAAGATTGCTCAGAGTTATTTTCTTTGCCTTGTTTTGTTTGGTAACAGAATAAAAGGTAGTGTGTGCTGATTTTAAATTTTGCATTCCTTCTCGATGAGGTCAAGAGAAAGACTGACTCAAGCAGTCAGACATCATTACAGGAGCTGGGTTCAGGTCCTTGCTCTGGCAGACATTGGCAGGTTGATGCAGGGTAAGTCACTTAGGGCTGGTTTCACAACTTAGTTCTTGCATCAATGACTGTGAAAGCATCTTTCAGGTGCTGGGGCTTACTAAGGCATAAAAGTCACAGAAATGGGTTGGGCAAGGGAAAATGGGGCAAGGCAAGCTGAGATGCCCAGGAAAGAGTTTCATAAAAGCTAGCACCCTAAATCAGGATGTTAATATGAGAGGCAGAGCAAAAGCAGGAAGAGAGAACTGATAGCAACAAAGGCACCACAATATAGGTAAGATCCTCATGTTCTGGTCTTGCAGTAAAAACTGTCCCATAAGCCTTGGGAAAGGAAGTTGTTGCATTCCTACCTGGAGAAGGAGAAGGAGAAGGAGAAGGAGAAGGAGAAGGAGAAGGAGAAGGAGAAGGAGAAGGAGAAGGAGAAGGAGAAGGAGAAGGAGAAGGAGAAGGGAGATAAAAGGCAAGGCAAGGAGAAAGGAAAAATCTGAACTGCTGCAATAATCACAATTCCTGTGGTGTTTTATGTAGAACAAAAGCCATAAGGAAGATGACAGTTAAGGCATTTTAAGATAGACACCCACTGGAAGGCATGTTTTCATTCTGTTGTCTAACCCGTATTTTCCTACTTTTTTGAAACATAACGAATTTTAATTTTAAGCACAACTGCTGCTGTTTCCATGTTTCATTATAAATAGTAGGGTGTCTGTGATTATTCCTCTCTGTCCCATCTCACACCCTGATTGTTGGTTTCTTTGTATTTGTTGGGTGGCTTATCACCTTCTCCTTCTTCTCTGTCCTTCCCTCAACTGCCTTTCAACACCTTCTCCTCTCTAAAATTACCAGGTCTCTGGATGTCTGTGTTTGGATAGCAGATCACCTTCCACTGTCTGCAGCTGCCTTGCTGCCTAGCAGAATATTGATTTTGTTTTTTGCAAAACACACCCTAGGAGGAGAGGTGTAGAAATCAATATTTCATTAGACACTAGAATACAGCAATGCCTTATCCACAGACCTAGGACATGGAGTACACAACGTAGGATCAGGATTGTAACAAAAGGCAGCAGAAGCATCAGAAAGGAAGCAGTCAAGGCACAGAGCTAGGACAGCAGGAGCTGTTTTGTTGGCATGAGCACAGGCTTCTTGCTGTGAGTGACTTGACATACCACTTCTCATCCATACCACGTACCAGTTGTCAGCTGAACCATGGGAGAAAGCTGGAGCTAGACACAAGCTCAAAAACAGCTGTGCTGTCTGCCAGGGTCACCCTTTCTCTCCTGCTCCCCTTGTACCACAGCAGAAATTTTCATCCACGCAGCTTAGACAATTCATACAAATGTCCAGGATGAGAAAATGCCTCTCTGAGCCCACACACTACAGACAGGACTTTTTATTCCCTTCCTCTCATACAGAACGAAAGGCAGAATTTTAGTTGCATGGGTGAAAATGCTTTAACTAGTGACTCCTGGCAAACCTGCATGTTCTGCTGGGAGGAGAAAGAGCTCAGTCACATAAACTTCATCCAGCACACCTGAAGGGATGGTGCTCTGACAGAGAGGGAGATGGGCATGGACTGAAAGCAGAAGCCTTTCCAAGTGGAATGGCCAGAGCTCTGTCTGTATCTAATCCCATTTCACAGATATTCAATAGATCCAGACAAACACCTACCAGGGAAATGACAAATGCAATCTAAATTGCAATTAACAATGTAATAAGGACTATGGATCAAATTTTGGAAATAATTTCATTAAAAAGCAGAAAGAACAATGCAGAAGAAGAGAAGCTTTTAATTTTCAGATTCCCAGAACTAAATATTTGTACTTTTTTGTGTCAAAACAATACTTGCATGTTCAAATTTGGCCTTCTTGCCCCCAAAAACCTGTACAGATTTAAAACAGGTTTAATAATACAATTTCACTTTGGTTTGAGTCCTGGCTGAAGTAAAACATTGCTTTTTCTTTATGAATTTTTAGGCTCAGGTCTGGCACATGTACTTCCATCCATCACCAGTGGGGATGAGCAATGTCCACCTACACCTATTTTATGCTTCTGTTGGTTTGGGTTCCTTTACCCTTTCCCACTCTTTTAAACTTCTGATCTTAAGTCTTTGACATAGAGGATTTCTGTTAATATATCTGAACATTAATCAATTTGGGAATAATCTCAATGTGTCCCTAAGACATTATTGAAAACATGCATGCTATCATCCCAGGAAAAAAGTAGCAGGTGGGTAAATGAAATGCTTATCAGTCCATTAATTAAAAAAAAAACACACCCAAAATGCAGAAGTTTTTTACATATGTGTTTTTGTGCATTTAACAATCCTGTTTTGTCTTCAGCTTTTTAAGCAGTACTGAGAGATATTTTTCATTGTCTATTTTATTGAATAAAATTTCACAGTGTTCTGAAAAAGATTTTTGGTGCATGCTTGAGGAATTTGCTTGTCTAGTCTGAGAGACCCATGTGATACCACAACATGTTAACATCTCAGAACAGAGCTGATTCCCAGCTCTGTATTACTTTCTAGGCATTCGTATGTAAGCCACTTGTCTAAAGCTTTTATTGCTTTCAACCAACTGATATTCTTTACAGGACAAAAGTCAAATATTTAGTTTACGTGTGTGGTTGAAGAAACCTGTGGAATCTTGGCACTAATTAACATTTTCAGTTAGATCCCCAGATTTCAGCCCTTCACTGTGGTGCAAAGGGATGGTCAATGGAGCTTGTGGAGCTTTGCTGTTGATTTCAAGGGGATTAGAAATCAACCTCACAAAATCCATTACTTTACTTTAGCTTTTGATCTTCATATAGTTGTAACATTTCTACTGAAATATACACACTTTTACTTTGGTTTCTGTCTTTTATAGCTGAACTTCATACTTAAACATCTCATCTGACTTTTTTTGAATATACACATGGAAAAAAAAAATTAAATTTTTAATTTTACAGGTTCTTTTATTAGTGATGCTGAATTGATTCTGAGCATTTGCTGAAGGTAGACTTCATGGCATTGTGTGCGTGGGTGTTTATGGTCTCATTACAATAGGCTCCAGATTCAGCTTGGAAATCAGAGTAATCTTAGATTGCAGATAAAAAACATAATCTTTATGGAGCAAGATATTTATGTGCATATACATAAGTATATAGATATATATATCTGTATGCATTTCCATACATATGTTTGTGGTTGTGTGACAACGATTTCCCAGAAGATTGAAGCTACAGTGAGGTTTCTATTTCCTGTCATATAAAATAAATAATCAATGCCAACAGTTGGAGTAGAAGAGTGTCTGTTATGCCAGAAAGCCTGACTTTTCATTCCAAACATACTGGTGGCTGTCATTAAAAAGAAAATTCTTACTCAGTATTGCTACTTATTTTATCTGCTGTGCTGAGCTGGGTCTCACTCATCAGCCTGTTTCAGCTTTGCTTGTTCTACAGAGTAAGAGCTGCTGCAAGTTAAATATGCTGTTCAAATAAGGCACATCTAGAAAAAAGACATGTTTTGCCTTTCATTCTAAACCCCTAGAGTCAGGATGTCTTCCAACAAATGAAACCAATGGTGATACAGCTCTTCTGAAGCAGTAGGCTGGAGATAAGTCAATCTCCCCCAAAAATGAGGGCTCTGAATGAGAAAGAATTTTTTTCCCTGTTTTGTGAGTAACTTGAGATTGTACATTTTATTCAACGAACCTGGTTCCTCACAGGTTTCTGAGCACTGTATACAGAAATCTTCCTAAAACTGTGGGACAGGCTTTAAACATAAGTGCTATTGATAGCTGTAATTGCTGATAGGTAATTAATTATTTGAAAATCAGAGTAACTTATTTAAGCAGTGAAATATGGACTCTGGAGCTTTGCTTCAGTCTTTACCATCCTTCTAACACTTGTTTGTTTAGTTTATTGAAGCAACCAAATTACCAAGAGTTTGGGGTAATGTAAAGTGAGCTCTCTGTATAATTTAAAGGAGAGATGAATCATATTTTACATAAAACCTAACTAACTTAAAAACTACAAAAAGCATTATTTAATACATTCAATTTTTGAAAGCTGTTTATTAAGGAAAGTAAACTTTTGACGTTGCCTAGAGAGAAGTTTAATTATGCACAGGGAATATGCAGCATGTTGTAACTAATATTGACTAATCAACCTCTCTTTCTCTTTCACTTGCAGGAAAATATAAACATCAATGAAGCTTCCAGATGCTTGGTGAAACACATAATTGCTAGTGAGAGTGATCCAGTTCAGTCTGTTGAACCAGATATTATAAAACCACACTTGAATTCCTCCAAGATTGTCAGTTGTTCAGCTTGCTTTAAATCCTAAGAGACTTCCAGACTATTGCAAGAGCTGAACAACTATGATTCACAATGTATACTTTATCCAACGTACCCAGTCTGCCCAGAATGTCCATAAGCACATTGTCATTTTCTCAAAAATATACTTAACATTTTCCATACTTTTGGCCAGCTAAATTTTACTAGGAGCTGTTTATTGATAGCAACTATTCAAACCTGCCTTTGGCTACCCATGGTGATGGCTGTGTTTTCCCAGTTGGATAGCACCAACAGGAATAGCAGAATCTATTTCTTTGTAATGTGGTTTCTGAAAGCTCATATTTGTGATGTGACTGCAGTAATACTCTACGTGTTCATTGGTCCTCCAGCCTGTCTTCTCAATACCCTGGCAACCATCAATACCAGGCAACCATCATCATTACACTTTTTTGTCACCCCTCACACTTGAATGGTCTTGTCTCATATAAGGAACATGATGATGACAACAAAAATGTAGCTGTTCAGAAAGAGGCAACAAAAGTGTTCATAACTATGTATTCCTGTTTCAAGTTCAGCTTCCTGGATGAAGTGGAAGGACTGGACATGAAACAATCTCCCATGTCACTCATATATCCAGAAGAACTCAGCTTTGTGAGACTGAACCCTGATGTGGTTTTTGGTTTTTGCTACCCCTTTCTGAAGAGTCAAATTCTCCTAGTTGTTAGCATTGTCTTCAGGTTAAATGAGATGAACAAGTCAATGGGTGACAAAACAGGGAATCAGGGGTATAGCTGAAGAGGCTGAGTTTTCAGGAAGGCTGTCTATTCTAGCAAGCCAGCCTCTCCTCTGAAAAGCACTCAATGATTTTATACCTGTGGCATCCTTCGTGCCACAGGGGTTGTCCCTGGATGTTTAAACTCTGCACATTCTGCAAGGCCCTGGCTGCATCCCTCTGTTACGTTCTCATGGGAAAATTCACTATCCACACTATGAAGTAAGAGCTGAACTTTTCAGGAATGCATCTGTTTTGAAGAGGAGGGTATTTCCTTTCTGACAACATTCTTCTAAAAACGACAATTGTATGAATGATGATAGGAAGCAAAATGAAACAATCCTAAGAAACACTCCTGGACTATGTGCAGTTTGTTGAGCTGTTCTGTGGAAATGAAATGGTTGATTTTTGAGCCTCACAAAATATGCAGGTTGGTGGAGTCATTCAGACAAGTGTGTCTAGACAAGAAGTCTTGACATCTGGCTGCAAACCCCTGCAAGAAAATCTTTGCCTGTCTCCTTCGATAGACAAATCACTTCCATTTTCCTGTTCCTACTCAGCCTTTACCTTCCTAAGCTGTGAACTTCCAGTGGCAGGACCTGTCTTCTGAGATGACTTTCTGTCCTGAGCAATGTGTAACACCACGGAGGGGAAGAGGCAAAATCTTGTGAACTCTTGTGTTTGCAGACATCACTGGAATACTTCACCAAATAATTAGTTGGAAATTAAGGAACAAAACTCTCAATGGCTAGTAAATAGGTGTTGACTAAGAAAAATGAAATAAAAAAAACCAAAACCAAACAAAAAAACAAATCCTCAAGCTGATTTTATCCTGTGAGACCTATGGGGTTCCTGTGTCTCTCAGGTTCAGCCTATTACTGAATGTTCTTTTACTATATAGGCAATGCAAAGGAGAGCCAGGGACAGAGACAAAGCTCTTTAGATGCTCTTCCTAAAGCCTTAAATTGATACATTTTGTCACAGGAGTTTAGAATAAGAAAGCAAGAGCTGTGGTTCTAAAATTAAAAAACCACATCCAGAATTAATGCACACACACATAGATGTAAAGTTCCAAATATATTGAGCTGGCTTTTTTTCAGGAGAGTAGTTTTCAAGTTGTCTTCATCGCAGTGTTATCCTTTAACACTTGTGTTAAACATCCTTTAACTCCTGCTGTGATCTGGGTCAAATACCTTAACCTTTCTGCCTCAGTTTCCTCATCTGTAAAATAGGGATTGATGTACACACCTACCTCACAGCACTCCTTGAAAGTTACTGTTGGCACCGTGCTTTGAAGATATATGTTATGCAAATGCCAAGCTCTATTACTGCTCAAAATGAAATATGAGTGCCCTCTAGCATAAATACATGGTGCTGTAATCCCTTAGTGTTCTAAATCTACCCAGGGTTTCTCTGTGCTACAGCAATTAGCTTCAATTATTCCACCTCAGTTAACCTAGTCAAGGTTGTAAAGCAATGTGTGACTGCATGGGGTGATTAGGCTAGCTGCAGATGGGTTGCAAATGGAAGCTGTGGCTGCATGAATGTCTAATAATAATCTCAGTTTAAAAATCTAAATTTAATAATCTCAGCAGCAAAGCTGCAGTTTAGAACTAGTGCCAGGACAACTATTTCAGATTTAAAGCATTATTTGAGTCAAGTCATGTGGATGCCTGATTAAGGATAACACTTAATTTGTACCTTGAGCCAACACGGTGGGGAACAAAAGCACTTAGAGATTCAGATGGCTTCTAAAGGGCTAAATTTTCAGGAGTTGAAGCCCATGCTTTAATTATAAATCTGGATGGCTCAGGTGAAGCAGAGGAAGTTGTAACTTCTTCCAGAAGTTATTTTGTCCTCAACTTGCAACCGATATAACAGTTGCTAAGGTTTTTTAGTTATCATCTTCACATCACTTGTCTTTGGTGGCTTCTAGCCAATGTTCACTGTTCATAATGGTAACTTTTACAAATGTTTGAGAGTTATGGCTAAATAACTGGTATGACAGTAATTTAAGAAACCACATAAATAAAACACTTGAAGGATATATAGATTTTTTTTTTCTTCACTGTATTTTATAAACCTGCTTTAAATGATGAACTCATCTTCTGTTCCCCTTGTTTCTGTTGTGTGAGGTTTCACTGCAGTCACAATTCTGGGGCAGATCTTCCACGTTTGGTAAATGGTGGACAGAATTTGGCCATTTTCTAGAATAAAGACTATATAAGTTCGAAAGTCATACATGTTTACACCATAAGAATTAGAACAGTATAATGAAGAATCAGGCCTCCTTAGGAGGTTACATAATTTCCAATGTTCAGTTTTATTTGTATTGAAGAGACAAGAATCTGTCAAGTGTCTTTCTATAATGCAATAAATGTGTTAATGCCACCTGGGTATCTAGCAAACAGAGCCTTTTTAGAAGGGGTTGTCATAAACAGGCCAGAATAAAAGCTTTCATTTAGAATTAATGAGCTCAGTTTTTGCCAATACCCTTTCAGTAACAAATGTAAAATTTAATTATACCGTGTCAGTCCCTAACAGGTTGTATTTACTTGTTTTCTATTGATACATTCTGTGCTATGTCCTCTTTTCTGTCATTAGGAACCCGGCATTTTAATTGCATGACCACTTCAAAATGAAACATTTCCCCCTTCTGTTTGTAGTAAGTATTAAAAGACATGAGTCACTATTGCCTTCCAAGTGGGCCAAGATACTGCAAATTGGATTTAAAATTAATTTTCCTTCTAGTTCTCCATAAACTGAGTGCCCCAGCACCTAGAATCACTAGTTGATGTGCAGATGATGTGCTGGGCATAAGGAATCAGCCTGAAACACTCATGAAAAAAGGTGGTTGAGCATCTCCAGCCCCAGGCTTCATTTACCAACTCAGCCACGCCACCAGTAAGGATAGGATGTCTTTCATTTTTCAATTTTGAAGGTCAATATAAACAGAATCTCATGCTCCTAAATATGTGGGGAAGCATATACATATTACTGATAGAAAAATTGATAGAGTGAAAGGTAAATAATACTCTATTATTCCAGAAAGATCATTATTTATTTGACGAAGTTGAGCTTTCCACAGAAAGCCTTTTGGACTCTGAAAATCAGGCTTTGTTCTCTTGTGCACAATTTTTGTAGGTCATATATTTTCACTGAACTTTTCTATTCAAGAATAGCTGTTCCCAACAGTATCTTGTGTAGACATCTTGAATTGTTGTACATCAATATATTATCTTCAGGCTTTTTTTTTTTTTTTGCTTCTGTTTTAACCTATCTGACCATATAATAGTGGGAGGGAGAAAGTGCATGTGTAATAGCAGTTTTGTTTTACTTCTTAAAACATCTCGTCTTGCTGGATGAAGTGAAATTGATAAATACATGTGGGAAATGCAATTTTTTGTCAATTGCCAGGAAACAATCAATACAAAATATATTTTACTGCACCAATATTTATGCATGTGACCGCAGGTTCTATTGTAATAAAAGAAGACATTTCTGACAAAACATGGAATATGAGTGTTTTGTAAAATGGATTAATTAACCAAAGTAAGCACATACATGTAGCCACGAGCTAATTCAGCTTTCCTCATATGTAGCAAATCTCTTTTATATATATATATGTATATGTACATACACATTTAAATATTTTAATAGTTCCATTTAGAATGTTTACTTTTTGTACAACCTCTCTTTTAAATCATCCAGGTTATTGTTTGCCATTGACTAAAGGGTGGCATATCTGAGACAGAAACTTTCCACCTTTTATCCCTTCACCATTATATTTGATACTCAATTCCAGATGCAGGTTTTGTGGCTTCAGCTCTTCAAAGAACCTCTGCTCAAAGTCTCGTTTTATAGGTAGAATTTTTGGCTCAGGAATAGATGCATCATCAGTTTAGGGGCTCATTATTAAACACACGTTCAATTCTTGGAAGTCTGGCTGGGTAATAAATAACTGACATTTGCAAATTGGTCAGCTGTATGTCTAGGATGTAGGAAGTGCATCTGTCTTCAGCTGTAAGGGCAAGCTGGTACCTGCAGCAATGTCACACACTTGACCTTTCATGATTCCTTAGAAATATTAAATTGGCTTGTTAATTCAACAAATAAAAAAGAACAAACAAAACAATGAGGTTCTTGTCTTCAGTGTGAGTCTAGTATTTATTGTACAGGTTTCAGCTTTTCTGCAAGAACAACAACAATGTTACCATTCTGGTTTCATTGCCTTTTTTTATAGTGTCACATGACATTTCCACACCCTCTGGCTGGAGGTGCTGCAAGACCCACAACGAAATCCCCAGCATTTAGTGACACTGTTGCATCTACACTGACCAGCCAGCCCATAATGAGGAAATCTCTTTGCACAATTTGGGAATAGTCATTTCCTGAAAATCATTTCCTTTACAGTTGCAGTGCATCAGTTGCCTAATTAAGATTGGAATCACCACGGTTTATGTTTCAAATGCAGTAATAATAGTTTACAAAGGATCATAAACTGAGGAAAGCCACAGCGTGCAACTCCCTGGAGTGGAAGCTAAGCAAATGAACATCTCCTGGTAGGCTTCTCTACATGTCAACACTGGGAGAAAGTTGTTCTAGTCTGATATTTGCCTGATTTCTTCCAGGAAATGAACTTCCAATTAAGCCGTAGTAGCTCAGTTCCCCAGCAACTGGTAATATTTGCACCTGGCATCTATGGAATTTCAGTAGTTTTAAAAGACAAGTGACAATTTATTTCAGAAATATCATGTGTTAGAGGTTTAAAAGTCAGACATGTCTAAATATTTTCTTGGGTACATGAAAGGTAATTTTGGGTGTCTAGCTACCATGTTAATAATCTAGTCATTAATCTTCTGGTTTTGTGAATTCATGCCTTTGGCTTTCACAAACTATGCAAGGAAAGGGCCACAGTAAGATGTTCCTTTAGCAGAAATGCTTCAGCCACATCTGAAGTCCTTACAAAGGGGATGAACGTAATGAATGGGAAAGCAAGGAATGCAACCAGATTCAGGGTGGACAGAAGCACCCAGGACTGGTCCAGGATTAATTCAAGAAGCACTCAAGGGCAATGAAAGATGCTCGACAAGTTCCTCAGCATGATGCAGAACTCACTGAAAATCTGATGCAGTGTTAAGTTTTTTATCCTTTAGAAGTCAATGAATTTTCTAGGGCACAGAGAGCTATATTTTTACCTTATGTGCCTTGAAATTTGCTTCCTTATTGGCTACCTTGCTAAAAATGCTTAGTTTCTTTCAGGAATTCTTCCTCTTTGGCCTTTAAAGTAATCTCATCTCCTTGTCTTGACACATTGTTGAGGAGCTTTTACCAGAGTCATTAGGACTGGGGCTAATGCTGCAGTGATTACGTGCCTTGTGTCCAGATCATGCCTCCAAGGGCCTCTTGTAACAGCATTTCTGATCACCTGTGACAGTCGATATTGCTGCAACACATGGCTGATAAAGACAAAAGATACTTCAAACCATCCATAAACCAGTCCGCAGGCAAAGAGTGCTAATGTGTCTTGTCTGAGGGTAGTTGGCATTTGAATGAACTAAAAAAAAATAGAAACCTGACTGCAGCTATAAAGAGAAATTTCCCAAAGGCACCTGCCCCTGGAAATCTATGTCGGCAGCCTGGCAATATACAGGTAATGAGTATTTAAGGCTTCATCTGAGCCAAGTTAGGACAGCAATTCCACCCTGGGGTTTTAACTCTGGGAGGAAAATCTTGACTCTACACCTGAGGGTGATGTAGAGGTCAGAGAACACAGCACACAGCCAGCGTGGGGAGGGAAGAAGCAGTACTACAAATAACACATTATTTTTATTAATATCTTCAAATTTCGCTGACAAAAGCAATATACTGACAGAATTGGGCTATTTGACAAGACCTTGTAATTTCACTGGGAGCCATGTGCATAAAAGGTGTTCTTTCCAAACAGAAATAAATCTCTGAGAAGCCAGTTATAGCACATATTGTGAAGCCCAGAGAAATATGTCAAACCACTGGCTGATTGTCAAAGAGCACCTTATTTCCCCTTTTCACAAAATCACAGAACTACCAAGGCTGGACAAGACTTTTAAGATCATCAAGTCCAGCCTATGACCAACACCACCACACCATCTAGACCATGGCACTAAGTGCCACATCCAGCCTTTCCTTGAACACATCCAGGGACGGTGCCTCCACCAATTACCTGGGAAGTCCATTCTAACGTCTAATCACCCTCTCCATGAGGAAGTGCTTCCTGATTTCCAACCTAAACCTCCCCTGGTGCAGCTTCAGGTTGTGTTTTCTCATCTTGTCACTAGTTGCCTGCGAGAAGAGCCCAGCCCCCACCTGACTACAACCTCGCTTCAGGTAGTTGAAGAGAGTGATGAGGTCCCCCCTGAGTCTCCTCTTCTCCAGGCTAAACAACCCCAGCTCCCTCAGCCTGTCCCTATAAGACTTTCCCTCTAGTCCTTTCACCAGCCTTGTTGCTCTCCTCTGGACCTGCTCCAGCACCTCAACGTCCTTCTTGAAGTGAGGGGCCCAGAACTGCACACAGGACTCGAGGTGAGGCCTCACCAGTGCTGTGTACAGGGGGAGAATTACATCCCTACTCCTGCTGGCCACACTATTCCTGATCCAAGCCAGGATGCCATTGGCCTTCCGGGCCACCTGGGCACACTGCTGGCTCATGTTCAACCGGCTGTCCACCAGCACTCCCAGGTCCCTCTCTGCCAGGCCGCTCTCCAGCCACTCTTCCCCCAGCCTGTAGTGCTGCCTGGGGTTATTGTGGCCAAAGTACAGGACCCTGCACTTGGTCTTGTTGAATTTCATGCCGTTGGCCTCGGCCCATCGATCCAGCCTGTCCAGGTCCTCCTGCAGCTTCTTCCTACCCTCTGGCAGATCAACACTCCCCCACAACTTGGTGTCATCTGCAAATTTACTGAGGGTGGACTCAATCCCCACATCCAGGTCATCAATAAAGATGTTGAATAGGACTGGGCCCAGTACTGATCCCTGGGGGACACTGCTGGTCACCAGACACCAACTGGATGCAGCACCTTTTGCTGGTGGCTGTGTGTTTATTAAGCAATGGGAGGCTCTGTACATGACAGCAACTACATAGCTATTTAGTTCCAAAGTTTGGAGCCCTTTATAATGAAAAAACAAAGGGAAAACTGGGGTTTTTTATACCTGTCATGGTAGGGTAAATCCTTCCTGGTATCTCATTGTGCTTTGGAGAGAAAATATAGTTTAAAATTTGCTTTAGACTTTGCTTTAGTTTGCACTTTGCTTTAGTTGTGTCTGCTAGATGAAAAAGGAATAGGATTTACAACCTATTATTTTTTCCATTAAATAAACTTGTTACTAGCTTATTTGGTCAGTTAGCTCATAAAGCACAGCTTTTTGTAAAACATAAACTTCTCATTTCTTTAGCTAGAACTAATAGATTTCTCTTCCTAAAAGGTAGCCTGAATTTGTTAAATGGGCCAGGGGAAGATGTATCTTCCACCTAAACATTGTAATAAGAAAAAGTGTTAATAAAGAATGCTATCATCCAGCTCCTTTTAGCTGTTTTATAAACAGGATGCATATAATCCATATGATATATGGGGGGATCCATGCATCCTAGGCAGATGAAATCCAAGTCCTGGACATAAATAATAAACACTAGTTAATTAATAAACTGGTGCTTATTAATAAACACAAATAATAAACTTTCATGGTAACAGACTTTTTCAGTAGCATGTAAAAATATGAATCTTTTGTCATAAAACACAGCATCAAAATGCCACATTTTTTTAACAAGCCCAAAAATTCAGAATATAATAAAGTGTGTTTTCTGTCTGTGCAAAGGTCGTCTGGAGGCCAGGCAGGCACAGTTTAGGTCTAAGTGACTCTAAAAGGAGACAATTATCAAGGTGCCCTTGACAATATAGCAGCTATTTAGGCATGTGAAGTAAACAGAATCAACCACGTTTAGAATGAGGGGGGAATTTAAATAAAAAGCAAATCACAGCAAATGCTGGAAGGAAGAGAGAAAATAGCAGGTCACAAGAAGTTGTTTTGTCAGTCTGCTTGACTGGCAGTTGCTGCTTTTGCAGCCATGAGCATGGAGCGAGGGAGCCAGCCTTTCCTGCCAGGTCACCAGCTGCATAGAAAGAGGTTTGGTACAGATCTGGGGACAGACAGAATGGTCAGCCTTCTGCCAGGGTCACAGTGAAGAACAGCACCTCCAGTTGTATCCCAGGTCACGATGTTGCTCTGGAATGCTCCCAGGAGTGCAGCATCTGCTGAGGTTTAGCAGGACAGGCTATTCAGTTCTGTGCTTGGCCAGCAATCAAAGAGCTTTTTCCACAGGCGAAAGCAATCATATGTATAAGTCTATATCCCTCACTATGTCATGACAGAGGCTCTGGACTAGCATAGACAAGCACTGTGGTACTGGCTGTGTTGCCCTTCAGCAGAAGTGATGAGACAGAGTTCTGACACATCCTCGGTGTCTGGATGCAGCGATGACCCCACCAAAACCAGCTGGAACTCTTCTTTTGGATCATTTAATCCCAGGAGTGAAGAGGCATGGGGATAGATGCAGCACAGCTCTTTAGGTGAATGCTTCCCCCTCCTTCTATGAGTGACACTCCAGTGTACATCTACCCCAATTTCTGAGCCTTGTTTGTACTTTAACTTGGTTGGCCATTAGTGACTCAAAACATTCACTCTCCAGGACAAGCAAGTGATACCTTTCAAAGGTCCATACTGGGACCAATGATATTTAATATCTTCAGTGACACAGACAGTGGATTGAGTGCATCCTCCACAAATTTGCAGATGGCATCAAGTTGAGTAGTGCAGTTGATTCCCTAGAGGGAAGGGAAGCCATCCAGAAGGACCTTGACAAGCTTCATGTGTGGACCCATGAGAAACTAATGAAGTTCAACAAGGCTTCAAGTCAAGTCTGTTTTACCTGTGACTGTTACTGCTGGGTGATGTCCCTGTCCTTATCTGGACCCATGAGCTTTTCCATCCTATTTTCTACCCCTGTCCTGTTAAGCAAGGGAGAAACAGAGCGGCTTGGTGGGCACCTGGAAGCCAGCCAATGTCAATCCACCACAACTTATTGTTCATTCCACTTACTGCATGACATAAGCCCCCAACACAGTAAGAACAGAGAGCTGTTGGAGTGAGTCCAGAGGAGGGCCACGAAGATGATCAGAGGCTGGAGCACCTCTCCTGTGAAGACAGGCTGAGAGACTTGGGGTTGTTCAGCTTGGAGAAGAGAATGCTCCAGGGAGACCTTAGAGCAGTGTTCCAGTACCTGAAGAGGGCATACAAAAAAGCTGGGGAAGGGCTTTTTACAAGGGTGTGTAGTGATAGGATATGGGTTAATGGCTTTAAGTTGGAAGAGGGTAGATTTAGGTTAGACATCACAAAGAAATTCTCTAGTGTGAGGGTGGTGAGACACTGGCACATGTTGCCCAGGGAGGTTGTGGATGCCCCCTCCCTGGAGGTGTTCAAGGCCAGGTTGGATGGGGCTCTGAGCAACCTGGTGTAGTGAGAGGTGTCCCTGCCCATGGAAGGGGGTTGGAACTAGATGAGCTTTAAGGTCCCTTCTGACTGAAACCATTCTATGAGTCTATGATTCTATGACAAAAAGATTCATTCTGGATCAGACCAAGGGTCCAGTGCCCTGTTTCCACTAACCACCAAAATCAGCGAGAGAAGAGTAAGAAGAGTACAAGTCCTTGGTATTGTCTCAGCTGCCAGCTATTCTTAGCTGAAGAATGCCTCAAACTGCATGTGGTTCTTAAGTATATTCCACTTTCACTAATTTATCTGGTCTCTGAGTACACATAAAGCCTTCCCCTGGCTCTCAGTCTTGCTGCCACGAGATTCTTGCTTTGTTAGTGAAAAGATCTGAGAAAAACTAGCAGAATTATCTAAGAAAAGCTTATTTTTGTTGTCATTGTTACAAGCAAATTAATAGATTTCATATTAATGACTGCATTCTTAGACAGCTTAATGACTCAATTGATTGCAATGATTTCTGCAGCTGCCAGACCACCTCTGGCTTTAGTGAAGATTTCTGTGAGGGGACAGTCGTTCACTGCTGCCCAGTAGGGCACAGCAAAACCAGACACAAGACAAGGTGAGAAAAAGGGATTCAGCTACTGGGTTGCAGTGTGGCCCCAGGGAGATGGATTTAAATGCCTTACTGGAGATCTCCCAGGGAATTGCTCCATGTGCTGAATGATGGGTACATTTCAGTGGCTCAGCTGCTGAATTTTTCCCCTTGATATTTCTATCTTCCTTACCAAGAAAAAAAAAATACACTTAGGACTTAATCTAAGCGGATGGTTTTCTTTGATCTTCACCCTATTAGGGGTAAGCTTTTGGATAACAGCCACCAAGAAATAGGAAAAAACTACATCACCCTTTCTGTAACATGCTGAGATTGATAAATCCCAAGAGACTACAATGAACTTGTCCTTCCATGCATTTTGTGAAGGTACTTCCATCAATCAGCTATAATATAAATACTACCTTTCATGGATCCACCATGTGTCTGCTTTTCATTTCCTAGATCTGCCCTAGTTTTCTGCCTTTAGAGGTCTGTCTGGCTGACTTCAGTAAGTGCAGGCTCTTGCTAGGATTTTTAAACTTGCCACAACAATTTTCCTACTAGGAGAAGTTAGGGGAGAGCAAAGCTTGGCTGCCACCTGTAGTCAGTCAAAGAACAGCAAGTGGTGACCTGCTGCTGGAGTGTAGACCTGGAAGTCGGGTCTGTGGTACTGGTGGTGGCTGTAGGATTGGGCAGAGCAGCACAGGACACGGTGGCAATGGAGGTAGTGAGGAAGAGGAAACATAGGGAGAGGTTGAGGATGTTGGGGTTGTTTAGCCTGGAGAAGAGGAGACTCAGGGGGAACCTCATCACTCTCTTCAGCTACCTGAAGGGAGGTTGTAGTCAGGTGGGGGCTGGGCTCTTCTCCCAGGCAACTGGTGACAGGACAAGAGGGCATAGCCTGAAGTTGCTCCAAGGGAGGTTTAGGTTGGATATTAGGAAGCACTTCCTCACAGAGAGGGTGATTAGACATTGGAATAGACTTCCCAGGGAAGTGGTGGAGGCACCGTCCCTGGATGTGTTCAAGGCAAGGCTGGATGTGGCACTTAGTGCCATGGTCTAGATGGTGTGGTGGTGTTGGTCATAGGCTGGACTTGATGATCTTAAAGGTCTTTTCCAGCCTTGGTGATTCTGTGATTCTGTGATTCTGTGATAGGGCGAATGAGGAAACTCTACGATGGAAGGAAGGGTAAACAGGAGGATAAGTGGATTTGGTACTGTATTTGGCTTATGTGGCAAGGTTTTGGTAGTGGGGGTTTGCAGTGGTACCTTTTGTGAGAAGACACCAGCAGCTGCCCCATGTTGTACAGAGCCAGTTCCAGTCAGCACCACGATGGACCCACCACTGGCCATCAGTTCACATCAGTGATGCTGGTGATACCTCTATGATATCATATTTAAGGAAAGGTGAAAAATGTTGCACGCGAGCTGTGAGACAGGAATAAGAACATGTGAGAGAGACAACCCTGCAGAAACCAAGGTCAGTGAGGAAGGAGAAGCCAGAGGTGTTCCAGGCACCAGAGCAGAGATTCCCCTGCAGCCCGTGGTGAAGACCATGGTGAGGCAGGTTGTTCTCCTTCAGCCCATGGAGGACCCCATGCCATATCAGGTGGATGTGCCTTGAAGGAACCTGCAGCCTGTGGAAAGTCCATGCCAGAGCTTGCTCCTGGCAGGAGCCTTGACCCATGGAGAGGAGCCTATGCAGGAGCAGGCTTTCTGACAGGAAAGTTCTTTCCCTTTGGAAATTTAGTAGACCTACATGTACAGTTGCATTCATATCTCTAACATTTATTATATTATGTACTAAGTAAGTGGTATATAAATTATACATACTGAAGATTGTATTTGTACTAAGGCCAAAGTTTTCAGAAATGACAGTTGAATTTGGACAGTCACTCAAAGCAGCTGAATAATACAAGTTAGTAGTGATCCTTCTGCTGACTTTTGTTAAGCTCCCAGTTTCTGGAATCACATGGGTCTGTGGGACTTTTGTCTTTCATTTCTAGATCTTGTTTGATGAGAAAAGCTGGGAGGAAACTTGTATGAAGACCTCAGTGTTCAGAAATCAGAAAAGAAGTTTTTCTTTTGTTGTTAAAATAATCTTATGACTCTGAAACCAACATTCCATTACTTTGAGATGGTTTTCCTCATGATCTTTGAATACTTGCAAAACATTGTTGTCCACTTTGTGTTTCTTATGTCTCCCTTGTATAACAGTAACATACCCAGTGACAGCTCAGTGGGAACTTCAAGGCTCCCATAGTTCCAGAATTCAATCAATTTTTACTTGAGTTCTTTGTTGGAGATACTTGAGTGGATCTATTCTGTGGACATTAAGCATATACAAATCTGAGACCTGACCTAATCTGATTTTTAGTGCCATTTGCAAATCTGATTTCTCCTCTTAAATATATGTCTGCACTAATTTGCTGTTGCTGATATATCTTTACTCAATAGGTCACAAGAAGAGATACAATACCTTATTGTTTCCCTTGTGAATTTGCAATATTGTCTTTCTTTCCTGTTTAAATGTTTTAAAAATTATAATATTATTTCCTGTTTTCCTTGCTTTTTCTTTAATAATCTCAACATGTTGCTTCACCATGTTCTTGCTGACAGCCTCATCTGTTTGACATATGCATTTTTTCTGAAGTGCAATTTTTTGCTTCATGAGACCATCCTTTTATGAATCTCCATTGTAAGATTATCTCTTACATCTTCCTTAACATTTAAAAAACACTTCACAATTACTTTCGCTGTTTACATTTTTTAATGTGCATTTTTTATTTTCCTCCTCAGTTTCTTTATTAGGTGGCAAATCACATCACAAAGGCGTTTATTGTTTTCAGAGCAGAAGGCTGATGTGTATCCAGATGTAGCTTATTTGTCTCTTAAATCAAACGTGGCTTTACAGAAATGTAAATGCAGCTATTTCATTTCTACACACAGAGTTTACTTGTGATGCGTAAACACACAGAAGCAATAAATAAAAATGCGAAGAGATCGTTGTTATAAAACCACAGAGGATTTTGTATAGATTTTATAGAACTTGCACTTCTAAATCTCAGGCTTTGTTCTTAGCTGTCCTTCCACACCAGCACCCAGATCACCAGGCCATGGGCTTTGAGAACTGAGGTGTAAGACTCATAAAAGTTGTGATGAAACTTATTCACCCTTTGTCAAGCAGTTCAGGATTTTTTAAGGAAAATGAAACCTGTGGCCATGTGGCTTTGTACTGTGTTGGTTATTGCATCCAACCAGGAACAGGAGAGATACAAATTACACTTCCTTTCTATTAAAAAAGCATAGACTAAATTCATTAAAGAGTCTGTCAAGCAGGGAAAGTGATTCAAGTTTTTGCCCAATTTCCAAGTGAGTGTTTTTTCTTCCAGATTAGATAATCCTTTGACTAATTCAGTCTAAACCCTAGTTCCAAAATGGTTTATTCTAGGCAGGCAGCTGTTCTATTTCTTGCTCTGCTTCAGGGCAACATGAGATGGGGCTTTGATCCCCACCAGAGAGAAAGGTCAAACATTTTAGCCAGTGGGCTATTACGTAGAAAAGAGGGTGACAGCAACACTTTGAAGTTATTGTTTAAAAATTCATAATGAGGAGCTGTGTAGTGGAGGAATACTGATAATTAATTGGGTACTAAGCTGCTCAGTCTTAGCACCACAGAGGCAGGCCCCTGTGAGCATGGCAAGAGGCAGAGCTGAGGTTGCTGGAGCACTGCTGCTACCAGGAACTAACGCACTGCAGAGGTGGATATCTTGGGGCTTGTAGCTGCCTCCATGTCCTGCCAGAAAGCCTGTTCCTGCATGGGCTCCTCTCCATGGGCCAAGGTTCCTGCCTAAACCCTGCTCTAGCACAGGGTCTCCGTGGGTCATACATTGCTTCAGGGCACATCCACCTGTGTGGCATTCTCCATGGGCTGCAGATAAGTATCTGCCCCACTGTGCACCCCCATGGACTTCAGGGGGACAACCTGCATCACTGTGGTCTTCACCATGTCTGTAGGGAAATCTCTGCTCCAGCAGAATTGGCTGTGTCTGACATGGGGACAGCTCCAGGCAACCTCTCACAGAAGCCACCCCTGCAGCCCTCTGCTAGCAAAACCTTGCCACATAAACCAAATAAACCTGTTTCTGACGTGACAAATGGCGCAGTCTACGTTTTCTTTTTCCCTTACAGTCAGTGGTTGGACTTACCACAGCCAACTACTGTTTCCTAAAATGTTGACATCTAATCTCAGATCATTTCCTTCTCTCCCTTTAGACTCTGGAGAGCAAGAAAGATGTCCCAAAAGAAGATCTCAGTTGTTTAGGTATCTGTCTTGGGGAGTCATGAACAGTCTTTGGATATGCTTTGACATTGCCTGTGGCAGAAGCCCACATGACCAGTATAACTAATTGGCTGACCTTTAGACAGAAATTTGGGTAATAGGCATTATCACATATTCTAATAAACCTGCCTACAATAAATAACACTGAAATATATAAAAGTTTAATTGTTAAATGTTTTTAAATGTAAGGAGTACAGCATAAATAGGGAAAAGTAAATAACATAAAAAATCCTTTCCCTTCTGATAATCTTATGTTAACAGTAACTCCTGTAAGGGCATTTCAATGATTTTTTTTATTATTATTTTTTTTTTAGTATTTTGAGAATGTGTCTTGTTTTGCCCCAGGAACTACAGGTTTTCTATGAGGCAGATGAGTTCAGATTTCTATTTTCTTGTCCGTTTTTTCCTAGTCTCCTTTGGTATTTGAAATAGTTTTATCTTGCCTGCATCTTCTCTGATGCCCCTATACAAGACAAAGTCAGATGTCAGTTTATGGATGCTTGGTTTTTGTTAATAGTGATTTGGCTCTTTCTTGACTATATCTTACCTTCCTACATTTTCTGGTTTGTCAAAGTCAGTAATAAATGATGAAGATGAATTTTTCCTTTTCAATCTGAGATTTTAGCCAATTTTGCCAATATTTATGCTGCAACAAATGTGTCCCTCCAGGTTGTTTCGTAGAAGGTGTACTACCACATCCAAATGAATATAAAAACATTAATCTTGTCATAACTCATTCATGAGGTTTTAGCTAGTCAATCTAGAATAAGAATGCATTTTATCAGCCCACAAATTGATTCAAGCTTTGCTTTTGTTGCATTCTATTTTTCCTCCCCTTTGTCTCAATGGTTGTCCCCTTTGTGGTCTGTATAGTTTTGACAGTTTGTGGTTGACCCCATTACACTGATTTAATTGATGACCACTTGAATTATGATGACAAAGCAGCTGTATTAATCATGTAACACATCTGACTTCTTTTACCATATTAGCCCTCTGGGAAATCCTTTAGCAAATTATATCCACATGTTAAGCTCCTTTGAACAATCAGTTGAGCTAAAGCCTTAGCCACCAAAATCCATTTCTTTTCTTTAGAAATCATTCTCCTAATGTCTAGCGACTTAGCCTTTTTTCCACCAGGTTAAAACTGAATTATATGCGTATTTCATGCCCAAAGAACATTCATTTTACTGCAGGCAAATAGAATGAATGCAGGAGCTGTCAAATGATGTGAATTGTAAATTTTTTAATTCTGAAGTATGCAAAAACAGCCTGTAAGTTGAAGAGCTTCACTGTTCTTCCCTTTTCCTAGGTGCTGAAAATTACCTGAGATATTTATCAAGATGAATAAAATGTCCTCAGTTTCCACCTTATCCTGGAAAATCTCCTTGTCTCATCTCATTCTGTACAGAAGAAACAAGAAAGGTCTTCAGTGTGGACATGAGGTGATTCAGACTTTTTTTTGGTTGGACTTTTTTTTGGTTGGACTTTTTTATTAGTACTTCCTGTAAAGAACATTAGCATTTTGCTGTCTTAACTTTATGACAATTTATGTGCAGTGATGCCACCACTGAGTGCAATGACTGCTTATTTGTGCAGGTAGATTGTCTTTCAGATGCACAGGTCTGCACTGCAGCTGCCTGATTCTCATGGCCTTCCAAGGTAAGTGAGTATGGAAATCCCAGTGGAGAGGCAACCTTTCCCATAGGAACAGCACAAAATCTCTGCACCGATTACCCTCATAACTAGTACTGAAATCATATGATGTCCTTGCACTACATGAATAGATATCAGCTCAGGTGTGTGAGTTCCACTCTGAGTAGACACGTGAAGTTCTTTATGCTTCACGCACCTGACAGAGACGTAGCCAAGTTAGAACAATATATTGAACCTCCCTGTGTTTATCCTGCATTTCAACACCACTTCTTGGCTCAGATTTAACATCTTGCTGCTTTTTTGGGTTCTCTCATGTTCAGATTTCTGTCTGCCAACAAGTCCTCTAAGTCTCACTAAGTGGAGATTTGGATAGGAAAGGGTTGTGAGTAGTGAAAACCATCCTTCTACCATCGCGCTCCACCAGGCACATGTTAAGTGAATTGGAAAGATACAAAGCAAATTAGAAAGAAACGGAAAAAGTACTGATTTCTTTAGGGTTATTTTAAGGATTTCTCTACAACAGGGCATCAAAGATTACAAATTTGCCAATTTTTCAGACACCCGAGACTTACTCTTGCACAAACACCGTGGCATTATTCAGTTGGTGGACCAAGAGCCTGCTGTGGTGAGGCAAAATCACTTATTATTCAGCTATACACAATGGAGGTAGATCTAAAAGGTGTTAATTGAAAGGTAGAAGTCTTGCCACAAAGGACTTGCAGTATAATTACTGACAGCACATGAAGTACGAAGCCATACAAGTGCAACAGCAGCAAGCTTGCCCTTCTACTTTATTGCTGAGCCTTATCTAAATTATAAGTGTCTTTAGTAATTCTTCTTCCTTTGTGTGTTGCAGATCTCATAACACAGCTACTCTTACAGAGGCATTTGAAAGAACAGTAATAATTCAGACTGTTAGATAACATATTTTTTGAGCCTTCTTGGTGGGAAAAAATGTTTCTGCAAGTATTGTGGATAATTCTTTGAAATTATTTGGTTTTATTATTCTTTTTAGAAAATCGTAAGAATGGTAATAAAATGTTAATTTACTGTATTTTCTGCTAATAAAATATCTTGTATGCATATACAATGCAGTGTAGCAGAAAGATTGTGAAACGTGTTTCTGGAAATACTTCTGCACCTGAGGTAAGTGACAATCTAACCCACTGTTGTAAAATGCAGTTATTTTCTCAGTAAAGTAAAAGGCACAGTGGCAGAAAAACATCTTGACACAAAACATGCACAAAGAAATACTGACACAGTAAATTATCTACCAAGCTACATTAAAATGTTGATTTTAACTCCCTCTGTGCCTTAGGAGCAAGAATCATTGTGGAATTCTTTTAAAGGCACTCCCATGACATTCATGACATTGATTACCTCATAAGGTTTCCTTTCTGCCCTCATTTAACTGAAAAGCAGGCTGCTGCCTCCTTTGCTGCTAGGCTTTGACCCACCCACATGCTCTGTCCAGCTCCCACCGAGTCTTGAAGAGCAGTCAACTAAGTTGAAAGAGAAATCTCTTTATATGGCAGAATAACATCTGTATGTTTAGGATGGGATTTTAAAGGAAACTATTTCCATTTTCACACCCTTTATTCCCAGGAAGGGATATTTTGGCACCCCAATGCTATTTTTCTAGGACACACAGTGGCACTGAGCTCCACTCACTCCTACGTTCACCACAGGTTTTAACTAGTGAGACATTTTCATTTTCACAATGAACTGAATTTACTTTTCTCCTCTACTTCATTGCCTCTGAGCTGCAAGGGGAAGAGATGGAAGAAGTACAGTTGCACTGAGCTCTATCTAGGTTCTGACACTGCCTCCAAAGCCTTCCTGTGGGCATATTGCACTTGAACTTTAGGGGACAATAAACCTTCAGGAAAAAAACAAATGTTGGAGACAAGTTTTCAGAGGAAAAAGTGGCAGCCTAAATCAGCAGATATGCTTAACGGTGTGGTCATTACAACCAGAAGAGGCACAAAGACTTGGTGAGGGCCTTATTCCATGTGTGTTAAAGTGCACCTTACCATAACCCAGAAAAGCTGAATCAGGCAG
Organism: Hemiprocne comata; assembly: GCA_020745705.1. Taxonomy (NCBI): domain Eukaryota; kingdom Metazoa; phylum Chordata; class Aves; order Apodiformes; family Apodidae; genus Hemiprocne; species Hemiprocne comata. Next base: position 209,119,814 of record CM036586.1, read on the forward strand.
TAGATTTTGCCTCTGCCTACCTCTAAGAGAAAAGTCACCCATTAATTCACAGGTCTTGTGATATTTCTAATAAAAAAGGAAATAGCACATTATCACAGAGAAGGACTGGCTCACTGGGTTACTAGCCATCTTCATGTACACTCCATTTGTATCTGGTTTGGCAGAAAAACAGTTTCACTGTGAACAGCTCTAGGACATTTCAGGTAGGATTGCAATCAAAAAAGACAAGTCAGACACAAAGGACACCACTGGGAACTTTCTCTCTCTAACCATGCATGGCTTTTATTCTAGCACACCCTCTATGTGATTGCTCCAGTAAGTTGAATGCCAACACAGACCTTCACATTAGGTCCTACAGAAAGCCCAAATGGCTATAGGGGCATCGTGAGTTGTGCTGGTTAGCAGGAGATGATGGTAACAGGAATATTTTTTGTACAAATTCTTACTTTCTGAAAAGCAGGTAAAATCAAATCAGCTGGGCAATTTCCCAGCTCTGGGCTTTTCCTTAGTTTCCCTTTTCTTATGCTTCTGTGGCTGTGGCTGATGTGGCCATGCACCAGCTACACCTTCTCCTTTCATTTACACAGAGATTCTCCCCTGAAGCCAGAACAGAATCATAGAATCAGAAAATGTGTGGGGTTGGAAGGAACCTTTGAAGGTCATCTAGTCCAGCCCGCCCTGCAGAGCGCAGGAGCATTTTCAACTAGATCAGACTGCTCAGAGCCTGGTCAAGCCTGACCTTGAATGGTCAGGATGGGGCCTCCATCATCCCTAGGGATGGGGTCTCCATCACCTCTCTGGGTAATCTGGTCAGGTGATTCACCACCCTTATTGTAAAGGACTTCTTCCTAATCTCTAATCTAAATCTACCCAGCTCTAGTTTAAGACCATTGCCTCTTGACCTCTCATTACAAGCCCTTGTAAAAAGTCCCTGCCCAGCTTTCCTGTAGTCCCTTCATGTACTGGAAGGCTGCTATAAGGTCTCCCTGGAGCCTTCTCTTCTCCAAGCTGAAAAATCCCTGCTCTCTCAGCCTGTCTTCATAGGAGAGGTGCTTCAGCCCTCTGATAGCACCTCCTTCAGCATGGAGAAGGCTCCGAGAAGACCTTACACCTGCCTTCCAGTGTCTGAAGGGGCTCCAGGAAAGCTAAGGAGGAACTTTCTACATGGGCATGTAGTGATAGGACAAGAAGTAATGGCTTTAAGCTGAAAGAGGGTAGATTTAGGTTAGACATCACGAAGAAATTCTTTACTGTGAGGGTGGTGAGACACTGACACATGTTGCCCAGAGAAGCTGTGGCTGCCATCTCCCTCTAAGTGTTCGAGGCCAGGCTGCATGGGGCTTTGACCAACATGATTTAGTGGGAGGTGTCCCTGCCCATGGAATGGTGGTTGGAACTAGATGATCTTTAAGGTCTCTTCCAACCAAAACTGTTCTAGGATTCTATGAAGATTGTTAAATTTCCCCATTGAAAGTGTATTGATTTCTGATTTGAATGTCCATATTTAGGATTTTTCAGTATATCAGGGACTTTCCTCTACAAAAGAGGTCAAAAATTTTGCACAGCAGCCTCGAGTGGTAGATGCATTTGTCTGAGAAATGTTTAAAACAATGAACAAAATTCTCAGTCTGCATCTGAAGCTCACAACATCAGCTGAGTGAAGAAATGCAGGAGAATACTTCTTGTGTGTTCTTTCTACAACACAAATGTACATTTGTCCTCTCTCTTCCTCCTCTATGTCTATGAAGGGTATGAAGTCACATGGTCAGCAAAAGTATTGCAGCCTTCTTTCTGAAGGAGCAGCTAGTAAAACCACCTGGAAACTCCTTAAAAACCTTTCTGCTGCCAAGGGATCATCAGAGAAAATTTCTTCATAGTGCGGAATTTGCTTGACATAATGGATACAACCTTCAGGAAAATCCTTGTAGAGGGCATTAATTTCAGCTCCAGAAGGCCCTCTTGCTATTTAGTAAGAGTACCATGAAGTACTATATGGCACTGGCTGGACTTGATGATCTTAAAGGTCTTTTCCAGCCTTGGTAATTCTGTGATTCTGTACGATTAAACATGAACCCAGTGTGCTGCTGAGCAGTCTGGGGGGATAAAACACAAAATCTTCAAACTGTAGGAGATCAATCTCCAGTATTCTACAAATGAGATTATTGGATTCCTTGGCTGATAAAGTATGCTTTCTGTTCCACAATTTTACAACTATAAAACCCTGTTAGATTTATAAGAGAAACAATAATATGGATATGAGCTCTGCCAGATGCTGCTAGCAGTAAAACAGCAGAAAATGACACTGAATAACACCAATTTTCTAAAGATCAGGCCATTTGCATACAAGTAGCTAAAGATAAATTTACATCATGCTTCAGAAACCAATCTGTGTTGCCTTAAGTGACTTCCATTTGTCTAGTTGCAGTGTTCTCCATTTTGGTCTGTCATTTTAAAGATGTTTCTTCGTACATTATTTGTGAAGTTATCATTCACACCAGCAAATTATGGGAAGAAAAATAAACAGAAAGACATCATGCCATAAAAATTATTATCAAGGATACTCCAGAAAAGTGGATTTTTCATGCGTTGTTTTCTTCTACTAATAGATTCTAATTATATTATTATAATAAAAAAAATTAAATCCATATCAATAACATCTTCTTCAGAGAATATATAGTCATGGTAATGAGCCAGTTATACCACAGAAGAAAAGGCAATGTCCACCTGAGAACAAGAGACAACAAACAAACATGTAATGTATGAATGGATTGGGCTGGAAATTATGGATCATCCTTTCCTATTCTATCATACCTCATGTCACATTTTGTCATACTAGGTCACAGTGTCAAAACATCATGCACAAATGCATGCATGAGTGCATTCAGATGGCAGTCTCAAGACTTTGGGGAGTGTTTACCATGTTTTTTTACCAAGCCTGGAACAAAAGGTGGCTGCTCTATGACTAGTGCTTCTTCGAGCTGCTGCAAAACCAATTTTATATATTAAAAAAAATAGCTACAGCTCCTTTTTATTTCATCTTCTATTACTACAAAGCATCATTGCAATTCCACAGTTAACCTCATGTCTAGTCTGTGTTTAATACTGAAATCTGTAAAATCTAAAGAGCAATATTGCCTTCCATTGACTTCAAAATGGATACCTAGTTATATGATTTTTTCAAAACAAACTGATTGTCTCATAATGTTTCTGTTAAAATGTATTTTTGTAACTGATTGCATTTTTCTGACAAAAACGTCACTAGTTGGAAAAAAAAAAAAAAGCCTAAAACCACAAAAAAACCTGACAACCAAACACGTAAAACCTTAAATGGGAAATGTTGCAATTGACTTGAAGTTCAAAAAAATGGCAATTTGATACAAAATAGAGAGGAAAGAGGAGATAATTTACATTGCTGCCAAAGTAGAACCGTTTCTTCTTTAGACCTCTCCAAAAGAAAATAGAAGTCAGTATGGCAGGAAAGACTGTTCATACCCAGCCTTACTCTTGCTCCTAACTGTGATTATTTCTATTCAAAATCAACCAAATCCTGCACTCCTTGTCTCAGAGGAAGATGCATTTCTAGCTGTCTTTCACAGTGTGACTCTATTTGCCTGATCATGTATAAATTCATGGAAAAACAGATAACCAGTATTTTGCACTGTCATCTATTCATGACAGCTTGTTCTGGAAGGAACTGCAGCTTTTCACTGTTGCAGACTAGAAAACCTTCCTCAGCATCCAGGATGGAATTTTCCTAAACTTCTTCAATTTAAGTTTTCCTAAATTTCTTAAATTTAAGTTTTCCTAAATTGTCACATATGAAAAGAACAAAATGCCCTGCTCCCCTTCTAAATATTAAATAAAGGGCTTGTACCATGTGCCATCCTGTGTTTGGTCTTTTCTCTTCGTATTTGTTTACTTTTATCAAGATAGTTAACAAAAGATTAGATGCTTTGGCCAATGTTTATAGAAGAGGGTGTGCTGCTGTCTTCCCTTTAGCATCCTTTTCCTTTCCTCAGCTTCAGGTAGGAAACTACAGGACTCTAGAGTGCAAGAAACTACTCCAACGTATGAAATTTCTGGCCATTAGTAATGCTGGAATTAAAAGATTAAAACACTTGTTCTGAGTGCTAAACAGTCATGTTCTCTTATTAATTTCACACTCTATTGAGCATTATGCCATACTTTGCAATGCAAGGATTCATCCCACACATGCTGTGCAGAAGGGTGCTTTGGGCTTATGTTTTAATTTGAGTACTCCCCTAAATCAAGATTCCAGCCTTTATCCTGTCTGACATTAATCTCTTCCTCTCATATCCTCCAAACCAAGTTCTCAGTGCCCTGAAAAATATTTACTTTGAAATCCACACTTAAAACTCAATGAAAAGAAGGACATAGAACTCCTCGAGCGTGTCCAGAGGAGAGCCATGAAGATGATCAGAGGACTGGAGCACCTCCCTTATGAAGATAGGCTGAGGAAGTTGGGGTTGTTTAGCCTAGAGAAGAGGAGGCTCTGGGGTGACCTTATAGCAGCTTTCCAGTATCTGAAGGGGGCCTACAAGAAAGCTGGGGTAGGGCTTTATACACAGGTGTGTAGTGAGAGGACAAGGGGCAATGGTTTGAAACTTACAGAGGGCAAATTCAGGCTAGACATTAGGAAGAATTTCTTTTCTATGAGGGTGGTGAGATAATGGAACAGGTTGCCCAGGGAGGTTGTGCATTCCCCCTCCCTGGAGGTGTTCAAGGCCAGATTGGATGAGGCCTTAAGCAATCTGGTCTAGTGGGAGGTGTCCCTGCCCATGCAGGGGGGTTGGAACTAGATGATCTTTAAGGTTCCTTCCAACCCTAGCCATTCTATGATTCTATGATTTTATAAAGACCCAGAGCAGACTCTTAAACTGGTGACATACCCAGACATCATATACCCAAATGGTTCATTGAATCAGGTCTACCAGGCCAGGGTCAAGTTCACCTTTAAAGGTACTCTGTGCTTGCAGTTCTTGCTGAGTCATTTTTGTGTTCTTGCACAGGCATTTTTAATGTGGCTGACATTGCCTGTACTGCATAGCTGGATGTATGACAGACTCTCAGAGCTAGACATTCATCACTCCTGCATTACCTTGCTGTGTTTTTGCTGTACCTTATTTATCACATTAAAAATGCAAGAAACCATTAAGGAATCCCACTCTTAATGATTCTTCTCCCATCAATTTTAAGAAATGAATATTGCAAACTCCTTTCAAGCATGTTAGATTAGTATTCACTGCTCTCTGTTGTCACAGACAGAAGCTCCCACTGTAAGGCATTGAGCTCCTGACACTTGCAGGGTCTGTGCTGAGTCTGAGTGTTGGGGGCTGTCACATCCAATTAATGTCAATCCTACCCAGGGATCCTACATCTAAGTCACAGTCCTTGACCAGACAGACTGACGTTCTATTCTAGGTAGAATACATGGAGTGTATTCTTCAAATATACTGGATATAGGGTGTCCCAATTTACAAAGCAAAATAAAAAGCTAGATAAATTTCTATTTAAAAATGCCAGCTTTTGTCTATGGAAATGAACATATGTGAAATGATTTCAGTGTTGGATATCTTAGGGGAAAAAAAATAATCCATGTCAGTATTGCAGACCCAAGGGGAAAAGGATATTCATCATGAGAGGATGAATTTCCTCAGACAAAAGCAAGATAAAAGCCAAACAGGCACAAGAAAAAATACACCATTGATTGCTGAAGCTATGCAAGTTGGTCAGCACTGTGTAAAAACTCTGTTCACTCACGAAACGTAACTACTGCAATTATTTAAGTCATAGAAATAAAGCATGCTTCAAGTTTTTAAACAAATGAAGGCATGTGAAACCATGAAGTTTAGCACAGAGTTGATCAAGCTGGTTAGTGCATGTTCATGTAGAACCAAAATAATGCAGGGAAGAGGTTCAGTCATGACCTTGATGTGCTTAATTCCTACTACCTATAACCCTATTAAATCCCTTTTCTAATTGATTTGTACATTCAAATTTGTGATTGAGACCTGTATGTATAAAACCTTTTACAGTCTTTCAGTTTGGACAGTACTGAAAAAAAAAAAGAAAAAGAAACAGAATATTATAATGAATAGTAATTTATTTTTATGACAACTTTGAAAAATGAGCAGAACAAGGATGTTTGGTAATAATCTGTATGGCAGTTGTATGATTATGCTGAAAGTATGCACAGAAGTCTCTCAGACTGCTGTATCTGTGGAAGCCTATGAGATTCTGAAGAGAAAAACAACTGGAAAATAATTGGCCTGATGCTGGACAAAGCACACATTTTTGTTGTGTCAGGGTTCTGATTCCCACTTGGAATAATTTAAGAGGGATCTCATTTAGTCCAACTGCCTTCTCAAAGCAGGTCTAATTTAAAAGTTAGAGGAGGATACTAAGGGCCTTGTCCAGTCAAATTCTGAAAATCTCCAAGGATGACAATTCCACCACTTCACTTTGAAATATTCCGTGTTGGAAGTTACGTTCGTTGCTCCTTGTCTTTTCTTGTTCACCTTAGATAAGAGTCTGGCTCTATATTTATTACTTCCTTTAAGACCATTTAGGATACATTCAGGAATCATTTCCTGAATTACTCAGAAGACATGCTGGCATACCTTTGTGACCAATTCCAGTAGCAAATTTAACTCAATTTTCCAGAAGAGAATCAGGAACAGAAATGTAAATACCATTGCAGAGAAAGAGGATTTTAAAAGCAATTATGTCTCTAGTCATGTAGAAAATATATATGTCATCTTGATTAAAAAATTATTAAGGATGGATGTCATAGTTAGTGTCTGTGACAGTTAGATCCAATGAAAAATGCCTTCAGTTTAGGCAACATTACATAAGATGATAAATGTTAAAACGGTTGAAGTTAAATGTGCTTTTATAGCTGGGGTTCTGTAGCTCAAATGTGAATGCATCCAAAACCAAACTTGTGGACTTCATTTCTACATGAAAAATCACCCAGGTGAAGTATGCATGTAACTAAGATGATCATTTTCTTCTGCAAGTTCACCATAGTAAACCAGTTGTTTGCCACATATATTTAACCTCCATAATCTGTGGACAACCACAGAATTTCTCAAATTCATGTTAAATTTACTGGGCAGTTACAGCTGAAATAAAATAAGCAAAATATTTTAGAATTAAATAATGTATTACCTTCACTTTCTGGTAGTGATGCTTTTTTTTTGTGACACTTGCAATAAAATTGAAGAAGTAAAGGACTGGTACATTACCCATTTCAACTTCTACCCACATAGTAGTACCCAAAGAACATGAGAAACCCATATTCAAATTCCTGCTTACACCAAAGAAACTGAAACGTTCTCTATCAATTCCAAGAAGACAACTCCAACCATAAATATTAGTACACTAGATACCCATCTGTCACTCTGATTATCAGTGCCAGGGAAGACTATGTAGCAGATCTTCTTGAGTGCATGGCACGTACAGGACAACCAGGGGAACGGGTCCAGTCAGCATGACTTCATAACAGACAGGTCTTGTTTGACTAACCTGATCTCCTTCTCTGAGACCTGCTTGGTGGATGAGGGAAAGGCTGTGGATGTTGTCTACTTAGACTTCAGTAAAACTTTGGCACAGTTTCCCACTGCATTCTCTTGGGTAAACTGGCTGCTCATAGGTTGGATGGGCATATACTTCACTGGGTAAAAACCTGGCTGGATGGCTGGGCCCGAAGAGTTGTGGTGAATGGAGTTAAATCCAGTTGACAGCTGGTCATAAGTGGTGTTCCCCAGGGCTCAGTGCTGGGGCCAGTTCTGTTTAATATCTTTATCAATGATCTAGACGAGGGGATTGAATGCACCCTCAGTAAGTTTATAGATTACACCAAATTAGGAGGGAGTGTTGATCTATCTGCTTGAGGGCTCAGCAGAGGAATCTGGAGAGGCTGGATTGATGGGCTGAGGCCAATTCTATGAGGTACAACGAGGCCAAGTGTCAGGTCCTGCACTGGGGTCACAATAACCCCATGCAAGGCTATAGGCTTGGGGCAGACTGGCTGGAAAGCTACCCAGAAGGAAAGAACCTGGGGGTGTTGGTCAAAAGCTGCTGAATATGAGCCAGCAGCATGCCCAGGTGGCCAAGATGGCCAACAATATCCCAGCTTGTATCAGAAATTGTGTGGCCAGCAAGAGTAGGGAAGTTGATTGTCCCCCTGTACTTGGCACTGGTGAGGCTGCACCTTGATTCCTGTGTTCAGTTCTGGGCCCCTCACTACAAGGAGGACATTGAGGTGCTGGAGTGTGTCCAAAGAAGGGCAACAAAGCTGGTGAAGGGTCTGGGAGCACAAGACTTACAAAGAGCAGCTGAGAGAACTGGGGGTGTTTAGCCTGGAGAAGAGGTTGAGGGGAGACCTCATCACACTCTACAAGTATCTTAAAGGAGATGTAGCAAGGTGGGGGCTGGTTTCTTCTTCCAAGTAACAAGGGATAAAATGAGAAGAAATGGCCTCAAGTTGTTACGGGGGAGGTTTAAGCTGGATATTAGAAAAAATATTTTGACTGAAAGGGTCGTCAGGCACTGGAACAGGTTGCCCAGGGAAGAACATGCATGTTCTGGGAGAACATGTATGTACCTATTCTCCATGGCTAGAGTCTTTTGTACTGAAGTTCCTTGAGCCTCATTTCAGACTACTGCACCCAGTATGCCATCTTGGACTCCTTGTTGGTAAAGATGTTCACTAATTATATGACGAAGAGGGTTAGCAGGGAAATGTAACACCACAGGAATGAAGCATGAAGAGATAAGGCCACAAAACCTGAAGAGTTGTACAGCTCTTCTAAGATACCCATACAACTCCATTTGCAGATCTCCTTCGCTGACAGACATAAATACATATAGCTGCCTTATACTTTAGAATAATATTGCAAACAATGCATTCTCTTCCCCTGTCTCTGAATTAGCTTCTTCCAACCTTGTCTATAAGTTTTTTCCTGTACTTTTCCTGGTGATTTTCTGCAGGTCTCCATGACCACAAAAGCCAATCTTGATTTTCACACTAAGCTCCACCATGACTACAAGGTTTATTGGGCTCCCATTGAGACACATTAATGGTGCCCTGCTCTTGGGCAGTAGCGTCACCATTATTTTGTGTCAAACTCATCTCTACAGGCTTCTATAAAATACACTCATGAAGCATGAGCAGCAATCTCAAAGATCTATATTTCCCACTCTTATTAAAGGTTACCTAGAAAAATCTGCAGCACAATAACAGTAAACTTTCACACATCCAACAATACTTGCTGTAAACTGCTCCATTGTGTCAATTAAATGTGGTATGAATTGTGCACAGGGGAGCATTTTATTGCTTCATTATTGGTTTTATATAATTTTAAACCCTGTTCACTGCAGAAACAAACATCCAAACAAATGTTTAAAAAGCTCAATGGAGAAGTGTAACACAAGTTAATGTACTACTGGAACCTTTAGTGTGTGCAACTCCACAGATGGCATATTTGTGTTCGGGGTGCAATAAAGTATTTTCAAAGGCACAAAGAAAACAGGATATTTGCCTTTTTAATAAATACATAATGGGAAGTGATCTGATTGGTAGAGTGGGCTGACTTAGTGACATGTGCTGGTGATACACACATGGCAGGGATAGTTTAGGAGGAACATAAATTAAGAAAGGCAAAATGGAAAAACCATGCTTGGGGAAGCAGGGAACAATTAGAGATTGCCTGTTCAATAAAGAATTTTGCCAGCAATGTTCCATCAGACCGTTCCATCAGACCAAAAATTCCGGGTAGCAATTGCCTTTGTTGTAACTATGAACTTGTATTTGAGAAAAAGTAGAAATGTTTCAAAGCTTAAGTTTCCCTTACAAGCTGGGAGAACCAGAGCCCTTGAGCTCCTACTGTAAAGCCAGTGAGGTGGCAGAGCTGATGTATTCCTTGCATGATTGAAGACAAAACTGGAGGATGTAAATGGCAGATATCTCAGAACTGAAGTGATGGTGCCAGTTTAGTTTCATTATAACGTTTCCTGTGTGCTATTTCTGTTATTTTATCATAGGATTTGTTGCCAAACTATTTTAACTTTTAGTCTGCATAGTCAGATCCCAAACTCAAACAGCAACCAAAAGAGACGTAGTTTTAATTTGAAGTAATAAACTTCTACAAAGAACATTTTTGTGTGTGTTTCTGGAGTAATTTATACCCAGAGTTCTGTACTTTAAAACAAATTTTCTTTTTTGAATATGACACTACATTTTGTCCAGGGAAAGAGATATCATTTTGCTATTATTTTCCCCTCCAACTTTTCTGCCTTTTCAAATCTCTTTTTGCAGTAGTCTGTATTTTATTTAATGGCCAAGTTTCAGTGATGTCTCCCTCCTTTTGAGGAAAATTTTTTATAGTCTTGAACTCCCAGCTGTCTCATGGAAAGCTCTAGACCCTGTATATACCATACACAAGAAGCACCTCACCAATCAGTGAAATGTAAAGTGTTCTGTATGGAAAATAAAAATAGGTAATAATAAACAACAATGTCATTCTTGAGAAGCTGAAACAGTTGAAGGCCATGGAATCAGATTCTGTTTCTTTGGGATTATTTGCTCTGTTGAATCTGCAAGATTCAGGGTAACAAGTCCCAGCACTCTGCTGTCCAGCCTGTGAGCAATGAGTGCTATCCTTGTTCTCAGGGCAAATGAGGGCAGTGCAATTACTCAGAGAGCAGAGAACAATTATGATGAATGAACATTGCTGATAACAACATGAAAATGTTTTCAGTTTTATGACATTTTTCAAATCCTTTAATCTGCCACACTGAATGGCACCACTGCAGTTTTACATTTATAGAAGGATGCTACTATCTGAATATCTGCTGCAGCCCCTGTGATTTTGGAGGAAAAATTGAAGAAAGAAGCAGTCCTGTGTGGTGGGTTGACCCTGGCTGGATGCCAGGTGTCCACCAAAGCTGCTCTATCAGCTGGACAGGGGAGAGAAAATTTAACAAAATGCTTGTGGGTTGAGACAAGGACAGGGAGATCACTCACCAGTTACCATCAGGGCAAAACAGACTCAACTTGGGGAAATCTGCTCAAATCAGAGAAAGGTAATGAGAAATAAAATCAAATCTTAAAACATCTTCCTCCCACCCCTCCTTTCTTCCAGGACCCAGCTTCACTCCAAATTCCTCTTTCTCCTCCACACAACAGCACAGGGATACAGGAATGGGGGCTGTGGTCAGTTCATCACATACAGGAGACAGTCCCCCACAAACTTCTCCAATGTGGGTTTTTCCCATGGGCTACAGTCTTCATGAGCTGCTCCAGTGTGGATCCCCCACAGTGTCACAACTCCCAAACCTGCTTCAGTGTGGGCTATTCTCTCCACAGGGCCATGGGTCCTACCAGGAGCCTGCTCCAGTACAGGCTTCCCATGGGATCACAGCCTTCTTCAAGCATTCACTTTCTCTGGCGTGGGGTCCTCCACAGACTGCTAGTGGATATCTGCTCCACCATGGACCTCCATGGGCTGCAGGGGGACAGACTGCCTCACCATGGTCTTCACCACAGGCTGCAGGGAAATCTCCGCTCTGGTGCCTGGAGCACTTTCTCCCCCTCCTTCTTCACCGACCTTGATGTCTGCAGAGTCATTCCTCTCACATACTCTCACTCCTCTCCCTGCCTGCTGTTCTGCAACGGGATTTTTCCTCCTTCTTAAATACCTTATCCCAGAGTTGCTACCACCATCAACTGATGGACTCAGCCTTGACCAGAGGTGGGTTCCTTGGAGCCGGCTGGCATTGGCTCTATCAGACATGGGAGAAGCTTCTCACAGAAGCCACCCCTGTAGCCCACCCCCATTACCAAAACCTTGCCATGCAAACCCAATACATAGTTATCTTACTGCCAATATCTACCCAAGGAGAAATGATTTAGCACTCTTTCTGTGTGAATAAAATGTGACAGTAATGGAGATGAATTAGATTTTAATCTCAGAAGAAAACCAGAAAAACTCAATTGAAGTTAACAGAGTTATTTTGCTTTTTACTGTGCGACAGGGATTAGGACTTCCCTCAGTTCCCCTGTTTAGTACTAGTTTACCAAGTATAAAATCTGCAGTGCAAATATAACTTTTTAAAAAACAGTGTTTTTATCCTACTTAGATGGCCTACAGAATGCAAATGGAGGGTTCACCCCTTTCCCCTCCCTGAGATGAATTCCTGTTATTTTATTTTAAAACTACCCTAATACTCTGATACCAGTTTCACTCACCCAAAACAAAGCACATATTCAAGTAATGATGCATATATAATATTAGGTCTCTGTCTCTATTTTACTTCATCCTGTGGCTAATTGCCTAACTGCAGATTGCCAATTAGTTTTACTCCCAGCTGTATTCAGGAAGCCAACTGGGAATGGCTGTGCAAGCCTTTGAAGTCCTTTACATTATCTGCTAATCTAAAAAGCTTATCAACACAGCATTTGAGAGGAAGAAATGAATACTTATTAAAAAACGTTAATCTTTTCAAAGCTTTAGAAACTGCTTAGACACAATAAGAGATGCTGAAAAATGAAAGTTAAAATTACTCTTTGTCCCCTGTCCTCTCCGTTGTCTCAGAATGTTTATAACACCAAATCTGTAAAAAAAGCCCTTTTTTTTTTTTTTCTCATTTTAAACAATTCTCTAGGTACAGATGAACGTCTGTGGGAAGGAATGACAGGATGTTCTTCTTAACATATGCAGGCCATCACCACCAATAAACTGCAAGCCCACCTAGCTGAAGAGTTACAACTGAACTTGACATTTGTGCCTCAGAGGCAGACTCTGTCATCATACCATGGTGCAAGACAACAAAGAAAAGTGCCAGGAGAGCTGTGAAAAGCCTTGAGCTTTTTGACCTGAAGATGGAACATTTGTTTCCTTGCTTTCTTTTGTAACAATAATGATGAGCAGAAGAAAAAACAGGTATACTCACTGTGAAGTCGTAAAGTCTAAAATTATGACTGCTAATTATTTCCCTACAGTCTGGTTTTCCTCCAACAAAACAGAAGTTCTCACATCTGCTTTTATGTGTCACAGGCTGATGGTGAGAATATAATCAGTTAACAATTCTACTGCACTTCAGTTGTATTAGATTTGGAGGGCTGAAGGCCAAGTAGCTGGCAGGAGTTTAGATCCTCATCCTAACTTTGCTGAGGCTTGCAAAAAACTACCTTAGGCCCTGTCCTGAACAGGGTGAGATAGCAGATGAGATGCATATGCACAAAACTAGATTTATTGCAAACAGCACTGGGGTCTTGACTATTGAACTAAAAAGGCACAAGCCTTGTATGTGAGTTTAGGGTAGCAGAACAGAATGTTAAAGCAATAATGCAAAAGGTATCTTAACAATAAAATGCACAACTAATAGTCAATAAGGATTAACCATTTAAGAGCTAGCAACTTACTCATTAATAGGTCTTACTAGATCTAGAACAATTATTAAAATAATAACTGGCCAGGTGATAGTACAGTAATTGCACTTATTGAAAAGTTTAAAACTTAAAAATGAAAGATTGCTTAATGTCAAGATAACTAATAACGACAATAGGGACTTAATACCTCTCACCCTCTTACAGTTACAGCTGGGTGTCCCTTTGTCCTGGTCCTCAACTCTGGAGAAATAATCTCTCTGGCAGATGTTCCTGCTGGAGAAGAGAAGGTCCAGCACAGCTCCTGGAAAAGTGTACAGGAGTGTCTCCAACTGAAAATAGGACCAGGCTTTTATAGAATAAAGTGGATTGGCTGCTGTCATTTAACTATTTAGCCATACCTTGAAAATCTCCCATTGGAGAATAAAAAGAAAACAGTGGAAAAAGCCAAGAAGGCCCTTTTTTACACCAGTCAAACTCTTTTGTATATCTGCTCATTCTTTCTTTATCTCTATTTTGGGCTTAGTTGTGGCTGGGCTCCATGTTCTTCAACACCTGAGAGCAGCTGGTGTTACGAACATCAGCTTGGCCTCTGTTTGTACTTTCAAGGCTGTTACCACTTCAGAGCTTGCTAGGCCTTTTCCTTTCCCATGCAAATATTTCCACTCCAGGCCCAGGGCTGTAAAATTTGAGAGAGAGAGACCAATTGAATCATAAAGGGAAACTGAGGCAGGCACACCGAGATGGAGCATCCTGCTACAGGCCCAACAACAGGTTTCTGTGGCTCACAGGCTAAGCACATTGTCTTATAATTTCTTAGGTCTCTGGACACGAGGAAGGAGCTGAGTTTTTGGAAGAGCTTCTTCTCTGCCCTGTAGGAAGGAAAGCCAGACCAATGGTTTGGTTAGGTTGGTAAGGATCCAAAACACCATTTTTACTTTTAATTGCTTCTGGTTGCTTCATTAGCAACATATTTTTCTGGCTGTGCTAGCTTGGTTTGTTCTCAAAGGATGTACAGTTCTGTTGACCCCATATGTAACACACACTTTTTATTTTCTACCTTGTCCTGAGTCTGTTGAGTTAAAAGCAAGTCTTCTCATTAGCTGCTGTGAAGAAGTTACAGTTGGCATTTTGGTTTCTTTTCTAGAAAGCTTTACATTTCTAGGCATTAGCCACTCGTGTGAAGGAGGATTAATGAAGGAGCTTACAAAATTAAATGTGTAATTGTGATCTCTTGCAGATGTTTATCTATATTCTTTGTTGTTTCCTTTGAAGAAAATCTCTGAAGTTATTTCAACTAAAAGTCTATTACTATATTTTTTCAATGGAAAAGAAAATTGTTTCTGGTCCAGGAATAAGTTATTTACCTTGTTAAAATAAAAGTTTGAATAGGAGGGAGAAATATTACAAAATTTCAAAATTAATTATTTGTTAATTGTTCCTTCTTATCTCCTTTTTTTCATCTTTATTTCCTTTTTTCCCCCTTCAGGTCATACCTGTGCTTCACATGTTCATATCTTTACTTTTTCATTTACTGATGTTATTTTAAGCATATTACAAACCTTCCTTATATAAAAACTGTATGAATATATGGCTATGAATATTGGATAGAAAATGGCATTCATAACTTTTTTTTGCAATACAATATGAAATAACCTGAGCTATTCTTAATTTTGATCTGTCAGAATCATATTCAAATGCAATAATATTCTGGAACCATAGGAAAACCACAACTTTTTGTTTCCATGTTTTATATATTTGCTTCCATCATCACAGGTGGATGGATAGATGGATGGATGGATGGACAGACTGACAGAAACATAGGTAAATGTGGGAAACTGTAGAATATAAATTAGGATATCTTGTTGAAAATATTTTCTTTTTGGCTATTAATTTATATCACATAAATGTTCTCTTATAGACAGACTTGACATTAAAACCAGAAAGGAGAAAAGTAGATGCAGTGCCACAGAATTATGCACTGGGCTGGAATTAAAAAGAAAGATAATTTCAAGCTCCCTGAAGCATTCTCCAGATGTAGGGAATCAACTTTCTGCTGAGCAGTGAGGAGTTAGCTTTCAGCAAATGAAATAGGCAGCTCTGCAAAGTCCCTGGACCACAGGGCAGTACTTCTGTGGATGATTTAAAGAACAGAAAATCTATGGTATTCAGAGTATCTGCTATTTGAAAGCCAAGAATAATGTTTTAAGCAGCAGTTAATATATGATTTCTTTCATCACTAACTAATTTTCTGAAGGGACTGGCAATTTTAATGAGAAGAGATCTTACTCACAATTAAAGCTCTACTGTAATTTGTCTTTCCCTGGCATGTAATTTATGGCCTTCAAGCAGAGAAAGAAAGAAAGAAGAGTGAAGACTACAGAAATCACATTCTCTCTTTAGAGGGAAAAATAATAACATGGGTGCAACTTAATCCCAATAGCTCTCAGACTGGGTGTCATGGTAAGAAGTTTCATACAGAACAACGTGAGATACAAAAAGCTCCCAGACTTCAAAAATATCTCAGGTAATTACGTTGCTGTGTCTGCAAGTTAGAAAGTTAGTGACTCCTATGAAGTCTTGTTTTAGAGGTTGAAATAATGTGGGTAGATTTATTCTCATAATAGGCATATTATTCACATAAAGTGCCTACCTACCATAATGCTTATGAAACTCATTTTACAGGCTAGTGTATGAGCTCCTTCAACTAGAAAGGCATGAGGCCTGGATGGAAAAACCTCATCAAACATATACAAACATTCATCAGTGGACAGTATACCAGCTTAACAATGCCACAGAGAGCTGTTATGAGTCCATCTGTATCAACCATGCAGCAGAAGATGGCTGTGAAGAAATTTTAATTGTACAGCCTGGGTGGCTCTTAAGACATTCAGGATGAATGAAAATGGCAACCAGTTTCCATTTTAAAAGGACTAAAAAAATAACCAGAAGCTCAGCCTTGCTAGGCTCTGAAATAAACAGCTGCTGTCTTTCTGGGGCTACTCCTCAACATGTTATCTAAGGAATAGGCTTTTCAGAAAAAAAAGTTTATACACTTTGACAGAAACAGCCAAACATCTTCTAGCCAGTTACAACAGATGGCAGTTCAAAAGGCAGGGGACATCTGTTTGTGACTCATAAAACTTTGCAAAAGATGATGAGAACTTGAGATAGAGCTCTCAAAACATTTGATTCCTCACAGGTGAGAATGGAGTCACCTCCATATGGCAAAAGGTCCTATGGTGATGCAAATTTGCAAAGTAATACTCTTTGATCAAGAAGTTACAGTAGAGGTATTATGCAGGTCTTCAGGAAAAAGGTACAAGATGTGGGTCTGTAATTCTTTCAGGCAGAATGCTTTGTTCCTACAAACAAAATTTGTTTTCAGAATATTTTTGCCATTCATTTTCTAAATGGAAAAGTCAGAGCCAGGAAGTCAGCTAGGAATACAGTCTTTCACAAATGTATTGTTTTTAGTCAAATTATGAAGTAAGTTAGTGTTACTGGAGTTGTAAAACTCCAGTGATTCAACTGTAATTATTGTATCCACTCTTTTTTTTTCTCTATTTGAAGCTTCATTGACAACTGACAAGTATCTTTTTGTACCGTGCCAAAATAATTGTGACTTTGTTATCAAAGATATCAAGAAATTTTCCACAATCAACAATGGTTTTATCTCTTCCCAGCTGGTCTCATGCATTTCAAACAGGGCATACTTGAACTCATGTACTAGAGTTAACCCTCTTCAATGCACACACACAGGGTTGTGTAAGAGAATGATGTTAAATTACAATAATAGAAAGTTTATCCTCGAAACCTCTCTGCAGATGTTCCAATTAACTTCAGCAGACTTAAGACATGGCCTCATATAGGCAGAAGACCCATCAGTTGACCACAGTATTTGTAGTGACTTGCAGATTGAATAACACATGTTTATAGTGTATAGGTTATCAAAGGACACAGCCTGTAGGGAGGATGTGATTGTTTTCTGGACATATATAACAGCAGGGATAAAAGAGCTCACTGCTTACATATGCTCATGGATTATATTGTTTTTTTACCTTCTTTCACAGGCTGACAGTAGTCTAATTCACATTTTTACTGCCTACATTTCAGATTGCACAGCAAATGAGTAATTTCTTACAGGTGTAAGAAGTGGATTTACACAATGGCCTGATATTTATGTCACATGCAAAGTTCGAGTGCAAAGCAGATCAATTCTGTTTCCTAAGCATAGTCCATCCAGTGTCAGAACATTCTTCCTGTCCTCTTGCAGTTGCTCCAGGTAAGTGTGGGCTCCATTAAGTCTGATGCCATCTGTTCTGACTTTGTGTATGTCTCATAGCTTTGGGTTTCTCAAATATTATTAGATGCCTAAATTTAAGTAAGTGAACTGAGCTTTGAGAGTGGGATTCAGCTTCAAACAAGGTGTTGAAATGCGTCTACACATGAGCTGAGTGAATTCATAGTTTAGTCAATGTAGTTAGTTAATACCATCAGTGGACTGGCTTAGCTCATCCAAAAGCAGATGCCTAAGGGTATAACCTTTAATAGCCAAGGCTAAAAAGACTATGGAGTTGGCAAATCTGATGGAAGGCCTATAGTAGATTGCTGCTCTTCTGGAGAAGCACCTGAAGCCAAGCAGGATACTTCAGTGCCTGAAATGCACTTAATTTGGCATCTGAATCCACCTAAATCTAGGCATCTGAATCCACCCTCAATCTCAGCTGACTATGATGAAAGATGAGGCATAGAGTTCACACACTGACACCTAAGTTTGTATCTAGAAACTTAGGACCAGTAGTTCAGCTTTAATCCTCAAGCTGCTACACTCACAAAACAGTCCTTCCTTGAATGACTACATGAGGGACTGAGCCAATGGATGTTCAGAGACCATCAAACCATAAGCAGTGAGGGCACCTTCTACACACAACTCCAGAGAAAGTCTTGATACAAATAAGCAAAGGCCCAAGCCTGTCGTGTTTAAGAGGCATTTAGGCAATGCCTTTAATAACTTCCGCTAAGTTTTGGTCAATCCTGATTTCACAGAATCATAGAATCATAGAATGCCAGGTTGGAAGGGACTTGAAGGCTCACCTGGTCCAACCTTTTTAGGTCATACTGTAGTTTATATAAGATGGCTTAGCACCCTGTCAAGCTGAGACTTAAAATTGTCCAAGGTGGGGAAAATCTACCACTTCCCTCAGGAGACTATTCCAATGTTTGATTGTCCTCATGGTGAAAAATTCACCTCTTGTGTCCAATTGGAATCTCCCCAGGAGCAACTTGTTCCCATTACCCCTTGTCTTTTCCATGTGCCTCCTCCTAAACAGGGAGTCTCCATCTTCTTGGTAGCCACCCTTTTAAGTACTGGGACATGGAAATGAAGTCTCTCCAAAGCCTTCTCTTCTCAAGGTTGAACAAACCCAGTTTTCTCAGCCTCTCCTCATATGGCAGGTCCTCCAGTCCTCTGATCATCCTTGTGGCCCTTCTCTGGACCCTCTTCAGCCTGTCCCATCCTTTTTGTAGAGCAGGGACCAAAACTGAACACAACACTCCAGGTGTGGTCTGACAAGCACTGCGTAAAGCAGGATGATGACTTCTTTATCTCTGCTGGTAACGCCCTTGTTGATGCAACCCAGCATCCTATTGGCTTTCTTTGCTGCTGCCTGATTTGGTCAGGCAGTTCTATTTAAATAGGTCTGTTCTACTAGAATAATTCTATTCTATTCTATTGTAAACCCATCAAGTGGCAAATTCTATAGATACAGTGGTGGCGACAGCATAATACAGAATCATAGAATATAGCCTAAGCTGGAAGGGACCTCAAAAGATCATCTGGAACAAGCTTTCCTGGGAAAGGGAGCCTGTATGAGGTTATCTGGCACCCTGTCCAAGTGCATCCAATTGCATTGAAACTTCCAGTGGTGGGGACTCTACCATGTCCCTGGGGAGGTGGTTCCAGTGAGTGATTGTCCTTACCGTAAAAATTTCTTTCTTATGTCGAGGTGAAACTTGTCCTGGTGTAACTTATGCCTTTGCCCCTTTTCTTCTCCATGTGGCTCATTGTGAAGAGCCTCCAATCTCCTTTTAGCTGCCCTTTAAATACTGGAAACTGTGATGAGATCCTCCCTGAGCCTTCTCTTCTCCAGCAAGAAGAACTTCTTCAGTCTTTCCTCATAGAGCAGTTCTCCAGCCCTCTTTTGGACCCTACACAGTCCGTCCACGTCTTTCTTGAATTGCAGGGGCCAGAAATGGATTCAGGACTCCTGGTGCAGTCTGACAAGTGCTGAACAGAGTGCAGTGACCATCTTCCTGTCTCTGCTAGTAATGTCCCTGCTGATGCAGCACAGGATCCAATCTGCCTTTCTTGCTGCAGTGGCTCAGTGTTGAATCAGGTTTGGTTTGTTCACCAGGATCCTCAGGTCCTTTTAGCACAGCTGCTCCCCAAGCAGGCAGATCCTGGCCTGTATTGGGCTCTTTCATTATTCCACTCCAGGCGCAGCATTTTGCAGTTGTCTTTGTTGAAATTCATGCTATGTTTGACAGCCTACCTTTCCAGTCTGTCAGGGTCCCTCTCTAAGATGACTCTTCCTTCTGATGTGTTCCCTCACCATCCAGTTTGGTGTCATCAGCACACTTGGTGAGGGTGCTTTCAACCTCAACATCCAGGTCATTTATGAGGATGTTAGCAGCATGGGTCCCTGTCTTGATCCCTGGGGGATCCCACTTGTGACAGGCTGCCAGCCTAAGTAAAAACCATTGATCACCACCCTCCAGTTTTCTATCTGTGTCACAGACCACACATCCAATCTGTATCTTGCCAGTTTGTCCAGGACAAGGCTGTGGGAAACAGTGTCAAACACTTTGCTAAGGACCAGGTAAACAACATTCACTATTCTCCCCATGTTAATTTACACATGTAAATAAAAACACATATAATGTGCAGATTCACACACATACAAACAACGATTTTGAAAATTTACCTGAAGATTTGTTTTGTTTTGTTTTTTTCTAGCTCAGTACATGTTTGCGTATTTTATGGCAGTAAAAACATCCCATCAAAGAAATTTTAATGAAACACTCCTGGAGTGCCTGTGTCTCGAGAAAGAAAATAATTGCAAGGGACAGATATCCCTGCTGTGGATTACTAAAAACTATTTATGAGTTAGGGAAATACACACCTATTAAAAGATTATTTTGTTCTTTGGGTAATGACTGATTCCTTAATTGTTGTACAATGGAATAGGTAATACTTTCTACTCTGCTCTTTTGAAGAAAGAAAGAGAGAGTGTGCAGTTGTGAGCTTTGAATGACTTTACTGCTTCTCTTGTCTTGGCAATAAAACTATATACTATAATAGACTATTATAAAAAATTTTCAAGACAAGTGCTTTTATGAAAATTCAGCAGTGGAAAATTGCTACGGATTGCAGTTTCCCTTGGGAAGAAAAAATGATAGAAAACTCCTTCGAATCTTTTCAGCACAATCAACTACAGCATTTCATATCTACAGATAATGGGGACAAATTACTGCAAAAAGCAACCCAGGATTGGATGTGTAGAAAATTGAGAGAATCGATCAGAAAGGCTTCTGCCTTGCTGTTCCAAAATAAATGCAAGCAATAAATGTCCTATTTTAAAATTATTGCAGGATAATAGATGCATCTTTACTCATACAAGAAAATTAACGATTCAGTATAAATACAGACAGTGGCACAGAATACACAGTGTAGTAAGATAAAATGTTCATAGGACTTTATATTAGTTGGGAGGCATTTTATGGTAATACTTGAAGCAAAAAACAATCTACATTAAATAATGTTATCAACTGAACAACAGACAAAATTTAGGCTGATGAAACCTGTTACCCAATTAATGAATCTGTTGAAATAGCACACTCTTCTTCCTTTCTAAGCCTCATACTACATGCTCAGCTGATCACAATGTGGATCACAGTCCTAGTTATTCTTCTAATAGATCCTTGTGTAATATTTACATGGCCACGTTTAAAGTTTTGTTTACAGGCAAAAAGAAAGCACTCCTCTTTCCCATATGTATATTCACACTTTTTTTATTAGTCTGCAGCACCAGGTTACACCCATGTGTACTATAAATGGTGCCTTTTATACATCTTATTACTTTGTCCTCTTCATTACCCCCAAACTCAGATTTGTCCAGCTCCAGATCTGCAGATTTTTTAACTATCACTAGTCCATTACTGAGCTGTTTGTCATATGAGGTCTGTGTGGCTAGCCTGTGCCCCAGCCCCTCCCTGCACTCCCCTGTTCCACATCCTGCACCTCCTCTTCTCAAGGACCCTGCTTTTGTATCAGACATGAATTCCTCTGCACTATATCATTGCACTAGAATTCTAAACACCTCATTCTACCTAAACCAACAGATGGCTACTGTTATCTGTATAAAACCATAGTTGTACCACACAAATATAATCAGAAGTAAAATAAAATAAATCAACAGACACTTTATCAAGTAGAGAAATTGCTGTCACAGTTAGATCAAGTCACACAAAATTACAGGTGGGCCAGGAAAAGATCAGCCAGAGCAAGCCTGAGTCCTGAGACCTCACATTGGCCTCACTTATGGCCAATGGCAATATTGTACCACAGATATACAAAGATATACTATGTTTTCCAGAGACAGAATATCTGCAATATCATTCATCCAGTTGAAGGAATGGAATGAAGTGTCAATGTACTCAAAGATCCCAGACTGGCACTCTGACATAGACTCTGAAGCTGCCAGCTGTGTGTAGTGGGAGAGCATTTCTGCTCCCGAGGTGCTAGCAAACAGTTTTTTCTCTTAGTGAAACAAGTTAATAAAAAACTCTGGAAGACAGAGCATGGAATAAGCAGACAACAGAGCTTTCCCAATTCAAGGAGCAAGAATTTTCTTAAAATTACTAAATTTGTGTTAGTTAGGAACCAGAAACTAGGATTTATCATATGTGATGTGATAAGTATAATACACTGCAAAATATAAGGTCAGGAGAGAGTGAGTCTGCTAATATGGCAAAATATGACTTAATTGTAGGGCAAGGACACCTGCTATTCTGAGGCAGACCTTATTGAGTTTGCAGACATTCTTGAGTTTGCTACTTAATTATTCAGTAGCATATATCCAGGTCTGGTCTCCTTTGTATTTGTTTAGGTGCCTAAAAATAAGCTATTGCTATTTAAGACAACCTTAGGTATGTGAGATGTTTGTTCAGGACAGACAGGTATGACACTCAACCTATAGGAGACCCACACCCTTCTGGACTGACAGTCAGAGACCAAGTGATTAAAATAGTACTTAATGCACCTACATTACAATTGCATACTTTAGAAGCCAAGTTCATTTATAAAGCTACAATCATCATACCAAGGTTAGGAAAGAGATAGGATGGACCTGGTCTGGAGTTCACTAATTGGAAAAAACTCTCCTTGTGTTTGCATACATGTGCAAATACATATAGCAAAATAACTGGTAAAAGACCCTAAATGGGACTTTGGGATATTTGAAGTAAATGGGAACAGAGTATTTTGTAATGTGTTATTTTTCTCATTCTGTAGTCTTAAATTTGGGATATACTTAAGTATACTTGTATACTTAAATTTGGGGTTTGGGATACTAACAACATCTTATGAGAAGGTTTTGTGCCTGAGAGTTCTTTCAACCCTAGCAAGAAACAGAGTTGAACTGGTTCAGGAGAGAGAAAGCAACCTCACACAGTCACAAGAAGCTAATGAAACTGACATCCGACTCATCATCAAACCAGTCTGTGTTTGCAGATAAATAAAACTGGAGAAAACTTCTTCTATCCATGCCTGAGGGGCCCAGCTGAAGTAAACTTCTCACTCCAATGCTGAATGAGAAGATACAGTCAGTTTTCTTCAGTCATGCAAAGGATTTGGTAAAGGAAATATGTAAGGGAGGATGAGTGTTAGAGGTAAGGGCAGGTGGGTATAGTGGAGAGTCATAGAATGGTTTGGGTTTGAAGGGACCTTAAAGATCATCTAGTTCCAACCCCCCTGCCATGTCTAGGGACACCTTCCACTATAAGCAGAGGGATACTTTGCATCTCTGCTGCCGTTACAGAGAAACTGGAAATTAGGTGGAAATTAGCTGTAACAAATTTGAGAAAATTTGGGGAAAACTTGGGGCATTATTATGATCAGTCTCACTATGGAGGCAAGGACAAAGTTTAAAGGAGAAGGAAGAAATCTTTATTTTCTCCCTGCAGACAGACTAAATCTTTTGTGAATTGTGACAACCACAGAGTTGTTGCTTTTTTCTTGCCTTCTCAAGATAGTAGAAAATGCTTTCTCCTATTGAGATGTAGAAAAGTGGAAAAGACAACTGGAAAGAGCACATTATGTGCAGAAAAATACCCTCTTTCCAGGGTGTGTGGAGTGTCAAAGCCTGGTCTCTATGAGGTAGAACAGAAGTCAGAAGATTCAAGAGCTGATTGCTAATGTCCTGCAGCTGTCTCAAGGAGAGCAACAGCTGTGTGTATGAAAATTACAGTCATGCTTTCCCCTGGGCAACGTGGTTTCTCCTGAGCACCAGTAATGAGGAAAGTTTATATTGCTTTGTTGAAGACAAAAAGCTAAAAAGAACGTTTCAGTACCCAAGATGTAGGGAATAATATTTCTTATCTCTCTCCTTCCACAGAGACAAAAAAAGTACCAAAGAAAATGTGTCCT
Organism: Hemiprocne comata; assembly: GCA_020745705.1. NCBI lineage: Eukaryota > Metazoa > Chordata > Aves > Apodiformes > Apodidae > Hemiprocne > Hemiprocne comata. The sequence continues at coordinate 209,143,936 of CM036586.1, forward strand.
AAAATATGCATGTGTTTATATGGGGGATGGAAGACACAGAACAAGAAAGGGTTTTCTCAAACACAGTGCCAGTGAAATGTTCTCCCATCAGTGGAAGCTCTGAACAAGCCGGAGTGGATGAGAAAGTGAACTGAGGTCAAGATCTGCTATTTGTTTAGCCTAGACCAATGCAAGCCTCTCTTTAAAAAGTTACTGTTAAAAGTTAAGAAAGTTGATGACTAGGAAACCTGGAATGATTGCTACATGACTTTCATTCAGGAAAAAGGAGGAGTGTCAATGTTCTCATCTGCCCTTCAATCATTTCCTTACAAATTAGAAAATTAGGATAATCTGTTACTTCCCCTTTCATCTAAAGAGAAATTTTCCAAGATGTGAGCATTTTGGGAAAGGCACATCATTGTACTACATTATTAAGTGTTTTGCAAGTGTGTGCAGTTCATGGGCAAAACAAACAAAAAAATGATACCGCCTTGAGTTGTTGAAATTCACAGATGACCATGTGCCAGCAGCAGTTACATCTTAGACCCTTGTGTGTTGCCTAAACCAGAGAACTTCTTCATTAGAGTCTCTGACAATAGTAATCAATCTATGAGAAAAAATGTTTTGAGAAATGAATGGAAGTCTGTGAAAGATCTGAAATATTCTTAATTTCACAGATTTACAGAATCACAATAGCTGGGGTTAGAAGAGACTTCTGGAGGTCATCTGCTCCTATCCCCCTGCTCAGACAGGGCCACCTAGAGCCAGCTGCTCAGGACCATTATGGTTTCCAGCCACAATACCAGCAGTGCCCAAGATGGAAAGGAACTATAGCAAGGAAAGTACAGTGTAATACATGTCTTTGCATTAAGCAGAACACCTCTTAGCCTTCTACAGTGAGGTGACTTACTTGGTGGGTGGAAGGAGGGACATTTTTTATACAGTATCTTGTTTGATGGCATAAATGACAATCCAACCATTTTTCTTAAGGTAATTTGGAAAACTGGTGCACAATTTCTTTGTACACATGTTCTCATTGTGGGGTAAGAAACAGAATTAATAAGGACGGACATCTTCCCAAAGCACAATGTATTGTCTTTGTGTGTGTGTGTGTGTGAACTGCAGACATTTTAGGAGTAAAATGAAAATTGCAGGGGCTGAAGTTTTTCTTACTGTGAAGAAATAGGCAATCTTATGAACACAGTGTGAAAGGGGTAATGGTGCTGTCTGCTTCCTACAGAAGACTAACACAATGCCTAAAGTAAAGCTGGATGACTCATCATAGAGCCGGGAGGTATTTCTAAAGTGGCTTAAAAAAAAAAAAAAAAAAGAAGAGTTAGTTACTATAGCTTCCCTCAGAAGGCAGAGACCTAAAAATACAGAGTAAAGAAGAAAACACACACATTACCAACAATGCCAAACATGTTGGGAATTCAGCAATACTGATTGATCGCTGTTTTTTTTTTTTCTATAGAAATGCTTTGCTGAACTTGCTGTCTGAAAAAAAGAATAAAAGTCTTTGATGCCTGTATTTCACTTTCAAGGAGTTTGAATTGCAAGAGGGATTTTGATAATAGTAATTTTCCTTTCTATAGAGGAATGGAACTTGAAAAAATTAGTTCAACTAATTGTTGAGTCTGTGACAAAATATCTTCAAATCCACATGCAGCCATAACTCTACAATATTACAAACACACAGACATTGTCAACCTGTGACCCCACACATCACTGAAGAAGTCCAGGAGACTTGCACAGGAAATGTTTGGTTATTTATTTTGTGTTTCTTCAAGCAATGCAGACCATGACATGTGGTTTGTTGATTAGACTGTATCACTACCTTTCTCGGTAAATTGTTATTTAAACTCAGGGAGGCGTTTAATACATATTTTTTGTCCAAGTGGAGCATGAAAACAGTAGAAAGATCATTTTAACAGAGAGAAATTAGATGTCTAGGAAAGATGCTGACATTCACCAATGGACTGGAGTTTGATGTAGAAGATAGAGGCCACAGGTTTTACACCAGAGGTAAAGAACATTGTTCTGAATAATGGTGGAAAAGTTCTTGCAGTCTGTGCTGCAGCACCTCAATTATATAAAATACCAAGACAAAAGAGAGTTCATACAAAGCCTCTGGGTTTTACCAGGTCCCTCTGAATCAGCAGTATCAAGACTAATAAGCAGTCTACAAAAGAGATTCATATATCTTAAAAAAAAAAACCTTATACAAATTCATGCAAGTCAAATATCATTATAAAACCATAGCTCCTTTGTACTGAGGAGAGAAGTAATGAGGAATCAGGTACTAAAGGAATCAGGTACTAGACATGAATTGGCCCAACAAACTGCAGAAAGAAAAATAATGGCAGTCAGTTGCCTTTGTCTCTTGATGCATAACAGAGACACTGGAGTCCTGTGGCCATTCTAAAGATTTTTTATTCTGCAAGGTTAAAAAATTTATTGCAGAGACATTTCATTCACTGTCATATTGTGACAAATATTGGCTGAAAATGCTACCAGAGGACCTGTTTAGATGTTTGTGGTTTTTTTTCAAAACCATATGCTTTTAAGCATCTACTCAGCAGTGCATGTGGCAAGAAAGATCTTAACAACAGCAGTAGTTTCAGAAGAGTGAGTCTTTAAGAAATGATTACTGATCATGAGATGGACAACACTGTAAAGACAATTACAAGTCATAAGAGAAGGAGATTTACCAGAAGAAAGCAAATGGCTTGGGTATGTGTTTTGAGGCCAGTTCTACCTGAATACTTGGTAGACAAGGAACAGGCAAACAGATTGCATATGTGCTTATGAAGTCACATCTGCCTTAAAAGAAGGCAAAGATTTCAGTTCATAAAGAAATTTAGTATATAAACCTAATTTTACCAGTGGATGGAGGCTGTGGAGGCTTTGGAGAAGATTAACTAACATTAAGACCAAAAGTTAGGGTGGAAACCACTTGTACTCATTTTCAGAGAGGTAACAGATGAAGAAGCACAAAAAACATTTCACTCAACAGCATTCAGCATTATTTAGCTTAATTTGCTGATCATTGATGTATCAGGAGTTCAATTTTCATTGGTGCTACCTCCACAAATATGCTGGAATGAACTTCTGCTGCCTAAAACAAAAAAGTGACAGAATTGTCTGCTGATACTTGTGGTTTATCTTCAGAGATGTCACAAGTACCAAGGAAGATACTGACAATATTAATGCTCTCTCAGAAAGAGCCCAGGATTATAAAAAGCAATTCCACATGCACATAGACTGTGACTTTTATTCCACATAATCCAATTTCAGCAGACAATTGTGGTTCAAAGGGAAAGAAGATCATAGAAATCTGTGACTACCCAAATTTTTCAAAAAAGCAAAAAAGATAAGAAAGCATATGTTAATTTAATATCTTACTGAAAGCCATGTAGAAGATCTATTTGTAGTACAACAAAAGAAACTGGTCTTTTCTGCAAGGATAAGTATTACATTGAGGACAGGTACTGGTACTTAAAGAAAAGTAGCATTAGAGTTTCTTATATCTGTGGAACGAAAAAAAATGTATCTGCCAGAGAAAAATGAGATAAGCTCACTTGTAGTTGTAAGATACCATCTTACAGAAAATTAAGAAGAAAAAAAAAAAATTCATGTCATTCCCAGAACTGCCAAACATCAAAAATATTTTGTTGCAATGATATAAACTGAAGATGAGACATACCTGAAAAAGAAGTCACATCTTACTTCCTGAGCATGAGACCACTCAAAAAGCTAATGACTCTGCTTATTCAGAAATTAGAGGAAAAGGTGTAAGAGATGTGCAAGCTGATATTTAACTTTAAAGTATGCAAGCAGATCCCATTCAGCTTCAGACTGTAAATGGGAACCAACTGGTCTTCATTTCCTGGCTATTTACAGAACAGCTGGAAACATCATCACTTATTAAAACTAAGCAATGTTTAACATTTCAAACCATTGTCCTTTAAAACTTGAGGTCTGGAATTACCTGTAAAACATTAACAAAACTCTTTTAATATTTTTTTCTTCCAAAGGATATCTGGGGGGATTTTCACACTGAAAAAATGTTCCCAGTAACAGAACTTGCAAGAAGTACATTGACTTTTCTACATGCAGCATGAAATCAGCATCTGGACACTGTTTTGTAACATTTGTAATTGAATCAAGATATTTGGAGTGAATTTATGAGTCTAGTGATGCCTATAGTCTAAGTGCCTGCATTCAGCCTTGTCTCCTTTGAACTCCACAGTAGGCAATAGAAAGAGACACTTCTAGGATGTGAGTCATCTGACCAGCCGTGGGATTTAATAAGTCATGTCCTAGGTGTATTATTTTTTCTACATCATCTGTAAAGGGATTTCAGGGTCCTAAGCTTGGATAAAGATATTTACTTGGAAATTTCATGGGTTTTTTTCAGATGGGATGCTTAGAATCTCTAGTTATCATCACCCCTCATGACCATCTGCCTCCTTTTGAGGCTACAGGAGCCACCAAAGATAAAGGGTAGGAATGTGTAAATATATATTTTTTAAAATCAGCATTTTCATGGGAAATTTCTCTGCCATATGAGCACAGGGATGTGGCTGAACATGAAGTTGCTGCCTGTCAGATCACACAGGCAGGGAGAAGAAATAATTTCTAGGCAGTTCCAGTCTGTTGTAAGATGTCAGCACAGCCAGGCACAGACCTGTCTGACTCCTTGGTGAGAAGCAACAGGTTGGAAAGTACACACTTCAGCTGCAAGTGAAAATGCATCGGCTTCCTGCAGGGAATATAAAGGGTGACATCTTACCTCCCATAGAGTTCTGAGATCTAGAGAGACCATGCAAAGCAGACACAGAGTTTGGGTGCCTTCAGCTTCCTGTTTAAGGCTAGTTAAGCATGTGTTGAATGATCTGGAAACAGCTAGAAAAGTGTTGAATCTTCAATCCAGTGTCAAACATTAGAGTTATAAATATCAGTATGTCCTTCTAGTCTTGTTCATGGTGGCACCTTTTATGGCATAAGCTCTTAGGCACCTTAACTCTTTATATTTTTGATGAAGCAAGCTGAGGGAGGAATGCTTAAAAACAGGCATGATTTTTTTCCAGAGAGCAAAATGTGCAAGGGATGAAAGTTTGGCCCAAAGTTTCTAAGTTTCTGTAGACTCTGAAACCTCTGAAAGATACAACAGCTTTGCCTAACAGGATATGAGGAAATAAAGGCAAAAAAAGCCCTGGCCAAACAACAAATACACCTGAGTGGGGTGGGTGCAGAGTTCACTACAGGTATGTGATATGAAATAGAAGTCTTGATGAGCTTTTCTCCCATCATTCTGAATTTTTGGGCAGGACTTTTAAAAATTAATAACTTTTGATACCTGTATAATATGTACAAGGAAACTACATTGTCTCTTCATGACACAGAAGAATTGGTCTTCCCAAAGACAAATACGTCTTTGAGAATTTAATTCCAATCCATGCTGATTTCACAATAATTAAATAATTGAATCATCATTATTCCAAAGGCAGATGTTTGACTGTACTGATTGCATTATACACTGAAATGCATTATACATCACAGCAAAAGCTCCAATTTTGATAAAACAAACCAGAAAGCTCTTGAAGTATAGTTGAGAAACCTTTGTAAACCTTGAAAAGCATAATGAAAGCAAGTGTGATAGGTGGAATCTTTATTACCTCATAAGAATAACCTAGTTTTTGGTTTAATTACACATCAATTAACAGAGATGAAAAGTGGACATAAACATTTCTGTCATTAAACATATTGCAGTAGTAAGAATCCAGTAGAAAAAGAATTAACAGGCAAAAATATTCTGTCCTACATCCCACAAGCCATGCTACTGCTTTCTATGAAACAAGTCAAACTAAACTGAGGAAAGTAAGTATATAGTTTTCATAAAAATGCACTCATCAGGTCAGCAGGATATTCAACTTCATTATGAAGCTACAGACTTGACTATCAAATAATAGCAGAGAACATGTTCAGTACTACTTCTGTGTTCAGATAAACTGAGATCTTCATCTTGACAGCTGCTTCTTATCTGCAGAGATACTGTCTATGCCAAGAAAAACATACATAATTATAATGTACAAAGAAAAAGTCTTTGAGAAATTACTGATATCTCTTACTGAGCTAGTGACAGACTGTGTCTTCAATCTATCTCCAAGTACAGCCATTTCAGAAGGAAAATATAGACCCTTGGTTTGCCAAATCATTAAAAAAATCAAGTAGGGCTACCTATTGATTTTGTAAGCCACAGGAGTCACTGGAGAACGAAGAGGAAGGTCCACGCCTGAAGCACTAGGAGAGATGGCCATAAATTCTTCTCAGGGGTGTTTCTTAAGGGAAAACCAGAGGACAAATAATGGGCTAAATAATGCAGTAATTCTGCAGGATGTCCAAAACAACCCTTCTTACAACCCTCTTCCAGAAGCATGGAGTTATGAAAATCCCAACCGTATGAGGGGATGTGACCAGTGCTGAGCAGATGACATACATCAACAAAGAGAAATCAGATTTGACACACATTCTTTGCAAATAATGGGTAGGAACGACCTGACAAAACCAACAACAAACTTCATACATTCAGATTTTTCCATTGTTTAAAGGTTTCCCTTGAGGAATCAAGAAGACTATGAGAAATGAGCATCTACCTGCAGAAATCAAACTGATGTCTTGGAACTCATCCAAGAGTAAACAGCTCCCCACCTGTTTTGGAATGACAGACACAGGACAGGCTGAAGGTGGAAGCATTTTTATTACATTCTGCAACAGAAACAAATCAAAGAGGCAATTCAGTTGGATTTTCCAAAATATAAGGAAAATGAAAGATTGCTCTGAACATATTGAAAATATTAAATAACAAAAAATAAATAAAAATAATTATAATAAAAAAAGAACACTAACCTGCATGTAAGGCACTTAGCACAAGTATAAAGTTCTGGAACAGTGCAGATCACTATTTAGCTATTTTACTTCAAATTCATGTCCATCACTATCTCTCTTCCTATTAAAAAAACCCTTTCTTAAGAAAATTGCACTTCACTGTCAACAATAAAACATGTTAGGAAAGGTAACAGCATCAAAAAAGGCTTATTGAGGAATCTGTGTTTAAGAAGGGCAAGTGCTTGGCAAATGTATGCAAGAGATAGTCTCCAATCTAGACCATGACTGTTTTAAAGACAGATGTATGAATTTGTGGCTTCCAGATTGTGATTAGGAGATCAAGAACAGAAGTATTTTTAAATTTTTTAGCTTGAGAGAAAATACACACATTACAAGGTCAGCTAAATAAATTTGCAGTCAAAAATTAAATATTTCTCTATTTGAAGGCACTGATCATAAAAATTCTGTGTCAAGTGTGAAGCAGAAAAGAAATCTAAAACAAAAAGCAGATCTGTAAACCCATTTCACTACTTGTAACACATCTTAGCTTTAGCCAAGAGAAAAAAAATATAGGTTCAGACATTTTGTTATGGCAAATGGCCTCACATACAATATCCCAAACCTATATTGTACAAACAGTTAATATATTATGGACATTCTAATATGAATATTACAAAAAATTGCAAAAAATTATTACAAAAAAATATTACAAAAAATTATTACAAAAAATGATCTGCAGACGTTGAAATGCTGAAGAAATGGAAATGCTTTGCTATGTAACTCATTCTTGATTAAACTGATCAGGGATCAGGTGTCTGCTGGGACTTTTGTAACTTTTTTAAAGTTTTGATGTAAAACTCATTATCATCTTTCTTCAGAGCATAAGAAGTGCAAAGAGCCATGAGAATTTCTACAGCACTTCTGAAAAATGCCAAAGACACACACACACACTCTCTTACTAATATATCATATGATTTTTTCACTATGGTGCACAAAATTTCTCTAACAGAATTCTTAGGGGGATGATGACTTACACACACTTTCAAAACAAGTTCTCTTTAAGCAGTCTTTCAAAAAGAAAAGTGCAGAAATAAATTCAGAAAGAACCATGTAAATCATCATCCTGTATAGGTACAGAGTACTGAAAGGAAACAGACTGCCAGAGGTTCAGTGTGCAGGGTTCAGTGCACACTGCTTCGACCACAGAGATGGGATTTTTCATGTTGGTCTAAAACATCATATGTCATATCAAATTCCAAATGGTGGAAAATGAGAATTTGGGAATTCTTTCCCTCTTTACTCCCTAGGTGATATAAAAATGCCTCAACCAGGCTGCTGGTCCCTTTATAAGTACAGTGGTCCAAAAGGGAACTTGGCAAAGCCAACCACCCCTAAGATAAATTGCCTATTTCCTTTATAAAATATACTTTAAAAACATTAGTTTATTTTTTGTTTCTTGTTGCAAAGCAGAAAAACCTGCACTACACAGTTATATGTTTAGAAGGCAAACAAAACAAAGAAGGGAGAAAAAAAAAAAAAAGAAAATATGACTGTGAGCTTTTATTCATTAAAAAACCCTGACCCTGTAAATGCATGTTCTAACCCTGCGGGTTGTGAGTTCAGTTTCCCTGTAATGACAAAGATGGTAGTCATTACATCTGCAAAGGATTAGTCATTACATTTACAGTTTTTGCTTAATGCATAGCAATTAGAACTTCACACTCAACAGTTTTTCTATGTTAAATCACTTTTCATAGTACCCACTCAAAATAACATGTGCTGTTGGAACGGAAAAGAAACAGACCACAGAATTCTTCTGTTTTATATTATTAAGCCTTTTCAGCAAAAGTGGGAAACCGAAGAAAGCTCTATTTTCTTGCCCCAGTATTTGCTGCTTTGTGATATTTTTTGTTGGTTTCTGCAGTTACCAGGGTTTTTTACAACACAGACGTTTACATTCCGGTTGTGAGCAGTTTCAATTAAAAGAAACAAGAGGAAAATTAGCACCAGATAACGAAAATAGATACTAAAAGGCTGTGAAAAGACACACTCAAAAGTTTTCAAATGAAAAGTAAAAGCCTTTTCACATCTGGGTCAAATTCAGGCCCGTTCAACAGTGACTGAGATTCATTACAGTCTCGCAGCTGTTCTCTGGCCTGTGGGAAATTAACTGACTCTTATGGACATGGATCTCATCCAAAAAATGTCATTCTTTGGTCTAGAAATGTTCTGAAAATTCACTTATTGCTAACCCAGGTCATCAAATATTGCAAACAGTACCTGATGCCCCTTGAAACATCAGCAGCTGGGAAAACCTTTTTAAAATGCTTACAAATTGACTGACAAGGCAGTGTTGTGTGAAGAAGGCTCAGAGCAGCAGAGCTTTGGGTACTGGATTAGATTATTGTCTCCACAAGCAGGCACCTTGCAATGCATTCCAAACAAGCCTGCAACAATGCAGCCCACTAAGAAGTCCTTCCTCAAGTGACAGCTTTGATTTTGACAGTCAAGGCTTGAATTGATAAGATTTGCTTTTTTTTGTTGTTGTTTTTCATGAAAGAACTTTTTACAAGTCAGATGAAAAATCTTTTTTTTTTTTCATCCCAGATAGAATTTGCAGACAGAAATTACCCATTTTTTTCCAGAAAAAAAATTCTAATAAAATATTCATAGAATCATAGAATGGTTTGGGTTGGAAGGGAGCTTAAAGATCATCTAGACCCAACCCTCTGCATTGGCAGGAAACCACCTTTGCCCACAACACACACATTGAAATTGCCTAGCTTCCTAAACCTTGTTGCTGTGGGAAGTACTGAATGGTTTTGAACAGTCAAGGGAAGTCTGAATGTGTGTCATTGAGCTGGTCTGCGTGCTTCACCTCTAAGGCAATAGCAGAAACTATCACAGAAAGCAGTGAGTGGCATCTTGAGCCTCTCTCATGTGAACAAGACCTCATTCAGGTCAGTTTCAGTTGTCACTGGTTTGCAGATAGTCCCTTGCTTGCCACTGCCAGCAGTCCTTCCATTTCCAAATCCTACTGTAACCAAGGGCAACATCCAGCAAGGCTCTGCCAAGCACCTCCTGTTTCAGTTACAGCCTCTGCTTCAGCTTGCTGCTGGAGATGTCATAATCCACACGCTGAGGAAAGAGTGTGACTGAGCTAATTCAGCATCATGGCATCCCATCCAAATCGATGTGTTGAAATTTAAACTAAAATTCATACAGATGAGAACTTTAGAAGATTTCACTCAATGGGAAGGTTGAAGGAAATAATCCAAAGTTTTCATTCATGTGCCTCAACATTTTAATGCCATTACAATGTGTTGTTTTAGAAGATAAAAGGTGTTTTTGCTACTATATTATCTGAATTTCTTTGATTTAGGTTTATGATGTATTGGACAGGATAGTATTTAATATTTGTAAAAACAAGATTTAAATAGAAATATTTTTTATATATTGCATGTCATCCCAGAGACTGCAGTATGCAGGAGCCAGAATTTCCGAGGCATGATAAAAAAGAGCATTTGCCAAAAACTCCAGTACTAAAATATTTATGGGCTTCCCTCATATAGAATATGAAAAGCATTTCAAACCGACCTCTTTAGTACTCTGCAGCACCCAATGTGTTTCTGAAATGTAGAAGTAAATAAATTTAAAAATGAAAATTAAAGTTGAACAGTGGGCTCCTGCAGCCAAGAAAGCCAACAGGATGCTGGGCTGCATCAACAAGGCCATCACCAGCAGTGATAAAGAAGTCATCATCCTGCTCTACTCGGCACTTGTCAGGCCATATCTGGAATACTGTGCTCACTTTTGGTCCTTACTATACAAAAAAGATGTGGACAGGCTGCGTCTGCAGAAGGGCCACAAGGATGATCAGAGGACTGGAGGACCTGCCACATGAGGAGAGGCTGAGCAAATTGGGTTTGTTCAGCCTTGAGAAAACAAGGCTTAGGGGAGACCTCATCATCATGTTCCAGTACTTAAAGGATGGCTACCAAGGAGATAGAGATTCCCTTTTTACAAGGAGTCACATGGAAAAGACAAAGGGTCATGGGAACAAATTACTCCTGGGGATTCCGATTGGACACAAGAGGACAATTTTTCACTATGAGAACAATAAGCCATTGGAATAATTTCCCCAGGGAAGTGGTGAATTCCCCAACACTGAACATACTTAAGATCCAGCTGGACAGGCTGCTGGGCTATCTTGTCTACACCATGCTTTTGCCAAGAAAGGTTGGACCAAATGATCATTGAGGTCCCTTCCAACCTGGTATTCAGTGATCCTATGATTGTATGAAGATGTAGTGTAAATTGTTGTTCATCCTACATTGTGACCACCTATCATTACTGACTAAAATAATATGATTTTTTAATTTTTTTTAACTTACAGCAACAGTTTTGGAAATTAAAAAAAAAAAAAAGCAGAGGATGTTTAAGACAGTAATTTCTTTCAGCAGTAATAATAATAATAATAATAAAATCCTAAAAAATTATTGCAGATTTTCCACAGGCAGTGGAAAATTGTAAAAACAAATACTGTCTGTGATACGAGAAGCATAAAAACACACATGATACATATAAATAATAAAGCAGATAATTCCATGGAAAAATTTGCAGCAATTTTCTTTCACAAAAAGGTGTTGATATTCGTTTGCCTGCTGCTTTCTGCACATAAAAGTGTTTCAGTCTACTGGCAGCATATTTAGCATTAAGCATGAACTCACAAGGAATAATTAGTTTAAGGGATTAGGCAGTGTATATTATACCAATATTCTATCTCTTGAAAATCATCATTGAGTACACCTGAGCTGTCTGCATAATTTAAAACAATTTTTTTACTTTAGTAGCTCCCCATCACTGAAGTGGTTACAAAGGTGATTGTTGGTTTAGGGTGTTTTGTTGTTGTGGGTTTTTTTAATATCTGTTTTTTCAACTTTTATTGCCATGTCAGAATATTTAATTGGATACAAAAGAAAAATTGCCTTCTGGTACTAGTGAAAGGGAGTATATATCTTTTTTTCTATATATGCCAAGGGTAGGGCAGACCTTTCATGCTAATAAAAATGTTTCAGAAATATGACTGTTTTTACATTCACATGTATGCATTTTCTCTCCTGCTATGCATATTAACCCCTGATAAAGAAATGCTGGACAACCTCATGATTATCAATTTTTCTTCAAATTCTTTTTAATCTTTTTATTTTTTGCAAATATTCAGTCTTACAAACACCCAAGCCTTGTTACTGCTTTGCTGCTAATGTGAACAGGAACATATACGCTCAGTACATTAATTTAAACATGCATGTAGAGCACAGACTGTATATCCACAAACACTACTAATGCAAATCTTAGAATCATTTAATAATTGGGGTTGGAGAACACCTTCAAGGTCATCAGGTCCAATCATTAACCTGACATGCCAAGTCCACTACTAAACCATGTCCCCAGGCATCACATCTATACATCTTTTAAATATGTCCAGGGATGGTGAATCCACCACTTCCCTGCGCAGCCTGTTCCAGTGCCTGGTTTGTCTTTCAGTGAAGAATTTTTCCCTATTATCCAATATAAACCACCCCTTGTGCAACCTGAGGCCCAATTTCTTCTTGTCCTACTGCTTGTTACTTGGAAGAACCCAACCCCCACTTCTCTACAAGCTCCTTTTAGGCAGTTGTAGAGAGCAATAAGGTCTCCCCTCAGCCTCCTTTTCTCCAGACTAAACACCCCCATTTCCCTCAGCCACTCCTCATAAGACTTGTTCTCTAGAGCCTTCACCAGCTTTGTTGCCCTTCTCTGGACTCGCTCCAGCACCTCAATGTCCTTCTTGTAGTGAGTGGCCCAAAACTGAACACAGGATTCGAGGTGCAGGCTCACCAGTGCCAAGAACAGGAGGACAGTCACCTTCTCTAGTCCTGCTGGCCACACTATACCTGATACAAGCCAGGATGCTATGAGTAGGAAGAGATTGACCTATTCAAACAGGTGTGCAACTTTTTTCTTGCCTGAGTATCTGTTAGGGCTGGTAAATACACATGAAAGCCAGGTATGCAGGCAGTGTGCATTTTGTTTGCATATGCAAAATCTGTAACAGATTTAGAGACAAATTCGATGGGGTTTATATCATGAAGAAATGGGAGACAGTATAGACAGGACAAACACCTGCATATGTACATATACATAACTTGATATTATATATGTATGCCTATAAGGCATCAGCTTTTGTTCTATTTTTCTCCTTATTGGCATGAATAAAAAATAAAACTGTAAATACTGTGTCTGTTGGTGGGATTTGTTTTGCTTTTGTTTAGTTGTTGGTTTGATTTTTTTTTGCTTTTTAGAGAATACTTCCTAAAGCTTATACAATGCATTTTTTTTTCTATCTTTGACTTGAATTTACTTCAGTAAATCATATGTTTAAAAGGAGATCATAAAGATGCAACTTACCTTCCATTCTGCTATTTAAGTATCAGACAGGAATGTTCTTTCCCAGCGTAAGAGATACTCGGTACAGAGGATCTGTGTGAACAGATTGCATTTACAGACATTGGGCAGAGGCACAGGACTCAGCAAGGCCTGTTTTAAACTGAGATGGAATTTCATGTGATACTGTTTTTGTCTCTACAAACAGCACTTAAACAAGTAGTTTTCATATAGATGTCTAATGCAAGGACTGTAGACTTCCATGTTTGCCTAGTACTAACCTGCAGTTTTCCTCTGGAAGAGACATCGGTCTTTTCAAGAAATCTGAATGACAAAAACTAATTGCCTGGTAAACCAGACTCATTATCCAGATTATATTTTTCCAACACAGCCTTGGACACTCAGAATTTAAGGTGAGATGTCCAAAAATCCTCAAAGCTCCCCTGAATCTTCACTGAAAGCAATAATCTAGGTTCTGCCATTTACTTCATGTGGACCTACAAGTGTTTTTTCTAATCATGTCCCTGCTCAGAATAACACAGATCAGCCTGGAGCCCACACAGCTACTTGGAGTGAAGTTTCTTCAGCTCTGTGTGGAGGGAGTACTCAGCCATTGTTAATACTAACAAAAATACTCAAATCTTCGTGGCTGTCAAGAAAACATTTCTGTGCATGTTTTCATAACCACCACAGAACGAAAGAGAATGTGGAGAGAGGAGATCCCACAAGTGTGTTGTTGAAGTAGTTATATGTGTCTATATGCCCTTAAAAAAGATTATATGAGAAGGTTTCCTTCTTTTTAAGTAGAGTGCTGGAGTGAAATAATTTGGGGCAATCATACTTTGTCCATATTATGCTGCAATCTGCTTACACAAATGGGGTGCTTGATTTAAAAGCAAATTTGTTTCTTTTAATACAAAAACATCAACCTTGAAAAAAAACTTCACAAATAAATCTCATTTATTTATCCCAGAAAGCTTATTTTCTTCCTGAATGAATGAAAATTAAAGCCCTTTCATATCCTCTGCCTGCATTGCTGCATTCTAGCTCTGCAAGGAGAAATAGTTGCCTTTTATTAGCTGGCATTGCAAGAATTTAAGTGTCCCAGCAGTCAACATTTCCCACTGTGGCAAAAACAATCTTGTAATTGTCCTGTGAATTAGGGAAGTGAACTCTTGGAGGATTCTCGCATTGGGTATTTTCTTGGGCAATGATGTGGAAATAATAGATTTAATGAGAACGGTGTAACGATGTGGAATACAATTTCATTCTTGAGTAAATTTCACATCTTTTCCAACTAAAAAGTGGATTAACGTAAAGCGTCAAGCAGGGAACTAACCTGGAGATCCTGCTGCTAGACACAAATAACAGCATGGCCAGATTTACATTGCAGCAGACTTTGATACAGCACAGGAAAAATAAACAGGAAAACGTGGAGCACTTAGAAGCAGAAACAACAACATTTTTAACACACTGTGGGATTTGTTCATGTGACTCCCTCTCTACAGATATTGGAAGTTGCTTGATAGGATCCAAACCCCCCACTGAAAAACTGTATTTCAACATGAACAGTAATAACTTAGGAATTATGCTTTTATAAAGCTTCTACCCCAGGAGCAGCTCTACTCCCATTTACACAGCGGTGCCTGGGTGAGTGGGATGTGCTGGAAGGTGAAAGATTAAGAATCAGTGAGTGCCCTCTGCTGTTACCTCGGTCAACACTGGGACAATGTTTGCATTCTTGCTGTCTATATGCATTAGCCACTGCAGCGAAGTGCCTGCCAAAGGCTCAGCAGTAAGTCTTCACAGGGAAATTCAGGAATAGGGCCATCCCTATTAGGCACAGCTCTGTGGTTGCTCTTCCCTGGTGGTATGATCGCTGTCTCCTTGAAAGCTGTAAAGAGTGGAGTGGTTGTCCACCCTGCAGCAGACCCCAGAGCTCTGCCCTTTTCACTGTCTGCCTGCCAAGTCTCCTGCCTTCCTGACAACCCCTTTGGCACTACCCTCAATCAGGGATTAGGAACAAAGCTAGTTTCCCAAGCAGGTTATGCAATTCATCTTAACCCTTATTGGCCCATGCAAAAGGAAAGACTAAGGCTTGTTGTACTGTATTGTCCCTTGACTGCAAACCCTGGGCATGAAAGACCCTCTGCACCAGGAGTTGCACACAGAAACACGGGGTTCTCAAGTGTAGGCTTCTTCTCTGTGTAACTTTATGACGTGACAGCACATGAATATCCAGGAAGGTTATCAAAAAAAGGACTAAAAAAATAAAGAGGAAGCTTCTGAACTTCTTGATCCCTCAGTGTGGGCATCCATTTTGTATGTGATGACCGGCAGGATGAGAGTCCTCTACCTGGCAGGTAGGACCCCAGACTCTGAGATGAGGACAGAGATAAGAGTCTACACATTTATGCAAATTAGAACCTGCTGAGTCAACATTTGAGGCATGTAGATTTGTATAAGGTACAAGACCCAAAGACATAGCTCTTTCATCCTATGCCCATGGGACCACAAATGCAATGATGATACAAACTATGCACTACTTTGTGTGTCTTACTTTTCCCATGAGCAAAGATTTGGGTTGGGAAATACAAACAATGAGCCACACTTGTTTCCAAGATTTCAGCAGAAATCTTGTATTGACTAGCACTAGAAACTGGCATGTGTCAGGATAACATCCACTCCAGCCTGATTATATTTCTTTAGATGAGTGTTAATAAAAGGGCTCAGCACCTTTAATTCAGTGCATTTTCTTTAGACTTCTAATTTTATAGCTGGCTCTCTCTTTTACAGCAAGGAAAATGAAATTTGGGATGTAGACCCTGTCATACTGGGTACATTAAAAAGTTTCAGTAAGCAACTTCAAATAGTCTTGCTGAGGCTGCTTAAGTCTCTCAGGAGTGTAAATCTTGAACACAAAGTCAAACATTGACATGAAGAATCATTCCTTCTCTGGAGACCTTAAATTTAATGTTCTGAAACAGATTTTCAGATGTCCTGTCCTGCATGACAGGAACACCCTGAAGTTAGTTGGAAAAACAGCAACTCAGTCTTTGAATGTGCAGAATAAATTTATTTGCCTTTGAAATATGAAAGACTGTTTTATGGGTAGATACAAAGGCTTTTTAAATGATGGCCACTTCTTGAGTCCTTCCTATCATCTGCTTCAGCATATTCTAGAGCTGATGCTGCCAACAACCTAGAAAAGGCAGAATATGGAGAGTAACTGAGAGGGACTCATAACAATATGTCACCAAACCACAAGGACATTACTCTTGATTCAAGAAAGAAGGTAATGCACAGACCCTCCCTTGAATCACTGTCACAGCAAATGCTGTGACATTCATACCGCTTGAAACCTTTACCTTCAGCTGTTATCACAGTCTGATAGAAGAACACTTCTTATTTCCTCCAGGTATTTCTTCCTGTTACATACAGCTGTCAGTCAGGTTGAGTACTGATGTGACAGCTTAGACAACAGACCCCACAAGCTCTTCAAGTCTCCTGTGACAAATTAGTGCTATATGTAGGAGAATCAAAGGCACTCAACTCTAATGAAACTCCTTTTGAAAACTCCTATCCTTTGTATCAGGAAACCCTTAGATCCTGAAACAGCAGCTCAAGCATTTCTAGTGAACACAAAAATACCAAAATGCTGTCAGCAGCAAGAACATTGCCATTCTCTTTTTCAGCCTTCTGTCTGCTGGTGGCAATACTCATCCATCATGGCTCACTCATAATTTTTGTTAAAAGAACCAACAAAATGGAAAGCATTGATGCCCAGAAAAGCAAGCTAATAATACATAGACTTAATGTGTCACACAGAACCCCAGATCTGTATTACGTAGCCACTGTTAACTTTGATGATTCTTGTGTATTATAAGCCTCAGCCTGATTCAGTTTACAGCAGTGAAAATCAAGAATCATTCCAGAGCTTCTAATCATCCTTAGGACATCAGGACCAGGGAGGTGATCCTGCCCCTATACTCAGCCTTGTGAGACCACACCTCTAGTGCTGTGTGCAGTTTTGGGCACCATGGTATAAGAAGGACATTGAGGTGCTGGAGAGGGTGCAGAGAAGGGCAACTAGGCTGATTAGGGATGTGGAAAACAGGTCTTATGAGGTTGAGGGAGCAGACGCTGTTCATCCTGGAAAAGAGGAGGCTGAGGGGAGACCACATTGCCCTCTACAACTACCTGAAAGGAGATTGTAGTGGGGTGGGTATTGACCTCTTCTCCCTGGTGACCAGCGAAAGAAAAAGACGAAATGGGGTCAAGCTGCACCAGGGGAGGTTCAGGCTGGATATTAGAAAAAAATTTCTTCACAGGAAGAGTGGTGAGGCATTGGAACAGGCTGCCCAAGGAGGTGGTAGAGGCACTGTCCCTGGAGGTGTTCAAAAAAGAGGTAGACATGGTGTTTCAGGAGATGGTTTAGTGGTTAGGGGTTGTAGGGTGGATGGTTGAACTTGATGATTTTGAAGATCTTTTCCAACCTTGATGATTCTATGATTCTATGATTCTATGACTACTGCATTGTCCTTCTACCAGTATTCCTCCAAACTGTCCTGTAGTCAGATACTTGCAACATGTCTTGACAGGGGCTGGATGCAGAGCTGGACTTCCTTTGAAGTCAATGGAGAGAAAAGCATTTCAAGGGCATGATCTACTTCATTTTTAAATCAACCTTTGAAACAGATAAATTAATTTGCCTGCCAAGACATATCTCTTTCTCCAACTGATCTAAAAAAGGAGTCAAGGTGACTAGGTCATATGTAGACCTCCTCAGATGAGATTAGTAGCTATTTTAATAAGCTACACCTAGCACATAGACCAAGCCTGTCTTTGTTTCAAATTCATCTGCAGCCCCTCTGATGTCTCCCATTGTATGGCTATTCAACTATGCATATGTAAGTTCTTTGGGTCACAGAAAAACCTTTAGCTGACAGTGGGGTCCTGTTACAGCATGTAGACACAACACTGCAGTGACACAAGTAATAGTACTAGGTCATTTAAGTGACAGTGATGTAAAACCAGATGGAGATTAAAAGCATACTCTCTAGGATCATAATGGCAAACATAATTAGAGATAGTTCCATTAATTCAGAATTACATTAATTCCGAATTGCATTAGTTCCTCTACTTTTAGCACTAAACCATAACTGCTTTCCTCCCAGTTCATGTTTTACCCAAAAAAATTAATGTTCCCTATCTACAACAATCCAATAATACCAGCAGCTAGCACTTGCATAGCACTTTTTGCAAAATATTTTGCAGATATTACATTAGTTAATATTCTCCTGAGAACATGGAGGCAAGATTGCCAGCACTGAGAAAGTGCTCAGGTAACAAATTTGAGGTTAGATTAAATTTTTTCTTTCAGATCTAAGCAGTTCTTAAATGAAAACATCCCTGTTGAGAATGTTGTTTGATCCTTGAGGTCCCTTCCAACCTGGTATTCTATGATTCAGTTTATGTCACAGACAGTTTGAGTATTTCTGAAATTTTAGTGAGAAATTGTCAAAATGAAGACTTTTAAATAATGAGATTCTTTATCATATTAAATGTATATACTTTCTATTCCCTAGTCATCATCTTTATCCTCTCAAGTTATCTTGGCAGAAGCCCTACAAAAAAATGCTTTAATGACAAATATTCCTAGCAAATTCAGCCAGGCTTTTCCAACACATAAAACATGGGGAAGATCAGTACAGAATCCCAAGGTCATTAAAGCGCTCTCAATTTCCTACCTGATTTGAGTGAAAGATTTATCTTGCACAAAATATCAGTTGGAAACCTTGTTCTAGTTTGGATAATATTTCATTATCTATTTTCTGCTGGTGTAAAATGCAGATGAGCTCCTGTTTCTTTACAGTGAGCTCTGCAGACCTGGATTTCACCCTGGCATCAAGTTCCTGTGTTTCAAATAAAGCAAATTTAAGCTAAATTTTGTCTCAATACAACCAGCTTATAAAAGGCTTATCTGTGAAGCTAGAATATAGATGATGTTCCTGTCTTCTCTATAAGTACTCTTTTAACACCTAATGAAAACCACAGCATCAATGAAGTGTAGCAGATTTCTCACAACAGCAAATGGTATGCATACTCATTTCTATGAGAATTGGAGACATATTTTCTCACAGCATGACCTTTGTTTTTTTCCATTTCACAGTTGAAACAGGCTAAAATGTTGCTTCAAATTGTTCTTTATTTGCCTTATGGTTTTACTAAATCCTTTTAAAAAAATTAAACAGCCTACACACTGAGTCATGACCAGCTTCTTCCATTTATTTTTTAACAGAGGCCCAATGGTGTTAAATAAAGAGCACTGTTTCTTCTCTCAGCTTAATTTTTCATATGTAAAAATTCTGTATTTTATAGGAGATACTTCTTATGGGATAAATCTCACCCACCCAGACTAAAAATAAACCCTGAAGCCTAAACTCTATGCAGTAATTTGATAAGATTTCAATGGTGGTTATAAACATTGCATGCACTTAACAGGAAAACTTACTATAAATTGATTTGGATAAATTCTGCCATACTTTAAAAAAAACCTGAATTTTTATTTACTATTCCCTTATGTAATTTCATACTAACTATAAACTGAACTATGCTTGTCAAACAGGCTTCAGTTTGTTGAAACAAAGCAGGGTTAGAAGTAAAAATGCAACACAGAAAATACGTAAACTCCCATTGTTAGTGAGAGTTTGGCAGAAAGGCAACAGATTAAAAAATCAGTGGGTATATCCATGAGGAGGAATCTTTTCTTTGTTTTTATAAAGTATCTGCTAAATATTTAGAATGATGTGGAAGAGAGAGAAAACTAGGAAGGTTAAATTATCTGTATGTTCGTTTTCCATATCAAGAGCCTTACAAAAGAAAGAACTGCCTGAATAAATTTGTATTTCATCCAGTCCACAGGCAGCAGAGACAGACAAAATTTAAAACATCACCTTCATTAAGAATTCAGGGGCTTCAGAGACACGTTATTCTTAGCTTTCATCTTCTTTTTTTTTTTTTTTTTTGCATTTAATATGAATTTACAGATATGGCTGAAAATGTTTTGAAAATTGTCTTCAACATTTTCAGTTTACCAGATGTCATTTCTGATAAATGGTACTGACATTTTAAATTTTCAATAATTTCATTTCTTTCTCAGAGGTTTTAGGGAAAGTGAACATCTTGGATAATTAGGAAAACCATTTACAAAAGAAAAAGAGGTTCTCAAAAATCTTTTCTCAGAACAAAAGTTTTGTTTCTATGTGAAAAACAAACTTTACGATCTTGAATGAGACTGGATAGTTTCCTGTATTAAAAAAAAAATAGTCTTGTCAGTCACAGCATTAGACTCAAAAGTATTATTAAAATCATCTTGTCTACTTCCAAACAGTGAAACACTATTTGCAGTTCATTGATTTTCTGTAAATGACTCTGGCCTACTTTTGCCAAGACAATTCGTAAAGTATTTCCTGTATTTCTTATAGCAACCATTGGAAAATAAACCACTTACTTGGCATTCAGAAACCTAAGTTTCTCCTAGACAGGAAACAGTCTTTGTTTCACAATGCTGAAGATCTCTTTCAGGAAAAACATGAATGTGTTTTTATGTCTCTTGGTAGTATTGAAATCTTTTTTTTGGCACAAGAAGTCAAAACCCCTCCCACATCCACTCCTTTCATTGTAGCTGCATAGCTTGCTCCAGCTCTGTAGACCATGACAGCATCTTTTGGCTATTTGTGGGGACATATCCAGCCACACTTTTTTGCAGCCATCTGCTGAGGAACTGGGCCAATTCAATCATGTTTACATGGTACTAAACTGAACCAAAGAAATCAATTTGCATCTCACTTTGTCTTACATCCCACACAGATGCACACACACAACACCATGGTCTGCATCGTTTGATGATCAACCAGCACTTCTGACAGCCAAACAAATAATTGTGACATGCTGGATCTAGTCTCTGCCCTTGCCAGACAGGGGTTTACAAGAAGGAAATAAAAAAGAAAACATGCATGTCTCTCACTTGCAGGCATTTTCTTGTTTCACACACTGTGAGCACAGAAGAGAAGGAAGGGATGTCAGGTGCAAAATACGAGGCTTTAACCTCAGGGTGCTGTGGTGCTTCCCCAGGCAAGGATGTCATATTGATGGGTATTAAGAACTGCAGGACAGAAAGGATTTAGGACAAATCCCAAGCTCGTGTGGAGCACAGGTCGCCCAGCCTTTGCAGAATCACAGAATCGTCATGGTTGAAAAGGACTTCTGAGATCACAGAATCCAACTGTCAACACAAAAAAACCTCACAACCTTGGCTACTAGAGCATGTCCTGAAGTGCCAAATCTACACAGCTTTTGAATACCTCCAGGGATGGGGAATCAACCACCTCCCCGAGCAGGCTGTTCTAGTGCCAGTATCTATTTCGGTATAGAAATTCTTCCTAATATCCAATCAAGACCTACTTCTAAATCTAAACCTAATATCCAATCTAAACCGCAACTTCAGGCCATTTCCTCTGGTCCTGTCGTTATTTACTTGGGAGAAGAGGCCAACACCCACCTCCTTACAACCTCGTTTCAGGTAGTTCTAGAGGGCAATGAGGTCTCTGGTCAGCCTCCTGTTCTTCAAACTAGACATGCCCAGTTCCTTCAGCCACTCCTGATGTGACTTGTTCTCTAGACCACTCACCTGCTTGCTGGCTCTTCTCTGGACATATTCCAGCACCTCAATGTCCTTATAGTGAGGGGCCCAGAACTGCACACAGTTCTCGAGGTGCAGCTTCACCAGTGCTGAGTACAGGGGCAAGATCATTTCCCTACTCCTGCTTGGCCACCTGGGCACACTGCTGGCTCATGGTAAGCCATATGTAATATAAAATATCTAATAACTTTTTCACAAATAACATTTTCATGTGTGGAATCAGTTTTCAGGGATCAGCTGCTATGCCCACTGCAGTACTCCCGTGTCTCTCCAAAAGTAAATGCATCTTAAGGTCAAAGTGTGGCACCAGCTATAGCATTTGAGTTATATATTAGACATAACAAGGAAAAGAAAGTTAGTTCTTTAGTTATAATTGGGATGTATTTGGCTATCAGGGCTGTGCAGGCATGTGCAGGCGTGCACAGTCATGCACTTTGGTCATAAATTCCCTGGATGGTCCAGGGTCTTGCCATCTAAAGGGATGGAACTAGTGGACTGGTTTGAGACACAGAACCAGATTGAAGTTGGGTGATTGATTGAACTGCCACAACTAAGTACTTGACCAGTTTTTGTGGGTGGGAACTTCAGACAGTTCTAGAGATTCCTTAAGGCAGCTTCTGCTGTATCCAGCCCACACTGAAGGTGTTCTTCTTGGTGGAGAGCCTGTGCCACCAGACACACCCTTCTGTTTGTTGTTCCTGCTTCAGGAGAGATCAAGTTGGGCACAGATAAGACATCTGTAAACAGTCCATATAAACTGTTGGTGTACTGCATCTGGCTGAGATGGAGTTAACTTTCATATAAGAGAGTCTTTTTTTTATATTTAAGATATTAAATGCATGCAAAATTAATATATTAAATACATACATCTCCCAATCCAGCTGAAGATGTCACTGTGAAGGCCCCTGCCATATGATCAGCTACCAACTGTCCTGAATTTTCAAGAGATTTGGTTGCCCATGCAAGTCTTTCCCAGTGCCAAGGTCTGAATAAATGAGATGTTCTCTCAAACAAACACGTTGCCATGATCTTCTCTGAAATAAAAGGCAATATGCATCAAAATTCCTGTCACTTCCAGAAGAACCCTCCTCTGTGTTTTATACCAGGTCTCAGAGTCCTGCCTTTTTAAATGTATAATTAATTGTTTTCTTCTTCTGGAGTGATTAAAGCCAGAACTCTCAAATATAAGGGGACAAGAGGCTCAGAAGCTGGGACTGCAAAAATCCGCCCAATCTAGTGAAAGCAAAAAATAATTAACTTGGTGAAAAGGTGAGTGTGGTGAGGCAGGTCTGAGATAATAAATCAGGATAATAAATCAGCAGTTCTGATCACAGTCAGAATCAAGGACCCACCTG
Organism: Hemiprocne comata; assembly: GCA_020745705.1. Lineage (NCBI taxonomy): Eukaryota > Metazoa > Chordata > Aves > Apodiformes > Apodidae > Hemiprocne > Hemiprocne comata. The sequence continues at coordinate 209,167,291 of CM036586.1, forward strand.
CAGAGACAGGGAAGACTGAGCTTAAAAATGATCCCTGTAGAAGCAGGACAGGTCTTCACTGAGTTTCTTCACTGCTCATCAATACAAGGGCTAACAGCCCACTGCCAAATCTGGCCCTAACCCATACAACCAAACCCCAATGAGAAGGCATGTCCTCAGGGCTGTAACAACAACAATGAACCTTAAAAGCCAAATTAAAACCTGTGGGTGAACTAACCATTCTAGCAAAGCCGCTTGGAAACTTCTGCTTATATAATGAATATTTCCTGATTAAGATAATTAGTAAGTATTTTATCTTATTTTCTTCCTCATCTACTTTCAAACCATTACCAAAGGAAAAATAAATAATGATATTAATTATTCCTTGTCAAGCACATTCAGTTACCAAGGATAATTCTTGCCACCTTTTATATCTGATAATTTATTATCAAATCTCCTAGCAACTACAATTTTTTGTGTTATTCAGATGTTTGGAGGTTTGCCATGAGGATGGCAAAAAACAGATGACCTGCCATTTCAGACAAATCACTCCAGAGAGATGAGTCTATATTATCACATCCCCTTGCAGCAGTAACAAAAAAAAACAAAAACATTTACTGTTTTAATATTGCTAATTCTGTCAAATATTTTCCCTTTGTCCTGCTAGTATAACTTCTACAAAGGCTAGTGGGAGTTTTTTATAAAATCCATAGCAGGCACTTTTCCAAAAATACTGTAATTTAAACTAATTTATTTTCTAACTAATCACCAGTGGTGAAGATCCTGCAGTATAAAAATAGCTACTATTTATGTTTTTCAACAAAAAACCCAAACCTAAAAACCCAACTTAAATAAAATGGTTCGATAAAAATCACCATGTGTTAGAACACAATCATGTTAAAATGCTGTAAATACTTCACGCATTTTATCCAGTAAAATATTATTCCATATTGTTCTCATGACAGGATCTAAGAATAGAAGTTGCTTCATAAGGTTCTATACCTGTGGCTGTTTAACTGGTACTTGAACTACCTGCTTTAAAAAAAAAGATATTCTGTATGTGCTGAATGTAAAAGCATTACATTAGGCAGAGGTGTGTAGAAACCATTATTTCAGATTTATGGACTATAATACCTTATAATATATAACCCTGTAGGTTAATTTCTTGTGTGTTTAAGAGATGTGAAAAGAAAATTATTAGAGGTAATGTGCAGTGCTAGGCTTTTGTGTCTGCATGCAAATAGCAGTGTTTAACTGGCCTGCCAGGAGCCCGGGTGGTTGGTGGGTTTTGGTAACCAGCCCTGCTCAGTCATGCTTGGGCTCTGGCCATCGTGCTCCTGGTGCAGATGCCTGCTGGCACTGCCATACCCAGGGACATGGGGAGCCACTTGCACCCACCCTCTGGAAAGTCCCCTGCTGCTGGATTTCAAGAAGGATTTCAGGGCAGTTATTTCACTATTTTTTACTCATTTATTTATTTTTTTAGTTCTGGAAGATCCACAAAGAGTGGCTTAAACTGGGGATAATCACCAAACCCAGACTGTTTTCTACAACGAATGTTTTTCCCCTCCAGTTTCACCTCCTTCTCTCATCTCTACCCAAAACAAGGAAAATCTGCTACCCAAAAAAGAAAGAAGCCATGCCAATCCAGGTACCCTCAGATTTTTTGTGTCACTACAGTTGTCTATATCCAAATTTTGAAGGTAGTTCAGCACATATAGATGAGTGGTGGTGTTTTCCTTACCAAGAAGTGAAAAATTTCAGGAATTATTTCCAAAAAAACAGCACTGCTCAAGACGATGATGCCAAAAAAGCAGCATTCAAAGGGTTGAAACAGTCCCTCTCTTTGAAGTTATGGAATAAATACCATCCTATGTCACAACACAAAACCTGAAGGAGAAGTGCTGGGATTAAAATCCACTTGACTACACCAGGTCCTTTCTCCAACTAGGGTGCTGTTTGCAGTGGTGGAATGAATATTAGGCATAACAGTCTAAAAGTCTCTGACTTCTCACCAACATGAATGTCTAGTGATGACTCAGAAGATCCCTGTGTGGGGCAGCTGGAGGAGATTACACAGCTTCAGAGGTGAGGACAGCCTGTGCTTGGACAGCTACACAGCCCTCAAAATTCTCTGTCCCACTGGGCTTCCCCACCTCATATGCAACGTTATGGTATCTGTGGACAATCCCCACCTTGCCTGTAAACAAAACCCAGACTTTTGAAACACTTTTAATAGCTTATTCAGAGCAATGTTGAGAAGTCCATAGGTTCCCCTATTGCATGTCAACTCCTTCAAACCAGCACAGAGGATTGCATTTAAAGTTGCACAAGGAGCAGCAGGCAGATCACTGGATAAAAATGTGGATGGGAAGTAAAATAAGGAGAAACAAATGTAAAACATAGACAAAAGGTAAAAGGAGAAACAATAAGAGAAAAAAAAATAGAAACAAAAATAAAACATATGAAAAACATACTGTCAAGATGAGCAAGAATGTGTGCTATAAGTGTTGTTTCTGTTACATTATTTGCTGGATTAAAACTTATTTACAATGAATGGAATTTTAATTAAACACAGACAAATACAGAGGAAGGCTGTGCAGCTCTTCTCGTGGTCTCAACTTTTATCTACTTTAATTTTTCCTGGAAGGAAAGAGGCCTCCTTCCTTCTGGTTATGCTGGCAAAGTTTTTTTTTGCATGATGGTAAAAGATGGGCACTGATCAGAAAGCACACAATGAGACTGCAGAAAGCCTGACAGTTGTCCATAAGAATACTCTTCCAATACAGTTAATGAATCATAAACTAAGCTACAAAACTGAGGTCAGCTAAGCTTTCATGACATACAGACCTGAGAGATTTTGTACCTGCCTGTGGAGTGGATATGGTTAGGTTTACACTTTTGCATGGGAGAGGTGACCCTTTCTACTCAATACTGGTGAGACACATCTGGAGTTCTTTGTCCACTTCTGGGCTTCCCAGTACAAGAGACACATGGCTATACTGGAGTGGTAAAGCACCATGAGGATGGTTCAGGGCTTGAAGCATCTCATACGAGGAAAGAATAAAAGAACAGGAACTGTTCAACCTAAAGAAGAGATAAGTCAGAGGGATCTTATTAATGTTATTAATTATAATGTTGTGGGGAGTAGAGAAGGTGGAGCCAAACTTCTGGATGGTGCCCATGGCACAACAGGAGGCAATGGGCACAAATTAAAATGCAAAAAATTCTAATTAAAGTTAAAAAAACTTTCTTTTTTTTTTTATTTTTCATTGTGAGCATGGTTACACAATGGAAGAAATTACCCAGAGAGGCTGTGGAGTTTCTATCCTTGGAGATATTTATAACCTAACTAGACACAGCCCTGAGCTCCCTGCTCCTCGAGACCCTGGCTTTGAGCACAGAGATTAGACTGGATCATCTTAGGAGGTGCCTTCCAAACTCAATCCCATTATGTGATTCTGTAACAACCCAAATGCAAACAAAAATCAAAATTCTTCAGACATAACAGGGTTACAACCACAAAAACTCACAAAAATTGTGAAATAGGCAATGCTGATTTTGTTGAATCAGCCTTGCTGAAGCTGTGTTAGCTCTGAGACTCACACAAGAAATTTCTGAGCATAAACTGCCTTTAAATGTCCAAGATTTCATGTAAAGTTGTCCTCGTGTTGATTTTGGACCTTACTCACTAATAATCTGTACAACTGTTATTACAATCCTCTCTAACCTTACATTCAAGATGAAGTAAAATATAAGAATTTTTTTGTATTTTAAATAATTTGTTTATAATGTAATGGTGATTTATAAACAATAAGCACATCTCAACACAACTTGAATGAATGTCTGATAATTGTCAAAATGAGCACCATATGTTCATGCTTTCTCTGAGGTCTTTGACAATTAAGCACCTTATACCACTTTATGTCACTGGTCAATCATATAGGAAGCTACAGTACTGTAAAGAAATATTATCCATGCAAAATTAATAAATTATTCATTTTCCTAGAATTAAGAGTCTCAGAGTGGGATGATCAGCTGGATCCTTTATGCAAATCTGATTAAACAGACAGTGGGGAGTTGCTGTTGATTTAGTTCTCAGACACCGAGGATCCAGTCCATAACTTTTCCTAAATTTAGTATCATATTATTTCTTTAATAAGGAAAGGACAGAATAGTTGAGTGCAAGAGGAATTAACACAATTCTGTGTCTATTATGTTAATTCTATTATCTCCTTGATCATTTTGAATTAATGTGTGGAAAATTCAAACTGCCAATTTGAGCAGCATGTACAGAGAAGCACTACAGAGCAAGGCAGTTAAAATTCCTTTATATGCATTTTATCACAGTCGTACCTGGAATATGGTGTTTGAGTCGAGGCATCCCTGGAGTTCTCTAAGGCCCAGTGATGGGATACTGAGGGCAACAGATAGAATTCATCTTTGAAGTGGAAAATAGTTGACTTCAGGCATGTTCTGAATGATCTTTTATCCAATGTTATTTCTCTTCTTTAGCATATTCCAGGGAAGAGCAGATTCAATTATTAGGGAGTTGGCAAGATGGCTCTTAATTACAAACCACATTTCCCAGTAATGTGTTAAAATTAGGTAATAATCTGTAGAACATACAAAACTCCCTTAACTTATTAGAAGACCTGTATTCTAGCTACTGCGAATACACTATTAACACATGAAATAACTTTCTTGCTAATTAAAGCAAGTTTTATTTCTTGTGTCCTTTTCATGTATTTCAGGAATGATGAACATTATCAGCCTTTAAAGAAGCATGGTCATTACTTCCATATATCTGAGCATAAAATATGGAAAAATGTCATTAATCTTAAGAAAAAGGTTTCAAAGAAAGATGACTGAATTTCCTTTCCTCTGATAAAACAGTATCCTGCTTTTCTGCAGTGAAAGGAGTTTTGCAGAAACCTTAATGGGAGCAGGGTCTTTCCTTTAGACAATGCTGGCAAATTCAATCTAGGTCAGAAAACATCAGAGTTTATTATTGCAAAGTGCAGACATTTTGTTATTATGAACCAACACCATTTTCTTTCCGCTTTCATAGAATTTCTTTGCAAGCAGAACATTCAATTTAACTTTTCAATCCAACTAAGGACTGTACTGCCAATTCTCAATGGGATAGTTCAGAATTGGTGATTGACTACAAAGCTATAATTTTAAAAAGATTAATTCACTGGTGACCTAAATACCTACATAGCAGCAAATTGAAAAATGTTCCTAGGCAACAAGAATGTATTGACACAATGAAAATTCCTCCTTCAGAAATTGTTACCTTAAGCAAAGCAGCAAAGGATACATACCAGATTTGAAGGAGGGTAAAAAAAGATGAGCAAGAAACATCCTTAACTTTCAAAAAATCATAATGTATGTTCATATGATTCCTTTTTTTTTCCCCCAGGGGTGGGACACCTCCAGGAAAATCCAAAGAGAAATGCTACCACATGTGATCTAGAAACAAAACAGCAGAGCTGCTTCAAAAGTGATAGTTTGAAATGCTACCATGTCAGAAATCTGGTCCTTCTCACAGAAAGCTCCTGATCTCCTTAAATTATTTAATATCCCACAGCAGTTTCTCAAGGGCAGTTACATAAAATCTTCAGTCCCTGTAGAGTAACAGCTCTTGATTATTGCATCAGTGTTGCACTCCCTAGCATAAACCTGTCAGTCACTGACTGAACACTTACCCTGCAAAGTCATGGAAGTATCACTTGAGGACAGAAGGAGCCCGTCAACAAGCTTTCTTTCTATAAAGTCCCAGACTTGAGCTCTGAGGGTCACCTACATAACAGCTCCCTCATCTCCTCCAATAATCTTTGGGAACTGAACTATATGATCTGTCTGGCTGCTAAAAGATAAAAAGATACAGTTTTCTGTCAAATTAAAGGATAGTTCTGCTTACTCTACCCTCTCTTTGTATCTCCTAGGAAGCAACAAGTTCATAACACTTCCATTTACTAACACCATGTGCTGCTGCAAAAGTATCAGATGACTTTTTCTCCCTGTCTCATGGGTTATCATAGAATCATAGAATGGTTAGCATTGGAAGGGACCTTAAAATCGTCAAGTTCCAACTCCCCTGAAGGGACACCTCCCACTAGACCAGGCTGCTCAGAGTCCCATCCAACCTGGGCTTGAACGCCCCCAGAGGGATGGAGTCTCCACAACTTCTCTGGGCAACCTTTTCCAGTGTCTCACTACCCTATCATAACAAAGCTCAGTTCAGAGCTATTGCTCTCTGCCTGCGCTTGATACAAAATGTGCTGCTTCTTGTTCAAGTTTGAAGAAGAGCTTATGTCTTTAAAGGTTGCCTGTTTTTCAACTCTGTTGGTCAAAAGAAAGGTAATACTTTTCCCTAGCACCCATGCCTTATGAAGGGATCAATGCACACTTCCCAGCACCACAGCCATAACTCTTGGAGTTGAGGATACTTTCTCTGAGGTCTGGCAAATTGAGTCATCTTCCTTTATAAACCCAGGCACTGAGCTATGGGTGATGCACTGCATAAGCTTTATTCATTAAAATATAGGCTTTAATGATCTTTACTTACACAATCTTACTTAATGGGGAAGTACTTTGATAGAAATGGATGAAATATGTCCCTCTTCAGACGTGACAATTAGAATCGTAGAATGGTTTGGGTTGGAAAGGTCCTTCAAAGATCATCTAGTCCAACCCTCCTGCTTTGGCAGGAGCACCTTTCACTAGATCAGGTTGCACAAAGCCCCATCCAACCTGATCTTGAACATTTCCAATGATCGGGCGTTGACAACATTTCTGGGCAACCTGTTCCAGTGTCTAACCACCATCACTGTAAAAAAAAAATTATTCCTTATGTTCAATCTGAATCTACTCTCTTTTCGTTCATAACCATTGCCCCTTGTCCTGTCATTATAGGCCTTTATAGGCCATTATATATCGAAGGGCCAAGTTTTCAAAGCAGTCTATACTAGTAGCTACTTTACACTTAAATAGTGCCAAGGAATGTACTTGAGCATTGAAACATGCTGGTCTGTAGTAATAAACCATTAGCATGTGTTCTTGGCACAGAGCATCCTCAGCAGGCACACAGCACCCTAGTTTGAAAACTAGGAGGTCTAACATTGTCCATGGGACAAAGGACGTTCTAAGGGACACCTAACATGCTTTCAAAGTGGTTACAAAACAGAAAACTCAAAACTGTGAGTGAATTGCAGACCACTGCAAGACTGTGACGATCCAGAGGTCTAAGTGGCAAGCTGCCCCTCTGCCTTGTCAGGATATAAATACGTCATGCCTCCCTTTCCGGGAGATTTTAAATTAAAAGGGACTGAGGGCACATGCAGTGTTCGCCTCTCACAGAGGATCGGGGAAACTGCTGCACCGAATCTCGGAGTGAATGAAAGAATCCGCCCCTTACCATCCCACAAGAACTGCACTTTAGAGAAGGTTTTAAAGTTATGAATTGAACCGTTTATTAGGGGTGCCAATTACAATTAAGGGACCAGGGTTCAGGGGGAGTAATAGGGAGATATGGGAATATGGGAATATGGGACCACCAACACTATGAACAACAAAATATTTATGATGTTTTAGAAAAAACAAATGAGGAAGGAGGAGAAGGGGAGAAGAATATTCTGAGCCCAATGCTCTTCCCTTAAGAGGGTCGCAATATGTGTGAGAAGTAGGGAGAAAAATAAATGGGGAGTTAGACCTGATTGTCCTTGAGATGGTCCGGAGATTTGTTACTTTCCACGGGCAACTCTCTCCACTAGCATGGACACTTTATCCGCATGCAGTGGTAGAGAGACACTCTGCAGCTGATGGATTCTGGGATGGTCTGTCCCTTCCCACTCATGATGAGCTGTTGATCTCCCCGCTCTTGTAGCAGTAATCCAAAGAGAAGCTAGCAGCTCCCAGTGACAGGCTCTCGGTGACAGCTCAAACACGCTGCACTTCCTTCTTCCTCTCCACCAGCCCTTACCACTCCTTCTGATATCGACTCCACTCACGAACAGCCAGTAATCAGCAACCAAAGGTCCAGCCAGCAGCTCCTTCTTCTCCCCTAATAGCCAGAAGCTCCTCCTCTGAATCCAGCTCCACCCACAAACAACCAGCAAGAAGGTCTGTCCATGCCTGCTGTCAGGCAGTTCGGGGGCAGCAGGGTGAGTGCTTGATCTGCATATGCAGCAGGGTTGCTGTCCAATACAGTGGCTAGATTTTGTAGCAAAGCCTCATGGGTTTTGCACAGCAGGTGTGCTTCAAAACAATGTTTCTTGTTTCCCGCTTTGCCTGCTGTCCATCACTTTCTCAGCTTGCCCTTGAAGCTCAGTCCTTCAAGGACAGCAGGCAGAGGCATGAGGGAGCAGGGAGCAGCCATTTGAGTCATTTAACTAATGTTGAGCTCACTGCTCCCATGGAGCCATCCTGTTCTGTGGGAAGGAGGGTGCCATCTCCCACAAAGACATAACAATTTAGGTTTTTTTTTTCCTTTTTCCCAGAACCATAGCTGTGTTTCCATATCTGAGTATTAGTAGTGGTCAGCTTGAATTTCATATTGGGGCTTTGTCTCTTAAATTAAAGTGTTGTCAAAATTCTCTTTTTCTTAAATCAAAACACAGAATATGATTTCACAGATAGGAGACATGGAAGAGAAGAGATATTTTTACCAAAACTTATAGGAAGATTGCTTCAGAAGAAATTCACATAGTTACTTTGAACTGAAGATACATGAGAAGGAAAAAAAAAATCATACAGGAAAGATTTCTCCCAGGGCAACCAGCCCCTTTCTTTTTCTTGGCATAAAAAGTCCTGTTCAATAGTACTGGAGAAACATTCAAGTATATGTGGCTAAATTTCATCTCTGCAAATAAATTTCCAAAATCTGGCATTTTATTCAGTCTACTAAGAACACCAGAAGCCTGACCCAGATGGAAGGGGAGGTATAATTAATTTCTAGCCATCAATGTACTAACACCTAAGTTTGTTAGATTACTGTGGTTTTACTTTGACTGTGGTATGAATCAGTATGAATTTGTCTATGGAGGGACACTCAGTTATAAGCTTGCTTTTGTAATGTAAAGTGAGCTGTGACATTGCTTAATATTGAAAAGCAACATTATATACAGGAGCATTACTAGAAAGTGGACTTCATTCTGTCCTTGGTCATTTATGCAAAATGGAGTTAGCAGGTCACCATATTGTAGTGTCTAGAGACAGACCAGTAGCATTATGCTATACAAAAAGAGAGTTAATTTAATCCTTCACACTTCTAGGAATCACCTGCAGAGACAGGACACCAGACCTGGACTCCCAAAGGGTTAGTGTCCTTGCAGAGTGATGTAGATAGACTGGAGTATTGGGCTATGATTAATGAGATTAAATGTAACAAATCCAAGTACTGTATCCTGCACTTAGGATGGAGTAATGCCAGGCACAAGTACAAACTGGGAGAGGAGTGGCTGGAAAGCAGCCCTGCTGAAAGGGATCTGGGGGTGCTGGTCGACAGCAGGCTCAGTATGAGTCAGCCCAGAGGGCAACCTGCATCCTGGGAGGCATCAAACACAGGATAACCAGCTGGTCAAGAGAGGGGATTATCCCACTGTATTCAGTGTTGATGCAGCCTTACCTTGAATACTGTGTGCAGTTCTGGGCCCCACAATCAAGGAAGGATGTGAAGGTCCACCCCAGGGAGGTGGTGGAGGCACCGTCCCTGGAAGTGTTCAACAGGTGGACATGGGGTTTCAGGAGATGTTTTAGTGGTTAGGGGTTGTAGGGTGGACGGTTGGACTTGATGATCTTGAAGATCTTTTCCAACCTTGATGATTCTGTGATTCTGTGAATGCCTCCAAAGGAGGGCAACAAAGCTGGTGAAAGGGCTAGAGGGAATGTCCTGTGAGGAGCAGCTGAGGACTTTGGGCTTGTTTAGTTCAGAGAACAGGAGGCTGAGGGATGAAATCATTGCTCTCTGCAGCTTCCTGAGGAGGGGAGGTGGAGAGGGAGGTGCTGAGCTCTTTTCCCTGGTATTTGGTGACAGGATGCAGGGGAACGATTCAAAGCTGTATCAGGGGAGTAGACTAGATATTAGGAAGAATTTCTTTACTGAGAGGGTGGTCAAACACTGGAGCAGGCTTCCTAGAGGGGTGGTTGATGCCCCAAGTCTGTCAGTGTTTAAGAGGCGTTTGGACAGTGGCCTTAACAACACTCTAACTTTTGGTCAGCCCTGAATTGGACTAGATGATCGTTGTAGATTCCTTCCAGCTGAAATAGTCCTGTCTATTCTGTTCTAAGGGGAGAGCAGGTTTTAGCCACTGGTTTTCCATTTTGCTTCCTCCCATCTTCTAGTCAGTTGAAAACCTGGAGTCTGTTTTTTACAGCAGTTTCTTTTTCCATGTAACTGACCTCAGATAGTGACCTGAGGTAGGAGCTTATGCACATCTTTTGCTTCCTTCTCCTAAAGAAAGTTCACTAATTTGAGAGAGCTCATTTCTGAGAGGCCAGAGAGAAGGCCAAATCTATGTCATAAGAGGGCACTTTCAAATGCAAGGGAAGATTGCCTTTGATCCCTGTCACCATCCAAGCCCAGTTTGGGTCGAAGCTGCCTTCTCTCAGGGCACAATCGCCCTGCTGGTTTTTCAGGATTTTCTGACACAAATTTAATATTCAGGATAGCCTTTTTAATTATATCGGTTGGACTTGGTGATCTCTAAGGTCTTCTGTTTTGGTTTGAACAAGCTCATTGCTGATTTTTTTTTTTTTTTTTTGCAAAGGGATGTGCAACACCCGATCCCCTCCCTCCTCCCCTGACCACTCTCACAGTCTCCCAGCTGAAGGGGGGAGTGTCTGGGCCCACGGACAGGGTCCTCGGGTGTTGGCTGGGAAGAAAAATTGAAAAAAAAACAAAGAGAGAGATCCGAAGAGAGGGCGATAGAAGCGACAGTAAGCAGAAAAGTGAGAGAAAAAAAGGAAAATGAGAGGCTTGACTTCCGTGATATATTAGCCTATACTGAAAGCCAAATAGAGAAAATATTATGAGAAGGGAATATTCTGGTTTGCTGATCCTGCCTTTAGTCTAATCTGCTCCCCCGTAGGGGAGGAAGCTGCAGACAGTCAGAAGTGACCTTGGTTATTATCAGTCCACTGGCACTGCTAGAAAGTTCACTGAAATGAAGAAAAAAAAAATCAGCAATGAGCTTGTTCAAACCAAAACATCTTTTCCAACCAGAATGATGATACTATGATACTATGATACTGGAGAGAGTGATCACAAGCCTGAGGCTTCCCTTGCGGGTCGACGAAAATGAATGCAAGTGAGGAGCCAATTACACACCCAGGGAAGAATGCATTAAATATGAGGTTATTATGCTCACGTCCTCCTGTAGCCGGGGTGGGGCGGTGAGGCGAGCAGTGAAAGTGGTTGCAGGTACAGTGTAGGTGTGGCATGTCAGTGGCAGGAACTGCAGGGGGTGGCAATGCTGCAGCAGACTGCTTTATTCCTCCATTTGGTGCCTCTGGCTAGTAGCCGAGCTACTATTTGCCTGGATGCACAGGGAACTGCTCTTTTTGGCCTTTTTCTTCTTCTTTCCCGACGATCTCAGGAATGCTGGAGAGAAGAGGAGCCCGACCAGCTGTTTTTCCTCTCTGGACCTGGGTCTGGTGGCAGTCACACCCTGTTGTGTCTCAGCATGCGCTGTTTTCAGCTCAGCTCCTTTTATTTGGTCTCCTGTTCCTCCTTGTTTTGTCTTCTTTTCCAGCACCTACATGCAGCTCGTGATGAAGTCCCAGCCGTGACCTTTTTTCTGTTACATCTCTCTATTACAGTCAATTTGAGTGAAAGACATAACTTTAGTGGAGGCCAGTTCTCCATAATCCCTATCCTCACCTTTTCTATCCAAAGAAAGCCCAAACATGCTTAAGTGTGATGTGTTTGTGCTCATGGCCATACCAGAAAGAAGAGTGGACTGATCATCAGAGCCACAGTTCATGCTCTTTCATAAGAACCAAACCATTAACAGCCAAGGGAGAAATCCAAGGGGAGACTGTAACAGTTTTGTGGTGATAAGCAGGTGAGGTTATCTGTGATTTTGCTTAGACATGGACAAAAAGGCAAACCCAAACTTCATGTGGTAGCTTAGGGAATGGCTTGGGTCTTATCTGACTAAACTCTGAAAGAATTTGAATCTCTGCCTCTCAGTGAATACATCACTGTCCTGACATCTGAGCTTCAGACTGCTGCCATCTTCACACTTGAGGTTTATTCTGTGGTCACTCAGTCATCTTGAAGTGGCACTTACAATTGCTCTTGCTGAATTACCTACTGTATTTAAATTACCATGTAATAGCTGATATATGAAGTGGGACCTGAATCTTCTTTCTCCAGGTAACCAGGGCCTCTGGTGTCAGAGGTATTTGTCTCTGGGAGACCTACAGAGAAGATCATGAGACTTCTGTTTCTTCTCATATCTTTTAATTGTAGCTTGTAAAATCTGAAGGTTAGAAACATAAAATCATTAGCTTATGATCAATGTATTTATGCATTATTAGTTTCTTGTCCAGTACAGTGACGTTTCTGTATTTTGGGGTCCAATAAGCACTAAATTAATAGGCTAAGGTAAGTTCTAATTTTTGCCTATCAAGAAACTCATGTCTACTTAAAACCAGAGAACATCATTGCAGATTGCTAGCTTTCATCTTAGAGGTGGCAACAACCTAAACAAAAACGGTATGCAAATTGTAAGGATCAATTAATGCAAGACCAAGTTATATAGAAGAAAATAAACTATTTCATTTCTTTAAAAATCTGTTGGAAGTACAACAAATAAATATTTAGTGTCAGAGCCTCTAGTTATACAACCGATCTTGCTTAGATGCAAATAGATATCAATAACAACTAATGATGAAGCCATGTGTCAAATAACAGGATATGGAGCACAACTGGCTTTTCAATGTGAATGACAGATTAGAAAAATCTTAAAAACCTTCATAACACTGCATTGTAGTTATAAAAAGTATATTCACTTCTCTAAAGTTTTATAGCAAAGTGCATCAGTTCAGAATTCTAATCCATAAAACTCTCTTGTCATTATACCACCTCTTGCTCCTGCATGTTGGTAAACTCCTCTCACAATTATGGGACTTCACAAAACCAAGAGATTTGCACACTGCTTTCACAAGTGAAGCAATGTGGTCCAACAGCATCTGATCCAAATAAATGTTTAGCCTGAGGCCAGGTATTCCTAGTTGTTTCAGAAGGATGATCAAGAAGTCCCTCAAATAAAATCCTGCCTACCACTAAAACCCTTTTTTTTCCTTTTGAAGTCACTATATCCTTTCAGTGTCTTCTAGAATAATTCATCTGTAAACTGAATAAAAGAAATACAAGAAGAAGGTGTTCAATATTCTGTGCCTACTTTCTCTTATTGCTCTGACTTTTTCTACTGTTTTTCACACTGCTTTTTTCCCCATTCTCTCTTGTAACATTAGATATTGACATTTTCCATGCGTCTTTCTTTAACGTGTGGAGTGAAACAGGTGTTTTCTTCTTAGATCATTTCTGAAATTAAGAAAATTAAATAATTCAGAACAGATTCCAAAAGGAAATCTGCACAAGACTAGCTTGAGCTGTTCTTTGTGCTCATGCTGAGGCTGCTGCAGGAATAAGGAAGGAAATTAAATGTCTTTGCCCCCATGAGGGAACCCCATTGGTAGGCAGTGCAGGCCAGTGCCACCAAGACCTGCCTTGACTGGGGCTCTCTGTCTGGTAATGCCAGCATAACATAGAGAGCTGGGAATCGGGGTTCTCCAAAACACTTCACCCTCCTTCCCCTGCCCATGCCAGCCTCAGATGATTGAAAAAAATTAGACTTAGAGCAATTTTTTCCTGTTGCATTTTGCAGTGCTCCAGGATATGCTGGGTCATTTCCCAAAGAAGCCTCTGATTGCACAGCATTGTGATGTATTGAGAACTTCATGGCAGCTATGAAGGCAGGACCCAGGATTTCCTGCTCCCTAAGAGCAGATTTTTATCATGTATAAGCTACAAGAAGCTCATCTGACCATTAACAATGATGGGTCACTCTTTGGACCCAGCGTGGCTCCTGGTGGGAGAAGGAAGAGATGGGTCCCCTGTTACATCATTGTTCTCTCTTCTACAGGAATTTTTGTTTTTCCTTTATTCCATTGTCTCAGTCTTTGCCTGCTTCATTATTTTTGGCTGATGACTAAAATTTTTCTGTGTGGGTAGAATTTTTCTATTAAAGGAAGCACACTGGCACTAGCTCACTGCTCTGGTCTTTAAAGGCACCCAAAACACTTTGCTAAGACTGGTGCTGTGCAATAATTCACAACAACTGCGTGCACTTTGGCCTCCTTTTGGTCTATTAACTATTCATATACAGAGAGAAACTTCCAAACAGTCATTTTCCCTTGCTCCAAATAACATTCCTATCACTTTCTATGCCGGTGCAATTCTGCTGTCATTGCTTGCAGCTTATGAGAGGAAAATCAGATTTGGAATCTGGAAAAAATATTAATATGCTGCAAACTTCTGAAGAACAGTTAAAACCCACTCATTACTTTCATACATATGCTATTAAAGTAAATAAATGCCTGTTTTCCTAGTTTCTGTTGACATATACGCGAATGCAAAACAGTACCCAAAATTTCACTTCCCAGGACAAGCTATAACAGTTGTGCCAATGGGATGGATATTCAGATAAAAAACATAGATTTTTTAGTTCATCTGAAGTGTAAAAATTAAAACCATGAAGTTCCTGAGTGATCTAAGAGATTCAGATTCACAATTTTTCCTCATCATCTAAGTGCACATCAGCCTGCTCTCCTGACTTAGGGTTGCTTGCTTTGCTAAGAGTATTCTCATAATTAAACCCAACAAAGCTTTCAGGGTGAGTTATTAACTTAGTGATAGAAATAGACGTTTCTTAAACAAAAACAATTATATCTGATGTGATTCATAAAAATTTTAAACACAGGATGTTATCTCACTATGGCATTATTATATTGCAATATTTTCAATCCCAAATGTTAAAAAAACTTCCATTCATGGTGCTTTAAATCATACATTTGAGAATCATTTATGTTCTTTTTCATAAGGCATGAAGTGCATTTTTATATTTTCAGGCTTTTCTCTCCCAGGAGTTGGAAACAGGTCATTAGAGGATGGAAACTGGGAAGATATTCCAGCTCCCATGGATGGACAAGGAGCACCTCTTTAGTAGGAAATGGATATGTGAACATGATGGACTCTCAGCTGCAGGAAGAATGCTGTGCTGCCAGACCCTCTTCCTTGCATAATAAGTCCCACTATCTATGGTGAATAAAAACACACTCCGCAAAGTTATACTCTGCCAGGACTAGGAATCAAACCCTGTCAAACTCTCCTTGGTTGTAGTTATGTAGAATCAAGTAGTTCTCCGTGACTGAACAAAAGCCGTTGCTATGTTTCATTTTCCTTCCCAAAAGAAGTCTACTTTAGGTAAAAAAAGCTAACACAGACTTGTCAATGATGGCAGGTAGAAGAAAATCATAGAAAAATCACTGAGCACACTTTTCTGAGTAATATGAAGCTGATTTAAAGCAACAGCTGGCCAAAGACAGTGGCTATGAATTATTTCTACGTAATGAATAAAAGGTGACAGATTTCAAAATTTAGAGAACAATATTAATAATAAGGGAAGTTACATTATTTCAAATGTATCATATCTGACAAGAAACACCATTTAATTACTATTAAAACTGACCTTTATTGGAAGCCATATGGCTAACTCAATTTCAGTCATACAGTTTGAGGACAGTACAAAATTCCCAAGCCTTAACATGAACACCTAAAAATTATCTGTCTGACATCAGCCTGTCTATTAACATACATATAAGTGACACATCAGAGGAATTTGGTTTCAAGGATATTGCTCTGAGAGCATAACCAGCTTGAGACAAGTAATTTGAGCATCAGAAAGAGAAGTCTTGCATGTGCCCAAATTCACTTTTCTGTTCCTTTCTCACCATACAGAGACTCCTTCAGGAGAAGCACAAAGAGCTCTGTTTAGATGCAAATATATATATATATTTAAGTCCAAAAACCTTTCTATAGTTAAAGAGGACTTTTAAAATTAAGCATACATCTAGGCTTGGTTCTGCATTGTGAAAAGCAAGGAACAGAAACAAGGTCTTTGTTGCAGCCAGAACTTCTTTATTCACTTTTCTCCATTTCCATCCATTTCTTACTTTCCTAAATTGATATCTACTTCTTTTTGAAAAGCCTTAATCATAGTTCTGCCATTGGTGTAGGCCTTTTCTTTCCTGCCTTATCATCTTCTTGTTTACTCCTGGTGTTGAACCTTTAAAGTAGGTGTCTAGAATTGAGTTTGGGTTATTCCAGTTTGTCCATCAAGTCTCATTTTCTATTAAGATTTTTCCTGCGATCTAAGTTTTTTCTAAGTGCTGGATTTTGGCAACAATTACTTCTTCATTACAGTAAAAGTTAATGGAAAGCTCTGGCAGCAGTATAATGTCATCCCTGCTGCAATCTGGGGGAAACCAGCAGGGTTGCATCAAGAATTAATTTAGACCAGGAAGTCCAGGTTAGATAAACAATGACTACAGGGGCTATATTAAATGGAAAAATAGCTGAAGGTAATCAAGCAACGTAAAAAAAAAATAAAATAGGGACACAAAAGAAATGATCTGTGCTTTCCAAAGTGCAACACAACATTATTCACATCCTAATTCCTTTTCAAATACTGAAAACTCTCATTTCTTTAAGAGCACAGGGTAATGTAAATTTATTTCTTCTTACAATTCTTTCTCAATGAGGCAACAACAATAACAAAAACACAGGGACCTACCATACAAAAACTTTTTTTTTTTTTCCTTTTGAAAAAGAACATAAAACTAGAGGGCCATTAAGAGCATAAAACTATGTGTAGCGGACACAAGCTCCAACAAATCTGTAAATTTGTCAGCAGTGGTGACACAGAGTTTGTCATTCTTAGAATCTCTGTTCCAAATAATGCTGGTGTCTTGTGGATCAGCAGGTGGATCAGTACAAATCCTGTACAGAAGCCTGCCCCTTTCATAGACTGAATTTTTGGGCTCTGTTTAGAGGGATGACCACATTATCTAACGATGAAAGTAATTCTTGAAAGATGTCATGCTTGAAAAGACAAAGGAAGAGACTAAACTTTGCATTTGCCTTTTTCACCCAACTTTGCAGTTCAGGGACGGACATATGGTGCAGTATGCACTGTCAGTAAAATGACAACTACTCTTTTACCCTTGGGCAGCAAGTGGAAATGTGGCTGGTTTATAAGCCAAATTCTAAAAATAACAAGTGTTCTTTTATCATGGCAGAATAGTGTGACTCATGCATCATTCTGACATAAACATGACATCCGTTACAGTCAAATCATTATGCCCAAATGCTGAAGTCAGATGCAATTTGACCATTTTCAAAATTGCTTATCAATCTTTCAAAAACATTTAAGCATCAGTGGGAAAAATAACAGCAATCCGGAGATCATTTGCCAAATATTAGATACTGGTTTCATTAGGGACTGAAATCTGAGCTATGAATTCAATCACTGAAGTCATAAGCATATTAAAAAAAAACCCACAATCAGCCACGTCATGCTGACTATTATATAAACTTAAACACCTGAGCAACTGAATAGCTTATTTAATGGTTAATGTACTGAAGTGCATGGTGTACCTATTACAGCCATAAATTGACTACAGGACACTGATTAAGCAACCAGCAGCCTCTTGCCTCACCTTTCCATCTATAAAATGGAAATGATGATAGTACTTCAGATGTGGCCAATGTGTTCCCTTCTAAGCAGGAACTTTCACCATTAGCTTGCCAAAACTTATGTGTCTAAAATGAATGTGAGCAGTTATAGCTAATTGTCCAAGATTGCCTAGTAATGAACAGAAAGAGATAGGCACTTTCAGGGACAGCTCTCTGAGAAAATTAATCACCTTCTGGAAGGATCTCCAGCTGACTATCAAATGAGTCCTGGTGAAGAGTTCTGACCTGTAATTTTCAGCTACGCTGAAAAGTTCAGCCAGCTCTGGCGCCCTGGGAAAAGGAGGGCTGAAGCAGATGGCCCCGAGGAGAGTCATTCCCTGCAGTGGACCAGTCTCCAACAAACTCTGCTGCCACACTAAGAACAAGCAGGACACAAAACTGAATATGGCAGTGGTCCCAGTGGTGATAATTCGGTCCTACAGAGCTGTTTACAGCTGTTTACAGTAACTGGAGTGGCCATTATTTCCCTTGATTGCCTCTTACTTGCCTTGCCTTATCTAATGTACAGCCAACCAACTCACAGCACACATGGATGCTGAGAAGCGTGGAAGGAAAGACTGAGGAAAGATGGTTGGGCTTTTGTTGGTTTGTGACACTAAGAACAACACAGCTATGTAGTGAGTCAAATTTTCCCCATATTGTAATTACTGCTTCAGCTTTTTGTCATCCTACTGAACAAAAGCACAGATGAAGTAAGCAGGGCATATTTTATTATTGTACCAACAAGGCTGTTATTACTGCTGCTAGGAGTTGTTTTTAGCAGCCTCACATAATTAAGCAATTAATACACGGATGTAACCAGCCTTTCATGTGTCCTATTCCACTTCCTATAACATTGCCTGAGCTGTGTCATCATGTCAAATTTTTGCTTCACAAAGATGAGGTTTTTTTAGCAAACCTTCTGTTTTGATAAGTGACATTTTTTTCTTTTTTTTTTTTTTTTTTTTATGAGGTGAAAGCAAAAGCCCATGAAATTAGATTAACTTCAAACCAATTCAAGGAAAAGGCAAAACAGATACATAAAAGTAGTTATTTTACTTTGGGCTAGGGAGCTCGATGTGGCAGTGAAAGGAAGACTCTGATACTCTCCAACGGAGCCACAGACATCAGATGGTAGCATAAAAAATGGACCCAACATCCTGGGCTGAAGTCTCCCTGTCAACTCAATGCCAATGTGTCAATGCCTTCTGCTGAGCAATAAATAAGACATGTAAAACCGAGGTAAGAAGAAATTAATAGGTCATGACATGCAGAATTTTCCAAGTGAGGGTGGAGGCTGAGGGAAGAGGTGAGTCCTGTGTTTCTCACTGATGACAACTCAGAAGTGTGCATCCTCAGATGCATCTTTTATCCACATAGCCTCAAAAAGTGAATGTGAGGAAGTTCAGCCTGAGATAGGAGGAGGGAAATCTACTGATTCCCTGTGAAGAGGACATTCAGCAAAATTTACTATATTACAGCACTGTCCAGAACTTTCTTTTGTGAGCTACTGTGTAAAATAGGAAGGTGTTCTTCAGAGAACTTTCCAAGATTCTTCAAAATTCTTCCAAAGGTCTTCCAAATTCACTTTAAAATGTGTAAAAAAAACCAAAAACATTGGAAGACTGGAAGTAGGGAAAAATGTCTCAGGAAGTGTCAGGCTACAAAGCAGGTCAAGAAAATTTTAGGAAAATAAAAATAAGCAATATAATTTGTTTCATCCCCTAGATGCTGATCCTCATCAAATATTTCCTTCATGTTGATGCTGAAGTGTCAACTACATTTTGCTTTTCAGAGAGCAAATCCCTCATGCAGGGATCTTTCTGTGAAGTCCTCCAAGAATTTTGTGACAAAAAGGTTTAGCTGGTATCTGGCTTTAATCATTACCCATGCCAATATATAACATCAAGGGTGGCTTTTCCAGTAGCACAGCCCTTTTGGGCTTAAATTTTGGCTTCTGATCTCATGGCAGATAAAGAGCCAAAACCCTTCTGGCATATAACAAATCAACCAACTCTGCAAATAAATAGCTAAAAGCCAGACAAGAGAAACAGCTCCATAACAGCTTTCAGACTCATTCTTAGTTTAAGGAGCTAGATGCTTTTGGAAAATTTTTCACTGTACAAGTGACAATAAAAAAAAAAAGAAAAAAAAAAGTTCAAAACAGAACATGAGAAATAAATTCAAGCCTAAAAAGAAAAAGCGCTTTGGCATTTCCATACTGCTGCTTCCTCCTAAAGTTTCCTTTTTCTGGGAATGCCTTTTTATGCTCTCTTTATAAACACAATTAACATAATCTGTTATTAAATCCATACAAGCTATTGTGCAGGCACACAGTACCTTTAAGACATCTCATTCAGCAAGGGAAACACTAACAATATTTTCATCAGCTCCTGGAGGTTTCTCTCTGATGGAAATTGTGCAGCTGCACACAGGGCCTAGATTAAGTACATTATGGTTGTAGCAAAAAGTGGAATAATGAAAGCTTCAGGTCTAACAGATGAGGGAAGTAAGGAAAAGAGTAGTTATTAGTGGTGGTTTGTGGTGCAAGAGGACTGAGACCCAGAGAAGACATCTATGATAGTACTAGAGCATTGCAGCCTGATGACCCCAGGCTGGGTGGACCTGGTTCAACAAAGGTGAGGGAAATATAAGACCATATGGGCAATGAAATTTGAAAACTGTAGCCACTTTATAGATTTGCATTTCTTCTTTCCATGGTCTGAAATGTCTCCAAGGACATTGGAGTCAGTATTGCATCAGTGACATTATTTGTGTTGGGACTTCATACACCTTATCTAAAATACTAATAACTAGCAAGTAAACCTGAGAATGCTTGAGGCTGAGGTGTTAATTGAGATGGTGAAATGAAATCTCATCACCTAATAACAATATACAGGGAAGACTCCTGTCTCCACACAGGTTCTCTAATAAAAAAATGTAAAAATCCTCTGTTCTTATACAATAAATTGCTGGTTTGTATTTTCTGACACAAAAATCCTCTGTGAATTTGGTGCTAGCAAAAAAGTGCCAGTTTCATGCTCCATACTTGAAAAATGGCAAATTGCACTCTTTTACATTTTATCAAACAACATTTTCCAGTTTCCCCATCTAATTTATAAAAATGTTTCCTTAAAATAAAATTACTTTCATTGTTTTGCTTGTAGACACACTGCTAACCATATCTGCTTCATTGCAAATGCTCAGCAAAAGTCCAATTGTTGCTCAGTAAACAATAAAACCTAATTTATCACTTCAATAAGTCTACTTTGCAGGATGCCAAACAGTGGGAAATTTTTAAATCAGGAGAAAGAGAATGTATTTTCCTCATATAGATAATGATTGAAACTTTTGATATCCTTTCTGTAGAAAAGAACAATATAAAAATCCACTTTAACTGGAGTGCCTTTGTAAAGAGTGAAGAGTAATATCCTTGATGTCTTTTATCTTTGATGAGTATTGGTCTTTTAAGACTGCAGGTACTGGATAAAAGTGTTTGTCTTTTATTT
Source organism: Hemiprocne comata (assembly GCA_020745705.1). Lineage (NCBI taxonomy): Eukaryota > Metazoa > Chordata > Aves > Apodiformes > Apodidae > Hemiprocne > Hemiprocne comata. Next base: position 209,188,585 of record CM036586.1, read on the forward strand.
ATGGCCCAACTACAAGGAGATATTTCATTCCTCTGTGAAAATAGATCATCCAAATAATCTGAATATCAAAAGAAATATTGGTATCTAAAATTCCTCTGCGGTGCATTCAAGTCTAGTTTAGGAGCAGCTCTTTACTCATTTTGACCTGGGTTTCTTGGGAATGCATAAGGTTTGTAATTTTTCAGTGGTGTAATTTAAACAAAGAAATAAGGAAAGCAAGAAGTTCTCCTGAACAGGTACTGCAAATTATTGCCAGAGATTCAACAATTCCAAGATTCTGCTTGCTACTGGGAGAGAAACTTTACTCCGACCTGAATCGGAAGAGGTTGTTGTAAACAACCCTTTGCTACATAAGCTGTGTTAATCAGAATATTATTTTAATTTCATGCAAAGCTTTCAGAAACCACACATTGTCATTCATCTAGGACTTGTTTGACATGAAGAGTTTTATTGCTTTGGGTGTTATGTTTATCTAAAGTGGCACCAGCTTCCCAGCATGGAATAAGTGCTTATCCTAGTGTTCCTATGTATTGGTATTTTTGTGCAGGACTACTATTTCTGTGACTAAACTACATCTCCAACCAAAATAGCATTATCAATAAACTTAAGCACCCAACAGAAATAAGGTCTAATGAAGAAGTTAGAAGTTCTAATGAAGAAAGTAAAAGTGAGTGATTCCATATATTACCAAAGGGATATATGACTAATTGGAGTGTCGGAAGTAGCATATCTTCTCCACATATGAAGAGGCTTGAGCTGGCAATGTTTGCACTCGTGGCTGCATTCAGTTGAGCTATTTGTAACAATGTCTTAATCACAGAATCACAGAATAACTGAGGCTGGAAAAGACTTCTGAGATCATCAAGTCCAACCTATGACCGAACACCACCACATCGGCTAGACCATGGCACTAAATGCCACATCCAGTCTTTCCTTAAACACCTCCAGGGATGGCGACTCCACCACTTCCCTGGGAAGCCCCTTCCAATGTCTGATCACCCTTTCCATGAGGAAGTGCTTCCTGATATCCAACCTAAACCTTCCCTGGTGCACCTTCAGGCCATGCCCTCTCGTTCTGTCACTACTTGCCTGGGAGAAGAGCCCAGCCCCCACCTGACTACAACCTCCCTTCAGGTAGTTGTAGAGAGTGATAAGGTCCCTCCTGAGTCTCCTTTTCTCCAAGCTAAACAACCCCAGCTCCCTCAGCCTCTTCTCATAACACTTTCCCTCTAGTCCCCTCAATCATTTGAGTGAAGGAGATAAAATCAACCAGATAGTGTTCTAACCCCATTAGAAGTGACCACCAAGCCTGATGGGTCCTAAGTGTGCCAACCCAATTGGTACTTGGGTTTTGATAATCTAACCTTGACCCCAACTCCTTAGAGGTCAGTGAAATGCATGAGCAGCTCACGGAATCAGAGCCATAGCTAGTGATAACTACTGTATGAATAAACTAAATGATGCAAAGTCATCAGACCCCAAAAACCTCCAACTATCTTAGCTGAAAAAATCCATATACCATTAGGACAGGATTAGGCCCAGACTAGCAGTAGGTATCATGCCAGAAAGGAACATTCAAGTGCAGTTTTAAACCCAGGGCTTGGTTTAGTCTCCCATGAGCAATCATAGCTCAGTTAGCACATATACCCATGCAAGGGTCTGAACTTGGTCTGGGTTACCCCAAACCATCATTTGAACGTGTCAGAATTTGACTTAGTCAATATATAATTGCTGTTATACAGCATCTGTTAAAATCATGAACTGAAGTAATTTAATAAAAGTGACTTTATGAATAAAATTGGGTGACTTTTTTATATTTATTCACTAAAATATTTTGAGACCAAATTTTCTTAGAAGTTAGTAAAAAACTTTGGCCATAGTTTCAGATACAGAACAAAACAAAACAAAGAAAAACTGTGACAAAAAGAAATACTTCTACATTGATAGGCACTATTTCAATTTTGCAGGTGAGAAACTTAGATGCCATAGCACAAAGTACAATTTCCAAAGCCCTTGGTTTCATCACAGAGCAGCCCTTGGGCAGCACTGCATGTGATGCTCCTGACAAGCCTTCATGGAATATTGGACTCTGCTTTGGCCACAGTATCCAAGCACTAGAAGAAGTAAATTTTAATTGCTGTCAATGGATCTCCAGCACCTCAATGTCCTTCCTATACTGTGGTGCCCAAAACTGCACACAGTGCTCAAGATGCGGCCTCACCAAGGCTGAGTAGAGGGGCAGGATCACCCCCCTGGCCCTGCTGGTAACACTAGTCCTGATGCAGGCTGGGATCCTGTTCGCCTTCTTGGCCACCTGGGCACACTGCTGGTGCATGTTCATCCAGCTGTCAATCAACACCCCCAGGTCCCTCTCAGCTGGGCAGCTCTCCAGTCACTCCTCCCGAAGTCTGTAGCGCTGCCAGGGGTTGTTGTGGCCAAAGTGCAGGACCCGACATTTGTCCTTGTTGAAACTCATGCCATTGGCCTTGGCCCATCAGTCAATCCCGTCCAGATCCCTCTGCAGAGCCTCCTTACCCTCAAGCAGATCGACACTCCCACCCAACTTAGTGTCATCTGCAAACTTACTGACGGTGCATTCTATCCTCTCATCCAAATCACCAATAAAGAGGGTGCAGAGAAGGGCAGCTAGGCCGATTAGGGGTCTGGAGAACCAGCCCTATGAGGAAAGGCTGAGGGAGCTGGGACTGTTCAGCCTGGAGAAGAGGAGGCTGAGAGAAGACCTCTACAACTACCTGAGAGGATGTTGTGGTGAGGTGGGTGTTGGCCTCTTCTCCCTAGTGACCAGCGATAGGACAAGACGAAATGGGGTCAAGCTGCACCAGGGGATGTTCAGATTGGATATTAGGAAAAATGTCTTCACAGAAAAAGTGTGAGGCACTGGAACAGGCTACCCAGGGAGGTGGTGGAGGCACTGTCCCTGGAGGTGTTAAAAAATCGGGTAGACGTGGTGTTTCAGGAGGTGGTTTAGTGGTTAGGGTTTATAGACAGTTGGACTTGATGATCTTGAAAGTCTTTTCCAACCTTGATGATTCTATAATTCAATTATTCAATTATTACATTTCTATCTCCCCAACTACATACCACCACTATCAAAACTCATAACCCACTGTAATTTCCATCTAGTTAAGCTGGTAGTTTTTATATAAAAATCTACTCTTTCTTTGATTTTTCTCCTTCATTCCGTCCCTGGTTTTCCAAGACATGTTGAGCTGCAGCTTGTGTTGAGTGAGAGAGGGTCAGAGTGACATGAGCACTTTTAAATCTCACTTCCTGGAGGTGTCAGGATCTGTAATAAGGCAAAGAGCAAGCTCTGCCTTTATGGACAAGTTCAAGGGTGCAGGGGTTAGCTCTGACAATGCACCCAGGGACAGCAGAGTGAGGGATAAATAGGAGTGGAAAAAAGGAAAAGAAAGAGGAGAGAGAAAGGAAAGAAAGGAAAGCAGTCCTGCTCTTCCGATCTTTCTTTCATTTTTATTTCTTCCCATCCCCGTTGCTCTGCTAAGAAAATGTATTTCTAAACCTGAATATTGAAAAAAAATAAATGAACACCTGATAACAGTGAAATTTTGAACAGGCCAAGCAACTCCATCTTAGTTTTTTTAGGTACTAGGCTTTACAACAGTGTTGGAAATGCTTCTGAATGCTTCTGAAATTCTTCTGCTTCCCCCACACTGGGGGAGAGGAACAGGAAGAAATAATTGGGGTGAAGGGAATCCCCATTTGATTTGAAAACTTCTAGCTAAACTACAGAAAAAAGAAAAAGCAGAAGATGTTAACAAAAACCCTGCACTCCCATTGACTGCCCTGTGAATGGACACCACGGTGCACTGCTACTCAGGATACTGAAAAACTTAATCTCACTTGAGAACTTCTGTCCTGAGAGCAAGATTTTAAAATAAGAATAAATCTGCCCAAGAAATCTAGCCTTCTGCATAGCTCATGGAATGGGTAGTGATTGTTCTTTGATGTTCAATCTCTTAGAAAAAAACTTAGATCACATTTGCCCTTCCTCCTGCCTGTGGCATTGGCTTCTAAGAGAGTTGGCCTGCTTAAATTTTTGCTTTGAATTAAGAAGTTCAATAAAGAAGCATTAAAATTGGTTCCCAATCTGACTTTGAACACTAGTGTTCAACATCAAAAGGAAATCTAGCTGCCCATGAATGCTAAGTCAAACAGCTACCCTTATGTTGAAAAAGGAAAAAAGACACTTTAGTTTCATCTTGTAGATATGGAGAAAGGAAATGAGGAATCAAATAAGAAAAGTGAGTAAGAGAAGGGAAATTTTAGAGGGAATATGGAAAAAAAAAGGAAACACAAAAAAGGCCCACCACCACATCTTGCATCTTGTTACTTAAATATTACGAGATACTTGTGTAGTAGAGTGGCTCTTTAGTGGCTCCCAAGTAGATCTGGTAACATCACTTTTGACCCGAAGTACTCTGAATCACTTACTCCTCACCTACAAAACCCCTTCATCTCTGTGCATCTCAACTGTTGTCCAAATGTCCCATAAAGAGGGCATGTGCTTCCAATCCATGAGATGGACACCTCACGTTTTGCAACAGCTTTACCTTTTCAGATGTCATCCTTCAACTGCTGACAGCAGGGAGCACTGCAGACCATTTGCTAGAGCTGGAAGACTCAAGTGTGAACAGGTTTTTTTTTTGCTTCTGGGTTATTTCCGATTTATGTGACTAAGCAGATGGATGACTGGAAGATTGTGAGGACATTTTATAGTTGTATTTTTAATGGGTGTCTATGTCAGTCTGAAGAAATCAATACAGTAAATATTTAATCTAAAAATACTGTTAACAATACACCAGCTAAAGATTGTTCCCGACTGTGGGAGCCCTTCTTGAATACCTGAACACTTAAGTGTCTCAGAATACTTTAGAGAAACACTGAACTACCAACTAGTGCAGACTCAGGGTTTGTTTTTTTTCTAAATCACCTGTGTTTGGTCTCATCCCTTCATGCCAGAATACAATAAGTCAAAATGGTCAAAGACTTGATCGGTACAAGCCTGAGAGAAGCACATTAGTTGGATATAGCACCCAAAAAACATAGCAATATTGCTTCTTGACCCAAAGAGATACACAAGTGTTGCATCCAATTTGTCAATAATCTGTGTGGGTCAGTGTTACCTTAGAGAGCTGTGTTCCCACTATCCTGTACAGTGGAGGCATATTCTGACCTGTGTAGCAGTTTTTAAAATGCATCCCATCTAATCAGGAATACTCAGAAAAAACACTACAGAGGATTTTCAGACTGGAGCAGGTATTGCCCCTGCTTTGGTTCTATTGTAAATTTTCAAGCTTACTTTCACAGGAGTATTCCTGAAGCCCAAGGTGTAGCTAAATGACTGAAACTCTTGGAAAATTAAAAAGAGTATCTCTCCTGACTGTGAAAATGGAAGAGAGAAGATTCATTCTCAGGGGAACAAAGTGAGGAAGATGTGGAAGGAAGAAGAAATAGTGGCAAATAATATTCCCATACTCTTCCTGCTCAGACCATGGTCAGCATTAGCAACACCAGAGGCATCCTCCTGCAGTGAGAGGTGATGACACCGAGTCCTGTGAGCCAATGGTCAAATCAGTTACTACCCTAACATGACAAGGAAAAAGATATGTTACAAGGGCCAAATTTCTGCAGCATCCAGAGGCACTATGATTTAAAAATAAATAAATTAATCCTTGAGTTGCCTAAAGCAGCAGCATGGCATCTGTTACCTGGGCCCTTCTGAGCCAACCGGTAATGCAGAATGAAATGTCCTTGAGGAGATGAAACCAAGACTTTTGATGGAGATCAGACCCTTCCCAGCCTTGCTCTCTTGAACAGAGGATGAGTGAAGCATGCAGAGATATGGCATCTCCCAGATTGTACCTCCAAAACATTTTCAGGCATCATCCAGGTTTAAAAACCTATTTTCTCACATCCTCACAGGCACTATAGGTGTGCAGGTTGTTGGAAAGGCTTCTTTGTATCACAGCTTTGGTCTGTTCTCCATTACAGTTACATTTCCCTGACATGTGTAACCCCTCTCCTGGATTCCCACTCAGCAGAACATCCAATATATTGAACACTCATCTACTACCATTGCTCTGTAGGAAACACACATGCATCTACAGTAAGTGGAATCAAGGTAAGATTTAACTCAGCTGCAGCAACTGTTTAATATATGCCTTGTAACAAGGCCTAACTCTGTGTCATCTCATCCAACAGCCCTTTAATTCAGAACTTTAATTCCTCAACTGCAATTTTTTTGCTATACACTTCTTTTGCACCAAATGTTTTGGGACAAAAAGTTCTCTCTATTTTATTTCTGCTGGAGAACAGCAATAGAAAAATCACCTACTCATGCACACAATATATCATCATCATTTTTTACTGTGATAATAATCTTTACTAAAAAAAAAAGGTTTTATTTTTAATATTTGTCTTGTCTCGGAAAACATTTTTATTATTATTTGGAGCTACATAAAAGATGGATTTCACCCATTTTATGGTATTTCGTGTGATTATGCAAGGCAAAACATTTGAACATAAACATTTTGTAACTTAAGCTATGTAATAATGAAATGTAAAATTTGCAAATAATTAAATCTCGGAATTTCTGGATTAATAAATTGTGGCAAAGGTAGATAAAACAAAGTGACAATCTGTTTTTTCCTCGACAAAATTGAGTATCAACATGTGATTGAGTTTTGCAATACAAAATGAATGGAAAGTAATTAGCTTATTTGAATATTTTAAATCTGTCTTTTCATACTTTATCCTGGTACTTTTCAACTTGTTTTTGCAGAACAATATTAAAAGAGCTCCAATTATTTTTAATCACCATCATCTGAAAAATTTACCTAAAATCTTTCAGTCTGGTTTTCCTGTTCAAACTATGTATAAAGGGTATGCAAATGCTCTGGGAATTTAATAAATACACCGTGCGCAAAGAACTAAGCACAAATGTCTTCCAAATGTGTGTGCAAACACAAAAATTACTTATGTTTGAGGAAGTCCATCCTCCAAGCAACTCATTCACAGGGACTTTCTACTTCTCAGACAACGGAACAAATGAACATAAATACAGCTTTCTGCCTTTTTGCTTTTTTTCACTCTTGCACACACTACCTCGAGGACTGAATACCTGCTCTCTGTCTCCTGCTGCACAATGGCAGATGACTGATTCAGCACAAGGAACTCACCAGACATGGAGGTGGCACATCATTAATTTTTCCTCCTCATCAGGTCAGCAGCTGCTGTGGAAATGTCTCAGCACTGCAAGCCTCTGATGGTACTTCCTGTGGGAAGATACTGAGTCAGAAATCTAGGTGCAAAAACTTCCTCTTGCCAGAAGACATGTTTTGCCATGTGACTCTGTGTGTTCTTGGCCTTTTGCTTGCAGGACTCTGAGGAGCAGAATTATCATTAAAAAATGAATGTTGCTTTTTAAATGCAAAATGAAACACCTTCACTGCCAGCCAGGAAGGGAAAACTGGGATACCAAAGTAAAAGGAGTTTGTGGGCTTCACCTCTCCTAGAAAGAGGAGTCAGCTCTCAGATGTGGAGCTGTCTGAAGTGTTACTTTGACAAGCACTCACAGGCAAATCAAGATCCAGCTGGACTGTATAATTCTGTGGGCAGAGCTGGTAGGAAAACACAAGCAGCTCTGGGCAGAGCAACTTCCCCAGACTGCAGAGAGCTGTGAATTCCCTGTAGGAAAGCACTGGCTCACTCACTACCAAATGCCGGGGATGGAAAATGTCATTTGCCACAACCCACAGAGCCTAATACCTTCACTTCTAACTTGCTGCAAACACTGTCTGCACATGAGAGAGGTGCAAAGTTTGATACTTGCAATAGATTCAGGGAAGTAAGAATCCAAAGCTCACTGGAAATGACAAATAATGCCCACGGTGGCAAACATGAGCATTTTTTTACATACCAAGTCTGGGACCTTCTGTCAAAGCAAGCACAAAGAGCAAAGCAGGGAAAGGCACTTGTATTCTCTGCTACAGGAAAGTGAAGCTCATTTCTTCAAATAAGATCACCAAGCCAAACCATTCTTGACATATACAAATACCTTTACCATAACATCCAGCAAACTTCTTGAACTAAGGGAGCACAGGCAGGAAAACAGAGGAAATGTGGAAGTAAAAAATATCTGATAATTATCCCCCCTGTGAGCTGAAAAACACATTAGATTCCAAAAAAAAAGATAATAGGACCTGTCAAGGTTGGCCTGATCAAGAAACAGTGAAACATAAAGTCTCTTTATTATAAACAAGCCCAGAGCCTACTCAAACTGTTACTGCATTTGGAAACTTCAACCTGCCTTGTCTTTGCCAACAATTTACAAGGAGTTATTATTGACAACCCGAGTGAAGAGCACTCTTCTCTTTTTTCCTGGCATAGAGTGTCCCTGTTGCCTTGATTAGGATCTTGAGGGCAAGAACCAGCACAGATAGGAAACTGTAATACTAAAATAATCACAGATTTCAAACTGAAGACTTATAAAAAAGCCCCAGCAATTTTGTCTCAGAAAAGTTGTTAAATGAGGATAAAACCATAACTGTCCAAGGCAGAGATTCTGAAATTTGTCTGTCCAGAAAAATAACAAATGCAATGTGAAAAGGCTTAGAAAATTTAATTTGAAGTCCCCTGTTTTCAGAGTCTTTGAAGAATAGAAAACTAACTTACACTTGAGAAAGCATCATTGTAACTATGCTGTTGTGACACGAAAATAGCTGTACGTTTTTCTTCATGTTGGATTTACATTTTGGAACAACCTGCCAGGATTCATACTTATTCAGGAATAAATGCATTGTGCATGATGTAGCATTTTGTCAAAAAAAAAAAAAAAAAAAAAAGGGCTTTACATCTCTTTAGCAGAGATGGCCATTGTTTTTCAGTGCTCATCCCTCATTGCAAGAGTTCTCTGCTGTTGTTCTAACATATGTTTTATTTATAAATAACCCACTGGAGTTTCACATGTACAACCACATTACATCTCATTAGAGTCAAACCAGTGACAATACTGCATGCCAGCTCCTGGCAGGGGAGCAGGCAGAAAATGGGAACTGATGGAACAGACATTTCTGTACATTCTTCTTTTTGCCTCTTTCTTGGGAGAGTTCAAGGCGCTGTGCTCATTAAACATCTTCCTTACAGTAAGCAATATATTTTATTAATGTTACAAATACTTCACATTATTCATAAATAAGGAATACATTCATTTTTTATTAATTCCCCATGATAAGGATTTTTTTGTGTTTTTCAGGCTCCTACTCAGACTTCAAAATGTCTTTTCTCTACTTTAACAAGGTCTGCTTGACAAAGGCAGAAAGTTGTCCTTCAAATTAGTAAGTCACACAACTGTAAGCACAGGGAAGAAACGTGTTCTATGTTAGATATTCCTAATCAGCATGACACTTCAAATAAGTTACTTTATGCAGCAGAAAAATGACCTTGGATTATTACTTAGACTCATATTTTATGTTGTCAGCCTGCAGAATTCTAATTAGAATTGAGAGTTCAGGAAATCACTATATTCGATCCATTGACTCATTACAACCCTGAAAATTATTGTAATTTAAACAATATCAGACCAGGAAGAGGACTATTGAAGTATCATTTTAGGAAACTAGATCCATGTTAATTATAATAGGCAAGAGGATACTTGTAATTCATTTTCTTCTCACAGTGTTCACATCTGACTGAAGTCTTTCTGAGGCTGTCACTGCAAAAAACAGCTATTCTGTCCACAGGGCTGAATGTGCTACTCCCAATTCTTCCTGTTCTGGGAGCTAAATCTGCATCTGGTTTAAAAAGCCATTTTGCACAGGCTGGGAAGGTGATGAAAGGAGCTTTTTTCCTTCACATTGTTGATTTTGGGTTAGTATTACAGAATCCCAGTAAACTCCTGTCCCCTCAGCTGGAAGTTGGTGTGAGTTTTGCATATCACTTCTTTTACATCTTCCGGTTACATACCACAGGAAATCAAGAATTATCATCAGACCAGTTATGCTGCTAGTCCAATATTATATTATAGGCAGAGGCTGTGGCCAGAGGTAGCAAGAAACCCTGCAAACAACCAGCAGTGGAGAACACATGCCAGGGACCTCGACCTCTGCAGTTATAGTTCAAGTGGTGCCTCTGTTAGCATCGCACACTTAACCCCACGTTGCCTTTTCCCTGTATAAACCCCACAACGAGTAAGCCTGCCCTTCCCATAACTTCCTTTAAAAAGGCCCTGCATGATCTTGTTGTTAATGTCCATTACTATAAAGCCAAATAACCTTTTTAAACCACCTTACTGTCCCCTGGCTTTTCTTTTTAGCAATATCAAATGATAGTGAGTTCTACAAATGAGTTGCAAGTTGTGTGGAAAAGTAGGCCTTCTTTTCAGTTTTTCTTCAGCTTTTTTAATAGCACTATGCTGGGACTGGCTTCAATCATGTATACCAATGGCATATTTCTGAGTGTACAAAATGTAAGGTTTGGTTTCTTCTCTTTGTATTTTTAGACACATAATCATTTTCTCTTCAAGCAGAAAAAACCCCAAAACTTCCTGCAATAGGAAATGAAGTTAAAAAAATCCTCTTCTGCAGGTTCTAAGAATTTATAGTTCCAGCTCAAAGGTGCTCCTTTTCTGGGAATTTGATGCAATTATCAAAATAATAACAAAAGGAGCACAGTAAGAGATGATTGTCAGTTGCCTCTGATGGACCATCGTTCCTCATTCCACATTCAGCTCCAGCCAGACTCATCACTTTGGTTTATTAGCAAAGACAGCCAAGTGAAGAGGAAAATGTTTCTTCTTTGTTAAACATACAGCCCACCACTAAAAATCAGGTGAGTATTTCTATGCTATGTGTCTTCAAGGTATTATCTAAAAACACCTTTTTTGGAACTTTTTTGTGTATGTGTACTGTTGTGTGCTGTCGTAACACAGAAAAAGGGTTTTACCAAGGTGTAATGTCATTGATCTTGGAGTTCCAAGTTATTATTTGGTTTCCCAATGTTTTGGTTTGAGCAAGCTCTTTGCTGATTTTTTATTCTTCCTTTCAGTGAACTTTTTAGCAGTGACAGTGGACTGATAATAACCAAGGTCACTTCTGACTGTCTGCAGCCTCCTCCCCTACGGGGGAGCAGATTAGACCGAAGGCAGGATCAGCAAACCAGAATATTCCCTTCTCATCTTATTTTCTCTATTTGGCTTTCAGTATAGGTTAAGACATTACGGAAGTCAAGGCTTTCTTTTTCCTTTTCCACTCACTTTTCTGCTTACTGTCACTTCTATCCCCCTCTCTTTGTCTCTCTCTGTTTTTCCCATGTTTCTTCCCAGCCGACATCCGAGGGCCCCGTCCGTGCGCCCGGACACTCCCCCCTTCAGCTGGAGCCACCAGGGAGAAGAGTTGCTGGGAGAGTCGCTGGGGGAGGAGGGAGGGGATCGGGTGTTGCACATCCCTTTGCAAATATATATATATTCCCTTATCACTAATAATTAAAATCAATCTGTTTCACTTTTCAACCCAGAAAGCCTCCCTTTCTCATTTTTCTCCCTCTTTCCCTACCTTGGGGGAGGAGGGGGGGGGTGGAGAGGTGAATCGAGAGGCTGCCAACTTGGTGCCAAACCGACACACCGAATAAAAAGGAAATTTGCTTTTCTCTTATAAAAGCTTTCTTACAACCATTATAAAAATACTGGAAATTAATTCTCTTTTCCATTGCCTCAGAACTAGACAAGTATCTTTAAAGTTTCAATTCTGCCTACACCCAGAAAGTGTGTAAGGCTGGGCAGATGTGGGCAGGCAAGATATTACAGTCCACTGACAATTATTTTGAAAGGCTTTAATAAATGGTGGGAAAATAGAAAGCAGTCATTTTGACATTAATTGATATCAATTGGAAAACACTTAGATCAAAAGGAAATACTTGAAAAGCAATCCTAAGAACAGCCAATGTGGTTTATTCTTCTACAAAACAAAGCCAATCTAATTTGTTCCAATTATTCAAAGCCATACTAGGGGTGGGCAAATCTTCTGGATTTGTGAACTTCTGAGACTACTTTCTAGGCTCATAAAAAACAATTAAGCCCCATGAATGGATTTGTTAAAATGTAAATAAAGCTGAAGCAATTTTACATGTAGACTAAGGCCAAATGGCCCTGTGACCATAGAGGCTGCAATCTTCAGCCACTAAACACTTAGAGATGTTGGCTGTGTTTCATACCTAAGGTATGTGCTTAAGGCACCACAGTCCATTAAGCCATCCTTACATTCCCTCTGTAGCTGCAGGTGAAGACCCCTTGGTTTCCACCCAGTCCAAACTACTCTGCCCCCTTCCACAAATTTTGTGAAGTTACCAGATTATTCAGAAAAGAAAAGATGCACATCTCTATATATTAATGATGTTACCACTTACTGAGCTAATACCAGAGCCCTTACATGGGGGCCCATAAACTGTAAGTCTGAATCCTTCTTGGTCCCGAAGGTTGACAACAAACTCAAAGTCTGTTGTCAGTCTCTTCCCAACAGATTTGCCTTGTATCAGTAATCTTATCAAAGCTGTGCTGGATCTGAACATCTCTTTCAAGTCACATCTCAGCAATCATGTGTCAACCTGAGCCATTCCCCCACTTCTGAGACTGGCCTATGCTATATTCGTTGTGCTTCCGGTCCTTTTCCAAATAGTTCAACCTGTTTGGCAGCATAGCTCTTCCTCCCTGACAGCTAAGAAGACAACTTGTAGTGAGATCTAAAACTGCAGTACAGAAGGACCAAGGTGGTGAATGGCCTTCACTACCTCCAATGACAAGGAGATTGGGGCAGAAAGTACAGGGTGAATTTCTCTGTTCTGTTTGTCCTGTTGGGAAGAGGCTGCCTCTGTTCCTCCCCACTGACAGCTTCACCAATACTAATCAGGTAAAGGGGTAGTTTGACTAAACATTACACATGCAGTCCTAGGGAAATTAAACAAGTGCATTGACAAACTCCCATGCAACCACACCTCTGAAAAATGTTTCAAATTCAGTACATGCATTTCGTAGGATCATAAAATTGTTTAGGCTGGAAAAGAACTTTAAGATCATCAAAACCAATGCTTAACCTACCACGGCCAAGTCTGCCATTAAACCATGTCCCTAAGCCCCACATCTACACATCTTTTAAATACCTCCAGAGATGATGACTCAACCACCTCCCCCAGCAGCCTGTTCCATTGCCTGACAACCCTCACAGTGAACGTATCCTTCTTAGTATACAATCTAAATCTCCCCTGATCCAATGACCTGATGGGAAGACATAGAGAAAATGGAACAAAACTATTCACTGAGATGTGCAGGGAAACTCTGCAAGAAAACAGATTCAAGTGAGAACATGGGCAATTAGAGTGGAGGGTGTTAATTTGTTTTATCAAGCAGGTGGTCAAATATTAGAACAGATAGGTTGTTGAATTTCTGGTTTTGGAGATATTTAAAGCTTGAGCAGGCAGGGCCCTGAGCAATCTGATCTAGCTTGACCTGCTTTGAGCTAGGATTGAACAGCAGGGTCCCCAGATGCCCCTTCTGAAACAGACTGCTGAATCAGTCAGTGCTTTTACATGTCTTGCTGAACTGGGAACTGGGACTGGGTGGAGAAATGGATCTAGTAACATTTTTCCCACCCATAGGTCACACTAAAATATTATGCATATATCTCATAGAAGTTTGCAGTGAGATTTGGCCCTTTACCTTTCTTTTCTCTTTCACTTTGTTCCTGAAGACCAAAAGAAGGATAATAGTTCTATGATAATAGTTCTATAGCCTTAACACATCTTCTAAACCACATCTCCTTTTAAAATGTATTGTCATTCTTATATTTCATGTCTAAATTAACTTATCATCCTCTTTTCTCATGTTCCGAAAATAATTCCAAATCAGAAGTGCCTGGCGGTGCTGCCATTATCATAATTTACAATCATCTTCCTTTCCCCCCCACTACTCAAATAATATAACAGGAAAAATGAGAGGAGATCAGGTCTATTGCAAGCATTATTACAATGAAAAATTCACCTAGAGCTAAATCCATTAAGGAGTCAAATGCCCGTGTCCTAACTAATAGTCTTTGTGTGCAACGAAGTCCAAAACTGATTTTCTCAGTCTTCAGTCACTCAGCTGCTAGGTCATGCTGCAGACCAGCAAAAAAGTTTCCTGCAGATCTTCTCTGACCCAGGACTGCCAAGGTCTGAGGGTGCTGGAGAGCCAACCCTTCCAAAAGCCATGGACAAGGAAGTGACCCCCTCCCCACCACATCAGCTACTACAGATCATCTCAAGGAGTACTAACCAAGCAAATTCACACCAGAAGAAGGAGTGTTCTCCTTTTCCAAAACAACACATTATTAGGACAGTCACCTCAGAAGCTAGAGGTCTAGTTGGTTTCTCCCCTCAAGCAATTAACCTAATCTCCAGGTTCAGAGTAAACTAGGGCTCTCTTTTGCCATCATATTGAAGCTGTTCTATGTCATAGGCTGTAACTAAATATTACTGAGCCACATGGCAAGTAAGAAACTGAATATATCTCTATAGTAAAGTATTTAAGGTGCTCCTATGGCCATGGCAATACTCGTATTCTACTCCCCCTTCAGTCTGAACGTAAATCTTGTTTCTCATGAATCTTGTTTACTGCATACAGCTCTGGAGCCCCCAGCACAAGAAGGACGTGAACCTGCTGGAGTGTGTCTAGAGGAAGGCCACGAAAATGATCAGTGGGCTGGAGCACCTCTCTTTCAAAGACAGGCTGAGGGAGTTGGGGTTGTTCAGCCTGGAGAAGAGGAGACTCTGGGGGGACCTTATAGTGACCTTCCAATGCCTGAAAAGGGCCTATAAGAAGGCTGGAGAAGACCTGTTCACTAGGGCATGTAACAACAGGACAATGGGTGATGGTTTCAAGCTAGAGAAGGGTAGATTTAGGTTGGACATTTGGATAAAGTTCTTTAATATGAGGGTGGTGGAACAAGTTGCTTAAAGAGGTGGGGGCCCCATCCCTGGAGACATCCAAGGTCAGGCTTGATGGGGCTCTGAGCAATCTGTTCTAGTTGGAGATGTCCCTGCTTATCAGAGGTGGGTTGGATTAGATGACCTTTAGAGTTCCCTTCCAACCCAAGACATTCTATGATTCTATGATTCTATTGTCGGTGCTTCAGGCTTGAGGACATATTTGAACCGGATGTCATCTTACATTGCTCTCTCATAATAGTTTCAGTCTCTAAACTGATTCATCCTAGTTGCAGTAGGACTATTGTACATTTTGGTCATACCTGGAGATGCAAAATGGTCATCAGCAGACAGATGGGCTGCCATTATTTCCACCAGCTGCTGCTGTTACCTTCTTGTCTACATGTCATTGACTTTGGCCAGATGCCTCGGTTGCATGCAACCAGCCAGAACACATTCTGAAACAAACTTTCATGACCTGACATTTTAGAGATAAAAGCAAACTTGCAAGGCATTTAAATATGCAGCATTTGTGAACCATTTTGATACTTCACAACATTTTGGTAAGTATCTTTCTGTGAAAACCAGCTGCAATTCATGGTAAATCTAATTCAGATTTGCAATAAGCCAAATGAAAGATGCGTCATTTACCAAAAACAATGAAAACCAACTTAAGCAATAACCTTGAAACCAAGAAACAATGAATTATAGGCAGGATGTTTTTATTGTTGTAAATTTTTATAAGTGTGTAAGTAGCTTATTTTCCAAGTATGCTTTCCCATTTTCTCTAAATAAGACATAAGGCTAGATTTGTACTGCCTAATTTAGATGTCTAAATTGACAATCATATTTCATGTTTGAGTTAAGGAACATTATTTGTGACTTAAAACTAATTTCCAGACTGACTGACCCTCACTTTTATGATGGAGGGAATGAATGGAAATAATTACAATGCAATGCTATTAGGCAGACTGCCTGTTTAAAGTCCCTAAGTCATTTGTCAAAACTGCTGCTCTCAGGTCATCATGCATCAGTTGAATCAAGTTTTTTCTTTTTTAAGCTTGAACTTTCTAAAATCTAGTCTTCATTTTCACAGAGTCACAGAATCTTAGGGGTTGGAAGGGACCTCAGAAGATCATCTAGTCAAACCCCCCTGCCAGGCAGGGTCACCTAGACTACATCACACAGGAACTTGTCCACGCGGATTTTGAATGTCTCCAGTGAAGGAGACTCCACAACCTCTCTGGACAGTCTGTTCCAGTGCTCTGTCACTCTCACAGTAAAGAATGTTTTTCTGATGTTTACATGGAACCTCCTATGTTCCAGTTTGTAGCGATTGCCCCTTGTCCTATTACTGAACATCACTGAAAAGAGCCTGAGCTCTGTCCTCCTGACACTCGCCCTTAACGTATTTATAAACATTGATGGGGTCACCCCTCAGTCTCCTCTTCTCCAAGCTAAAGAGACCCAGCTCCCCCAGCTTTTCCTCATAAGGGAGATGTTCTACTCCCTTAATCATCTTTGTGGCTCCATGCTGGACTCTTTCAAGCCATTCCCTGTCCTGGCCCAGAACTGAACACAATATTCCAGATGCAGCCTCACCAAGGCAAAATAGAGGGGGAGGAGAACCTCTCTTGACCTACTAACCACACTCTTTCTAATACACTCCATTTTGATTTAACTTTGTCAAGGTACTTATACTCATCAGTGTAAGTTAATAAATTTGCATGTCTTTTGGAAAATTAAACCTACAGTTTATGCATTCATCCTGAGAAGCCTATATATGCGTACTCGTTTTGACTAAGATAGAGTAAATTTTCTTCATAGCTTGTATAAGGACATGTTTTGGATTTGTGATGAAAGCAGTGTTGATAACACAGGGACATTTTAACTATTACTGAACAGTTTTTCCTCCTCACCTCACCCCACCAGTGAGTCGGCTGAGGATGCACCAGAAGTTGGGAGGGGACACAGCTGGGACAGCTGACTCCAAGTGACCAAAGGGATATTTCTTACAATATGATGTCGTGCTGTCATGCTCAGCACATAAAGCTGGGGGAAGAAGAAGGAAGAGAGAGGGGGAAGCAGCTTCTGAGTGGTTGCACTTTTCTTCCCAAGTAACTGTTACATGAGATGGAGTCCAGCTTTCCTGGAGAAGGCTGAACACCTGCCTGACAATGGAAGGTTGTGAATTAATTCCTTATTTTGTTTTGCTTGTCTATGCAACTTTTGCTCTATCTCAAACAAGTCTTTATTTCAACCCATTAGTTTTCATACTTCTAACCTTCTGGTTCTCTCCCCCATCCCACTGGATGGTGGGGTGGGAGAGCAACTGTCTGGTGCTTCACCACCTACCAGGGTTAAACCATGAAAATATGGCATTTGAGGAAGTTAAATGAGGGTCAGGTTTTATATATAAGGGTTTTTTCACAGGCTTTGCTGTAATATGTTACTATCGTGTTTTGATATGAGCTGTAGCTTCTGCTAATTGTGATGAAAATTACACAGTGGCCACTGGTCACAAAAGCATCTTCTGAAGCTTTGAGTTACTTATGGATTAGGAAATTTTTCTTCCTTTGAATGAGTTCTCCCATGTTCTGTGCCCTAGTCAAGCTGAAGTGTTTCTCTAAAAAAACTTTAAAATGCTCTTACAGAAGAACAAGGCACCACAGCTTGGACACCCATTTTAGGAGCCTCACAAATAATGAAAACTAAGAACAATTGCACTCCTAAATCGGGAGACAGCATTCAGTGAGGGAAGCTCAGGAACTAATTTGCAATCCAGTGTCTTCCTCTTTTGTGTATATTGTACCTCATCTCTTTGGATGTCGAAGTATAAATGGTAGTAACAGCTATTTTCATAGGGTTGAGGAGTAAACAAGCTCACCCAGAAGAACTATGAGTTGATAGAAATAAAACACAATGGTGGTAAAATTTACAGAGCTATGTTGCATTTCCTTATGGAATTGAAATCAACCTAGAAACTTAGTAGGGCTGTGCGACAGTCGCTTTATTACCTAAGTTTAAAGTTCTCCTGTATGACATAAGCCAACAAACTCATAGTGTGTCATTCCTGACAATTCAGAGGTGAGGTCATTGCATCAGGCTGCACTAGGTGCTATAAAGTCACTTCATGCAATTTAACCAAGGTAAACATTTGAACCATTTTCATCAGTCTCAAGATAAATGTACAGTAAAGCCAGATTGATTGGTTGTGTATACATAACACTTCCTTTCAGCTTGTTTCCTTCGAATTTTATCTATTTGGCCAAGGTGTGTTTTCCAAACAGCATCCTTCTCAACCTGAAAATTTCAAGTGATAAAGAGTACATGACTCCCTGGACAGTTTGCTTTGGTGCTCAATTGCTGTCATTGTTTAAAATGTGCACCTTAATTTGAGCATAACTATATCTGCCTTCATCTGGCATTGGGACTGGTTGTCATTTAAAATTTCTGTCCAGGACAGAAAAGCCCTTTTACGCAAGACCTTTTCCCCCATTCATTTACTTATCAACTATAGCAGAGTCACTCTTCCATGTTCTTTTTGATGCATGAAATAGGCTGAGGTCTTTTAGTCTCTAACCACAAGACATTCTCTATGCCTTTGCATCCCTTTAAGGACTCTATAAATATCCTTCCCTGTGACCAACCAGAAGGGTCACAAATACTTACTCCTTGTCGCCTTCCTCCCTTGTTTCTTTTGGTTAGATGGCATGGGCAAGCAGTGGCTTTGCAACTACTCCTAGCCCCTTGCAGTCTTACATTTGGTGGCTTATGACATGCATTTCTCTTATTTACTCCTTGTTTTATCTTGAAGCCAGGCTTGAGGGTTGAACTCCTAAGGATGCTGTTTGTCTTAACACACAGAGGCAAAGGCAGTGGTTGCCAAGCAACAGGAGCCAAAGGAACTTTTTTTTTTTTTTTCTGAAAATTTCTTCCTCCCACTCAGATTCCTTTCCAATCTGGAAGCTTATAGGTACAGAGTATTTGGATGGAAAAGCAGCCATCTAACATCCTTTGAATTAAAACAACAATCAAAGGATTAAAGGCTGTATCATCAGAGAGTTCGATAGTACCTGGAATTTAATACTGTCATGTTTGGCTTGGTGACAAGTCAGAATATTCTGAATTTTTAATGCTGTTTTTCCCTTCTCAACATTAGCCAGAAAATGAGACTTAATTATTGAGACTTTATTGCTAATACCCACTAGTGAATTTGAAATATTCTGACTTTTTATCTTACTGGAAAGAAACCATGGTGTTAAAGTAGTTATATCACTATGGGACCTGCATGAATACCTAAATATGGAAAAGTACTGTTAACCCCGTTGTATAGATGGACAACCAAAGGATGATGACATGCTTGAACTCTAGGATTTTCATTACTTCCAAACTTGCCATACTAGAGGAATCTTTCTGCTTGAGGTTTACATCAGTTGTTATATATAAACTGCATGAATGGAAACATTTCTGTGCTCCTGGACTGAGGCTCATGACCAACTACTTCTTGACACCAGGTCAGACAGAGACCCAAGCATCTGCTGTCACCTCTTCCACACCCTGACTTCCATGGAAAGAGAACCCAACAGAGATATCATAGCAGATCCACAAAGTGATCTTGTCAAGTCTACAGGCTGGATACATGGGTGACCAATATGGCCAACCACTGATTAGAGACAAGTGTAGGCTCAGTTCAGGAAGAAAATCAAGTTCCTCTTTGAATCTGTTCCCTGGATTTGCCCATTTCAGTGAGATTTCTGCAAGATTCTGTATTTAGGTGTTTTACCTGCTTTACCTGCTTTACCATGCTTTATCTGCATCTACCTAGACTACACTCACACTGGTAAATTAAACAGTGAAAAGGAATTTTTCCAGGCATTGGAATGAAACTATTTGTATTATAAAACATTTGTGTTTCTTCCTATGCCACTAGCATTTTCCCAGAGAGATTCAGACCCAGTCTTGACATGAACACAGGCCAGGAACTATTCACAGGAGTCAGTTTGGATGCCTGTTTTAGATAGCATGAGAGTTTAACAAGATGGATACAGGCCATTTCAATGAATTGCCAGTTGGCCTCAGAGCCAGGAAACATTCCCAAGAAGATTTAATTTACTAATATATTGAGGGCTATGATTTAGCCATATCATTGTACACAGCTAATACAAATAAAACCTCATTTAATATACAAGTCCATGGGACCTGATGAGATGCATCCCAGTCCAGAAAAGTTTGCTCAAGTGATTTCTCATTTAATACATTTATTCCAGGCAAAATGGATGAGACCATACCAGATTTAACTCCTACGTTCCCATGCAGTTCTCAATCCCAAAAGCCTCAGCAGGCTTTGCTCCCTCCAACATCTCCACATTCCTTGACAGAGTGTGACCTCAACCTGTGCAACATCTCTGCCTGTATATGTTACTGCAGCAAATGATGTACTTTCAATTCAAATAGACAAACAAGGAAATAAAAAGCTGTTAGTTAAGTTTCAAAGGCTCCAAAGACATGCCAGACAACCCCTACACAGCACAGTCATGACCAAACTGCTCTACACAACCAAGTCTTCAAAAATTTAGACAGAAGCCAGTCAGTACCATTATACTTGCAGCCAGGGATCACTTGGTTTTGAAAGACTGCTTCATTATACAACATTATGTCAATGGAAGTGAGAAGATCAATTCTTCTTAGGATTCTCAGCGCTCAATGTTTTGTTGAATACCATCCTGAACATGTCACACAGCCACAGCAGGCCAGAGGTTTGAACAGAGGTGCTCTGAGTTCCAATATAATGAAATGGAGGCCACTTGCTACCCCTTGCTAACCTCAGCTAAACATGCAGGCTGAGGTGGCCAATTTTGTATGCATTGCTCCTTGCTGATCCTGTTCAAACTCTTAACACTCCTCCATAGAGATCAGCCATAGGAGACCTCCAGATCAAAGCAATCAGACATACCTTCAGACTAACCCAGACAATCACACTTCCCTCTATAGTCTGTTCTTCTCTCCACGGGGACAATCAGCTTTTGTAGCATATTATTTCCATTCTGCACCTATAGATAAGTCTTCTTAGTTTCAGGGAACAAGCTCACTCCCAAAGGTCCTATACCCTCAAATTGCTTTGTAGACACAGCTAGAAGTACAGTTAGATTTTTGCCTTCAGCACTGACTACACTGAATACTGGTTTGAGAGAAAGTAGCTCTCCTTATTTAAACAGCAAAAAGAAAAGTACATCCTCTCAATGTGAAATTGATTTTGCAGAAACAAGTTTTTTAGGAGAAGGTTCATTTGTTTTCAACCATGGGTGAGTTAGCTGGGGGGGGGAAATAAAAAAAGGTCTTCATTCAGTGTGATATGAAGCAACAAAATCCAAGATAGACAGGACACGATTGCTGTTAGTCCAGCCTCATTATGTTAATCAGTTACACAAAACAGGATGGTTAGTAGCTCTGGGGTATTGGCAGGGGAAGAGCGAACAGAAACAGTGAGAAAAAAACATCATTAGTGATTGTAAAACAGAAAAGGGTCAGAAAAAAAGACTAATGAACTCCATAACTAGTGTTTCAGCTGAGATCATAAATCTTATAATCCAGTGGTTATTAATTCCTTTTCTAGGCTTGTCTTTAAAAGCTTTTTTTTTAGGTTTCCCTCTGATTAGGAAGTGAAGTGGTTATTTTTTGGAAAATGCTTTCCATTGATAACTGCATATTTCTGCCTTTTACCAGTCCTCTGTGTGAGTTCTTTCTGATGTATAGCGATTGTTAAGTGTCACCCACACAATTTTCAGGAGCACATTTTGTGCTCTGCATGACATATATGAAATGTAAAAGTGTATGAACCATTGTTTTTGCTGGTTGCATTGCAAGAGTACTAATTGCAATGGCTGTGAAGATGCCTTGGCAAGTATAGCATTTATTTTAATGTATGCTGGATTATGGTAGGATTGCTGCTGGTGGTGAGTCTGGCAGACTGGAATACTACATGCAAGTTGGTGAGAAAAGATGTAGGAAAAAAGTGTTTCAGTCTTCTTTTGAAGCAGACTGCAGTTTATTTTTTGGGGAGTGTAGATTCTAGTAGGAAAAGGGACAAAGAATGTTTAGTGATGACAGCACAAGTTTTACCCCCTCTTTCACAAGCCAAATCAGTTAAGTTTTCACTGAACAGAAGTACTTATTCATTCACCTTTAAAAGCAAGATGCAGTCACAGTTATGGATCATACATAAATGTAGCTGGGCAAGTGCCTGTGCATGTGCTGCCCAGTGCACTTGTCTTAACAGGAGTCTGGAATTCCCAAATGCTAAGTCCACCCCTGTGAGAAAAAGATTGAGACAGTAATGTCTTTGATTTTTATTTTACAGAGTAAAAAGCACCATATTGTTATGGAAGTTCCTCAAATCCAGTCCTTCACAGGCAGACAGAAGAAAGGGGTAATTGATACAGAATATAATTCACTAGAAAAGTAGGAATAAAGAAGGGCTTAGCTTTCAATGTCAATGCTGGAAAGCACAGTAAAATATTACAAGCCTGATAACAGTAAAGAGCTGTTGTGAAGCCTTATTCTTCCAAAAGCAGCCTCACACTTTAAAAGCCTGCCTTTCAGAAAATTGAAGTGCATTTTCAGAAAAGAACTTACGGTTTGTTCTATTTTATGTTGCCAGTCTGGGTATAGCTTGCTTTTTCCATCTATTGATAACATCTCAGTGTATTCATTTGCATTGAAAAGACAGCGCAGGATATTTATTACTTTTAATCTATTTAAAGCATCTAATAAAACTGCAGTGATTTGGGGGAATTAAATCAAATCAGTGTAATAATTATCTGGCTGTATGGATCAGGGATCTGTTGTCCATTGACAATGGAGGACTCCTAGAAGGGAATACAATGAAAAGAGACAGCATCATTAGCTAAAGCAAGCATACATCCATGGTGCCTTCATAATGTATCAATGTGACTTAATGCCTATCATAAAGTTCTTCCACTCAAAGTTCTATCTTAAACCTGATTTTCTCTGTCAACAGGGAACAGTCACAAATGGTTGCTCTCTGGAAGTAGTAACAGTAACTTCTGGATTGCACAGATAAAATACACATAATGCAAATCTTTTAGAAAGAGACACACTGAAGGAAAATTAAAATCCAGCTTACAGCTGCCTCTTATATCAGCATATATGCTTGTGTATGTATGCTCCCCACTCTCAGTTTTTTCTTTAAAAAATTGCAAAGCTGGGGATCTGATAACTGAGCATGACCTCTGTCGTTGTCTTAAGTCTATGTAGATGATTATATGATTTGAGGACTCATACAACCTTTTGTATTCTAACAGGCCTTGCAGTTCCATTCAGATTTAGATTCTTCAGATCATCCTGCTCAGAAAGGATTCCTTCATGAATAAATAAATATTTGTCGAAGTAGTTTCAACCCTCTGCCACTAAATTAATGGCTGTTCATATTCTGAAAATGCATTATCCTTTCAATATGATCTTTTACTCTCATCTGTGCCCATATTCTGTTACAATGTAGCTGCTTATAAATGGACATGCCCTTGCTTGTGTTACCAAATTAGACTACCTTTATAGACTTCCTTATAGTGGGGAGGAACTGGTATTTCAGATTATGAGCTATTCCACAAAAATGTATGTGGATGTCCTGGTTTGAGCCAGGATGAAGCTGATTTTCCTTTTACTGTGTTTTTTTTATTCAGTGAACTCTCTTTTAAGCAGCACACTTGCTGAAAGTAGCAGCAAGTTTTTCAGCTAGTGGACTGATAACACTTGAATATTTATAGTTATTGCCGAGAGATCAAGGACACTTTGCTCTGCTTGTTGAATCTGCTGCTTCGGACAATGAAGGAGCAGAAGAGTTGTATCTACAACCCTTCTGTAGGGAGGAGCAGACTAGACAGACAGCAAAATTGGTGAAACAAATTATACTGTCTGTATATTTACATGGCAATAGGTATAAATTCAGGGATCATGGAAGTCAAGCCCTTCGTCTTCTTCCCTTCCTCCATCCATGGCCAGCATCTGGGCATAATTCCGTCTATCCATCACCATTGATCCCTAGGCCCGTGCATTCCTGACCCTCATATCTCTCCCCTCTGCTCCTGTCTTCTTTGCTCTCATCTCTGGCAGCACTCCAGGACTTTTTTGGGCTGTTCATAGCTCAGGAGATGCCATGAGAGTTGCTGGGGGTGGGGGAGGCAATAGGATTTTGTACATTCCTGTATATATTTGTATATATTTGTACATATTTTCTTTTATAATATTTCATTAAAGCTGTCTAGTTTAGTTTTCAGTCTGGAAAGTCTCTCTCCTTATTCTCTCTCTCCTTCCCTACCTGGGTGTGATGGGGAGGGGATCAAGAGCTGTTGCCATTGGTTTAATTGCCGATCCTGAGTCAAACAGTGCCAGTGGAAAAAAAAAAGTTAGACAAATAACACCCTAAGGGACCTTTATTTTTCTTTGACTATCATTGGCCTATGGTTGCAAGGCCAAGTGTAGACATCTAGCTCAAATGTAGAAATTTAGAAGCTGAATTAAGACCATAGGGTAAAATTCCATTGAAAAACTATATTTAGGTGTGTATGGATAGAAGTCCACCTACATAAGTTTCTAGGCTCCCACCACAGGAACTGAAGACCTACAATTCAGCTGAGTACTTTGCTTGCACACAAACATTGTTATTCATGGTGCTACAACCTCTCTGACATATCCTGCTCTAGAAGGGCACAGGTGTGCAGCAAGTCCTATGTCTTCATCCTTGTGCAGGTATCTCACACACTTTAGAGTATCTCAAATTACACTAGTTCTTTATATTTAGGCAACTGAATTTACCTCTGAATTTGATTTCTTTGACCCTTAACACTAGATTTCTTCTTTGACCCTAAACACATAGCATGCATATAGACATCTACATTCAGGTTCCCTACCCTGGAGCCAAGTCCTGGTCCTACTGATGGGCATTAGGAAGGACTGAAGCCTCACTCCCTCAGATCCTAATTATTAATAGATTCTGTGAAGAACTATACCAGTTCTTAACTATATTGTAGTCAGGCCATTAAGTTATTTTTCAATTGGCACACCAAGACTCAGATCTCATCATGAAGCTCTTTGTCACATTCAGAAATATCTATATCATAAAAATGCATCGTTAGGTGAATACATTTATATAATCATTTACAATGCACAAAGGAATAATGCACAAGGTTTAGTAGTAGTTCTTGATTGCAGTTTAACACAATGACAATCAACTTCTTCAGGATGATAATGACTTCGGGGTTACATTTTCATGTACAAGTAACGTTGTGCCTGCAAGTCATATACTGTATTTGAGGATGTAGACCCAGACTCACCTGTCCTAATTTTAGCTTCACGACTGGGAAACATAAGTAAGGACCTGAGCCAATCAAAGCTTCTTCAAATCATAGAAGTGCATGAAGTTCAACAAAACCAAGTGCAAGGTCCTGCACATGCGTCAGAGCAATCCCAAGTATAATTACAGGTTGGGTAGAGAATGGATTGAGAACAGCCCTGAGGAAAAGGACTTGAAGGTGTTGGCTGCTGAGAAGCTCAAAAGGAGCCAGCAACCTGTCTTTACAGCCCAGAAAGCCAACCATATCCTAGGCTGCATGTCAAGGGAGGTGATTCCCTCCTCTACTCCATTCTCTTGAGACCCCACCTGCAGTACTGTGCCCGGTTCTGGAGCCTCCAACATAAGAAGGACATGGAGCTGTTGGAGCAAGTTGAGAGGAAAGTTACGAAGGTGATCAGAGGACTAGAGTACCTCTCGTATGTGGACAGGCTGAGAGAGTTTGGGTTGTTCAGCCCAGAGAAGGGAAGGGTCTGGGGAGACCTTAGGGCAGCCTTGCAGTACATGAAAAGGCTACAGGAAAGTTGGGGAGGGACTTTTTACAAGGCTATGGAGTGATAGGATGAGGGGGAATAGTTTCAAACTGGAAGACAGGAGATTTAGATTAGACATTGGGAAGAAATGCTTTAGTGTGAGGGTAGTGAAACACTGAAACAGATTGCCCAGAGAAGCTGTGGCTGCCCCCTTTCTGGAAGTGTTTAAGGCCAGGTTGGATAGAGCTACCTGGTCTAGTGCGAGGTGTTCCTGCTCATGGCAGGGGGGTTGGAACTCAATGATATTTACGGTCCCTTCCAACTCAAACCACTGTATGATTCTATAGAACAGGGTTTATATTGGGTTTGCATGGCAATGTTTTGGTAGAGGGAGGTGTCACAGTCCAACAGCAGCGGTAGCAGGCCACCAGCAGTCAGGATGCTTCTGTGACTTCCTCTCTTACTGAGAGGGATTTTTAAAAGAGACCGAGGGCTGGGCGCAGCGTTCACCTCGCACAGAGGAACAGCCACTTGGGGACTGTATTTTAGAGCAGAAAGAAAGATGCCGCCCTCACCACGTCCACAAATTGTTACTGACACCAAATTAAATTTACAAATTTACCGGTTTATTAAAGGAAAAGCCAAACTAAGGGACAAGGGTGCAGGAAAGGTAGACTGATGGATATATCAAGGAAATAATTCAAAAGTAATATGCCCTTATTAAAATGTACACTCCGAGGGAGGGGGGCAAGGATCAATGGAGTAAAAGGGAGGAGACCGAGCCCGACGAAAATCCCCTTTCAGAGGTCGTGATATGTGTGCGAGTATTAGGACAGGGACCGTGGTGAGGCCAGGGATTTAGGGGATAGGGTGCAGGGTTTTGTGACCCTCCCATGAGGTCTCGGTGTGACTTGCAGCTCCTTTTCCGGCAAGCAGGCTCGTGGGGGGGGCGGCTTCCCGACTGCAGGCGCTACGATAGCGCAGGCAGCCGTAGCAGCGGTGACCCCAGCACAGTCCAGCCTCTCCGGCGGTGGCTTCCCCGGTAGCGGCGGCGGTGTCCCGGCAGCAGCAGGTTCTGGTCAGGCAGTAGGGGCAGCGGTGTCCCGGCAGCAGCAGGTCGCTTCCCCGGCGGCGGTGTCCCGGCAGCAGCACAGCAGGCAGACAGCTCCCCTGTCAGGGGGCAGGCAGGTCCTCCGCGGGTGGCGTCCAGAGTAGGCCGCACGGGACCAGCAAAAGTTGTTGCCTTTTATATTCCAGGGACCCCCGTTTAACTTAGTGTCACTGTTCAAGTTTGTGCCGCGATTCATTCTTCTTATTAACATATTAATAAGGCCCAAAGCCAATTAGCATTCATGGGTCCAAAGCCAAGGCGGGCATTGTTAGGGGCAGTCCATCACCTTTTGTCCATTTTACTGCCTTTGTATCACAACCTTTGTATTCCTTTTCTTGCCTTTGGCCCTATCAGTAGAACAGACAGGCCTGTTCTTGTCGGTCCTTGAGTAATCAGCAAAAGTCACCTCTGCTGGCTTAAAAGGCATTTTATTTAGTCTTATGTGGGGGAGAAGACAGACCGTTCTTCACAGGAGGGTTTACACAAGTGTCTTATGTGAGAATCTGCTAAAAGCTTCTCTCATGTCTGATAGAACCAATGCCAACCAGCTTCAAGATGGACCCACCACTGCCCAAGGCTGAGCCCATCAGCGAGGGTTTTATGCCTCAGGGAGAATGTATTTAAGAGGAAGGAAAAAAACCTACACAGTTGCAGCTGGAGAGAGTAGTGAGAATATGTGGGAGGAACAATTCTGTAGATGCTAAGGTCAGGGAAGAAGGAGCGGCAGGAGATGCTCCAGGCGCCACAGCAGAGATTCCCCTGCAGCTCGGGGTGAAGACTATGGTGAGGCAGGCTGTCCCCCTGCAGCCTGTGGAGGACCCCATGCTGGAGAAGGTGGATGCCTGAAGGAACCTGTGACCTCATGGAAAACGCATGCTGGAGCAGGCTCCTGGCAAGACCTGTGCAGCCATGGAGAGAGGAGCCCACATTGGAGCAGGTTTACTGGAGGGAGTTGTGAGTTGTGACCCCATGGGGGGCCCATCTGGTGTAGTCTGTTTCTGAAGGCCTGCACCCCGGGGAAAGGACCCATGCAGCAGCAGTTTGTGAATAACAACAACCCACGAGAAGTACTCACTTTGGAGGAGTTTGTGGAGGACTGTCTCCTGTAAGAAGGATCCCACCCTGGAGCAGGGGAAGAGTATGAGGAGTTGTAACCATGAGGAGGAAGGAGTGGCAGAGACAATGTGATGAACTTACTACAACCCCCATTCCCATCCCCCTGTGCTGATAGGAGGGAGCAGGTAGAGAAATCAGGAATGAAGTAAATCCCAGGAAGAAGGGAGGGGTAGGCAAAAGGTGTTTTAAGATTTTATTTTATTTCTCATTTTCCTACTCTGATTTGATAGATAATAAATTTTCCAGGTTGAGTCTGTGTTGCCCTGATGATAACTGGTGAGTGATCTTCCTGTCTTTATCTCAACCCACAAGCTTATTGTTCTATTTTCTCTCCCCTGTGCAGCTGAGGAGGGGAGTGACAGAGCAGCTTTGGTGGGCACCTGGCCTCCAGGTGGGGTCAATCTACCACATGGATTTATTATTTTGTATGATCTTCCATTGGGATTTGTGTGCTCACCAGTTTTTCTGGAAATAGTAAGAGTGAAATATTTTTCCAATAAGATGATATTGAAAGGAACTGCTGTATGTCAGAAATCTGACATTCTATAATTATTTTATTTATAGATTTGTCCATTGAATAGATCAAATTTTCTGATCACCTCTTAATCACTAATGGGCTTAGCCTCCAAATACTCTTGAAGGTTAGATAAACACTAAATATCTCCAGTTTCAAAAAGGGAAACAGAGATGGAGAGAGATTAGTAGCTTAAGTTTCTATGGCATTCAGCAGCTGCTTTTTAAAGATGAAGTCAATAGAAATAACAGCTCTCAGCACTTCTGAAAATCAAGTGATAATGGACTTAATTAAGTGAGAAGTAAGTCAGTATCAGAACTAAGAATACAGCTGGCTTTTTGTAACTGCCTGTTAGATTTTAAACATAAAACTTTCTTTATTCTTTTAGCCAGCAATCAGTAATGAGTACTGATTGCAATCATTTAAATACATAAAACTGCCAGATTAGATACAATGTAAGAATATCTGCAGGTTTTTAACAGGATAATCTATGATCTAAATCACCTGGCTTGTTTATAGAGTACCAAAAAGCAGAGCAGAAAAGCAGTCTGACAAGTGCAGCTGTACCTTCATGTCCTACCCTAGGGAACTAAGTGATCTTAGAAATGCCCAGGGAAATTACATGAGAGCTCATGTCTCAGATATAAATAGCCTATATTTCCCAAGAAACTTTCATGTTTCAATACTTTAGTAAATATTTTATTTCAGGATCCTCTGTTTCTTGATTTTATAGCAAGTTATTTTTTTCTATGTCCTAAAAATCGGAATATACACTTCCAGGGCTCTAGGTATTTTTAATGCTGGGAAAAACCAAGAATCAGAATTAATCTGCTCTCTTGGCCCCCAAAGCCAGGCTCATAGTTCATTTTAATGGGAGTTTTTTCTGTGTTAGAATTAATTTATTATTCTTAATTACTTTACTGCAGTAGTGCTTAACAGCCCCAGCTGTGTCCCCTCAACCTTGTGTTGCTAGGCAGCCTAAAAACACAGATAGATCTCTGCAGAGAACTCCTTGTTTAAAGGCAAGACTTAGCCCACCTATGCTGAGCAACTAAACACAGTCTGTAGGACAAAAAGGTCCTGCAGTCAAAAGACAACACAGAGCCCCTGGGTGTAACTATGCTTCTCTGGATTGGCTCAAACAGCTCCATGTCCTTCTTATGCTAGGGACTCCAGAACTGGACACAGTACTCCAGGTGGGGTCTTGTGAGAGCAGAGTAGAGTGGGAGAATCACCTCCCTCCACCTGCTGGTCACGCTTCTATAAATGCTAGATGTCTAAGAAAGTAGCCCATGTGGAGAACAGGAATGCTGATGCTGTTTCTGATAGCCCTATTTCTTGGAAAAAACATTACTCCTTTTCCAATTGTTGCTGCATATTTGCTAAGCATTAGCAGACACATTTTCTCTCTTTTTTTAAAGCATAAGCTTTAAATAATAACTTTTAAATAAATTTATTTTAAATAAATAAGCTTTAAATAATCAACTGCTTGAAAGAGTCCAGCGCAGAGCCACAAAGATGATTAAGGGAGTGGAACATCTCCCTTATGAGGAAAGGCTGAGGGAGCTGGGTCTCTTTAGCTTGGAAAAAAGGAGGCTGAGGGGTGACCTCATCAACGTTTACAAATATGTAAGGGGTGAGTGTCAGGGAGATGGAGTTAGGCTCTTCTCAGTGATGACCAGTGATAGGACAAGGAGTTATGGGTGCAAATTGGAGCATAGGAGGTTCGAGGTAAATATCAGAAAAAACTTTTTTACTGTGAGAGTGACAGAGCACTGGAACAGGCTGCCCAGGGAGGTTGTGGAGTCTCCTTCACTGGAGACATTCAAAACCCGCCTGGATGCGTTCCTGTGTGATGTGCTCTAGGTGACCCTGCTCTGGCAGGGGGGTTGGACTAGATGATCTTTCGAGGTCCCTTCCAACCCCTAGGATTCTATGATTCTATGATTCTATGATAAGCTACAACTTCCTCTACCTTCAAAATTTTGTCAGATTGTCTTTTTCCCTTCCTTCTTTTGTTATTATATGTGAAAATATATAGTTCTACTAACATCCTTCTTTTGTAGAAATACATGTAGATTTCTCACTACAATGAACAGTATCTTGTGCATAGTATTATAGTGAAGG
This sequence comes from Hemiprocne comata, assembly GCA_020745705.1. Taxonomy (NCBI): domain Eukaryota; kingdom Metazoa; phylum Chordata; class Aves; order Apodiformes; family Apodidae; genus Hemiprocne; species Hemiprocne comata. Next base: position 209,219,286 of record CM036586.1, read on the forward strand.
AAACACACACAGTGGCAACTCAGGGGAGATGATGGGTTTTATTTACTGTGACAGTCTGGTTCAGTTGGCTTCTAGGATTTTCCATTAAGAACTCATGGAAATCTCCATCAGGGAGATGGTGCAGAGAACAAGTGAACCTGAGAGACTAAACTGCATTTATTCCCCAAATTCCTTGAGTTCAAAAGCATACCTAATGTGTTTTGAGTGGTATGAATGAATAGGTGCAGCTGACTGAAAATAGGTAGTTCTCTTTATTTGAAAATCACTTTATCTGACTGTAAATCTGGGACGGGTAAAACAATAACATCAGCAGAAAGAAAAACAGGACATTTGAGAATTACAGCTTTAGGCATCTTTCTTTTACCTTCTCTGCATGGGTGGATGACTCCAATGTTACCACGCTAATTAGCAGGGGAAAAAAAAAGATTTCTAACCGGTTGCATAATTACTTTTGAAAATGGTGTTGGTGTACTAGACAGCTGGAGGAGAGGAGAAAGGGTCTGAAGGGTTTCTGGTTTTGGTAGAAAAAATATAAAAAACACAAGTCAACATTTTATTTACTCCTTTCATTTTTAAGTGTTGCAGGATTTCTCTAAGTGTATGTGCAGGAGGGATGCAGTCAAGTTTTGCTCCTTTAAAATATATGGTCTACAGATTAACAATACAAATATACTAATATATTTTAATGGATGAATCAAAGCAAGAGAGGATGTGATGGTGACTATAACACAACCAAAAGCCAGCTTCTTCAGACAGAGCCATGGCTTCTCTGTCCTTGGCTATCGGTAGGGGAAGCGAAGTGCATCAGAAAGCAGGAGCAATACAGGTCTGTGGTAAGAATGCTAGAAGTGAAAAATATTATTTATTTGTGGAGAATAGCCCAATAGCACTAAGATTCCAAGATCTACCTAACAAAACTGATATTAACTTGGGTGATTCAGGAAAGAGTCACAAAATAGTCAGAAACAGTTCCTGTATTCCCCCATAAGGTACAGAATGTCTCCCAGGACAAGCTATTGAAATCAGTGGGAAAATGTAAGTGCTGAGCACCTTGCCAGATCAGGCTTTTTGGGGGGGACATGAATAGGTAGATTATTTGAAAAGATTCTCACTCATTTGTGTTATTGTTCAGCTACAGTGTGAGAGTCAGTAGTTCAAAGGAAACAAGCAGCCTTCCCTGATTATCAAGTGCACTGGGAAGTGTGAAGAAAATAATATTCAGCTCCCCTTCAGTGAATGAACATTAGGCATCCATCCACCCACCCTCCCATCTATCCTTCCCTCCATGACCCACTGTTAACTTCTCAAAAGGCCATGCTGAAGGCCAAACAGACTCCCAGCCTATGCTGTTCCCATCCACTTTCTTACAAAACAGCAATGTTACAAAACAAAATGCTTTCTTCCAGCACAATTCGCCCAGTCCTTACTGAGACCATGTGGCTACCTCAAGTCAGGCAATCAGCCAAATGTTATAAGTGGCTGATGTTTTAAAATAGATTTTATAGAATATATGCCCCACTTTTCTGAAGGTCAGCTAATAGCTAGTTATGGCAGATGAAAGCCATTTGAAAAACTGTACAGACTCGGTGACGTTTGCTCAGTCTTCTTATATTTATTATTATTCCATTAAGTAACAAATAATGTATTTCACATCCTGCCTGTCTTGGCGACAATGGGATATGTTACTGAGAAAAACTATGCTAGGAAATAGAAGCAACTTGGAGAGGTAAAAATCCCACTCTTAATATAAAATAAGTAAAATGAAATAATACAAATGGACTTAAGAAATAATGAAAAAATAAATGGTACCTTCACTAAGTCCAGTTATGAACATTTAGTATGACATACATAAAGATAACCTAGGCTTCGTTGATTGCTATGCCTGCCACTTGCCTTCAAATTACCTAGAACACCACTGAGTGAGGAACAGACCCACTCAAATGGATGGGCCCACAGATCAAAAAGATTAAAGCTGGCTGAACTGGGGCCAAAATACAAAAATAATAAATATAATTTTTAAAGTAAGAAAGCATTTTAGGTATTATTTATTTGATTAAGAGCCATCTTCAAACTTCAGGGAGCTCTGTTCTTGGTAAAACCAAGTATGAACAAAAGAACATGATGCCCTGGGCAGGATCAATAGTGTTCCCCATCAACTAGAAGTCTATACAGCTAAAGACAGCAAAGTAAAATGAGCAGAAAAACTGCCACATACTTAAAGGAGCACAGCAATTAAGTGTTCTGTATACCTCAAATATGAGGTGTATGGCAGACTACCACAAATCTTTCTCCATAGTTATTATACCTCTAACACAAAGTTGCACCTGGGTACTTCCATCACAACATTTATCCTTGTGACTCACTAAGGTTCACAAAAACATCCACCTCTCAGCAGTGTGAGGAACAGTATGACTAAAAGAGCCTATTTTGTAGCCAACCAATTCTTCGATACAAACATCTGTCTCCTTCCTTTTTAAGAACAGACACTTTTTTATTATTAATTCCCCACCAAGACAACTTTCTTGCAAAAACTCAGCAATAAAGCTTTAGGAGGGCTTTTCATCTTTCCAGTAAAGAAACTCAGTGCACTATCTGAAGCAATTTGTCATATCTAGACGTTTACATCACAAAATATATCCCTGTTATAAGATCTGTTGCCATTTTCACCTGTTTTATACAAACAATGCATCCATCCATAAGCAAGCTTGAATTTTGGCCAAAGAAAATTGAAAACATGCTTTCCTTCAAAAATTCAGAGTCAACCAGTTATGTTTTCATATAACATCCACTTGGAATATAGTGTGACTTTGTAGCCCTGCAATAATGAATAGTGATTGCCAACAACAGCCCAGGCACCTTTTACTGAGGCTTGTACAGGGCTGAGGCTTGCCAGGCTTGCCCTGTCCAAACCTTTCTTAACCTGCCTGCAATTTGTACAATTTGATTAAGCTGTAACAACAATCTCATTAATTGATTAGGTGTCTGACTGATTTGCATTACTTTTGTTATCTTTATGTGGTGCAACTGCAGTTTAAAGATAGCAGTAATAAGGAGTTATTCTGTGTGGAATGAGATATTTATGACAAACACAGTGATTTAGAGTACAGAAATACAGACCTGGCAAAATAGCAGAGGCCCTGAGAGGTGGAAGCACAGGATGGACTATAGTGGAGTGCAGGCATGGGATGATAAGAAATGGGGCATAGGCTGGCACTGCAGAACCCCCCTAGAGACAACTGACAAAAAAGAAACCATCAACATGACCATCATATTCCTTCTGATGAAGGACTCCAGATGCTGACAGCTGTTTATGACATCCCTACCCACCCACCAATCAGCACATCACCAAGCTTAGGACCCAGAGAAGCAAAGGAAGGGTGAGTACTACACCAGGAAAAGGGGTAGAAACTGAGATGTAAGTGTGTAACTATTCTAAATGCATCTTTAATCTTTTTTTTTCTGTAACAATTCATTCTGCACTAACAAAGATTAGACTCCTAAGATTTCAATTATACTAGCAAGAAATTCTTTGCTTTACTTATCTATGATGTGGTTCCTTTTTGCTCATAAATAAGTTTTTTGAGCATAATAATAGAAAGTTACCGAAATAGCATTCTTAAATTAGATATTAATGACTTGATACAGATTTTCTGCACAATTTTGCAGCCATCCTTCAACGAGTTCAATGTGAATGCTTAAATCATTAAGAGTAATTCCACAGAAAAACTTCTGCACTAAGCCAAATCTGAGAAGAACATAAAGTCATAGAATTGAGTTGGAAGGGGCCTTAAAGATCATCTAGTTCCAACCCCCCTGTCATGAAGCAGGAACACCTCGCACTAGACCAGGTGGCTCAAAGCCCCATCTGACCTGGCCTTGAACACTTACTTCCAGGAAGGGCCATCCACAACTTCCGTGTTTCAGTGTTTCACTACCCTCACACTAAATTTTTTTCCTAATGTCCAACATAAATCTACCCTCTTCCAGTTTGAAACCATTCCCCCTCATCCTATCACTCCATAGGCTTGTAAAAAGTCCCTTCCCACCTTTCCTGTAGCCCCTTCAGGCACTTGAATACTACTATAAGGTCTCCCCAGACCCTTCTCTTCTCCAGGCTGAACAGACCAAATTCTCTTGGACTGTCCTCGTAGGAGAGGTGCTCCAGCCATCAGATCAACTTTGTAGCCCTTCTCTGGGCTTTCCCAAGGAGCCCCATGTCCTTCTTATGTTTAATGTTCCAGAATTGGACACAGTACTCCAGGTGGGGTCTCACAAGAGCCAAATAAATGGGTAGAATCACCTCTCTTGACCTGCTGGCCATGCTTCTTTTAATGCAGCCCAGGAGATGTTCAGCTTTCTGGGCTGCAAACACACATTGCCAGCTCATGTTGAGCTTCTCATCCACCATCACTCCCAAATCTTTCTCTTCTGGACTGTTTTCAATCCGTTCTCCACTCAGCCTGTATTTGTGCTTGGGATTGCCCTGACCCAGATGCTGGACCTTGCACTTGGCCTGGTTGAACTTCATGCAGTTTGCATGAGCCCACTTCTCATTGCCTCTGGATGGCATTCCTTCCCTCCAGTGTGTTGACCTCACCACACACTTTGGTGTCATCAGCAAACTTGCTGAGGGTGCACTCAATGCCAGTGTCTATGTTGCTAATTGCCACTGACACAGCTCATATTTGCAACTATTCAGGCAATTATAACAATTCTTGTGATACCAATACTTAAGAATTCAAATGCTCCTGAGAACAGGAAAGGTCTGCAGGCTGTAAAGACAGTAAGGCACTGGGTACTGTGAGGGTCAGCAGTGCTTCACTTGCTCCTTACCACTGTGTGGACACTACAGACTTATCTGTAAATCTTTTTAAAGCCATTTCCTGAGAGTTTTTTTCTAATTTCCTCTTTGAAGTCCTGCCTGGTCAGTATACACCTTTGCTCCATGATACATTTGGGTTGGCCTAGGTGACCTTTAAAAGTCTCTTCCACCCCAAACTGTTCTATGATGATTCTGTGATCATAGTTTTATCCTTTACAAAATGTCTATTTTTAGTTCTAACATGTGCCCACTTCTTCCTTCTGCTGTCCATTTGGCCCATGCTTCCAGCCCTCACCTTTCTCCAGCTTCAGATAGTTATTGTCCTTTTGATTCTTGAATAACCCAGCATTCATACATCTGTGTGACAAAATGACCAAGAGTAGTCCGCATCACTCTGCCCTCTGGCCTCACCAATGCATGGTCTTTCTTTTTAGCATTTCTGTGGTTGGAGAAGACACTTTTACCTGTTTTTACCAGAGGAGACACCTTTACCTCGTCCCTTACATACAGATGTTTAGTCACTTGTGGCGAGAAGATAAGGGGTGACCCACAACTCCATCACATCTCTTCAGATGCCTTTTCCAGAGCCATGGGCATCTGAGACTTCCCCAGTTAGCAGCTGAAGAGCAGATGAGTAAAAGGAAAGTTTGAAGGAAATTAAACTATGAAAATTATTTTTCCAGGGTTTGAAACTGTGGGTTTAATTTTCCAGGGGTCTCTATTGAGAATTATCACAAAACTAGAACCGAAAGAATTCAAACAAGAAATTTCCATAATAAATCTATTTGGAAGGGTTTTTTAAAAGCACGTTCAATTGGACTCAAATGTCTAGGACTCTTTCTTTAAATGCCCCTGTTAAATACTATTAGAAATGTTACTGGCATTTAAATTCACACACAAAAAAAATCAAATGCAAAACACCTTAATGTATAATACATTCTTCTCTATATATAATTTTAAAAAATTGTGGTCAGCTTTAAGAGACAGAGAGGAAGAAGTGGTAAAACCATTGATGTGCTTACAAAGCTTGGGATCACTAGAGCAAACTATCGTTGAATATTTTTGCCAGGGGAGGCTTGCAACAATGATCTAAGCTCGCCAGCTAACTCTATTCTCAGTTTACACCCACTCAGCTCCATAACACCCTTCAGAAAAAGACAGATGCAGGGATGTGAAATATCATGTGGCAAGCACAGCAATGCTCAGCAGTGCATCTGTCACTCAGACAGCAGCAGGGCACAGGGCTACAGGGACCCTCAGCAAAGTAAGGAAGAAATTAGGACTGGCAGCTGGGCAAAAGGTACAAGTGAAGCCCACTATATTTGGAAACCAACAGCAATTTCTCCTTTTTAAAATTAACATCTGTTTTAATTTACCTAAAATTGCAGAATTCATTGTTATCTCCCTCCCTGCTTCTTTCTTCTTCTTGGGTGCATTTGTATCTTGAACTATTAGCTTGTCATATGTGTGATTAGGTTTTGAAATTTGGAATTTAGCTCAGTTATGTGCTGCCATCTGTCAGGATCTGGTGCCATCTGTCAAAATAATTCACTTGGATTCCAATTACTTCCAAACTGGTAGCAATATGGAGTTCTCTCAGAACTCATGGCATTCAATAATTTTGCATATGTATAAATTCAGTGTCATAGTTATTTACCTGACAGTATACTTGTTTTATCTGTATGTGTCCTAATCTACCACTCTATATTATACATTTATCACAGACTTAATCTAAATTCCAAAATTTGACAGCTGCATTATTTTTTTTTAATTCTAGATTAGGAGCTTTTTTTAATCCTTAATAATATATTCAGACATTTCAAATCTGTATATTATTTGTTCCCATGATATATTTGAACAAGTAAGCTCCTACTTTCTACAAAGGCAGGATTCCTTGCACCTTGCACTCAGTGTTCTAAAATTTGATCATTCACAGCCAGTCAATGCCAAAGAGTTGAAGCCTAAATCAGTACAATAACTAGTCATTTAGAGATGTCTGTCTCACTCCACTAACTGTTATATCATGCTCCTTCTGCAAACACATGAAAAAAAAAAGGCTTTAGAATATTTATTTCTGTTTTGGTGATTATCCAAATCAACTTACTTAGGGAAATGCTATGTGATATCACAAGGTTTTTAATATAGCAGACTACAAAAAGGTTCAATACCTAGAAAAACAGCAAAATTCAAATTAAAAGGTATGGATTTTAAACAGCAAACTCAAATCATGTTGAAAAGAGCAAAGAACATGAGGTTACAAAACAAGACTGGCAATTAAAAAAAAAAAATTGAGCTAAAAGCTGTGCAAAGCCTGAGAGAAATACTGTCTTTTGCAAGCTAAAGAAATAGCTTTATTTCATTTACATTAATTCATTACTCATTTAACAGTCATTAAATAAAAGTAGAATTGGAGGTGAAATAAGTTGCAAGAGAGAAGCAGATAAATAATTGAACCAAGACTCCCTGATTCTCAGTCTTATACTTTATCCCACAGGTCAGACTTCTTCCTTGAGATCCTGGCATTCTATGATTCTATGATTCCTCAGTGGGACTGAGGAACTCAGTGGGACTGAGTCCCTCTGATTCCTCAGAGGGACTAGTGGAGTCCCTCAGGGGTCGGTACTGGGACCGATGTTGTTCAACATCTTCATCAACGACCTGGATGAGGGTATAGAATGTACCCTCAGCAAGTTTGCTGATGACACTAAGCTGGGAGGAGTGGCTGACACACCAGAAGGCTGTGCTGCCATTCAGAGAGACTTAGACAGGCTGGAGAGTTGGGCGGGGAGAAACATGATGAAATTCAACAAGGGGAAGTGTAGAGTTTTGCATTTGGGGAAGAACAACACGATGTCCCAGTATAGGTTGGGGGCTGACCTGCTGGAGAGTAGTGTAGGTGAAAGAGACCTGGGGGTCCTGGTAGACAGGAGGATGACCATGAGCCAGCAATGTGCCCTTGTGGCCAAGAAGGCCAATGGCATCCTGGGGTGCATTAGAAAGGGTGTGGTTAGTAGGTCAAGAGAGGTTCTCCTCCCCCTCTATTCTGCATTGGTGAGGCCGCATCTGGAGTATTGTGTCCAGTTCTGGGCCCCACAGTTCAAGAAGGACAGGGAACTGCTTGAAAGAGTCCAGCGCAGAGCCACAAAGATGATTAAGGGAATGGAACATCTCCCTTATGAGGAAAGGCTGAGGGAGCTGGGTCTCTTTAGCTTGGAAAAAAGGAGGCTGAGGGGTGACCTCATCAATGTTTACAAATATGTAAGGGGTGAGTGTCAGGGAGATGGAGTTAGGCTCTTCTCAGTGATGACCAGTGATAGGACAAGGGGTAATGGGTGTAAATTGGAGCATAGGAGGTTCAAGGTGAATATCAGAAAAAACTGTGAGAGTGACAGAGCACTGGAACAGGCTGCCCAGGGAGGTTGTGGAGTCTCCTTCACTGGAGACATTCAAAACCCGCCTGGATGCGTTCCTGTGTGATGTGCTCTAGGTGACCCTGCTCTGGCAGGGGGGGTTGGACTAGATGATCTTTCGAGGTCCCTTCCAACCCCTAGGATTCTATGATTCTATGATTCTATGATTCTATGACTTTTAATTTTTTGGTAGCCTGTGCCCTAATCTTCTTCTTGTTTGCCATCACATCTGCTATTGTTTGTTCTCACCTTTATTTCTTCTTGAATGGCTCTTTTCTGTAAAAACCATTTAGCTGCATAAATGATCTCACCAACTTTTTCTCCTGTTTCATTGTAGGAATCAATTGAAGTAATTATTCTAACCTAATTTTCAAAGCCAATTATGACTTATCTCTGTCTTTCTGTGCTATACATCCAAATCATTACTTGTAAGATCATCATGCAATTAATCACGTCCTATTATTTATTTGAAAATTAAGTAATAAATAAAATACTCAGAACTCCTTTGTTATAAAAATAATGCATCTATGACAAGTTAAGTGAAATGAAGTAAATCTATTTGTGAAATGGAAAGATGCAGGAGGTGAGGATGATTGCCTTGTACCTGGTAGCAAAGATATAGAAAGAAATGATTGCTCTATGAAAATGGAAATGCTTGAATGAAGAAATAAGTAGATTTTACATTTTTTAGTGTGAAGGAACTCAGGGAGGACAAGATTACCGAAGGCAATCTTAAAGGGAAGCAGAAGGAAATCTAAGAGCTGGAAATGTTCTGGTTCTATTTTTAAAAGGGTGAGGATAAGGAACAGAAAGAAACAAAGCAAAACGCTAAACTTCAAAGTATGGGAAGCCAAGGAGTCATCCTGGGGAGTTAAACCACCTGCAGCTACAGGAGAGCATCAAGCATCCATAGCAGTGACAATCCTGTTAAGCTAGATGACCAATCTGAAGCAGGCCTCAGCACACAGAGGAGCATGTCTCACAATGCATCTGCTCCTCACTCTGCAGAAAATGCCAAAGCCTGGGAAAGGGGTACCCAGCTTCCCTACCCTGCCAGGGTCAATGGTGGTGTCCCTGTTTAACTCTGTGGGTCATTCTTTATCAGCAATAACTTTTCTCTTGGTCTGCCTGCCATGCTGGCAGCCTACTTTCTCTGAATCACCCAGCAGCACTGAATACCATCTCTTAATGAGATGCACACTTCCCCTGCAAGATCAGCCCTTATAGTAGGCAGTCTGCCTATAGCCCCCTCTGGTCAACTTTGTCCTGCACTTGACAATCTTAATTTGGTGAAGCTCTGAAAACACAGGCCTTACTAAGGTAGGCAGCAGAAGGAGGGAAACCAGCCAACTGGCAACAAAATGCTGCAGCAGTTTCTGCAAAACTGCCTTGGATCAAAGCTTCATGTCTCTAGCATTTATAGTAACCTTAGGATAAAAGCAAGTGAGGTTTTTTTAGCTTGTTAAGGAAAAAAAAAAAGTAGAAGAAATAGCCATAATATTGACCAAGTTGTTCTGAATTTGGCTTTGTTCGTGGTTATTGCTCTAGCACAGACCATTGGGCAAGGGAGTGGAAAACTGAGCCTCACATTAAAAAGATGCATTATCAATATCCTGGAGTCTAAAAATTAGCAGCCTTTTTTTACCACACTCAGAGGTTTGGTTGCTACCCAACTGACCACCAAACTGTTTAGCTGTATTTTCCCAAGTCTCTAAACCTGTGTGGTGAGCAGTTTCTCAGAGCTAAACAAAGTCATTGTTGCTTCTGACACCTGGGGAAGGAGTGATGCTGTAGAGGCATTTAAGTCATGGGTCTTCACAGAAGTATAGGACAAGAGATCAGAGGAATTTCACCCAAAATCTTTAATTTCTTTTCATTGGCCACAAAGGGAATTAGGGACAAGCTCTTATATATTTGACTAAATTTAGGTGAAATGCTTATTACTGTAAGTTTATAAAATAAACTAATTCTAACCTGTCATCAAATTATAAACAATAAATGGAGCAGTGTGGGAAGGGAAAGCTGTCTACCAGAGACACGTTTGCCTTTTGTCTGGTTACACACACTGAGTAGTGAGGGGGCTCGTTGCAGTGGGGCTCAGAGAGATCACTATTTTTATTTTTTAAGTTGTCATACTTCATTTTTTGAAGTCAAAGATGTGTAATGCTTGAGAATGATGGCATGCTCTCATTAAGAACAGCTGGAAAAAATATTTGGTTTTAAGAAGAAATTTGAAATATTTGACCCCATGTGCTATAATTAAGAGTAACTAGCAGAATAGCTGCTTAATGTGGTTATTCAAAACTATGGTGCAAGTACTAATGACCCACTAATGACCTACTATTGGTGGAGTAGGAGATAAGTTAAGAATGGTTTTGGTCCATGTGATTTGCTGCCTCTTGCTCTATGAATGCTTCAGGGTGTGAAAGATAGAGGTTCAAGTGGCAGTGGGAAATAATAAGTTGCTTTTGCATACAGGGGAATTCTTAGGGGAATGGAAGAGAACCTTTACAGCACGTAAAAGTGGACAATTTATACTTCTGGGAGGCGCCCCAACAATCCTGAGCTTGGCATTGGCCATTATTAGAGTGGAAGATGATAAGGCTGTGTTACTCCAGGCCTTCTTGATGGTGGTGCAGCCTGGTGAGCTGATCTGTGTGCTCTTTTCCTGACTGCTGTTAATTTGCTGCGTGATCTCTAGGTCAGTCCTCTCTGTGCCTTGCTTTTTCCTTTAACCTGCTGCTTCCTTAACTGTCTAGACTTTCATAATATATATTCTTACTGTGACAGCACAGCGGGATGCTAATTTCCTGGGCACTATGGTGTCACAAACAGTAATACCAGCCCCTGTGCCTCCTGTGGTATATGAAAGCCCACTGCCTACACATCACTTCTCAGTATGGACTACAATGATGGAATCATTGAAACTATTGTATGGGTTGAACACTGTGGGTATTCAAAGTTTATCTTAGACCAGATAAATTATTGTGGATGACACTTTTCTGTTTATATTCATCAAAACAAGTGCTTTAAGACTGTCTTCTTTAATTATATTGTAGATAATTTTCACGCTGATTACAAGGACTTTACTGTGACTCTTTTGCAGTCACTGATAAATTTTTTTAAATCCATTGGCATTTACTTGGGAACATGTGTCTGAAGTGCTGATTACAATATCCCCACTCAGCTCTGCAGGGGGGAGCAGCAGGATTATGGCTTAATGGACTGCAGAGCCAGAGAAGCCAAAAAAAAAAAAAAAAAAAAGGAAATGGCACAAAGAGACAGAGAAAATAAAAAAGAAGAAAATTTACATCTATAATGTATTGGAATTATTTCACCATCAGCATCCCACGATGATTTCATGATCCTTCATCACACCCTGGCTGTTATCCAGGTTGTCTTTACTTCTTGCAACCTATGCAGTAAAACTGATGCTTTCTTTCTCACTCAGTTGTTTCCATGAATGACGTTTCCCACTATTATGTGGGAGCAAGAGGAATGCCCCATTTGGAGACCATCTTATCTCATGCCATGGGCTGACTTTACATGTAGTATTCACATTTTCGGTTCACAAGTCGGGACTGTGGTACTCATGGGAACACTTTTGATGTGCAAGTAATGGAAGGAGCACTTTAATCAGATGACATATACCAGCTAAAGCAGATACCTCAGACACAGATTGACTGGAAAGGTAGGATACAATACTTTGGGTCCCTTAGCACTTCATGTGGAAGGGACACACACCCTTTGCTGCATCTGCAGGTTATAGGTATATGTTTTACCATCTAATAATTTTTCTTTAACAAACTAGTACCTGCTTTACAACGGTGTTTTAAAGCAGGCTCAGAAAAAAAACAGCCAGATTTCTCAAAATTGACTGATTCATTCCTCTCTTAAGCCCAAATATAGGACTTGAGGTCTACATTTTCCATGCTCAAATAAAGATCCAGCAGTGAGGCACTTTCATTCCTGAACCTCTGGATGATCTACTGGTCCCACTGTCTTGGAAGATGGTGTTAATTAAAGGTGATCTAATGTTATAAATACTTCACAACACTAATGCTAACTCTAGTGTAACTCCCTTCATCTCCCTTCTTGTCCTACATCATAGCCTTGTGCTACAGCTTCTTGTGACAGCTCAGTTTTTGAGGATGGAAACACAGAAGTGACATACACTTGTCTGATTATCACCATGAACACAGTTGTTTAAGGAAACTTTTTGGAAACCTTATCTTAATTTAGTTTAGTTTGCATTATAATGGGTTTCAGCATTTGAACTTGAATATTTTATTTCAAATCAACCCTTCTTAATCCTCTGTCTGAGGCTAAAGACACATCCTTAAGATAGCAGCCACCCTGCCCAGCAAAACAAAAGATGCAAGGTACACAGTGCTGCCACAGCAAGGGACAGCATCAGGAGCCTCAGGACAGAGACAACATGGTAATTATAATGTGCTGATTAATACAAACAGAAAACACTGGATGGGATTAATATTAAGGAGAACAACACTTGAACTAAATATGCTATTTTCCCTGCCTTTCTAACTCCTTCAACTGTGTTATCTGGTTCCAAATACCAAATTAAGACCTGTATTTAAACTTTTCCTTAATGTACTCCGCTTTATCTTCTTTCTTACTCTTTTGTTGGTATTTCATTTTCCTCTCAGAATTACATATAGAAAAATGATGTAACGGCCAGGGAAATTCAGTGTGCAAGTGAACTAATGAAATTTTGCTGCCTCATGTGCTTTGTTGGGCTTTTTTACTGTTTAAAGTGCTCTGCAAGAACAAAGCCTATTCAAATGTTTTTTTGATCCTCACTAATACACAGAGAAGCACCCAAACAGAACAGATCTAACTGTAAAACAAAATGGACACAGGAGTGACACCAGGTGTGTAATCCTCCCAGTAATTTGTCCAGCTCCCAAAACATCTGCTGTGAATTAATTCCTATGCTGCAGACTTGTTTGCCTCAGTTCAGCAGTGTAACCCTGGCTCCTGCAGCACTTGAATGGATTTTAAAAGCCTTGAAAATGACATTTTTATGCTGTCAAATGATAATGACTTTCCTTTGGCTAGCTCCTTTAATTAAAGGGAAGACACAGAGCTGACAGCTGGAAATGAGGGGGTTATGGCTGTGGTGGGGACTGCAGTGACTTCCCTGGGCATGAGGGATGTGTGTGCAGCAGGGGGAGGTGGGGAACTGCTGAGTCCAAATTGAAATTCTTATTCCACAGTTAACGTTCTGGAACAGAGTTATTTCTATATGTAAGTTTTAAGTCCTGCTGGCATGGTTTTCCCCAGATCACCAATAGTGCCTCTAGCTTTCCTCTGTCATGCTCTTAAGGCCACAGACTGAGGACGACTGTGAAAGAAGCCATCTGAGAAAACATGAGGCCACTGCAATGTGTGGTCCAGAGTAGGTTCAGGAATGGATGGATGGATGGATGCATGCATGCATGCATGCATCTATGCATGGAAAAGAATCACAGAATCATAGAATCATAGAATGGTAAAGGTTGGAAGGGACCTCTGAAGATCACCTAGTCCAACCTCCCTGCCAAAGCAGGACCACCTAGGGCAGGCCAAACTGGAAAGCATTCAGGTGGGTTTTGGAAGCCTCCAGAGAAAAGAGATTCCACAACCTCTCTGGGCAGCCTGTTCCAGTGCTCCAACATCCTTACAGTGAAGTTTCTCCTCATGTTGAAGTGGAACTTCCTATGTTCTAGCTTATACCCATTGTTCCTTGTCCTAATACTGAACACCACCGAAAAGAGATTTGTCCCTTCCTCTTGGCACCCACCCCAGAGATATTTACAGACATTAATAATATCCCCTCTCAGCCTTCTGTTCTCAAGACTAAACAGGCCCAGTTCTCTTAACCTTTCTTCATAGGAGAGAGGTTCAATACCTTTAATAATCGTTTTAGCTCTCTGTTGGACTCCCTCCAGCAGATCCCTGTCTCTCTTGAATTAGGGGGCCCAAAACTGGATACAGTACTCCAGGTGTGGTCTCAGCAAGGCAGAGTAGAGGGGGAGAAGAACCTCCCTCAACCTGCTGGACACACTTTTCTTAATGTACCTCAGGATACCATTGGCCCCCTTGGCCACAAGGGCACATTGCTGTCTCATGGATAACTTACTGTCCAGTAGGACTCCAAGGTCTTTCTCCATGGAGCTGCTTTCCAGCAGGATGACCCCTAATCTGTAATGGTGCCTTGTATTATTCCTCCCCAGATGCAGAACTCTGCACTTGTCCTTATTGAATTTCACAAACTTCACCTTTGCCCGGCTCTCTAGCCTGTCTAGATCTCTAGGTCACAAGCAGGCCAAAAGTGCACCATAACTGGTGTTAGAGGGAAATGTAGGAAACAGAATCATGTCTGAGTTCAAGAGCAGGTGATTTCTTTGGGCTATCCCCTAGCTCATCATGGTTTGGAAACCCTGGGTACTGCTAGTGCGGAGCTCTCTTCTGGCTGGCATTTCCTATGTCCTTCATGAGCTCATTATCAGGTTAGAGGACTAGACTAATGACAGCCTCCTGAATATCTATTTTATGCTGTGCTGTGCTTTACATTGCCAGGGAGATGTAATCTTAAATAGCCCCTTTCATTTCTACAGTTGTTTGACAGCTACTAATGCACTGCAGCCAGCGCAGTGGTGAGAAGGTTATTATTAGCCCTGTTGTGTAGAGAGGGGGAGATGAAATGCAAGAATCAAATTACTTTTCTCAAGTTGCAGAGGGCAAACGTGTCAGTGTGTTGCAGATGGGGTGGGAGACGAAACATATATGCACAGATCAAGATTTATTGCATATAACATTGGGGTCTCAACTCCTTGATGTAGAAGGAACAAACACATTCAAAGCATAGGAAAATTGGGAGATTGGAATAGAAGTTGAGGTTTGAATGCAAAGGGTATCTTAACAGTGAATTTTAATACTTAGAGTTAGATAAAACAGTAAAGGTTAGCCATGCAAATGCTAGCAACTTACTTATTATCAAGTTTTATACTAGGCCTAGCATCTAGGGCTAGGGAGTCCACAGTGCAGAGTCTGACTGTGGCTGGACGGACTTGAGCCATTAGCCCCAGTTGAATTTTGGGTTCACCCCAGATTTTTGGGGACTGGCAGATGATTTACTGGGAGACCCTCCCCCACGGGTAAGCACTCATGTCCTCACAGAATGGGCACTGACACCTGAGTATGTTTTATGTGCTTTTACTTAAGAACTTTAGTGAAATACATACAGATGTATTAAGGAGGAGAGATGCAATTCAGGGGTACACAGGCGTGTATATGTTGCAATTCCGAAAAGAATGCACAGTTGGAAAGAAGAAAAAATAATTGTGGTAGAGAAGATTATTGTGGAGCACACCACAGTTTCCCTCTCGTTGGGGTCGCTGTTGTGAGTGAAGGTATGAGGCTGATTATGTTTTCACCAGGGGAAGAGTGCTAAGGGATAGGAGAGCAAGAACAGATATAGATATGTATTCTTACTATCCCGATGCATTGGAAAGAGGATTGTGGCTCCTGAAGTGCTTTTTGATGACTCTCATGGAGCAGTGGTTGATGTTCTTCCTCTTCTCAGAGAGAGAGAGGGCTCGGGGAAAATGTCATTTGCTCTTTTAGTATTTAGTTTTGGAGTCCTAGGACTGGCTGGACTGAGCTAATTGACTCCCGCCTGTCCTTGCTTTTCCTGAATCTTAGTGATTTTAGCCCTTTTATTGTTTTCCCCTTTCAGGACTTGACTGGTGACCTGTCCACCATAATCAAGCCTTGCAGCTCCTCTGCTCTGCTCTCCTGGATCTTCTGTTCTTCTCTTTCTTCTTAGTAGTGGCAGCAAGCAGCTCCAGCAACAGCTACTCCTAGCACGAACTGGCAACCTGCAAACTCCAGCAACATCTGACAACAAGCAGCTTGGCAGGCAAGCAGGCAATCTTTTTTATAGTCCTCAGGAGTCTCCTCCTTAGTCCCCGTTTGGTGCTCCTTTCAATCCGTTTATTTGCATATTGCTAGCACCAATTAAGTTGCAGTTTTCTCAGTCCTGTTGCCCGATAACTTAACTGCGTCCATGGAGGGCAACAATGTCGTGACCCACCTTAGGTCTGTCCTCTCTTGGCAGGCTTGTGTCCTTGTTGCTGTCCTTGGAAAAGGTGATTGACAGCCCGGGGTGGCCATTTGGTCTCCCCTGTTCAGTGAATAGTTCTTTATGGGACACATTGTCCTTTTGTGAGGGGTGGAACCCTCACACCTAGAACATTAATTATCAATCTTAAAGGATTCTATAATCTTTAAACTTAATGATTAAAATTACTTACCATTAGGTTTACTAATAAAGACAATAAAGGAATTAATATCTCTCGCTCTTGCCCTGCCACAGCTGGGTGTCCCTGGGTGAATCAAAATGCTAAAGAATTAGTCTCTCTGGCAGGCATCCCTGCTGGAGAGGAGGAGGTCCAGAAATGTCCTGGGAAAGTGTAGGGGAAGACCAGTGATCAAAGATGGGACCAGGCTTTTATAGAATAAAGTGGATTGACTGCTGTCATTTAACCATTAGCCATACCTCCAACATCTCTCATTGGAGAATAAAAGGAAAACAGTGGAAAAAACCATGAAGGCCCAGTTCCCACCAAGTAAACTCTGTTTATCTGCTCATTCTTACTTTATCTCCGTTCCAGGCCTAGTTGTGGCTGGGCTCCATGTTCTTCAACACCAGAGAGCAGCTGGTGTTACAAACATCAACTTGGCCTCTGTTTGTACCTTTCAAGGTTGTTACAAGGTCAGAGTTTGCTAGGCCTTCCCTTTCATGGGAATCTTTCCACTCCAGGCCTGGGCTTGCAAAACTGAGAGGCAAAAACAGTTGAATCATAGAGGGAAACTGAGGCAGGGTTATTGAGAGATGGAGCATCCCGCTACACAGTGTTACTCCTGCATCCAAGAGGTCTGGCTGTGAATTAGGAGGGATTTGGATTTGGAGACACAGGTTAAAGCCCTCCTGCATCTTTGTCCTTGTACTAAAGGCACTTGCAGCTTTATACCAGAGGGCCAGTAAGAAAGAACAACCTTTGTGCTTTCAGCTGCTTGGGAGGCACCAGAGTGGTGGAGGCTTTTTTCTGTGCTGTTCCCTGGCCCTTCCCCACCTGTGCAATGGCCACAGTCTCTCCAGAATTCCTCTACACAAAAATAATCAGGCAATAAGCTGGCATTAAAGATAATTACTTTGAAAAATTGTCTACAAAGGCAGAGAAAGAGCTGGTAATCTTACAGCAGATGCATTTTCCTTCTCTTATGGAAGGAGGCTTTTGGTTAAATGTTAGCCTGGTGATGAGAGGACTTTTGTGGAGAGTAGGCATTATTGTGTTTCACGCATTTCTAAATAAAACCTTTGAAATCCCAGCGATGGCCTAGTGCCTATCTCCAAGTGAAAGCAATTAACAAAGAGAACACTGCAGTCATAGAGCAACCACTGGAGCACTAATGGGCTGAGCAACAAGCTTTAATATTTTTTTAGAGTATATTGCAGTTGTGACTGGAGTTATGGACGCTGCCTGTGAGGAACACCCATGCCTGCAGCTGCCCTATGGGTAAGAAAAGGCTAAGGAAAAGCAGCGTGGGGTATCACTGAGGTATTTTTACCAGTTATGTGGTGTTTAGAAATCATACTATGTGTGGATATCAATGTTACTTGAGAAAAGAGTTGAATCTGGGCTTTCCATTGCACAGGTATACCTGTGCTCTGAAATGAAGGTGAGCCACTCTGGTACCTGAAGGCTGATCCTTCCTCAGCAGGACTAGTGGGACCCCAGTGTAAATGCTTGCCCTCAGACTCCTAGCATTTAAAAGCAAATACAACATCTATGTTATAATGTGTGTGAAGACAAGAGCTGAAAGTAGGAGTCAATCTTGTCTGTGCAAGGTTGCCGGTTTTTGCTTAAAGCGAAGTTGCAGGATTTACATCCATCTTAATGCAGTTACTGGGAACTGGAATTGCCATTTTTTGGTGAGAAGAGCATTGAAGTGCAGGCTGGTTTTTAGCCCCATATAGAAGAGAGTGGTCCCACACGGGACGCACAGCAGATGAGATGTATATGCACTAATTAAGATTTATTGCATATAACATTGGGGTCTTAACTACACAAGATAAGAGGCTCTTGCACAGCAAAATATGTAGAAAAATTAGAAGACCCGAACAGAAGTGCAGTTTGAATACAAAGGGTATATTAAAAGTGAATTATAATACTTAATGCAATCAAACAACAAAGGTTAACCATTAAAATGCTGGCAACTTACTTATTATTAAACTCTACACTAGGCCTAGAATATTAATTATCACTCCTAATGGTCCTTACAATCTCAAACTTAATGTTGAAAGTTACTTAACATTAAGTATACTAGTAAAGACAATGAAAGAGTAGTATTTCTCACCCTTGCCAGACTACAGCTGGGTATCCTTTGGTGTAATTCTCGAGAATTAATCTCTCTTGCAGGTGCCCCCGCTCGAGAGAAGGTCCAGCACACCCTCCTGGGAAAGTGTACGGAAGTCCCCTGATCAAAGATGGGACCAGGCTTTTATAGAATAAAGTGGATTGACTGCTGTCATTTAACCATTAGCCATACCTCCAACATCTCTCATTGGAGAATAAAAAAGCAAAACAGTGGAAAAATTAATGAAGGCCCAGTTCCCACCAAGCAAACTCTAAATAACTGTTCGTTATTACTTTTATCTCCATTTCAGGCCTAGTTGTGGCTGGGCTGGGCTCCATCTTCTTCAACACCAGAGAGCAGCTGGTGTTATGGACATCAACTTGGCCTCTCTTTGTACCTTTCAAGGTTGTTACCAGCTTAGAGTTTGCTAGGCCTTTTCCTTTCTCATGGGGACCTTTCCACTCCAGGCCTGGGCCTGCAAAACTGAGAGAAAAAAGCAGCTGAATAATAGAGTAAAACTGAGGCAGGCATATGGAGAGATGGAGCATCCTGCTACAGAGAGTGCCCCCAGCATCTACACTAATATCAGAGAGAAAATCCATTTTGTTAGAATGCAAAGGAAGAAACTGGTTTCTTTAGTGCAGTGAGAAGGCAACAAGAGAAGTGCAGCAGAAATATTTAGCAAATTAAAGAAAAAAAATATATGTTGTGCTTTAATATCAGCTATTTACTGCTTTGGCTCAGTGATCATTTTATGTAAAAGGCAGTAATTTAATGTACTAATGCACGACAATGTCACAATGGGACTCCTATTTCTAGAGTCTATTGTTATGATGAATGACATCTATTTTAGCAAAGAAATGGTATCCTTGAATGACACTCATTGTAGGTATTTTTATCTTGACTTTACTGACTGATTGAGACATAATGATATTTAAAAAGGAACCTATTTACAAAGCTTAGAGCTTTACTCTGAAAACAAGGAAAAATGCTGTCTCTGAAGATGATTGGATGTGGTGTCTGAGGCACACTGATATAGATGCTTCAGCACTTGCACACCAGAAGGACCACCATCTGCGCACAACAGTTAATATAGATAAGTAGGAGTTTCTTCTAATCAGCTAATTTTCTTACCTTTACAGTCAGTACAAGAAGGAAGCGTCTAAGCCTGCTGGATGGTTGCAAGCCCTTTCTTCTGTAGTCTGGTCTGTGCTTGAAGTCTGTAGGAACCAAGAATTGCTCCTGCTGTAGGAAGCCCATGGATGTCATCTCAGATCTTCTGGTGGAGGTGGAAGGAAGTTGGGTGGCAGAGGCAAAAGGAAGTCCAGGTGAAGGCTGCCTAGGCTTATATTTTCTGCAAAAATCTCCTTCTGCTTCCAAGTGAAGAAGAAAACTGCCAAAAGTTTGATTTCAGTTTCTTTCAACTTGAAGCAACAGCTACCACAGCAAGGAGCCAAAGGCACAGTTTCAGTGGCAAGGCAGCAGTTCAGAACATCAGAGATGTAACACTGACAGACAATGAGAGGCCTGAAACAGGGCCAGCTGCCAATGATATCGACTGGTGGGAAGCAGGGGAGCTCTTTTGTCTGTGTTGGAGGGCAGAGTCAGTTTTACATTGATTGGGGATCAGATCTAGGTAATGCCTTGTGTGGGCAAGTGGGAAGCAAGAACTTCTGCATCTGTACATGCTGGCTACCTAAAATATGACAGGTGTAGAAATTCACAATATTAAAATCTAATTAATTAAAAAGCAAAGCTTACTGAAAGGAGAAAAGAAAAAGACAACAGAAAGAGGAACAAAATGGTTAAGTATAGCTCCTAGCTAGCTGTCCCCTCTACCTTTAGCAGTAACAGTGTAGGCAGAGTTTGGGATTCTCACAGCAAATGTTCACCCCTTTTAGATGAACAGCAAGCACCCAGAAAAAGCTGCCCCAAGACTTTCTCATGTCTATGCCAGCTGCAGCCCAGTGCTCATTGCTCTCATTCAACCTGTTGCAGCAGGATCTTCAACCATCCCTTTGTGGTCGTTGACTTTATTTGCTACATTAGCTTGGGGTCACCAAGCACCCCTGGCATATTTAGGCTTTGTTAGCTAACCCAGATGTTTAAACATTGTTAACTCCATAACATTTCCTCTGTCTTTTGGCATGAATACTTTTTTTCATTTCTTTTTTTTCTTCCCTTTTCTTCCAATCTACTCTTTCCTTTTTCTTTTTGTTTTTCTCCAGGAAAAAGAGTCCCAAAGATGTTAAAAATTATAATGTAAATTAATCTTCCTTCAGGCCTGCCCATTCCATCGTGTCCTTTTCATTCCCCTCCCTTTTCCACTACAAGATGCTAGAAAAATATCTGGAGCTGTCTGGGAGGTGGGGCACTCTTCTGTTTTAGGCCTCAGATACAGTAGATGCCTCCATTTTGTCCACCTCTACCCAACAGGGAATTCAGGCTCATCCATTAGAGAGATCTGACCTTTTAACGTGATGTCTACATTAGCAGTTCTTGCAGCATAATAAGAGCATATGCATAAAGCAAAATAGCTGATGCTGAGGATCTGATACCTGCACTGTACAAGCTCAGAGGAGTTTTGCTTCATAACTGTAGTATATTCCCAGAAATTAGGCATCCATTAGTGACTGGAATGCATTAAGAGTGAATCCACTGTATGTAATATATTGGCTGAAAAAAATAACCAGTTCACTCACTGAGAGACCACTTCATCATGGGAATCAAAGCATGGCATGTGGGGACAAGTGGGAGATTCACTTCAAAAGCACAACTTGAAACTAATGAATTTGCATCCAAAATCATATTCCAAGCTGAAGGGGAAAATTATATGATGTCCACTCAACTCTTCTGCTGCTCTCATCAGAGAGCTGCCCTGCACCAGTATGGTGGAATCACCTCCCTACCATCTCTTGTTCCAAAGCTTTTGCTGATGGCATGACTAAGGAGCAAGGGTTCCTCTTTGGCAAATGCATTTTTTCTTAAAGAAGAGGTATTGACTCCTTTTTATCTCCTTTTTCTTCCAGTTGGTGATGCCTGGAGGCCCATATAGAAGCCCCACAAGGCTTGTATGTAGGAAGGTAATGTAAATTAAATACTTCCCAGAGGGATATTTTTCTCATTTCACAGACAGCTGGTGACAGAGAGCTTCAGCCATTATGAATCTTTGCCTGCTCCTTGTTCACTAGACCATGGTGGCAACACCTTTCCCATGAGCAGCAATCCCATGTTTTCATTGACTCAGGCAACAGCTGTGAGTAAGGTTGTGCTGGCAGCACTTCCCTGCTTTCCTCTCATTTTTAATCTGGTTGTGGGTTTTTTTCACATGTCAGTGTCCTTGCCATTGTTAAACTTAACTTTTTTTACTACAAAATAAGAAAAGACAATTAGGAGTGAAGAATTAATCTAGCTAATATAAAGCAAGTGACCAGTCCACTTAAAAAGATAATTTTATGTCATTCAATTAAATTGAAATAAGCAATTAATAATGCAGATAAAATATTAATGTGTGGGCCATTCCATTCTAGAGCTGCCCCTTTTATCCAGGCGTTTTGCACCTCCCTGGTAAACCCTGAATTTCTGGGTGTGCAGACCTCTTTTCTTTAGGCAAGAGAGGAGATTAATCACTGTCCCAAGTTCAAGTTACAATCAGGCTGATGTTGATGATGCTGATTTCTTATTCTGTTTCTCCTCTGTTTTGAGGTTCACATGAGGTTGTTTCTACACTCTGTTTATTGGTGCACTTCTTTCCCATTATTCCAGTATGTAATATTATGCTCATTCATGGTCAATTTTTCTTACTCATGGTCATTTGCTAGAGTTTTATGTATATGCTAAGGCCAAGTTTTAAGGTACATATGATGACAAACCTAGATCAGACAATTCAGTTGAACAAGATGCAAAAATAAATTCTCCATTGAAACTGAGGGTTAAGAGTCCTGCATAAATCCTCTTGTTAAGCTGTAGCAAACTGAACATTTTGAGGCTTTAGATGTCCAACTGCTTTGCTGAAGCAGCAAGCAAAACAAGTAAAGTGTTTAGGCTAGGATAAATCCTTGCAGTCTGTGGCCTGTTTCTAGTAATGACAAGCCTACATGTCCTGGGCTACTGTGCTCCATCCCAGTACCAGTGTCTTCGATGTGTTCAAGCAGAAGTTAAACTTTATGCAAGTTGGGCCAAATACTTAATACCCACTAGTAGAAGAACTTCCAGACTTGCAGGACCAGGAAGTAAAAACTAACAACTGGAAGTGTTTTTATCTTTCTTTGGTTTACAGCTTTCAGAGGGTTTATAATAGCTCTGAAATAACCCCTGGTGCTTTGCTTTTGCTTTCACACATGCATGCACACATAGAGCCCTTCATCCTCTGATGTCTGAGACTATTGGGATTCATTAGTGAGAGTATTCATCTTGTTAAGGATGCATTAATAGCACTCACTGTAAGTATTAATCTGCTGTTGTCAAGTGATAATTGCAGAAGATGGTGATTGCATCAACCTTCACCAAGTTCAGCAGATGGAAAAGTCTTTGAACACTTGCTTTAGGCACTCACAGCTGCAGAGTATTTTTGTGTTTTCAAATAGATTAAAAACCTGTGACAAATTTCAGATTACAAAGAGTCATAAAACTTAGCTTTTTCTTGTTTCCTAACTGCTGATGAAAGTCACTTTTAGAAACTGATCACGTCCAACACAGGTCTGGTGGGCTGGAGTACCAAATGATAGAGGAGAAAACTCTGGGAGAGGGTAAAAGAGGGCCTCCTGAACAAGTGACATTTACTTCAGGTACAATAAACAACATCAGGCACAGTGAGGGGATGTATTTGACCCTTGAACGGGCATTTAGATATTAGGAAGAAGTTCTTTACTATGAGGGTGGTGAAACACTGGAACAGGCTGCCTAGAGAGGCAGTGGAGGCCCCATCCCTGGAGACATTCATGGTCAGGCTTGATGGGGCTCGGAACAACGGGATCCAGTTGAAGATGTTCCTGCTCACTGCAGGGGGGCTGGACTAGATGACCTTTAAAGGTCACATCAAAGCCAATGAATTCTATGATTATATTGGTTTAGGTCCAATACCTCATAGAAAATAGATGTCTGTATCCAAACTAGCCATCTACTCTGCAGTTCACAGTGCAATAGGCACTTGCAGAGCAAGAGTCATCTCATCCTGAAGAAAATGTCTAGAGCAGAGTGCTGGGTCTGCCTGGGACAAAGTTAACTTAACCCACAGCAGCCCTCAGCACAGTGCTTTGTACTTGTAGCTAGAAGTGTTGATACCACACCAAAGTTCTGGCAGCTGCTGAGCAGTTCTCGCACAGCATCAAGGTTGTCCATCTAACTGACCCCCAGAGGCTAGTAGTCTAGGGGTGGGCAAGAGGCTGGGAGGGGACATAGCCAAGACAGCTGACCCAAACTGACCAAAAAGATATTCCATACCATATGATGTCATTCTTAGCAATAAAAAATTGGGGGAAAGGAGATGGGGGAAGGGACGCTGGGAGTGGAGTTATTAATTATTATAGCATTTGTCTTCCAAAGCTACTGCTATGCATACCAAGAGTCTGCTTCCCAGGAAATGGCTAAATATTTCTTGTACAGGGATATACAGATGGGAAGTAAATAATACATTCTTGCTTTTCTTTGCTTCTGGGCATGACCTTTCCTTTTCTTTATTAAACCCCCTTTTTCTTGACCTGTGAGTTTTTAATCTTATTTACTTGCTCTGTCCCTCTGAGGAGAGGCTGCAAGAGAGCAGCTTAGTGGGCACCTGACCACCAGCCAAGGTCAACCTACCACAAACAGCCAGATGAATCTTGCCCTAGAGATGCCCATTTCTTCCATGGAAGGAGGAGCCCAGGATGGCCAGTTCAGATATAGGTACCTACAGCAAGGAAAGATTAATCCCACCCTCTACATCTACTCCAACTTCCTCATTACGAACTGAGTCACTTCATCTTTCTTGTCAACTCCTCTTAAGTTATGATGTGAACCATCCTCCTGCAGGTGTGGTAGCAACCCTACTTGGGTCAGCAGAACTGTTCACCTGCTCCTAAGCAGATCAGCTTAACAGCAATGTTGGATCTTGTTACTGGATCTATTCACACAGAATCATTCCTGGGAATGATTAGCACTATATGCCTTGGTTTTCCTGGGTGCAGTAAGTGTTGATTCCAACTTACCAGCCAGTGCAGTCAACTGACAGAAAATGTTTATGTTTTCTGATTCTTCACAGAAATAATTACCTATATTTCTCCAAGGCAGATGATCTAATTTCTTCCAGAAAATTTATGATAAAGTTTTATTCTTTGACTTTTTTTTTTTTTCCTAGAAGTCATGTAGACTTTCCAGTTAGAGCTTAGAAGGGAAAACAATTTTTTTTTAATAATTCCAATAATCTGACTGTTATTCCAATTTCTAGCTGACATTATTTCTCAACAGATGAAGCCATTCGGTCACCATCGTCTTAGAAATAGGCAGTAACCAATTTCTGGCATGCAAATACAAGGTTTTTTCCAGAAAAATTAAATACCAAAAAGTAGAGGCTTATATGTCAGCAAACAGAAATCCTATTTATTGACAATTTCCAGGGGCTCTTTCGGAAAAGAACAGCAATGCAGGGACTGGTCTCTGGGAGATGTTTCTGGTAATGTTCCAGGGTGAATCACATTAAAGAACATTTCACAATTTCTCTTATGCAGCCAGCTGTGAAGTTTTCATTTCTAGGTTAGTTTTTTCATCAATTCCTTAATTAAAAGTAATCAGAAGACTGCTAAACATTTTGTTGTCTCTTATTAGAAACCCACATGCAAATTTAGCATAGAATAGCAGTTTTATTCCTTCAGTAAGCAGTAGTTGCCTTGCAATTTCAGGCTTGGAAGCTTTAGAGTCATTGTGGGATTCTACAGTGATACAAAGCAGGTTTCTTATAGGAACTAAGTGCTTTAGACACAACAGAACAAATCTAGTATGAAGATGCTTACATTGCTGAATTTTTATGAAAATGAAAATGATCTGAAGCTACACACAATATGTCACCCTGCAGAGTTAGCTGAGGCTTTAAGTTGGATCTAATTTCTGATGTCCCTTTCAGCCACGTGCTAAGCCATCTCATTGGAGTCTGGTGATGCTTTAAATTAGGTTTAATGCCAGCTGGCATACAGAAAGGATAAATGGGAAAGGTCCCACCATTTCTTTCAGTTTGCATGTGCCTGATTGCAGTGGAGATAAAGACAGAGTCTCTCCAGTAGCATCTGATACTTACTTCACTAGAAGAACAGACAAGAAAAGGTTGATACACGTACCCAAGTGTCAGCACCCAAGAAATCCTTTGGGTATGCCCTGAGAAGCTCTGCCAAGATGGGGGAGTGACCTTAGCAACATGAAGACATACCAAATCACACACAGATAGTGGCTACTTTCAACAGTATTCCACTCTAGAGGTGCTAATGCTCCTGCCAAGACATAGTTTAGAAAAGCACCATATAGGTATTCCTGACGTTTGGAGATGTATCACTGAATCGTACCCAGGTATAAACTCTGGAATTTGAAGATCTGATCATAGCAAAGCCCTCTTGCAGGAATGCAGCATGATCACCCACATCCCTTTACTATGTTACAGACATAATTTTGGTGCTGGAAAAATAGGGGCCTACTATGTTTCATTGAGGACCATATCCTGATAAACCACTGGAGAATTGTCCTATTCATCCTCACTCAGTCCCAAACCCCATGAATATATTTAACCAAGAACCTTATGAACCTGCAAGCTCTTCTTGAGTGCACATTCCAGCACCTGAACTTTTTTGATGAACTGGTTTTGCTTGCAGCAAGTCTACCATTAGAGCTTGCACAGGTGGCCAGTGATATCCTGGTTAGCATTTGAAAATCCACTTTGTATCCAGAAGTTTAATTTCACATCAGAGAAAAGATTCATCATGAGAAAAAATTCTAAATTAACTCATTTAAAGGTTTTATTTCTGTAACGGGGAAATGAAACCAGTATAGGTTTCAAAAGATTCCAGGCTCTGGAAAACGGTCATCTCTTTAGTGAAAAAGAGGGCAAATTTTCCAAACTAATCTTCATACCTTTCCCACAAGCTGTATCTCCTGCTGCCTGCACAGAGGTTGGTAAGTTTATCCTGTCTGAAAATCTCACATATTGTTCTGAGCATCTCTTGTGCAAATAGCTCTCCTCTGACTGAAAGGCTTTTCTAGCACTTCAGAGCTCAGCTGGCTGGAGAACTTCTCCATTCCATCCTAGATAACTCTTCAGTGTATGTTCTCCCACCCAGTCTAACCTTTTACCTTATCAACTCTCCTCCAGCACTGATATTTTCAAGATGAAACATTCTGGCTTATAGACATCTGAGTTGCATCAAATTGTCCTCTAACTGCTAATGGTTGAAATATGTCCAGCTTGTGGGACAATATATGTCTTTATCATCCTACCACTGTGGCAAAATGACAAAGGCAGCAGTAAAGAGGTGAATTTATGCTCACTATGTCTGTAACCTGTGTCAGACCTAATACTAGCAGGATTATGGCTGTACCAGCTTGCAGGAGATAATTAGCATGATCTCACCCAAGCATGCAGAATGTTTATCCACTTAAACAGTTTGCTTTCTTTAAGAAATATTTACCCCACAGAAATTGCAGGCATTTAATATTTCCAAATCTAGACTCTTTCTTGTATTAATGAATCATCATTGGTCTACTGCTATGGTGTTCTATATTCTATTCAAATGCAACATATTATGTGAATTTTTGTGCTATAATTGATATTCACAATTAGGTGTGATAAAATTAAATAAGTCAAATTATGTTAATATTTTCAATTCAGAAGAACATATGTTAATGAATTTATCAGATAAAAATAGAGCAATTTGTCTTCTCAAACATATTAAAAATTATTTTTCTTATGCAAAACAATCTTTCAGAGGCTGTGATTGAAGAAGAAATCTGTTACTCAGGCAAATGAGCACATATTTAAGTCAAGCCACTGGCATCAAATGATTTAAGTATATCCTCTCTTAGGTATGGAATTTAGGAGAGTGCTTATCTGCTCCATGACTGAGAGCCTGTATTTCCATATAAGTGCTCAGAAGGAGCTTTATTCAGGAAAATGAGTGCCAGTCACAGATACCACCAAGAACATTCACTCTGTGAGCAAAGCTGCCTATACAACATAAAGCTGTAGACCCAAACTAGGAAAAGTTTCACTTTAAGTTGTCCCTGCTTTAGGCAGAGGTGGTGGACTGAGTCTCCAGAGGTCTCTTCCAACTTCAGCTAGTCTATGATTCTGTTGTCCTGTTATATTCAAGCTTATTGTTTATCCTGAACTGATCTGAATAGATTTGTTAAATGATGAAATGAAGAGCTAAAGAATTGTTTCCTGAAACTCAAACTAAAGCACAGCTAAAACAAACTCAGAACCTCAGTTATGAGTAATTATGAAGTGCCAATTACAGATTATTTCCAAATCTAGACTACAGAGCATTGATAGCTTTCTAGCAGATTTTTTTTCAGCCTGTTTCTTTTTTCTTTTTTTAATTGCAAAAGGAGAAACTTTCATTTTTTAATATTTTCAAAACATGTGAATACTTTGCTTCTATTTTTTATCTGCACTTTATTGTCCATTGGTAGGATTTGTTTATTGTGAGGTTTCAGTTATTAAATCCAAAAGGACATACATATGCAGTAGGACAAAATCTTCATATCCATATTTTACCTGACAGAGATTAGAAAGCATAGAAAAAAAAACCAAACCAAAACACAAACCACATCACAGGAAATGGTTTGTACAATTTCTTTTAAGTTTTGATACTGTTTTAAAAGATCCTTTTTACAACTGACAGTTAGGTGACCTGCTGTTATTCATCCCACAAATGTGCTGTTTAGCATTAGTGGATTGCATATAAATGCAGCTTAGTTTAAGTGTAGGATCAGTGGTTTGCACTCTTACAAGGTTTATAATAAAAAATGTGTCATATTGCTTCTCTCCCCTGGGATGATAGTTGAAAATTATCTAGGCAGGTTATAGGGAATTAAACTTCAAGATGGTTAGAGAGATGTTTTTAGTCCAAACATCCTTGTGAATATGTTAACTGAGCCTCTGTACAATTTCTACAGCATTTATTCAAGGAAACACAGTGACTGACACAGATAAACTTTGTTTTCCAAAACATAAATTCACCAATTCAAGACTGGAGATTTAATGTGGATAACAGGTATGCGAGCAGGAAGGAGCTGAAGAAGTGGGGATGTTATGAAACTGCAAGAAACAAAATATTTTCTGTAATAACAGATGAAGAAAACAGGTGACAGAACTGAGAAATATGACATGATGAAAAATAAATTCTTTTAAAAACAGCACTTTTGGGCTTCTGAAATAATTTGAAAATGGATCAGATTCAGAAAGATTAAGACAAAAAAAGGGGGGAGAAATAGAATCACAGAATGGTTTGGGTTGGAAGGGGCCCTAAAGATCATCCAGTTTCATCCCCCCTGCATGGGACCTCCGACTAGACCAGGCTGCTCAAAACCCCATCCATTAAGTCCTTTAAAGAGTCAATCTATTTCTTACCAACATTGTTTTAAATGCAACATTATATTTACATATTTAAAACAATGTTTTCATTCTGATGGGGACTTCTTTGGAAAAAAAAAAGTTAAATGAACTGAAAATCACAGAATCACAGAATAATTCTGGTTGGAAAAGACCTTTAAGATCATTGAGTCCAATCATTAACCTAACTTACCAAGTCTACTACTAAACCATATCCCTAAGCACCACATCTGCAATTAATTGAAACACTTAATTTTTTATTTAAAAGACTTATTTCATTCAATTATTTGTTTTCTGTTAAAAAATGTTTAAATGAGACATTTTCCCTTTTTTGGTTCAGGCATACCAAAAATGCCATTATTTACTAATATCTATTGAGCATACGTTTTTCCCATAATCATTTATCATATAAATGCTGAAATTTCTTTCTTTTTTTCAATTCAGACTCAAAATGGTGTAATCAACTGGCTGCAATAGCATGGCATAAAACAAAAATTTCATTCATGTCTCTTGGCAATATTCTGTGGCTTGTGCTACAATCACTGTTGGAGTAAACGAGAACGGCCCTTCAGGGTTTAAGGGAAATCTTTATTATTTGCTCAGTGCATTGTAAAATTAAGCAAATTTTCCAGTATTCCCCAAGATAACACCAGCAAAAATACCTGACCAAAGATCAGTGAAATGACTGGAGAGAGATCAAAGCACACCTTTAGCTCCATCATCCTATAGACAAAAATATTGTAAATAAATCAATTATCCGTGATCAATTATTATTTATCAGTTAATGGTGACTCAGGCATGTTCACAGTCACCTCCAAAACCAGTTCTCAAAACTGATTAGATGGAAAACACTAAAGTCCTTGAAGAGCAAGCTGCTGAGTCAAGTGCTTTCCAGAACTGAACGGAATCTCAAAGTATTTCTGTCACAGGAGACAAAAATGTATGTGTTTGATGGTACAGGCACAGAGTGCATCTACATATGGTAGGATTTACCAAGTCTACCTGTGCTGCAGCAGTAAGGCATTGCAACTGAAAATCCATCTCAGGCCATACATTAATTTGTTCTGAACTAGATGAGTGTTCTGCAGCCCTTCAGTTGGTAACAGGGATCTCATGTATTAAGTACAGAGCAAGACCACTTTCCCACTTTCCTGAGGTCTAACTAGATGACATAGCAGAGCATGAAATCTCTAGGAAAACTGCAGATGAGCCCTAGTTTGACCACTTTACTTCTCCAAATGAAAGACTAAAAGGAAAACTAATCTCCAGCTCAACAATATTTCCAGCTGCAGTAGGTCCAAACTCATTATTTGTTTCACTTAAAGAATAGACTTTCCTAAAATGCCTTTTTTTTCCTGGATACAGTGACAAAATCTACTGTTTTACTAGAAGTATGCAGACCTAGAAAAAATTTTTTAAATGTGTTGAAACCCACAGAATTGAAACCGGGGCTGAATTTGACTTATTGTTTTATTTCACTCTGCAAAGAAAATAAATAGCTGCCAACCAGATTCCACCTGGATATGTGTTTGTCCTGGTTTGAGCCAGGATGAAGCCAATTTTCTTTTTACTGATGAGATAGGAGCTGAAGGTAGAGTTACGAGGGTCAGGAATGCATGGACCTAGTGTTTTGGTTTGAGCCAGGGTGAAGCTCTTTGTTGATTTTTTTTTTTTTTTTCTTACTTCAGTGACCATTTTAGCAGTGCCAGTGGACTGATAACAACCAAGGTCACTTTTGACTGTCTGCAGCCTCCCCCCCTACGGGGGAGCAGATTAGACCGAAGGCAGGATCAGCAAATCAGAATATTCCCTTCTCATCATATTTTCTCTATTTGGCTTTCAGTATAGGTTAAGACATCACGGAAGTCAAGCCTTTCTTTTTCCTTTTCCACTCACTTTTCTGCTTACTGTCACTTCTATCCCCCTCTCTTTGGCTCTCTCTGTTTTTCCCATGTTTCTTCCCAGCCGACACCCGAGGGCCCGTCCGTGCGCCCGGACACTCCCCCCTTCAGCTGGAGCCACCAGGGAGAAGAGTTGCTGGGAGAGTCGCTGGGGGAGGAGGGAGGGGATCGGGTGTTGCACATCCCTTTGCAAATATATATATTCCCTTATCACTGATAATTAAAATCAATCTGTTTCACTTCTCGACTCAGAAAGCCCTTCTCCTTCTCATGTTTCTCCCTCTTTCCCTACCTTGGGGGAGGAGGGGGAGGGGGGTGAATCAAGAGTGTTCCAACTCGGTGCCAAACTGTGACACCTAGGGATCAACAGTGATGGATAGACAGAGTCCTCCCCAGATGTCAGCCATGAATGGAAGAGAAGGGAAGAAGAAGGAAGGAGGAAGAGGCTTGACTTCCGTGATCCCTGAATTGTGTATGTTGTGGAATACTTTGGTTCCCTGAATTCACCTTTTGTCTAATCCAGTCCTCGCTACAGGAGGGTTGTAGATACGACTCTTCTGCTCCTTTAGTGTCCAAAGCAGTAAATCTGACAAGCAGAAGAAAGTGTCCTTGGTGTCTCGGCAGTATCCATAAACATTCCAGCGTTATCAGCCCACTAGCTGGAAAACTTGCTGCTACTTAAAAGGGAGCTCACTGAAAAAAAAGGAAATCCGTGAAAAGAAAATTGGCTTCATCCTGGCTCAAAGCAGGACAGTGTTTGTCCATGCCTCTTCAATACCAATATAAAAAGTGGTTTTATTTGATATAAGTTAGCACAACAAATACTATTAAAAATATATATATATAAAAAGAAAGTTATTTTGTACATTCATATATATTAAGAGAATGATCAGGCAATGCTCTGAGGAGATTTGTCACAAGAAAACATATCACAATGACAATTTCAATAGCCTTACAATGAAATTACCTTATAATGGAAGAAGAAGAACCCTTTTTTGTCCTGGAGTGAGACAATTTCACCCCTAGAGTTTCAGGTAACAGGCACTAAGTATATGAAAAACAGATAGGACTCCTGAAGAAAAAATTGATCAAGTGAATCTAGCCTGGAATACAACAGGTTGTAGACAACAGAGCTGCAGTAATATGGCTTTTCTTGCTATCTTCTACCACATTCTTAAAAGTAAGCTAAGGCAAAATGACCTGGGTGAAATTCCTCTCAGACAGAAAACTCATTATGAACCAAAGTCAGGGTAATTACCAGGAAGTTACACCAGTAGTTCAACTTGAAAGATTTATCAAGTGCAGTTACTTCAGGAGTCTGGCCAGGACCCAGTACTAACCATATTTCTGCCCCATCATCCTGGTTGTTAATATGTATAGAGATTGAATTTTCAGCTGATAAAAATGGAAAGAACTGGGACTTAAATGCTATGTGACCCTGATAAAATGAAAAAAGGGCCTGACAACTTAGAGCAAAATTCAGAAAAATATTACACTTTAATAGGAATGATTAGTTTTGCAAGCACTGAATGGGGAAAAAAAACTGCTTAGGAAACAGTTTTCAGGACTGCAGGAATCCAAAAGAACCACAAGTCACACAAAAGCCAACAATATAGCCTGCAGGGCACATGAAGCAATCTTTCTCCTCTCTGTAGCTTATTTAAGTTCTCAGCAGGAATAGTGTGTGCAGTTTTAGGCACTACAATGAACCACTCAAAGTGCAGAAGAAAGCAACAAAAGTAATAACTAGAGGGCTCTAAAATGTGGCTCAAGAGGAAGAAGTGAAGAGAATGAGTTTTTTGATCCAAAGAGGAAAAAAGCAGAAGAAACCCACAGCAGTAGTTTTAAAACAAATAAATGGTATCTGCAAAGAGAAAGGAAACCAATTGTTCAAGTTCACTGAGACTGAGAAAACTTTCAAGATCTAAAACACAGAGAAAGGAAGAAAAAATTCAACAATAGGAAAAGTTTTCTAACAGGTAAGACAGTAAAACCCTGGGGAAAATAATGCCTTGAGAAACGTGTGGAATTGGAGGTTACTGAAAGACAGGTTAGACAAACTTCAGTCAAAATGGTCTACATAATAATTATTTGGGCTGAAGAGCACCTGAACGACATTTTTAAGGTTCTTTCTTGCCATATTTTCTATAATTCTAGCAAAGCAAAATCTTGTTCCTCTTCTCTGTCATTTGCCTCCACCAAAGGCAAACACTTCGCTCCTGGAAAACACTTAGTGCACTTCAGGTTCTACCCCTGCATTTGTCTTGTGGGTTACAGTTCTCCTATAGTCTGAGAAAATCAACACAACAAAGCTGGTTTTCATCCAGCCCACTTAATTTGTGCATCATGGAATCCTTGACAAAGGAAACATCATTATTTTAATAAGTGAGATATGAAAATGATGAAACTTGTTCAAAGTCAATCACAGGGACAGTAACAGAAAGAGGAAGGGACATCATGTCTCTCAAGTTCTTATCTCATCCTCTGTTTACTGTAATAAGTGGAATGGTTCATTCACTGACTCATTCATTTTATTCATGCTGCATGTCTTTTATTCTATTATTATTACCTCATTTTTTGAGCATCATCTCACCTTTGCACTCTGTCATAAGTACACAAAGAAGACCCTGAGCAACCTAATGTTACCTGGAATTTGGCCATCTTTTTAGTGGGGGAAGGTGGACCAGACCACCAAGAGTGCTTATCTGGCAAGTAGAATTATTCAGTACCTCTGTGGCTCTCTAAGGAGACAATACAACTCCTAGATACAGACTTACACCTTGAATGTTCCTCATGGACCTTGTTGAAGCTAGTTTAAAGTAAAATGGAGGTATTGTGAGCTGTGACAGTGGTCACATACACACTGTACAAGTGGAGCAGGAGAAGATGTGCCAGAAAAAGAAGGATGAGCTTCAGTGCAAACACACTCTCATCTCCTTTGGAGCCAAGACTGGCCAGATCATCCTGCCTGCAGAGACAGAAGACCACACCATACCTATCTGTAAAGAAGAACCATCTAGAACAAACAGAATTCTTGTTTGCAGAATAAACCAATGTTGACTATCAGACTCTCATTCTGTCTCACTTTCTCTCACCATTTGGTACTGTAATACTACAGGTAACATCTCATCATCACACCAAACACCTTGTTCTGGCTGGGTTCCCCAGAGCTGCTGGACCTAGACAGATAAGGTTGCATACAGATTGCTGCAGAGTCAGGACCTGAACCCCAGTCTGAAAGTGACAAATGGTTAATATTGAGCCAAGTTTGTCTAAATGCATCTTTCCCATAGAATCCTTCTCTCCATGCCCTCTTTCAATGCTTCATTATTTTTTTCCTCATTTCAGCTGGGCTATGCAGATACAGACTACTCCAAGAGCAAAAATTGTGCATGTAGTGGGATGTTTTATCTTGGTATAATGACAACAAAAAATTATTGAAGCAAAAATAACAACAACAAGAACTGCAAAAATAAATTCATCTTCTACTTTCCCTCAAAAACAGTTCTTAACTACTTTTCATGTTTCTGAAGTGCTCCTAATATTCCATTTAACTTGAAAATGTGCCACGCAGAACATCTGAATAATCTCATTAAGAAAGATGCTCACTTTGCATTGGGTTTGTTTCAAACAAATAAAACTTCTATGCATTAAAAAGGGGGTAAAATATTTTCTTTTCTTGGTTTAGCTTTTCAGGATTGACAGAAAATTGTTATTTACAATAAGTAAAAATACACAGTACATTGGTACACTTCTTCTATTGCCTATACAAGCATACAAAATCTCTTCTCTCAGACCATGCCTCCTTAAAATCTGCCTTGCCAATTATTTTGCTGTGGTCAATTAAACATTGCTCTGTCATGGGAGGCATACCATGACTCACAAACACTCAGCCGACTGCAAAACAAAAGCAGACTGTAACAGACTTGTGGGTGTTTGACAACCTGCTCTGCACAGCTGTGTGCTGAGAATGCAGGGCTGAGCACAGTCCAGTTCAGCTCCTCTGATGTATAATTACTTTTATATAGTTATCATAAAGATGTCATCCTCTCTGTAATTAAATCTGGGCATCATTAAATAGTCACTGCTCTACTATTTAGAAAAGCAGTGAATTTAATTTCTCATTATACTATTCTTTGAAAGTATTTTGACGATTTGACATATTTTAATTAGTTCTAAAATAGCATTCTTCTTGTATCAACTCTGCCAGAAAGAAGTTCCTACATTGAGAACAATGGTAACTGCCTGGGATTGCAAGGCATCTGTGTATATCTGTCCTGTATACTCACAATATGTCAAAGATGTCCCTTTTATTCTGTTGCAGGCTATCAAAAATGAACTGTACTAAATCATTCAGGAAAAATCTAGCTAGATTTTTCTTCATCTGTGGATATTTCTTCCCACCAGGTTTCACCAGAGTTTCAAAGCCCTGTTTCTATCATTTCTAAAATATAACTGGAAGCTCACTGATGCCTTTAGAATGATTCCATCCACCTACAGCAAAGGCAAAGCAAAACTGCAGCTTCAAACCCCCCCGACTGCAACATCAGCTCTCTGTCATCACCTTAAGCCAATGCCAGAAAATGGCAAGAAAAGTCAGTGCTGTGACCAGCAAGGACGCTAGAGGTGCAAGCGTGTACAGGGCATTGAGCTGGGCTTGTAAAACAGCTGAGTATGTCATGCACACGTAAGCACAGCTTAGGTAACACGGAAGAAAAACTGAAACACGATGTTTAGGTCAGCCATGGGTACAGCAACCATCCCCTGATGTCTCCACCTCTCCCTTTTAGAATAAGAGATTTTTGTGGTTTATTACTGCCTGCAGATTATCTTGGTCACAGACACTGAGGCTGATTTGGAGTGACAGCAAACCCAGGAAGCCAAAAGCAATACCCCACTCACACTCACTCTGCATTTATCCCTATCCCTGCCCCTGCATGCGAATGTTTTTCTCTCCCTGACTTTACAGTCTACCAGTTTGTAGGAATGCTTTGAGCTTTCCTACAGTGGGAAACCACAGTGGGGTTACCAGCCTGAGCACTGCTCCATGTTATGTGAGATGCTCTGGAGTGATGCTAGGAACTGCTCTCGGGCAGCTGAGTGCCTCATCCTGGGCACGGGGACAAGCAGAGCTGGGAGGGCTGCTTTTGGCACTGCCCCTTTGCACTGCAGTCACTAAGGATACTAAATCAGGGTGCTTAAATGCAAGTTACTGTAATTGGAAAAGAGAGAGTTGCATTCAGGCATTGGACTTTTTCTCAAATTATTAACCTCCTCTGTTGGTAAATGTATTATTGTGTAAAAAATTAAGTGTATGTATTATTCTGTTACTAATCATAGGAAGATTAAAACAGGATCTCTAAAATACAACTCATGAAGTAGTAATTACACATCTGAGAAACCAAAGAATCACTGCATGCCAGGGGTTGGAAGGAATCTCTGGAAATCATCTAGTCCAACCCCCCTGCAGGTTCACCTAGAGTAGGTTACACAGGATGGTGTCCAGGCAGGTTTTTAATATGTCCTGAGAAGGAGACTCCACAACCTCTCTGGTCAGCCTGTTTCAGTGCTCTGGCACCTCCAAAGTAAAGAATCATAGAATCCGATAGAATCCTGTGATTCTGTGATTCTGTGAATCATAGAATGATTAAGATTGGACAGGACCTTAAAGATCATCAGGTTCCAACCTACCTGCTATAAGCAGGGACCTCACACTAAGCCAGGGTGCACAAAGCCTCATCCAACCTGGCCTTGAGCACTTCCATGGAGGGAGCATCCACAACATCCCTGGGTAACCTGTTCCAGTGAAAGAAGTTTTTCCTCATGTTTAGATGGATCTTCCTGTGTTCCAGCTTATGCCTGTTGCCCCTTATCCTGTCACTGGGCACCACTGCAAGGAGTCTGGCCCATCTTCTTGACACCTGCCCTTTAGATATTTATAAGCATTGATAAGATTCCCTCTCAGCCTTCTCCGGGCTAAACAGGCCCAGCTCTCTTAACCTTTCCTAGTAAGAGAAATGCTTCAGCCCCTTAATCATCCTCATACCTTTCCACTGGACTCTTTTCAGTAGTTTCTTGTCTTTCTTTAACTAGGGAGCCCAGAACTGCTCCAGATGTGGTGCTGCTCTATCATGTAGAGGCTAAAGGAACTCAGTGCTGACCAGCAACATGATTCAGGGTGCAATAAGATTCCACCCAAAAATGCACATTTAGTGCAGAATCCTACAGCCAAGAGATGCCCACAGCACCCATTCCCAAGGTTTCCCAGCACTAAGGGAAACTGAGAAGCTGCCTGCTCCTGGCAGTTACCCAGCTCGTGGCTGTCTTCCACTTGTTGATATTTCAGGAGCTCAAGCCCTGGGACAAGGATGACATGTTTTGACCAAGACCATAGATACTATGGTCACAAGTAGTTAGAGCAGAACTGAAGGAACAGGAAGGGATTTCCAACAGGCACTTTGACCTCACCCTCACCAGTAAAACACACAAAAAAATACAAAGAACTCAAATCCCTTTTTTAATGATGTTTTCAGCTGACCCAGTTTGTGACAGAAGAAAAAGTGGGAACCTTGAGGACCAAATTCCAAAGCATTTTGCATTTTTTTTTTTGGTTTTGCATTGTTTTCAACACAAGGAGGAGCAGCAGCTATGGCACAATCCTAACCACATATCAGATATACTGGACAGGATCATCTCCTCCTCCATCAACTGCTCTAAATGTTTCTCAATGATACACATGGAGGGCTCTGACTTGGTTCCTCGAGTGTATGGAAGATAACTTCCTAACACAGCTGGTAAGTGAGCCTACCAGGGGAGGTGCCTTGCTGGACCTGCTATTCACTAACAGGGAAGGAATGGTGGGGGATGTGGAGGTTGGAGGCCATCTTGGGCTTAGTGACCATGAAATGGTTAAATTCTCAATTCTTAGGGAAATAAGGAGAGGGGTCACCAAAACCTCCACTATGGCCTTCCGGAGGGCAGACTTCGGCCTGTTTAGATCACTGGTGAAGAGAGTCCCTTGGGAGTCAGTTCTGAGGGACAAAGGGGTCCGGGAAGGCTGGATACTCTTCAAGAAGGAAGTCTTAAAAGCACAGGAGCAGCTGTCCCCATGTGTCATAAAACAAAATGTCAGGGCAGGCGACCAGCCTGGCTGAACAAGGAGCTTTTGCTGGGACTCAGGGAGAAAAAGAGAGTCTATCACCTTTGGAAGGAAGGACAGGCAACTCAAGATGAGTACAGGGAGCTTGTGAGGACACACAGAGAGGAAATTAGAAGGGCAAAAGCCCAGCTGGAGCTCAATCTGGCCACTGCTATAGAGGACAATAAAAAAAGGTTTTACCAATACATTAACAGCAAAAAGAGAAACAGGGAGAATATCCATTCCTGATTGGATGAGGGGGGAAACATGGCAACCAGGGATGAAGAAAAGGCTGAAATACTTAACGCCTTCTTCACCTCCGTCTTCAATAGTCAGACTGGCTGCCCTCAGGATACTTGACCTCCTGAGCCGAAATATAAGGATGCAGAGCAGAACAACCCCCCCATAATCCAGGAGGAAGCAGTTAGAGACCTGCTGCAGCACCTAGACACTCAAAAGTCTATGGGGCCAGATGGGACTCATCCAAGGGTACTGAGGGAGCTGGCAGAGGAGATCTCCAAGCCTCTTTCCATCATCTACCAACAGTCCTGGATAACAGGGGAGGTCTCAGACAACTGGAGGCTTGCCAATGTGACGCCTATCTATGAGAAGGGCCCAAAGGAGGATCATGGGAACTACAGGCCTGTCAGCCTGACCTTAGTACCAGGGAAAATCATGGAGAGGCTCGTCTTGAGTGTGCTCACATGGCAAGTGCAGAACAGCCAAGTGATCAAGCCCAGCCAGCATGGGTCCAGGAAAGGCAGGTCCTGCTTGACTAACCTGACCTCCTTCTATGATCAGGTGACCTGCCTGGTAGATGAGGGTAGAGCTGTTGATGTTATCTATCTAGACTTTGGTAAAGACTTTGACACCATCTCCCACAGCATTCTCCTGGAGAAGCTGGAGGCACATAGAGTAGACAAGTGCACTCTGCTGGGTAGAAAACTGGCTGGCTGGCTGAGCCTAGAGAGTTGTAGTGAATGGGGTTGGATCCAGTTGGTGGCTGGTCACCAGTGACGTCCTCCAGGGCTCAGTTTTGGGTCCAGTCCTCTCCAATATCTTTATTAATGATCTATATGAGGGAATTGAGTCCTTCCTAAGTAAGTTTGCCAATGACACTGAACTGGGTGGAAGTGTTGATTTGCTTGAGGGTAGGAAGGCTCTGCAGAGAGACCTGGACAGGCTGGATCGATGGGCCCAGGCCAGTTGTATGAGGTTTAACAAGGCCAAGTACTGGGTCCTGCACTTAGGTCATAATAACCCCATGCAAAGCTACAGGCTTGGGGATGAGTGGTTGGAAAGCTGCATGGTGGAGAAGGACCTGGGGGTGCTGGTTGACAGCTGACTTAACATGAGCCAGCAGTGTGCCCAGGGGGCCAAGAAGTCCAATGACATCCTGGCCTGCATCAAGTACAGTGTGGCCAGCAGAAGAAGGGAGGTGATTGTACCTCTGTATTCAGCATTGGTGAGGCCACACCTTGAATATTGTGTCCAGTTCTGGGCCCCTCACTACAAGAAGGATGTCGAGTTGCTGGAGCATTTCCAGAGAAGAGCTACCAGGCTGGTGAAAGGCCTGGAGGACAAGTCCTATGAGGAGAGGCTGAGGGAACTGGGGTTGTTTAGTTTGAAGAAGAGGAGGCTGAGGGGTGACCTCATTGCTCTCTACAGCTACCTGAAAGGAGGTTGTAGGGAAGTGGGAGTTGGTCTCTTCTCTCCAGTGAATAATGACAGGATGAAAGGGAATGGCCAGAAGTTGTACCAGGGGAGGATTAGACTGGATATGAGAAAGAATTTCTTTACTGCAAGAGTGGTTGGACAGTGGAACAGGCAGCCCAGGGAGGTGGTGGAGTCACCATCCCCAGAAGTGTTTAAAAGAAATACAGATGTGGTGCTTAGGGACATGATTTAAGCATTAACGGGTAGATAAAGGTTATGCTGGGTGGATTTAGGTTATGGTTGGCCATAATGATCTTCAGGGTCTTTTTCAACCAGGTTGATTCTGTGATTCTGTGAAAGTAGATAGATAGGGCATGATCCAGGACTTGGCAGACTGGCTTGCTGACTTTGCAATGAGTTTGCCTGACTCTTGGGCTCTAGCTGCAAACAGTGAAAAACAGTAGTTTAATTTAGTGGAACGTGTTTGCAGTTTCTTTTTTTATTGCCATGGTATCCTGACTCAGTAAAATGAAGCCAAGGTGTTCCATCCTTTTAAGCCCTGGAAATTACTTCTAGGCACTTAAATAAGTTCTCTGGTGCACCCACAAATTTCACTCAATCAAGTTACAGATGCTCAAAACATTTGGATATGGCTCTGAGTAACTTGATATAACTGAACATGCCCTGCTCACTGCAGTGGGGTTGGAAAGGTCCCTTCCAACACAAACCATTCCATGATTCTATGATTTTATGGATACTTCAGTTTGGATATTTCCACCCTTCACCCTGCAGCCATTTCTACACATGCTTTACAGGATTTCAGCTAAGTTAGAGGAGCTGAAGTAAGCATTTAGGTAAATACAAGCCAGCTTGTCTTAGCACTTAGAGGACCAGTTTTGGTCAGAGTGGTTGGGTTTAGATTTCACAGTCTTTGCAAGGAATGTCAAAATGTACCCATCAGATTTAAACTCCCAGCGTCCCTTCCCACTCTTCCTCTACCTGCTGCTGAGTGTGATCCAGCCCTCACCCAACTTCTCCCACAAAATGCTACAAGTTTCTTTCACCCAAGATCCCTTGTACTGTTGTAGAAAGTACTGTTTGTTAGCATAACATGTTTTGTAATTAAAACCTTAAGAAAAAAAATCCATTTCCTAAATGTCACTCATAGGGATCAGGATTAGAGTTAGTGCAATTTGAACCTGCTCAACCCTGTCAAACAGAAATAAATGCTAAACAGCTTTGCCGGCTTCTCCTGCCAGCCAGACAATGCCAGAACATCTAGTCATAAAAGTCAACAGCAACAAAATGCAAACCTGTGCATTTCATAGATTTAACGAACAAACGAAGTGCTGCTAGAAAAACAGGATTATAATCAATACTGTCAGCTTCTCAACATTTTTCTGCACATCTAGGACATAATGATTTACAAAATTTCCCAAATTCTCGATTTCCCAAGAATCTTAGCATTTATATGTTTCTTAGTCCCAGTGTTTTGGTGGTTCTACGCAAACTTCTGTGACTATTAAGACTTGGCAATACTCTAAACAGCTTCAAATCTAAAAAGCAAATAAAAAATAAAGCAGAACTGTAACCATGGAAAGTGCTGGCTTATTAGAGCTATTAGAATCATAGAATCCTAGGGGTTGGAAGGGACCTCGAAAGATCATCTAGTCCAACCCCCCCTGCCAGAGCAGGGTCACCTAGAGCACATCACACAGGAACGCATCCAGGCGGGTTTTGAATGTCTCCAATGAAGGAGACTCCACAACCTCTCTGGGCAGCCTGTTCCAGTGCTCTGTCACTCTCACAGTAAAAAAGTTTTTTCTGATATTCACCTTGAACCTCCTATGCTCCAATTTGCACCCATTACCCCTTGTCCTATCACTGGTCACCACTGAGGAAAGCTTAACTCCATCTTCCTGACACTCACCCCTTACATATTTGTAAACATTGATGAGGTCACCCCTCAGTCTCCTCTTCTCCAAGCTAAAGAGACCCAGCTCCTTCAGCCTTTCCTCATAAGGGAGTGTTCCACTCCCTTAATCATCTTGAAAAGTTAAGATAAAGGTTCAATCTTGCATTCATTCACATTGAGGTAAATTTGGGTGTAACTCCAGAGAAGTCAGCAGAGTTCTTGGAGATTTATTATCATAGAATCATAGAATCACCAAAGGTGTTGGATTAGAAGGGACTTTAAAGATTATCTAGTTCCAACCCTCCTGCATGACCAAGGACACCTTCCACTAGATCAGATTGCTCAAAGTTCCACCCAACTTGGCCTTAAACACTTCCAGGGATGGGCCATCCACAATTTCCTCAGCAATTTGTACCTGTCCTCTTCATTACAAGAAGAGAGAGAAGCTGATCCATTCTCCAGTCTACCAAAGAGGAAAGATCACCAAATTTAAGAATACTGAGAAACAGTAAAACAAAGTCAGTGCCCAGCAATCTGAGCTGCCAAAGCAAGAACTACACAGTGAAACCGAGGTTTTCTTGCTGCCATGGGAAATTCTTGGGGCTGATGACTGCAATCAGACATTTCATCCAGTCTAATTAATTGCTAATTAAACTTGGAGCTCATATCCTAATTTGTGATAGAAGTTGTATCTGGCATCCACACATATTTTTGAGTTTACCATCAAGAAGAAAGATGGTCCAAAAACTGGTGCATTACCCTACATTTCAGGTGGCACAGATTCAGGTCCTCAAAGTACACTGCGTTCAGACAGGTTGGCACTGGGTGATTCCAAGAGGTGGCTTACTATCAAAATTAAGAAAAAAAGGTATTTAGGGTTCAGCTGGCAACACTGACCTTCCTAATTGGCTCTGACAAGCC
Organism: Hemiprocne comata; assembly: GCA_020745705.1. Taxonomy (NCBI): domain Eukaryota; kingdom Metazoa; phylum Chordata; class Aves; order Apodiformes; family Apodidae; genus Hemiprocne; species Hemiprocne comata. Next base: position 209,262,044 of record CM036586.1, read on the forward strand.
CTTCTGCAGTTTTTCTGACAGGTTTAAAAGAAGACTTCTATGAATGAGCATATGCAGGGACTAGGAGTGTTCACCATTCTTCCAGGGAACATTTTGTAAGCAATTTTATACAGTGAGATCTCATATAACCATCTCACATACATGTTTTTCTGAGACCTTGCTGTACTATGTGCTAGTGTTAATAAAAAGAGAAAAACAGGTATTTTTGGACATGATCCACCTGACCAATATTTAATACTAATTTTTAGATGAGATAAATTGTTTTTTCAGGAGCGTTCTTTTATTTTGACTCTCTCCTCAGAGACAGTCTGTGTGGTTCTTGCAGTTCCAGATGGGAAAATAATCATTTAACTCAAACAAAAATGGTGTGTTGTGTCAGTCTTCAAGATCCAAATCCCCAAGCATAATGATAAGTGACATCAGCAGCCATGTATTTGCATTCTTAAAAAGGCACAGAATGTGCCTGTCCACACTGACTGAACAAGCACAAGGTGAACATAGGGAGATGCACTCATTGGTAAGACAGAGTTAAGAACAAAGAGCAGGGAAAAAACCTACGAGTACAACTTGTGTGGAAGGGAAAGGGGATGTATACTCTGTCAGAAATATTGTCTCAATACTGGTCCGGAAAAGACCCTCAAGTCAGTTTGAGAATCATGTCTCTTTCCTTCTTAACTAACTAATAGTTTCTATATATGTCTGTTCTCTTTTCAAGGTGTTCAAGAACCCTTTTGAAATCTACCTTGGAAGGCAGCCAATAAGTCTCTGCCACTGTGCAGAGAATCTGCAGCTGAATACCAATTGATTCCACTCTGAGGTTTGATCTATGCACCCCAGGCAGAAAAGAAGAGAGACTAAACTGTGAGTAACTGGCTTTGATAAAGTAAACATCATGAAGCAGAAGACTGTGACTACTTAATATGAATTACCTTTCCCATCCAAACGGCACAACACAAGCATCCTTCCACAGCTCTAAGAAACTGGGTATCTTCTGTTCTCCTGACAGTTATAGTGTAGATCAAACCAGTAGAACTTTTGCCTTCCACAACCAAAGGGCTGCAATATATAGGAGACTGTAGAAAAGACCCCTTAAAACATATAAAGCAGTGAACTGTAGCTCAGTGAGAGGCAGAAAGTCCTTCAGCAACTTTTGCTGCTTCAGTATATAATGGAAACTTTCTTGCATTAACAGCCAACTCAGTATCATACCCTTCTAATGTCACTAATATTCATCTAAGAGATAAAAAAGTGACATGCTGACTGCTCTGAGCAGCTCCTCCTTTTGCAAAACCAAGACTTTCTGAAAGACTTCTCCCAATTCAAAAAGAGCTGGCTATCACCCAGCCTTTGACAATCACAGAGCAAGAGAAAACCAAACTGAGAAATCTTTTTTCCACTATGTGTGCAATCTGCATAGGAGCTGCATAATGTCTTGCAGCCAGAGTTTGGCCATGAATAAAAATCCAGATAAAAAAGAGAATGTAAGGAAGAAGCAGGCTACTCTCAGGTTGACAGGCCCAATCTAAGCTTAGAGACCTTTTTGTTCTTCAGTCTGGATATCTAAACATAGTATTTTCCCAGCTCAGAAGGGCACCGAGATAGATGGAAAGCAGCTGAGCAGCTGGAGTAAGGTGCACGTAGATGAGTCCTGTTATCTTGGGGAAGTCTAAAACAGGTGTTTGACAGCTCATTTATCATCATTAGTCTTTGTCAGGGACTTTATGGTATCTTGGATTAAGTTTGTTGAATGTTCTGCTAGTATTTGCTCCAAAATCACTAACATACAATTTTGAGTCAGAGTATCGATTGAGCCACACTCTCTTACTTGCAATTATTGATGAGTCAACGATATCTGTTCCTCCAAGAATGTGTTCAGATATTTATTATCTTTCATGATTCTGCATGTGTTCATTAAAGAATTGATAGTTAACTGTTTAAATGAAAAATAACACCATCCATTTTGCCCATAAAAAAATGTAAGATGTCCTAATTTGTCAAGATATGGAAAGGAAAAAGGCAGATTACTCCCTCCATTCTACCAGACACAGGCCAATAGAGAACTGAGTCTGTTTGGCCAGACACTCAGTGAAGACAGACAGATGTAAGACATAGGGCTAATCAGGAGTGCTAATGAGAATCTCTATCCTTTATTGGATGCAGGGGGAAACATAGTGACAAAGAATGAGGAAAAGGCTGAGGTATGGAATGCCTTCTTTGCCTCAGTCTTTAGTAGTAAGCCCAGTTTTTCTCTGGGTACCCAGGCCCCTGAGCTGGAAGATAGGGAGCAGAATGAATCCCTCATAATCCAAGGCGAAATGGTTAGTGACCTGCTGCACCATTTAGATACACACAAGTCTATAGGGTTGGATGGGATCCACCCAAGGGTACTGAGGGAGCTGGCAGAAGTGCTCACCAAGCCACTTTCTATCATCTGTCAGTAGTCTTGGCTAAACAGAGAGGTCCTAGTTGATGGAAGCTTAGCAAACTTGATGCCCAACTACAAGAAGTGCCAGGAGGATCTGGGGAACTACAAGCCTGTTAGTCTTACCTCAGTGCCAGGCAAGGTTATGGAGCAGATAATTTGGAGTGCCATCATGCAGCACATACAGGACAATCAGGCAAACAGGTATGGGTTCATGAAAGAAAGGCAGGTCTTCTTTACTGTAGAGGTGAAGAAGCACTGGAACAAGCTGCCCAGAGAGGTTGTGGAGTCTCCTTCTCCGGAGACTTTCAAGATCCATCTGGATGTATTTCTGTGTGACCTGCCCTAGATTCTGTGGTGGTCCTGCTCTAGCAGGGGGGCTGGACTCGATGATCTCCAGAGGTCCCTAATGTTCAGTGATTCTGTGAATTACCTGATCTCCTTCTATGACAAGGTGACCTCTTTAGTGGATGAGGGAAAGGCTGTGGATGTTGTCTACCTTGACTTCAGTAAAGCCTTGGACACCATTTCCCACTGCATTCTCATGGAGAAACTAGCTGTTCATGGATCGGATGTGTGTACGCTTCACTGGGTAAAAAAATGGCTGGATGGCTGCACCCAAAGAGTTGTGGTGAATGGAATTAAATCCAGTTGGCAGCTGGTCACAAGTGGTGTTCCCCAGGGCTCAGTATTGGGGTCAGTTTTCTTTAATGTCTTTGTCAATTATCTGGATCAGAGGATGGAATGCATCCTCAGTAAGTTTGCAGATGACACCAAGTTGGGGAGCTAGTGTTGATCTGCCTAAGGATAGGAAGGCTGTACAGCAGGACCTGGACAGGTTGTATCCATGGGCAAAGGCCAATTGCATGATGTTCAACTGTGAGGGACCAGCCCTCAGGCCCTATTCTGGGAAATGGTGGAAACCCCATTGTAACCCCTTGAAGAAAGCCTTGTATGCATCCCAGAAGGCCTGCCTGGAAGGATGGTGACTACGGTGATGCTTGCATATGGCCTAAGGCCTGCATAGACAGTGACTGAGATAATTACAATGATTGAGATACAGACAACCAAACAGAGGGAGGCCTGGAGGTTCGATCCAGCTGCTCAGTTTTATGACTCAATCAGACATACTCATCATTCCAAAGTAAGAAAACTAGGCCTATAAAACAGGGGGTGGCAATGGTGGGCTTTGGGAGTCTTCTTTTATTTTTTTTGGTGGAAGGAACCTCAAGGATCATCTGGTCCAACTTTTCTTGGAATACTATAGTTTATATGAGATGGCTCAGCACCCTGTCAAGCTGAGACTTAAAACTGTCCAATGTAGGGGAATCTACCACTTCCCTTGGGAGACTATTCCAATGTTTGATTGTCCTCATGGTGAAAAATTTACCTCTTGTGTCCAATCAGAATCTCCCCAGGAACAACTTGTGCCCATGACCCCTTGTCTTTTCCATGTGAATCCCTGTAAATAGGGAGTCTCCATCTTCTTGATAGCCCAAGCTGCATCTCCCATAACTTACTTAGTCACAAACAGATGAAAGACAGACTAGATAAACAGACAGTGAGATGGAGAGAAAATTATTTTTAACTGCCAGGCTGAACGGTTTATGCTTAGTAGTGTGAAGTCCAGCTGGAGGCCAGGCATTAAACGTGTACCACAGAGGCCAATACTGGAGCTGAAACTACTCACCATCCTTATTAATGACCCAGACATTGGGACAGACTGCACCCTCAGCAGGTTTGTAGATGACTCGAAAATGGTAGGAGTGATTGCTGCACTGTAGGGTTGTGCTGCCATTCAGAGGAACCTCAACATGCTGGATAAATGGACCAACAGGTAGATAAAAGGCTGAAAAGCAGCTTTGCAGAGAAGGATCTGGGGGTCCTGGTGGACAAGATGCTGAACATGAGCCAGCAATGGACTGTTGTGACAAAGAAGCCAATAGCATAGTAGGCTGGTTTAGGTGTAGGGTTACCAGAAGGTCAAGGGAGGCAATCCTTCCCCTCTACTCATCACTGGTGAGATATCTGGAATGCTGGGTCCAGCACGGGGTCTTCAACACAATAAAGACTTATTGGACTGAATCTAGCAAAGGGCTGCAATTTTTTTTCAGGAATTTGGGCACCTGCCATACAAAGAGAGTTCAAGAGAGGTGGGACTGTTTAGCCTGGAAAACAGAAGGCTCTGGGTGATCTTATCAGTATATATATAAATATCTGATGTGGCAGAATACCAAAGATAGAGTCAGACTCTTCTCAGTGGTGTCCAGTGGCAGGACAGGAGGCAATGAATAAAAATGAAAATAAAGAAAATTTAATTTAAGCATCAGAAAAAAACTTCTGTTTGTTTGTTTGTTTTAGTTTTTTGTTTGTTTGTTTGTTTTATTGTGAGGATGGTCAAACACTGTAACAGCTTGCCCAGAAAATTTGCATTTGAATACTTTGGAGATACTCAGATTCTGACTGTTCATGGCCCTGGCCACTCTGCTCTGGTTGACCTTACTTTGAGCAGAGGGGTTGGACTAGACTATTTGCAGAAGTCCCTTCTCACATCAAGTATTCTGTGATTCTATAATTCTGTATGAAGCTATATTCCAGTCACCAGTCTTTCAAGAAATTACAGCAGGACTGCAGCTACTCTAATAAATTCAGGGCCAAGCAGTTTTCAGAAGTATCTGCACAACAGGAAACTTGCTGTGCCTTGGGAAAGGAGAGAAGCAGAATCACATTCCCCCAGGCAGAGGAGGGAACATCTTATGTGCTATTCTATCTAATGGGCCAGAAGGTTAGGGCCAATATAGGAAATGGTGCATGAAGGACTTTATTCCCAAGCCTACTTTTAGGTGCTTACATTAACAGCTTGTTTCCTTCTCAGTGGAGAGAGCTGAACTCAGAAGGGTGATGGAGAGCACTGAAAAGCAGGCTGCTGCTCTGAACTGCCCACTGAACAAGGGCATATTGTTAAGAATAATTCTGCTCTGGTCCCAGCGGTACATGAGGTACCCTCAAGAGGTTTTCCAAAAGCTATTGTTTCTGCCAAGCTTCATATCCTACATTTGCATATCCTGGTATTTAGCATGCCCTGAAAATTTCCACGTTGATTCTCCCATGCAGTCTGTAAGATTCACACCTCTGCTGTAAATGGTCAGGGTGCTAGTCATCTTTGGCTACTTCTACTGACGAAGGCACGTTGGTGTTTCTGTGGTGGTGTGGTGTGCACACAGGTCCAGAGGGCTTTCTGGTGCTGTCGGGCTGATGGATGACTCTACAGCAGAGGTAGTAAGGGAGCTGGAGGAAGGAAAGTCTGCAGCAAGGGACTGTAATGATATTTTTGACTATGTAAAAAAAGTTCTCAGAGATTTCTACAACTGGAAGAGATTTCAGGCCTTTTTTTCGTCTCGGGCCTTGGTAAGTAGAGCAAGGGCAAAAGGAGATGAATTCTTTGGTTGTAAATAAAACAGAAAGGTATTATGACAATAAAATTATTACAATGTAAGATTAAATTACCTACCCTGTGCTTTTGAATAGGGTGTTCTAATATAGAGCCCTGACTCAGATTTTAAGAGCAGCATGTACCAAAAATAAGAAATAAGCAGACAATTATTTTATGAGGTCACTATAAAAAGATTGGGAAATAAGATTAAGCTCCAAATGGAAACAAAGAACAATTTAGAAGATTGGTTTTGTTTCTTGTTTTCCTTTTAAATGTGTGCCATTGAGACAACTCATCATGCACTGGCAGTATTATAAAGGTGATAGGTAGGACAGATGGAGCCAGGTTATTCCTGGTGCTTCTGCTGAATTTTGTAGCTGCCTATGAGGTAATTCCTTCAATATCATCAGTCCTAGGAGCACTTTACCTAAGCTTGTTACTCACTTTTGAGAGCTGCTTTTCCAAAAGAATGTGGATGAGATGAAGGGTGGAGAGGAGCTCAATGAGAATGATCAACTGGATGGGTCAGTTGTCTTCAAATGTATGAGGAGGACCTACAAATCAGATGAATCATAGAATTATACAATTAATCATAGAATTGTTTTGGTTGGAAGGAACCTTAAAGAACATCTAGTTCCAACCCCCCTGTTATGTGCAGGGACACTTCCCATTAGACCAGGTTGCTCCAAGCCCCATCCAACCTGGCCTTCAACACTTCCAGGGATGTGTTATCCCCAGCTTCCCTGGGCAACCTCAGCAAAAAAAAAAAAACAAAAAAAAAACAAACCACTTCCTAATATCTCATCTAAATCTATCCTCTTTCAGATTAAGTCTTCTTAAAATGATTCAAGTCTTCTTCATGTTCCCTATGGATACAGCAAAGCATTTCATTTTTCCTCTCCATGAGTTTTCACCTGCTACAAAAATTGAAAGTAGCATTTAGTTCACAGTCTGAGGAGAAAGCTTCAAAACGTTTTTCTGTAAAACAGACCTAAATTTTCTTGTAGGATCTTGTTCTACATGTTATCTGTACATAAACCCTGAAAGCCAGTCTGCTGTTCACCACTCCTAAACCTAGCAGCTGATACCAACAGAATCAACTTGGTGCTACCAAATCTATTGAACTCAACTAATCCACATAGGAAATCTTTTCATATTTTAAATTATGTTACAGAAGTTCATCTACTTGTTTTCTCCAGTACTCTGGCACCATATTTTGCTCTTTTCCACTTCATCTAGATGCTTGAAGATTTATATCACTACAAGGAGATTTCAGCTGTTACTAGACCTGTAAGACAAATTGCTCGTTAAGCTTGGGAAGCTTTAAGGCAGGGTTATGTTCCATGGGCAAAAATGTAGCAGAATGATGAATTATACAGCTCAGGCTTTTGTGTTAGTTTTCCTGATGAATACACTTTATATTGTTGGGTAGGGGAAGGCTTTGCTGAAACATATGGGTGGCATTAGCACAGGAGAGTACAAATGTCACTGGTGGAAATTTTTGGCTTGGACTTTGTACTCTCTCCCTATGTATATGCATAGTTTTTGAAACAAGCCCATGCTTAGGGATTTTTTTTCATATTTATGTAGCTAGCAGTTTTCATTACAAAAGTGTTACAAGAAACAAATAATTTGACAAGTTGCAGAGAACTAACCTGTAAGGAATTGTTACAGTAGCACTGGTTTTACCGTCACTGCTTGAAAATTTTACCATGGAATCGTTTTCCCTTCTTAAGATTTAGGTTAGCTTTATAGAACAAAGTGGAAAGGCTCCACATTTTCAGAAATAAAACAGCTCTTTGTTTACTTTTTCCAACTAGATATTTTATTTGTTATTAATTTATTTTTATTAATTTATTTTTTTATTAATTTCCCTTCACCTTCTTACAATCCCTTCAGTGCCTGTGCTGGACACAGTTCACCCTCATTCCTTAGCCAAATCCTGCTCCAGTGCCTCAGGTGCAACCCCCCAGACAACTCCCAAGGCTTCTTAAACCCGGAGTGCCTCCCAGCCTTTCACACATGTTCATACTAAGACAATGTGAAAAAAAAAAATTCTTATAGGAAACATTGTTATAAATAATTATGATGTGATTATTGTAGCACAAAAGCACACAACTATAAATTTGCATGTTGTGTTTATTGAAGAATACCTGAAACGTTTAAAAATTGAGTTCTCACCAGAAGTGCCATTAACCTTCACCAGCTGTGTGTCTTCAGCAGACCTCTTTTATCTCCCTCTACATGTTCCCTTCTCTTCTGGGTTATTTGGACTGTACACTCTTGATAAGAAGGTTGTCTCCTACTGTGCTTTTGTACAGTGCCTAGTGAAACAGCAACCTCTACATACCACCAGGTTGAACTCTTCACCTGCTCCACAGCAAAGGACAGCCTACACTTTAAATGGCTTGTCCTGGTTTTGGCTGAGAAATAGCTAATTTTCTTCTTAGTAGCTAGACTAGCACTATATTTTGGATTTACTATGGGATTTAGTATGAGAAGTATGTTGATAATACAGTGATGTTTTTAGTTGTTGTGGAGGAATCAAGGACTTCTCAACTTCCCATGTTTTGCTGGCATGCAGGTGCACAAGAAGCTGGAAGGGAGCATAGCCAGAGTAACAGGTCCAAACTGGGCAATGGAATATTCCATATCATGCATTGTCATACCTGGCATATAAAGTTTGGGGAAGAAGGAATGGGGAATGCTCAGAGTGATGACGTTTGTCTTCTCACTATTATGTATGATGGAGCCCTGCTTTTCTGGAGATGGCTGGAGCCCTGCTTGCCCATGGGAAGTGGTGAATTAATTCCTTATGTTTTGCTTGTGTCTGCTGCTTGTGCTTTACTTATTAAACCCTCTCTCAACCCACGGGTTTTCTCACTTTTACCCTTCATATTCTTTGGGGAGAAGTGAGCAAGAGGTTGGGTGGGGCTCAGTTGCTGGCTGGGGTTTAATCACAACATTGCTGCAGGACTGAAACATGCTCTTTGGTCACTGCACCACTGGCACTCATAAAAACAAACAGTTCAGAGTCTGAACCGACCCTCACAGGGTTTGTGAATCATGGCTTTGTGCATCATTTTGGCTAAACTGCTGACTCAAAAATATGTATCAAACTTTAACATTACCTTGACAAGTTTTCTAAAAAATAAACAAACTAGAATTCATGAGCCTTCTTCTCAGTGCAAAGCTCTTCACTTTAAAATACAGCCTATAAAAAAAAATTAGGGGCTAACTGTCCCAGATGAGGTATGTGGTCAACTGGGAGATGCTGACTTATTTGATAGGAAGAGTTTGTGCCCACCGTGCTAGCCTGAGAGTGTAGGTTATCTTCAGGATCATCTTTAAAAATTTGCTTGAATTTGGCACAAGGTTTTGGATAACTGCAGCTTTCATAGAACTCTTACCCAGGAAAATGTCCTGTATTTTATGTAATGAGAGCTAAAGTCCATTCTGTGGCCTGTGCATGTTTAAAGCCATATTGCCCATCCCACCTCAGCACCTTGTTTCCTCTGCAGATTACTTTACCTGGGCAAATGCATGAAAGAATGAAGTGGGATAGTGCAGTCAGTCTCTGTACAGGATGGTTAGTGATGCCTGGGAACAACACTCTATACCAACTTCAGCCTGATGCAACCTTTTTGAACATGCATGTCTTCACAAAGTGAACTTTGGGACCAGTGTAACCCCAAACTATTTATTGCCTAACAGGTAGCTTTTCTGGTACAAGTTGTCACTATCATCCAGTGGTAAAGGATGCTTCCACAGATCACCCATGCATCCTTCTAGATACTCAGGAGCCCTTTTATTGTCTGCTACAGTTCAACAGGGGAATACCCTTTTGCTATTCCTTCAAATTGAGAAGGACACACAGCCTCAATTTTCTAGAGGAGCAAGACCTGGTAAGATCACTTCAAGAAGCAAGAAATTTCAAGTCAATTGAAGATGGTACCCCAGTCATCCAAGTTTTGTCACTGTCTCCCTTCAGAATGAGAGCAAATTAACTTCCCACGATTCACTGAGACACTAGCTTGGATGTGCAAATTTGTTTGTATAGGGCAAGCCTGTACCTTAGGGGCTGCACATGTAGAAAGTTTATTTTGCTTCGTTTGTGACTTTGGGTTGGGTCTTTTAACTCACTTTTTTCAGTCACAGAAGTTGGTTTCAGGTTGGCAACAGAACAGGTTTCTTGGACACCTTCTGGTCTATGTGTCTTGAGTAGGTATATAAAGTATCATCTGTTTCTCTTACATACAGAGGCTTTAGATGCCTGCTTTCATTCAGAGTGGTTGCAATATGTCTTAATATTTTAAAATGAACCTGTGACTTCAAATCCCATTAGAATATCCCATCAGTGTCCCATAGGTTGTCCATAGCACATTGTGTCAGTGGTACTGCCTGAGCCATAGTTTTGACATTAGCTGCTGGAGAAGTCACACCTCTGCCAGTCCCATCTAGCTGATCCTCCTGTCACCTGCTGTTACCCTTGCCTCTTCCAGACACAGTGCACTAAGAAAATTTCTTCACTCAAGTAAAAATTCATTCCTTGAAGTAGAAAATAACAAGATGCAGTCCTAGACTGAGGGTCTAGAAGGCTGTAGAATTTCAGTTTGTTACTAAGTGGCTTTCTAGAAACTTTGAATAAGGGTGCTATTAGTCACTTTTTAGACATGGACACCAAACTTTTTGCTCTGCAATCCCACTACAATCAGATCAACAGCATCTTTTTGTCCTCTATACTCAAAGGAAACACTAACATTCAGTAATGTAGGGCTCCCTGCAGCAAGACTGTGGCATCCATGGGATCAATTGGCCAGGGCTCCAGTGATGTGCTAAGAAAACTCATTTACTTCACTGTAAAACCATCCTGTGAAACACAGGACTGAAAACTAATGTCAAGCCTCCCTACATTCCCTGGCATTTGGGAAATCAGAGGTGCTAACTAATTTTGGTTCATTGGCACAACTGGGTTGTAAACACACAATTTGATAGCATTACGTACCAGGGAAACAGGCTGTGTTTGCTGAGCTACATGACAATTTCCAACCTAAATACATCAACAAGGCTCCTGCTGTGCTTCTTCAGAGCACTACATGTGTCTCAGAGGTTACCAAAGTTCATAGTACCTCATGGGTCACTCATTTGTTATTGGTAACATGATGGTGGACAGCAAAATTGAGCTTGTATGAGTGAACTGGAACAGGTCAGAGCATATTCTGTGACTATCCATGCTCCTCAACTGTTAGCCGATCCTTGCTCTAGTTCTGGCTCATGCCAGTCAATGCCCTCCCAGAGATGTACAGGATATAGTTTGGGGAATAGTTTGGGACTGTTCCCCGTGGGGAACAGAGAGGTGTTTATTCTATTCTGGGGAGCAGCACAAGGATTTAGACACATAGAACCAAGCTATGCCATTCTACTTGTCTTTGGGGCCTGAGATTGGATCCGGGTCCATTTTACTTAGGAATGAGACCATGTATACATGGACCATGCACAAAGCAGGTGGATCTTACTGATTCAGCAACAAAACAGCTATGCAGTCCAAACTTACTGCTTCTCCCACAGGCTCAGCGAGAAAAGGTCATGTCATAAGGTACCTAGAAAAGGAGCTTATTTTTTCAAGGGTAGAATAGCAGGAAAAACACACTTGGCCACCATTTGGCCCAGTCACACATCTTTGTTCATGTCAGCTGAGACTCTAACCTATTTTATTAATTACATTAAAAAAATGAGAACTTCAAGCCTTTGACTGGATTTTTTTTATTGTTCCTTCAACTTTTTGTTCCACGAGAGTTTTCTACAGTCTTTGATATGTTCCACTTTCTCCCACCCAGTATGCAAAAGCTACCCAAGACTGGACCTACTCTTTTTATTGCCATATCTAAATGTGTGGAGAGGACTCTTTTTTCAGGCACTCTCTTTGGGAGACAAAACTGAAGTTTTGTCAGCCGCAGCCCAGGCCTTTTTATTTGAAAACTCATTTAACAAAAACTTTCTTAAAAGTGCCTTTTGACTTGCCTACATGAGATTAGTAGATGTTGTGCTGAATTATCAGAACCTTTCCCCTCCTTAAAAATAATCTAAACACAATAAAGCAGTTTAGGGGAGGTTTCCCCACAGAAAAACACTAGAAGTATGATGAGCAGCCAGGATCTCCCAAAGAACTACGCTGCAACTCAAGACTGTACCCAGCCAGGTCCTCATAGCTTAGCTTTGGAGCTGGTTTTGCCCCTGCAGCAGCCCACAACCATGGAAACACAAAATTACCACCTTCCCTTTGCTGTCTCTCAGGTTCAGCATAGTTTCTACCTAAATATCTGCTTGCACACAAATCTCCAGAAAAAGAACAGCAACAAAATATTTATGACTCTCTGGTATAAAATTAATTAATAATTTGTCTGTTGATCTATAGTGCCCTGTTTTAAAAGTCAACATAATTCCTTAGGTGATGATTTGGGATTGCATTAACCAGAGATCCCATAAGCCTTTTGTGAATTATCTGGGCTGCAAGCACCTAGCTAATATGCTTTACCTTTAACTCAATTATATCTCCATAGTAATTGCTGGTTATGCAGTATGTTTGCTAACCCAGGATAATATTATTTTTATGTGAGTCTTAAAAATTAAGCTAATATGACAAGCTTATTCATTTTCATGGAAACACTATGACAATGCCATCAGGTGCTGGTCATTAGTGTAATAGTAATAACGTATATTCCTTTTCTCTCTTAGGACCTGAAGTGGACAAAATTCCAATTGATACCAGATATGCTATTTAGAGGAATATCTGAATGGAGTAGACCTATAAATACAAAAGAAATCTAAAGTGATAAAGTGTTTTATTCATTAGTATAAGGGCTGGATTTTCATCCAAGCAACACTACTGAAAGCAAGGCAGAAATCACACTAGATTGACTCTAGCCATGTGATATCCATCTGGATCTGACCTCTGTGGATGAGAAGGAAATACACCATCTGACTGCTGCTGAGGCCAGAGGTTCTGAGCACTCACTTGAAAACAAACACTATCTGCTATACAGAGGTCCAGCTGTGGCCTGACCCTACCACTCAAGACTCTCTACTAACACAGTACCAGGATAGCTCTTGTTGAGAGGCAACAAAATCTCTGCAAAAGTATAAATAACTTGGACCTCCATCTGTCATTAATTGGTGCAAATCCAATGAAGTCAATGCTGAATGGATTTATACCAGGTGAGAGCCTGGCCCTGAGCCTCTTAGAAAGTCACTCATATTCAATCAAAACACAACAAATCATCTGGTTTTGTCAGATGTTTTATTTGATATGGATTGCTGCAGTTGTGTTCTCTCTGTCTTTATATATTTTTGTTGAAGAGGTCCTTGCTCACTGCAGGAGGTTTGGACTAGAGGACCTTTGAAGGCCCCTTCCAACCCAGACCATTCTATAATTCTACGAATATATTTGAAGAGAACCACTTGAAAACATTTTATAGTTCAAGGAGATTGCATATTGATCTTGAAACAAGAGATTAGACAACAGGATTTACTGTGGATCAAGTTAACTTCATCAGACACTGCTACCTTGATTTGCAATCTTAACAAACAAGTAAGGAATAATTTATGCACATTGATATCTACTTGTTTGTCCTTTAAATCTGGCCTGGACTTTTTGAAAGGGCTGCCCACAGTTATTTGAACTTGAAGAACAGACCTTTTTGCCTAAATATGAAGTGTAAGAATGACAACAATGTGCCTCAGTAAAAAACATGCAGCATTCATAAACGCAAGTAAACAGAATCCTAAGAGTTATCTGCATAGGGCTTGTTATATATAAAGATAAATAATCAATTTTTTTATTACATATTACATACTTATTATTACTTATTATTATATACTTATTACTTATACTACAAGAATTTTTTTTCCTAATCATACACTTTCTATAATATTTTGGGTTTTTTTCTAAAAACTGTGTGTATATATATAGCCTATTCCTTTTTCTTTATCAATAATTTATTTTTAAATCTATCTGTTTATTTGTAAATAAATGATTATGGTTAACAGATAAATAGTGGACTCTGAAATATGGGTTTTCACTAGGGCAGTGGAACAAGCAAAGCACTACATTCAGTAACATGAGAGTAGAGTGACGAGATACCTCAAAGAGTTCCCTCAGGGATCTCTAGGTACAGACCTGGTGCATGTTGAAGAAAAAGACCAGTTTATTTCATTTTATGATCTCTTTCCAGCTTCAGTCCGTTTCCTTAAGTATGTAGTTATGTAGAAATGGGAATGATGCCTGACTTAGTTTAATGAACTTAATCACTTATTTGTCTCTAACAACAGCAGGAATAAGTATACAACCTAACAGCAGGATCCATGGTGAGCATCTTTCCTGTAAATCCCTAAGTTTTTCTACAAATTTGCCTCCTCAAGGTCTTTTCACATAACTAGATTTTCCAACTGTTTTTTTCCTCTTGTGACTTGCCTTAGTCAAAGAGCATTTTTCAGGTTCTCAGAGACTTCGCAACAGCACAAAGATTTTCTATTTATTTTTTACAATTATAAGCACAGATAACTAACCCCAAATCCCCTATCTTAACTTCTTCTTCAACTACTTTTTCTTATTTCAGTAACTAATACTGAGCTCTAATCCACAATCTGAGATATGATTAATCCATCCAGGAATCACTTTCTAAGAAGCTGCAGTACAGAATTATATCTCCTGTTGCATCTCCTTCCAGCTGTACCATGCAGAGTCCTATCATTGGCTTTGTGTGCTTTATACAGACACACCTGATTCCACAAATTGGATTTTCTTTCACAACAGAGAATAAAAAAAGTGACTAAGAAAGAAAGGCTATTTTCAGACAGTACTTGGTTGTCTCAAAATCTAATGACAACTATAAAAAAGACACATTGACTTCTCAATCTTAATTTCTATGAATCCAAAGCAGAGATCAGAATAAAACCTAGTTCTGCCAATCTGCATTTAGAAAGGAGCAGAAAAATAACTCTTTTGTCAAATTAGAAGCGAGTTAAAATGCAGAATGTGCAGTTCCAAAAGTTTTGTCATTATTCATATGTTTTTCCTGTATAAATTCTTTTTAGGGAGTTCATTACAAGATTTGGTACCTGTTTTTTTTTTTAAATGTTGTGCAAGTTTCTCATGTCCCAGTGTTCCTATCATCTTATATAATGAAAGCAAACACTGAAAACACATGGGGGTCTATCTCACCAGAGATTGCCAGTTAGCACAAAATGCTACAGCTCCCTTAATATCAATGATGCACTAGGCTGCCCTTGTAGACTCCAGCTGAGGTGGGCTATACCATCTCCAATCCATTCACCTCATAGGCAACTGTCCAAGATAATAGGCCATTTGTAAAACATTTGAGAAGGAGAGGCCACCCTTTCCTCCTGTTGCAGCTGTATTTCTTTAAACTGATTTCATTTCTGGAGGGTATTGTTCTGGCTGAGATGTGCTTGGTACTTTCTAAGCAAGATGAATGGATCCAGCTGTGAGGGAGTGATGTGCCTCTTCACTTTCCAAAAGTGTCTCACCACTCTGGAGCCAGAAACTCTCCGTTTGCTTAGGTGAGGACAGAAGCATGCAGAAAACTTTCACGTAAGACTGTGAGGTGTGCAGTGATTTTAGAGTACTCAAAAGTGTAAACAACATTTGAGAATTCTTCTGTTTATTTATCAGCAGTTTGGGCACAGAGGCCCACCATGTCTTCAGAAACCTGTCCAGCTCACTGCAGTGCAGTCTCAAGCCTCCCTGTGCTTTAAAGTCAGATTCTGGAAGAAATAAAAAAAAAACACAAACTGCAGAAAGAGAAGGTCTTCTTTCCCCTTCTTTAGTAGCTTAGCAGTAAAGCAACCTGTCGCCTCCATTGGACTCTCCAGTAAATCTCTGTCCCTCTTAAACTGGGGAGCCCAGAACTGGACACAATACTCCAGGTGTGGTTTCACTAGGGCCGAGTAGAGGGGGAGGAGAACCTCCCTTGACCTGCTGTACACACTCTTCTTCATGCGCCCCAGGATACCATTGGCCTTCTTGGCCACAAGGGCACGTTGTTGTCCCATGAATAACTTGTTGTCCACCAGGACTCCAAGGTCCTTCTCCACGGAACTGCTTTCTAGCAGTACTGGTACTGCTACTGGTACTCCTAAACAGTACTGGTGCATTTTGTTGTTCCTCCCCAGGTGCAGGACTCTACACTTATTCTTGCTGAACCTCATTAGGTTCCTCTTTGGCCAGCTCTCCAGTCTCTCCAAGTCTTGCTAAATGGCCACACAGACTTCCCATGAACCTGTCAGTCCTTCCAGTTTGGTGTCATCAGCAAACTTGCTGAGGATACACTCTGTCCCCTCAACAAGGTTGTTGGTGAAGATGTTGAACGGGACTGGACCAGCACTGACCCTGGGGAACTCCACTAGTTACAGGTCTCCAGCTGGACTCTGCACCATTGATCACCACCCTCTGGGCTCTGTTGTTTATCCAGTTCTCAATCCATCTCACTGTCCATTCTTCTACCTCACACTTCCTCAGCTTGCTCACGTGGATTTTATGGGAGTGTCAAAAGCTTTGCTAAGGTCAAGGTAGACAACATCCACTGTTCTACCTGCATCTAACAGTAAATAAAAACTCATTTATTTCTAGGTGACATCTCTCCAAAAGGCTATAGCCTTGCTTATGCTTCTCTAGCTCGTTAAATATCAAAATAATCTATTAAATTGAAACTATTTTAGTAGACAGGAGAAAAAATTCCCCCTTTGGTGCATATGGCTGTAGTCCAGGTTACTGGTGGCACCGTTTCCAATCTACTGGGACATAAAAAGATCAAAAGCACTTATTCTCGTTACTTGGCACTGTGAGGGAATGTCACAACCACCTCCTCTTGCAGCGGCAAACAGGAGCAGTGCTTGTCCCAGTCTCGACAGGGAGAATCTAAATCCTTATGAGAGAAATAGATTTCATGCATACTTTCCTTCAGTGCTTGATAGGCTCAGACATCTTCCTCTTCACCAGGCCAACTTTGGTGGATCCCCTCTTTGAGGTACCAAATCCTCTCATGCAGCTTCCACAAGGTTAAAAGGCTGATGGAAACACAGCACTGTAAGTGTTTAGTGTGTTGGAACGTAATTGTCCCTGCAGATTTAACTGGGAGTTCTGTGAGGATCCCTTCTTCCTCTTGGTGTTACTCATCAAACCTAAAAACTTGGCAGGTTTTACTAGACCTAATCAGTTGTTTGCTCCTGATATCTAGTGCACCTGGTTCATTCCTGTTCCTCTAATCAAGATGCTGCTCTAAATGCTTTCAGGTCCATAAAGTTCCTGGAGGATACAGATGATTGCCTAAAACCATCTGGGTGTGCCAGGTGGTATAATACATAGTAATCAGATATGGAGAGCAGTCCCCATAAGAGCATTACTAGCTATCAGCAAACTTCAGATTCATCACACTTTATCAACTACAATTTCCATAATTCTGCTCCTTCATCCTAATTCTTAGCCTGCCTGATAATGCTGGGAGGTCAAAAACATGGGCATGTAGCAATAGGACAAGGGGTAATGGCTTTAAACGGGTAGATTTAGGTTAGACATTAGGAAGAAACTCTTTACTGTGAGGGTGGTGAGACACTGGCATAGGTTGCCCAGGGAAGTTGTGGATAACCCATCCCTGGAAGTGTTCAGGGCCAGGTTGGATGGGGCTTGGAGCAACTTGGTCTAGTGGGAGGTGTCCCTGCCCATGGCAGAGGGGTTGGAACTGGATAATCTTTAAGGTCCCTTCCAACCCAAACCATTCTGTGATTCTCTGATAACCATATTCACAAAACCAGCAAATGCTCACATGCATGAGCATCACAAACATAGCATTCATAATCAAATGCTCACATGTGTGGGAACACCAAGATTACAATTGCCTGTGAAATTGCAATTCATTTCCTTCATGCACACACTTTGGTTAGTCTCTAACACAATATTTACACTGGTTTGTTATTTTTGGTGTTGCTTTTTTTGTTTGTTTTCCAGATGTACATCTTGTTTGCTCTCCAATATGCACAGCACTCCTTGAACAGCCACTTAGTGGGTTATTTTTTTCCTCACCCCGAAGGGCAAGCAATACCACAAATGCTTTGCTTTCAGATCTGCTTAAGGGGCAGAACAATTCAGACTAAAGAAAACTGGTTGTCTTCTGACCTGAGTTTGAAGAGCTTGCAGATAGAAGAGAGTGGAGAGAGTGGCAGCTGTTCTTGGGGACAAGGTCACTAAAAAACAGAATGCAATCAGAGCAGGATATTGTATCCCAAGAAGCATGTCATGAATGCCAACAAAGAAAGATGACGAAGGTTCCCTCAGCCTCCCTCATACCTGTCTCTGCTTCAACCACTGCTTTGAGCTGCCACAGTCAAGAACATGGACACTACTGGCAGACAAATATCACTGGGAATTTTTTTGAGTCTTGATTTGAAAAGGTGTCAGGAGTGAATACCCCCCCCCCCGCCAACATCCCTTTTTTATGGCTGCCTGAAGTGTGAATGGGAAGAAATCCCAGTCTGTCATATGGTGCTCTGCAAGGAACAACACATCCCACCTTAGCTCTGCTCGAGACTCCCTACCTCCTGGCATCCCACAGGTTGGAAGCCTCTTCTGTAATTACAGTCCATTATAAAGCATGTATCTTCATTATTCCAGGCTATTACAGAGCATGCATCTTCATTATTATTTTGACCATTTATCTGCATTAGCCCCCTACAAGCTCAAATTGCCAAGGTCTTTCTGTTCCTGAGTATAAAAATATGCTGTATGCATCTGCTTATTTAAATGTTTAGATTTCTTTAAATATTGGGGGTTCCCATCTTTTTATTTCACAGCAGTCATCTAACATTATCTGTCAAGCTACTTACATAGGTTGTCCTTACAGGTAAAGGAGACAGATGACAATTTATTCCATCCAAATACAGACTCCTGCACACTCTTTCTCCACTGAGTATGAGGAGACCTGAGGCAGCCAGTTCAGTCTGCATGCCTAAATCTCAGGCAGCTAATATGAAGTGTACCTCACTCTTTCTTCCTGGTAAAACTAATCACTAAAGCTAAAAATCAACAGTTGTTCAATTATTTTTTTTAAGCTAAATTCTACTTCTACTGGACTTTTTTGTTATCTTTAGTGCAAATATACGGACACATAAAGATACAATTCATGTTGGATGAGCTCTCCACAGTGACAGCTCAGCAGGTCCACCCAATGTTCTGGGTGAGAAATCCCCCAGTACACTGCTTCAGGGAAGGTAGCTCCCTGCTCCCACTTGAATTTTTCTTCACATTTTGTTTTGCTTTCCCTCCCTTCTCCAGCCCCCACAAAGGAGGAGGTCACTTTTAACCGAGTCTGCAGGGTCTCATGCTTTAGACCCCAGGACTGATCCTTCTTGCACCAGTTACGATGCACTTGGTTACACAAGCAGCTGCTACACTTCAAGCCTGTACCTGACAAACAGGAATCCTAACAACCTTCCCCTACCTAAAGGCAGTGCAAGGAAAATGCCACCAATGGTTTGCAGGAGCTTAGATACTATTCCAGCAAGAGCCCCCAGTATGTGCATAGCTACAATAGGACAAATATTGGCTATTCACTACTGCTGGTGGAGATCAAGAATACAATTGTCCTGCTGTTCTTGAACACAGGCTGCAACAGAAAAAGTAAGTAGAATGGGCTTGATTTGCTGTGTCTGTTGAAATCACCTAGTTCCAACTATCTTCAAACTAATAATCAAGGTTGAAACCGCCATTTAGATTTCTTCTACACTTAATAGAGAGATACAGATATCTCTAGAGGACAATTTTCCAACACTAATCTTAGGAAGAAATTAAATGGTCCTTGAACATGTTTACTTTTCCCCCTTAACTGCAGGGGAAGGCACAAAAGCTTCTTAAGGCAAACTATCAAATTTTTAAGTAGCTAAAGTTAGGTAAGACCACTTTTAGTTAATTTAACTAGTAGGCACAGCCACACTGCATCAGTTATGCTTTCATTACAAAAGTGTTTACTTAATTCTCTTGGTGCAGCATTTCATTAACTTGAATCCATTTAACCATTTTGGACAGACCTCAGAGCAGCATCAAAAAGAGAGCTCAGACATCAAACATGTGACTGAATGGAGGGACAGTGGCAACAAAATTCAGAAAATGCCTCCATACAGTAATCGACCTGAGACAATGTCACACAGGCTTTGTGTGTTTAGCATCACAGCAACATCTTTGTTATGTTTCAGCAAGCAAAACAGGGATATTTTAGTATTAATACATTCTACCTAAAAGTGAGAACAGCTAAAAGAGCCGATGGAGCAAGCTGCTCAACAGTAACTTACCTGACACGGAATTATTGTTGTGTAAAATACTGCACACAAATACCTAAAGAGTTGCTGCAGTTTCAAAGGACTGGGGATAAACTTGCTCTTTTTGGAGAAACTACGACATCTGCTGGTTTTTAACTAAAATGGAAGGAAGGAAGGAAAGGAAGGAAGGAAGGAAAGGAAGGAAAGGAAGGAAGGAAGGAAGGAAGGAAGGAAGGAAGGAAGGAAGGAAGGAAGGAAGGAAGGAAGGAAGGAAGGAAGGAAGGAAGGAAGGAAGGAAGGAAGGAAGGAAGGAAGGAAGGAAGGAAGGAAGGAAGGAAGGAAGGAAGGAAGGAAGGAAGGAAGGAAGGAAGGAAGGAAGGAAGGAAGGAAGGAAGGAAGGAAGGAAGGAAGGAAGGAAGGAAGGAAGGAAGGAAGGAAGGAAGGAAGGAAGGAAGGAAAGGAAAGGAAGGAAGGAAAGGAAGGAAGGAAAGGAAGGAAGGAAGGAAGGAAGGAAGGAAGGAAGGAAGGAAGGAAGGAAGGAAGGAAGGAAGGAAGGAAGGAAGGAAGGAAGGAAGGAAGGAAGGAAGGAAGGAAGGAAGGAAGGAAGGAAGGAAGGAAGGAAGGAAGGAAGGAAGGAAGGAAGGAAGGAAGGAAGGAAGGAAGGAAGGAAGGAAGGAAGGAAGGAAGGAAGGAAGGAAGGAAGGAAGGAAGGAAGGAAGGAAGGAAGGAAGGAAGGAAGGAAGGAAGGAAGGAAGGGAAGGAAGGAAGGAAGGAAGGAAGGAAGGAAGGAAGGAAGGAAGGAAGGAAGGAAGGAAGGAAGGCTTGATAATTCCAGATTTCAAAAGAGACGTATTCTGTGAAGGCAAAAATGTGACTGGAGATGCAAATGATTGTGACAGCATTGCAATACATCAAGACAGAGGCTGATTTTTTGTAAAGTTATCAAGGAGTAAAAAGAATGTGAAGGTCAGCTTCACAGAAAGGCATCACAAAATATCATAGATCACTGAGTCTGACAGAATTGCTTTCAAGATGTAGGAATTCAATATTCAGAAACAATATGTAAGCACCATTTTCTGTGTTTCTTGTGTGCTCATATTAGTGCATACATATAAATACCACAACACTGCATTCAAAGGCATAAACTCTGCAGTTCTGCAATGGGAAGCCAAAATATTGCAGGGAGAACCAATAGAAATCAGCCAGTTGCTAGCAATTTTTACTAACAGATATTTAATAAGCATATTTACTTATTAGATAAACCAATGTCATAATGCACTAGGAATGCTGGCCAGTTCTCAAGTACCTGTTTTTACATAAATTATAAAACTAGAACTACCATAGAGACGATCTTTAAAGACATGCTACTTTTCACAAGCAAAGGATGATCAATTAAAAATGTCCCAAGTTGCTCTTCAGAATGCTACTCACAACTAAATGCTTGCACATCTCCCAGCAACTGCTGCTTTACTTAACTCCGTGTGAAGTGATCCATTCATAAACTGTGTGCAAAATTACATTCATTCACTACTTTTGAATGTTCACAATGAAAGATGACACATAAATGGAGGAAGTTGTATTGTTAAGTATGAACATGAGCACTGAAAAGAAAAGCTTTCCCTTTTACTTGAAGGTTGAAAGTCTGGAACCATTCTTCACAAATCAGAATAAAACTGAAACAACATTTAATAATTTTTTCACCTACACATTGGTTTATTATTGCAGTACAATACGGTTGTGATTTAACCCCATCTGGCAACTAAGCCCCACCCAGCCACTTACTTACTCCCCCCCCATGGGATGGGGAGAAAATCAGAAGGATAAAAGTGAAAAAATTCGTGGACTGAGATAAAGGCAGTTTAACAGGTAAAGGAGAAGCTGCTTGTGCAAGCAAAGGAAACCAAGGAATTCTTTCACTACTTTCCACAGGCAGGCAGTTGTTCAGCCATCCCCAGGAAAGCCAGGCTCCATCATGTGTAATGATTACTTGGGAAGAAAAACACCATAACTCTAAATGTACCCCCTTCCTTCTTCTTCCCCTAGGTTTATAAGCTGAGCATGACATTATATGGTCAGGAATATCCCTTTGGTGATTTGGGGTCAGCTGTTCCAGATGTGTCCCCACTCAAATTCTTGTGCACCCCCAACCTACTCTCTGCTGGGGTTGGGTGAGGAGCAGAAAAGGTCTTGACCCTGTGTAAGTGCTGCTCAGGATTAACCAAACATCCCTCTCTTATCAACAGTTTTCAGCACAAATCCAAAATATAGCCCCATGCTAGTTACTATGAAGAAAATTAACTCTATCCCAGCCAAAACAAAGACAAATACATCAGCCGAGACTACAAGGAGTCTGGTACAGTCATAGATGCAGAAAAATGTATTATTTTCCCATCTGCTTAAGGTATAGTGAACAAAAAAGTACAGTTGTAATTGGCAGTAATGTGCTTACAGCTGGTGTGGTTGAGGAGCAGAGGGCTTCCTTGCAACTCTGCTACTATTTAACAGAGCTCAGCAGCACTGATTACTAAACCAGGAAATTAACAGAAGGCTGCAAAGAATTAAACGTCTCCAACTGTATCTTTCAAGCACTCCAATAAATTTGTCAGCGATTTCTGCTGTTATTGCCATAGACTAGCTAAAACCTGAAGATGACAATGACAGAATGCCATCACCCAAGACAGCAAATCAGGGTTTTTTTTGCATTCTTGTCAGGAGCTTTTACAAAAATCCTAACAACAGGAGAAAAGAATAAGAAACTCTGAAAATATAAGTCCCCAGAACTGTACCCAGATGTTCAAAAGGAAACCAGTCACCAGAAACTTGGAATTGGCATACTTTTATTTTGATGTACAGTACAAAGAACACTTCCAAGGCAGAACTGGCAAAGGACCAGCCTCTGCTACCTGCTAATTAACACTTTAAACATAGCATTGCAGGTGGTTGCAACAGAACAATGCAAGCCTGGAGCACACTGGCATGCCAAACCTTGCTCTGTTGGGAGGAATCTCACTCCCTCTCTCCCACTGTGAATCCATTCCAGAACGGCGTGCAGTGCTCTGCATTTGTCTGCCTCTTCATCGCCTTGACAGCCAGTATTATAGTTATTTAGATGTTGTGTAACTGTATTAGTTAATGTTTGCACAGTGCTCTGAATATATGAATTGCTATCCAGTTATTCAGTATTATCATTCCCATTAAGATGAACCTTAAAAGCATATTGAAAAAGACGGTGCTTAAGTTGAATAACCTCCTCTAAAGAGGAACAGTAAATCCATCAGATCTTGTGAAGATGTTGTACTACCTGAAATATTTGAAATCATATCTGCTTTTGCATGCACACATGCACATGCATGCACACACACACACACACACACACACACACACACGTTCTTTTATTTGAAAGGTCAGTATACTGGTTTAACTAGACTTCGTATTATTACTATAAAATAGGGAAAAAAAAATAAAACTACACCATTAATACATTACAGATTTGATTAAGTTAAAATTAAATAACATGTCTTAATGGTAATGTCAAAAAAAATAGCCTTGGAAATCAGAAATACTGATGTTCTTTATAGTGATCTGACTGTCTCCATATTATATCTTGTACAGGTCAGACCAGAATTTTATCGATACAGAGAAATTAGGCAGAAAGGTGGTACAAGTGCAATTATATCAATAACAGTTAAGGACAAAAATTGTGGATACTGGAACCAAAGTTAAAGTGACTTTTCTAATTTGAGGATAACAGTTAAGAAGAGTAATGTATTTCAGTATAAAACTATGCATATGATGATTTGTATTGCTATGACTACAGTGGTATCGACTAATAACTTACACTGGCCTAACCTCCTATATCAAGAAGAATTATGTGGATTTGAAAAGCTATGTAGTCAATCAAATGGAAAAAAAAAAAACACAAACAAAACAATTTTCTACCCATATGGGCATAGATAATTCAAATCCTCCTGGACATATTCTCTCAGAGAGGAAGACTAACTAGAATAAAGATTGTTAACTTAAAAATAATCAGAACCAAGTTACTTCGGAAAGAAACCTACAGAGTAAGAGTGGTGGATATAAAAGTGGCTATGTTTGCAGAGGGACAGGGCAATGCATGGAAATAAAGGGTAAACTTTCTCATTAGGAGCCATTCAATTTCTTCCAGCTATAGTTTTTCATCTAATGAAAGTTATCACCTCTCTTCAGAAAGCACACTCCATTTAAAAAGATTAATAGATTCATATTACTGAAGCAATAGCTTCACAGAACGTCGCATCTGATGACTAGGGATGTTTTCTTTAAAGCTGAAATCAGATGAAACTTGTACTTTTTAACAGACAATCTAAGGGTCTCAGCCAACATTTGTTGGTTCAGAAGTACTGGAACTTATTCAATACCCATGGGCTGAGAAAATTAATGAAGTACCAGGAAGCTGGAGGTTGTGAGAGAAGCTGGGTTTGGTTAGTCCAATTTTTTTTGGACTATAGGCTTAGAGAATTAACCAATGTTTGAGAAGAAGGATTAATCTGAGATTCAGGTAGATGTCTTCATCCTTTTGAATCATTCACTAGAGCCCCTGTTACAGCTGATGAAGAAAAATGGTCAGTTTTAGAGATTATTTATCCCCATGTAGACTGTAAAATAAACCATCCCTCAATATGGGGAGACTGCATTGAACAGTACAATTACAAGACAAAAGTGAACTCGCATTGGCTCTGATAACATAGTCAGTAACTAAGTTTCATAATTACATGCTTAGATGGCAAAACAAAATGTCTTGAACCTTCTTGGGTTGTCTTCCTCTCATCACCTCAGAAGAACAGTTTTAGAAGAAGAAAGGCAGAGACTTTTAATCCCTACACAAGACTGTCTTGATGGTTAAAAGTTTACTCAGGAAATAGAAGCTTCAGTTTAAAGTCCTATTTCTGTTCTTGTCCAGTTGTCTTCTAAAGCTCAGCTTAACTATTTGGCACTTCACTAGACCAAGAAGCCCTTGGGAAACTGCCCGGTCTGAGGGCAGCCATCCAGGAGAACAGAACAGCTTCTTCTCTTTCTGCATTTTGAAAAAAAATAGGGGAAAAAACCAAAAGGGTCAAAGCCAAAAAGCAAAAAGACAAAAAAAAAAAAAAAGCTATGAGTAGTATCAGCTTTACTTCTCCAACCTTGCCTCTGAAGTTTCCCTTTATCAGATCCACACATGTCATTGCTGCTTCTATCCCAGCATCCTTTCACCCCCTATTTGGGCCTTCTCCCCAGACTCCATATCTATTATCCCTCTGTTCATTAAACACATTCAGAAAGGAAGACAGAATGAATCAAGCTTATGATGGTACGAAACTATTTCCAGCCACCCTCCTCACTCAGCTTGCTCCCTCCTCTCCCCAGACCCCACCATGTGTTTGTCTTACCTATTTAGTCTGTTGGCCTTTGGCCATGGACTGTCTCACACGAGTCATGTTCATACTGCTAAGTAACTTAGTGCAATAGGACAAAATCAAGCCCTAGACCTGCAATAATCCACATCACTTACTTATATTCCCTGATTTTTATCCTCCTTCTGTAACAGTATGGATGTCAGCACTGTGTTCACAAAATCCTTAGTATGATAGTATAGAGAGAGCTTCATAAGCTCTCCCTAAACAAATATTTAATGATGCTTCTCCATGCAGGGTGCTCTGCAGAGCTCCTCCTTCTTTGCAGAGCCCCATGTTTGTCCATGTGTGTTTGTGTCAGGTATGATCCCTCTACTGCTCTGAAGATCCAAAGTTAACTATGGCATAATCCTTGCATTCTTACCTGGGTCTAAACTGTGGGCTCAGACAACACAGTAACCAAATTAATGAGATTAAAGCATTCAAATTCCCTGAAGTACAATAGACAGATTTAAGATCCTATCTTAAAATAATTTCATAGGAGAAAATTCTACTAACTGTACAGGAGCTTTCCTCACACCAGACAAAGGCCAGTTCCCTCACTTGACTATGAATCCATGTTTTTGACACACTAGAGAGCATGTGCCAAAGACACTTCTAAGTGAAACACATTACAACTCTGCATGTTAACCAGTGGTGAGTTCAGACCCATCAAATGATATTTTGAGGCAGATGCATATCATGTGAAACAGCAGGAATCACACTGCCCTGAAGGTTGGGCTAAGGTTGCCCTTTGACAGATTTGCTTCAGGCAGTTGTATCAGGTTGTCACAGAAATATTCCAGACTCTTAAAGCTTGAAGGACTATAATAATATTTTTTGTGCATCTTTTTCTCACCTAAGAGTATGGAAGATTTAAGTGGGATATTTAAAAAAGCACTTTAGTGCTAATGAAAGCTCTTTATCATGCAGGGTATAGCATGGTTTCTCCCATGAATTAAGATCAAGTCTCAATCAATTAAGGAGAAGTCTATATGTTCTCCCAGATGCTTTTCACGCCTGATTTCAAAATGGACTGAAGTAACCTTTGTCTTTTTCTTAAACTAAATGCTCTGGAGCTGTTTAAATTCAAGTAATATCTTCCATACAATCTTTGTTGTTTCCTCAGAAATGCCATCTGGGGGCAGCCAAATAGGAAAAGCAGTTAGCTGATCTCCTGGCACCTTCAGTGAGATTAATGAATCCATCATGGGAGAGGTCAGACAAGGCAGCTCTGCACCGCTCCCAAGTCACTGCCACAGGAGCACAGGAATTATTTTAATCTCAAAACTTTTCCTCCACCTTTTCAATTTAGCAAACATCTATCTTTGGCAGGAACCATGCAAAGGAGCCCTGGGCTTAAATATTTCATCTATGTGGAAAGGTGGAGGAAAGTAGGTGGAGGGAGGGCTGGAGGGGAAAAGATGTAGTACATTTGTAGTCACAGACTTCATAGCCATACCCATGAGCAGAGGGAGTTAGAAGGCAAATGTTTATTGCAGACAGAAGTCCCCAGAGAGCAGATATTTAGGGAGAAAACTGTCATTTATCAAGGTACACTAGCTGTCATTGTGCTGCTGTTAACTCTGGCTCAGTTCCAACATTTCAGCATTGAATGATACTAACACCAGCCTCGTGGAGAATTATCACAGAATCACAGAATCCTAGGGGTTGGAAGGGACCCCAAAAGATCATCTAGTCCAACCCCCCTGCCAGAGCAGGGTCACCTAGAGTACATCACACAGGAAGGCGTCCAGGCGGGTTTTGAATGTCTCCAGCGAAGGAGACTCCACAACCTCTCTGGGCAGCCTGTTCCAGTGCTCTGTCACTCTCACAGTAAAGAAGTTTTTCTGATGTTGATGTGGAACCTCCTATGTTCCAGTTTGTAGCCATTGCCCCTTGTCCTGTCACTGGATATCACTGAAAAGAGCCTGAGCTCTGTCCTCCTGACACTCGCCCTTAACGTATTTATAAACATTGATGAGGTCGCCCCACAGTCTCCTCTTCTCCAAGCTAAAGAGACCCAGCTCCCTCAGCCTTTCCTCATAAGGGAGATGTTCCAGTCCCTTAATCATCTTTGTGGCTCTGCGCTGGACTCTTTCTAGCAGTTCTTTGTCCTTCTTGAACTGAGGGGCCCAGAACTGAAGACAATATTCCAGGTGCAGTCTCTCCAAGGCAGAATAGAGGGGGAGGAGAACCTCTCTTGAACTACTAACCACACCCTTTCTAATGCACCCCAGGATGCCATTGGCCTTCATGGCTACATGGGCACATTGCTGGCTCATGGTCATCCTCCTGTCCATCAGGACCCCCAGGTCCCTTTCTCCTACATTGCTCTCCAGAAGGTCAGCCCCCAACCTGTACTGGCACATGGGGTTGTTCTTCCCCACATGCAAGACTCTACACTTGCCCTTGTTGAATTTCATTAAGTTCCTCCCCGCCCAACTCTCCAGCCTGTCTAGGTCTCACTGAATGGCAGCACAGCCTTCTGGTGTGTCAACCACTCCTCCCAGTTTAGTGTCATCAGCAAACTTGCTGAGAGTACACTCTGTTCCCTCATCCAGGTCGTTGATGAAAATATTGAACAGTACCGGTCCCAGCACCGACCCCTGAGGGACTCCACTAGTCACCGACCTCCAGCTAGATTCTGTCCCATTGACCACAACTATCTGACTTCTTCCTTTCAACCAGTTCACAATCCATCTCACTACCTGATCATCAAGACTACACTTCTTCAGCTTATCTACGAGGATGCTGTGGGAGACAGTCTCAAATGCTTTACTGAAATCAAGATAAACCACATCTACCGCTCTACCATCATCTATCCACCTAGTTACTTTCTCATAGAAGCCTATAAGGTTGGTCAAACATGACTTCCCCTTGGTAAAACCATGTTGACTGCTCTTCATGACCCCGTCATCCTTGATATGCCTGGAGACAGTGCCAAGAATAAGTTGTTCCATCACCTTTCCAGGGATGGAGGTGAGGCTGACCAGTCTATAGTTATCCAGGTCCTCCTTCTTGCCCTTTTTGTAGACTGGAGTTTGTTATATCAGAAAGTTATCAAATATGTGTTATTTTCTTTTGATTGGCATAGTTTCTGCAGTTTGGTCTAGGGATAAGCAGAAAATAAAGAAAGCACAAGGAAGATAGTTCTGCAGGGACAGAACTGAAAACCCAAAGGTTCCTTGCAGAGAGATGCTTCTGTAGAGTGGGCAGGTAAAGGAAACATTTATCAAATATTTATCATTTATCCAACAGTGCTGGTGATCTAGTTGAAGATGCCCTTACTCACTACAGGGAGGTTGGAATAGATGACCTTCAAAGGTCTCTCCAAACCCAAACCATTCTACTATTCTATGATCAATCTAGTAGTGCTGAGGTAACCTTGAGGTGGCACAGTCTGTGATGCTCATTCTACTGTTACCCCAAAATGAAGGAATCCTGTGCAAGTACCCCTTTCTACTAACTGTCACCAAGGAGGCTTGTGTATTTGCTTTCAGAATAGCATTCTCCACAGCATTAACCAACTCTTTTGGGGCTCAGTAAAGCAAAATACAACATTTTGCACTAGGTGACAGTAATGTAGGAATAGATACACCCAGTTCCCTACAGCAAGCCTGTGTGAGTTTAAGCATAAGATACATTCATCCTAAATTATCTGGAAAGTAAAAAAAAAAACCAAACAAAACAAAACAAAAACTGTTTAGATGCCATGAGTTAAGTGAATATAAACTATGAATAAACAATTCATATCCTGGGCTGCAACAAAAGAAGCATGACTAGCAGGCCAAGGGAGATGATTATTTGACTCTACTCTGCTCCC
The DNA here is from genome assembly GCA_020745705.1 of Hemiprocne comata. Lineage (NCBI taxonomy): Eukaryota > Metazoa > Chordata > Aves > Apodiformes > Apodidae > Hemiprocne > Hemiprocne comata. Next base: position 209,291,464 of record CM036586.1, read on the forward strand.
ACGAGAACCCACCTGAAGTGCTGTGTCCTGTTCTGGACCCCCCAACATAAGAAGGACATGGACCTCTTGGAGCAAGTCTAGAGGAGGGCAATGAAGGTGATCAGAGTGCTGGAGCACCTCTCCTATGAAGACAGGCTGAGAGAGTTGGAGTTGTTCAGCCTGGAGAAGAGAAGACTCTGGGGGGACCTTACAGTGACCTTCCAGTGCCTGAAGGGGCTATAGAAAAGCTGAGGAGGGACTTTTTACAAGTGCTTGTAGTGAGAGGACAAGAGCTAATGGCTTTAAACTGGAAGAGGGGATATTTAGGTTAGACATTAGGAAGAAATTCTGTAGCATGAGGGTGGTGAGACACTGGTGCAGGTCGCCCAGGAAGGCTGTGGATGCCCCCTCCCCAGAAATGTTCAACACCAGGTTGGATGGCATTTGGAGCAACCTGATCTAGTAGGAGGTGTCCTTGCCCAAGGCAAGGTGTTATGACTCTATGGACAATTGCCATAGAAATCTTTAAAAAGCAGTTCTCTCAGCCATTAGCCTGCAAACTAATTTTGTAGTGACGAATTAGCCAGGTATCCTTCCACCTATGGACAAGCATATGATTCCAAGCACAAGGTGAAGCATGTTGGGGTTCTGTAATGAGGCAACAAGATGCAGAGCCAAGATTCAGCTTGTTGAATGACAGCTCTGCAAGCTGTTTCTTATACTAGTTTCTTATCACAAAGTCATGCAGCCATTTCATGCCAAAATTTGAAAGACATGTAGAGGCAGCTTTCTACCTGTGCTAATTGCCACTCAAAATGTCTCACTGGGGCTACTGTTCTTCACTCATTTTCTTTTCTCATTCCCCTACCCTGGCACTTCTTCAGCCCTTTCCATCTGCTACAAGAGCCAGAGATTTTTGAATTGCAAAGGGCATCCAAGTTGCACTGGTGCCTAGGACTCTGCAAGTGCAAGAGAAATTGGATTCTCTTTGAATAGCTGCTGAAGGAGAAACACAATGCTTTAGCACAAATAAATGCATGAAGCTCTCTCCTGGCAGCCCTGTGATTTACATTATATGTTGCATCATCAGTCTTGTCTTCTGAAATTGCACAGCAAGAAGCAAGAGTGAGAGCCATAGTATCAAAAGAAATTTTAGAGACAAGCGATTGACCTGTTATTAGTGTAGAAGGACTGGACCTTCAAATCCCACCAGCAACATGCTTGTCAGTATGTCTAACCAAGAAGGTGGCTGCAGTCTTTTCCTTTGAAGCTGGCACACCGTGTCCTTTCTGGCAGCCCTGGGTATCCCTTTGCATCTGACAGTAATCATTTGGCTTCTACTAGATATATATGATGACTGAAAACATTAGGAATGTCATGGGTGCTTCACAAGGTATTTGGTTTGCATGGGATACTTTCAGATAGAAGGAGAATCATGGCTTAATAAGGACTTCATAAAGAAACGTTATATAATATTCCCACATGCTTAGCAGTGCCATTTGTCTATTTTCAGGCTGAAGAGAAACACTTTTGTTCCCTGCTATTCATATCTGTATAAATTTCTCAGTGGGGATGTGACAGTATCACACACTCAAAGGCAGCACTGTCTCAAAGAATACTTCTGTAAGCATCACATCCCAGAAAAACCAAGAACCCTGCCAGCCTGCCCCCCCCCAGCCCTCAGAGGGGTCACTCTCTCTGTGGAAGCAGTGAGAGCTTCCAGTGCAATTAGTTATCCGTGTTCTTTTCCAGAAATAACGCTCGTAGACCACTGGCAATACCTTAGGTGCTCTGCTGCTGGGGCCAAAGATGTGGTCCCTGTCTAAAAACTGTTAAGGAGTTTTGAGATAAAAGTTGCATTCAACACTTAACGCTTAATATCCCCAGACAACCTCAGCCTCCGTAGTTTATTTTTGTACTCCATTTTGAAATACACTTACAGCTTCTGCAATAACATCCTATGGCAATGAGTTTCACAAGCTCTTTATGCTTTTTCTGGAAGAAAAGGAAAAAAGAAAAAGCACAATATTTAATTTGTTTTATGGCTCCTACTTGGTATATACGTGTGTGGATGTGTATATGTGTGTGTGTATGTGTGCATATATAGAGAGATATATAGATATATATTGTGTGTATGTGTGCTGGTACTGACTATTTGCTGAGTATCCTTTCAGAGCATGTTAAGATTTTAGAAATGTCTGTGAAAGAAAGATAAAAGGATGGGAACAGAGAAGCCCAGGTCAAAGAATTTCCTCATGTAGAATAAAAGGATGGAGAGTAGATTCTTCTGAAGATTGGAAACAGGATAAAAATAAAATAAGAAGGAATGGATGGAAAGTTAGATTTGGGGCGGGGCTAAATATGGTGTCTTGTCTTCTTTAAAGCCTCCCAGTGCAGTTCACAAGTGGAATGTTTTGTATTTCAGGCAGTAATATTTTCTGCAATCTCTCCCAAACATACCTCTGTTATTCTAATACGAAACAAAATTGATTCTTACTGTGTGACTAGAAGCTGACCACAGTCACCCGGACCTGTTTAGTCTTGAGAAGACTAAGAGGGGAACTTACTAATGTCTACAAACATCTGAAGGGTGGGTGTCAGGAATGGGCCAGTCTCTTTTCAGTGGTGCCCTGAGATAGGACGAGGGGAAACGGCACCAAGATACAACACAGGAAGTTCTACCCAAACATGAGGAAAAACTCCTTTACTGTGAGAGTGAAGGAGCACTGGAACAGGCTGCCCAGACAGGTTGTGGAGCTTCCTTCTCTGGAGACTTTCAAGACCCATATGGGCGTGTTCCTGTGTGATCTGCCCTAGGTGTTCCTGCTGCAGCAGGGGGGTTGGACTCGATGATCTTCAGAGGTCCCTTCCAACCCCTATGATTCTATGATTCTGATTCTGTTAAAATCTCCAATAACAGTGAAACAGAAAACTTTATGTAACTCCAACATACTAGTGATCTCTTAAAGAGCACTTTCAGTTTCTTACAGATATTAATTGGCCTGTTAACCTATTACTTGTGTTACAAGAGTTCCATGATACTTTTTCAATACAAAAATTGGCTCCATGAGTACTGGTAGCCCATAATACCAGCACTGCACAAGACATGAAAAGATCTCTGAAACAGCCAAGTACCTGCTCAAGGAACTAAGAGATTTAAGACCATAATCCAGGATGCAGATGGCTCTTAATTATGAAAAAGCTTTAATTTCCATGTTCTTTTCACCCCTGATGATTTTAGAACTTTTTACATCGGCGAGTGCCATTTCCCCCTCCATATTTTAGACATCTGACTGCCATTTAGGGAGGTTGTGCAGAAAGCCAGGTTGTGCCTGGTTCAAGTCAGAGCTTATTTCCATGTTCTTTCACAATAATTTAAGGTGGGGGGGAAAACACTTCCTGCATCTCTTTCCTGCCTTTTCCTTTCCTTCTTTCCATGTATGAGAGGTTCTTTTTTCATACTTGACATGGCATTTGTACAAATCCACATCTCCGGTGTGAGACAAGCATCCAGAAGGAGAAAACTGCTGGTGTAGTCACGCTGGACACAGCAGTAGACAGGACCTTAGCACTGCTAGTAAGATAGAGCAGCAGAGCTCCTTACTCCTGCCCCAAATTGCTACCTTATCCAAAACTGTTTAACATAAAATTGTAAAATTATCTTGTGAGACATTTCATAAACATGATGGTTAAAAAGCTTTATCTTTACTGATGGTGAATTCAAAACATTAAATAATTTTAATCTGATGCATTTGTCAAGAGCTTTTACAGAAGAATCTTGCACATAATATATTGGAATAACAAAGAGAGAAAGTAGGTTTTTACAGGACAAAAAATAATATGGTTGTCATTGTGCTTCCTAAATCTTCAATATTTTTTGTGATTGTTTGTAAACCCCACAGTAACAGTGCTATTTGAATGAATCTTACTCAACAACTTTATTCATTAGACTGCTAAAACCTCGGTTGGGGAGGGGGTGGGCAGGGGTGGAGGGACCAGACATAGTCTTCACAAGAAACTTCATTATCTGTTGGCATTATGCAAATATTCTCAGTTAAACTTAGAGTGGATTTTAGAAAGCAAAGGTTGCAGTAAATGTTTGATGAAGTAACAGTATGTCAACAGTCTAAACATGGCTTGATTATGGAAATGAAATCTGGGAAGGGAATTCAACTATTAAAGCAGAAAATATCTAATTAAATGGAACCCATGCATTAAATTTCACTTATTCTCTACACAAGAATTCTTTCTCAAGTTCTATTTAAGTAGTATTACACAGCAACATATAATTAAAAATCTAATACTACGTTCAAATTATAAAAGGCATCCCACTTTTAATGGGAAATAACAGCCCACATGAGAGATTTTCATTAACTGAAACAAATATTTTCACTATCAAAATGTATTTGAGGTTTTATGTGCAGCATATTGAACATGGAGCTGATCTCAAGGAAAAAGTAAAAGCAATAAGAAAATGCATTCACAAGTGTATGAAGTGTTGACACATCTCCTAGATAGCAAAGGAAATGCTCTCAGCTCCTGAGAGTTTCATAAACGCTAGCATGAATATTCATATTTCATAAAGTTTATACCCAAAGGCTCACCATCTTATTATTCGTTGCGTGCCACTCTCCCAGTTAACACATTTCAGTAATTCAATCCCAAATCAGAAACAATTGGCACATAGTTTTCATTTACAAAAGATCATGAATGGAAGAAAGTTATCCCTGCAGATTACGCAGGGACTGATGGCAACGCCTGCCAGTCCCTACTGCCAGTGACAGGGCTGACAGATCCATGACCTTGTTTTTCAGCAGAAGATGCATTCCTGCACTGCATCCTGGTATATTTAGGCTCCTTTATCCTGATGCCCAGCTTTGCCTTCAGATGAGAGAAAGAATTCAAAAGCTGTGTTAGCAATCATTTGCCATGGTGCCACAGAGCCCAAGGCATTGTGTAAGATGCAGGTGTGGCTGATAAAACCTAGAGCAGAAAGAAATAGGTTTCCTGTCAGATGCTCACAACTGCAGCTGAGTAATAGAATCACTGAAAGCAAAACACTGTGATAGTTTATTTGGTCAAAAATAAATTTTCCAAAGACCAGTAACCATGATTCAAATGTGATGAGTGACTTACGATTTTAAAATATACCTGAAAAAAAAAAAAAAAGCTTATTTCTTCTTTTTAGATAAAGAAATGTGATTTTTCATTTTGAAATCCTTTTAAAAAATTCAATTTTTACTACTAAAGGTGAAGTTATTCTTGAGTGGGAACCTTGATAGTTTGAATATTTGGTGGTGGATGTGGCAGAGATAGGGTAGTGGTTGGACTTGATGATCTTGAAGGTCTTTTCCAACCAGAATGATGATACTATGATACTATGATAATATCAAAGTGAAAAATCTGTTAGAACTACATATTTATAGTATACTTACAATCTAATTACTACACAAGCAACAACAACTGGATAAAGATAGGAGACATAGGTAATCATTGCAGCTTGCTAACAATTTAAATTTTGCCAAGCTGTTTCCTAGCATGTCAGCAAGAGATCAAAAAGTTTTGGAAGTGAGACCTCTGACCAGTTCATGAAGATGCTCTTCTCAAACCTGACGAGTATGAGAGAGAGCTCAGAAAATTTACTTGAAAATGTAAGGCTTGGTGATAAAAAACAATTTCTAACCAGTTGTTTTGTAACTTTATGCTTCATCATAAACAGCCTGACAATACTATATTCTTATAAAAACAACCTGTATCTTGTTCTACAGCACGCACAGAAACAAAAACTCATAGCAAATTCCTCTCAGACCACCTAGGATGCACCTATAAAATTAAGAGCATGAATAACTGCACATCAGAATAGCACAAATATTTACCAAATTGTTTTGGCTTGCTAGCATAATACCCAAGTCACCCCAAACCAATTTTTCCAGTGGAGTTTACATGTCCAGAGCAGCACTAAAGTACCGAGTGTAACTAACACATTTAAGGCATCAGGGAATATCAAGATTGAGAAAAACTGGTGAGGAGAGAAAGTAATGGTGGTTAATGTAAATGAGATCAAAAGAAACCCATCAGGACAAAATGGGCTGTGTAGAATATCTCCCAGTATAGCAATTGCATTAATGAGTATGCAGTTTCACAAAGCTGAGTTGTTACAAACACTGGACCATGATACTAATTACACCCTTTAAAATCTAAACAACTTATAAATATAGAAAAACTGCTCTAAAACCTAGAGTTACCTAACACATAGATACACACCAGGAAGACAATGGAGTGAATTCCCTTGTGCCCCAGGCAAACTTCTGACACATGACAGTTAACATGCACGGATCAACAAGAAAAGGGTGCCGTGAAGTAACATCGTGATGGGTTAAAATACTTTTGCTAACATGAGGGAGAGTTCTGCAACTCTGATGCAGAAAGCCAGGTCAATCACAGGTGATTCAGGACATCTTGTGATGGTAGAAGGATCTGAACGTGGGAAATTCAGACCTAGAATACAGAGTCAGTAAGGTGGGTAAGCATATGCCTTGAAGTCAGTTGGAAGATATTATCCAGAAGGGCCTGGGCAACCTAGAAAAGTGGGCCCGTGTGAACTTCATGAGGTTCACCAAGGCCAAGTCTAAGGTCCTGCACCTGGGTAGGAGCAATCCTTGTTAGCAGCCTTGCAGAAAGGGACTTGGGTCTACTAGTGGATGAAGAGTTGTACATGAGCAAACAATGTGTACTAGCAGCCCAAAGGGCCAATCATATCCCGGGCTGCATCAAAAGAAGTGTGGCCAGCAGGTCAAGAGAGGTGATTCTGCCCCTCTACTCTGCTCTTGTAAGACCCCACCTGGAGAACTGTGTCTGGCCCTGGAGCCCTCAACACAAGAGGCACATGGACCTGTTGGAACAAGTCCAGAGAAGAGCCACAAAAATGATTAGAGGGCTGGAGCACTTCTCCTATGAAGATAGGCTGAAAGAGTTGGGGTTGTTCAGCCTGGAGAAGAGAAGGCTGCAGGGAGGCCTTACAGTGGCCTTCCAGTACACGAAGGGCCTACAGGAAACCAGGGGAGGGACTGTTTACAAGGGCGTGTAGCAGTAAGATGAGAGCAATGTTCTTAAACTAGTGCAGGGTAGATTTAGCTTAGACATTAGAAAGAAGTTCTTTACAATGAGGGTGGTGAAGCACTGGAACAGGTTGCCCAGAGGGGTGGTGGAGGCTCCATCCCTGGAAACATTCAAGGTCAGGCTTGACCAGGCTCTGAGCAACCTGATCTAGTTTAAAAGGTCCGTGCGAACTGCAGGGGTGTTGCGACTAGATTTTACCATTAATTTAAAAATGCATGTAGTATATTATTTATTAACATCTACTTAATATCTTCTTATATATACATTTCTATTTGTTCTGAAGACAAACATTTTGAAAAGCTCTGGAAATTGGGCTGTAAGTGATTAAGCAAGTAAATTGATGATATAATGCAATGCCGGATGAGCATCAAACAGTAAATCAGGGTTTGTAAGATTGGGATAACTGTCTGTATTTATAAGAACAGCCAAAAATAGTTTTAAAACAAGAAACAATAAAATACATAGGCTTCATTGACCATTTTTTTGTGAATTTTAATCTTAAGTGACAAGCATAAATATTGACCTTATAACAAGCATCCCAACAAGCATTCAGTTTAGCTCAGGATTCAGATTCTTTGAAATAAAGAAAGGGAGGAGCTGCAATTCACTCATTGCAAGCTTATAAGGGACTTTCTCACTCTCTCTAACACCCATGTGCATGGCCCAGTCTCTATGCCTGTAGAACAAACTGCATATATTCCAAACATCTGTGAGTGCAATGCAGTTCCAGCAGCTCATTGCTAGAAGCTCTGTTACAGCTGGATGGCCCAAAGTAGCTGGCTAGACCCACTCTCTTTGGAGAGCACTGAGGAGAACGTGGTATTTCCTTAGACTCTTTTTTAGGGACCCTCTGAGACCACCATAGGCCTTTGGTTTAGCCCCTTTAGAGACATTCCCATGTCTTTTGAGTCCTGCATTGCTGCAGGTCTGTTTTCAGCTGTTTTGAGCTGAACAAGTGCACAACAGTATCACCAGCAGAACAGAATATTCAGGACAAGGAGAGGAAAGAGAGGAAAACATGCAGAGAAAAACATAGGAAGGGTTTCTCAAAAATGACACTGGCACAGCTCATTCTGACCTAAGGCCACAATTTTCTCCTTTTCTTATCATTTGAATTCATTTTGCTGGTTATTTTTGTGGTGCAGATTGCTTCCCTGCCCATTCAAATCATTGGCAATGCATAAGTAGGTTCCATTTTCATTCTCTTCTCCCTTTTTTTTCCATGTACTTTTTGGAAAGGAACATGCAATCTGCTTTCTCTCTGCATTGGAACAAAAATGCTGTAGGAAAACAGAAGGAAAAAGAAGAATCTTCCTCGGATAGATGTCCAGACTATGTCCTTAATGTGACACATTATCCCTCATGCAAATAATTGATGGCTAAAAAAGCCATCCCTACTTTTCAATATTGTCTTGCTGTTGCCAAGGACCCTTTATGTAAATACCTGCTTTTGGGAAAAGAATGGTGACAGATCACTTTTCAGGCTTCCATGACTGCTGCAGTGTTTAATTTATTTTGATGCATTCTATGTTTACATCTGCTTTCAGTCTTTGTGTTCTGTCCTTTGAGAATTAACCTGACCTACTCAAGTTTCAAAAAAATTGGGAATTTCATGTTATGGTCCTTCTCTTAAAAAAATAAAAATAAAATAAATAAAAGAAAGAAAAAAAAAGGAAAAGGAATCTGATTTTGTCATTCTTTCTTCTGAAAGATTTGTGAAGTACAGGATATAACTATAGCAGATGTGAATAAGAAACAGAGCTCTCAAGTCATTTATGGTACAATTATTTCCCTGTGATAAGACCCTTTCATTTTTCCTTTCATGGCTTCATCATAGTTAGTTCCAGCTTTTAGTTAGAATTTTCAGTTTACCTCATAGAACCATATGAAATATAGAAGCAAAACCCCCTATTTTCAACCTCCATTCAGCAAAACACAGAGTGGCCTTAACACTACCAGAATTCAAGCATGTGATTAAGTTCCTTTGAACTTAGTATCTTACCACTTCATAATCTCTTCCATTATCTTTGGCATTTTACATCATTGCAGTTGTACACATAATTCCAAGTACATAGTTAAAACTCTGGTGTATGATTTTGATCATCCTTAGTTATGAAGTAGCTGAAAAGACTCATACAATGGGTGAACTACACAAAACTTACACCTGCGAAGCTGCATGTTTATTGCAGATTCCCTCATGAACTGGCCAAGAGCGTGAGTGCAAAGCCATGGCAGCAGATCTTGCCCCTGCCAGCTGTGTGGTTTGAAAGCTGCTTGAGATGTTCTAAAATCATTTTCTTCAGTGGAAAATACAGACAAGCAGATGCAAAGAGAAGTCCACTGTTTTCCTCTCCAGTCCATTTGCAAAGGCAGTGATACTCAGCTTTTCCTACACTGAGGAACAATAACACAGACTTCTGCCTGGCCTTCACTCTTCTCTCTACATGTTTCCATCCCAGTTAATAATATGAGGAGAAGTTGTACCTGTGACTAGCTTTGAACTGTGGTCTTTGTGTGAATTTTAACAATGGATGAGGATCCATCTAGGCTTTAGATTTGGCTGGAAAAGTCCACTCTCCTGTGAAGGTAACAGTCTTTGCGCTCTCTATATATTCTCATAATGAGTTTTACGGGGTATATAATTCAAGGGAATCAATCCACGGATATTGACAAAATCTAACTTGTATTTCAATATCTTTGCCTTTTTAAGTACAAGCTGATTTGAAAGGCAAAAGATACATTATTGCAGTGATTTCTGGTTTTTCTTTTTACTACTTTTGGGTTTCTTCCTTTACTGTCATGTCTACTCCATTTCCTGAGTCCTTTAGTTTAAATTTGAAGTGAAACAGTTTCCAGATGCAATTTTACTGCTCCCTTACCCACATAATGAAAACTAAAAGACATTGTAGAATCCCTGTTGAGGCACCACTATCAATAAGTTTGGCAAATGCTCATCATAAAGCTTTTTTACTGCTCTGCTGACTTATAAAAAAAAAATAAAAAAGTAAGTCATCTATAACAGGATGAAGTGCAATAACAGTCTAATAGTAACAGATTCACTTTGGGGGTGTTATGATGCTTTTTGAGAACTTTTGCTTAAAATATGCAGAAACACACACAGGATACAGTTTGGCAAGTGGAACTTTTCATACTCTAGAGAAATAAAGTGCAATTATCAGTTGCAATTCAATTATATTTGTGAGCTAAATATGGCTGCTGAGAAAAATCACATGCTGTTTATTCCTAAAACGAAGTACTAATACAGCTTTAATTTGTCTTTCTTTAGCCTTTCTGTAAAGTCAGTTTGCAACTTTTTTGTTTATAGTAACAGGCAAATAAAAACCTGCAATTTTTGCAGTTTACATAGAAACAAATTTGAGGCTTGTGTCAGAGATTATTTATTCCTAAAACTCAGCGTAAAATGGCTGACTTCAGAAGGCTAAACAAAGGAGGTTATTTTCCTACTACTTAATTTAAAATGTAGCAAAAGTTTAAGATTCAAAGTCATCTTCCTTGCAGAATGCAGTACACAAGCCTCCTGCTCTCAAAGTGCTTCTTAATCCATGAGGATTTTATTTCCCCCTTCAAATAAAAGAGAAAATAATTTGGGTTTTTTAGTCCAGACATACTATATTTTTACTGGATATAAAATATATTTGAAGCTTATCTTTGCCCAGCTAACGTTTTTTGAAACAAAGTTTGGACCATAATACCAAAATGGGTGGAGAAAATTAATTTCTGCATCCACATTTTTACCTGTAAGGCCCATATTTCTGAATGTATTCCTAGAACCGTAATGAGTACACCTGATCAGCCTAAATGAGGTCAGAATTCATGTCAGGAAGTAAACCAGTTCCTTTCAAAACAGTGCAAAATCTCAGGATTTACATAAATGGAGATTTCATTCACTACCTTTCAAAGCAGGAGAGAGTAAGATTGACCTAAACATGAGGTTTAAAAAAAGTTAGAAACACGAGTAGAAATCAGTAACAGTAAAAAAACCTTAGTAACAACTTCAGCTGTTAGAAACCTCCCTCCTAAACATCCCCACCTGTGTGCACAAATAAGGGCAGAGGAGAAATAAACTACTTGCTCACAGTTCCTTCTCAGGAAGAGAGCTGCTCTCTAGAACAGCTCTCTAGACCTCTTGCCTTGCTAAGTGTCATCCCATCCAGGACTTGGTTGTCCCTGGGCCCTCAGCTTTTGCTCAAAGAAGAACATATAGCCTGAAATGTCCAGATTTTCTTGTTTCTGCACACTTGGTTCTTCAAATTATTTTCTTCCACACACGGTCTGATCTCAGGTCTTTGCAGTTTTGAGCTATTTATTAAAATACTCTACAGATGAGCATCAGCTGTTGCTGTTGGACACTTGCTGGCTTCTCCCTTGAATGAGACCACATCACAGCATCTACTTCTTCTGTGGTGTGAGTACAACCAGCAGTGGCCTAATCCACGGTGAGAAGTTGTAGCAGAACCTGTAGCTGCTGGCAAAGGGAAATATTTCCATTATATCAAAGATGATTTTCTACTTGTTCTCAGGAAAAATCCGAAATTCTCTTCAAGTCAAAGGCTTTCTCTTCCCTCTCACTATTATACTTAGGGATTTTTCAAGAAAAGACTCCTTGTCAAATGCAAAAGAGAAAATGAGGGGTGTTTGGGGATGTCAGGAAACACGTTCCTAACATCCCCAAACACCCCGCATTTTCTCTTTTGCATTTGTTTATATGAAATTAACCACTAGAAGAGGAATTATTCAGCATCTGACATCTAAGACAAATAGCATAGCAGGAGAGAGAAGACACTTCTTCTTTTTCAGAGTAGAACACCCTGGTCTTTGGAAGGACTGCTTACAATGCTGAAGATCATGTGATCTCCTGGCTTCCAGTGCCAGCCTGTATCCTTTTCAATGGGATTATTGAGACCAGTCTTGAAATCCAAATGCTGCCATGAAAATTATCTGCATTGTCTGATTCAGTGGAAAGAGTTTTCAATTTCAGTTTCAAACACATTTATTTCATCTTTACCTACTGAAACTCTGAAATGGAGTTGGTACAGCTGCTCTAGATGGCCCAGAGAGGTTGCAGGAGTAGGATGGAATCTGCTTGGACTACCTCCCATACTGAGATGTAGAGATGCTGCACTTTACAACATAATTTTCTGTATAGATGTCTATGTGACTGTGTCACTCACAAAGGATGTAATTAGAGAAACACCATGAGCAGACTCATGTGCTTTGTCACAAATTACAGAGTTCATATGTAGGGCCATATTGGGCAGAGATATTCTAATTACACCATTAAATTAGTTTATGCTGGATAAAGCAGTTGCTGAGTGGACAGTTTGGCACACACATTCTTTCCTATCTTTAATTCCTATGAGTCTATGGAAAAAGCTATTGACTAGATGGAGATGAAGCATGCATCATTGCATTATGTCACAATTTTACGCTTAGCATCTGGCAATGATTCTGTCTCCAAAGTGAGAAATTCAGATATGACAACAATGAACAATGAATCTGATTCTCATCTTCATTAAATTGGGTTTTCATTGCTGTAATTTCTGTCTATTTTTTCTCTTAATATTGAGTCCTGGTATCAGCTGATTCAGGATGTGAATAGCTAATTGAATTTGGATGATGTCATGCATCCCAAAGAAGTTAAATTTGGCTGAATCCCTCTGGAGTAAAAAGAATAAAGGCTAACAGAATAGGCAACTTTTTCCTCCTGAGTAACTGCATGTTTTAAGTTCCTGACTGGTTTCATTCAAGGTCAAAATCAACTGTTTTCTGGTTCTGAAGCATTGGAGAAGTTAATTTGTGAATCAGTCAGTCTTTTGTGTGACAGCCTCCATCACCAGACATGAGTAGCAGCTAGAGGCTCTAGAGTTCCGTGTCTAGTTCCTTGTCTATCCCACCACCCCACTGCATAAAATCTCTTAGCTACCTTGTTAATCAGGGCCCAGAAAAAGTACTATGCAACTATAACTTGTATTAGAATAAAGCATTGAGATTGACAAACCAAGGTTGGTTTTGTTTAGACCTTAAAGCATATTGTGAGTGTTGGATGTCACAACTAGACTGGACAAACTGAAGTTGTAGTCTAGTAACACAAGACGTGTCAGTGCATAGGTCAGACCATGTACAGAGTGAGGTTCATTCTGTTTTGGTCTCCCCTTCTGAACAGTTTGATAAGCACTTGCCTCCTTTTCAAGCTACTTCACCTGGAGGCATGTAGACACATCCAGTGCAGAGAGAGTTCCCAGAAGTTTGCATCAATTTGCCTGGAAGGATGCTGTAAGTCCTCCTACCAGTCTGTTTAAAAACAAAGACTTTTTAGAAACATATTTCCTCTGTTTTCAGAAAACATTGACTTTCCTTGAGATTGGGTAAGGATATGTCATTAGTGCTCTTAGCCACAGCCATTAAGATATGCATCATTGCCAATCCTGTGGACAGAAGACCTTCTGCTATTATATTGGCATCATTTATTAAGCTGCTTGTCACACAGATAAGTATATTATTTTAAGAACAGCTGTGCCACTTACAGTATAATTTATATGACAATACTTGTCCAGTATTATGCTGGGTTACAGCAAATTAGATCCAAATCCTCCTCCCCTTGGTGGCCACAGTATTCCTACCATTGACATCAACAAAAGCTAGATGAGATCCAAAGGGAATGACAGAGCCATTGTTCACCTGGCAGCAAATTCTACCAACAGAGATTTTCACACTCATGTCTGGGGTTCATTTCCTGTAAACAGTTAAACAGTAAGCACCCAGACAAAATGGAAAAGAACCCAATTCCATTTACTGGCACGGTTTTAAGGTGAATAGATTGCATTTAAACTGGTGTAACAAAGAACAAAATCCAGCCAATTATATCGAACCCAGGGCCCATAACATTTTCTTCCTTTCAGATCACACATTAAGGTATTTCTCATTATATTGCAAAATCCCCCTCAGTCTATGCTCTTCTTGTACACACATCTGTCTTCCAACTGACCATGTCGGTATGATGGCAAGTCCATTAACAGACTATATGCTGCTAAGTACTCTATTTAAGAGAAGTTTTTTCTCGACAGATTCAGATACTTTTAGGTTTGCTGTAATTCCATTTTGTACACTGGAACCGTGCCAGCTAGACTTGTACAATAAAAATACCAGCACTGAAATGTAACTCTGTCAGCTAGAGAAAGAAAGGAAGGTAATAATCTGGAATCATAGAATGGTTTGGGTTGGAAGGGACCTTAAAGATCATCTAGTTCCAATCCCCCTTGTATGGGCAGGGACACCTCCCACTAGATCAGATTGCTCAGAGCCCCATCCAACCTGGTCTTGAACACTTCCAGGGAGGGGGCGGCCACAATTTCCTTGGGCAACCTGTGTCAGTGTCTCACCACCCTCACACCAAAGAATTTCCTCTTAATGTCTAATCTAAATCTCCCCTCTTCAAGTTTTAAACCATTACCATTTGTCCGCTCGCTACAAGCCCTTGTAAAAGGTCCCTCCCCAGCTTTCCTGTAGCCCGTTCAGGTACTGGAAGGCAGCTATAAGGTCTCCCTGAAACCTTCTCTTCTCCAGGCTGAACAACCCCAAATCTCTCAGCCTGTCTTCATAGAAGAGGTGTTTGTAACACCTTAGGAAAGGACTGAACAAGTCTTTTACTCCCATGTTAGAGGAATGTGTTGCAATATATTCAGACCTAGGGGTTTTTTGCCTTTATTTTGCTTTGCAAAACTGGAGGAATCTAGTCTTTTATTAAGACGACTGACAGGGTCAGTCAAAGCCACAAACTCTTCCCTCTCACAGATTACTGTGGGAAGGTGATTTATTCTGAAGATATTAAAGATGAAATGAGAAAACACCCACAGCCAGCAAATGGGTCTTGAATGCTTTTCTTCTCTCAGAGAAACTGCAGTCATCCATAACCACGTTAGAAGTCCTTAAGTAAATCACTTCCATCACAGCTTAATATCAGCCCTACCTCTCTTTTGGGTGGTTTCAAAGAGCAATTGTCTTCATTTATGCCTCTTCTACAAACCTATGGCTAAATAACATGCTGCTCTTTTTCCTGGGCTATTCCTGGGCTGCTCCCCTCTCCACAGGCTTACCACTAGCTACACTGTTCAGGTCCTTTTTTTGAGAGGCAGTGACAAGGAACACGCTGTGAAGGAATGATGTGTCGTTCATCGGGCACAGCAGGACTTGGCCATCCCGCTGCTCAAAACTATAGACTGAGCCATGGCTGACTCTGTCTCAGATTCACCATTTGTGATTTACAGGCCTAGGCCTGAAACCTGACAGTCATGAATTTCAGCTTCTAAGGATACATCTTCCCCTCAACTAGCAGCTTCATCACATTTCCCCTACCATTGATTTTGCCTGAATTTAGGCTACACACAGCGGTAATACTGATGTCACTTCAGACTAACCTCAGCCCATGCCCCAGAGATTTTCCCTCTTCATTTCCTGTCAAGGTTCACATTATATAAAAGCAGTAAGACTGAGTTGGACTGAAGGTCCATCTGTCTGACACTGTGAAAGGTACACAGCCTTCAACAGTCTCTCAGATTTTTTTGAGAGAGATTGGGATAGGATTCAGGTACCTAAATGTAGGTGTCTGCTATTTCAAATCCTTGTTTGTATCTTGCTTGGCACCCAGCTGCTGCTCCAGCAGGGCATAGGTCTCCTACAGGTCCTGTGGCCTATCTGTCAACTCTTTGCAGATGTGTCATGTATTTTAGGATATCTGTTTTTGACAATATATCGCAAATGTCACGCCTGTATGTTCAATAGCCTTTGATAAAATTCTGATCTATGAACTTGCCTACTCTTTTTAATTACACAGTTTTAGCACCAATAAAATCTCATTACAAGGATGTTCACAAGTTTTATGAAAAATTGCCTGCTTTTGTTGGCTCTGAATGTGCTATCCACCTGTTAAACTGTAGCTCAAGTAGAGGCCTCTTGCAGCCATAGGATAGATGCACATATAGGAAAACATAATTAATACTTGCTTGCCTTAAACTCATTAATCAACACACTAAAATACCATGATTAGAATCATCATAAAACTGTATTGCAACATTGTAAGGCCACAAATAGTATCTTCTCATGCACATAAATTAAAATATAAATAATAACCATAACTGCAAAACACAAATAGAGACTTGAGATATGGCTTCAAAAACGGGATGCACAGAAAAACATGTGCAAGCACTAAAATCTGTAAGAAGAGAACTAAGGACGTAGAGTGAGTAGGAAGGGTGTCTGATGGAACCAGAACTCCTGCAGAATAATCAAAACAAGTACAAGGCCTAACCCCAAAACCAAAATATCAAGAACAGATGATATCACTCCCTTTTGTTAGGGAGATGGGGGAGAAAAGCATAAAACTTCAAGGGTGGATGAAAAAAAATGGGGAACACAGACCACTTCAGTTCTGGCTTCCCACATGAAAGAGCTTTGAGAATTGGCCAACTCAGCCTCAGCAACTTAGGACCATCAGGGACTCTAGCCCTCAGTGCTAACTAAAACAACATCAGTTCTAGAAGTACACTCTCAGATAGTTCAGGATAAGCTCATAAATGACAGATTGTTTTGCGTACATGGTGATAATGAAAGTCCTTTCAATGTCATTCATGATTTTCCAGAACTCAGTCAAATCCCAGTCTTATCCAGGGACTCTTGAAGAGCCCTTACCTATTTATTTGTTCAAAATATGGAAGGCAATTTTAAACTTTAAACATCCTACAACCTTTTTCAAAATATTTTTCAGCTCTGCTATAGCCTTGTAAGATGGAGTAAATAGAACCCCTGAAATTTCAGCTCACCATGTCCTAAGTGGAGCCATAACAACACCCACTGCTATGCTTTCTGTTCCTCCCTTACTAATTGCTAACAGTCTGTTTGCTGCTTTCCCTGCTTGCAATATTTCTTGTGGGTATAGCAGAACAGGCCCTCCTGTCTGGCATCTTGAAGTGTTGGTTAATTGCTGCCACTTAACAGGGTTTACATATCATATTGCGTGGACTTTTTCAATTTACAGATGAAGTCAAGATCATATTTAACTGACTCAGGATTAACACTTCCAGTTGCAAATAACTTAAAACATGCACTTTGCCTGACTAAGTCACTAGTTCAGTTAAGCTCTCTGGATTTTAACACAAGAGTGGGAGAAAGAAAAGAGAGATCCTGAAAAGGGCATAACATTTTTAGAGTTCTCTTATAACATTATAGGGAAAAGAAGGGTTGGGGTTTTTTAGTATCATTTTGGCTGTACAAATAATAATACCATATTCCCTTACAATGGAAAAGTAATTAATGTAAGACAGAACGAGAGGTGCATTTATGTTCTGTTTCACTGCTGGTTTTAATACACATTTTCTTTGGATTTTGTTTGGTTTATTTGAACCTCACTCCTCCACAGTCTTTCCAGGACTTAGAACTCAGTTATTGCTGTTCTTTCTGCTGCTCTGTTGGCTGTAGCAGTGCAATAATTACTTCAGCTGAAAATAGCTCTGTCAAGTTCCAAATTATTTTCATTATGAAAAATGTGTGAAAAGCAAAACACCCAAAGAGAAGAGACTGCAACAGAGTCTGTAGAACAGTGTATGCATCTTCCACTAATTCCATGATTATTCAAGATGATATAGGATATCCTTGCCCTCGATAGCTGCCACTAAATTCAGTTACTTGGGGTTCCCTTCTACTCCTGTGTCTTTGCAGGATTACAGCTCGAGAGTTTAAATTTGCTGGACTTGGTGGTTTTGCTACCTTTATGCTTCTCTAGGACCAAGAATTATTGGCACCTGGTGCTTATTTTCATTTTAGGTATTATGAAGGCTTATTTAACAACATTCATAAAAAGGTAAATATAGATATGTCATGATTGTAAAAAAAACATCAGGAATATTCCTGAATGTAGAGATGTTATGGAATAACTGACAGAAGTATAAATATATATAGTGGAAAGACACTGTGGAAATTGAGTTGAAACAGCACAAACTGCTGTTACTCAATAAAGGAAGATAACTGCCTCAAATGCAAAAATTCATCACTTACTCAGGGGCATGTTGGCACAATTTAGGTTTCAATTCTATGAGACACTGCAGGAAGATTTAGATAGAATGTCACAAAGTTGCCTGTATTTTTAGTATTTCTGTAAAATTCTTCTTGCTTGTCTTTACCAGAGATGAAAATCAGATTATCTGCAATGCTGGAGTAAAATAGTCTATCATCCTGCTCTCTGAGCCAGCCAGCCACTAACATTCCTATTTTCATTTTTCCCATAGCTGACAATAATTTACCACATTTGTCACTGCAGCTGATTTAAGTAGCCATGCATCCAGTGTTTCCACCTTTATACAAGCAGAACTCCTCCACATCCCCCAAGCAATGTCTGGTAAACAGAGTCCTACACAAAAAGACGTTTCTCCCTAGAACAGCTATTTCTAACTGACACTGCAAAAGAAGTCTGGCAGCCAGTGAGTATATATTTTCCTAGTAGTGTGTCTCACTTCACACCAACACCAATCTGGTTTATCATGGCCACAGCTTGGAGAGTGTTTGTTACTTAGAACAACAGAGATTGGTATACCAAGTTTTGTCACTGTATATCTGTGCTTAATTTTAAAATGTTCTTCCTACACTGCAACTTTTCCTTGTTTAGGGAATGTCTTGCAGATAATTTAAGGCATAAACAGCTTTTTCTTCTATAAATACATACATATTCAAGTCCCCTTATTTTATTAGAAATGGGCATTTTTCTCCTATGTATCTATTTCACTACCAAACAGTCTCCTAACTACAACAGACCATTTGCCTTTGTCTGTTAGCATTTGTTTTTAGGGAGACAGAGCAGCTCTGTGCTGCTGAGAGTAAACTAACTCATTGGCAACACGGGTATTTACCCCTGATCAGCACAGTCAGTGAAATACAGGGGTGTGTTCATGTGTCTTGGCCAGCCCTGGGTACACAGCAAGGACTTCAGCCTTTACCTCAGAGTGTGATTATTTTTCTGACCTTTTTTTAATATTTTTTTTTGGCTCCTTGAGGAAGGCTCTTTGCCTTTCATGTGGGAGAGCAGGGGCAATTCATGGAGAGGTGTTGAGGGGCGGGCTGTGAGCCATCTGAGAGATTATGAGTCAAGGTTAATGGGCAGACTGAAGTGGATGACGTTGTTGTAGGTGTCTGCTATAGACCTACTGACCAGGAGGAAAAGGTAGATGAGACTTTCTTCAGGCAGCAGGAAGAAGCCTCTTATTTGCAGGTTTTGGTTTTTGTGGGGGACTTCAGCCACCTTGATACCTCCTGGAGACACAAGCCAGCAAGGCACAAGCAATCCAGAAGGTTTCTGGAGTGTGCTGATGATAACTTTCTGACACAGATGACTGAGAAGCCAATGAGAGAAGATGCTCACAAACAAGAAAAAAACTGGTCATTAAATGAAAGCCAGGTGAAGCTTTAGAACCATGAGATGGTGAAGTTCAGGATCCTGAGATGAGGGAGCAGGGCGAAAAGAACAATCATAACTCTGGATTACAGGAGAGCAGACTTTGGAAACATATAAGGGGTGGAAACAGGGACAGGTGACCTGAAACTAGCTTACAGACACTGTCTGAGTCTGCAGAGATTGGGGCAGGAAATCCAAAAATCACATGCAGTGAGCCTCATCACACCCTAGCCTTCTGAGATGAGATGACTGGCTTGGTGGAGGAGGGGAGACCGCTGGATGTTGTTTATCTTGATTAATGCTTTTAACACGGTCTCCCATAACATACTTATTCACAGACAGATATAGTACAGGCTGGATAAATGGACAGTGAAGTGAATTGAGAACTGTTGGAACTGTTGGGTTTAAAGTCTTGTGATCAGTGAAACAAAGTGCACCTGGAATGGACTTCCCAGGGAAGTGGTGGAGGCACCGTCCCTGGATGTGTTCAAGGAAAGGCTGGATGTGGCACTTAGTGCCATGGTCTAGCTGATGTGGTGGTGCTAGGTCATAGGCTGGACTTGATGATCTTAAAGGTCTTTTCCAGCCTTGGTGATTCTGTGATTCTGTGGAGGCAGGTCACTAGTAGTATACCCCAGGGACTGATACTAGGGCCAATATATTTTGATAACTTCATTAATGAACTGGATAACTGTACAGGAGGCTGCATCCTATGCAAGTTTGCAGGTGATAACAAAACTGGGAGGAGTAGTTGATGGATCAGACAGTTGTGCTGCCATTCAGAGGGACCTTAACAGGATGGAGAAATGGGCAAAAAGGAACCTCATAAAGTTCTACAATGGGAATTCCTGCCCCAGTATGTGCTGGGGGCAGATCAGTGGAAAACAATTTTGCAAAAAAGGATCTGAGGATCCTGGTGGACACCAAGTTGAAGATGAGCTAACAATAAGCCCTTTTGGCAAAGAAGGCCACTCGCCTCCAGGGCTGCATTAGACAAAGCATTGTCAGTAGGCCGAGTGAGGTGATCCTTCCTCTCTACTCAGCGCTAGTGAGACCATACCTGGAGGAGTTGCAGTATCACAGTATCACAGTACCATTCTGGTTGGAAAAGACCTTCAAGATCATCAAGCCCAACCACTACCCTAACTCTGCCTTGTCCACCACTAAACACTGTCCCCTGGCACCACATCTGTCTTTTTAGATGTCTCCAGGGATGGTGGCTCAACCACCTCCTCGGACAGCCTGGATCACCAAGTCCAACTCCTGCCCCAGAATAAGACAACCCCAAAGTTCATATCATGTCCCTGAGGGCATTGTCCAAATGTTTCTTGAATATTGTCAGGCTCGGTGCCATTACTGCTTCCCTGGGGAGCCTAGTCCAGTGCTCCACCACCGTCTGGGTGAAGAATCTCTTCCTAATGTCCAACCTAAACCTCCCCCTGCACATCTTCCTACCATTCCCTCGGATCCTATCATTGGTCACCAAAGAGAAGAGGTCAGCGCCTGCTCCTCCACCTTCCCTGGTGAGGAAGCAGTGAGCTGCAATGAGGTCTCCCCTCAGTCTCCTCTTCTCCAGGCTGAACAGACCAAGTGCTTTCAGCTGCTCCTCATACGGCATCCCCTCTAAACCCTTCACCAACCTCCTGGCCCTCCTCTGGACACTTTCCAGCAGCTTCATATTCTTTTTGTACTGTGGTGCCCAGAACTGCACAAAGGACTCAAGATGGCGCCACACCAGTGCAGAGTAAAGTGGGACCATCATCTCACTCGACTGGCTAGCCATGCCATCCTTGATGGTCTCCTCAGTACAAGAGGCATGGACATACTGGAGAGAGTCCACAGAAGGGCCACACAGATGATTAAGGGACTTGAACATCTTTCATATACAGCAAGACTGAGAGTTCTGGGACTGTTTAGCCAAGAGATGAGAAGGCTTAAGGGTGATCTTATCAATGTGAAAATACCTGAGTAGGGGGGAAGAGTAAAGAAGCTGTAGCTAGGAACTTCTCAGTGGTGCCCAGTGCCAGGACAAGAGGCAATGGGAACAAATTGAAGCACAGGAAGTTCCACTGAAACAGGAAACTTTTTTCCTGTGAGAGTGGGCAAACCCTAGTGTAAGTTGCCCAGAGAGCTTGTGGTGTCCCCATCTCTAGAAATACTCAGAGCCTGTCTGAATATCACTCTGGATGACCTTACTTTGAGTGGAGGATTTGGACTGGACAATCTGCAGAAGTCCGTTCCCACCTCAACTGTTCTTAGACTGCAAAATGACCTGGAAGAGCTATCCCCAAACAAACATCTACCGCAAGCTGGAGTGTATTTTGGATTTTGTGTTCCTAGCCTTGCTCCCAGGAGGGAAAATCATCCTCTTATCTGATCGAGTTGGATGGAAGAAGTACCACAAAACTACACCACATGCTGTTGCTGGCTGCTCACTTTTTCTGCAGGGAAATGAGCTTTTTCAGACAATTCAGGATCTGCCTCTGGCTGCAAGCAGCAGGAATAAAATGCTTTCCTCCTCTTATCTTCACCATATAATACAGTGGGAGTGAGACACTTCAGATCAGGTTGCAAACACCTAATATGCCTTGGTCTCCCTCCGGTGTTTACCTTATCTGTGACTTCATCCTAACACCTATGCAACAGTCCTAAGACAGAAGGATCTCAGAACAATGCTATCTTTATGGAATAAAAGAACAGTGATTTTTTTTCTCCTCTGAACCACTGCAGCCCAGTGCTGCAGACTAATACAATATTAATCTAATAGCACCTCACCAAATCTAAGAGAATGTCAGGAAAAAAAAAAAACTCTTTTTGAACAGTCAACATCTACCCAAGGTCTGTGCACAGCCGTTCTCCCCAAACTGGACTTTTACACATTAACAAGGGAGCAAGACTTGAAACCATCTACCAGCACCATCTGCTGTTACCTTAGAGAAGGTATATTGTATAGATTGCTGTTTAAATGTTTCACAGCTGTAATGAGACCCCAGTCCTGCAGGCATAGCTGTATAGCTAAGCTCTATGTTCATATGTAATCCCAAAGATTTTCTGGCTATAAAATCATATCCTTGGGTTTCTCACTGAAACTAGAGCTGATACATTCAGCATCCACTGACTTAAAGCCTATTTCCATAGCTTTGCTTTGTCTAAGGCACTGTCTCTCTGTATAGGAAAGTCAGTTTCGTATTAGCTATGAAATATCATTACACTTCTGTAGCTGAGAGGATTTGGAGAACCCTGTTCTCTCTCTTGCTTCTGCTTTTGTTATTGTTTGCTGCAGGAAGAGGAACTGCTTCCTCAGACCTTTCACGGCTAAGCTATTTCCCATTTTTACTACTAGAATTTTGAAGAGAATAAAGTTGGAACTGAGCTTCCAAGTAAAGGAAAACTCGCCTGTATTGTTTACACATATGTTCGAGTATCTTCAAGTTCTATATAAAAAAAAGTGATACAACAAAACAAAAAGGCTGGCTTGCTGGTCTTAGCATTTAACACAGGCACAGCCAGAATTTCACAAAAATTATGCATACTATCAATTTTTAACTGAGATTAATTGATCTTTCAGTACTGTGAACTAATGAGGCTCTCAAGGAACTGTACAGTATTAATTAGAAAGTGGAGCTGTCAATGGTTGCTAAGAAACAAATATATATTTGTAATCACTCTTTTACCCCCTGGCAGTGATGCCTTGTCATAGACTTCAAGAACATTTCCCTCAGAACAAATCCCTGTCATTTTCAATTAACAAACTAAGAATTTAAAAGCTAATTTCTGATTAGTATAATGAGATAGGAGGGGCTATGTCTGCTATGGTAAAGGTAGAGAATCACAAAAAAACAGAGAGGACATGCATGTCTGAGCATGTTGAATTAGCAGGGTCCATAGCATGGTTTTCATCTAGGTCAAATAACACCCTCCCAGGGTAAGACCAGGCATGGTTCAGGGCGTACCACAACCAGGCAGTATTTACAGTAGATAACTCAGATGTAGCCAGTCTCTTTTAGGACATGCCAAACACAAACTTTATCATGCTGACTGGCTTCAGGGCTAGCAACAGTCCCTGGAATGCTGTATTTGCAGCTATTGGTACAGTCACAAAAATATGAACAATCAAGGAATATATATATTTTTTTTAAATCGCTATTGAAAGAAACACCATTTTAGCACATTTGGAATTATTCCTCAAAATCAACTCCTTCTTTCTAAAAGCCATCTTAGATCTGACTAGCTTTGTAATGCGTAATGGCATTTCTTTATTTTAAATACGCCCTAGTCCATGGATATATGTGCCATGGAAAACAACCTGCTAAAATCCTGTGCAGAATTCTGTTTATGTGAATTGTTCCCTTTGCTGCCATGTAGTCACCTCCCATGAGTGAAGTTAGGCATGTGCTGAAGCATTTATAGAAGAACTTAATGGACTACATAGGAATATGGGGAAATCAACTGTATCCAGAGCACTTCCAAAACATGCAGAATAATAAAACTGGAAAACCCAAGAGAATTTTTTTTTCCTATTTTCCCTGGAAAGGCTTACTTTAACAACAGAGAAAGAGTTTTAAACAAAAACATGACGTTTAAATTAACATTCCTTTTAAAGCCGTGTTTGCATGTAAAGAATGACCTTCAGCTTTTAAGAAAGATATTTTTACTGGGCCCTGCACTGTTGTTTTTTTTGGTCCAAAGTCAAAAAATCCGAAGTTTAAAACTGAGATGAAAAATGGGCAAGTGATAAATCACAGAGGAAGTACCTGGATCACTTGAAAAGCTGGGAAACAAGGAAGAAATGCTTGCTTTCAAATTCTATAAAAGTACATGTAGAAATAAAGAGCATTGTCCACAGATACTGGCTGTAAGACTCAGGTTTGGAAAATCCTGAAATGGAGCTGATAACACAGCAGGTGTTGGACTAAGTACAGTCTCCCAGATGATATTGTCACCAAAGGGCTGATGAGATCTTCAGCTATCTGAAAATGTTCATTTGAGGTGTGTAACGGCCTGAAGTTGCAGCAAGGGAGGTTTAGATTGGACATTAAGGAAGAATTTCTTTACTGAAAGAGTGGTCAGGCACTGGAAAAGCCTGCCCAGGGAGGTGGTTGGGTCACCAGCCTTGCAGATATTCAAGAAACGTGTAGATGTGGCACTTCAGGGCCTACTCTAGTGGCTGATGTTGTGGGCTTTTTTTGTGGGTGCTTTTTGGTGGGGGGTGTGTGGGTATGTGGGTTTTGGGTGGGGTTTTTTTTTGTGTTTGGTTTGGTTGGTTTGTTTGTTTATTTGTTTTGTGTTGATGGTTGGATTCGGTGATCTCAGAGGTCCTTTCCAATCATGACGATTCTGTACTTCTATGATTCTGTATTTCTGTGATTCTGTGTGCTTCTGTGATTCTGTGTGATTGTGTATGCTATTATATATGTGTTTGAACCAGCTCTGACCACTGTAGCAATATAGTACCCACATTTGCATCCATGACAGATTTTAATACACTGGAAAGGTCTTGAAAAATCATAGGAGTGATAACAGACTTTGAGGATGGACCTTACAGAGAGTAATTCAGGAGATCACTCTGGTTAGCTTAGCAACAACAACAAAAAAACAAGCAGAGGGAGCACTTTCTTAATCACAGGCTGTGAAAGTCTGGATTTTTAGATTACTGAAATTTCAAAAGCTGATTGGAAAAAAATAATAATAAAGTTTATTTAAGACCTTCGACATGATCCCTCACAACATCGTTCTCTTTAAATTGGAGAGGTATGGATTTAATGGGTGGACTGCTCTGTGAACAAGGAATTAGTTGAATGGTTGCATACAGAGGGTAATGGTCAAAGGTTCAATGCCCAGATGGAGATGAGTGACAAGGAGTTTCCCGCAATGGTGTGTAGAAGGATCACTGATCTTGATCTTTCTTGCTGCTTTCCTCTAGTCATAGGTTCTGACTAACAGTAGGTTCAGGCATACTTCATGTCCTCTGTCAATTCTCCATTTATTTTACAGCTTCTAAGGATCATGGAGATCTGGATTTGCTGATCCAATAATAATTTCCTATCCTGTACGTTCTTTTTCTTGAGTATATATGGAAACAAGTAGTTGACTCTTCAATATAACAGAAAAATTGTGTTTCAGAGGCTAAAAGGGAAAGTAAACTATTTCAGGTTAGAATGAATGTAAATTTTCTTAATATGAGAATATTTAACTTATTGTAACAGTTTATCCTAGACTGTTATAGTCATTGTTATTGTCATATTTTTGCATATAGTCTTTTAAAACTTAAAAAGGAGAGAACCTAAGACAGCTGTATTGGCTGTGCATGGCAAGCCAAACTAAGTGACAACAGCCACCTGTTCTGACTTCATATTTGTTGCATTTTTTACCTTGCAAAATTACAGACATAACAAACCCAGCTCAGCCCTAGGGGAAGGTATAAAATACATACTCTTTTTTTGCATTTTCTCACCTCTTTCAATATATTCTTCCATAACCAGGCAATGTCAAGGCATGAGCAAAATACACTTTTTCAGGGGGAGCTAGACAGGCAAAGACAGCAAATCAGACTCATTACCTACTCAGAGGCTACCATGGCTTGGAAGAATAGTCTGGCATCTGCTCCTGCAGGACAACAGCATCATCCAGCAGCAGCAGGCACTTCCCAACTCCAACACAACCTCAACATCTTACACTTGGCATTTCTGCATGAAAGTTTACCTAGTTGTTTCTGTTATCCTGTGCAATTTGTCTTATATGACATTAAATACCAGTGATTATTTTTCTAACAAAATCACTGAAAGCTTATTGTTTTGTGGTCAGGTATTCATTGGCCAAGCCAAATATTAAACATCAGCTTTTACTACCTCGGAGTATTACTCTTCTTTGATCATTAAGAACTTGGAAGCAGGTCTGTGTTGTTTAATTAGTCCTCTCTTATTATCCTAAAGCCATACAGACATAACAGACGGTATTAAACTGAGCAGTGGCAATTATTATTATCTATCTACTACATTTTAATTGACTAATCTTCATTGTGTAAGAAAAGCTTAAAGGAAACATATTGCTAATTTTGGAGAAAAACAAACTTGCTTTACTACCCCTTGTTACATTTTTGTACTTTCTGATGGAAGCTTCTATTAAACACCATCATCCT
The DNA here is from genome assembly GCA_020745705.1 of Hemiprocne comata. Taxonomy (NCBI): domain Eukaryota; kingdom Metazoa; phylum Chordata; class Aves; order Apodiformes; family Apodidae; genus Hemiprocne; species Hemiprocne comata. The sequence continues at coordinate 209,318,157 of CM036586.1, forward strand.
TATCTATCTCCTTATTTTACATTCCCTGTGAAGAACATCTTGACCAGATAAAGAAAATGTGAGCCAGTTAAAGTAAGTATGTTTACTGATGGTACACTGGTGTAATTAAGACCTGATGTTTAACTTGTTTTTTAACTTCTCATGTGACCCAGAAAAATGTCCTCAAAACTTTCTGCCACGAGGAGGGAGCAGTCTGCAACTTTGTCCTTTATGTAAGCTTTTCACTTTTCATTTCAGCTCTGAACCTCCCCCAAACATTTCCAGGTCTCTTCCAAATTTCTGACTCTCTCCCATGCATATCTTGGTGACAATCCCAAAATTGTTTAACAACAATTAGGGATATTAAACCCTCATTTTTTTTCCTATTACCCATTCCTGCAGCATCCTCTGACCTCATGGCCATGTCTCTTCAGCCACCTTCTTGAGTCACAAAGTAGGTGTCACTGAAGGATGCAATGAAGGTGTGGAATTACAGAGTCTGTTCAGATAGAATAAAGTCAATCCTTAGCACCCATTACCCAGGCCAAAGGCAGACCAGAGAGATGCAGTGCACAAGTTAGCCTCAAGGTTAATACTTTATTAAGTTCAAGAGAATGGCATGAATTATTTACCTCTCAGCACCTGAAGTAGAAACTAATCAAATACCTGTGTTATGTTGCAATTAAACAACCCAATCAATCTTCAGTGTCTTAATCTCTGGGTAAAAAAATGGTTGAAATTACAGACAGGTCTATAGAGCCCCAAGCAGAACTGCCTTCCTTGACAAAAATTATCCTCTCTTGCCCAGTACCTCAGTTCTACCTCTGATTTTAATCAGGACTCCACTTAAAATTAATTACTCTCTGGTGCTATTATTATAATTTACAGAATACTTGAAATAGTCCCTGGCACCCCCAATCACACTAAGCTCCATTTTGCCTGGAATAGTAGAGATGTGTGACAAAACCAACAGTTTATACTGTCCAGAGTCCACTTTTTATGGAGCACTGAAAGAAGGTTAGGTGGAGAAAGCAAATAACATATGGGCAGCTTCTTCTTACAGGAGCTTCTGCAGTTCTCCAGAACAGCTGTCTGGCACCTTGAGCTGCTACAGATGTGCTGTTCCTCTTCATCTTTTTTTGGCAAGGAAACTCTAACGGTTCAAAACATTCCCTGAATTCTACGCATCGAGAGTCTGTTGGGTCTGTGCTGTGCAAAGGAGCTTTCTGGTGACCATACCCTTCTCTTAGAAAGTGTCAAGATGCATGAAGAACATCCATAATTGTTCATGTGAGTTTTTATCTCCTGAGTATCCCTATTCCAGTGACACTTGATGAACAATTATTGGTATGAAATACCTGTACTTAGAGGGTATGCCATAGCTATCATGACAGCCACGTCACAGTTATACCACTGCTTTATGGAACCAGCCATCATCATGCTGTCAACTATTCAAGGCCAAGGTCTTGTTAGGTCACTGTCCTCACATCATGAGCAAGGTGCTCTCTGTAAGGGTCCCTTTTGGCTCTCCTACCCTGTCACTTCTGAGGGTCTATTCAAAAGCCGTTCTTGAAATAATTGTTTCTCACAAGAACCTAAGGTTAGCCTTTCCCAAAGATGTAGTGTATGGCTTCTATATGAATATCAGGCTGCCTTAGGTCACCATAAATCAGGTTACAGCAAATCATGGTCTGATTTTGGTGTCCAACCTACTAAACATCACAGATGTAATCTTAAAAATTTCACCCAAAGAAGTCTGCTAGGTTAATATTGCAGTTACTTTAAAGCAGAAGCCTTCCAAAAGAATTATTAAAACAGAGAGAAGTAAGAAAATTCACCCTATTCCTTATTGGATTTTACTACAAACACTTTGGCTTTGCTGAGCTTATAATCCACAGTAATGAAGATTTCTGCCTTCTTTCTATTGCTTACTAAACATGCTGACACAAATGTTGTTTTTAACCAGCACAACAGCAGGGGAAAAAAAAAAAAAAGTAGAGCAAGCAACACTTTTAAAAAAGGTTATTGTCCTCTCTGCTCAAACCAACCTTCCACATATTGCTATGAACCCAGTAGCAAACTCAATGTGTTGGGTGGAGTACACAGACAGGGATAGGTGAATATTAAGACATATGTAAACCATTTACAAAACACTGCTGTAAAATACTGTGACTGCAGCTACTATTTTGTTGTTTAAGCAGTAACTGAGTAGAGAAGTTGTTTCCCAACAATCAATGAACATAACTCTGTCAGAACAATTCTGCCACAGAATCCATTATTTAGAGGGGTAGGTGTTTACAAAAAAAATCCTGTAAGCGATTTGGAAGTTAAACTGAGAAAAGAAGTTGCTAAGGGTCATCTTCTGACCTGGTATGAATTAGCTCCTTACGAAGCCTGCAGCTCCGCATCACCTTATACCTGCTGCGATTAGAGATTCACATGTTGAAAAATTGGTCCAAAAACTTCTCACTCCTTAGGGACAATGGTCCATTTCAGGCATTTATCCTAGCAGCCAGCAACTTCTCCATCACATGTGAAGTTCACTTTCAGCCATTCACCAAGTTTCTAACATCATGTTTTACATAACCACTCATATAAATCTGCAGTCCTGTCACGGTGAACTGTACTTCAAAGGCCAGGATTACATTTCATGCTACTGAAACATGAACCTACTTATCCAGGTACATTTCTTATTCACACAGAGCAGCATTTTAATCCCCAAACAGCACAGTAAATGGATTTCTCAAAAAAAAAGTAGATATTAAATAAGGCCCCTCAGGTGATGTGATATTGCACAATGCCATATTTAGAAGTCAAGTATTGAAGACAGAAGTTGGATGTCCAGTTCAAGGGCTAGAGGTTGTACAGCCAAGTTAGACACCCTGCACATTGTGCACAGGAAGGAGAGGCTCTGACATCCTACTCACCAGCACCAGGATGACCTCACACTCAAGAGGAAACAACAGAGAAACACAAGCCCATTGGATAGATACACATCCTCAAAATTGGGTCTAGGCAGGACTGCAAAATAGGGATTTAGAGCCTCAAACCATATTTGCCTCCTTTTCAGTAGCTTACGGGTAGATATCTTCCCAGGAAGAGAGACTTTACAGTAGGATTCAGAGTGCCAAATTACTCCATTAACATATTCCACTGTCTTCAGCAGAGAAGGGCAGCTGAGTGTAGTCTCTTGTAAGTCAGCACATGACATCTTTGTAAATGTTCAGTGGAATATTGAAGTGGATTTTCTGGATCATCTATCCCATTCCTTCATGTCACAAGCAGCCACATCATATAATCCTTCACATATAGTCATATATCTTTCATTAATTAAACAAAGTCTGTCTTCAACAGAGTATCTTATTCTCATTCTGTTTAGCACAAGAAAGTTGTAAAACTTTAAACCTTGTACTAGCTAAACCAAAAGTAATAGAAAATTAGATTACACTTATTTCTTCTTGTGCTAAGATTGGCCTTTAATTAAAATACCTGAACTTAGTAGGAGATGCTTTTATTCCTGAAGTATTTATTGAGACATATGTATCTAGTCTTATCTTGGCTGTACTCACTTGAGCAAGTCAAAATCTGTTGCATGAGGAACAAACACAGCTCCTCCATTTCTGTGATACTTACAGTAATTCTCTCTGTAAGTCTTCTGGCTTTAAAGTTGTTTTCTCTTGACTGTAGCTATTGTAAACAATATCCCTCCATGTGTCCTGCTCAGTACCTTGCTCACTTCCTACCTGAAGTCCTTCAGGTGAGGATTTATTCACACTCATGCCGGAGTCATCCTGTTACCAATTACTAGATAGAGAACTTTCCTTTCCACTATTTCTTTCAGCTGATAGATTCCCACTTTGGGTTTGTAATTATTTCATAAGCTCAGCCCATGTCTCCTATTCTAAGCCTGCTCATCACACACTTCTTCCTGTGTGACAGTCTTATTTCCATATACTTCCAACAGTTCCATGCCAGATTTGTGACTGAATTCCAGCAAGATTTGAAGCATTGTATTTGTGCTGTCATGCCCTAGGTATACCTGTGTAAATGGGTACAGAATCATGACACACTTGATGGTGATACAAGGGGCACATTAGTATTAGTTCTAAGCTTTTGGTTTTGTTTTGGTTTGATTCGTTTGGGGTTTGAGGGGGGTTGTTGTTCTTAATCCTATATAGAAGGATGCACAGGCAGCACGTTTCCTAACACAGATTTATAATTAATTCACATCACATTTGACAGCATATTTAATTACACTTCTCAGACAATTCCCAGAAACTAAAATAACTAATTATCCAAGCAAAATAAGCCTTTACATATTCAGGGAAAAAATAATCAAATGGTCATAAATAGAACTATTCATCCATCTGCAATTCCCTGTATTAAAAACTAACAACCAGACAAATCATGGCATCAGGTAGCATTTTTCCTATTTGGAAAACAGACACTGGTAAAAATGTGCCCAAAATCCTAACTGTGTGAAGATGTAAAACAGATTATTGCTTTCACTATAAGAATGTGGTTGTTTCATGACCCACAATATTTGAATTTCTGTCCATTTGCCTCTATATGGGATTATAGAGACCACTCCATTTACCCACAGTGTTGTGGGGCTGTCAGGGCAAATTGTCATTGCTCACAGAATGCCAGCACAGAGGGGAGGGGGGGAATCACACAGGCAAAAAAAAAGAGAATGATGCTAGAGGGAAAAAAAAGAAGTAATTCTTCCACCTTTCAAATGCTGTTTCAAGATGAGTCATGAACACTTCAGAGTGAGGGATTCTCTTCTGGTACACCTATGAGCATAAGAATAAGTTGCAGATAAGCAAATTAATAAATCTGTAGTACTTTTGTTTCTTTTTCCTTCTTGTCCTGCTTCTTTCAGTTCCTATCTCTGAGGATCCTAGTTTTTATCTTAGGGTTTTTTATGACATTTCAGAAGCCAAAGGGTGATTTGTAGGTGCTACATTAGAGAGGTGGAAAAAAAAGCCAGTTTCAGTGAGCAATACAGATAGGAGGTGACACTCACCCTTGTGTTAGCTCTATTTTTCATTTGCAGGTACTAACTATCTGTCCAAATAGGTTGTAGTTAGACTACAGAATGAAAACTTACAAATTAAAGTCATCCTTATGTCAAAATGTAATCAAATGTTGAAGAGTCAGAATGCTGTAAAGTATTAACATTGTTATTAGAGATATTGTACTTGGTAGACTAGTCTTTTATAAAACAGTGTAGTGTCTGGATGAACATGTCTCTGATATTCACTCCATCCCCCAGCTGGTTTGCACATTTGGCAATCAACAGCCATGTCAGGTGGAGCTTCTGAGTAACTGAGATATTTCTCTACAGCATACAACTTCAGCATGCCCAAAGGCTTTATATTTTAAAAAAAAAAAAAAAAAAAAGAGAGAAAAATCGTTTTTCAAATTAAAAAAAAAAAAATAAATCAAAGTATCTGGGGAAAAGAATAGAAGGCAAACTGTGTGCACCACTGCCTCCCCACTGTCTGTGTCCTCACAGGTGGGAGGCCTCCTCCTACACTTTGTTGCAGCCAAGCAACTCTATCTGACAGCAAACTCTGCAGAGTCCCCTTTGGTACTAAGAAGTTTCCTGTGATAACTATTTTGTCCTGGTTGTTTTCTGTCAATTTTTGATCATCATCAGAATGTACACAAGCTCCACCCTTTTATTCTCTTCCCAGGTTCATTCCATGCTCTCTGAAACCTGTTCAAGCTCATTAGTTCCCTAAGGAGCTTCAAGGCCAGGCTGGATGGGGCTTTGAGCAACGTGGTCTAGTGGGAGGTGTCCTTGCCCGTTGGCAGGGGCATTGGAACTAGAAGATCTTTAAGGTCCCTGTTGAGGTCTGAGCCTGGTTTGGGTCAAAGCTGCCTTATCTCAGGGCACAATCGCCCTGTTTATTTTTCAGGATTTTCTGATACCAATTTAATATTCAGGATAGCCTTTTTAATTATATCGGTGGGTCTGTCCCTGGCTTGGGACCAGCTTGCTTCCACCAGGTATTTAACCAATTGATAAGCTCCTGCCTGGATATGCACCTGCAAGCACACACACACAGGTAAGTTTTAACTTTTTACTACAATATTAAAATGGACAGAGGAGAGTGGAAGAGAAATATTGTAAATGCACCAGGGAGTATGTCTGCATGAAATAAAATAATAATAATAAAGTGACTACAAGCCCGAGGCTTCCCTTGCAGGTCGATGAAGGTGAAAGCAAGTGAGGGGCTAATTACACACCTGGGGGAAGAACGGGTTAAAGAGAAGGTTTCTCACGTCCTCCTGGAGCGGGGGGAGAAGGGGGCAGTTGTGGCAGCGGTGGCAGGTACGGGTAGGCAGGGACAGCAGGGGTGTGGCATGCTGATGGCAGGAACAGCAGGGGATGGCGACGCTGCAGCAGGCTGCTTGCTTTGACTCTTCTTGGCCTTCTCCTTCTTCTTTCTCCTTGATCTCAGGAACACTGGAGAGGCGAGGAGCTCGACGATCTCAGGAACACACACACTGGACAGCCCAGGAGTGCGATGAGCCCTTTGCCTCTTGAAGCACCAGGTCTGGTGGCAGAGTCACACCCTGTTGTGTCTCAGTCCTGCCCTGTTTTTCACCTTGGCTCCATTTGTTTGGTCTCCTGTTTCTCTTTGTTTTTTGGTTTTTTCCAGCGTCTAATGTGCAGTCCCTGATGAAGTTCTAGCTGCAGCCTCTACCCCACAGTATTGCCACCATTTTTTTTATGTCTCTCTACCACAGTCAATCTAACTGGGAGACATAATTTTTGTGGAGGCCAGTTCTCCACACCCTTTTTTTTATGTCTCTCTATTACAGTCAATTTAGGTGGGAGACATAACTTTCGTGGAGGCCAGTTCTCCACAGTCCCTTCCAACCCAAACCATACTATTGTCCTATGATTCTAAGGAATGACACAATCACCTATCCAAAGGACTCCCCTTGGCCCAGACACCTAAAGGAAGAGATACATTTTTCGAAGGAAAGCAGTAAAAGCCATCTGTTATGGACATGTTCCTTTCCTGAAAATTGAGCTGTTGCTCCTGCACTATTTCATCTTTATCCTTGCTGCCATTGCACGTAAGTTCTTGCAACTGACCCAGAAATCATCTCATAGGATGGTCTGTGCTGGGGTTTCATCAGAAAATGTGTTTGCCCCATAGTCCAAAATATTTTTTTGTGTGTGTGCTGAATTTCTGGGTTCCTTATCTGACTAATTTCCTATGAAAAGAAGGGCTGCACTGCACTCCTGGCATGTCCTCAAAGCTGACATTTGGTGCTACCCCAGCCCTTGCAAAAGGCTTGTTTCCAGCCCGTCTTCAAGCTGCCCACAAAGCTATCTACTGTGGTGGCAGACAGCCCCAGGGCTCCACTAGACAGCAGAAGGGAAGATGTCCCTCCAGAGGACAATTTGCAGAAGGAACATGAGTTTCATGCTCGAATTGCCCATTAGGGAGGACCTTTTCTCTCTCCATTGACTACAAGAGGAGTCTAGGGAGATCAGCCTTCTGACTCAAATGCTGCATTTAGAAGCTTGAAGTTCAGTAATGCAATTCATAAGGTTGTTGAGCATATATAACTTTCTAGCTTTTTAACAGGTAAGAGATGTAACTTCGTTTTGTTGTCTGTGACAAAAGCTAGACGCTGGAGGTAGGGGGACTCCCTAATCAATCATCCAGTACATCCATCCTCAAAAAATGGATTTTTATTTCATTGGCACATTTTATTACATCTTCCAGTTGGGGTTTGAACAACCCATATCTGCCCTTCCACCGATGAAGAAAACAGTGCAGACAGTGGCTTTGTCTCTGCTACAAACCAGCATGACCATTTCTGGAGCTGTGTATACATACAATCACACAAAATGATTTGTATCTATCTGTAGATGAGACCACATTGTCTCAAGGTATGTGAGGAAAGCCATTACAGAGACTGACAGTACAGAGAGCTCCCAAATATTCCCAATAAAAAGTGCTTGATCAGTGCAATCATAAAGCATTGAACTCAGACATTAAGTTTAAAATCTCTTCAGAAAAAAAGGAAATTGAGTCCTTCTATAACTAAATGAAAATTCTCACCTCTCAGTCAGATCAAACACCCTTCTTATTCTCAGATCTGGGAAAGGCTTCAGATGCCTTTGAAAGCTCATCACTATTTTGCTTAATCAACTCGCTGCCCAGCACAGCAGTGCCCAAAGCTTTCTGTGTCCCAGACTGGCAGCACGCTGGGGCAAAGGAGTGAGTTCAACTGTTACAACTAACACTCACTTGACAGGAGTGGAAGTCTGGCTCTGGCAGCTCCCAAACAAGTACAAAACCCCTAAAGAATTTCCCTGCGTATTGAATTCTTCATAGTTTAGTTAATCAAGGTGGTGAGTATTATGTTGTTAGCAAAATAAATTATTTTCAGCTACTCAAAAGAGAAAAGATACTTGTATTTCTGCTCAGTCACAGGAGTCTTTGACATGACAATGGCTTGTTTTTAACTTCTTTTTTTTCCCACTTTAATGGTAAAATTCCACATGGACCTTACAATGTTTGAAGGGTGTTTTGCAGTGACTAGTCATTGCATAACTGTGAACAAAAGAGCACATATTTCGTTTTTGCTCATTTTCTGCATCTAGGTAGAGCAAGTGAGTCACAGAGACAAGAATTCACTCTAATATTCTACAAAAAATTTAAAAATATAAATTAAAAAATAAATTTAAAAATATTAGATATGACAAAAAAAAAAAATTACTCTGAATGTCATATAACATGAACTTTTATATCCTCCCAGGTGCAGGCATGGACCTGCTCTACTGCAAGTTCCCGTACAACAGACCAGGTTAAAGATGCTGCCACCCTTCATCTCAGACATGTGGCACCCAAAAATCGTATAAAGATACCAGTGAAGTCTAGTATACACACAGGCTCTCAGTGGAACAAATAGCTACCAGGGGGGAGCAAACAGCAAATTCCATTAATACCTCATTACCCATTTCAATTCTTCTGTTCCCTAAGGGAGTCAGCAGAGCAACAGCACTCTCACACTCTCTGATCCAGTCCTCAAATTTTATAATGCCTTTGAGATAAAAAAGGCAATTTGCAGGGAGCTAATGTTAACAGATTTGCTTCTCCTAGTGACTTAATGCATTTGGCCAATGTACTTCTGGTGAAGGCAGGAAAGCTGTGTGGATTTATAAGGCACAGGGATCTGCCTCCATTAGCTACATGTCCCCAAGGATGGGTATTTGAAATGGCCACATCAGGAAACTGAAACCCAGTAACTGGCACTAAAACAGGAAATAAAAAGGCCCAGCTTGCTTCTCCTTGCATAAGTGAAGGTGTGAGAGGCAACTTCACTTGTATTTCTGCCCCACCGTCACGGTTTGGCACCGAGTTGGAACACTCTTGATTCAACCTCTCCCCTTCCTCCCCCAAGGTAGGGAAAGAGGGAGAAAAATGAGAGAGAGAGGCTTTCTGGGTTGAAAAGGGAAACAGACTGATTTTAATTATTAGTGATAAGGGAATATATATATATTTGCAAAGGGATGTGCAACACCCGATCCCCTCCCTCCTCCCCCAGCGACTCTCCCAGCAACTCTTCTCCCTGGTGGCTCCAGCTGAAGGGGGGAGTGTCCGGGCGCACGGACGGGCCCTCGGGTGTCGGCTGGGAAGAAACATGGGAAAAACAGAGAGAGACAAAGAGAGGGGGATAGAAGGGACAGTAAGCAGAAAAGTGAGTGGAAAAGGAAAAAGAAAGCCTTGACTTCTGTGATGTCTTAACCTATATTGAAAGCCAACTAGAAAAAATATGATGAGAAGGGAATATTCTGATTTGCTGATCCTGCCTTCGGTCTAATCTGCTCCCCCGTAGGGGGGGAGGCTGCAGACAGTCAGAAGTGACCTTGGTTATTATCAGTCCACTGGTGCTGCTACAAAGTTCACTGAAATGAAAAAAAAAATCAACAAAGAGCTTCACCCTGGCTCAAACCAAAACACCCATGCAGAGAGTTTGATGCCCTGCAGGCTCTCCCCTGTGCCAGCCCATGGCTGCTTTTGTCCTGGAAAGCTATTCTAAGCGTTTTGACACCCCACAGGAGCACAACCTGCCAGCAGAGTAACTCTGATGCTCTGCTACCATAATCAATAAACTTTACTCAAGAAGAAAAATAATCCATTCCACAGTCACCAGCCACCCAGGGGATGGGAATGTGCAGAGACTGATGCTGTCCTTCCTCTTCCCATCCCTGAGGGAACTACTGGAGAGATTAAAACTGCAGCTGTATCCTAGCCCAGAGCAAAACAGATGCTCAGCACTCTTCTTCAACCAGCCCTTCTTCAGTCTGGGGGCTATTCAGCTGGCAGGAAATGCCACTCATTATTTTCTACATCAAATAAGCAAGAAGCCCCAGATGCACCTGGTTCCTACCAGTGGGCCAGTGGTTCCTACAAGATCAAATCCAACATGCAAAAGACTGGGCCAGAAGGTGAAATACAGATCCTAACTGAGTAGGAAAGGACCTCATGGGCAGAAGACTAGCAGCTAACAAAGACATGTGGGACCAGACTCATGGCTTATTCCTAAGAAGATTTTGTTGGAAAAGAAAAAAACAATTATGATGTTGAGGAAGAAATAAAACTAATAGAAAGGAATGTGGGAAATCTGGGAAAGATGCTCTACAAGCATCCAGGATGTGGGTAGGATATCAAGAGCCCAGAGAAAAACACACAAAATTTAGGTGTGAAGGTGGGGACTCAAAGCCTCCGAGGATACTTGCAAGCTAAGCAGCTGAGACAGCCCTTTGGGATTGAGAAACAGTAATTCCAGGCCTCTCCTTGTCATGAAATAAGGGAAAAGGTAGCCAAGCTACAACATTTTGGGGGTCAAAATGAAGATGTGCAGGCTGCCTGTAGAACAGAGAAATGTCTGTGTTACACCAAATGTTTTACCAGGATTATTCTACTTTGGAACAGAACTCCATTCCCTAACTTTGGATTTCTTCAAGAGATGCCCTCTGATGGGGTATAGTTGTTCCTCTTAATTGGTTTTATTACCTATTATTTTGCCCTACTTTAAATAAGAAGGAAATGTAGCCAGTGAAAGTTTATGGACCCTCTATGGTATGCCCCTGTCAGAACAGAATTTACTGCAAGCATCCTTAGTTTCCACAAGTTAGAAATACTTATTACATCAGTATGGATGAGAAGGTTTTCAAATCTAACACCATGGTATAAACATTTTGTCCATAAAAAAAGGCAAATTGAGTTTTACTCCAGAGAGAAACATCCCTAAATCAATCAGTGGATGGTATAGTGCAGAATGCACTGTGAAACAAGAGTCTCGAGAAACAAGAGAAATTAATATAATTGTGTCAGAAAATTAAAATACAGATGGTAATTTTGACTATGAAGTTTCAAATCCAATAACTCACTTAGCATCAGAACTGGTGGGGGGCAAGCTTTTAAGACTCACAGAGGCCACTGGTTTTCATGCGAAGCAGCAGCTGCTTCAAATACTCAGCTGTAGCCAACTGGGAGAACAGAAAGTTCAGCATCACTCCTGGAGCTCTGCTTGCTTGACATTAATATGAAGTATAAACAAATGTCATAATAGGCTGTTTTTCTGCAAAATTCTATTATTCATTTTAATTTAAAAAAATAAATAAAATGTTTTTTTTTTCTTTTAAGATGTTTGTTTAGGGTTGACATTTAAACATATGATTTATTATTTATGTGGTTCTTCAGAGAGTTTTTCCTTTAAGTATACTTGAGGGAAATGTTTTCAAAAAACGAGTCATGGCTAAATAAGATTGCTGTAGAAAAGAAAGAGATAGCACAGGAGATAATTCAAGTGTGTCTCTTGAAGGGCGGCTCTTGGTCATGGTACAAGATGGAAAACAGTGTGGCTTGAAAATATCAACGAGGAGTTGCACCCTTTTCAGTACTGATCAGCTTTTCCATCCACTACCAGGGCCTTTAACTGGTACTGAGGATATTTAGCAACTTGCAAGATAAGGCCTGTAAAAATGTATCCATGCATAATATCATAGGGAAACACCAAGCTTTAATTTAATAGTTACTGTGAGCCAGGCAATTCCTGTGAGTTTATTTCAAGGTGGATTTCAACTTTCTATTTCAATTTTATAAAAAACTATCATGCTTTCTCAGAAAAACAAGCATAATTAATTTTGTCCATTTTGGTTTTATATGTCAAAGCTATTAGATTTAATTTCCAGTCAGTCTCTTATAAGACTTTACAGTGAAGGTAAGGTTATACTGAAATCAGTGGAAATGCTGTTTGAACAGGGTCTAGAGGAGCAGGCTGTATATTGGGGATTTTTAGGGGATTCTTGTTCCATGAAGGCGAGTTGTGAATATCAGCATTAGTTTTTCAGACCATTCTTAAAATTAGTGAGCTGGCTAATTAAGCAATGTGCATTAGTGATTGTAAGCAATGTTACCTCCACCCTGCAGACTAGAGTGCGGTACCTTAAAGGAAAGGTGTTGGACACTTAGGTCACCTAGGTCTTAAAAACAAAGTCTCCTTATCTCCTTATAGTACTAATTAGTCACCCACTTTTTCCCAATCTATTGACATGCCAACTAAAACCACTGCTTCAGACTATGCTTTTCATTCTTGAAGACAACCCATTGCCGACCATGGTAGATCTAAGAGGTGTGGTTGGATGAGCATGAGAAGAAAAGGCTTTGCAGAAACCAGAGACAAGAGTACACATGGATATGATGAAGGCCAGGATGAGTGGCACCACACACTCCTTTTACACACACTCTATGCATTTGTCCCACAAATTCCTCATTTCCCATAATTATGTCATTTTAAAGTCTTTTGATGAGACGTGCATTAGGCCAATGCTCACACATGGTCTACTGCATTTCACCTCTGGATATATAATAACAAGGTGTGGTATCTCTGCTGCTTGGGGCTGATTACAGCCAAACGAAAAACAGGAATAATTCCACAGATTTGTCTTCTGATAACATGTTCACACAGTCTTAATCTTCATTTGCAGCAGTGGGATCAATATCCAAAAAATCATGTGCTCCAAGAACGAATCCATTCCCAGACTTCATAATCCACTCTAGGATATTCCCAAAGGAGAAAAACTAACTGAAACAGATTATTCTTTCTCCTTTTCCCAAGGATTTAGGACCAATTCCTTATAAGTACCGAATTGCTCAACACTGTCGTACCTGTCTTGCTCTACAAGTGGCTGGTCTCACTCCACCATGAAATGCACAGGTTGCTTTGGTCTGAGATTCATGGGGATCACTTCAAATGGTGGAATAAAAGCCAGCACATTCGTAATGCATGCTGCTACAAGGATATAATTATGAAAAGCCTCAAACTGCTCACTCTCCTAAGGGGTGACCAAGTGCCCTGCTCTCAGAGGCACTTGAAAACATGAATAAAAGGAGCTGGTTTTCAGGCATCATTGCTCGTGTGCATTTTTATGAATGACCTTTGCAACTTCAGTGAGAGTTTTCATCTTGCTTTTTAGCAGCGTCACTGTCAGGCCCTGGGAATGATTCGCAGCAGGGATCAGGGCCTCACTCAAACTGTCAGCCCAGTCAAGAGAGCTTTGTAAGCATGTTTCTCTATCCACTTAGCCCTTATCCACTTAGACTGCTTACTCTGACTCCTGATGCTGGAGTCCTAAGTCCTCAGTCCAGTTTGACTGTTCAATATCCAAGATTCACCCTCTAACACAGAACACCTGGCTTTGGCCTGGACCCACTGGCTCTTCTGATTTTCCATGGTGTTCTGCCAGCCCAAACTTTGACCACTGGTCTTTCCCACACCACCAGCTTAAAGACAGCATCAATTTTTCTGGCTTCTAGCCCTGTTTCTCCTTCTTACAATTCCTGGCCACCATCCTCATCCCTGAGTCTAGCCTGGCACTAGCCACTGTGTGAAATTTCCCATGTCTCTATTGCATCCCTAGTGGATACAGCTACAGAAAGTCCTCCATTCCTCTTACTGTTAAGGATTTTGTTTTCTTAAAACCCGTCAAGGTAATATGCAAACAAACTTTTAGATGTTTTAATGTTAAGAATGAGAGCCACCACTATTCTGACAGCTTTCCTGACTAATGACAGAGTTATTTTCTCACTCAGTGATTCAGCGCTTTCTACCACCAGTACTTTTCCTTTTGGTTGGCTTTAAAAAACAGGCAGTCAATGGTCCCTGAGTGCTCACCAGAATACCCCTCTGGGCCAATGTTAGCAACACCGTAATGCACCCACGAAAGTAGCACTACCTTCAGTCTTCTTCCTTTCTGTGATTTACCAGTAGACAACACTTCCTTCAAAATCAGCCTTTATTGTAACATGTTTTCTCATATTCTGCATGTCTCTAAGAAAAGAAGGTCTCTTCTCACCCAGTTGTGCCTGCAAAGTAGATGTGTGTACCTGAGATTGTCATGTAGACATTCTCTATATTCTGAAAAACAGGTTCTTCCAAACCTTGATATCTACCTAAGGATTAAAACTCTGGAATGTAAAATGTACTCATTCCTACACTAGAACATCTGACACTAGGAGAAATTAAGATTGTCTTCAGCCCACCTCAAAAAAAACAATGAAGTAATGCCAGATTCCTCACAAGCATTGTAGAAAACCTCACTTCTGAAAATACAGAATCTCACCTCCACAGAGGTAACAATTGTAAATTAATGGTCACTGTTGAAAGACCTTCATGTTACTTGTCAACAGAAATGTCTGGGGGTGTGAAAGTGGTCCACATTCTGCACAACTAATATCCTGACATTGTCCTGTTGGTTGGGTTGTCGTGGACCGAGATAGGTAAAGCCGCGACCCACACCCCCACCTTAGGGGATCGAGGGCTGAGGACCACTCCCCGTCACACTCACAAACAACGCTTAGGAGTCAATAGATTTATTAAAGGCACTGAGGGTTTGGCAAGTCTGATATCAAATAACACACAAGGACTATCTATATATCTATATCCACACCTATATATCCATATACCAACAGTTATACAACACTATATCTATGTACCAATAACAACACGCACAGAAAACAAGATATAACCTCTCCCCTTCCCCTTTTCCCCTGTTCCCATTCCCAGACAGGGATAAGAGGGAAAGCCTGGAGAGAGCCTTTGGGAAATAGAGGAATGTTGAAAAAGAGAAGTGAGTGTCTGGTATGTGTGAATGTTATGTAGGAATGTTGGTAAGAAGTGTCAGAATGTAGTTCGCAATTCTCACCACCGGGGGTACGGCCGAAGTCAATCCCTGGTCGGGATCCACGTCCTTTCCTTTGAGACTCTGGGCAAACAGTCCGTTTGGCACGTCCACACACCAACAACCACAGGAAAAGGCGTCGTATAACTTCACAGCAGCCTCCGCAGCGATGTGCTCCCTGCGGCGGCTGGATCCGAACTATTCGCAATGCGCGCCTTTCGGCTCCCTTCCGGTTCCGGCCCCGCCGTGCCTCCTGGGAGCTGCAGTCTGTAGTCTGTGCGCATGCGCCTGGTACCTCTGTCCTCTCCCCACGAGTGCCGGGGGGCGCATCGCCAGGAATGGTCAGTGAACGTCGCTGGATTAAAGGCCATTATAGAGTCCATCTCTCACATCTCACCCCGTGGCTTTTATGACAGCGACTTGGTTCCTGTGTAGTTTGTGTTTATGTATGTGTCTGTATATGTATGTACATCTGTACCCTATTAGGCTCTTGTCCAAACTCTTACCTCTTTCCCTGTTTGAAACATATATACAATTTCACATATTTCCATATCTATATGATGGATATATATATATAACGATGTATATAACGTTTTATGCGTGTTTCTGAGGGAACAATTCCCTATATGCGATACAACATATGTACATATATATATATAATACATAAGAGAAATATAAATAGGAGACCCATAATGAATATATTGGTGCACCATTAGTATCTTATTTACAGACCACAACCCTAAGGGGAAACAGGTATAGGAGACATGATACTGTATAGTGGGAGGCGTTGTGCAAACCATGGGGTGATCAAGTCCATAGTATGCACAAGGTACCTCCCCCCTCAAAACCAGTGTCAGGCTGATCAGACCCTATTCTGGCTTGGGATGTCTCCAGTTCTTTGGGTCGTTGGCTTAGCATGTACACATTGTTATACACACAAGTACACAGATACATATTTACAATCTACCCCGAAATCCTGCTTCACTCAACATGAAGTATCCAATTTGTACTGATTTTGAGTTGTTTGTTATTCATGTCAGATGCAACCCAGGTGTTTGAATTCATGGGCATTTGCAGGGTCATTTTGACTTTCCCAATGTTTGGCAGGTGAACCAGTACAGTTTGTCCTGGGTGTAGGGAGATTTTTCTCTTGTTACAAGGCTTTCTTTGTTTCTCCTTCTCTTGAGTGGGTGATGTGGGAAAGAAAGCAGTTAGACGAGGACACCCGTTTACCCCCCATCTGTTATTTATGGTGGTGACTGCATATCGCAACCTTTCATCCCATTTGGAGTCCTGTGGACGGATAAGGCTTTTGATTAACCCGTTAGTACGTTCCACTATCCCATTTGCTTGGGGATAGTATGGCATATGAAATGTCCATTGGATGCCTTCACTTCTCGCCCACTGTTGTACCAGATGTGAAGTGAAGTGAGTGCCATTATCAGACTGGATTTATGTGAGTTTAGGTAATACCCCAAATACCCTTTCTAGGAAGCGAACCGTATTTTCACCATTTGCTTTAGAAACAGCTTCAGCACAAGTTATACCTGACACCACTTCTACCATCACAATGATATACTGTTTGTTGCCTGATTTGCAGAAAGGACCAACGTAGTCCACCTGCCAAGTGGACCACAAGGACTTTCCTTCCCGAATATGCAGAGTGTCAGTCGTCAGGGGATGCTTCCCCAACCTGATCTTACACAGGTCACATTCAGAAATGATTGTTTTGCACTGCTGACGGGTAACAGGCCATCCCCAGGTTTGTGCCTCTTTATACAAATCAAAGATCCCTGAGTGACCCCTTTTACAATGGAGCCATTCAAGCAATCGCTCCCACTCCTGATTTTCTTCTGCTGTTCTGATTTCCACTACATTGATTTTGGCCAGTTCATCAACATAGTTGTTCCACCTGCTAGCATCATTTTTCAGACTGGTCTGGTGAGCAGGAATCCACCCTACATGAAAGTTAGGATTTTTCTTGGCAATTTTTAGCCTATACAGACAGGCTTATGGAACACAATATTTCTTGTCAAAGATAAAACGAGCAGCTACTGCCAGCTATGGTCATTAGTTTTAGACAGCTACATGATCACAGAATCACAGAATCACCAAGGCTGGAAAAGACCTTTAACCACCGCATCACCTAGACCATGGTTTTGCCAGCCCAATATCTATGAAAGCTGTTATCTGTGCAGAATGAGTGTAAAAGACAACAGACATGCATTTTGTGAATAAAGTACGAGTGCATATCCATCAGAAGGTGGGAGCAGAGATAAGACAGGGGAGAATGTCTTCCACAAAGACTGCTGTTTACACTCTTAAATCCCCTACTGAAAACCACTGGGAAGTCTCTTATATCCGTTTTTTCCTCTATATTGGACAGAATATGCATTTGCTACTGGTATCCTACTTTGTCATTTTAAATTATTTCTTATCTTTAACTTCAGAAGGTTGATTCTATTAATCAGAACAAAGGAGAACGTGTCAGCTAGAATGGTAACTAGGGAGAAGTTGGGAATATTTATTACAGCCATTTGAGGCTCAAGGTAAAACATTCTTATGTTATATGTTGACACGTTGAACACTAAGTGATTTTTTTATCATCATCACTCAGCTCCAATATATAAATATAGGCATCTATTAATTATAATAGTGGATGATATATATAAAAAGGCCTACTTAGCTTCCAGTTATGAGAAAATGCATTATACTCATCAGGGCTGCCACAAGGGCACAAGTGACTTGTCCTTGTGAAGACATGCTTGGCCCTCCTATTAAAATACTGAGCAGAAAACATCCACCACTCTCTTGAGACAGCTACTTCTGAGACACACCAAAAAAATACCTTTCCTTAGCCTCAGGGAACAGGAGTCAGAACGATGTAAGAACTAGAACATTGCAACAGGAGTGGATTTTCACTGTTTATGAAGATATTTCCCACACAGTAAATATAGACTCTACTTGAAATGCACCAGTCAGTACTGGGATTGTCCATTAAGAGGGAATGTCAAAATGGTGTAGGGGCAGCACAGCAGGAGATACCCTCCCTCCAAGCCCAGGGGTCTGGTACATTAGGAGCACACAGGGACATAATTGAATTATAACATGCTTCTGTGATGGCTAGCTACAAAATAATGCCTTGGAGCTGTGGGTAGACCTCCCCAGGAGGTACTGGGGGCCAAAACCAACTTCAGGTGCATGAAGGTGTCTTTACTTTTTTCTGATCATGGTTCGACTTGATCTTGACAGTCTTTTCCAACATTTATGAGTCTATGATTCTATGATTCTAACCTAGGACAGCTGCTAACTACAGTTTTGCCAGATTGGAGAATCTGGCCCAGAATAAGACTCATTTCATGGCCCCAAATTATTTATTTATAAGCTCAGCTTAATGACTGCTACAGTAGCTAAGAAGCTAGACTCATGTAACCTGCTGAACCACAGTAACCATCCATAGCTCTTTTCTGTTGTTGTAATTACCATTTAATCTAACCTGCATGAAACTGGACTGCAGTGAGCTGCCTGGCATTTTCCCATGTGAAGCACTCACATGTAAGCCGTTACCACAGTTTACATGAGGTGTAGCAACTTCTTATGTAACAGGGAGTTGACTGTAAGCCTGAGTGTGAAGGGCAGCAGGTCAGATCCCCCAGTGCATAAAATAAACGACTGGCTTCACTTCAGCTTGGCCAGTTTCTGGTTTTATCATAGAATCATAGAATCATAGAATCATAGAATCCTAGGGGTTGGAAGGGACCTCGAAAGATCATCTAGTCCAACCCCCCTGCCAGAGCAGGGTCACCTAGAGCACATCACACAGGAACGCATCCAGGCGGGTTTTGAATGTCTCCAGTGAAGGAGACTCCACAACCTCTCTGGGCAGCCTGTTCCAGTGCCTTCCTTTACTTGAGGCCTCTTCTAAGACCTCCTAGAGTCAGTTCCAGCTCAGACTAAATCATCATTTCTTTTTGGAAAAAGCCTTCACAAGTCCCTGAAAAAAAAAAGAAAGCAAAAAAACCCAAAACAAAACCCTTAGCAATGAAAAGCTCATCCATGCCTAAATTAGATATTAGAAGAAATTCTTCACTGAAGGTGGTGAAACACTGAAACAGATTGCCCGGAAGAGTTGTGGATGTCCCATCTCTGGAAGTGCCCAAGGACAGGTTGGATGGGGTTTGGCGCAAACTGGTCTAGTGGAAGGTGTCCCTGCCCATGCAGAACGGTTGGAACTAGATGACCTTAAAGGTCCCTTCCAACCCAAACCATTCTATGATTCTATGATTCTAACTGTTCAGTGGTTAATATAGTCTTACTATTAATTTTTAATGTAATTTCTCAAGAGTCAAACTTGAAATTCAGTTTCTGGATCTCAGAGTAACACAGTAGTAGTGGGAGTGGTCTGTTACTAAATTTTGTTCCCTAAGCAACTACTTTTCATACTCTTCAAATTTTGTTCATATTCTCTCCTTAACATGATTTACAAAGTGATACAATGTGAAATGTTAAAAAAGGATTAAGTGTATTCACAAACAGGTTTTGAGAGTGAATGCTTTCTGCCAGAGTCTAGCATAATCTAGGTATCAGATTAAAAAACCTGAACAAAACAAATTTATCAACAAGTGCACTTGGTTACTTGGTTAATCTGCTGTGTACTCAGTTTTGGGTTTTTTTAAATAAAACTTTTGAATTGGTGGAAAAACTTGAAATAGGCTTTTAAAAGTTTAACAGTACCTGGATTTACTGTCTTAGTAACAGAAGAGATGATAAACAGCAATGACATTAATAATAAATATTCTCAGAAGTGAAATGCAGGACCTGAGTGCAGAATGAGATACAGCTTGCCTAAATATGCACATCTGTAGGAATCTAATCGAGATTGATCTTCTCATGTTTAGAGCCTGAGAGTGTCCCAGAGGCAGGCAAATGGCAAAAAGCTGTTACTTATAATCTGGGCAAGGATAAGAGAATGACTTATTAAGGTACCCTTGCTCAACAAGGAACCAAAGAAAAGAAGACCTGTTTGAAAAGAAGACAAACTGTACCTACTAACTGCCCCTGAAGTCAGCATTGTTTTGTCTCCATTGTGAAATATTTAGATGCTGAAGAATTGAAAAGTAAATTCTGGTGGAGATCATTGTTGACTCACTTGTTCTAAGGAATTCATCATCATACCTTCCACAAGTACCTGCCTACAACCAGGACAACGCTTCCTGTTGATACCATCTCTTACTATCCATCCTTCGTACAGCCATGGAACAGGAGCCATGTCTGTACCTCTCCAGCTCTACATCACAAGATGAACAACACCGTGAGAATCCCTGAATGTAACTTACAGAAGTTCATTCAAATTTTAAATAGAGAGAAATGAAGACAGAGAGATCTTCTTGCATTATTAAAGATTCCGAGAAGTTGGAAAAACAAATTTTACTTTATACTCCACCTATTATATTTTCCCCATTCAATCACTCTCAGAGAATGACAACGGAATACAGGAGGAGGTCATGTGGCCCATGGTGATTCAAAGACTTTTCTTCAGACTTTGACTTTTTCAGAAATTATCATAGCTTTGTTTTGCTAAGGACTCAGGCACCAAAATGGTCACTCCATTTCCTTGGTTCAGGCAGGTTGCCAATCAGTGAAGCAACACAACACTGTTCAACAACAGCCAGTGGGGCACAAGCCCCTCAGCCGAATTCACCAACTCCCCCTTTCCTTCTGCACACTTCCTGTTCTAATACGTTGCAATATTTGTTAGGTGGTCACAGTTTGTGTACGGATGGTTGGATGTACGTACGTGTACACACACATTTCTCCCCTTCTCTCTCCTTTAGCATGCACACCAGTTAGCATCCAGACCAGACCTCTGACAAGTACTTTCTTGCTGCTGGGGACTAACTACTGTATTTGCAGTTATGACCAAGTCCAGCATGGTTCAGATGCATTACAGACTTCTTTCAACTGCCATCAGCTTCTCAGCATTTGATGTATCCAGCATTATTTATCAGTTCTCACCCCAGCATAGGTGTACCACAATAGCTGACAGCTTCCTTCATTAGTTGTCACTCAAGAATTTGCTGAACTAGTCCAAGGCCTACATCATTACCTGTATTTTCAAGGAGTAATATCTCATACAGAGTACAAACAACGACTCTCTCTCTGATGATGTCAGCTTTCAGTCATCATTTGCTAGTTTGCAAGCAAATGCCTTTCCACTGTCTCCCACATAATCTTTCATCTGTGAGAGAAGTTCCTCACAACCACCAAAACCCCACTTCTCAGGCTGAATGCATCAGATGGACAGACATTTTGGGATGCTGTATTTGTCCCAGTGCCATCTCTCTGCTGCTTTGCTTTCCTCCCAGCTGCTTGCCTCTAGGCAAGAGGCCTGCATGGCCAGTAGGTCAAGGGAGGTGATCCTCCCTATCTGCTGTGCTCTCATGAGACCCCACCTGCAGTGCTGTGTCCAGTTCTGGAGCCCCAACACAGGAACTACATGAAGCTGTTGGAGCAAGACCAGAGGAGGGCCACGAAGATGATCAGAGGACTGGAGCACCTCTGCTATGAAGACAATCTGAGAGAGTTGGGGTTGTTCAGCCTAGAGAAGAGAAGGCTCCAGGGAGACCTCATAGCAGCCTTCCAGTATCAGAAGGGGACCTACAGGTAAGCTGGGGAGGGAATTTTTACCAGGGTGTGTAGTGAGAGGACAAGGGGTAATGGATTAAAACTGGAAGAGAGGAGTTTTAGATTAGACATTGGGAAGAATTTCTTTACTGTGAGGGTGGTGAGACCCTGGCACAGGTTGCCTAGGGAGGTTGTGGATGCCCCCTCCTGGAATTGTTCAGGGCCAGGTTGGATGGGGCTTTGAGCAACCTGGTCTAGTGGGAGGTGCCCCTGCCCATGCATGGGGGTTGAAACTAGATGACCTTAAATGTCCTTTCCAACCCAAACCATTCAAATGTTTCTATGAGTCTGTGGTTATCCTGAGCCTCATAAAGGGGTCACAGTTCCAGGTGGAGTCTCACATGCAAAATGCAGAAAAAAAGGCTTCATTTGCAACTTTCTTTCCATTGAACTTAGTGCCTTTGACCTATACTAATAAATATCTCATAGTGCATTCTAAGTAAAGAAATGATACATACCACCAACAATTTTGGTAAACATTGTGGAACTTTGCCAGACTCAGGATCATCTGCAGCATCTGGCAGCAGACTGAAATATATAACTGCAACCAGGGAAATATTGTGAGTTTACTACCCTGGAAAAGTTTACTGTCCTGGAAAATTGTTACTATACGAAACACATGCCAAGTTAATATTGTAATGAATTTTATGGCTTGGAACTGCAGTTAGCTAGTGTTTGTAGCCAGAGGGCTATATCCTCAGATGGTGTAAAATAAGTGAATGTGAAAGAAATCACAGACTTATCAGTAACAGACTTTTAAATGTGGAACAATTGGCCTGAGAATTAGCCCGCTGTTGCAAACCCCCTCTTAAAAAATTGGACTTGGTGATTTTGTGTGACTGTGAACATAAGAAATGCGCAATATCTAATAAATTTAGAGGAAGAAAGATGCATAAAATCTTGAAGACAGATGTATGAAATCTAGTAAAGCAGTCTAAGAAAATTTCTTATCAACATAGAAGACAATTATTCCTCATTGGTGCATAGCCCCGGGCACATGGAACTATTGTGCCTATGGTTGGAATCACCTGAGCCCACACAGAGAAACTTTTGTAGCTCTTACCTGCTTCTTGCAAAGGTGTTGGATAAGGTGAGAAGATAGCTGGAGTGGAGAGCAAAGGGCAGACACGAGGCTGTTGCAGAGTGCCTTCACCTGGGTAGTGCTAAGGTCCTTTCCATTGCAGCTCTGTAGTCTTTGCCTTTCACCAAAGCTGCTGCCAGTGTTTTTCCCTGTTCTCATGCTGTTCTCATGCTGTTATTCTCATGGCATTGCTCCTGCAAACCTTGATATTATTCTAATGTCTGATTTCTCATGGGAAACAACTGCCAGCAGAGTAAGAATGATTTCATGCTGTCCTTGACTCTGCCCTTTCCCATCCTTTCTTTTATAGCTTTTAGTTTACACCAGAGGAAAAAAAAAAAGTTAGTCAGTAACATAGTAGATAACTCTGATTAGAATCTCCAGTTAGAATTATCCAATAATATATATCCAAGCTCAGTGTGAAACACTTCTGCTCCATGCAGAGCACATACTTTTTCTAAGCAGGAGTATCCAGACAGGAGTTTGAGCAGGTCAAAATGAAACCTATATGGTTATGTCAAGGGCCGAGCCATGACCCACTCCCCCTCCAAAAGGGGATTGAGGGCTGAGGACCACTCCATGTCACACAGGTTACTATGGAAAAAGATGGTGGAAAATTATCATCTTGGCATCACCTGGAGAGTACCTTCAGAATAACATGCATGCTCTGGTGACTCTGTTGCACCTCTTCATGGTCAGCCATGGGTGACAGTTTTTGCTTTCTCTTTTCTCTCTTTTCTCTCTTTCTTTCCTTTTAGTTTCCCCAGAGATAATTTTCAAGTAGATGTGTGTCATCAGCTACAGACTCCATGAATAAAACTGTAAGCATTAAAGTCTGTCTCAGCATCCTTTGTGCAACATGACTGTATGACCAATGCTGTCTCTTGCCTAGGCAGAAAAAAAGCCTTTCAGTTCCAGGCTTGATGCTGACTTAGCACGTCACTTTTTACAAGTCATTTGAGCCTAGGTGCAGTCTCCCACTAGCAGTGACATAGCTGCAGTGGCTAAGCTGGAAGTTATATCCCTTCCCATCAGCGTAGAAACTCATGGTGCAGCACAGCCATGGCCTGGGTGGATTGCAGTCTCTCTCCATAAACACCTCTATCTCTGCATGTATTAACTCTCCCAATAAGCATACTAGATTCTTCTATAGCTATACCTAAAACAGAGGCAACCTATGAAAATTGCTTCCTCAGATAATGCTTAAAGTTGCTGTGGGGAAGAGCCTGTGCTTTATTTCCCCTCTATCTCACAGCCCTGTAAGTGTGGACTTGGTGTCTCACCACGTAGGTGGACAGACTGTTCCAGAGACTTACATGCAGCTATGGTACAAATACTGTCAATAAAGTAAGTCACTGATGGCATGTCTGGACATTACAGCTATGTCTATACTTATAAGTTAAACAGTTCCAGGGAAGACTCCCAAGTAGTGGAAATGAATTGTCTGTACTGTAAATTCACGCTATTAAATTATCCCGGTGTCGTTTGGGCCGTGTCAGCTGGCTTTGGCACTCTCCAGAGCACTCTTTGGGAGAGTTTGGGAGTTAGCAGGGGTGAGAGACAGTTCCAGCAGGCTGCTCATATGCAGCCTCTGTTTTGGAAGCTTAGAGAGCTAAATAACACATTTTTGGACAGTTCTGTAAGAGTCGATCTCACTACTACCAGTTGAAAAAAACCTGGAGAATTAAGTGGCAATAAGTAGTCTAATTAATTGTGCTTATACAACACAATTAGTTCACAAAGATCACATTCCTTGCTCCAAAGGGTAAGACTCTACATCCAGAAACATCAATAATGCATAAAAATGTGCCCACTATTGTTAGTTTGAAATGTCAATGCTTTCATGCTTACACTGATGTTTCAAAATCTATATTTAGTTTCTTTAGCAGATGTGATTTGAGCTTTCATTGTAGTTAATCACCTGTAGCCTTCACACACTGCAGTTTGAGAGAGCTCACCACTGCTGAAAACCAGGCCATTTTAGTCAGCTCCTGAAAAATTGATTCAAAAACCAATGAGACTAAGACATTTGTATTTTCTAAGTGTCAGAACAAAGAAAACTCTCTTTCTTATCCATTATCATAGAATCATAGAATGCCAGGTTGGAAGGGACCTCAAGGATCATCTGGTTCAACCTTTTTATTATATGAGATGGCTCAGCACCCTGTCAAGCTAAGACTTAAAATTGTCCAAGGTGGAAGAATCTACCACTTCCACTGGGAGACTATTCCAGTGTTTGATTGTCCTCATGGTGAAAAATTTACCTCTTGTGTCCAATCAGAATCTCCTGGGAGCAACTTGTGTCCATTACCCCATGTGTGTTTCATGTGACTCCTTCTAAACAGGGAGTCTCCATCTTCTTTGTAGCCACCCTTTAAGTACTGGAACATGGAAATAAGGTCTCCCTGAAGCCTCCTTTTTTCAAGGCTGAACAAACCCAGTTTTCTCAGTCTCTCCTCATAAGACAGGTCCTCCAGTCCTCTGATCATCCTTGTGGCCCTTCTCTGGACCCTCTCCAGCCTGTTCCATCCTTTTTGTAGAGCAGGGACCAGAACTGAACAGAACACTCCAGGTGTGGTCTGACAAGTGCCGAGTAGAGCGGGATGATGACTTCTTTATCTTCTTTTACCTTGTTGATGCAGCCCAGCATCCTGTTGGCTTTCTTTGCCCTGCAGCACACTGTTCACTCATGTTGAGCCTGTTATCCACCAAGACCCCCAGGTCCCTTTTCACAGGGCTGCTCTCCAGCCAGTTGGATCCCAGTCTGACCTGCACTCCTGGGTTATGTGTTCCCAGGTGCAAGACCTGACACTTCTCCCCATTGAACTTCATAAAGTTCCTGCTAGGCCACTCCTCCAGCCTGTCTAGGATATCCTGGAGGGTGGCTCTCCCTTCTGGAGTGTCATCAGCAAACTTCGTCGGGGTGCTCTTGATCCCAACATCCAGGTCACTTATGAAGATGTTAAAGAGCATAGGGCCCAATATCGATCCCTGGGGGACCCCACTTGTACCCGGCTGCCAGTTTGGTTGCCAGAGGAACTATTTACTATCACCCCCTGGATACAGTCTGTCTGCCAGTTCCCCACCCACCACACAGACCTCTTGTCAAGGCCATAACGAGTCAGTTTTTCCAGGAGGCTGGAGACAAACCTTATCACTGTATATTAAAAATGGATACCTGTCCACTAAGGCTTATTAGCTTTTTGTGCGGAAATACAAAGATGAAACATTTCATTCTCCTTATTGAAGGAATAATGAGAATTTATGGTTGAACTCGATGATCTTAAAGGTCTTTTCCAACAAGAATGATTCTGTGATTCTGTAATGAACAAATAGTGAAAAGAAGCAAAGATTTTGTATAACTGATTCTTCCTGCTGGCTTTGAACTAATCTGAAATCACTTAGAGTGATATGCTTGTATGACTGTGTAATACCATGCAAGGCTGATTAAATAAGTTCATCAAATCACCACAGATCCAACAGAAATTTTCCTAAATAAGCCTGAAAACTTCAAAATAACCATGTCTGCAAAGAAATAAAATGGATCAGAGAGGAGGCTGAGCCTTCAAAGCAGACATGGTTTTCATGATTCCACAACACTGAATGGAAAAGCAAAGCAGAAGCTGTTCAAAGACTGTACAGTGGTGTATGTTCTGGGGCAGCTAAAAACATCTCAATATACACGTAATCATATAGGTAAACTATATGCTGTGGACTTGGACTTCAATTGATTTTCCTATTTTGCATTACATTTATTTACTCAGACTGTATAGCATCAGAACCAGCTCTAGTTTCCTCTCCAACAACAATCAGCTGAAGTCATATTTAGAGTAACAGAGAATGTAATTGTCTTGTTCAGATTTCAGTTACTGTAGCTAAGCACCAGAATGCATTTAATCTGTGAAAGGACTTATTAAAAGGAATATATGTATTATAGTAAAAGAAAATTAAGTTGTCTCTTCTGTAAAGTTCTCCAAGAGATTGTTTTATTCCTGTTCACACAGACTAGTACCTTTTTCTTCAAACAGCCTCCCTGATTTTAAGCTACTGTGAAGAAAGGTCCAGTGTTACTCTCCATATTTAAAAGACCCTTGTGGGCACAGTGGAGGAGCAGAGCTTTCACAAGAAATGTAAAGGAGGAAGATGTTTTCTGCAAGAAGCTTAATTTCAGTTCTCATCTGAAATACAAAGAGCATTTTAATAAATAGTTCAGGAATAGCCTTTGCCCTTCTCTTGTATCTATAAAAATGAGAATCCAGGCTCAATAAATATGTCCCGAGAAAAATGGGACATGTTTGCTCTCTCTGTAGGTGTTTTTCAAAGTTAAACCCAGTAAGGACTGTGAATTTTTTTTTCAATTTCTTGCAAATGTTTATATTTTTTGAGCAAAAGATTTCATTCTGTGCAAGTTTCCAGGGCAGCTGCCATTATAAAATCTCAGAAATAGATATATTTTTAACTGCATTTACTGATTAGGGTTTGTTTTTTCCTTCCCACTTCAGTATAAAATTTTATACTAAACTGAAATTTATCTGTGGCAACATTAGCATCATAGCTTGGTATAAGGGATATTAAACAGTAGTCAGAGACTGAGATGAGCCATTTTGTTAGTTAATGTGCAATGTTAATCCTAATGTCTTAAAACTTATACTAATTCTCTGTTTCTTATTGTACAGCCTTGGTTTATGGGCTTGATCTTCTTGCTCGTACAGTAACTGCACGAATGATTCCATGTAACCAAATATATTGTGTTATACAGCCCTGTGCAATAAGAATTGGTTTCCTTTGTAACTCACTGACATATTAGAATTACTCTGCTCCAAAGCAGCAAATTAGCCACCATGCTTTCTTCCATTTTACATTATTTGATGAACATTATCAAAGAAGGGCTGAGGACAAAGAAGGCAATTGCAGAGAATTGAACACACTGTACCAACACAGACCTTTCTTCTCTTTTTATTTGAATGAAATGCATATTGCTGTCATTTCTGCAGTGCTTTTGTGAGTAGGACTCTCCTGATCAACAGATGAGGATATTGAATGATTGCAAGATGGCACCAGCCAAGCAAAAAACATATTTAGTCCCTGCAGTGTGTTTTTATTCTACAATGGAAAAATTATTCTTTCTCTGCAGCAAACAGCCATTCACCCAGGCTCAGTTTCCCTTTAAATAGACATTTCTGCAGTTTTCCAGGGTATTAGAGCTTTTTTTTCTTTTCTTTTTTAAAAGGTCTTTGTTACTCCTCCCAGTGTTTACAACTTGATAATATTAATCTGAGCTAGAACAAAAGTTCACAAAGTGGCTTCTAAAACAAGCCTGGGATGAGAACATTTCTGGACTTGATGGGACCAGCAGGTTCCAGATGCTCCACTCAACAGTCTCACCATCAGCTTCAGTGTCCTGTGGTCTGCTTGTAAGGTTCCTACAGCTTAGTTCAAGTCTTACTCCCACAAATCTATGTAATAATTCTGCAGAAAGTAAAGCCCAAAGGATTCAAATATATTACTTTACCAAAAGTAAGAAAGTAAGTAAGTTAGATAGTTTAGGCCCAGAGGTGATTTAATTTTAACTAATGGGAAGTTAGTTTCTTGTAGTAGAGCCTGGGGGAAAAAAAAAAAAAAAAAAAAGGAAAAAAGGAAAAAAAAAAGAAGTATGTGCTATTCTTTTTCAGTCTATAAAATTTAACTCTAAAAGCTTCAATTATACTGAAAAGGCACAGAATTTAGTGCCTTCTTTAATACATTGCCCAAACCTACTGAATTAAAGAAGTCAAGGCATTTTTTAAGTTGCGTTCAGTTGAGTTTTCATGTTCTAGATTGTCACTTTCCCAGCTCAGAAATAGCCATATATATATATAAAATACACCCAAAGACAGAGAAACCAGAGGCAGTTTCTCTGCACTAACCATCCAAAAGACTGAACTGATAGAGATTAAAAAAGTATGAAGAGGAAGGGAATGACTCCTGCTGTTTTGAGACTAGTTGAGCAAACAAGGGCTTTTGGCTACTGCACTTGGCTATGAGGAGTGGTTACTGAGCCAGGTAATTATTTCTAGGGAAGAGCACTAACTTAATTCTGTTGCCTTCTGAAATAGCTAATAACTGGCAGATGCTTGTATCCTAACAGCAGGGAGACTTCCCTTCATGTTTTCATTGCTCTACACAGAAAAGGCAGTCATGGTTTGCTGAAGTATGTTCTGGAGAATGTCTCCAGCTCAGTGGTTCAGTGCTGAATGCATGTGACTTGAAGGAATTCAGTAGTTGGCTCTTTTGTACAGGGTCCAATACTGTCTGGGTCCAATACTGACTGGGTCCAATATTGTGTGTACTGGGTTCAGGAGACAACCACAAGCTCTGAAGTCATGATGGTTGTTTCTCCCCATGCTGTGGGGTGCAAGGAAGATGATTCCTCACACTTCTCTTGTCATGAGCATCCTTTTACCTCAGAGAGTAAGCAGTGTGACAGGAATTTTATTTCCCTCTTTTCTATGCCAGTATTCAAATGAAAGGCCAAGGAGCACTACTTACAAAACAAACATATCTATTTTGTAATCTTATTGTGCCAGGAAAGGACACACAGTCTGTCTCTAAGGTGGTCTGATATATTCATTCCTCAAAACACTATTTACATAAGGAGTGACCGTTGTTAAGGGTAGACTTCAGCCTCATTGACATTCATTGGTTCCACCGTGGTCTCAGTCAATCTCAAGATGTCAGATAATAGTTTTGGTGGCTCGCCAATAAGTAGTGTTCATGACAAGCCAAGCAACACCACATTAAAATTTATGTTCAAAGTTAGATTCACTCCACAAAGCATTTTTTTCTCTGGCAGATGATATGACACCCACTTGGGAATGGTGTACAGCATCCTCATGGAAAAATTCCCTCACTTGTACTGGAGTAAAAGCTCCAGAGGTGATTCCAAGCTGCAAATTGTGGTTTTGTCATGACAATCATTAAAAAAACTTTTTAAAAATCTTATTTCACCAGTGTATTTGACTTTTTTATTTTATCAGGTCTGAGGCAGACCTTTTGTTATAAAAAGAAAGACCCCATCAGTGGGTTTCTGCTTCTTGCAAAGCACAGATGCACTTCCTAGGCATGGCGTACTGTTCTTTGCATCACAGAGTTACACCTCAATATCCACCCACAGATGGAAGCTGAAACACTAATTTTCATTACTTCCAATACCCTTCAGTTTCCCTCTAAGTCAGCCCTTGATGAAAAGTTGTATAATGTCAACAGGCAGTTAGGGCAACCATTAAGAACACCCAGGAGAAAAACAAAGCTTGTTGTTGAGGTTTTAATAAAAGTGCACAAACCTGCAAAAGCCTGAACAAAACCTATTTCCTGTATTTCATCTTACTCTCTTCAGCTATCAAACACAGGTACTTCAATATTTAGGTGCAAATGAAGTGTTAGATCATCCAAGCAAACCTCCTTTAAATCCCTGATCTATTTAGTTTACCTGGTTGCTTCAGCTTTTGGGATTAATAAATTGTATCTAACAAGAATTTTCTTCATGTTTGACTAAGCCAGGTTTCTTGGGAAGGCAAGGGGGAGATATATCAAGTACTGGTTAATCTACCATCACTGGGAGAAGTTTTTCTCCCCATGTTTCTTTGTTTTGGAACTTTAATTATCTTTACTTCCACTTCCAGTCCTTATATTCTTCTTTTCCCCCTGAAGAGCCCTTTTAGTGCCCATTTAGTCCTTCTCAGGAAGGTACTTGTGCACTGTAATGAGCCACCCTTCAGCCTTTGAAGGATTGAGCTGGGTAATCCACTCACCCTATGGTGTTTCCCTGAGCTTTCATGTCATTTCACACAATCACAGAGGAGCTGAGGTGGGCAGGCATCTCTGGAAACCGCCTAGTCATAGAATCATAGAATCATAGAATCCTAGGGGTTGGAAGGGACCTCGAAAGATCATCTAGTCCAACCCCCCCTGCCAGAGCAGGGTCACCTAGAGCACATCACACAGGAACGCATCCAGGTGGGTTTTGAATGTCTCCAGTGAAGGAGACTCCACAACCTCTCTGGGCAGCCTGTTCCAGTGCTCCGTCACTCTCACAGTAAAGAAGTTTTTTCTGATATTCACCTTGAACCTCCTATGCTCCAATTTGCACCCATTACCCCTTGTCCTATCACTGGTCATCACTGAGAAGAGCCTAACTCCATCTCCCTGACACTCACCCCTTACATATTTGTAAACATTGATGAGGTCACCCCTCAGCCTCCTTTTTTCCAAGCTAAAGAGACCCAGCTCCCTCAGCCTTTCCTCATAAGGGAGATGTTCCACTCCCTTAATCATCTTTGTGGCTCTGCATTGGACTCTTTCAAGCAGATCCCTGTCCTTCTTGAACTGAGGGGCCCAGAACTGGACACAATACTCCAGATGCGGCCTCACCAATGCAGAATAGAGGGGGAGGAGAACCTCTCTTGAACTACTAACCACACCCTTTCTAATGCACCCCAGGATGCCATTGGCCTTCTTGGCCACAAGGGCACATCCACAGCTCAAAGCAAGGCCACGTAGAGACAGCAACTCTGGACTATGTCGAGTCAGTTTTTTAATAAATCTCCAATAATAATGTAAAAAAATAAGAAATAAATAGTTTGCACAGGTGTATTGTTCTTGAAGAAACTTGGAATGGTTCGACAGAGGAACCCCTCATGCTCCTCTTGGAGGACAATCAATTATGGGAGGGGGTTTTTTGTTAGTGTTATTCTGACAAGAAGAAAATAGAGTGTGAAAAATTCAGTATCATCAACACATCGCGGCAGTGTGGTAATTACAGCACTTACACACATAACCAGACAATGAAAAGCCAAGGATTTTCCCTGTGAAAGAGAAGACAGACACATATTGTCTGTCTTGACTGGTAAAAAATTATTTTACTCAAAACCTGAAATACTGTCTCCGCCAAGTGTGAGGGAACTGTGAAAGGTACATTTGGTATGCTTTGGGTATGTATTTTATTTTATTTGCAGAGGCAAAATGAAAAATTATATTGCTTCTGCATTGGTTATGAATTTGAAGGATAAAACACAAACTGCCATTTCTGATGTTCAGAAGGGGGAAGAAATCACCCCAGACTTCTGTGAGACAAAAGGGATGTTGGGATCAGTAAAGGCAGGATTCACC
Organism: Hemiprocne comata; assembly: GCA_020745705.1. Lineage (NCBI taxonomy): Eukaryota > Metazoa > Chordata > Aves > Apodiformes > Apodidae > Hemiprocne > Hemiprocne comata. The sequence goes on from CM036586.1 coordinate 209,350,274, forward strand.
TCACCTAACCCCAGGTGTCTAAGAGTTAGATTGATAGCCAGAAGTGGCCATTTAGCCCACGTCTACTGTCACAGAAGAAAGAAGGACTACTTCAGAGGCAGCTTCTTTCCATTTGTCTTAGACATCAACTGAGTCAGGCTCTGCAGATGCCTTTCGTTTCATTGACTAGAAACAGTCTAGGACCAGTTTTGCATTGAATGCTAATTTCAACATAGATTATGTTAAGTGAGAGCAAGTGCACCCTCAGGTTACAAACCTGCAAAATGACTTTACAATGTTATGCCATGAAATGCCCATGCCAGTGTGCATGGTGGAGATCAAAAGTGAGGGTAGAAGAAACATTATTTTCTTGATTCAAAACAGGGAAAGATGTGTCCCAAGATCAGGTGACAGTAAACTTCAGGTTTATTTTTGAAAAGATTTCTAGAGCTCAGCCACTTGTTTCATAGGAAAAATAAATTTATTGAGAATTAATCTGTTTTTCCATTGTCTTATTTTCAATTCCCTTTGGCAAAAAAATAGTTTATAAAAAGATGAACTGCTAAACTGGGAGCCTGGCTTTAAATCAGTAATTTCAACTGTCTTCTGAAAGTTTTGCTTCTTTGAATTTTAACAACTAAGATGTTCATCCTCAACTTCTTTAGGGTGGTGAGACACAAGATCAGGTTGCCCAGGGAAGCTGTGGATGCCCCCTCCCTGAAAGTGTTCAAGACCAAGTTTGATGGAACTTAGAGCAATCTGGTCTAGTGGGAGGTGTCCCTGTCCATGGCAGGGGATTTGGAACGAGATGGTCTTAAAGGTCACTTCCAACCCAAACCATTCTAGGATTCTATGTTTACCAAGAGCTGTGCATTAAAGTCTGTTCATTAACAGAACCTTCATCTAATATCTGGTACTTTTTTCCTAATGAGGAAGAGTCTACTTAGACATGTCATATAAGCAATTATGCAAGTAAACCTAGTTCAAAATCTTAATACTTCACAATGTTAACACTATTTTCTATGGAAATGAAGCCTAAATGGTCAGACTTCATATGTAAATCCATCCTCCTCTCTGTGACATTCACTACTAACTTTTGAACTCTCTAAATTCAACCAAATCTGGCAGAGACTCAAGCACATTATAGTCCAGCAGATTCACTGCACCCAGATGAGATAGAGCTCCTATCATTGCCCTCATTAAATGAAAGATAGCAGCAAGAATTCAAACCTCTATAAAGACACTGGAAGTCTGCATAGGATAAAAATACCACAAGTGCTCTGAGTGCAAAGAAATGGCTCATTTACATTAATATCTTTTCAAAAACACAGAATCTAATAAATTTTGCTGCTCGTTTAACAACTTGTTATTACATTAGAAAATAAGTTTCTTCACAGTAACATGGGACTATTCCTTTTTTTTTTTTTGGTGATGCATGCTGACTTGTAAAAGACAAAATTAGAATTTAATTTTAAATACATAAAAGCAATGTTTTCCACCCTGCTGTCTCATCTAGCTTTATACCCCATTATATTTCAGCACAGATCTGTGATTCTCCAGGGAAAAGAACATCTGCTGTCACAGAGGTATAATATATCCAGGATGGTACCTCCATGTATAAAGAACACACTGTGCCTCACTATGTGGAATTCATGTTCCATGAACAAAATAATTTACTTTATTAAAGGCTAATAAAGGAATGGGAAGGTTTCCGATGGCATTTGATTTTGCATAAGCACAAAATTTATCCAATATTTATTATTTTATTTTATTTTATTTTATTTTATTTTATTTTATTTTATTTTATTTTATTCCTTCTTACAATGCTTAAATATAGTATTGGTTTATTAACAGAATTTCTGAAGTTTCATGGGCTTAAGTTCAGCATTACAGTCAGAGGACAGAATGGTAAAATAGTGTCAGGATAGGGAACTGTTCTGTCCCCTCCCACTTGAAGCAAGTACAGCATCAAGGTGGGGTCATATTTCTCCAGTCAAGTTTTGAAGATGTCTAAGAATGTCCTCATAAGCTTGCTGGGGCTCTAGCGCAAAGCTTCACCACCTTTATGCTGAGCATTTTTTTTCTTGTGTCCAGGTGGAATTTCCCCTGCTCTGATGCCTCCATTGCTTGCTGTCCTTGTGCTCTACATTACTGCGTTCAATTATGTCTTCTCCATCACCTCCCACTAGGCAGCAGTTGGCAGTAGTAAGGTCCATGCCCCCTTCTCGTCCATGGGATGAACAGGTCACAGTCATAGAATCAAGGATTCATTGAATGGTTTGGGTTGGAAAGGACCTTTAAGATCATCTAGTTCCAACCCCCTTACATGGGCAGGGACACCGCCCACTAGACCAGGTTGCTCAAAGTCCCATCCAACCTGGCCTTGAACACTTCCAGGGAGGGGGCAGCCACAACATCTCTGGGCACCCTGTGCCAGTGTCTCACCACCCTCACACTAAAGAGTTTCTTCCAAATATCTGATCTAAAAGTCCCCTCTTTCAATTTGAAACCATTCCCCCTTCTCCTATCACTCCATGCTCTTGTAAAAAGTCTATTCCTGGCTTTCCTGTAGCCCCTTCGGGTACTGGAAAGCTGCTCTGGTGTCTCCCTGAAGCTTTCTTGTCTCCAGGCTGAACAACCCCAAATCTCTTAACCTTTCTTCATGGAAAGTAATCTTCCTCGGGGCTGTTTTTAATTCACTCTCCACCCAACCTGTAATTGTACTTGGGATTGCCCTGACCCATCTGCAGGACCTTGCACTTGATCTTATTGAACTTCATTATTTTGGCTTGGCCCAACCTCTCAAGATGGCCAAGGTCCCTCTAGGTGGCATCTCTTCCCTCTAGTGTGTTGACCACACCACAAAGCTTGGTGTCTTGCTGAGGGTGCACTCCATGAGTCCTGAAGGCTCTGCTAAGATGGCAAGTCGGCCAGCACTGATCATCTTGGGGGTCTTCTGCATAACTTGCTCCAGTTTATTGATCCCTTTCTTATACTAGGGACCCAGAAGTGAACACAGTCTTCCAGATGTATCTCAGAAGTGCTGCGTAGGGAAGAAAAATAGTTACCTGGATCTGCTGGCTCCACTGTTACTGCTGCAGCACAATGCATGGTTAGCCTTCATTACTGCTAGCTCTGCTTCCAGAAAACTGGTCCAGCAGAGAATTATTAATGTTTACCCATCCAGACACCCTAAGGCATTGTGATATAGTAGCATTAAAATCCAAAGGTGCAGTATTAGAACAATCTTTTTAGTCCACTATAATCATGAGTATTTGCTTTTTAAGGGAAGAAACATGACAAACCACTGTTTGATTTATGCATTCATCCAAGTTAGCCATAATCACCTAGGAGACAAATAAATAAACAGAGCTTTCACACTTGGATGGTCTAGACTAGAAACCACAGACCTCACACCAAAGTGTGAGACAAGAGTCTCATAAATAATAGTAAAATGTGACTGTTTTTCTCCTAAATTGTATTTAAGCAGCTTTCAGTCAACGGCAAAACTTTCCAACACAAAATAGGGAGTGTGGAATGAAACTTCAGGACAACAAAAACTGGTGAATTCATTTTGATACAGAACTAGAATTCTGTTAAGAATATTATAAGAACTAGAATAAGAATTTGAGATTAACATTTATGAAATGCTTCCATTCCATCCTATTTTGCTATTCTTGGCTCCAGTATGGTTTGTGGGCATTGTAGTCAGAGCCTGTCTTGACAGGGTGGTTACCTGCAGCTGCAGGGTGTCCACACTACATCTTTTCTTCTGTTAGCTTCTCCCCTCCTCCTGACTGTCTCTACTCAGGTCCCATCCATCTCCTCAGGCAATGTCCAGTGGCCACAGTCCTACAGACTCTCCTTCACATGAACAATTCAGGTGCAGCAGCTGAGCCAGCACAGTACCAAAAGCAGGGAGTTACCAAGTCCTCCAATTTTCCAGGTATGAAATGCCATGATGCAGAAGGAGTTCCTGGACATGACACTACTCTGGGCAAACCCAGCCACAGCCTCAACAACCATGGGCTCCTCTAAGAAGGTATGTAATCTCCTGCCTGTAACCTTCTTTGGGACATGCCTCCCTCCTTTGTGCCCAGCCCTTGGATATACCCAAGATGCCTTATGGTGTTGAATATACAAAGGTTTCTGTTGTGTCACTCACATTCCAGGTTAATCCATTTTTTCATATATCTTCATAACCCGTCAGTCTACTGCCATATAGTAACAAGCAGCTAACAGTTTCTCCCTCTGCTATTGAGAAGAATGGATGACAAGATTTATAAGCACATGTAACAAGGAAAGAATCAACATTTCACTGAGGTAGAAACCCCAAGGAATAATTCCTTAATGCAAATGTAATGGATTTGAAGCCATTTGACGAAGATGACTGGGGCATTGGAGCATCTCCCTTATGAGGAAAGGCTGAGAGAGCTGGGACTCTTTAGCCTGGAGAAGAGAAGGCTGAGGGGAGACCTTATTAATGCCTACAAGTATCTAATGGGTGGGTGCAAGAAAGATAGAGACAGACTCTTCTCAGTACTTCCCAGTGACAGAACAAGGTGCAAGGGGTACAAGCCGGAACATAGGAAGTTCCATTTAAACATAGGAAGTTCCATTTAAACATAGGAAGTTCCATTTAAACATAAGAAAAACTTATTTACAATGAGAGTGACAAGGCACTGGAACAGGCTGCCCAGGGAAGTTGTGGATTCTCCACCTCTGGAGATATTCAAAACCCACCTGGATGCAGTCCTGAGTAATGTGCTCTAGGTTATCATGCTTCAGTGGGAGAGTTGGACTAGATAATATCTGGAGGTCACTTCCAACTGTAGCAATTCTGTGATTCTGTGATTCTGGAATAAATGTGGTCTCCTATTTTTACTCAATATCGCTAGATTAGAATGACTGTAATACTCCATTAAATAATTATATTATTGCAAGTGCACTTTTAATTTTCAAGTTTACCTTTTCCAGTCCCCAAATCAGGAGAGATGGCTCCTTGTAGCAAACAGGACCTCAGAAACACAAATTCACTTCGGAAACATACAAGAATCCCCCCAGAGTGAACATTTCTAGTTATAGCATCTTTAATGTCAGAACATAAAGATTAACAATCTGGTAATATGGTTTCCAAGCATTTCACATGAATTTGCACTTACAACAGGGTTTCCTACAAAAGACAAGCAACACTGTACATCAAAACTCACCTGCTAATTCAGTTAAAAAACTGAGTGATAGAATCAGGTGGATTTTTTTCAGGAACATGGTCTAATTGAGTAAAATCCCTTGTGCATAAGGAGAAGGAGTAGTAAAGTAAAACAGTGTGTTGTTTGCCACTCTCTATCCTTGCAATGGCCAACTCTGGCACAGGCTAGACTAGAGCTTTAAGGCCAGGGGTGAAAGATTTAAAATAGATCTCATGTCCATGTTGCCAGATTTTACTTTCACAACTTGTCAGAGACATAGTGTTGGCACAAGAGCTAATTGTGTTGGGAATAGAAGCTTTTTCTCTTGCCTTCTTTTGACAAGGGGAATTCTCAGTTTGTCTTCTGGAGCCAAATTTGGCCCTTGACATTCTGAACTGCACAGAGGGACCAGAACATAACACTGAAGCACACACAGCAGATCCTAATTGCATATTCTGTCCTGCACTTAAAATGTTTAAATTCACATCATTCCAGTGGGGCAGAGAATGGAGGTGGAAAAACTAAAGTGCACGATCATATGGAGGGAACCTCATGATGATCAGGGAAGGAGATGAGGAAGCCTCCCTTCCAACCCAAACCATTCTATGATTCTATGAACCAAAAAGTTGGGTTCACACATCAGACAAACCCTTTCAGTCACCCATATCTAGTCAGATAAACCTTTTTGGCCTACAGCAGTAGACCCTGCTTCTGAGTAGGAACAGAGCTGAACTGTGATGAGACAGCTTGCTCTAAGGTGAATGGGGTCAAAATCTTTGCATTGAGCTTGGAGATGGCCTTGGGGGTTTGGCTGGGCTAGAGACTGTGGGCATACTTGCAAGTTTTGCCAGATTGAGTGAAAGTGCTCAAATCCTGGGAAGAGAAACACTTTCCACTGAAATTGCACCTATTTCTGATATATCACACTGTCCATTAATCAACTGTCAAACTTTCAGTGTCTGTCAAAGTCAAAACCTCTGCTCCTGTATTTTGGCACCACACCAAAAGTTACCTGAACTTCCACAGGTTTCAAGACAATCCCTCTTTGTCTTTCACACCATTTGCCACTGAAGCTTCAAAGTCATGTCTTTCAGAGACATCTCTTGTAAAAAGAGTTTCCATCTTCTTTGTAGCCACCCTTTAAGTACTGGAACACGTTGAAAACTTTGAAACTTTAAGACACACTAACACTAATTGAGAGCAGAGAGGGCCGTGTGATTATGAGAATCCTTGAGTTTGTGAGAAGCTGAGGTAAACATCAGACAACAATGCCAACACTAACCCCTGACATTAACGGGCAACCGATGCATTGGAGTGTGTGCAAGCTGTCCAAAAGATTTACATGTGTACCTATGTGTAATTTGTTATATTTAAAGCCTTCAAAATGGGTTTGGAAAGGATATTTTAAAAAAGCACTTTCCCCACCACCACCATTTACAGAGCAAAGCACTGCAACATTTTCCTACAGCTTACAAATCACGGTGCGTGGGGAATTTTCAGTATCTGGCATCTGTTAGGAACATGTTACATGCATTGAGTAACAAAGCTGATCCCTGGATAGCTTATTTATTTAAGAAGTAAAGACAAAGACTTTACTCAGTTCCTCCTGCTGTAACATGGAGATGGCAACCTCACTCCTCAGCTATCCCAGCAATGCTTTTAACCCTTAGCCTTGAGGTCAGCACATAGACATCAAATTTTCTGCTCAGCTGACTCTGTAATAGTTCAAGCACATTGTGGACTGTAGTCTGTGTTGCACCAGGTTATCCCTGAACACTGTGCTTATGCTCAGAGAACAATTTCACTAGTAATGAGTTACATTATTTAGAAGCCACCCTTATGCATCTTGCCCTTCACTGTGAGTTTCAGCAATGGAAAAATAGTTTATTGGATGATGATGCATTTGTTCTTGAAATGGAGAAGAGTGAATAATTCTGCCATACATCACTCCAGATGTGCAGAAGTAACTACTAAAGCTTGATTATTAAGCACAAAACTCTACTTTCCTGCTTTGGAAGTAATCCCACTTGTCTGAATTCTGCACTTACCCATTAGCCACTCCATACTGCTGAGCAGCATGTCCTGGAAAAACAATTACCCAGTCCAACACGTTGTGTGCACCCCTGGTAGAAGGAACAGGTTTTGAAATTAGGGCAAAATCTTCCCCACAATTGACTGGGATCCAGGAATAAAATTATATGTATATTCAACTTGAAAATTACAAACTGCAGCTCAGCCACTTATGAGCTGCACTTCTGCAGAGCTATCAGTGAGCCATGAATATTTTGCTCTCTGGGTGATTTAGCTGTGTAAAACCCATCCATACTCTATTAAACAAATCAAGAAAGTATATTAGGAAAGCTTGTCTAGGGTACAAAGAAACAGATGCTAGAGTCTGAATTGTTGCAACTTCACTGCTGAACAATGTGGAGGCAATGGCAATGGCTGCTAGGTAGTCACTTATGTCTTCCTAGCATGTTACAAATATAAAATAAAATAAGCTATCTTATTTCAGAGATGTTAAGCAACTCAGGCCCTCAGCAGTAAGCCATGGGGCCACATTAACTCATTTTCTTGCTGTCATATGTACACGCTTTTAAACTGCAAATCTTTGAGTGTTATTGGAGTATAAAGGTATCTCCAGGAAAGAATAAAAAAAAAGCCCATATAAAATATATTGAAAAAGAAAACTCCAAGCTATGCTATTAGTAATAGATGATAAATAAAAAGACATTTGGAGATTTTTAAAAATTAATTAAAACATCCCAACCAACACCAGGATGGATTAAACAAAGGCAGAATTTTGACCAAGGAAATCACCAGGTAAGAAGGGAGTTATTTTGTTTCTGTAGAAAACTGTGGGTGAGGGAAGAGCTTCATGTTACTGAAGACCTGACTTTAAAATAAAAGTGTTTTCTGGCTTTTCTCATCCCAGGAAGAGAAGACACACTCCTGTCACAAACACTCTGGTGAGATTTCCTGTGGAGGTGGGTGGAGAGGGGCTAAGGCAAACACTGAAAGGATGAAGTGTTGTCCCATAGTGCACAGCTGGGTATTGCAAACTAGGGAAGGCTGACAAGGATTGGATCAGATAAATTATATCCCAGAAATCTACGGGAAGCCACAAGGGACAACAGAAAACCTTAAGAGGAGTCTTTTTGCCATAGTGTTTTGCATGGACGGGGAGGAACTAAGTAATGGAACCAAGGACATAATTCATTTGCATTATGTTAAATGCTCTCAGCAGAAGGCAGGAAAAGCAGCTACACACTGAGAGGGAAGAACAAGTGCCATGGTAAAGAGGTCCACCTTGAACTTATTTTTGTTTCTTAGCCTTTATCTGGGTGACGCATTCATCTTGTGAAATTCCTGAGCAAAAACTGACCCTTAAATACGGACTGCCTAGTTATAAATAAAACAGCTGCAATTCAGTAACATGAAGCTCTTCCCTCATCACTAATATTCTACAGAAACAAAATCCTTCCCTTCTTACCTGGTGATTTATTTCTTGGTCCAAATTCTACCTTTGTTTTATCCATCCTGGTGTTGGTTGGGATGTTTTAATTATTTTTTTTTTAAATCCCCAAAATGACTGTACCTGCTAAAGATGTGCATTTCAGTTCTCTGGTCAGCAACACACAGATGGGCACCAAGCAGGCAGGAAAGCAGAAGCCACACATCTGTCATAGCAACAGTGACAAGCAGTTGCAATGTCAAACCTCAGATGCTGCTCTGTCTGAAGGGTCCATAATTTAAAAGGAGGTTTGCAGAAGATCCTGAAGTAGACCACCATGGTGGACTGGGCTGGAAGAAGAGACAGGCACCCACCTGCTCTCTTGGCAGCCCCATGCATCATCTACAGATATTTTGGATTCTAAGACACATTGGATGAAGAAGAACAGGGTTTTGACAAAGGAGGACAGATTTGGTGACCTGGAAAAAATGTCAGGATTAAGGATGTCTGTAAAGGTATCATCAAGGTCTGTAATGATGTTGAGATGAGACTTAGATGCCTGGGGAATAATGCACCACTGATAGCACCAATGTTCATAGAGTCCAGTACAGGAACTTTCTTTTGTCATCTACATGGGGAAAACATGCTCAACACTTGGCATAAATCAAGCCCTGAGAGAATCTACTGCTCCAGTCTCTGTATGTCCTCTGGCTGCCCCAACATGACACACAGCAAAGCTGACAAAGAAACAGACAAATGCAGACAAATGTTGATGACTTTGAGGACAAATATCCTAAGTCCTGTGTGGACATTGCAAGAATTCCCAAAAGATGCAACCCAACTCAGACCAAGCTAATTTAGGAATTCATTGGCCCTGTCTGGAATCATTTGGTGAGCAAAGGGCAGCAGCTCAAAACACAGCAATTATTTTTGTTTGGGAGGGGTTTTTAATTTTCCATTTCTTCCCTATTTTTAGTTAGACTTGCATCTAGTTTTAGCCAAGTGATGTCCAAATCACTTCTAGTGCCAAGTGCAAGTCACAAGCCGGGTTTTAGCACTGTCTGTAATCAGAATTCAAGCTGATTAAATGCATACTGAGGGGCAGCCAGCATGAAAAAGCTCTTAATATTTTCAGTTTAAATTTAATTAAGAGTGCATCGACCATACTTTATCAGAACAGTTACAAAATTCTCCTGAGAAAACCTGTAGACATTATTTCTGAAAAGCTAGAGCTCTTTCAGGCTTGGCTGTAAAAAGGTAAGTGAAAACAGTTGCGCTGAAACAAAAGAAAGTATCTCCAGGATCTTGGAGGACTCTGGTGTTTATGCCTCTGAGCTCCGATCTTCTAACACATACATGTGCCTTGTCAATCACACTTAGTGCATCGGATGCAAAACTTTACCAGATAAGGCCAGTTTTGCATAAGTAAATTTTAGGCTTAAATACCTGAAATTTTCAGAAAGGGCAGAACAAGAAACAGGCACTCTTCAGTGATCAGTTCAACAGACACTCTGTCTGCTACTCTTAAAATCCAGCTGGTTTATTCTAATTGCCCTTAGAAGATAGAAAAAGCACTCAGCAGCCATCCATTCTGCCCAAGCAGCAGTGAAATCCCAGCTCCTTTCAAATATCATTTTTCATCTTGTTTATAAAGTCTGCCAAGTTCCCAAAGAATTAAGGTCTTACTCGGCTTTGCCCTGATTGCAAACAGATAGGGAAGAACATTAGCAGCCAGGAGCCCATATCTGTTTGCATCAAATGTTTTTATGTGGGCACAGAATACCAAAAGGCTCCTTCACTTGTCTGTGCAATCACATTGGTCTGAAAGACAAACTCTGCCTGTGCTGCAAGGGCAAAGAAGGGGAATATTTTTAGCAGTGACAAACCCTGTTAATGCTTCCACTAGTGTGATGCTGGAACAATTCCTTTGGTAGGTGCATCAAATGAATCTGAGTAACTACCAGGGAGGCTAAAAAGATTTTCTATTTTGGGATAAAGATACAGATATATAAAATAAATAAATATATAATAAACATATTATTTCTGAATCTATTAAAAACAGCCTGTTGTTTGGATTTTGACTTTTTCAGGCAAAATCGTCAAGTAACCATCAACTGCCTGGAGCTGCAGGAGTGTGAGTTACAGTAATAAATTGGTGTCCATTTTGCTAAGGCTTCTTTCAAGCTATCTAACCAAACATCGTGGCAGATCACTAAGGGTGATCACAGAGCAGCCTGACAGAAACAGAAAAACAGTTTGGTCAGTTCATCCAACCTCTTCTGTCATTTTAGGCTGTATTTATCAAACGGGAACAGTATTTCTGCCAAAGGTAATGTTAGCATAAGTTAACATGCATTCCTGCAATTAAATCTCCCTGAGAAATATTGTGAAAAAACATCCTTCTTCAGTGGTTCTAACAAAAAAAAAAAAAAAAAAAAAAAAAAAAACACAAAACAAAAAAACAAAGCAAATCTGACTGGAAAAAAAAAAAGTGATAAACCACTTGGTTTCCATTATCCTTACAGGGAGAACAGCATTAAAATAATTATGAAATTGGTCCAACCCAAGGGAATGGAAACAAAAAAATGTGAATACTTTCTCAGTCATGATACACTGAAGGAAGGGTTTTGTATCTGATGAAAGCAAGGGTGGGTCTCACATGGATCTGCAAGTGGAGGCTAAGGCTCACCCACAGAGAGCCAACCTATGCCAGCTTCTAAAAACACGTATTTTTTTTGTGGGAGAGGGCAATTCAGACCCCGACTCCCAGCCAAAAAGGTGGTATTTACTTGTATCAAAATCAAATTATAAACGAAGCCCCAGCCAAACCCACAAAAGTCTCCTCATTTTATGTTACAACTGGATGAAGCCACCACTCAATTTTACGTGGTTTCCACACAAAAATATAAATTATACTCAGGTTTGGCAACAGGAAGAAGAACATTTCCCCAGCTGATGGTTAAAAGCGAATGAAGGTTTTGTGTTTATGGGCTTGCTCAAAAAGCTTTTCCACAGCTGTATCTGTTTTATAAATAGACCTAGTCAAATTAGTTGTAGAGTAATATCCATCACAAAAGTGGCCCCTCTGTATTTTTCCACAAATTCGTACTAATTTTTGCCATAAAAATTGACTGTTTGCAAGTCTTTTTTCCAATATCTTGTTTGAGCACTGTTAAAGTAAAAGCCAGGTCTCTTTACAAATGGCCAGTGTGATTACTCAGTACTTGTTATGTGTCAGTAACTACAGACTCATAAGGTATTATCTGCACTCCATGAGTGGCAACTGAAACATCATAAGCTAAACGATGCTAAGGCATGAACAGTTTTCTGGCGTGACTTTCTGAATGAACTGTTCACACAAAAGTCAACAAATCTTTCAGGACTTGTAAACCTTTTCAGATACAAAAAGCAGTTTTCTCAGTATTCAGAAATAAATATCGTTAAGCCAGTCTTGGCGTAATTATTTGGAAAACACTAAGCCATTCTTTCTACTGTCAAATTAATCCTATAAAGAAGTGTATTTATTCCTTAAGTCTTAAAATATATTTTACTGCATCCTCTGACTGTTATGGTGTTATAAACAATGGCAAAGATCTTTCAATGTATTTATTACACCAATCAGAATGGAATTGTAAATACAGAAAATGAGGGAACAGGAGGACAGGGCTTTTTAGCCAAAAAAAGCAAGATAGTCAGCAAGCTGACCTAGAAACCAAGCAACTACACTGCATTTAAGTTGAACAACACAACCATCGACTACACAGAGCTGAGGTTTGAGGTGGGGACTTCAGCATTGCACCCACCTGTTGCTGCCTTTGAGGGACAAGCAAGATAGAGGAAATAGCTCTTACTCAGAGGTGATGAGCCAAAAGGCCAGATGGATGCCTCCAGACCTCACACAGATTGCCAGAGCAAGGATCTACCTGCTCACTTCAGATAGGATATAAGGCCTTGAATCCCTTGATACCAGGTATTTGAGAAATGGATCAGCATAAAGGAGAGAAACCAGCATTTACTGATAATATATACAGCCCTAAGTCACAGGAGACCTTCTCACAACCCAGCCCACCATCCAGCACTTTATTTAGAGCAAATAGCAGCTTCCAGCTGCAAAGACCAAAGGTGCCACTCAAATGGAGAAGGATGTTCCAAGTGAGCCCAAAGCATCTCAGTCACTCTTCAGCAGCGAGGCAGTGAACAAATTACTATTGCAAAAAATCAGAAGAGAGCAGTCCCTTCTGCTTACTGTAATAAAAAGCCTTGCAGAGCCATGATTTCATTTGCTCTCCATACAACCACAGCCATTTAATAACCCAGATTGCCACACCACAAATTCAACAGATGCAGAGTGGTGGAGCATTCACAGGCCTCTTTGCTCAGGGTTGATTAAATGCTCGAGGAATTAATAATGACTGAAAGAACTGCTGTAATCTTCCAGGGCAGCAATAGCTTTGCAAATAGCATCTGTGCATACATGCTGCCCATAAAACTATCTGATGGGAAAGCTGAAAGCTAAGACATTGTTCCTTTATATATTTACCAAAATGTTTCTCCAAACTCTAACCTCTTACATAAGAGTCAGATAACCTCAAAGGTCAGAGCAACAGGTCTGTGGTAGCAACAGAAAGAGGAACTTCTCTTTTTTCTCTGGGTCATGTTCTTTCCATATCATTGCCTATGAAGTCTCCTACAGGAGAAAACCCCACCAGGGATCATTGTTTACAAACACTAAGGTAAGCTGGCTCCCGGCTGGATGTGAGGCAAGCCATCCCAGAGGGCAAGTATCATAGAATCCTAGAATCATAGAATCCTAGGGGTTGGAAGGGACCTTGAAAGATCATCTAGTCCAACCCCCCCTGCCAGAGCAGGGTCACCTAGAGCACATCACACAGGAACTTGTCCAGGCGGGTTTTGAATGTCTCCAGTGAAGGAGACTCCACAACCTCCCTGGGCAGCCTGTTCCAGTGCTCTGTCACTCTCACAGTAAAGAAGTTTTTTTTCTGATATTTACATGGAACCTCCTATGCTCCAATTTGCACCCATTACCCCTTGTCCTATCACTGGTCACCACTGAGAAAAGCTTAACTCCATCTCCCTGACACTCACCCCTTACATATTTGTAAACATTGATGAGGTCACCCCTCAGCCTCCTTTTTTCCAAGCTAAAGAGACCCAGCTCCTTCAGCCTTTCCTCATAAGGGAGATGTTCCACTCCCTTCATCATCTTTGTGGCTCTGCATTGGACTCTTTCAAGCAGTTCCCTGTCCTTCTTGAACTGAGGGGCCCAAAGTACATGGGTTAGAGCAGCAGGGAAGGGCCACGGCTGAGCCCTCCACCCAGTGACCAGGGAAAACCAAGGAACCAACAGAAACTGGAGACAGCTCAGTGTGACGCAAGGGTTTAGCTGCACAGGAAAACTAAAGCCTTTGTGGGTGGAAGGGAGAACCTGGTATCAACATAAGTCCAAGGCCCCAAGACTGAAGGAAGAAAAAGATGTTGCTGATATCAGAAAGGAGAGCAGACCCTAAAAACAGGCAATATAGGAAGACTGAAGGGAAGTATCTTCCAGCATACACAGTGGTTCCTCCTTGTGGGTTTTTTTTGTATTGATGGTTGGACTCGGCGATCTTAGTGTTCCTTTACAACCATGATGATTCTGTGATTCTGTGATTCTTTACTGTGAGGGTAACAGAGCACTGGAGTAGGCTGCCCAGAGAGGTTGTAGAGTCACCTTCTCTGCAGACATTCAAAACCTGTCTGGACATGTTCCTGTGTGATGTACTCTAGGTGATCCTGCTCTAGCAGGGGGGTTGGATTAGATGATCTTCAGAAGTCCCTTCCAACCCTAACCACTCTGTGACTATGTGAGTTAAAGGATCAGACCACTTCCCAGAGATGGAAGATGTCTGTTCAACAACCACACCAAGATAACAAAATATGAGGAAAGGGCTTGGTGAGAGACCACCAACCCAAGTCAGACCCTGCCTGAGTGAAAAGGACACCCACCAGTGGGTAGTACTTGTCACACACATGTTAAGTCCACACAGAGGGCACTGCACAGCAGTTGTTTATAATGGGCTATGACTAATTACTGTCATTCACCAGCACATTTGTGGCCATATTTCTTAAATAGTAAGTTCTCAAATGGTAACGAGACCCGAGGGTATTTACCACACCTCTTATCTGTTATTAGAGCACACTACTAATGTGTCTGTGGGAAGATGAATATTAACTGAGGGGCTGTAATAAAAGGGCATTCAAATGCCAAGAGAAAAGAAATTAATTACACCAAGGCATGAAACAGGGTGGAATCAATCAAACACCAGCACTCTAATAGAGACAAGATAGGCAGGTCAGCTGCAGTGGGTTTGTGGCCTTCAAGAAAAGTCTGGATCTAGGGAGCAGAATTAAGCTCCTGCTCCCTGAGGTCCGCAATGTCTGGGTCCTCTCACGTGATGCAACAGCATGGCCAGGCACACTGTGCTGCCTGCAGCTGACTTGGCTTAAGAGATTACAGCCCCCAGCCTGTCCCTGGCCACTTGCCCCCACCTCTTCTCCCATTACATTTGATGCCAGTTACTACCCCTCCAGAGCCACCAGCAGAAGTGTCCTCATATCCAGGTTTAGCTATAACTTTTTAGTACATTTTACTTGTTCTGATCTTTTAAGAGGACATTTTGGCAGACTAAGGCTAAGAAAAAGTACAGCAGCAAATCCTAGGAGGAGCAGCAGGATGCTGGACTAAGTCCTTTTACACCAGCTCAGCTATGGCCAGATCAGCTCATGGGAATACCCACAGGATTAACTCCTCAGAGTGTGACCTTGCAGCATCTCCAAAGGGAGGTGACATGAACACCTTTTCAAGCTTTGGGCCTAATTCTGTCTAACTACAGACTCAGATGATTTCACCACTATTGCGTTTGAAAACCCAGAATGTCAACGCTCTTCTGCTTCCATTTCTTCCACCAAAAAGAGGGTGCTTCTATTTCTCCCACCCTAGAGTTTCAGGTTTTTTGTGGATCTACAAACAATGAGATAAAAGCAACGGTGGTAGATTTAGATTAGATATTAAGAAGAAATTCTTCACTGTGAGGGTGGTAAGACACTGGATCAGGTCGCCCACGGGAGTTCTGGATGCTCCATCCCTAGAAGTGTTCAAGGCCAGGTGGGATGGAGCTTTGAGCAAGCTGCTCTAGTGGGAGGTGTTCCTGCCCATGGCAGGAAAGTTGGAACTAGATGATCTTTATGGTCCCTTGCAACTCAGACCATTTTATGATTCTATGAGATATCTGCCTTTGAAACCCACATCTAGAGGCAGGTTCAGTACAGGATGTGGAATACTGTAGATTCATGGGTTGTACTCGTGACATGGAGATTGTGCAATACAGAGGGGAATCTCCTCTACAGCCGAGAATGTCATTCACTACTCAAAATTACACATAAAAATCCCAGTTTGGAAGCACTATGTCAAAGTCAGGACAGTGTGACAGTATTGTCAAAGCCGGTGCTGTTATACAAGATGGGGCAGTCCCTGAGCTACAGCTGAAAGGCATTTAGACACTCTCTTATATCTCCCTTCACTTCAGCATGTGAAAAATAAATCCAGAAAGAGAGCTAGCTAAGAGCAGAGTGCATACAACATCAGAAATGCCTGAGATCTACCAAGCTGAGCCTGTGGGAGAGGAAGCTGTTTCCGTGGCAGCCTGTTAGGAGGAAAAATATCAGACAGAATTGGAGACCGACATGCTGGCAGAACCCAAGCAGAACCTGAACCTGCTGCAGGATCCCACCTAACAGGCACCCCTGCTCCTCAGCAGTGAGGAGCTCAGTGCCATGAGCAGATTTCTGTGAGCACTTACATATCACACAACCCACAGAGGATCCTGCAAAGTCTCTGCTTTACATGCTGTCAAACACGTTCTGTTATATATACCTTATAATTCATGTGAAAGAGGGTTTGCAATTGGATTTGAAGAATAGTACCTTTAGCAACTAAAATTTTATTACTATTTATTTAATCATGCACAAATGCTGGCCCTGCATTGGTGATTTGGTCCAAAACCCAAAATGGCTAAATGGAAATAGAGCCCAGATCATCAGCAGCCTTGCCTTTATCTGATGAACTACAAACTCGATGCAGCAAAGATAAAGAATCTATGGATTTGCAGTGCTTCGTGATATCACCCAGCAGAGCTGGCCAGACATAACACTAGTGCTCTGCCAATGGAAACTCCCATTCTTCATCTTTACACACTCTTTCTTTCTTAACTGCTTTGTACAGAAAGCAGATTGTGGTGCTCTGTGCAGAAAGGCAAGCTGCAAAATTGTTCAGTAACCAGCCAAGCTGGACATGGTGCCGTGTGTTGCAGGGACAGCACAGATACCCTGTGATTCCTTAGCCAGTCATTACTCAGCCTAAATAACATTATAGCATTTCTGCAACCATTTCTTTGGAAAGTGGTTTGTGATCTGCCTGTGGGAAGTGTCGTTGCCTGCTTTTTAAAGCCAAAAGGAAACATGGCACTGAGAGATCTGGGATCATGAGGGCTACTCAAAATGCCCAGATTCCCTCTTTAGAAATAGTGTGGAAAAAATCCAGCATCAATCCTTAAAACAAGGCTGCTAAATTGACCTTCTGTGTACCAAAGGCAAATAATTTGAAATAAACAGCTTAAAAATCTCGTACTGGCACTCTCTGCTTACCTTGCCAGAGTTTCTACCCCTGGGAGCCATCACTGCTTTGGTATTTGGCTCAGCTCAAGGAGTAAAATACTTCCTGGGGACCAGAGAGGGAATAAAGGCCTGGTTGTAGGAAGAAGGAGGAAAAGGCTGGGAGGTGTGTAATTTTGTGCAGGGGCCCTGTTCCTCAAGTAACATCTGTGGGTTAGGTTTTTTCCCTGCACCTTCCCTTCTCTGCTGTGCAGTTGTACCAAGGGCCAGATAAGCTGTTTCTGTGCCCATGGAGTAATATGACAATTGCAGAAGAAAGAGAAAGCTCTTAAAATGTTTATGACAAGCCAAGTCAGTTATTACTTCTGAAAACAAAACGAAAAACAACGCCAAGCTGGCTACCATTAAACAGCCTTATCTCAAAGTGAAATGATGAAAAGGAAAAAAATCTATCCATGAACATCTATTAATCATTATTTTGCCTGATGTGCAGGTGATGTGTAGATGTGGAACCTGAATGCATGGCCAGAGTAGGCCCTGGGACCACTTATTTCTGCTTGAAGCACCCCAGGGATTCCCTTATCCTTTTGTAAGAAAGGAATCAGTTATTGCAGCCAAGGCCAGCAGCAGAAGACCCTCAAAAAGAGAGACAGAATAACCCACAGGCAGAACGGAATCCAAATTTGTAATATAAGTGATTTACTGTGAATTTTTGGCTCAGCTCTACCACTCAAGATTGAAATTCACCCCAACAGGCACCTTCCGTATGTCTGAAATCGTGTGACGCTCATTCTTGCCGGTACAATGCAATAATCACTAACTGGCATGTTGACCAAATACTTTCCATAGTCACAAAGAACAGATGTTGCACCATCCCCTCTGGCTGTTGAAGATAGAAATAATCAGTCTTTGGGCTAATACAGTGACTCCTATTGCCCCATGGTCTCACCACTCTTTCATATCCCTACTGCCTCCGATGAAATAGGAACAATAATCCATTAACACAGTAAAACAGGCTGTATTGGCTAGAAATGCATTAGGAGAGGGCAGACAGACACAGGAAACTTTTCCTTGGCCAGTTCAATCACTAAGGTCTGTTAAGCCTTGCACCACTCAGTTCTCCTTCAGAGAGCTCAAGACTGAATTAGGCTTTTAAAATGAAACAATAAAAATAAAAAAATTGGCTGTGTTTTATAGGGTTCAGCTTGACTTGAATTTTAGTTTTTGAGATATTTTGGTTGGTTTATTTTCATCTTGTGAAAACACTCTGTAAATCACTATCTATCAAAGCTATTTTTCTACAATAATTGAATTGTTTTAAAGAGTTTGCTTTGTTTTAAAGTAAACTAAACAATCTTGCACAACTACGAGTTAGACTCCTGCCACAGATCATAATTTCTTTTTTAAAATTAAAATGTGTTTGGAAATTTTGAAACATGTGTTTAAATGATACTATAATTTAACAAGAGAAAAAATATTCCTTGTTTTAAAAAAATGACTTTGACTAGTTCCATTCTCTAAAAATTTCTGGAATATAACTCTTTTTTTGTATTGCCCATGGAAACCTCCTCCCATGTCAGCAATGCCATGGAGGTAGCTTGGTCTACCTCCGTAGGTCCCTTAGGGACCCTGCATGTGCAACCCACATGTTTGTTTAGGTTGCATGGACCTACAGTACATCAGGATGAGTTCCAGAAAGCCTGCTGCTTCAAGCATCTGAAGACAAATAAATTTCCTGTGTTTAACAGCAGTACTACTAACATGGCACAGCAGTTCAATTATCAGATGTATTGTTTGGTTAGTCATCAAACCTTAAAATATTTCTTGTGTGAAATCACCCCAGCATGAGAAGTTTCAGTCCAAGTATCAGAAGCATATTAAAGACCCAAAACCAGTTTTTCTTCTTACACACTCCAGCACGACCAAGTATTTAGCTTACAGCCATCAACACAGCTCTGCTCATAACCAGCTTTTTCCCAAAAAAGAGACTGCACATGTCTGCCACTTCTCTCCCTGAGCAGCAGAACAACAGTTTGGAGGCAGTCCTGCAGGGCACAGATCACTCTCCCCTGCCTAAAATAGTTACAGATGCTTATGAAATTGGAGGCTTGGGCTACAGGCTCATCCCTAAGTGAGGCCAGCAGAGAAGCTGCTGCTCACAGAATCACAGAATATTTGAAGTAAGAGGGATCTCTGGAGATCATCTAGTCTGAGTTCCTGCTCAAAGCAGGGTCAACGAGAGGAGGTTGCGAAGGGCCATGTACAGATGGGTTTTTAATATCTCCATGGACTTCATGCTGGTGATCACAACTCTTTCACCTCAGCAGTTCAGACAGTTTTCAGTCCACTTCCCTGTTTATTTACCTACCCTCTACTTCATCACTTTGCCTATGGGAATGTTACAGGAGACATTGTCAAAAGCCATACTACTAATGACAAGATAAACAACAATCGCTGGTCTCCCCACATCCACTGAGCCTGTAATTTCCTTGTAGAAGACCCTTCAATTTGTGTGGTCCTTCTTTAATCCACACTAACTACTCCAGATCACCTCCTTGAACATAGTATATTTGGAAATGGTTCCCAGGACTATTGTTTTCACTACCTTCTGAAGGTGAAGCTGACCAGTCTGTAGTTCCTCAGATCCAACTTCTTGCCTGTCTGGAGACAGGAGTGACACTGGGTGAGAGACATACCAAAAATTAACTAACAGAACATAACTAGCCAAGGCTTCTTTCCTGTTTTCTTCATCACTGAGGTTTGCTGCTGAGATGTCCCTTTACAGTAAAAATTGGAGCTGTCCCAGACAATCAAGGTAAAGTGTATTCCTCCTTTTTGCCCTGCACTAAACACGGCTAAACACAGCTGTGTGTTGATGTCTGCTTAGGAAACCCACGATTCGTTCTGTCTGCTGATTGTCCCTCCAGGAGACATCAGGATGGTTAAAGTCACCCATGAAAATCAGGACCTGTGAATGTGGAGCTTCTTTCCAGATGTTTCAGAAAAATTCAATTACTTTCTCCTGATCAGGTGATCTGCAGCAGACATCTGCAACAACACCTTCTAATCCTGACCCATAAGGCCTCAGTTTATATCCCAAGCAGAGCTCCATGCATTCCCAATGCTCTCTAGCATAAAGGGCAAGCCCCAGCCTCCTCTTCTCAGACTGTCCTTCCTAAAGAGCCTATACCCAATCTTTAGAGCACTCCAGCTGTGTGAGCCACCCCACCATGTCACCACAATCTCAAAGAGATCTTAGCCCTTCAACAGCATGTGGACCTTTAATTTCTCCTGGTTCTTCTCTGTGATGAAGATGTTAGAGTGCCAGCACTTCAGAGAGACACCCAGTCATACTGATTTCCCAGAAAAGGCATGAGACCTTTCCTGTCTTAAAGCTCTCTTCACCAGGTTGGTGAAAATTCCAGTGTGTTGACTCCAGACATTTTGCACTGGTTCATCAGAGCCCATTTCCCCAGAGTCATGGTGATGACAGGGAATTCATAGGAAGATGTTCCTCAAGACCTACACCTTACTAGAAGGGCTAAGCAATGAAGAGGATTTGCTCTCCTGTGCCATCCCCATTATTAAGCCCCGTCCACCTCAATGTTCAGAACAGGCCTGTGAAATTTTGCCACTTTCAAGAAAAAGTTTCAGCTGGTGCCTTTAAAGCATTGCATCTTACTGTACACTCCTGTTTTGCCCATGTGAATGTGATCCTACAGAGTAATTTCACACTTCGGACACCCCAAAAGCTCCCACCATTGACAAAAAGCAGATTCATTACCCCCTGTGATGTCCATGACCTATCAACATCCTCTTGTTTGGTTTAATTGGTATTTCAGTCCTATTTACAAGAACTGGGACCATCACATAATCCTGATGTGATCCTTCAGGGGCACAACCTACCCAAAAAGCGTTCTTAAAAACAAGGAGGTGAAATTTATTTCAGAAGAGGAATGCTCAACAGGTTGTGGTGATTCACAGGAACTCACTGGCTACCTTGGGACTGTACCAGTCAGATTCTAAGCTGCTCACAAATATAAGAAACCATAAGGCTTGAGTCTATTCTTATTTATATTCTAGAAAATACTGTGGTTCAAGAGTAAATATCATATGTAAGTAAAAGAAAGACTGTGAGCTGTAGACTCTCAGCAGCAGATGAAACTGTGAAATGCAGATTATCACTGGACTCCTCCATGCATTTCAGTCATGCTACATCCCAGACTACAATGAACAGAGAACAAAAACCAGTGTATGAAACCCACACATTTCAATGAGATTTTCATAGTGGATCTTTCCTTTGAAACAGAAAGATTAAAGCACAAGGCTTTATATGTATTTAGACAATGCCACCTAGTGTCACATTGGTCAACCTTTTTTAACCCAATGATCATCCCACATTTTTCACAAAATCAGTGTCTTATGGCACATTGTCACCAAGCTTTTCAGTAACTGAAAACCAGCAGTAAGATTCTATGTTCAGTTCTATGTTTTCCACATGTTGTTTTTTAGAGAGCATGTAGGAATGTGCCTGTGAACGTGTAAAAGGCATTTCATTCTTATTGTTCTTAATTTGAAGTTATTTTATAAAGCAATTTCTGATGTCACACCCTGAGAAAGGTATGTATCACGGTAAGCAAAACCTCTGGAGAAGGGGAAGAGTGGAAGCTAGTGTCTTCTGGCACAAGAAAGACGACTCCTGCCCCACCTAAGGGTTTACAGCTGCAAAATAGAATTACCACCACCAAAGGTGAAGGGGAATCAGATGTGACTACAAGAAGAAGACCTGGTCCAGGTAGCCTTAAATCACACAGGACTACCAGGAAGAAATGTCGAGTCACTGTAATGAGAGTCCCAAAAGGCCAAAAGGGTGATGAAGGGACTGGAGCATCTCTCATATGAAGAATGGCTAAGAGAGCTGGGACTGTAAAATCTGAAGAAGAAAAAGCTCAGAGGGAATCTCTTCAATGTACATAAATACCTGAAGGAAGGGTGCAAAGAGAACAGAGTCAGGCTCATTTCAGTGGTACCCAGTGCCAGAACCAAAGGCCATGGGCACAAGCTGAAACACAGGACATGCTGCCTTTCCTCTGAGGGTGACCAAGCAATGGCACGGGTTGCTTAGACAGGTTGTGGAGTCTCCATCCTCAGAGATATTAAAAAAATCATGTGGACATGGTTCTGGACAATCAGTTCTAGGTGGCCCTACTTTAGCAGGGGGGTTAGATGAGAAAACCTCCAGAGGTCCCTTCCAACTTCAACCATTCTGTGATTCTGTAAAGGGAGCCCACAGTGCCTTGCTCAGACTTTCACACTGTTGACCTCCAAAGTTGGGTGAGCTGAATCCCATTTTCTGTATATGAAAGAGAAATATTGGCAAAAAAAAATATTGTCTTTTGAAAGAGGGGATAAAACACCTTGCTGCCAAACAGCTCACTGTTTAAACCTCTGTACTTAAGGTCTTGGAATATGCTTGGAAGGAAAGGATAATCAAGGTCAAGAGATAAAACTATGTCTTATCCAAGGTACACACCATTTAATGAACTGGGTATCTTTCAGGAGATAATGGTCTTCTTACATAAATACAATGCAGAGTAACTATACTGTGTCTTTTTAAGCAAAGATTTGATACAGTGCTTCACATCCTAAAATAGAGTCTTCTGAAAGGAGAACTATCAAGCTTGCAAGAGGTTTTGACGCTGTTTGTCAATAGTTTTTATGAGCACTAAGTGTATTTAATGTTTCCATTTTGCTGCTGCCCTGTATCCCACTAAACTCAGGATTGCCATTGCTAGTGAAAGGTCACAGGCTTCATCCTATCCCTGCAAGGCCTCAGGACTTGCCAGGCTTTGTTCAAACACATCTTGGCTTGCCTAAAGTTTTGCTTTAGCTTGTTCAGCTGTAACAGCAGTTTTTCTAGTGACCCTGGTAGCTATTGCCTGATTTGTTTTCTTTGTTATAATAATGTTGTAAAAAACATAATTTTTATATAGACAATACTTATTCTGTACCACATGAAATATTTATGACCCCAGGACAATGATGCATTGTAGAGAAAAGGGTGGTATGATAGCAAAGGCCTGGAGAATGGGGACATGGGATGTGGTGTCAACAAGCTGGGAATGACTGGAGAAGGGTCACACATTGGCCTTGGAGATCCTCAAGGCTCTAAATAACAAAACAGTGTACACACCTGGAGCTGGGCAAAACAGGTTATAGGTAACAAGAAGGCCAAACAAGGAGTCTTCTGACTTAAGTTTCATTGATAGCTGGAATTGTCACCTGCTGTCCTGAGCATTGATCTAGGAAAGCTAAGTCTATGCTTAACTTGAAAGAGCACTAATGGAAATCAAAGCTTGAAGCAAACAGGATTTAAGCAGAAATTTAAGTAGCTTGCTGAACTGAATGGGTTGTTTATATAAAACATTGCAGCTCTGTGAAGCTGAACAAAGTTTTCCAGTTCCCTCATTATGAAGTAATATTCCCAATACAAGAAGAATTATGTTCTCAAAATGCATGTGTAGTTGTGAACAGGGGCTTATAAATACTTTCTTATTTACTGGAAGAATGATCTGTCTTCACAGTTACACTGTTTGTTATATACCTACTTAAAATTTTATGGTCTCAGTCTAAATGTTTATGATTTAAAAATCCCGTGCTTAAAACAGTAGCGCCAAGGACAAGCTAGTGCCTTAGAGAAACTCAGCCTCAATCCAGTTTTGGTTTTGTTTGTTGTTGTTTTTTTTTTCTGAGGATGTGTTGATTTATATAAATTGGGGGTTTTCTTTTTGGAAAATGGGCTGTTCTCCCCCTCAGCCTCTACAGTACCTCTGTGGAGCTTCCCTAGGCTGAATCCTGCTCTTGCACCAGATATAGCCCAGGTGAAATGCTGCTGAAGTGAGCCACTAGTGGGGAGAACTGCATTTAAATGAGGTAGATTACTGATTTCAGTAGCCCTGATTTATTGAAAACTGAAGGGTAATCACGCTGCAGATTTCTAAACCTTCTTGTGAAAATAACCAGCACCAAGTTGTCTCCCATGCTCAGACAAAATGAGTTTGGTCCAGCAAGTCCTCAGCTGGCACAAACTATCACAACTGGGCAGGCAGAGTCCTCCCAGTTTGTACCTGCTGAAAGCTGGGTCTGGAAGCACTGAAGTCCTGGCATGAGAAATGGGACCTCGGGTCTATTTGGTTGTTTCATTGCTGGTTGTCTTAGCTGTAAATTCAGCTGTTATGGGATTGGAATGGAAGTGGATGGGGAGGTAACTGGGTGATAGGACAACCTTTGGGGCTTTTTCCTGGCTGGTAAAGTTTTCCATGTGGGTGTAATCATGCAGTACTAACCTTTGAGCTGTTTCAGGTAATCCTCTACCAACATTAGACAACATTTCCATCTTTGGGCAAATCTTGGTCTTCTGACATCCTGGATGATGCAGTTCCAACGCACCAATTACCAGTGGGCTGGAATGAACAGAAAACAGGAGAAGTCATCTCTTTCAGGCCAAGTGAGATGTGGATTAATTCTGTGTAGCCCATACTAACTCTTATTAGCTCTTATTAGCTGTGTTTGGCTTTTACTATACCATTACTTTGCACTGCAATTCTTCTCCCACTCCCAGAGATTAGAAATACCCATTTCTACCTGAAGTTATCAGCTGCATAAAGTAAATAAATTCATAATTGGAAAAACCTAATCAGAAACAAAGCAAAAAATGCATTACTACTGGCAAAATCTCATGGCCACAGAATGGCTGGATCTGGTCAGAGAGCTGGGCCAGATGACCTCCCATGGCCCCTTCCAAACTTCATTACTCTGTGATTCCCTGACAGCAGAACCTCCTTCTGTTGTACAAATGCATAATGACAAATCATCTTTAATGAAAAACAACTCTTATTGTCTGTTCCAAAGCCCACATTCTTACAGTTAAAATTAAGTATTTTTTAAATGTACAGGGCTGGGCAGGACGTGGTGGACACTGAATGCAAGAGGAAACAAAAGAAAGACATTGAACAGCTTTGCCCAATGTCATAGAAAAGGCTAAAAGCAGAAATGGAAATAAAACACCATGTAGAAGTCAGAATAAAGAAGGAAATGGGAGTTTTGCATCATGAAATCAAGGAAGATTGAGGAACATGATTGCTGAGGAGGGAAGGTTTCCAAAGGCAGCACTCTGCATGTGACAGTTATTCCCTAATGCTGCCTTCCAGACGTGTGTCCAAAATCTCCACAAAATCCCCATCTCCCCTGGAACAAGAGCTGTGTCATCATGACTAATGGTGGCTCAAGACCTGGTCACCTACCACAGAAACTCACAGACAGGCCTGACTGTGGGGAAGTCCCACCTGACTTCTTGCCAAGCTGTAAGAAGAGAAAGGGGCCCATGTTCTGATAGTTTGAAGTTCTCTACTCAGGAATGTCTTGTCTTTCCTTAAAGCGGGACACTCAGAACAGGTGTTCTGGAGACCACATACACGTCAGTAAACAGAGGAGGCACCAGGTCTGGTTCCTGGGACTTCTCTTGCAGCAGCAGAGAAATGCCCAGGAAGTTCCCACAGCAGCAAGGTTATCACCTTCCTGTCCACCCAGAATTATAGAATCATAGAATCGTTTTGGTTGGAAATGACCTTTAGGATCATCAAGTTCAACCATTAACCCAGCACTGCCAAGTCCACCACTAAGCCATGTCTCTAATTACCACATCTACATGTCTTTTAAATACCTCTAGGGATGGTGACTCACATAGAGCTGCTTTTTCATAATATCCAAGAGTCCCAGCAGCCCGATCAAAAATGCTCATCCCCACCACTGCCCTGGGGAAGCCCTGTGCCTCCCAGCACCAACTGGCAGCAAGGGGCAGGCTGGATTTGAAGACAGAACCCAGTATGAACATTTCAAAGCTACTGGAGGTGCTGGCAGGCCTGCATCTCCAGCTTGCCACTTCTCCACAGGCACTACACCATGAGTGACCAGTGGTCACCATATGGTTTGCCAGAGCAGAAGCTAGTGAAAAATGGTGTGTCATGGACAGGCTCTCCCTTGGGGAATCCAGGACTGCTCCCTGCAGGACAAGCAGCACACTAGGCTGGGGAAATCTTGTCAGGAGCATTGCCTGGGGGGAGTCTGCTGGCAGGGCAACAGGACACCCGCCAGAACATTTTTCTCAGTCCAGTGGCTCCCCTGAGCTGATTTCACAGCATCTTCAATACACTGGCCTCCTGCCTTTTCCTCTCCCAGACACCCTCTCCCCTGGTCCCACCACCAGGATGTAGCCCTACAAAATGTAGCAGGAGCCAAGTAGGACAAGGGGAATGAAGGGCAAAGATGTCACATGGAGAGCTGTTGACTTGGGCCACTTCTCTTTCATTATGTGAACACGTTTCGTGTTGGTGTTTGCCCAGGTACCTATAGTAAATACTTCATTTAAACTACTTTTTTTCAAAAAATAATTGTCTAGACTTTTTTCAATGTCCAGTTTTCTGATGAAATCTTAGTATCTTCTGGGGAAAAAAAAAAAAAAACACGCAAAAATACTACTTCAAAAAAAATCATTTCAGCAGAAAAAAATGAAAGACCAGCTGGAGCCCTTCCAAAGAGGAACAGAAAGTCTCATGCAGGCTCCCATGGCCCTGTGATTCTGCAGGACTGTTGTCCCTGGGAGCCAGGGGATACTCTCCTCCATGTCACCATTAGCCTCCCACATGCTGCAGAGGAAGAACATTTATGCCACACATTTTTACAGCAACAAATACATTAAACAGTTCAAAGCAAAGTCAATGCAATGAACAGCAGTGCCCATGCAGGAAAACACAGTACATCAATTCTGCAAGTCGAAGGTGTTCTGCTGTCTGGCAAGGAACAGCATTTCACACGTGCTGCAGGGTGTAACTTAGGTTTCTCCTTTTTCACCTGCATCCCAAGGAGGACAGTGAAGATCCCTGTAAAGGGCTATACTGGACAAGTGGGCTCAGCTGCTTTTTGAGCCCATGTGCTCCCTGCCCATGTTGCTGTAACCTGGTACTCAGGGGCTTCTCAGAATAGTTGCTGCTAACAGCAACTGGCACAGAGTATCCCAGCTCACATTCCCACGGGAACCAGGAAATACTATCTTTCCAATTATTTCCAGACTGTATTGGCTTTTAATATGGCTATTGAGTTATTTAATAATTATTTTTTTTAAAAAAAGTTCCTCTGCACATTTGATTTGTCTCAGAGTTGGCTGCTAAACATTTGTCTGAATTGATTGGCACTGATATAAATACAATTTACCTCTCCTGTTCTTCCCCTCTCTGGCACCAGCAAGCTTGCTCACTTCTGGCCTGTCTGGTCTTGCCTTCCAAATACACAGAGCAAAGGACTGCCCTATTTCTATTTAAATTCTTCAGCTATTTCCACTTCTTTCTTCTTTTCCTTCCTCCATTACAATATTATAAAGAATCTTAGAAGCATTTCCAGCTGTGTGTAATGGATCAGGGTATTCCACTGGTCAGCTGCTTGACTTGAGATGCCCTCAAGGAATCTGACCTCTAGGATGAGGAGAATCAGCACTAGTTTTATAAATTTATAAATCAGCACAGTATTATAAAAGGTCACCCTTGGATTATGTAGGACTCCTTAAAGGAAACTTTCCAGAGGTTTGGGGAGGGAGGTCTTGTGTTTTGATTGTTGTTTTTTTTCCCTCATATAAGTTCAGCCTTTTGCTCATCAGCTGCCTAAATATGGAGGCAGAAGCAACACAAATTGACAAAGACCCTTTCCAGTGACTTCTCCCACCTTAGCTCTAGGTATGCTCTGACTCTGAGGGTGCAGATAGCTCTCCCAGATGGGTGTAATCTTTGATGTTCCTGGTAAAAATTGCAACAGATCCTCCACTCTCTGGGTTGTTACCAGAGCACCCAGCTGTGTCCCCGTTAGGCTCTGTGCACCCAGGGACATACACCCACAGCAAATCAGGTCACTTGGGCCAGCTGTGTCTGGTACCTGGAGGGATGGACCAGACCACAGCTGTGTCCTGCAAAGGGTTCAGAGTGAGGGAGATGCAGTGGTGGGAACCTCAGGCTCAGCACATGAGCATCAGCCAGTCCATGGTGGTGGATCTAAGCCATGCTTATACCCTTTGCTGGAGAAGCCCCCCATGGCAGAGCATGTATGTGTCTTAACACTCTGCTATGACGAAGCAAGGCGATGTCTTCTTGTACCCAAACCTCACAAATAATGCAGACCCAGACCTCAGAAATATCACCTGGATATTTTTGCTCTTGTGTGACCTACAGCTAGGGTTCATTCCACAAAAGACAACTCCTCTCCCTCCTCCCATGATGACACTGTGGGAGCTAAGGTCCATGATCTTGCCAAGATGGTGCCACAACTTTTCAAGACCACAAACTACTATCCTCTATTGATCTTTCATGTGGGCATGAACGACACCATAAGACCAATCAGGCAGATTCAAGAAAGACTTTAAGGCCCTGGGGGAGAAAGTCAGGAGTTATGGTGCCCAAGTTATCTTTTCTTCAATATTACCAGTTCAAGGATTGGGGGCAGTCAGGAACAGACACATAAGGCACATCAACTTCTGGCTACAAGGCAGGTGTTGCTGTGAGGGTCTTGGCTTTTATGATAACAGGACCTTCTGTGAGGGCTACAACCTTTTGTGAAGGGATGGAATCCACCTCTCTAAGAGAGACAGGGGAATCTTTGGCAACAGGCTGGCCAACTTGGTGAGGCGGGCTTTAAACTGAAGGACCTGGGGGGAGCCTCAGCTGCCTCCTTACATGAGAACCAAAAGATCAGCCTCCTGAAGTGTATCTATGCTAGCACACACAGTCTGGGAAATAAACAAGAGGAACTGGAGCTCTGTGCCCAGTCAGATAATTATGATTTCACAGGAATAACTGAAACATGGTAGGACAATTCACACAACTGGAGGACCGTGATAGATGGCTACAGGCTGTTTTGTAAAGACAGGCAGGGGAGAAGAGGTGGAGGAGTCACGCTCTATGTTAAGGAAAACCTTGAATGTATAGAAATCAACTATGGTAATTGTGGTAGCCCTACTGAATGCCTCTGGGTCAAAATCAGAGGGGTGGTCTCCAAAGGTGACCTTACAGTAGGCATCTGTTACCAAAACAATGTGACCAACAAAGCGATACTCAGGTTGCTCAGGCAATCTTCAGGTCAACAAAACCTGGTCCTTATGGGAGACTTTAACTACTCAGACATTCGCTGGAAGAACAACACTCTGCAGCTCACCTGACATCAATCAAGTTCCTGGAACATGTAGAAGACTGCTTCTTCACACAAATGTTGAATGTGCCAACCAGGAATGGGGCACAGCTGGACTTACTACTCACTAACCAAGAAAACCTGCTCTGGGTCAGGCTTACATGCTGGATGGGATCCAGCTCCCACTGGAGTGAAGTCTTTGCAGCTACATCAGGGGAAGCTGCATCCAGAGCAAAACCTACCTCATACCTCTTTGCTCACCTAGAGACAAGTGAAACAATCAGAAGGTAAAATTTCAGCCCCAGTGAATTAAAAAACTTCAATAGGGCAGAATTCATGTAATAATCCTTACTGAATTTAGACTGCTGAGGAGACAAGGGACAATGAAATGTGTATTGGTGCAACAAATTAGTCTTGACCACTACTCACTTGACAGAGACAATTTAGCTGGATGGTTTTACTTCCTATGATTAATTTTTAATAAAATTTTATATCTATACCAGAAGAAGATTGGTATCAGCAGCACAGACATTCATAAAGCATTGATGGGAAAAGAATACATACACACTTATTCTCTATTAATAATCCACTTCCTTTGTATTCTCCTTGATTAAAAAAGAAAATCAAATGTCCCTTCTCACTTGTAGCATCATATTATATGACATGGAGCAAAACTAAGTGAAGTCAGCAAAGTCCCAAACCTTTTGTAACCCACACTGATCATCTGTGTGTGTATGTGCCTGTGGGTGTATTTTTATATACTCCTAAGCCAGCTCATGGCATTAGGGCAATTAAGGATGTGAAGGTCTCTTGGGTGAAGAGTTTTGGAAACATGTTTATTGATAGGGAGGTATTTCTCACCTTGGCATCTGAGCACTGTGTGCAGTGAAGAGCCCTCACCTTCCAGGGGGGAAGCCCATGCCAGGCTGGCTCTGAGTGTCCATGGCAATCACGTAGGCAACAGACTGTGTGGCTGGAGAGTATTAGCAACCCAGTCTGTAATAAGAAACTTTATCTTCTTCAGTTCTTTCAACTGGAGCAAACCTTTAAAAAGAGAGAAAAGCAAAGGCCAAACCTCACAGCAGATTGCAGGCATGCTGCAGGTTTGAAGCCAGAACATCCAGATGAGAGATGGGTGATTTCTCCCAGAAAGGGTAAATGTCTCAGACACAGAGATGGCAGGAGAGTAGGAGCAGAGACCCCCAGACCTGCTTGAAAAATGATGCCACATTCATGTGCTGATGTCCCCATCTCTCCCACAGGAACAGAGTTGCTCAGGTCTACACTTGCTGCCTGCCCCTTAATGCTGATCCATTTTGTCGTGCATGATCTCAGAGCCAGCTGCACACACTAAAATTAAACCTATGGAGCAGCATTTGCTCTACCTCACAAGCCACTGAACAAGAAGGAACCCCAGCCAGTTCACAAGAGACATTAGAAATTGCAAATACCTACAGGCAACTTGCAGTGAGAGGCCAGGACACTTCCTCTCCTCTCCAGTCCCTGTCCCTAGCCAGGCTGCACAATTTTTACTGCCTCCTGCTTTTGTTAGCACAAAATGTACAGCCTTCCCTGCGGAGTTCAACATTATCCCACTCAGCTTCTTGGAAATCTTATAAATTTATGGGAGTGGCTGTTTCCCTTACATGCTAGTGACTTGTTTTTCTCCTTCATTTTTTGAGCTTAAAAGCATAAAGGCATTTTTCTTTAAAGGCAAAGCAGTGACAGGATGCTGAGGAGAGAAGAGAGAGCTGCTTGGGTAGTCAAAACATCACCAGACCCAAGTAGTCAGCCATCGCACTACATCATCTTGGCAGGATGAAGATGTCCCTCTGGGAAATGAAGATGCTTCTCCTGTGCTACAGGAGGCACCTCTGCTCTTGGTAGAACCTCTGGGAAGGCTCCTCTGGCTGAAGAGGACAGAGACACATCTCTTGCAGCAGCCCCCATGGTGGCCCATCTTTGGGACACACTCGCTGCTGCTCCCCACAGCTTGTGTGCAATTGGGACCATCATTGGCACAGCTCCATTGGCAAAATAAACATAAGCCTGAGAACTTCCTAGTGATTTCCAGAGAACTGACTGAGGGCTGAGCAAGAGGAAACGAGCACATCCATCTTCGCTCCGCATGCATCCGGTTTCCTCCCCTTCTTTGTCCATGTAGTAAATTATGGAGGTTAAAGCTATAAAATGCATATCACCTTGTCTAATCCAGGCCCTTGACAAAGCACCACTGCTCCCTCCTAGAATGATTGCCCACAAGGGAAACATGTTTTTCTCTGCTACTGGCTCAGGCAATTAGCTTGCAGCCACGCTAATGAGTCTGAGAGCTCTTTGCCCCATTTCTCCCTTGCTGCCAGACGCTCGGCTGTCTGGGCAGGGTCCCTCACAAGTAATTTCTCTGCGTATCTCCTCAGGCCAATAGGAAACTCCGTGACTCATTTTCCTCCCCTGCAGCAGCACTAAGCGATGGCTGGGAATGAGAAACTTCCTGTGAAAACAAAGGGACAAAGCCCTGCCTTGACATGTCCCATCAAGACTAAATCTGCTCAATCACAACAAAGTCTTTGCAGATCCGCCAGTTTTGCAGAGCCCCTCTCGCTGCTTTCTGCTCTGCAGCGAGCACAGCAGCAGCCCCGTGGCAGAGCTGGGGGGTACAGGAAGCCCTGTCCCGCCCCAGGCAAGGATGTTGTTTGCCCAGCGTACACTGAAGAGTGCCAGAGGACATTGCTGGGCCAGGAATGCGTGGACTCTCAAGGCTAATTCATCCTAGAATCATAGAATCACAGATTAGTTTTGGTTGGAAAAGACCTTTAAGATAATCAAGTTCAACTGTTACCCAGCACTGCCAAGTCCACCACTAAACCATGTCCCTAGGCACCCCAGTTACATGTCTTTTAAATACCTCCAGGGACAGTGTCTCCACCACTTCCCTGGGCAGCCCCTTCCAGTGCCTGATAACCCTTTCAGTGATTTTTTTTTTCCTAATATCCAATCTAAACCTCCACTGACACAACTTGAGGCTGTTTCCTCACATCCTATTACTTGTTACTTGGGAGAACAGACCAACTCCCACCTCGCTAAAACCTCCTTTCAGGTGGTTGTAGAGAGCAATAAGGTCTCCCCTCAGCCTTCTTTCCTTCGGGCTAAACAGCCCCAGTTCCCTCAGCTGCTCCTCATAAGACCTGTTCTCCAGAAACTTCACCAGCTTTGTTGCCTTTCTTTGGACATGCTCCAGTGACCAAGCTCCTTGGCATTTATTGGCCAGGACCAACCAATATGTGGCCAGCAGGTCCTGGGACATGTCCTAGAGTTTTCATGAGCCAGACCTCATTCCCTCTGGACAGTTTTCTGGGTGCCTTGGAGGTCTGGCCCTGGCAGAGGGACAACCACATTCCTGTGGACATGTGGGAGACAGGAGGCTGCTTAGCACTGTCACAGCTAAGACCATTCATGTAGGAGAAATGACAGCACAGAAGGTCCTCAGAGACCTTCACATCTGAAACCAGCACACAACGGCATTTGGGGTGGATATTGAGAATCACAATTTGAGGCTGAAGCACCTAAAATGAGAAGGAGACACCTAAGTCCTCTGGAAGTCTAGCCCATTCTCTCACCTACTGCAGGAGAGAGCTGACAGGAGTAGAGGGATATCTTTGTTCTACACAAAGGCCTAAAGTGCTTAAATTGTCAAGTCTAGGGTAACATTTCCCAATACAACAAGCAAAAGGTCCACCTTTCCTTGCAGCACAGAAAGCTCTTAAGGATCCAGAGCTCAGTGAAAGATTTGGTCTAAGGATCTGAGCTAAGGACTGAAAATCTGGCCCCAATTCCCCTCAGCTCCCAGGAAAATTACTTTGCATTTCTACACACACTGTTTTATTTGGACTCATTCTCATCTCTGTGAGAATATTCTCCTCCCACCCCAACTTATTAAAGCAAAATAATTTCAAAGTAATTCATGGAATCAGAAATTAATCCCATGCTGAGTAGTTTTATGATTGCTGGAGCAAGCAGTAATTCCTGTCCAGCATCCCTGACTACGTGCAGATCAAAGCCTAAATTACAGTAAAACACATCCTTGGCTGGGCAAGGCAGCCCCACTGCTGCTGTTCCCAGCTGAGCAGAAAGTTTGAGCTCACCCTGTTGGATCATCTTTGGATTTTACATGCCATGGAGCAGGGGATGCAGATAATCTTCAGCAGCTGTAAATTACTGTGGCGTTGAACAAGAACTGTAAGGGTGAAGGGGAACAGACAGGTGAGCTGAAACTCCAGCTCAGGTACACAAGACTTATCATAGAATCATAGAATGGTTTGGGTTGGAAGGGACCTTAAAGATCATCTAATTCCAACCCTGCTGCCATGGGCAGGGACATCTCTCACTAGACCAGGTTGCTCCAAGCTCCATCCAACCTGGCCTTGAACACTTCCAGGGACGGGCATCCACAACTTCTCTGGGCAACCGGATCCAGTGTCTCACCATCCTCACAGTGAAGAATTTCTTCCTAACATCTAACCAAAATTTCCCCTCTTCCAGTTTAAAGCCCTTACCTCTCATCCTATCACTACATGCCCTTGTAAAAAAAAACCCTTCCCCCAGCTTTCTTGTAGGCCACCTTCAGGTACTGGAAGGCCTCTATAAGGTGTCCCTGGAGCCTTCTCTTCTCCAGGCTGAACAACCCCAATTCTCTCAGCCTGTCCCCATAGGAGAGGTGCTCCAGCCCTCTGATCATCTTCTTGGCCCTCCTCTGGACTCACTCCAATGGTTGGGAGCTCCAGAACTGGATGCAGTACTCCAGGTGAGTACTGTGAGTAGTGCAACACATGGCTCCCCACAGGAGCACTGAACATGCTGGATTTCAGGATCCCTCTAATTCCCAGAGCTGCAAAGCAGCAAATGTGAAGCCTGAGGTTGTGCCCAGAAATCAGCTGATCATCAGCAACTGCACAGAGCTTGGGTTTCCAGGCAGGCCAACATGTGAAGAGCTCTGTCAAGGGGAAGGTTTCTCATCAGTGCAGCTTTGTTCCACGTGGTGCAAACTGCAAATTGCAGGAGGCCGTCGGGCACGTCTCTGGCCGCAGCAGCAGCGAGACCGGCTCAGTCTGGTTCACTGGGACTTACCTAATCAGCCCTGTCCCTGGTTCACTCCAGTAGCTTCTTGAGAAACAAATTCCAAAAGGTCAGAGGAAGCCTGTGCTGGTGAGTGGCCTTGAGCTTAGTGATCGGGAGTTTGTTCTTATGGACTTCTGATTTCCCACCCTGATTCCAGCAGGCTATGAATGGGCAGATGAAGGTGTTCTGCTGCTGGTCCTATACAGAAAAACATGTATGAAAGTTGATGTATTTTGCTACTTTTAAGCCTGAAGAACAGTTAACAAGTCATACCAGGTAACAGGTAAAGGTGCAGGGACATGACCACCTTTTTGGGAGGCAGCACTGGGGCTGGGGCTGGTGGAAATTCACCTGGTTTCACTGCATGACTCCATAAGCTGGGAGCACTGCAGGCATCAGCCAAGGCACCTTCCAGGAGTGGGCAAACATACACACCAACCTCACCAAGCTCTTGAGAAATAGTAACTTCTGCTTGCAGACCTTACCCTCCCAGAGACAAGGGCTGACTCCTCTGGTGCCTGAGAAATTGTGGTGGGCTGATGGAGTCCCACCAGTCCTGCTGAGTGGGGCCCATGGCCAGGCTGTCCTGGGAGGTGACTTTTGTCCACGTGCCTGTTTCTCGTTGCACAGCGCCCAAAGCTCCCCTAGTTGAACGTTACCCACGGGTAACACCATCTCAAGCCCACACAGCAGTGATGGCAACGGGGCAAGGACTGCACCTCGTGAGCCACTGTCTTTTAAGCATTCAGGTGTACTTAGAGCTGATCTTTTGGTCACTTTTTCAGCTCCTGTAAATTAGTCAGTTTCTTTTTTTTGTTTGTTTGTTTTAAATGTGACATCTTAAGCTTTATTTGGTGCTGCCAGATCTTACAGCAGAGGACTTGATGAGCACCTGTACCCTGGGCAGCCTTTCTGTCTCATCCAGTGTCACAGACCTTTCCTGTATCTGCCTCAGCTGGCTTTTGCATGGTCTGAAGAGCCCAAGGCTGCCTCTCCTCTGCCCTGTGGACACTGATGTGCTATTTGAGCAGAAAGCTGCAAATCTGACACAGTGTAGAAAAGGCCAGATCTTGCATCTCCACAGCTAGCCAAGAACTGTCCCCCCCACCAGGCTACAGGCACCACCCAGATGTCACAGGTGAACCATAAGGTCACTTTCTGCCTTGGTTGCAAATTGTTTACAGGATATTATTTTTGTGTCCAAGGAGGTGTAAGATCATCTTGGTGCAAGACAGTTTGAGACACTAAACCAGCTTGTGAATACATTCACAAGTGACCTGGAAATGCTTGGTTGGTTTGGTGGGGTTTTTTTACAGCCAATAGACAATAAGCAAAGCAACATTTCTGGGTTGTTCAGAAGACTTTTTTTATGTTTGTATCAAAATGATGCAAGCAGCAGTGTTTTAATGTGGGACTCTCTCACAGCAGGTCTATCCACCTCAGGCCAATCTAACCTTTTTTGCAAGATTTTACCACTTGCAATGGGAAGGCAGACCCTCAATCTTTAAAATCATAGCAAAACACACGAAAATGCCTTGTTCTTTTCCCTGACACCGTGTGATCAGGTCTTCTGTAACCTTCAAGCTGTTCTGGGAATAGTCCCATCAGCTCCTGCTGCAACAGCCACAGAAGCATTTTTTATGTCTGTTGTGGCAGCTGAGGGGAAAAAACATCGACTGGATTCCACCAGCGTGAGATTAATCATCAGCCTGGATTTCCAACCGGCCTCTTCCACCCTGGATAAAGCCTTGGCATTAATATTTAAAATTCTTCTGACTGTTCTCTGTTTTAATTAGCAAGCGGAAAACTCCCTGGCTTGTGCGAGGAAAAAAAAGTCCTTAAGATCAAAGCAGGCTCTAATTCACGTTTCTGCTTGCCACGTTCAAAGGAGCTTGTTGGTAAAATGTCATTTTTGATGGAGATGGAAGGACATAATCCATCAGCTGCTAAAGGTGAGCTGTGTCCCAAGGGAAGCAATCCCATTTCAACATGGTGAAAGGCAAAGGAGAGCACTGGGTGATCTTGCCAGTAGATCCACGATGGCAATTCCAGGCTCCTTATGGGGGAAAAAAATATCCTTGCCTCAAATCTTACTGTAAATGTGTTTATAGGATAAATAAAACATTCAGGATCTTCTACTAAATAATCAGAAACCCATGAAACTGTGTAGCTCAAGGGAAAGTGTCAAATTCTTCTGTTGCATCCTCAAAGGAGCGGGAGGAAACGTGTTTGTTTTGTAAAAGGAGGTGACTTGTGGAAGTGAGATCCCCCTCCCCAGACTGAGTCATCTGCAAATTGGGTATTTGGTACCTAGTGCTGGATTCATCCAGGTGCAGAACAAGGGGTGAAGTGAGGGAAATGCCAGTTGCCTTGACGAAGGGCTCCCTGCTTAGAAACACAAATCTGGAAATGGAACCTCCAGGCCAGTCTTTAGGCATGACGCTGTGGCCACCAAAATGTCCCTGTGGGCTATGTACCACCCTCTGCCTGGTCAGATGTCTCTCCTGTGCCAAGGCAAGGTTTACACACTGTTGTAGAGTGTGGACCCCATCTCCACTCCATGCTGTAAGTAATTGTGGAACAAACCCTAAAGTAAAGTAAAAGTTTAGTTTCAGCATCACTGATCTTCCTGCTGTCTTTTTGTGCCTTGTCAGTGTTCCCAACCTAGGACCACCTGACCAGAAATATTTTCCCCTGGCAGAGTAGGAAACTGAAGCATTTTAATACAAGCTGCCCTGAACTTTTAACTTGCCAAGCATAGGGCTAAGCTCAGACCACAGTAGACCTCTCTGCCTGGGATGTCATCAAGCATCTGGAACAAAACGCTTCCTGCTTCCTCAAATAAATGCAAAAGCATGGTGGCTTGGGCAAAGGAAGGGCAATTCTCACAGGAGAATGGGAACAGCCCAGTAAGTTTTCTGAAAATTATTTTTGAAACTTACTGACAGTTCTCAGAAATGTCCCATCTAAGATGGCTGGGGTAAAAGGGTCCCAGGTCTGCAAGATGAGAGATGTAGGAAGCTACTAGGAGAACAGGTCATCCATATTATGGAAGGCATCTTGGTTGTCAATGTGTTTGAGACATTATGAGGAACATGGAGCTTCCTGACCACACAGCAAAAACCTGCCTTTTCTCAGAGCAGCCTTGCCTGAAGAGTTGTCCCCTGCAGAAGGCAGAGCTTCCAAGATTGTCTTGGAGACCAAGGCAGAGCTTCCAAGACTGTCTTGGAGACCCAGGTGTGAGACAACACAAGGAAGCTCAAGCTTTTACCTTCAGCAGTGAAATCACTCCATCTACACTGAAGCAGTTCTCATATTTTACTGATCTTCCTCATGAACTGAGATAGTGTTATCTAT
Source organism: Hemiprocne comata (assembly GCA_020745705.1). NCBI lineage: Eukaryota > Metazoa > Chordata > Aves > Apodiformes > Apodidae > Hemiprocne > Hemiprocne comata. The sequence continues at coordinate 209,388,263 of CM036586.1, forward strand.
ACAAATGAAAAATGTGCCATTTTGGGCACTCTTTGCTTTTATTAGCTGTCTGAAAGTAAAAATTTCTATATGCCTTTGCATCCTGGTGGAAGTATCTACCACATACCAGCCCAGCAAATCTCCACTAGTCTCAGCCTTGTGCTAGATTTAAAATGAATCTGTAGAAAAGAAAATCTTCTCCTTCAGTCAGTATCAGTGGCAGATGTCAACACCTTCAGCATCATCACCTCCACTGAGGACTGGGAATAAGCGGGGAAGGTCTGCAATGGGAGCAATCTGAAAATCAGCTGAAAGATGTCAAAGGATCTCTTGAGTATGCATCCATCAAGGCAGAAGTACAATGAAAGGGGTGTTATGGAAAGTACAGACAACACAACATGAAACACTAGAAGAGTGGTAAAAGAATTACCCCCACCTTCACTTTTGGATTTTGCGCCTATTTTTTAATCACGGCTAGAGTGTCTTGGGCTGGGAGGGGACTGCTGAATTCTGATGCTCCTAAAGCAGCTCTCCAAACCAAACCCAAGGGTGTCAGCAAAAGCTGGGCTGCACGAGGGACCATCCCTAACTGCTCCCTCAGGCAGGAGCAGCACCCCCTTGGAGGTCCCACAAAGGAACAGTTCCAGAGGAAAAGTCAAAAGAGGCACCCAGGGCTGTAAATGGAGATTGTAAGAGAGAAGGGAGGACAGAGGACAGCTGCCACTGGGCTGGGTAGGGGTGAGGAAGGGATGAAAAACTAAGATGGGTGAGGAAGTGAGGCAGAAGTCTGGGATTTGATGCAGGGAGCATGGGAGTCTGTGTGCAAGATGGGGACTACAGCCATGGAGAGAGGGAGATGCACAGTAAGGGCGGTGTGGTAAGAGCAGTAGGAATGGCAATTAACTCCCTGGATGAGTTCTGCAGGCAAACGACTTTAAGGGAAGGTGAAAAAATTGCCTCCTGACTCCTGGGAGCCATGGGTGAGGCAGCTGCTCTGGGTACACCCTCCTGAGATGCCCGAGGGAGCCAAGCTCCGTCTTCCTGCGCAGCCTCCCTAAGGACACCCCAAACCTCTATCAAGGAACTCGGTATTTCAGGTTGACCCACTAGTTCCCACCATCCCCTAAGGAATTCTTCCCCTGCATTCCTCCTTGAAATATCAACTTGTTTTGCAAGAAGTTTGGCAGGATCAGACAGCTACCTGTCATATGATAAAAAAAATAAATAGCCATGCCACATCAGGTGGTAGGAAACGCTGCTGTCTCCATCACATGAGGCCCCACCATCTGGCCACATGATGGGCAGAGCTGGAGGCATGCAGCTTTTCACCGCCTCCGTCACTGGTTATGTGGCTTTTTCTGTTTGAAAAAGAAACATTAAATAACATCCACCTATACTGTGCAATTACCCACGAAAGCACAGAGCTAAGTTGCTGGCTGAACTGCCCTGGCATCACCTCTTCTCTTACACTGCTTTAGGGCTGGGGGAGTTGATTCCACCCCTCTACTCCACTCTCGTAAGACCCCACCTGGAATACTGTGTCCAGCTCTGGAGCCCTCAACACAAGAGTGACATGGACCTGCTGGAATGAGTCCAGAGAATGGCCACAAAAACTATCAGAGGGCTGGAGCACCTCTCCTACAAAGACAGGCTGAGGAAGTTGGGTTTGTTCAGCCTGCAGAAGAGAAGGATCTGAGGAGACCTTATAGTAGCCTTCCAGTGCCTGAAGGGGCTACAGGAAAGCTGGAGAGGGACTGCTTACAAGGGTGTGTAGTGATAGGATGAGGGGCAATGACTTTAAACTAGAGCAGGGTAGATTTAGATTAAACATTAGGAAGAAGTTCTTTACAAGTAAGGAAGTGAAGCACTGGAACAGGCTGCCCAGAGAGGTGGTGGAGGCCCCATCCCTGGAAATATTCAAGGTCAGGTTTGACGAAGCTCTGAGCAACCTGATCTAGTTAAAAAGATCCCTGTGAAGTGAAGGGGGGTCTGGACTAGATGACCTTTAAAGGTGCCTTCCAACCCAACACATTCTATGATTCTATGAAGTTAAGTGCTCAGTGACAATCCCAGCATCCTTCACCATAGAGCATTACTGCACCAGTGACTCCAGATGGCTTATTAACAACCACAGAGACAAAAAGACACTTTTTCAAGCAGCAACTCTTTATTATTGGGAAAAACATTAGGACTTTATTTTTTTTTCTCTTACATATAATTGATTTGAATAAAAATAATTTAATTTTTTTTATTTTTCTTATTATATTATATGAAAAAAACTCAAAAAGAGGACTGTGAATTTTGGAAGCATGAAAACATATACAAAATTGGTTTTTAGCTGCTGAGATGTAGTACTTGGATTTTTTTGTTTACCTCAAAAAGAGAAACAATCACAATTGTCATTCCAGTGAAGAAAATTAATTGATAAAATAACTTTAAGTTTGAGAATGGTATACAGTTACACTAGAAAGTATTCATAATATAGTGTGTGAGTTCTAACATCTTACCTAAAATATATAACTTCTCAGACTTTACAAGGTCAAATATTTTAGACCATATTCCAGTGGAAAAACATGACAAAACTATTACAATCCTTTTAAAGTTCTTGTTGAATTAACTTTAGTTTCCTTTTGAGGAATTTTAATATAATATCTCAAGCAATAAAATATTGCATACAAACTAGCTTGCAGAACTTTAGTCACACTAACTTGGACAACCACGGTTTTAAAGGATGAAGCACCTTTAGTAACAGTGATAAAGAATCTCTGTTACTGTAGCTGATGAAGAAGCAGATTTTGTGCAAAGATTTCGAGAATTTTCATGACATCTCTGATAAAATAACTGCATATTCAGCAATAAGAAATTAAACTAAAGGGAATTAAAATATGCTTAAGGCTGAAGCAGGATTACAGTGTTACAAGACAAAGTTTCTATTAATCAAATTCATATTATCTGACAATGACTCCCAATAAAATACTGATTTCTGTTTCTTTTTTCTGTTCAAAATGCAAACAACCTAGTGCAATGTCCACTCCCTGGCTTACCTTGTCTCTTTTCAGTTGAATGTTAATTTAATTTGTCTTTTCATTCAGCTCTAGGGTAACAAACACCATTCAGCATCACCTGAATGGATTCTAATTTTAAAAAGTCCCAAAAGGGGAAAAAAAAAAAAAAAAAAAAAAGAGCAATCAGTGTGCCAAGGTCTTGCTTTAGAACACAAACTATTACCTGCAGAAACACACAGGGTAAAAATGAGACTGAATTTGTGTAGGCAGTTTTTTTGCACTGAGTACCATCTGAAACTGAATGTAACTGTATCAGTCGTGGCTGATGGACTGATGGAAACCCATTCTTCACCAAGTACAAGGAAAGATACTATTAATACAATCTTCAAAACTGTTCTTTTTTAACAGTCTAACCTCCAGGGGTCAGTTCTCTTAAAGAAATGCTTGAAATGCTGGCTGGTGCTGCAGCCTGACAAACAAACCGATGCCATCTAAAGCGACCATCTCAAGCCCTTTAAAAATAAACACTGAATTTCAGTATATTTTGGAGGATTTTTGTTTTGTTTTGTTCTTGGCTTTTTTATTTTTGTAACTGTCTGCTGTTTCCAGCACCATTTCAGAGGCTGGAACGTTTCATTCCTTCCTCTGCTGGTTTTGTCATTTTCCACTTGGCAGCTCCTGACCACCACACCCCTGCTCCCCACGGCGCTGCAGTCACCAGTACCAGCTCCTTATTTTCCTTGTCTGTTATCCATATCGTCAGTGGGATTTACAGCCCTGGAATGTCATTTCTGAATTTACATGCACTTTCTTTTTCTAAGGAATGCCTCATTTTGCCACCATAGCTGTTGAAAAATATGGTAATTTTAAATAATGAGTGGGCAGTGGCCCTTCCGAGATAAATCAGGGATGCAATTCAGAAAGCCAAGGGGGTATTTTCACCTGACTGCACAAGTTTTAAGAACAGGTAAAATTTTGGACTTAAACTACGCCATTTGTCTTCCTTTGTAAATTCAGAATTACTTTTAGTTTTACCAAGAAATATTCTACTGGTATGGACTACACAATTTGTGGAATTATTACGCATATCTTCTCTAAATATATTACTCATTTGTTTAATTCATTCAGGAACCTACCATACTGCCAACGAACTACAGTAATCCAGAAATATTTTGTGCTTATGGAAGGAGCTTAATCACTAAGCCACATCTTCCTGCAAAGCTTCAGTACTTTTGATCAGTAAAAAGCATTTCTCATTGAAATAACACTGAAGTGGAGCCCAAGCCCTCCTCCATCTATACGACCGTTAAGTTAATTAACTTCTCAGGACAGAATGTTGATCACACTCAATGACAAGATGTTCTGTCATTCTCAAGACAGCTCCAGTGGTAGCTCTGGTGGTACAACCGTGTATCTTGGGTCAAGCTTCGGTGTGAAATCCTTGAAGTTCTTAGATGCTTCAGTACCAAATACATCTAAAGCTTTCCTGTTCATGAGAGCAAACCTGGAGAAGAACAGACACCAGAGAGTGAACAGGTTATTCATTTACTTTTGAAAAAACAAAATAATTACAATTTGGTAAAATATTTTGTCATTTTATATATTTATAGAATTATTAAAATTCTTTCACTTCAGGAAAGACTACCCAAATCTTTGAAATACAGTCTTCTGCCTGCACTGTTCAGAGACTGCGAGTTTTTCATCTCAGGCAGCAAAGACTTAAAAACAAATCCATTTGACAAATCTGATTAACAGTGCTTTGTGTAGATACACTTTATATAACACAACTCATGGAAAAGGGGACAGAGCCCCCTTCTACTTTTAACTTCACAATAAAAGTAAAATAAAAGTAAAACCAAAACATATTACTCTTCTTTCTCACCCTAGCCTCGCAAACTCTGGCCATGCCTGCCCAACTCTGGATAACAATTTTATGGGTGTTGCAATCTATTTCCATCTCTTTAGACTTCAAAATTGATGAGTGAAAGACCTACGAAATATCAAAAGAATCTGTCTCTATGGAGAAAGTGTCAAAATTACTATTACAGAGATTTACTTCAGATAAAATAAGTGAGCACAAATGAGCACAGAATTTCTTTTCCCTCCTCTCTTTCAACTGAAGGAATCTTAGGATTACCAGAAGAGGGAAAAATGCAGCCAAAATCGGACATCTGCACTGACATCATCCCCCATATCATCTTTGTACAGCCTCAGAGGTTGCCTCTGGACTGCCTCCAGGCATCCCAACAAAAGCTTCCCACTACTTCCAGCAATGTACTCATATACTTCAAGTCCAGCTAAGACTGGGCTGTGCCATGGAGAGTGCAGGTTCAACATGCTCCAGGGCCTTTGATTTCACTCTGATTTTTACAGTCTGGACAAATGTTATCTTTTATAATCCCATTTATAAACTGAGCTACATCACATTTCTGATGCCTTGTTTCTGCCATACAGTACATCATTATCTAACTGTGGACTTCACTGAGCTGTATTTTTATAAATCACTTACAGCAAAATCTATTTTAAAAGGTAAGCATTTTAGATCCTCACAGCAAATAAGAGAAAAAAATCCAGTATGATATTACAGGGTAAATTTATGGCTATTATCAGTGAAAATATTTCGTTAGTTCTCCAAGAAAAAACTACTGAATCTTCAGAGTATTCCTAGGAAATATTCTGAGATTTTTAGGAATGCTTTTAAACACACAGTAATACCATGTTGTCAATCACTGCACACAGTAAGTGATTTCTTCAACCTGTATGGTTGTTTACCAGATTCTTCATATTCCATTGAAATCTGAAAGCATTCCACCCTTCAAGTGAACTAAAGATAAAAAAGCCTTCAAGTAAAACCCTCATCTGCTAAACACCCTTAACTAGATTTCAGTCTCTGCTCCTGTCATTAGACTAAACCTAGCAGTGTCACTGCAGCAGCAAAGAACCTCGACTGGACGGGAAACCATTTGAAAAGCAAAGTAAATACTCAGGAAATTAGCCCAAACGTACTTTGACAGCTCTGCTCTTGACAGAGAATGACACAGAAGGATGAATGTGAGCACTGGTGTCTTTAGACAAGCCATAACACACCCCTGAATACCTACCTGCCCTTTGTTAGTCGTAAAAGAAATTTCCAGTACGAAGGTCTCAGGTTCTGCACTTCCATGACAGCCTGCAAGGAGAGCATTCTGTCAGAGCCAGCTGACACTGTCAGGCAAAAGCTTCATCTGCTACATTACATTGCCAAGATCACTCCCAGGATAATTATGGGAATATCTATTTAATTAAAAAAACATTTAAGAATCATCTCATGACTCCTGGACTGAAAGCAGCCGTGATCACCTGTCCATGTCCAGTGCTACCAGCAGACAAACCACTCACAGCTCAATTTGATGCTCTCTATGACCACCACCAGCACACATTGATAGTCCCAGAAGACTCTCTTTCAAAAGTGGTTTTAATTAACTTAAATTTTATTGTAGGCAAAGCAACAGTAATCCTTATTATTCCTAGGTACATGATTTTGCATTTGTGGATGCCAAATTTACCTGCTATTTTATCCCCCTCTTACTCTGCATCTTGTGATCTTCCATTTCTTGTAGCCATCTTTCTATTTCACATTACACACAATGTTGTATAACCAAAATCCTTGTCTTCTCTCTATTCCATTACTTTTCCAGGCAACTTATGAATACAGTGAATAACACAATTCTCAGCATAGATCCCTTTGCTCATTTCCCCCTCCTTACTCCTTCCTAGTAATTTATTTCCAGTCTTGGGCTCCTTTTCCAACTAGTTATTAAGTAATGAAAAAGACCCTTTCCTCTTTTCTCATTCTAACTTTACTTCTGTTAGCCTCACATGATGGTCCTTGCCAACAGTACCTTGCAGATCTCAACACTGCAGACCTTCAGGAGTATCCCAAGTACTAAAATATCAGTTCACTTTGATGCAAGAATGAGAGATATTCCCAAATACAATGGAGCAATGAGGACGAGAAGTGGAACTGTTCTTTACTGAGTGGTACAAAAATGTACTTTGTTATGAAAAAATTCAAAGATTCTGGGACTTTTCAGCAGCTCTAGAAAGGGGGAGATGTAGTGGAATAACTAGTAATAGTGATTTGTCTGCCACTGAAGAAGAGTTTTTATAGTTGATGCAGCTGGTAAAGGGACTGGTGGTGAAACCATGTGATTGACTTGGAAAGGGAACTACAGCTTGTTTCAGACTAACATTTCAGATTTCCTTGCTAATTTTTCCAGAGTCTTTCAGATAGGCAACTTGAATTCCAGTCAGCTGAAGTGAAAAATGCCAGTTGATAAAAAATCCACAAAATAGTACACTATATTGTTTCCTTGAGAAACAGTCCTTTCCTATGCTTGTGAAACCACACATTTACGTTCATCTTCTGGGTCAAAGTATTCTAAGATCCTTTCCAAAGAATTTAATGCTTTGTATAGTGTATTAATCTATAAATATACGAGAAATTTGACTCCTAGGATTGATCTCACTCTCACTGTGGAACTCAAAAGCAGGAAGCAGGACTTTGCTGGAATCACCACCATCACACATCTTTTATATATCACTGTATCCGTGTGCTCCTCATTTCATTCAGCATTTGACTTAAACTAGAAGAGTTTAAGAAGAGTTGTCTGCTGTTAGAAGACAACAACATACTTACTGCCTGAAAGCATATTGATGTAGAAATGGCATAGATGATGCTGTCTGCATGAGGAAAATAGGGAACTTTCCCTGCTTCAATGCCTTTGAAGTATATGGTCTATAAAAATAAACAAAAAATACTGAATGAAACAAAATAAACAAAGCAGCTTTTTACTTCTCATTTCTTTTACCTTTTCAAAGTAACATGTCAACATTTCTAACCTATGTTTATATATTTTTCTGTATATCCACCAATGTGACATTGATTGAGCTATCTTATACCAGTTATCCAAGGTCAATAGAATAAGAGGGTATGAATGCCTAGAATAGGATCTAGCAACAGCTTGGGTGTTAAGAGGGTAGTATAGATCTCAAAGATAAAAAAGGGAAAGTTTGCTATATTAAATCCTTCATTTAAAAAAAGCAAAAGAACAATGCAATAGCTATTCCAACAAAGTGAATATTCACTGTTCTTCAACAGCTTGAAATCACATACTTTCCTTTCTGAGAAAACATGTAAAGTTTACTTTCCTGAGCACAGCTTGACCTTCCAAAGCAGCACACGCCTCTTTGGTCAGTTACCCTTGGCTTGTGTAAGATGATAAAAGTAGTAAAAAAAAACCCCAACAACAAAAAACCAACCCAGAAAGAAAGAACACACAGCATTTTTCTTATTTCACTGCAGCCACAATGTCTCCCAAGTCCAGAGAAAACCATCAGCAATACAAGATAATATTGTTTTTTTACAACTGGTGTTCTAAAAGTCAATATGGGTAACTCATAAGTTGCTTTTCTATGACTATTCTGTGAACCACCTTTAGAGCTTGACCTAGACCTAGGATTACAAGAAGAATAAACACAGTATATCTTCCTTTCTTATGTTTCATTTTATGCTTAAAAAAACCAGAAGTTCCTTCTTTTTACATTCTTTGAAATGAATTCTGCTCTGGTAATGGAGGTGGATAAATATCACCAGGGAACAAAGCCCTTGAGGTCTGCAGGGAAAAGCTTTGTGATTTGGGGATGATGCATAATAAGAGAACGCTCTCAACTTAGTCCAGTGGTGCTGTGGGGGAAATAACCATGACTAAGTCCCAATTTTATGGAAAAATCACAGTAAGAAATCAAAAGCTGGTTAATAAAGTATAAACAACATACCCAAACTCAACAAACTTTCCCCGCCCCCCCATCCCAGCCCCGCGTTCCTAATTTTAACAAGTTCATAGAAATAACTGAAGCCTGAAAAATGGTAATTAGAATAAAGTTCATTGCAAAGCTGAGAACTCAATCAGTTGAAGTATACTGACAAACAACTCCAGCTATAGACTAAAACCTAAGCTATTTTGAGTTATCTCACATTGTTGAATGCCAAAATTAGGGAACAAAGGCAGGAAGTTAAGCTGCAGCTTTTGGCAATAAATCTGCAATTAAGGACTAGGTTTGATTTATGTTTCTGGCAGAACAGACATACTTGGAACTTTCAGATTTAAAAAATCTGCAAAAGCTACAAAGGAAAGGGCTATCAGGAGATTAAAAAAAAAAATCATGGAGAATATACGTGGAGACCAGTGGATAAAGGAATTTTAAAATGAGTCACAGAGAGGAAAATAAGAAAGAAATGAGACCACAGAACGGCACTGCCTCTTGGCACACACCTACTGCAACACACCACTGCCACACAACTTTATATTATACTGGAATTGTCTGACAAAGCCTGTGAAGTTAATTTGGGTTTTCTGCCTTGAAAAAATAGATTAAATAAAGAATTCTGTTTTGAGGGTAACATCTTACCTCTACTAATTTGGACATCAGATACATAGAGATAGTAGTACTTTTGTAAAACATCATAGAAATTCCTGCTAGACACCCTGTAACAATTAGAAAACAGAAGTATTGTTAAGCTTGTGATTTATTGTTTCTGTTGCAGCTTGTCAGCTCAGCAGACACTGCACAGGATTAAGCTTTTCGTTGCTACAACAAAGTTCAGTGATGTTCCTGTACTGTCCATCAAAATACGGTTTATGTCATTAAAAAAGAATTTTGAATCACTTAAATAAAGCTGTAGAGTTCAGTGCTCAGGAGCACAGCATCAAATTTCCTCTCTCATCCCACAAAGAAGAGAGACCTCTGAGGTTCCAACACTGGATAGATGCACAAACAGCAGGGAAGGGCCTGCAATATTACATTAAATCAATGGCAAAATGGGACCTTCTTTGGATCCAGTAGAGCCCATTCTTTCAAATGCCTATTCTGTCATGTACAGAATAGTCAGGATTTGAAGCTCACACCTCTCCAGTTGGGAAATAAAGGACAAGTTTACATTTGTGCATACAACAACATATTGTCCTTAAGCTAACCATAAAACCCACACCATTTGATTGAATTTGCCTTGCAATTTTCATTACAACTCTGTATTTGGAGCTAACTGCAACATCAGCCTCTTTGACACAACCTTGATGTACACAGTCCCGCTTTCATCACAGAAGTCTGAAAAGGGAATGAGAGGATAGAAAAGAGGAGTATTAGCAGAGTACCAACAGAAGCAACATAAACTTCTTTTCACGGACTCACCAGCTACAAGTGCATGAAGTTCATCGTCTAGATTTCGTACCCAGCGCAGGAAGCAACTAGTACCCTGTAGGTGAACAGAGAGCAGGATGAGCCCTAGTTACTGCTCCTTCACAATGCAGACTGGAGACACTCCTCTCTAAGTCAGTCACTCAGCACACAGTATGAATTCAGAGTGTAGTGTGATAAAACCTATAATCCACAGTACCTGAAACGTTACAGTGTTTTAACTAACAGTTCAGTGTTGCTGTTTCATTCCAAATCAGACCAATCTAATTTGAATACCAATCAAACTCCAAAGCTCAGCTTGAATTCACATCATCTTCGTTTGCTGTAGCTGTCTAGACTCTTTCCCATTATAAAGTCTGTTTTCAAATACACACCAAACAACTTGAGATTTTTCCACACATCCAATAAAACCAGGAAAACACATTAATCTAAAAAGTTAGAACTGTGTCTGATTAAAAGATGCAATGAAACACGCAATAACCTGGTTTTTAACACAGACACCAATATACAGATGTTCGGGCCAGAACTGATGTAAGTAATTATGGCTTAGGCTGCATTAAAATAGATTTCATTTGGATGACCCTTGGTTTCAGATATATTTCACTGGTTACTGAATGATCCAGATTGTTCCACATCTGTCACATCCTCTGCATTGTTTTTTTCCACTATTTTGGAAATTCATACATTCCACGTTTTATCTCTGTTAAATTTGTTTGCTTATAAATGGTTTGAGATCTGCTTAGACAGGCCCAATCCAGTGCTGATGGCACTGAGACAACGATGTAATTCAGTTCACTGATGTCTACTTGGAGATAGGTGTGTCAGCATTTAATCCATCGAAACGTGTGCTTTTCATGGAATCACAGAATGATTTATGTTGCAAGGGACCTCTGGAGATCACCTGGTCCAACCTGAAGCAGGTCTAACTAGAGCAGGTAGCTCAGAAACTTGTCCAGTTGAGTTCTGAGCATGTCCAAGGATGGAGACTACACAACCTCAGTGGGCAGCCTGTTTCAATATTTGGCCACCATCACATGAAAACAGATTTCCTCATATCTCTTTGTAATATCCTGCATTTCAGCTTGTATCAATTGCCTTTCATTCTATCACTGCACACCTCCAAGAGGTGTAGGTAGCAATAAAATCTCCCCTGAGCCTTTTTTCTCCAGCTTAAAACCCAGTCCTCCCAGCTTCTTGCACATCGTATGACCCAGTCCTCAAATCATCTTGGTGGCCTTCAGGTGAACCAACTCTTGGAAAATACATTAAAATTAAAGGAAGAAATGAAGTAATATCCAAAAATGGATCCAATACCACAGATGTGGTCTCACTAGCTATTTTACAGTGTACATTTTTAGTAACTAAATTCCTTGCCAAGCCATTGATCCATTGCAATTATGACAGTCAACTTCACTACTCAAACTTGTAAAAGGAAACCAGGCTATTGTGGACAAGTTATTTTCTGCAAAACCATGTTTGCTGACATTATTTAACAGTAAGGGGAACACAAAATATTAATAATACAGCTACTACAATCCTACAATGGTATTTTGGACAGGCTGGCTTTTTTTTTTTAAATAATGCAGTTCCTTGGCTTCAAAATACACCAAACATTTCTTTTTTTTCTTTGGCAGTGATTCAATCTTTTGGAGTGACTGGAATCTCTGCTGCCCTACATGCTTATTTCAAGGCAGAAGAAAGTTCAGTTAAGGAATACAAAGAGTACCAGCAAGTATATACTTAATAAACTATAAACAAAGGCCAGAGTATATTACCCTCGTAAAATGAGTATAGAACCAAACTCACTTTGCAATTGGAGCTTTTAAAAGACATCAGAATGATTTCAGCTTTTGAAATCTAGATGTTTTTTTCTCTCTAAAAAGCTCTTTTCTTGAAGTTTGAGGAAAAATTTAATTTTCAAATAAACTCTTAACAGCCCATTTGCAATTTCCCATCAAAAATTTCAAACTCTGTAACCTTTAAAATTCTCATGTCTTAATTTGACCTCAGTTAAAATGCTGTTTTTCTTAAAAATAACACCTGGGTTTTTTTTTAATTTTCAGTAGTATTTACCTGAATAGTACAGAATTAATTGACTATGCAGAGCAAGTAAAGGGGCAGTTGAAAAATGACATGTCTGATTAGGAATATAAAAGTGCAAAAGTCACTTCAGCACTGCTATATGCAATACAGTCACCCTTGGGGCACTTGCTTGGTCACACTCTCTTTTGGCATAAATACACATAATTTGATTAACTCCAACAATGCTGTAGGGATGCGTATCAGCTCACAATCTGTCATCTTGTATTGGTGAGGAAGGGGAGATTTCCAAGAGGTAAGTGCAATGTCTCCTCAGCTGCACATGATCTGTGTTCTGCCATCTCCTGCTACTTAGTGTCAAGTAAGAATTCCAGATATTTGAGCCAAAAAAATTTGCAAATGGCTTCTTTCTGGCAACACTGCTGCTCCTGCAGGCACTACTTGTGTCTGCACTAAAATGTTTTAGTGTAACAGCAAGTCTCTTTGAAATCAGAATGCAAATTACTCCCTATCTCCTGATCTTGATCCCATGTTGCAAAATCCATCTGTTTTTTTCAGAAATGGTAGAAAAAGCCTGGTCTAGTGTGAGCTGTCCTCATACCAGGGGGGTTGGAACCTGATGATCTTTAAGGTCCCTTCCAACCTTAACCATTCTGTGATTCTGTAATTCTATCATTAGTTTTCTATTTACAATTTGATTACTACAACACTACAGAATTTGTCAGTGACGTGCTGTAGGAAGTAGTATCAGTAATACCAAGCAGATAGACTTTTTAGCTCTTTGTGATAGTCTGAAAAGTGAAATAAAACCCATGGCATTGATCATTTCTGTATGTTATATGCTTACTTTGTATATACTGACGAAAGATCCCAGGAAAGCTCCAAGTTGGAAATTTTCCTTATTGTAGAAGAGGGAAAGTAGCCGGGATGGTTTTGTAAACAGATGCCGGAAGGCGGATGGAATCCGAAGGCAACACTGGATCAGGTAACCAATGCTAAACATCCTAACAAAGCCCTAGAAAACATGGTAAGAAACCACAAAATTAGAAAAAGCAAAAGCAAAAATATCTACAGAAGTACTTATTTTTGACATCGAGCAGCTTGAAACCTACTCTGCAGATACTGTGTAAAATGCATCTCCATCTTCAAACTCAAGAACCTTGTTGTTTTTTTTTTCCCCTGATTCCCCTGTAAAATAGCAAAGGCAATAAAATAATAGACAATTGACTCTCCTTCAATTTCTATGAATATCTGAAAGGTCTCAATGGACAAACTCTATTTCTCTTTTGCTCCAAAATTCTGACTTTTGAAATAATCCCGATGACTTCATTTCCAGGTTACTGACCAGCTTTTAACCACAAATGGGTATATAGAGGAAAGTAATGGGGTGGAAAAAAAGAGCACTTTGACACTCAGATGTCTGGAGAAAACACCGAAGGAGGAAAAAGTCCACAAAAAATAAATTTCAGAAGTGTGAGAACTAGAAATTGACCCTGGTGGCTTGGCACGTGCTCACACACTTTCCCTCAACTGAAGTAGAGGCTGAGTGATGCCAGCAGTAAGAAAAAGGGTGAAATTGGAAAGGAGATTATGTGCAGAGCTCCTAGAAAGGATAACATGGGTTCCAATGATTTTTTCTTACTACTCTACCTTGGATACAGATCTGCTTTTTTATACCATGTCACAATTCCACACTGATGACTTCTTTCCAAATTCTTCTCCCCAGCTTCTTCTAACTTCCTCCACAGCTTCCTTCCATTATTCTTACCCTATGGCTGAACTTTTCTAATCATTCTGAATAAAATCTTATCAATGTTTTGGTTGGAAGATGCCTTATCTGAAAACTATCTATGCATTCACCATTAGCAAATAAGGCAGGCAGGCAGTGCTCATGTTTTCTGTAGTTCAATTTCCAGAAGATACTTGGAGACACCAAGACAATTCCAGTTACAGGGACAACTGGCAGAGGGTTTGACTGAGCAACCTTTCAAACTCAGAAACTCAAAATATTTTGCCTCCTACAGAACTTTATAATGTGTCATAAAGCTCATAAAGTTTTATTGTGGTTAAACATCCAGTAATAAACTTTTCCTGAAACAATTATTCTCCCTGCTACTCAAAAACGTGGTTTATGAGAATCAAGTGGAAGAAAATATATCGTGTCATCCAACAATCCAGTAGCTATAAATGAAAAACTGCCATTTCTTCCTCTGCTACTCTTAAAGGTATGTAAATTGCATGTGCTGAACAGCTAACAACTCTGTGCTTTCTGATCTTGTAATGAAAATGCCTACTGAAAGGTGTGAGAGGCAGGCAGAGATGTAAATGCACTGTGAATTTTGAGAGTTAAAATGTCAGAATTAAGATGAACATATATTCACCCCTAAAAGAAAGAGGTACCCTGTTGTCAAGTACATAGCCCTTGTCTCCCACAAAAGATGAGATGATCATGATACCAGGTTCCATTATATAAACGGGAAGTCCTAGAACTAGCAGCTGTGAACAAGAAGAGAACGAACAAAAAGAAGAGAACAAACAACAGTACAGTATGTTTGACATTTCAGCCCAGCTGTAGAGGAAAGGTTACTCTGATGGGATGAGGAGCACTGCATTAGAAAATACTTAAATTCCAACTGGATACACTCAAATATGTATGTAATTTTTTTTTTTATGAGTAGCCTACTTAGAGGTGCAAAACTGAAGGACTGAGGCTTAGTTTTGATGTGCACCAGACTCAGTAAGTAGCACATAAAATCTTTATACTTAGCTCATTAAACCAACAAAGTAAATCCACATCACACTTAGAAGTGTTGTTCAGAGTCACAGGAAATACTATGTCTTATAATCAATGCACAGTATTGTAACTTTCATGTTCCATAAAAATACCTCAAATAGTAACAGAGGTAGAAAACAGTAGAGCACATGCAGGACACTACAATAAACATAACTGAGCGAAGAAAACCCTGCCAAGAGCCATTTCTTCACAGGCATTTTGAGTTGGGACTCAGATCAGCCAGAAGTAGCAGCACAGTGAGACTACATATCTGCAAAACTCATTTAGTGCTGGACTTGGTAGAGTAGGGTTAATGGTTGGACTTGATCTTGATGGTCTTATCCAACCTAAGTGATTCTGTGAGTAAACTTTTTTTTCCTTTTTAAGAAACAGATTTCTTAAATAGTTAATAATTCAGTTAAGATATTGGCTACAACTCAAATTCAGAAAAGCATGTGCATGCACAGAGTTCAGTAACATACCAAAACTCAGTCAACCTGTTGCAACATATTAGGAATTAATTAAGATACTTAAATTTGTCTTGGGTATACGTTTGCTGATGTTCCTTGAAGAGACAGAATGTAGGTATTACAATCATCAGAGAATAATCTCATATTCTTTTTGGTCATCCTAGTCATTAGGTAAGTTGTGAGGGTCATCTGGTGTTACCTACAACATCAGCATAAAAAATGGGCAACTGGACAACTACTGCTGGCTAATTTCTCCTTATTATAATCAAGTGGAATCACAAAAGAGGAAAAATATTGTTTGACTGTTTCTGGTAGGTCTTTTCAAATATTTACAAACCCAAAACATTTTAAGCATTTAAAATTTGAAGGGAAGTGTATGAAATCAGGTGGTATGTCATACTAAATATTACATAGCCATCATGGATTATGTCAGCTAGCTAACGTGTATTTAAATGCGAAGCAGGAAAAAGAACAAGCAAAGACAATTAAAGCACAGATATGATGGTGAGAAGACAAGATATTCAAGACTAAGGAAAAAGGACAGGCAACTTTGCCAATAAGCAGCTCATCAGTTCACTACCAGATTTGAAAGCTCCCTTACAGGCATGGAATTACAAAAACATGCTCAAATCAATGCTCTGCTGCATATTCTCATTGTAATTCAGCAGACAACTTAAGCACCATCTCAAATCCCTATCAAATCCAGCACAAGTTGCAGCCATTTTACACTGATACTCTAATATACTGCAGGGTAAGAGTGTAAAAAACTCTACAACATAATGTTCTTAATTAACATACATCAATAAATATTGTGCTAGATCACTTCTGATGCTAAATTTAAGCATAGCTCTTCTGAGATAACATTTGGCGTATGCAAAATTTTAATTTTAAAAAGCTAATTTTAAAAGTAATATGTACCAAAAGCATCTGAAGATACTAAAACCCATTTTTGCTGCTCCATAAATAAAAAGGGGTAAATTATGAAGTGATTGAGATCTTCTGGAGTCTTACCAACTCCTAAAACAGGCATAGCAGGTGGTACCACCTGTGCCAACCCAACACCAGCCAAAACAAATCTCCTCCACAAAGTACTCCTGAAAAAAAATGCGCTGATCACATTAATAAAGGAGGATGAATTATGCCACCGGACATAAACAGTTCTTCCTGGGTGCAGCAACTGTGACCAATCTCTAATTACCCTGAGCCCTTAAAATAAATGAATGGAGGGGTGAGCCCAGTGCCCAGCAGCAGCGTGCCAGACCCTCGCAGCTGTACGTGCGCCCAGGCTGCGCCGCCTGCCAAGGCAGCACATTCCAGGTGCTTTATTTAGGGTGGAGTCACAAGTGGGCTCAGCCGTGAAGTGCATCACATAGTTAAACAAGTTCCTTGCTTGCTACTCCATTTCTTCCCACACGTTTTATGTTATTCACTCACTACAGCTAATCTGAAAGAGCAGAGAACTTTAACCCCACCACCACCCCATCCTAAATCAAGAAAATCTGTTTTCAGTCTTGTCACAATTCAATAGAAGAAGAATGAGAAACAGGTTTCTTTCTCACTTCCTAAGTCTGCCTTTTCTGACTGAAGATTTCTACCTTATCTCCACCAGAGTTTGTCAATCTCTCTTTTTCTGCACTTACTTTAATACAATATGAGATGCAATTATCTCCATAGTGTTTACAGCATCTGTGCCTCGGGCCATGTTTGCACCTGCAAAAAGCACAATGAAACACATATTAACTCATAGCTGTTTTCAGCATCATCGACAGGAGACTTCATAAATTTTTCTTGCCTAAAAATACAGAAAGTGCTATTTTCCCACCACTCATTCTCCCCATTACTCATTGAAGGGCACTGTGAACTTTTATGATGCCATAAAAGGACAATAAAAACTAACCATACTCTAGCTGTACAGCAAGAAGTGTCTGCACACTTATTTGGAGCCAACCTCTCGCCACGCTACACATTAAATACAAAATTAAAGCATAAATCTTCTGCTGTGATCAACAGCAAGAAGTGATGTGACCCTTCCCAGTTTGTCTCTGCTCCATGGTTCTGGAAGAATATTTAACCAAGCATCCATTATCTGTGTCCTTACATCGTTCATACTATTGTAAAGTTCATTGGAGGGCAATGCAGAACATACAAATAAACAGAGACACTCTGTGATACTTCTTTCAATCACAAGCCATTCACTTCTGTGCTATTTCTTCTACCGTGTTCATTTTTATGTAAAAAAAAAAAAAAATCTCTTTTATGTAAAAAGAAAATCTCTCACTTCGGACTGAGAATTTGACCTTGAGCATTTAAAAGAGACTAGCTTGGGATGGTGGGATGCCTGGGTTGTACAGTTATTAGCCCTGCATTATGTGGAATTAAAAGAAGTAATGTCATACCAGGTCTGAACGTTGTATTTTGCTATAGCCAAGTATTTAAATTTTAATGAAAAATATATTACAAAATTTATATACTGTGCCAAATATCTTGGAAGTTTTGAATCGTACTATAAAGTCTAATGGCCATAAATCATCTGTGAGGTCAGTTTATGTAGCAAAAATTGTAATGAGAATGTGATCAGGTTACAGGCATTTAGACTCAATTATACTGAAAGGAACCATATGGAAGAGCTGTGAGCGCATTAGGACTGAAAATTGAAAGTTTTCTGAATGCCTGAGTTGAAAGTTTCAAAACCTTAAAGAAAAATCACTGTTCTCTACCCACAGGCCCTTGATCCTTGTATTTAACAAACAGCAGAAGAGCTGAACTATCTAGCAAACTGAATAAGGAGTATTTAAGGCAAAATAGGTAGAAGCAACTCAGCTAAAAGAATCTGCATATGGCTGGAGCTGTCTTTTCCTTGTAGGTTTTTAGTTGTCTGATACAGTCGTGTCTGTGAAGCCACTGGTGACTTCCCTCGTATTTTTCAGTTAAAACCAGAAACAAATCATAGGAAGTCATCAAGTGATGTAGGTCACTTCATTTTTGTTCATGATCTGAGCAAGGAAGGTAAGCCACTGCTCTGAAAACACATTGCACTTGGAAGACTTCTTTCTCTCCTGCATGTCAGCAGGTAAAGATTTGGTCATAAAATGAGCAGACCTGGAGAGGTCAATGGAAGTGAAGATTCATAGCTGTGGTACGAACAGACCCTTAGTCCATTTTTTATTCCATGCTTCCTGTAAAGGAATGACTCCTTGTGGTACCCAACATGCCTGAAGCAGACAAATCAAGCACAGCAGAACTACATCTGACCATATTAACCTGACAAGCTATCTGATGTGATTTCTTTAAGCTCATACTAAGGGACAATAAATCGGATCCTGTACCCAGGAGGGAACCTATCTTTCCTAGCTTCAGATGTCTAGATCAGACCTTGTGCAAAACAGTTTTAGACTCACTCTTTTCAATTTCCTATTTCCTGACAGGGGAGGCAGGCCAGGTGCTACCAATCCTGCTCTTATGCAGTTCTCCTTTGTCACTCAGAACTGATTGAATTTACTCTCCCTTGTTAGACAACTGCATGTTGCAAGTCATTGCTATGACACAAAAATACTAAATTTTGCTTTCATTAGAGTTCATCATTTGTCACTGCCAACTACTCAGTAAAATGAAATGCAAAACACATAAATGCAAAGGATAAGTATTATAAAATATTGTCAATACAATGTAACAAACCATTCAAATGAGCTAGCATAAGAATGATTCATTGTGATGTGTTTTTCTTTTATTTTATTTGACTCACACTTTGTCCACGAGCTTTTTTGTTAGAGCAAGTATGTTCATTGGCTGTGATGTTTTTTCACAATGCTTTATCTTTTGATCTGTTTTTGAAAATGCTGCTTCAGGTGAAAATGAATGAGTGGGGATTTCTTCCTTCCCTACAATGAACCTGAAAAAAACCCAACAAAAGAGGACAAAACAATTATATAAATAACTCAAAGAAATACATAACATCCAATATAAGTCCCTAAGTCTTTAGGAAAAGCTTGAAATTACCCACAGGTCTGCAGAAGAAAATGCATCCTATACAGTTGCCAAACCTTGCATCTCTGAAAAGATCACTCCACCAATATATATTTATACTTCAGATAATTGTCACAGTTGCTGCCACAAATTTTTTAAAACTAGGAACAAAAATATTACTGGGAAGTCCATCTCTCATACAAAGCAAGAACACCAAATAAGAAAATAAAAAGGCACATGAAATACCTCAATTATCTCCAGCAAAATAGGGTTACATAAAGGTTGATGACTACTAGAATATATTTATAAAATATCTGTTTTGTAAAGATCTTCACATTGTTTTCACTCCCACCAAGAGCATCACATTTGTGTTGCTTGGCTTCATCTTCAGCCCTCTTTCTTCACCCAGAAGTTGATACTGTCAATATACTGGTTGATCTGAGGTGTAGAGTTACTGTCTATCAAAGGCAAAGGAGGTCATGACTGCAAGATGTTTCCTAACACTTTGCACTATAATCCAAATTACACTGTACTGTGGCAGTGTTGCTGAGGGTGATGAGGGCATAAAAACTTGGTCATTTGGTATGTGACTGAATCTCCCAGCAAACCAGTGATTTCAGAAAGCACTGTTTCTGCCCACTGTCACACAGGAGAGTTTCATGTCCAGATTTCTGGACTATCGACTGAATTATTTCACTATTGGAACCATGTATCAAATTCCACTGCTCTTTAATAGCTGCAAACTCTGTAAAATACTGACAACAGTAAGTCTGTCTTGCTCTTCTCTTCCCCTGTGAGTTGAGACTGCCCACGCACCAGGCTGTGTGAATGGCAGACAGTTAGCAGAGTATATAGGGGACACATAAGAATAACATATCTTTGTACTTCTGATATGAGACACCAAGATGGAAGAACTTTGTGTAACTACACAAATGAGTAGGTAACACTAGAGGACCTCGCCACAAAATAAATTCTAGGAGAGCCTGGACCACTAGGGCAGACACAAGGTTTAGTGGCACATTTAGGAACTCTCAAACAAATACGCTACAAGTCCATGCTTTACTTGAGTGTTGGTCACAGAACTGCTGTTGTATTCATTTAAAATTTTGGAAATATAGCAAATGAATTCCAGGTCAAAACACAGCTGCCATTTGCTTCCACAAAAATATCAGTAGTCATGAATCCCAGTTATAGAAAGAGAAAAGATGAACGTTCCTTTAAAAACATGCAACCATGTATTTGCATTTCCTTTCAATAATGGTCCCAAACATGAAAAGATTCCTCTCTTGCCAGCATATTATGCCTTCTTCAAAATATGCCATATACCCCAAAAGCTGGAAAAGTTTTACAATAGCATCATTTTTCTTAGGAATACCCATTTCACACAATGCAGCTGCCGCTTGGTACAATTCCTCAAAGTCTTCACTTTACGCTACATTCAGAAACTTTACTTACTTCAGTGCAGAGTATGTAAATCCTTTCAAGCCATCTTTGCACCTGAAACATAAAAACAACAGTTTTTTTTTTCTGTAATGAGCTGCTAGCAATACAATTTAAATTGTTAGTGATTAAACACTGTGTAGAAGGGCTGCAGATGAACACCAGCTTCTCATTAATGGAAAACAGCACGTCTGCAACAACTCTGTGGCTATCCCTGACTTCACAGTTGTCACCATGGCCCTGGGACTTCTCAGAAACAAAGGGTACAGCATACAAATGCCAGTGCTTCTCTCTTTTATCCAAACCAAGAGTGGAGACATTTTTAAAGGATGGTGACAGAACCGCTGGGGTGGCAATGGAAGATTTCATATGACAAAGAATTGTTGCTTTATGGAAAAGAAGTCATGATGAGCTGTACAAAAAATAACTGTTACTGCAAGGAGAGAAAGGAGGGTTGGACCTCGATAAAATCCCCACCCTCTTGTGAAGAGATGCAGGGAACAGTTATTTTGACTTTGAGATAAATTCTTCTACTTTGCACAGTGGTGATCTACTCTACTCTGCACTTGTGAGGCCCCACCTGGAGTACTGTGTCCAATTCTGGAGCCCTCAACACAGAAAGGACATAGAGCTCTTGAAGCAAGTCCAAAGGAGGGCCACAAAGATGATCTGAGGGCTGGAGCACCTCTGCTGTGAAGACAGGCTGAGAGAGTTGGGGTTGTTCAGCCTGGAGAAGAGAAGGCTCCAAGGAGACCTTATAGCACCTTCCAGTACCTGAAGGGGCTACAGGAAAGCAGGGAGGGGCTTTTCACCAGAGATGGTAGTGATAGGGCCAGGGGTAAGGGTTTTAAACCGAAAGAGGGGAGATTTAAGTTGGAAGTTAGGAAGAAATTCTTTATTGTGAGGGTGGTGAGACACTGCAACAGGTTGCCCAGGGAGTTGTGGATCACTCCTCCCAGGAGGTGTTCAAGGCCAGGTTCAATGGGGCTCTGAGCAACCTGGTCTAGTGGAAGGTGTCCCTGCCCATGTATGGGGGTTGGAACTAGATGATCTTCAAGGTCTCTTCCAAACTAAACCAGTCACAGTTTTTCAATTGCAAAGTGGTTGTTCTGATTCTGAGCTCAATTATATAGATCCTTCCTTGAAGACTATAGGGTTCCTTGTGTGAACAATGACCAAAGTAGAGAGTCCATAATTGGCTGTGAAAGATTTAGGTTATTGACTTTTCTGCCCAGGATATAACGAAGGGAGCTGAAGCTTGCAGCTGCTATGGATTCTTCCCAAAGACTTCTCAAGTGTCATACTGGCAGCAAAGCAAATTGCAGATACTTGGGTTTTTTTCCTCTTTTCTTCTTTTGAAATGCACGGGGAGTACATCATGGTAACCATGCATTCCTGACACAATACATAGAGCGCAAACTAGTAATTTATTGACACCACCATATCAAGAACAAATCTGCTCCAAGAGGAGACAGGATGACAGTCATAAAAACTTCATAAGCGGGACTAGATGAACACAATCCTTTGCCTTCTGCCTGCAGAGATCAAGTTGTCCCAGGAAAGCCTGTGCCTGAATCCTCCTGAAAGCATGTGACACCCTCTCCCTGAAGGCACCATGTGTGGTCAACACTGTGCTACTAATGGCTGGATACAGACAAACAGCAGGAAGAATATAACAAGATGAAAGATGGCCACAGATCAAGAAAGTCTTGCTTTGTCCTTGCAGATGAGTGCCTGGGGTGATGCTGGTAAGATGATTACAGCATTAAACACTCCTGGGAAACCCATCCCAAGGGTATGGCCTTCAACACATATGTTTCATAAGGACTTGGTTTTGTCACCATGTGCACAGTGCTAAATAAGTATCAGGCACAGTTACACTCAGCACCAGAAAATGAATCTTAAAGAGTTTATGTTTTAAAATGTCTAAATATTGGTCTTAAAATATTCGTCATGTATGATCTCTAGGGGTTCAAGAGAGAGAAACAAACTTGCTCACTGTATCTTTAATTAATGTAGAACCTGGTAACCAAAGACATGTAAACATTTCACTTTTTATGATTCTTTACCTTTGGAATTCAGAAGCTGAAAATGATCACAGCATTTTTACAAAAAGATGGACTGAAGGATGGATTGAAACACTTGGTGAGTGATGGACTGAAACAAATGAAATCAGTTTTGCCCAGAGATCACAGCAAATCACTGGCAGAACTACAAAGAGCCCAAATGCACAGGGTTTACATACAGTCACTCTATCCACAGAACCACAGTCCAGTATCACAGGTTTGATTTTAAACCTCTGACTGATGGTAAGTTAAATGCCTTTTGAGTTAAGAGTATTCAACACATTATGCAGTGTTTGCAAGCTGCCAGCTCAAGAACAGGCCCTTAGTTTCTACTTTTCTTGTCCAGTAAATTTAAACCATACACAAACTCAAATGTAAACATGCATATAAGTGTTTCTAGAATAATACTGAAACAGGAAAGTAATTACAGTATGAGCGTAATGATGTTTTTGCCTTAATTACTCCAACAAAACTGCACTTTGAGTTGCAAGTGTTCAATTATTCCTTTATTGCACCACCAGATGTCCCTGCCCAACTAGTGCTCAGACCAACCCGACCTGACTGATGCCATCCTGCAACTCTTTCACTGTTAACTCTCCTCAAGGAAACAGCCAGCCAGATTCTTTCTTCACTAATACTGAAAACCAGAGGAGATCTGAAACACTCCAAAAGAACACTGCAGCCTCTACCTCATTATTCCAAGAAACATGAAAAGTATTTCTAATGCCTATTCTAGTTACATGATTCAAGTAAATTCTAAGCGATAAGTATTTGTTGCATTGAAACTTTATTAGTTATTTTTCTTATTAGTTATTCTATATAATTGTAGAGCTATAGCTATGAATCCCCCTGCAAAATGCACCAAAGTTAAATACATAGTTCAATATGGAAGTAACACTGAAGATACAATTCCATTTTTTTCCCATTAACTTACTAATGTTTTAATTAGAACACAGGATAAAACTGCTACTTAAATTCTTAAATAGAACTTAAGCCATGCTGCCCGCTGTCTAAAATTTTGTGTGTAAAGTTATTATGAAAACTAATGGGTATGTGAAAATATTGCCTATTAAAGGATTTCAAAAGCAGGAGCCCTTCAAAAACAATACTATCAAGAGTAATTTGCAGTGTAAATTTCCCTTGCTGACATGACAATTTTGCTCTTACAAATGAAGCAGCAACCAACAACACTGGTAATTGGCTTTAAATCATTAATTCAGTATATTAAAGGCTTAAGAATACTGGTCTATAGATTGGAATTGCCTTATTTATTCACTCACTAGGTATATAACATCAGCACAAAAAAACCCTCCTCTACACTGACTCAACCATACTTCTTTTTGGGAGGTACAACAAAAACCCATGCAGTTACAAATTCAATGACTGGCCTCAACAGTGACTGCTGAGGCCCAATGCTGGCTGCACATGGCACATTTCATGAACACCTGGCTGCTAATAACTGAACTAAGACTAATCATTTGCTTCATACAGCCACTAATTGGTAATAATAATGCCACCACTAATTGGTAATAATAACTTTTACTCAATGCTTCATTGCTCAAGGGGTGAAAAAGCCTGCACTCTGCTGCTGACCCCCACGAGCCATTCAAGCTGCAAATGAGCACAGTAAAACACATGTGCCCAGCACTGCAGATTTCCCTGAGATGGGAAAAATCTCATTAGTGTCTTATAAGCTTGTTTTTAAGGTATTATTCAAGCTGAGATAACGGGCCAGTTGTACTCAGCTCACCTCTGCTACCATTGCCACCACCCTGAATGTCCCAGGGACCAAAGCCCAAGCTGCAGGAGGGCGGCACCATTTTTTGCCCAGCGAGCAGTAATTTAAGAGCACATGATCTGGTTAGGTTTTCCCATCAGAGGGGATTTTTTCCTGGGTACAAAGTCAGTGGCACCAGCAGCTCTGCCAGCTGACCCCATTGGGTACTGTTTACCTGATCACACAGCAGAAATGTTCTGATTTGCTCCAGCCTGGCTTTGGCCAGAGCCACAGCTGGAACCAGAGCAGCAGAAGAATCATGGAGCCGTAGCAATAAATTTGGGTTATTCAAATTCCCCTGCTGGGAATTGGCACATGAGCAAATAGGGTCTATTTTAATCGTGCATATTTATAACAAAAATTTAACTTATGGCCACACACATCTATTTTTTCATAAAGAAAACAGCAAAAGTGGAATACTAACTATACTTCCAGCAAGACATGAACTATGTTTGTGTATGTAAAGAGGTGCTGTACCTGGGCTTACATTACACTCCCTCCATCCTCCAGTTCCTACATCTAGTTCAGTTCCCACACTGAACTAACTGTAAGGCTGGATTCCAGCAATTATGTTTTAGGGTTTTTTATTAGTATGCCTTGTCATACATCTTCTAAAGATTTTCTCTGTGACCAATTGCTATACCTTGTGCAAGAAGCCTCTGAGGAAACAAGTAACTTCACCCACGTGGTAAGGAGAACGCAGCTCACAGCAACAACATATGCCATGTTTTACAACTCTATATTGCTCATGTTATCCTTCAGGGTAAATTAGAAACTCCTATATGCAGAGCTCTCATTATGGCCATGTGGGAAGGAAACACTGCAAGCACAGAACATGGGTTGGCATATTACTGCAGCACGTCTGCCCAGAAAGACTGGCCAACAGGAACCCTCTTTCCGAGTTAAAGGAGGATCATGGTGATGAAATGTGACCATCCCTGACCACGCCAGCTAAATCCCTTGTTATTAAATCCCTTGCTATTAGGAATTAAAGGCTATCTACACACTTTTGTGAGTTGTGCTGAAATCCAGAGGATAATCCATTTTCTGTTTTAAGCTGGAGGTTACTATACCTTCCTCCTTCTCTTTTTCTATCCTTCATCCTTTGTTCTCTCCCCAATAACGGTCAACAGCAACAGGTGTAATTTTTGAGATGTCTTCTGTATGCATTTCTCTTCTTCCTTCTCCATCTCCTATTTTGTATTCCTCCTGCAGCAACCTTCTAAATGTTATTCTCAAAAGCTCATTTCTTTTTCTTAAAAAAAAAAAATCCATCAGTACCTTTTCCATACCTCATGGTCTGCCACTTTCCACCAAGCTAATCAAGAGGGCTGTGACTATGAGACTGAAAGTGCACAATAAGCACCACTGAAAAAGAGGATTATAAAGAAATTCAAGACTCAGGGACATCATTCTGACTTCAAGAAATTGAAGATTTAGTTCAACTTGGTTCTAAGTTGTTTTAAGACTAATTGGGTTATGTGGTGGCTGTAACATAAACAAACATTTTGGAAATACTAGTTTTACAAAAAGCTCAGGAAACCCAGAACAATTCCAAACCAGTAAGACCCTCCTCACTGAGGTAACTATGTAGAAATCATGTACTGCAAAATGAAGTATTTTATTTCTCTGGATATAAAATAAAAGCTAACTCAGTCAAGTTTGATAAGACAGAGAAACCAAAGGCTATTCAGAAATGTGTACCACTAACATTATTTGCAGTGGAAGAACACATATTTTCAAGTGGAAAGTATGATTTCTAAAAATTATGATAAGTCATGCCACAATATCTATTTTGACTTGTCATTACTTAGTTGTGGTGAACTTTCTAACTATCTGAACAGTATCTAGATCTATCTCAGATGAATATGATTATTGTGCTAATCCTAATGCCCAAATCCATCAAGCTGTCAGTGGTCTATGCCAAGGCTGCAAAAAGACATTTTGGTCCTCATTTAGGTAAATCTGTGAGAAACTGGATACTAAAAATCTTTGTGGATATGATTATACAATATTCTTCCAACTTCAGGAGCTACTCGTGACTTTCACATCAGAAATAAAGCACATCAAATCTGAAATTGCAGCATCCTACTTGGAAGCAGAGAGGCATTTAGACTCCTTTGGATCAAAATGACTACTTACAACTGAGCAGCATCTAACCACAGAGGAGCTTCCTTTCTAGATCTACAGCTCCACACAGCACAGGAGATCAAAATGCGAGAAGTTTCCTTTCTGGATGGTTAAGTCGCTTTAACATGGAAATTAAGTGAATTTTTTTTTTCTTTTTCTTTTGTAATTACAGCCATTTCAACTGATTGCCTTTATCTGTATCTTACGAAAGACATTAAAACTTGCACATCTCACAAAGATAACTCAACCCAAAAAGAATATCCGTATTTCAAGGTAAGTTACGGTCCCCTGTATAGATGTACAGACATTTTTGCCCATGGAAACATATTTCATAGAGACACTGAACAATCCTCATATCAAGGCACCTGGAAACACAGAGAGCAAAAAGAATCTGTTCCATCACCAGCTGCTGAGAGCTTTAACGTTTCACCTTTTAATGTTTAACCTCAGCCCTTCCTCTGTGCTATGTCTCCATATCCCAAATTTTCCCAGATGATGCAGGAGCAGGAATAACTACCCACTTTCTTCTCTTCCTCCAGTTTGAAGGGACTGCAATGGAAAAACTGATGGAAAACCACTTCTTCCCCTCCTCTCACCAAGGCTCAGGAAGGAGGCCCCATCCCATTGGACCACATAACCACAGGAGAACCAGGGACAACTGCAGGCAAAGAACATGTCACCACCACATCCAGAGCTGCCTCCTCCAAGACTGAAAAGGATCATGAGGCACAACTTGTGACTTGTGTGGAGCAAATCCAAAGGCAAATTTAAGGGAAAAATGGATTTACACCCAGATTCTCTTTCCTCTGAATTTCTCCTTTTCTGGATTAAACATTTATTTGCTTTCTAGCTTTCATCATAGGTCTTAACTATTACATGCATTGAGTAGAAAACTGTATTTTTTTTTTAAAGTAAAAAAACAAAGAAAGAGCAAGTAAGGACAAGGATAAGGACAAAAAAAGCACAGTAGAGAATGTATATATATATATTTTTTTAGACCTACACTGTATGCATTATTTAAAATACTTGGAAAGAAAGGGTGAAGAGAGATGACAAACAGTGTAGCCAACAGTGAACTATGGTCCCATTAAGCTTTCATGTAAACCCAGGGAATTACATTTTTGAAGAAAAACTGCAATTCTGGCAAGAATGTGACACTGCCATTGAAAAGCAAGCTGTTTATTCTGAAGCTAAATTGCAATACTGGATTCAGAGTTGTAAACCAAACCTGTTATCAATCAACACTTCACATCTGATTGCTATTCAAGCTTTGTGTGTTACTGCCAAATATGAAATCAGATTTCTAGTGATGTTAATTATCCTGCTACCTACAACGCTCTCATTTCTTCAGAGATTAGTGCTTTCTGAAATGTGCATTTTTGAGTAAATGGAATTTCTTTCAAAAGTTTTTAAAAGCAAAGAAAAAAAATGTTTTGTATTATTTTAGCTGGATGCAGCTTCCATGTCTTTGTGCAGCAACAGCGTTGTGCTGTGGGCTCAGGAATAGCAACTGAGTCACTCAGGTGGCCACATTCCCTTCTCAAAACCCTTCAAAGCCTCTGCCTCACACAGCTATAGAGGAAGCCAGCATCAATTAAAAGAGCTCACTAAACAATGAAGTTAAGGATTTATCTAATTAGTTCAATTGGTTTGTTGAATTTTGGAAAGTGATGTCATTTTTCCACTACCCAATTTTAACCTTTCTCTTACAAGTGTTTTAGAAAAAAACTGTCACCTTCTGCTACAGCAAAACCCACTCTGCCCAAATCAGGCACAGAACAAAAATAGGAAATGACAAAACAACTCTGAAGGCATGAAAATGGGAAGTCAAACTACCTCCAGGGGCATTAGGATACAGAGAAATGTACCTTTAGGTGCACACAAAACCACGTCCACCCCCACGGGTGAGGTTGCACCAATGCCGTTTCATTGTTGGTAGAACAATGAGAACAGTCAGTCTATCACCAAAGGGACATGGTCTTAGGAGATTAAAAAGCAAATTATCTTAAATTCATACCAGGTTTGGCTCAGGTTAAATAACGATGGCATCTGCTGCAATTCTATGTTACCCTGAGACCTATGCTAAATTTATCTACTGCCAAGTTCTCCTCTTGCTTTTTCTACTGGCCCTCTGTGACTGGAACAAAACAAAAAACCCAAAAAACCAAAACCAACAATAAGAACAACCAAACAACCAAACAAAAAAAAAAAAAAGAAAAAAATAACTAAGCTAAGCTTGTTGAAGCTGTTTTCTGTAAACGTACTTCATGCTATCTGCAGGTGCTTCAACATTTCAGCAGGCTAAACCTCCCTCATGGAGATAGATTGATTAATTCAAGATAAATGGATATATTTGCTTTCTCCAGTTGATCCCATAATTGTATTTGAGGAAAATGTTTGGCTGTTGGCTTTGTTTCAATTTGGGGAAAATGTGATTATGAGGGATGATCCATTTATATTTTTATATTATATTAGCCGTATCTCTGACTTCATTAAATCAACATATAAAATCAGAATAAATTTATAATGAAAAGTTATAAAATATTTTAAAGAAATTACCCATCATTCTGAATATGCCCAGCACATTGTCAAAGTAGGTTACAGAGTGTAGCTGTTACATGCCTTTTAAATCGGTTAAAGATCATCTGTAATGACTTGAAGTGACATTTTTCTCTTGGTTACTCAAAAATATTCTTAATTGTCTATAATGCAGAATATTGCCAAAATCACCAAGGCTGTTACAACTAGGTATTGAGCCATAAGCATTAGGACAGCATCAGTTTGTTGCTACATTCAAGCTAAATGACCATGTTGCAAAGTTTGTTCCAAATTCACCTTTTATTTCTGGCCATATATTTATTTGTGATGACTGCCCCCCCCTGCAGATTTACACACAGATCTCCAGCATGATGCCGTGCTGTGTAGACATGCCTCTGAGGTTCTTAAGAAACACAGGAAGTCTTGCAAATAGATTAAAATCTCAAAACTGTGCTCAAAGAACCACAGGATGAACAAGGTATTTGTGCACAGCCTCAGAACGCAGTATTTTGAGAATGAAATTTCAGTTTTACCACAGAAATTCACTCCTGAGTAACTCCCTTGCTGGCTTATACTGTAGCAAGGGATCAAATTTTAATCTAACGTAGTTTTATTTTAAACTACTACAGTGCTGTTCAAATAGATCATACTTTCAGTGCTGCATATCCAATAGAAAGTTGCATCACAAAAAAAATATTGAGAGACCAGTCACGAAACTTGGAGTGATGTAACACAAAGCCCACATCTATAGGTCACAGTCAGATGGGGCAAGTGTCACCTCTTCAATAGACTTCTGGTCCTTTCCTATTTTAATAATCACATAAAGGTGGCTTCTGAGCATCTGTAACGATTCCAACTTTGATTTTTTACAACTTAAAAAAAAACCAAACCAAAAAACCAACAACAAAAAAAAGCCCCTAAAAACTCCATATGAAGAATGTGTGCAACCACCCAGATAAAACACAAAATCTCCCCAAAACAATGAAGAAAAAATTCCTCATTTTAATTCTATAACTATCAACAGAACCTCCCACAAGTATTTGGCTCTGCAAATATACCAGGGGCATTTACAACTACTACACAGAGATGGTATCAAAGCCCTGCCAATTCCTATCACTACAGTGAGAGTGCCACCATGTCTGAACTCTGTTACAGTGTCCCAGTTCTTGGGTTGACTGGGTTTGACAAAATTATCAACTTTCTTCATCTAACCTTTACACGGCAACATCTAGCATCTCCACAATGCAAAGCATGGTTTAATGGGCAGGGTGGTGCTGGGTTGACAGTTGGACTTTATGATCTTAGAGGTCTTTTCCAACCTTAATGATTCTACAAATTGAAACAAGGAAATGAGAAAAGTTGAACGCAAACACGTTGGCATCTCACAACAGATAAAAAACCTCTGGCAGAGGCATTGTGGTGGGTCTTGTGAAGTTGGAGTGTTGTTTTTTCAAACTTTGACATTGTAAATACATTTCATTTATACAAGGAGCTCTGGACACTTGCTAACTACAAGAAGGATGTCAAGTTGCTGGAGCGTGTCCAGAGAAGAGCTACCAGGCTGGTGAAAGGCCTGGAGGACAAGTCCTATGAGGAGAGGCTGAGGGAACTGGGGTTGTTTAGTTTGAAGGAGGCTGAGGGGTGACCTCACTGCTCTCTACAACTACCTGAAAGGAGGTTGTAGGGAGGTGGGAGTTGGTCTCTTCTCTCCAGGGAATAATGACAGGACAAGAGGAAATGCCCTGAAGTTGTGCCAGGGGAGGTTTAGACTGGATATTAGAAAGAATTTCTTTACTGCAAAAGTGGTTGGACAGTGGAACAGGCTGCCCAGGGAGGTGGTGGAGTCCCCATCTCTGGAAGTGTTTAAAAGAAATACAGATGTGGTGCTCAGGGACATGATTCAAGCATTGAGCAGGTAGATAAAGGTTATGGTGGGTGGATTTAGGCGATGTTTGGACTTGATGATCTTTGAGGTCTTTTCCAACCAGGATGATTTGGTGATTCTGTGATTCTGTAACTCTTTTGCACTCGCACATAAGGTACAGAAAAATATAAGAATTAAGATTAATTAAACAAGTATCATCCCCACCTTCCAAGCTGGAGAAGTAAGGTATGTCACAGGGATATTATTATGAGCATTTTCTGTACTTCTCTTGTGGAGCACAGATTTTATACCAGGCAGCTGAGAGAATGCATTCACTTCAAAACCACAATAGAGTCCGACCATATTACTACTTTTCTAACTCAGTCTATATAAACAAATTATATATAATTATATTTTGCTGTTCTTTAGTGCCAAATGCTAAACATGTATGTAATTACATAGTCATCCATTTCTAGAATGCTTCCTCAAAGTATACACCTACATGCAACTGATGTGTCTTTTCCTAAAATATATGATTAATCAAGTATTTCACATCTCTTGATCAGATTTCAGCAGAGTGGCAATGTTGCCAGTGACATCTGATAGTGGGAATGGGGCTTTGGACTTTAAACTATACCTTGCTTCATCTCCATCCAACTTCTTACAAAAGTAAAGGAAATTTTAAATGCAGAATACTCCTCAACAATTCACAAAAAAATCCCAAGAAAACACAACAGGCAAAGACACCTTGTTAAGTTTTGGACTGCATGAACTTGGGTATAAGCAACTCCCATGAAAACCTATATCCATAATAATATGTCCATTTTACTCCCTGTCCTTCCAGGAGTTATCCAGAAGCACAATGATAAGCTATTCTGATGCAACTTTGGGAGCTAGAGGTAATGTCCACTTTAGCATGAATAAGATTATGTAAGTGGAGAAAGCAAATGGCACCATGTTCAGAGCCTCTGTTTGCCTTTAAAACAATGGATAGGGAATGATAAACATTTAAAATAGCTCATAAATTAGATGAAAATTAGTATAATTAACTCAAGTTCGGTTTGTGAGATTTTAAAGAATCATTAGTTCCCTTCACCATTTCTTACATATTTTCCACTTCTATTACCTTCAGCTACCTGAGACAGAAAACAGGACACTGCACTTGGAAGCCAGCACTTTCACATTGAAAATACAAGTTTATTTGGCAAGTAAGTGACACTGACAAAACAGAAACAATCTGTCCACAAATAGTAGCCAACATTATCTAAATGAAGAAATGCCAGAACCTCTAAGGTAGAGCCAAAGCTTGTTTTAGGTCAAACTTTGAATTCAAATAATCTGCATATGCAAACATATCACCAAAGTCACAGAGAAATAATGTCATAAAATCCTTAATGAATTGACTCTTTTTTAGTCAGAAACCCTACATTTTTCAACAGCTTCTACAGTCTCTCAAGCAACTCTGCATTGTAGTTGGCACTGCTCCCGCAACAGGGAACAAAAAATATATGCAAGTTCCCAAGAAATATATACAATTAAAAGGAAAAAGATGAGAGTAATTATTTCCATACTTTTTCTTGCTTTCTTGCAATGTTGGAAGTATGGGGTCAGTTTCTAGGGAAAGTTATTACTGGCAAAGTCAAGGATCTTCTTTTTGTCATCATCAAGGAAGGCTGTCAGGTGTCCTACAACCACACGGCACTGGAGTGCCTTGCTAGTTAGTGAACACATCCTTCCACAGTCCCCCTGAGCCAGTCCTTCTGAAGTGACTCCTTTGAGGGCACACCCACATGATCAAACCAGTGTCACATGGAGCTATCTACCAAGTTAACTTGAAACACAAGCTGAAGCACTCCTGGCCATGTCACCATCACACTACGCCCAGGTGAGTTGGTCCTACTAAGAAGCAATGACTGAACTGATCCTTTAAACTTGGCTAGCACTGTATGGCACTACCATGCCATGAAAATGTAACAAGTCAATGGAAATGAACTTATGTGTCTCCATCAAAGATCTACCTCACACAAAATAAACATGCTCTTGGAAAAATTACAGGAAGCTGGTCTTAGCCAAGAATTTGCATTAAGATCACAATCTCCAGGTGCTTAGGCCTTGGACAAGGCCTAACCATTGCTATTTTGGGAAAAAAAAATATTCCTATTCAGCCTTAAATCCAGAATAAGCACAGGTAACCAGCATAACCAATAGCACACGTCTGAGATGTTCACATCTGCTTTTGTTGACTAGATTATTTGACTTGACTACTAAATATGTCGCATAATCTTGTTCTGGCAGCAAATCAGGACAGTTACAGACTGATTATGAGCCACCAATGTGGCTGCAGCAGTGAAAAAGCTTCAGGATGCTTTAGACAAGTTATTTCTTGTAAAGACAAAGTTAAACAATAAATATCATACTGTCTGGGAAACGAGGAATTACACAAAACTACAATTCAATTGGCTTCCTAAGGAGTAAGGTGCCTACTGTGAGAAACCATCATACCTAAACAGACATTGTAAGCACCTGGAAGACAATCATGAGGACATGTCTAATAATCAACACATACTTATAAAAAATAAAACCCCAGCAAAACCCAAAGCCCCTTCAACACTGGCTAACACTTTGTGAGTAGAGATGAAAAGCAGTATGTGTCATACACTTGATTCAGGCTTTGGACCTTTGGAAAATGTGACATCTTCTTTTAAAAACAAACAGAGAAGCATAATCTAAGAGCAGGTATCCAGAAAGAATGCAAAACTGGTTAGACAAAGTAGTGAGAGAGCAGTTATCAATGGCTTCCTGACAAACTGGAAGGAAATACTAAGGGGTACTCTGTAAGGACCTCTCTTGGATGTCTGCTACTCAACAATGTCAGCAGTGAGAGAGGTGACAGGTAAATTAATCCATATGGCCACAATACACCCCTGGAGAAGCAACACAACTGCCTTAGTTGTGAAAAGCAATCAAGGGACATCAGTAGAAGGGGCCAGAAAGCAC
Organism: Hemiprocne comata; assembly: GCA_020745705.1. Lineage (NCBI taxonomy): Eukaryota > Metazoa > Chordata > Aves > Apodiformes > Apodidae > Hemiprocne > Hemiprocne comata. The sequence goes on from CM036586.1 coordinate 209,422,541, forward strand.
ATCTGCCACTACTGTGGTTTGACAAAAATGTGCAGGCAATACCAATTAACTGTTCTACTGGCTTAGGCCAGGCACTTCTTCCAAAGTCAACATTACATAAGAAATTATGTCAGCAGTGACTGACAGACCCAAGACTCCGAGCATGAAGATGGGAGCTGTGCTTCTACCCATCCAAGATAAGCAGGCCACCCTTTCCCTCCTTTGCTGTGAGCTTTCTTGTATGGAGTGCTTCAGGAGGCATTTTATGTTCTGATCTTGCATCTCAGAAGCAAGATCCATTTATAAGGCTTTACTAAAAGTAAATAAACAAAGTAATACCAGGAATTTCCAGTGACACAACCCTTTAATTCTTTTAGAGGCAACAAGATGCAGCAAACTAAAGAAAGAGTGTAATATGTCAAGGCAAACTTTGGCCCACTGGACCTGCTAATGCTACATATTTTAGCAGGAAAGGAAGAAAATAAGCGGGCAAAAGATTTCCACCATGAATAATTCCTTCAGCTCTGACAGCTTTCCAGCAAAAAAGTTCAATATCCAGTAATACGCAGGATGTTGGGCCTGTTTTCTTCAGAGGATTATATTTCTCCATCTATCTCTCCCCAAGCCAGAACATGTCTTCTTTCTAACTGCACCTGATGCTGACTCACAGACTGCTCTGGATGCTGCAAAGCCACAAAAGCAGATTAGACAAGGCTGCTTAATTTTTGATTTGCAGTAATTAGGTGGAGACGAATCCAAGTTCTAGTGGCAAGTTCTTGGCAGTTTTTCTACCTCTTTAATATACTCATCAATGTTAGGTAAACAATTTTACAGACTTTATATAGCAGATGGTAATTCTTGGACCTATACCATTTGAAGTGTTTAGAATAATGTTATAAAATGTAATTCATGCAGAAGCCAACTGTGGAAAAAATTATTATGGTTTCAGAATTTCACTGGTAATCAAGCAAGTAACTACAGCAATAACTTTACATTAGTCTGGTGACCACAAGTCAACAAAATTATGCTTAAACTGGGCAAGCTGTTATTAAGTATATTAAGTAAGCAGGCAGTCCATAGAAGCTACATGGTCATGCAGCCTACCAATTGCTTCCTGAAGTTTAATTTTATTCATTATTTTCCAGTGGCTACTGGCACAAAACACTGTTTAAGAATAGTAGTATTATACACTTTTCAGTCAAAATATACTAGTAGTTGAAGGTAAAAAATATAAGTGTTGGTAAAAGTGGAAGAAATTAAAGGTTTATGAAATCAGGTAATTTGATGAAGGTGCAGATTCATGGTATATTTTAAATATATACTCACAATAACTGAAAATAAACTGCTTTTCAACAGGAATGAGGAAAATCACGGCACTTGTGAAAAGAGACAATTAGAACTGCAATCAACCAAGAGCTGACGTTTTCAAAAAAAAATGTGAAGAAGCCATGTTTTGAAATGATGTGTTTCAGTCTACAATACTGAGAATAAGGAAAGGATTCATGGCAAGGATTAGGATGCTACAAATCATATGGAACATATGAATAGGAGTCTGTTCCGTGTATCAATAGGGGTTTAATTTCTGAATGAGAAGCTTAAGCAAGGCCACATTCTTTTGCAAAACATCCCACGAGTTTCCTAGAATACGCAGACTTGAACATCCCCAGTTCTAACTTTACTCAATAGGTTCTCATAAATCAGTGATGAACATTTCATTTAATGCTTAAAAGAGTAAAAGACTGGAATTTATTTTTGAGGAGGATAATAAAAATAGAAATACATTTTCACCATAGGTAAAAAAAGAATTTCTCTCATTCTACAAAGAAGCATTTACCCAGATGAACTTCTCAAAGTTTGCTAGTCTGGCTGCTATCTGAAACCAAGACTTCCCAGGGTAAAAAAAAAAAAAGTAATCCTCAAACAGCTGGAACCTATCCTAGAGATACAAAATAAATCACTTGTGAGTGAATTCCACACTCAAAAGCTCTAATCAGTACATTATACAAGCAACAAAACAAACAAAACCCAAAAGCAACATTAACATCCCTGGTAACTGGTGTCTACTAATTGCAGAGCATCAGGACAGCTTCAACAGGAAAGCAGAGGATGAATAGGATTGTCTGATAAATCTACTACTCTCAAACACTCCACACAGTATTCTTGACCCTGTAGGTCACAACCTTTTGCTCCCAAGTCACTCATGCAAAAAGGGATAAAGAGGTTTAGCCCATTCTATTAAATCCTTGTAATTATTTGTTACAGTTTTAAGTCATCCAGCATTATACACACAGTAATTTGGTGAATCAGACATGCTACTTTAAAAAAATATACAAAAGACAAAACAGAAGTAATTCAAACACATTTTAAGTTAGCCCAAAACATTTTAATTACTTTTATATTTACCTGGCAAGAATACTGTGTAGTAACAAATTATAGTAGACAAATTAAATATAATAACCTCAAATTATGCCTAAACCAAACAAATCTGAATTACTTGACAATGGAAGGACATCAGAAATTTATCTGAAGCTTAAATCTACAACAAAGATGGGAAAAACACACACTGACCACAACTGAGTATGAAAACCAGGGTACCAGAGAGCAGCCTAGCATAAATCAGGTTTTGGATAGTCAAGTTTTCATTCTGAAGTTTCACATCACTAAAAGTTTGCTGTCAAATATAATATTTCTTTTATGGTGTAATTTGGGTGAAATCTGCCAAAGGCACTGTATAAAAATGATTACTTCACCTTATGAATCACTTTTCATCAACATACTTTTAAATACAGCTGCAAAACTTTTGTTCTAGAGAAAAACAACAATTTTACATTGTTGATTTTTTCTGTGATGGAGTGCAGGGTGGAGTCTGAGGAATTGGGATTTTTTTTAATTAATTTACGTGTTCAGAATTTTAAGTATAACTATTACTTTTATAAATATATTTCAAAATACATAAAACTACATGCATTTTTATCTTGCAAAAAAACACATTATAAGGCAATCAGTGATAAAAGTGTATCATGATGTGCTTGCAAAAAACTGACCGGTGAAATGCAGCTAAGTGACTTTTGGGGGAAAAAGTGCCACCTTCAGTCCAGAATATCAGAGTTCTGGACTTCATTAGGGAGTATGTTTTAGCTGTATTTCTAATCTTACTACTAATGATGAGGACTAAACCTCCTGCAGACATGAGCTCTTAAAGGGTCAGCAGAGGCAGAAGTATCTAAACTGACAGTTTGAAGAGACAAAATAACCAATGTCCATCTGATTTGTGCCTAATCCTACTGGAGTATTTAATCAACTATTTCCTCATTTTCAGATTCATGCTCCATCCCTATGGGCCAGCAGAAAATATATGCAAGAAAGTTTAGCATATAGGGAGCAGAGGAAAGTTCATTACAAGTACTGCGTACAGCTCTGGAGCCCTCAGCACAGGAAAGACATGGAGCTGTTGGAGAGGGTGCAGAGAGAGGCCACGAAGATGATCAAAGGGCTGGAGCACCTCTGCTATGAAGACAGGCTGAGGGAGTTGGGGCTGTTCAGCCTGGAGAAGAGAAGGCTCTGGGGAGACTTTATAGCACCTTCCAGTACCTGAAGGGGCTACAGGAAAGCTGGGGAGGTGCTTTTCACCAGAGAGGGCAGTGATAGGACAAGGGGTAATGGTTTTAAACTGAAAGAGGAGAGAGTAGATTTAGGTTAGATAGCAGGAAGAAATTCTTCACCATGAGGGTAGTAAAGTGCTGGACAGGTTCCCTAGGGAGGCTGTGGAAGCCCCCTCCCTAGAAGTGTTTAAATCAAGGTTGGATGAGGCTTTGTGCAGCCTGGTCTAGTGTGAGGTGTCCCTGCTCATATAGCAGGGAGGTTGGAACCTGATGATCTTTAAGGTCCCCTCCAACCTTAACCATTCTATGATTCTCTAAGTGATATGCACCATTAAAAGCTTCACTGCTTTCTGAGCTTTTTCAGAGTAAGTTCCCATAGGGTTTGGGTTTTTTTGTGTTTATAATGTGGGCACAATTACACTATTTAAAGATTTCTCTGGAAGGCAATTCTCCAAAATATTGTGTATTCCTATTCCTAGTGCAAATATTCCAGCGTCAAGAATGCTGACGTCTAGGAGACTTATGAACCCTGTAGGTACAACTTTGACAAAGCCCCACGAGCCTTCAAAGCTTCAGAGTATTTATGTGGGCAAGTCACAGAGGCTCCACAGAGCCCTCCTCTGCATTTTGAGTTGGTCATTGTGCTGGTTTGGTTTGGCGGGTTTTTTGGTAGGGGGGCAAAGGGCCCCAGGGGTGGCTCCGGTAAGAAGCTGAGAAGCTCCTACTGCTCTAAAACCACCCAAGGAGCCATGAGAGAGACAATGGATGCACCTCTGTGATTAACATACAAAAGAACTGAGATAAGAGCTGAGCAGAGAGAGCACTTAGTAGGTAGAAAAAAAGAAGAGCTGAGCTGGAGAAGTGAGAGGCAGTGCTGGGGTAGAGATCCCAGTGGTTGGTGATGAAGAAGGGGAAGAAGGTGCCCAAGGAGAAGTTTCCCTGTAACCTATGGCAAGATGGCAGGCTGTCCCCCTGCATTCACAGAGGAACGCGGTGGAACATCCCCTGGGGGCACCAGAAGGGGTGAACTTGGCCAGTGGACTTGGATTTTGTGGCGAGTGGACTCAGATTTGGTGCCAGTGGACTTGGATTATGCAGCTGTGGAAGACCCTGGTGCCATGGCAGGTGATTGTTCCTGAAGCAGCCCATGACTCTGTGGGAAGTCTGCGCTAGAGCAGCTTGCTCCTGACCTCGTAGGAAGGACTTATGAAGGAGAGGTTCGTGGAGGACTCTCTCCTATGGGAGGGACTCCATTGGGAAGCAGGGGATGACTGTAAGGAATCCTTCTTCCTGAGGAGGAAGGAGTGGCAAGAACCACCAGACTGTGAATTGACTCTAAATCCCATCCCCTGTCCCCCTGTGCCACTGAGGGGAAGGAGGCAGAGAAATCAGGAACAAAGTAATTTGGGCCCAGGAAGGAGGGAGGGGTGGGGTAACATATGTAAGCCCTGCTCTGTGTGGTGTCTGTGTCCTGTGTGCATCTGATTAGTGTGAAATTAAATTATTTTTTCCCCAAGTGAGTCTGTTTTGCCCGGGACTGTAATTGGTGAAGAGCCCTCTTTGTCCTTTGTCTCGACCCATGAGCTTCTAGTTGCCCTTTGTCCTCCTCATCCCGGAGTGTCTGTGAGGGGGGAGAGTGAAGTGAGCAGCCTTTGTTGTCATGTTAGGCCCAAACCACGACAGTCATACACATTTTAACCTTCTTAAAATCAAAATGTAGCATTTTCTTTTAGCTACAATAGACCCCAGACCTCCCTATACCTTGCAAATGAGTAACACAGATTGCAGAAAGCGTTTCCTCACGTGGAAGGCACCTCAAGATGCAAGAGGCTTTAGAGGGTCGGCATCAAATAAGAAGATGGAGTAACCCTGCATCTCTGCATTACACCTACTGGTTTCCACGTGTCAAGAAACTGTGAGAAGTGTGTACACACACTTTGGAGATGCTGCTGCTTTGTATAAAAAAGCTGTAGAGAGAGACGATGGAGAAAAGACACCCTTTATCTTCCCTTCTCAGATTTACACTACACTCCTGGAAGATTCAGATTCTCCTAGTGGACTCTCCACTGCTCAGCCTGTTTCCTGTGGTTTGCACACAAGGTTTTTCTGTTGTTTTCAATGCAGAATTTGCACGGTTGCAAACAATAACTTTATGCTCTTGCTAATCTGACCAAAACTGGCTTTTAAGTTCAAAGGTTCCTAGGAAGGAGACTGGCAGAAACACAGGACAGTATGTGGCAAACATCCCTCCTCCTTTGGAAACCAGGCAAAACACGGCTGCAGGGTCAGGATTTCACTTGACAAATACAGATGAGGTTTTGCAGTTTTATCTCCCCCAACAGGAACCATGTCTGTTAAAGGGCAAAAAGTGAAAAAGATGCACTAAGGAAAACAAACACTCCCTGCATCTTATCTTGTTCACATCTCATCATGTGTTTTTGAGCCTCCAACACAAGACTGAGGGAGTTGGGGTTGTTCAGCCTGAAGATGAGAAGACTCTGGGGGGACCTTATAGTGACCTTCCAATACCTGAAAGGAGTCTGTAAGAAGGCTGGGGAAGACCTGTTCACTAGGGCACGTAACGATAAGACAAGGGGTAATGGTTTCAAGATAGAAAAGGGTAGATTTAGGTTGGAATTTAGGATTTTTTAGGAAAAAGTTCTTTAATATGAGGGTGGTGGATTGCTGGAACAGGTTGCCTAGGGAGGTGGTGGACACCCCACCCCTGGAAACATTTAAGGTCAGGCTTGATGGGGCTCTGAGCAATCTGGTCTAGTGTGAGATGTCCCTGCTTACTGTAGGGGAGTTGGACTAGATGACCTTTAGAGGTCCCTTTGAACCCACGACATTCTATGATTCTATGTACACAATATGATTTTGAGAAGTCACATATTAAATTCAATCCATTGTATGTTGAAATGGAGACTCTCATAAATAATTTTTACCCCTTTTTTTCCTTAGATTGTCTCACTCTGTAGGGACAAGAATTTTAAATCCATAGCGAACTTGAAAATCACCCTTTGTGTTGCTTGAAAACTCATTAAATGAATAGTTTTAGAACTTACATGAGACATTTTCCTAAGCAGACACAGCAAAACTACAGAGATCTTTCATAATAAGGTGTCTCCTTTTTTGCAATACATTCAGGGAAGTACTATAAAATTACAAAAAGCAATATAAAACTACAATAGTTTGTAACAAATTTCCTAAATCAATGCTAATGATAATTTGAGCTGTAAGTATCTTATTAAAAAGCCCCACATTCCATAATATACTTACACAAAACACTTAACTGTGGATAGGTATATAAACGTTATAAACTAAGTATAATCTACATTATTAATTTTTCCTCAGTCTTTACCCTTCTCAGTTTCCCGTGTTAGTTGAAAACTCAAAACATTACACCAGTTGCACATCAATGTCTACAGGTATAAATTCATATATACATGTATCTAAATCAAATTATTCACTTCATGAAACAAAATTTACTTATTTCTCGCCAATGGGTCCTGATGAAATTTAAGAAACTATGACAGAAAGGAAAATCTGCTGTTTGATACTATTCACAGTTTATATTGTTTGGAAACACTTTTGCTCAAGGTTCCATTAGCTGAGTAAGAGCATGTTAGTTACTGCAGCATCAACCACACTGCAAAACAAAAGCAAACTTTATAAAGAATATTTTCCATTTGCAAATAAGTGCAGAATAAAACAGGAATCTATGTGAAACCATAAAGCATTAAGATTTGGTCTATCCACACTTTCCTCATCTTTATAGGAGATTCCCAGTATGAGAGAAACCTACCCTGTCTTCCTGCTGATGTTTTTTTAAAATGGAGAAGATATGATGGTCCACTCTACTACCCGACATGGCATGACAGAAATGTGTGGAGTTTTACTGAACTTTGCCAAATTCCTTCATGAATCACAATCACCCATGATACATTCATACATACATACATATGTATGTGTATATATATATATAGAGAGAGACACACACACTCATTTTTTTGTCTCTGCCTCTAATAGAGGTAAAATTTCAGGGGTAAAATTTCTGGGAGATGCCATGCTCAGAGTGTGGCAATGCAGAGACATGGCTGGAACGAGATTGTATTGCAGGATCCTGCCCATTGCACTGCAAGATCATGTTCATTTTTCTTCTTGAGGGATGAAATAGAATAGGAGTAAGTAAATCTAATTCTGGGCTCTAAATTTCTGATATGCAAATCTTCTGATCTAACATTACTACAGAAGCTTCTCAAGCTTACTCGCTGTGAAGCCTTTCACTAAGGAAGTTACAAAAAGAAAGGGAAATTAAAAGGCAGATTGTTCTTTTCTAAGCACGTGGCATTCAGTTGGACACAGGCAGGCGGGTTCAAGACTCAGTTGAATCTTTTAGATTTAAGAGATGTAAAACACGACTTCAGATCTGGGTGGTCTGCGTAACATCCAGGAATATATGAATTGGCTCGTCTTCAAAAAATATTTTTCTGAATTTTTTTCCTCAACTAATAAATTATATCCACTTTTGCAATAAAATAATCATATACTGTGGGGTATATCACTGATATCCACGTGTCTCTTCAACTCAAAATAGTGGGATCACTTCAGTAAAACTATTACTACAACTGGGTGAGCGGATAAAAAGTCGGACGGCACTCATTTTACCAAAAGACATAAAACGAGATCAAAACCCTAATTTTAATAATGCTCTAAAAAAGGGGAAAAAAATAGCTATTTGCAAGATGCAGACCACAAGACTTTCAATAATATGAACATCTGCATAACGCTTCGAACATCTTCACAGCACCTCAAGTTTAGTCAACACTTCACGGAATCTTAACTGTAACATAAAATGAAACATTCAATCAGATCCAACCTTGGCAAGTCACATTACACCTCTGATTATGAATCTCATAACTGTCTTCATTAGTTTGAGTTTTTATTTTGTATTTCCTCATTTTCGATTACATCTGATTTTTACTTAGGAAATGATTAAGTACTAGTAAGTATTAAGAGAATGTTTTATTTTCCTGAATTACTGAAGAGAACATGAGCTATTTCAACAGTAAATACAGTATTTCATTTTCTGAGACACACACTGGCCAAACATTGTATTTAAAGAAACACTGTCATAATCCCCTGGTTTGAAAAAAATAAAGAAATTTGGCAAAAGAAAGGGGAGAGAATTAATTAAATCATGGTTTCTTTTCAAAGTCTGGCTTCAAAACATACATTATTTGTGCTGCATCTTTTCACGATCAAACATTCATTAAAAGGTTATCTGACACAAAAGTTTCCAGGCAGTTTTGAAACCCAAACAACTTCCATTTAAATGAACCAGAACATCACTTGCTAACATGTGGGATCCCTAAAAACATACACCCATCATTACCACTAGATATCCACCAAAACACACCATTGCCAGAGCAGGAAATGAGCCGTTGCAAGTGGGACTCCAGTGGAGCCTAATAGATTACTCTCTCTGGACACCATGACCTGAACTCAGATCATCACCCAACACCACTCATTTCTTCAATACTGAAGAATTTCCCAACCCTGAAGGAGCCAGGGTAGCCCAGCAGAACCCCAGCAGGAAGAATTCCACATGGTTTCCGCTGTATTTCTTAAACCTACAACAGCCAGGTGGTTTTCAAGTCCATTAATAATGTTTTCTTTTAATTGCTTCCAAGAGAGAAAGGGAAATTCCTTCTCTTCCATCCCCCAATACAGGATTCACAACCTATACACCATGGACTACTCAGCAACCTCCTCCCTGTCACATCTTACTAGGCACTACATCAAACTGAAGATCATTTACTGTTTTTCAACAAGAGAGGCTCACTCCCACATCTCCTTCTAAATTCATGACCAACCATACATCCAACCATATGTAGACTTGCTGACATATTATGGGGCCTTCCTGCTGGTAGACTGGGGTACACACCTGAAGACTTTTCCTATTTCTTGTAGCTGCAGCAGATCTATGGGATCTGGTTTGCACCTTCACAAGACATGCACACCCTGCAAGCACAGTTCTCAGCCATTCTGAGGTCACTACTTAAACATCTTCCTGCAAGGAAAGGGGCAACTGCCTGTTAATTAGCAGAACTGAAACAAGTAAGGACCTGATTTAAGAAAAAACTGTGGTTTGTTTGGGGTTTTTAAATTATACAAGATAGTTGGACACAAGTTCTCCTCTTCCCCCTAGCTGTACAATCAACCACTTCTCCTTCTTACATCAGATTTCTATTCTTCCAGGAGTTTGAACAGGTATGAGAATGACGAGCTACCTTCTTTGCTCCTGGGAAGGGCAAGCCAGCTACAGAAGACCTGTGGTACAGATCCGGCTTGAACAGGCACTGCTGGTTACACAATTCCATTTTGCAAGCATGGAGCAAGTGCCCACAACCAGTGGCCTCCCTGTGTCAAGCACAACCCAGAAGACCACCACTCCATTCTAGGTTTTTCCAAAAATAGCTTCAAGCACTGAGCATTTTTAAGTCAATAAAGGAATGAGAGCTCCCATGGGGGAGGAAGATGGAGGTGGGGGGAGGTTAGTCACCCATGATTGGGTTGCCAGGTCTCCAGCTGGGTTAAGCATTTCATGACAGACTCGATATCCTGATCAAGTCCTTGATTTATGTTTTGGCATGCTTCACCAGCACTTCTCAGCAGGACTAGATGAATCATTGATCTGTTCCAGTACAATAATTTCTATGTATGTTCATAACCTTGGAAGAATCTATGTAACATGTGAACACGCATTTAGTTTGCAGAGTGCTCAGCTGGATGATTTTCAGTCTTTAAACGCTGAATCTTACTGAAGTTGTGCAGTTACATTGGTGCTGCATCTGTCTGCATGTTTAAAAAACTCCCTAATTCTGGAAGAAAAAAAAAAAATCATCTCCTAGGTCTTAATTTAGGTCTTAATTTAAACTTCTTGTGAGATAAATAGTTCATATATTAGCTGTATCAGACAATGTTATCTGAAGAATCCTTGACCTTGAAAAAGTTTCATTTAATTGCTGAATAAAATAAACATAGCAAGAGACAGTCAGCCCTTGATAATTTTTCTGAATTCTGCCTCAGCCAAGCTCACATGGGTCAGACACAAACAGAAAGAGAACTTATTTACAAATGGAAGTAACACCAGCTCCAGTGCTTGGGAGCTCAAATAACTCTACCATTGCACAGTCAAGAGCTCCTGGACATCACATCTTAAAACAGGAAAGTTTTTAAAAAATTATAGTGAGGTACAGAAATTTCACATTATTCAGAACAACGGAAGACCCCCATCCCACATCCTTCACATATGGCAAGCGCCTTCAGCATTTCCAGACTCAAGACTAACTGAACATCTCCTTAACAAGCTTTACAGAGCATGTTCTGAAGCTGTAACTTGCAAAGCCTTCAGAGCACCAGGAGCTCCAGGCTCCCACCAGCCCTCAGTGAGTCCCTGACCTCCTCTTCCCAGGCAGCTGCTGCAAGGTGGAGATAGGAGCTCTGCTTCCCACCTGCCACCTTCCTGGCTCCAGAAGGACTGAGCTTACAGCCCTGCCTTTCCCTTGCTTTTCCTAATATGAAATTTTAGGCTTAATTAGATCCTCAGAGCTCCACTTCACATCTAGCACACCACCTTGAGCAATTCTGACCATTAGTATAAAAGACAGGACAATTATCTGGCTATAGATAACGTTTCACACAACGCAAACGTGGCTTTTTCCTGTTTAAATCTGAGAATGCCTGAGCTTTGATAGGATTTTATTTAGGAAATATTCATGATACAATTCCATAAAAGAAACACTATTTTGCGGTACTGACCCTTGCTCAGGCTGAGGGACACCAGCACATTTGCTGTCAACACTTACTTGATAGTGAAAGCTAAGTAATTTCTGTATGTTTGTTGGAGATACATATCAGAAAACATTTGAGATTATGATAGATTAAAAGCCTAAATACTGAGTGTTACTACTAATACAGCAGGTAAAATAATCCAGGTAATATTCCACTTAAAACAGTTCATAGAAAAAATAAATCTAAAAAAGTATTTTGCTCCTACAAATCAAAACAAATACTCCTTTAACTGAAAAAAAAATTAGTCCTTATGTTTCTTCCCTTTTTCTTTATCATTAGCACAATCAGTATCAGTCATGAAAAGGTCTTAAGAAGTGAGGAAACATCACTGTAGAGCTACAACACCTGGTGTTCAAAACTTACTATTAATTCTTGAAAACCCTGCATGAACCTCAAGTGGCAATGTCTCCTGAAGTACCAACAATGCAACTGATTAAACTTTCTCTATTTTTGTGTCTGCCTTTATCTTTCATGCTGCAATTCTTACACAGTGGAAATAAAACAGATGGGAATTGCTACTTGAAAAAGGATTTTTGAGTGTAAAATTTATAATAACAGTACTTGACCACTCTTAGGTGAAGAAGAGATTTCTGGAAAACCTTTATCAATGTAAAAATGCAGGTAAGCTGCATCTATCTTCCACCTGCTATGACAAGAAGAAAAAGTATCTCTACCGAGTAACATCTGACATATGACAAAGAAAGCAAAGCACAGGAGAAGGGATGCCAGGCAGAAGGCACTGGGTGGCCTTTATTGAGATGAATGCCAAGTATGCCAGGTCATCTTTTTCAGTTAAGTAAAAAAAAAATTTAAAAAGGTATTATCAAGCAGATGGCTACCAGAAGAGACATTCCCCAAAAGCTCACTCTACACGGTAGCAGAGTAAGGGGTATGTCCAAATACGATGCTGAGGTTTACTAGCAGTTTAATGGTGCATGGTATGACAAGGAGCACATGCACAAGTGAAAAATTATCCCTCACCGTATAGATCTTAGAGCACCTTACATCTGAATTAACTTTATCCAAATGTTATCAAGTGGCTTCTGAAATGATAAAGAAGGCTGGGTCATTTCTTTATTTTTATTTTCTTACGTTCCTGCTTTTGCCAATAGAATAAAATGACAGAAAAAGCACAAGTCTAGTGGAGCATCTCATTTGTGGAAAAGAAACCTCCAGGTCTGACCTAAAGGGAAGGTTAGGATAATTCAGGGACAACTTAGGTTTAATCTTTTCCCATTTCCTGGCAAGAAAAGTCTCTCTAAATAGATGACTGCTTTAGGATTCATGTGCCAAAAAAAGAGCAGAAAAGACTAAGAAAAACCCAAAACCTCTAAGTTACATCTTTGCAAATCTCACCTTGATGGTATGACACTTTAAAACACCACATCCTTTCTAATATGGAATCTTAAGTTATTTCAAGTAACAGCAGAGGGCTTATATATATACATATATATATACATAAAATATGCTATTTATAGACAAAAATATTTTAGCTCAAACCCAAAGAACAGAGGAAGAAAAGAGAGGTACCAATTATATGGCAAATAATAGCAGTGCAAATTTTTAACACCATGAAGGGGAAGATGAACAATCAAATTGTCCCTGGAATTCAAAACATGCCATCACAGCTTTGGTTGTTTTCCAAAGTCTTGTTTACTCTGTCTTAAATCAACACAGAAGTATAAATTAAAACCTTAAAATGCATTTGTGGATCCAATGACAGATGACATTTTCAAAATTTGAATCAAAAGGGATCACGAAGGTCAGATGCTTTAAACTTTGAGCATGTTACTTAAGGAGAATGTACTGAAGAATAATCAAAAGCAAATTAATTTTATATTCATTTTTTCCTTCTGGGAAATGCTGCATTTTTCTGTAATGCCTTTCACCAAAACCTAGATAACTGCTTTTCAACGGGTGCATGTGTGTGCAAATGTGTGGATCAGTCACAGCGTTATCTGCAATTCTGAGTACCAGGTGGCATGTTCAGCATACTTTATTAATCACTGCTTTGCTCTTTAATTGCAAGTGCACTTTAAGAAGACAGAAATGCATAAGATTATGCACAACATATGATTTTAATGAGATGCTTAAATATTTTAAAATTACTATGAGCAGCTTATGAATCAAACGTGTCTGAAATTAGCATGGGCTGAGAGATTGGGAGTGAACATGAAGCAAAAATACACCAGACTGCTTTGGCAACTCATAATAAAAACTTCTGGTTAACTCAGAATGGATAGGATGGGCAGGGAGAAACTTGATGAAATTCAACAAGGGCAAGTGCAGAGTCTTGCATCTGGGGAAGAACAACCCCATGCACCAGTACAGGTTGGGGGCTGACCTGCTGGAGAGCAGTGTAGGAGAAAGGGACCTGGGGATCCTGATGGACAGGAGGATGACCATGAGCCAGCAATGTGCCCTTGTGGCCAAGAAGGCCAATGGCATTCTGGGGTGCATTAGAAAGGGTGTGGTTAGTAGGTCCAGAGAGGTTCTTCTCCCCCTCTATTCTGCCTTGGAGAGACTGCACCTGGAATATTGTGTCCAGTTCTGGGCCCCTCAGTTCCAGAAGGACAGGGAATGGCTTGAAAGAGTCCAGCACAGAGCCACAAAGATGATTAAGGGAGTGGAACATCTCCCTCATGAGGAAAGGCTGAGGGAGCTGGGCCTCTTTAGCTTGGAAGAGACTGAGGGCCAACCTCATCAACGTTTATAAATACGTTAAGGGCGAGTGTCAGGAGGACAGAGCTCAGGCTTTTTTCAGTGACGTCCAGTGATAGGACAAGGGGCAATGGGTGCAAACTGGAACATAGGAGGTTCCATGTAAATGTCAGAAAAACTTCTTTACTGTGAGAGTGACAGAGCACTGGAACAGGCTGCCCAGAGAGATTGTGGAGTCTCCTTCGCTGGAGACATTCATAAGCTGCCCGGACAAGTTCCTGTGTGATGTGCTCTAGGTGACCCTGCCTGGCAGGGGGGTTGGACTAGATGATCTTTCAGGGTCCCTTCCAACCCCTAAGATTCTGTGATTCTGTGATATGCAGACAGCAACCCCACTGCAAATGGCCATATCTACAACTTTAGCTTAGTGTTCATGGAATTTAAGCAAATGCTTCTTATACACCCAAAGAGAAAAGCATGTATGTTGGATAGGAAACTTGAATAATTTATTCCTATAACTCCCCTTTATATTAAAGTTATTAAAACAAATTCAAGCACTTAGTAACACATGCTAAATGATTTAAATAATGATCTAGAGAAGCCAATAGATTTACAGTAGGATGTTTGCCTCTATTATTTCTAGTAATATTACTGATTAGACTAGTACTGCTTGGGGGTTGTGCTGATTTAACTCAAATTGACACTGCTTTGTCACCAACTCGCAGCACATACAGTAGAGTGAAAACTTCAGCACTCTTATCAGAAGCCACAAAAAATGCTCCAAACATCTTAAGTGATTTGAAAGTTTAGCTTTCAACATAAGGCTTATCCTTTGTTTGCACCCCTGAGAAGAGGTGTATCAGCAAGAAATTATCAGTAACTTGGCAGTCTATATTACAGAGTGACAACAGAGGATGAGTTGAATTCCAATTTCATTAAGTCAGCTTCGGAAGGTGAGAAATGCAAAAAAACCAACAGTGCTTCCTTGTAGCTGGGTCTAAAATGTAACTTTTCAAAGGGACAGGGACAATTCAAATTGCTTTTTTTGCCCTGTTTTATCAACTCTTGCTTACCAAATTAAAAGAATAAACTTGAAATAAAATTCCAGAAAGAAGCTTTTCCATTGATGTCTACATTCTGGTTTCAAACACTTTATTTAGTTTTTCCCAAGTGCTATAGGTCGTTATCTATTTATTTAGTTCTTCATGCAGCAAAAGAGAGAGAAAAGACATTCTAATCACAGATTCACAAAATTGTCGGAGTTAGAAGGGATCACAGAATCACAGAATCACTTAGGTTGGAAAAGACCTTCAAGATCATCGAGTCCAACCATTAACCCTACTCTACCAAGTCCAGCACTAAGCCATGTCCCCAAGAACCACATCTAGATGACTTTTAAACACATCCAGGTATGGTGACTCAACCACTGCCATGGGCAGCACATTCCAATGTCTGACAATCCTTTCAGTGAAAAAGTTCTTCCTGAAGTCGTCTAATCCTCCCCTGGTGCAGCTCGAGGCCATTTCCTCTTGTTCTATCACTATTTACTTGTGAGAAGAGACCAGCACCTACCTCTTTACAACCTCCTTTCAGGTAGTTGTAGAGGGTGATGAGGTCTTCCCTCAGCCTCCTTTTCTTCAGACTAAACAGCCCCAGTTCCCTTAGCCTCTCCTCATAAGACTTGTTCTCAAGGCCCTTCACCAGCTTCGTTGCCTTTCTTTGGACCAAAGAGATAATTATTCTTTTCCTTATTAGAGAGGAATATTATCAGTCTAGATTTTTTCTAGACTAAACAAAACATTTCCAGTAATTTCAAGTTCCTCAAAAAATATGGTCTATACATGTCTGATCATTCTCATTCTATTGGTCATATGCTGGACTTGATGATCTTAAAGGTCTTTTCCAGCCTTGGTAGTTCTGTGATTCTATTCTGGGCTCTGCACAATTTGTCCATGTACAGGCTGAATTTGTTACTCCAGCTGATATTATCAACACTAAGGAGAGGGCAGTGGTAACTTCATGTGTAACACATGCTGTACTCTTATTTATATACCCAATTACAATTGCTTTTTTACAGATCCCAATACTTTGACTTATGCCCAGGTTGTAATCTAACTCCTAGGCCCTGCCACGAGAACCCGTGACCTAGGAAGAGGTTCTACATTGTCTATTTGTACAGTTAATTCTTTCTTCCAAAGTGCAGAACCTTCCATGAAATCGTAACCTATATTTTGGGAACATTTCTCCAATTTGCCAAACTGTTCTGAATGACACATTTATTAAATCTGAGGATAAAACCAGACATCTTGGAAGACTGCTTGGGTCTCACTGTTCAATAACTTTATTAATGACCAGGATGATGACTTAGACTCGATTAAATCTGTGAACAGAACCAGTCATCCCTGGGTGGTACTTCCACTCTGATAGTAAACTCATTACTCAGGTTTTTTGGCCATTTTCAATAGTAGGGTTTTTCTACAGCACACTTTGAAACCTTGATTATGAGAATGTCACATGAGAATCTGTCTAAAGACTTACTGAAAATACATGATATCCTCTATTACTTCTGAATCAATGAAGCCTCTTATCTTCACAGAAGGAAGCCAGATTAACTTGATACAATTCATTCTTGACCAGCAACTATGCATGTTGTTATTCAACTCCTTCTTTCTCCTAGGTGTCTTCCCAGAGTGTATTTGAGGAATCATCCCAGAATTTTTGACATTTGCATGGTCCTGGGCTAAACACGAATGTTTCATTGAAAAAATTTAAATGTGCTTTCATTCAAATTTATAGAAAAAAAATCTCTCACAGTACCCTGGCATAGCAGAAAATTACTATTTGAAACACCTAAGGTATTCCTCCTACTTTAAAACCCCATAGATTTTAACCTAAAATGCATTAATTCTTAATCCTTAGAGCAAAATCTCAACTATCACTGTTTTAACTTAATGTTTCTTCAGATTTTCCCTCACTTACTATTTACTTACACAACTCTCTTATTCACACCGTAAGTGAAATTCAAGTTTCTTAAAAATCCATTGAAAATTTGCCACTGATTTTTTTAACCAGTTTTACCTGATGATTACACCCATGGTTTGACATTAATGTTAATAAGTGCAGAGTCTGATTCTGAATTACAGTTTGTTAGCACATTGATTGATCAGATCTGGTTAGTCTGAGGCAGGGATTATTTGGGCTAAAAATAGAAGACTAGAAACCTTTCCTCAGTATGGTTTCTATTCATTATATAAAACATACGAAAAATAATAAAGAATGTCTCATTCTTCTGAATATTTGAAATGGCCCATAAACTCTCAGTTTCACAGAAGAACCTGGCTTTTCACAGCAGTTTCTTTTTCTGTGAAATTGAGACCCTATGAACTGAAGCATGTCTGTGAAAATCATCTGTGACATAATTTATAGTCTTCTAACCAAATAATGTATAAGCAGAAGGTAGAATGAAGACAAATGATGTAATTAAATGTTTAGAAAAGTAACAGATATTTGACATGCTTCAAATTATGTCCAGGATACACTGATTAATACCATTATCGGTTAGTGTGTTTTCCCTGACATTTTATCTTAGGGCCAAAAGCCAAAAGAAAGACCACAAGCATCTAACCACAAAGTAGCTCTTATTTTCCTATTCTAGTCAGCAATTAGCTCACAGGAACAGAATTCCAAGTATTTTCAATGCCTGTAGTTAAAAATATGCCTGCTTCTAAAATGAAATATAAATGTCATATATTAAAAGCCATATTTGGGACTGTAATCTTTGGACTACAAATATATATTCAAGTTGCACAGTAGTTACATGTAAAATATTGGATTGTGTGCAGCCCTTACATAAACAGAAAGACTGTTTATTTTAAAAATACACACCAAAGCACGTAGATTCTTATGTAATGGAATTGCCTTCACTTTTCACAAAATGAAGATTTTTCTGCCCTCACTGCAGTAAAATCAGAAACATGTGATGAGTGAGAGTTACCAGTTTAGGATTTGTGTTTTATGACCATGATGGTGTCTCCAAGAACTGCAGCTCAGTTTCTCCACAAAGGATTGTAGCAATCAAATAAACACACAGGTGACATTCAAATGACAAGCAGGAATTTCTGAAATCTAATCCATTCTCTAAGAATTATTATGTATTTCTTGGTGTGACTCTGCTTACCTAGATGCATTTTGTAAATAATCAGATTGTTCTTTAAATTTCCTAACTGCTGCTCAAAGGGATTTCTTCTTTCTTCAGTGTCAGGAGGATTTTCTTTTTCTAAATTAAATAAGCAACTACACAGACAGATCGCTCAGCTCAGCAAAACTAGATAACTATTTTTAATAAAATAGCAGCAAAAACAGGAAGAACTGACAGGAAACAGTTGGGAAAAAGAAATTAAGCCTAGGACCTGAGAGAGTAAAGAAAACACCAGAAATAAGAGTATAAGAGCATTAAATCAACTTCACTTTCATCATTCCACAGAAGGACATTTCTCAAACCTAATTGACATGTAAAGTTCCCTAGGAAAACATCTCATACAGTAATGACAGAAACTAAAAAACTTTTACAGTTGCATGGTCTTTTTGTTGCTCAACTCCTTTTCCTTCTCTCCTTCTCTTTTGAAATAGGTAAAAAAGAAAGCATTAGAAAACTGAAATTCATGTTTCCACTCTCTCAGAAAGCCAAATGAAAAGCATCAGACTCTGCTGAAAAAGGAAATGAAGAATATATCTACTGAGTTAGTATTTATTTGGATTTATTGGGCTGTTTATGTACTGCTTCCTACCTTAATTCTCTGACAGCAGTTCTGCACCATAACCCACTTTCTAAAGTTAAATTATGTTCTGTACCAGGAATGCAGGAGAGATAGCCTTGTGATTTAAGAACTGGGCTGGAATTCTATGGCTCAAAGGCATCGTTACCACAAATTTTGTATCTGACCTTCCGCAGGCTACTTAAATCTTCTGCCTTTAATAATCCATCTGTAAAATGTAAAGGGCCTCAAATGTATCTGGAAAGATAAGTCAATTACCTGCCAAATCTTGACCATACAGAAAATACACACGTAAGAAAAATATCTCAAAACATAATTTTAAATAAGGAGGGGAAAAAAAAAAAAGAAACTATCTATACTGCTTGGCAATTAACATAGCCAAAATATATCTAAAAGTTTTGAAATCCAGCAAAAATAATCCAATCCCTATACCCTCTGAATAGATCTTTTTTAGTACCAGGATTAAAGCAGCCGGAAATCTTGTCTGCACTATACTTCCACTCACAAACCTTGACACTTTAATGCCAGGATCAAAAGAAATCAAATCTGCAAAGCTCAATTGCTTTCTCATCATCTGACTTGTAATATCAGCCTTGTTCTGACCACTGCCTCGGGAGCTGGGAGCCACATGGGTGATGTGAGGCTGTGCCAGCGATCGCGTCCTCCCGGAAGGCATCCCAGGGTGGCTGGGACACCGAGGTCCCCGGCAGCCACAAGCAGTTTATTCTCAAAGCCTGAGAACCAGAAGCTATTTCCCTTCTTTTATTTTGCATTTAAGGATGACAGGAAGATGATAAACAGCCAAAGCCCAGACACATAGATATGCCAGCAGGACAAAAGCCCTTTGTGATTGACAGACAAAACCTACAGAAGGGGAGGAGACCCTCCTTTTCCTCCTTTGGGGATGGCTCTTGGACAGAGACGCCTGAAATTTTAGCCCTCAAAAGCTTCTTCCATTACCACCAGATCACCTTGCAGGTAAACACCTTCTTGGTTCACTGAGACACTGTTACATATCTGAAAAAGAATCTCCACTGAAAAGTGATAATGGTGGAAAAATACTCCCTATTGTACAGCCATAATTCTTACACCCCTTGTCCGTAGGCAATGCGTTTCCTCTCTTGAGGAGCCTATGCAACTGGATCCAACTACACAGAAAGCAATCTGTTAAAACGAGGACAAGATTTACTGTTGGAAAGAACAGGTTTCAATAAATTCCAGGAGCCCATGTACCACATGTCTAAAGGTGACCAAACATTTAATCTCTCCATATTATATTAAAAACTTAAGTGTTTTCTATGAAAGAGTGAACATTGGCTTTGCAAATGCAACGAACTACGTGCAATAAATGGTGTTCCATTTTAACTCCTAAAGAAACAAATTATTTCTATAGACTATTTAGTTACATTTTTAATAGTGTATACACAGTACTATAATTCCCATTTCAGTTGTTTTATAGCATGCAAACTGGCACGTGTACCATGCAAAGTGGCAATGGAAAACATATGATACTTTTATCGAAATGTATTCCTTTCTTCCCATGTAGTCATAAATCCATTTTGCACTTCTATACATGAAACAACAAAGCAAACCACCTGAGTTTAGTGTAGAAGTGGTTTTGTTTCTGTTTAAAAGCACTTAAGCCCAACAAAAGAGAAATCACCCACTTGAGGAGTATCTTCTTGACTTTTGATATGTCTATCACAAAGGAATGGATTTATCAGCATATCTCAGTATGAAATGATGCAACCACAAAAAAGGTACAGAAGGCAGGAATTGGAACAGCATTTTCTTCACTCACTGACAGCTGAGCCAGCCTACTCTGCAGTCTTTCTGTGTATTGGAAGATCAGGAGCAGTGTAATTTAACCACGGAAAAAATAAAAAAAAATTGCCTGATTTCAGCCCTCACAGTTAATATTCCTTATTTGAATCTAATCAAAACATAGCTTATACCTTCAGGAACACAGGCAGTTTGAAGACATCTACTTATGTTAACCTACTACCACCTTTTCAACTTTAAAGACAAAGTGAAAAATAATATGAACTGGGACTGGGAAAGCTCCTTCAATAAAGGTGGTTCAAGGGATTTGAGGCAGCATCCACCTTTTTTAAAAAAAGTTAAAAAGACAATGATCGCCTTTATTCTGGGGTATCTTTTGAGCATAAAAAAGGTTTAGGTAATATTTGGGTATAGAAAAACAGAACCAAAGACACAAAGTGCTGCAGAAGTATGTAATGTTTCTCTCCTAGATCGGGGGGAAGAAAAAGTGGAAAAATTACCACATAACTTGTAAGTTAGGTACTTGGATGATCCAAGATGCTTTTAAATAAGTACTGTCTCTAAAGAGCTTTAGTAAAACTGAAGACACAAAACTGCACTACAACTAATAACTCAACAAACCCATGTTCTCCCAATCCTTTAGCTACAGCTGGCTCATGGCTGGTGGGAATCCTGTCCTGCTTGGCCTCTTACTCCACTGTGGATACCATCCTGTCCTCCCTCCTCATGTTTCTCTTTTCTTCTCTGCTCAAGCAGTGTATCTGATAAGGAAGGCAGGTGAAGGGGAAGCAACCAGTTCTGGCACTCGGCATAGCACATCAGTCATCCTCAAATGTATACAGAGTCAAAGGAGTGAGAGGCATTCACAGGAGATGTTTTGAAAGGCACTCAGAGGAGCAACCCTCTCCCCGCCGCGCACAGTGCCTAGCCAGAGCCTTCCCCCCAACCCCTTCCCTCCTGGCAGCTCCCACCACCACTGCCAACAACTCATCACCACGTGAGGAAAGCAACACAAATCATCTCTCTCTGCTGGTAACAACACTGCTGCTGTGTTGTAGACCCTAACTCACCTCTTCTATCCTCTCACCCACTTTTCAGAAGAGGCTGTGGAGCGGGGACAGGGGGAGGCAGACACCGGCATGGCTCTGCACCAGGATGGCACCAGGTAACAAACAGTTGCTCTGATTTTTAAGAGATGCTTCTCTCCTAAATCTTACTATCAAAAGGAGTGTTTGAGTTACTGTAAAGAAATTTATGCTTATCCCTCTGAATACCTCAATCTCTCAGGTTTGGTTCTGTTCCCTATGATGCACACAGACGTGCACACTCTGAATCATCATCAATATATGGGAAGTTTTTTCTTAGGATATTTGCAGGGAAGTAGTCTGGTAACTCCTGATGTCTTCAGACTAAAATAAGCATGCTCTAGTAACATGATAACATGATAATATGTATCTTATCTGAATATGTATCATACCTATTCCGAAGAAAAACATGAATATTGAACGTTACATTCTAATCAGCAAACTTAATACAGTTAAATAAATAAATGGATAAATAAATTATAAATAAAGTAAAAATCTTTTTACCCTTGACAAGGATGTACATAGATTACAAACTCCACTGTAGTTTTGTACTTTTTCTTACTGTAAAAATTAAATTAATTGTATTTATAATTTAGGAGGCAGCGTTCAAATATTTGATATAATTTTTCAATATAGGAAAGAATTAATTCTTTGATGTCTTTTCCCTATCACTCCCATCCAAAGACTTTGACCCAGAGAAATCAATACCTAAGTATATACTCTATATATGTACATACAAACAAGTTCCCTTCCTTTTTTGCTCTTATTAGTAGTACACAAGATTTTTTCATATTCAATCTAAAAAATGGGTTCCTGAAATAGAAAGATAGTACAAGCCATATATGCAGAGCATGTTAGAAAAACCATCTTCATAAGTTCCTGAATTCTTAACACTTACCAACTTTAGAGGAATTATTTTGATACGGTTTCTAGGTAACTTTAAGGAAGGACATTAGCCTAGATTCATTCCACCTAGACCTATGCAAGTAAGTTTGGTGCAAAATCACCTGTCATATTAGTTAGAGGAAGCTCTTCAACAATGTAAATGAAGCCCACACAAGACAGGAACTGAACTCTTGATTTTCCCATCTTTTTCCTCATATTTCCTAATCTAAATCTATTAGACAAGTGCCTAAAATGAAGATGAATCTTGAAAACCTGCTCACAACAGGCATCGTAGGCACGCTAATGATCTAATTGTTCTAAGGTTCCCTTTAACGCTAGACTGGAAATCAGAACTGATTTCTTTCAATTTTATGAATAGCATTATTGTCCCATTCCTCCTGCAGTACCCAAATGAACAGGTGAGAAATAGTCATTTGTACTTGAAAATACAGAATCACAGAATGCTTTGGTTTGGAAGGCACCTTAAAGATCATCTCATTCCAACCCCCCTGCCATGGGCAGGGACACCTTCCACTAGACCAGGTTGAAGCCCATCCAAGCCCCATCCAACCTGGCCTTGAACACTTTAAGAACAAAGAAATTGAAAAAGTGGGATTTTTTGAGGAGGAAAAAAAAAAAAGGAGAAAATTGCTCATGGAAGTCCTACAGCAGCCACTGCAGATGGTTGAAGGAATGTGCAAGAACATCATCAGGGGAGGCACCCAAACCTACTAAAGTTGTCCACCATATCCCACTGGACATCACAATTTTGCACTCTTAACACGCATTTTCTTTGCATTACCTTTAAGTCTAGAAATTCTTCTTAGTTATATGAAAAACCAGCAATAACAAATTCTTGCACTTGAAATGTCTGATTAAGATGTATCTTTAACTCCGCTAGACCATTTTTGAGATAAGAGGTGGATGCACAACATCAGCGTGGGGAGACCAGTCTCTCTCTCTTGTGAACGTGGCAGAGACCTACGAACAGAACTCTCTAGAACTTTGGATCAACTTCCCTTCAAAACAAAACCAAAGCAATAGTACATGGCATTGCATGTTTTACTGGACAATAAAGAAGTGAAATTTAGTGGAAGTCTGGTAAAAGAGTATGAGAGAGAGAGGGAAAAATGTACTTCATGAAAATAAAAGTAAAAATACTTTTCCCCCTTTTATTCTATTGGTATATAAACAGGAAATAGATTATCTCAGCTTTCCACCCCTACTTGCATGTGAAGTGAGCCTATGCAACTCCGACTGCAGTGCTCTGCCAAGGAAGTGCCAGAGTTAACCTACAAGGTTATCTTCTCATCCACAACCCCCTCCTGCGAGATCATGTTTTACTTATGCTCACACTAAATAAAATGAACTGATATTTATAGCATTTCTTAGGAGACTGGATGTTTTCATCTACTCACCAGGTCATCCAAAATACCTCAGAAATCAAGCGGTGTGACAGTTACCAAAACACTGTTTCAAGCCACTAAATTTGAGATGTTTATATAAGAACAGTAAAAAACATACATAAACACAGGGAAAAATTCTCATCTGCTTTTTTCTTCTGATTTATTACCTAATAATTCAATAGCAGGAGACTTTTAATGTACTCCTGTAATTCTACAGCAAATGTAAAAGACTTTAAAATAATCTTTATAAGACAAGGGAAGAGTATTTGACATTAAATCCGTACGATAGCAACTCTGACTATGAAGTTTGCTCATTCTACAGCAGAAATGAGTAGAATTACAAGGCAAAAATATCTTTCAAGTAGTTGCTTCTGTACAAATGTGAGCTTAGGTGATTAAACAAGAGACTGATATTGCACTGGTACCACACATTTTAAAAGAAAATAAAGGCACTTTGAAATACCATGAGGAAAATACTGAATAAATTACAGGATATGTGTTTCATGGGGAAAGAGGAGTAAATAGCTGTAATTTGGGATGCTAGAATTTCATTAATGAGATAGAATAAAGGGCTCTGCAAACAAAAGGACCTTTCTTAAAGGCTTTCAGTGACTTTACACAAGTTTCAATACTCCACCTTAACGGCAGTATATGACAGTGCATCTGCATTTCTTAGATGTTCTTTGCATTATATTTTTCATTATCTATTTTCAAACAACAGATAAAATATAATGACATTAAGAGATGGGGTGCTTTCTGTTGTTAGCTATTTAAACCCCAAGTTATCAAAACCACCATGTTCTGCTTTGTGAAATCACAGCAATACCTTCTGATTGTCCAAAATTATTGTTTCAGAAAATAACATTTTAACATTGATCTCTGTAGAAGGCACCCTTGACTTATGACCAATCAGTCATCAGAAACATCCAACTTCCCATAATAGCTGGTTTCAGCTTGTACATGGAGCTTTCCTTTCTTGGGTTCAGAGCAGATGAATTAACATATGCCTATTATAAACTGGTAGTATATAGTCTAAGGATTAACTACTATAGCAACCAGTGCTGATGTCTGCCAACACATATTCACCCAAATTACTGGATTTTCTAAGTTTATGTGGATAGGATTTATATATAGGTGTTCATTTATTGTGCAGAGATTGCAAGTTTTCCATGATGTGGATTTCTTAAAATATGCACAAAAGCACAGCCATAGTATCAACCTTCCCAAAAGTATAATATTCAAAATAAACCTGCTACTAAAATAACATGAATTCCATTGTATTTTACAAATATTTAGACATTACAGGATTCCTCCTGCTTGTCTGTTTAATTCTACTCAATTACTCTAGAACAGTATCCTGGACAGCCAGTAGCATGATTTCTTCAAACTGAAATAAGATGACATGAAATCATGGTATAATCAAAACCTTTTCACCCATAACCTGAATTCCATGCAAACTGTAATTTTTAATTTTTTTTTTAATAGAAGCATTAAAGAAAACCATGCTTTTGTCACAAGACACATTAAAAAATTTATAAGAAATCATACATGACAGCATATGACATCACAAATGACTTTTTTTTTTGAGCAAGCGATGAGTATTAACATCCCATGTAGCTCAATGTCACCTGAAAATGAATCCCTAAAGATATGGGAATGTTGATGTCCCCAGACACACTTCTGTATGTAAGTTTTTGAGGAAAAAAACACGTTGGAAGGGGAAAGAATCCTGTTTTAACTGTAGTTACCTAAACACATGCATTAAATACACACGACAGATTGCACTATACAAACAACTGTATATTACAACTACCCACAAATGAGTGATGCAAAATTTTATCAATTCCAGTGGAACTGAGCAGAACAATTTTGAGAAAAAACAGGGGTATAAGTTAGGAGAAAAGTACCAGAAAAGGAGGATGGAAGAGAAGAAAGAAAAAAATACAACACTAAAATATACTTCCTCTCTCTGTAAATATAACTTTGTTGCTTGTAAACCTATCATCTGCATTTCAGCTGCTATTTTCCTAGAATATTTTTCAATTTTTTTGTCCTGTCTGCTGACATGTTCTTATTTTTTCCCTCTTCAGTCACCCCTTCCTTCCTTCTTCCTATCATCTTCCTTTCTATATTGCTCTTCTGAATTCACCACTCAGACTCCCTTCTCATGTCAGCTATTCCTGAAGTAATTATCCCTGTTTTTTCTTCTACTATTTCAGATCTGCAATCTCACTTTTTTGCTCTCAGATTTAGCACCTTCTTTTTCTCCTTGTCCTGTAGTAGATGCAATAATGTTTGAACACTCCAACAGAGGTTTGGGGAAACTCCAAGGATAAATATCAAGGCTACTTGGTCAAGTTTTGAACTAGTGTGACACAACTGTCATAGGGCTGGGCTAGAATGATCAGGAGTAGAAGGTCAACACCACGTGAGGACAAAGCCTTCCAACAGAGAATAAAGGGCATTCATTTTACAACTGGAGAAACCTTTTCTACTCCGAATGGTAGGAACATGATCTGAATAGTAATTATTTTTTTTTAATAATAAACACCCCAGATCCATCCCCAGAACCTTTCTGCTGCTTTGGAGACAGAAATCAGATGTGCAAGGGCTGGCAGTCAGAGAGAAGCATCAGCAAATTGTAACTGCCTGGCCAAAGGACCTATGCAAAATTTGTTTTGAAAATAATTTGAGATAGACATTTTGAGATACAGAGAACATTTATTATACTAGAAAAGGAAATATATCTTAATTCCTCCACAGAGAAAACAGTTCTGAACTTTCCAACTTAACTTTTCATCTCCTAGGTTCAGCAAAGATCACCTTAAGCCAAAAGTCCATGCAAGTGCTTGAAGGGCATCTCTGCTTTCCACGCTCATCCCAATCGCTGGTCATGGCACCAACACCAGCTACTGTGCATCACGGTTTGAGCTGTGCAGGGAAAATGATCCAGCTCAAAACTACCCAGAGCAGAATCAGTGGCTGAGTTTAGTTAACCCTGGAGCTGCCAGGAATGCTACCAGAGCTACTGACTGGGGACAGTCAGCGCTTTTATGTTTAGAGAACCTAATAACCTTAGATAAGGCAATTTATATGAACTCAGAAAGTAAAGATTACTTTGCTTTTATTCCCCGAGACATTTGACTCCCAAGTATCAGTCCTATTTTGGTAGAATAGAGGTAGATTTACATTAAACCTCTTCATAGAAGGGTTTTAAGCTTGAAATCACGCCATTTAGGTATAAGGATTTTATCTTTAATAATGAAAGGGAATATATTGGTGACTATGACTGCTACTGCTCTCAGCATCTTTTTAGACATTTTAATGGGATGGGGAGGACAAAAAACCACCCTAGGAACACAGCTGTTTTGAGACAAAGCAACATACCATTTTCTGTTTGTTTTTCAGGACAAGAAATGCTTGTTAGCAGTTAATGGGGTTTTATAGTCAATGGGAAAATATTCTACAAGCCAAGACCTGACTTTGAACAAGGTGTTTT